>CM034146.1:657017233-659650722 GCA_019776745.2 Taxus chinensis
AATTTAGAACTTGTAAGCACGATAACTTTCAACTGATAACTGATAACTCAGATTGAGGTATCATTTTTTTTTGAAAATGTGTATTTTTTCAAGTTATACGCATTGATCCTATTCTTTTTGTTGGTGGATAAAAAACTATTATTTTTCCATTTTTGGAAAATTAAAAAAAAAAAAATTAAAAAAATTGTCTCACTTTTTTTATACACACTTTCGATTATACACGACATCCATAGTGAGGGGGTGCATTATCGGTTGAAACTGACACCCAAGAGAATTGCAATACGAGCCCAAAAGATATATTTGGTAACTAAGTAGCAAACTGATGGAGGCTGGAGGCAACGGAGGAAGGAGGTTGATCAACAACCTCTCGTCAGGCACCATTGATGAGGCCGTGGTACTGATTTGGTGGCCAAGTATTTCAGTTGTGTGTTTAATTCCATTATTGTGTGTTTTGTAATAAGAACAGAAGGAAATTCTTGTTCAATTGTAATTTCCTTTTATAAACCTCCTTGATGTAATGTTGTAATAGAAAGAAGAAAACACAAGTACAAAGTCAGCATCATGATACTTGAAGGGGATGAACAAAGGTTCATGAAAAAGGGTTCTTACCTTGGACTGAGGTCTATATGTGTACCAAGATCATGAGCAAACAAAGGTGTACAAGCTGCAGAGAAAGTGCAACTATTCTTTTCTACATTGTTCACATTTAGGGAGTGTATGGGAAGTAATAATGTAAACAATAGGGGAGTGAATGTTAGGAATATTATATTGTTTACATTTGGCGAATGTTTTAATGTAATATATATTATCATGGAGATAATATGTATGGGTGAATAAATAAAATTTAATATTATTAAATATGAGAAAATATATCTCATATTAATAATATAGGTTTTATATATTGGTTATGAGTTTGTTGTATAAACAACTCACGTTGGTAATTTTAGGATTAGTTGAGTGTGTTGAGATAACTAAGGGATTGAGAGAGATTGGTGGAAGGTTGAGAGATATGTGGGATAAAGGATGACTCCTATTTAATAGGAGATCATATGTGTATTTATACCTCTCAATGTAAATGAAGACATGTCCCGAATGAAAAACAATATCTTTGGTTTTATTATTTTACTGTGCAATGTTTTATTTTTTATTGATTAAATCATGCACGTTTTCTAGATTGTATTAAAAATACTTCTCATTGATCCAAAACTCAAGGGGGTTTCAGAATTAAAAGGAAAGATAAAAATTGTGCCAGATGAAAACAGAAGAGATATCTTTGAGAAGAGATATAACATGCTTAAAATTATCTCTAAAAAGAGATGTAAATATTGCTCAAAGACTGTAATTACAATAGCTACCTCCATGAGAAGAAATCTGATTTTCCCTTTCAACTTACATATATTTATATAATAATTTTAGTAATACGAAAAAGACACCTAGAATAATGTGGAAGGTCATTGTTATCTATTTTTTCCCGCTTGGGCAGAAATGGACAATGGTGGTAAATTAAACCTTGGGACCGGAAAAGTTCTTCATGGAGTAATTCATGAAGTTGGTTTTGTCAAATGAGGCTGCAATTTTTGAATCCATCTTGACCTATGAGTTACTAAAGAAATCAAGTTCACATTATGAGTATTTATTCACAGCATCAGATGGTTTAGAGAGTGAGTCAACAGAGAAATCTTGAGAAGTTTTGTGCAAGCCCCTCCATACTTTTACTTTGAAAATGTGTATAGTAAACTATAGGGTGTTTGGGCTACCATATCTTGATTTCTTTATGATATTGAGCATGAGTTTGTGGATTTGAAGTACTTTTCACTTTCAAGTAGAAAGTAAGGTTACGTGCATAACCTTCCCATTGAGAATTGTTTTCAGACTTTACCTGCACCACTTGTGAAAATTGAAGAAGCATTTCCTAAGACAACCGTACATTAAAGAATAAGGGAGCATTGAACTAGAACAACTCTCTGAGATGCTTGGTGAGCCAACACAATGTGAAAGAAATCAAGCTTCATTATATCTCATGCAAGTTGAACAATGTGGGGCTCGAGGCATGTAACGTCTTGATTTTTAGAAGCTACTATGATAGCCTCTTTTCATGATGTTGTAACTGTGGAAATGAGGATTATTATATTAAGATATATCTTTTAATCTTAAAAATAATGTGTTACTGATCTGAACCCTTGCTTACTGTAACTTGTTACTTAGGACGGAGGTCATTATAACCTGTGTTTTACAAAGTGTGAAACTGCAGACTTGCTTTTGTGTTTGATGAACTCATAATTTTGTTGAAGCACGCCTTGAATCAATTTCATTGATCCAAGGTATGCTTCGGCCTTCTCATGGTCGCTTTGTTGATTTACTTCTAATTAGAATGAAATCTGGAACCAGGTTGGAGATTGTTGTAAATTTTAAGGAACTTGGTTACAGGTATAATTACTCGGCACCATGCTGCCAATGGAAAGATTTGATTTCTGAACTACATACAAATTGTAACGCCAGAAAGCGTAAGGCAGTAAGAGTTTTGATGCAAGTGAGCCAGGTATATGTCAAGAATTGTACAGAACGTCCTGCATTATGCTGGTTATGAACGTAAGATGGTAAAACTTACTAAGAACCTATTAATTAAGAAGGGGTTAAGTTCTAACCTATGACCTAATAACTATCCTAGAAGGATTTTATAAATTAAAGGGGATGTAAATTTTTCACAAATCCTAATTATTTGCGACCTAGGTGAATACCTAGCTATGGATAATGTAACCTAAACTAATGTTAGCCCTAAAAGGGGACCTATGGATACATGCTGATGAAAGGATAAGAAGGGAAGGTTTTAAATTTAATGAAGGACATTAAATGATGTCCTTGAAGTTTTAAACACCAAAATTGGCGGGAGCAGAGAAGATAGAGGTTCCTAATTAACCATGCTACTAAAGAAATGTGGTTCCATGGACTGCAATGATTTCGGGGTATGCACAAAATGGTTTTGTTAAAACTGCATTGGAACTTTTCCAAGAAAAATCTGGTTGGCAGGTTTGAAGCCACACCCCACAACCCTTGATGATATCCTCCCAGCTGCTGTCAAAATGGGAGCTTTAGAACAGTGCATGGACATCCATCAAAGCATCATGGGAAGATATTATCTCTAAATGTCTTGTCAGGTACCTAGATCAACATGTATGCAAAATGTGAAGACCTACACAACACATGTGAACTGTTTGACAAAATACCTGAAAGATGTGCGGTCTCCTGGACTGCAATGATAGCAGGGTATGCAAAAAAAATGGGTATGTTAAAAAGGCGCTGAACTGTTTGATAAAATTCCTCAAAGAAATGTTGTCTCATGGAGTGCCATGATGGTAGCATATACACAAAACAGATGTGTAGAAAAGGCCTATGGTCTGTTTGGCATAATGTCTCAAGAGATGTGGTCTTATGGAACATACCCTAACCTTGTAAGCTTCATTTTTGGTTTAATTAGCTTTCATACATGCAGGTTCAGTGCATGAGGGTTGTAAATACTTTGATGGCATGAGTGCCTCTTATGGTATCATGCCTAGAATTAATCATTATGTTTTCTGGTTTTGATGAGCACATGAGAATGTGCAAAATGTGGGGGGCATGCTTAAGGCATGTGAAGTGTTTGACTAAATGCCTTCAAAAATCATGGTCTAATGGTTGCAATATTTGAGGTTATGCACAAAAGGAGGAAGATTTTGTCCTACCCAAACAACAACAATAAGAAACTATTTGATCATGCTCAGTAAGTGGTAGGTCAAATCCAGAAGGTAGGAGAAATGTGATCAGAGTAGCGGAATGGTTTTCAAGTATGTAGCTACAGATTTTTTTGACAAACGTGTATGTTAAATGGTGGAGCTGTGGATGCTCATGATCTGGTTGATGATGTGCCCAAGCAAGTTACTGAACCAAATCCCATAGTTTCGACCGACTCCACTCTCCAGGCATGGTTCTTCTTCCCTTACCTCTCATAATTCTCGTGTTTTAGTTCTCTTTTGCAACTAAATAAAATTTTAAATTATTAGGATTTTTAATATAGTTAAATGTCCCTTCAACTCTTTGCAAAACAATAAAGTGTCGTGTTGTAACTCTCGACGTCATTATAACTCGTCTACTTTAAACCATGAACTATCACCCTCGCTTCGAGATGATTTAGAAAACTCTTACCCTTCTTGATCACTCCAATATCATTTTATCGACCAGACAAATTTGACTCCCTATTGATAAAGTTGACCTCCTTGTTTTAAATAGTTAAATTTTGTAATTTTCAGAGACTCACTAAGTACCCTTCTCAACTCTGGAAACGAGATGTGAAGTTTCATTCGTGTACCTTGGTATACGAGGAGTCACCTTGACCTTTGGTTTGACCTGAAACGGACATATGACATCCTTTTGATGCACTTATAGGAGCCCTATTACACTGGTTTACAACAATAGAAGATGTTAAATCTAGAAAGTTGGCTTTCGATTTGAACCAACATTTTGAAACCTGGAAAGAGAAATCACGTTCAGTATTCGCAAACCTCTAGCATTTATACTAGACAAATGCATGAAACATTCAGTATAGGAAAGAGAAATTTTCGGGATAGTTTGGCGAAGCCATTTTTTAGGCCTCCGATCGTAGTTTGACAAGGTCAAACTGGACCAATTTCGTCTTGTCACTCTAGAAAACTTGTTGCCATTTGAAAATGGTTTACTAGTTCTCAGTCTCGTCGACTTTGATGAATTCTCCTTATACATGGGAACTAGTAGGAGATGTCACGTTGCGTGATTCTCCATTGAACGTTGTTTTGGACATGGTTTTTTGGGCCACTCGAGCTAACTTTTTTCATTTTACAACTGGATGAACTACTACCAGTGGCCCCGGAAAACTAGCAGCCAAACGCAAACCGTGCGCTCTTTTTCAATTCCGTCAGTTGCTATGAACTCTTGGTATATCTGGAGACACGTAGAAAGTTGACAGTGGAGGGTGTTCTCATTAGAAGGTAACTTTTGAAAGTGGTTTCTTAGCCTCTGAGCACGTTTTGTATGTTTTTGTAGTTAGTAAGAAAATATAAAAATAGAAAGCTGCGGACCCTCGTAGGGTTGCCAAACCACCCTAGAAACTTTTAACACATGCAAATAACTGTTTAAAACCCTTTAGTGTATCTGTTGTGTGAAATAGAAATTTTGAAAAAATGGTGTTTTCTCTCTCTTCCCTTCTCTTTCTCTCTCCTGGGTTACAAAATGAAGAAGAAAAATGAAATGCAATGAATACATGTTTCTAGACTTTTTATTTCGATTGACAAATTGTAATTATTGTCTGATGTAAATGGGAAACTGAAAAATTATAATTATGATTGATTAGGGTGGATGCCATGCCAGCGATTCATCACTGATATCATGCTCACGTGGGTTTTGCAAGATGGATGATCGAAGACGAAAAAGGTGATGTGTAATTTAATTATTATTATTGTAATTTTTATAGGTCATTGTAAAATTAATAACTGTCTAATGTAGTCTCTTGTTACAGAAAAGTATAATTGAAATTTCTTAATACGCATGAGATGCTAGTTTTAGGGATAACTTAGGAAATGTGCAACTAATCACCGGTTTAATTTGATTCTTAGTTGTGTATGGCAAAAAGGGTTTGATTTATATATAGTAAATTGAAATTGAAGTTAATATATTGTAGTATTTTCTCAGTATTCAATAAACGATTAAATTAATTTACTGGGTTATCTTCTTACCTTGCAAACATAATAAAGAGTTATAATGGGAACACTCAACCTTAATAAAATATTCGTGCATATATTTCCTGCATGTGTGATCCCTTTTTACCATATAAGAAATTTTAAAACCGTAGAATGACCTTAAACTTTGCACTCGATGAGACCTCCTAGGTTAGGTAAATAAAACCTCTACTTGGAGTTACCGTCATAGTCATTAGGTTTAGCGACATTGTTGTGAACCCATATTTTAGGAATAACATGGTCCAACCTACCTAGAGTATGCGGTTTCCTTCTAGTTTTGGTAATCGTGAGAAGAATGTCCTCTCTTCAGGTCCGACACCAGGTTGAGTGTTGAAGACCACCTTAGAAGTCACCTTATGAGTCCTTGTTCGAAGGAAAGATTCAGCAGTGCTACCTTGGTTTCTATCAAAATAGCATCTTGGTATTTTCTTGAATGTGGTTCATGTATAGTTACAATTCTTTCGGTCATTTACCCCTTCAAGATGTTAGTCAAATACTTATGTAACTCCTGATTTCAAAACAACTCTAAGAACGAGATCTTAGTGCGATGTAAGAGCATATTATATAAATGTTGCACATGAGATTGGAGATTAGGATTAAGGTCAATCTTGGAGTCCTTATAACTTAATTAAACTTTATCATGCGTTGCAAAGAATATAAGTTATATATATATATATATATATATATATATGTATGTGATATGTGACCAAACTTTGAGAAAACAAAAGTGTATATATATATATATATATATATATATCTTATAGGAATCCAATAAGTTTTCAAATTATAATAACAATGGTAGGGAAATAAATATAGTGTGAATCGAGAAATATTTTTTGTGAAAAGCTACCCTGTATCTAAATCTCCATCAAATCCTTTTATTGCATTTTGGACATCAAGTCACTTTCGCTTGAGTTGTAAGGGTAAAACTGTAGACATAAAATAAACGTTGGAGAAGAATATTTTTACATAATAATAAGATAATTAAGTACTTTGTATGTAATTTGATGCCAAATATGTATGTTAGTTATGGAAATTTATATAAAGTATAAGAAGCCAACTTGAGAAGGTCGAATTGTATTTTCAACTGCGGAATAAACTTAAGAAAATGTAGGTGGACAAATGAGAAAATTTATCCTTGCTCATAATGTCCTTGGAATGTTAACTTTAACAAAAAAAAATACATGTAAGGATATGATGTGTTGTGGGTTTTCCGTTCCTGAAGCCATGTTCTTGTGGTTGGGTATTTACTAGTAGCCTTCCATTGGGAAAAGTGTAGCATCAGCATGCTTATGTCGTTTTTGTGTGTCTATGTGAGTCGATGATTTTTGTGATTGTCGTATGGGAGTCAAGTTCTGTACTTGAAGCCCATGTTATGTTGTGTATAGTGAGCAATGTAAGTCAAAAAAAATTATCCTGGTATTTTACTGTTGTATTTGTGTGTGTAAAGTGTGGGTACTACACTTAGTTATTTAATGGATGGAATAGAGCGTATCATTTTACTTCTTCCTTGAATTCGATGATGAATATATATATACGAACTGCATATTTGAACTTCTTCATTGTGTTTGATTGGAACTGAACTTGAGTAGATTCTTGTTCTTGTGGTTAAAAAAAGAATGGTTTCTTTACTTATTACAGTGAAATTATGGTTATATAGCTTGCTGTACATTCTTGTTTGTTTCAGACCTAGCTGGAGATGTTCGTTTTTGTTGAATAATCATTAAAAATGATTTTAATTGAAAGATTCAGTTGTTATTGATATTTACGGGTCAGATGTAAAATGAATTCAGGAATACTTCCTTGAATGATAGTTAGTAAATTATGATTACTGTATTAGTCTCGTAAAGGGGAAATTACCCTATTGGAAACAGGTCTGTACTAAATAGTTGATACTCGGCCAAGAATTGAGAAGAGGTAATATGAATCTTCTTCCTTTCATTCAATTATTGACTTTAATTGTTCTCTCTTCTTGACTGTTATTGTTGATTGCTATCTCTTCTTGTTCTATCGTCTAGTTCGGTTGTAATGAAAAGAAAGAGACTATTGAGAGGGTAATCGGAAGTACTAATTATTTTCTCCTCTTATCCAGTTGAAATTCTGTTATCTGAAATTGAATAAATTTCCTGCTGCCTTTGGCATAAATGACTGCATTTAAATGCTATTTTTCTTCCTTTCTGAATTGAAAGATGTACTATGTTGTTGTTGAATTCTGGGAAATACACTGGTGTTGTCATGGTGTATGTCTACCTTTCTCTTTTGCAATTGATTTGGTTGAAATTAAATGTCTAGTATAAAAAGGAAGGAGTTCTATTTAAATTTTAATTAAATTCTCTTCTTTGAAATTCCATCTATAATGAGGGAAGAGAATTGATAGTAATTGCATTAGAATAGCTATATGTATATGTATATCAGTTCTTACAGATGCTTTTAATCTGGAACTATTTAGAGAAAATACTCCTGGTAGTAATTGTCTAAATCTAAAATGAACTCCTTGCATTATTGGAAGAAAATAGTAAGGAAACGTGAATAAAGTGTTGCATGTTTACATTAATTATTTGGGAAAGGTTGTTAGTAAATATTTTGTCTGATTGTGATGATAATTATTGGGATTTGGTTGTTAAATTATTCCTCTTTATCGGTAATTAATGCGTAGATGATGTCCATCTCAGATTCTGAAACGTTTCATAAAAGAAGATTTCTTTTATTGAGACATTTAATCAAGAGCACATAATTTTAATGATAAGTGCTTAATATGCTCAGTTCGATGAACTGACCCGTGCAAGTAAATTTTGCAGATGGATTCCGTGAGTAAAAATGAAGACATCTTGTTTTATGACGCTTCTTCTGATTAACTAAGGGATGGATCTTTTCTGAGATTTTATTATTCTTCTCTTCGGAAATGGAAAAAGAAAAAGTTGTATTCTTATTTCTTTTCGAGTTGATAATGTTGTTTGGCATGAATGAAGTCCGGTCGTGTGGACTTGTAAAAATGTATGAATTTTAATTTTGAGGATTAAGTAAAAGGAGATGGTGTGTCATTTTAATGGTTGTACTACCTTGGAACTATATGAATATGATTGAGAATATAATTTTATTTTTTGAATTTGGACTTATTCAAATGATGGTTGTTAGATTTTAAAGGGGCATAATGTTTATTCTTTACTTGAATAAATATTTTAAGTTGAAACATGTAACTAGTTAATACTTCAGTCAAATATGGATTTCAAATTGACACTAATAAAAGAGAAAAATAAATATGAGCTCTTAAATGTATAATATTCGGAATTAGTATATAAACTAACGAATATTAATAAATGGACAATTGAATTTTGTATTCTAATTTCGTAATATTCTTGGGATGTTTGGGTCAAAAGGATATTAGGTATGAGGAGTCATATCTCCTCATAACAAACCTTAACTGAAGTAAGGTTATAGTGATTAAATGAATACAGTCAATTGGGATTAGGCCTCATTCCAATGACGTCTAATAAAATGGAATTCTTAATTTGAATTCAGTTGTGAATAAATACTTGGTTAAGCTTAGTAAGTTGATCTTACTATGAGTCCGAAGCTTAAATTAAAGAACTAAGTTTGAAAATATGCAATCTTTCGGTAAGGAAAGGTGAATGTATATTAAGCTATGAGACAATTCAATTCTTTTCTAGCTGTGCAACTATAACGAATTGTGAGGTTAGAGGATCAACACGGTGTTGTTGAAACTCATTCTTAATAGAATTAAAGTTAAGAATCTAATCACACATTTAGCTGGATGTGTAAACCTTGATGGGAGGATTCCGTAGGACATTGGCACACGTCCAGCTACAATATGGTGACTTCAATGAAGGTGAGGCCTTCATGACGACAACAATGTTGTAGCTGACATGTTACAGACGCCCTCCCAAATCGAATCATCAAGTTTACATAAGCTTGGACCAAGTTAGGAATGTGACCTTGTATCACGGAGTGACTCAAGAAGACTAAAGGTAACTAGACACACGGAGTCGACTAGGGTCGACAAAGTATGTCTGCGTACCTTTAGTCACCTCGAGTGTCTCCCTATACTCTTTCATATTGCTATCTTGGGTTAAAGTTTAACCTTGGACGAGAGGACTGACAGAAGTCAGAGAAAAGACCATTCTAGATAACAGATGAAGTGAGGTGAAGGATGTATTGCATTGATGTGTACAATGTCTAGGAATATGATCATGCAAAGCATGTGAAAATCTTTGGGCCAAAGTATTGCAAGCTGTTGGTTGCATTCTCCTAAATCACCTGGTTTAAGAAGCAGGATTTTAGATGAATATCAGTAACAGATATTCAGATAGGCCTCTTAATTATAACACTTCAATAATCAAAAAACGGTAAGGAGAACCAAGTATACTTTGTATACAATGCATGAATTGACATGAAGGATCGATAAGTAGCCGAGTCATGAGATGAGAGATTGTTGAAACTCCGAGCCATGAAATGGGAGATTGGTAGTTCTTTTAGTCATTACAGCAGCAATGGTATCTGTTATATGATTGAATGGCATTGAATGTGTGTTCCATATTATAAATATGTGAACAAAGAACATTGGTTTTAAAAGTATTGTGTGTTTTAAATTACGTTATTTGAACAGAGAACAATTATTAAAACTTGGTTGTTTGTTCTGAATTACCTAAATTAGAACAGAGAACATTATATATAAAAAAAAAATTCCTTGTTTTAATGTCTTAAAATGGGAATGATACATCTTGGTATCAGAGCTGAAGGTTGCATCTCTTGGATCTAATGAGTCCATAATTTAATAAGGTTTACATTTTCTTATTGAACAAAAAATGGTTAGAACAAGAGGAAATGTTGCGAACAACCCGCTACCAGGTGGAGAAGTAGCTACTACCCAAAAACTAGATGAGATCCTTGCTGCCCTACTAGATACTAGAGATCGTTTGACTGTTTTGGAATAAAAAGCAATGGGAAATGAGTAGGAGGATGCAGATGCTGGTATAAATGATCAGCCACTTTCTGTGGACAACACCAATGGGGGAAATTCGGGTGTTGATAATAGTAATTGTGAACGTTCCTAATCATCCTGAAAATAAAAGGGCAAGATTAACAGCTGAACCCACGAATGATATAAAAGAATAAGTCCTCCAAAGTTTGATGGAACCACACTTGGGGACGGGGCTGAAAATTGGCTAAGTGAAATGGAGAAGTAATTTTGCAATAAGAAACTTCTCTGAGGAGACCAAAGCGATATGAGGAGCATATCAGCTTTCTCATGAAGCATCATCATGGTGGGACAACCATAAGGTTGAGTTGAACATTGTCGAAACAGACATAACTTGGGATCAATTTAAAATTTACTTTGGGCAACGATGGCTTCCTCAACTCTTTTTTGATTGGAAAATGACTGAATTTCAGAACTTGTCGCAAGGAAAGATGACGGTGACAGAATACTGGGAAGGGTTTACTAAACTCCTTAAGTATGTACCACAGTACCAAGCTAACGAAAAGTTCAGAATAAAAATTTTCATAATGGGACTGAATCCCACCATTCATGGCGAGGTGGATGTCCATGACCCGACCACTATGGAAGGAGTTGTCGAAAAGGCAATAAGACAAGAACAAAAATTGAGAGCAATCTCTACTCATAGGGAGGAGATTAGGAAGAAGATTCCCAACTCTTCTTCATCTCTCGCACCCAAAAAGGGACCCTGGAAAAGGTTTGGTATGAAAAATAAAATTGTTTTGGATAATAATAAGAAATTATTAATGAAAAAACCTATTAATAGTGTGTGGAGCGGTTTTGCAAAAATTAGTGGTAATGGACAAAAGTCCTATGGAAGCTAGGGTGATAACTTCAAGGCTGGAAATAAATTTGAGCCTAGGAAGGGGCCCGTCGGAGGCTTCTTCAACTGTGGAAAGGACCACTACGCAAGTCACTATCATTTGAAGAAGGATGATCGCGATCAGCAGCATAGGATACATGCTGCGGTGGCTAACAAACAAGCTGAAAAGCAAGTCACACCCATCGAAGTTCTGGGTAAGTTATTCGGTACACCTGTAGTCATATTTTTTTATACTGGAGTGACTGAATTTTTTATATCTACTAATCTAGCAAAGAAATTAAAAAGGAAAGCTAAACGAATGGATAAGACATGGACAGTGCATTATGGAAATAATGCTGTCCATACAGTCAATATGTGTCTTTTTTGGGGCAATCCTTGACCTGCCCAGTTTCTCCACATAATTTGACCTATATGTTACTCCTTTAGGGTCATATGATATAATTATAGGTGTTAATTGGTTTGTAGAACATAAGGTGAAGGTCGACTGTTATGAAATTTTTTTTTGTTGTTTTGATGACCTATAGAAAGCAGTAGTCATTCAGGGTGTAAAGCATGGGGTTACAGTTAGGAAACTAACAACTATGCAACTAAAAAGGGCTAAAAATAGAGGCTGCATCTTGTATGCCATAAGAATGACAAAAAATGCTGAGGAAGATAATGATTTCATGGAAAAGTATCCATTGTTAAGAGATTTCAGTGATGTATTTCCAGAGGAGTTACAGGTCTTCCACCCAAACGGGAGTTTGACTTTGCAATAGAGATCAAGCCAGGAACCAAACCCATATCTAAGGCACCCTACATAATGACCACCCTTGAGTTGGTGGAGCTTAAGGCTCAGTTACAGGAACTTTTGACCAAGGGGTTGATAAGACTGAGCGTCTCACCATGGGAAGCGCCGGTAATTTTTGTAAGGAAAAAGGATGACACACTTAGATTGTGCATTGATTATAGAATGTTGAATAAGGAAACCATTAAGAATCGATATCCACTTCCTAGGATTGATGATCTATTCAACCAGATGCGTGGAGCATTAGTTTATTCAAAAATAGATCTTTGATCTGGATATCATCAACTGAGAATAAAGGAGGAAGATATTCATAAAACAACTTTTAGAACAAGGTACGAACATTATGAATTCACAGTGTTACCTTTTGGGTTGACGAATGCACCAGCCAATATTTTTCAAGAATACTTGGAAAAATTTGTTCTTGTCTTCTTGGACGACATTCTTATATACTCCAAAAATGTCGAAGAGCATTAAGAGCATTTAAAGGTAGTGCTAGAAATTTTGAGGAAGAGAAGGTTGTATGGTAAATTGTCTAAATGTTCCTTTTATGATGCAG
Source organism: Taxus chinensis (assembly GCA_019776745.2). Lineage (NCBI taxonomy): Eukaryota > Viridiplantae > Streptophyta > Pinopsida > Cupressales > Taxaceae > Taxus > Taxus chinensis. The sequence continues at coordinate 657,030,158 of CM034146.1, forward strand.
AGGTGCATTATTTGGGACATGTTATAAGCAAGAACGGGATAGTTGTAGACCCTTCAAAGATTGCAGCTATAACTGAGTGGCCTGTGCCTAAGAATGTGCATGAAGTAAGAAGCTTCATGGGCCTAGCAGGATACTATAGAAAGTTCATTAAGGAATTTTCAAAAATTGCTACCCCCAATCACTTCATTACAAAAGAAAGATAAGAATTTTTTCTTGAATGACAAATGTGAATCTTCCTTTAAAGTTTTAAAGGAACAATTAACTACAGCACCTATTCTGATTATACCTGACCCAAATGGTGATTTTATAGTTGTAACGGATGCATCTGGAGAGGGTCTCGGAGGCATTCTATTACAAAATGACCATGTCATAGCATATGAAAGCAGAAAGCTTAAGTTACATGAACAGAATTATGCTCCACATGACCTAGAGCTCACTGCCATTGTTCATGCACTTCAAATGTGGAGGCATTACCTCCTTGGTAAGCCTTTTGAGATAAAAACTGACCATCTGGGGTTGAAGTATATTTTTACCCAACCAAACCTGAATGCAAGACAGTGAAGATGGTTAGAATTTCTATCTCAATATGATTTTGATATAAGCTACATCAAAGGTAAGGAAAATAGGGTAGCAGATGCTCTGAGTCGTAGGAAGCACATCTCTGCTCTTATAACATTAAGAACTCAGTTTAAAGACGAGGTGAAAGATGTCATGGAATCCGATTCTTATTATCAGCAAGTTAAAATAGCACTTTCTAAAATCCGAAGGACGTGAAGTATAAAGGATTTCATTTTGATAATGAAGGAATTTTGAGGTTTGAAAATAGGGTATATATACCCTTGGCAAATGATTTAAGAAATAAATTATTAATTGAGTTTCATAATTCACCTTTTTCTGGACACCCTGGCATTACGAAAATGCTTGCTAATCTCAAACAACAATATTTCTGGAAGGGAATGAAAAAGGATGTGGTGGAATTTTTGACACACTACTTGGAATGTCAGCATGTTAAGGTGGAACATATGCATCCCACTGGATTACTGTAGCCCCACAGCATTCTGCAGTACAAATGGCAAGTGATAACTATGGATTTCATTCAAGGATTACCTATGTCTAGGAATAAACATGATATCATCCTGGTTTTCATTGAAAAACTAACCAAAGTGGCACACTTCATTGCTGGTAATTTAAAAGACGATGCACTAGTCTTAGCAAGAAGGTTTATACATGAATTTTTTAGATTGCATGGAATACCTGAATTGATCATATTGGACAGAGATCCGAGAATGACATCAATATTTTGGCAAACGCTTAATGCGGCCTTGGGAACTAAACTAAATTTTAGTTTTGCATATCATCCCGGAAACGGATGGACAGACTGAAAGAGTCAATCAAGTTTTAGAGGATATGTTAAGAATGTATTGTATGGACCAGCAGTATAAATGGGAGGAGTACCTTCCGCTGGCTGAATTTTCTTATAATAATACATACCATGCCTCTTTAAAGATGGCACCTTTTGAAGAATTGTATGGAAGAAAATGCAGAACCCCTGTTAGCTATGACAGCGTAGAGGATAGAGAGGTAATTGGGCCAGAAATCCTCATGAAAATGGAACAACAAATTAAAATGATTCTTGAACGGTTAAAGGAGGATGCCAATAGGAAAAAGAGTTATGCAGACTTAAGGCGGGTTGATAGGAATTATAAACTTGGTGAGAAGGTATTTCTTCGGGTTAAGCCAAAAAAGAGTTCTATAACTTTTGGCAAGGCTACCGAGTTATCACCTCGTTATGTGGGACCTTTTGAAATTGTTGAAATAATCAACCCTATAGCTTATTGTTTAGCTTTACCTCCTGCCTTATCACAAATGCATGATGTTTTTCATATATCTTTGCTTAAGAAATACGTATCAGATTTATCACATGTGTTGAATTGGTATTCCTTACAGTTCCAAGACCCAGGAATAATCATGGTTAAGCCCATTCAAGTGCTGGGCAGTTGCCAGTTGTACTTAAGAAATCACGAAGTGAATCAATGTAAGGTCCAGTGGGACCAGTTTAGCGAAGAAAGTGTAACTTGGGAAAATCTCGAAGAAATGACATCTGCTTTTCCATACTTTTTTGATCGAAATTGAATTCAAAAAATTGATAACTCTGCCAAACATGGACAATTACTGGTCTATTTTACGGTTATCTTAAAACATTCTTTTAAAGATTAAATCTATTTTTGGTATGAACTTATGAATGGAAGGACGATAATTGAATTTTGTCCTAAAAACTCTATGAATTGGCTAATTTTATCACCGGGCTATGATTCTTTTAAGAAGGGAGGAATGTAACATCTTGATTTTTAGAAGCTACTATGATAGCCTCTTTTCGTGATGTTGTAACTGTGGAAATGAGGATTATTATGTTAAGATATATCTTTTAATCTTAAAAATAATGTGTTACTGATCTAAACCCTTGCTTACTATAACTTGTTACTTGGGACAGAGGTCATTATAACTTGTGTTTTGCAAAGTGTGAAACTACAGACTTGCTTTTGTGTTTGATGAACTCATAATTTTGTTGAAGAACACCTTGAATCAATTTCATTGATCTAAGGTATGCTTCGGCCTTCTTGTGGTCACTTTGTCGATTTACTTCTAATTAGAACGAAATCTGGAACCAGGCTAGAGATTGTTGTAAATTTTAAAGAACCTGGTTACAGGTATAATTACTCGGCACCATGCTGCCAATGGAAAGATTTGATTTCCGAACTACATACAAATTGTAACGCCGGAAAGCGTAATGCAGTAAGAGTTTTGATGCAAGTGAGCCAGGTATATGTCAAGCATTGGACGGAACGTCCTGCATTATGCTGGTTATGAACGTAAGATGGTAAAACTTACTAAGAACCTATTAATTAAGATACTAAGGGGTTAAGTTCTAACCTATGACCTAATAACTATCCTAGAAGGATTTTATAAATTAAAGGGGATGTAAATTTGTCACAAATCCTAATGATTTGCGACCTAGGTGAATACCTAGCTATGGATAATGTAACCTAAACTAATGTGAGCCCTAAAAGGGGACCTATGGATACATGCCGATGAAAGGATAAGAAGGGAAGGTTTTAAATTTAATGAAGGACATTAAATGATGTCCTTGAAGTTTTAAACACCAAAATTGGCGGGGAGCAGAGAAGATAGAGGTTCCTAATTAACCATGATACTAAATTCAAATTACAATTAAAAACTTGGAGGAAAAGGCCGCCAAACCTGAGTCGGTGGTGACGTGGAGAAAGAGGAAAAAGAAATGCATTCAATGAATTTATTGACCTTGGTTTTGACACCCACCCACCTTGGAAAGAGAAAGAGGAAATTTTGTGGATTATTGTTGTTCATTCGGGTTTTGAGTTTTTTCTCTGCATTTCTTTTGTGGTTCTTTATAAACTACAAATTATTTTGGTCATTATTGTTGTTATTTTGATTACCCATGACTATTTTTGAGCCTGTGGAAGTAAGGAGATCATTGGGGAAACCTTGTTGTTATTGCCGTGGAAAATAATAACTCCTGAGGGCAGCGGACGCAGTTTTCTTCAAGTAACAAGAAGTTTTATAGGCATGTTAGGCTCTTTTCTTTAAACCATTTTGCTCTTTGTTAAGCGTCTTCATTAAAAGAACTCTGCTCTTATATTGGGTGTTTTTGTAAAATAAAAATGTTGATATGGTTTGCTATGATTTCCAGGTTGAGTTGTCTTTTGGAGATAAATAGGACTTGGGTATTTTCTTAATGCATACTAGAGAAAAACTGGTATTTTTCTTTATTAAAATGGTAAATGAAACAAAACCTATCTCTGTTGTTTGAATTTTTAAATGTAATGGGTATTCGGTTTATCGCCCATTATGGGTTTGATTTGATGGAAGTAGTAATGATGTGTAAATTGTTTTCTAATTTCTATGTGTGCAAATGGTTTTGAAAAACCGTGAGAATGCTTGGATAGGTCTAGTTGTGCGAATTGCTTCTCTTATCGTTTTATAGTGTATGGGATGCGAATCCTTTAAAGGCATCAAAATTAATGTATCACCCCTTACTCTTGCCTGATGTAAAACGATACAATGTCTCCTTATTTGGATTGAAAGCCATGAATTATTGTAGGGAAATAATTTATTTAAACCTGAGAAAGAGTAACTTGGTTATTTAATGGATGGAATAGAGCGTATCATTTTACTTCTTCCTTGAATTCAATGATGATATATATATATATATATATATATATATATATATATATATATATATACACACACACACACACGAACTGCATATTTGAACTTCTTCATTGTGTTCGATTGGAACTGAACTTGAGTAGATTCTTGTTCTTGTGGTTAAAAAAAGAATGGTTTCTTTACTTATTACAGTGAAATTATGGTTATATAGCTTGCTGTACATTCTTGCTTGTTTTAGACCTAACTGGAGATGTCCGTTTTTGCTGAATAATCATTGAAAATGATTTTAATTGAAAGATTCTGTTGTTATTGATATTTGCAGGTCAAATGTAAAATGAATTCAGGAATACTTCCTTGAATGATAGTTAGTAAATTATGATTACTGTATTAGTATGGTATAGGGGACATTACCCTATTGGAAACAGGTCTATACTAAATAGTTTATACTCGGCCAAGCAATGAGAAGAGGTAATATGAATCTTCTTCCTTTCATTCGATTATTGACTTTAATTGTTCTCTCTTCTTGATTGTTACTGTTGATTGCTATCTCTTCTTGTTCTATCGTCCAGTTCAGTCGTAATGAAAAGAAATAGATTATTGAGAGGGTAATCATAAGTACTAATTATTTTCTCCTCTTATCCAGTTGAAATTCTGTTATCTGAAATTGAATAAATTTCCCGCTGCCTTTGGCGTAAACAACTGCATTTATCTGTTGTTTTTCTTCCTTTCTGAATTGAAAGATGTACTATGTTGTTGTTGAATTCTGGGAAATACACTGGTGTTGTCATGGTGTATGTCTACCTTTCTCTTCTGCATTTGATTTGGTTGAAATTAAATGTGTAGTATAAAAGGGAAGGATTTCTATTAAAATTTTAATTAAATTATCTTCTTTGAAATTCCATCTATAATGAGGGAAGAGAATTGATAGTAATTGCATTAGAACAACTATATGTATATGTATATCAATTCTTACAGATGCTTTTAATCTATAACTATTTAGAGAAAATACTCCTGGTAGTAATTATCTAAATCTGAAATGAACTCCTTGCGTTATTGGAAGAAAACAGTAAGGAAACGTGAATAAAGTGTTGCGTGTTTACAGTAATTATTTGGGAAATGTTGTTAGTAAATATTTTTTCTAATTGTGATGATAATTATTGGGATTTGGTTGTTAAATTATTCCTCTTTATCGATAATTAATGCGTAGATGATGTCCATCTCAGATTCTGAAATTTCATAAAAGCAGAGTTCTTCTATTGAGACAGTTAATCAAGAGCACCTCATTTTAATGATAAGTGCTTAATATGCTCAGTTCGATGAATTGACCCGTGCAAGTAAATTTTATAGATGGATTCCGTGAGTAAAAATGAAGACATGTTGTTTTATGATGCTTCTTCTGATTAACTAAGGGATGGATCTTTTCTGAGATTTTATTATTCTTCTCCTAGGAAATGGAAAAAGAAAAAGTTGTATTCTTCTTTCTTTTTGAGTTGATAATGTTGTTTGGCATGAATGAAGTCCGATCGTGTGGACTTGTAAAAATGTATGAATTTTAATTTTGAGGATTGAGTAAAAGGAGATGGTGTGTCATTTTAATGGTTGTACTACCTTGGAACTATTTGAATATGATTGAGAATATAATTTTATTTGTTGAATTTGGACTTATTCAAATGATGGTTGTTAGATTTTAAAGGGGCATAATATTTATTCTTTACTTGAATAAATATTTTAAGTTGAAACATGTAACTAGTTAATACTTCAGTCAAATATGGATTTCAAATTGACACTAATAAAAGAGAAAAATAAATATGAACTCTTAAATGTATAATATTCGGAATTAGTATATAAACTAACAAATATTAATAAATGGACAATTGAATTTTGTATGCTAATTTTGTAATATTCTTGGGATGTTTGGGTCAAAAGGATATTCGGTATGAGGAGTCATATCTCCTCATAACAAACCTTAACTGAAGTAAGGTTATAGTGATTAAATGAATACATTCAATTGGGATTAGACCTCATTCCAATGACGTCTAATGAAATGGAATTCTAAATTTGAATTCAGTTGCAAATAAATACTTGGTTAAGCTTAGTAAGTTGATCTTACTACGCTAAGCTATAGTGGACTATGAGTCCGAAGCTTAAATTAAAGAACTAAGTTGAAAAAATGCAATCTTTCGGTAAGGAAACGTGAATGTATATTAAGTTATGAGACAATTCAAGTCTTTTCTAGCTGTGCAACTATAACGAATCGTGAGGTTAGAGGATCAACATGGTTGCTGAAAATCATTCTTAATAGAATTAAAGTTAAGAATCTAATCACACGTTTATCTAGATGTGTAACCCTTGATGGGAGGATTCCGTAGGACATTGGCACACGCCAGCTGCAATATGGTGTCTTCATGAAGGTGGGGCCTTCATGACGACACAATGTTACAGCTGACATGTTACAATGCCCTCCCAAATCGAATCATCAAGTTTACATAAGCTTGGAACAAGTTACTTTGGACCAAGTTAGGAATGTGACCTTGTATACGGAGTGAATCAGGAAGACTAAAGGTAACTAGACACACGCAGTTGACTAGGGTCAACAAAGTATGTTTGTGTACCTTTAGTCACCTCGAGTGTCTCCCTATACTCTTCCATATTGCTATCTTGGGTTAAAGTTTAACCTTGGATGAGAGGACTGACAGAATTTAGAAAAGACCATTCTAGATAACAGACAAAATGAGGTGAAGGATGTATTCCATTGATGTGTACAACATCTAGGAATATGATCATGCAAAGCATGTGAAAATATTTGGCCAAAGTATCGCAAGCTATTGGTTACGTTGTCCTAAATCACCTAGTTTAAGAAGTAGGATTTCAGATGAATATCGGTAACTGATATTCAGATATGCCTCTTAATTAGAACACTTCAATAACCAAAAAATGGTAAGGAGAACCAAGTATACTTCGTATACAATGCATGAATTGACGTGAAGGATCAGTAAGTAGCTAAGTCATGAGATGAGAGATCGTTAAAATTCTGAGCCATGAAATGGGAGATCGGTAGTTCTTCGAGTCATTACAGCGGCAATGGTATTTTTTATATGATTGAATGGCGTTGAATGTGTGTTCCATATTATAAATATGCGAATAGAGAACATTGGTTTTAAAATTATTGTGTGTTCTAAATTACGTTATTTGAACAAAGAACAATTATTAAAAATTGGTCGTGTGTTCTGAATTACCTAAATTAGAACAAAGATTGTTATATAAAAATTTTTTAAAAAAAATCCCTTGTTCTAATGTCTTAAAATGGGAATGTTACAAGGCAATAAACATCTCGATGCATCGAGCTATTTTTTGATGGTCGAGTTGATAGCTAGTAGCTCAGATTCTATGCTGACAATGCATGTAAATGAGTATCGAGTTCCAATATAGCTTGATTGAGCTAAAAGGGCGAGTTATGTTGCTGAACAAGTGTGTAAGCTTTGGGGTGAGATGATAATTAGCGACTCGGTGGAATAGTTGATTCAGTGGCTAATCATGCAGAATCAAGCTAGACATTTAGTGCATTGAGGAATAGAGAGTTCGTGAGAAACCATTAGGAGGTTGATCTGTGCTCAGTTGGCTAAGAGTCAGCGTGAAGGCTAGGTGCAACTCAACATTACACGATGGGTATCGATTTATGGTAGAAACCAAGTCAGCGAGGGTTTAGCTTGAGCTTAGAGCTTTGTGATTGAATAAATGTAAATCATTGTAAATGGTTCGAGATCGAGCCACCAGTCAGGAGCCCAAATGGTAGATTTGTGGGGATCAGTAGGTGATCCATATTGGGAGAGATAAGTCTTGCAACAACTTGGCTAGCCAATTTGAGGTATTGCAAGGAGTGTCACGCGATTTGATGTGAGAAATCCACTCAACATGGTCGAGCCATGTGAAAAACTATTCATAAATACCCCAACATGGGGATAGCAAAAAATAATGTGGGGAAAATCATTAGAATGGATTGGGGGCTACACAGATCTCGGGCCGTGAGATGTTTGGAAGGCTAAGTTGCATATGCAAAGCGAGTTGAGAGAGATCTAAAATTATTTTAGAGATGCCCAATTCAGGTTTTTGAAGCTCTTGAAGTTGGAACTCGCACAGTGAGTTGATTGAAAGAGAAGGATCAGGCTCCAAATTTTAAAGTCTAAAAATTAGACTTCAGATTCAGACTTCAGGGTTAGGTTTCAGCTTTAGATTTGGAATGTTTCTGGACATTGAGGGGCAGTGCGAGGACTAGCTCGAGAGTGTGAGGAATGGATGTCGAAGATGGACAGAATGAGCTCAAAATCATCAAATTAAGCGAGGAAGTGATGAGCGCGTCATTGTTTTGAGATGAGTTCACAGGTATGTAGAGGAGGGAATTTTTTGGAACTCAGTTTCAGAGATCTTAACGTCGGACTTTCGGGGATATCAGCTTTGGAAGCTTTGGTTGTCGCCGAGTCAGAGAATCTCCGAAGTTCCGAAGTTGAAAACATATTTTCAGATTTTCGGGGTTGGGAAAGGAATTTTCCAAGTTAGATAAGATATGCCTCGAACTCTGAAGTTCGATTGGATCGTTCGGTCAACGCGTAAGCGCGAATCCAACGCCAAGTTGACGGAGAAATATTGAGTTATGGTGCACGTTGAAACATTCCCGTAAGTCACTCAGTCGTGTTTCTGAGTAAGTTACGAGGTGGAAAAATAGATGTCAGAGTAGTTCCTAAGGTTCCAGAGGGATGTGCTTGACGTGTTAAGACAAGGTAGCATGAAGAGTTGATTGCCATGAGCCAATGAAGAGGGTGGTGAATGTAAACAGCAGGTATTAAATGCTCAACGTGTTTTCATGAAGGTCACCAATACAAAACGATTGGCAGACTTAAAGCGTGATGCCGATTGTAAAGAGCTCTGCGGTGATGGAGGGGCGCCTAATGAAAAGTCTTTCAGGTTGATGGAAATGATTAAGGGCACTATTCAATGCAAAAGTGACGGTAATGATCGATGCATTGGGTGACCGCATCGTGGAGGGTTACGCGGTTGACTGGTTTCGGGCACATGAATCACGTCCTCACCAAGGTATTTCCAACATGGTGGCCGAGTTGGCCACCAAACAAACATTAGCACCGAATTCCACTAGCTCGTTGTGTAAAGAAAAGATCTTGCAAGTCAGCTCGACGAGCAAGCTGGCAATCCATTTAATGAGTTAGCATACTAAAGCCTCTCCAAAGCAAATTTCGCTTAGAGGGTCCCACCATGGACCAAGGATAACTCCAAAAAAAAATTAAAATATTTATTAAATGGAGAAATTCAAATTTTTGAATTTATGAAGTATGGCGGTGGAGCTTTTTTTGGGTATATTAATGATGCAATCAAGTCTCGAATGCAACAAGAAAGCATGACCAACAACATAATTACTCATTTGCTACATTCTGGCCTAGTTTTTAGGATTTCTCCTCCCTTCTTTCCTTGGATCAAAGTGTTATGAATTGTAAAGGGGTACTTATTCAAAAGGAGTTAGATATTTTTCCCAAGCTTCCCCTCTCTTCACAAGCTGAGCTGTTGTGAATTTGAAGGCTCTCAAGTATTTCTTCCAAAAATTATAATGGTAGCTTCTGCCTCTTCTTCTTGTAATGATGCATTGTGCATGTGCTTGGAATAATGAAAATTATGTTATGTGATTAATTATACGTCCTTACATTATTTTTTCTGCTTCCATTTTGCCTCTCTTCGTGTTTGCAGGTGTACTGTGCAACCTTGGTGCCTTTTGCAAGTTTGGGAGGTCATTGTGCTTATCAAGGAATGAAGTACTTTATGTAAATTGATTATGTGATGTATCTTCATCCTCCTCATGATCATCTCTCTTCATTGGCAAGCTAGGTTTTTTTTCTAGCAAACCCCTTTCTTGGTGCATCACCACTTCTAGTTTAGGTTTTATTTCTCGCAAATCTATCTCCATAGTCCCCTTGAACTATTAGTATATTTCTAGGTAGTTGTTCTTATTGCATTAGGAGTAGTGTAGTTCTTAGTTTAGGAAGAGGAAGTCGGCCTTCTCCAAAGGTTCACCTCAAGCCCGCAAGTCCCACAGCTTGAGAGGTTATCCCACATTACCCAATCACGCCGAATGCCCCACTCATTTTTCGGCCATTCAGGGGGGTGTAGTGATTTGGTGATAATATTTTTTTGCACACCCGGTGGGACCACAAGAGTCATATATTTCATAGGTGTGTAAATTTGTGTTCACTTTATTTTCATTAAGTTGTTGTGCTCTTAGTGAAATTCTAGCCTCAGGAAGTATACCCAAGCACAACTGACGACTCCATTGATCCAAGTTACCCACTCTCTGAGTTGCAAACTTTCTTTTCACCCATTTCATCCCTTTTCTTCCATATCTTTCCATTTCTCCCATTCATGAAGTTGTGCAATCATGGCTTCATTCCCATCATGGAATTCTCTCTTACAACAGAAACAACACCAGTTCAACATTCCTTCAAGCTTACAAAATCCATATTCAGATTATTACATTTCACCTTCAATTCAATATTATGATGAAAATTAGTCGCAACATGCATATCCCTATGAGCATATTCATGGCCAGTTTGGTTATTCACCTAACTATGCATCTTTTCAAGAGTAGGAATATGCAGATGATGAAAGATTTTTCACATATGAAGATGTTGAGTTGTTGTTTAAGGTACAAAAAATGGAGGGTAGGTATGGTTCACTCTAGAGCCACAAATCAAATAAAGGCATTCATGAATGGCTTCAGGGTACCTTTTCCATGGGTTGACCCTATGCCAAAGTCTTACAGCCTGTAGGAAAATATTACTTTTATGACTGAAATGTTGCCTCAACTTGAAGCTTGTATTGAAGAGATAGAGGCCTATGAGTTTAATGCAAGGAAGCCTCGTCAATGGGTAAGTCCTATGCCACCACCTCAGAGTCCTTTTTCCATTTCCCAAGAAAATATTATTTTAGTTTAAACCTCAAATCCCAAGATTTTCACCTTCTTCCCATGTTGATAATTTTGTTTCTTCATCTCCTATCTTATCATCCCACCATGAATCATTTGTTCCTCATCCTTCAAAAATTACTTCTTTTCTACAAATGCCATCAAGACAAGAAATTGTACCTCTTCTACCTCCTCAAACAGTGAGGGAAGCTATTGAATCCCAACTCACCCCTCCTTTTATAGTACCAAAACCATTTTGGGGAAGACCAAGAATATGATTATAGTGAGAGGAAGAGGAGAACGTTAAGGAACTTAGTAAGGATGAGCTTGTGAAGAATCTGAAGGAGTGGGCTCTAAGATTGAACGTCAAGAAATTTCTCCTCCTAATTCATCCTCCATCCAAGGTTGAATATCAAAAGAAGATGGTGAATACTGGATGCACACAAGAGAAAGCACGAGTAAATGATGACCAACAATCTACAAGTATTCAGAATGCAACATCGATATTGGTTCCATATCATCAGAGGAGGTTGAATCACCACAAGTGGCAACACCAGTTGTAGAAGAATAAGAGTTAGCCCCAAATATGCTAGAAGAAGAGCATGTGCAAGTTAAAGAAGGAAGACTCTCAAGTGTACAAGGTAATTCTAATGAGTGCGGTGATCCTAACTACCATGCATGTTGAGAACTTACAACACTTTTATAGAGTTTCCTTATTCCACCAAGGTCATCACCACATACTGCAATTAGACACCAAGAGCTTCATGTTATGGGAAGAGGTTAAGGCATATTCAAAGGTCTTGGATGTAGATAATGCCATGCAGGAGGTTTCAAGTCCTTCCTCTTCTTCGTTTTTTCAAAACTCTAATTTCTTAGATGAATTTGTTCTTACATATTTTATGTTTGAAGATGAAGAAGGTTATGGTGGATCAATTGCTAATTTAGAGAACATCATATGGGAGGTTGAATCCTTCACATAGTCAAAGAATGAAGAATCAAGTTGTTTATCAGATTTGGACGAGTGTTTTGATGAGCACGAGTCTGTGAAGTTCAACAAATTTTCTATTCCAACATCTATCCTCCAACACAAGGTGCTTATTGTTGTGGAAGGAAGCACTCAAGAAAAACCCATCACTCTAAGAAATCCTTTAGAATTTGAATTGGATGAATTGAATCTTCCCCCATATCTCATTGGACAAAGAATAAAATGAGCATACAGGAGAAACTAAGCCATATTTAGAAGCCTTAGGTGAAGATGACATCATCAGGAGTTTCTTGCTCTCAATTATGGAACTTGTTTTGGTAAATGAACCAATTTTGGAGGAGAATGTTTTTGAAGATCTTACTGCTTCTAATAATACTCAAAAGAAACAAGTGAATTAATATGAATTTGCAAGTTTTGTGTGGGATGAGAAGGTTAAAAATCCAAAACAACTTTGTCTTTAAATGGAAGTGGAACTCCTATATGAGCAGTATGCTTCAAACACTTGCAGTGATTTTCCAATGAATTCATTAGAGACTGCATGTAATGATAAAGAGTTGCATTTTGTAGAGGGACTTATGGTTTTCAAAGATGGAAGAGAAGAGAATGAAGGGGTATCACTTCAATAGTGGAAGATTAGTTGTTTATAAATGGGCAATAAGTGGAAAATTAGATCAGAGAAAACTATCTTTTTCAAGGATGTCATCAGCTAGAATTTCTTGTTAAAGTTGAAGCTCAGATTCGCAGGCTCATTAAATCCAAAGTAGAATCCACAACCAGTTACATTCACTTAAAAATGTGAGGATGAGTTTCACAGCCCCAAGGATCAGTTGTAATGCTTCTACAAAACAAATGTAGAGCAACTAAAGGAGGCATAATTTCTCTTTTCAGTTGATGCCTTGGTGAACCAAGTGGAGAATTGGGATTTTTTTAGTTTTCCACTTTTGATCTCAGCCATGTCCATTGTCAAATCATCTGCATGGCTTCCCATTATGAGGAAAGGAATTTATTTTGCACAACCAGTTGCAGGGTTCATTTAGATCACATGTGCCTCTAGTTAGTGTAGAGTAGGGATAGGTTTGCTTCTAGTAGAATAAGTGCCTGACACACTATGCATGTTTCATTTAAAGAAAGTATGATTTTTAATTGTTGTGTGTGTTGTGTTTTGTTGTTTCTCTTGCGACAACGTTTCGGAAGCAAAACTTTCAGAAGAAGGAAGAAATTCAAGTTTTAATAGAGTTCCATGATGTCCAAAATCATTAGGTGTTTTATTTCAAAATACTGCAATGTAACGCCTTGATTTTTTTTGTAAGTTATCATGGTAATTACTTTTCATAATGTTGTAACTGCTGAAATGAAGATAAACATGTTAAGATATATCTTTGATCTTAAAGGAATGTGTTGCTAATCTGGACCCTTGTTTGCTGTAATTTGTTACTTGGGACAGAAGTTATTATTGCTTGTGTGATTGCTAATGAGACAACAGACTTGTCGTATGCTTGATGAACTCTATTCGCTGATTGACAGCACACCTTGAATCAATTCCATTGATCCAAGGTATGCTGTGGCCTTCTTGTGATCGCTTTGTCGATTTACTTCTAAACCAGACTGAAGGTTGATATAAATGTTGCAGCACCTGATTACAGGTATAAATATCTGGCACGTAGATGCCAATGAAAAAGGTTCGATTCTCGAAACCACACACCGTTGTAATGCTAGACAGCGTAAGACGATAAGGGCCTGGATGCAAGGGGCACAGGTATGTGGAACATGGGACGAAACGTCCTGCATAGTGTTGAATATGACTGTCAGGCGGAAAGACTTGATTGGAAACTAATTAATTAAATATTAGGGGATTAAACCCTAACCTACCCCTAAGTTTTATCTTATACCCTAACTACTATCCTATATGGATTTTAGATTTTATAAGGGTGAAAATAGATATAAATTCTATTAACCTATGAACTAGGCGAATGACCTAGATATGGACTATTAAAATCCTAAACTAATCCTAACCTAAGGAAGGGGACGCATGGACCCATGTGGAAGGAAAGGATAAGGAGGGAAGGTTGGAAATTTATTAGGACAATGAATGGCGTCCTTACAGGTTGCAGCGCCAAGTTTGGCGGGAACATGGAAAAGTTGGAGGCATCCAACTAGCTATGAGGCTAAACTATGATTGCAAGCAAAATTTGAAATTAGAAACTCGCCAACTTGAGTCGGCGGTGGCGTGAGGAAAAAGGAAAAAGGAATGCATTCAATGCATTCAATGGCATTGGTCTTAGCGACCAGCTCGCCTTGGAAAGAGGATTGGGAAGGAAGTTTGTTTGTTGTTGTGTGCATTGGGTTTTTAGTTGCTCTGCATTTTGTTCTTCCATGGTTCTGTCGAACCTGCTGTATTTTGGTTATTATCTCTGTTCTTGGAGAAGCAAGGCTATTCTTGAGCCTGTGGAAGTTAGGGGACTGGTTGGAAAGCTTTACTGCTGTCGCCGTGGAGAAGAATAGCTCCTGTGGGCGCGGTTTTCTTCGAGCCACAAGAAAAAAAACAGGCATGTTAAGCCCTTCTCCTTAAACCGCTTGCTTTTGCTTAATCGTCTCATTAAAACAACCCTGCTCTTATGATGGGGGTTTTGGTTATTTGATTCGGCTGTTATGTTGAGATGATTTCGAGTTGAGTCGTTTTCTTTTGCTGTACGTACGGCTTGAGCATTCTTTGCATAATGATTAAGTTGAATAAACTGTCCTTGCTGTGTGGTTCGTTTCGACAGTGTTGGGTATTCGTTTTATTACCATTATGGGTTGTGCTAATAAATACATTAGCTAAGTGAATATCACTTCTGAGTTCTGAGCATTCTTGTGAAAATGAAAGGATGAGATGATTTGTATGTCTGGTTGAACTGTCATTATAAGAATGAACACGACTTGGGTATTCTTGGGTGTTTGAAGAAAATGATTGTTCTTCTTATTGAAATCATTAATGAATTATGTTTTCTCTTTGCTGTTTTGAAATCTGAAGGTAATGGAAAGAGGATTTTATTGTGCATTATGGATGTGGTTTGATCTTCTAGTTTGAACTGTCATCATGAAAACGAACATGGCTTAGTATTTCTGTGCAAATGAATGAAACAAATGAGATTTGGCTTGCTGTTTGAGATTGTTTTGACTGTACCTTGCTTGCGCATCTATTACCCTATGCGGGTTTGCATTGATAAAGGTATTGTTATGCGAATATTGTATTTCTGAGTTCAGTGTGTGGAAACGTTTGGGAAAAACAAATTTGTGGTGATGTTGATAGACTATTATGCGAGTTATAATTCCTTGATGTTTTTCATTGCATAAAATACGGGTTCCCTGGGACAGTAAGGTTATAGTAGCATCTTACTTTGCTGTACTAATTTGATATGGTATTCTGCCTGCTGGTTCTTGGTATTCATTTAGGACTGTTTGGAAGGAAGTTTTAATCTGATGAGGAACAGAAAATCAGTCTATATAATAGACTGAGTAGAGCATGCAAATTATATTGTGTCTTGCTGAACTCAAGGATACACACACACACACACATATACACACAACACACACACACACACACATATAATTTTAAGGATTGTGGACCTTTCATCGTTTTCATTAAGAGCAGAATATGAATGGATTTATTCCTTGCTGTTGGAAAGTGAATTCTCTCATTATTAGGATGAAAGTGTGACTTGTTGTACACTGTTGCATGTACACTCTAGATGTTATAAATGACTTAAATGTCTGTAGAGTGAATTCAACTTTTTTAAAGGGAAATATATTATGCGGAATGAATCATATTGTTGGATCATGTCTGTGCTAAATAGCGGATATTTGGTTAAACAGTGCAAAGAGGTAATATGATTCTTCTTCCTTGTATTCGATTAATGATTTTATTTATTTCCCTTTGAACTGTTACCATTGATTGGTATCACGTCTGGATTAAATTCTCAGTACAGCTAAGAGAAAAGAAAAAGAGTGTGGATGGATAATTTGAATTGGTGTTCATTTCTTCTCTCATACCGTTGGTAAATCTGTAACTGTTATGAAATGAATTTTGTACTGCCTTGCTTTAAACATCTGCATTTAATTGCTGTTTACTTTTCCCTTCAGCGTTTGATTGTTGAAATTAGACGAGTAGTATGAAAGGAAAGGAAATGGTTCTGCTGGAAGTCTTATTTAAAATCTAATTGTGAATCTTTCTCTAACTAATGTAAGGGAATGGAATTGATAGCATTTATGTTAGAACAACAGTTTGCATAATTGTGTTTTAGTTCTTACAGATGTTTGTAATCTGGAACTGTTTGAAGGAAATTACTTCTTGTAATAATTATTTGGGAAAGAGGGCAGTAATCCTTTGTCTGATTGGGATGGTAATTAGATGATTGAGTTGTTATGTTGTTCATCCTTTTCGGTACTTAATTCTTGGATGATGTTCATTTTAACGTTTCATAAAAGCAGGGTTCTTTTATTGAGACAGTTAATTAAAAGCACCTCATTTTAATGACAAGTGCTTAATATGCTCAGTTCAATGAACTGACCCGTGCAAGTAATTTTGCAGATGGAACTTGAGTATAAACGAAGACATGGTTGTTTTCTGATACTTCTTTTGATTAACTGAAGATGGATTGTTTTGATAGCTATTACTCCTCTACGAGGAAATGAGAAAGGAAGAAATTACATTCTTCTATCTTTATGAGTTGTAATGTTGTTTGATATAAACAAAGTCCAGTCGTTTGGACTGGCAAATGTATAGATTGTAAAACTGATGGATGAATACAAGTAAAAGTGTGATATTTTTAATGACTGTATCAGTTTGATATTGTTGAATAAGTTTGAGAATATAACATTATTCCTTGATTTGGAATTATCCAATGTTAATGGATGAATTTAAAAGGAAATAACATCTATTCTTACCTGAATGCAACTTTTACGTTGAAATGTGCAATTAGTTCATACTTGGGTTAAGATGAATTTTAAATTGACATTAAAAAGGATTTAGGTAAACATGATCTCTTAATTGAAAGGTATTCGGGATTAGCTTGAAAGCTAAGGAATATCAAATAACTTAGGAGCAGCCGAACCTTGTATTCGGACTCCGTTAATAGCCTCGAATGTTTAAATTCAGAAAATATAGATATGGGAAAACATATCTATTGTTAACAGACCTTAACTGAAGTAAGGTTAAGGAGAATAAATGAATAAATTCATTTAGAATTAGACCTCGTTTAAATGATGTCTAATAAGATGGAATTCTGAATTTGTTTACAGTTGTGGAAAAACTTGGTTAAGTTTAATAGGTTAAACTTATTAAGTTTATCGATAATGGACTGATTAGTCCGAAGATTAAAGAAAGGAACCAAGAAGAGAATATGCAACCCTTCGGTATGAAGGAGAGGATGTATATTAAGCTAGAAGACAGATTAAGTCTCTCTTAGCTACATACAACTGTAACGAGAACGAGGTTTAAGGATCAACATGGCTGCTGAAAGTTGATCTTAAATATTAAGATTATAACCAAATCACACTTGAGCTGGATGTGTACTCTCGATGAGAGGATTCCGTAGGACATTGACATATGCCAGCTACAATATGGTGTCTTCATGAAGGCGGGGCCTTCATGACGACACAATGTTATAGCTGACATATTACAATGCCCTCCCGAATTAAATCATCAAGTTTACATAAGCTGGATACTAAGTTCTTAGCTGGGGATAGGAATGTGATCACGTATACGGAGTGACTCCGGAGGACTAAAGGTAACTAGACACACGGAGTCATCTAGGGATGACACCGTATGTCTGCGTATCTTTAGTTACCATGAGTAACTTCCTATACTTGTTCATATTGCTAGTTGGGGTTAGAGCTTGACCTTAAATGGAAGGACTGGAAGAGACCAGGAAAGACCATTCTAGATAACAGACGAAGTGAGGTGAAGGACGTATTCCAATGATGTGTATCACATCTAGGAATATGATCATGCAAAGCATGTGAAAATATTTGGCCAAAGTATCGCAAGTGCTGGTTGCGTTGTCCTAATCACCTAGTTTAAGATGCAGGATGTCAGATGAATATCAGTAACAGATATTCAGATAGGCTTCTTAAATGGATCACTTCGATAACCGGAAATGGTAAGAGAACCCTGTATATTCATTATACAATGCATGGATTAACATGAAGGATCGGTAAGTCGCCGAGTCATGAAATGAGAGATCGCTGAAACTCCGAGCCATAAAATGGGAGATCGGTAGTTCTTCGAGTCATTTACAGCAGCATATGGTATCTGTTATATGATTGAATGGCATTGAATGTGTGTTCCATATTGCAAGTATGTGAACAGAGAACATTGGTTTTAAAAAGAAATTGTGTGATCCAAATTGCATTAATTGGACAGAGAACAATTATTAAAACTTGAACGTGTGTTTGAATTATATAATTCATAACAGGGAACGTTGTATAAAAAAATTTTTTTTTCCCTTGTTCTAGTATCTTAAAATGGGGATGTTACATCTTGGTATCAGAGCTGAAGGTTGCAGCTCTTGGACCTAATGAGTCCACAATTTAATAAGGTTTACATTTTCTTATTGAACAGAAAATGGTCAGAACAAGAGGAAATGCTGCGAACAACCCGTTACCGGGTGGAGAAGCAGCTACTGCTCAAAAGCTGGATGAAATCCTTGCTGCCCTACTAGATACGAGAGATCGTTTGACTGTTTTGGAACAACAGTCAATGGGAAATGAAGAGGAGGAAGAAGAAGCTGATATAAATGATCAGCCACCTCCTGTGGACAACACCAATGGAGGGAATCCGGGTGTTGATAATAGTAATGTGAATGCTCCTAATCATCCTGAAAATAAAAGGGCAAGATTAGCAGCTGAACTTACAAATGACATAAAGAGAATAAGTCCTCCAAAGTTTGATGGAACAACCCTTGGGGACGGAGCTGAGAATTGGCTCAGTGAAATGGAGAAGTACTTTGCAATAAGAAACTTCTCCGAGGAGACCAAAGCGATATGGGGAGCATATCAGCTTTCTCATGAAGCATCATCATGGTGGGACAACCGTAAGGTTGAGTTGAATATTGTCGAATCAGACATAACTTGGGATCAATTTAAGGGTTACTTTAGGCAACGGTGGCTGCCTCAACTCTATTTTGATAGGAAAATGACTGAATTTCAGAACTGGTCGCAAGGAAGGCTGACGGTGACAGAATACTGGGAAGGGTTTACTAAACTCCTTAAGTATGTGCCGCAGTACCAAGCTGACGAGAAGTTCAGAATACGAAAGTTCATAATGGGACTAAATCCCATCATTGGTGGTGAAGTGGATGTCCACGGTCCAACCACCATGGAAGGAGTTGTCGAAAAGGCAATAAGACAGGAACAGAAATTGAGAGCAATTTCTGCTCATAGGGAAGAGATAAGGAAGAAGATTCCCAACTCTTCTTCATCTCTCGCACCCAAAAGGGGGCCTTGGAAAAGGTTTGGTGTGAAAAACAAAATTGTTGTAGATAACAACAAGAAATCTGTAATGAACAAACCTGTAAATAGTGTGCGGAACAGCTTCGCAAAAGTTAGTGGCAATGGACAAAAGTCCTATGGAAGCCAGAATGATAACTTCAAAGCTGGTAACAAATTTGAGCCTAGGAAAGGGCCAGTTGGAGGATGCTTCAACTGTGGAAAGGACCATTACGCGAGTCACTGTCCTCTGAAAAAGGATGATCACGATCAGCAGCATAGGATACACGCTGCGGTGGCTAACAGACAAGCTGAAAAGCAAGTTACGCCTATAGAAGTTCCGGGTAAGTTATTCGGTACACCTGTAGTCATACTTTTTGATACTGGAGCTACTGAATGCTTTATTTCTACTAAACTTGCAATGAAATTAAAAAGGAAAGATGAACGGATGGATAAGACATGGACAGTGCATTATGGGAATAATGTTGTCCATACAGTCGAAATGTGCCTTTTTGGGGCAATTCTTGACTTGCCCAGTTTCTCCACCGAAGTTGACCTGTATGTCACTCCTTTAGGATCATATGACATCATTATTGGAGTTAACTGGTTGGCAGAACATAAGGCAAAGGTCGACTGTTATGAAAAACAAATTTGTTGTTTTGATGACCTGCAGAAAGCAGCAGTCATTCAAGGTGTAAGGCGTGAGGTTGCAGTTAGGAAACTAACAGCTATGCAACTAAAAAGGGCTAAAAATAGAGGCTGCACCTTGTATGCAGTAAAAATGACAGAAAATGCTGAGGAAGATAATGATTTCATGGAAAGATATCCATTATTAAGGGATTTCAGAGATGTATTTCCGGAGGAATTACCAGGTCTTCCACCCAAACGAGAGTTTGACTTTGCAATAGAGATCAAGCCAGGAACTGAACCCATATCTAAGGCACCTTATAGAATGACCACCCTCGAGTTGGTAGAGCTAAAGGCTCAATTACAGGAACTTTTGACTAAGGGGCTGATAAGACCGAGCGTCTCACCATGGGGAGCGCCGGTAATTTTTGTAAAGAAAAAGGATGGCACATTGAGACTGTGCATTGATTACAGAATGTTGAACAAGGCAACTATTAAGAATCGATACCCACTTCCTAGGATTGATGATCTGTTCGACCAGATGCGTGGAGCATCAGTCTATTCAAAAATAGATCTTCGATCTGGGTATCA
Source organism: Taxus chinensis (assembly GCA_019776745.2). Taxonomy (NCBI): domain Eukaryota; kingdom Viridiplantae; phylum Streptophyta; class Pinopsida; order Cupressales; family Taxaceae; genus Taxus; species Taxus chinensis. The sequence goes on from CM034146.1 coordinate 657,050,995, forward strand.
TCAGCTGAGAATAAAGGAAGAAGATATTCATAAAACAACTTTTAGAACAAGGTACGGGCATTATGAATTCACGGTGTTACCTTTTGGGTTGACAAATGCACCTGCCGCCTTCATGAATCTGATGAACAATATTTTTCAAGAATACCTAGACAAGTTTGTGCTTGTATTCTTAGACGACATTCTTATATACTCTAAAAATGTCGAAGAGCACCAAGAACATTTAAGGATAGTGCTGGAAGTTTTAAGAAAGAGGAAGTTGTATGGTAAACTGTCTAAATGTTCCTTTTATGATGCAGAGGTGCATTATTTGGGACACGTTATAAGCAAGAACGGAATAGCTGTAGACCCTTCAAAGATCGCAGCTATAACTGAGTGGCCTGCGCCTAAGAACGTGCATGAAGTAAGAAGCTTCATGGGCTTGGCAGGATATTATAGAAAGTTCGTTAAGGATTTTTCAAAAATTGCTGCCCCAATCACTTCACTGCAAAAGAAGGATAAGAAATTTGTCTGGACTGACAAATGTGAATCTGCCTTTAAAAATTTAAAGGAACAGTTAACTACAGCACCTATTTTAACTGTACCAGACCCAAATGGAAATTTTATGGTTGTAACGGATGCATCGGGAGAAGGCCTTGGAGGCATTCTGTTACAGAATAACCATGTCATAGCTTATGAAAGCAGAAAGCTTAAGTTACATGAACAGAATTATGCTCCACACGACCTAGAGCTCGCTGCCATTGTACATGCACTTCAAATGTGGAGGCATTACCTTTTAGGCAAACCTTTTGAGTTAAAAACTGACCATCTGGGGTTGAAGTATATTTTTACTCAGCCCAATCTGAATGCAAGACAACGACGATGGTTAGAATTTCTGTCTCAGTATGATTTTGATATAAGCTACATCAAAGGCAAGGAAAATAGAGTGGCAGATGCTCTGAGTCGAAGGAAGCACATCTCTACTCTTATAACGTTAAGAACTCAGTTTAAGGATGAGGTGAAAGATGCCTTGGAATCAGACTCCTTATTTCCAGCAAGTTAAAACAGCACTTGCTGCAGATCCAAAGGATGTGAGGTATAAAGGATTTCATTTTGATAGCGAAGGAATTCTGAGGTTCGAAAACAGGGTATATATACCCTTGGCAAATGATTTAAGAAGGAAATTGTTAACTGAATTTCATAATTCACCTTTTTCTGGACACCCTGGCATTACGAAAATGCTTGTTGATCTTAAGCAGCAATACTTCTGGAAGGGAATGAAAAAGGATGTGGTGGAATTTGTAACACACTGCTTGGAATGTCAGCATGTTAAGGCGGAACATATGCATCCCGCTGGATTATTGTATCCCCACAGCGTTCCACAGTACAAATGGCAAGTGATAACGATGGATTTCGTTCAAGGATTGCCTATGTCAAGGAATAAGCATGATATCATCCTGGTTGTCGTTGACAAATTAACCAAAGTGGCACACTTCATTGCTGGTAATTTGAAAGATGATGCACCAGTGTTAGCAAGAAGATTTGTACATGAAATTTTTAGATTGCATGGAATACCCGAATTGATCATATCGGACAGAGATCCGAGGATGACATCAAGGTTTTGGCAAACGCTTAATGCGGCCTTGGGAACTAAATTAAACTTCAGCTCTGCATATCATCCGGAGACGGATGGACAGACTGAGAGAGTCAATCAAGTTTTAGAGGATATGTTAAGAATGTATTGCATGGACCAGCAGTATAAATGGGAGGAATACCTTCCGCTGGTTGAATTTGCCTACAATAATACATACCACGCCTCTTTAAAAATGGCACCTTTTGAAGCATTGTATGGAAGAAAATGCAGAACCCCTGTTAGCTGGGACAACGTTGAGGACAGAGAGGTAATTGGGCCAGAAATCCTCACGGAAATGGAACAACAAATCAAAATGATTCGGGAACATCTAAAGGAGGCTGCCAATAGGCAAAAGAGTTATGCAGACTTAAAGCGGGTTGATAGGAATTATAAACTGGGTGAGAAGGTCTTTCTTCGGGTTAAGCTGAAAAAGAGCTCAATAACTTTTGGCAAGGCTGCCAAGTTGTCGCCACGTTACGTGGGACCTTTTGAAATTGTTGAAATAATCAACCCTGTAGCTTATCGTCTAGCATTACCTCCTGCTTTATCACAAATGCATGATGTTTTTCATATTTCTTTGCTTAAGAAATACGTAACAGATTTATCACATGTGCTGAATTGGAATTCCTTGCAGGTCCAAGACCCAGGAATAATCGTGGTTAAGCCCATTCGAGTGCTGGGAACTCGCCAGTTGTACTTAAGAAATCGCGAAGTGAATCAATGTAAGGTCCAGTGGGACCAGTTTAGCGAAGAAAGTGCAACTTGGGAAAATCTCGAAGAAATGAGATCTGCTTTTCCATACTTGTTTGATCGAAATTGAAATTCGAAAAACTGATAATTCTACCAAATTTAGACAATTATTGGTCTATTTTACAGTTATCTTAAAACACTGTTTTAAAGAGTGAATCTGTTTTTGGTATGAACTTATGAATGGAAGGACAATAACTGAATTTTGTCCTAGAAACTCCTTGAATTGGATAATTTGATCATCGGGACGATGATTCTTTAAGAAGGGAGGAATGTAACGCCTTGATTTTTGTAAGTTATCATGGTAATTACTTTTCATAATGTTGTAACTGCTGAAATGAAGATAAATATGTTAAGACATATCTTTGATCTTAAAGGAATGTGTTGCTAATCTGGACCCTTGTTTGCTGTAATTTGTTTACTTGGGACAGAAGTTATTATTGCTTGTGTGATTGCTAATGAGACAACAGACTTGTCGTATGCTTGATGAACTCTATTCGCTGATTGACAACACACCTTGAATCAATTCCATTGATCCAAGGTATGCTGTGGCCTTCTTGTGATCGCTTTGTCGATTTACTTCTAAACCAGACTTAAGGTTGATTTAAAGGTTGCAACACCTGATTACAGGTATAAATATCTGGCACGTAGATGCCAATGAAAAAGGTTTGATTCTCGAACCACACACCGTTGTAACGCTAGACAGCGTAAGATGATAAGGGCCTGGATGCAAGGGGCACAGGTATGTGGAACATGGGACGAAACGTCCTGCATAGTGTTGAATATGACTGTCAGGCGGAAAGACTTTGATTGGAAACTAATTAATTAAATATTAGGGGATTAAACCCTAACCTACCCCTAAGTTTTATCTTATACCCTAACTACTATCCTATATGGATTTTAGATTTCATAAGGGTGAAAATAGATATAAATTCTATTAACCTACGAACTAGGCGAATGACCTAGATATGGACTATTAAAATCCTAAACTAATCCTAACCTAAGGAAGGGGACGTATGGACCCATGTGGAAGGAAAGGATAAGGAGGGAAGGTTGGAAATTTATTAGGACAATGAATGGCGTCCTTACAGGTTGCAGCGCCAAAATTGGCGGGAACATGGAAAAGTTGGAGGCATCCAACTAGCTATGAGGCTAAACTATGATTGCAAGCAAAAATTTGAAATTAGAAACTCGCCAACTTGAGTCGGCGGTGGCGTGAGGAAAAAGGAAAAAGGAATGCATTCAATGCATTCAATGGCATTGGTCTTAGCGACCAGCTCGCCTTGGAAAGAGGATTGGGAAGGAAGTTTGTTTGTTGTTGTGTGCATTGGGTTTTTAGTTGCTCTGCATTTTGTTCTTCCATGGTTCTGTCGAACCTGCTGTATTTTTTATTATTGTTTCTGTCTTGGAGAAGCAAAGGCTATTCTTGAGCCTGTGGAAGTTAGTGGATTGTTTGGAAAGCTTTACTGTTGTCGCCGTGGAGAAGAATAGCTCCTGTGGGCGCGGTTTTCTTCGAGCCACAAGAAAAATTAACAGGCATGTTAAGCCCTTCTCCTTAAACTGCTTGCTTTTGCTTAATCGTCTCATTAAAACAACCCTGCTCTTATGATGGGGGTTTTGGTTATTTGATTTGGCTGTTATGTTGAGATGATTTTGAGTTGAGTCATTTTCTTTTGCTGTACGTGGCTTGAGCATTCTTTGCATAATGATTAAGTTGAATAAACTGTCCTTGCTGTGTGGTTCGTTTCGACAGTGTTGGGTATTCGTTTTATTACCATTATGGGTTGTGCTAATAAATACATTAGCTAAGTGAATATCACTTCTGAGTTCTGAGCATTCTTGTGAAAATGAAAGGATGAGATGATTTGTATGTCTGGTTGAACTGTCCTTATAAGAATGAACACGACTTGGGTATTCTCGGGTGTTTGAAGAAAATGATTGTTCTTCTTATTGAAATCATTAATGAATTATGTTTTCTCTTTGCTGTTTTGAAATCTGAAGGTAATGGAAAGAGGATTTTATTGTGCATTATGGATGCGGTTTGATCTTCTAGTTTGAACTGTCATCATGAAAATGAACATGGCTTAGTATTTATGTGCAAATGAATGAAACAAATGAGATTTGGCTTGCTGTTTGAGATTGTTTTGACTGTACCTTGCTTGCGCATCTATTACCCTATACGGGTTTGCATTGATAAAGGTATTGTTATGCGAATATTGTATTTCTGAGTTCAGTGTGTGGAAACGTTTGGGAAAAACAAATTTGTGGTGATGTTGATAGACTATTATGCGAGTTATAATTCCTTGATGTTTTTCATTGCATAAAATACGGGTTCCCTGGGACAGTAAGGTTATAGTAGCATCTTACTTTGCTGTACTAATTTGATATGGTATTCTGCCTGCTGGTTCTTGGTATTCATTTAGGACTGTTTGGAAGGAAGTTTTTTTAATCTGATGAGGAACAGAAAATCAGTCTATATAATAGACTGAGTAGAGCATGCAAATTATATTGTGTCTTGCTGAACACAACACACACACACATAATATAATTTATAATTTTAAGGATTGTGGACCTTTCATCGTTTTCATTAAGAGCAGAATATGAATGGATTTATTACCTTGCTGTTGGAAAGTGAATTCTCTCATTATTAGGATGAAAGTGTGACTTGTTGTGGTCGTTGTACACTCTTGCATGTTATAAAGACGTAAATGTCTGTAGAGTGAATTATTTTAAAGGGAAATGATTGTGCTTAGAAAATTCGGTATTAATGCCTACGGATCAGTTGCAATGAATTCTGGTCAACTTTTGGATGGGTAAATAGTAGTTTTGACATATTGAAATATATTATGCGGAATGAATCATATTGTTGGATCATGTCTGTGCTAAATAAGCGGATATTTGGTTAAACAGTGCAAAGAGGTAATATGATTCTTCTTCCTTGTATTCGATTAATGATTTTATTTATTTCCCTTTGAATTGTTACCATTGATTGGTATCACGTCTGGATTAAATTCTCAGTACAGCTAAGAGAAAAGAAAAAGAGTGTGGATGGATAATTTGAATTGGTGTTCATTTCTTCTCTCATACAGTTGGTAAATCTATAACTGTTATGAAATGAATTTTGTACTGCCTTGCTTTAAACATCTGCATTTAATTGTTGTTTACTTTTCCCTTCAGTGTTTGATTGTTGAAATTAGACGAGTAGCATGAAAGGAAAGGAAATGGTTCTGCTGGAAGTCTTATTTAAAATCTAATTGTGAATCTTTCTCTAACTAATGTAAGGGAATGGAATTGATAGCATTTATGTTAGAACAACAGTTTGCATAATTGTGTTTTAGTTCTTACAGATGTTTGTAATCTGGAACTGTTTGAAGGAAATTACTTCTTGTAATAATTATTTGGGAAAGAGGGCAGTAATCCTTTGTCTGATTGGGATGGTAATTAGATGATTGAGTTGTTATGCTGTTCATCCTTTTCGGTACTTAATTCTTGAATGATGTTCATTTTAACGTTTCATAAAAGCAGGGTTCTTTTATTGAGACAGTTAATTAAAAGCACCTCATTTTAATGACAAGTGCTTAATATGCTCAGTTCAATGAACTGACCCGTGCAAGTAATTTTGCAGATGGAACTTGATTATAAACGAAGACATGGTTGTTTTCTGATACTTCTTTTGATTAACTGAAGATGGATTGTTTTGATAGCTATTACTCCTCTACGAGGAAATGAGAAAGGAAGAAATTACATTCTTCTATCTTTATGAGTTGTAATGTTGTTTGATATAAACAAAGTCCAGTCGTTTGGACTGGCAAATGTATAGATTGTAAAACTGATGGATGAATACAAGTAAAAGTGTGATATTTTTAATGACTGTATCAGTTTGATATTGTTGAATAAGTTTGAGAATATAACATTATTCCTTGATTTGGAATTATCCAATGTTAATGGATGAATTTAAAAGGAAATAACATCTATTCTTACCTGAATGTAACTTTTACGTTGAAATGTGCAATTAGTTCATACTTGGGTTAAGATGAATTTTAAATTGACATTAAAAAGGATTTAGGTAAACATGATCTCTTAATTGAAAGGTATTCGGGATTAGCTTGAAAGCTAAGGAATATCAAATAACTTAGGAGCAGCCGAACCTTGTATTCGGACTCCGTTAATAGCCTCGAATGTTTAAATTCAGAAAATATAGATATGGGAAAACATATCTATTGTTAACAGACCTTAACTAAGAAGTTAAGGGTTAAGAAGAATAAATGAATAAATGTTCATTTAGAATTAGACCTCATTTAAATGATGTCTAATAAGATGGAATTCTGAATTTGTTTACAGTTGTGGAAAAACTTGGTTAAGTTTAATAGGTTAAACTTATTAAGTTTATCGGTAATGGACTGATTAGTCCAAAGATTAAAGAAAGGAACCAAGAAGAGAATATGCAACCCTTCGGTATGAAGGAGGAGATGTATATTAAGCTAGAAGACAAATTAAGTCTCTCTTAGCTACATACAACTGTAACGAGAACGAGGTTTAAGGATCAGCATGGTTGCTGAAAGTTGATCTTAAATATTAAGATCATAACCAAATCACACTTGAGCTGGATGTGTACTCTCGATGAGAGGATTCCGTAGGACATTGACATACGCCAGCTACAATATGGTGTCTTCATGAAGGCGGGCCTTCATGACGACACAATGTTATAGCTGACATATTACAATGCCCTCCTCGAATTAAATCATCAAGTTTACATAAGCTGGATACTAAGTTCTTAGCTGGGGATAGGAATGTGATCACGTATACGGAGTGACTCCGGAGGACTAAAGGTAACTAGACACACGGAGTTGTCTAGGGACGACACCGTATGTCTGCGTATCTTTAGTTACCATGAGTAACTTCCTATACTCGTTCATATTGCTAGTTGGGGTTAGAGCTTGACCTTAAACGGAAGGACTGGAAGAGACCAGGAAAGACCATTCTAGATAACAGACGAAGTGAGGTGAAGGACGTATTCCAATGATGTGTACCACATCTAGGAATATGATCATGCAAAGCATGTGAAAATCTTTGGCCAAAGTATCGCAAGTGCTGGTTGCGTTGTCCTAATCACCTAGTTTAAGATGCAGGATGTCAGATGAATATCAGTAACAGATATTTAGATAGGCTTCTTAAATGGATCACTTCGATAACCGGAAACGGTAAGAGAACCCTGTATATTCATTATACAATGCATGGATTAACATGAAGGATCGGTAAGTCGCCGAGTCATGAAATGAGAGATCGCTGAAACTCCGAGCCATAAAATGGGAGATCGGTAGTTCTTCGAGTCATTTACAGCAGCATATGGTATCTGTTATATGATTGAATGGCATTGAATGTGTGTTCCATATTGCAAGTATGTGAACAGAGAACATTGGTTTTAAAAAGAAATTGTGTGATCCAAATTGCATTAGTTGGACAGAGAACAATTATTAAAACTTGAACGTGTGTTTGAATTATATAATTCATAACAGGGAACGTTGTATATATATATAAAAAAAAAAAAATCCCTTGTTCTAGTATCTTAAAATGGGGATGTTATATCCATCTCAACCTATGAGTTACTGAAGAAATCAAGTTCACACAATGAGTATTTAATCACAACATCAAACTGTTTAGAGAATGAGTCAACGGAGAAAGCTTGAGGAGTTTTGTGCAAGCCCCTCCATACTTTTACTTCAAAACTGTATATAGTACATTATAAGGTGTTTGGGCTACCATATCTTGAATTATTTATGATATAAAGTCTAAGTTTCCGGATTCAAAGTAATTTTCAGTTTCAAGTAGAAAGCGAGGTTACGTGCATAACCTTTCCATTGAGAATCATTTTCAGACTTTGTCTGCACCACTTATGACAATTGAAGAAGCGTTTCTTGAGACAATAAGTAATGGTCGTACATTAAAGAATAAGGGAGCGTTGAAATAGAACAACTCGTTGAGGTGCTCGGTAAGCCAATACAATGTGAAAGAAATCGAGCTCCATTATAGCTCGTGCAAGTTGAACAGTGTAAGGCTCGAGTCAAAAAAACATCTCGATGCATCAAGCTCCTTCTTCATGGTTTAGTTGATAGCTAGCAGCTCAGATTCTATGTTGGCAATGCATGTAAATGAGTACTGAGTTCCAATATAGCTTGATTGAGCTAAAAGGGTGAGTTATGTTGCTAAATAAATGTGTAAGCTTTGGGGTGAGTTGATGATTATCGTCTCAGTGGAATAGATGATTCAGTGGCTCATCATGTAAAATCGATATCGACATTTAGAGCATCAAGGAGCAGAAAGCTTGTGAGAAAATATTAGGAGGCTGATTTGTGCTCAGTTGGCTAGGTAGAGTCAGCTAAAAGGCTGGGTGCAACTCAACATTGCATGATAGGTACCGAGTTGTGGTGGAAACCAGCTCAGCGGGGGTTTAGCTCGAGCTTGGATCATTGTGATTGAAGGAATGTGGAGACAAAGTGACTTAGTGGTGTAGAGATAACTCATGGATAATCATTGCAAACGGTTCGGGATCGAGTCGTAGTTAGGAGCCCAAATGGAAGATTTGTGGGGATCGGTAGGTGATCCATGTTGGGAGAGCCAAGTATTGTAACGACTTGGCGAGCCAATTTGAGGCACTGCACGGAGTGTCACATTATTTGATGTGAGAAATCCGCTCGACGTGGCAAATCCATGTGAAAAACTATTCGTAAATAACCCGACATGGGGATAACGAACAATAATGTGGGGCGAATCATTAGAATGGATCGGGCTACACAGATCTGGGGCCGTGAGATGTTTGGAAGGTTGAGTTTCATAGGCAATGTGAGTTGAGAGAGTTCGGAAATCATTTCAGAGATGCCTAATTCGGATTTTCAAAGCTCATGAAGTCGGAACTCGCATGGCAAGTTGATTGAAAGAGAAAGATCGGGCTCCAAATTTTGAAGTCCGAAAATCAGACTTCAGATTCAGACTTTGGGGTCGGGTTTCGGCTTTAGATTTGGAATGTTTTCAGACATTGAGGGGCAGTGCGAGGACTAGCTCGAGAGCGTGAGGAATGGACGTCGAAGATGGGCAGGATGAGCTCAACATCGTCAAGTTAAGTGAGGAAGTACAGAGCGAGTCGCTGTTTCAAGACGAGTTTACAGGTATGCGGAGGAGGCCATTTTTCGGAACTCGGTTTCAGAGATCTTAACATTGGACTTTCGGGGATATCAGCTTCGGAAGCTTTGGATGTCGCCAGGTCGAAGAAGCTCCGAAACCTCGAAGGGAGAAGTTCCGAAGTTGACAACATATTTTCAGATTTTCGGGGTTGGGAAATGAATTTTCTGAGTCAGATAAGATATGCCTCGGACTCTAAAGTCCGATTGGATCGTTCGGTCATTGCGTAATCCCGAGTCCAATGCCGAGTTGACGGAGGAATCACGAGTAGGCATGCACGTTGAAACATTCCCATAAGTCACTCAGTGGTGTTTCTCATGGGCTACGCACATGAGATAGAAACTCATAGCTGGGCAGAGTGCTGTTTGCCGATGTCATATGGGCCTTGACCCATGGTTTACGCACATGATAATCCAAGCTCAGCCCAGCGAACCACTGTTCCCCATCACGTCAATCACGTAGCAGAGGGAAAAACAAATGTTTTTATTTAAATTTTATTGTATCTGCACATAACTGCACACATTTCTATGAATATTTGATAGAGATGATGACAGATTTTTTGGAAGTCCGAAAAAAACAGTGGAAGAGATTACCGAGAGCCTTGGCTGCACTAAAGCTGGAGGTCAAGCGCAGTACGGTTATACTCTGCAGGGCTTTAAGCGTGCTAAAGCATGCTTTTGCATTGCATGTGCGGAGGACATCAGTCAATTACGAGGTGGCAAAAGAGATGTTAGAGTAGTTCCCAAGGTTTCAGAGGGATGTGCTCGACGTGTCAAGACAGGGTCGCATGAAGAGCTGATTGCCACGAGCCAATGAAGAGGTTGGTGAATGTAAACGGCCAGTATTAAACGCTCGACGTGTTTTCGCGAAGGTCACCAATACAAAACGATTGGCGGACTTAAGGCGTGATGCCAAGTGTAAAGAGATTTGTAGTGATGAAGGGCGCCAAAAGAAAAGTGTTCCGGGTTAATGGAAATGATTAAGGGCGCTATTCAATGCAAAAGTGGCGGTAATGTTCGATTCATCAGGTGATCGTGTCATGGAGGGTTATGCGGTTGATGGGTGTTAGGTGCATAAAACACGTCTCGCAAGGTATTTCCAACATGGTGGATGAGATAGCCACCAAACAAACGTTAGCACCAGATTCGATTAGCTCGCTGTGTAAAGCAAAGAGCTCGCCAGTCAGCTCAGTGAGCTAGTTGGCGAGCCATTTACTGAGTTAGCATACTAAAGCCTCTCCAAAGCAAATTTCTCTTAGAGGGTCCCACCAGGGACTGAGGATAACTCCAAAAAAAATTATTAAATGAAAAAATTCAAGTTTTTGAATTTATGAAGTATGGTGGTGGAGATTTTCTTGGGTATATTAATGATGCAATCAAGTCTGGAATGCAACAAGCAAGCATGACCAACAACATAATTACTCATTTGCTACATTCTGGCCTAGTTTTTAGGATTTCTCCTCCCTTCTTTCCTTGGCTCAAAGTGTTATAAATTGTAAAGGGGTGCTTATTCAAAAGGAGTTAGACATTTTTTCCAAGCTTCCCCTCTCTTCACAAGCTTAGTTGTTGTGAATTTGTAGGCTCTCAAGCTTTTGTTCCAAAATTGTAATGACAACTTCTACCTGTTCTTGTTGTAAACGATGCATTGTGCATGTTCTTGGAATAATAAAAAATTATGTTTTGTGATTATTCATATGTCCTTACATTATTTTTGTTGCTTCCATTTTGCCTCTCTTCATGTCTATACGTGTATTGTGCAACGTTGGTGCCTTTTGAAAGTTTTGGAGGTCATTGTGCTTATCAAGGAATTAGAGTATTGTATGTAAATTGAGTATGTGATGTATCTTCATCCACCTCATGATCATCTCTCTTTCATTGGCAAGATGGAATTTTGTCTAGGAAACCCCTTTCTTGGTGCATCACCACTTCTAGTTTAGGTTTTATTTCTTTCAAATCTCTCTCCCTAATCCCCTTGAACTGTTAGTATAGGTCTAGGTAGTTATTCTTATTGCATTAGGAGTAGTGTAATGCTTAGTTTAGGAAGATGAATCCAACCTTCTCCAGAGGTTCACCACAAGCCCGCAAGTCCCACAACTTGAGATGTGATCCCATGTTACCCAATCACGCCGAATGCCCCACTCATTTTCAGGCTATTCGGGGGGTGCAGTGATTTGGTGATAACAATCACCAATCTCGAGGGAGATGAGGTGGTTCATCTTCCGTGAGTTACATAGGTGTCAATTTCGCGAATTTACTATTTTTAGACAACATTACAAAAATTACAATTTTTGGCCTTTAGATGCGGATTTCAGGGGACAAATTTTTCCAAACAAAATTTTACACCTTCCATCATGTTCTACACGTTCCAAGCTTTCCATTTCATTTTGAATGGAGTCAACCAGAGCTGCAGTGCAGCAGTTATGGTTCGTAGAAGTTGCTCCACTATAATGGCCACCCTAGTCTTTGTTTGGATTACTCATATTCTTATGTTTAAATAACCTCAAAACCCAATCTAAATTATATAATATGGCCATTCAATTCATTCACCAAATCAGGTTTTTATTTTAAGGTTCTAGAGTGTTGAAAATGTCAACTCTTGTCCCTCTAGTTACCACAATAATTTTTCCGTTGTTAACCATCAAAAATAGCCTTAGTTACGTTTTATGACATCATGGAAATCGTATGAAAAAGTATAGTATTTTCACAAGTAATTCATAGAGGAAGTGTTTTCATTATATTTCTCTTGTAATATCTCTCAATTTAAAAACCAAGAAAAATGATCACTATAAGATCTTGATAGCTACAATTTACATTCATATTATAATTCACCTTCCCACAATTAACCAAATTAATATGTATATCTCATAATCAAGAGAATTTCTTATGTGGGGTATTTGTTTATAACCCCATAATGTAAACCCCATATTATACTATCATTTTTTTTGAATTATATCTTCCACCAAAAAGAAAATAGGAAGGGGCTTGAATTCATGACCCCTTCCTACAAAGTCACCCCCACAAAACCATTTGGCTGTGTCTTTCCTTGCTTATAGATGTATCCCAAGTTTAATTTATTTGATATTAGTTTCATAGACCAAAGGTTGTCCATTCAGGATAGCCTTGCTTTGGCCTTATCTATACAACCTCATGTATTTAAATTTAAAAGATAGAAAGAAATGCACATGGAATCCGATGCTAAATTATCTAATCTCTTCTCCTCTATTCTTCAAGTGTTTTTCTATATCTGTACCTTATAAACTTCTTCCATTCTATTTAATTAAATGTCCTCAAAACTAAGACTTCCTTTTATAGAATCTTTGCTCTGTACCTCTTCTTGAAGCTCTCTACATTTTTTGTAGCCATGCTTTTGTTCCATTTTTTTTTAATCTTTCTTTCTCCTCTAAATTTAATAAACTCTTTCCCTTTTTTATAACTTCGCTTGGTTCTCATTTTTAATAAAATCTCCATGGTTTGATATAAAAGTTCTCTCTGTCCTCCTTTGCGATAAACTCTCTCTGTTTTAATATAAACTTCCAATCTGTCCCTAAAAAATGGTCCCGTCTTAATGACCTATATGCATATTTCTTAATGAAATCTGTCTCCATTTATAAGTATCCTTGTTCTATTTTTGGGATCCACTAAAAACAAAAACTAAGTTCCTAATTTAGATTACCTTTACCAAAAATTTTAATATTGGTTTCTTTATGTTCATTATGCAGATCTCCATATGCTCATGCAACTCATGCAACAATCGACGTGGTGGGATTTGATGTGGTTAATGTATTGAACTGGTTTGGAGAAATATTCAAGGTGGGGTTGATCGAGTCTAGTTGATTGTATCTCTTTGGGATTTTAGTCCCACATGCATCAGTAAAAACAAGGGTTTATATAGTAAAATTTATAAAACATTAATAGGGTCATTTCTCTAAGCCATGGCCGCCATGGGCTGGTAAAGTATAAATGAGTTTGAGTGAGGGTATAAGGTGCTTGCAAGGATAAGGAGGAAAATGAAAATAATAAAAATACCACATAGGATGTCTAGCCAAGTGCCCATCAATAAAACAATTTTATTACCTCATTTTTATTCAAACCCATATTTTACGCCAAATCTTGTGTTGTCATAATTACATGAATCTAAACATCATAACAACACTGTTAAGTGAGGTATTGTCATAAAATAAAAATGTGCCGCCTGATGAATGCTAAAAAATATATTATGCCTATCACCTTAGCAAAGAGTATGATAACTCAATACCTAAGGTCACACTGCTTACAGAGCCACAACAACACATGTTTCACTCTTTGTATCTTACCTTTTCACTACATCTTTATGTCTCTCCTTGACAATACCCTTCCCCCTAACAAAGAATCCCTATGCAAAACAAAAAAAAAACATACCAATACATTATTTGATTCAGAATATGAAATCAAATAAATTTAAAGAGCATGCACAATATATTATATGAAAGCAATTATCACAACTATAACAAAATCATCATCCAACAGTAACCATAAAAAAAACTATTGATAGATGTTTTCAACCCAAAACATAATAGGTAAATGTTTCAATTCCATCAAAACAACAATATATTATCATAACCATGTGGCAGAAGCCACTCATTACATTAGAAAGGTTCTAAATAATATGTCTAAAAATGAGATGTGACAAAAAAGCTAGATTTGGCATCAATAATTATTGAATAATTTTTTTTTTTGTAATTACGTTACATAACTTTGATTAAATGAACATGGTATAAGGTATCCTAGTTTTGATTGAATCATTTGGTAGCAAAGCAAGATAAAAATCCAAGATTTAAAATTTAAAGTTCTCCATATTTGCTAGATGGGTAGAAAACCAGATGAAGCAAGGTGAGAAATTGATTTGATTAGGCTTGCAAGAAGGTGCAACAACATATCTATTTTTATTTAAGAATATAGGATTCCTTTTAGAAGGGTGGAAAAGGAGCTGCATTATACAATAATGTGGCTATAAGTCTTGATGAAATTATGGAAATGTTGTAGACAATGTAGATAAAATTGATTGTGGTGGAGAAAGAAAGAAGAATGGGATTTGTCCCAAGGGATGATGTGAGTGATGTGAAAAAAGAAACACAAGAAATGATCAACGATGGTGTGTAGTGCCCACATTTTTAGCTCAGTTACTTTTTGTTTCCTTACTCATTGACATGTTTTAGCAGGGATTGTTATATTTTGGACATTATATTTAGAGATTTGATCTTATTAGACAGGCATGGACATTTAGGCATATGGCGCCAATTTAGCTTAATTTCTATGTTGTCGTATTATCGTATGATGTCATGGATACTAATTGATATGATGTTGTTTTGGAACGTAGTTATATTGATGGTTACTCAGTTTGTTGCATGTTGAGCTTTATGGATACATGTCATTTTATCATTGTGACTAACTTATGGTGAATTATGTATAGTTGTGCACGTTGTCATACTTTCGATACCAGAAAGATAAAATGTTAGTCTAGAATTCATTGTTATCTTGTTTAGTAGTTGATTTATATTTTTTCGGACAGGTGCGTTTAATGTTTACAATGAGTGTGTAGGTGACAGGTCACAAGAGAACGTGGGACTCAGGCCAGCTACGCAAACTTTGCACAAGCAGCCCATGAGCTAAGCCCTAGCCATGTTTATTTCTTGAGGCCTTAGCATTAGAATTATTGTTTTGGGCACTATGGGTGACCCTCATTTGTAATGTAATATGTCTTGTAATTATTAAGTTTTTCTTAGGGTGGTTAGTTTGTGTTGTATACTTGTTTTGGGGAATTAATGACCCCACTTGCATTAGGTTTTGATTTAGATTAATGATGTAATTAATTTTGAGGGTTTAGGGTCACATGTGAACCCTTGGGTGGTCCCCACACCCTCTAACCTTGTGAATAATTTTTCCAAACCCGAAATTGGGTTGTTTTGGGCATTTTTAGGGATCCCTTTTTAGTTTGGGAGTTCCCTTAACACAAAAATGAGCCCTTGGACCCTACCTAATAGGTAGGGGGGCTTATTTCCAAGGCTAGAGGGAGTTTTCCCTCCCTTTTTGCCTCTTGTTTTGTCACATCCATGTAAGGGGTGTGGATTTGAGTGTTTTGTTAAAAGTTGCACTAGAATTGTCTTGTTAGCATTGTGAGTAATTTGGGAGAAGAGGGCAAAAATATATTTTTACCCTTTCTCTCTTTTGTTTTGGCATCTTTGACCTTGAAGGAGGAGAGGGGTGACACATGTCACCCCCTCATTTGTGAGGATTTTTTCTTGCTCCTCTTCAAATTCCCCTTCATGGGAAAAGAAGAGAACCTTTTTTTTTGGGAGCTTTTTGCTTGGATGCTTAGGTGATTTGGAGCTAGAGGTTTCTTGGGTCAAGGAGTGGAGAATTTTGAAGTTGGAAAGATTTTTGGAGAGCTTTCTTTGAGGTAGGCTCTTAAGTCTTATTGCATGTGTTGCATTCATCTTAGTTGTTAGATTGTCTACTTGAAAATGTTATTGTTGCATGTGGATTTTGGTTGTTGTTTTCTTGTTTTACTCCCTCCATCATATGGCATGATGGAGTTTTAAATTTTGTGGGGGAAGAGAGAGGGATTTTTCCCTCTTAACCTTCAAGGCTTAATGGACAAGCCATGTAGGTTTTTAGTGTTCCCCTCAAAGGTTTGATGTGGGGAAGTTGATTCATTTGGCTTGAATCTCCTTCCCCATTCTTGGTAAGGAAACCCCTTTGGGGTTTGAAAATCCTTCCAAGAAGGGATTGGATAAAGGGTGGAGGAATAAGGAGGGTTTAAATGAAAATAGGAGCAATAAGGAGGGTATGGAGGTCTTGTTATTGTGCTTATAATCTTGGTGACAAATTTTGGAGAACTTCTCTCCTCTCTTCCCCATTTGTTTTTAGAGGTAGAACTTGGGTTCTCCTCTTTTTCACCTTGTAAAATTTAGAGTCTTGTCTTGGATTTTTTTTGTCTTATTTTTGTGTGAATGTATTATTGGTTTTTCACCTCACTCTTGTGCAAGTTGTGGTTAGTTGCCCTATTTCCCATGGGCTTGGGGGAGGCTAGCATGCATCCCAACCTTGGGAAAGACATGTAATTATGCCTATGGTTGGTTGGAAAAACAATCTTTTTTTTCTCCTTGTGGTTTTCTTGAAGGCGTGAAGATTGTATCTCAAGCTTGGAGTCTCTTGTCATCTTGGTGCTCATTGTCTACTTCACTTTGTTGGCATTTCTCTCTTTGTGACTCTAAGATATGGCTATTTGAAGGGTTTCTTGTTTTGTAAAGTATCCTCTTTGTGATTTGGAATCACTTGTAAGATTGGTAGTACATTGTATTTGAAGACTTTCTTTCAACCTTGGAAAGGAAGTTGTTGGATTATCATCTTGTGTATTTAGCATGTATGTAATATGAGGTATTGAGGGATGTTACAAAAGATTTTTGTAAGATATTTATACTTATTTAAAATGTTTGAATAGAAGATAATTACATTCCTTTAATAAGTATTGTTTTGAATATCTTTTAGGAGTAGAGGGTAGTGTAAAGAAATTAAGCCTTTTTCCTTATATGAAATCTTGTAAATCTATGTAATTTGCTAAAAAAATTATTAAAAAAAAAACAAATTATTGGAAAAAAAAAAATTTCATTGTTGTAGATTTCATCTTTGAAAAATATTGAGGACTTGCATAAATGTGAGATTAAAAGCATTCTTGAAAATACCCTTATTTTTTTTTTACAAGTTTTGAAAAGTTTGAGACTAGAATGGGACTTTAGAAATCTATACTTTACAATGCTGCAATAAACAATCTTTATCATCATATACAAAAATAAGTATAATCAGCATTTATCTAATGTAGTTTTGTTTTAAAAGGCAACTACATTTTAGTTAAGTTTTAATTCATAATTAAATTGTTATGTTAATATAAATCTATTTTGCAGATTTAGTGGTGTATAATGGAATATACATTATATGTATAATATTATACCTAAAATTTTAAAATATAACACACACACACACACACACACACACACACACACACACACACACACACACACACACATATATATATATATTATATGTGTGTTAATATATATAAACAATATTTTATAGACATTAAAATGTATATATATATATAATATTTCATATATTATAAGATATATATATATATATATATTAATATACATATACCATTTATTATATTAAAAAAATTAAATTTGGGCTTGTATTGGGGGAGGGTCGGACCCCTCCCCCCACCCGATTGCAGCCTCCACAGTTGCTGCGCAGCCCCTGCATAGCTCCCCAACCCCTGGCTGTCCCCTCTGCCACACCCGCACCCCATCGTTGCCACCTCCCCATCCAACTCCCCTACGTGCCTGTCTTGGTGGCCTTGTCCTGCGCCGGCCGCAATCACAAACCCCCTCTCAGCAGTGGCCCCCTCCATGCGTGGGCACACACCACTTCAAACCTCCCTGCTGCTGTCTCCCTACAACACTCCCCTTCTCTCAACCATATATATATATATATATATATATATATATCCTTATATGTTTAAAAAAACAAAAAAAAAAAAGAACAATGAATATGCATGAAACAAAAAAAAATGAAGGTTCTTTATCAAAAAAATCTCCATGGAAGCAAAGAACCAAGCTTCTTTCCAACCTACACCTGCAGAGAAAAAAAAACCAAGAAAACCAAACAAAATGAGAAATAGAATAAAAAAAAGAAATAGAAGAAAATGATAAAGAGAGGATTAGGGCAATTTTTAGGGTGAGATGAAAAACAAGGGTTAGGATTGGTTTGATCCTAGGGTCATCATTGAATCCTACACTTCTAAGTCAAAATCTTTTAATATGATTAATAGAAATATCCAATGTGGAGTGTGGTCAAATAATTTAAAGGGGGCAAACTAATAAAATTAAAGGAGGTGTGTTTTTATTTCGGTAACCTTAGTAAGTCTTGTTGTAATAGGTAATTAAATTGTTTTGGGGCTAGTGCCTTTTAATCCTGGGTAAGGTATTTTTTTATTTAAACAAATCATCAATGGGAAAGGGGTAAAACCGAGCGTAAATAATTAATGTCTACTTAAAAAAAAATTATCCCAAATTTTTAGTAATTATCTGGTTTGTTTTTCGGTGTCCCGAAGCTGGGCATTACATGGTGTGGAGTAAATAGTTATAGTGTGAGGAAATTTGGATAATGGAGAAGAACTACTAATAAAATCCAAGTCTAATAGTGGAAGATGAGTGTGAATGGAGGTTCCTTAATTTATAAGGACACTTTAAATGGAGAATAAATAATTGATTAACTCATAAAGATAGAATAATATTTCAATTTTGATGATGTTATGAATGAGCACAAAGTGATGATCATGCAAACCAAAAAGAAAGGTCTTGTAATATATTGGTGGAAAAATATTTAGTTAGAGAACAATAGAATTGGTAAAGTCCATATCACTCATTGGGAGTGCGTGGTTGTGAAGATGAAAGGAATTACTGAAGAGGTTGTAAATTTTTTAACATGATATAAATGTGAAAGAATACACTGAACAGTTTTACAAGATTATAGATTGAGTTGGTCATAATGAAATGGGTGAATAAAAGGTAGTGTATTAAATCAATGGAATATGTTGGGTGATCCAAGATAATATCAACATAGTAAATGGAGATGGTAAAAGAGGTCTAATAATGCTCCTTGAGAGTAGATGAAAAGCTAGTACGTAGATAGAATGTTACAAGGAAAAAAGGTAAGGTTGGTGATAATAGAGAACCAATTATGCATGATCACAAGAATGAGTAAGGAAAAATCAATGCACAAGGACAATAAGATATATTAAGAACTACTCACGTGAGCAAGAGAGGTTAAGGTAGATGATTCAATGGTACATGTTTTCAATGTGGTGAGGTGGAACATCAAGATTTTTGTGTCCGTATGCACATAAGGAGGATAGAAAGAAGGATACAAGTGCACATATTACACAATATGATGAAGAATATATGAAAAAAAAATATCATGCATGTGAACCTAAGGAACTAGAGGAACTTCTCACATTGAGAAAAATATTGAAGGTTACAACATGAGAGAGAGAGTTATAAAAAGGGAGGTGACATATTTTCTAAACACAATGCATGGAAAGAGGTAAATACTATATAATGGTGGTTGATAGTGTGAATTTTTTTTTCAAGGAGATATAGAGGAATTTGGGTTTGGAGTGAAAATCACATCAAGATTCTTATAGAATAACTTGGTTGGTCAAAAGAAAAGAATGCATTATGTGGGAATAACACGAATTAGAGATAAATATTGGTCAGATCATGGACAAGGTTTTTTGGAATATCTCACTAACAAATGCATCCCATGTGTTTTTTGGGAGGCCATGGAAAATTGATATGGAGATGTTATATGATGGGGATCCAATTCGGTGAGTGTGCTATAAGGATGGGAAAATGCATATTATAAAGTGTCTTAGGGTATATTACAATGTGGCACACTATATTATTATGGTTGAGCACAAAATATATCATATCCTATGGTATAGATAATATGAAGATTGCATAGTTACAACAACAAAGTGTATTTAAAAGGAGAGTAGATGGTGAGCATGTACAAAATTAAAAAATGATCATATAAACGATACAAGGAATAATGATGCATTGAAGTGTACTTAGTAGTGTGGGAAAAAGTAACATAGGATTAATTGTGCAGAGAGGACAAGAAGTAGACATTGGTAGTCAAATTGTTGTACATAGATATGTTACACCAAAGAAGAAGATGTGAATAGTAAAAAAAATACCCCCGTGTAAATAATAGGAGGTCATCCTAGAGAGTGTTTGGATATGGGGTGTGCATGAGTAATAACTTTAGAGGTAGAATAGTTCAGTCGCATACCCAAATTTCATTTACAACTAGATTAAAGATCGAAAAGGTGGTTGTACCACTCAACCCACATGTTTGAGTACATAACTTGAACATGTTTTTACCCGAGTTATATGATGTAAGAGAATTCAAGTTCAAGTGAAATATTATATCAACCAAAAATATGATAAAATAAAACAATAAGCTATAGTCTTACATTCTGCCATCACACACAAATTTTGTTTCTTTGTTTGGCATTATCACAATATGTAAGTGCATGTGTGTTAGTGGTTTATTTTTAACATATTTTTATAGAATATTATTAGTTTTTCTTGATAAAGGTATGTGGTACTTAACTAATCATAAATAACTCTTCAAAAGCTAGCATGAGCATATATCCTATTGTGCACAACATAAATAGTGATTTCGTGGCTAAAAGGTCTTTCACAAGTAAAAGTATATTTCATAAGGTGACTCCACACCTCCATCTTATACATACACTCAAAATTGTAGCACAAATCTTGTAATCCTTGGTGTAGAACCAAAATTATCCACACTCAACTACCTTCTATGTTTCATAATGCATAAGGAAATTTCTAATGTGTTTGATTGGGATACCTATCTTGATTCAACACATCCACCTATGAAACCAATAAGTCATTTAACTACCACATATATGAATCTATTGAAGAAAATGTGTTAGAAACTTTAAAATTTCAAATGAGAGTTGATCAAGAATCTAATTATGTTCATTGGGACAACTTATGGTTGCATCAAGTTCAACTATGATATGGGTACTTGTGACCTTATCTAGAATTTAATACTTGAAAAACATTCAACATTTTTATGGGTCAAATGTAGTTGAGATGACTGTTGGAAATAATTGATTGTGTGTTTATATAAATGCATCATTATAATTGGGAAAGGATTTCAATTCATGATCTAGATATGGGGGTCTAGATTTTGGTTGCAGGGAGTACTACAAGTAGAGATCAATGTGTAGATCTGAGAGGGACTAGTAGGATTAAATATATTGAGGAAACACTACATTGTTGGGTTTTTATAGCCTGTAGGAACACAATATGTTCATTTTTTGTTGTTTTAAGCTAGAGGTAACATCCATTATTATTGAGTAAATAATTTGTTCTGTGTTACAATTTTATATGCATAATTTTAATTAAAGAAACATAATATAAGGCATCCCCTCATTAAGACCCTTCCCAGTGACTACATCACCACATTTTGAGGTGGTTTAGGTATCATTATCCTCTTCTTGATTTTGATCTTGATTGTGATCTATATCCTATTATTTTTCATCCTCGAAGTCATTATGACCTCAATCTTCCTTCTCCAAATAACTTATTTGTTCATAAATCTCATTCAGAGTAGCAAATATTTTATCTATATTATATGACTAACCCCCATTAGGATTTCTGACATTTGTTATTTTTAGTTAGCTCTAATCTAGGCTATGTCACTTGAGCAATCCAACTAAAGGAGAATGATGCATTAAAATTACTTGATCACCGAAAAAGGCTCAAGATTTGAACTTGGGATCTGAAAAAACTAAAATATGTGTCATATTTTTGCGCATGTTTTATTTTATTGACTGATTATATGAACCAAGAGTTCTTAATGATTCTTTAGGTCTAACTTACGAACACAAAAGATAGATATAAAGATATATGTATTCTAGATTCATGTCCAATGAAACCATCTCTACTTAAGTTAATCGACAAGGTTTAATTGCTAAAATAAAATAGTGATTCATAATAGATTTTTGGAATCCGTGATTATTTAGGAAAAACACAATTGACCCATTATGTAGTAACCTAAGTTTATTATAAGGAAATTTATAACATTGTTTTTCACCCTTTACAACATTTGGGCTAGTTGCACATATTTGACTCTTTTAAAAAATTATTCCCACTTTTGATTACCTTCTCACCCTCTTGTCTATTTACATATACCATTATCACACTCTCAAGATCACTTCAAGTTTTCACAGGATTACTAGTTTTCCTCTACAAACACCTCTCCATTATATGTTTCTTGATTTTTGACCTATAATACAAGTTCATGGTACAAGGTATGTTCATGAATGAACTTGATCTCCCCATTCTAATTATTCCTTCTCCTTAGTAATGATTACTTTTATGAATTCATATATTTCATTATGTCAGTCTAGGTGTGAATTTTGTGTATCCTTGCACATGAAATTTAACATAAATTCTCATATTATACAAGAACCATAAAATTTATTTACATCCACTAAGAAACAAAAAATCAAAAAATACTTGGAGTACACTAATATAAAGGATATACAAATTATAAAGTTCAAACAATAGTCCATTAGCTAAATTATAATATGAAGTACATCCAAATCCAAATTTGCATGTTGCTAAGTGTTTTATGATAAGAGAAGGATCATCCTAATTTTGTTGTGATTACTTATAGTTGCACCAATTAAACATATGGGATCATGAGTTAAGCATATACACCTCACACAAATGATTGAGAACTAAATGAACCTTGATTATTTTGATATGTAGCTCAACAATTTTACACAATGAGGCATGGGAGGTTGGTTTGAGATAATTCTAGGAATTTATCTCCATGTTATTTAAGTGATTATTAGGGTATGAAAGAAGGAGAAGAAAAAATTGGATTGATTCATCACACCATTTAAATTATAATTAATATTAATGAAATTAGATCTAAAAAACACATGTAAAAATTAGAGTTGGCACAATCAACATATCACAAGTTTGAACACCTTAGACATGCTCAACCATAAACATAACTCTCACTACTGAAACTAACCCAAGTAGTGTTTTAGGTGACCAAATTTTATGAGTTTTATTTTTGAGCTTGTCCTACTCATATTTTCTAATTTTTGATTCTTGAAACAACTCATCCCTTTAGAAAAATTACGTTGGATATTTCCTTACTCATGCTCTAGTATTTCCCCTTTCAACTATGATTGGTTAGACTACTCCTTATTGTTATAATTTAGATTTGGATTACTATTTAATCATATGATCTGAATGATAAATTAAGGTTTAATTATTTAGGCACTGAAAACCTAAATAAATAAATAAATATTTGTGGAGCACACTTATTGTATTGAACACATCAATATTAGGGTTTCGTTTATCCATTTAGGGTTTTAAATAATCCACTTCTTAGATGTGATTTCATAACCACATTTTGGTTTCTTCTTTCCAAGTGCATGTGCCAAGATATGTTTTTCATGTCATTAGTTCTATATTTCGTGGTGTTTTCATGTTTACATCTTATGCAAGATAAGAAAATTAGGTAAATTACTCATACTAGGAAAAGTGTTAGATTAAGTGGCAATATTTTTTATCATATTAGAATTCTTTTGATTTACTATCATGATAAATTACAAAATAAAATTGTGGATGTTAATAATATGCATGCGTAGTATTTTGTTAAGGAATATATGGATCATATAAATATGAATGGGAATATTGGCAATACTAATGATGTCGATAATGCTCATACTTTTAATACAATTCATGCAAAAGAAGAGGACCATTCAAGACAAAATTCTAGGAAAATATAGCTTCAAGAAGGGGACCATAAAACTAAATTCTTTCATTACTCAATGGTGGAAAGAAATTAGGTCAATCACATTAGAACAATAACTAGCATACATATCTTTAAAAAAATCCATGTAAAATAT
The DNA here is from genome assembly GCA_019776745.2 of Taxus chinensis. Classification (NCBI taxonomy): domain Eukaryota; kingdom Viridiplantae; phylum Streptophyta; class Pinopsida; order Cupressales; family Taxaceae; genus Taxus; species Taxus chinensis. The sequence continues at coordinate 657,075,089 of CM034146.1, forward strand.
GCCAAGAGGTATAATTCTCGAGGTGCCTATATTAAATTTAAGACATAGGTAGAATAGGCACCTTGAGAATGATACCTCTTCGACATTTTTTAGATAGATTTTTTGAAGATGTGTATGCTAGTTAATTAATATATCACTAGATATTAAATATTCAAAAATTGTGTTCATACAAATACTAATATCACTTATAAATTTAAAAATAATAATATTATTTATATGAGGATACTAATAAAATCAAACAATACCAAAAAAAATATAAAATAGAAAGTATTTATACAAATAATTCATTTACATAAATATTCATTCTCTCAAACATAATATATAAAACATTTTATATAATAAATACTAACAAAAGTTACTGCACTTAATTTTGAAAATGAAAAAAGTTACCCCACATAATTTTCAAAATAAAAATCCTAACAAATATCAAATAGTTCATTTACATATACATTAAATACATTTACACATTTAATTTCTAAAATAAAAACCTTTTCACTTGACTCATAATATATAAAACATGTAATTAATGTAATAAATACATTTTTTAGATAAGGTAATAAGGTTTTCATTTTGAAGGGTCCAAAAAACCTTGTACATAGAAAGAAGTCAAGCCAAAGGACATCCAAAGTGAAGAAATAATGATTTTGAAGGGATCAAGAACCCCGTATAACCAAAAGATAGGCATCAAGGCACAACATGGAACATAGTGAAGCATGGTCCAAGACCATAACACAACCAATAGATACTCCACCAAAACAACAAGGATAGGAAGGCACAACAAGGACAAAAAAAACAGTCCAAGAAGAAGGTCAAACATATTTGACCATCCTCGAAGAGCTCTCTAAACCCCTAATGAACATACCTAACCATAAATGAGGGTCCAATTACCCATGGTACCCCCGTCCCTAAGATCTTAAGTTCATCATAAGAGGAGCAGATAGAGTCCATCATTTCTGTTTTTTGTTCACAATTGTCCAACTCTCACTCTTATTAGGATTAATATTTTCATTTGAATGAATTGGAAGCACTACCTCCAATCTCTCATTTTTCTCAATATTTCAATATTCCATTTTTAAAGGGGCCAGAGGCCGAGCTCGAAGGTAGCCGCCTTTCCATAGTATACAAATCCAATCCTTCAATCCCCTTAACATGGGGTTCAAGACTCTCAACCGGCCATTGTGTTTCACATTATTTTGTTTCAGAGTCCTCCGAAGAATAATCTGAATCACCATCGAAAACCAATATCCTAGGTTGCACATCCTTCCACCAAGAAACTTGCCCATTCATATTGTGTTTCACACTTTTACAGTCTGAAGCCAAGTGACCCAAGCCAAATCATTTCTGGCATTTGAAGGGTAACCCTTCATAGTCCAATGGTTGGGTCCAAGTCTGATCTAAAACTTTAATTTCAATCAAGGCCAATAGATCCATCGAAGTATCTGGATCTACCAAAATATGTGAATAGGTAGTGTGAGTGTGTAGTTTAGTTTTGGTATTGTTGTCCACTCAAAATTCCCTGCTCTTAAAGAAGTGAATTTTCAAAATTTTGAGTTTAAGTGTCTTCTTTGTTGTGCTGAAATTGTTGAAAGTCGTGAAATTGAGAAAATCTACGTTTTTGGGTCATTTTGTGTGTTTTTCGGGCCTGTCGGACAATTTTGTCCCGCACTGTCCCAAGTTCAAAAGTGCGTTCTGTTCCCCGATCGGCCGAAATCCCCGAAGTTGTTCCATTTTCGGGCCCGTCGGAACTTTTCGTCCCAAATGTCCCAAAGTTAATCGGACAAGTTGTTCCATTTTCGGCCGAAACACCCGAACCGCGTACTTCGCACTTTCATGTCCCAAATGTCCCAAGTCAAATTGTGCGAGTTGTTCCATTTGTGCAAGTTGCCGATTCGCCCGAATCGCGTACTTCGCGCATTTTCGTCCCAAATGTCCCAAACTTTTCCGGACCCATTGTAACCTTTTCGGCTGATTCAGCCTGAATCGCGTACTTCGCGCACTCGTGTCCCGCATGTCCCAAAAGGCATTTGTGCGCCTTTTCCCCGCTTCGCCCGAATCGGCCGAGCCGCGTGTTTCACACATTTGCATCTCACATGTCCCTAATGAACCAAGTGCCATTCGTGCTAGTTTTTGCCGCTCTACCCGAATATCCAGCTTATTTAAATTGGTGGGTATGTATTAAATGCGCATTCATGGCCTTTCTCTCTCCTAAACGGCTATATAACGGGCATCCCCCCTTTGCATTTTTCACATTGTTTCCATGCTATCCTTGCTCGAACCCTTACAACCTAATTCCCTGCGCGTGTATCCCTTTTCTCTGTAATTCCTTCCCGAGTTTAGGTTGCAGCTCTGTTGCTATCAATATGAAGATCAAGTTCCAGGGACAGGAACAAATTTTGCCACTAGAATCTGCCGTTCCCAATATCGGAGACAGCGAAGCTCGACATCTTGACTTCGGTGATTTTTGGGCGAGGGTGGCAGATGCAAACCCTACACCAATGGCACAAATGATTCACGATAGCGGTTTGGCTTTTGCTGGAGGTTTTCCGATCTCGGTACAGTGCGCTGATACTGTACTTTCGTGCGGAGCTCACTTCGACCCTGTTTCCAGTGAATTAACCAATATACACGGGGAACTCATCGCCAAGCTAGATGCTGCCCCAGCCATTAGTACCACACTGAGAATCCCAGAGATGGATAATGCCATAGTCGTTTCCCGGGATCAAGCACAGGCTCTGTTCAATCAAGACAACGACAAATACAAGGCGTGGGTGGCGAAGTCTTGGTTGAAGAACCCTAAGAAGGGAGCCTCTCGCCTATCCAAAACTCTTTTCCAGGAAGATTTTAATGAAGAATTGTCTGACTTTATAATTCTACTGTCTCGGGTTATGGGTTTGCCCTCTACCAACGAATTTCACTTCTGGATGTGCCCGCTCATCAGCATGGTGTGCGAGGGAATGCAAAATATCAACTGGGCAGAGATCATCAGCATGAATTTGGCAGAGCAGCTGTCCAATGTACAGCAAACGAAGAAGTTCTACATGACTTCTTACCTGATGTATACCCTGGCAGCGTCACGGCAATGGTTTGGCTTTTCTTACATTGACGCTCACAAAGATGATCCAGTATATGCTTACTGCCCGCAGTTCACCCTGGAGACCAGCAATCGTAATTTTAGGAGGGTCAATGACGCTTTCACCATGTATGTGGTCAGGCTGCTCGAAGGTGATACTACTAGAAGGTTTTCTGATGAAGCCATGAACCTGATATCGCACTACGGTGCTTATTTCATCCAATTCAGAAAATTTTCTTATATCAGGCTTGCTGGCTATGAGAGCACCCCTCTGAGGCTTCCCATGTTCTGCAATGATAAGATGGCTTTGATCGAAGTATGCAGGCAATTAGACAAACTGCACAGAACCTGCAGAGACAAGAAGATTTCTGGTTTGCACTTTCCCATCTCTTTGGGAAATTACACTTGTAAAACAGCCCTGGATGCACAGAACATAGAGAGAGCCCTAGTTCCTATCACTGTTCATTTCTTCAAGCCAAGAACTTGCTTCGACTTGAAGAAGTTCATTGAACAGAACATCAAGATAATCTACCATCATAGGGCAGATACAGAAGACTACTGGGCTGACTGTGCAGATGATTTTGAGGCCAGGAGAAGGCATTGTGGTAGGTTCTCCCTGCAATTGATCCAAGAACTCGGCTTGTACCAAGTTCCCGAAGGACTCCAGGATGACAATTCTGATCTATACTCATATGAGTATGACAGTGTGATTAAGCACACCCCCTTGGAGGACTTGGATTGGAACAGGAAAGAAAAAGATGATCTGGCTGAGATCCTTGCTCCAGTCTTAGTCAGGACTAAGGTCTGGTTTGACAGGAAAGTTTGAGAGCTCAGAAGGCACTCAGGAGAATCCTCTTCCAAGGATGTTTCAACACCAAGGAGAGAGGCATCGGTTCCCAAGTCAGAAACACCAGTGCAAACCCCACCTGCCTCATCAATACAAGGACCTGCAGCTTCCACTCCTTCTTCATCCACTCAAGTGTACCAGAAGAAACTCAAGGAGGTTAAGAAGGAGCCTGTGGAAAATGATCCTCAAAGAAAGCAGGTAGAAGTGCCTATGGGACCAGAGAACATCATTGTTCTCAGTGAAAGTGAAGAAAGTGAAGTGCCAGCCCCTGCGAATGCTCCTGAAGACCCCAACTGATAAAGATAAAGAAGTCCAGAGCACTGAGCTTCCAGGTGCTATTGATTCTTCTGCTAGCAATTGTGTCCAGCGCCCTTCTCACATCTCAACTTGAGATCAACAGCTGCGCAGACCTTGAGTGTCATGAGCTCTCTGTCTCTCGGCCCTCTTGCCCCTCCTGCTGATTTCCTCTTCCTCTTTTGCGTGGGTGCAACCTTTGGTTGACAATAGGAAGAGGAAATTTTCCTCTCGGAGCTCAGGGTCAAATTTTGATGCTGTCGCAGCCTTGTTGGGCACCACTCCTTCTCGTGCCAAGAAAGCCAGAACTACCTCCAGAATAGTGTCTGATGCTCAAGGTCAGCAATTCCTGGAGATTGCTAAGCCTACAGTGGACAAGTCAGAGCAGGACTTGCAGGCATCTGACTTAGAGCTCTCAAGGATTCCAATGGGAGAGTCTACCCCTGAAGGTGAGATTCACAACCTCCAAGAAACAGTCACAAGAGTCATTGGGAGGGTAGAGAAAGGGCAGCAAACTATTGAACAGTTGGAAGAACAGGCCCAAATTCTCACAGGTTTCATCAAGTCTCTTTTGTCTAAGGACAAAGTTTTAGACCCTACTCCGTTGACCACTCTTCCACCACCTGTAATTTTGAGCCAAGATGAAGTACAGAGTATCAAAGACATGCACAAGTATTCCGTCTATGGCAGAGCTATGGAAGCCATGGTGGATGATATGCTTGTTGCAGGGTTGAACTTCATCGATGAAGCTTTCAAACTCCATGGAAAAGTGAACAATTTGCAACAGAAGCTCTCCTCTACTATTGGGATCATGGATAAAGAGCTCAAACTCTGGAGCAGTTACATAGTAGACCTCCGCCTTATGGGACAGAAAGATGAGAATATCTTACTGGCGAATAAGGTTTTTGATGATGCAAAGGATAATCTGTCAAAATCCTGGGTTTACAGCGTGGAGTGGAAGATCAAAGTCTTGGAGGAGGCTTTGGGAGAACTGAAGAACAGCTGGCAGAAGGGTGAAGCTTTCAAGACACTGGTTGTCTCTGCTTTCAAAGATATACACTGCCATCTTCAAGATGAAACTTCTGGTGTACCCCTTTCCTTGCAAGAAATCAAAGCTCAATTCAGAGCTTTTGTCAAAGATAACTTATTCAAGGAAAGTTCCATCTCTAAGGAGAAAATGAAGGAGATTTGCTCTCTTCAATCTGCCATTGAAGAAGCAAATAAAGATTATCATACTCATGTCGAGTTTGATAAAGAGATGGAGAAGTGTCTTGGATTTTGGACTCAGTCTACGGCCAACACGTCAGTCCCTCGTGGCAGAGACATAGCTGAGGCGTTAAAGAAGTTCAGGCAGCGGATTTTGAAGTCAGTGGGTCCCTCTCAGTAACTGGCCACCTGTCTTCTTCTCCTTATTCTTTTCTCTTCTTCCCTTTCTTTTTCCGTTTTCTTTGTAAAAGTTGAGGTATTGCGGTTGGCAGTCCTTAACTATTCTTGGTTAAAAGAAGCGGTTACGAAGAGTAACTGATTTGTAAGCTATATAATGGCCTCTCTACGCCATTCTGAGGGGAGGAAGAACTCGGCATATTTTCTGAAAGTGTAAATAGATCACAAAGAAATCAATACAAAAGGGCTTTCCATTCTTTGTCTATCTAATCTCCGTTATCTCTGAGCTTTCATTTAATTTTTGTGAAGATCATTTGTTTCTAGTTTGTTAGTCTCGCTGATTGCATACTCTTCAACTTTGCAATACATGGTGATCTTGTACAACCAAGAAGGAACTTTGTGTCCTTGATTAATGAACCATTGCGTTCTGACAGATGTTATTTGTAGAACTTTGTGTCTTTAAATTTCATCTTATTCATGTGATGCAAATGATCTTGTTTCAATTCACTGTAACTTCGCATACATAAAGAATTACTCTGTTATCTATAATTCTGCATGTTGCCTTTCTGCTCATTTCGCGTACTCTCATTCCTCAGTCCTTTTGTAATTGATGATCTTTACAGAAAACACTTTCATAATATCCAAGTTTAACCAGAAAATCATATTTTGTATATTTGTAAATAAGTTTGTTTCTGAATAAGGGAACCTCTCCCATTAAAGAGGAGGGACTTCTTGTCCCCTGACTGTTGCTCTTCGTAAAGTCCTATTTGACGACCAACAGTTTTTGGCGACTCCGCTGGGGAAAATCATATTCCAGTTCTGTAATTTTTGATCATCCTTTGATCTGGCGACTCCGCGTTTTACTCGAGGGAGAAGGGCCCTTGGTATTGAAGATTCTCAGTTTCAGATTTTGGAGCAGCAGGGTTTTCCTTTCCCTTCGACAAGAAATAGAAGGACTCGTTCGACAAGCACTCCACCTGCTCAAGATAGAATTCCTACGGGCAGTATTCCTTCAGAGCCAGCTAGCCCTAATCTTCGAGCTTTGATTCTTGCTGGTGTTGCAGTTCCTCTCCAAGCTGTTTTTCCAAGAATGGCGGTACCATTGCCCTGGGGTCATCGTGTCGGGCCCCTTGCTCTTCCTCAGCCTTTACATGAGTTACCCAGAGGTAACCGGAAGAACTTTCCTAAATTCAAAGGCGATGGAAAAGTGCATCCTGATGAACACATCGCAGCCTTCATTGTTGCATGTGGAGTTCTGGGAGTTGAACATGAAGACGTCTCCGTGAGACTGTTCGTTGAGACTTTACAAGATAATGCTGCTGATTGGTTCTATCACCTTCCGGCTGGTACTATCACTAGCTGGGACACCATGAGAACTGGGTTTGAAAACCGTTTCAAACCAGCAGAAGATGTGCATGCCTTGCTAGCTCAAATCTCTCAGATAAAGAAAGATTCACCAGAACCCATGAGAGAATTTGTGGCCCGATTCAATAGATTGATCAACAAAATTCCTGTAAATACTCGACCTGTTGATCAAATCCAAAAATGTTTCTTCCTAAATGCCCAAACGCCTGAAGTTAGCTATGCGCTGAGAAGGGCTAATCTCGCAACATTGGTGGAGGATCAAACTCTTGCTGTTAGTGTCGAGGATGACTCTGATCATGTCAGGAAAGTTGAGGAGAGACCCTTCCAAATCTAAGTCTGTTGCTTCCTCCTCCTCCACCCCTGGACCTAATACTGATCCATTAGTTCAAAAACTTGCGAATGATCTCATTGCTATAAAGAAACAATTGGCTCAGCACGCTCCTTATGCAGATGTTCCAAGGAGGAATTTTCAGCCCAGAAATCATTTGCCTGCTTCTCAAACAAGATTAGCACTTGAAGGACCTCCTGTTAAAGTCCCTGTCAATGCGACCTGTGAAGTGGAAGAACCAGATGATGATGAGGATAATGAAGCTTGCGAGGAGTTTGTGGAAGAAGTTGATGATGAAGCAGACGAACTTGAGGGATCTCGAGTAAATTTCTTCACCACTGAGGGCATTGATGATGGAGATGACTATGATGAAGTGGTAGCAGACATGAATAGCGAATCATTTGCTGTCATGACTCGAGAGCAGACAAATCAGAGGGAGAAGGTGACACAGCCCCCCAAGAAATTTAAGGAGCAGTCGGCAACTATCCCTGTAATTGCAAAAAGAGGATCTCCTATCCCCACTTCATCTACACCAAAGGTGAGTCCTGTCAATCCTACTAGTAAAGTTACTTCTTTTTCTCCTAAAGTTGATAAGCCTAGGATTTCAAATGATGATGGCCCATCCACTTCTGGGTCTTTTGATATTATTGATCATCTGAAAAAGACTAAGGTTCAAATCTCAGAGGCTGAGTATTATCAAACCCATCCCAAAGCTTTTGCCAAAATGATTCAATTTGTTAATTCCCATTCCAAAACCACCTCTAAAGGCCTTTTACCTACTCCTTCTTCTGCACCACAGCCTAGTCTGGTAGCTGCTGTCACCTCGCCTAATGACAAAATTAAACCATTTTATGTAACACTTCTTATAGCTGGTCATAGGCTCAGTAATTGTGTCATTGACTCAGGAGCCTCAGATAATGTGATGCCTGCTAAAGTAGCTCATGCTTTAGGCTTGACCCTCACACGCACTTATGGATCTTGTTACTCCATGGAGAGTAAAGAAGTGCCCCTGGTCGGAAGAATTAAAGATGCACAAGTGGCTTTTGCTGCTTTGCCTGAAAAGAAAGTGTTGGCTACCATCTTAGTAGCAGATATTCCTCCTTCATACGGGATGTTGCTAAGTAGGAACTTCTGCAAAGATGTGGGTGGAGAAATCCAAATGGACTGGTCACATGCACTCGTACCTGTCAATGGACAAATGAAGAAATTGATGCCTGAGAAGCAATCTGAGTATATTGTGCAAAAAACGGATGATCCTAAAGCACAAATACTCTATGAGGATATGGGTCATGGCAACTACATGATTATGTCTCCTGATGAAATCCAACTCCCCAAAGTGTCACCTAAAGATCCTAATGGTGTTTGGATTTTAGAGTTTGACGGAAGTTGTTCCTCAGCTGGTTCTGGAGCTGGTGTCCTACTGGTGTCACCTGAAGGAAGCCTACATCCTTTTTCATTTAAGTTGCAGTTTGAAAATACTAATAATACAGCAGAGTATGAGGCTCTCATTCTTGGACTGCAAGTGGCCAAAGAACAAGGTGTAAAGAATCTTCTGGCTCGTGGTGATGCAGAATTGATTGTAAAGCAAGTCAGAAAGCCTTTTTCAAGTAAAAAATGGGAGGCTGAAACATTACCGGAATCAGGTTTGGGATTCCATTGAATTTCTTGATGCTTTCTCCATTGAGGCAATACCTAGGGAGAAGAACAGCAGGGCTGATTCACTAGCAGTCTCAGGGTCACTACTGATTCCTCATCCTGACTTCTCTCAGGATAAGTTCACCATTGAGATGGTCCATCGGCCTAGTGTACCTGATAATACCAATAACTGGCAAGTTTTCAATGATGATCAACACTTGCTTTCCTTCCTGGAACTCAAGGGTAATTTCGAACAGCTGTATTTTGAAGGAAGTGACAACCTACCTCGTGAGAGTGTGCCCTTTGACAAAGCAGTCGCCCAAGGAGAAGAAACAGATCAGGATGGATGCATCAATCTCAAAGGAAACAAGATTCCTAAAGGGTTGGTGAGTTTAGAGGAACTATTTGATAAACATGATAGGTATGTGAAGTCTAGAGCTTCCACTGGACCTCAGCAATCAGCTGAACATGACAAGATTAATATTGGGAGTTCTACTGACCCTAAGCTAGTGAATATTGGAAAATGTTGCACAGCAGATGAGAGGAGAAAAGCAATTGATCTTTTAAAGAGGTATAAGGATGTTCTTGCTTATTCTTATGAAGATTTGAAAGCTTTCAAACCAAAAGATATGCAACACTCTATTCCTCTTAAGCCTGGAATTAAGCCTTTCAAGCAGAAACAGAGGCAATACAACCCCAAAATAGCTGACACCATCTTTCAGGAAATACAGAAGTTGTTGAAGGCTAAAATCATTTTTCCCATTCACCATTCAACATGGATTGCAAATATTGTGCCTGTTAGGAAGAAAAATGGTGAGATCCGCATCTGTGTTGATTTCAGGAACCTGAATCAGGCTTCTTTGAAAGATAATTATCCTTTGCCTATGATGGATCAGGTCTTGCAAGCAGTAACAGGATCTGAAATGTTATCTATGCTTGATGGATTCTCGGGATATAATCAGGTAGAGGTTGATACTGCAGATCAACACAAAACAACTTTCACTACTCCTTGGGGTACCTTTGCTTACAAGAGAATGCCTTTTGGGCTTATTAATGCTGGTGCCACTTTTCAGAGAGCTATGGATCTGGCTTTTGGAAGTTTGAAAGGGAAGTGTATTGTCATATATCTTGATGACCTGACAGTGTTTTCCAAAACAAGAGCGGATCATTTTGATCACCTAGAGACAGTTCTGCTAAGATGCAGAGAGCATGGGATTTCTTTGAATCCTAAAAAATCTGTCTTTTGTGTCACAGAGGGAAAATTATTAGGGCACATCGTTTCCAAAGATGGTATTAAGATTGATCCTGAACGAGTACAAGCTATCCAGCAAATTCCTCTCCCAACCAGCAAAAAGGGCGTGCACTCCTTCTTTGGTAAGATCAATTTTTTAAGAAGATTCATCCCTGATTTTGCAGAGTTAACTTTGAATATTTCTCAGATGATGAAAGGGAAACAAACATTTGGTTGGTCTTCTGAAGGAAAGGGATCCTTTGAAGGTATCAAGAGAGCTATCGCTAAAACTCCTGTTTTAGCCTGTCCTGATTTCAGCAAAGATTTTATTATCTATTGCTATGCCACAGATAATACCTTAGCTGTTGTTTTGACTCAAGAAGACTCTAACGAGCATGAGCTCCCAATTGCGTTCATGAGCTATATTCTGAAAGATCATGAGTTGAAATACACTATGATGGAGAAACATGCTTTTGCAGTGGTTAAAGCTGTCAAGCAGTTTCACTTTTACATCCTCAACTCTCATTCCATGGTGTTGGTCCCAGATACAACTGTTAAGTCAATTCTCACACAGCAAGAATTTGGATCCAAGAGAGGGAACTGGGTTGCTAAGGTCCAAGAGTATGACATTGACATCAAACCGACCAAGCTGGTTCGTGGAAAAGGCCTTTGTGAGCTCATTGCTGAAGGAGCTAAACATGAGTTGCTGGAGGAGAAAGTTGACCTTCCTACCGTTCTTTTTCTTAGCTCGGTTGACGAATGGTATGCTGACATCACCCATTTTCTCACCTATGGGGAATGCCCCTCTCATTTAACTGCCAAAGAAAAGAGGACTGTTAAATTGAGGTCAGTGCAATATGTATTGTGGGAAAACGCCTTGTTCAAGCGTGGGTTAGATGGGAGATTTTTGAAGTGTGTGGACAAGGAACAACAGAAAAAGTTGCTCTCAGCTTTTCATGATCAGGCATGTGGAGGGCACTATTCATCAACGGTTACGGCTCATAAGATACTCCGTGGAGGATATTACTGGCCTTCCTTGTTCAAAGATGCATCCAAGTGGGTTGATAAATGTGAGGCTTGTCAGACCTTTGTGGGAAGACCTAAATTGGCTTCTTTGCCTCTCAAGCCAGTTGTGATTGAGGAACCATTTCAACAGTGGGGTTTGGACTTCATTGGTACACTTAATCCTGCTTCTAGTGCTGGTCACACTCATGTACTAACTGCCACGGATTATTTCACCAAATGGGTAGAAGCTATTCCAGTTAAGAGTACCACTTCTGAAGTGGTGTGCAGCTTCATAAAAGAGAACATCTTGGTAAGGTATGGTGTACCTAACAAGATTGTGACAGATAATGCTTCGAATTTCTCTTCAACTGAGATAATGGATTTCTGCTACGGGTATGGCATCTCCCTGGCTCATTCTTCAGATTATTACCCTCAGGGAAATGGGCAAGCAGAATCCACTAACAAAAATCTGGTGACTATTATAAGGAAATTAGTAAATGAGTCTCAACGAAACTGGCACAAGAAGCTCTACGATGCTCTTTGGGCAGATAGGATTACACCAAAGAGAGCTATTGGAATGTCTCCTTTCCAAGTGGTATATGGGGTAGAAGCTCAATTGCCAGTAACAGTGGAACTGCCAGCCTTGCACCTAATGAAGGCCATTGAAGATACTAGTTTCAGAGATGCTTTGGATAAGAGAATTATGTACCTGCACAAACTGAATGAGGACAGATTGGTGGTTGCTGATAGGATATCTGTTCACCAGCAGAAGGTAAAGGTCCTGTTTGATAAGAAAGCTAGGTTCAGAGATTTCCAAGTTGGAGACACTGTGCTGTTATGGGATAAAAGGCATGAACCTCGTGGCAGCCATGGAAAATTTGATTCCCTTTGGCTCGGACCTTTCAAGATCAGACACTTTGCTGGTAAGAATTCCTTTCTACCTTGATTACATGGATGGTTCTCCTCTCCCACTTCCTTATAGTGGGCAGTATCTCAAGTTGTTCAAGTCCTAGGTGATTAGGAAGTCCTTTGTACATTCTGTACAGCGTTTTTGCTTTTCTTTCCTTTTTGTTTTGGTGTGTTGTCCTCTGTATTGGTCTACTTTTTGACTCCGTTGCCCAATGGATAAGGCACTGGTCTGCTTCCCCGAGTTTTCCTAAGTTCTTGCCTTGTCTCATTCCTTGAATTTATGCCAAGTCATCCCCAGAAGGAGCCAGCTGTTGTCCACTCAAAATTCCCTGCTCTTAAAGAAGTGAATTTTCAAAATTTTGAGTTTAAGTATCTTCTCTAAATACCAAAGTCGTGAAATTGAAAAAATCTACAGTTTTGGGTCATTTTGTATGTTTTTCGGGCCTGTCGGACATTTTTGTCCCGCATGTCCCAAGTTCAAAAGTGCATTCTGTTCCCCGATCGGCCGATTTCCCCGAAGTTGTTCCATTTTCGGGCCCGTCGGAACTTTTCGTCCCAAATGTCCCAAAGTTAATCGGGCAAGTTGTTCCATTTTCGGCCGAAACACCCGAACCGCGTACTTCGCACTTTCATGTCCCAAATGTCCCAAGTCAAATTGTGCAAGTTGTTCCATTTTCGGCCGATTCGCCCGAAACCGCGTACTTCGCGCATTTTCGTCCCAAATGTCCCAAACTTTTCCGGACCCATTGTAACCTTTTCACCCGATCCACCCAAATCACGTACTTCACGCACTCATGTCCCGCGTGTCCCAAAAGGCATTTGTGCGTCTTTTCCCCGCTTCGCCCGAATCGGCCGAGCCGCGTGTTTCGCGCATTCACGTCTCACATGTCCCTAATGAACCAAGTGCCATTCGTGCTAGTTTTTTCCGCTCTACCCGAATATCCAGCTTATTTAAATTGGTGGGTATGTATTAAATGCGCATTCATGGCCTTTCTCTCTCCTAAACGGCTATATAACGAGCAAACCCCCTTTGCATTTTTCACATTGTTTCCATGCTATCCTTGCTCGAACCCTTGCAATCTAATTCCCTGCGCGTGTATCCCTTTTCTCTGTAATTCCTTCCCGAGTTTAGGTTGCGGCTCTGTTACTATCAATATGAAGATCAAATTCCAGGGACAGGAACAAATTTCGCCACTAGAATCTGCCGTTCCCAATATTGGGGACAGTGAAGCTCGGCATCTTGACTTCGGGGATTTTTGGGCGAGGGTGGCAGATGCAAACCCTACACCAATGGCACAAATGATTCACGATAGCGGTTTGGCTTTTGCTGGAGGTTTCCCGATCTCGGTACAGTGCGCTGATACTGTGCTTTCGTGCGGAGCTCACTTCGACCCTGATTCGAGTGAATTAACCAATATACACGGGGAACTCATCGCCAAGCTGGACGCTGCCGCCATTAGTACCGCACTGAGAATCCCAGAGATGGATAATGCCATAGTCGTTTCTCGGGATCAAGCACAGGCTCTGTTCAATCAAGACAGCGACAAATACAAGGCGCGGGTGGTGAAGTCCTGGCTGAAGAACCCTAAGAAGGGAGCCTCTCGCCTGTCCAAAACTCTTTTCCGGGAAGATTTTAATGAAGAATTGTCTGACTTTATAATTCTACTGGCTCGGGTTATGGGTTTGCCCTCTACCAACGAATTTCACTTCTGGATGTGCCCGCTCATCAGCATGGTGTGCGAGGGAACGCAGAATATCAACTGGGCAGAGATCATCAGCATGAATTTGGCAGAGCAGCTGTCCAATGTACAGCAAACGAAGAAGTTCTACATGACTTCTTACCTGATGTATACCCTGGCAGCGTCACGGCAATGGTTTGGTTTTTCCTACATTGACGCTCACAAAGATGATCTATATATGCCTACTGCCCGCAGTTCACCCTGGAGACCAGCAATCGCAATTTCAGAAGGGTAAATGATGCTTTCACCATGTACGTGGTCAGGCTGCTCGAAGGTGATACTGCTAGGAGGTTTTCTGATGAAGCCATGAATCTGATATCACACTACGGTGCTTATTTCATACAATTCAGAAAATTCTCTTATATCAGGCTTGCCGGCTATGAGAGCACCCCTCTGAGGCTTCCCATGTTCTGCAATGATAAGATGGCTTTGATTGAAGTATGCAGGCAATTAGACAAACTACACAGAACCTGCAGAGACAAGAAGATTTCTGGTTTGCACTTTCCCATCTCTTTGGGAAATTACACTTGTAAAACAGCCCTGGACGCACAGAACATAGAGAGAGCCCTGGTCCCTATCACTGTTCATTTCTTCAAGCCAAGAACCTGCTTCGACTTGAAGAAGTTCATTGAACAGAACATCAAGATAATCTACCATCATAGGGCAGATACAGAAGACTACTGGGCTGACTGTGCAGATGATTTTGAGGCCAGGAGAAGGCATTGTGGCAGGTTCTCCCTGCAATTGATCCAAGAACTCGGCTTGTACCAAGTTCCCGAAGGACTCCAGGATGACAATTCTGATCTATACTCATATGAGTATGACAGTGTGATTAAGCACACCCCCTTGGAGGACTTGGATTGGAACAGGAAAGAAAAAGATGATCTGGCTGAGATCCTTGCTCCAGTCTTAGTCAGGACTAAGGTCTGGTTTGACAGGAAAGTTCGAGAGCTCAGAAGGCACTCAGGAGAATCCTCTTCCAAGGATGTTTCAACACCAAGGAGAGAGGCATCGATTCCCAGGTCAGAAACACCAGTGCAAACCCCACCTGCCTCATCAATACAAGGACCTGCAGCTTCCACTCCTTCTTCATCCACTCAAGTGTACCAGAAGAAACTCAAGGAGGTTAAGAAGGAGCCTGTGGAAAATGATCCTCAAAGAAAGCAGGTAGAAGTGCCTATGGGACCGGAGAACATCATTGTTCTCAGTGAAAGTGAAGAAAGTGAAGTGCCAGCCCCTGCGAATGCTCCTGAAGGTCCAGCAGATAAAGATAAGGAAGTCCAGAGCACTGAACTTCCAAGTGCTATTGATTCTTCAGCAGCAATTATGTCCAGCGCCCTTCTCACATCTCAACTTGAGACCACAGCTGCGCAGACCTTGAGTGTCATGAGCTCTCTGTCTCTTGGCCCTCTTGCCCCTCCTGCTGATTCCTCTTCCTCTTTTGCGTGGGTGCAACCTCTTGGTTGACAATAGGAAGAGGAAATTTTCCTCTCGGAGCTCAGGGTCAAATTTTGATGCTGTCGCAGCCTTGTTGGGCACCACTCCTTCTCGTGCCAAGAAAGCCAGAACCACCTCCAGAATAGTGTCTGATGCTCAAGGTCAGCAATTCCTGGAGATTGCTAAGCCTACAGTGGACAAGTCAGAGCAGGACTTGCAGGCATCTGACTTAGAGCTCTCGAGAATTCCAATGGGAGAGTCTACCCCTGAAGGTGAGATTCACAACCTCCAGGAAACAGTCACAAGAGTCATTGGGAGGGTAGAGAAAGGGCAACAAACTATTGAACAGTTGGAAGAACAGGCCCAAATTCTCACAGGTTTCATCAAGTCTCTTTTGTCTAAGGACAAAGTTTTGGACCCTACTCCGTTGACCACTCTTCCACCACCTGTAATTTTGAGCCAAGATGAAGTACAGAGTATCAAAGACATGCACAAGTATTCCGTCTATGGCAGAGCTATGGAAGCCATGGTGGATGATATGCTTGTTGCAGGGTTGAACTTCATCGATGAAGCTTTCAAACTCCATGGAAAAGTGAACAATTTGCAACAGAAGCTCTCCTCTACTATTGGGATCATGGATAAAGAGCTCAAACTCTGGAGCAGTTGCATAGTAGACCTCCGCCTTATGGGACAGACAGATGAGAACATCTTACTGGCGAATAAGGTTTTTGATGATGCAAAGGATAATCTGTCAAAATCCTGGGTTTACAGCGTGGAGTGGAAGATCAAAGTCTTGGAGGAGGCTTTGGGAGAACTGAAGAACAGCTGGCAGAAGGGTGAAGCTTTCAAGACACTGGTTGTCTCTGCTTTCAAAGATATACACTGTCATCTTCAAGATGAAACTTCTGGTGTGCCCCTTTCCTTGCAAGAAATCAAAGCTCAATTCAGAGCTTTTGTCAAAGATAACTTATTCAAGGAAAGTTCCATCTCCAAGGAGAAAATGAAGGAGATCTGCTCTCTTCAATCTGCCATTGAAGAAGCAAATAAAGATTATCATACTCATGTCGAGTTTGATAAAGAGATGGAGAAGTGTCTTGGATTTTGGACTCAGTCTACGGCCAACACGTCAGTCCCTCATGGCAGAGACATAGCTGAGGCGTTAAAGAAATTCAGGCAGCGGATTTTGAAGTCAGTGGGTCCCTCCCAGTAACTGGCCACCTGTCTTCTTCTCCTTATTCTTTTCTCTTCTTCCCTTTCTTTTTCCGTTTTCTTTGTAAAAAGTTGAGGTATTGCGGTTGGCAGTCCTTAACTATTCTTGGTTAAAAGAAGCGGTTACGAAGAGTAACTGATTTGTAAGCTATATAATGGCCTCTCTACGCCATTCTGAGGGGAGGAAGAACTCGGCATATTTTCTGAAAGTGTAAATAGATCACAAAGAAATCAATACAAAAGGGCTTTCCATTCTTTGTCTATCTAATCTCCGTTATCTCTGAGCTTTCGTTTAATTTTTGTGAAGATCATTTGTTTCTAGTTTGTTAGTCTCGCTGATTGCATACTCTTCAACTTTGCAATACATGGTGATCTTGTACAACCAAGAAGGAACTTTGTGTCCTTGATTAATGAACCATTGCGTTCTGACAGATGTTATTTGCAGAACTTTGTGTCTTTAAATTTCATCTTATTCATGTGATGCAAATGATCTTGTTTCAATTCACTGTAACTTCGCATACATAAAGAATTACTCTGTTATCTATAATTCTGCATGTTGCCTTTCTGCTCATTCTCACACTCTCATTCCTCAGTCCTTTTGTAATTGATGATCTTTATAAAAGACACTTTCGTAATATCCAAGTTTAACCAGAAAATCATATTTTGTATATTTGTAAATAAGTTTGTTTCTGAATAAGGGAACCTCTCCCATTAAAGAGGAGGGACTTCTTGTCCCCTGACTGTTGCTCTTCGTAAAGTCCTATTTGATCATAAAATATTTAATGTAATAAATAGTAAAAAAAATTATTTACTGAAAAGTAAATAGTTCATTTCACAAACATTTAATTTTGAAAATAAAAACCTTTTTACTTGACACATAATATATAAAACATTTAATGTAATGAATATTAATAAAAAATTTACCGCATTTAATTTTGAAAATAAAACCTATACAAATACTAAATATATTTATATGAATTTGGAAACCTTAAAGCTCTTATATATTATTGTTTTATCTTTACTTTTTCTAAGTCGGACAATTTTAATATTTTAATTAATATTTAATGTTTAATTTTTTTATAAATTAGCCTAAAAAATGAATCGCTCACGTCATTACAGCCCTAGCTACCACTATATAATGTCTCTTGACATAACAAAGGAGGAAATTGTGATTCTTGAGAATCATGTGGCTATTAGGGAAGGAGAAATATCCTTCCTCTAGAACCTACTCACAGATAATTTTCTAGTCAACAAATTTGACATACATGATTTTCTCCATACAATCCCAACTACGGTCACACACAATCACATAATGAAAGGCTTAATTTTTCAGATGGAAGGGGACAAAACCTTGAGACTAGATGCATTCCTAGACCCGTTCTTTCAAAAAAAATGGGGGCTATTAAAAATTAAAGTTGTTTCAATGGTAAATGACGCTTGTAGATTCGAGAGAATCCTGAAAGATTTCAATTGCATATTTATCACCTTGATCCCCAAAATTATACTAGACATCATCCTTTTCTTATTTCTTACCAATTTCACTTTGTAACATAATACACGAGATCGTCACTAAAGCAATGGCCACAAGACTCAAAGGAATTATACCAAGTTTGATTCGTGAAGAACAAGGTGGCTTCATAGAAGTTTTTTTTTTGGATGAAGTAGTCATTGTCTATGAGGTTTTCCATTCTCTTAATATATCGAATTCTAAATGTATGGTGGTAAATCTTGGAATAACAAAATGATATGACAGTCAATTATAGATTCTTGGGGAAAGTACTCCAGAATTTTGGATTCACTCCACAATGTTGCAATTAGGTTGCTAACTGCATCACTTATGCTCATTTTTTTGTGTTGGTTAACGAGAGCCCAACTAGGTTTTTTAAATAATCCAAATGCATCCATCAAGTTGATTAATTATCTCCATTTTGATTCATTATTAGAGGTTGGAAGACTTGAAGGTATCCAAATTACTAAAGACGCATTTCCCATATCTCACCTAGTATTCGGTGATATAACACTCATCATTGGGAAACAAAAAGTACCCAAAAACAGGAACATAAAACTTATCCTCAAGATATATGCTATGGTCCTACTATTCACTGGATAAATGGGAAAACTTGAAAAAATTTATCGTGAAGATGGAATCCAAAATTACCTCTTGCAAAGGAAAATGGCTCTCCTTGGTTGGTATATTTTCTCCAAGATAGCAAAAAAAATATTTGGAAACATACCTCATAGACCGATAAATTCCATATCCTTATTTAGTAAAAACAAAATTGCCCTAACAAACAGGGGGAGTGAACTTGATAGACCTAGGAAAGCACAATGTTGCACCGGGAGATTAAAGATTGTGGAGATCGTACTCCAATCTAGAACAACCATGGAGAAATCTAATTTGGGCCAAATATTTGAAATCCATGTCCCCATAAATAATTTTATCCACCGCAAATCCCCCAAGTGAACTAACTATTGATAATTTTCTATGTTTCTATATGCATGTGATTAAACAAAAATTAACCTAGGAGGTTGAGTCTAGGTAAAAATAAAAGTTTGGTGTGATTCTTGGTTGGGCCTACCTCTTTTGTAATCAATTATGGAACTAAATAAATTTCAAGAAACCTAACAAAAATGATCGCTCAATTTTTCATACTATATCATTTCATTGGGTGATTAGGACTAACTACCCTCATATGGAAGGATTGGCCTTCCTTAGGTCTTGGTCCCACATAATATATTCTCATATCCAACATTATCTCCCAAATATGCCTTCTAGTGTGTGGGTAATAATATTTCTTAAAATGAAATGGATCTAACTCTAGAATGTATGGTTAGCAAAATCTATCAACTGATGACCTCACAAGTAGTGATGCAACCCATAGAGCACTGATCTACTAAAAGAATTTAGAGAAAATGGATAATCCATAAGGCTATATCATTTATATAGTTAGCATTAAAGATATGAAAAAATTACCAAAAGGGGATTCCATGTCCCAAATAGACGCATCATGTTTACAAGAATGGAAAAGTATGTGGATCACATATTTCTCCAATGCCCCTTCACTGTTAGAACTTGGTATTGGGTGATTCAAGAAATTTTCTTAGCATGGAATTTTCCCAGGCATGTCCTTAATATTTTGAGGTAATGGAATTATCCATTGAACTTTTTCCTCACCCCTCTTTGGTAATTTTTACCTTTATTGACATAATGGAACATATGGCTTGAAAGAAACAAAATAAATTTTTGAAGGGAATGCAATGTCATGGGACAGATTCAAACATAAGCCCAAGGTGGTGATATCAACATGTTTTAACTCTATACTTAGATATAAGAATATGTTTAATTCAAAGGAAAATATGAGAATTCAACAAAATTATCCCTTAATATGCTCACAAAACACAAATCCAACTTAAAAAAAACAACACCTACCAAACTTAGAATCTAAATGGGAGCCACCTCCTTCAAATTGGGTTAAACTAAAATTTGATTGTACCAATAAAGGAAATCCAAGTGTATTTAGATGTGGATGTGTCTTGAGATATTTTAAATGAAATGTAATTATGAAATTCTGATCCGGAGGAAAATTTGGGACTACGTAGAGTTCACTAAATATCCTTGAACCATGACATTTTGGTGGAGCAGGTAGAGAGCTTTATGATGGTATAAGGAAACACTGGAATGGAGGTCATTGGATGCTGAAAAATACCATTTGTCAAAATTAGGACAAATTTTAGAAGGGTTAACTAGCCAATGTGGAAATGACATGTGGTAAAAGTAAATTGGGAAGTAAGGTGACAAAAAATTGGTTTATGCGACTCCAGTTTTTAACGCTCGTTATCAAATGGGCGGGACTTGCTAATCGTTGGCATGGGGATCGCTTAGCAACAATCGAAAAACTTTTCCAATGGAGGTGGTGTCATCAGGCCACCACGTGGATTTGCCACCACAATAGTCATCCCAATTAGGAGAAGTCACCAAACTGGTGGCTCACTCAGGACAACTCAATGAGTTTTATGGAAGAGCTACACAACTCATGCAAGCCGATTCCATACATGGAGAGCCATTAGATGCTATATAGGGTATGTTGTATTGGGGTCTGAGCTCAACTCGAGATGAGCTGGCAAACGTCAATGGACATTGGGCCGAAACCATCGCTCGAGCACAAAACATGGGTTGTGTGATCTACGAGCCACATATAATCCTATACTCTCACCGCTATCTTAAATCCTAATTCTAACTCCCACACCAATGAACTGTGGGATATACCTCCCACCGGCGAACTTGGTATACATTGGAAATGACACGGATGGGATGTGCTCAGCGACACTGGTCGGGATCAGCCACTTGATGCGTGGCAGTGTAGCAGCACACTGTGGCCCATACACATGGTTGCCAAGCAGATAACATGTGAGGCCCTAGCGGGGTCCAAGTTAGGGTGGTCGACCTTTTTGTAAAGCTACGAGGAGAGATCGTTGGGCTGAACAAAACAAAGGAGATGGGGGAATTGACCCCGCGACCTCCCCACATGTGAATGCACCGGCCCAAGCAACCTCATCCAACCGAGTTAGTTAGTTGAGATATGTCAATAGGCCATATACCACCCCTTTACTAAAATGTAGGGCCAAATCCACTTATGCATATAAGAGGTCCCCTCTATAGCCTATCAAAGGGCTTCTTTGTATTTGTATAGCTCTCAAGTTTGTGACTGTGCTAATTCCTTAACAAAGTAGGATTTGTAAGACTGAATTTTAGAGGCACTTTTTAAAGGAGCAATATTGAGATATTTAAGTGCTAATAATGATTAGGAAATATTTGTAATAATTTTGGGGACCTCTCCTCATGAATTTTATTAACTCTCTCATTTTTAAAAATCCCATGATAATGTTTTATGCTTTAGTCATTCTAGCGGGAGCGCCTGGATATTCCGATTTGGAGCCATAGGGAAAACATCACATTGGAGGAATACTTTCAGGAGTTCTAATCTTCTACATTGGACATTGTAAGTCAAGTTATTGTGAGTTGGTGGTCGTGAAGGAGATTATTGTTCTTTTGAAGATCAATTCGGATTCAGTTGAATAAACTAGTATAGTGATTCTTCTAAAGATCTAGTTCAGATTCAGATGAATCAAATGGCATTAGATTCATTATTGTGCATTCATAACTTCATCTATGTAAGTTTGTATTTAAATTACAAATCGGAAGTCATTAATGAATTGGTTCAACTTTTGAACCCAAAGACGTAGGAATTCATTTTAGCCGAACTCCATTATCAACTGCTCACAGTGTTTATTTCTATTTTTGCATTGCAGTTTTCAACAAGTTGATAATATTGTGGAGTAGAATTTGGAAGATTAACAAACTGCCTATAGGGGTTCGTGGTTAGTGAAAGTTTTTTGGTCGGATATTCTTGGATCATTTTGATATCATAAAAGTTGATTATTTCTCATTGGTATGGAGCTTATGGACCTATGCATGCTCTTCTAGTGGCTTGTAGTGCTCACACAGTTGGGAATTATGATTCACATGACACTGACCAGACAGCAGGATCATACTCGTAAGATTGTGGAACTACATGTGACACCTTGAAAATGTCTGATGAGTGACAACATCTCCAAAATTGGTGAATTGTTGAACTCCATAGGAGCATTGATTCCCTACCTAATCAAGGGTAGCCGAAGTAAGCCAACAGACAAAAGTAAAAGGCACATGGGGAGATCACCATCACTAAGCTAGTGGAACATTGATGGAGAAGAAACCCTGGTCAAGCACCTTTTTGGTTTAATCAGAGAGCTATTGACAAAGGGAAAGCTCCTAAATCTCCTAGTGCAAGTAATTATGGTTAGGAGATGAATCCCTTATGACAAAAAAGGACATCATAATGGAATCTAGATGTGATCCTACAATTAGCGAGAACCTCAAGATAGAATGTACCTACTATTGTTGAAGGGCACAATGCGCAACTCATTTTTGATTGGGATATCGGATCAAGCTAAATCATAGCTGACTTGGTATGCTAACTGGGCATACCAGCCAGGCCTCTTCCTCATGTCAAAACTTATGAAACTTGAGATGGTGGTATTAAGGGGACTATAGATAGACATCACACCGTGCGATACACCATTGGAGGAAATTTCTTAGACGCGTTGAATCTCAACATCATCCCAGTGGAGATGGATGAGATGGTTATGGGAAACTTCTACATCACAACGCATCAAGAATTCATCATGGATGCAGTAGAGGGCCTAGAAATTTGAATGAATCAAGGTTTGATCGTGGAGTTCAACACTAGTTGGGTTACGAGACCTGACAATGGATACATTAACGAGTTGTCAGAATCTTACTCTCTAAGGGACTATCTAGACCTAGATGATGAGAATGATTGGCAAGGCCAACACTGAGGCAACCAGATCCCCACTAGGTTCAGGTATAGATGTATAATCTAGGTCGTAAACAAAATGGTCATCTATTATGATTGTATCCTTGAGCGTCTTAATGGGTTTAATAAATAAAACATACCCATGCTCTTATTTTAAAGACCCATTTTGGGCATTTTCTGTACTTATGATACTTACAAATGTAAGACCCCATAAGAAAGGGGAAAATGTTGTACTAACTCATAATGTTGTAAAGTATAAAAAAAAATTCTTGTAAGAAATTGTAAAATACACCCTTACAAGAGTTCTAATCATTAGTACATTGGACATATTGCTAAGATTTTTAGCTATGGAGGAGGGTCGATAATCATTATTGATCTCATTGACGAGATATTGGATCGTTGCTCTGCATAGCACCATTGATTGAAGTCACTGCAACAGAGTAGAACTAGATTGTCACCGTCACTTGACATCAGCTCAGATCTTCACTCTATGTAGAGGCTGACTGAGGTTGTGCAACAAGAGTGGTAGGTGATCATCGTCGACACCTGACATCCAGTAGGATATTCACTCTCCATAGAGGCTAACTGAGGACATGCAATAGAGTGGTACTCATCATCATCAACATAAGACTTAACACCTTGTAGAGGCAGAGACCATGCAACAAGGTGAAAGTCAAACATCAGACACTTCTGTCTAACTTAGCACCGTGTAGAGGTATAGACCATGAATTGGAGTGGAGGTCAATAGGAAAGTGTCAAACCAGGGAGCTATGCTAGAGCACCAAGCTTTCTAAGACCAATTTGGATTCAGAGAAATAATCAGAACCAATCTTCACTCTGCGTAGAGGTTGGAGGGCCGTGCAACAAAGTAGAAAGTTGATCATCACTGACACTAAGCTCCAACTTAGTTCTGAATAGGGGCTATAAGTTGTGCAATAAAATGAAGGTCAACTGGGAGGTTTCATCAACATGGTGCAATAGAAGATAGTAATCCCAAGTGCCATAGGTCCTAGGATCAAGCCAACAACTTTATAATTATGGAGTAGCAGTATGAGACCCTTGAGTCAACAAAAAATACCTCTTCTTGGCAACACCAGGTTTAAGACTCAGAAAGCGGAGGAAACAAATCTTTTTTTGGATAAAAATCCCCCCTCACTGTGGAGGTGTGATCTAGATGACAATTTAGGACTTAGGGAATTCCCTAAATATACCTAAACCATGAAAGTATGGTTGAGAATTCCGATAGCTTTCCGAATGTATAAGGAACATTGGAAACAGAGGTTGTATACTCAAAATACCACTAGTCAAAGTTTGGTCAAAGATTACACTCAGCAGAGTCAATTGGCCAATCTAGACGTGACACATGGAAAAAGCGAAGTGTGAAAAAGTGTAAAAATTTGATCTGATCGCATCGGTCTTCGACACCCGTGTTCGAATAGGTGGTCCCCGCTATTTTCTAGCTGGGGACCCTCAGACAGAGTCAACATAATTTTTTGAAAAAGGGGCGTCTTTACCGCCGTATTGTAAATATCATCCCGATTGAAAAAAATTCCATGTGGTGGATCCTTAGGCCACCACTATGCAACATTACATATTACATTTTATTAATGCTATGTAGGGTTTGTTGCATTCGGGTCTAGCTCGCCTAAGCTATTTATCAACTCGGTTAACATCGACCACATAGCTCGAGACCATCCACGAGGGACCTTATCAACAGCTCGCCTGTATCTCAGGCCTCACCCAACTCCCACACAGAACTGGACATTCCATGACGCATTCAAACATTGGCGAGTTAGCAAGCATGTGGCCCCTCTCACTTTTCCATAGCTACTTATGGCAGCTCAACTATTGGCCCATACATGTGTTCATAAAAAAGGGATATGCATGGCCAAGCCACATCTAACTTAGGGCGTTTAACCATATTTAAACCTCACCACCACCTTTAACATGATCAATGTGGGATTTTAATCCCATAGTGAATGAAAAGTGGTGGAGGGTGGTTAGAAAGATTCAAACCCCTAACCACCGCTTTACTAAAATTAGCGCCCACCACCACGCCATAAGGGGAACACTTCCCCTATAAAATTATTGTGTATTCATAGTTCCATTTGTAAGTTTGTATTTGATTTAAAAATTGGAAATTTTTAATGAATCAGTTCAACATTTGAACCTGGAGATGTAGTTGTTTGTTTTAGCCAAACTCTGTTATCAACCACTTGTAGCATGTGTCCATTTTTACATTGCAATTTTTATAAAGTTGATAATATTGTGGAGTGCATTTGGAAAATTAAGAAATTTCATATAGGGGTCCGAGGTCAGTTAAAATTTTTGGCCATATTTTTAGATCACATTCTCATGCCTCTACCAAAATCCACTAACAATGAGGTGGAAGCTAATGCATAGGTTGAGGGCATCCCCCTAGAAAAAGATAAGAATATCAAAAACTTACAGGTTGAAGGTATTCTCAGTCATTATCAAGGAATTAAAAAGGAAAAAAAACTATAAGATGGAAATTTGATTATATCTTGGGCCTAATGTACAAAATAATAGGATGATTTGAAAAAATCTCTATTTCTTATAGTTGTAAATCAAAAAATGGAATGACCAACTCTTTGGGAAAATATGGTGTTGTAATGTAATCAATCTCATCACTCTCAACAGAGGATGTTGTGGATTGGTCGATGCTCTAGGATATGATAACATTTTAATGCTTTAAATATTTTCAAACCATATCCCACATATCTTATTCCTTTAAACCTCATAATACCTTTGGATTCAAATATGACATGCATGGGATGTCACAAACCTCATATGTGCATTGTAAATTTCCAATGCATCATTTCATATACCCTATTGAGATATCATAGGATCTTAGTGTCATCTCAAACCCATCATATGATGCAATTATTATAAATATTTAACAAGGAATTTATAGATCATGGAAATTATTATCAAAAATGATTCAATTTCTCCCATACTCCTCTTTTGATTAATTAGTTTCTACTACTCACATCTTCCACGCATTGAACTTCAAATAACTACTACAGTATCTTCTAAAATCCTACTTTTGTGATTATGGGATGAGTAATGAATTCATATGTCATGTCCTTGGGACAATTTTACCATTCAACTTTATTAACTAGTTCAAAATGGAAGAGATGACTATTGAGGTAATCCAAAAAACTTTCATGACATGCACAATATTTGTCTACCCTACATTATGTATTATTCATATTATTGTCCACCATATCTTTCCACCATCCTAAATTCCCTCAGAGGAGGAGCTAAAAACCATGTGGGATATTTTCAAGTCCCATCTCAAGGGATATAAGTATTATCAATTTCCAAATATTAATTCACATACACATTATATTATCCCATGTAGATGTAAACACCCTCTTAAATAATATTGTATGGCCATACCCATTGAGCCCTTTGAAGAAGAGATTAATCAAGATAAAATCAACAACGATCACGAGTCTCATGTTTTTTATGAGATGATGAGAATGAACTTTAGAATATATTAATATTAATCCAAATGAAGTTGAATCTTTCGTATACATAGCTAGAGATGAATTAAAGAATTCATCTACATATATTCCACCTAAATCTCATGTGGAATTTCCTTTCAAAGTTCCCAAACCTACATCTACCATTGGTATAGGGAAACCTCTAGTTATTAAAAAAAAATCTATGTCTATTCCACCCATTTCAACTATTTTTACATCACCTATTGTGTACACGCATGGATCCCTAAATGCCTCATATGATGTATGTTCCTTCATGTAGATTTTTCACAATATTCAAGCTAAGGTGTTGTAATTAGAGAAAGGTGTGTAGAGGAATTCTCATGCCATGACTTCACACACTCTACTTCATAATCCATTAGCACACAAGGTGGCTTCCTATCCAATGCATTTAGGTTTTTACATCCCTAAGATTGTTATTTAAGAGGTTTTAAATGTGGAATCGGGCTTGGGTTTCTTAGATCTAAGTTTAACTTTACCATATTCAAGGGCGCAAAGTTCTAGTTTGCGGGACATGGTAAAGGATTATTCGAATTTCTGGAAGGATTGGATTTGAAGTGTTGATGATATATTCTTGGAGGATGATCGAGAAAATAACTCATTTTGTGGGAGAGAGAAGGATAGTTGATTTATAATCCCCTGCCATCTGGTGACAAAATCTGCAACAAACTCATCTTCAAAAATTTTAATGGCGTAGAGATCAGTGATGGATATTTTGCGAGCAATGTTAATGGAGAAATTCTCTAAGAACAACTGTGCAAGTTGTGCAAAAGAGAAGGGAGAATAATATGGTATTTTGTTATACAAGTCAAGAGTGGGTCTTGCTAAGAACATGGGAATTTTCCTCAACATGAGATCCTAGTCAAGTGTAATGAGATTACATGCATGAAAAAATTCCCTAATATGCTAGTGAGGGTCCTCTTTATTGTATAATTTTATAAGTTTTCAAATTTCCCAGTGTGGGCGATAAAATTTAAAAGGTACTGATGGGTGGATAGGTTCATTACAAATTAGTTCGTATGAAAGGATACTTTTAGGACCCATAACAGTGGCTTCAAGGCTTGCAATCCTATTCATAAGTTCTTATAAAGGATCGTTTTGAGGTTGCTGAATATTTTAGGATGACAAGCTAGGTTGGATATATATATATGTGAATTTGATTGTTGATATTACTGATATGGTAATGATACATTATGATGAAGAAGGGTACTTGTGGGAATGTTGTGGTGATGTTGAGATACTAAGGGTTGTGAGGGTTGAATGTATTGACAAGGAATATGAATGGAAGTGTTGATAAGGGGTTGGATGGATGTGGTATGTATTGATGCAGAATGGAAGTGTTGACAAGAGGTTGAGATGGTTGTGGTATGTATTGAGAAGGGATGGTGCTATACTATGAGACAAGGGCAATAGATTCCTATTGTGAGAAGGGGTGAGTGCTATCGATGGAACTCGTATTGATAAGGGGTATAGATGTGGGGATAGACATGAATATATTATGAAGTGAAGATACAAGTTGCTATGGTGGGATGAGTTGAGATGCAATGAGAGGGGTTGGAGTGAGAGGAACACCAACTGATCTCGCAAGAGCTGGAGGAAGAGCATTGGAGTTCACGGGACTCGATATTGAAGGAGATGTTGTAGTATTGTTTTATGTGGCTGAAGAGATTGATGAAGGAGTTGATGACATAGATAGTTTTTGGTTGGATGTATCTTGTGACGAGATAGCATAAAGATTTAAAATAATGACAAGAGTTGATGAAGAAGGGAATGGTGTTCCTAATTCACCAGTAGTGAAGTAGGGGTGAATTTTTTGGATAACGGGTTCATGATTGGGTTTGATGATTCAAGAATGATTGAAGGTGATAGTAGTAATGGGAGGTTGTTGTTATGGTTTTGATTATTAGAGAAGGACACCCTAGGAGGCAATGTAAGCATCAAGGGCCACCAAGTTAGATTCCATAATTTCTGTAAAGACTAAATCACAATATTTGATAAACCATGGGTTAGGTGGATTTGGGATCTCTGATGTGGTTGAATGGGTACTAGGAGAATGTGGAGGTTATTTATTAGTCTCTAAAGGTTGTCGTAATTGTTCCATCATGTTTGGGATATTTTGAATTTAGGACTCAGTAGAGTCCAAGGATTGTTAAAGAGGGTTTGAGAAATTGTCAGTGTTTTGAAGACAAGGTTTTTTTCTGGTTAAAACCATGAAATGAGCACACAATCAATGAAGAAGAATATTTTTTTTTTTAAAAAAATGCAAACAAGTCACACAACAAACTTTGATTATATTGATAAATTTAAGAAAAGTGTGAAATGATAAAAATGGCTAAAAGGGTAGTAAGAAAAGGTCAGCTAAGACTAATTTCTAGTGACTTTAAGGTCAGATTCCTCAATATACCTGAAGGTACGTGATGCCCACATCTTTGTTGGTGTCGGTATGATGTGTGATATTAGGGTCTACCCCCTCACTTCATGGTCCCGCAACAATAAGGGTGTCAGGTGCTTAGTCGATATACCACCCACCATATTTTTTATACTTGGCCAGAACACCAAGTTAGCTTATCCTCTTGGTGATGAAATCCAAGTAGGTATGTTTGGGAAGGATTTTTTGAATGTAGATTTGATGTGATATGTGGTTTGGTTGTGTGTAAAGGGATTTTTGTGAATGAAATTTTTCCAACTCCTAATTAGACTAGATGAGAAAGTAGAATGAAAGTTTTTTTATTAAGACCCAAAATAAATGTTTACTTCGATGAAAAAAAGCCACACAAAATGTAATGATGAAAGAAATAATGAAAGAAAAGAAAGCATATGTGTAATCTATATTATTTTTTAATTTTAATTTTAATCTTCACATATTTTTTAAACAATGGAAGCGAAGCACTCTAAGATGAAAGGTTTAGATAATTTGACAAGAAAGGGAACAAAAAGATATGAAATCTAAATGAAAAAGATACTAAAGGTGTCCCACCGGGTGTGCGAGGATGACTAGGGTGAATTTTGGTTAGTTGATATTATGTTGAAATACCAAAAACTCTAAATAAAGAAGGGTTTACTGATACTTGTGCTGACAAACACAATGTCAGGATGATTGAATATACGAACAATGTAAGAGGCTCCTCCTTTCAATAAGTGAGAAGGCTTGTATATAAAGACAACTAGACAAGTAAAATATTAGATAATGATTAAATGAGTTGCTCATCTACAATTGATCATAGGAATCCAAAGGGGCTCCTTGAAGGGTGTTAACTCATGTTTTACAATTAATTGGTTTGATAATGAGATAAGATAATGAAAATAAGATTAGAATTTAAGAGGTATAGAGAAATATTTCTCTACATTATAGGTGGCCCAGGCTATGACAGTGGCAAGTTTGAATTCCAAGAAACAGTCGAACCAAACTTGTTCTGTTGCATTTTGTATTTCACATATGATATATAGTTTCCCCTCAATGTCTTTAATTTATAGTGTGAGGGAAGTGTCACACATGTTGAGCTCGTGTGAGATATCAAAATGTTCCCACATGAAATGTTATTGGATGATGGGAACATCGTATATGCTTGTGATGGGGTGTGAGGTACATATAACTGTCATCTACATAGAATACATCTTGTAAGAAAATATATCAGACCAAAAACAAATTTATAAATATATGATAACTGATTAAAATGACTAAAAATATAAAGATCAATGACGATAAGGAATCGGTAGCAATTATGGACAAAATGGTATGTTTTAATAAAAGTCGATAAAATATACTATAATTGATATAAGGTAGGATTTGACAATCCTGAGATGAAGTAAGGGGACTCTAAAAATAGGGGAAATATAGAAAACTGAGACTGCGAAGTTCTTAAAGGGTAAATAATATACAAAAGCAATTAGGAATTTGATCGACGATGATCAGGGATCAACAACAATCACTGATAAAATTTCAAATATGATAAAATGTGATTAAATGAGAGACAAAAAGTAAAATGACTACAGAGGATGATGAATATGAATGTACACATGATGTAGCCAATATAAAATTTGATTGAAAATGATAAAAAAGAAATGTACTAACCTTGTTAAACGTTGTGAAGGATAACATGGATCTAACTAGTTGATTTTATTGTTTAATGAGGGTTCCCAAGTGATGAAAATAGAGTGTTGATGTATACTAATGTCACGATGTTGTACAAGATACATCAATTCATTCCTGAATTCAATCTCTATCGAGCATGTTTAACTATGAAAATGGGAAGGAAAGTGATTTAAATAGGATCAACGGTGTCTGCAATGATCCCCATAGATCATAGATTGCCACCAATTTGGTCAGGGATGGTTGAAAACAAATTTTGAAAAGAAGTAAAATGGTTAAAACCATTTTCCATCCGAGGATTGAGGCTATTTTAGGGATGGTGGGAGGTTAGGAATCTGGGTAAAAATAGGTTAGGGGGTTGGAAAAGTTAGGGTAATTTAGGTTAGATTTGTTTTATATGGTTAGGGGAGGGTAAATAAGATTATACGGGAGGTAAAAGAGTGTTTACGACGGAAAAATGAATCATAGTGATGATGGAAATAGGATAGTGATAATAATGATATGATAAATATGTAAAGGGTCACCTAGGGGTGAAAAAATTGTGTCTACAAGGTTTTTGAGTGCTTTTAGATGAGAGAGGTTGATTCCTTGACCTAATAATAAGCTTCTGACATGTATCGATTGCTGCCCTAATGAGTGTGCATGTGCCTTTGTGAGAGTTAGAGAGCCTTGAGATCCTTTTACAAGAGTAGAAAGTGAGTGTATCAATGTAGTGCCACAGGAGTTCTTAGTTGGAAAAATGAGGTAGTGCTAAATTTCTTATATAGGGTTATGAAGGTAAATTATCTAATAAAGGATGAACCAGAGGGAATAAAGGAACCATCAAATAATGTGGAACTAAAATAAAAGATGGAGAATATACATATGCAAAATTGTACAAATAGGTCAAGACTAGTTATAAATTCTCAACCAAATTGTACGACCTTGACCAATGATGAGAAACATGGAAAATAGAGTTTGCATCTTGTCAATTGGAGTTTTTATATAGATTTTATGCATTGAACTCATAAAATATGTTAGCATATCAGTATGCATGACTAAGTGAGCTAAAAAATATACCTTGGGATGTACTAAGCGGGAATAGAAAGGTTGTGTTTTTCTTAGCAAGAGTTCATTGTCAAAACTAGTTGTGTCAAAGAGTAAATGGGATGTACTAATTGGGAATAAAAAAGTTTTGTTTGTCTTAGCAAGAGTGTATTTTCAAAATCAGTAGTGTCAAAGAGTAAATTTCCAAATTTTTCTGTCTACGGAATTACTTCTGGATGTGGTAAAAGAATCATGTGGTTTCTTGTTATTCCTAACACTCTCATTCCATGAAGTGACCATGGGCGTATTTGAGTTTTTGTAGGGTCTACAATAATGGTTTCTCATGTGCTTAATGGAGGTGTCAAATGGTGTTCGTTAACCCATGTCCAAGCCATTTCAAATTTTTATTTTTCTTCACTAGAGTAGCATGAGATGGATTGTATTGAAAAAGAATATCTTGGGATTTCTATAATCATTAATGTTTTTATCATATCTATAGCTTACATGGAACTAGCGAGAGTGACCAACATGGAACACTCTTACGGAGAATTGACATATTCTAATGGCTACGAAAATGATCTATTATTAAAAGAAAGTATTAAGGTGGTGGACCCAAATAGACAAGGGCTAGAGGGTAGGCTCTGATATGGGGGAATAATATAGGGGCCATTCTGCTACCTAAATAATTAGCCCCAATATTTAGGCCTTGCATTTCAAGCACCCTTTTAAGTAATGGACCCCATTCAACTAATGGTACCTATCCCTTAAATTCATGATTTCATTCAAGGTGTAGGGTATATACAACGCGTGTTTGAAGCATAGTTATGTGTCTCCTATGTACCATAGTACGAGGTAGTCCCATATACTCTAAGCTTCCTATAAACCCAAAAAAAGTCTCTGAGACCTATACAAATTGGCTTCAAGAGGTTTTATTTACGAATATTCACTAAGTAGATTATTTGAGTTTCCCTTTTATTTACTCAAATCTATTTTTTATTTGGTTATGTTAGGCCTAAGTAGTTATGTGAGACAAAATAATGGCTAAACAATGGGGTTACAACTAATGCAATGTGTGATAAGTGGTTTTTTGTTTCTCTATTGAGGTTGCATTTGATAGTGGAGGCCCAAACACTATTTTTAGTTATAAACAAGATTTTGGTCTCTGCACTGGAAGTGCGAAGCAAAGCAAGTTATCCCCCTCATCCTTCATGCCCTTTTGAATTTTGGGGCTACGTAGGTTATTGAATTCCATTATAGGGTAAACAACATGTTCTTTCTGTTAAATTTGGTCATGGCATGAATATGATTTTCCCTCATAAAGTGATTCACGCCTCCTAACAGTGCTAAAACTATAAATTGCATATGAATTTCTTGGATGGGTTACGATTTGTAATGATCTTCTTGGAATTAGATGTATTTTCCATTGAGCTACATTGCACGCTTGAAGAGTGGAAACTTCTAGGAAAAATTCCATTCCCTATTTTTAAATGATGGTTATATCTAGTGTTTCTATGTAGTGTAGTTATGTGTACTTATAATTCTCAAGCCCCTTGCATGCAATATAGTCATGTTGAATGTTTAAATAAATTGGTTTGATATTGAATTTATCTTCTAGGGTTTGATGTGCTGGATTTGCTAGGGTTTAGGTACATGATTTTTGTTTCCCATACTGGCTTGCTATTATACCGCCATTTTCTTGTGATTTTGGTTGGATTTTTAATTATCTCGTATAGCTAATTCATTAAGTTGTCCATTTACTCTACCCTTTGGGTGGATTTACACCTATATTTATGGATTCCCTCTCACCACCTTCATCTATTAATCTACAGGTTTGGTTGAAGGAACACTTAGCTCTCATGGCTCCTTAGAAGGTGAAGAAATTCATCCCAAAGGTCTTCGACAAGGTAATCATTATGAATCAAAGAATCCTTTGTCTGATGTTGTGTTTAATGTACCAAAAATTGATAAATCTTGTAACTGGATCTAATCATTCACCCTTTTTGGGTAATTTTTTGGCCAAGTCCCCCCGGAAAGCCTATTTAAACAATGGGTTCACAACCATTGGCAACATCATGGTGTCAAGCTCAAGGGAGTGTAAAAATTCACCCAGGGATTTTTCTTATTCCATTTAAATAACAATGAGCATTGCAATGTCATTGTCAACCATGGCCCTTGGTTTATTTGAATCACACTAGCGTTGTTTACTCATTGGACTAGGGAATTCTAAGTTTTAAAGCATGCCAAACTTAAAATCTCAGTTTGGGTGGAATTTCCTAAGCTCCCTCTCCCCTTGTGGGGATTTTTTGAACCTTTTATCAAACCCTTGGGTTGACTTATTTGTTTAGAATAACACAAAAATTTTCATGCTCGCCCTCAAAATTGTGTTTGTGTTGAAGTTGCTTTATCCAAAGACCTATAAGACACCATTGAAATACAAGTTGGGGAAACCCATTTTTCTCAATGAGTCCTTTACATTAACGTACCAAATACCTACTTCTATTGCCAAGCATCTGACCATATGATTAGTGAATGTCCTCTCATGGCCAAATGCCACACTGTGTCACAAGAAAATTCGCAATAGGATCTCGAATTCCCTTCCTCTGGGGATGGATGGACCATGGTAACCAAAAAAAGGGGTGCCACACATGGCCCTCCAAAACCCTAATATTCCTCTTATCAGCCGGTTAATATTAATGGTTCCAGTTCCTCTACTGATCTAATCAAACAAGTTGTGCCTCAAGTTCCCATAGATGCTTTGACCCCATTCCACTCTCCACTAGCTACCTCAGTTGTTGTTCCACCAAAATCTTCTACTTCCTCTACATATTTTCCCCCTCTAATTAACAGAAGGGAAATTTATAGAATAAAATTGTCTATCCTTTTCCTGAAAATATTTCCTTATTCATTCTCGTAGCCTTGTCCCCTTAAAAGACAGGGAATACGTGTAAGAAAAATGCATACCATGGTTAATGGTAGATGTTTCCCAATTCATTTCTTCTCACAACCAATTTTCTATCCTCTATAATCTTGATGATGAGGGATAAATGTACCTTGATTATATCCAATGATTGTGTACTCTTGGAACATATGTGGCCTTATCGATCCCACCCATGGAGATATCTAGTTAGGGAAAGTTTTTTCCGCATTCATCATATGCGTGTTATCTGTCTACAAGAAGTTAAAGTTGCAGGATTTTTACTCTAGTCTGTTGCTTGCACTATTTGGCCCCATGTCGTTTACCACATGTCCAATCATGAACCTAGACATGGAGTTTTCATATCCTTGATTTCCCCCAAAATTCCGTAGCATGTGATTTCTTGGGGCTTTAACCCCACCCATTGTGTGGCTTGGACTCTTTTTTATTTTGATGGGTGCATCCTCGAGGATTTCCAATATTTATGCATGAAATAATGTTGTTGAGAGAGCTCTATTTTGGAAATTTATTTTCGACTCATTACCTAATGCTTTATGGATTTTCTATGATGATTTTAATATTATTGAATTCCCAGAAGACAAAGTTGGTCACTTTCCTATGCACTGGTATGTGCGAGAGAGTGAGAGACCTAGTTCCATTTGAGGCCCCTCCATAAGCTTGAATTGTTTGATCCTATTATCCGCTTTAAAGATAGTTCTTCTTATTCCTAGTTCACCTAGTCCAATTTTTGGTACGGGAAAGATTGAATTGTCCCATGTATGGACCATGTCCTGATGCTAAGTCAAGAATTATTTTATTTTTCTCCCAATTTTGGCAGACATGTTTTTGTTTCTGACACTACTCTTATTTCTGATCACTCCCCCCATTTTCTTTGATATTACCTGGATTACTCCTACTAAAAAATGAAAAGTCAATTCTCAATTTTATCATAATACTACACACCTAAAGCAAGCTTAGACTATGGCACACATTCAACATATTTGGTACTTAGTACCTTTCCTTGTTATTCAGGAGGGATGGATTTCTTGGTGGAATGATGCCGGTCAAAAATATCAATACCTACTTCTACATATATGGTAAACAAGATACTCTTTTTCAACAAGTTACACACATGGATGCATATCGTGAGTTTTCAACATATTTCATAAGAGCTTAATGCCTCTCCTTTCAATCAAAATTTGCAGCTCCAATCTTCCCATTGGAGACACAAACTTAAAGTTAAGGAAGCTTAAAAATCCATGGGTGTTTTTCTTCTTGTTCATCTATATTGGCTCAAAATCAAAGACAAATATTCTAAAGAGTTTTTTCTATGCTCTGAGCCAAGAATTATTCCATTTAAATTATATTTAACTTCCATGGAAATTTATGACACACTTATTTATAGTACATTTTCCAAGTGTCTGTTTATAATTATCATAGACAATTCTCCTCCCAACCCACCTCCCTTGCTAAGGAAGAGGCTCTTCTTAAATGCTTGCAAGTTATTCCCTGTAAATTCACTCATTCTCAGCGAGTTGCGTGTGATATACCTCCATCTCTTTCTGACATTAAGGAGGTAACCTTTCAAATGGACCCTAAAAAATCTCAAGGTATTAACAGATTTCCCTTTGAATTCTATTGATCCATGTGTGATGCTTTGGGATATGACCTGTGTATTGTCTACCTCTAATCCTTAGCTTATAAATATTTAGATGAGGTAATCAACTAAGGAAACATCAAGTTTATCCCCAAGTCTAGAGAACCTGCGAAAATTTCAAACTAGAGACCTATCACACTACTCAATATGTCTTAAAAAATCATTTCTAAGGATTTTTCTAATATGGTTTCTAATCTCCTTCCTCTTTTTGTTCACAGTGAGAAAACTAATTTCATTAAACACAGGTACATTCTAGGAAACATCATTAATGTTTCGGAAGGGATGGAAGGGACCAATATCTCAAATCAGAAGGCCATATTTATTAAAAAAAATTATGTCAAATCCTATGCCCATATTGAGTTTTCTTTCATTCTGACTATTCTTCAAGCTCTTGGATTTGGATCGAGATTTTTCTATATTGTGCAGATGCTTTTTAACAATGTTGGATCTTTCATTACCATCTACAGAGCTCAATATTTCCAGTTTGGTTTGTTCATATCCATTCGTCAAGGGTGTCATTTGGCCCCCTCTCTCTATCTATTAATAGCAGAAGGTTTTAGCTATCTACTTTCCTAGAGTGCCTCTCAAGGTATGATTAACAGAATTTCGTTGCCAATCATTGATCAACCAATCATCAATGGAAACTTTACAGATGAATAATTTATCACTCTCCTTGAGGAGGAACAATATGTTCAAACTTCTTTGGATTTTCTTGACACTTTCTTCTTGCCTTCTGGATTTTCCATTCAATGGGATAAAACCTAGTGTTATTGACAGTCCCAATCCCATATTCCTCCCTGGCTGTAAGGTCTGTAATGGATCTTGATCTATTCAGGCAGCCAGTTTAAATTCCTTGGCATTCCCTTTTCCTTCTAGACTACTTCTATGTAGATTTAGAGCTATGTTATTTAACAGGTGGAGCTGAAAATCTCTTATTGGATTACCAAAATAATTTCTCTAGAAAGAAAAATTTAAATTTTTTTCAAGGTGTTAGTTGCTACTCATGCCTATTATTCCTTCTACTGGGATCCTTATAATGTTGCATATGCCAAGCTTGAGAAACTTCTAAGGGATATTTTTTGGGTCTAATTTTGAGGGTCATAAGGGGTTACATAGGGTTTCCTGGGACATCTGTTACAGACCCAAAGATGCTAGTGGCCTTGGACTTCTTAACATTAAACTTCAAGGTCAAGCTCTCTATATCAAATGGTTAATTTGTATCATAGAAATTAATTAAGCCTATAATTTTTTGCTCTGAAATTGAATTTTTCAAGGTTCTCCTTTGGGTAGAAAATCTTGGAAAGGTATTAAATTACAATCCCTTCTTCTCTTCCCTATTTCTATTCAAATTAGGGGTATTTTCATTGCTCAAAGTATTTAGAAATCTTAGGAGTTACTTAAATCACACCTGATTTGGAAGGGGGATGGATTCCAATTTGGTCTATCTATTAACTCTTACTCTCTCTAGTGGTCATCTATTTTTTACTTTCCATGATGCCCCTCTTACTTTGGCTCCATGGGCTAAATCCATTTGGCTTTTTATAAAAGGTATCAAATTGGCTGGTGATTTATTTTGAAAACAAATTAGATCTTGGATATCATGGGGTGCACTTGCTAATAAATTTAACCTTTAACATCAAGACACTGAAATAATCATGAAAATAATTGATTGCATACCTGATGAATTTATTCACAAATTTGGTGTCACTTTTGGCATTTCGTGGTGGTGTGATTGGAATTGGCCTTCTGCTACTCTACTCCACCATTACAAATCCTTCTTGTTTTACTCTTTTCTTGCCCCTCAGTCAGTTCCCATAAAATCTCTTAATCACCTCTATAATATTATCTCCTAGAATTCTATTTTGAAACATCATTTCCAAAGAGTTTGCATGTTTCTTATCAAGCCCAAAAAATATCATTTTTATTGTGTATGTTACACCAGGGGCTCCCCACCCCACAGGGGATCAACTTAAGCATATGGTCCCTAACCCCACCTTCCTTTTATGCCACCAACCAGAGTCTATCAAGTATATTTTTTGGTTTTTTCCTCACGCTCAATCGGCCCGAAAATGGATTCATTCCCTTTTTCAACCCTTTTCTCAAATTTCTTTACTTGGAAGATTGTTATTTTGGGGGACTCAAAACTGCTTCCTATAATTTACAAAAAAAATTGGCACATATTCAGAACTGATATTCTATTTCATCCTTGGAAAGAAAGAAATAATGCCATTTTTAATAATGTTCCTAATAATATAATTTTCTATTCGTAATAAAATGGATACTCTCTCCAATTTAATATTCTAGATTCAGAACTAGGCCGAGAAAGTTTGGATAGTGGTCGAACACCTCCAATGCTTACTTGACCATTGGGAAAACCCTCCCTAAGAAGTAATTTGGGTTCCTCCTTATTCTTCTTCTTGTCATCGGAGGCCACCTTGTCCATGTCAGTCTCCCCCTCTGCCTTAGGGTCAGGGGTTTCATAGGTGACACTCCTTGAGTCAACGGAGCCCCCCTCCTTGATGTCAATGGTATCCTCACTCTCAACCACCCTCCCCCACCCATGGAGGGTTTTTTGGTTACTTTAGTAATTCTGGTGGAGCAGGTTGAATGCCTCTAAGTTGGGAAAGTTTCCACGGTTGGCCCTTTCCATTTCTCCCTCTTGTTTGTCTTCTAATAATATCAAGCAGTAGTAATAAGATGAAAGTGGATGGGAGCCCATCCCCAACTTGATTCACCCTATTTCTGGTTGGGGTGATAAGTTAGATAGCCCTCCACCTCCCCTGACTACCCGTGTTTGTGATTTTGGCCTAGTTTTTTTTATTGATGAACATACTTTTATTGTATTGTTAATGTAATTGGCCTCTTTCCCAAGGCCTTACTTGGATCGATGTGATTGACAATATGGGGTGTGATTTATCCACCCATATTTTGTACAATCAATGATTGTTATATATCTCATTTTTATTAATAAAAGTGCACTTTTCAATCAAAAAATATAGTCATGCTACATCTCTTTCAAAGGAAAAATATTAATATTGGGTTGAACAATTGTTCTTGTCCTCTAGGTCACTATATTTATCTTCAATCTTGTTTTATGCCATCCTTTTATAACTTTTAAGTTTTAAACCTTATTTTTTATCCTTTCCCTCTTAGATATGTTTAATACTGATTTACAATTTATTACCAGATAAATGTTCCTAGTTTCTTTATTTTTCTTGAGAATTATAGTGTGTACATATAAAATAGTGTAGGAAATAATCTATAATAAATGTGATTGATGAAATTTTCCTTTCACAAATGTGATTGATTCCAATCCCATCTAAGAATTACAATGGGATTCAAAGTTAAAGTCATGTTCACCACACAATGGAATATTCAAATCTATATATTCATAAATGCATACTCTTTAAGAGATATTCTAAGTTTGAAAAGTGGAAGAAATAACTGTTCTAGTGTAAATTTTAAGGAAATAATCTACAACATTTATCAAATTCTATGAAATCCCATATGATTGAAAAAAAAAAATTCCTTGTACAAAGAAGATAATTTAAATGTCACCTAAGAATCACAATGGCATTCAAAGTTAAGATAATTTTAATTACACAACGAAATATTCAAATCAATTCAAAGGGCATAAGAATTTCGATTCATTGTATTAATTAACCATAATTTTGTGTCTTAATATGCTCATCAATCTCTTTAATTTTCTCAAAAGTACTAGGCAGTACCCCATGTGAATAGATTTTGTGATAGCTTTATGTTGTATTTTAGTGATGACAACATTACAAAATAGAGAAGTTATATAAAATTCTCTAGGAGGGAAGTTACATAAAATTCTTTGGAGATTAATTCAAAAGCCCTTGTCTTTCTTGAACATTATAATGTGTATATGCAAAAAAATACAATAAACAATCAACAACAATCATTTTTTATTAATTTTTCCTTGCAAAAAATATAATTCCAAAACCATCAAATAATTACAATGGCACCCAAAGTTTTTTTATTAGATAAGGTAAAAAACAATGATCGGCTCCCATGGTCCATTACAAGACGAGGAAGAGAAACCCACAAAATAAGAAGGAAACAGAAAATTCCAAGAAAGGAGTTAAACATGCTTAACTCTAACAATGAAGAACCAAAACTTTGTACCAAAGTGAGAGAAAACTAGAGAGAAAGAGAAACAGTTTCCAAAACTACAAAACAACAGAAGTTCACCAAAATTTTGCCAATAGTCCAGAAACATCTAGCTAATTTTTGGAGATCCTTCACTACTACCATCATGACTACTCTTTGATCTCATCACCCTCAGCACCCTTGCCATTAATATCTTCCTCCAGCTTGACCTCAGAGATACTAATTCACAAGTTAAAGTTCCTTCTTTTAGTGCCCTCATCCGTCCCTTCCAGCTTGTCACTCAACTTTTTGACTTGGTCCTCTAGCTCCAGAAACTCCTTCTTGGACTTCACCTAAGCAGAGACAATTTTATTTGAAGTGTTTAATGACATCCACCAATGTTTCCCTTTAACAAACATTGGTTTCCTCCATCTCCTGAAGCACCCCTTCTAAGTATTGGACCTTTCTATTCAAATCCTCAAAACCCTTTAAATTACCATCCCAAATTATTTTTCTTGAGGTGCTCACTTCCCCACGACCATCCTCGCCCATTTCTTTACCACAATCCTCCCCCACATTTTTTCATTTCCCATACTTCATCTTGGTAAGGCATTTTGTGAGAGTGAGGTCATCCTCATCCACCTTATCTTTCAAGGAAGAGAATAGAACAAGTTTCCCATTTTCAAATAGAAGAATGAGCCCTTCATGTAGAGGCATCTCAACTTTATTATGCTGGAAAGCCATCAAAGAGTTAGTCATAGACATAAACAGAAATAAAGGGATACTCACCATGACATTGTGGCGGAAACATATTCAGAAGGGGCATATGGTGGGTATATATTTTTTGATATTTGCCTTCCCAAAGTGATGTACTTCATGATTTGAAGGCACACATCTCTCCATATACCCGAAATACGACGACCTGACGATACCATCCATAAAGAAAGAGCATCTTTCTTTGCCCATGAAGAGCAACTCAATTTCATGTTCTCTACAGGTTTTTGTCCTTAAATTTTAAGCCAATCCATTTTCATGTTCATTACCATGGAAATGGTGGACTCAGAAACCTCAATTTCCATACCTCTGACCTCAAACTTATCCTCTTTCCAATATTTTCTTAAATCCTTAAACAGGGAGGGGTTTGTGACCATGTAATTTGGCTATGAAATTACTGAAACCCCTAATCCTAAGCTTGCTCCACAACAGCTGATTTAAAAGCTTCAATGCTTAGGCTAGTGGGTTCAACTATAATCCTATCACTCCCCATCTTTACAAGTCTGAACTTCCTTTGTTTGTTACTACTTCTAAACAATAGACCCCCTTTCACTCTAACATAAATCGTGGAGAACAAGATATTAAGTAAGTTGTCGCAGCCTCGGGGCTCACTCGTGCCAACATCATCAAACTTAGTGTCCCTCTATCTCTATTAATGCTTTCATTAATGTCCATGGGTAATTTATCAACTTTACACCATATCTTGTAATCATTACAAATTATTCCATAATTAGTCATCTTATCCACACATTTGTTCCCTTGACGTAAGGTATGATTATAAGAAATGGTATCAAAAATTTTTAATTTTTCCTTAACATCATTGAGGATATTTTCTAATGGCCCAATTAATGGAACCTTGATTATTAAGGGCATTAATTAAGAGGAGAAAATCACCTTCAATCTAGATGTCCTTGAAGCCTTTTTTCTTTAGCCAACAGAAGCCCCCAAAGAAGAGGCTCTAGCTTCCGCCATGTTATTAATTTGTCAACCTAACCGGCCCGCATAGGCAAATAACCAGTATCCTTCAATGTTTCTTATAATTCCCCCTCCCCTAGTAGGACCCAAATCCCATTTTTGAGGCTCCATCGAAATTTAACTTAACAACATTTTCCCCAGGCCTAATCCAATTGGAATTATTTTTAGGTATGTGTAATTCCACCGGTCCAAGGGTGAACTTGTCAAGAATTGTCTACTCACTTTTCGGGCAGGGTTTCTTGACTTTTCCTTTAAAGAGTTTAATGTTTTCCTTTATGGAATTCACATTTTTCCTTTTAACTTTCAAGAGAAGAGATTTCTTATCACATAATATACCATCATTAACTGGCCTTCCATAAACCCCCAAAAAAATGAGGGAGGGAAATATTCTAGGCCCAGTTCAAAATGGGAAAATAGAAAGGACTCTCCCATTGAAAACAAAAGTCTTTAATCGTCAAGGGAATGATCCATTAGATATTGAATAGATCCAGAATGGAAGCAAAGACTTCATGGGAGAGGGAAAAATGAAGGAGGAGATGGTTGACATTTTCCTCCTCTTTTCTACAAAGAGAACATCTATTGGGAATCTTCATTCACCTTTTTCTGAGATTGTCTGCAGTCAGGATTTTATTTTGGGCAGCCAGCCAGAAAAAGATATTTAATATTTAGGGTAAGATCCTTCACCCAGATTTTACCCCAATAGTCCTTCTGCAAATCAATCTTGAAATTTAACATATAGGTTGATTTAATTGAGAAAATGCCAGATTCTTCTTCTTTCCATTTGATGGAATCTTCCTTGGTTTGGAACATGGGGATGTGGGAAATCCCTAAGTTTATCATTGATATCCTGAAATGGTTGGATGTTGCCATAAAAATCTAGAGGAGGTTTAATGGTTTCCCATCTGACAGAATCTTCCTGGATCGAAAAGTCTCTAATCCAAAATTTTCCTATTTCCTTGTAGAACTATACAACTTCTTTCCAAATATCCAAGTTTGCTAAGGGGGAATCCTCAATCCAATTATCGTACCAAACATTATTCTAAAACCCTTTCCAATCTCCCATATAGTACCTTTGGTTAAGATTTCTCTGGAGGCCACAAAAGAATTAAAGAAAGGAGACCCTCTAGGGAGATTATTTTGATTAAAAAAGGATTCCATTCTACCTATATTCCTCAAGTATTTCATCTTTATAATTTTCACCCAAAGACGTTCCTCTCTAGCAATCCTCTAACCAGCCTTGGCAATTAAGGCCTCATTCATAAGAGAAATCTTTTTTAACCCCAATCCTCCACATAGATTTGGTTTTGTGACTTTATCCCAGGCCACAA
This sequence comes from Taxus chinensis, assembly GCA_019776745.2. Taxonomy (NCBI): domain Eukaryota; kingdom Viridiplantae; phylum Streptophyta; class Pinopsida; order Cupressales; family Taxaceae; genus Taxus; species Taxus chinensis. The sequence goes on from CM034146.1 coordinate 657,118,322, forward strand.
AAGGGAATTTGAATTTGAACTTCTGGATTTTCTCTAAGGCTTCCTTAATTTTAGTAGGGAGCATGAAAAGAGACATCACATACATGGGAATGCCTTGAAGGGATCTTTGAAGAAGTTGAATCTTACTAGCCTGAGAGAGAAAAAAACCCTTCCAAGACAAGACTTTACTATTAACTCTTTCTAACAGAGCATTCCAAACCATGAGGTCAAGCTTCTTATGGATCAGGGGCATACCCAGATAAGAGTCTGGAAAATGCTTAATCTTGCACCCCAATATGCGAGCTAATTTGGCTTGAACTTGATTCTCCACATTGATGAAAAAAGAAACAATTTTATGGAAATTAACCATCTGTCCATAAACCTGTTCATAATCATTAAGAGCCACCTTAAAATTTGAGGCCTCATGGACTAAGGCCTTACCCATATAAAGTTATCATCCACAAACTGATTGAGGTAGATAGAGGGAAGACCATTAGAGATTTTAATACCCTGGATACAGTTGGAAAACCATGGCTAGTGTACAGATTCTACTCAAGGATTCAACCATTATGACATAAAGGAAAGGTGAAAGAGGATCACCTTGTCTCAGCGCTCTACCAGCTTGGAAGAAACATTTCGGTTTTCCATTGACCAGAACCGAGAAACTGATAGTGGATATGCAAGTCATAATCATATTAAGCATAATTTTATCAAAACCCACCTTTAGTAAGATGGCCTAAAGGAAATACCATGTTATCCTATTAAAGGATTTATGCATATCTAATTTGAGAAACATAACGGATCTTCTAGAGATTTTAATGGAGTGGATGACTTCTTGAATCACAAGAATGCTATCAATAATTTTCCTTCCTAGAAAAAAATCCCCCTGATTTCCAAAGATAAATTTAGGAAGAACCATCTGAATCCTCCCAGCTATGATTTTAGTTAGAATTTTATAACTGGTGTTACACAGGCTTATAGGTCTAAAATCCTTAACCTCCTTGGCCCCAACAATTTTCGGCACTAGGAAAAGAAAAGTGTTATTCACTTGCCTCAAAAGATGACCATTGTTGAAAAACTCTTGGACCATTTCAATGACCTCATATTTTATCACCTCCCAGAATTTTTGAAAGAAAAATGCAGGGGAATTCATCTGGCCTTGGAGATTTATCTAGTTCCATATCAAAGATCGCAAAACGGATTTCCTCCTCTGATGGGCTCCTTAAGATAACTTTATTTTCAAGAGGGGTGATAACATTCTGGAAAATATCCAAGACTTTATTATGAACTAGTTCCTCCAAACTCTGCCCCTATTTGAAAAGCTCCTTGAAGTAATTTATTATAGTGGCATTGATGTCCCTACAATCCATAAAGGACTCCCAATTTTCACCTCTTATTTCATTAATCTTTAGGATATTAACTCTAGAGGTAGCAGAGAAATGGAAGAATTTAGTATTCCTATCCCCATCCTTAAGCCAATTAACCCTAGATTTTTGTCTCCAATAAACCTCTTCTTTTTCTAGAATCTCATGGTAATCAGACAAGATTTTTTGTTCTTGATCCTTGAGAACCAGGTTAAGACCAACGTTCTCCATAAGTTTCTCAATATTTCTTATATCTTCAGCAATTCTACTTTTTTCTTGGAAAATATTTCCAAAAGTCTCCATTATTCCATCTTTTAAGGTTAATTTTTATGTGCTTCAGTTTAAAACACAATCTGAAACTAGCAACCACACGAACCTAGATATCCCACCATTCTTCAATTTTATTGAAAATATAAGGGTGATCTAACCACATCTTTTCAAATCTAAAATGAGTATCTATCTTTTTTCAGTTGGTTCATCCCCAAATCGAGAAGAATGGGATTATGATTCGAGCTAATTATGGAGAAAAATTTTTAGAGAATAAATTTGATTGATCATATAAAGATGAATCACCAAAAATCTATCCAATCTTATTTGAATGAGCTCATTTCCCGTCCTTCTGTTTACCCAAGTAAACTTGGATCCCTCTAATTCTAAATCAAACAAACTATTTATGGTCAAGAAGTCAGCTAAATCTTCCATACTTTCAGAATAAGAGATCAAACCCCCTTTCTTTTCATGTGAGGAAAGGAGGGTATTGAATTCTCCTCCAGCTATCCAATATTTGTCACTATACAATTATCTAAAGCTAGAGAGATCCTTCTATAAATTTCGTATTTCATTGAGTTTATTGGGAGCATAAATGTTAGAAACATAACAGGATTTTTTTGAGATGATTTCTATGAAACTCATTACCATGTGTGCAAGGGAGGAAAGGATCAGAACGCCATGCACTATAATATTCATGCACCCAAAGTTAGAATCATGTTCATCACACAATAATATTCAAATCTATATGTTCATAAATCAAGACTCCTCAAGAGAGTTATAAGTTTGATAAATGGATGAAATAACTGTTGTACTAGAAATCAATAAGAAACAATATATTTCTTATATGATTGATGAAATTTTATTTTCAAAAAAAAGATTAATTTAAAAATCATGTAAGAATCAAAATGGGATTCATAGCTAAGATCATGTTCGTCACACAATGGAGCATTCAAATCACTGCAAAGGGCATAGGAATTTTGATTCATTTTATTAAGAACCTTAAATTTTCATCTTAACATTGTCATCAATCTCTTTCTTTTCTCAAAATTATGAGGAAAGTAAGTCACCTAGGACTGATGTAATGTGAATAGCTTTTGTGATAGATTCATCTTGCATTTCAACAATCATAACATTAAAAAGTAGAAAAGTTACATAAAATTCTCTGGGAGGGAATTTCAAACCCCTCAATCCCCTAATTTCTCCATTCTAAAAGGTTTTATACCAATCACTAGCTGAATCCATTAACCTTTCCTCTAATTAAATTATCTAGCCACAACATATTGTTTCAAGATAGAAATGTGAGTAACCCTCAATGTTACTATCTATAGATGTTTACATAAAGTTACAAGAATAATAAGTAATATAACAGAATCTTAAAAAAGTAGTCAATGGATAGATATTCCATCTCCAATGTTTACATTATAGCTTAGGTTGACTATCAATGGGACATTAGCCATGAGCATGTATGAAAATGTCAAGAATTTACAAATTGGTGTAATGGTAAACACCTTACTCCCTATCTATATGTAGTGCTATAAGAGAATCCCTTCTAGGCCAACCTTCTTCACATGCACTTGTATCACCACTCAAAATTAAAAGGTCCAAGCTTACCCATATTCCATATGATTTCATTGGATTCAAGTACCTTAATACTTGAATTTTTTATGACGTCTGGATAACTAATTAGTCATTAGAGAAATTCATTTCACATTGCCTAGTCCTTCAAAATTTGAAAATTATTGACTCTTTTGAGTTGTAAAATGTTGTAATCTCTAGTTCTAATATCAAACAAATTTAAATAAGGCATACATTAATTGTAATAGTAAGTTTCTTTAAGCTTAGGGCCCAAGGCATAACACATATAGGATTTTAGGGTTGATGGGGGTTCTCTTGAAAATTAAAAAGAACAGTAAGTAATATACAAGACAATAACAACAACAACAACAACAACAATTTTCCTCATTGCAAAATTTCAATTAACATTTTTTAGCAAATATGGAAACCACTATTTTTATTGAAACCCTTTCAACTTCTCACTCTATATTCTCACCCCTCTAAATATCCCCCCTCATCTATCTTTCATTTTCATGTATTCTAGTTTCTATTCTATCAATGAAAGGCATGAATTTTGGTTGGGTTTGCAATATCATGGCCTTGTTAAATATGATACCCATATTTAAAGTAAAACATATATCTTGAGTTAAAATGTTGAGTAGTAAATATTGGTGATCGTATCCATTAAAGGAATTGATTTTAATGATCATCAAATATGTTTAAAAACCCTCGAGAACCGGCTAGATATTTCTATTTTTCTAGCACCCTCATGCGTATTTTTATAAAAAGATATTTATTCCTATTGTTTTTTATAACTCAGAGGAAATTAAAGTTTTTCCTAGCAAACCGGTCGAGGAGATGTATTCCTATTATTGTACTTTCCTTATTTTTTGGTAAAATAGATTCTGTCAATAAAAACTCTAGCAACCCCTGTGTAAGGGGTTTTTTATGTTTATGCATAGTTTAGGGTTGTGTTCATAGGGGAATAAGGGCATTGGTGCTGACTAGGGTTAGATATAGTAGGGTAATAAAGCAAGGGAATTGAACAAGAAACAAATAGAAGGGGAATGGGTCTAGTGGAGAGAGACTTCCTATAATAATCCACACATTTCCATGATTACATATTGATGTGGAAAATCCAAGTGTTACTTATGAATCAATATAAAAATAGGAATTTTCTACACTCGAAAAATGATGAGAAGTTTAAGGTGTACCAGAACCTATTCTTATATCTCCTATGTAGAAGTGTTGTTAACCACCTTTTGAAATATATGTACAAGGCTAGTATTAGTTATATCTTGAGAATTATAATATGAGGTTTGAAACATTGTTCCTTTAGGACTTTTAATGGAATATAATTTTTTTGTGGCTTAGAAGATTGATTGAAAATGTGTTTATCATGCTTAATAAAGCTATCTATCTTGTTATATTTTTTAAAAAAGGATTTAATTTTTTATGCAAAAATTTTCTATAGGGTTACACTATTTCAATAAGTGTCATGATTAATGAATTGGAAACTTCGATAAGGCCATCTATCAAAGAATCAGAAGAGTTGAAAGGCAAGATAAAGAGTATGGCATATGTTGAAAAAATGTCTCAACAAGTTTGGCCGTTGAAGAAGAATTTGACATGGTTTTAGGTCTAAGAAATTGATTAAGTAAGTACAGAATTTATATAGATGCCTAAATCTAATTACAATATAGTAGTAAAATAAATAAACAATGAAGTACATAATTGACCCAAGAAGATAAGTAATTAAGATTTTAAAACCCTAAGTACGAATGAAGAGATAAAATGACTTAGATGTTTCACAATTAATCATGGAATGTGCCGAAGTGACAAAACTGATGGAAAGACATGGAGAATTGTCACACCAAGCCTAAGAAAATTGTAGAGATGTTGAAATATTCTAGACTGGGGCGCACGTGGAGGGTCTAGGGTCACCTAGGGTTCCCTAGACATGTTCTGGGCACCTATGACTTCCCAGGACCACATAAACCCATATTTACAGGGTTGCAAGATGTTTTTTATCTTTCACTTCTTGTCACTAGTATGTCACACCGAGTCCATAGATGTCATTGGTAACATGCAATAAAGAAACATCCTATAAAACCCTCAAAATTGCATCAAATACCAAAAATAAAATAATGTAAATGAGGGGTTAGACTGTCCTCAGTTTTCAAACAAGTGATCTTACGACTAAACATTACAATACATTTCAAACCCCAATGTAGTTTTGTGTGAGTGTGTGTGTGAAGCGATTGTGCCCTAGGTGGTTGTTGTGCATGTCGCACTTGATAGTGAGAAAGTAACTAGATGTAAGCAATATAAGTAGATGTGTGCATGAAAGAATGAAATTCCCATCCTATGAAGTGTATGTAGAAGAATCATTCCCTTGCCCTTGTGTGTGGATGCTAGATGGATGATTGAATGCTCTATTATCCAATTTTGTTACCCTGACAAATTGGATAACTAACAAGCTTGTATTACGGGGCCCACCTTGAAGTGGAATGACAAAATCCTAGCATTATCGCTTAGCTCCATGACTCTAGAAATGCAGAAGTCTCCAGGAAGGCTAGAAGGATTGTCAAGAAATTTTCATAGGTGTTTAAAGAGCCAACTGATCTCATCAGATCAAACTATGAACTTGTAGGACCGAGTTGAGATCTACTTCCAGTACACCCTGAGTTTTTTGATGAGGGCCACCGAGTTATTTTTTTAAAGGAGTTATCAAGATGAATTGCATGACCATCAAGCTATGTTGTTGTGATGAAGGACCAGGATATCACCATGTGCATCTAGCCAATTTTATAAAAAAGCCAAGATCATTCAAGATGACCGAGCTCTTTCTTCATTCACGTCCAATTTGTTGAAAAATGTGGAATGTTGATTTGCAAAGTATATCAACTCGAGCTCCGTAATCAAGTCATGCACATGGAGATCTGAATTATTTGTGAAAGAAGCCAAGATATGCAATATAGATACGCTGAGTTAGAAGAAGGGGGGAGTGTTTGAATTTAAGGTTAGGATATGCATAGTGTTTGAAAGAGATCTAATCGGTTAGGTCCATTTGGCCGGTAATTCAATCAATCCCAAATTATGTAGAAGGCCTGAGCAGCTTCAAAAGCCTGCAAGGATTTACAAAACATGACCGAGATGTTGGAGTGAGGATAAACCATTGATCCCATTTGGGGAAAGTCGAGCTCATGGAAAGCTTGTGATCTCTCTGGAAAACTAAACATGAGCAAACTCGGAAGTCGAGTTCCCTCTCGATAGATGTATGTGTCACACTGAGAGCTACCCATAATAAAAGGAGGACCAATTTATTCAAAAGCTTTGTGAACACAAAGTGGGATATAGGTCAGGTCAATCAAACGCTTGATAAAAAATCTTGTCACATACGGCTCATCATGTACAAAGTAAAGAAAGGCTCATGCATGGAGACAAAGTTCAGTGAATCACAAGGTTGGGTTGAGCCAAGAGATTAGCACAATAAAGGATGCAACACAGGATAGAATGAATCCACCAAGCTCCCCATGATAGATGTTGGGCCACGTTGTTTGAATGATGGATCAGGTTCAAGTCTAGCTTGACAAGGTTAAATATTAGCAAAGGGGGGCACTCAACGTGAATCAAAATCAGCCAAGCCAACTCAGCGAGACCGATGAAATAAACACAGGTGTCCAGGGGAATAACTAGCATAAACGAATAGGGATGAATGGTTCAAAGAAACCCAAATTCACAGTGGGGTGTTTATTTTGGTAAAGATGGGAGTTTAAGGCCCAAGTGGTCCATGGTCTGTGAGGGCACAATAAGGCCAAAATGGCCATAGAAGATACATGAGTTCCGGCTAGGTTGATGAAATAGAGCCCAGGTGGCCCAACCGAGTTGGGCTGTGAGTGCATGTAAAACCCGAAACATCTACATAGTGCCATATGGGGATGGCAGGGGTCAACGGCCCATCTAGCCTGGTCAACGGTGGGCAAATGGGGATGGTAAAACCCAAATCAGGCGATGCAAGAGCTGACGGAATAGTGGGGTGTGTTGCGGGTACCAAGCTCTGAGGTGGTTTAGGACATGCATGCCCAAATGAGCCAAAATCACCAATGGAGAAAGTGTGGAGTTTGAGGTGTGGGGAAATATATCCATCTAACACATGTGAGTTGGCCCATGCAATGTTAAATTCGCTAATGCGAGCATAAGGGGGAAAAGGGCCTGACTTCATCGAGATGGTGTTGTTTGTGGGTGACTCGTTCAATGACCTGAGCATGGAAAGGTGGGAACAAGGGCCACCAATCCATATGGAAAATGGTGAGGTGGATAGAAAAGGAGCCAGCTCAGCCGAGCTAGCCAAGCTGGCAGTTTAGGCAACACTGCACCCCCCTTTATTTTCAAAAATTCCAAATAATTGTGATTTAATAGTGGTCCCAGGCCATTCCAAAGTATAAAAATAATTCAAATGATGATGTGAAACATTTTAAAGGAGAGATAAAATATTAAAATGTGACTTCCAACCCAAACTCAATTGCTCAATCCTGTAAAATACAAGCAAGCCCAGAAAATTCAAACTAGCAACCTATACTCAGAGGACCATAACTACAACAATCCTCAACGGATTTTCACAAAATTGGTGTCATTGGAACTGTGACTTTGATCCCAATGCACAAAAAATAAGAAATATAGAAATTGATGAGTTTTTGATGGAGTATATTGAGGAAAATGAGCCTATTTCTATTTGGTGGTTGGGAAGTGGTTAAAGGAGCATTCAATGAGAATGGGAAAACATTCTTCACTACGCAAGTTATGATACACCTTGGGATTGCTTCTGTAGTCCAAAATCACCAACCACATTCATTTTTCATAAATTATAATTGGTGGGAAAGTGGATTTCGGGAATTTCATCTCCTCTTTCTCTCTCTTCCAAAATTCTATAAATTGAAGTGTTGGGCTCATTGTAAGAGAGAGGATGGTTTGAGTAGAAAAACTCTTTCATTTTGGTTGTGTGAAGACAATGTGTTGTAGGCATTTGTAGTGGACTCCTTACATGGTGATCCAGGCCTTTATTTTGTAATATCTTGAATTGTGCATACCCATGAAGCAATAAATGCAAGTTTGTGGATGTATCTTCCCTTGATGTGTTGTTTGCATTCTTCTTGCCTCTTCAATCTCATTGCAAATATATTGTGTCTATTTTATACTCTTGCAGGGACCTATTATTATTGTGTATGCATGGAAATGTGTTGTGAATGCTATTATTAGAATTTGAAGAATTGTTACCACCCTCTATAATATGTATTTTTCTCCCATTTTCACACATTGGGGATTGTTCTCATACCCTCCTTTTCTAGTGTATCACTGTTGTTAGTGTAGGCTTTAATTTCACGCACTCTCTCTCCCTGGTACCTTGGAAAGTTAGATTAGGATAATATAATTTTTCCTACATTAGGAGTAGATTGTGGCAGGTAGTTTAGGAGAAAGAACCATATTTCTCTGGAGGTCTATCTCAGGTAGCAAGTCCCATAACTTGGAGATGGTACCCATGTTACCCACTCACACCATGAGCTCAAGCACACACACTTGTGTAAATCAGAGGGTGTTGTGATTCAATGATAATAATTCTGGAACACGTATCCGGTGGGATAGAAGAATTTTTTATTTTAGTTACATTTAAGTTTGATGTGATCTTGTTATGAAATTCCATATTGTAAGAGGATTTTAAATAGCACATTTCATGACTCCAAAAGGGCAAAATCCATTGGTTTCGGTAGTCCAAGCTTGGCATATTTATGAGAAGAATTCAAACAAGGTCAAGAACTAGAGAAAAAGGAATTTTTGAATACTTGCAGCTATCTCCAGGTAGAGGAAGAAGGGGAAGAAGAGTTCAAAGGTCTCCATCCCCACCAAATAGGACACTATCAACACCTCCACCGAGTAGTCCTTTTGTTCATTCAACTAGAGTTTTTAGACCAATTGCAATGGCACATATACAACAACAACCACTACAAGGTCCACCCAATCTGTATGTCAATTTCACTAGCAGCAGCCCACTTTCTCTAAATGCACAAAATCCAATTCAAGTTGCAGCATTTAAAAACATTCCATATTTCACTAGAGAGAACCATACAACTCCAATTGACCTCATCCAGGACATTGTAAATGTTTGTGTAATTCACGAAATTGCTGAAATGGACGTTGTTGTTAAGTTGTTGGCATCCTCCTTTAATGGTAAAGCTTTGTAATGGTTCAGGAGTCTAACAGAAGGATCTATCTAGAATTGGGACCATTTGTGCAAAACTCTTCACAATCAATTTGGGGAGAAGGCAGACAAATTATCTTTATTGGAATAATTAACCACAAACAAGAGAGCACAAAATGAGGAGATGGCTGATTTCAACTATAGGTTTTAAAGGACATGGGATAGAATTATGTTGGCTATGAGACAAGTAGATAAAGGTGCCTTCCTATACTTCCTAAGAGCTCTAAATTTAAATATTGCAATGATGATACAATCCATGGGAGGTTAAACTTTACCCGTAGCTTATAGTATTGCCATTAGATCCAAAAAAATTCTAATTCAAGATGGAAAACTTGCACTTAGGCCACCCATGCCTCTTTATCCATAATTAAGAATTCCAAGCACTAGTCAAACACCTATATTAGCTCCCATTCCTGCTTCAAAAAATCAGATTCTAATGAAGCTTCTACCTCATCTTCTAGTGTCTCAAATGAGCTCCAAGAAATCATGAAGTAGTTGCAAAACACTTAGGTCATACTAGCCTCAAACCCAACCCAATAGACCTTTGTATCAGCCTAATAGGCTACCCATCCAAGCTGTAAATCAGAACCAAGTGAAACCTCCTTTGAATAGGCCATTTCAGCCTTACAATCCTAATGATGCGTCCACATATAGAGCCTTGGTACCAGTGTAAAATAATATGGCTCAAGAGTATGACTGGTGCTTCCCATACAATCAACCTCATAACCAGTCAATGTGTTTCAATGATGCTTTGAATCAAGCTCTTATGGTGAAATAAAAATAGGTGTGGAACAAGAGACAAGACAAGAAGAAAATCATCAATAGGAAGTTACCCAATAAGCATCCCCAAATGAGACCACACTTGTTAATTGGAAAGTTGAGGATTTCTGTGGAATAAATCAAGCCCCTACTCAAAGTGTACCAGCCAGTACATGGTCCAAGAAGAGAATTATTAGAGAGGGACAGTCATCCAATTCAAATGATCCATAGCCCTCTATCACCCAACAAGGTATTGGAAACCAAAATATAGTTCCCAATGTGCAAGGTCAGTCCAAGCCACCTTCTAGACCAGCTCAAGTGTTGGTTGTAACAGCCCATGTGCAAGAAAAAACTATGCAAAGTAAGGGGTATTAGAGAGATAGCTCATCTCTATTCAACATCATTGAGTAGATGAAGCAAACAAATGTAAACATCTCAATGTGGGAGTCATTAGCTATCCCAGGACAAAGGGATCTATTGCAAGCTGCCATGGAAAATTGGTCCACAACACATCAGTCATCAAGAGAACAAGAAAAGGTGCTTACCAATATAACTCAGTAGGGAGGTAATCAAGGAAATCAAAAAGATAAAAACATAAAACCTCCCCCATTCTACACATCTCTAATTGTTGAAAGAAGAATCTTGTACATAATTGCATGATTGATTCGAGAGCAAGTAGCTCTGTAATGCCAAAAAAATAGCCAATCAACTGGGTCTTCAATATGAAGTCATTTCTAGAGGTGTGGTACAATTGGATTGGACAATGGTAACAATAGTTGGAGTAATCAAAGGATTGAGCCTTACATTGAATGCATGTCCCAATGTGACTGTCTTGCAAGATGTATCATTCATAGACTTGCCACCACTCTTTGCATTATTTTTTTCAAGAGACTTCACCACTAAAATTGGAGGCAATTTGTCTGTTGATTGGTCATACATGTTGTTTAGAACAAGGTATGGAGATAAGGCTACAATCAGATCTAAGCCTATTGCAAACTTTCATATTGAGCCTTATACACCGAGTCCAATCAATGAAAATTTCTCAACTTTCGATCAAGAAGATTGTCCAAGCACTTATGAATTGGATACTAAAGTCGAAAACATTCTGGACTTGACTCTTGATGAATGGGAAAACAAGAGGCAAGCATTTGATCCATAAGGGAAATGAAGTAAGCTAAATTAGGCATTTATTTCTTGCATGAAGAGAATCCACCTCTCCATAACATCACCAAGCCAGATCACAAAGAGGATAATGAGGTATGGCAGTTATTCTTTGATTTCCCAAGTAGCATACAAGGTGCGTGAGGAGGAGCTATGCTTAATTCACCAACAAGGTACAAAATATTGTTTGGTCTTCCATTTTTCAGTTTGCTTTCTCAAATAATACAACCAACTATGAAGCCTTGATTCATGGATTGCATTGAGAAAGAAAGAGAGGTATCAAGAACTTACAAGTCTTTGGATACAGTGAACTAATCGTGAACCAAGTAAGAGGGCAAAATGCTGCCAAGAATGATCTAATGAATAACTACAAAAATCAGGTATGGGATCTCATTGAAGATTTCAAATAATTTAGCATCAATTCCATCCCAAGAAAGAAGAATGAAGCATCAGGCTAACTGACAAAAAATTGGGGCAGCATTTGACATTGTGGAAAGTATCAAAAGTGAGAAATAACAGCCTCATATCAAAGTGTTTGTAAGACCAATTGTGCCAGATAACAAAAAAATTTGGCAAGTCTTCGAGAATGATTAGAAAATTGTCAATTTTCTATAAGAAGAAGTTGAGTTCTCTATTAGAAACCAAAACAAGTTGGAGCAACAGTATGGTGACCAAGTGGTGTAGATGAGAACTAAAAAATTACCAAAAGGCTTAGTGACTTTGGAGTCTATCTTCAACCCAAGTGATCAATTCCAGAAAGAGAAGGAAAATATTCAGGTAAAGGGTGAAGATTCAGAGCCTATTTTAGTAGGTGAAGGCAAGACATTGTAAATTGGCAAAATAAGTACTCGACAAGAGAAATCTCAATTTTTTCAATTTTTTCAAGAATTCCTAAATGTATTTACCTAGAATTATAAGGATTTAAGAGGTTTTAATCCAAATCTAGCACAACACACTACTGAGCTGGATCCTGGAATCTAAGCCATCAGGAAAAAGAAAAGGCCAGTGAATCCTCACATTGAACCTCTCATGAGAAAAGAGTTGAACAAGATAATTGAGGCTAGCATCATCTTTCCTATCAAACATTCAAGTTGGGTTGCAAATTTGGTGCTAGTAAGGAAGATAAACAGAGAGATCAGACTGTGTGTAGACTTCCATGATCTAAATAGAGCTTCACTCAAAGATCATTATCCACTTCCTTCAATGGAACAAATCCTGCAAGTAGTAGCCAGTTCAGAAAGGTTCTCATTTCTAGACGGCTACTCAGGCTATAACCAAATAATGGTGAAGGAAGAATATCATTTCAAGACAACCTTCACTACGAAATGGGGCACATATGCTTATAAGAAGATACCATTTGGATTGTCAAGTGTAGAGCAAAATTTCAGTGAGCTATTGATATGGCATTTAAAGGATTAATCAATAAGATAGTTTGGTATATCTAGATGATATCACTGTCTTCTCAAAGAATGCATCAGACCATATCTTTCACCTCAGACAAGTATTTTAAAGATGTAGAAGATTCAAAGTGTCGTTGAATCTGAAAAAGTGTGTATTCTTGGAACACAAAGGAAAATTTTTGGGCCACATTGTTTCAAGAGAAGGTTTGTCAATTGATCCCAAAAGAATGGAATCTATCAAAGCTTTTCCATTGCCAAGTCATAAGAAGGATCTCCAAAGATTCTTGGGAAGGATTAAATTTGTCCACATATTTTTTCTTGATTTTTCCACTCTTGTGAAGCCATTAACAATGATGTTAAAGAAAAGGCTTGCATTCAAATGAACAACAGAAGGAAAAGAGAGTTTTGAGGCTATTAAACATGCAATATCACAAGATCCAACTCTTATCAACCCAGATTTCTCCAAGGAATTCATGTTGTATGCTTTTGGAGGATCAAACACAATCTCAACTATCTTGGTACAACTAAATAAAGAAGCTTTAGGACATCCCATAGCATTCTTCAGTCAAATCCTGGAAGATTACAAAGTGAGGTATTATTTTATTGAAAAGCATGTTCTTGTTGTCATTAGGAGTTTGAAGAAGTTAAGACACTTGGTCTCGAACAATAAGATTCAACTATTAGTATCCCATGCTGGTGTCAATGATTTTCTCCTAAACAAATATCTAAATGAGAAGAGGGCAGGTTGGATCACCCAGGTAGTAGAATACGATATTTAAATCAAAGTGACCAAGTTGGTTCATGGAAAAGGTTTGTGTGAACACCTAGCTTCCAAAAAACATTTTGAGTCAGAAGGTGATGAGGAGGCTATCCTTGTGCTGAAGAATGATCAAGAACATCCAGCTAATGATGTACCCATTCCATGTTGGAATCAAGACATGGTGCATTATCTCCAAACCGGTTTGTGCCTTTTAGAATGGAACAAAGCTAAGAGAATATATTTCAGATTGCAATCCATTCTATATGTTCTCATTGATAGCATCATATTCAAGAAGGATGTGAATGGAGTGTTAATTGAGGTGTGTCCCAACAAGTCAAGTTGAGAAGATATTGCATGAGTTCCATGATGGGGAAGTGGGAGGCCACTTCACTCCATGAGTAACAGCTCTCAAAATCATGAAGGCTAGTTATTATTGTCCTACGGTGTTTAGTGATTACTACTCATGGATCAGGAAATACAAAAAATGTGCATTCTTCACAGGGAATGAAAGGTTAGCAACTCTACCTCTTCATCCAATTTCATTGGATCAGCCATTCATGCAATGGGGATTGGAATTCATTGGAGTTATTAATCCAAATTCAAGTCAAGGCAACAAGTGGATACTTACGGCGAAACAAAGTATTTCACCAAGTGGACTGAAGCATTGTCACTTAAGGAGGAAAATGAATCTAGCATCTTGGATTTCTATTAAGGGATAGTCACAAGGTTTTGTGTCCCTGTCCATTATCTTTTCAAATAATGCATTGGCATTTCTTGGCAAAAAAAATCACAAAATGGGCTATTAGAAACAAAATTTACCTCAGCACTTCAAACTATTACCCTCAAGGTAATGGCCAAGTAGAGTCCACAAACAAAAAATTGTTGAGAATCATTAGAATAACTCTTGATGAGAATCAGAGAACCTATCACATGAAGCTCAAATAAGCTCTATGGGATGATAGGATCACACCCAAGAGGTCAATAGGAAGCTCTCCATAAAAGCTTGTATACAGGAATGAAGCAGTACTGCCTATTTCACTTGAGTTACCAGCATTGGAACTCATGAAGTAGCTAGAACTAGATGAGTTTGAACCCATGGAAATTAGGTATGTGGAACTGATGGAATTAGAAGAGACATGATAACATGCAATGCAAACCTTGGAGAAATATCAAGCATTGATCAAGAGAATCTTTGACATGAAAGCTAAAGCCAATACATTCCAAGTAGGAGACTTGGTGCTGAAGTGGGATAGTTGATCGAGAAAAGCAAGGAAAGCATTCTAAGTTTGATGTCATATGGAGTGGTCTATATATGATCATTGAATGAGAGAATAACAATGCCTTCCAATGGATAAGTTGTATGGTGAAGAATTGCATATTCCAGTCAATGGAATCTATCTCAAAAATTGCTACTAAAAGGAAAATTTCTCACCCTTATACATATTAGTTTAGGCCTTTTCAATTCCTCTTAGTTATAGTGGACATTATTGTTGTTGTTAGGGTAGGTTTTATTTTCCCTAAGTGCCTTGAGCACATGTTCTATTTCTTCTATTGTATGCTTTGTATATAGATCGCTTCATGTCTTTAAGAAACTCATAGTCACATGTAACAATTGTAAACTCAAAATCAAAAAAATGTAGAGCAAATAAAATCCAGGTCAAGGAGGAAGTTTTGTTAATTATCTCCAAGAACAGCTGCAGAAAATTTCTATACCCATACAAAGCAATCAAAGACCAACCACTCAACCTTCAATCATTTCTAGCCTTTAGCCCTCCCAAAGCACACAAGGTAGCCTTTACAGAAGGAATGGAACTTTCAAAAGGAATGAAAAAAAAGAAAGAGAAGGAACTTAATAAAGTTCCATGATTCCTGAAAGCTAAATATGATCATCCTTCAATATCCACAGATTAAAGCTGTAGGAATGAGTGGGATTATCCCAAGTTTTAAAACAATTTTCTACTCTCACAAATCTTGATTTCAAGATTTTCTTATGAAAGTTGGAGAGTGCAAACAGAAAAGGCACCTCAGAATCAGGTAGACAACAATGTCCCAAATGTTCCAGGATTAAGTCTTTCAGGATTCAAATCAGTTTATAGTTATCATGCAGACTCCATGCCCAATGGATAATCACAGGTAACTGGTCACACTCCATTTAGCAGGAAAATGACCCTGCGAGTCACCAAATTGTTATCTAATTTTGCTACCCTATAAAATTGGATAACTAAGAAAGCTTGTATTACGGGGCCCACTTGGAAGTGGAATGACAAAATTTAGCATTGTGCTTAGCTTCATGACTCTGGAAATGTAAAATCTCTAGGAAGGTTAGAATGGATTCTTAAGAAGATTGTCTTAGGTGTTCGAAGATCCAACTTTAGCTCATCAGATAAAACTATGAACTTGTAGCACTGAGTTGAGCTATGATTCCATACAGAAGGTTATTTAAATGAGGGCCATCAAGTGACTGAAGAGCTTAACTGAGCTCATCTATCAAGTTGGTTTAGCATAACCATCAAGCTGATGTTATTGTGATGAAGGACTGAGCTATCACCATGTGCACTGAGCCAATTTTATAATAATCCAAGCTCATTCGAGATGACTGAGCTCTTTCTTCATTCATGGTCAAGTTGTTGAAAAATGTGGAATGCCGAGTTGCAAAGTATATCAACTCAAGCTCCATGAATCAAGTCATGCACATGGAGAAGATTATTTTTGAAAGAAGCCAAGCTATGCAATACAAAGATGCTGAGTTAGAAGAAGGGGGGAGTGGTTGACTTTAACATTGAGCTATGCATAGTGTTTGACAAAGAGAGCTAATTAGTTATGGTCCATCTAACGAGTCATTCAATGCAAGCCCAATGAATGTTCAGAAAGCTTGACCTGCTTTAAAAGGAACAGTCAATATACAAAACACACCAAAATGGTGAGAGTTAGGATAAACCAATCGAGGAAATTTGTTCAAATTCATCATGCCAAGCATGTGATCTCTCTGGCGAACATACATCAGAAAACTCGGAAGTTGAGTTATCTCTTGATCGATGTAAGGTGACTGAGTTAGCTGCCCATTAACAATCAGGAACACTGTATTTGAAAGATTTTTTGAACCCCAGGTGGGATATAGGTGAGATTGATCAAACACTTGATAAAAAAATCTTGGCACCAGTGAGTCATCACGTGCAAAGTAAATAAAGGATCTTGTATGGAGAAAGATTCGCAAGGACTCACAACTAGTTGGTTCGAGTCAGAAGATTCCCCAAAATGGACTCGACTACCATACACGGATAGACTGATTGCAACCAAATAACCAATTTAGATGTCGAGCCACATTATTTGAAAGGCAAAGCAGGTTCAAGTCTATCTGCGACAAGGATGAAATATTATTGCAAACTAAACATGAATCATAGAATCAGGAGTGAGTTTATTGCAGACCAATGCGGAAAAAATAGAGGTGTCAATGGCCCAACCAAACTGAGTGAATAGGGATGAATGAGTTAGAGAAACCTAAAATCACCAACAATTCCGCATGCAATGGAGTGCGGGAAATTTAGATTGGTAATTTGAGTGTCACAAATGAGCCATGTGGGATGTGAGGGAATAAGGCCCAAATAGCCACAGAAGATACCATTGAGTTGTGGGTAAGGCGGGATTAAATGAGCCCAAATGGCCCGACACAAGTGCAGCACGAGTGCCCGAAATCACCGAAAAAGATCTGCATAGTGCAATGTGGATATGGTCAGCGGTCAGCAACCCATCTATCCCGGCCTACGGTGGGCAAGTGGGGCAGTATAGCCAAGTGGAAGGAGCACGAGCTAGCAGAATGATGGGGTGTGTCAAGTGGGCCCCAATGGCTATGAGGTGGTTTGAGACACATGGGCCCAAATGCGGAAAAATCACTAACTGGAGGTAGCATTGAGTCTAAGGAGTGGGGAAATCAACGTAGTCCAAAACGCGTCGAGTTGGCAACATGCTAAAGTTAAAATTCACCAATGCGAGCATCAAGGGGGAAAAGGGTTCCATGAACTTCATCGATTATGGTGTTGTCGTGGAGGGTGGCCACCAATGACCTCAGCATGAACATAAAATTCAGAAATGGCAACATAGCAATTCATAGCCCGATGTAAAAAGGAATAGGTCATCTCAGTCGAGATGGCCGAGATAGCAATGCAACGCTCCAATACATTAAAGGCATTCACCCCCTTTCAATTAAAAGCAAAGAATGAAAACAGAAGGGCCCTAGGACCAATTTAAACAAGGAGGATCATTTCAAAGGATTTGAAGAAAACATTAGTAAAGGAGGAGAAAATATTTAAAATTATCTTTCCAACTAATAAATTAATTTCCCATCCTGTGGAATAAGCAAGCCTGGTAAATTTCCAAATTAGTTGCAGGTGCTCAAATGACCATAACGTTAGAGCATCCCTTAACAGATTTTCACAAAATTGGTCTTGTCAGAACTGTGGTTCTAAGCCCGACACACAGCAACCAAGAAACCTATAGAAATTGATGAATATTTTATGGTGATTTTTAAATAAAACAAGCCTAGTTCTAGTTTGGTTGTTGGATAGTGGTTGGAGGGAGCATTTAATTGAGTATGGGAAATACATTTTTTCATTGTTTACAGGTTATGGGACACCTTGAGGATTGATTTTGTAGGTCCAATATTCACCAACTACACTCATTTATCATGACTTGTAATTGGTGGGGAATAGTGAATTTTAGGAATTGCATCTCTCTCTCTCTCTCTCTCTCAAAATTCTATGAATTGAAGTGTTGGGATCATTGTAAAGGAGGATAGTTTGAGTAGAAAAACTCTGTCATTTTGGTTTTGTGAAGCCAATATGTATTTGGACTTTGTAGTGGAATCCTTGCATGGTGATCCTAGCCTTTATTTTGTAATAGCTTGAACTATGTATATCGATGAAGTAATAGATGCAAGTTTGTGGATGTATCTTCCCTTGTGTTTGTTTGCATTCTTCTTGCCTCTTCAATCTTGATTGTAAATGTATTGTGTCTACTTTATGCTATCCTGCAGGAATCTATTATCTATTGTGCATGCATGGAAATGCTGTTGTGAGTGCTTGTTATTAGACTGTGGAGAATTGTTATCACCCTTTCTAATCTACATTTTCCTTCCATTTTCACACATTGGGGGATTATTTTACTACCCTCCTTTTTCTGGTGCATCACCATTCTATAGTGTAGGATTTTGTTATTTTCATGCATCTTTCTCTCTCCCTGGTCCCTTGGAAAAGTGATAGATTAGGTTAAGATAATTAATCACTTGCTTTCAGTAGTAGATTAGTTGGCACTAGGATTAGGAAGAAGAACCAGCTTTTCTCTAGAGATCTATCTCAAGTAGCAAGTCCCACAACTTGGAGATAGTACCCATGTTACCTAGTCACACCCTAAGCTCAAGCACACACACTTGTTCAAATTGGAGTGTGTTGTGATTCAGTGATAACATGCTCTTGATAATTCCTTTGGATTTAACCTTAGGTCGTGATAGCTAATGCTTAGTGATTGGTCCCTTATTATGGTCACATAACTTTATATTTATATGATTCATTTTCTTTAATTTCGTAAATAACCTTGAAAAGGTCAACTACCAAAATGATAAGATGCCCAAATGGCTAGAAAGGACCCAAAAGATGTGAACAAAATATAAATTGGTCAAGGGTGCCTAGTGCTGGTATCCTAGCTGGGCATTGATGTCTAGGATGAGAAATGCTAAAGTATGAAAAAAAATAGATTGGGCTAGAAAGAGTGTTAGATCAACATAGGCGATAGAAAGCAAGCAAAGATGGCCAAATACATGGGTTAGTTAATACTTTTCTTGCTTATGAATCATTTGAATAGTAGTATGTGAGCAGGACTAGATAAATACCTAAAGTACATGATTTAGTGTCTATAGAAATAGACAAGAAAATTCAATAGATGACTATCATGTTTGAAAACTTCAAGGTTGCATACTCATAGAAAAAGCGTGATAAATAACAAGCAACGAGTATTTTTCTCCACTTGGAAACAAATGACTTTTTTCTCCTTATATAAAAATTGCAATGATGTCTTATTTCTTATCCTTATTTAATCTATTCTTTTTTTAGTGAGAGTAGATCATGGGTTTGAATGGTTTCTTATGACTAAAATTTATGATCAGTGCATCCAACATAATTTGTTCTCTAAAAAATATTTTGGAGAACATGAAAAAATTGGATCAACTGATAGTAGACTGTGTAACATCTATTTGAATTTGTTTTCAAATTCAATGATATGAGAAGTATGTTTGATCTGAATTTGTATGCACTAAAAAAAACATTTAGGAATTTATGTTTCTTAACTAATTTTTTATTTTTTAGGTGCCATAGTATTTTCATCAATTAATGAAATTCTTAAATACAATTATTTAAGCTACAATTTTCTCATCTCTAATATTTCTGAGGTGTCTACATAATAATTGTGTAGATTGTAAAAGTTATTGTATTCATTGAATTGGGCATCCATGGCTGCAAACTTAACTTACATTCTTGATGACATATTTACATGTATTGTCCATTAAATATTTTTGTAAGGAAAATGATAATAGGACTCTATTTAATGTCTATTATTTTTAATATTTTTATTTTTATCAAATTATATATGTTACATGCATATGCTTTGTTGCATCTGCCAAATTACAATTTATTTTATAATTTCAGTTTGACAAAAAAATTTCAGATGACACTAAAATTCATTGATAGAACACTATTTTTCCTATTCATTTTGGGTGAATTCTTGAATTGTTTGGCCTTAGAACATGTTGAAAAGGTATAAGATGGCTATTTATACATACTTCTTTCTTGAGAATCGGTAACCGAAGGTCTAATTTTTTTTGGTAATATTTGTTCTATGTATCATGTATTTGTTAAATAATTATCTTCAATATAGGAAAAAGAAGCCAGTAATTGAACGAATCACAATATTAAATATTTAAAAATTATTTTACTATAACCCACTAGTGAATATTCTTGAGTTCCAACTCATTTTGAGTGAATAACAAACAATAATAATTCAACAATAAACAAGAAAAATTACTTTCATTAACTACAATATATTCCTCTTTGTTGGAAATACAAGTAAATCAAATCAACTAGCAATTCCCTTTTGATTTAAATTACATCAATATGATATCAACTAAAAGTTGCATTTCATTCAACTTTACAATTTTGTAAATTTCATTTTCTACTTTCATATGTTCAATAACCAATCTTTATTACTCCAAATCCTAGTTGTACTAGCACAACAATACCACAAATCTCTTTAAGTTATATTTTTTATTATTGATAAATAGTTTTTTGAAAGGGACTATACCCTTGTGTACAAAAGAGGGCCTAGAAGCCAGAATAGGAATGAGGACCAAAACAAAAAGGATCAAGATCCGTTTGAGACATAGAAACCCCAAGTAGTCCAAGAGCAGTTACCCCAACGAAACAAACCAGAATGAACACTACTGAAGAGCAACCAAAAAACAGAAAAAAAAAAAAACAGCAAAAAATATAGAGAAGCGCAGCAAGAGTATCCACAGTTACTTCGTGGTGGCTTGTTCAATTCTAGTTTTGATATTCTGCCAAGAGGTGAACATAGCCAAAGTCATCATGTGGGTAGATTCAATAACATCCAGCTGTTCAATGGTCCTTTTTCTTTCCTCTTCCGTACCCCAAAGAGTTGTTGGAATTCCACTGAGATTAGAGACACTGGGGACATGCTACTCAATAAACTCTTCAATTGAATTAAAAATAGCCATATTATGATCATGGTGAGTCTTGGTCTTCCCTAAACGGTTATCTAAGGAGTTCAGATTTTTGTATATGTCTTTAACCTATTTATTATCAATGACAGCCTCCTCCTCCTTCTTCCTCTTACCTTTTTTCTTTGTCAAGTTTTTTACCTCTTCTTTCAGCAGCATCATGTTGACTTCTAAGGCTTCCAGCCTTGTTTCGGAGCTCTCAATGCATGCCTCCTGTGAACTAGTACTACTAATATGCAAGAGGTTATGGGAAATTTCTAACTCCTGAGGAACATTCCCCACAATAGGGGTATCAAGGTTCAGCCTTATAGAAGACCTAGTAACAGGTCTAGATGAAGTGGAAGTGAAGGGGGTGGGAGTAGAGGTGGGGGGATGATAGAGGGAGCCAAGAAGGCATGCAGAGGGGTGATAACAGTGGTGGCGGGGACAGAAGGTGAAGAAATGGGGCTAGTGGTAGCTGCGTTGGGCAGAGGAGGAATAGAGACAGGGGAGGAAGGGATACCAGGAGACCTAAGAAGACAAAGCTTATGCAACAAGAAGATGAGACCCTGATGCAGCGGAACCGCACGCGTATGCTTTTGAAAATCCAAAATGGAGCGCTCAAGAGAGTTAAGTAGATAGTGAGGGAAGCATACCGTGAAGCTCCTGCGGAAGTGATTGAGGAATATAATATGCTTAGAGGGCAAAGTGATGAATCTCCCCTCCAAAGAAATGTAACACACCATCATGCAGGTGACCTTGTCAAAAGGCAGAGGGATAGAACTGACCTGTAGGCCCACCGTGACAAATATCAACTTCTCATTACCCTCAACAAACTTCCTCTCCTCAGCACCTCTGTTAATCCTTTTATTAAAAAATGGTACCCATCCATGCCAAGGCCAGTAGCCTCGACTATTAACTCCTTAGCGATCGAAATCTTCTGCCCTCCATAATCCACAATGCTATCCTTCCAATCCTTCACAAAATGAATGGAAATACTTTGGTCCTAGCCATGAATCTTCTCAATAAAATTAGTGATGCTTCCCTGTCTGAGAAGATTCCAAAGATATTCATTACTTTTCCATTCCGGATACGCGATGGGCTCTATCTGGCAAGGGGCTCCTCCCATAATCACCGTGCCTAAGTGTATGCAAATAAAATTTTCAAAATCCTTATGTGGAGGTCTATAGCAGTCACAGATGCCAGTCCATCTTTCACTATTAATTTCTGCGCGATGAGAATGATCACTAGGATAGCCGTTGCTGTTCCCACGAATAGCTGAGTAACTTCTGTTATGTACCTGGGAAAATCCACATGTGTGAACTTTAATCCTTTTAGAAGCCCACTCCAACTCATCATCATCCTTAGTACTGACTTGGAAATCTGTAAAGTCCTGTTTAAAATCTATTGAGAGCTCAATATTTCCCACATGCGCGTCTATATTCTTCATAAATATCCACTTTAAGGTCTCATTATACTTCATAAAACCTTGATTTCCCTTCAAGATTTACTTGAGTGCTATTTTAAAATCAGCACATGTGGGAGTTTTATTATTGCAATTCCACTCCCAATGCTCATATCTCATACCTCGAATATGCATGCTCATAAGTATCCACTTGTATGCTGCTTTGAAGCTGTTCAGGCATGTTATCTTTAAGTTATATTCCCTTCTATTGAAAAAATCAAATTAAAAAAGTGCACAGTCTCTAAGGTTCTCAAAACAGTAAATGAAACAAATGAAATGAAGTGATCATAGCCACAAGATCCCCCCAAATTGAATTTCATCCCTTGATTAAAAGACCAAAAGTCTCGATCCATGACTCTCACTTCTGATTGGTTGTTACTTCATTAATCTTCACCACATATACATATGGTTTCTCTCATTTTCTAGCCTAATAGATAAAAGTTCTTGTTTAATATATTTCCCATTTAATATTTTCCCAAGTTTTGAAATCTTCCAACCCGTTCAAATATTTGGATACTCCTCTATACTTATGTATCTATTTTTCATATATCATTTCTCAATGTTATTCTTCATTTTTCATTCCTCAATGTTTATCAACTAAGAATTTCCAACTGATTATTGGAATTCTATCTTCACTTAAAGTAAAATCTTGTATTCATTATCTGATTTGTTTCAGAAGTCCAACTTCTAGGAAGTTTTTGGGCATTATAATGTTATTACTTGTGTAGTACCAAATTCTCTTCAAAAAACAAATTTATACGTTTAAAGGAATTTATATTTACCTCATAATAGAAAAGGATGATACTAGCATCTCTTTCATAGTTAAGGAATATAAAAGGTTTAGAAGATCCATTCAATTCTCAACCCAAATCTTAGAAAATGTTAATTCCTTATTCAAATTTCAATCCATCCCTATATTATTACAATTTACATGAAATATGTCTTTCCATTCACTATAGATATTTCCTGAGCTATGACATGATTAAGTGTTTTCAATATGTGGAATCAAAAGAAAAATTATTGATAATAAATAGGAATGATCATGTTTCTAACCATAACAATTTGATGTAACTCTAGATGACGACTTAATGCCAAAGAATGATTATTGTTTGAATGATATAAGGTCATATAATATTGATTGGCCTAAAGATTAAAAAATGCATAGGTTGAAAATGGTTTGAGTACAATGATCAAGGATAACAACCATTTTACAACACAAACCCTATTTATAGATGGTGGATTTCATTATCAAGTCAAAATTCATAGAATTTTGGCATAAAAAAGTTAGTAAATATATAACTATCAATTGTATGTGAGCAGTGCAATGGAGATGTCGAAGAGAATGCACCGAATAAGTTACACTTGAGGGAGTGAAACATTGGATGAGGAAGACGGGCCTGATGAAGATGTTCAAGGGAGGAGAAGTCTAGGGGTAGTGGAAATTATGGGGGAACATATGTGAAACTCCTCTTTTTACAACAAGGAATTTACAAACCATGTGCTATTTTTTCGATTGTTTGAAGGAAAAAGGGGGTGTGGTGTAATTTATTATTAGAAATGCTAATGCTCGGGATTTTTGGGAAGTTAGAGAACACTTGAATTTAAGGAACAAAAATTTTGCTCACAGGACACTTTACAGATACGGATAGGTGGAGTGATCTTGGTTTCCAAAGTTGATTCGGTGTAGCAGTTGAATTTGATAACCACCAAACATGGTTGGTCATGTGGTTTTGTGCCATATTTATAGACCATTCCTTAAGCCATTCTCTATGCTTTCCCAAGAAAAAAAAATAACATCCATAAGATTTTTCCTTTTGTATTAGTAGTATATACTGCCCCCTCAACATTCTAGATTCTTAAAACACATTAAATTTGAAGAAGTTTTTTATATATCTATATCCAGAAATATATTCATGACCACCACTCTTTTCTTAAATTCTCCACTACTAGTAGTGTTATAGCCAAGGTTTGAACACTAATCACTCTTTAGGTGGCACCCATTGGTGCAATGCATGGATAGGAAGGCCGACTGTTTACATTGCAGAGTCCCCTTCACCAACTTCTATTGATAAGTAAAATTACATATGTTTGAATTCCAAGCTTTACATATGCTAGATATAATGATTATTTCAATAAATATGGACATGTTCTAGCGAATCTAAACTACAATATTAAAAAATTTGGAAGAAATTTATCACTTTTGTGTATAATGGATTCCATTTTTGTTACTATTAGATTCCATTATTACTATTGTTGGATTCCAATATTGTTGTTATTAGACACAATGGAGTTCCAATATCTCTATTTTTGAATTCCAATATTATTGTGATTGGACGCAATGGAGTTCCAATTTCGTTATATTTTTATTCATATTTCAATAAGCTACATAACTCTAGCAGAAACTAACTTACATAAGGATAGTGGTCGTTAAGTTACATAAGGCTAGAGGTCGTTAAGTTACATAAGGCTAGCAGTCGTTAAGCTACATAAGGCTAGTGATTGCTAAGTTACATAAGGATAACAACCGCAAAGGCATTTTACTACTGAAAATGTGGGAAATTTAAATGATTACACCCATATTTAGGTATAATGGGTTCCAATATTTTAATTTTTGGATTCCAATATTCCAATTTTGATATTATTGGATTCCAATTTCACTATTTTTGGATTCCAATTTTGCTAAGTTACATAAGGCTATCAGTCAGTAAGTTACATAAGGCTAGCAACCACTAAGTTACATAAGGCTAGTGGCCACGAATTTACATAAGGCTATTATTGGATTCCAATATTTCAATTTTTGAATTTCAATATTTCAATTTTTAGATTCTAATATTTCAATTTTCAGATTCCAATATTTCAATTTTTGGATTCCAATATTTTAATTTTCCAAGTCCGATATTTCAATTTTCCAGATTCCAATATTTCAATTTTTGGATTTCTATTTCTGTAATTGAGGATTATAGAAAATACCAATATTTAATGTTTTGGACTCCAAAATCAGTAATGTTGGATTCCAATGAGAGCTATATTTGTTAACAGCTTGGACTGGAATATGGATGATGAAGGTGTTCAAGGGATGAGAAGTTTAGGGGTAGTGGATATTATGGGGGGAACAAATGGGATACTCTTCTTTCTTACAACCAGGAATTTACAAACCATGTGCTATTTTTTTATTGTTTAAAGGAAAAATGGGGTGTGGGGTAAGTTATTATTAGAAATGCCAACGCTTTTTATTTTTGAGTAGTTAGAGAGCACTTAAATTTAAGGGGGATTTGTTTTCACTCACGAAATAGTTTACATATACAGATCAGTGGAGTGAACTTGGTATCCAAAGTTGAGTCGATGTAGTAGTTGAATTTGATAAGCACTAAACATTGTTTGTCAGGTGGTTTTGCGTCATCTTTATAGACCATATCTTATTCCATTCTACATGTTTTCCCAAGAAAAAACAAATAGCATCCATAATACTTTTCCTTGTGGATTTTTAGTTGATACCGCCCCCTCAACATTCTATATTTTCAAAATTTGTTAAATTTGAAGTATTTTTATGTGTATCTATATCCAGCAATATTTTCATGACCACCACTCTTTTCTAGAATTCTCCATTGCTAGCAATATTATAGCCAAGGTTTGAACACTAATCACTCTTTAGATGGTATGCATTGGTGTGATGCCTAGATAGGAAGGCCGACTGTTTACATAGCAAAGTCCCCTTCACCAAATTCTTTTAATAGGGAAAATTACATATGTTTGAATTCAAAAATTTACATATGTTAGATATGGAAACTCTATGTTTAGGGTTCCTTTTATAGTTGATTTCATGAATATTCACAATTAGGGTTTATCTTTAGCTATTAAGGTAGTGATTAGGTTTCCCTCATCCACAGTCTTGATGACATCATCTGTCAATGACCATTGACACAAAACCTGGTCAATTCATTTCCTTGGTGTGACATTCAATTTTCCCTATTTATGTTAGACACAACCACTAAGAATCCAATTTTGAAATTCCTATCAACATAATTAAGGTATGAGGAACTGTTGATTTAATTTAATTTGAAATTGATTAAATATGATTTCAGAGTAACTAGTGTTCATAATGGTGTACAAATGATAATATATAGTGAGATCCAAGTAATAAGAAATCAATGATCTAAAACCCTAAGAAAGAGAGAGAGATAGTAAGACTTAGCTGATTTATGAGTTAACATGAAGTGATCTAGGCAAGTGAAAATTTTTAATATGATGTAGATATGGTCGTTACTACTCACTGTAAATTTTGGAACTCATGAATAGATCCAAAAAGGGCTGCCCAGTGTAGGGTAGAGGTGTCTGGGCACTGGTGACTGGTTTTGGGAGTTGGTGTGCTCACTGTAAATTTTGGAACTCATGAATAGAGTCAGAAAGGGTTGCCCAGTGTAGGGTAGAGATACCTGGGCACTGGTGACTGGATATGGGAGTTGGTGACTGTGTAAAAGCTCAAGAACTACTTTCTTTTGTGTCGCAAGGGCTTCGTTGTTGATTCTTTTTTATTGCATGATATTTTCTCCTTAATCACCAAAGGTACCTATAGCCTGTAAAATATAATTTCACCTACACATACCCATAAACCACATCAAACCTAAAAATAAAAATACAGAATGGGGAGTCAAACTAACCCCAACGGTCACCTAAAGAGTGAACTTGCAACCATAGTGATGCACTACATCTCAGACTCCATGTATTTCTAGTGTTTGTGTGTGTAGAAATGATACCCTAGGATTCCCTTATGCAAGTTGCATAAATGACAGTGGGCTAGATCTAGAATGTAGCAATGTAATAATATGTGTGGATGGAATAGAATAGACTTCCTCTTCCTATGCATTTTATGCAGAAGTTTTCAACCCTTATCCCTTGAATGGATGCTATATGGATGCCTTTGGAGTGATTTAGTGCCTTTGGAATGCAAACTTAGGTGATGATATTAATTCTTAGTGATTGGTCCTTGATTTTGAAATCATAACCATGTATTTATATGACTCCATTGTTTTAATTTTGTAATTAATAGTTGAAAGCCCGAACCATAAGTGAAAAAGATGCCCAAAATATAAAAGAGACCCAAAAAGAGTGAGTAAGGTAAGAAAGGGACAAGGACACCCAGGAGAGACAAGAGCGCCTAGGAGCTGATGTTTGAAGCCATAAAAGATAAAAAAAAGTTAAGTGTTGACTGGGTTGCAGGGTGTGTGAGACAAAATAGAAAGAAAGAGACAAAGAAAAGGGTCCAAAGATAGTTGTTAACCCCTAGTTTTCTTACTTAGGAATCATGTAAATCTAGCATGCTTTTAGGAACTAGAAATGAATCCAAGTGCGAGATTTTTTTTCTACATTTAGCCCCACTTTATGTTGTTAAGTGAATACTTGATAACATAAATTAGATAAGAGATGTGTACCTTATGATCCCATTGAGTGTAGGCGATAGCGTGCCGAGTGGGCAAGTAAAGTGTGGAGTGATTGCAAAGTGAAGCATGCAGACTAGGAATGGGAAGTGGACCCTAGGGGTGAAGTATATGCATTCTAGTGAGTTATAGGTTGTGTGAGTTTCTTCTTATAAGGATGGACATGGAATAATAAAAGCAAGAAAGTAGTAAAAGTTTTATATATGAATAAAGTATGTAAAAATGTGTAAAAAGGAAAGTGTGCAACTGATATGTGAGAGAGTAAAAGGTAGAAAAGTGTCTTGTTGCTTGAAATTTCTGATTTGAATGCTAAGGGTGAGATTTTTGGGTGATTTCACACCAACAGTGAGTTTTTTGGTCGATCTCATGCCAATTGCAATTTTTTTGGGCGATCTCATGCCAAGTGCAAGTTTTCTGGGCAATCTCATGCCAAGTGTGAGCTTTTTGGGTGATCTCATGCCAAGTGCGAGTTTTTTGGGTGATCTCACACCAAGAGAAATTTTTGGGGAGAAAGGTATATTTTTACTCTCCTTCTATGACTCTTCCCAATAAGAACCATTGTAAATGGTACGTCCTGATTTGTTCTGATTATATTGAATATAGGATATAGAATGTATTATGTGACTGAAGGCTAGTTTCTTGGCCCTATTACTATAGAATTTATCTGTTAAATGCTGAAGATTGTACTTCACTGAGAAATTGATTATTTATTCCCCCATGACATTAGCTCTCAGGGGAGTACAGGAGTTCCCAGACGCTAGTGTCTGGTTCTAGGTGTTAGTGTTTGTACTATGTTTTGGACCAAATTCATATTCAGGGTCGTTCTATGACTGTGTTGCTATGCCATTTATGGACTCTACTGATATGAATTGTAGCTCTGAGTTGTTATAGGGGTGATTTATTCACCCAATGTATGCCCCCTTGTTTTGGGTGCATGTGGCAATTGGAGGAGAATGCAACCCAAAGGAGAGGACTAGATGTTAATCTAAAGTGGATACCTATAAGGGGGTAGGGGATGTGCATGGTAGAGCCTAAGGCACATGTAAAAAAGTGGTCTAATAACAAGTGTTAACAGTAAAAAGTAGCTAGCATGTAGAATAAGATAATGTAACAATCAAGTGTGTATACAAGATATACCTCAAAAATCGGGTTTCAAACATGGGACATCGCTCACATTGTCACAAGACAATCAGGGCTGAAGCGGCTAAAATCATACAATGATCATATAAGACACAGGGCTTCTACAAACAATAGCATATGATATAATACGAGATCAAACAAAGGATGACAAATAGCCATGGTTGTATATAGTCCTGGAAGGAAAATGCTACACATGAAGCACATGTTAGCATGTTAGAAAGATAAATAGTATGTCAAGGCATATATAAATCAATGAAAAAGTAGAGTAACTTGAAATGAGAAATAGTGAATAATTTAGAAATAAAACTTGTGTGGTATGTGATAGTAGAGAAAGTAGATGCCCTCAGGAGGCTTGGTGTGACTGGTAAAAGGTATAGTTCCAAGTGTCATTGCAGTGTGTAAAAACCTGTAAGAGATCTGAATTCACCTCAAAAGACTAAGTGAATGCGTGTGTGGGAATATATAAATATGGTGACATATTAAGAATCCTTCTAGCATGGAAAAAAAGTGTAACATGTAAATAGAATAAGCTAACAAGAATATATGCAACCAAGATATGCAAATGCAATGTGTGTGTGTGATGGAATGATATGAAAAATGTGGCGATGGTAGGAGCAGTGTGCCCCCCAACGGATGTTTATGATACAAGATTAATAATAGGAAACCTCAACAGTCAAGAATGAACTATAGAACAAGAGTGTGTCATCGGACAATGTGTGCAAATAGATTGTAGAAATATGTATCATGAAGCACAAAGAGTGAAGTATGAATGATGTGAGGTTCATTTCAGAATCATACCCTCGGCAATCGAGTATGAACCTTGGAAATATATTTTTTCATACGTTAATGAAGATATAATGAGTGTATCAAAGGGTGTGAGAGTGTGGAGAAAGATAAATTATAAATCACATCGCGTGAATTATGGTAGTAGAGACTAAAGACAACTAATGGTACTAAAAGGGGGGAGAAAGCACAATTCCCCCAAGTGTGTGAGTAATAGAGATTTATGTGATGGGGTGAGAAAGAATATTTCATGGGTCATAAGAAATCATATGGTCATCACAATGGTAGGTAGGAGCAAGAGGAGGACCAGTGTTGGGTTTTGGGTGGATAGGAAGGCATATTTTTAAAGGAGGTGCTTTGTTGGAATTGGTAATGATGTACAATACTTGATAGGAAGAGAGGATGGAGGACATATTTTGGGAGGTGGTTGCTTAGTTGGAATTGGTAATACTATAAAATACTTACTAGGAGGATGGGATAGAGGATGGATTTTTAGAGGAGGTTACATAGTTGGAATGGGTAACGCTGTAGAATAATTGATAGGAGGAGAGGATGGAGGACAAATTTTGAGAGGTGATTTCTTAGTTAGAATTTGTAATGTTGTAGAAGACTTGCTAGGAGGAGGGGATGAAGGATGGATCTTTAGAGGAGGTTGCTTAGTTGGAATTTTTTGGATAGGCAACTCTTGACTGACCGAAGTAGGAACATTAGTGATTATGTTTTGATGCTCATTAGACATGGAAGGACCAGATTTAGTAGCCCATTGGGATTTAGCAATTGGAGATGTAGCAGGATGTTGTGAAGAAAATGAAATAAAAACTTGATGCTCAAGGTGCTTAATTCTTTGTTGTAAAGCACAAAAATCATTGTCACGATGTTTGTTAATTCTATGATAATTGTAAAATGGAAGACCTATGTACTTGGCAAGCCAATAAGGAGGATAGAAATGAGTAGTTGGAAATTTGATCAATTGATGATTGGGGATACCATGAAGAATATCATGTTTCTTAGTGTATGGATGTAGAAGACATAGGATTATGATGAGGTGTAGAAGAAGAATTAGTATGGACTTGAGAAGCATTCTTGAGATGTTGGATTTCAGCTTTGATGGATGTAATTGTGGTTTCCATAGCTTGAAATTTGTCCTGAAATAAACAATGTAAATTTTGAATTGACTTGCAGATAGATTGATTGGTCGTGGTATCATGATCAATAGGGTCATTAGAGAGACAATTGAAGATACCACTTACCCATGCATGTGGCATATTGCGAGGGGGATACATAGTTTCTAGGGATTTTTGGAGAACATATTTACAAGGTGGGTGTATTTGAAATAAGTCATGTAAGGAGATTTGAGGAATTTTAGGAGTCATAAAAGAAGATCTGATAGAATAGGAAAAATAAGTATCCAATTTTTTTTTATTATGAGTGGGGTTCACCAAATGATTTAATTTAAAT
Source organism: Taxus chinensis (assembly GCA_019776745.2). Lineage (NCBI taxonomy): Eukaryota > Viridiplantae > Streptophyta > Pinopsida > Cupressales > Taxaceae > Taxus > Taxus chinensis. The sequence goes on from CM034146.1 coordinate 657,149,865, forward strand.
TTAAATTAATTAAATCTGATTGCAGAGTAACTTTTGTTCCTAATGGTGTACAAATAATAATATATAGTGAAATCCAAGTAATAAGCAAGCAACGATGTAAAACCCTAAGCAAGAGAGGGAGATAGTAATACTTAGCTGATTTTTGAGTGAACAAGAAGTGATATGGGAAAGTGAAAATGTTGAACAGGATGTAGACATGGTCATTACTGCTCCCTATAAATTTTGGAACTCAATAATAGATTAGATCAATCCTAAATTATACAATCTTCCATGAGCCTTAAAGGCTCTAATTACAGTGATGTATTCCTCTTCCAACTTGTACTCTCTCTCCCACCAAAATTTTCATTCGATTTTTGTTACATCATTATGAAGATTGGTAGGTAGTTATGTTTCCTCAACTCCTAGCTCAACCATGATTACACTAACTACATTGAGTTTATACCTAGGTAGGGTAATTAGAGGGAGTCTTATAACATGATCACCTAATAACATCAATGTAAAACCTATATTAGCATCTAACCTACTAACTTAGGCCTGGAGTACATACAAGACTAATTTGAATATTCAAATGTGGATTTTGGAGGGAAACCTCCAAAATGCCACTTATTACAATCAAGAGGGGTCCATATGGACCAAAACACCTACAAAACACCTTAGACACCATAAAAATACTAATCAAGACAAAATTTTCTTTATGTACATGATGCTCCTGCATCATACTCCCCATGTGGACAGAAACAACTATGTACAAAAAGGCCTTCTTTCTTTTCTTCCAATTGGTTTCAACTTGTAAGATTCTTATCTTTACCAATATTTTCTATTAATTCTCTTTAGCCTCATTCTTCTTTGAATCTTCTCTCTTTATCTTCATCCTCTTCTTCTTCATCTTTTTCCTCAAAATGAGGTCTTCATTCTCTTTTCTCTTCACTTGAGCTCTCAAATGAGCTATCTTTTCAATGAGATTTATCTCTTCTTCTATCATACTTGCACATTCACAAATACACAAAAACCTTAGATTTAAAAACAAGAGACTTTTGAGTCTCTTCATGTGTTTTCTTTTCACCTTCTCTTCCATTTTCATTTTTCTCTTCCATATTCTTCCTTCTTCTTCACTTATTCACCCTTTAAAGCACACTCAAGTTCTTGTAATTATTATTCTAATTGTTCTTGAATCATGTACACAAACTGAAAATTAATGTTTGCTTGCTCTCCTCTAAATTCTTCTTCAACATTGAATGTTTCCTTGATCTCATCTTTAATTTCTTATTTCTTTTGTTGTTTTGCCTTCACTTCCTTCATTTTTAACTTGTTTTCTTCCCCTTTATTCTTCTTCTTCAACCGTAGTCTCTTTTCTCTCTTCATGAGTGACCTTAGAGGCCACTTTACTACTTTCCTTATCATTATTTTCATCTTTGTACTCCTTACTTGTCTTTTCATTTCTTTTTATTTCCAAATCATCTAGTAGCTCCAAGCTTCTTCTTAGTTCTCTTATTTCTTGCTCTTCCCACAACTTTATTTTACTCTCTTCTTCTCTCACTCTCTCTTCTTTAATTTTTTTCTCTCTCATTTATTTTTCTTTCTTACTACTCTTCATCAACTTACACAACTTTTTTCTATCTCAGCCTCCATATTATTTCTAGCAAGTCTTTTTTACCTTGCCAAGTCTCACCCAGGTTTGTTTTCTTACCTAGTCTTTTGACTTCTCTTCCTTTCTTCTCTATAAATTTCTTTCTTCACTTTTATTCACCTTTTAAAGGGGAAACATGTCACTTCACACAATTCAACTCATAAGAAGGAAAAAATTAGCTTCAATAACCCGATAAACTCAATCACATTTTCCAAAACAACTATTTACAATGTTTTCTTAATAAAAAACAAGTTTTACCTTAGACTTCAAATTATTTTTTTTTCAGTCTAATAAAAAATAAAGTAGATCAATACATTCAAATCAATATAACATTCACATTGCATAAGAAACCACAATCTCATCTTCAATCACCCAAAAACATCGAACTTGTCATGATAGGTACATTTTGCTTAATATGCTAAAAAGGCTTAAAACATTGTATCAAAGGATAAACCCACTTCAAACATGTTTAAAATGTTCAAAAAATCAAGCATTATTAGTTTACCATATCATCTTTCACAACTTTCCTTTTTGACCTTCACAAGCCCTTGTAGCCCTACAAATTGACAAAATCTGAAAAATTTCACAAATCACACCCTTTTAATCATAATTGGTAAGATGTTTGGCTACCCATTATCCTCATTATCATGCCTATCAAATTTCAGAGTAAAAACTCCACACCTAGTTTTTATTTTATACACTTTTTGCTTTACTAGCCATTTTAGCAATTAGCCCTATTCTGACACAAATCCCCAAATTGGGAATGACCTGCAAACTTCCAATCAAAAAAGTTGTCTTTTTAGATACCCTTTTTCCTTATTCTTTCTTTTCACCATTTATTTTCTCTAACTTTCCTTTCCTACTTCACCCAACACCAAAACCATCATTTTGCTTGTTTCACTAGCTTGTACTAGGATTTCTTGCTCTAAACCCTAAGTTTTGATTTCTCATCGACTCTAATCACTTCGAAAACACCTAAACTCCCTGAAAACACATGTTCAATAATGTACCATCCTCTATACATATTTATTATCTTTATCTTTTCATTTGCATGGTTTTAGGCATGTATAGACTTGTTCTTGCTTGCATTAGTCTCCACACTTTACCCAACTCTATTTTTCTTCTCTTCTTGGCTTCTTTCAATGAGTTATCCCTTCTATTATATCTATCTTGAAAACCTCTCTCAAGTCAATATTGTTCTTCCTTCCAAATGACCCTCCATCTTAACTCCTAGGATTACCCTACTAGACTTGTGTTTGTATGGGACAAGGTATTCAAGTTTATATAGAACTTATGAACCTTTGAAAGTATATTACCTCCTTCAAGGTCTTCATCCTCCATAAATTTTTAGTTCTCATCCTTATTCCCTTCAAATATTTATGTCAACCAAAGAACTTAATTGACTTGTTTTCCTAAGCAATATGTGTAAGCTCATTTCCTCTTTTACTATACTCTGTTTTGTTAATTTGAGTAATGGTTTTGGCTCCATATATTATAGTGATATCTTTCAACCTAGTCACAATATTCAATCTATCAAGTTCCAAAATCTTGTTTCTAACTTCCCAAAATGAATCCTCCCTCTACACTCTGCCTCAAGACTATGTTCTAGGTTTCACTAGTTTTACTGTTAAGCTTGTGTTTTCAACTATCATATTCTTGAAATATCAATTTCTTCAACCTTATTAAATGCTTATTTTAATTCTCACAACTTATACCTTCTACTATTGTTATCTTTTTTGCTCTAAAGGAACTTCTAAGTTTTCCACTCATGTCTACTTCATACCTTACCCTTGACTAGTAACAGTCCTTGTTGATAAGATGTACATATTCTTTATTCACAGGTTTAAATCCTTCAATATCATACTTTGTTTCTTGTTCTCCCTGAGTCTATGAAATTTTCATTATACTTACCACTCATGAAGGTATTCATAGTTATGATATCAATGATAAACTAACGTACATGTTTGATTTCCTTTGCAAATTATCAACTCTGCACACTCCCCACAGTCAAGACTATATAATTACTTTAAAATATGATTGGACACTAATAAATTTGAAATGTCTTAATATCTTTACCTTCACTTCTCAAGCATCATATACTAAATATTTTATTATGTAAAGGCAGGAGAATTACTTCTTATGCCATAAATTACCTCTCTTTTAAACCTAAAAAAAACCTTAGGAACAAGGTATAAAGGAAATACTCACAAATACTCAAATTTTTTTCTTACATAACTCTTTCCTTTCATTTGATTCAGTTTGTATGTAACTCCTTTAGCAATTTCAAACCCTCATTTTACAATATTTAATCTCATAGCATTTATGATTGAAATACACCTCCTTCCAGTTCAACTTTGGAAAGCCTAAAACTGAAGACACATCCCGAGGACACTTATTTTGGAGTTAATTTTTTGTTTCCTTCCAAACAAACCAACTTCATTTATAATTCATTAAATTTTATCACCCTTCTTAGAACCATTTTGATCATGCATTATTGTGGAATAATTTCAAAAATATTTCAAACTAGGACTAAAAGTTTACACACATAGGCCTTTACCTTGATTCTTCATAGTTTCTGTTGCCTTAAATCTTGTCTATTCTCATGAACACTTTTACAAAGTTCCATGGTCTTCTTTGAGCCTACATATCCTACTTAATACATGTAAAAAAACATAAGGGTTATAAAAGAGATTCATGATGCACTAAGTTCATTCATTCATCAACATTTAACATAATTTTGCACTAAGAAGCCTTTTATTATATCAATCCTGGATTATACAAGCTTCCATGAGACTTAAAGGCTCTATTACAGTGATGTTTTCCTCTTCCAACTTTTACTCTCTCTCCCACCAAAATTTTCATTCGAGTTCCTTTACATCATTATGAAGATTGCTAGGTAGTTAGGTTTCCCCAACTCCTAGCTCAACCATGATTCCACTAACTACATTGAGTTTATACCTAGGTAGGGTAATTAGAGGGAGTTTTATAACATGATCACCTAATAACATCAATGTAATTCTAACCTATATTAGCATCTAACTACTAACTTAGGCCTAGATTACATACAAGACTATTTTAATATTCAAATGTGGATTTTGGAGGGAAACTCCAAAATGCCACTTATTACAATCAAGAGGGGTCCATATGGACCAAGACACATAAAACACCTACAAATTACCTAAGTCACCCTAAAAATACTAATCAAGCCAAAATTTGCTTTATGTACATGATGCTCTTACATCATACTCCCCATGTGGAGATAAAAAAACTATGTACAAAAGGCCTTCTTTATTTTCTTCCAATTGGTTTCAACTTGTAGTGTTCTTCTCTTTACTTCTATGTTCTCTTCATTCTCTTTAGCTTCATGCTTCTTTGAATCTTCACTCTTTATCTTCATCCTCTTCATATCCTCTTTACCCTCAAGAATGAGGTATTCATGTTTTATTTTCTTCATTTGAGCTCTTAGATGATCTTCTCTTTCAATACTTTTGATCTCTTCTTCAATCATACCTGCACATTCACAAATACATAAAACCTTAGATTAAAAAACAAGAGACTTTTGAGCCTCTCCATATGCTTCCTCTTCATTTTATTCTTTTTCAATCTCTTCCTTCATCTTCTTCCTCTTTATAATTCACTTATTCATTATGAAAAGTGCATTCAAGTGCCCAAAACTCATCCTCTAATTTTTCTTGACTGATATATACAAACTGAAAATTAATGTTTGCTTGCTTTCCTCTAAATTCTTCTTCAACACTGAATGCTTCCTTGGTCTCATCTTTGAATTCTTCTTTTCCTTCATTTTCAACTTTTTTTCTTATTCCCTAATCTTCCTCTTCAGATATAATCTTTTTTCTCTCTTCATGAGTGACCTTAGAGGCCACTTTACCACTTTTCTTAACACTATTTTTATCTCTATATTCATTTCTTTCCTTTGCATTTATCTTACCTTTTTCTCTAATTCTTCTAGTTGCTCCATGCCTTTTCTTATCTCTCTTAACTCTTGATCTTCCCACAACTTTATTTTTCTCTCTTCTTCTCTCATTATCTCTTATTTCCTTTTCTTCTCTCTCATTTCTTTCTCTTTCTTACTACTTCTCATCAACTTGCATTGATCTCGATGTATGGACCAAATGTAGTTCTAGTGAATCTTATCGATCCAAAACCACGTTTGTAATTTACCATTCTTTTGCAAATATAACCACGCTTTCACAGTTTGTATTTTTAGATTTACATAATATGAGTTATATTTTCAAACTATAAATGCTTTCAAAGGACATGTGAATCATCTCCTAGTCCAACAACTCAGGAAGATCGCTAAAATGGCCACCAATCCACTCTTCATTGTACCAGTATGGAATATTATTGTCATAACCCATAAAATATGCTTCTTTTCTCTACATGATTCCATTTGGAAAGAGAAAGGTCTAAGTGTTGGATCCAAAGAAATCTTCCAAAAAATAATTTGAACTCCTTCTCAATGCTTAATCATGAGAAACCAAGTAAATGTCGAATGTCCTAAACTCTCCTAAAAATATCAGAAATGTTGTCAATGCCCATCATAAGGAATTTTATAGAATCTAATATTACTCCATAGGAAACTATAAGGATGCTCTCAATCAACCTACCCAATCTTCCTTATAACTAAAACAATCTAATATTATCATCTATTAGCAGATTTAAAATGTTTGGCATGTTTTTTATAGTAGTTTTCTTTCTAGCTACACATAAAAATTAATAAAAAAAAAATATTTTCCCATTCCACATTGCAAGCCACATATCTTTGCATCTGGATGACTGTAAATATCACGTATAAATTGACGTGGTTCTTTACGGCCCAACCATCAACACCAACAAAAAAATGGAGTCAACAAAGCACTGTTTTCGTCAGCTCCCATTCCATGCCTACATGGGACCTGTAAGGCATCATGAACTACAATGTTGGGTGTTCCAACATGGCAAGGGATGGTCACATCATCATGTTTTAAAATTTTCTCATTATCCATGGGAATCATGCACAGTGTTGGTTCTAACATTTTTTGTCCCCCTCCCCACAACAAATAACAAACCCAGCAGAAGACAAAGCCATTACAAATTGAACTCATTTCGAGAACAAATATCCACCATCAAAGGAGCTCATTATCCACGTAATTGATGTGGTTAACCCCTTGCCTATTAGTGCCATGACTCTACTCTGTCAGTAAGTACAAGATCCTTACTTTAAATCGATTGGATGGGATTTCCACTTTGTTTGTTCATCTAATGTGTTTTTTTCATCTGATATGTTATCATCTACAAATCTATTAATGAGTCAAATTAAATTATTATCTAATACCATTCATAAGTAAATTGGGGATACAAGCAAAATGGTCTTTTACTTGGCATGAATTTGGTTTACATACAAGGGGTTATGTATGGGTGAAGGATGGGTTTTGTAATATGGAGATTGAATTGTGATTGATTTCTACGTTAATGATAATTTCTCTGTTTTGGATAGAAATATAGTCAATTTTTTATTTAAGTTTTATATTATTATTCATTGTAATATTTCTTATATAGACATCACTTATTACATATATCTCTATGGGTAAATTCCCTTATTATATAATCTCTGACTGCAGATTTCTTAAATCATGTATATTTTGAAATGACATAAATTTCAGTAACAAAGATGCCTCGAAAGGAACATGCAAACATTTGTGTTTGGTTTTTTGTAGTTGATTAATCACGTCATCATTGAATCTGTTTATAAGAAATTATCTAGACATACAATAAAATTACAATGTCATCATTTGTGCATGGAATTTGACCACTATATTGTTTTGTAGAGCTCTATTTTCATGACAAATATTTGACAAAATGCATAGAAGGATTGGGATGAAAAATATTTGCATCACTGAATGGTTTCACCTGTGAAGTGGATCTTGTCCTTCTAACTATTTGAGATAACTAAAAAATATAGGTAATTTGGGGCTCAAAACTTGATTAACCTTTCACCTTAAGTTTCTCAAATGCTTCCTAGAAATTTTAGAGGTTTAACTCTAAGCTAAAGATTCCAATTGTTATTTTTCACCCAAAACCCTTACTGTAGCACTGTATATAGCCTGAGAGTTATCAAAACTTCCTAGCATCATTGGATGTAATTAAAAAACCCACCATTTGGTCCACAAGTCTTTTATTACACCTCATTTGATCCTGAGCTACCAAATATGCTTCATGCATAGAGTATTATCTAAGTAATTAGTTGTCACAGGTTTAGGACATAAGGGTTTCACTCAACGTATACACATTATTATACCAAAGACATAGTTTAAGGAAAAATTTTACCAGTCACCTTATTCATATAGTTTAGACTTCCTGAAGATAATCTTCATACACTTCTTGACCAAGTATAAGATATATACACCTTGCAAAGACATAAATAAACTCTTATTTCCACTATTAAAAATCTCTCAGTCATGTTTTCTTCATAACTTCAACATGTAAATGAAAGAGAAATAAATTCAAGTCTTGAAATTTCATTTCAATAAGATTCTACCTTGAAATCACAGAAAGGTGAGTTCCTCAATATATATTCATTAAAATATATCTCAAAATCCTACAAGCATAGTCCTATAATCATATACAATCCAAGTTTTATTCTTCAATTCCAAAATAGAGTATGTTATACCAAGTTTTCATAAATTGTTAAGGGGAATCCAAACACTCTCTAAAGGCTCTGGAAGTGTGATCACAGAATTTACAAATCACAAATACCATGCAAAAATTTCTTGATGAAGAACACAACAATTGAATCCCTTCAAAAACTGGGTTTTTATCATATAACTATATATGATATACATAATTTCATGTTTCCTTTTCAGTCTTCCTCTCCTTAATCTTATTTTCCTTGAAGAATAACCTCAAAACTAACTTCCATTCAAATTTATCTCATCACTTGAATCTTTCACAACCCTAATTAACTCTTAGACCCTTCATTGCCCATGCTCAACACAATGAGACTTTTTTACATCTTTTTAATCATTTATGACTCACATTTCAGCCTAAGACTATGATATCAAGCTTAGACATCTACTTACACACCTTTACATTCATTTAAATCTCCTCTAATCCACTTCATAAGCCAATTTCTTCACTTTAAAACTTTTACAAATTCAAATTCCCATTTTGGAGGGAAAAACAACATATGGAGACAATTCAAATTTAAAACCTTCTCACCCTCTTGAAATGACTCACTTAGACTCTTTAAGGACTTTAACACACTCCAATAACTCAAAATCATGAATATAAGGAGAATTGAAACCATGATTCTTCTCATTCCCTGATGATCCTACATCAATGTTTATTGAATTCTTCCATATATTTGGAATTTATACAAGTTCTTATTGACTCAAACACTTCTTCTGAATATTAGAACACGTTTGATAAAGCTATTACCTTTTGACACCAACTATAATTTCACTCAATCATTACATACCCTTGTTCACTGTAATCCCACAGTTTTTCAAGATTCATCAAACCCTCAAAGGATTACACCAACCCTTTTATCACCCTTAGGCATTGCATACAATTAGTACTATATGTTCACACACTTAACTCTCCCTACTTGTTTTCACTCTCCAATATCTAATACCTGAGTTCTCACCTGGTTATATGATGTTCTTTATAACTAAACATGTTCTCCCACCATCTCAATGATTCACAGACCTTCATCAAGGACTGTTTAGGTTTATGCAAATATTAATGTCACCTTTTCTAATCCTTCTCAATATGTACCATCATTCTTAGGAATTTGTTTGCAACCTTTCAACTAGTAAATCATCTTGAAACTGCATATTACTTTTTTATCACTAAAACTCACCCCAACCTTCTTGTTATCCAACTTTTCATGTGTTATGCTAAAATTTACTTAGCCTTTAAACCAATGTTTAAACCTCCAAACCCTAGAACATGGTACCACTGTTAGAGAGAGGGTTTTATGTTTGTATTCTTTATTTAGTCTTTGTTCTCACTTCTGCAAGGATCGTATCCACGCAAAAACAGTTATTTTTTTCACACTTCCATATTGCTTTCGCATCATTGGTTATTTTTTTGAATCATGTAATTATATATGTAGCCTATAGATCATCAATATATATCTAAAGAATATTTACATTTTCTCTTGATTCTTACACCTATTGATATTTAGTAGATGTGTATGTCCAATTTGAGACAATATTATATAATGGTTCGTGATTATTTAATTGACCTCTTCATAATTACTTTATAATTTTATAATGAGGTTAATGTGTGTATTTTTTTATTCATATGACACAATTATTAACTCTTGCTTGTGTGATGTGTCACTTTCTTACTCTCTTAAACACATGTAATCATATAAAATAGAATTTTGTACATGTGGTTCTTAATTCATTTGCACTATTTTATGTTGTTGTATTTTCTCTTTCTAAAATTTCTCATGTTATCCTTGCTTTGTCATAGTAGAATAAAATTCCTTAACTAAAATAGGGAATATTATCTCTTTGTGAATGCAGTGGTAGATCATGGAAGAATTACTCAAATTCAATACTCAAATGAATCTTAGTTCAAGCCTGGCCAAGATCATTTTTATTCCAAATAAACTAGTATTTTTGCCCCTTTAAGACATTTTTAATCTCTTAGATCTCCCTACTTTGTTTTACCTCTTATCTGACCTTGAATTTTATTGGATTCTCAACACCTAATTCATTTTCTTACCTCTCAAATCTTATCCTTCTTTATTTACCTATTTCATCATATCACCTTTCATTAAGTCCTACTCTTCTTCTCCAAGTTTTCCTTAAGATACTGTGTCTTTTCCACTGTTTCACTTTGTTTTTTATATCTATCCTTGAGTTTCTTCACCCCTCCATAGTTGACAGTTTATCCCTTTCATTTACCTCTCTTCTGAATATTAGACTTTCCAACTTACTTTCTCCATCTATCTCACTTTCCATTCTCTAGGAATGTCATCTGATAGTTTCCCAACTGGCATTTTCTTTGTTAGAAAATATCCCTTAGATTTTTAATTCAACAATATCAACCTTTTGATTCTTTTTATGGCTTCTAGTTCATCAAAATTCACATTTTCCTTGGCTCTTCTTAATATTTCTTAGTATATGGTTCTTGGACTGTGTATGTAGACATTACCTATGACTTTCCTTGACTGAATTTTGAAGAATGCATGTAGTTATACTTCCTTTTACTCAATGATTACAATTCCTTTTCATAACCTCACTAAATTGTACTTATACACCCTCCTTTAGACTTGACTCCTTTAACAATGATTATCACCTCAACCTCTTCTTAGACCAGTCTGAGCATGTTAGTATAGTTCAAAAGAGAGTTGCACTATCTTCTTCAAATAAAAGACAGAGTTGCATAGTCTGATAAGAACAACCTATAATTTTCAAGGTTTGGACACACCTTATCCCTTCCTTTTATGCTTCTATAATTTCACAAGTGTCACAACGATATGAATTGGAAGATTACACAAAGATGTGTACTTTTTTTTTATAGGATTAGGATTGCAAGATGATTGATCTTGCACTATTTTATTGGAAACCATGTGGTCTTTACATTATGAAAATTATTGCAATCATTAGGGATGTCAATAGTCACTTCCATTTGTGTGAACCTGCTACTTTTAAAACAAGGCATTATATTCCTCATTATTGGTAAATACTAGAACTATAGTATATGTAACGTTGGGTCTCATTGCTAATATACATATTTATTTTTCCTTATGAATTTTTATAATGTATAGAATGTTGTAACTCATGTTGGTCATAACCTAGTTTCTTATTTAGACCTAGGTTATGTGTGTTATCTGTTTTCATCTAGATCATCCTTGATGTTTTATCAAGTGGTGTTGTGTTCTATATCATGTGGTAGACAAAATAACAAGCTTCGTATGAGAAAACTTGTCAAGGATTGATGTCTATGAGTTGATTTATGTCAATTGGCTGAACAAGCTATCCATAGACAAACCAAGTACTTGCAACTCTGGGAGATTCATCTGCATATGCTACACATACAACATCAGTAACATGTTTTTGTTGCTACCAGTAACATGTTTTTTTTTCAGATTTACAATGGATGACCCAGAAGGAGTCCTAGAAGAAATATTTCCTGAGTCAGAGCACATTGTAAGCAATATTAATTTTTGACAATATTAATTTCATAGATCAGGTTTCAATTTTTTTGCTACTAATGTTTTTTTTTCAATTTGTATAGGAAAAATAAATTGTTAGCCAATCATCATTATGTGTGTGCCCTAAGTTTGGATGTGTTCCTCGACATAACCAAGGTCCTAAGATTCTATCAGAAGGTGCATCCACTTATGGGGGTGGGATTCACATTGGTTCTAGACAGGTAATGTTATTATGGGATATTGGTTCTAGGGTTTTGATACTTTACCACCTATATCAACCTTTGTCAACACTCATTCACCTCCCATCACTATCTTGCCCATTTTCCAACCTTTGGCCTTCTTGGCTTCTCACAAGTATCTCACCATATCAAACTAGATCTTGAAATTTTCTTTGACCTTTCTCATGTTTCTCACTCTCATCACACTATGATAACACTAATCATTCATATGCTTCTTGATTCTTGTTCTCTAGCTCACTAATCAGTCATATGATAACACATGAACTATGCTTCTTGAGTCTTGTTCTCTAGCACTAATCATGTCCTTGTACTCTTTTTTGAATTCTTTTTTCGACTCTTTCAAAGTTTTTTCACATTCACCATTCCCTCATTATTCTACTACACCTCTTGGATACCACCTTGAACACTCCTTTGTTCCCTTCAATATTCTTATCACATCATTTGTGTGCTCTTCTTTAAGGTCCTTATCATTGACTATGATAGTACATTCCATGATGTCCTCTCTTTAAATGGTTCTAAAGTCCTTTCTAACACTTCATTAACTTTATTCCATAAGTTTAACACAAGTTCTTAGACCTTGGAATTCTTATATTCACTTTCATACTAATATATTCATGACTGTCAGCATATCAAGGTTGAGGACTATGTGCAAAAATGACTTGACTGAGTTTCATCACTATGGTGACTCCACAAATTTGTAACTATGGTGACTTGTGCTAGGTTCATATCCACATAAAACACTTATATGGACTCATCATACCATATCAATCCTCTATAAACATGCTCATACCATAAGATTACTCAAAATATCCCATTTTAATAAAAAGACAGTCCTTACACAGATTTTTAAAGATAATTTCCTTTTTTTAGTTCTTGATCATGCATTCCCCTTATTTGGACCTCTAGAAGGATAATTAGTGATTATAAACTCAACTTCATGGATTATAGCAAATGCATCTCTATTTCTCCTTGATGAAACAAGTTATAATTCCTCTATCCTTCTTTCAAAACCTTGTCATACCGAGATCACCATTTCTAGGTGTCTTAATATTTTATCCACATAGGTCTTGATCATATGATTGACCTCAAAAATATAAATGGATATTGTAAAAATTCATCCTTCACACAAGATGCATTTACTTCCAAACTCAATATCTTACAAATATGTTTATATATTGTCTAGATTGTGTCTACAAACTACTTACGCTTTCTTACATTGATTGTTTTAGGATAAACAATGTTCTATGACACCATTAATTTCTTAACATCCCATAAAGGAATGTGGGTATGCATTTGATTATTTCCCAAACACAGTAACATGTGAGGGGTCAACACAAGTATGCTTTAAAAAAAACTCCTTTGTATTTGTTGTATATTTGGTTTTGGTTGTCATGTATTTGATGACCACTTTGTTAGGATGTGGAAGAGCCAAGCAAGGATGACAAGGGTGGTAATGTTGGTCAAGATATGAGGACAAGGATGAGGAAGACGTTAACAATCTTGCTAGAGATGTTGACGTTGACATGGATGATGAAGATGATGTTGATTGGCTTCCACATTCCTTGCATTCCAATCTCGGGGGAGGAGGTACCAAAACCGGTAAGCACACTTCAATATTTTCAAGCATGATTGTGTATTCTAGTTGATTAAATAACATTTGTAAGGATTCTGAACCACATGATTCCTTCTTTGATGACTTTTTTTGGGTGAGTACAAGATTATCAACATGGGTATTGGTAAATGAGATACCCATAACGGTTTGCTTTACCCATGCACCACATTTTCTAATGACAGTAGCAATCCATTTGGGTTACTAGACAAACTCAATGCTCACCGACACAAGATTCATGGTAGACCTCCTATTCCTAGGAGACCTTTAGGTCATCTAGGCACTAGGAAAAGAAAGCTAAGGGGAAGGTCCTACACATTGAAGAAAACACAACAGAGGTTAATAGATCATCTTGTAATAAATTTGATTATTAGTAAGAGGCATAGGCTAGAAGCAACATGGATGGCCAAAGAAAATATCTTTGGAGTTTCTAAATTGAGTAATAAATCCTTAAAGGATATGAATCATTAGATGTGTGCATATGATTCACCTCAAAACATTTTCCAGAGAAGGGAAGTGTCAATAAATATCCGGGCATATTGCTAGAAAATGGAGGAAGAGAGGGCAGGTGGTGTAGGACACTATGAACATAAGGTGAGATACAAAGTGTTGAATTTTTTACATGTCCTGAAATATTAGGTCATTTTTTAACGACTAACAACTTGATTGTATCCACAACAACCCTCATCAGAAATTGATATACCTGATCCAAACACCCATTTTAGTTAGGAATACAACCTCACATTTAAGGAGTACCTTTCATAGAAAGGAAATAGGGGTTGTGATGGGGAAAAAAAAAAAAACAAAAGTAGGGATGAGATTTTTGATTTACTTTTTTTTAGCACTTCGGTGGTTTTATTATTAATTATCATTCCTATGTAGGGGAATGTTGTGCATGAATCACCACACCTGGAGGTTATTGTATAGTCATTTGATGAGGTGGGAAATGAAGGTGACAGTTCATCTACATCGGTGTCTAACAACTATTATTTTTCTAAATCCACATAGGCCTATGATTTTCATGTCGCTGACAATGTTCGGTTGTACGTTGATAGTTCTATGGTTGCTAAAGGATGAATTGTCTCTACTAAGTAGGGATACATTTTCCAGGGTATGCCAACTCCAAAGAATAGTTGTGTCATGAACATTCAGAGGTCAATGTATCTAGAATTTATGTAGAGGCTTCCCTTCAGTAAGAATAAGAAAGATACACTACAAAAAAATTAAATAAAGATACATTCTAGTTCATGGAGTATATGAACGTAGGTTCCTCCGCAACCAATGTACATGACACAATAAAGGTGTGCATATCATTTTCAGTTAGCTTCGTATTCCGTAAACACTTCTGTATTTTCATCTGATTATGTTATATATCTTGTAATTTCCTTTTAGGATCAGGATAAACATGAGGTGACATCGAAATCAGTGTGACTTATTTCTTGGCAGTATGAGTTACTTTGTATGTTGTGAACTAAAACGTGGTTTATTGATGTATGTGTCATATTTTTTTTGTTTGACCACTTTCCTGAAATTTAAAATTTTCAAATATAGATGTCTTCATGGGAGGTCAAGGAATCCCCAGGCTCATTTCTTAGTCAAATTCATGTTCTTCTCCTTCACAAGGAGTTCCTTGTCATGTCTTGAACATGGATATTACAATATGTAGTCAGACATTGTATTTTTGATATAAAACGAATCGTTGTATTTTTTATAATATGTAATGATAAAAATTAGTTGCACATGATGGTTCAATATATACTTGCGCAATGATATATTGTACATGATGTTCCCATGTATGTGCTTCATTTACACAGTTCATTCCTAACTATTATTTTATTTCTACACATTGTAAGTAATGTTGTGGTGTTCCTTCCCTTATAATTAATGAGGTTGCCTTACACTTTTTATGATTACATGATTCATAGATGCCGACATGTATGTATTTTTCATGATACAATCTATGAGATGTTATGTTGTTGCCATGTAATGGTTTCCACATGCAATCACTCATGTTGACATATATAAGTTTTTATTTATTGCATATTACAGATTTGCAGTGTTCATGTTCACATGTTACTTATTTTTTTATGACAATATTTTGTGGGGAATGGTGCATCATGTGACTGGTTTTTTTTTTCCTTCCACTTCTCTCACTTTTTGTCTCTATGTATTTCGGAAGCTCACTTTTCACTTCAAACGATCAATGATGACTACTGACCATGTGTTGCGAAAGAAGAAAAGGGTGGCCAAGGAGGTATGCAAAAATTCCACAAACCTGATGAAGAATAATGGAGGTAGGAAGTCATGCTTTTTTGTCTTATTTTCTATATGATGTACATTTATTATTTTGATTTGAATGCATGGATTATGCAATATTTCACCGATCCCTAATTTATGTTTCCTTGTATATTTTCAGGGATGGTTGT
Source organism: Taxus chinensis (assembly GCA_019776745.2). Classification (NCBI taxonomy): domain Eukaryota; kingdom Viridiplantae; phylum Streptophyta; class Pinopsida; order Cupressales; family Taxaceae; genus Taxus; species Taxus chinensis. Next base: position 657,165,937 of record CM034146.1, read on the forward strand.
GGATGCAAATGAGAAGGAAATTGGTGAAAGAATGGGTGAAATGGAATATCTTCTTCTGAAGATGATATTTGATCACAATGTGCCACAGGTGGAACATTTGGCTTTGAGACTCTCATTAGAACATGTACAAATTGGATCACTCACTAGGGAGGAGTTTTTCTCCAACATTATTGAAATTTCAAGGACAACTAATGATAGATTGGAAACTGTCATAGCTTAGAAGAACTGTGTCTTGGAGACCCTCACTATGGAGAATTATGATTTGCATAATAAAATTCATGCACTTAGGGGTGAGAAGTTGGAACTTGAAAAGAAGTTTGTTTCCCTACAAACTTCCAATGCATACACAAAATCACTCTGAGACTACAGGGGATACATAGTGAAGGACCTAAATGTCAAGCATGATAGCATGAGTGGTGTTTATGAAGAAGATATGCAACACTGGAAGATAGCATTTGAGAAGTTGTGTGGACAAGTTCGACGAGTGACTATGGGTGGTTGTGGCATTTTTGAGAGGACACGCCATGTTTAGTGAAAAAAAATTAATTTTTTAGTAGGTTTAAATGAAACTAAAAATGTATTAGGATATATGAAATACAACAATTTTATACTGCTAAATCATAATAAAGTATATATGATTTTATGAAAGCATGTAATATCAAACATAACACAATTTTCTATACTTATATGTGTTTTCTTCTATTGTCAATAAAAATAAAGCGTGCACTAAATGTTTGTTGTATTTCTTATTTTTCATTTTTTTGTGGTGGAATTGGATAGCATAATAATTGAAATTTCTTGTCCTGGTTGAACATTGAACCATGTTCGTTATCTACTTTCCCTATTACAATGCTCCACTAGTTTTCCTTATTATGGGTTACTTTCTTAATCGACATGCTTGATTGTTGCATTTACTTGTACACTCATCTTATTTATTCTCATTTGAAATATTTATATTCCTAATTACTTATGGGTCATACAGTATCTCCAATTTCTCTTGTTATTAGTTTCATTCTTGCATCTATGGTCCATTATCTTGCCTTATTATGTGTTCATTCTTGCAGCTATAGTTATATGGGTTTGCACTGTAGAAGATAAATTTGAAGTGGATGTATGTGAGAAAGATTCCTAGATGGCTCAAGGAATCTATAAATTTCTTGCAAGATGAATAAAATAGATGTCCTTCATGAATACTCCTTGACATGCATGTTTCCTTATAGCTCTTAGTTGATGGATATGGTTTTGTTCTTGGTATTTGATTACTGTTGTATTTTGTGAAATGAATGTGTGTTTTATTTTTTAATACTATGCCAAATATGAGTAAGTTGCCATGATATATGACTTCATAGGTAATTTGTGGTACAAGGGTTTAATTCATTTCCAAACTTAAGAGTGTTTTTATGGTTTGAAGAAGGTAATTAACCTTGTAGAAGGTTCTCTACGTGATCTAGGATTCTTGACACAATTGGAAAAAGGAGATGATGAACACTAGATGATAATATGAACTCTTGGGTTAGAAAATAGAGATACAGTTTGTAAAAAAGGAAAAAGAGTTATTTCTTAATATCTATGCATTCAAATCTACCAACACCTTTTGTCAAAGCATGAGAAAGATATGTTAAAGATATGAGTAGGGTTTTGTGTCATGTGACTGAGTTTTTGTTGAGAGTTTAAGTAAAAAATAGTCTTTGTCAAGTAAGCACAATTTATATAACTTGTTAAGGGTTTGTATGCAATTAAACATTGGTTTGTATGCAGTTGAATTAATTATAGTGCTTTTGAGGAGAGGACGGTTATTAGAACCAAAGAGTTTTTGACCTCATATTTAAAATACATTCATACCAAGGAATAATTCAAGTATCTGTATTCCTTTGACAAGTAGATTATTAACATCACTACTACTATTTTTTTACATAAGAAAATGATCACCTAATCCTAGCATACTAGTACAGGTCGGGCCATAATTAGAAGTAAGTACTGGTACTTTCTCAAAAAAAATTGTGTTAAGATCCTTACTTCATAAGATGCAGTATTATTTCAAATATCATCTGGGACTAGCTCTACAAAAATGTGTTACTAACATGATACTAAAATCTATGAGAATATAAAAGAGTAGTGTAATGGTCAGAACTTTATAGAAATATTCACTTAGGGCATAACAAAGTCAGATTATCCCTTAAATAGTGTCATTTTCACTCTTCTAGAGTTACTAATCTTATTCAGTATTCCTTCTTGTCAATTATAAGAGGAACCAACCAACATAGTGATCCATAGTAACAGTGCAAAACTTCCTTAGATGAGAAATGTTGGGGATTAGGGTTCCAAATTAGCACAAGGGGTTTGAGCGTTACAACTGTTATGACATGGTCAACCAAACATAACAAACTACAAGCATATACCGTCATTAATTTATAACTCAAGGTATATATTAGCAAGGAAGTAAGACCAATGGTTCCATTATTGTCATCTTGCAACATTGACTTAAGGTTCATGCAACGAATAATTATATTATAGAATTGTAACTTATTAATGGCTAGGTAATAAAAGAAACCCATTTCACATCCAAAATATATACACCAGAGGTACTCTTTCAGAAGCTAGCTAATTACTTGCATCTTAATTCTAATTCAAAGGAGTGGAGTCTTAGAAAAAAAACCCATATTTAGGAGAAAAAAAACCTATATTTAGGAAGAAAACAACTAGGTCATAACACTGAAGTATATTGCAATTTATTTTAGTTTAGAGCAACATCATTCTGGGTATAAATTATAATTTAGTCTATGATCCATTTTTGAAATAGTACCCTGCTAATTACCTTAAACCCTCCCTCATTTTATGAATCATTTGTGAAACAATACCCTACAAGTTGGGGAAGAAAAGTATATCAAATTTTTGCTAGTATTTTATGAATAAAAACATGTAAAAACCCATCAAATTTAAAACATGGGTATGCGATCAAAAGAGATGTGTGATTCTATATGTGCAACAAGTTCAAGATATTTTATCCAAACACAACCAACACCACTTCTCCACCAATTTTATATTGCCTTAACATGTATGAGTATTGGATTTTCATAGAGCTTTAATGATGAACTATTTCAATGTGCTTTGATGCCAAAATATTTATATGTACTTTGATGATGAAAAATTTCTACGACCTTTGACAATGACATATTTCCCATGATTACTTATTATATTATGTGTTAATATTGAGTTTTCATATTGAAATATTTTATATGTTCGATATCCTATGAGATTTGTATCTGATTTAACACAACAAAACCATATTATTCATTAACAAAGATTGAGAATGTATAGTTTATTAAACTCTTACAAATAAGGAATTAGATCTTATCAACAATAACCTTATAATTCCTAACTATCTGGATAAATATGTTTAATGAAATTAGAGGGAACTCATTGACCTCTCATCACAAACTTCATGGGTGGGACCACATTAACCTAGTCCATAAATGAAAACACAAAAACAAAATAGGGACCCACATACACTAGTTCACAATCAAGTACATGCAAGGAAACATGAAGTCTTATCATCACTCTCAAGCAACTTCCAATGTTATAAAGTTTCAAAACTCAAAATTATTCCGCTTCAGGTATTCCAGACTAGCTTACTTCTCAAGTTCATAAACACCCTTAAACATGTAAATTATTTATTTTGTAATTAATGCACCTAACCAGATCTTATACCTTGTTTCTACATATCCTTTAGTGCTAAACCAACTATTAAATGGAGTCAAAGCAATCAAGAGACTCAAATGAATTACCTTTTAGCAAAACTTCCTTTTTAGGCTTATTAAACAACTTGATCCTGGTAGATTCTAGGTTAGAGAGATTTGTATATTCCCAACATAAACTAAAACCACTTTCCAGTACCCTTTTAGCCTTATAAGGTGTGGATAAAATTTTGTGTCTCAAAGGTTTGTTTAAGACCCTTTTTCCTTCACTTCCTTCTTTCTAACTTAAGTTGTCTCTACTAGCCCTATCTCAAGGGTTTTTCACATTTAAATTTTTTCTAAGGTGACTCAACTATGTAACAAATCATCTTTAAATATACCCTTTTGGCTCTATGTCATGTGTACAAAATTTCAAGAGTTCCTCCTTCACAAAGTATTCTTCAAAGTCATTGTTTTTGTCTCCAATTAGGTCAATAAAACTATGTTTAAGTTTTTGCTTAGGATTTTTATGAGATATGAAAATTCTATGGGTAATTGAGCCTTATAATCTTAAAAATATCAAAGGAGGATATGTCACCATCATAATTTCAAATTTTCACTCTTTAATTCAACTTACTTACCTCTATGTTGTGGCCTTGACCCTTACTAACAACTCTGTGTGATACAATCTTCCTTTACCCTAACTGTTAGAAGTAATTTGGATGAATGAAGTTCTATCCCCTCAAGACTTTAAATCAATGCTTGTTACGAGGTCTTAGATATTTTCTTAAGATTTTCAAATTTGGTTCTCCATCGCAACAACTTCATTTTATGTGTGATCACCTAGGTCTTGAATCACCAATGCACACCTACATGCTTCGTCTCCACCTGTCACACTTTTCTATTGCTCAGGAGGATTTTATAGCTTCTAATAAAATTTAATCATCAAACCAAGACCTCTCACAACTTACTTGAATATTTCAAAGCTTTTCTAACTCTTTAAACCCCTTAAATCATCATTTATCTACAAAACATAGGTCTCTTCATACTTCTCACAACCCTGTAGATGGACTGGAACAAATATCTTTCAATTGGAAGCCTTTCAAGATTCAGTATTTTGGAATTACTTTTTTAATACTCCCCCAATAGTATCTTGCAATTTTGATTTATAATACCACTATAGAAATCAAGAAACAACAAATTTCCTCAAAATAATTAGTTTTTCTTATAGACCCGATAGATGAAGTTTTGTTATAAAATGGAAACAAATTAACATCAAAGGCATGATTTTTCACTCGGAGCCTTATTCTAACCCCCTTCACTCATACAACTTACCAGTAAATCTTATTTTATTTTCTATCTTCTAAAATGGGATTTAAAATTCACGGTTATGCCCTTATAACAGGGTATAAGAACCTTCTCTGAGTTTTCTAATGATCATGAGCTAATATTATTTTCCTAGGTTTAAAGGGGGGTAAAAAATTTCTTGTCTTTAATAACTCTTGTTCTCATACATTCAACACCAATATTCATAATCTCAAATACATGTCTCATTCAATGACTGCTACATATTCATGAATATTGATTCTTACCTTAAAAACACAGGCACCAAGGTATAGTCACATAAACCAACGCTTCAAGATTGTATGTTTGGATTAATCAAAAATTTCTAGAAAATATAATGTCCTGAGATGAAAATATCATAAAATAATGCACAAAAACCTTTAAATTTCTCACAAAAATGTGTATACACCACAATCCTTTCCTCAACTTCCATGGAGCTCTTTTTTTATAAATGACCATTCGAATGATGATAAGTTAGTTACAAAATAAGGCTTAAATATTCTCTCACTCACTCTCTAATCAACCCTAGGTCTCATAAGACCTCTCAAATCACATCATTTATGTTGAGCCCATAAGAATATTAAGTTGCTAAGGCGCGGGGTGTTTTGTCGCATGTCAGCAGGGCATGAAGGCTCACATGGAAGTAACTTCAAGCATGGCATGAAGGTTCGTGCCCAGGTAGAACTGGCTTGGGACTTAGCCACATTTTAGACCATGGTTAGAGTTATGATAAGGGACATGTGGAAATATGACTGGATCTGATTGCAGATAAAGATAAAACATAAAGACTTGCAACCCAAGGGAAGTATATTCTAGGATATGATTATCAGGATGGAATTAAGAGCTTTAAAGTAGAGTTAGTTATGGTTTAGTTGACACTTGCATGTTTACGATACTTGAGTATGGTGAGGTATGATGATATTTGGCATGCGGTTTGCTCTTGAATGATGATTAGGAAATGAAGGGAAGATTCCCACAAGTCTCTTGATATGTATTGATTTTCATGGAAAAAGAGGAGAGGAGGGATGTATGTGAATGAATGTGTGCAAGGAAGTAGACAGAACTAGGAGTGAAATGCGTAGGAATTTTGTTGTAACTTCTGGAGTAGAGTCATTTTTTGGATGGGAACTCCATTGATGTATCTGATCCATTCTATTGATCATATCATGTATTTGTCTACTGTAATAATGGTGGATTAATATAATGATGTTGTTCTAAATATCAATTCTCAATGGATCTAAGTTTTTATGTTCATGATTCAGTTATAGTTATTGTACATTATTTTTAAAATTCATATCCATAATGTGGATCATTTCATCTTGGATCTAGTTTCTGTAATTCATGGTAACATTCTTGACAAGGCTCACATAGAAGATGGGCCTGGCACCTCGGGTGATTTCCTAGTTTAGGTTGCGTGATATGTTGGTTCACCTGAGAATTAAAGGGTAAGGAAAAGTGACTACATCTTGGTTTCATTTTTGGGACCTCTTTTGAAGCATTTGAAGGAATGGTATATGATGACAGAACACTTGAACTTGGACAGCATGGAAACTTGTCTTAAGAACACAGAGGGTGATTTTACACAGAGATTCAACACTAGCCTTGAGTTTGATGCACATACATGGGTAGAGGAGCATATGTATCATGAGCTCTATGAAAAATTATTTTGTTGTTTTCCAGTAGAATTGTTTGAATGGTTTTCAGTGTATGCATTGAAGAAGAGTCAGTATTATCGACCTCATGTTTGGACCCAAGAAGACTATCATCGGCTTCATGATGTTGATTTGATCTGGACTCGTGTTGTTGATTAGTGGTGGAGTGGTGTGTTGACTAGCTATACATTGGAATATGTGGTTTCTACTATTATTTCCTAAAGGTTAGAGGAGTTCTTTGAGAACTAAGAGGTACGTGCTTTACCATTGGCCATCAAGATCCTGATCATCACTTTGACTTTAGAAGCGTATCCTATGGCTAGATAAACTCCCACTATGCATGGGGCATGGAAGCAGGTGTTGTAATAAAATGGTGGATCCTACGGCAGAAGTGGAGAGAGAAGAGAGGCGTCTCAAGTATAATGAAGCTCGGGAGAGGGAACTAGCGATATAGTGTGAGATTACAGGAACGATGGATGTTTGGAGATAGACATTATGGAAGGATTTGAGGTCATGTAGAGGACGTGGAACCTAAGAATTATGTGCTTCCCCATCTTGGAAAATGTAGGACAACCCCCTCAACTTCTTATGTGAGATCATCATATGGAGAAAGTAGATGAACCATAGGTGTGCATTTGAACCTACATGATCACCAAACCCTTGTTCTTAGTTTTCTAGTCTCTGAGACAAGTATTGCTAGTCTAGTTGGTTTTTGTATTGGTAAAGCAAGCAGCGTCAGGTAGATATCATTTCTCACTAAATTCATTTATGGCCATGCAAACATTTCTTGTGTTTTGTGGTATCTCATCAGGCGCGTCGTTTTGGTAAGGTTTGGGCTCATAAAATGTGGGTATCACATCTGTAAGTAGTTCAACTTCATAGACTGTTAGAGCTTAGTTTAGCAAAATGGTGGGAATGTAGGGTAGCACTACTTTAGGCCCTGTGCCTACTACAGGAGGAGGATCTAGTGGATCTGGGGGGGTCAAGAGTTTAGTGGGGTTAGTGGATCTGGTAGTGGAGGAAACATAGGACGGAATCAAGGTTCTAGATTTGGTGGACAAGGACCACAACCCCATCAGTAGGTATTTTATGAGATGTCTCTTCACTTTCGTACTTCTAAAGGTGTTGAGGATGTTGTAGAGCATGTACACAAGTGAAAATTTCTATGGTACACTAAGGAGATTACTTCCCCAAAGTAGAAGGCAAGCCAATTTTTTAACTATGTTGTAGAGGCGCATGCATAGCTCGTACCAAAATTATGACCCACATCAGATGGTGGTGGATTATACGGTGCTACATGATGCCTTCTTAGTGGAAATTCATATTCCTTAGTTTGAGCAAAAGAGCATCAACGTACTCAAGGAGATTTAACAGGGTATGTTAGAGAGTGTGGCATGTACGGGAGTATGATATGAATTTTAAGACTCTTTTTATCAAATTTATCTATGATATCCATCCCTCTCAGTATGCTCAATGGTTTTTTAGAGCCTTGATAACACCTTTCAGATGATCACTTTTACATAATACTTTCACGGATCTGTGCAAAGCCTTGGAGGCTACTTTCCACATTAAGGCCATTGGAAGCATTGATACTGGGATAAGTCCCTTTTTCAAGGCACATATTTCTTCCATGGAAAAGCAACTTGAGAAATTGTTTGTGAATTCATCATATGAGACTCGCAGTGGGCATTGGTTTATAAACTGTAAAGTACAAGGACACACCAAGGATATTTTCCCTCAAAATTTGGTGTGGGCCATGTCATTGAATTGTGAAATCTGTCATGGGGATCATGCTCCAAGTAGATTCCCTTTGCTACAACATGCTATCTGTAAGAATGTGTCTTGTTATTGTAATATTTTTATATGTACTACTCATGACATGAAGGATTTTCGGTTGATTAGACTAGATTCATGATGTAATTGATATTGGTGTGCGCTAGACCAGTATGCGAGAATTTCTAAAAATGAGGATCATCAACATGAAGGGCATGAAGATGGTGGAGGAAGGGGTATGAAGCTTTCACAGAGGATTTAGATGCCATGGTGGTTGCAGTGGAGGAATGAGTGAATTCCCCCATGGAACTTGTTTCAATTGTGGATCTATGGATCACTATAAGCACGAGTTCTCAGATTTACTGTAATGCTCGTGGTGCAGAAAGAAGCATAAGTATGAGGAGTTCCCTGACTTGTATGATCACATGAGCCATAACCAGAAGAAGGAAAAGGGCACTTGAATGGTTAGTGTGAAACGTGTTGAACCCCTATTCATGCCTACGGTAACGTTTAATCCAAAGTTAGATCCTATATTAGTAACTTCACTAGTTGAAGCTGTGATGCGCCAGAGGAATACCAAAGAAGATGCCTCTCATTACAAGAGAAGAGGTATTACATGGAAAGTACCCTGATCTAACTAATAATAAGTAAGTTTACTAGGAGACTATGGAGGTAATTAGGAGTTGTTAGGAAAATTATAACTATAGTGTGAACTAGAGGTTTATTCTAGTGTGTGTATAATGAGTTGTATCGCACAAGTTACAACTCATCTAAGAGGGATAATAGGGATACTCTTCAAGATAAGCCTTGAATCCTTTTTAATAGGATCAAGCTTTGTGTATTAATATCCTCCTATTATTGGAATAATACACCCGAGTTATTTATCATATTTGTTTTCTGTCTCCTGTGTTTGGTGTTCTCTGTATATTTTTAGTTTATTAGATCTGGGTAATCAGCTTTATTTGGTATCAGAGAAAATTTGGTTGAAGATGAGAGTCTGTGGAATAATTATTCTTTGTTGTTACTAAATATGAAGATTTATTACAATCTACAGGCATCTAGTTGTTGAGGGATCCCATTCAATGGCAAACGAAAATCATGAAGCATGCCCAGGAATTCCTGTTGAAGAAAGTTTAATGTGGAGATAATATCATTTATTTTTGGCGTTCAAACTTGAGAGGAAAAACGCAGTCCTAATTTACCATAATTGGAGAGCCCATATGAAACTTGTGTTATACACCAAAGGGAGAGGCCAAGGTGTTGCATGCATTCGATCAACAAATACTCATCTCTAGATCAGTTAAGGAATAATTATGCTTATCAAATTCTCCCTCCAACATCGTTTAGATTCTCTTCTGCTTCACATATATTGAAGTTTTCAAAAAAATTATTGCCCTCAGTTATTTGGAGATCGACGTGTAGAAAAATTCTATCCTCCTGTATTTGGCTTCACTAATCTATCTTGCATCAGGTCTTAAGCCCATGCCTGCCAGTGGGAGTTCTTCAAAAATAGTTTTTCATGTTGGGTATGTTGGCTATATTGCATCTTAGTCTTGATTTTCTACAATTACTACAGTAACTGGAAGGTTAGATCTGATCTAAGAATGGCGTTTAAACAAACATATTTAATCAAATGTCTCATAGAGTGGATTAATCTCTTTCCTTGGATCATGGTTTCAATATGTTCTATAAGCTCCAGCTGTTGAAATGTGTCTCTTGATTCATACTGTGAAAACGACAGTGTAATTGATAGATGTGCGATTTAGAAGGAACATCCACGTATCCACTCTTTCCCTTCTTTCAATCTACAACTCGCTAGACTTTTTAGATCTGTGCTCAGTTCATTATCTAGGTATTCATATCCATTCATTTAGTGTAAGTCAAGGTCATGTTTAGATGTCTATTTATAACATTTATATTTTGTGAATCTTCTCACAATTAAAAAGTGTCACTTTGAGTCCAATTATATACTCAGTGTGCTTTAAAACATCATTATTATTTAGTACTTGGTCTCTACGTCATAGTATAGATATTCTGGTTATAATCCTTTTAAAATTTGTAATGTTAAAAAATGTAGTCTAGGTCTTGTAAACATTTTGTTTTATTAGTAAAAGTTCCATGTGTTAAGTATTGTATATGTCTATAGGAAAGTTTGAGGTCGAAAAATTGTTATTAAAAAAAAAAGGACAAATGAGTGCATTTTCGGTGTAATCTGACACTCAATTTTTAAGGGAAAATGAAAATGAAAACTATTCTTGGCTTCGAGGGCTCCGCCCCTCGACCCCACCCTATATCGCGATAGGGAACGCGTATCGTCCTCAGCTATACTTTCTGCTGATTTAGCAAAGAGGGACATTCACAATGGAGGCTGGAGGCAAGGAGGAGGAGGAAAATTGCATCTCCTGTTAATCACCAACAAAGAGATTGCTCAACATATTGGTGACCTTCTTTCAGTTATGTGTTTATTTTCTGTTGTAATAATGAACAGAAGTCCCATTCCTGTTTAAAAAATGTTTCTTTCCTTCTACAATCTGCTCTTCTGTATTGAAAATGGTAAGAGCAAAAATTAATGTATTGTGCTATGAAATGGTTGTTGGTTCCATTCTAAAACCTTCTTGAGAGTTTGTGGATCTCTTGAAAAAAACATACAAATATGGTTGTTGGTTGTCCTAGAAAACCTTCTTGTGGTTAGTGGTTAACCAATTGTAAAACCATATGTAAATCATGAACAAGTACAGGAGATAGCTTTCCCCATGTTCACACTAAGGGGGTGATTGTTAGGAAAATTATAACTATAGTGTGAATTAGAGGTTTATTCTAGTGTGTGTATAATGAGTTGTATTACACAACTCATCTAAGAGGGATAATAGGGATACTCTTCAAGATAAGCCTTGAATCCTTTTTAATAGGATTAAGCTTTGTGTATTAATATCCTCCTACTATTGGAATAATACACCCGAGTTATTTATCATATTTGTTTTCTGTCTCCTGTGTTTGGTGTTCTCGATATATTTTTAGTTTTTAGATCTGGGTAATCAACTTTAGGAGTTTGTAAGGGGATATCTAGTGCTTCAAAGAGTTAGTTGTGGAAGTTAGGAACAAGTGAATAATGTTTAGATCCCTCAGAAGGATTTTGATGATGTCAAAGAGGTATCTAAGATGCTTTGCACCAGGAAAATATCAATCCCTTGTTAGGAGAGTGGTTGAGAGGAAAGGTATCGCGCGCTGGATGTAAGCGCGAGAGGTAGATATTGCATGCTAGTTTGCCCCCCCTCATAGTCTCGATTATGAAAAGGAGATCACATTAAATGTGGTAGTTGATGGATGGATTTTGAGTAACTTACTTATTAACACAGGTGCAGAGGTTAATGTTCTTACTCTGGATGCATGGAATCAAATGTGGAGACCACCATTGCAGCCATCTTCGAATGTTATGCCAATCAGAGTCTTGAAGGATACTTCTATAACCATTCAAGGGGCCAAGTTCATTGGGGACTTTGAAGTCTTAGCACTTACCGAGGAAGATAGTTTTCTATCCTTAATTGGACACCCTTGGTGTTATGTAAATGATTTTAATTTGTGCTTCAACAAGGGATACATCAGCTTTGAGAATAAGGAGCGTAAAATTATTCCACTCACAAATGGGAGGTTTGCACCTTATGTATATCCTTTGGGAGAAGAAGACATAAATATAACTTATGTGTGCACCATAAAATACCTAGACGTTATCAAGCCATCAAGAGAAGGAGTCATTCAGTGGGATGATGCTTAGTCCTTGAGTGATACAACTAGTATTGCATATGATAATTGAGTGCATGGGAATTATGAGCTGGTTAGAATATAATTGAAGGGAATTTTGACTTGTTTTGTTAAGGTACGTTCGGTTAGGAGTCTGGGAGGAAGACAATTACCAAGTTACACTAGAGAAGGACACCCCAATGTCTTTTTTCATGCTATGGAACTCTAGTGGACCTGTGAAGTAGAATGGAGGAATATTCTTGTTTATACCTTGCGTGGAACATGTGCCACGCATTGTTGGATGAGTCACCAAGATACTATTATAGAATAGAACTTTTGGTAATAATCGCGTTGTGTTATATTTCTACGGACCCAATGCACCTTCAAAGATATGCGACCATCATAGAAAGGAATCAGCCTTGTATCACGTTCAGGAATGTGAGAAAGCCTAGATAGAAAGCCCAGAAGATTTACCTCCATCACTCTGGGTGCATAAGTTCTATTCCACCTTTCAGGGTTATGCATGTGCATGGTACGTCTATTCAGAGTTACGTCATCACACAATAAATTGGCAGGAGTTGACAATAGGTATTATTCAGAATTTTGAGTATCTATCTTCTAAACCATCAATGAATGAAGCTTTGCAAGTAGTCAAGTGCATTACTATAGGAGATATTGCCAAAGATGAGGACCTCATCCTATATTTTCTAGGGGATCCTGATTTGGAGGCACGCTTAGAGGAAGGAGAAGAAAAAGATGAAATATAGTTTGAGTGCGCCTTCCTAGAAAAAGAGAAAGGAAAAAATGGTGTACCTTATAGAAGATGAAGAAATAGAGAAACTCGATGTTGACCATACAGAGGGTACAAGTGATGTATTGGATAGTGTGGATGAGAAGACATGTGCCTACCATGAGCCATTGAAGAAAAAGAAGGTCAACATTGGCATAGAAGAAGAACCAAAATAAGCAATCATTGGTTATTTCTGGACAGACCAAGAGGTCTCAAAGATAATTGATCAATTATGTGACTTCCAGGATTTTTTCCCACACGGATACCATAAATTGAAAGGATTTCATCTCTCATTAGTGGAAATGTGGATTAAGTTGTAGGAAGGTGCGTGCCTGATTAGGAAAAGGCCTTATAGAATGAATCATAATCTGCGCATAAAGGTGAACGAAGAGATTTAAAAAAGGTTGGAATCTAGGATCATTGAAGCTACTGAATATTCTGAATGGATTAGTCCAATGGTGATTAGCATCAAGAAGGATGGAAGGATACAAATCTGTGTATACTACCGAGATTTGAATACTACATGTGTTATAGATCCTTTTCCAATGCCTTTTACTAAGGAAATATTGGAAGGTGTAGTTGGGCGTGAGATCTACTCTTTTATAGATGGATTCTCAGGGTATCACCAGGTAAGGATTGCAAAATAATACTAGGAGACCACTAATTTCACCATCAAATGGGGAATTTTTTCTTATATAGTTATGCCATTCAGGATTAAGAATGCGCCTGATGTATTTTCACGCATTATAGTGCAAGCATTTCAAGACTTTATTCATAAGTTTCTACAATTCTACCTAGATGATTGGACAATGTATGGATTAATGAATGATCATTACAAAAACTTAAGATTAATGTTTGACAAGTGCATACAGTTAAGTATCTCTTTGAATATTAAGAAATGTGTCTTTTCTACTCCTTTTGGCACATTGTTAGGTCATATTATTTGTAATGAAGTTTTATTGGTGGGTCCTACCAAAGTTGATGTTGTTTTTGGTTTTGAGAAGCCTATCAATTATAGAGAATTTCACAGATTTCTGGGGCATATGAGCTACTAAATAAAATTCATCAAAGGTTATGCCAAGATCTTCGTGCCTTTGGAAGAACTATTATGGCGTAAAGGAAAAATACATAGGGGTGAGGCGCAACAGGTGGATTTTGGTACATTAAAGGATAAGCTTACTAGTGTAACCATTTTACAATTTCCCTCTTGGGAAAATCCATTTCATGTGCATGTGGATGCATCAAGTATGGAAATTGGATCAGTTCTAGCACAGCCTGAAGAAGGGATTGTTGATCACCCTTTATGTTTTGCAAGCAGGAAGTTAACTCCAGCTGAGCATAATTACACAACAACGAAGTGTGAAGCATTATCTATGATTTATGCACTGCATAAGTTTAGGCAATACTTGTTGGCTACTATGTTTATCTTTTACACAGACCACATGGCTCTGGAGAATTTAGTAAACAAGCCCATGTTGCAGGGGCACATATGTCATCAGGTCTTGTTATTTCAAGAGTTTGACTTTTTAGTCGTAGTAAAACCAGGAAAGTGTAATTCAATACCTAACCACCTTCCTAGGATTAATTTAGGTGAGGATGCGTAGAGCATAGAAGACACAATGTCGGATTCATAGTTATTCAGATTACAATGCGCATCCACTAATTTGGAGGATACTTTTATCATTTTACAAATAGGTGTGATGTCTAATGGAATGAAGAGTATAGAAAGGAAACAACTTGTCATTCATGTCATGCCTTATATGTTGATTGGTGGAGATCTATACAAACTTGGTCAAGATGATGTTTTGCGTCGGTATGTTACTAAAGCATGAGCTTATGGGTATCATAGAGGAATCTAATGGAGGGATTGTTGATGGACATTATGTAGTTCAATCCACCGCACGTGAGATTATGATGGTTGGTTTATGAAGGGAGACATTATACAAGGATTACCAAGAATATTCTTGGTGTTGTGATCATTGCCAATGCCTTGGGAAGCCTAGGCATATCGATGAAATGCCATTGAGACCAATAGCAAGTGTGAAACCCTTTGAAAAATGGGTAATTGAGTTCGTGGACCCTATTTCCCCCTGGCACCTAGGACATGGTCACGCTACATCATTACTTGTACAAACTATCTTACACTATGGACAGAAGCAATACCTATGAAGGATTGCATTGCAGCTACTACATCAAGATTCCTTTGGGAGAATATCATAAGTAGGTATGGATAACCATTGATTTTAACAAGTGATGTGGGTACCCATTTCTTGAATGTTACTGTTAGGATATTATTGGTAGAATTAATGGTAGCCCATCATAAGACTACACCCTATCACCCACAAGCTAATGGAACTATTAAAGCTTTCAAAAATATTTTGAGCTACACATTTACAAAGATTTGTGATGTTGGAAGGAAGGATTGGGATGATAAAGTCTTTGTTATACTTTGGTATTATAGAACAACCTACAAGAGACTAAACAATTCAACACTTTTTCAATTGGTGTTCGGCGCCAAGTCTTTTTTACCGGTTGAATTTATGTTACCATACCTGCATATTTCATGCACAGGAGGATTGGCTGATGAGCAAGCACATAGAAAAACTAATGCTGTTGGATGAGAGGCACGCCATACCTTGATGGATTTAGAAAATAGGGAAAGAAATAAAGAAGGCCTGACATGATTGGCACATTATAAATAATAAATAGGAGGTGGGAAAAATGGTTCTTCTATATGATTCCAAGTTTTTGCGCCACCCTGAGAAAGTTCCAAGTGCATTGGTTGGGACCATATGTTGTGACCTATATACTTAACTCAGGAACTTTCCATTTAGAATCTTTAGATGGCACATGGTTTCTTAGTTTTCTTTAATGGGAGTAAGTTAAATCCCTAATATAAATAATTCTTCTTGGTTTTTATAATAAGGAAGTGTTTCCATTTATCTTAGGTTTCCTTTAATGCATTTTTCTTTATATGTGTTTCCTTTCATCATCACTATGTTTTTTATTTTTAGTCCTATGTTGTGTTGCGTGTTGGTGCGCCAATAGCTAATTACATTTTATGTGATTTCATGTGCAGAGGACCATGCATACCTTTAGTGTGGGGTGTATTGGAGTATAGTGCAGAGAATTGTTGGTGTGTTTCTAAGGGAGGTTGGTCTGACTGAAAAATCATTCGGGGGATATTTGTGCAAAGGTAGAAAAATGGTTTGTGTTGTGAGAAAGATGTTTTGAGATAAGTTGAGATGATCGAAGACCACACTGAAGAGAAAAACAGATTGCTCAGTGTAACATGAGGTAGGCAAAGGCTTGAGAAATTACTTAGTGATTGGCATGGAGGTTAAGTACTTCATCACAGTAAGGTGCGTAGAGAAGATCTATGGCAGTAAATTAATGTTAGCATGCTATAAGGTTATGACAGTGGAACGTGAGGTGAAGTCCAGAAAGTTTAATTAAGTAGAAAAATGTACTTTATTAAAAATTAATGTTAAGACGCGTGGGTCAAAAGGACAGTGAGGTATTTGAAAAAGTATAAATAGGGGGTTAGTGTAGTCATTTTAACTACCTTGCCATCAGAAATTTTTGTGATTCCAAGCTATTGAAGTGCGATGAGGGTGTGATACAGAAGTGAAGTACTTTTTATGAACCAATGGCATTGTGTGAACCATAATGAGACCTTGCACAGTGGCAAGTGGAGTAAATATGGAGGCAATATGGGGTTGCATAAAATTGAAGCTATAGAATTCAAGAGCTTAGGAAGACAACGAGAAGTGAACACCTAGGGCATGGGGTGAAGAAACAAGGATGGCACCAAATAATACACAAACCAAGAGACCGATGGTGGTGAAGGAGGAACCAGTTGAGATATACTCTAAAATGCAGTACCCTTTGGGTGTGATAAAATTAGAGAAGTGGAATTCAAAGTTGTATAGGTGTAATATTAGTGAGTTCAACCACAAGAAATATGAGCACAGTAAATTGATGAAGGTGGATCTAGTCAAAGATGTTCCATGTTTAGATGAGCTTAAAAACCCTAGGGTGAATGAATCGGTGCAACAGGAGTTGCATAAAGCTCTAGTTTTACAGCTATGTGAGCTACTTTTCTTAACTAAACCCACCCCGCTCTTTAAGTGGTTAATGTCATAGGTGCACGAGGTCTTTCTCTACTTTGCAGGGAGGAGAATGAGTATTTCAGGCCATTTGATAAGGAGTTTGATAGACCTATGAAACACTAGCGAGGATATGACCCTTGACCTATGCGCCAATGAAAATATTGAAGAAGTGGTGAAGCCATTGAATTATATGAGAAGGAAGGAAGGAATCAGGTTATTGCATATTTGAATGACCCGGAATTAAGGGTTGTAGCCTGACTTATCATCTACAAACTGGGCACATCGAAGTGACGGATGGATATAAATAGAAGACACATTACATACAAAGTATCAAATAAATTGCACTATAATTTTGTGTAATTCATTGTGAAGAGTATCATTGAGGAAGTACAAGTGCAGAACGAAGTTGGAGTAAAGATCACGTGGGGGTCCATCCTACTATTAATCATATTTTTGGAAATTGGCATCCCCAATGAGGAAAATCGGAAACATGTGGGTTCACCCACAAGTGCAATCATCTCCTACAGTGTAATTTTCACATTTCACCTATGATGGCTCCATCACGAATGCCTACAAGGCTTAGATGAAAAAGTGGTATGAGAGACTATACACGGACTTCGAGAATGAGTAGTGTATTCTACCTGAATTACCAACAATTGTAGGGGACCAAGTGAAGTTTGCAATTATGCAACACTTCAGCTTGGAGAAATGGGACCATGGTGCAAACTTCTATTTCCATTCACTATGAAATATTTGAAGTGTTCCATTAATCAGCTGAAGGATGCATAAAATCTGACCATTGATGCTGAAAAAGTAGATTGTGATGTTCACACTCTTCACGTAACCTACAAGTATGATGTGAGGACTAGCTTATGTCAAAGTCTTGGAACCAAATGTCCTAGATATGCATCCGTATAGATCAATGTCACTATCAATGGTTTCATCCACAGAGTACTCATGTAACTATGTCCTAAGACACGGAGAGGGATTTAAGTAGAAGTTACTGACTCCACCTTTCCAAGGCCAAGAGAGGCACCGATCCCACCTATGAGAGTGGTCATGGAAGAAGGAGAAGAAGAAGAAGGAAGTGATGAGAAATTGGACACTTCTAGGAAGAGGAATTATTGTACGCACCAAAATATCAATGGAGGCGTACGTACATCATAGAAAGGTAGAGTAAATACTTCATAACTAGAGCACGAAGAAGATAAGCAACTTGAGGAAGAAGAGCCAGAGAAGAAAAAAGTCCAATGTACATGATGTCTCTAGTTTTACGATGGAGACATGCTCAGAAGAGGATAACGCCACATTCAGAGAGGAACTTGAGGCAAAGTTCGAAGAGGAGGAGGAGAGAAGGGATGAGGCAAAGGCCAAGGTAGTAGTAGACGCACATGCAAAGGTAAATACAACTACTGTGGCAAGGCCTATGAAGATTCCAATGCAAGGAAATTCAGCCACCCAACCCACCAAGCCAAAAGAGGACGATAAGGGAGAATCCTTTGTCATTAAGGAATATATGGGGTTTGATGTAGGAACAAGCACCCCACAGAATCAACGTTCAAAGCATAAGGTGAAGAGGAAGAAGTGTATGCCTATGTCCCCTCACATAGACTTCATGGGTAATCCTAAGAAGGTGTTACACACAAGGTTCCAGAGCACCCTTTCCCCAGAGAAGTTGCTTTCTTGGGATATTTTGGACAAAGATAGGGGTGTGACAAGGACAAAGAAGATGATAAGTTGGAATCTACATTTTCATGCAGAGGAGCCCAAATTTGAGGTCAATGATCATGCAATCAATACCATCCATTTGAACAAGAACAAGGGGTCAAATTATAAAGTGGTGCATCCAAGCCACCTTACAGATGATCAAGCATACAACACATTGCATAAGATGTCCTTAGAAGTTACAAGATGGATCTTGGATGCAGAGAACAACTATTCAGACCTTAGTCGCATATAAAAAGTTAAAATAAAAAGAGATAGAAAGGTTGCAAAATGATTTGAAGAGAGAGTAGGTGTGGACTAAGGAAGAATATTATCAAGCTAGTACCTTGGTTAAGAAGGTCCTAGAAAAAAATTTGGCATTGGTGAACCAAGCCAGGACAGATTATAATGATGAAATGGAGTATTTTTACGACTTGGTGAGGATTTTGTTGGTCAAAACCAAGGATGGCGTGGAACCCATAGTTGAGGATCTCACGAAGGATAAAGAGAAGAAAAATATTGTTTTTAAGGCCCAGATTACTAAGTTAGAGGACTTTCTCACCCAACTCAAGGAGGCAAATATATTGGTACAGACAAGGGCTTCAATAGTTATCAGAAGTGTGATCCCATTATTGATGTGCAATTATAGATGAAGAGGCCATCTTCAAGGCCTTACAGGAGAATGTCCCAAAAAATAAGATTGAGCATGCCCAGTTGATAATTGACACCACATCGTAGAAGGATAAGATCAAAACCAAGTGTGAAAAACTAGAATTTTGGGTTGGTGAACTCCGAGATTCTATCACATAACGTATGGATAAGTTCAAGGGATTTTGTGTGGAACTGGTGGTGGTCATAGAGGAACTCAAGGGGAAAGTTGAAGAGATTACACCAGACTAGGTA
Organism: Taxus chinensis; assembly: GCA_019776745.2. Taxonomy (NCBI): domain Eukaryota; kingdom Viridiplantae; phylum Streptophyta; class Pinopsida; order Cupressales; family Taxaceae; genus Taxus; species Taxus chinensis. Next base: position 657,185,627 of record CM034146.1, read on the forward strand.
CCCAACATAGTGGAGGAAGAACCAGGAAAATCTATGGCCAAACTAGAGGCATGGAAGAAATTAAAAGGGGAAATAGATGCGGAGTTACCTGAACTCCTCCAGTTAACCATTTAGGTTGTCGAAACATACACCATTTTTTCCTTAGCCAATTTTTGGATCATGGAGTTTTGTTTGCAGAACGTAAAGGATTATTGTGGGCAGAAATCAAAATAGTATGGGGTAATGTTGAGCCTCTAATAATACTAATTACCTAATGCGTGGAGGGTTTTTTCAAACACCAGTAAGGTGTGAAAGCTTGCATAAAAGTAGCTTCAGGAGCAGCACGAAGGTTTACACCCAGGAAGAACAGGCTTAGGACTTACCCACATTTTGGACCATAGTTAGAGTTTTGATAAAGGACACATGGAAATATGACCATATGTTGGACCCCTGTAAAATTGACCAAGTATGAAGGCGCATAGGCATGCAAGGTCCTAGTTATGAAAAGGATGCGCAAGGAAAAAGCGTGCGAGAGAAAGGTTTAGGGAATCACATAGCAAGCGCGACGTGTGAAAGGAGGCTCAGAGACTTAGTCAATTTGAGTGCCCAGGGTAGAACATGTGAAAAGCGTGACCGGTTGCATGTGGATAAGATGCCAGCCTGGTGATAGGATAGACCCAGGAAAGAGCATGACTTGGATGGAATCTTCTAGAAGAACATCATGAGATAAAGTGGAAAGCTCAGGCCTTAACAAGTATGCTTGCATGGACCACATTCGACACTTGGCACCAGATCTGAGGATGTTGGAAGGTGATTTGGTAATGTAGGAGAATTATAAATACAAGTTCCTATGGAGTAAAAGATATAGAAGTATGAGGTATAGCGGGTTAGAGAGTGAGTGGAAGCTCTGCAGAATTATTATGAGTGGATATTTGTGTTCATGAAGGAATGTACTAAGCATGGAGTTGTAATTTTTCTTTTTTTGTTAGCTTAGTTACATACGGTCTAGTGATATGCATGACTATGGTCTACTCTCTATGACACTTTATAATGAATCAATGAATATAATGAGGTTACCTGTTATAAATAGACATGGATATTAATGGTTTTAATGCATATTTCCCTCATATGAGTTATCTTTCCTTCCATGCTAGGTATGAATGCTCGTATAATTCTTTCTGTCATAATGCATGTTCTGGATTCTGTTAAAGTACTCAATCTAAGGTGAATGCAAGGATCTAGAGGCCATTCTGAGCCCTACGGTCCTTGTATGTTTCAACCTCCCTCATAAAAACTCTTACACTAATCATAAATGATGCTTCCCACTAAACTCACATAAAAGAGAGACTCGATACCCGCGTGTGTTCCTCAGGTGAGTGCTCATCTTCTATTGGGTGATAGGATGGCGCGCATGGGGTTCCTTCCTTTTGTGATGGGAGTAAAAATGAATACATATTGGTTCCGTATGCCAGGACCTCTTTTCGAAGTTGTAGTGGCATATAGCATACATCATGATCTATGTAGTGAGGAATGACAGAGCAGTTAACATTAGAAAATGTTGAATCATGTTTCAAGAGCATGGAGGATGAATTTACTCAAAGATTTGGAACTAGACCTGAGTTTAATGCATGTAGATGGGTAGAAGAGAACCTTTACCATGATCTGTATGATACCTTCTTCTGTTGCTTCCTAGTATAACTATATGAATGGCTTTCAGCCTATGCATCTAGATCAAGTTGGCATTATGGATCACATGCATGGACCAAAAAATACTACCAAAGGTTACAAGATATAGATCTGACCATGTGGACCCGTGCTGTAGATCATTGGTGGAGAGGAGTACTAACTAGTTACACTATAGAGTATGCCATTTCCACGTATTCTTATCCAGAGGTTGTTGAGTTTGAATTTCTACGAGAACCTAGAGGAACATTTCTACGTGCTATTCCCCTATCTATGAAGATATTTATGGTTACCATGAGTTTAGAGGATTTCCCAATGGCCAGTTAAACCATTCTAAGTGTTGGGTAAGGGAGCTTGGGTGGAGGAAGACGGAAGATATCATGACAGAAAAGGAGAGGAAAGAGAGACAGCTCAAGTATAGTGAAGTGCACGTGAAAGGGAGATTGATAGACGACACGAGGCTGCTAGTGTGATGGATCTATGGAGACATACGTTGTGGGAAGGAGTTGAGGTTCACGTGGAAGATGAGGAACCTGAGCATTCTGTGATACCCCATCTTGGAAATTGCGTGAGGGGGACCCCTTCAGCTTCTTGTGAGAGTTCATCACATGGAGAAAGGAGAGTCGTTGGTGCATATTTGAACCTACCCAATGACTGAGCCCTGGCGCTTGGTTTTCCTAAAGCAGGAAGAAGTGTTGTTAACCCAGTTAATATTGGTGGAAGAGACAGATCCATGCCTAGGAGGTACAATTTTACAGTCCCTTCTTCGATGGTTGCACACATTCCAGTATTTGGAGGATTTTTTGGACAAGGAGTAACTTTACAAGGTTTCAGTCTCACATCAGGGAGTGGCATGGGACATAGTAGTGAGAGTGGAGTGCTATCACAGACCATTGGCACATAGCTCATTGGGACCATGGGGGTACTTGGCATAACTCCTATAGGCCCTATTGGACCCAGTGGTTCTAGTGGATTTGGTGGCTCTGGAGGCATAGGACCTATTAGACCTGGTGGATCAAGTGGTGGAGAAAACATTGGAGGGAACCAAGGCTCTGGCTCAGGAAGATAGGGACCCCAGCCACCACCTCAAGTATTATTTGAAATGTCTCTGTATTTACCAAATTACATGGGCATTGAGGATGTTGTGGAACATGTTCACAAGTGTGAACTTCTATGGCACGTGAAGGGTATCACAACCCTAGAATGGAAGGCTAGTTAGTTTGTAACCACGTTGTAAGGGCACACACATAGCTAGTATAGGAAGTATGACCCTCATCAAACAGTGGTGGACTATACTACCTTAAAGAATGCATTCTTGGTAGAGTTCCACATTCCTGAGTTCGAGTAGAAAAGCATCAGCGCTTTGACAGAGATTCAACAAGGAATGGTAGAGAGTGTGCAGGAGTATGATGTGTGCTTTAAAACTCTCTTGTCTAAATTATCATATGATATCCATCCTTCTCAGCATGCACAGTAATTTGTTGGAGGATTGATCACCCCTTTTAGAAGGGCCTTGTCTGATAAAACTTTCACAAAACCACACAAAGCATTGGAAGCTACCTTGCACACCAAGGTTGTTGGTAGTATTGATACTGTCATTAGCCCATTCATGGAGGCTCAAAATGTTGATATGGCAAAGCAATTCGAAAAATTATCTGTGAACGTAACCCATGAGACTCACAGTGGTTTGTGGTGCAGATATTGTGAAATAGAGGGACACGTTAAGGATAATTTCCCCCGGAGGACAGTACATGTTGTAGTGGTAGATTGTGAAATTTGTCACGGGGACCATGATACAAGTAGATGTCCTTTGTTACAGCACGCAATCAGGAAGAATGTATCTTTTTATTGCAAAATTTTCACCTCTACAACCCATGATACTAAGGACTGTAGGCTCACTGATCAAATTTCTAAGGCCATTGATCATGGGGTGTGCCAAACCAGCGTTACCAATAGTTCTAAGGATAATGATCACCATTATGAGGAGCACACAGAAGGAGGCACGTGTGGAAGAGGTTTTTGAGGAGGATTTCTTTGTCAAGGTAACTGTGGAGGAGGAAGGATTGAGTTCCCTTACGGAACCTGTTTCAATTGTGGATCTACAGAACATTACAAACGTGAGTGCCTAGATCTGTTGCATTGCTCATGGTGCAGAAAGAAACATAAGTATGAGGAGTGTCTGAAATTTTTTGAGCATATGAATCAACAACAGCGGAGTGACAAGAGCACTATAATGGTCAGTATCAAGAAGGCAAACATACAGTGGATGCCTCGGGTAACAAGGGATGAAGGTTTGGAGCATGTCTTGGTAACAACAAGGGTAGAATCCAAGCGCGTGAGAGAGGTACAAAGACAAAAAACCCTGGTTTCAAGAGAGGAGGTCATTCATGGAAAATATCCAGACCCCGCACATTAAAAGGAGATATATCAGGACACCATGGATGTTATTTGAAGCTTACAAGGGGAGATCAAGTGTCTAAAGGAGAAATCCAGGAGGGAGGAATAATGAAGGAGAGTTGAGGCAAAAAAGGGTGACCTGGATAAGGTCAAGGAGGTGTGTAAAATGCTAAGGTAGGAGAATATCATTCCCTTGCTAGGACCCTGGCTGAGAAATAAGGAACCACGCGCCAGAGAAGAGTGCGAGAGATAGGTCTTGCATGCAAACCTTTCCCCTCAAAACCTTGAATATGACAAGGAGATTACGTTGAATACATTTTTAGATGGATGGCTCCTCAACAATATCCTCATTGACACATGCACAGAGGTTAATGTTCTGAATTTGGATGCATGGCATCAGATGGGAATACCTACATTACAACCATCTTTGAATGTGTTGTATATGGAAAACATGACTAAGGCAATACCCATCGGTGTCTTGAAGGATGCGGCTATTACTATCTAGGGAGCCAAGTTTATTGGGGACTTCGAAGTCTTGGCGCTCGCCGAGGAAGACAATTTCTCATCACTATTTGGGCATCCTTGGTGTTACAAAAATAATGCGGACCCTCAGTTCAACAAAGGGTACATCAGCTTTGATAACAAGGAGGAATGAGTCATTATACCCCTGTTTGATGGGAAGTAGACACCCTCTATAGAACCACTAGGAGAAGAAGTTCTGGATAATATTTATGTGTGCTTAATCAGAGACCCTGAGATGATACACCCTACTAATGGAGTTATCTAATTTGAAGATGCTCAGTCAGTGAGTGATACCACCAGTCTGGCATGTAAAAATTGGGTGCATGGAACTTATGAATTAATCAGACAGCAGTTGAGGGGGTCAGTTACCAAATTAATAACGGCACACACGGTTAGGTGCCTTGGAGGAAAATAACTGCCAAAGTATTTAATAGGAGCCTTCCCTGAGATCTTTATGTAGGAGGTAGAAGCTTAGTGGAGGGATGAGAAGGAACGGAGGGAGATGTTAATTTATGTCTTGCATGACATAGCAGCTCAGTGGTGGGCCACACATCAAGAGATCCTTTTAGAATGGCGTGAGGTAATAATTGCTCTCTCTATCAAATTCTCCAGGAGAAATGTACCCACCATCAACAAGGAGTACCATGGGAAGGAGCCCACCTCTTTCCATATCCAGGAGTGTGAACGGGTCTAGAGAGAAGGCACGGAAGCTTTACCACCATCCCTCTGGGTGCACAAGTTGTATTCTACACTGTAGGGTTGCACGCGCACATAGTACATTCATTCGAGGACATGCCGCCAGATAAGGAATTGGCAAGAGCTTGCAGCTGACCTTATTCAAACCTTTGAATATCATAGTACCAAACCATCGGTTGATAAGGCCTTGTAGAGTATCAAGCACCTTACCATGGGGGATAGTGCTAGGATGGAAGATAGGATGTTGGAATTACTATGGGAACCAGGATTAGAGGCGCGCTTTGAAGAAGAAGAGGAAGCATAAGAGTTACAGCTTGAGTTCACGTGTTTGGAAAAAGAGAAGGTAAAGTTGGTGTATGTGATTAATGGAGAGGAATCGGAAATCTTGGATGTTATCCATTCTGTTGGGATGTCTGAGGTAGTGGACAGTGCAGATGCTCACACACGTGCCTACCATGAGCCTTTAAAGAATAAGAAATTTAACATCGGTTTAGAAGAAGAGCCTAAGGAAGCTATTATTGGGGATTACTGGATAGAAAAGAAGTATCAAAGATCATTGATCTGTTACGTGAATTTGATGATATATTTTTACGTGGGTATCATGAGCTCAAAGGAGTTCACCAATCCTTGGGGGAGATGAAGATAAAACTGAAGGACGGTGTGCACCCGGTTAGGAAAAGGCAATACCAAATGAATCCCAACTTGAGCGTGAAGGTCAAGGAGGAGATAGACAAAATGATAGCTTCTGGGATCATTGAGGCAGTGTAAAAATAAAAATGGATAAGTCTGATGGTAATCAGCATCAAGAAGGATGGGTGGATAAGGATCTGTGTGGATTATAGGGAATTGAATGTAGTTTGTGTCATTGATCCATTTCCAACCCCCTTCACTGAAGAAATTTTGGAAGGAGTCACTGGGTGTGAAATCTACTCCTTTACGAATGGATTTTTAGGGTACCACTAAGTCTGGATTGCAAAGGAAGACCAAGAGAAGACAACTTTCGCGACCAATTAGGGAAGTTTTGCATATACGGTCATGCTCTTTGGGTTGAAGAATGCGCCGGCTATCTTTTCGCGCATAGTGGTACGAGCATTCCAGGACTTCATCCATAAATTTCTTTAGGTCTATTTGGATGACTGAACAGTATATGGTCTGGTTAAAGACCATTGTGAAAAATTGAGGTTAATGTTTGAGAGGTGTAGGTAGTTGAGGATATCCCTTAACATTAAGAAATGTTTGTTTGCTACACCCTTTGGGACTTTATTGGGGCATATCATATGTAAGGAGGGCTTACTGGTAGATCCCGCTAAGGTTGCAATTATTATGGGGTTAAGGGATCCTACTAGCTAGAGTGCAGTGTGTGGATTCCTTGGGCATGTGGGATATTATAGTAAATTCATTAAGGGATATGCCAAGATCATCACACCGTTAAAAGAGCTACTTAGACATAAAAGTGCCTTCCATTGGGGAGAGGTGCAGCAAAGGGTGATTGATACATTAAAACATAGGCTTATTACCATGCCTATTTTACGGTTTCCCTCTTGGGACAAGCCCTTTCATGTTCATGTAGATGCCTCAGGGACTCGACATTGGTGTAGTGCTTGCACAGCTAGGTGAAGGGATTGTTGATCATCCTCTTTGTTTTGCAAGTAGGAAGCTGACACCAGTAGAGTAGAATTATACCACAAACAAGTGTAAGGAATTGTCAATGATCTACACGCTCTTCAAGTTTAGATAGTATCTACTGGCAACACCCTTTTTATTTTACACCAACCATATGGCATTGAAGTATTTAGTGAACAAGCCTATTCTATAAGGATGCATATGTCGATGGGTTGTTGTTGTTTCAAGAGTTTGAGTTCACCGTTGTAGTGAAGCCCAAAAAAAGCAACTGTGGGCATGATCATCTGTCGAGAATTGATTCAGAGGAGGACACGCAGAGTATTGAGGAAGCAATGCCAGACACGCAACTGTTTAGGTTGCGGAATACACCCTCGTATTTGGAAGAGATTGCAATATTTTTAAAGGAAGGTGTGGCACCATATGGAATGAAAGCATTGGAAAAGAAGTAGTTGGCCATACGCACCACACCCTACATGTTAATTAATGGAGACTTATACCAATTGGGACACGATGAAGTTTTATGTGTCTTAGAGCATGAGCGTTGGCCATCATGGAGGAAGCCCATGGGGGAAGTGTGGGTGGGCATTATGCAAGTGATGGCACCGCACACAAGATATTAATGGCAGGTTTGTGGTGGCAAACCCTATACAAAGATTGTAGAGATTATTGTAAAGTGTGTGACCATTTTCAGCGCATTGGCAAACTAGTACGGAGAGATGAGATGCCTTTGTGCCCTATTCCTAGCGTGGAGGCTTTTGAAAATTGGGCGATAGACTTTATAGGAACTATTGCAATGGCAACGTGTATGATTGGGTCACGTTATGTCATCACTTACACAGATTATCTCACAAGGTTTATAAAGACATCCTTGACTAAAGACTACATGGTAGCAACAACAGAAGGGTTCTTTTGGGAGAACATTATCACGACGTATGGATGCCCTTTGAGTCTGACCAGTGATAGGGGTACGCATTTGTTGAATGATACCATGAGGATCTTGTTATCTGAATGCATGGTGGCTCATCACAAGACTATGCCCTATCACCCACAAGCAAATGGAATCGTGGAAGCATTCAAAAAGATACTGAGTCATACCTTGACCAAAATTTGTGATGTCATAAGACAAGATTGGGATGACAAAGTATTGGCAGTATTATGGGCTTACAGGAAAACGTATAAAAGACTAAATAAAGCCACACCTTTTCAATTGGTTTTTGGTGCAGAAGTTGTTTTGCTGATTGAATTTATGTTGCCTTCTTTATGAATAGTGTGCGCAAGAGGGTTAGCTGATGAACAAGCACTGGAAGAAATAATTGATGAGCTAATGAAACTGAATGAGAGACGATCAGTCGCCCGATGGAGCCAAATAGCGGAAAAGGAAAAGAAAAAGGCTTGGCATGATCACTATATTAGAAACAAGAACTTTGAGGTTGGGCAGATGGTGTTATTATATGATTCTAAGTTTTTGCACCATCCTGGGAAGTTGAAAGTCCATTGGTTGGGTCCCTACACAATCTCATACATCCTTGATTCGGGCATGTTCCAGTTATAAGCGCTGGATGGGACGAAGTTTCCTGGACACTTCAATGGGAGTAGGCTGAAGCCCTACTATAAATAAGTCTTCTTGGTGTGTGTAAATAAGGTAGTTTTGTCAATTAGTTCAGGAGTTTCCTTTATGCATTTTCCCTTTCTTGTGTTTCTCTTTCATGTTGTTTTTTTTTCGCCCTGGGTGTCGGTAACCTTATTGCTATTTTTTGAGAATTTTTGAGTGCGTAGAGGACCGCGCATCACTTTAAGTGTGGGGTGGAGGAAATTGAAGAAGCACATGATTAAAGTACCAATGAAGTTGTGTTGAAAATCCTTGTTGAGTAGCTGGGTTGAAAGAAGTATATAAAGAGGAAGATGGAAAAATGGTTGGTTCCAGGATAAAGCTACTTGTAGATTTCACAGAGGAGAAAGCACATTTAAAGCAACACGATGTAGGTGAGAGCAAGGATCATGATAGAAGAAGTGCCTTCGGCGTAGGTTATGAGCGCGCAAGAGTCTCCTGTCAGGTTGGATTGGTTGTGTGCCAAAAGGTTGGAAGAGTTTTTGCGTAGGATGGGCGTGTAAGTGAAGATGTTGAAGACGGGCTTTATTTAAAAAATCCGCATTAAATGAACAAAGTATGATGGTAGGTGAAGTAGCATTTAATGTTCAGAAAAGAGAAAAACTATAAGGGGTCGGGGGACTCTCATTTTTACTTTGTGAAATATAAGAGTTTGAGATATAAATGAGTTCCATAAACTAGGGCTTTCAGATTTAATCGAGTGAAGGAAGATCTGTGAGATTGAAGCAGCCAATTTGATTTTGCAAACCAGAAGGGGTTACACGGGTGTTGAAAGAGTGAAGAGGTGTTGTCTTGTGAATATTTTCATCCCAGTTAGGGTTCAACAAAAACAGGGCACAGATTCAGAAGGATTGTATCACAGATTTAAGATCGGAGGATTGGAAGAAGTAAGACAAAATAACAAGGAGAGAATACGAGTCATAAAAATACCTTGACAATGGCAACCAAGAAAGGAAAGGGAAAATCCAAGGAAAAATAACCAGAACCCGTGGTAGACACAAATGAAGAATGGTATGCAGAGATGCAATACTCAGATGGGGTGTTGATGGGGAAGGAATGGGAATCCCGCTTAAGAAGTGTACCTGGTAGTGACTACAATCACTACACAAACACAATAGAAAAAGAAATGGTGTTAGAATTAGTACGCCCCACAAATAAAAGAAACACCTAAGGGTCTACCTATATACGATGATAACATTAAGGTTAAAATGGAGAAGGTAGGGTTGTTGTAACTCTATGAGTTGCCTTATTTTGGAAAGCTAGAGATTTTGTACCAATGGTTGATGTCACAGGTACACAAATATTATTTCCACTTTGCGGGGCGGAAGATGTGCATCACTCCCCAGCTGATCTCACAATTTATAGGCCTCATATGTGAGGGAGATAGCTTGAAAGATGACCTTGGCGACCAGGAGGCCATTCAAGAGACCATCACCAAGTATGACTTCAAGAAGGGGTCACGATACTATGACATTTTAGACATCAAGGACCTCATAATGAAAATGGCCACGCATTTGGTGACTAAGCTGAATGGCTAGGAGAGGTGGACGTAGGTCAACAAACCTTAGCTACATGTCTACAGGAAGATTGCAGAGGGAACCATATACAACCTATCTACATACATCACGAAGGACATTTTTAGTTGCATGAAGGAAGAGGACAGGATCCTCTTCAGCAATTTCTTTCTCACCATTGTATTTGTGGAGATTGGGGTACCTGACACACTGGACAAATTTGTATGGGAGTACCTCACCAAGGATCCTTCGTCTGTGAAGAGGTTTGAAAAATATGCCTGTGATACAATGATAGCACCCCACAAGGTGAGGCTTGAGAAATGGTACACGCACTTGTGAAACACATTCAGGGAAGACTGGAGAATCCCTGAACAACTCCCAGTGGCCACTAAGGGGGAAGCTAAATTCACAATTTATCAACACTACTGCCTAGGAAGATTCAAGCTAATAGACAAATCATGGAGCCCTTGGTGCTAGATTCCCTTCGTGTTCACTACTCAGTACTTCCAAGAGGGGGGGAATAGGTTTAAAGAGTCAAACAAGATAAGGATGGAGCTAGGTAGTCTGGACTGGGAACATAGGGAGATGAGGAAGAAGTTGAATTACTCGTTGCGGACAAGTGTGCACGTACGTGGAAAATTACGCATGTTACACGAGATTCAAATGACAAGGTTGATGATGCTACCCATCGCTGGAGGATCTGCGATGTACATGTACTTGCGCATGAAGTCTCCATACCTAAAGACCCCTTGGGGAAGAAGAAGCCAGCGTCCAAGAAAAGAGGGAGAGGAGAAGAAGAAGCACCAATTGTGTAGACTGCTCAGACAGTGACCATGTCATCCATGAGCACTAAACCCAGCACTTACATATGAAGAAATAAGTCTCTGGTGAAGGAGAGGACATCAAAGGTAGAGGTGCCTAGGAAACTTGTCTCCAAGGAAGAATCACCTAAGGAAGAAGATAAGGCCAAATCCCGTAATCAGGAACCACCTCTTAGGAAAAAGTAGAGGGTGGATAAGGAAGTCTGACTCAGAGGTTATTGAAAACTAGGAAAAATACTTGGGAGAAATAAAAGATGAGGGTGAGGGAGATGAGGACAAAGAAGAAGAGGCAGGGAAAGACCAAGAGCCACATGTCTTTAGCATCTACGACTCAGAAGAGTAGAGTGGAGATGAGAAGCAGGAGTTCATATTCACATAGTGCAAGGGCATACAAGATGAGGAAAACGCTGAAGACATGGAGGATGAGGAAGTTTCTAAGGAAAAGGAGGGAGCCATAAGTTTTACAAAGGAGCAGATCACTAAGGTGGTAGAGAGAGAAGCATAGATAATTCTTGATGTCCTGGTAGACCAAGAGTTGGAGCGTTGTGTGGACATATTACTGAAGGAGGGGAAGGAGGAGAACCTTGAAAAATATCATGATAGCCTGGGAGGCCCCGCTCTAACAATAAGCTTCCCCAAAGGTGTGCACTCGAGCAGAAGAACTATGGATGCAGAACAGAGACAGGTAATGGGCTATGTTGATGACATAAGGAAGGTATTACGTGAGCGATTCCAGAGCACCATACCCACGAAAAATCTCATATCCATGGGGTCTTTTAAGAAGGATGGCGCATACCCCAGAACCAAGAAGATTCTCTCTTGGGCATTTGAGTCCCACGTTAATGAGCCAAAATTAGAAATATATCAAGGAGAACTCTTCACATTACCAAAATCTAAGGGGGTCAATCCCTTACTGAATGCTCAGGATCTCTCAGACGAACAAGTCTACAATGTACTAAACAAGTTCGCAGTTGAGACCAAGGCTAGATTATTCACGCGCAATGACAGGATCAAAGTGTTGGAGGAAAAGTTAGGAAAGAAGGAAGAAGAACTGGTGAAGAAGGATAGGAGCTTGAAACAAGAAGAATTGATCAGCACACAACTAAGGCGCGAGTTGAAGGAAGAGAAGGTAAATGTGTAGGAAGTTTACAAGAAAATAGAGTCTATCAAAGGTGCCATCCTTTTGAAGAACCCAGACTTGATGCCACCCGCACAGAAGTACTTGTCCCTCCTGGAGTGTATAGAAGATCTAATGCGCAGCCTCACCAAGTGTAGAGAAGACCTTTGGCCCTGGAATATATAGAGTAAGTGGCCGCGCGCTTGAAAAAGGAGGACAAGTTGAAGGTGGTAGCACTCGTTGCCAAGTATAGCCAAGTACTCATGGAGGTTAAGATCATTTCCCAATCTGCAGATGTCGTATATGATACATGCGTGGATAGAGATAAGGTGGCGAGCTCCTTGGTCACCACACTTGAAGCAGAACTAAAATAATTGTAAGAAATGAACAAGGGGAACCAGGCGGAGAGGGAAAAGGTTCTGGCCGAAGTAGAGAAGAAATCAGAGGCAATTGAGGCTTTAAGGAGCTCAATTAAGGCCCAACTAAAGGAACTATACCCCTAGATTACTAGAAGTATGGGTAAACTCGAGGACCTGGGCAGACATAGATGGAGTAGATTGTGGACATTTTGGGCACCTAAGGAGTTGGCCTGAGTTTTGATGAAGTGAGCACCCTGGTGGGTGACCTCTTCCAGAAGACAAAGGGCGAGGTTGAAGTATGGAATAAGCTAGAGGAAAACCTTCGGAAAGATTTTCCCATCTTTTTGAATTGATGTCCCCCCCATTCTTCATTCTTTCCCCAATTCTTTCACTCCTTATTCTTCTTGTAAAGTGTAATACTATTCATTGGTTCCCTAGACAACAGGAATCTTGATCAAGTAAAATGTTTCTGAGGATGGAGAACAGGCGTAGTGTGGGGTGATGTTGGACCCCTGTAATATTGACCAAGTATGAAGGTGGATAGGCATGCAGGGTCCCAATTATCAAAAGGCGCGCAAGGAAAAAGCACGACAAAGAAAGGTTTAGAGAAGCACATAGCACGCGTGATGCGCAAAAGGAGGCTCAAGACTTAATCAATTTGAGCACCCAGGGTAGAACACATGAAAATCGTGATCGATTACACGTGAATAAGATGTCATCCTGGCGATAGGCTGGCCCAGGAAAGAACATGCCTTGGATGGAATATTCTAGAAGAACATCATAAGATAAAGTGGAAAGCTCAGGCCTGGAGAATCATGCTCGCATGGACCACATTTGACACTTGGCACCAGATCTAAGGACGTTGGAAGGTGAGTTGGCAATGTAGGAGAATTATAAATACAAGTTCTTGCGGAGTAAAATATATAGAAGTATGAGGTATAGCGGGTTAGAGAGTGAATGGAGCTCTGCAGAATGTACTGCGAGTGGATATTTGTGTTCAAGAAGGAATGTACTACGCATGGAGTTATAATTTTTATTTTTCTGTTAGCTTAGTTACATATGTCTAGTGATATGCATGACTGCGGTCTACTCTCCGTGACACTCTGTAATGAATCAATGAATATAATGAGGTTACCTGTTATAAATATACATGGATATCAATGGTTTTAATGCATATTTCCCTCATATGAGTTCTCTTTCCTTCCATGCTATGTATGAATGCTTGTATAATTTCTTTCTATCATAATGCATGTTCTGGATTCTGTTAAAGTACTTAGTCTAAGGTGATTGCAAGGATCTAGAGGTTGATCTGAGCTCTATGGTCCTTGTATGTTTCAACCTCCCTCATAAAAACTCTTACACTAATCATAAATGATGCTTCCCACTAAAGTCACATAAACAAGAGACTCGGTACCCACGTGTGCCTCGAGTGAGTGCTAAGCTTTTGCTAGGTGATAGGCTGGAACGCATGGGGTTCCTTCCTTTTGTGATGGGATTAAAAATGACTACACCATATCTGATTGTGGATAAGGCTAAAACATATAGAATTACAGCCCAAGGAAAACACATTCTAGAATATGATTATCATGATGGGAATAAGATATGTAAAGTAGAGTTATTTATGGTTTAGCTGGCACTTACATGTTTAGGGTACTTGAGTATGGTGAGGTATGATGACATTTGGCATGTGGTTTTCTCTTAAATGATGAATCAGTGGTGAAGGGAAGATTCCCACCAGTCTCTTAATATGTATTGATTTACAAGGAAAAAGAGGAGATGAGGAATGTGTGTGAATGAATGTGTGCAAGGAAGTAGAGAAATCTGGGAGTGAAATGCATAGGAATGTTATTGTAACTTCTGGAGTAGATTCATTTTTAGGATAGGAATTATGTTGATGTATCTGGTATGTTTTATGGATCTTATCATGTATTTGGCTACTGTAACAATGGTGGATTAATATAATGATGTTGTTCTAATTATCAGTTCTCAAAGGATCTAAGTGTTTATGTTCTTTATTATGTTCATGATTCAATTCTAGTTCATGTATGTTATTTTTAATATTCATAGCAATAATGTGGATCATTTAAGCTTGGATCTAGTTTCTTTATCTTTGTTATAAGATATATGCATTTATGTCATGTGCATTGTTATGTCCTTCATGGTAACATTCTTGATAAGGCTCACATAAAAGAGGGCTATGGCACCTTCACGTGCCTCACGTGAACTCCCTGTTTAGGCTAGGAGATATGCCAGACACGCCTGGGAATTAAAGGGTTAGGAAAAGTGACTATAGTTTAGCATTTATTACATCATTAATAGACCTAACTTTAGTCTAAGATATTATAATCTAAGGACTAGGATAAAATTATAACTTGACTATGTCCTCTAGACCCTAATAGGACTTCTCACCACCTTACACAAGTTTAATTTCTCTAAGATTATTTTCAAACACCAATACAAGCCAAAATTCCCTCAAATTTCAAATTTTCACTTTTGTAAGAAAAGTTCCTAATTCAAATTTTGAAAACGCTATACAAGTACTATCATTCCTAAATAACTCTAAATGACCCTTACCATCTACAAACTCACTATCAAATCAAAAATTTGATATGATCAACCCTATATACAAACTAGGAGTGATGTTCGTGTTTCAACGGTCTGCCATGAATCTTTTTTTGGTGAGTGTTGAGTTTATCTAGTGACCCAAACAGATGGCTACCGTCATCAGAAAATGTGGTGCATGGGTAAAGAAAATAGTTATGGGTATCTTGTTTACCAATACCCATGTTAAAAATATTGTACCCACCTGTAAAATTAATCAAAGAAGGAATCACATGGTTATAAGCCTTACAAATGTTATTTAATCAACTAGAATAAACAATGATCCTTGAAAATATAGAAGTGTGCTTATTGGTTTTGGTACCTCCTCCTCATTATCGAAATGTGAAGAATGTGGAAGTCAATCCACATTATCTTCATCATCCATGCCAATGTCAACATTGTTATTAATATGTTAACGTCTTCCTCACCCTTTTCCTCATCTTGACCAACATTACCACCATCCTCAGCCTTTTTTGGCTCTTCCACATCCTCACAAAGTGGTCATCAAATATGTGACAAACAAAAAATAAATATACAACAAATAAAAAGAAGGATTTTTGTCGAAGCTTACTTGTGTTGACCCATTGCATGTTACCATGTTGGGGAAATAATAAAATGCCCACCTATATTCCTTTATGGGATGTCGAGAAATTAATGGTGGCAGCGTAGGACATTGTTTATCCTAAATAAATCAATGTAAGAAAGCATAAATAGTTTGTAAACACAATCTAGACACTATATAAACATATTTGTAAGATATTGAGTTTGGAATTAAATGCATATTGTGTGAAGGATGAATTTTTACAATATCCATTTATATTTTTGATTCGAGTCATATGATTAAGACTTATGTGGATAAAAGATTAAGACAACCTGAAAAGGTGATCTCAATATGACATGGTTTTGAAAGAAGGATAGAGGAATTATAACTTGTTTCATCAAGGATAAATAAAAATGCATTTACTACAATCCATAAAGGTCAGTTTTTAATCACTAATTAGCCTTATAGAGGTCCAAATCATGGGAATGCATGATCAAGAACTCAAAAAAAAGGAAAGTGTCTTGAAAATTTGTGTAAGGACTATATTTTTATTGAAATCGGAGCTTTTGAGTAATCTTATAGTCTGAGAATGATGCTAGAACGTGGATATGAACCTAGCACAAGTCACCATAGTTACAAATCTGTGGAGTCACCATAGTGATGAAACTTAGTCAAGCCACATTTACACAGTCCTCAACCTGATATGCTGACAGTCATGAATAAATTAGTATGAAAGTAAATCTAATAATTCCAAGGTTTAAGAAATTGGGTTAAACTTATGGAATAAAGTTAATGAAGTGTTATAAAGTACTTTATAACCATTTGAAGACATAAAATCATGGATTGTATTGTCACAGTCAATGATAAGGACCTTAAAGAAGAGCACACAAATGATGTGATAAGAATATTGAAGGGGACATAGGAGTGTTCAAGGTGGTATCCAAGAGGTGTAGCAGAATGAGGGAATGGTGAATATGAAAAAACTTTGAAATATTCGAAGAAAATAAGTAAAAACAGAGAAGAAGGAATGATTAATGCAATAGAACAAGACTCAAGAAGCATTGGATTGTTTAGTGTTATCATAGTTTGATGAGAGTGAGAAATATGAGAAAGGTCAAAGAAAATTTAAAGATCTAGTTGGAGATGGTGAGATACTTTTGAGAATCCAATAAGGCCAAAGTTTGGAAAATGGGAAACGTAGTGATGGGGAGGTAAATGTGTGTTAACAAAGGTTGATGTAAGTGGTAAAGTATCAAAAACCTAAAATAAATATCCCACAATAACATTACCTATCTAAAATCAATATGAATCCAACCCCCACTATTGGACACACCTTCTAATATCCTCTTAGAACCTTGGTTAGATTGAGGGACATGTCCAAACTCAAGGTATGCACATAATGATGATTGGATACCAATTTATTTCTCCTATACAAATTGAAAAAAAAACATTAGTAGAAAAAAAATTGAACCGATCTATGAAATTAATATTGTCAAAAAATTAATATAGCTTACAATGTGCTCTGAATCAACAAATATTTCTAGGACTCCTTCTAGGTCATCCATCGTAACTCTGAAAAAAAAACATGTTGTTGGTAGCAATAAAAACACATTACTGGTGTTGTATGTGTAGAAGATGCAGATGAATCTCCCAGAGTTGCAAGTACCTGGTTTGTTTGTGGATAGCTTGTTCAGCCAATGGACAAACATCAACTCATAGACATCAATCCTTGATAAGTTTTCTCATATGAAGCTTTTTATTTTTTCTACCACATGATATAGAACATAACACCACTTGATACAACACCAAGGGTGATCTAGATGAAAAAATATAACACAAATAGCCTAGGTCTAATTAAGAAACTAGGTTATGACCAATATGAGTTACAACATTCTATACATTATAAAAAATCATAAGGAAAAATAAATATGCATATTGGAGTGGGACCTAATGTTACATATACTACAATTCAAGTATTGACCAACAATGAGGAATACAATATCATGTTGAAAAAGTAGTGGTTCACACAAATGGAAGTGGTTATTGACATCCCCAATGTTTTCATTAATTTTGTATGCGATGACCACATGGTTTCCCATAAACAATAGCAATCTTCATGCAATCCTAATCCTATACAAAAATACACATCTTTGTGTAATCTTCCAATTCCTATCCTTGTGACACATATGAAATTATAGAAGCATAAAAGGAAGGATAAGGTGTGTCCAAACCTTGAAAATTATAGGTTGTTCTTATCAATTTGTGAAACTCTACTTTTATTTGAAGAGGATTATGCAACTTTGTTTTGAACTATACTAACATTTTCAAACTGGTCCAAGAAAAGGTTGAGGTGATTATCATTATTAAAGGAGTAAAGTCTGAAGGAGGGTGTATAATTACTATCTGATGTTATGAAAGAAAAAGTGTAATCATTAAGTGGAATTATAATTACATTCATTCTTCAAAACTCAGTTAGGGGAAGTCATATATAATGTCTACACACACAATCAAAGAATGGTATACTAAGAAAGTATTAAGAAGATCCAAAGAATATGTAAATTTTGATGAACTAGTAGCCCATGCTCATTGAGAAGGTTGAGATTATTGTTAGGGTCATTACAAGTAAGGGATACTACCAACAAAAGAAAAGGATAGTTGGGAACTAGACACATTCCTAGAGAGAGAGAGAGAGGATAGTGAGATAGATGGAGAAAGAAATTTGGAAACTCTAACTAAGGAAGATAAGGTAAATGAATGGGTTAAAATTGTCTTGCTAATACTAGGGATAAAAATTTCTTATTGATACTATAGTTGAAATGTTTTGTTCACAAATAGATAATATTCCCTATTTTGGTTGAGGAACTTTATTCTACTATGACAAAGCAAGGATAACATGAGAAATTTGAGAAAGAGAAAATACAGCAACATAAAATAGTGCAAATGAATTAAGAACCACATGTACAAAATTATCTTTTATATGATTACATGTGTTTAAGAGAGTAAGAAAGTGACACATCACTCAAGAAAGAGTTAATCATTGTGTCATATAAATAAAACAATATACCCGTTAACCGTATTATAAAATTATAAATTAATTATGAAGAGGTCAATTAAATAATCATTAACCATTATATAATACTATCTCAAATTTTACATACGCATATACTAAATATTAATAGGTGTAAGAATCAAGAGAAAATGTAAATATTTTTTACATATATTTGATGATCTATAGGTTACATACATAATTAGATGATTCAAAAAATAACCAATAGTGCAAACGCTATACAGAAGTGTGAACATTATAAGTGTTTTTTTGTGGATATGATCCTTACAGAAGTGAGAACAAAGACTAAATAAAGAAAACAAAAGAGAAAACCCTCTCTCTAACCATAGTACCCAGTTCCAAGGTTTAGAGGTTTAAACATTGGTTTAAAGGATAAGTAATTTTTTCTATAATGTTTGAAAATTGGATAACAAGAAGGTTGGGGTGATTTTAAGTGATCAAAAAAGTAACAAATAGTTTCAAGATGATTTACTAGTTAAAAGGTTAAAATCACAGTCCTAAGACTAATAGTACACAATGAAAAGGATATGAGGAGGTGACATTATTATTTGCATAAACCTAAACATTCCTTGATGGAGGTCTATGACTCATTGAGATGGTAGGATAATAGATTTAGTTGTAAAGAATCTCAAATACCTAGGTGAGAACTTAGGTATTAGATGTTAGAGAGTGAAACCAAGTAAGGAGAGTTAAGTGTGTGAACATCTAGCACTAACTTTATGCAATGACTTTAAGGGTGATAATAGGGTTGGTGCACTCCTTTGAGGGTTTGATGAATCTTGTAAAAATGTGGGAATACAGTGAATAGGGGTATGGAATGATTGAGTGCAAATATAGATGGTATCAAAAGGTAAGAGCTTTATCAAACGTTTTCTAATACTCAGAAGAAGGGTTTAATTCAATAAGAACTTGTATAAAGTCTAAATACATGGAAGAATTCAATAAACACTGATGCAGGAGCATCAGGTAATAAGAAGCATCATGGTGTCAATTCTCCTTCTAGTCATGATTTTGGGTTATTGGAGTGTGTTAAATTCCTTGGAGAGTCTAAGTGAGTCATTTCAAGAGGGTAGGAATTTTTTAAATTGGAATTGTCTCCATATGTTTTTTCCCTCCAAAATGGGAATTTAAATTTGTAAAAGCTTGAAAGTGAATAAATTATCTTGTTAAGTGGATTAAAGGATATTTAAATTAATTTAAATATGTGTAAGTATATTTCTAATCTTCATTTGATAGTCCTAGATTGAAATGTGAGTCATAAATGATTAAAAAGATGTAAAAATGCCTTTTGTGTTGAGCATGGGCATATGAAGGGTCCAAGAGTTAGTTAGGGTTGTGAAAGAGTCAATGGATGAGATAAATTCATATGGAAGTTAGTTTTTATGGTATTCCTCAAGGAAAGGAAGATTGAGGAGAGGAAGACTGAAAAGGAAGCATGAAATTTTGTAGTTTAAACATAGTTATATGATAAAATCCCTATTTTTGAAGGGATTCAAAGGATTTTTTCTTCATTAAGAATTTTGCGCATGGTATTTGTGATTTTTACATTATGTGATCACTCTTCTATATCCTTTCAAAAGTATTTGGATTCCCCTTGACAGTTTATGAAAGCTTGGTATACCGTACTCTATTTTTGACTTGGAGAATAAAACTTGGACTATGTATGATTATAGGATTGTACTTGTATGATTTTGAGATATATTTGAATGAATATCTATTGAGGAACTCATCTTTCAATGATTTCAAGGTAGAATCTTGTTAGAATGACATTTCAAGACTTGCATGTATTGCTCTTTCATTTGCATGTTGAAGTTCTTAAGAAAACATGACTGAGAAATTGTTAACATTCGAAATAAGAGTTTATTTGTATCTTTGCAAGGTGTATGTATCTTAGAACTGGTCAAGGAGTACATGAATTTCATCTTCATGAAGTCTAAACTCTATGAATAAGGTGAATTATGAATTTTTTCTTTAAACTATGTCTTTGGTATAAGACTATGTATAGGTGCAGTGAAACCCTTATGTCCCAAACCTGTGACAATTAATTAGTTAGATAATATTCTATGCATGAAGTATACTTGGTAGCTCAGGGTCAAAGGAGGTGCAATAATAGAATTGTAGACAAAATTGTGGGTTTTATAATTACAACCAATGCATGTTATGAAGTTTTGATAACTCTCAGGCTAGCTATAGTGCTACTGTAAGGATTTTGGGTGAAAAAAAAGTAAATGGAGTCTTTAGCTTGAAGTCAAACCTCGAAACTTTCTAGGAAGCATATGAGACAATTAAGGTGAAAGGTTAATCAAGTTTTGAGCCCCAACTTACCTCTATTTTGTATTTATCTCTGACAGTTAGAAGGATGTAATCGACTTCACAGGTGACACCATTTAGTGATGCAAACATTTGTCAGGCCAATCCTTCTATGAATTTTGTCAAATATTTGTCATGAAAATTGTAGTCTTTGTTTACCCACTTAATAGTTATGCACGATGGCACTTCATCCATATAATCCTGGAAGCTCACCTAAGGCATGCACAACCACTAGGTTCCTCTGTTTTTATGCCTATCAGAAGGTTAGCATGCATTTTTTCCCATATTCATAACCAATTCAACCATTCATGCACATGACCATGTTGATTCAGAAACACATAATAAGGAAACCATTCATTGTAATTAACAACTAAGATATAAACACATGTCTGTAAATTACATTTACTTATCCATTGCAAAACACCACAATCAATACATAAATAAGTATTTTATTACACCATAGTTCAATACATCTAAGCACTAGACAATGTGTCCACCCATACAGACTCAGATCATGCTTTAGATGCCATAAACTTGAACTCTCAAAACCTCGCACTCACACACACTAGTGATTACCTAGAAACACTGGCTATATATATAAGGGTGGGGACTTTCCCTTCACCACTTACACACTTTCTTTCCTAATATGAGCCATGCGTACAAAATCTTGCATGTTTTTTACATTCTATGCTCATAATAGATTAAGCCAATTATACAACATGCATTAATCCTATTATTAGACATCCTCATATACTCTCCTTATCCCTTCTTTGCATGTGATTTTCCAATTATATCCCTTTCTTTGCTACCAAGTCATCTTACTTTAATATATTTCTAGACCTTTGCTTGATCAGCACTCTAGCTCTGCTTCTCTATTTTTAGCCTTGGCTCTGGAAAATCAGCTAATTCCCTATTCCTTTATAAGCATGCGCGAAGCCCCATGTGCTAACCTATTCTATTTCTACATGTGCCCCTGCTGCCCTGACCCTCTACGCATGCATCCTTACACATAAGCCTTTATGCTCCATGGATACTTAGTCAATTTCCTTGACCAAAATTAACCCACACTAGGTATATTGTCAATCCTCAACAAAAATCGAAAGAATTAGGTTCCTTAACTAATAACTACTCATGTCTTTTTAAGTGGTAAGAGCCCTGAAAATTCCTTATCCAAATTTTTCTCAAACTCCGTCCATCCTTCCAACTCCTTTGTTGTTTTGACTAGCATGGCATCGACTATGGGATGGTACTTTTGTGGGAGTTTACTCATCAATTTTTCCCTTGAGCTCCGCAATCATATTTTCAAGATGTCAAGATGCATCATCCAGCACATCCATCATGTGTGTTACTTAGAGAAAGAGTTCCTTCATTCTATCTCTGAGTGTGGCCTTTAGATCTATTTTCAAATCTCTCTTCTGCTCCACCTCATCCAACACCTTCTCCAACTTAACCCTGTTATCCTTCATTTTTTCTTGAATCTCTTTTAACTCTTCCTTGTCATTGACGGCATGTATGTTCACATCCTACGAAAAAAAATTGTAGTTGTAAAAAAAAATTGGTCCTCGCATAGCCTCTACATCTAGTGTCTCATACTACTCAAGATGTGTCTCTATTTGTTGTTTGTCAGACCTGTTTTTGCATGTCTATCTCCTAAATTGTCATTCTTTTACCCTTCCTCTCTTCATGAGAGAGAATTAATGCCAAGTCCCTCAAATAGTACAATGTTGTATCATATTAATCCTTGGCATGTGCCACCAAGCTTGGGTACCACGAAAGTGATAATATCCACAATGCACTCCACTTTCTTATATGTCACGTGTCCTTGACCATTTTCTTCTCTTAGCTCATGTTTGAGCTCCTCATTCCTCTAATCCTTCTCTTAAGCTTCCTCGCACATTATTTTTATGGTGGCATCCTTATCAAAAATCCACACCCCCACTTCTATCGCTAATTATTTTAGCGCATTACACACTTTCTCGTCAGTGATTATCTATAAGTCGACTACTAAAAATGATTTTCCTAGCATGGATTTAAGCCAAGTCTCTGATAATGATTCTATGCTTACTTCAAATACTGGTTCTTCCATGCGTTACTAGAATGCTAAAGAGAGCATATTTCTAGTGCCCAGGAGGGCTTCATTTTTATCAACTATAATTAGAAAAAGAAGCAAAAAAAATTTAGCCACTAAGATTTTGTATCGCACCCCGAAGAACCTTTGCAGGATCATCATTATATTGCATTAGAGGGCATAGTGGGAGCTTCCTTCATTTCCTTGTTCCCTTCTCCCTTTTCCCTATAGGTACCTTCTGTGCAATAGCATGTACTGGGCCAATTACTTCTATTATACATGTACGTGTACCCTTACCTGCATTGGTGTCCTTATCTTTTTCTTTGTAGTCTTGTTTTCACTTCAAGCACTATACGCACTATCACCTCATTCAGAATGGTCTAAACACTCACCCAAAGCGCACGCAGCTACTAGGTCCTTCCTTTGTGTTTTCTTGTTAAGATGTTTGCATGCATATTCATAATGATAATTAACAAAGTAAGCAATCAAGCATACTTAACCATTGTAATAACTCACTTTGGAAACACTTATAATAAAGAAACATATTCAGACATATAACCAATAACCAATATCAATCGCACCATTAGATCTTCAATATTCAAACATATCAATAATCATAATCCAACCACAATAACCCACTATATCCAAAAGTATTACATAATAGAATTTGAACACATAATAACCAGTATACCAAGGTGTTGGACTATAACCAAAAATATTAAACCCTAAATATGTATCATCACAACATGAATCCAAAGCTCAGAACTAAAAAGTGCCAAACCTATGGCATACGATAGGTATATATAAGGGTGGGCACTTTCCCTTCACTTCCCATCCATTCTACTAATAATAGGTGTGCCCAAAAATTGACTACATGCATGATTTACAAAAATCTTGCTAATAATAGACTTTCTAAGAATATTATGCTTTAATCCTATTATTAGCCGAATCTATGCATGTGCTTTCTCCAAAAATAGCATTTTCTTGATCTTCAAGTTACCCTATTTTTATCCTTTGTGTGATTAGCACTCCAAGTCTATTTTTATCCTTCCTTTGTAAAAATGGCTAAGTCCTAGACACTATTATTTGTATGTGTATTCCTACACACAACCTTGTTTT
Organism: Taxus chinensis; assembly: GCA_019776745.2. Taxonomy (NCBI): domain Eukaryota; kingdom Viridiplantae; phylum Streptophyta; class Pinopsida; order Cupressales; family Taxaceae; genus Taxus; species Taxus chinensis. The sequence goes on from CM034146.1 coordinate 657,209,653, forward strand.
CAATCCACAAAATTCTTCCCTAACTCTTCACACATGTGTTCCTGTGCATCATTCTCCAATTCTATTGGTACTTATTCATTTTTTAGCAACCAAAATTACCCCACACTAGATATGTTGTTTTTCCTTAGCAAAACCAAAAGCTTCAACTCCAAAAAGAATAGGAGAACACCCACCATGAATCAAAGAATAAAGAATGAAGAATATGGATTTCACTAAAGAATCAAAGAATCAATCTTCTTTAGGGGGAGGAGTACTAGAAATTCCTTGACCTATATTTTCTCTAGATCCCTCCACCTTTCTAACTCCTTATTTGTCTTAACTAGCGTGGCATAAACAATGTCAAGGACCTCTGCATAAGTTAATTCATCAATTTTCCCTTTCAGCTACTTGATCAAGTTGTCCAAATGCTTAGTTGTGTCATCCAGCACATCCATCCTATACATAATCTGAGGAAAATCCTCCTTTAGTATATCATTTAGTGCGGTCTTTAAAAGGTTTATCAATTCCCTTTTCTTCTCTACCTCAGAAAACACCTTCTCCTGTTCTACCTTATTATCCTTGTTCTTGGCATGGAACTCCCTCAACTTCACTTCATTTCTAGCAGCAAGAAAACTCACAACATGATCAAATTCATGACAGTTATCATACAAAAACTATGCCACTCGTGCATCCTCCTTAGCCTCTACTGTCAGTGCATCATACTAAGTGAGGTGTTCCTCAACCTGTTACTTTTCACTCTTCTTCTATTGAGCCAATGATTCTTCTATGGATTATATTAGGAGACTCTTCTTCTCATGTGTGAGCATATGCGCTAAGTCTTCTAAAAAATGTAATGTTGTCCCAAATCCGGATGCATGATTGTAATAACATATGCAATGCATTATACCTTCTTATACATCATGTTCATCTATCCCTTCTCTTCTCTTAGTTCTTGTTTTAGTTGCGCAATAATTTCATCCCTTTCTTGTACATCGGCGCGTAACTTCTTTATCATACAATCTTTATAAAAAATCCTTATCCCTAATTCTGTTGACAATATATTGAGCACATTACATGCCTTCTCATCTATAAGCAATTGCACTTCAATGATGGGGTAGGCTTCTCTTAAATCTGATTTGATCTGAGTTTTAGATAAGGCATGCACGTGTTGGCCTCGAAGTCTGGCTCCTCCATATGTGATTAATATTCCCATGAGAGCATATTTCTAGTTCAGGGTAGGGCCTCATTCTTATCAAATAATGACAAACAAAAGAGATCATGTGTAACCACTGTGCTCTTGTAACTGTCGACACTAAAATTTTCCTTCGTGATTTCTATTTCATTAATGTATGTATTAGGAATAGGATGTTGTTAAGTATAATTAGTAGTAGCATCTGATAGAAGATAACGATGCTTGCCGGTACAACACCGCCAATAATGTATAGTACGGTAACAGTCAAAGTACAATAGGAATGTTGTGGTAAAAAGTAAATATTTGTTCGTAAGTGGTTTGGTAATGTTAAAATGTCAAAGTTAGGGTAAGTATAGAAGTAGGGTCTACATGATTAGGAATTAGAAATATTATATTGGTAATAAGGACAAGCAGTGAGGTCATAAATATTTTGTGTATTTTATTTGTAAAAAGTCTAAAAATATGGAACCCATGTGAAATGATAAGGTTTATCTTATCTTAAAAAATAAGCTTACATGTAAAGATAAGAGTTAAGGTATTGAATATGATTCCTCAAAGTATATTTCTTATCATATCTTAGAGATAAGGTGGATAAGCCTGAAATTTCTATAAATAGAGAGGCCACCCCCTCATTTAGCATAGAAGGAAGTACTGAGAAATATTGTATGAGTAAGTGTGTAAAGGAAGCCATCATTTAGAAGGTGTGTTAAAGAAGCCATTAAGAGGTGTAATTGTGAAGTTTCTCCCATAGTTATTGTTGGAAGGAAAGTGAAGTTAGTAACACTTGAAGTACCTCATAGGTGAGATTGTAACAATTTCATGTTGATATTATAATTTACACTTATATTTCAGATTTTTCATCATTCCTTCGTATCAGTCTATGGTATTCTTGTGTTATGTTTGTTGTGGTGTTTCAGGATTACATCCACCAAACTAAAAGTTGTGCATTAGTAAATAATCATAGCAAGAGGAGTTCCCGGTGGAGAATTATCATAGTGTCGGATTGGTGATGAGAGGACATTGAGGTGATGTTACTAAAATATTGTAAAGCATTTAATTTGGGTTGGATTTGGATGGTAGATCCAAGAAGTCTTATTTTGTTGTTTTTCTTGAGAGAGGGTTTTCCATGTAAATATGTTGTTGCTCTGTGTTATGTTGCTATGAATAGTCTTGCATATTTTAATTGTGGATATTAAAATTAATTAAATAAGTAAAAGTTTGTCTAATATTGATTCACCCCTCCAACCCCCTCCCCCACCGCCTCCCCCTCACCCTCCCCCTCGCCCTCTCAGTATTAGTGTGTGTTCAACATTTCTAAATTCTAGGATTGATGTAGGACTACAGAGTTACAAAGATCAAGTTCCACAAAGAACAAATATCTAGATATCCTTATTGTTAGTTGTTCCAAAATGAATATAACAACAAGTAGATATTTTATATGGTGGAACTCTATTTCTTGGAGGACTTCCCGTCCAAAATTTGGTGTCTATCTTGTGGATGAATGATATTCCTTGTTACTATAAACTCCATTTCTTTCTATAGTTGTTTGATTGCATATAAAATGCATTTCCCTTTTTGCGGTTACTAAATAATTGTAAAGCATTTAATTTAGTGTAACACAAAACCTTAGAGGGATCATTATCATACTACATGAGAGGACATTGAGGTGATGCTACTAAAATATTGTGTAACATTATTAAATAAATTGTAATATTATTAATAATGAGTTTATAGAACTCATATTAATAATATAGTTGTAATAGTTTTATTATTGGTGAGTTGTGAGAACAACTCATGTAGTTATTTTTGTGTGAGAGATAGCCTAGAGATTAGCTAGAGATATATTAGGAGATAATGTTGAGATATTGTAGGGATTGAAGATGAGTGTTGACTCCACCATTGTAGGAGATCAAACACTATATATGTAACATCTATCAATATCAATTATTATCCTGGATAAATTCAGTTTCTATATTATTATTATTTGGTATTTTGTTGTGTAGTTTTTATTAGTGATATCAGAGCGGGTTGCCTATGCAGAAAATATATTTTTTATTTGAGTGCTCCTTTGTAAGTCATCCATGAGTGGCTCAACATTTTATTTGTGATGTACTCCTACATATATGTGTAAGTGGATCGATTCACATTACAAGTATTCACTTGACTGTATAAAATAAGGCAAATGGTATTTTATATTTATCTATATTTGTTTGGTTACATCTCAAAGTAGATCTCAGTTTCTATGTCAGCCAAGTTTGATGATATTGGTTTTGCATTAGTTATGAGAATCAACCTATAAATTATATCTTGCATTGGATTGGACTAACCTGTCAGTGTTCAAATCCCATGAATTGTAGAAATTTTTGCAGTGCATTTCATTCATAGATTTATTCAATTCAAAGGATTCATGTCAAAAATTACTATTATGAGAGATTTTTAAGGTGTCTGGATATGCAGACTCGTCACAATGAAGCTAGATCAAACACGTCCCCAACATAGCCACACATGGAAGGAGGCAGTCAATGTTGAAGACTATGCAAGTTTTGATGTACACATCTGTCTACATGTATTATTTTTGGAACAGGATAATCATATTTTTTTCTTCTCTCCATTGTTCAGTCCTGTGTGATCTATCATACACCATATCTCTTCGGTATATCAAAAGTCTGAGAATTTGGTTATGAATAGAACAGTTTTGATGGTTTTTTCCTAAACGTGAGCTCTTCAAATGCATACGCCTCTCACATGTGCATCATCCAAGATTGAATTATCAAATTTGTTACAAACTCATATACCTCTTGTACATGTTCACATCTCCTTGATTTGATGGATTCACTTTTGGCGTCAATAACCCATCGTAATGTGTCATTTTTCATTCCATTCAAAGTATCGTATAATGGTATTACTTAGGTATTTTTAAAGATATAGTTGTATCCATATTAGTAGTTCGGTTTTGTTTATTATCTTCACTTAGAAAGTGTTTTAAGCTTCAAGTTCATTCAGATATTTTAGGTCTTTCAATAGTAATAAACATTTTTCTTGTTTAAGGTTTTGTATTTTATATAGTCTTCTTTTTCAATAACTCGTTGGTTATGTATTTGTAATTGTTTGTTACAACACATAGACCCATATTCAAGTTTCTAAATAATACATAGATTTTTAGTAGTATTTCATTTCAAATATCATTGTCATATTATTCAAGTTGTAAAAAAATTTTATGTGTCATTGTGTCAAAATAGTGTCTATAGTTAAAAGGATCGAAAAATTTATTCATTGTTCATGTCATCAAAGTTGTAGTAGTCCAGTCAAAAGTGTCAGAAAATAAGTTTTAAATGTTAAAAAGTCAAATATTGTACAAATAAAAAAAATGCCTCACGGATGCATTTTCGGTGTTACCCAACATCCAATTTTTGGGAGAATAAGATGAATAATATTGTATTTCTAATGATATTTTTTATGACTTCAAAGAAGTAAAACATGTCTAGCTTCAGGGGCTCCGCCCCTTGAGCCCACCTTGTATTGCAATAGGGAGTGCACCCAGGGCGTTGCCCCTTGACCCCCCCTGTGGGCTTCCGCCCCCAAACCCCCACTTTGGGATTTCATAACCAAAGTGAAGATTTGTGGGGAAGATGCATTGACAAAAGCTGGTGCAAATTTGAGCTCTATGGTCCAATCTGATGAGTAAGTAGTGACACATTGGAGGATGGAGGCAATAGAGGAAGGAGGTCAATCAATGACATCTTGTCAGTCACCAACAATGAGGCCACATGAAGATGTGGTGGCAGTATGTGTGTATGTGTGTTTTATTTCTGAGTTGTGGTTTGTTGTTTGCAGTATGATTTCAAAGTTCCTGTTTGAATAAGTGAAATGTTCACATTGAGGGGGGACTAGAACATGGTCTCAATGTTCAATTTTCCCTCTATTCATTTTGTATTCAGTAAGCAGTGGTTCCTACATGATTCCCTGAAGGAAAGACATAGTGGACAGACAAAATCACAAAGGAAAAGCAGCAACATGATATTTGGGTTATTGGTTGTTCTGTAAAACCATCCTTTGTTTTAGGTTGTTGGTTGTCCTGTAAAACCATCCTTTGTTTTAGGTTTTGGGTTGTCCTGTAAAACCATCCTTTGTTTCAGGTTGGTTGCTTTCCTATAAAACCATCCTTGTTGAGGTTGTTGGTTGTCCTACAAAACCATCTAGATCATGAGCACGCATGGGCGGCAAGCTGCAGAAGGAAGTGTGATTATTTTTTCTACCTTGTCAACATTAGGGGAGTGTATATTGGGAATTAATAATGTTAACAATAGGGGATTGAATGTTACTAAAATATTTTCTAACATTATTAAATAAATTGTAATCTTATTAATAATGAGTTTATAGAACTCATATTAACAATATAGTTGTAATAGTTTTATTATTGGTGAGTTGTAGTTTTATTGTAATTTTCCACATACTTCCCATTAACCATCATGTCTTTAAAGAGAAATAGACCTTTATAGCCTCCTTATTCCCAATTGCCGATGTAATGGATTTGATATTAATATCATTGTCTCCAAATACACACTCTTTTTAGGATATACATATGTCTTGCACAGTGTATGGTATTCATAATATATTTTGTTTATATCGAACTTGATTTTGTGCACCTCAGTAAACTTGTTCACTGATGTCTGAAAGTATCTCGTGGTAAAATCAAATAGAATTTTGCACCAAGGAATTTTTGTTCCATCCTTCAAAAAAAACCTGCCAAAATAAAAGTGTTGATACACAAAGAACTCTTCCTTCCCTTTCAGCTTTGTGGGTAACTCGCTTGGAATGCATCACTCCTATCCAAACTCTTCACGCATTCATTTGCACCATATGTCCATCCTTATATTGTATGTATTATTAATCTCGTCACAATTTTAATCAACGAATCTCTTCACGTTTGAATTATCTTTAGGGGAACTCCCACATTTTATCATTTAGCGCATCCAGCACTCTAATCTCTAAGAAGAAAATCAACAGCAGGATCACTCCAAAATTTATCTTCTCTCCCATACCCACCTCCTCTATAATCTCTTTAGTAATGAACCCAACAAGGTTTTAGGTAGTTCCTTCAGCCATCTTCTTTGTTACATGTATCCATCGCTTGTTTACTTGTGTCCACCACTCCTGGGCACCCAAATTTATAACTAAACACTCAACCATCATGATAGCAAGGTTACTCAGTTTGGTGATATCCATTGCGCACCCTCCTTGCTGATATTTTAACAAGGTGGCAGTGATCTTCACCCCATATTCATCATCTAAGTCAGCTAAAATTTATACGTCTGAGTTTTGGAGGCTAATGACCTTCCCGCTCAATTACACCTTCAAATTCATCCTTCTTTCCACAAAGTATAAAATAGTCATCATGGACTCATGACATAAGCCATTGATAAAGTCACTCAGGCTTACCAAAATAGGGGAGCTCATAAATTTAAAGTTCCCCCACTTTTCTCAACACTTGGTATACCTTTTCATCATAGATGGGCTTGTCATCTGTGGTCCTCTCATTTTTTCTTCGAATCAACTCTATTTCTCTCTCATGCTTGTTTGAATCCGAGCGATGGTTGAAGTCACTAAAAAATCATATTTATCACATGGGACACCCAATCCTACCCCATAAAGACCCCTTTTGGATATTGCATGTCTAAATACCATTCTTCCTCCACATCCTTAGTCGTGGGATTCTCCTTTCCCTTTCCTTTTCCTTTTCCTTTTCCCATGGGTGGTGCAGTTGCTAGTTTCCTAGGTGCCATGTCGCAAAAATAATTCCAACTTATGAATGTTTTCCTATATGTGCCTTAGGTGTCTGTAATTTTTTGTTTCCGACCATCTGTGTTGAATATCCTTTCCCTTTGTTATTTTTGATCAAATATTCTCCCTATTTCTATAAACCCTAGCCAAAGAACCATGTAAACCCTTCTCCTATCGAAAATAAAACCCCACGCCACCCTTAATCCTAAAACTTCCTTCTGAAGGAGATCTCGTACTTGGTCATGTTCTCTCGTGAATCTGGTTCAGTTGATTCTTCAGGTTTGCATGCAAATTTACATTAAAATGCACCAATTTTCTCTTCACAAATTCCTAATATTTTCGTAAGGTAAGGTGAGGATCAACTCTCCCTGACTCCCATTTTATAGGTTTCCAAAAAAATGTCACATTAAATGATCATCACCTACCACCATACGACCGCTTTAATTATGCTTTTCTACTTTTTTACACATTTTTCTCTACTTTCTCTCGTGCACTGCAGTCGTAACCTTCTTGCATGCTTGCCACTTTCAATCTACATGTATTCTTTTTTTAGCTTCATTGCGTTACAACACATCTTCCCTTTGAGCTTCATACCAATTAGTTCACCCTACTACTACCTACCTTGGCATTAACCTGCACAGCCTCCTCGTCCCGTGGTCTTTGATCCAAATAATTCTTCATGAGAATCATTATCCTTATCACCTGTGATACCTCATTAATTTTCTTGTGCACACCTTTCCAACGGCATCCCACCTTTATACCATTGCACATTTAATCTATCCACCTTTCTTTATGTCCAGGCCGCAAGAAAATATATTTTTTGTGCATTTGCACATGGTTCACCCCACACTAAAAGTATGTGTGGTCCTCTACACATGAATGCAATATATAGTATTCATCTTCCCATGTGCAAACACGCTTATTACAACAAAACAAGGAAAACAACAAGAACTGAAATGTAAAAAAAAAACATGAAAGGGAAATCTAATCTAAGTGGCAATACTCCCTTATTACAAACACTAAGAATCTTATTTATAGTAGGGATTCATCCTACTCCCTTTGAAGTAACCAGGTAACATGGTGTCATCCAGCGCCTATAATTAACATGCTCCTAATTCAAGTATCTTGGTTACTATAAAAGGTCCCAACAAATGCACCTTTAACTTCCCTCGATGGCGCGTAAAGTTAGATTCATAAAGAAAGACCATCTTTCCAACTGTGAATGTATTATTCTTAATGTGCCTAACATGCCATTCTTTCTATCTTTCCTTCTTTGTATTTTGGCTCTAACGCATAATGGTACACCTCTCATCTAATTGCATTAGTTTTTCAATGTGCTCCTCCACAACTTATTCATCATCTAATCAACCTGTGCATGCAATACGTAGGGATGGAAACATGAAATCAACTGGTAGTACTGCCTCTATGCCAAACACCAACTGAAAGGGTGTGGATTTATTCAATATTTTATATTTTTTCATGTAAGCCCAAAGTACAGTTGAAAATTTATCATCCCAATCATTTCTTCCAACATCATAGATTTGTGTCAATGTTTACCCCAAGATCTTGTTGAAATCCTCTGCAGTGCCATTAGCTTAAGGGTGATAAGGGGTAGTTTTATGGTGTGCCACCATAAGTTCTGCCAACATAATTATGATAGTCTCATTCAATAAATGAGTTCCTCTATCACTCATCAAACTCAATGTGAAGCCATACCTGCTAATAATGTTTTCCCATAGAAACCTTATTGTTGTGGCTGCAGTACAATCCTTTCTAGGTGTTGCCTCTACTCACCTAGTCATATAGTTTGTATATGTAATTATTTAGTGCGCTCCAGTCTAGTGTGTGGGTAGTGCAATAGGTCCCACAAATTTAATAGCCCACTTCTCAAAAGGCTTCATGCTCACTATGGGCCTAAGGGGCATCTGATCTCTACCTCCTAGTTTTCCAAGGCACTAATAATGATCACATGTTTTAACATATTCCTTTACGTCTTTGTATAACATCTCCCACCAAATACCATCCATCAAGATCTTGCACGTAGTCGCATCACTTGAATAATTTCCTCCTATTATTCCACCATGAGCCTCCTCCATAATATCTTCCTGCTCGTACTCAAGAACACACCGACACAAGATCTCATCTCTACCCATCTTGTACTAATATCCACCAATCAGTTGATAAGGTGATGAGTGTATAGAAAGCTACTTCTTCTCCAATGTTTTCATTCCTTCAAGCATCAACCCAGTGCGCAAGAACATGAACTATCTTCCAAATCCATGGGTACGTGGTTCAACCTAAACAATTGTGCATCAAGCATTGTATCTTCAATAATTTACACATCCTCGATAGAATTGAAACTTGATAGATGATCAGACCCTGAATTACTCTTTCCTGGATTAAAAAATAACTATGAAGTCAAATTCATAGAAGAGAAGTATCCACCTACAGATGTCCCCTTATAATACAGATTTGGTGACCAAATATTTTAATGCCATATGATCCATATAGAAAATAAATGGAATTGCAAAGAATTAATCTCAAAACATGTGGAGTGCATAGATCATAGACAAAGCTTTACACTCCATTAGTGGTATAATTCTGCTATGTGGATTTCAACTTCTTACGTGCAAAGAAAATGGGTTGATTCACAATTCTTTCTCTTGGTTAAGTAAAGACCACATGTACATGAAAAAAAAATTCAAATGAAGGAAAGTGTAAAATTGATGCAGTGGTAAGCTTCTCCTTCGATGTTTCAAACACCTTCTATTATATGTTATCCCTATGAAATTTCCATTTATCTTTAAAAAACTCTTCTATAAGTGTGACGATATTTTTATATCCCTTGATAAACTTCTTGTAGTAGCCAATATGCCCCAAAAATCTTCACACTTCACTTTGATTAGTAGGATCCTCTAAGCCCAAAATCATAGCTATCATTGGCTGTGTCTACCAATAATCCTTCTTTGTAAATGATGTTCCCAAGAAAAGTTCCAAACAATGTAGAAAATATGCACCTCTTAATGTGAAGAGAGATTATCAACTTCCTACATCTCTCAAACATGAGCCTCAGATTATCACAATGATCTTTAATAAGCCCATAGACAGTCCAGTCATCCAAGTATACCTACAAGAACTTGTGAATAAAGTCATGGAAATCTTGTACTATGATGCACAAAAATACCGTTTGCACATTTTTTAATCCAAAAGGCACAACTATGTATTCAAATATTCCCCACTAAGTAGTGAAGGTGGTATTTTCCTAGTCTTCACATGCAATGTGCACCCAGTGATAGCTTGAGAACCCATATGTAAAAGAATAGATCTCGTGCCCTGCAAATAATTCTAGGATCTCCTCTATAAAAGGCATGGGGAAAGAATCTATGACACATGATGCATTAAGCTCTCTATAGTCCACATAAATCTTGATCCTCCCATCCTTCTTGATACTGATAACCATAGGGCTAACCCACTTAGACTCTTCAATTGGCTCAATAATTCCATACTTGAGCATCTTATCAATTTATTCTTTTACCTTGACATGTAATTTTGGATTCATCTTGTAAGGCCTCTTCCTAATAGGTCACACTCCTTCTTTCAACTTAATCTTCATCTCACCCAAAGAAGGATGCACAGCCTTCAATTCATGGTATCCTCTTGGAAAGAGATCTTGAAATTCACGCAAGAGTTCAATGATATTGGCTACTTCTTATTCTGACAAATAGTTTCCAATGATGGCTTCCTTGAGTGCATATTCAATTCCAATGTTAACCTTCTTCATTTTCATGGGACCATGGTACATGCGTGCCTTCTCATCTGTATAATCCATGACCTCATGCACGCTTTCTATATGGCTAACATCCAAGTTTTCTAATTCTTCATCATCAATCATATACACTAGCTTTCCTTTCTATTTTTCTTCCCAAGCACATCCTAGATGTATTTCCTTTTTCTCAAATATTTCTTCATGTGTGTCAAGATCAAGTTCTCCAAGTAACTCTAGCACAAATATTTGTCTTTTATGTAATCTCCCAAAGTGACGTGCTTCATGATCTATAGAGCTTCTTGGACTAGGGGTTTATTAGAAAAGTAATCAAAGGTTTGAACAATACCTACTGTCATCTCATGTCAGTTTGCAGTCTCTATTTTTTAGCTTAGTGTGGACATACCAAGCATGTGCACATTTGCACAATGTGCGAATAAAACTTATGTACCCAAAGTGAAGGTGGTAAGGCCTCCTGGCCTTGTTCCCGTAGTCTCTCACAATTATGGACATGTGACAAAGCAGGAGTATTCTCATGATATTCACATATGTGTGTAGGTACATTGTTCCGAGTGAACCTTTTAGAGAATTTGATTCTCACCTCTCACCATTCCAACATATTATCTCTATGTGTTTCCCACCAGCACGTTGGTATCCATGTTTCTTCTATCTCCTTCATTTTTCCATTGAGTCTCCATGGCATGCAAGAATGTATCAGGTTCCCTTCACTAGTATACTATGGTATCGGTGTTGAACCTAATCCCTCACCGTACACAACCTAATCATCTTAGTGACTCGTCCCTTAACTTCGTGCCCGTTTATCTCAAACATGTAATGAGCCCAATTATAAAAAGCAACACTATTGGTGTCACTTACAGACTATGCGTCTTACCACTGAAGCAAGCCTTCCCTTTGATGGTACCATATTTTATGGATCGTGCACCATCTGGTGCATAGATTATATTAAGCTCTTATTTACTTAATGGGCTCAACATAAGGTCATGTCTTTGCATCTTTTAGATGTATAATTACCACTCTCATATTTATTCTCAAAATATTTTTACCTCTTCTTAAAGTGCAGATTAGCATTGTTCACATAACACCAGGGTCAGCCAAGTAATACTAGGGAAATTTTCCTACTTCAACAAGCTCTAATACCACAAATTCTTCAGTAAACTTGGCTCCCTAAATAGTAATGGATGCATCCTTCAATACCCCAATAGGCATAGCCCTATTTTTCTTTGCCATACACAACACATTGTATGATGGGTGTAATGTTGATCCCCCCATCTGATTCCATGCATCCAAAGTTAACCACATTGACCTAATCACTTGTATCAATCAAAATATTACACACAAACCACCCATCAACCACCACATCAAGTGTGATCTCCTTGTCAAATTCATAATCTTATTTTTTATAATGTGTGTTTCATACAAAAATTTTTCACTTAAAATGGTTTTTTAGTCAATAGAACTATCTTAGTCATACAAAAATTCTTACAATATTTTTTGTACAGGATGATATTCTCCTATTTTTAGTACATCTTACATACTTTATTAAATGTCTGATCCATATCATTATGTGGGATGCTTATACATATGTAAATATGCTCTCTAGTATGTGGGAATTCTCCTTATAATTAATGTATCATAACAAGATGGTGATCCTTTGGGTTACTCCCAAATTATTATATTATTAGACTATGATTCTAATGTGTAACAGAATCAAGATAGTTTGCATGTATAATATCCTATTGTCTAGGGTGAGAGGATCTGAACCTTCAGGAAGATGATTGAAGATGCAAATGATAATGAGAAAACTTACCCTTGTGTAGTCACTAGTGGGACTGCAAACACATGTTATAAGGACATATTTCTTAGGAATCCACTGATCAGGAATCTTCATGCATAGTATCAAGGAGGAATCCTCACCCTTTAAATTAATATATGAGTCTTGGAGATGTGATCAGAGAAGTCCAAGGGAACTCGTCTAGAGAGATGTTACTTTCCACACCGTGTGATAGACTAGCTAGTTAAGAAGAAAACATCAAATGTGGGATAATGGATCAGGGGACCCACAAGTGTCATCAGTTCCTCAGGGGGATCTAGCTGATGGACCAAAAATGCGACCTTGAGCCTCAACTATAGGTTCATTTATAATCCTCTATTGAAAGGTTATGAGGATTGTTCATGTGCTTCATTATTTGAATCCAAAACCCCTTGCAGAAGATGGGGGAACTTGTCAAAATACTCAAACATGTCTAGATCTGGTACAGATCCTCTATTCATTGGAATGAGTCAATTGAATATGAGTTTACGAAACTACACTATTTACCAATCAACTATATCATTAGTATTTGTGTTGTAAATCTTACATGTACATGGTAAGAAAAATGTTATCCATGAATTAACACACTACATTCAATCAAGAATTTCTCTCACATCATGAGTCTTATGACAGAGCTTGCCATTGATGTAACTGATCTTTAATATGTCCTTATACATCATATTTACGTGGACACCTATGAGACCCACTGGTTAGTCTCAAGCAGATGGTTAGGAACTTAAAGTATTTTTAAAATTCATTGTCCACCTCAACAACGAATGATTTTAGAGGTGCTACATAAACAATGGTTTAACTCTAGTTGAATTAATGGAGTATCAAGACTGCCATATTGAGCATATAGCTATGTTGAAGTATGGTCTAACATGGATCCAAATTGGTTTTACCATACAAACCTATGGTCTGCAAAAAAGTCAACAATTATCATCCAAGTAAATAGTGTGCATTTCATACACTCTACTTTGAATATCATAATTCAATTGCTTCGTTATTGTTTTCCAAACACGCATCGTAACTCCTGATTTACTTTATGATAACTTACCATCCCTGCTGTCCTTGGGTGCTCTAATACTTTTCTACTCAATATTGCTAGAATGTGAAACGCAACCAAAAAGGCTATGTGAAAAGCATTATAATCCATTGACACAATCTTCTGTGGGTCATACAGTTCCTCACATGCCAACTTATGCATGTGCATCTCCTTCACACAGTACCTTCCAAATTAACTTTTCTTCCATCTATCGTCTTCCATAATTCCCTTCGCATGTAATCCTTGTGCAACTCACACTTCTTCCCATGCTTTGGTGCACCATTCATGAACACCCTTGACTATACTTTCTGGAAATTGGCTAAGTCCCTTGCATATTTCCTACATAGCCCCACTTACATACTTGTATCATACAATTGTTGCAGGTCCTTTTCTTCTGTGAGGTTGCATCTATCCTGGGGGTCTATGGACTCTTTTGTGCCTCAACTAATTTCATAACCATGCCCTCAACTAGCATTTCCACTGTGTTAGTCACTATGACCATGTGGAAGCCTGTCACACTTAAGTGTGCTACATTTTGTAACCTAGTCAAAGCACACTTCCTAGTGCACCGAATCCTTGCAATGAAATATTACACATCCATTATCTATGGTAGAAATAGAACCTCCAAAATTAGATCCAACTAGTCTATGTACCAATCCTTTATCCCAATTGACTGTCTTGAAAACAACCCTGTGTCATTTCTCCTAAAAAATGGTGCACTGTAGTATTTAGCCATGGGTCATAATTTTTAGTTGGATGCACTTCTTGGCTCAACATAAATGTGCGGTATGGTACTTGTTGGAAAGATGCTTGATGTGAGCTACAGTATCTAAATCATTCATACCTAAACATTGGTGAGAGTTTTAGGAACACCTTACGGTAGGGAAAGGTATCTATTTTCATCCATTAATACAAGCATATAATTCTGATTCTCAAGCACTAAGATGCTTTATTCTAAATCGGGGAATCTCATCCTTCACTTATTCTACAAGTCGAGAGAACTTGACATAGGGCGGTGTATCTAATAGTCTTCCATGTAGGAGATTCAATACTTCTTATTGGTAGTTGTCATTCTCCTCAACTCCATCGATGCTTGAGTTTCCCTCACTCATGCTTCATGTAAACCTAATTCTGTCTTTCCTCACTCTATATAAATCTTCCACCAGATCCACCATACTTATTACAACAGTTGTTTTTGGACCCTTTAGCATTGCTAGGGGATTTATATAGTTATTTGAAATTTTAATTTACAAGCCAATTCTATCATCAAAATATTTATTGCTAAAGGTATCACGTGCAGATAAAATCCTCTGGGCTCACATAAAAAACTTAAACTCAGCTACCTCTAGGCATGAATACATATAAATAGCTGTTTTCCAATGTATAATTACACAATACATTAGCCCACTAATGGTCTAAATCTCTATTCCACTCCTCATCTGCATCAAAAAGAGTCTCTGTAATCTTCCTACATTTGATAGTCTTCTATCCCTAGGACCCCAAATTTTATTTGATCCGTACGCATCGCCAACTAATGGTACAACTCTACTGGGAAGATGCATAAAAATGTCTCATATAATTCATGATAAATATTATCTTCCACCCACCTACGTGCATTAAAATTGGGTCCAATACTATACGTCTATGTAAAATTATATTGTCCATCTTCTACCCAACTTTCAATTCTTTGTCGAATATAATTGATATGACATACCACATGCTACATCCTGACAAACAAATTGAAAAGAGATCCCAGCGAATATAAACCAAAATGTAGTTATTGTTTTCACTTCAAGCGTTATGTGCATTAAACACCTCATTCATAATGAATTCTGAATGCTCACCTAAAAGCACGTGCATCTACCAGGTCCATCCTTTGTGTTTTCTTTTCAAGAATATTTACATGCATATTCAAAATGATAATTAACCCAAGTACTCAATCAAGTAGACTTAACCATGCAATAACTCAATTTGGAGACACATATAATAAGGAAACATAACAGATCATACTATAATTAATATTAATTGTACCATTATGTTGGGAATTTGGGACTGTGGAATAGTGCTATGATTTAATAACAAACAAAATC
Source organism: Taxus chinensis (assembly GCA_019776745.2). NCBI lineage: Eukaryota > Viridiplantae > Streptophyta > Pinopsida > Cupressales > Taxaceae > Taxus > Taxus chinensis. The sequence goes on from CM034146.1 coordinate 657,225,334, forward strand.
ATGCACACAGGATCTAAACAATTCCCCAAAATCTACAGCAGTGGAAGTATAAACTAGAATAATCCAAATCAAGACAAAGTACACACACATAACACAACATGTACTGTGGTTCTCCCAATGTGGGCTACGTCCACCAAAGATATAGATCTCATATATATAATTCAACAAGAGTACAATGCATCTCTCCAAGAGTATCTCCTCTCCTCCATATCTCTAAATGGATCTCCATGAGTGCACTACAATTGTGCTTCCAAACACTACCAACAGATCTCACATAACCAGGAACTATTGCATTTCTGAACTGCCACCAAGTTCTCTGTGGATCTACAACAAGACCTCTCACATGGGTCTACCATATGTACAGCTATGACTGTGCACCAAGAAGTAAGTATGTCTCTCCATCACTACATGCATAACCTATGCAAACATGAAGACAACCTCCCCTACAATATATAGATCTATATGGATCAACAATACAATATGATCTCATAGATCTACTATACAAGACTAGATCTACATGGATCTATAATATAAGATCTCACCAACATGTGGATCTACAAGAAGAAACTCTATGTGCTTTGCATACCATATAAGCTATTACATTGAGACAATAACTATACAAAGAAAATACAAGTACAAGACATTACCCTCTTCTCATCAATCAAATGTACCTGCTATTTCCTTCTATCCAACTCCTCTCCATGGAGACTCTATCTTCATGTAGCATGTTATTTCTTTCTCTTCTTCTTCTTCTTCATCCTCTCAATCTAGGAGAATCAAGGATCCAATTCAATCCTTCTCTTAATTATGCTTCTAAACCCTATCTTTCATGCTTATATATGCGTATATAAACTTAAGGCACTTATCCATGCAATTACAATCAATAGATCTTCTTTAATGCTAAAAATAGATCTAATTCTCGAGACTTAAAAAAAATATCCATGCACAGGTAACTGATGTCAGTTAGCCCTAACCGATGTCGGTTCCTCCTTTCCTGACCGATGTGCCTAAGTCATAGGTGACCGATGCCTGATTCTCTCCTAACCGATGACGGTTATTGTGTTTCCCAGTCACTTTGTAATGCATGTTCCAGTGAAGCTATTTATCTTCCATAACCTAACAATCTCCCACTTGGAGATAAATTTCTAAACCTCTATACCTGTACTTATACCTATACATCACCGTCCTCTACATACCATGAAGACCATCTTTTCTTTCCTTCAACAATTCTCTCAAAAATAAAACTAGGAATATCAAACCATCTTCTCAAACCAAGAAGATAAAAAACATGACTTACCAAACCATCACGAAGCTACAACTAATCCATGATAATCGAGCTATCCATACATCAAGGTCCCACTAAACATAACACCAAACCTCTCATGCAACCAAGCCATCATGACTAACACACCTGTAAGAGCTCCCACTCAAACTGAAGTACTAAGCTTCAACTACAACCATAGTCATACCTGTAAAACCAACCATGTTCTCCATCCATTTATCCATGTCTTCATGCAACCACCAATGCAACTCTCCAAAGACAAGTCAAACTGGAATATGTAAAATCAAAACAAGATCCTGGGTAAAAACAGACCATGAATGAGTTCTACATGCAACAATGGGTGATCAATCCACAAACACCTGCATAACTCAAAGAAATCCAAACATTGCAATCTATAAATCCAACCCTGCATAAACAACTAGCATGTCTAATACATTTATCTATAGATAACATACCTATCAAGGAGTAACATAATAATCAAGAGGAAATACAAACATCCCCTAATCATGCTCAAGGAAACTGAACCGTACTCATAGGAATCCATGTGAAAATCAAACATATGCATCATCATAGAATCACAAAACTAAATCTATCCAAATGTATAAAACTCACCTATACATCCATCCATATCATCGGGCTCTCCAAAAGTGCCAAGTCTCTCACAAACTAACTCCAAAGCAATATATGAATCTTATGCTCATCAATGTCAATAACAAACAACCATGCTAAACCATGCAACTTATACCAAGTGCAAATACCAGCAAACATGTAATCAACATATTGCACAAACCAAACCAAGATGAAATCAAAACAAGGACACCATCTAAAAATGGTAAATAAACTTTGTTGTCAAACTTGTAACCAAACCAACCACAGTTTCCCCTGCCCGACACTAGTTACTTCCTGACCAACCACAGTTACTAGATGACTGACCACGGTTACTAGATGACTGACCATGGTTCATCCTAACCAACACCAATCTCTGTAACTAGCATATTTTCTCTTTTAACCCTTAAAACTCTAAAAAAATTCTCTATCATCTTCACCCAGCTAATATAACCATCAACTGTAATCCCATAGGGATATCCAGGCACCATGAAATAAACTAGAAGTGACATCACAAAGCAATAAACTTAATATACTTGTAAATCTATGACTTCCCTCCAAAACCAACTAGTGCCTCTGCCACTCTGAAAAGTATAAATCTCCTCTCACTCTGCATGTGCATCATGTATCCAGTCCTGCAATGCCAACAACCATGGCTTGCTCCCACTGAACACGAAATCCACTTACACTGCCTCTAACACCAAGATCAAAAGCTAATATGTCAATGAGAAATAAAACCAAATGAAAGAAAAATATAAAAATGATTCCCTTCTTATCAAAGAATACTCCGACATCACAATAGTTTGGATTTCTTGTGAAGTAGGTGAATCAACTACTTTTCATCTTGTGTACTCAACATCTTTCGTTACTTGTAACTGTATCTAATCATGACTTTTCATTGAGGATCTTATCCTTAGACTAGATATCCTTGTCCTCAAGATTCCACACAACTAGGAAATAAAATTCAAACAACACCAAAAACATGGTGTAAATATGTGCACACTATCCAAACATAATATCATCTTGCTCCAAAAGAAATAAATAAATCATGAACCATATAGAGATACCTGACCCAAATTCTCACTAGACTAACAAAGCCAAATCCGTCCTCTTTCTAATCCAAACATTGAAGTGATCAACACTATTTCTACCTATACACATTGTGCAAGAAACATGATCCTCCAAAATAGGACACTGAACCATCCATGTCCTTTTCTACTGTAAGAAACCATGTGCAAACTCGTTGTCACAGAGACCAACTACGTTTCTCTTACCGGTACCGGTTACACTCTATGACTGATGTCGATCCCCTGAACGACATCGATGCTGCTAGAACTAACACAATGACGCAAATTGGCATAGGTCACCAAACCAGGTGCCCACTCTAACCAAAGTCGATAGTTGTGTTGAGCCAGTCATTTCAAGAACCATCCAAATCTTGCACAAAAAATTAACATCAATAATACATGCAATAAAAAATTACACCAAGATGAAATACATTACCTTACCAGCACAAATATACTCAACCACAGCTTCAACTGAGGAACGTGTTTCTCTGATGGAAACCCCGTCTTTATTTTGTGTTACTATAGTCAACTTCTCTAACAAATCCCATGCATCTAACTACACCAAAGGATGCATAACTCCTCCTTTTCTCTCATTCTCAGATCTAGATCTACAATCCCAAACATGCATGTGAAACCAAAATAATATAAGCACTGTAATACCAAGATAAAACCATACCTCAATAACCAGATCTACAATTTGATGAACATGCTTGTGCCTCCAAGAACTAGGGACACCTCAGCAACCAAGTTACATTCCATGCATCTTATTAATTCTTTAGATCTATGATTTTCTGTTTAAAAATAGGCTTCCAATTAACTGACCGCGATTACCCTACCAACATCGGTTACCATTTAACCGACACCGATCACTGTAATTTCCAGCAACCTTAATCTTCCAACTCCCACTTGAGATTGAATCTCTTCCTGCAATCTTCTCATTAGGTAAAACAAACCCTACTCTCATACATGTCATTCAAACCACTAACAAAACCATGAAGCAAACCCTTGCTCTAAAATAACCAAGCTAACCAAGCTCTGATACAAGTTGTTGGGAATTTGGTACTGTGGAATAGTGATATGATTTAATAATAAAAAAAATCATGCACACAGGATCTAAAAAATTCCCCAAAATCTACAGCAGTAGAAGTACAAAGTAGAATAATCCAAATCAAGACAAAGTACACACACATAACACAACATGTACCGTGGTTCACCCAATGTGGGCTACATCCACCAAAGATATATATCTCATATATATAATACAACAAGAGTATAAACCAACTCTTCAATACAAGAGTACAATGCATCTCTCTAAGAGTATCTCCTCTCCTCCATATCTCTAAACGGATCTCCATGAGTTCACTACAACTGTGCCTCCAAACACTACCAACAAATCTCACATAACCAGGAACTACTGCATTTCTAAACTGCTACCAATTTATCTATGGATCTACAACAAGACCTCTTACATGGGTCTACCATATGTGCAGCTATGACTGTGCGCCAAGAAGTAAGTATGTCTCTCCATCACTGCATGCATAACCTATGTAAACATTAAGACAACCTCCTATATAATATCTAGATCTAAATGGATAAACACTACAATATGATCTCATGGATCTACAATATAGGACTAGATCTACATGGATCTATAATACAAGATCTCGCTAACATATGGATCTACAAGAAAAAACTCTATGTGCTTTACATACCATGTAAGCTATTACAATAAGATAATAACTATACAAAGAAAATACAGTAGAAGACATTACTCTCTTCTCATCCATCAAATGTACCTATTATTTCCTTATGTCCATCTCCTCTCCATGGAGACTCTGTCTTCATGTAACCTATTTTTTCTTTCTCTTCTTCTTCATCCTCTCAATCTAGGATAATCAAGGATCTAATTCAATCCTTCTCTTAATTCTACTTCTAAACCCTAAATTTCATTCTTATATAGGCGTATATAAACTTAGGGAACTTAACCATGCAATTACAATCAATAGATATGCTTTAATGCTAAAATAGATCTAATTCATGAGAGTTAAATAAAACATCCACGCACAGGTAACTAATGTCAGTTAGCCCTAACCGATGTCGGTCATAGGTAGACCGATGCCGGTCTCTCCTAACTAATGACGGTTACTATGTTTTCTAGTCACTTTGTAATACATTTTCTAGTGAAGCTATTTATCTCCATAACCTAACACATTAGATATCCATATTTAGACATATCAATGATCATAATCCAACCACAATAAACCATTATATCTAAAATTATTACATCACAGAATTTGAATACATAATAACCAATATACCAAGGCGCTAGACCATGCACGTAAATATTAAACCCTAAATTTTTATCATCAAAACATGACTCCAGATCTCAAAATTAAGAATTTCTAAACTTATGGCATACGACATGTATATATAGGGGTGGGGAATTTCCCTTCACCACCCATGCACTTTACTAATAATAGGCATGCCCAAAAATGGACTACATCCATGCTTTACAAAATTGTAGCTAATAATAGACTATATAAGAATATTCTACTTTAATCCTTTAATTAGTTGAATCTATGCATGTGCTTTCTCCAAAAATAGCATTTTCTTGATCGTCATGTTACCTTATTTTTATCCTTTTTATGATTAGAAATCTGAGTCTATTTTTATCTTGCCTTCAGAAAAATAGATAAGTCTTGAACACTACTACTTTTATGTGTAATCCCACACATAACCCTATTTTCAATTCATACGTGACATCCCTAAATCTACGCATGCACATTCCTACGCATCATTCTCCATTTCTCTTAGTACTTAGTCAATTTTTAGCAACCAACGCTCTTCGTCTTTGTCGCACTCTGCCTTGCACTCTTCTTCGAGCTCCCTATTTCCACCTACATTCTCCATAAAGGGCTTTCCATGGCATTTTTCATCTTCAACATCATTCCTTGGACCCTCCTCATCATGTGCATAATAATCATCCTCATCATAATCATCATCCACATTGTGAATGATCGGGGGAGTCTATGGTACCTCTTCTCCACCAGAATTTTCTGCATCCTATGTTTCCTCACTCGAAACCACTCTAGGTTTCTTATACACTGGGGTCTTCTTCCTTTGACTTATATTTTTTAGGTAAATTTTTGGTCACTTTGGAATTACTCGTGCCTTGGCCTACCACCATGCACTCTTTTTGTTTCTTTTTTCCTTGCACTTTGATCTAGGTTACACTCCTCTTCTCCTTTCACCTCCTCATTTCCATCCTCTTCTTCTTCTTATTCCCAACAGGGAGGGTCCCTTCGTCCACTTGTTTTTTACCCAAAATCTATTTTCCTTTTTGTGGTCCTATAAGAGTAACTTCTTGCCCATCAATATACCTTCCATCCTTAAACCTAGTCCTCAAATACACATACAATTTTCTTTCTTTCTTTCCCACTACCAGAGTCTTAGAAGTGATATTTATGTTATATGCACATATGTTGACTTTCGAGGATATACATATGTAGGGCGCAGTGTATGGTAGTCAACATATACTTTGTTTGCATCTTTTATCTAGGGTACACTCCTATTCTCCTTTCACCTCCTCATCGCCATCCTCTTCTTCTTCTTCTTCCCAATTAGGGAGGATCCCTTCGTGCACTCATTTTGTGCCCACCATCTATTTTCCTTTTTATGGTCCTATAAGAGGAAGTTCTTCCCCATCAATATACCTTCCATCCTTCAACCTAGTCATCAAATACACATACACTTTTCTTTCTTTCTTTCCCACTACGAGAGTCTCAAAAGTGATATTTATGTTATATGCACATATGTTGACTTTCCAAGATATACATATGTAGGGCGCAGTGTATGGTAGTGAACATATACTTTGTTTGCATCAAAATTCAGTGATTGCACATCAAAAATCCTATTTACTGATGCTTGGAAATATTTGGTAGTGAATGTGAAGGATAGCTTACACCATGGGCTATTATCTCTAGTCTTCATGTAAATATCCCTAGGCAATAGTGTTGATACACTAAAAACTCTACCTTTCCCTCCAAGACCGAAGGTAAACTCCCTTGGAATGTGTCATTCATGCTCGAATGCTTCATGTGTTTTCCTATACCATCTATCTACTTGTATCTTATAGGTATTATTGACTCTACCATCACAGGTATACTCTATAAACCTCTACACTTGAGAATTATACTTCATTGGGTATTTTCAAGCTTTATCACCATACCCATTAGAGACCTCTATCTCGGAGAAGACAATCAAGAGGAGGAAAGTACCCCATGTTATTTATTCTACTTTCACAAACTATATGTGTGCTTACTCAATGATTCCTTCAGTAATAAAATGTGTGATGTTGTATGCATCCTTTTGTGCCATTTTATGTGCTATGTAGAGCCAATTCTTGTTCACCCACATCCATCTTTCAAATGCACCCAGCTTGCAGCTAACAAGGTGTGTGATGACTCGTGTACCTAGATCACTAATGTTGATAATATCCATTGTGTCGCCTCCCCTATGATATTTCAATGTGATGGCAGTGGCCTCTACCACCGCATCATCCTTCAAGTCATGTTCTATCTCCAAGCATGAATTACACAATCTTGTAACTCCATGCCCTAGGTATTAGATGACCTTATACTCAGCCACCCATGCCAATTTTCACTTCATACACCCTCCTTTCTCTAATCCTTGATCTTCCTTAACAATTTTGTTCCTTAGTTTCAAACTTGTTCCCTGATTCTAATTATGTAAACCCTAGCTTGATATATGTAAACCCTAAGTTGATGAATGTGAATCTCCACACATTCCCCACACTCTAGCTTCTACCTAAAGGAGATCCTAAATCAGGTCATGTACTATCTCGCTCTGGTTTGCTTTGATTCTCCTTTGCTCTTCACAATTTCACACAAATTCACACGTTATCACTCTTTAAATTCTTGAACTCTTCACAAGGTAAAGTAATAATGAAATCTCTTTGGTGATCCTTTTATTATCGCATTTATTTCTCCTCACCTACCTCCATACTACAGCTGTAAATATAATTTTTGTGTTTTTTGTGCTTTTCTCCTGCTTTCCTCTACATGCAATAGTCATAACCTTCTGGCATGCCACTACTTCTCAGGTTACAATCATCCTTGCGTGCACTCCTCTACATCGCAACCCATCTTCCTCTATGCCATATACCAAGTAGTATGTCATGTTGATGTCTTCTTTGTGTTACACTGTGTGACCTCTTTCCTATATAGTTTCTAATCCAAGCAAATCTCCCTTTAAGCACCATCATCTTAAACACATGTAATACATGTAACACTTCCATTTTTCTATCACGCACACCCACCTTGCATCCAAAGATTATTATGATTTCCAATTTATTGTGCACACCTCTAAACCAACTCTAAGGCAAGTTCCAACATCTAATATTTCATGTTCAATAGTCACTCCTGCTTCCACCCCATACTAAAGGTATGTGTATTCCTCTACGCATCAACTCAATAAGTAGTAATGAGTTTCTGTGTGTGAAAGCGCTTATTGCAAAAAACCAAGAAAATAAAAAAAACATGAAAGGAAAATCTACTCTAATGTATAATGTTACTTTATTATAAACATAAAGAAAGCTTATTTATAGTAGGGCTTCAACCTACTCCCATTGAAGTAACCAAGTAAGATGGTATCATTCAACACTTGCAATTGACATGCACCTGATTCTAGTAACTTGGTTACTATAAATGGTCCTAACCAATGGAATTTCAAATTCCCTGGGTGGTGCGTAAACTTGGAGTCATACAGAAGGACCATTTTCCCAACTGAAAAGGACCTATTCTTGATGTGGCTATCATGTCAAGCCTTATGTCCTTCCTTTTTTGTCTTCTGGCTCCAATGCACAATACAATGCCGCTCATCTAATTACATCAATTTCTCAATGCGCTCCTCCACATTATTTTCATCAAACAATCCACCTGCATGTTTTTGGGTTTTTAAATGGTACTTTAACAAACCACATTAAGGGGACAGCAAGTCCCTCCTCTTTAATGGCAGAAGTTCCCTTATTGAAAGCAAGCAACAAAACTTATATACAAATGTACAACTTAAAAAGTGTGGATTCCTGATACTTTGAAATGTTATATGCCCAAAGATCATCAATACAAAAGAATGGAAGAACTAAGGAGATGAAAGAGGAAGAACATAACAATACTTTCAGGAAATATAGATAGCATAGTATAACCTTATACGTATTGATCAAAGGAGATGCAGAATGGAATCATTTGTGTTTACAATAGATATAATTTCACAGACACAAAGTTCCTGAAATCATATTAACAAGAACACAAAGTTTCTTATCATGCAAATATGGATGATTCGCAAATTTTAACAAGGAAAGAAGGAATAACAGAGAAATAAAGGGAAAAACTTATGTATTGATTACTTTCGAATCTATTACATCTACAGAGTACTAGGATCCAACCCTGAACAATGGAGTAGAGAACTCGTTAAATAGCTTTTGAAAATGGTTACATTCGGTTACAAAAATAATGAAACTGATTCAAGAAACCGATGTCTAAACTTCTCTAATGCCTCAATCATTTCCATGCCTGGTGGAAAAACCAGATGCATCACATCATAGCCATTCATTCTGCTTCCACAAACTTTGAATTTGAGTTGTCCACGTGGGACAGATTTGCTAAAGCGGGCCTGGGGAAAACTTTTATATTTTGTGCCTTTTAGAGAAATGGCACTTCGGAACATTTCTACCTGCCCATCTGCTTATGATATAGGCCTGATACGTGGATTTACTTGAGTGGCGATGGATTCGTAGCTCTCTTTTACAATTTTAACTCTTTTCAACAAAAGCTCAAAAACTCAAAGTGCTCCGTCGACCCGTCTCCCTGCTTTGAATTTCAATGTGGGCTCAATACTTGAATTTATCCCTTGGCATGAGCAGGGCTGAAGGTCATTTTATAACTTTACGCCCTTTTTGGAAACAGAGGTAAAATTCCTAAAGTGTCCCAACAACCCGCCTCTCTAATTTTGACTTTTCAAAGCATCAAAGCTCAAAAAGGGTCCACCTTTCCATCATCGCTTGAAACATGGCCATGTGTCCCTTTGCGGGCATGTTCTGTATTTTTGTTTTTTGACTAAGTCCCTTTGTTTAGTGAAGGCTTCCCGCTCATTTGGAGACTCTATTTGGACTTGAACTTTAGAGTTGTGTCGATTAGACACCTAGAGAGTTGGCGCACGTTTGGGACCTACTTTTGGATTCACCTCCTGAAAGAGCACCAAAGGGACATGTGGGGCTTTCCACTAGTTCTCCTTTCCTTAGCCAATTCAACAACCAGTTCTGCCCCTTTTTAATTCTATGAGACCCTAGACACGTGGAGAGTTGGCGCTTATTTTGGGAACTACCTTTGGCTTCGACCCTTGAAGGTGCACCAATGAAACACGCGGCGTCGTCCATTGGCCTTAGACTTTTCAAAGGCCAATATAAATTTTTGAGGATTTGACCACGTGGAGGGTTGGCGCTCATTTGGGTTCTGTCCCTTGGGTCTCACTTTTGAAGTTGCACCGATGAGGCACGTGGCGCCTTCCATCGACCCTCTTATACTTATTCGATTAAAATGTCATCTATGTCCCTTTTCCAGACCTTATACATGTGGAGGGCGGGCACAAGTTTGAGTTCTCTTTTTGGGCCATGCCTTTTGAAGATGTGCCAATGATACATGTGGCGTCGTCCACTGATCCTTTTATACTTAACCAATTTTGGCCCACATGTAAATTCTGAAATTTTTGAGCCCTTTCTTCAACCTTCTCCTGTGCGCTCTTATCTCCTTTGACGTCGTTGGCCTCCTTTTCCGACCCTGCCCCTTCATTGTTGGATTTGCAATGTGGGATTGCATGACCAAACCGCCCCTTCTAATTTTCTTCTTTGTGGGTTTGTGTTTGATCAATTTTTCCGGGGGGAAATTGGGATAACAGGCACCAACTCAAAAATTTTGAAACTTGACTTGAAAAATGAGGGGAATTTTGAGGGTGACAATAACTAGCTCTTTCTGGGATGACTTGACTAGGACAAAGGAATGAGGCAAGATCAATAACCATAGAAAAATCTGAGAAAGTAGACCAATGCCTTATCATTTGGGAAAAGAGAGTCAAAGGAAAAACCAATACAGAAGACAACACACACGCAACGAGAAAAGAAATAAACCAAAAAGGAAAGATCAAAAACAAAACACTATACATAATATATAGAAGGACTGCCTAGTCACCTAGGATTTAAACAACTTCAAATATTTCCCATTATAAGGAAGTGGGAGAGGATATCCATCCATATAATCCAAATAGAAAACATTTTCTCAAGCAAAGTGCCTAATTTTGAAAGGACCAAACCAAAGAGAATCAAACTTACCATGGCTTCCTCAAGGTTCATGTCTTTTGTCCCACAGCAAAACAATGTCTCCCATTTGAAAATCTTTGGGTCTAGCTTTCTTGTCAAATAAAGCTTTTGCCTTCAGTTGATGAGCAAAGATTCTATTAAAAAATTGCAACCTATCTTCATCCAGCTTCTGGAGATAAATGATCCTCTTGTCCAAGGAACTAGTAAATCTTGAATCTTCAATAGCCTTCATTTGTGTGCATGGTTTTGTTTAGCTAAGTTAGAAAAATGAGAACTAACACCTAAATAGTTCTATAACAAAGCTAAATCAAAATCTAAAACACCATCAAGATAAGAGCTAAGCAAGGTTAGACAACAACATTATTGCATTAACTTTGAAGCATAAATCAAACTAACATGCTAATTATCAAAAACCTCTACTCTTTAGATTACCAACAAAATCAAATGGACCTATGTAGATTCAATGGCAATCAATAGTTGATTGTTTGATCTTCAAGAAATTAGGAATGGGAGCTCATCAAAGCATGGCTACAAGACCACTTTGATTATTCCCATATGACCTAAGAACTTGGATGAAAATGCAAGAAATGAGGCTTAGCTCTTCCAATGGTGAATTTCTCAAGAATGACAAAAGGCTTATAGTGTATTTGCTATATGCTTTACTTTTGTTTCTCAAGAATTAGGTGTAAGTGTAAAGGTAGGAGGAGGGCTCTTTATATAGCCCAATGGATAAAGGAATCTCTACATCCCTTTGCATGTGGGATAATAGAGATGTTGAGTTAGTTGTGGATAAGGGGGGTTTAGATAGGGTTGAGTTAACTTTAGGAGAGTTTAGCTTGTCCTTTAGTGACTCATGTGGATAAAGGGGGTTTATTAATTAATCAAGATGATTAATTAATAGATGTGCAAGCTTATAAAAGCTTTTTAGAGGAATATTAGCATGATTTAGACTATAGAAGGGATTAAATCAATTAAATATTGATTTATTAGTTTAATGAAAGGGGAAGCTAATTAATTAATAATAATTAATTAGTCTAGATAGAAGGAAGGATTTATTAACGGAAGGTCGTTAATTAGGGTATTTGTTGAATAGGTGACTTAATTAATTAGCGTATTGTAATTAATTAACGATGATAGGAGAGAAGATGAGCATTATTGATGATATGTCACCAATTTGTAGGAAAGGAGATAATTAGCACAATTTAAGTATTTAAATTGTTAGGTGTAATTATAGGTGTCTACATTTGCCCCTCTTTGGGGTGGCGTAAGTGACGCCACTTCAAAGATAGTAGACAAATAAATTTTGAAAGTGTAGAAGAAAAATTAGTAGAAGTGATAGATGCCCCCTCGAGTGTCGATGGGGTGATGAAAGAAGGAAATCGACGATCGAAAAAGGTGAGAGAAATGGATAGAAGAATGAGCAGAGCAAGATGCCCAGGTGAATAAGAAGAATAGTGTTGATAGGAGAATGATGTAGAAGGAGGAATGAAGATGGAAAGAAAAGAGCAAGCTTTCATCCAGTGTATTGAAACAACTTTACTGTCATCATATTGCTAAAGATCTACATCATTGGTCCTTATTAAAAATATAAGCATATGACAAAAGTAGAATGACATGAAAAGCCATACTACGAACAATTGTCCATTGCTGAAAACACCAACTCCATGCAACATACAAAATGCAATGCAATATGAGAAAGTAAAATGATGCCTAACTCCTTGCAACATACATAATGCAATGCAATACGAGAAAGTAAATAAGCTAACCTAACAGAGAAACATAATGTAATGTTTTTGTTATCAAGCTTTGATTCTAACCTGTGCGAATTAACGACAAGGGTTAAAAGATGGTTCCCCAAGCAAGGATACATGCAAGGGGAATAACGGAGGACACTTGGGTCCTATGAAAAGCAATCGTGCACTATGAAACAGTACCAAACAACTCATTGTGCCCCTACAGTACAGACATAGTAAGCAAACCAGCTTTGTTGATCGAGATAGATCAAGATGATCTATGAGTCGCACACAAGCAGGTGAGAACCAAAGAGTGATGTTTTGTAGGATGATTTATATTGTTTTTTATTTTTCTCGAAACATATTTGAATGTTTTTTGTGATTTTCTATAAGTTTTCTGAAGCTATGTACAGGAAGACAAAGAAGCATGGATGCCCCCAGCGATAGATGGGATGTAAAAGGGAAGAATGCCACGCATACGAGAAAGTGAAGATGTGATATGCCCCAACAATTAGGTGGGAGTATTCAAAAGAAAACTCTTCACAGATAGAAGGGGGATCAAGGCCAATATAAAATAGGTTCAATCATGAGGGAGCAAGGATGCCCCCAGCGTAATATGGCCAAGAAACATGTGATAGAAAGGAAGTGGGTGATTGATTTATTAAAGGGGGACAAAGGTGTCCAAAAACATAGCAAAAAGTCCATCCTATACACATGGATGTTCTAAATGATTTTTGAAGAACAGAAGATGCTATGAAAATATTTAGAAGGCGTTCAATGAAAAAGTGATTAGCCCAAGGAACAAATCATGAGACAAGACATGCGCTAAAGCAAGAGTTTGAACAAGGTCCAAAAAGTAACACTTGGTAACATACTAATCCTGTTTTACTCATCGAGATCCCATGTGTGCACATGGAAATGAATTACCTCTTGAAGGAAAGAGTTGATAGACAATAAGTGAAGACACTAGCCAATGTGTAGGAATGATTTAGTTTGAAAGGTGATTTGTGAATGGATTGTGGAAGGAGATCCGTACATTGCTCCGCTGCCAGCCAGGCATCCATAGCCCCGACGGAGATGCATTTTATTCTAATCACAACATTTCTCTACTACCAGTCAGGCATCCATAGCCCCGGTAGAGATTATTGGAAATACCCCAAGAGAGAGTTATATATCAATTTTCTTTATCTTTCAGCTTTTGCTTTTTGATTGATTGATTTTGATTCTTTTGCTTTCTGAAAAACTTATTTCAGCTCTCTTGTTTGACAAGGGGTTAAGAACCACTGATGGCTTGATGGAAGGATGTGAAATTGATTGATGATGAGGACATTGGCTAGTGTCAACAAATATGCCCAAAATTTCTTCCCAACAAGTTTATTAGATGAGAATAGTGATAGGAATCTCTAAGAGGCCAGTCGTTCTTTAATTTACCAAGGTTATGAAAGACCAAGGTCAAACAGATACCATAGAGATAAATGTCACAAAATGTGTGCGAATAGGCTAACCACAATAACATCGAAGGGATGAAAATGGTAGATGAATTGCAATGAATATGAAAGAAAGGGAAGAAAGAACATCCATGTGTACGCAATACCTGATTGCAATGTTTGATCTTTGTACCTTTGATTTTGTTTTTTTAATGTTTTAATGTTTTCTCTTTTTTTATATATTTCTGAATTGTTTTATGATTTTTTTTTATTTTTGAACTATTTTATAATTTTTTTAGATTTTTTTGGAAGTTGGGACCAACAATGTCAATCTGTATGATAGGATCCAACAACGATGTGTGTGACTTCCTTGATAAGGGAGACTAAATGCGTTTGTTTATCAAGAGTGATATTATCCCCGATCTTGATGATCGTGGTGAGTTCACACTCAACAAATGACTGTGATTTGTTTTGAAACATGGGTTTTGTATGTGGGAGTTTGAGTTCCCTATCCATAGGTTTCTGCACTTTGTGCCATACTTGATGGGTACGTTGGTGTGCATTCTGGAATCGCATTTGATTTTGGATTTTATGATCATTGGAGTTGTTGGTAGCTTTGGATCTTTTCGTATTTTTGATCTTGACTTGATAAAGAACCTGTCTGGGTTTCTTATAAGCTAATGCTTGACTTGTCTGATCCTGAGAAGTGAGAGAAGAACATGGACGTTTAGAATTGATGAGAGGAATGGAAGTGGGCTTGCCATAATCTTTGGTAGAAGAATAATGTGATGGATGAAAAGGATATGGTCCAAGGATTGAAGAAGATGGGCTAGAATGAAGGAGGTGAGACCCATAGATAGAAGACGAAGGGCTGCTAGGATGTGGCCCAAGAATAGAAGAAGAAGGGCTATTAGGACGTGACCCATAGATAGAAGATGAAGGGCTACTAGGATGTGGCCCAAGAATAGAAGAAGAAGGGCTACTAGGACGTGACCCATAGATGTAAGATGATGGACTACTAGGATGTGGCCCAAGAATAGAAGATGATGGACTACCCGGGGGTGATCCATACATAGAAGACAAGGGGCTAGTTGGATGTGCCCCAAGAATAGAAGATAGTGGAACTACTCGAAAATGTCCCACAAATAGCAGAGGGAGGGCTACTAGAAGGTGACCCACACCTAGATGAAGATGAAGGGCTACTTGGCATTGACCCCATAAGAGATTTTGATTGAGGAATTATGATAGACAAAGAGTGATTGGGTGATGAGAAGATAGGCCATGGATCAATGTAAGACCTAGGAGTTTCCTCACGTAATGAAGAATGTGAAGATGGAAGAATAAGAGGAGGATCAAGTTGCATGATCTGAGGCTCTTCCTCCATTTCTTGATAAAAGGAATCAACCTTTTCCTCACAATACGTAGATGCATCAAATTCTAAAGAGAATCCTTGCTCGTAATCTGCTAAAGGAATATCTTCATATGCCCCCATAAATGCCCTGATTGTTTCTTCATTCTGAAAGAGATCAATCGGTATGAGTTGTTGATCGACCACCAGGGGTTGATTGGAAGAAAGAGGTTCACTTGGTGTGGAAGACTTAGAATATGTTTGATGATGATTGATAGAAGAAGATGATGTGGGGGATGAAGAAGATGTGTAGCTAGATGTCTCAGGAGTAGAAGAAGGTGGTGTGGACCTACCTATACGATGGTATATCGTCTGTAAACTAGTAGGATTAAGTCCAAAGTCTGTAGATTGCAACGCATGGGTCAATTCAGATGTTTGACTTGAAGGACTTTGAGTCACACGAATCTTCAAAGAAGGAAGACTTATTGGGGGTGATTGATGAAGAAGGTCCTGCGAAGAAGGGGAGGACTGTGATTCAAGAATCACATTGGATGAATAATAACAAGGGTCCTGCAAAGAAAGAGAGGACTGCGATTCAAGAATTGTATTAGATGTTTGATTGGAGGGATTTGGAGTCACACGTATCTTCAAAGGAAGAAGATGTCATTGAGGTGACTGATAAAAGGGGTCTTGTGAAGAAAGGGAGGACCGCGACGTAGGATTCATATTAAATGTATGATGAAGAGGTTCCTGCAAAGAAAGGGAGGACCATGACATAGGATTCACATTAGATGAATAATAAAAAAATTCCTGCAAATAAAGAGAGAACCACGATTCAAGAATTGTATTAGATGTTTGATTGGAGGGATTTGGAGCGACACATGTATCTTCAAAGGAAGAAACATTGTTGAGGTGACTGATAAGGGGTCCTGTGAAGAAAGGGAGGACCACGACTTAGGAGTCAAATAAATGTATGATGAAGAGGGTCATGTGAAGATAGGGAGGACCATGACATAGGAGTCACATTAGATGACTTAGGAGTCAAATTAGATGAATCTGAATAGTAGTTTGGATCCGAATAGTAGTTTGGATCTGAATCATCAGAAGAGTCAGAGGAAATATTTGGATTGGAATCCTCAGAAGAAGAGGAAATGTTTGGATTAGAATTAGAAGAAGAGTGGGGGGAACTTGAATAATAATTTGGATCAGAAGTGTCCAAATCATACCACTGACTATGAGATGAAGGTGGGGAACGAGTTACCCGAATGGGTTCTCTAGCACGAAGAACCAATGAGGTTTGGTCATGATGGGCGTCTTTTGATTTGAACACCGAAAATTTGATTCCTTATTATCGTATGTATAAGGGACCTTACGATAATCAGTCATTGTTGGCGTGTGTTGGGTTCAAAGGTCTAAACCTAGATTGTATGATCAAAATTTTTCAAAGTGAAGAAGGTTTCATGTTGATTTGGGCAGCATAACGACAACCAACTAGACATTTCATAAATATGGGGATGCTTGTATGATTTTCCAAAAGGGAAGCTAAGGAAAACATACATCGTGATGAATCAAGATTGATAATCCAACAAGAGATGAAGGCATAAATGTCAAAGGATTGATAAAAAAATTTAGCAACATAAAGGATACAAAGGAAATATTTCCAATGTTTGATTGATGCAAAATTTGCTTGAATGTTTTTGCCAAGGTTTGAAAGATGTGTTCAAAAATGATCATGAACTTAGGCAAAAACAAGAAGATCAAGAGGATCAAAGACCCAAAAGATTGTCCTGGAAATGAATTTATAAGATGGATAAACACAAGGAATAATCACGCAAGTTCAAAACACAAAGCCAAATTAATGACCAAAGAATAATGAACGATAAAGAATCAATGGATCAAAGTGATTGTCTAAAATGGATATGTCGATGTGACAAATGAGACACAATCACACAAAGTTTGTTTGTTTTAAACCAATCAATCATCGAATTACTTCCTAAGTCTGTTTCCAAATGATAGTTGGTGTTTCAAGATGATTAACAAAATGTCACCATTTATGTCAAGTTCAAAGAAATGAACAAGGCGTAAGTAATAACAAGAAGTTAATGTGGTTCCCAAACAAAGTATACTAAAAGTGAGATTGAATTCAATCAAGACCTATATCCCAAAAAGTGGCAGTTACGATTGTGAACGACACAACAATACCACCAAGATATGTTAACCAAACTTTGTGAAAAAGTAAGGTATTAATATCAAGATGATATTGATATAAAGCACACAAGTGGTAACACTCAACACTTTTCAAAATTGAGGTATTAATTGAAATCAAACTAAAGCTAGAGTATACCTAGGAATTGTTAAAGTGTATATAGCGTAACATCACAATATAGATATTTAGGTCAAGTTAACGAGAAACAAGACATAAATACCAAAATTGTAGAGACACGATATAAACAAGATAACAATTCAAAGGAGATTCAACGTGATGAATCAAGCCTAACTATGATGATGATCTTGAATTGGGTATCAAGATCAAAAAGGCTACCAATGATATTAAAACGTCTCCACACACTTTAGATGTTTAACAACCCAGCCGCAAACATGGATGGGCGTAAATGGACACAAAAGTGGTGAAAAACAATCAATTGATAACACAAAGGTAGTCACTCTTCTTTTGATCAACAAAGTGTCAAAAGAAAGTGAAGGAAGTAGATCAATTGGGGTTGAAAAATGTTGGCCTCACTTTGGTAGAGTTTCACCTCACCTTAGGGAAAGTGAAAAACTAAGAAAAAGTAATGCTTCACATGTTTCATGATGAACAATAGCTCTTAACTCAAAATTGGCTTTGAAATGGTCAAAGTGGGCTCCTGGCCAAAGATATCTTCCTAGGTGGCTCTCTCAACTAGGTGTTACAAAGTTGTCTTAAGCGAGCTCGATTTACCCAAAAAGTTGCAATGAATAATTTGGGAGTATCTCGGCTTTACTTTACCCCCTTCAAGAACAGTGGGCAACTAGTGCATCCACGTGTACTATCACTGGGGTCGCCATACAGACAACCGGTAACGCTAACTCACAAGGAACAACTAGTCAAGTAGGTTGTGCGGAGCACTTCCCATTTCGTCCACAAGGTTCCCTCTTGCGTGGACTACTTTGGGGTTCCTAGGACCACCCCCATTGTTGTAGCTTAAGGCTTATGCCAAAGGGGTTATGTCCTAGTTTTAAGCGGATGGGACGTACCCTTATCCAAACCTGCAAATATAGTGTTTTGAATGTGGTGTTCTTTTTATCTTGTTTAATTTGATGTGGTTTTCTTGAACACCTTTTGGAAACCTGCACATGAAAACTGTATTAGTAGTTTAATTTTTTTGATTCCACCTTTCTTTGACAAGCATTTTTGGTCCTGCACAACGGATTAGTAATTTTCCATAAAAAGACTAAAGAGGATAAAACATCGTTTCTGATTCTCAAGATCGTCCTAAGACACAAGAGAAGAGCATACGCGACGTAGAATCCAACTATGAAATCAAAAATGGAAAACACCTAGTTCAAATGAAATATTTGTTCTTTTTAACAAACTTTGACATTCATTCTTTTAAGAACAAGCATTTTTCAAAACAAAAAAGATACATAGAAATCATTTTTGATTCCCAAGGTCACCTAAAAGGTGCGAGGGAAGAGCATACATGAACTCTAATCTCATGATTAAACATGCAAGGTTCATTAACCTTTTAAACAATTAAATTACCATCAAACATGTAAAAACACCCTACAAAACAAAAGTTAGATTCAAAATAAAACTTGCAAGGTGTTAGAACATCAAAGACCAAATTTTCCAAAACATTTAGACATGTTAGAAATGAGTAGTTTACTAAAAATGAAAACCTTAAATTTTTGGTAACTCAAAAACCCAAATTTATGTTTTCATTGTGTATTTCTCTTCAATACCTTTCCAATGCAACAAAAATGGAGTCGTTTCGAGTTCGGGAGAAAAAGTTATGGCCTCCGGAAGATTACTAATGATGTCTGCGCTAGGATTTGTGTGCCTGCGCCAAGGTTAGGGTGCCTACACCAAGGTTAGGGTGCATGCACCATGGTTAGGGTGCCTGCACCACCCTGTGTAAAAAAACACAGTGAGAGTTATGCCTATGCACACAGAATGATGTGTGTGCTCCCTTTCCTGGGTGACGTCAAAAATACGTCATTTTAAGATAAACAACTTCAAAAAGGTCAAATTTTTGATATGTTAGCTCAAAATTGACAACAACCCATCAAAATTAAACCCCTAAACAAGACTCAACACATGCAAAGTTAGCAAAATCATAAGAAATTTAACATTATTTCACACATGTAATATTAGCAAAAGACACCAAAAAGCTCAAAACACTCCAAATTTTAGTATGTTAGCTCGAAATTGACAACAACCCATTAGAATTAAAGCTCTAAATGAGATCCTACACATGCAATATTAGAAAAATCCTAAGAAATTGAACATTATTTTCCATATGTGTATATCAAGGGTTAGCCAAAAACTTGAAATAACAATAAAATTTGAGCTAGAATTCTAAGGGACTAAGGACCCGTCCCACCGGGCATGCCAAATGTGTGCATGGTTTTGTTTAGCTAAGTTAGAAAAATGAGAACTAACACCTAAATAGTTCTATAACAAAGCTAAATCAAAATCTAAAACACCATCAAGATAAGAGCTAAGCAAGGTTAGACAACAACATTATTGCATTAGAACTTTGAAGTATAAATCAAACTAACATGTTAATTATCAAGAACCTCTACTCTTTAGATTACCAACAAAATCAAATGGACCTATGTAGATTCAATGGCAATCAATAGTTGATTGTTTTATCTTCAAGAAATTAGGAATGGGAGCTCATCAAAGCATGGCTACAAGACCACTTTGATTATTCTCATATGACCTAAGAACTTGGATGAATGCAATGCAAGAAATGAGGCTTAGCTCTTCCAATGGTGAATTGCTCAAGAATGACAAAAGGCTTATAGTGTATTTTCTATATGCTTGCTTTTGTTTCTCAAGAATTAGGTGTAAGTGTAAAGGTAGGAGGAGGGCTCTTTATATAGCCCAATGGATAAAGGAATCTCTACATCCCTTTGCATGTGGGACAATAGAGATGTTGAGTTAGTTGTGGATAAGGGGGGTTTAGATAGGGTTGAGTTAACTTTAGGAGAGTTTAGCTTGTCCTTTAGTGACTCATGTGGATAAAGGGGGTTTATTAATTGATCAAGATGATTAATTAATAGATGTGCAAGCTTATAAAAGCTTTTTAGAGGAATATTAGCATGATTTAGACTATAGAAGGGGATTAAATCAATTAAATATTGATTTATTGGTTTAATGAAAGGGGAAGCTAATTAATTAATAATAATTAATTAGTCTAGATAGAAGGAAGGATTTATTAATGGAAGGTCGTTAATTAGGGTATTTTTTGGGTAGGTGACTTAATTAATTAGCGTAGTGTAATTAATTAATGATGATAGTGATTCTGCTTGTTCATTCCCTTGAGGATAATATTCTGAAGAATGAGTAAGGGAAATTCCATAGCCATAAAAAAAATCCATCATCTCAGAAGAAGAAAATGTAGATCAAGAATTTCTCGCGCTTGTTACCTGTCTAAGTTAATGTACCAAACTAAGCACAAAAACCCTATAAAACTCAAATTAAATTGATACCTGATAGATAAGACAAGATGCGAAGATGTAGAAAGAAAGGAAAGCCGATGTAGACTAGACAGGTGCACACAGAGCGATCCTGTAAGGCAAATTTGAGAAACCTGCGAGACACATGTACTTGACAAAAAAAGACAACGTTAAAAGATATTTGGGTGGACTGCCCGAAAAGTGGGTCCGGGAAGCGATAAGCTCCCTCGGCGGATGTCAGTCCACGTTTTCAATTAGAAGAAGAAGCATACATGATAAGAGAATGTAAATAAATGTCTAAATTTTCTGATCAAAAGTGACAAACAGGATGTAAACAGCGGACAGAAAGCAACAGAAAATAGGAAACTATGAAACAATGATGGATTTTTGCCTGCCTGAACTATTTTACCCATGTGCAGGTCAATAGGCATCAATTAGGAAAATCGTCGTTAACTGAGATAGGTCGGCATCGACTAGAGAAAATCGGCGTCGACTGGGGATGGTCGGCGTCGACTAGGGGAAAAAATTGCAGGAAGATTGAGAAATGGACATTGAAAGCTAGATCACCAATTTCCGCTGGATCTGCAGGAGCCTTTTGAATGTTGGTAAAGCTCCACATTCGCTAGATGCCAGAGAAGATTCACCTAAGAGATCAATGGAGGCTTGCGATGTCGATGTGGTAGGGGCAGAGTAACAGTACTCCTCTCAGGGATTGATTTGGACGGAATTAGCTTTCACTCGATAGATAATGCTCAGGCTTGATGTTTAGAACTCTCTGTCATTCTTTCTGTCTAACCAGAACTAAATTCTGGTCGTGTATTTGTAATCAGTGCCGACCGAGATGTAATTGGTGCCGCTCCGAAAAATTGACATCGATCGAGTACCGGTCAGACACCGATCAGGGAACAAACTCATGAAATGGCCAAAAAGGATGATTTTTGGAAGGATGCAAGTGCTCCCTCTAACTCAAATACAGTAAATATCCCATTGTATGGTTTGGGGGGAGGAGAGATAGGGAGGATAGATGGATAAAATTGATATGGGAGGTTAGGAATTGATATAGGGTAGATAAGCGGTTAAGATATATGTAAAAATTGTAATTAAATAGTTAATATTTAATTATCTATGGGTAAAACATAATGGGGTGAAATAAACTTAGGATAGATGTTTAAATCAAATATTAAATAATACCTTAAGGGAGAAGTGGTGATATAAACGTGCCCCAGGTTACCCGAGAAGGCAAACACATGCGGGGGGGACACTAAATTGGGTAACCAATTTTAGGTGTTTACATTTTTCCCCTTTTTTCAAGTAACTTGCGATAAGCAAAGTTGCAAGACAAAAACAAGGAGTTGGAAGAAAGCAAGAAAAAGTGATGATGTGATCCCCCTCAAACTAGGGATGGGGTGGGCCCCGAAAGAGCAACCGATCCCAAGTTTGAAAAAGGTAGATGAAAACACAAGATGCCCCAACTAGATGCATGAAGTAGATCTGATCATTAATGACGCACAAAAATAATGAAAAGGCAGTAACCTAAGGAACTCATATTGGTAGGGCAGACTAGACAGTCTTCGCATGAGATGACATTAGTACCTACAGACCCATGAGTGTAAGGAAGGATGCAAAATAGTAGCACCTAAAGAGAGACACATTGGTAGGGACAACTAGATGGTCTACGAAGCAGACGACGTTAGTGCCTATGGACTCGTTATCCTTAAGCTGCCAAAAATGCGAGTGCCCCATGTACATGGAACAAACTCGAAATGGGTGAGAATGTCGAAAGTATGTGCCAAAAGGTAACACTCAGGGCATAATAATGACCAGATAAATAAGCCAAGCATCAACACTATGGCAAAAAGATTAGGAGATGGAAGAAAGCAATGTGAAGAAGCAAAAGTGGAACCAATTCGACAACTATGGGCCTAAATCGGTTTCGATCAAGCTAAAGTCAACGTTTCTCTAAAGAAATCAGCACCGACCATAAAAATCGGCACCGACCGTACCGAGCCCATATAAATATGTGAGAGGAAAATGTGAACGATTTATTTAGACCGCGACGATTGATTTAGAGAGAGTCAAAAACTGATTTTGAGCAACATGTAAGCCCCTGGGAGTAGTCAGAAGCAGAAGAGGACACGACCTGGGGTAATTGGATCCTCCTTAATCTCATGTACATGTTTACCATTAAATAGCACACTAGAATGCCAGTTTTTAGGGAAAAAAGGGAATAAGTGGGAAGCCAGAGTGTTTTTGACACTCTACCTCCCAATCGGTGTCAATTGGAAAAATCAACGACGATTAGATGAAATCGGCACCGATTAACTTCAATCGTCATCGACTAGATTATATCGACGCCAATTGATCTAAATCGACGCCGATTGGACCAAATAGACTGATAAGGTGATAGAATTTGTTTTTGATGTTCTGATTTGGATAAATGGGAAGCTAACATTGCTCTTGACGTCATGGATATAGGCATGAGAGGTGTTACACATGCGGGATGCTATTCCCAAGCTTCTAGAGACCATTCTCCCTGATGTGACTGACGCAGATTGGCACCACCTAGAGCTAGCCAGGCTCGGGGGCTTTCGGTACTACCCACAGGTGCCTCGAGATGTAGAGCTGATGTGAGCACTAGTACGGTGATGGGATAGCAGGACATGCACTTTCTGGTTCAGGACAGGTGAGATGACCATCACCCACGAGGATATATATAGGATCATGAGGCTACCGATCACCGGGGACCTGATTGAGATTACTCCATGAGAGCAGTAGCAGAGGGCCCTAGGATGATTGTATGGAGACAGGGCAGACGATTCAGAGATAATGTCTCGGGGCGGTGAGGATAGCCTCACATTATAGACAGGGTGATGTCAGGAGCAGACGGATAGCGCTGATTCAAATGGTGATCTTCTATTTTACTCTGCCAGTTTCAAGAGGTGGGAGATTTCCATTGCTGTTACTAGACTATGTGTGTGACATCCTACAATTCAGACAGGTGTTCACGTTTTGCCGATGCCCTGATAGCTCAGATATACTATGAGTTATGGATGTACACCACCAGTAGGCGGACAGGTATCGATGTTAGCTTTGTGCTCCATTGCTGGGCATATGAGCACATAGCAACGATCAGGCCATTTGGGCTTCCATGGATGCCAGCAGTAGTGGGGGCCCTCGATTATGGATTCTGGCGATGGCAGGCCAACATGGCCCTAGGAGATACAGGGAGATCTGCGGAGTGGTATGCTGAGAGTTTCAGGACGCTGACACCAGAGCAGGTGATTTGGAGACCATATTAGGTCTATCCGACATGGGCCGGTCAGGAGGCTCACCTGGTGGGGCTGAGACGGAGCAGGGTGGTTAGGGGCTGCATGCCAGATATGTGGGAGCGCGTCCTGTTTATACGGGTATTGAGGTAGTTTGGCCTAGTTCAGACAGTTCTGACCACTTACAGGCCATACAGGTGCAGGATAGCAGAGAGACCGATCTACCAATTTTGATCCCGACATATCCATTGAGGGAGGCCCCACCTTCCAGAGATAGTGATGATGACATCAGAGTAGATGATGGCTATGTGGCATGGTATTCTACATAGCTACCACGACACCTGCCAGCATCTATAGACGTAGATGAGGAGGACATAGCCGCAATGTTGGAGAGGCTAGAGGGAGAGCATGCTACCCTGGTGCAGACACACCAATCTTCCCTCGAGGAGATTAGAGCTCATGATAGAGGAGAGGGATGCACTGATACTAGAGAGAGACACAAACACGTCAGGAGTGAGATATAACGATCTAAGCAGAGGGATCGCTACCATCGACACATAGAGAGGCCCTTAGGGCCAAATACGGTGATACAGGCACTATTTCAGAGTCTGGGTCACAGGGTGCGACATTAGGAGGGCCACCACCAGCAGCACCAGCAGTGCCATTACGAGCACCTGGTACGGTGAGCCTGAGCACTTATCAGTCTCTCCTTGCCGAGGTGAGATACTATGAGGACACCCTGGCACAGCATGCCCCTGATGTGCCTTGTTACGATGTGAGGAGGAGATCAGCGACAGTCATAGCTAGTGGTGCATCAGAGGGAGGGAGCACTGAGGAGAGATCGAGGTGGCGGCAGGCCCCCAGTAGTAGGTGCTTCTAGCCCGATAGGCGGTGGCTAGGAGAGACAGCCTGGACTAGAGGAGGGTGGAGGAGATAGTGTCTTCCACCTATCAGATTTTACGATATAGATATGTTATATTTTTGTATCGATATATTGATGTAGCCTCAATTTGAAGGCATTTTGATGTATGATATAGATGGATTGATTGAAATCCATCCATTCTTTGTTGTACAGACACTCATGTATATATATATATATATATATATATATAGATTCATCATTTTCTGTGTTATGTGATTGTACTCATGTATTTAATTTTGATAGATATGGATAGATGTAGCGTAATTGTGATGGATACAGACATATGCTGATAGAGGATAAATAGATTTGATTTGATAGGCATAGACATAGACGATAGATCTAGATGTGATGGGATTTGATGTGATTGATATGTTTAAGATGTTAATTTAATTTTGATGAAAATAGATATAGATAGATGTAGTGTAAGTTTGATGGTCATAAACATGTGCTAATAGAGGATAGATAGATGTGATGTGGTTGGATGTGTTTGATTAGATTTGATATGTTTAGGAAGCTAACTTAATTTTGATGAAATAGATATAGATGGATGTGTATTTAGACAAAGTAGATAAGATGAGTATAGATAGATGGTAGATTTTGACTAAATTAACATGTTAAGTGGAAATGCTTTTTGTGACAGCAAAGGATGTAATGATATGATCTTTGATTAGAAAATAAAAAGAAATACACCTAGATAGAAATAAGAAAAAGAATGATAAGTTAGGCCCCTAACCGACCATTAAAAGAGAATTTGATAGGAACACGAAAAAACGATGCATACAAGGCCATATATGAGGTTAAAAATAAACCTGACACTAGCTAGTTGCAAACCAGATCTAGGAGGTAAATGGTAGGAGAAGTAAGTATTTGTCTCATCGAAAATTTACAAAAGACATAATACATGCTCATATTGGGAAAATAGAGTTCCCCGTATGATTGAAAAAAGGTCTTATATCCCAGCTTCATGATTTTTGTTTTGACAGAAGAGCAAACTAATCAATGTGGGAAGTTTGCTAGATATAGAAAGACTGATCGATATGGGAAGTCCTTTCAGTGATGCCAAAAAGTGAACAAACTAGCCAAAGAGGAAGTCTATTACTACAAAGGCTGATCAAGGTGAGAAGCCTTGGAAATCCCATGGAATAAATAGCCGTCCTTCAAGGGAGCGGTTTGTATTTTAAATTTGATGATAGCCATCCTTCAAGGAAATGGTCTATCCTTCGATTTATTATGATTTATTTGATAAGGCATGGATAGCTATCCTTCGAGGGATTAGTCTATCTTTTGGAATTTAGGATAGCATCTTCTTCTTCTCTCCCCCCCCCCCCCCCATTTTTTTTGAGCTTTTGAAAGAAGTTGAATTTAGACCTAGATAGATCAGATAGAGGGGAAGAAAACTTATAAAAACACGTACTCATGCCTCGAGTAGATTCGATTAAGATAGACACTTGGGACAAATGAAGTAGTGACTAATGTGTTCTTACCATGAGGAGGAACATATCCATAAAAAAATGCCATGAGTAGAGCCACGATACTCATATTTTAAGGTAGAATAGACATAACGTGGAGAACCACATAGTTCCAAATCACTACAAAAATATATGGCTGGTTGTAGATGAATGATAGATCTATTTTGCGACTAAGACCATGTAAGATAAATTTTAACAGTAGAAGGGCCTTAGATGCAAGGCATTAAGAGGTTCCATTTCAGGTACACCATCCATGGAAGATAGACAATAAGCCCCAGACCCATATTTATGAGTGATTACGTACGGACCCATCTAGTTAGGAGTGAACTTACCAGGCTGACTCCTTTCTAGTGTAGTGACATTTTGGTTTTCTTTAAGAACAAGATCACCAACTTTGAAGTCATAGTACTACAAGTGCTTGTTATCAGGACATTTGACACACTCAAGATAGACTTGATGATGCTCAAGAGCATTGAGATGCCACTCATTGAGCAATTCAAGCTGTGCTAGATGATTTTGATGATAGTCCTCATCGGAGACAAATTCTCTGAGAGAGACACGAAGATATGGGATTTGGACTTCCAAAGTAAGAAAAACCTTAGACCCATAGACGAGAGATAAGTGAGTAGCACCAGTAGGAGTACAAATGCTAGTCCGATAAGCCCAAAGAGTAAAAGGGATATGTAAATGTCAATCCCTACCAGCTCGACTTGTTACCTTTGCGAGGATATTACACAAAGTTTTATTGGAAGCCTCTTTCTGGCCATTGGCTTAGGGATAGTATGGAGAAGAAAAGCTAAGTTTGATATTGAAAGCATCACAAAGGTTCTGCAGATTTATGTTTTTGAAATATTTACCATTGTCTGTGATGAGTTTGTGTGGGACACCAAAGTGACAAATGATGTGTTGATAGACAAAATCTACAATGGGTTTAACTTTGGTTGATGAAAGAGGAATAGCTTCCACCCACTTAGTAAAGTATTATGTGGCAGTAATGATGGAATGATGATGCTTTGAAGAGTGGGGATTGATGAGACCAATGAGATCCAGACCCCATTGTGAGAAAGGCCACAAATCTGCTGCAGGTTGCAAATCCTGGCTAGGGATATGTGTAAGATTAGAATGTTGTTGACACTTGACACATTTCTTAGTGTATTCACAACAATCTCGATTAAGAGAAGGCCAATAATAGCCTAAACATAAGATGCGTTTAGCTACGGCTAAGCCACTAAAATTTCTACCATAGATACCGTCATGGACCTCCTGGATAGCTTTAGATGATTTAGGGGTTTTGAGGCACTGAAGCAAAATACCATCAAAACCACATTTGTAGAGGATTCCACCTAGAATAGCATAGCGATTAGTGTGTAGGATAAAATATCTTCTACCATTAGAAGTCAGATCTGGAGGAAGCATTAAACGGGATAGATAATCAAAAATGTGATGATACCACTCATCTTGAGAGTTGGTTACGATGATGTTAATTGAAGTCAACTGCTTGAGATGAGATGGCTGGTCTAAACGCTACAGAACCACAAAAATTCGCGAGTCTTCGGTAAAAGGATGAATAAGCGATGCTAAAGAAGCCATTGTATCTGTAAATTGATTCACAGTGTGAGGAATATCTTGGATAGTAAATTTATCAAAATATTGAAGCTGAAAGATAACAGTATCACGATATTTTTGAAGGATATCATTTTTACATTGATAGACACCAGTGACTTGATTAACGATGAGCTCAGAATCACCAAAGACGTCGATATGGCGAGTGCCAAGATTAATGGAATTTTGAAGACCTAAAACAAGAGCTTCATATTAGGCCATATTATTGGTACACTCAAAATTAAGCTTGTGTGTGACAGGGATAGGTGCACCCCAAGGAGGAATCATGATGAAACCTACACCTCCCCCTTGCTGACATTTGGATCCATCAAAGAAGATTTTTACTTTCAACAGAGAAAGATCGAAATTGATTTTTTGAATGCACTCATCTAGGAATTGAGTAAGGAGAATTCAAGTGTCGAGGAGAGGAGCATCAGCTAATTGATCAACAATGACCTGACCCTTGATAAATTTTTGTGAGAGGAACTCAAGATCAAACTCTATCATGAGCATGAGCCAATGAGTGATACGATCATTGTGATATGTTTTCACATGCATTGTCTTGAGTGGATTGACACTCATAATAATGTAAATCTTGTGATTAAGGAGGTAGTGACGAAGATTAGAAGTTGCAAAGAAAAGATCACAACATAATTTTTCAACTTCAGAATAGCATGTTTCATATTCATGAAGAGTGCAAATGATGTAATATATGGCTTGTTCTTTACCATTAGCATCCCGATGCGATATCATCGCTCCCAGAGCATGGTTAGTTAAAGAAATATAAAGATAGAATGGCTCACCCTCACATGGAGGTGTAAGCATAGGTGGAGAAAGAAGATAAGCTTTGAGATCATCAAAGGCCTTTTGGTAATGCTCATCCCATTCAAAATGAACATTCTTAGGGAGGAGCTGATGAAAAGGTTGACAACAGTTCGACAGTTGCGAGATAAAATGATGCACTAATTGAAGGCATCCTTGAAGACCGTGGAGTTGCTTCAATTTAGAAGGGGGAGGCATTTCAAGGATAGCTTTTATTTTTATGGGATCAACTTTAATACCCCTAATAGAAATGATAAAGCCTAAGAGTTTACTAGTGAGAATGCCAAACACGCATTTAGATGGATTTATGCGAAGAAAAAAGTGAATGAGCCTCTCAAAAAGAGGTTCAAGAATGGAAAGATGATCCTGACAGCGTTTGGATTTACCAAGGAGATCATCAACGTAATTTTCCAAAGTTTCATGTAAGAGATCATGAAAGATGTAGGTCATGGCTCGTTGATAGGTTTCTCCCACATTCTTAAGACTGAAAGGCATGACATGATAACAAAAATTTCCCCAAGGGGTTGTGATCTTATGCTGGTCCTCTGGTGTGATAAGAATTTGATTATATCCAGAGAAACCGTCCATAAGAGAAAGCATCTCGTGACCCGCAGTTAAATCCACAAGTTGATCGATATTAGGTAGAGGAAAATCATGTTTTGGACATGCAAGATTAAGATCCTAAAATTCAGTACAAATTTGAATTTTCCCAGTAGCTTTGGTTACTGGTACGATATTTGAAACCCATTGTGGATAATCAATAGGTTGGATAAATTTAGCGGAAAGTAGGCGCTGAAACTCTTCTTTAATAAGAAGGGCTATCGAGGGTGCATTTTACGTAATTTTTGTTTAACCACTTTGATGTCTGGAAGAGTAACGATATTTTGGACCACAATATTGGGATTGAGTCCTAGCATATCCTCATATGACCAAGCAAAGGCTTGATGATGGTTGGAAAGAAAAGTGGTGAATTCTCCTAACTCCTGTGGATTAAGAGATTGGCTGACCTTAATGATGCAAGGGTCTTTAGAAGTCCCTATATTAAGGTTGACATGGATTCATTGAGAAGTGTAGATGTATCAGAAGGAATGGTTTTAGGAAGATAGGAATCCTCTACCCCCAGATAGGTGAGGATAGAATCATCATCCGCACAGTGGATAGTGTTGATAGTAGGAGAGTCGTCTCCAACTATTTCAGGGAAGACTAATGGTAGGGAAGTGAATTTGTCATGAGTTTTATAGGTCAATGGCCCTAAGGAAATGGTATTGACTAAAAAAAAAGTTAGACGAGATGGAAATGGCATCATCTACATCAAATAATGCTTCTGAACTGGTGGGAGAAGATAACTCTTCAATGGAAAGAGGCTCATCAAGAACAGTGATGGTGGCTTTTGAAAGAGGTTTAAATCCTAAACCAAATTTTTGATGTGGTTTGAGAGTTGGAATGGATGCAAGGTCATGTACACCCTGTTCATATTTTCCCAGGCCAAAGCCCTTCCACACACATCGATATAAATATTTTTTTGCAAACGTGAGATTCTGTAGACAATCAAACCATGTTGAATAAGGTTTGGCGCTAGGAGGAGAATCTTGGTGATAGTGAGGTGTATCAAGACCACAATAAATGAAGTTATTCTATTGATTGGGTAGACCAATGGTGATGACATGACCAAGACCTGGCTGATATTCAGGTTGTTTTTCTGGTCTACCATACTCATTAGGTTTGAGATGGGCGTCAAAAGAGAGAAGAGGAAGCTCTCCTAGCGAGAAATGCTGCAATGTATCTTCTAGATTTTGTAAATCTAGTAATTTTGTTGTAGGTATGGAAGAGGATGAAGCCTCATAAGGATAACAAGAATTCTCATTTAGAGGGGTAGACCCTGTGGTCATGTCGCATTATGCGGAAGGAAAAGGATCTCCTGGATGAGTATAGATTTTTCCCTCATACTGATATTTTAAGCATCGATGGAGGGTTGATGGGACACAATGCATTGTATGAATCCAGGAGCATTTCCAAGGATCATATTATAGTGTAATTTCCCTTCAACAATGTAAAAGAGCTCGTGAAGCAGCTTCTTACCTACTTGAATGGGCAGGACCACAGTTCTTAAAGTAACTACCAACTGATCGTTAAATGATCAAAGGGTGAAAGGTGGTGGTGACACTATGTTCTTTGGCAACTTAAGTTGCTCAAATGTGTGTGAGGAAATGATGTTAAGTGTAGCATCATTGTCAATCACGTAGTGTTGTTGATTTGAACGTGATAAAGAGGGGAGCCTCCAAATCCTCGAAAGAAATGGAAGGAATTTCTGAATCTTCAAAGGAAATGACGGTTGACTGTTTATTCAATCCAAAAATAATCTCCATAGGTTGGGGGTCATTTGAATTCACTGTGATACTACACAAATTATCAATCAAAGCCTGGAAATGCTGTGGAGATGATTGAATGAGGTCAAAAAGAGACATTTTGACCAGAGCATGGGTAAGTTGTTTCATAACACTCTCCTCTACTAACATGGGAATATGAGCCTGAGGTGAAGCACGAATAGAGACCCGAGGTCTCAAGGCTGACATCTGAACTCCTTCAGGGGCTGTGATATGGCGCATATTATCAATCAAAGCCTAGTGATGCTGTGGAGATGATTGAATGATGAGGTCAAAAAGAGACATTTGAGATTGGACCATCCAGATGGGTATTAATGTTTAGAGGCCTGATAACACTCTGTGGTTGAGATGACAGGGAGATATATTCCTCCGAGGTCTTCTAATAGATAGATAACCTGAGGTTATTGAGGCTGATGTGGAATGACATTCCTTGAAGGGGTTTTACAACCCCTCGAAGATGTAGATGATCCTAGAGTATCATGGTAAGTACAAATCAAATCAAAGTTGAGCCAGGACATTCTTTACTCCTTTAGGATTATCGAATGTGATGTGAGGAAATGATATGGAGTGCAACCATTGGATCAATCATAGTGTGAAGAATTTTAGTATAGTGTTGTTGCCATTTGAACTGAGGATAGAGATGACGAAGGCACCTCTTTTGCGTCAACAGAAAGGGAAGAAATTTATGAATCTTCAAAGGAAATGGTGGTTGAGGTTCTATTCAATCCAACAGTCATCTCAAAAGGTTAGGGATCATTTTAATTTTTTGGACATGGGGAGGAGCAACCTTGGGCACTTGAGATGGAAGTAAGTGAGGTAGGATTGATTTCTGTGGAGGAGGATCTCCTAAGATAGATTTTGAAGATGATGAAGATGTGATAAGTGTTGTGGTCATCAGAGATAAAGAAGGTTGCTTGGTAAAAAATAGATGATGATTTAGATAATGCCGATTTAGATGAGGGAGGAGATCCCAAAATAGGTCTGATCGGAGGAACAGAGGGTGCCTTGGCTTTTGGTGATGAAGATGATGGTCTTGATAAAAGAGGTGATTCCTTTCTAGTGGGTAAATTTACTTTACAAGGCACCAATGAAGAAGGTGTTGTATAAGAAGAAGATAGATTGAAGGGCTTTACATCCCTCGGTGTCATGTCCTGGAGTGCAATGGTAAGTACAAATCAAATCAAAGTTGAGCCAGGAAGTTTTTACTCCTTTAGGATTATAGGGTTTGATCAGAGGAAGGGATATGGATGAAGATTGGATAAGTTGGTGAAGAATTTTAGTATAGAATCCAGTAGCCAAAGATGAGGATAGAGATGACGAAGGCACCTCTTTTGCCTCAACAGACTGCCGAAGTAAAAGAACCTGCATGTCTGGTTTAACAGTCTTTTTAGGGATCATTTTAATTTTTTGGACATGGGGAGGAGCAGCCTTGGGCACTTGAGATGGAAGTAAGTGAGGTAGGATTGATTTCTGTGGAGGAGGATCTCCTAAGATAGATTTTGAAGATGATAAAGATGTGATAAGTGTTGTGGTCATCAGAGATAAAGAAGGCTGCTTGGTCAAAATAGATGATGATTTAGATAATACCGATTTAGATGAGGGAGGAGATCCCAAAATAGGTCTGATCGGAGGAACAGAGGGTGCCTTGGATTTTGGTGATGAAGATGATGGTCCTGATAAAAGAGGTGATTCCTTTCTAGTGGGTAAATTTACTTTACAAGGCACCAATGAAGAAGGTGTTGTATAAGAAGAAGATGATGGTTATGATGGTATTGCAGAAGAAGAAACCTTCCCAGTTGATAAATTCAATCTTTTAGGAGGTGCAGAGAGAGATTTTTGAGGGAAAGCACCAAGAGTCTTAATAGTCTGAAATATGGTTTTTACTTTTTTAGGGATGGTGACAACTTCAACTGCATAAGGTGATTGTAACCTTTTCGAGGGAAGGAGATGAGGAGGTAATGATGATGTAATGTTAGAATTTAGTTGTTTCGGTTTAAGTTCAGGAACTGAGAGTGTAGGTGCTAATGCCTTTCTTGTAGATTCTCGCTTAATAGGAAAAATAGTATTGGTGATGGAAGAAGTAGATGATGAAGCAGTTCCTTGCGAGGGAGATACTTCTGGTACAGTGATTGTGGGTGTAACTACTGTAGGAAAGGAAATGGGAAGAGTCAAAATTGAATATGCTTCCATCAAAGTTGGTACAACTATAGGTATGTTTACCAATGGCATGGTAGTGGCAAAAATGGGAGAAACAGAAGTAGATGTATTCGCGGTGGAAACTTGAAGGGATGTAAATTCCTCGAGCATTAAAAGAATATCTGACAATGAGGACAGATGAGGATGACACTATCTCAGGCATGGATGGAAGATCAGATAAAGAGGTAGACAGATATGAATCCATCTCTAACAATGTGGGAATATTCAAAGACAGATTGTCTGAAGATGGTGGAATCCCAGCGATTAGCGGAGTGGAAGGAGGTTCTGATTTAGTCGATGTGTTCGCAGATGGCTTAGTTTTAGAAGAAGATTGTTCAGTAGAAATGAAGCTGATAGTATGAGTGTTTGGTTTTTGAGACTCTGAAGCATCATTGTTCAGGGAATGATTGGGAAAAGGTGGTTTAAGAACATCAAGTGCCTGATTTGGGGGAGCATTTGGGTTATCTCAGAATGAGCTTGCCTTTATCAATGAATTTCTGGACAAGATTTTTGAAGGTCTGAAATCGTTCAATGTCATGGCCTTTGGTTCTATGATAACGACAAAAGTCATTTTCCCTATACCAGAATGGTCGTTCTTGAATTTCATCAAAATTTCTAATAGGGGGAAGTTTGATCATGTGAACTTCCAACATTTTTTCTAAGATGGACACATATGATTCCCCTAATGAAGTGAAAGATCGAGTTGATGAGGGTCCTTTTCAAGAAGATGAGGAGTCTCTTCGAGGTGTTTGATTAGAAGTGTTATCGGCTCATGATTTTTTTAATACGATAGTGTTGGTAGACCCCTGATTCTTGTCTTTGTTAGAAGAGGAAGGGTTTGTTTTTGTAAACCGAGAAAAATCTGGTTTAGATTTAGAGTGAAGTTTTAACTTCCCTTGTTCAATGGCGTGGGATTCAAGTTTGCGTGCCATCATAAAGGCTTCTTCAAATGTGTGAAAGGTTTGGATCCTTAAAGTGGAAGAAATATGATTAGCACAAGATCGAGTAAACAACTTGATCTATTGAGATTGAGGGAGGGAGAAAGATAATTGATTTATTATACCTCTCCAACGAGTGACAAAGTCTACAATAGACTCGTCATCGAATTGACGAATGTTATAAAGATCTGTAATTGAGATCTTATGTGTGATATTTATTGAAAAGTTTTCAACAAACATCTGGGCCAATTGAGAGAAAGAAAACAGGGAATGTTGGGGAATGTTATTATACCAGTCTAAAGTAGGCCCTGCTAGAGACATAGGGAAAGTATGGAGCATAAGCTCCTGATCCTGGACTATCAGGTAGCAAGCGTGTTTGAATGCTTGCAGATGTTGTTGAGGATCCTCCCGACTATGAAATTTTGAGAACTTAGGAAGTTCCCATTGGGGAGGATAAGGCTTAAAATCCACTGATGGATGAATGGGTTCATTACACACTTCTTCAAAAGAGTATGAAGGGTGAGCCCCTTTGGTGGAGGCTTCTAGGTCTGTGATTTTCTTGAAAAGAACTTGGACAATGTTAGATTGAGGAGGAGGTATGTTAGTATGTCTTGTATAAGAAGTGAATGGTAGATTTTGTTGAGGTGTTAACGGGGGATTCATCTGTTGATTAACAGGATGATAAGAGGAATAACCAGGCATTCTAGGTGATGCCTGGTGAGGTATTTGTTGTGAAGGAGCCTGCGTATGAATAGGATGTGAAATGATAAGTGGTTGAGAAAAAGGTGGTTGGATGAAAGACGGAGCCTGTGATTAGTAGGCTCCTACACTTGTCGACTGAATTGGAATGGATCAAGGAATATAGGTGTTGATTTGATTAGACATGGTGGGGAACAAAGTCTGAATGAGGCTTTTGACTGCCGGATTGGTTATTAAGGGCACTGATGCCAGAGGATGGGTAAAGGACATTATCGCTGGAGCATTGGAAGAAAGACCAACTGGAGGACGAGAAGTAGGAACCAACTGACTCGTAGAAGGGGGTTGATTCATAAAGAGGTACTGACCCTGGGATGCAATGGACGACATAGAAGAATTAACAGCAACCTGTGGGTGTGCAGATGTGCCCATTATAGCTAAAGAAGAGGACTTCTCAGAAGTAGGCTATGGAGTAGCCGAGGTAGCCGTGATGCTAGGAATAGGCAAGACTATTTGAGAACCAGTCAACATGGTCGGTGGAAGAGAAAAAGGAGGCACAGGTGTGCCACCCTCTTCCATGGTTTGAGGTGAGAAAAAGTATGCTAACTATTCTATAAAAGCCTGGGATGGTTCACAAGGATAATCGTAAAATTGTTGGATTGGTGGTCCCTAATCAGATATTCAAATTAGACTTATGTACTAGATAGTCCATAAGGGCTACCAGATTGTGATCAAGGAGCACCTGAAATTTAGGATCCCCATGAGGAACATACTCTATATCAGAAGCAGATGATATTTCTGAAGGACTGGGGGAAGCTGGACGTGATGGGATTGCTTTAGGCTGATAGAAAGGATTATATGACCAAGATGGGGAACCAACTAACAACGGTCCTGAGGAAGACCCAGGGGGTGCCGAAACATCCACATTAGTGGTGATCTCGGAGGAAGAAGGGGCCAGTTGAGCCATTTTCCTAGATTGTAACCGAGTGATGACCGTCATAAACAAGTAAAAATATAGAAAAAGAAGATTGACCTAACTAATGCACAGACAATTCAAGCAGCGTAGGTGATTATCTCTTTTAAGTTTTCATGCTTTTAAGAAAGAAAATATTAGGGAAGGCTTTTTTAGAACAGGAACTACTCAGATAGCCAAACTAAGGATGGTTTGGGGAATGTTTTAGTGAGGAGTCCCGAAGGCACTTTAGTAAAAGACCAGTACATGGCTTGATATAGGGGCCTACCCCCGCACTTCACACACCGCTGCGATAAGGGAGTCAGGTGCTTTGCCAATATATACCAGAACTTCCGTGAATTTATAGCACAGCCCTGAGTACCACGTAGGCTCTTCCTCTTGGATGTCACTTCCAAGTAGGTGAGGCCAGGGGAGGAATTTTTGTTTAGATGCTTTATACCTAGTGATTTTGGCTTTGTGTGCAAGGGTGAAAAATAAAAATCAAATAGTGTCACTACCTATTTTGATCAATTTTTCCAGCCTATTTAGAAAACTAGATGAAGAACATACAGTAGAAATGACAAAGGAAAAGTTCTTTTTAAGCACTAAGAATGAAGTGTTGGATTTCGATGAAGGCAAGTCAAACAAATTCTTTCCCAAATGTGATTAAATTATTTTCAAGCACCAAAATTGAAATGTTTGAATGTGATAGAAACAAACAAATAAGTTCTTTTTAAGTTCTTAAAAAGGAGAAAACACTGTAAAAGAGAAATACCTGTAGATTTAGCTCTCCAAAGTGTGTGGACTTCAAAAAGCACGTTGTTGAGCTCTTCCCCTCAAATAATCCGTGAACAAATAAAATTTCTCCACAAGAAAAGGTTAAGCAAACACACAACAAATCCAGAAAGATATATCCAAATAATAATAGAATGAAAATTTCTATTTCAAGGAACTAAAAAAAACTTTCAAGAAAATAACAATTTTGCATAAAGAGATGGATCAAAAATGTAATTTTGAAACCAAATGAAAGATTTATTAATCTTTGAAATAGGAATTGGAATTTAGTTTTTCAAGAAAGAAGAAACTTTAACTTTGCAAATTATAAGTGAAAGAAGCAAGACCAAAATGAAGGAAGGAAATGCTTAAGGAAAACTGACGAAAAGCAGTGAAGAAAAAGAACAAAAGCTCAAAACTGAAAAAGAAATGAACTTACCAATAAGGGACTTTGGTTGGGTCCCACAGGCGTGCCAGAATGTAGATCAAGAATTTCCACGCTTGTTACCTGTCCAAGTTAATGTACCAAACTAAGCACAAAAACCCTGAAAAACTCAAATGAAATCGATACCTGATAGATAAGACAAGATGTGAAGATGTAGATAGAAAGGAAAGCCAATGTAGACAAGACGGGCACACACGAGTGATCCTGTAAGGTAGATCCGAGAAACCTATGAGACATAGGTACTTGACAGAAAAAGACAATGTTAAAAGATATTTGGGTGGACTGCCCGAAAAGTGGGTCCGGGAAGCGATAAGCTCCCTCGGCGGATGTCAGTCCACGTTTTCAATTAGAAGAAGAAGCATACATGATAAAAGAATGTAAATAAATGTCTAAATTTTCTGATCAAAAGTGACAAACAGATGTAAACAATGGATAGAAAGTAACAGAAAATAGGAAACTGTGAAAACAATGTTGGATTTGTGTTACCTGAATTATTTTACCTGTGCGCAGGTCGATCGGTGTCGATTAGGAAAATTGGCGTCGACTGAGATAGGTTGGCGTCGAATAGAGAAAATCAGTGTCGACTGGGGATGGTCGGCGTTGACTAGGGGAAAAAATTGCAGGAAGATTGAGAAACGGACAGTGAAATCTAGATCACCAATGTCCGCTGGATCTGTAGGAGCCTTTGGGATGCTGACAAAGCTCCACCTTCACTAGACACCAGAGTAGAGTCACCAAGAGATCAATGGAGGCTTGCGATGTCGATGTGGTAGGGGCAGAGTAATGGTACTCCTCTCAGGGATTGATTTGGACGGAATTAGCTTTCACTCGATAGATAATGCTCAGGCTTGATGTTCAGAACTCTCTGTCATTCTTTCTGTCTAACCAGAACTGAATTTTGGCCCTGTATTTGTAATCAGTGCCGACCGAGATGTAATCGGTGCCGCTCTAAAAAATCAGCGTCGACCGAGTACCGGTCGGCACCGATCAGGGAACAGACTCCCAAAATGGCCAAAAAGGATGATTTTGGAAGGATGCAAGTGATCCCTCTGACTCAAATACAGGAAATATCCCACTGCATGGTTTGGGGGGAGGAGAAATAGGGGGATAGATGGATAAAATTGATATGGGATGTTAGGAATTGATATGGGGTAGATAAGCGGTTAAGATATATGTAAAAAGTGTAATTAAATAGTTAATATTTAATTATCTATGGGTAAAACATAATGGGGTGAAATAAACTTAGGATAGATGTTTAAATCAAATATTAAATAATACCCTAAGGGAGAAGTGGTGATATAAACGTGCCCCAGGTTACCCGAGAAGGTAAACACACGGGAGGGACACTAAATTGGGTAACCAATGGTTTTAGTGGTAAAGCAGCCAACTTAGGTCTCCCAACAAAATTCTGACAGGATTCACACTCACCTACCCATTTTCATGCATCTCTGAACAATGTAGGCCAATAGTACCCAACACGAAGGATTTTATGGGTAGTGATAGCATAATATAAATTCCCTCCACAAGTTTGATCATGAAAATTTGAAACAACTTCTTATGTTGCTCTTTGTCCACACACTTCAAGAATCTTCCATATGTGCCTCGATTGAACAAAGCATTCTCCCATAATACATATTGTCCAGGACTTAACTTAATAGCTCTCTTTTCCTTTGCACTCAAGTGGGATGGACACTCTCCATAAGTAAGAAAATGTGCAATATCAACATACCATTCATCTATTGAACTAAGGAGAGGACAACAGGAACATCAATTACTTCTTTGGACAATTCTACATTAGCTCCTTCTGCAATAAGTTCACATAAGCCCTTACACCAGAATAGCTTAGTTGGCTTGATATCAAGGTCATATTCTTGGACTTTTTCTACCCAATTGCCTCTCTTATTTCCAAAATCCTGTTGTGTAAGAATAGACTTGATGGTTGTATCAGTTACAAGCACAACAGAGTGAGAATTAAGAATATAAAAATGAAACTGCTTGACAGCTTTGACCAATACAAAAGCATGTTTCTCCATCATAGTATATTTCAATTCATGATATTTCAGAACATAGCTCATGAATGCAATTGGAAGTTCATGATCCTCATAATTTCTCTGAGTTAGCACAGCAGCCAAGGTACTCTCTGTAGCATAGCAATAGATGATAAAATCCTTAGTGAAATCAGGACATGCTAAGATGGGAGTCTTAGCAATGGCTTTCTTGATACCTTCAAATGCTTCTTTACCTTCAGAAGTCTTACTAAATTTTTGCTTACCTTTCATCATGTGAGCAAGGCTCATAGTCAATTCTATAAAATCAGGAATGAATCTCCTCGTGAAGTTTATCTTACCAAAGAAAGAGTGAACACCCTTTTTGCTTGTGGGAAGAGGAATTTATTGGATTGCTTGAAATATTTCTGGATCTATCTTGATTCCTTCTTCGGAGAAAATATGCCCCAGCAACTTGCCTTCAGTAACACAAAAGACAAACTTCTTAGGATTGAGAGAAACTCCATGTTCTCTGAATTTCTAGAGGACTGCTTCAAGTTGTTGAAAGTGATCTGCCCTTGTTTTGGAGAAAATAGTCAAATCATCAAGGTACACAACAATACACTTTCCCTTTAGACTGCCAATAGCTAAATCCATTGCCCTCTGGAAGGTGGCACCAGCATTGATAATACCAAAAGGCATTCTCTTGTAGGAAAAGGTGCCCCAAGGAGTAGTAAAAGTAGTTCTGTGTTGATCTAGAGTACTAACTTCCACTTGATTGTACCCAGAGAATCTATCTAGCATAGACAACATCTCAGAGCCTGTGACAGCTTACAAAACTTGATCCATCATGGGGAGAGGATAGTTTTCTTTTAGAGAGGCCTAATTCAAATTCCTGAAATCCACATAGATGCAAATCTCACCATTCTTCTTCCTGACAGGCATAATGTTGGCAATCCATGTTGAATGATGTATAGGGAAAATAATATTTTCCTTTAGTAACTTCTAGATCTCTTGAAAAATAGTGTCAGCAACCTTGGGATTGTATTGCCTTTATTTCTTCTTGAAAGATTTGAGCCTAGGTTTCAAAGGGATAAAGTGTTGCATTTCCTTTTGTTGAAAATCCTTGAGATCATCATATGAATGGCCGAGATCATCATATGAATGTCCAAGATCATCAACATACCTTTTTAATATATTTACTACTTTCTTCTTCTCTTCTTGAGTGCGGAATTTTCCAATATTCACCATATTGGGTTCCTCGTGACTTCCAATATTAACCTTTTCACATTCAACAGAATGCCAAGCTCCCTGGGAAGCTTTAGAATTAATGTACCTATCATGCTTATCAAGCAGATCTTCCAAACTCACCATCCCTTTAGCGATCTTGTTACCTTTCAATTTGATGCAACCATCCTAGTCCATCTCTTCCTTGATATCTCCTTCATTAGAGGATACACACTCTCTAGGAAAAGTCTCACTTCCTTCAAAATACAACTCGATCAAAATTATCCTTAAGCTCTAAGAAAGAGAGAAAATGTTGATCATCATTGAAAACCTACCAATTGTTTGCATTATCTGGTACACTGGGCCTATGAATCATTTCAATGGTAAATTTCTCTTGAGAGAAATCTGGGTGAGGAATCAGCAAAGATCCTAAGACATCTAGAGAATAAGCTCTAGTGTTCATTTCTCTTGGCACGGCTTCAACGGAGAAAGCATCGCAAAACTCAATGGAGTCCCAGACAAGATTTCTATAATGTTTCAATATCCTACTCTTGACTTGGTAAAGATCCCTTACTTGTTTCACAATCAAACTCTGCATCACCACAAGCACAAAGATTCTTCACTCCCATTTCTTTTTCCATGTTCAACCCAAGGATGAGAGCCTCATATTCAGTTGTATTATTTGTGTTTTCAAAATAAATCTTGAAAGAGAATGGATGAATCTTCCCTTTTGGAGAGATCAACACCACTCCAACTCCAGAACCAGCTGAAGAATAGCTTCCATCAAACTTCAGAGTCCAAATACCATTGGGATCATGAATCAATCCCTTAGGAAGACTTGCCTCATCCTCTGACATGATCATATAGTTACCATACCCTATATCTTCATAGATTATTTGTGATTTTCGATCATCAATATTTTGCACAATATACTTAGTTTGTTTCTCAGGTAGCAGCTTCTTCATTTTTACATTCACCGGGATCAAAGCATGTGACCAATCCATATGAATTTCACTAGCTACCTCATTACAAAAATTCCTACTCATCAACATACCATATGAGGGAGGAATATCAACTACCAAAATAGTGGCTAAGACCCTTTTCTCTGGAAAAGTAGCGAAGGCTACTTGAGCATCTTTGATTCTTCCAACCAAACACACTTTTCTACTCTCTATGGAATAGCAGGAACCAAAAGCACGTGTTAGAGTTAGGACCAATGCATGAGCTACTTTTGCAGGAATTAAATTTTATGATGCTCCTAAGTCTATAACACAATTATTGATTTTATGGCTAACTATGAGGAGAGTCACATAGAATGGTTCAATTTTCTCATTAGGGGAAGTTTCTGCAGCCATAAGGCTTGGTTTCGGTGAGGAAAAGGGAGTGGGAAAAGGACCTTTAGAAGTATTGGATGAAGCTTTGGATTTGGAATTGACAAATTTTACCATTTTAGCAAAGGATTTTAGATGGGTTTGGTAAAATTCTGCCTCTGAGATTTGGATTTTGGTCTTTATGAGGTGATCAAGGATATCAAAAGATCCAGAGGTGGATGGGGAATCATTGCTAGGAACTTGAGAGACTTTTGATTTATTAGTTTTAGGATTTTGAAGGACAAGAATTTTTAGAAACAAAAGTAGAAGAAGGAGGATTAATATTACTCACCTTTTGTTTGGAGGCAGTGGGAATAGGAGCTCCTCTTCTCACAACTACTGGAATAGTTATAGGATACTCTTTAGATTTCTTAGCTAGGCTGCACCACTTTTTACTTTTTTGTATGTTTGCTCCCAAATCATGACAACATATGAATCACTATTCATATCTTCCACTATTTCATCATATTCATCTTTATCATCCATACCTTCAGTGGTGAGGAAATGAACTTGAGATCCACCAAGCTCCTCCAGTTATTCATAAACCTCTTCTTCTAGTTCTTCATAGAGTTCATTAAACTCCTCATCATCAGGTTCTTGAACTTCACAAGTTACATTGAATGGAACCCTGATGGGAGGACCTTCAATAGCCAATGTGGTCTAAGAAGGAGGTAACCGGTTCCTAGGCT
The DNA here is from genome assembly GCA_019776745.2 of Taxus chinensis. Lineage (NCBI taxonomy): Eukaryota > Viridiplantae > Streptophyta > Pinopsida > Cupressales > Taxaceae > Taxus > Taxus chinensis. The sequence goes on from CM034146.1 coordinate 657,268,587, forward strand.
GAAAATTCTTCCTTAGGATGTCTTAGTAAGGAGTATGTCGAGCTAATTGTTTCTTAATGACAATGAGATCATTTACCAACTTTTGTACTAACTAATCTGAGTTGGCTCTAGGGGAAGAGGAGGAAGATGCTTTAGATTTGAAAGGTTCTATTTTCAGATTTACCAGACATGATTAGGTCATCCTCAACACTAATATCTAACCATTGATTAGCCTCCAGAGTTGCAAGGTTGTCTCTCCTTAGTGCATAACTCACTTCAGGTAACTCGGCATTCAGGAAGAAACATTTTTGGCTTTGATCTACTGGATGAGTGTTCTATGGAATTTTATGAATTATCTTGTTGAATTTGGCCACAAACTCTCTCATGGGCTCGAATGGTTCCTTCTTAATATGAGATATTTAAGCTAATGGAGCATGTACATCTTCAACAGGTTTGAAACATTACTCAAAATAAGTTGTCACGATATTCCAATTAGTGGTTAACCCAGCAAGAAGATGATAAAACCAATCAGTAGCATTATCTTACAATGTTTCCACAAAAATCCTGACAGATACATCTTCATGTTCAACCCCAATAATCCCACATGCAACAATGAAGGCTACAATGTGTTCATCTGGATGAACCTTCCCATCACTTCAGAATTTGGGGAAAAAAATTCCTGTTACCCCTAGGTAACTCATGCAATGGCTGAGGAAGAGAAAGAGGCCCAACTTGTTGTCCCCAAGGAAAAGGGGATGCCATCTTTGGAAAAATTACCTAAAGGGGAACTGAAACACCAGCAAGTATCAAAGCACGAAGATTAGGACTGAGTTGTTCTTGAGGAATGTTATTCTTGGAAATTATGTCTTTAATAGGAGGTGTGCTTGTAGAACGAGTTCTTCTGTTCCTTCTCTCTGGAAAAAGAGAGAATTTTTGTTTCTCAAGAAGTTGAAAATGGGAATCTTCTATCCTGAGATCCTTTTTACCATGAGTATATCTTAAAGTTGTCAGATCGAAAATGATCTTGAATTTGTTCTTTTTAGAAAGGGATGCATTTGAAATGAAATCCCCAGAAGAGTCTGATCCAAAAACTATTGGGTTTTTTAAATGGTACTTTAACAAACCATAGTCAGGGGATAGCAAGTCCCTCCTCTTTAATGGGGAGGTTCCCTTATTGAAAGTAAGAAGTAAAACTTATATAGAAAATGTACAACTTTCAAAGTGTGGATTCCTGATACTTTGAAATGTTCTATTCCCAAACATCATCAATACAAAAGAATGGAAGACAATAAGGAGATGAGAGAGAAAGAACATAACAATACTTTCAGGAAATATATATAGCAGAGTATAACCTTATACGTATTGATCAAAGGATATGTGGAATGGAAGCATTCACGTTTATTATAATAGATATAATTTCATGGACACAAAGTTCCCAAAATCATATTAACAAGAACACAAAAGTTTCTTAACATGCAAAGATGGATGATTCACAAATTCGAATAAGGAAAGGAGGAATCTAATAGTAGAGGAAGAAATGGAAAAACTTTTGTATTGATTACTTTTGAATCTATTACATCTACATAGTACCAGGATCCAACCATGAACAATGGCGTAGAGAACCTGCTAAATAACTTCCAAAAATGGTTACATTCGGTTACAAAAATGATGAAACTACATTCAAGAAACTGACATCTGAACTTCTCTAATGCCTCAGTCATTTCCATGCCTAGCAAAAAAACTAGATGCATCACATCACATCCATTCATTCTGCTTCTGCAAAATTTGAATTTGAGCCATCCACATGGGAGAGATTTGCTGAAGCGGGCCTGGGGAAAACTTTAATATTTTGTGCCTTTTAGATGCAAATGGCACTTCATAAGAATTTTTTCCCGCCCATCCACTTCTGATATAGGCCTGACATGTGGCTTTACTTGATTGGCGATGGAGTTGCGGCAACAAAATCTCAAAAACTCAAAGTGCTCTGCCAACCCACCTCCTAAACTTTGACTTTCGATACGGGCTCAATATTTGAAGTTTATCCCTTGGCATGAGCGGGGTCGATGGTTCACTTTATAAATTTAGACCCTTTTGGAAACAAAGGTAAAATTCCTAAAGTTTCCCAACAACCGTCTCTCTGCTTTTGACTTTTCAAAGCATCAAAACTCAAAAATGGCCTACCTTTTCGTCACCGCTTGAAACATGGCCACGTGTCCCTTTGCGGGCATGTTCTGTATTTTTGTGTTTTGACTAATTCCCTCTATTTGCAAAGGCTTTATGTCTGACCCAGGACACATGGAGACTTCCCACTCATTTGGAGACTCTGTTTGGACCTGACCTTCAGAGGTACGCCAATTGGACACGTGGAGAGATAGCACACGTTTGGGACCTACTTTTGGATTCGCCTCCTGAAAGAGCACCAAAGGGACACATGGGGCTTTCCCCTAGTTCTCCTTTCCTTATCTGAATCAAAGGCCAGTTCTACCCCTTTTAAATTTTGTGGGACCCTAGACATGTGGAGAGCTGGCGCTTGTTTCGGGAACTGCCTTTGGCTTTGACCCTTGAAGGTACACCAATGAGACATGTGGCACCTATCCGATGGCCTTAGACTTTTCAAATGCCGATATAACTTTTTGAGGCTCTGACCATGTGGAGGGTTGGTGCTCATTTTGGGTCTATCCCTTGGGTCTCACTTCTGAAGTTACGTTGATGAGGCATGTGGAGCCTTCTGTCACTGACCCTCTTATACTTAGTCGATTAAACAGGATCAGCTATGTCCCTTTTCAACCTTGGACACATGGAGGGCTAACGCAAGTTTGGGGTCTCTCTTTGGGTTATGCCTTTTACAAATATTTCTACCGATGAGTCATGTGACGTCAATCCATTGGACACTTTTATGGGGTCTCTCTTTTAACCGATTTGGCCAATGAGGCACATGCGAGGTCTGTTGTCTCGAGTCAACTCGAAAACTTGAAAAAGCCCTTTCTTCAACCTTCTCCTACGCACTCTAATCTCCTTTGACGCCATTGGCCTCCTTCACCAACCCTGCCCCTTAATTGTTGGATTTGGAATGTGGGATCGCATGACTAAACCACCCCTTCTGATTCTCTTCTGTGCGGGGTCGTGTTTGATCAATTTTTCTGGGGGCAAAAATTGGGGATAATAGACACCAACTCAAAAATTTTGAAACTTGACTTGAAAAATGAGGGGAATTTTTAGGGTGACATACACATGCGTAATACGTAGGGATGGTGATTACAGGCTTAAATTCACAGGAAGTAGAACAGCCTCTAATGCACAAACATATCCAACTGACATGGTGTAGCCTTGTTCAACCATATATATGTTGTTGCAGATATCAGACATGAGTGCCTGGGTATGCCTGAAAGGAACAGGTTAATACCTTGTCATCACAATCGTTTCTTCCAATATTACATTTCTTCATTAGTGTTTGTCCCAAGATAGGCACAGTCCTTGTTAAAAGCTTCATGCAGTTCCATTTTACTTAGGGTGACTAAGGAGTAGGCTTATGGTTTGCCAGCCATAATCTCTACTAGCATAAATTTCTGGGAAATCAGGGATCTAGAATAACAAGAAATGTGTCCCCAACCTCTATCAGTTGTCAAGATCACCAAAAAATGGCATCCATACTTGTTGATAATCATTCCCCCACATGAACCTCTCCATTGTAGCGTTGTTGTGTAATCCTTGGTACAGTGTTTATAAAACCTCTATCCACCTTGTTAATAGTCAATGTATGTGATGATGTAGCATCCCCTGGTTCTACGGGCAGGTGGTGCAATAGATTCTACAAAATCAACTTCCCACTTCTCAAAAGGTTATGTACTCTTTCTATGGGTATACAATGGAATTTCATCTCTATTTCTAGCAATTTTTGATTCATTAAGTGGAAATGATCACATGCCTTGATGAAAAAGCCTTAGTATCCTTGATACAATGTTTCCCACCCTAGGATTTCTAGAATAATCATGTGGGTAGTTGCATCTCCTGCATAATTTCCTACTCTTAGTGCCTCGACAATCGGAAAGCTTCCTCCATAATTGCATTCATGTTGATGCTCCAAAACACACCTGATGCAAGACCTTGTCTATGTACATTTTATACAACATAAAGTCTCCTCCAATGAGCTGATATGGTGTGGCTCTAGTAACCATTCTAGGTTAAAATTTTCCAATGTATTCATCCCCTCTAATGCTTAAGTCAAGTGCACAAAAATACATCTACTATGTCTTCCAAATTTAGTTGGCTACAGGATTCAATTTGAATAATTAGACACATGCCCATAGGCATAGTGTCTTCAATGACTTTGTGCATCCTCTTCATAATTAATCCCTTGATAAGCTATCGAGTCCCAGGTTTATCTTTCCTAGGCTTTATTACAACTGAGCGTACGAAATTAAATTCCTAAAAAATGAGTATCGACTGACAAATTTTCCCTTGTCAGGGTTTTTCCCAAGTACAATAGTGTCTATATGGTCATGTATAGATCAAACACTGAGAGGGGTAGATAATTCTTTACTGCATCAAAGGATTGTGAAGCATTCTACTCTACTTGTGTCATCTTAATACTTTCAAAGCATATGGGATGATCTGCATTTTCCTCTTTTAGTTGCGCATAAAGACTCCTCCAATATCCATGCCAGACACATCAACATGTACATGGAAAGGTTTGTTCAACATGAAGGGAAGCTATCAAAATAAGGGCAGTCTGATTCAATATTTACTATTAGATTTTTGAACACATGTTTTGTGTGTCAATAGAAAATCCCTTTGTATTTGAGTAATCATCCTCCAAGGGTGCAGTAATCTTTGCAATATCCTTTGATAAACTTCCTATAATAACTAGTATACCTTAAGAAATACACACTAAGACTTTGGTTGGTAGGTTCTTCTAATCCCAAAATTACTACAATCTTAGCTGGATCCACCAATAATCCAGTGACCTTATCCTCCTAATGTTCCCAAATAAAGTTCATTGTTAAGGGTGTAGCAAAGATACACTTCTGTATATTGAGAGAGATGCTTAATTTTCTCCATATTTCAAAATTTGAGATTCAAATTATCACTTTGATCTTTTACGATTACCCATAAATGGTCGAATCATCTAATTAGACCTACTAAAATTTTAATTGTGAAAAAAGTCATGAAATGTATGTATAACTATGCACAAGAAGAGAGGTTCAATTGATGTAAAAGTAGTGTTTTCTGGATCCTCTCGCATAATGGGCACCTGGTGATACCTTTGTTAAAGTAGGTATTTACCTTAGCTCATGTTCACCTAAGTAATTTATTTACCTTTATTGTATTTATCCTCACCCACTTATGTGTGTGGATATTTCTTTTATCTTATTTAGATATTAGGAGATATTATCTAGTTGTAAACTAGGTATAGTTCTTTCATTGATCTATGGTATTGACTAGTTCTTTCCTTGATCTATGGTATTAACTAGATCCTTGATGTCTAGTTCTCTCCTAAATGTAGAAGAAGATGGTCTTGACTAGTTCTTTGATGACTAGTTATTTTCTTGATTTATGGCTTGATCTACGACCTTGACTGGTTCTTAGATTGTTATTCCTTTCCTATTTAAGCAAGGCCCATTCTCAGTTGTATTTCATTGAGTTCCATAATAATATATGATATTGTTGCTCATTTGTTTGCAAAGGTTTTATGTAAAGTTATTCTGACGAATTGCTTTCATCTTATAAATCGTGGTGTTTGATTAGCATCTGTGTTCTTGGCTTGGTACGATCTGGTTATCGTTCCTTTCCTGGTATAATTAAGGATAAATAAGACATTGACGGAGTTTTATTTTGAAAATAAATATCGCTAATTGTATATTCATACCATTTTGCCATTTGGTTGTAAATTTTTTTGCTGCAAGCATTTTTATGCAAAATAGATTCTGCATCCCCGCTGGTGGATGAGATTTAAGCCACTGGAAAAGTTTCAGATTCCTTTGACGGGTCAGAGCATTAGATTTGCGCTTCATTCAAATCCTTAGCCCCTGAGTAACATATGAGGGCTTAACCACCCTTGTGATTCCTACTAGTAGGTGCTTCAAATTCACGTTGCTTTAATTAAAATGTGAACTGGTGAAGGTAATAACAATTTATATTTGTTTCAATAACTAATAATAAATAACAGAGCAAATTTATTAGAAAACTTGTATCTTTTGATCGGTAACTTGGTTTTGAGTGTCTGTTTTTTGCATAGAAGTGACTTGTTTTTTCATGATCTTTCCATTGGACTGGTACAGTATTTTGAGAATTGCACTATAATTATAAAGTGTCAAAATGCCATGAGTGTATAAAGTAATCAATTGTGGATGCAATTTCGGCTGAGCCCGACAGTCCTAAATTTTTGGGAGTTGCAGTTTGTACCTATCATGGATTCTGAGAATGATATGATTTTTCTCTAAAGTATGTGAACTTCAAGAGGATATTGTAAAATTTGTGGAAGAAAATAGATCACTCAAGAAGTGAAATTCTCTTTTACAATCACTCATTCATGATAAGGATACAATGTAATACACTCCCTGTAAAACAAACTTGCTAGCCTACAACATCACCATCATATTGTGGACAACCATATCCATGCTCCTAGTCCACTTGCAGTTGTGGCTCTTGTACCCACTGAAATTGATCTACCAGTCTTTGAGCTTGAACCTACTTTTGATGCTTCTAAACAGCTGTGAAGCTTGTTATTGCATTCTTCCACATCTGATGCCTATTAAATGATACCACATTTTGATGTATCCTACTTCTGCTCAGTTGCATGGTTTTTTTGGGAAGCATACCACTGCATTCAGTTCTCAGCATGCTCATATTCCCTTATGGGTCTCACTAGTGGAGTCATTGGCAGACATTCATAGGGTATTATTTCCTCTATTCCACATGTGAAGTGGAATTCTCGTCATGACATTGGTTTTCGAAGAAGATACTTCATTGGGAACACACATTGACAGAGATCCTTTTTTTGTTCACTCGACTCTTTCTGAGGATGTATGAGCAACACATGAATTCTTGCACCTTCACTCAGGCTTGAGTAAAAATGAGATTTCAGATGTCAGACATGATTAACCTGACACACATTCTAATGTTCTTTAAGCATGCACCCTTTGTGCATTTTGCACCAAGTCATATGCAGGAATCTTCTTCATCCATCCGTGTTGATTTGGGGTATATCTGATCACTCATGGAGGCAACATAGGCAATTCATTGAGAGGACTCTACAGGCATGGCTCCTTCACCATTTGGCCTCTTGCTCCACTTTCTATACCTTATGCATTGTGATGCTCCTTGTTTTGAGCATTTTTAGTTTCAGCAGGTGTAGTGTATCTCTCTTGGTTTCCTCAAGATATTTTGTATCTGTATTTTCGACACTTTTGGCATGTTGACAGATTCTCTTATGGGGGATCTATTCTGGTGAAGTCTAGTGTTATTTTTTCAGTGTTCGAGTAGTTGTAAATAAAATTATATTCCCCTCTATAATCACCAAAAACATAATTTTGGACAAAACTCATACAGATTTGTAGAGGTCACTCCACCCATTCAGCAGTATGGACAAAAAAGGGTGTGGTGTTGATCCTTTTTCGGTTTTCGTGTCCTTGCCTTGTTACCTTGGCTTTTCTTGGATCATGACACTCTAGGAGTTTGTGTCCTTGCCTTGTTGCTTTGGTTATTGTTCTTGGATCATGGCACACCTATTTGGAACAGTTGATAAAAATTATGTTTGGTGTTTTTTTTACAAAAACGACATCACTTCATTGACAGTCTCCTTGTATGGAGCTATTCTGTGAATTCCCACCTGTCAGTTGTTTATGAGTTTTAGGGTAACTTGGATTCAGACCATTAGTTATTTGAAACAGTAAAAATCTATTTGAGCATATATACTGAGTTTTTTGAGTTGAGCTTCTTGTTGGATGCCCGCTCAAGTGAGTTTTTACTGCAAAGTAAGCTTTGTCAACACTGGTTTTGGGTACCTTTCGGTGTGCATAAATTCTTGCGCACTACATTATTGGCGCTGCGAGCGAGTTCCTCATCAGGTGAGTTCTGCAAAGTAAGCAGCGTCAACACAAGGCCAGTTTTCATAAATTCTTGCGCACTCATTATTGGCGTGCGAGCGGTTCCCACCCCTCGCTTTGTTTTCCACTCATTAGTTTAAGGCAATTTTCATTTCCTTTCTTTCTTCTGTTTAAACCTTCTCCGTTCTTTTATCTCCCATCGTTTCTGCATGTGGGACTAAACCTTTCCCCGGCTTTAGAACCTATAACACCCAAAAATTTTGTAGAGAGCCAGGCTGTGAACTTATCTCAAATGTCTAATATCTTTATTTATGTATTCAAAGGCGTTAGATCACCATCATGGATTCAGAATAGATGGTTTTGTTTTCATAATCCTGGTAATCTTAGCATTTCCGGGTTCCACCATCTCTTCAGATTTTCTGCTGTAGAAAATGGAAAAAGAGTATATGATATGGTGTGCGACGATGACTTAGCATCTTGGAATTACACTTGCCATATTTTAGTCAGGCCCATTCTCAATGGAGGGTTGCATTGAGTGCCAAGTCTGTCAGAGAGGGCATGACATTGTTGCCCAAATGTTTGCAAAGAATTTCTATGATTCAGAACGTTATTCCAGCGAATAAGATTTCATCTGTATTGATCAGTGTAGTGTTTATTAGCTCTCTTGGAGGGTTGCATTTGGCTGTCAGAGAGGGCAAGACATTATGCCCAAATGATAAAGAATGGATATGATTCAGGACACGTTTTTCCAAAATAAGATTTCACTGTTTGGTCAGTGTAGGTTTAATATCTATCACTGGCATATAGATATTAAACCTATAAGTCTTGTTTGATAAAAATACAGGACATCCTTCCTCCTTAAGTTATATAAGATTTCACTATAGATTGAAATTAGTTTATGGCATGGTTTCTAACTTTCTTGTATATATAGATAGATATGTGCCGGTGCTGATGTTTCATTTTTGAAATACGGGTATGTTGGGCTATGAGAACATAAAACACACATCTATGATCTATGTATCCTTAGTTGCGCATTTTTTCAATTTCCTCAAGAATTATCCTACTTGCCATGGACTAAGGTAATCCAGTTCGTCCTGATAAGGCCTATTCCGAACCGGACGCGCACCTTCTTTTAGCTTAATCTTCATTTCCCCGGTTCAATGATGGATACACAGCATTCTCGTTGCTTTGTGGCTGACATCTTCCTTCTTTGGAAACAATTCCTAGATGTTGCGCAAGAGCTCAATGATCTTTGTTACCTATTGTTCTGACCAATAATCTTGAATGATAGCATCCTTAGTCTTCTGCATCCTTAGTGCCAATATTAACCTTCTTAGACTTCATAGGAACAATTGCTATTTGATAATTGACTTGGTCATCTGCAGACTCTATTACAAAGCAAACTTAAAATTCTGTAATATGATACACATCATAAGAGCTCTACTTAATGATCGTCAATGAGGTACACCCTCTAAATCATTTGATTGCTTCTTCGTAAGATTAACTGAAAGGTCTTGCACCCCAGAAACTAGGTATCGGTCTCTTTGCAACGTATCTTTTCAACGTACTTCAGGATTTTGTTCTTTGCAAGCAACTAAGAGTCACTGATAGCCCCTTGCATCAGGAACTGTAATTATAGACCGATTTCTTTCTTCTCGTTCCATTATGCTTGAATTCTACTCATGTACTGGTGGCTTATAACGTTGGGTCTTCAAGGAATTTTAACCCATACTCTCCAGTCATGTCTCTAGCCAACTTGAATTTTCTTGCTTGAGCTCAACATGCACATACCAGGCTCACGCGCATCTGTACAGAGTGGAGTAGAACTTATGTACCCATAGAGATGGTGGTAAATCCTCCTATATTTACATCAATTTCCCCTGCCTCTGTTTAATATTTATAAACAGTTATGGATGCTTACCAAAGAAGTGTTTCTTCTCATGATAAAAATGTATAAGCGTAGGTACAGTTATTCGGAGTTTTAACCTTGTCTGACCACCATTCAAGTAGATTCTCACTTAAGTCACCGACCCAACAAGTTGATCTCCATGTCGTCTTGAAGGAACCATGCACATTCATGTTCCACACAAAGTATTGACTAAAATATTCCTTCAAGGCTCAGTAGCCTCATTCTTCCATTTCTATTACCTAGCAAACTAGAGAATATTTAGGCTTCTCCAGGAATCTGGATATACCTCATGCAAAGGGGTATCTATTGTGATATACCTCAAGTGCAAAGGGGTATCTATTGTAGCTAAGTTTGGATCACATGGGTCACTCTTCAACCCCCTTGACCTCGTGTCTAACCAGTTTCATAGGTGACATGGGCTCAATCTGTCGAAATCAAAACTGTTGATGTCAATGGAAACTCACCACTACTTGACTTCCCACTGAAGTACGCCTTCCTTAGACGGTTCCACATTCGTTGGGTCGCACACCATGCCTACATAAATCCTATTCAACTCTTCTTCACTTACTCATGCTCAATGTAAGGTGTAACCTTCGTCATTGTCCAAGGATCTACATGAACTACATCTCTTCTGTCGATTTCCCTCAACAAGCTAGGGTATCATTTCTTGTTGAACTTTTTGAAGTCTTGCATTTGATGCGTTTAATGTCATAGGACTTGTTCCACAGTAGTGCATTGCCAGCAGATTGCCTCTTTCTTAACCAATCTCCCTAGCATTGATGCAAAATCACCTGTAAACTTGGATCCTTGAATAGTGATTGTAGACTTCTTTAACGCATGTCAATTTGGCATGTGAAGCCAATCATCTCATCATCCGTCATACAACACATTAAGTTAGATGGATCTCCCCTTTTGAGACTTCACATCTTACTTCACTTGGATGCTCGGGGTTCTAGATAAAATCACATGTTTAACTATCTGTGTCAGACCAAGGAATCTCCTATACTTGCCAGTAAACTACCAATAACTACATCCAGTGTGATTTCCTTGTCATACTCATGGTTCTGTGGTGGAAAATTTTCATGAAGGAGTTTACTCTCACACTCAATCCCTATGCATGGTACCTTATCACGCAACCATTATATTTGATGGCTTTGGGATTATCTTCAGCTTGTCTCATGCACCTGATGCATCACTTCCTTACAAAAATTATATGCTCCCTAAGTGGAGCTCATCGACTTCCTCACCCACTATCTGTCTCAGAAACTTGAGTCCAGATTTTCTCTTAGATCACCTAGATCCTTGCCCCAAGATAAAGTATCGGATTCATGGTTGCTAATGGTTGTCCTTATCATACATCCATTTGATCCGAGTAACATCTAGATTTGTTAACATGACATACTTGTTCTTCTCTCCTAATAATTGGTATCTTCTTTAAGGGGCTCGCACCCACAATGCTTCTACACGTGTAGTCACTGATGAAGGTTATAATTCTAGATTAGGAATCCTCTTGGGTTCCCAGTGTTCATTCTTTACAATTTTTACCTTAATCATCCCCGTTCCTTTTTCCTTCTTTTTTACTACACATGTGCTCATAAATATCATAACAGTCTTCAATCTTATGTTGTTTTCCATAATACGTGCATACCTGATTCTAGGGACACTCACTCTAGTAATGATATGGGGAACCAAGAGTATAGCATGTCCCATGCATAACTATTCCTCTACCATGACAGCCTTTACTCCTATAACCACCTCAAAGCTGACCATCTCCATTATTTCCCCCTTCAGTATGATGGGCTTCCTACACCTGAGAGCTACTTGTCATAGTGGTCTGTCACAATCTATTCTTGCATGCCTCATGAATTTGTTCTATCAACCGGCATTATTTTGTACCATGGGTGTGTGCATCACAAATATTGCAGTACATTTGCCAAATTTGATTCTTGTGGAAAATCTCACAAGATTTTAACAATGTGCGCATAGTCCTCCATGGACAACTATCCTTCGTATGTCCCTCTACATCGCCATCAGTACACTATAACCCAATATGCATCTCAAATTAGCATAAATATTTTCCAATTGCTTAGTCATAGTTGTTATCTTTTCCTCAAGGAAGGGGCTCACTCCAGTTGTATACACTCCCAACTGCTTCAGCTTACAAAGCTGCTTCCAAAGCCTTGCATGGGTCTAAGTATGTCTTATGTGATAAGTCCCTTCAAAATGGATTCAGTGCATGTTGACTCGGATGAATATCATATGATAATTTTGACAAGAGATTTTTAAACCGTGTATCATACTCTTGTACACTTTCAGATATGCATTGTTTGATGTCATTGAGAGCACTAATACTCTGTTGTTCAAACTCTTAAATGTGGAATTCAGCTAAAAATGTATAATGCATCATAGTCCACAGTAGTATGGTGTGGATCATACTTTTTATACCAAGTGTGTGTGCGACCTTGAAGTGTGGCGGTAAACTGGTTTGCCTTCCTATCACAATTTATAATCCCTTTTGCTCTCCATAGAAATTCACACTTGTGTACATGTTCAACTACATCTTCTACAACTCTATACTCTAGCAAGTGAAGAGACATCTCGTAGTAGACTTGAGGTGTCTATTTTTGTGGTTGTTGAGGTGGTGTTTGCTGAGGTTGATTCGGTGGTGGTTATTGGGGAGGTTGTTGTGGTGGTGGACCATGCCCTAGGTTAGAACCAGAGCTAGATCATGAGCCTCCACCAGGATTTCCTTTGTGTCGTAAAGGACTTGAACCTTCTAAGCCTCTTGTTGTAACATGTGGTCCAATAGATGAAATTCCCTGTGTTTGATTCATTGTGCTAAACTAGACACCTATTGTTTGTGTTGTAGTAGCACCTATAAGGTTACTTTCAACGGTCTGTGTGCCAATAATTTGTCTAGATGATGTGCCTAAACAAACTCCTCCAAAATTAATTCCAAACATTGACACCTATTCGGCTTCCATGTGTGCGTCACTAGTATGTGTCATTTCCTTCGCTGAAAATAGAATGTGCCTACCTATATCTCCTTCCCAACGTGGGGATCCTACCTACTTACCTTCACTGTGATGATCTTCAACTACTATCTTTGGATCTAAAACACCTTGTGCAAGGGCTTAGATAGTCAAGATGGATCTGATGTGCGCCTACGGTCCTCATTCTCTCCTCCGACACGATTTCATTAGAAGAAGATGGGGTATCTCTAATGTGATTAACCAATTTTAGGAGGACATAATACTATGGCTCCTAATCTTCAAAAAGTCTCTCATCACTTTTGTCAGTCATGATTCTTCTCGACAGTAGTGTTGCATCAACTGCCTTCTATCGGACCTCATTATACTTGATCCTTCTTTCCTCTCTCTAGATTTATTTTGCTAGGGCCACCACCATCCTTTCCACACCTGCTCATACCCCTGTGTGTGGTAGAGATTTAGTTAGCCATAGGTAAGTTCTCCATTTTTATCTTTATCATCAAGATCTTGATAGCTAAGGGTATTGTACATAAATAAGATCCTCTTGGATCATGCAAAAACTAGAATTCGACCTCCTCTAGACAAGAATATGTCGAAATTGTGTACTCCAAAGTATAGTTACGCAGTACACCTTCCCAACAACAATCTATAACTTTATTCCATGCCTCAATCGCATCAAAGAGAATGTGATAATCTTCTTACGTCCAAACTCTTTTTCCTAGACAGAGACCTATGGTTGTCATGTAAGCTACCAACCACTGGTACAACTCTACTAGGAAGAAATTGAAGAACATCTCATACAAATAGTCATACATATTGTCTTCCACCCACTTTCACACATTAAAACTAGGTCCAATGTTTTATATATATATATATATATATATATATATATATATATATATATATTTGTAAATGTGTCTTGGATGTCTTTTAATCCATCTCTTAATACTCTCCAAAGAAAACCGATACACGATGTGCATGAAACATCTGGTAGACAAATTAAAAAGAGGTCCCGACAATAGAACCAAAATGTAGTCTTTGTTTACCCACTTAATAATTATGTGTGTTGTCACTTCATCCAGACAAACTTGAAAGCCCGCCTAAAGCATGTGCAGCCACCAGGTCCCTCCTTTTTATGCCTATTAGAAGGTTAGCATACATGTTTTCCATATTCATAACCAAATCAACCATTCATGCACATAACCATGTCGATTCAAAAAAACATATAATAAGGAAACCATTCGTTGTAGTTAATAACTAATATCTAAACACACATATGCAAATTACATTTACTTATCAATTACAAAACACCATAATCAATACATAAATAAGTACCTGAATACACCACAGTTCAATGCATCCAAGCACTAGACAATGTGCGCACCCATACAGATTCAAATCATACTCTAGACTCCATAAACCTAAACTCTCAAAACCTAGCACTCACACACACTAGTCATTACTTGGAAACACTACCTATATATATAAAGGTGGGGACTTTCCCTTCAGCACTTACATTCTTTATTTCCTAATAATAGCCATGCGTACAAAATCTTGCATGTTTTTAACATTCTATGCTAATAATAGACTAATACAATTATACAACATGTTTTAATCCTATTATTAGGCATCCTCATGCGCTCTCCTTATCCCTACTTTACATGTGCTTTTCTAATTATAGACCTTGCTTGGCTACCAAGTCATCTTTCTTTAATCTATTTATAGACCTTTTCTTGATCGGCACTCTAACTCTACTTTTCTATTTTAGCCCTAACTCTGGAAAATCAGCTAAGTCCCTTTTTCTTTGTAAGCATGCGTGTAACCCCGCACGCTGACCTATTATACTACCGTGTGTGCCCCTTGTGTGCTACCCTTACCCTCTGCATACACATCCTTACACATAAGCCTTTATGTTCATGGATACTTAGTCAATTTCCTCAACCAAAAAAAAACATAGGACTACACAAAAATATAACGGTCAAATTCCATGCACAAATGTTGACATTGTAATTATATTGTATGTCCAGAAAGTTTCTTATAAACAACTTCAATGATGACGTGATTAATCGACTGCAAAAAAACAAACACAAATTTATGTTTGTTCCTTTCAAAGCATCTCTATTACTCAAATTTATGTAATTTGAAAATATACATGATTTAAGGAATCTAGATTCGGAGCTTATATAGTAGGGGAATCTACCTAAAAATATATATGCAATAAGTGATGTCAATATAAAACAAATTACAATGAATAATAATATAAAACTTAAATAAAAAATTGACTATATTTCTATCCAAAAAAGAGAAATTATCATTAATGTATAAATCAATCCCATTTCAATCCCCATCTTACAAAACCCATCCTTCACCGATACATAACCCCATGTATGCAAACAACATTCATGTTAAGTAAAAGACCATTTTTCTTGAATCCCGAAGTTACATGTGAATAGTATTAGATAATAATTTAATCTGACTGGTTGATAGATATGTAGATGTTGGTAGATCAAACTAAAAAATCACGGTAGATGAACAAACAAAGGATAAATCCCACCCAATCGATTCATAATAAGGATGTTGTACTTACTGATGGAGTATATTCGTGGCACCAGTAGGCGAGGGGTTAACCATAGTAATGGCGTGGGCAATGAGCTCCTCTATTGATGGATACATGTTCTAGTAATGATTTCAATTTGCAATGGCTTCATCTTCTATTGGTTTTGTTATTTGTTGTGGGGAGGGGATGAAAAACATTAGAACCAACACTTTGCATGATTCCATGCAAAAAAAATTAAAACATGATGACATGACTATCCCTTGCCACGTTAGAACACCCAGCACTGTAGCTCATGATGCTATGCGGGTCTTGCGCCGACATGGAATGGGAGCTGATGGAAACAATGCTTTTTTTACTATGTTTGGTCATTAGTGTCGTTGGTGTGGCTATCAAGAGCCACGTCAGTTTGTGCATAATATTTACGGACATCCCCATGAGCTCCATGTGGCGGGACAAATTCCCATGTGTCTCGATGGCATGTACATTAAAAATGGTCATAATCCATGTAAAAAATTAGCCTCATAGATAATTAATCATTCAATGTAATTAGAATCATAAATAAGTCCAGGTCTAAAATTTTACTTCACATATATGGGAATAAAGACCAGCGTTAATGTTTGTTCATTGTAAGGAAATCAATAGGGAGGAAATTTTTTAATTATAATTTAGTGCAAGTGTATTGTCAGCCATATCCTTTAGAAGTTCTGGAAAGACTTTACATAATGAAGTATAAATAATATCCTCTATTCCCATATATGTATGTTATCTCCATCTAGGTTTCTTGGCTTCCATTTCAACGCTAAAAAAGTGGCTATGATGGCACTAATATGTTCTAAATTACAAATGTAAATATTTTCATATTTGATTTCTTACTATTTGTATGTATATATTCTACCTTTGTGTCTGTGTGTGTCATTATTCATAGAGTGATTTATTTAAAAAATATATTTGTAATTCAACATTTGTGTGTGTTTATATGTGTATGTGTGTGGATATATCGTATATCATTATTCGTAGAGTGATATATCCAAAATATTCATTATTTGTATATTTGTTTTCTTAATTTTTTTAATACATACACAGACATATGTGTATGTGTATGTGTATGTGTATGTGTATGTGTATGTGTATGTGTATGTGTATGTGTATGTGTATGTGTATGTGTATGTGTATGTGTATGTGTATGTGTATGTGTATGTGTATGTGTATGTGTATGTGTATGTGTATGTGTATGTGTATGTGTATGTGTATGTGTATGTGTATGTGTATGTGTTTATGTGTATGTGTATGTATCAACTTCCTTGTTATTTGGTATGCATAATCTAGAGAATATGATGAAAAGAATGCTTCCAAGGTGGACACATTAATCATTCAAGAGAATGAATTTTTATTTCAAAATAGAATCATCAAATCAAGAAGTAAATCAACAAGATGATGCATGGAAGCAAGATTCAATCAAAAACATGGATTCATAACATGAAAGTGTTGGAGAATGAGTTCATGGGGATGAAGTACAGGAAATTTTTGAAGATCGGGTTCATTTGTAGGAAACCATGGATGTTAAAGTAAAACTTTAAACAAGAACGTTAGGATTACCACAACATGGAAAAAATAAGATATGATCAAATCCATTGATGACATTAAATTTAAATATTTACTAGTTAGCATTACAACTAAAAAATATAAAATATCTTCTACATCATTTATTATGGGTTGACTAGACAAACTAATACAAAAAGACAGACCTTGCAACTATTATTAGTATGGAAGAGGAGGAAGATATTGTTAAATTATGTAAGAAAATGGTAGAATCAAGCCATGGTATGGAAATTTCACAACTAAAATCAATTTTCACACAAATCCGTGAAACCAGATACACTTCAGTTTGAGATAGATATCCAAGAGATCATGGTGGGAAGGATTTAGAAAAATACAACCAAATGTGGTCCTAAGGGATGCTTAAGGAATGGAAAGAGATCGTACGATATGGTTGCGACCAAATGTGATTAGAAAGTTTTAAAAAAACCTTGGAAAATATTTTTAACATAAATTCATATGCCACAAGAAGAATTTGTAATTGTGATCAGATGATGATCAAATAAGGGATAAATTGTTTCATGAGCATGTTTTTCATGAAGGGTTCCAAGAAATTTCCAAATATCATTCCCTATAGTAGAGAATGATTGACAATTTTATGTTTTATGAATGTTACAGGGCACTTCCATCCCTATTTTTTATTTATTTAAAGCTGAAAGAATGTTAAAGAACTACATTAAGGATTGTGACCCTAAATCTTGTATGAAAACTCATCATGGTGGTTGGTTGACCAAGGAGTTTTTCATGATCTGGTTGTATCATTTTAGTAGGCCACTACCCAAAGGTTTCTCCCCTGAAAATAACCACATGCTTATATTTGATGGCCATGGAAGCCATATGGCATTGTTAATAGTATAAGAAGCTAAGTGAAAGGGTATCGACCTCTTGACACTCCTAGCACATACTACACACAAGTTACAACCACTAAATGTTAGTGTGTTTTCTCCTTTTAAAACCTATTTCAAAATGAAATGTTGCATTGGATGTCCAAAAACAAGGACCAAGATGTCAAGTGTTTAGACTTGGTAGAATTAGGTTGTAGGGCACTAACGTAAACCATGTCACCTCTAAATATTCAGGATTGATTTAAATAAACAAGTATATGGCCATTTAATCCAAACATACTGCAAAATGATATGGAATGTAGTAAATCATTTTTCATATAGAAATATGAGAATGATAACACTAATGAAACCATCGTAAATATTGATTCTATTGAAAACATCCTCAGTTTTTCAAATCAGGTAGTTTCACCACTTGGGGATGATTTAGAGATAGAAGCAATTGACCATCATGCAAATAAATTAGAGGTGGAAGAACCAATGGTATAAACAGATAGCAATTATACAACACAAATCAAACACAATCAAGAAAATAAAGTTATGAATACTAAGGACTGAGGATTTTCCATTCCATCCATCATGGAAAATGATGAACATGCATAAACATAAGAGGTTGATCTCTCATTTTCAATTTTTCCAAGTATACTGAAAAAACCTATTTGGTTGCAAGAGCATATTACAGATATGGGATTTGATCATATTGAAAACAATAAAGACAAAATTATATCCTTGTCTTTCATGCCAACCAATCTTGTTCCAATAGACTTGAAAAAAAGGACATTGGGGTCATAGATAAGGACAAAAAGGATGAAGATACAACTCAATGCAGTTTTGAAATTGGTATTGAAAAAATAAATGTTGTTGGACCTCAAAAGAAACTTGGAAATTATTTAAATTTATCAACACAAGTTGTAAACGATTTGTAGAAAGGTAGGGTAGATGTTGCACTTTGAATGGATCATACAGGTTTCCAAATATTTAGAGTGGATTGTATAGTTTGACATTTATTTCAAGGACCTATTTTTGTGTTCATCCACACCATTCTACTGAGGAGTGTAAGGCATTGTCCATTGTAGATCAATACCCTCTATGGTGAAAAATTACTCAAATATGTTGCTAACATACTCCCCCCCATTATCTGTTTGAATAACTTTGATGCTTTTCCCAGATTAATTCTCAACAAGTTCCTTGAAGTCCTAAAAGTAATTAAACACTTCATATTTTTTCCTAAGGAAGTAGACACATGTATATCTGGAAAATTCATCTAAGAAGGTGAGAGCATATTTGGCCTTAGTAAAAGAAGGATGGGGAAAAACCCCTGTGATATCACTGTGAATCAAATCTAAGGGTGATGAAGCTCTCCAAGATTTTCCCTTGTCAAACTCATCTTCAGGGTGATTTCCAAGAGCACAACCCTCACAAATTCCCTTTGAGAAATGAACTCTAGGAAATCATGTAGCCATGTCATGTTGACTAAGATACTCAAGGTAGCGGTATTTAATATGGCCAAATCGCTCATGCCAAAATCTACTAACTCCATCTAAGTGTGTGATAAATTCAATAGGGGAAACATCAGGTGCAAAGTGTGAGAAGGTCTATAACCTAGCATGGTGATCTGCCCTTCCCACTTCTATTGTAGTGTCATTATGCAACTCCCTTATCTTAATTGAATCTGGATAAAATAGGACTCTCATGCCCTTCCCTATATGAGTCATTTGATACACTAACAAGAGATTAGTTGAAATTGAAGGTACACTAAGAACATTTGTGAATGTTCCATCTTCAGCTTCAACAAACCCTCTCCTTGAAATTTTGGCTAGAGTATCATCACCCAAAGTGATGGAAAACATGTTACATAGCTCTAAGGAATAAAATTCAACCTATGATGAACCCATGTGGTGTGAAGCACCAGAGTCAATAACCCATGAAAGAGTAAAACTAAAAGTAGTGTTTTTCCCTTATGTTTCTCTTTATCTTTTTCCTTTTCCTTAGTTTATTCTTGGGCTGATGAAGATTGTTTGATAGATTCAGGGACCCCTATGTTGTTGTTCTCAAGGAGATGATTGATGTGGTCAATATTCTTCTTCATACATTTGTGCTCATTATGCGCGAGTTTCTTGTAATAGGAACACTTAACCTTTTCCTTCTTAGGCTTCCCATTTGAACTGGAGGTTTCATTTGTAGACTTGGAAGAGGTAGTGGATTTTTGTTCTTTCTTTTTTCTGGATCCTTACTCTTTTTCTTCTTCTCTTGGTTTCTAGAAGATTTTTTTTCCCCTTCCCAGAAATGACGGCTTGAGGTTTGGATGACTTAAAGGTACCCACTTAAATTAACTTGTCTTGCTCCTTAGTCAAATCAATAATAAATTCATCTAAGGATGGCATAAACTATGTGGCTCCAAGAGCCCTCTTAGTAGCATAAAATGTAGAAACAAAGACAGAGTAGTTAGAACCTAGTTTGGAAAGCACAAAAAGAACAAGTTGTTCATCCTTATTTTTTATTCCACATTCTTCTAATTGCAATCATAAGGACTTGAGCTTGGTAAAGAAATCTTCCAAGGTGTCAAAGTTACTAGGACTTAAGCTGATAAGTTATATTTCTAGTTCATGACCCCCCATAGTGTCAAATTTTCCAAATAATTTGTCTAAGTTTTTCCACACCTCATTAGGATATTTGGTTGACCCTATGTGGAAAATAAGTTTAGGAGACACTGAAAGACATAAAATACCAAATGCTTCATCACACTTATTAAACCACTTAACTTTTTCTGCATCTATACTAGGCTCTGGTTCTAACCCCATTATGATACGATACAACCCTTTAATCCTTAGTCCAATGGAGATTTTTTAATTTCCATTCATGGTAGTTAAAATGTATAAGTGGGTTAATTTTTTTAATTATTGGTAAATTAGTTTTTTGAAAGGGACTATACCCTTGTACAAAAAATCTCAACAGCCAGAAAGGGCAAGAGAAGAACAGAGAAAGGATCAAAATCCGGATACAGAGAGGAGATCAAATGGAGCCAAACTCCAAAATGCAAAAATGAAACAGAGCATAAAGCAGCCAAGCTGCAGCGACAAAACAGCAACTAAACAGTGAAAAAATAGCAAACTAACAGCAACAGTCGCTTAACAACAGCGATCAAACTGCAAACTAACATCTCTGGACCAGGCTTATTAAAGACCCAGAAAGCATGTGAAGGGTAGTTGTTCCTTTGATTTCGCATAGGGTGAAGTGAATGGTTTGCAGCGGTGTACCTGTTTTCCAGCACATAATGCATGCAATAAATCCAACTAACCAGTACGGCTAGGATTTCTATCATGCTCTAAGATCTTTCCAAGCTTATCTGAGATGGCGTCATGATAATTCCAAATGGTGAGATTTGTATGGGTGTTTTCAACTCCCTCATTCGCCAATACATCGGTGGTTCTATTACCTTCTCTATAAGTGGGTTAATTGAACTGAGATCCATTATTGTAGAATGAAAGGTTGTGGTAGTTGTTGTAGAAAAAAATAAATGTGTGGAAAGAAAGATGTTCTGAACAAGAGAGGAAACACCCTATACACCCCCCAAAAACTATATCAAGAAGCCCCCCCACAGTATTAGCACTTTATAACTTAGTGTGTTTTACAAAATAAATAGGTCCAATGCTTTGGGAAAAGAAAAATATTTAACTTTTGTAAAAATGGCACTCGATATCGACCTACCAATCAAAAGTTTTACAATAACTATTTCCCATAAATAAGCCATATTTTAAATAAATTTACACTAAACTTGAAATGCATTTTTTTTACTACAAAGGCTGCGACCTCGTTGGATCAAGAAGATCTTCACTACAACCCTCAAATTGTTGCAGATTTGAGTGTAGTAAATAGCAGTACCGCAGGACTCAAAAAATAGTGACTGAATCCGGATCTGCAATGCGTGTATAGGTTGTTGGAAACTCAGTTACAGGTCTGAAATGCCTCTTGATCAGAAACACTCCCTTTGCAAGTTTGAACATGCATGCAAAGCATTATCACAGGTGAAAATTCCCTTCACTGGTCTGAAAAATGCATAGATCTGAATAAATCCTCCTCGGATCCTGCAACAATGATTTAGGGCTTGCAAAAAAGCAATCTCTAGAATTGTATATGCATTATACAGGAGTGTACACCTCATAAGACTGCAAATAGGCTATATACCCATAAACCAGGAAAAACCAGCACCAAATAACACCCAAATACTTGCAAATAATAATCTTAAATGAAAAATAAATTTGCAGAATAATAACCAGACAATATCAATACCATCCCGGCTTTGATACCATATCGGAGAAGCGCCAAAGATATACTAGTTTTAAGAATACATAGGTGAATGATGCAAGACATGAATTGTTCCAAGATAAAATAATGCAAGCATACAAGACTACAAATTATTAAAATACAAGAGAGATAATTTGTAATAACACAAAAATAACTCCAACTCAATACAATCAAATAGAATAATGTAAGAGATGTACATATAGGAGATGAATGTGTAAACTCCTCCTAGAATCATGGAAATATCCACCTAGAATAGTGGTAACCAACAGCTAGAATGGTGTAGTCAAGTGGTGACTAACACCTAGAATAATGTAGTCAAGTGGTAACCAACACCTAGAATAGTGTAGTCAAATATACACATAAGAAAACATATCCCATAAGTGTAGGGAAACTCCAAGTGAGGTGGAATATCCCAAGTAGGATAATATAAATAAATTGAAGAAAATAAATCCTATACTAACAATTCTCACAGGAAAGTAATAGGCAGTTCAACAATCCAAATGTTCCTTTTCCCATGCAGAAATTCATGTTATAATACTTTTTGAAATTTCAGGAACCTCACTACCACCCTTACTTCCTCCCAGGATCCATGCCTACAATTCCACAACCATCCACTCCACACACAACCATTCATGCAAGTGCTCTTCCTATAATTCCATAACCTTCTACTTTATGCATGACCTTTTAAATTGTATCAAGTTTTCCCATCCACCATTGGTGCATCCAAAAAAATTCCTAAATACTCCTATATATTTTCAAATGAAAGAATAATTTCCAATAGTCTAAGATTGACTTCTAATTAAAGGTGTGACTTTGCTAGTAAAAAATAGATTGGTCCACTTGAATTATAGTGGTGAGTTAAGAGACCATAATTTTTTATTTCGGTGATGAAAATCATGTAATGAAATGAACTCAAAACACATTATTAGATGCATAATTAATGTTCACTATCATTTTGTAATGTAATGAAAATTGAATCATGAATTATAAGAGAATGTTTTGACTATGTCAAGGTTGTTTATGTTAATATTGTAAGGTTTTAAGAAGACAATTGCGTAAAGCATTTCAAAAGATTTTTAAATAAGAGTGACATCATGTAATATCTAATAAAATACATTAATGACTAAAAAATCTAGTGCAGGCACTGGATTAAACACTTCAAATTGGAAACATCACTAACAACCATAATAAGAAAGAAGGCATAATTAGCAACATTTTCCAGGGCTTCTTGAGACCCACTAAAGTTAGAAAAACCTTTTAAATTCCTACATTAGAGAATTCATTTCACTTGCAACATTATCGAATCCATATCCTTAGTATTTCTCCCTCATTGTGAGCACAAAAGAAGAAGAAACTTGCAAATGCGTGAGGAAGAGATAGTTATTTTGTTCCACCACACATAAGAGCATCGACCTCATTTGGACGACTCAATACACAAAGTTTGCAATAAAATAATATATAGCTAGCAGATACTTTTGAACTTTCCCACCAAATCTGAGGTGGCGGGCATCTTGGCTACACGTGGAAGTTGAATTAGTGACCTTACATGGCATACATGTGGAAATCCAACCCCCGAACTAAGGGTCACCACTACTAGCTACTTTCCCCTATAGCTTTAGTGCTTGAGTTGTGGCTTATTTGAGATAATCCTTACATAAGATGTCCATTTGAGTCATTATTTTTCCTTATACACTTTCATCCCATTTCGCAAGGTCCTAGAATCCAAAGTAATGGAGATTGATATGATATAAGTATCTTGGCATTAATATTTGTTTTGTATCTTTTTAAAAGGAGATTTGTTGTAATGTGTATGCTTTTGGTTTTATTTTATAATGAGGAAATTTTGGGATTTCACATTAGGGTTTTTATTTATGTTAGTCATATAGGATTTTAATGGAAGAGTATCCATTATATAGGTTGGCATAGTTGAAATTTTAACCAACTAATAGGCTATTTAGTATTTTTTTGTTTGGTATATTTTCATTGAATGATCAACAATTCAATTTACTAACATATGTGACGTTTAGGTAGAGTGGATTTTGATTATGATTTTAAAGGGTTTGTTTGTGATTTGATGATCTAGTCACCATTATTCAAGTCTTGTGATGTTTGGTTATTTATGCACTTAAAATTAATTTCAGGAATCATGAAATATGTACTTGGAATCTACACGATGTAACAAATCTAAAAAGAGATTGGAATGTATTCCATTTGTGTTATATTTTACCCTCTAACTTGTCTTTGCACAAGGAGCTCGAGTGGATTTCCCTATCTTTTAACATGGATTTCTTATAAATGCATGTCTGTGATAGTTGAAGATATGTAGAAGAGTTTACAAAGGATTTTTGTCTTCTAAGAAAATTTTGTAGTCAATTTGATTACCCTCTAACATGGCTTTCTTGGAAATTCATGTTTTTAATAGTTGAAGATATGTATAAGTTACAGAGTTGTGTATACTAAGAAAAAAAATTGGCACCTCCTTCCACTAAACATATCTACACAATTTTGTGAGATTGAGGTTGGTGGTGGATGGCATTCAAAGAAATAGGGAGGTGAATCCTTACCGAGGTGAGTCCTTACCGAGAGGGTATGTGCTAAGATAAAATAAAATGAAAAACTATACTATTACATAAATAAAATAAAAACACACACAATCTCAACATTAACATAAGTAAAGTTCTTATGTTGAAAATTTTGTAGCACTTCTTTTCTTTTCTTATGAGCTAAAAAATACAAAGAGAGGCCTCTTATATATATAGGTATTCAACCTTCCAGAGAATCCTTTCTTCATCTACAAGAAAAAGGAATATTTTTTGAGTACATAAATGTAATACAAACATAGGGATTTGAGAAGATTCACATTGATGATAAAATTTTCTCCAAACAACTTGTGTTGCTAAAACTGTTAGTATTAAATGTAATTATCTTATGCAACAAGATTTTAATTTGAAAGAGTTTCAGATAATCAATGCAAGTAGGAAAGACGACACATACTCAACAACTCACCCAATCTTCACTACCTAGATAGTTTTGGAATGATACGTCTAACTCTTAACTAATTTGTGAAGTACTCGAAACTCTTCTTTTCTAATGGTTTTCTGAAGATATTAACAAATAAATATTATTATATCTAAAATTCCAAGTATGTTTCATCATTATTTTTTCAATTAGGTAAATATTTGGTTTTGGGGGTACCAAAAAACCCACAGTACATATATAGAAATGAGAGAAACAAGGGTGGAAAAACAACCCAAAAAACCAGTCAAGGCCCTAATAGGACAAAAAGAATTGGCCAACCCAAAATCCCAACAAGAAGCAAGGCACATACAACCTTAATTACAATATATATATTTTATTTTATTTTGAAACACCAACACAGACCAAAGGACTAGAAAAAAAAGGAGGGATAAAAACCACAAGAGCCACGAAATAGTCAACACAAGGTCAACTAACGTTTCATTTTCTTACTGCTCCTAGTTCTAGAACTAGGACTCTGATTCAGACCTTCCATATTATGTCAAGGATCAAGATGTCTCTCTTGTATCTCATCCTTGTTGCTAGCATCATCCTTGTCATCATAAGTGCTGTTGAGTTCCAGACTGTATACCCCTCTTTTGTTAATCCATCTTGGCAATTTCATCCTGCATTATAGCAATCATTTCCTCCTGCATTATAAAATATACCTTGAGCCCATTGATTCTTTTTTCTTGGATGGACGACTTTATGTGCCACTCCTTCATGTCTTGGACCAAATGTTTAGTGACCTTGAGAAGAGTGTCAATTGTAACCTCCATATTTGTAGACCTAGCTTCCCTATTAGGGTCTCCAAGATTTTCTTCAGTAGTGCCTTTCCCTTTTGAGGATTCCCTAGTTTTCATAATAGATAGCACCTCCACAACAACATCTTCACTGTTATTCACCACATGTCCCTTCTTTTTAATATTTCTCAGCTTATTTCCTAAGGTTTCCTTGTCTGAGTATGTGGGTTGCAGCATGGGAGGCATGATCGGTTTACCACTATGGAACAAGAGCATTCATCAGGCCATGATGCAGGGAGTATCAAATTTCTCCTCTTTGAAGTCTGAGATAGACACGGTGAGAGACCACAACAAGAAAAAAGGGAAACTCATTACTTGATTTCTACAGAAATAGTTGAGGATTGAGAGGTGATGTGTATAAATTTTTCATAACTTGCCTTCTAGGGTTAATTATTTCATAACAACTTTACAAACATCAACCCACCTTTCTGCAAGGTAGGTCTTGGAAATGTCGTCATCATATAGATGCACCCTTTTAGTAGGCCCAAAAAATTAGAAATCTCATGGTTCCTACGATTACATTGTTTTAAAAGTTTTAAACCCTCTGTAGTCATATGAGTGACCTCCACAATAAATTGTTCAGTAACATGCATTTCAACCCCCCTAATATTAACTCTGTCGTGGTCCCAAGATTTACCAAAATCTAGGGCTGAATCAGGGTCATTACCTTTAATTCGCTTGATGAATTCGGTGAATCTGCCCATTCTAAGCAAGTACCAAACTATGGCATCCCATTTGATCACTCTAAAAGAGGTGGGGTCGGTCCTGAATTGGTCACCTCCCATATTTTGGTTGCTTTGCACTTTCATTTTACTCCACCACTTCTTTGGAATTTTTTTCCAATAAAAAAAAGAGATATACCATTTATTTGTCATCAAAACGGTGTTATCATAATTCCACACTCTGCCCTATGAATCATGTCCAAATCCTTTGTGGTTCGTGCAATCCCCCTTACCTATTCCTTTCATTATTAATTATATTATCTATGTGGCTCCATGGTATTGGTCCCTCCCATTCCACCCAAGCCTCCATATCATTTCCCTGTTTCGCAAGTCCATCAACGTTGGAGTTGTTTTCCCTGAACACATGGCTTAAGGCCACATCATTCATAATTTAAGTTTCATGTATAATATTCTTTATATTCCAGCCCACTTTGAATTTTCCTTCAATATCCTTAATAATCAATAATGAGTCTCCCTCTATGATAAGCATTTTGAGTTGAAGTCTTTTAGCTATCCTTATACCCCTAACAGCCGCAACAACCTCAACATAGTTGTTAGATTTATTTCCTAACACCCCTACATAAGCAATAACAAAGTTCCCCATGTGATCTCTTATCAATCCTCCCCCAGCCTTTCATTCCCTTAGTTTAGACGATCTATCAAAATTAAGTTTAAACCAATCAATTAGAGGTGGCTTCCATTTCGAATTGATTATATCCTTCTTCAGCTCAGGTTTATCTCCAGCTTAAATCGGGCTGATCTTCAAGGTTCGAATAATCCTTATATCCTTCTTTTATGGATCCAAATTTTATGCCTCGGACTTTGATTAATTGTATTGACGACCTGGGAGATGTTAGTTGACTTATTTCAGAAAATTATGTTGTTCCTCTCATTCTAGATGCCCCATAGGATGTGTGCTAAAGTGTGTTTCCATATCAGTTTGATTAGCGAAACTTTAAAGGGAGTTTTTCATTGATCAATTAAGTTATTAAGACTTCCCGGAAGAGGGAATTGAATGTTAAATATATTCAGTAAGCCTTCTATAACCTGGAACATGAACTTACATTCCATAAAGAGGTGATATATTGACTCAGCATTCTCCTCACAAAGAGAACATCTATTGATTAAGATCATCCCTCTTTTCTATAAGTTTTCCATAGTAATGATTTTGTTCTAGATTGATACCCACATGAAGAATTTTATTTTGGGTGTAAGATGTTTATTCCATATTTTTGCACAGTCCTTGTGCTCCTCTTCATCCTCAAAGGTTATTTCATATCCTGATTTGACTTCATAATTTCCCAAAATAGACCTACTCCAAATTATCTCATCCTAGTTAGTTCTGTTGGGAATAAAAAGGATCTTTAATTTTTTGTTAATATCCTCAAAAGGTCTTATTACTCCTGTAAAATTTGGTGGGGGAAGAATAGTGACCCATCTCGTTTCTTGAGGATTGAAGATCCAGTAATTTCTTATTTTCTCCCCCAAAAACCTAGCTATAATAGAATTTAATCCCAGTCAAGGGTTCAATCATACCCAAAGGTTTCTTGTCCAACCATGGGTCCTCTCAAAATCTAATGTCATTCTCATCCCCTAGATTCCATAGCAACCCTTTAAGAAGGAGATGTTTGCTTTGAATAATATTTTCCTACAAAATGGACCCCTTTGGGAGCTCAAGTAAAGATAGAAGGGCTTTTCTTCCACCAACAGCATCAGATTCCACAGTATGTTTCATCATTATTAAATAGCTCCCAGAAGAAGTAATATTTT
The DNA here is from genome assembly GCA_019776745.2 of Taxus chinensis. Lineage (NCBI taxonomy): Eukaryota > Viridiplantae > Streptophyta > Pinopsida > Cupressales > Taxaceae > Taxus > Taxus chinensis. The sequence continues at coordinate 657,297,120 of CM034146.1, forward strand.
GTAGCCATATCTTTGCTTCATTTATGAAAAACATGATTCTTTGACAATGTTGTTATTGAGTTGTTATCACAAAATATTTTTGTTGCTTCTTCTTGCTCATTCTTTAAATCTAACAACACTCTTTTCATATATATTTGTTGACATGTTATTATTGTGGATGCCACATAATTTTCTTGAAGAATCAATAACTAAAGGCCAAAAAACTATGGTAATATTGATTATTTGTCTCATGTATTTGTTAAATAAATACCTTCAATATATATTTTTTGATGTTTGATTTGTATCTTGATTGAGATAACATTTACATAAGAAAATACTTGGATGTTCATTTAAATCATTATTTGTCCTTATACACTTTCATCCCATTTAGATAGGTCATAGAATCCAAGGTAATGGAGATTGATATGATAAGAGTATCTTGGTGTTAAATTTTGTGTTGTATTTTCTTAAGGAGATTTACTCTAATGTGTATGCTTTGGTTTTATTGTATAGTGAGGATCTTTTTGGGATTTCACATTAGAGTTTTTATTTATGTCAGTTGTAAATTATTTTGACTGTGATTTTAAATGGGTTTTCTTGTGATCTGATGAACTGGTCACTAGTATTAAATTCTTATGATGTTTAGTTTTTTAGGTAGCTAAAATTAATATTGGGAATCAATAAATATGATGAAATGTGTTCTTAGATTATGCACCATGTAGCAGATCTAAAAAGAGACTTGATTGTATTCTATTTGTGTTTTATTTTATCCTCTAACATGGCTTTGCAAAAGGACATCAAGCGGATTTTCTTACCCTTTAACATGGATTTCTTACAAATGCAAGTTTGCATTAGTTGAAGATATGCAGAAGAGTTTACAAGGGAGTTGTGTCCACTAAGAAAATGTTGTAGTCAATTTTTTTACCCTCTAGTATGGCTTTCTTGGAAATACAAGTCGACAATAGTTGAAGATTTGTAGAAGAGGTTACACGGGAGTTGTGTTTATGAAGAAATAATGTTTGCACCTCTTTCCACTAAACTTATCTACATAATTTTGTGAGATTGAGATTGGTGTTGGTTGGAATTTGAAGGATTAGGGATGTGAATCCTTACATATAGGGTGTCTGCTAAGACAGAATAAAATGAGAAACTATATTGTTGTATAGATGAAAGAAAAACACACACAATCTCAACATTAACATAAATAAACTTCTTCTATTGAAAATTTTGTAGCACTTATTTGATTTTCTTGTGGGCTAAAAAATACAAATAGAGACCTCTTACGTATAGAGGTATTCAACCTTCTAGAGAATCCTAGTTTTATCTACAAGTAATAGGAATATTGTTGAAATACATAAATGCATTGCATGTATAGGGATTTGAGGAAATTATATTGATAAAAAAATATTCTCCAAACAACTTGGGTTGATAAAAGTATTAGTATTAAATAAAATTATTGTATGCAATAAGATTTGAATTTTAAGGAGTTGCAAGTAATCAATGAAAAATTGCAAGGTTACACATATTCCAACATTCCCCTAGTCTTAATGACCTAGGACTACTAGAACAATACGTCTAACTCGTAAGAATTTTTTGAAATACTCAAACTCTCGTTTATTATGTACTTTGTGAAGTTATTAGCAAAACAATTTTCTTATCTACAAAATTCCAAGTATATGTTTTTCATTGTTGGCTACATTCAAGATGGAGTGATATTTTATATCTATATGTTTTCCTCTTTTGTAAAAAATGTGATTCTTTGACATTGTTATTGTTGAGTTATTTTGACAAAATATCTGAGTAACTTTTTATTTCTCATGCTTTAATTATTACTAGACCCTTTTCATCCATACTACTTGACATGTTGGTGTTGTGGCTGCTATATATTTTCCTTGAAGAATCAGTAACTAAAAGTCTAAAAAACCTGGTAATATTGGTTCTATGTCTATGCAATTGTTAAATAATCATCTTCAATATATATATGTTTTGATGTTTGAGTTGTAGCTTGATTGAGAAAAACCCTTACATAAGTAAAGACTTAAGTGTTCATTTAAGTCATTATTTGTATGTATACACTTACATCCCCTTTGAATAGGTCCTAGAATCCAAGGTAATGGAGATTGATATGATAAGAGTATCTTGGCATTAAAAATTATTTTTTATTTTTAAGGAGATTTACAATAATGTCTACGCTTTGGTTTTATTGTATAGTGAGGATCTTTTTGGTATTTTACATTAGAGTATTTATTTATGTCAGTTGATACAAGATTTTGATTATGATTTTAAATGGATTTTCTTGTGATTTGATGAACTAGTCACCAATATTCAAGTCTTATGATGTTTGGTTATTTATACAACTAAAATTATGTTTCATAATCAAGAGATATGTACTTAGAGTCTGCAACATGTAGTAGATCTGAAAAGATAGTAGAATGTGTTCCATTTATGTTGTATTTTATCCTCTAACACAACTTTGCACAAAGACATTGAGTGGATTTGCTTTACCTTTAACATGAATTTCTTTAAAATGTAGGTTTGCATTAGTTGAAGATATGTAGAAGATTTTACAATGGATCTATGTTTATTAAAAAAAAAATTACAATTCATTTGCTTATCCTGTAACATGGATTTCTTGGAAATGTAAGTCTACAATAATTGAAGATACATTGAAGAGTTTACAACCTATTTGTGTCTACTAAGAAACATTTTTGGCACGTCCCTCCACTTAACATATCTACATAATTTTGTGATATTAAGATTGATGGTGGATGGCATTTGAAGTATTAGGGATTTAAATCCTTACCTAGATGGTATGTGCTAAGAAAAAATAAAATGAGAAACTATATTGTTATATAGATTAAACAAAAAGACACACAAGCTCAACATTAATATAAATAAACTTCTTCCATTGAAAATTTTGCAACACTTTGTTGATTTTCTTATGATCTACAAAAAAGAAATAGAGAACTATTATTTATAGAGGTATTCAACATTTTGGAGAATCCTTTCTTCTTTTACAAGCAAAAAGAATAATGTTGAAATACATAAATGCTCTCAGTGTATAGGGATTCGAAGAGATTCACGTTGATTACAAAATATTCTTCAAATAACGTGTGTTGATAAAACTATTAGTATTAAATTTAATTATTGGAAAATATAATCATACATGATCTTTCTATCATCTATTCTTCTTACATAGTCATTTTTTGTGATACTAATCAACTTGAAATCATCAAATGTTGTATACAAAATACCTTGTTCTTTTGTTCCATTAACATATCTCAAAATTATCTTCATAGCTTTCCAATTAGAGTCCTTTAGGGACTCTATAAAATTTGAAATAAGAGTTACTCCATAAATGATATTAATCCCTGTGGTTGTTAAGTACATTAGACTATTGGAATAAGTAAATTATAAATTCAAGTTGACATTGGATGACTTATCATCTTTGCTTAATTTCAATCCTATGACTACTAGGTCGATGTTAGCTTGCAATTCATGATCCCAAACCTTTTCAAAACATTATTGACATATTTTGATTGACATATAAAGATGTTATCTTCATATTGACTAACGTCTATGCCAAAAAAATAATTCATTAAACCCAGATCTATCATTTCAAATTCTTTCTTCCTTACTGACTTAAACAAGTCAATTGAAAAATATCCTATAATATCAACTCATCCACAAATAAACACACAATAAAAAATATAAATTGATCATTTATCTTGATATACAATGTTGGTTCACTCACTGCTTCATAATCTGAAAATAATGTCATGTTTTTCTTTTTTCACAACAAAAATCGACCTTTTTCGGCATGTTTCTTGCAAGAAATCGCATTGACGATTATGACGCAATATCGATGCAACTAGAAATTTTTATTTGCGTCACTTTTGCGTTGATTTTTTGTCACATGTTCATGATGCTAATCAGGACACTATCTCAATTGTGAGTAGCATAAATGTGATGCAAAATCCCTTCAAAAAATTTTATTAAAAAAAATGCAATATAATTATTTCAAATATGAAATAATTATATTACATTTTTTTAATATATATAGTATCATAAACATATATATTAACAAAAATTTATTTTTAATGTCTATAAATGTAAAAAAATTGTCATGCTAATATTGAATACCAATGGAACAAACGCAATTAATAAGATCAAAGTAACATATATGTAGATTAATGAGAATTAAAAAAAATTAAATGTAAATTATAAACATCAAATCATGTTTTAGGTAAATTAATAACAAATATAACAATGTACTCACGAATATGAAAAAAAGGTTAATTTTTCATTTTACATTATAGTAATTTGAAATTGAATTACAATATATAAATAAACTACTACTACGAAGTAGCTAAATCATCAACTACTCGTCGACATCATCATCATCCAAGGGCTCATTATCATCTTCATGATAATATATGTGTTCATTGTCTATATTGTCTAAAGTGTTCTCCATTCCATACAATGATGGGTTATCGTAATCATAGTTAGGGTCATCATCATCAATATCCACTCTAAACACAGAGTCATCAACTAAAAGAGAAGGTTTATTCACCTACAATAACATTATTTAATACTTATTATAATATTTCAAATTCCATAAATAAAATATTTGAAAATCATATTTTGTTACATAATTGATTTTAATCATTATTTAATAAATTAATGACATTTTACCAATACAAACCCAAGAGAATGTGATCAATCGTTTAATGAATTGGTGTTCCATCTAAGGGTTTTTAGTTGTGCTTGCACTTGGTCGTTGGATGTGAAGTCATATATTTTCTTCTAAAAAAATTATTTAAACTTAGAAATATAATTGAGATATGAATTAATAAACATTATATAATACATTATTGAAATAAACTTACAAAATTGCAAGTAGCCTCAATTATTCTCATTTGTCCCAGACGATGAGTCGCCAACTTCCCCTGACTCATTCTAGCTTGGTGGAATTTTTCGTAGATACTTAGGACCCCTATATTAATATCACTAAAATATAAAAAAACTATGAATTATTGAGTTTGATGAAAACATAACTTTTTAATTTTATATCGTTGTTTTTCAAAATTATTAGAAGCTCATATTGTGTCCTGTTTGAGCCACTTGTCACATTGTTTTTTTCACGAAGATGCATTCATTCTTACAGGTCAATGCATTGATCTCTCCTCATGCATATTACCACTATAATTCTCTTACACATTAAATTGGTCATAAAGTAATATAAAAAAGGAAATAAAAAACATCATTTTAATTTTTTCATTGTCATACCCATATATGTCACCTTATCCTCCTAAATTCCATTGTTGCAATTTTTCAAGAATATCCACATCATAATTGTCGCTACCAAACTCTTTTTTAGTAAGCGTAATTGTATTCACTAAATCACACACTTATTATGTACATTTAACCTCTAAATACTTCATTTATATGTATAATTCCTAAGAAAGAGAATTAATCATTAACAACACTTGTTTTTATTTGATATTCCTTTTATCCTTCTCATCTTCATTACTTGTCTTTTCTGGATTTATATCCTACACTTTTGCACACTAGCTGACATCTTATTCATCTCTAATTCCACTATTTTATCTTTCTAGTACCCTGTACAGAACCGCCCATTAGGGAAAAAAGTTCACAGCCGTTACTGTCCCCTCTAGGAGCTTTTGTCCTCCTCCCTTTTTCTAACTTTTTGGATAATGATGAAACTTAAGAAAAGGAATCATATATATACATGTCTTATTTAACCTCATTAGGGGGAAACACATTCAAGATGCATATACATCTATTAAGGAGCTAATATTTTCTATCTACTACATCAAGGAATACATTTTGGGACTACATACTTCATTGTATAGGAGGGTTTATTATGAATTCCATACCACACATTTTGCATTGGAAAAAGTAGTTGTATCCCACTATTCTTTGTGTGACTTGCACTAGGGAATCCTAGCTGAAGGGACACTATTTACAATCACACACACACTAGAAGCTACATTTAGTCTGAAATGTAGTGCAATGCTTAGTGAAAATCACATTGGGGTGACCTCGAGGTTAGTTCGAATCAAGCATATGCATATTTTATTCATCTAATGTGCACTTGAGTATTGTGTAGGTAGCTAAGGGTTTCTTTTATAGGTACATGTGTAACTAGAAGAATGTCAGTAAACCTAATTTGACCTACAATGAATCAAGGAGTGACAAGAATGACAAAAGAACCAAAACCGAAGCTATTCTACAGACACCAACACCTAGAACATATACTAGTGCCCAGGTGGTCTTGTCCATCTCATTCCAGGTACTTATATCCTTGAGATCATCACATTCCAGTTTCTAACATAGAGCTTATAATAGTCCAAAATCTATTCCTTTCTACCATTATTCATCAACCTAGAATCAGTTCCAGACCTATAGTTACAAGATGATGTCATTCTACAATCCCTATCTATCACTCTTGCTTGCATTATTTTTAGCTAGATCTTACATATTTATTGTTATATCTATCATGATCAACATTTTCCTTAATTAGATTTAAATTTTATTAAATCATTTGGTGAACCTGAAAACTATGTCCATGCCCCAGATCCATTTCCCTTCCTCTTCTTCTTCTGAGATCATGGTCTAATTCTTCTACCTTCATCCCTACCCATGTCTATTCCTCAGACATCATCAGATATGAATACATCCCTATTACTACGTAACATCCACCTCACTACACAAGTGATTATATATCTCCCTCTATCAATGTTGTCACCACCCACCACAATAATTCACATTATAGCTTCCTACCTCTATTCCTCCTCCTATTAGTGCACCACTTTGCATAACCTGCCACTCCATCCAAAACCTATGATATCATTGAGCAATTAAATAATACCCCAACTAAGATATCTCTCTTTGATCTATTGTGTCAGGCTCCTGATTGTTCACTGCACCTTAGAGGTTCCCTTCACTCTATTCAAATCCAAAGAATGACCTCTAGTATATTTTTCACATCTCATGGATTATTTCAAGCATATCACCAATTCTATCACATTTTATGATGAAGACATTACTCCTGAGTCTTCCACTAATTCTCCTCCTCTTCTTATCATGGACTTGCATTCAGGATTTCCAAATTAAGCATGTACTTATCAATAATGGATCTGCACATTAAATATTTTTCCTTTATCATTACTTTTCCAACTCCACATTCCTCATAGTGTAATTGAAAAATCTACTACTGTTTGTGTGGCTATGATACTACTACTCGTGCATGCATTGGTACTATCACTCTAGAGTTGCAAGTAGGACCCCACACTCTTTACACCCTCTTTTATGTCATGGATGCCCCATTGCAATTCAATCTACTCTTTGGTAGACCCTAGATCCATGATATGCAAATATTCCTTCTACTATCCATTGTTGTGTCAAGTTTATCTTTGATGGATATGAGCATACTATTACCATCTGATCCTGAACCATTCAAGTATTGTGCATGGATCTTGCCACCTCCATGGTCATTCCCCTAGATCCGAACATATTCCCTCACACCATCTTGATACATATGATATTAGGGAGTCCTAGAAATTACAATTTTATATCACCACCTCACATTACTTCCTCCTTTCAGGCTCACACTATTGATCTCATCTCTCCTTCCATATCCTCCCATACCCCTTTCACATCTATTTCCAAGCCCCTAGAAATTTTGAACAATACTTCACATGTAGAGACTGATGATTCTGATGATGATATTGTTGATAATGTAGATCTCAATGATGATACCTTGCATGATTTGTATTTCACTCCCATGGATTTTGATGAAGTCTCTCTTTCATGCTCACTATATTGCTACTAGTCCTGGTGAATATCAAGTCAAATCTCCCATCACCCAACCCACCACTACTATTATGATTCCTTATTCCAATACTGTACATTCTCTAGAGCCTATTCCTCCTCTTGTGGTCCCTTCCTCAATCCAGTAATCATGGTCACAATGTTACTATTACCTCTTCTCCTATATCATTTCCTATTTTTGATCACTTTACTTACACATTATACATTGATCACAAGTATTGGCAGCATGTTCCTTATGATCCTACTTGTTCTGAAAATGTTTACACATATGAAGGCCTCACCTAATTAGGATTTACTCCTACTGATATAATCCCTTTACTTGCACCTCACCCTCAATATCAAGGCTATATCTTCCTCCTAGCATCTCTTGGCCCACATGTCTTCCACATGAAATTTTGGGTTACACTTAACCCTCATCCTTCTCCCCTTACTCTCGGGAAATATTTGCTTAGTTACATTGGTGGTACTATTGATTGACATAATACTCTTCTCACTTTTCTAGTTACTTCCAAGTCTATTGTTATTCGTAATGATTCATTCTCTAATTATTCTCCTAATGTGACATGATGGAATGCACTCAAGTGCCTTGGTACACCGTTCACTGATGAGGAATATGCTATGGGCATGTATGATCTTTGTATCTTGGGATTTTTCATTGGTAAAACCAAATTCTTTACATACCATGCATCTCAACCAACCCCCTTTGGCTTTGTTCTAGGTTTAAATGATATTCTTGATGACCTCACATAGATCCTTTTGGCATTCACAACTTTGGGGCATCCTAATTCCCCCACACCACTTGATGACACTCTTGTTCTTGGTTCATACTTGATGTTGAGGGACATCCTTACCTATATGGAACCTCACTTTGCACACATACACATCGGGGGAAATCCTTATTCCTCCCATTATAGTTATTATTTCTTTCACATATTATTCATATTTGCAAAAATACTAAAAACAATAGCTTAGATCTTGATTGGATGTATCTCTTGCTTCCTTATACTACTATATGTTGCACTTTTTTCTTATCATGTTACTTGATTCATAGTATGCTTTATCATTTTTCATACACACATACACATTCACATGGTATCTTGAGGTGAATGCAAGTCACTTACAAGTTATTACATGATGCATGATGCTTGGCCATTTCATTACCAGTCCCATCTGAGGCTCCTGAGGGCATGTACCTTTTCCCACTTTACTATCAGGTTCTATCATTGTAATATTTCACATTTTCATTCCTTCATTCATATATTACATCATGCATACTATTATCTTTCTAACATGCTAACATGCTTCATGTGTATAATTTTCCTTGCATGACTCCTTCCAATCATGCTTATTTCTACTATTTTTTGTCTTGTCTTCTTGATTTGACTTGTATTCCATTTTGCGGGATATGCCCTATGACTTTTTTGTTTCTTTTTATGCCTTTGCAGGCCTTGAATGTCTTGTGACATCCTGAGTGGTATTCCATGTATACAACCAACTCCTATGTTGTCCTTGTTTGATGTTATATATCATTTTACTAGTTTCTATTACACTATGCCATGATTGTTTATCACTAACACTTCTATTTGCATTTTCAATCTATTTTTGCCTGTGCCATGGTTGTTACCTACCATGTGTAATCCCTATTGCAAGAATATTTATCATATGTGCACATCAGTTTCAAATCCTTCCTCATTTGGGCCGCATTCGCATTGATTCATCTCACGCACCCCAAATGAGTGGGGGAAAACATTCGGGTGAATTTTTCACCCTCTTAGTAGTTATGGAATTCAGTAGTTATAAAATCACATATCAACATGGACAGAACAAAGACTTAGAAAATAGTTAAAAAATAACAGGGAAAATAGACTTGGCACATAACAAACATGGACAGAAACCTAGTTGGGAACTATTATCCCACATGAGGTTTTTGTCTAGGGAGAAAAAATAGTTAGAGCAGTTTGACAGTTGACACAATTTCTCAATGAAACTTTGCAATAGTTAGCAACATACAGTTTCAGATTCATAATTACTTACTAACAAAGGAAAAAATCAGTAACATGTTTCATACTTTGGAAATGGAACTAACTGCTTTTCTTTCTCAGTTTGTAAACTACTTTCCTACTGGTATCTAAATAAGGAAGTCACACCTAGGGCATATGTAGAGACAATAATATGCCTGGAATAATGTGTCATCCAAGGAAAGTTACAAATTGGGTTTGTGATCATATGTAGTGGCACTTATCCATGGGGAAGAGTTAAGCGTTGGACGGAGGGAAAAGATATTGATCTCCCAATACACTTTCCCTTAGGTAGCATGATACCTAAATTCTAAAGTTTTCACTGGGATGCTCAAATTTAGTTTGATCAGGACTCCCAAATCCTTCTTATTATTCTAACCAAATCCTAATCCAAGTCTACAATAGGACAAACATTCTATCCTTTCTCTTTCAACATTTAGGTATACTCTAACCCTTGATTCACTAGTTAATTTTATACATTTCCATGCATTTTATATATTTTTCAAGTTAAAGTTCAATTTCATTTACCTGTGAACATTGACTACACTTGTTTTCTTTTACAGGTCCTATCCTATCCCAACAAAAGGAAAAACAACATGGAACAACCATAATCTGAAGCTCAAAATGCTCAGGAAAAGACAATATTCCAAGGAACTACAAACACATCATTATCACTACATGCACAAAGGTCACCCCTAGGATTCTTATCCCCCTCCTTAGAATTCAACGTATACTCACTATTCCATTAAATGCTTTCTCATTTGACACGTTATTGGTTACAATATTTTTTGGCTCTCCTAAGGTATGGTTTTGTTTCTACTTTATGCTACCGAATCCTTATTCACCAACATAAAGTGGGGCAAAATTAGTCACTAAATCATGCACTTATACTGTACATTACGCCTCTAAATATTCATTTATATGCATGATTCTTAAGCAAGAGAACTAGACATTGAGTCATGATCCTATTTTTTACTTGGAGATTACTTTTAGAGCTGCCGATCTTTATTACTATGGATTTTTCCAGATTTAGACCTTAGGATTTTACCATGGGATGATGATCGACGATGTAGGAGTGGGAGTGGGGTAATCCGATTGTTTTACTACAGCAAGGGCAGCTTGTGTGACCAGATTAGGGAGGAGAGGAGGAGACTAAAGGAGATGGACTTGATGTCCTGGCTTTTTCTGAAGGATTTTTTGAAGTTACGATCTTTCAGGAGTTTACTGCACAGGTGACATTTACATGTTGAATGATCAAATTAAGTGAAGAGAACCATATATATACATGTTTATTTAACCAATTATAGCAACATGATGCATTCAAGAGGCACATACATCTACAAGGAGGGATAGGGACTAATACTAACGATATAGGGACATACAAGGCCTGTTTTGGTGATTTGACACTATTTCAGTGATAGGTCAGTGAGTATTCCCAAGAAGCATACCAACAGGGGTTGGGAAAGGTAGCACCTTCCAACATGATTTCTACGGATAGATACTAAAGCACTAGCTGCAAAGGCTAGATATTCAATCAGGGGATCTTACACAAGAACTTCCAAAGACACTAAACTACTAGTGAGAACCTACAGAGGACAATCACAGGGTGATCAGGGTCGTATAGGACTCAACGAGTGTGGCACATTTTTACCAAAATTAAGTAGAGGGAGGCCACTAAAGATGCCGGAGATGCGTAGGGATCAGGTGTTGTACCTTCTCATGGAGGAGAGGATTTAAATGTGTCAGACATGTAGTTTACTAATTTTGATGCATTTCTGCTTTGACATTTCCCCTAGAGGGATGTGATGTATTGATACACTTTTTGATATATGATATATGGTTTTTTCATGTATTATTATGTGATGTATTTAATTTGATGTGATGATGATGATTTTGTATTATGTCTCATGATGATGGGTTTTAGATTAGATGTGATGGTGATTTTAGATTATATTTTTAATTTATATTTGATGATGATGGTGAAATAAATGTATGATTAGATGGTTATTCTAAATGTGTATTTGTATGAATAGAACAATGATATAAATGTGTGATGTGTTAATGAGGATTAGGACTATATGTTTTGTGTTTAAATTTGATCATGACGATTGGAAGGTATATGGGTAAGATGTGATGAATTTTTTTTGAGAATGAATGTGATTAAATGATGAAAAATTAGGAGTAAATATGTTTCAAGATAGAAGGATAACATATGGAAAATTGATGTGTTGTAACAAAGAAGGATAGGGATATGGATGATAGGATCAAGGCAAAGAAGGATAGGGATGAGAGATGGATACGATAGGCTCAAGGATAGAACGTAACATGACAATGACGATGTATAGGTGTGAAAAAAACTACGTAGTATCAAGGAAAAAATGACGAAAATATTCCTACAACTACATTGGAGGTAAACAAGAAGGGGATCTGGGAAATACAAGGTACATGTGACCAAAAAAAGTGTTAGGAGATAACCAACGATAGTTAGTCATTTCAAAGATCAAGAGGAAAAGATGGATAAAAAGAACTCATAAACCTAATGTTGACATGAAAAAAGGGGTTTGAGATGTACTTTTACAAAAGGGAAGAGGGTTCTCCGAAAGAAATGTTCCCTAAAACCATGCCCCAACTCTGGGAAGGGGAAAGAAAACTGATCTGCTACGCCCTTAACCTATTGCTTGTATTAGGATATGAGTAGCCGACTTGTGGCTTACCATATCATTTTATTATATCATTTATACTTTCTCATGCTTAGTAGGTCGGCCTTGGTGATGGACATAACATAGGAATGGTATATATAGGGGATTATAGGTAGTAGATCATTCATCAGTGGAGCATTTGAGTCTATTTTATGGTTTGGAGGTTGCCCCTTCGAAGTGGAAAAGCTATCCTAGTTGTATATTGAGATTATTATTCTGAAATATTGTGTTATTTGGTGTTCTATTTCTGCTCATAATCTGAATTATACAAGTAATTTCATTACAAGTGGTATTAGAGCTGCGATCTGGGCCAAAATTAGGGCAAAAACCCTAGTTTTTTTTGTTTCCGCAATATATTGCGAACCGGAGATAATTGGTGGTATATATTTTTACCAAAGTTGTGAAACATTTCAAGTAACATTTTGATCGCTGAATTTGTCTTCAGGAGGTGCAACATTTTGATCGCTGACAGGAAGCAGACCTTGACCCAGATATTCAGACGGCCATAACTTTTCACAGGGAGCTCAGATTCATGCAAGGTTGGACTTTTCGGAAAGCTTACGAGGTCCTCTGTCCAACTACGACTGGATATATTTAATTGGGTGGGAACAAGTTCTTAAAAATGCAAAATACAGTTTGCCACTTTTTTGGTTTGATAAGGTTCTCACCTACCGTCATAATGAAATGAATTAAATGCAATCTGGAGGTGGTTGGGGTAGATTTGGATTTCATCTCTCTTCCCTCTCTCATTCTTCCTATATATTGTAAGGAGGGGCTTATTTCTAAAGGTTGGATATTCTTGTTTTGCCCCTCCCTTCTTCTCTTTGGCAGGTGAATTTGTGGAGATCAAACCTTCCATTAAAAACTGTAATGTAACTTTGCCTCTTGGCGTTTTGCGGTGTATTGTATCAATCTTTGGAGCAAATAATGCATGTCTGTGGATGATTCTCAACCCTCTCTATGTTCATTTACATCTTCCTGATCTTTCACTGCAAATCTGTTATCTGTGTATGATCTTGCATTGCATTTTAATGGCTTGTGTTTATTGGCAGGACAATTGTTTCTTCATTCCTCGGTGCATCACCTCTATTAGTTTAGGTTTTATTTTATGCATCTTCTCACCCTGTCTCCTTGGAAAGTTAGATTAGGTTTTTGAGTAAACCCTCTGCATTTTTACGTGTGCATCTGAACAGAGGAATAGGAGCCGGCCTTCATCCGGAGAGCTTTTCCGATTTCGCAAGGTCCCACACTTGGGAAAAGCTCCATGTTATGCAATCGCACTGAGAGTCTCAACCCATCAAGTTGCAGAGTCCCAGGGGTGCTGTGATTCGCCATCAACAGGGGTTGCAATTGCACTATAGTTCCAGTGTTTCAGAGAACTAATTTAGTCAATTATAAAAGTTGCGAAAAATAAGATCAATCAAAGATTATGTGCATCAATTCCAAAACCTTTAATTAAGGGTGGAGAATATTCTTGAAGAGAATCTAAACGACCTGTTTCTTGGGGGTCTTAAGGACCACATCGAGCATGAGGTACGTATGTTTAATCCACTCAAGATTTCTGATTCTATTATCATGGCACGTTGAGAAGAGGAAAAAGTTATTTGTAGTAGGAGGATGCCTTTCATTAACACCAGAGATCGTAGTATCTCTTCTCGTTCATTTGCTAGGCCAATTAGACCGACTCCTCAATAAATGGAAGAAAAGAGAGTAAAAGGATTATGTTTTAACTGTGACAAAAAATATGGACTGGGACACAAATGTACTGAGAAGAAGTTATTTTATATTAACGGAGGTAATGAGGATAATGAGGAAGCTGAAATTATAGGAGAGGCTGAGGAACCAGTAGAAGATGAAGTAGAGGATCACCAACCTACAATTTCTTGCCATGAATTGTCAGGTATTAGTAATCCTCAAACACCCAAGGTTATTGGATACCTCAAAAAATAGAAGGTTATGGTGTTGATTGACTCGGGGAGTACTCATAACTTCATAAATAGTAAGTTAGCTTCCCGCCTCAATTGTTTTATTTACCCAACTCCAGAAATGCAAGTTATGATTGCAGATGGTGGGACAATCAAGTGCACATGAAAGTGCCATAATATCAATATTTCCATGGGAGACTACCTGTTAGACTCACATATGTTTTCTATTTCTATGGGAGGGTTTGGGGGTCCAATGGCTCACAACCTTAGGTATTATAGAGATGAATTTCCAAGAATTGTTCATGCAATTTCATTCAGATGGAAGGGCAATACAATTGAAAGGAATGGTAGCTAAGTCTCCATAGATTATTAGCTCTCATCAGATGCAGAAGGTTCTCAGAAAAGGAGTGGATGGCTTTATAACAAATCTATTTTCCATAGAAGTACAAAATATAGAGTCTTCAATGCCATCCGATCTTCAAAAGATTGTGGATGCTCACTCATCTTTTTTTATGCAATTCCAAAGGGACTACCACCAGTTAGGGATCATGATCATGCCATTCATTTAATTCTAGGGAGCCAAACACCTAACATCAGACCATACAGATACCCATATTCCCAGAAAAGTGAGATGGAGAAAATGGTGGAGGAAATGTTGAAGGTAGGTATCATCAGGCATAGCAAGAGTGCATATTCTTCACCAATGGTCATGGTACATAAGAAGGATGAAACATGGAGGATGTGTCCAGATTACCGAGAACTCAACAAGTACACCATCAAAGATAAGTTTCCTATTCCAGTAATTGATGATTTACTTGATGAATTACATGGTACTGTTTATTTCACAAAATTAGATCTTAGTTCGGGGTACCATCAAATTAGGATAAAAGAGGAAGATGTTCATAAAATGGATTTTAGGACTCATGAGGACCATTATGAATTTTTGGTAATGCCTTTTGGTCTTACAAATGCGCCCTCAACCTTTCAAAGCTTGATGAACACTATTTTTAGGCCATTTTCAAGGAAATTTGTATTAGTTTTCTTTGATGACATATTGATTTACAATAAGACATGGGAAGAACACTTACAATAGGTAAATAACGTGTTGGAAGTTTTAGAGAAACATACTCTCTATGCAAAGCCATCCAAATGTTCTTTTGGTGTACAAGAGGTAGAGTACTTGGGTCATATTGTATCCCATGAAGACGTCAAAGTTGATCCTCAGAAGATCAAAGCTATGGTGGAATGGCCAAGGCCCAAAAATATCAAAAATCTTCGTGGGTTCCTATGACTAACAGGGTACTACAGAAGATTGTGCGGGGAAATGGTAGAATAGCAACCCCACTCACTGCATTGCTAAAGAAGGATGCCTTCCATTGGACAGACGTAGCCACTAAATCCTTTGAGCAGCTGAAGGAAGCCATGTGCAGCACCCCAGTTTTGGCTACTCCCAACTTCTCAAAAACCTTCATTGTTGAATGTGACGCTTCAGGATCAGGATTGGGAGCAGTTCTAATGTAGGAAGGAAGACCAAATGCATTTGAGAGTCACCAATTCAAAGGAAAATATCTGCTCAAACCTATCTATGAGAAAGAAATGATGGCTATTCTTCATGCGGTCAAGCAATGGAGGCCCTATCTCATGGGTAGACACTTCAAGGTAAAAACTAATCATGATAGTCTCAAATACTTTTTGGAGCAAAGGTTATCATCTGAGGAACAACAAAAGTGGGTAACAAAAATGTTGGGTTATGATTTTGAAATCATATATAAAAAGGGTAAAGAAAATGTAGTAGCTGATGCGTTGTCCAAAAGGGATACATCCGCAGATGCCTTACTATGTGGAATGTCCATGTTGACGGCCGATTGGGTGGATGAAGCAAGATTGGAATGAAATCAAGATAAGGATACACAATCTCTAATACAGAATATCAAGCAAGGATATATGACATCTAACAAATTTGAGTGGAAAGGTAATGCCCTATGGTACAAGGATAGGTTATACTTGACTAAAGATTCTGAGTTGAAGCATAAGATTCTTGCAGAGCTACATGCCTCACCTATTGGAGGACACTCTGGGTTTTTGAAGACATATCATAGAATAAAAAGATAATTCTTTTGGGAAGGACTCAAAGGGGATGTACAAAATTTTGTATCAGAGTGTTTAGTGTGCCAACAGAACAAAGGGGAAACAATTAAGACACCAGGTCTATTGCAACCCTTACCAATTCCTAGCCAGAGATGGGAGGAGGTCTCCATGGATTTCATCACCAGATTGCCTTGTTTAAAGGGTAAGAATGTTATTTTCGTGATTGTGGATAGGGTTACAAAATATGCCCATTTTTGTGCCCTATCACATCCATTTGCAGCCAGTACAGTCGCAGCTATTTTTTTGGAGACAATTCAAAGGCTACATGGAACCCCAAAGATAATTGTAAGTGTTCGTGATCCTATTTTCACAAGTAATTTTTGGATGGAATTATTTTCATGTTTGGGTACTCAGCTAGCTCACAGTTCATCTTATCATCCTCAAACTGATGGGCAAACAGAAGTGGTCAACAAATTATTAGAGGGGTATTTACATTGTTTTGTATCAGATAAGCAAGAAAGGTGGATTAAATGGCTACCACTGGAAGAATGGTGGTATAACACATCTTTTCATACCTCTTCTCAAATGACCCCATTTTTAGCATTAAATGGTTACCATCCACCTTCTATCACTTCCTCCTTGAGGGTGAAAACTAAGGTCAGAGATGTTGAGGAACACATTCAACATCAACAACAGGTTTTGGCTAGTTTGAAGGAGAATTTAGCATTAGCACAAAACGGGATGAAACAACAAGCAGATCAACACCATAGTGAAAGACATTTTGAAATTGGTGACTGGCTTTTTGTACATCTCCAGCCTTACAAACAGATGTCCCTAAAGCAACAGAAAAAGGAAAACAAACTTGCTCCTAAATATTATGGCCCTTATCAGGTTCTACAGAAAATTGGTAGTGTTGCTTATAAACTAGAGTTGCCTGCATCTTCACACATACACCCAGTATTCCATGTTTCATGCCTAAAGAAGGTTATTGGACAGAAATTTGAAGCCCAGACAGAGTTACCAAAACTTGACGAGGAAGGAAGAATAATTTTGGAGCCAGAGAATATTCTGCAAACACGTACTAAGAGGCTGAGAACTAGAGACATTAAGGAATATCTAATCAAGTGGAAGAATCTGAGCATAGAAGATGCCACCTGGGAGGATTAAGGTTTTCTGCAGCAACATCCAGGACTATTCAACATTGAGGACAATGTTGGTTTGAAGGGGAAGGGCATGTTACGCCCTTAACCTATTGCTTGTATTAAGGATATGAGTAGCCGACTTGTGGCTTACCATATCATTTTATTATATCATTTATACTTCTCATGCTTAATAGGTCAGCCTTGGTGATGGCCATAGTATATGAATAGTATATATAGGGGATTATAGGTAGTATTTTCATTATCATTTGAGCATTTGAGTCTTATTATATGGTTTGGAGGTTGCCCCCTTGAAGTGGCGAAGCTATTTTAATTGCATATTGAGATCATTATTCTGAAATATTGTGTTATTTGGTGTTCTATTGTTGCTCTTAATCTTAATTATACAAGTAATTTCATTACACGATGTTGTGATAACACTGGCACTAAATATGATCTGTAATTTATACGTTAAATAAAAAAATTCCAATAAATTAAAAAACATAAAATAAATTTTAAAAGTAAATTTCATAATGTAACTACAAAATAAGATTATGTAGATTTCCATGATGTTGAAAGTATGAAGGATTGATTTCTGGAACCATCATGTAGGAAAGAAACAAGATAGAAAAAATAATATTTTTACCTACTTGTTTCCCCTTAAAGCAAGTGAAACATGGTAGGTTGCCTCATAAATGTCACCCACTTTTGGATCATCGATCATGAGATGTAGGGGGCTGAGAATATTCTGGCACTAAAGAGCTAGATCTGCAACAATATGATAAATTTAAAAAATCCAATAAATTTAAAAACCCTAATAAATTTATGACTACAAATATATTTGATAAAAATAAAATAAAATATTACCTCATTTTTTTGTATTGTATATCAGTCCTCAATAATATCACTTGAGTACCATCGACGCATATCAGGATTATGGTGCACATATGAATCTTGATGCCCATGTTATGAGAATGTCAAGGCACATCATGAGTGTCGTATGGAGGGGAAGGGTACTCCTCCTATATATCTTATGGGAAAACTTCACACAAAATTTCTTCCACCACAACCCACACTGTGAAATGCCCTTTTCAAAAAAAATGATCAATGATCACAGGGTTTTCTTGTTTTTTATGTGCCCTAACGTTTAAAAACAAATAAATAAAAATATTGTATTTAAATATCAAAAACCATAGCATTTCTTGTACTAAAAAAATGTTATAGTTGGTTTATTTGTTGTGAGCCTTTAAGTTATACAAGATATTTAATTAATTGTGTCGAATTAATTAAAATAATAATAAATCAAGTTGTAAAATGTACTTTTAGATTTTATGTGTATTAAATGGGTCACTTTGTCAAGTGAGTGACATATGTAGTAAGTGGTCTCTTAAGTTATGTTGTGAGGGGGATTAATTATTTTTAGAATAAATTAATGATGTGAAGTGAAGGAATCATGTTATTTAAACACCCTTGCATATGCGAAAAAGGTTATAAAGAGGAGTTTTGATGAGAAATTAGGGTAACTAGTGTGAAGTGGAGATTAGGTTAAGTTACCCTTTATTTACAAGTAGTTGTGTAACCACTTGAGTAAAGTAAGCTTACAAAAGGGGAAAAAACAAATGTAAATGGGGTTTCTTTTGCCTCCACAATAATGTTTTCAAACTGCAGTATATTGTCTTTGTGATCTGGAGGTATGTATGAATGAAGTGGAAAATAAATTTTATCTTTTGCATATATTTATCTTCCTAAGAAACTTTGGATTGCAGGAATTTAAACAGTGAGATTTGTATCACATTTATGTGAGGATATTAACAGAATTTGTAGCTATTAACATTATATAAAAAATAGAGTATTCAATTTATTTGTGCACAGAGGAAAAAGATTGAATTTTCCATTTTTTTTTTTGAAATTATGGGAATGCTCTGAATGTACTACATCAAAAATTCTCTCACTCTTCCCTTTCTTTCCCATTTCTTCCACTTTCCCTCCATTTCCCCTTAATTTTTTCCATTTTTGCATTCCTTTAGCCTTGTACGTATGAAAAGAGAGCATGATTTTTCTTCTGACCCTTAGCAAAACCTATCGTATGTGTTCCCCACTTATAACTATTATGGGTGAAATATGTTCTTTGAAAGAGACTACACTCATCGGTATTCCATAATATGGTCAACATAGTAGCCTACAAGGAGCTCGAGTTTTAATCATGTTAATACAAGGAACTCAAGTTTCAAGTACATTAATACATCCTCTAAGTTTATGGAGAGTATGGCTTAGACCATATTTGTGGCTATTGTTGCATTATTACATAGACATACAAATGTGTGAGCATATATAAGGAATACCAAATATTCTACAAAATGCCTCAAAAGAGAGATGTTCGTAGGGAAAATGCAATGGTAGATTGTGAAACAAACCCCACCACTATCATATCATATTAATCCCATTTTGGGGGGAAGTTCTTATAATTGCAGGTTTTGCAATGAATATTTTTGTTAAAGATCTCAAATTTTTTTTGCTAGGTTTTTTTTTTAATTTTTACCTAGGGTTTACTATATTTTGGGATAGGGTTTGTTGTTTTTGTTGTTTTTTAATTAATTTTTTTTCTTGGTTTTTTCTTGTTGTTTAATCTCTGATGTATGAAAAATAAACACAAAAAAATGGAAAAAAAAAAAGTAATAAAAATAATGTACATAACTCTCTTCTTGTGTTCTTAGAGTATTCCTCCTCTTCCAACTCCTCATTACACAATTCTCCTCTTCTCCTCTCTTCCTCCTCCTTAAAGGTTGTGTGTAGTTGTTTTCTCCAAACCCTTCTTCCTCCATGTTCTTCCTCTTCCATGCACAACTTTTTTCTTCTTTTATTTCTCCTCTCTTTTTCCTATTTTCCATCCTCTACATTTAACCCTTAATATATTTTTCTACCTAACTTTTTTTTTTTTTTACATTTTTGCATGGCACAATGACCAAGCAATAATGAAAAGGAAACGGATGCAACCGACACTTTTTTTAATTTAGAAATTAGTCACAATGGTGACGTTAATAACATCTCCTTTACAATTATGGTTTTACATCGCTTTTGTGTAAGAAACAATACCAGATTTTTAATTTAAAAAACATTCATGAATTGGTGTGAAATCAACCTCGTTTTTGACATTTATTACACACTATGTAGTAGTGACTATTATTTTTTCTAAAGCCATTATTTCAAAAATATGAATTATGCCTTTTATACCACACTCTTGGATCTTGTTTGATACCATACCAGCATTTCTTTAATACGTATACCTTGCATTCTTTCCCTAAAACTTCATATACATGTGGGGTGTTATACATAAACTTCTTCTTCTAGTATGTCATTGAAAAATGTGGATTGTTAACATCCATTTGATAAACTTTCCAAGTATTTTAAGAAATCATTGCTAAAATAGCTCTAATTGTGTCTAATATAGCCACTGGGGGAAACAATATCAATGTAATCAATTTTGAGTCACTCTGAAAACTCCCTTCCAACTAAACTTGCTTTAGTTTTTTCAATATTTCCATATGCATTGAATTTGGCCTTATAGAATCATTTTAGTTTCATTACACCTTTCCTTTTGGAAGGCTTACAAGATCCCGCGTATGATTCTTTTCAATAGAATCAATCTTTTCATCCATGGATTTTATCTACTTTTTCATGTTCGATTGCATCTTAAAAAAAATATAGGATTAGCCTGAGAAAATAATGCAAAATTAGAAAATAAAATCAACATTTTCATCACCTTGAGATTCATCACAGATATCCTTCAAAACTTTTTGTCTTTTTTTGAAATATCTTTTAAAGCGAGATCTTAGTGATGCTAGTGTTGGATTTGAGTTGTAATTTTCATGAGAACATGAAGGTGAAAATTTTTCTTGTATTTCGTGATCCTTTACTAAGATGGAAATATGCTATAGGGGATGGAAAATCCATCGATATGTCATTGGGGTGAGATACTCCTTTTTTTGTAGCATTATCCTCCTCCACATAAGGGTGTCACGTAGGTTCCTGAGTCCATTCAAAGATGCCTTAAAGGTGCACTTTTCAAATACCTTTACCAAACCTTGGGATTTTCTACTAAGAGGTTGTTTTATGGTGGAGGTTGTAAATAACAATGATATTTTAGGCATGAGTTCAAAAGTGATGGGACTAAAATTTTTCTATAAGAACCATAGAATTATAGGTTTGACAATTTATAGCTTAAACTTTCATAACTTCACAAATGGAGTTTTTCCTCTTATAAACCCTTGATGTCTCAAGAGAAAACACAATCTACTTTATCATTAAACTTTATTATTTGATTAACCATAACCACTTTCTTCTTGTAAGGGACATGGTTTTGGGGAATGTGTTAATTTGTGATAATTAAAAGTGTGATTCCAACTCTCTCCTTTGATCATTCTCAATATTTTATTATATCTAACGTGGGTTTTGGGTTAGGATTATGAATCTTCCTTACATTTCTGGAATCTCCACAATTTACAATCCATTAAGGATTTCTATATGAACAGTCCACTTCTTCTTACATGACACATCTTAGGGATTTATCACTACCTTCTCTTATTTATGTTTTAAAGTATACTTTTTTGCAAATTTCCATATGAAGTTTAGTTGAGGGTATTGTATTTGGGAGCATAAATTGGACTATGAAAAAATTGGCTTTTATATGTCAAGTTTGCTTCTCACTTGGCCATTTGGCAGAAATGTGCCCTAAAAAAACACTTTAAAAATATGGTTGATCCTAATATCAAAGGGAAAAATTGAGGAATGTTTTTTACCAACTTCGTGGCAAGGCACTGAGGAGTGACACCATCCAGTGGAATGTTGTTCCCAAGGATCTAGGATCTTATTCCATTTCAACCTCCCCAATGGAAGATAATTTTGCCCTCTATTGTTTCAAATATTGTATATCATCTCTCAATTACCTTATATCTCTCAATTTTGTATGTCTTATGGTATTTATAGGTTTGTTTGGATGCGCAACTACCTTATATCATCTCTCAATTACACATTTCTCTTTAATATCTAAGTCTTTATCATTTTGTAAGGAGCTTTATTTTTTAACGGATAAGGGCTTCAATAAAAAAAACTTATCGTAAAGATATTTTTTTAGTTTTTTTTTGGAAAAAAACCCATGAAATAAAAGTAGCCACACAACTTAGGTTAATTCACCAAAGGCGTTTAATGTGGAGAAGCCCCCTGTTCTTCGTATGTTTCTCCCTTCATAAAATTTCATATGGAACATTATTATTGGCTTACTTATTTTTCTAAAGTTTTTTTCCAATGATTTAAAAAATAATACATGCAATTCATTAATTATTTTAATAATACACGTGTTACTTGCCATGTATTTTTTTACAATGACTGTGTATTTTAGCACTGCATATATAAATTCATACAATATTACACGTTCTCAATTCTATTAGGTAATGTAAATATATTTGGAGTTTCATGTTTTTCTAATTTGGTAGATACCTAAATATGGATCAATGGCATTTTCACGGACATTTGGCAATTGATCATTGGAATTTATCTCATCCCATTAATCATTGTGCACTTAAATGACTAGTTCCTACATGCATCTTTCTCAATTAGCACTCTCAACCATTAGGTCATGCTTTTTACTCATAATTTACCAACCAAAAACCTATTATTTGAATATAGAACACATCTTTGAATATATGGCCACCATCTCCACTTTAGGAATGTAATGTACACCTTAACATGATAAAGTCGTGCATGACCTAAAAATCCAATTTGGTGGATTTTTCCTGAGCTAACAATTTCATCCTCCCAATTCCTAGCAAGTCAATTACTTGAATTCACAAACTATCCCAATCATCCTAGTGTTAATTGAGTGGGAAAACATTTCACAATAGTCGCATATAAAATAACATGCACACTTACATTCAAAGAGCCTCTTATCTCAAATCTTTAGGGACTACCTAAGAGATCGTAATAAAGCACATAATATTTAAATCACTCTCTTAATCATATCAACTAACTCTTAAGTCTACATACATCCTATGTGGCTTCCTTAAAGCTATTTTGCAAAGTTACATCACACACCAAATATCATTTCCAAGTGTTGGAGGTCCTATTTGGGTCTTCTTTTCCAAAACACATTGGTATGCACATCTTGTACACATTCATTAGGTGGGGAACTTGGAGGTTTTGATGCCTCTTCAGAGTATTTTTATGTATGTATTGTATGGGAAACTCAACTCAATTAGACTAAACCCTTTTTAAGCTCTCAATAAAAAAGAAAGATGGGTCCCTAATATGCTACGTAATTCTGATTCTGGCAATACAAACATGGGAAGTGAGGCTAAAAACATATAGGATCATAGTTCCAAAGGTGAGATCTAGCCAAGTCCTAAAGAGAATTATCTCATCCATACAGAATCAAGACGCAAGGATGAATTTTGTCTGGAACCGCTAACTTCATCCTTTTCTCAAATTTAGACTCCCATGTTTTCATGACATTTTGACGACACTCTACATAGCCTTCCTAAACACTTTGATAAGATTATCACTCGATCTTAGCTAGTAAATTATCGTTGTAATCTCTTATAACCCTAGCCCACACTTTATTTATCTCAACTAGCTAATGCATTTTTCATATTTATCGTGTCATGATTTAGGATATACATATTTACTTTATTTATGATTCATAATTCATATTTACATAGAGTAATTAATCATAAATTAGATCAACCCTAATTTTTTATATTACAAATCCTAATTTAATGGCTACATTATATTAAAACTTTTTTTATTTTTATAGTGTTTTATGAATCTTTGCACTAACTAGACCAATCATAGAGGGGGTCGAAGCCAGAGTAATAGCATGAAATGTTTGAGGAAATTGGAGAAGGCTTACCCATGCTTTATTTATGCATATATGTGGTGCATTTGAGCTAGAGTGAGGTCTCATGTCGAATAAGGCTATATTATTCTTCTCACCCATGGTTATTCACAATATTGGTTGTTATATGTTAGGATTGGTAACACACATCTTAAGTGACTAGTTCCTACATATATTTCTCAATTAGCACTCCCAGCCACTAGGTCACATTTGTTACTCATCATTTACCAAAAAAAAACACCTATCATATATATAACACATCTTTAAATGTATGGTCACCATATCTACTTGATAGAATGTGATTTGCACCTTACAAGGATGAAGTCGATTGTGAAATATAAACCCATTTTAGTGGATTTTTCCTGAGCTAACAACTTTATCCTCTAAATTCTTATCGGTCAATTTTTTAAATTCACATTTTATCCCAATTAGCCTAGTGTCAATTGAGCGGGAAAACCTTTCGCAATAATCACCTTTAAAAGCTCATTCACACTCCCATTTAGAGACATCTTATCTTACATCTTTAAGGATTACATAGGAGATCACAACAAAGCTCCCAATATTTAAATCACTCATAAGCACATAAACTAACTCTAAGTCTATATACATCATATACGACTTCCCTAAAGCCGTTTTGCAAATCCACATCACACACCAAAGATCATTGCCAAATGTCAAAGGTCTTATTAGAGTCTTCATTTCCAAAACACATTAGTCTGCACATATTGCACAAATTCATAAGGTTGGGAACTATGAGGGTTTGATATCTCTTCATATTATTGTTATGTAAGCATTGTGGGGGAAAATCAACCCAACTAGGATAACCTATTTTTAGGCCATCAAGAAAAGAAGAAATGAGCTATAATTTTTTGTGCAATTATGATCATGAAATTAGGAACACATGAACTGAGGCTATAGACATGGAGAATCATAGTGCCAAAGGCGAGATCCAACCAAGCACTATAGAGGGAAAATGCATCCATACAAGACAAAATCACTCAAATGACTTTATCTAGAACTGACAACTTCATCCTCTTCTCAAATTCAAAATCTATATTTTTAGGACAATTTGATGACACTCTGCATAGCCTTCATGCACACTCTCATACCATTATCATGTTGTCTTAGCTAGTAAATTATTGCAGTCTCTTATGACCCTAGCCCATACTTTATTTAGCTTGAATAAGTTTGTGCATTTGTCATATTTTTTGTGTCATGATTTATGATTTGCTTATTTACTATATTTATGATTCCTAATTCATCTTTACATAAAATAATCAAATATAAATTAGATTAACCCTAGTTTTTTATATTACAAATCATAATTGAATTACTACATTATATTAAACCACTGTTATTTTTATATTGTTTTAGGAATCTTTGCACTGACTAGACCAAACATAAAGGTGGTCGATAAGCCGGAGTAATATCCTTGAATGCTCAAGGCAATTGGAGAAGGCTTACCCATGCTTTCTTTATTCATATATGTGAGGCATTTGTGCTAGAGTGAGGAATCATGTCGCATGGTGTTATATTCTTCTCCTCACCACGGATATTCACACTCTTGGTTGTTATATGTTAGGATTGGTGGCATGCATCTTATCCACATTGTATAATGGGTTCCTTTTAATGGTTATCCATATATAGCTACGTCTACCCCTATCAATTTCTTGTAGAGAGGTGGTTTGTATGAGTTTGACACATAAATATTATAAAACTTCATATTCAAGATCTAACTCTTTGTTTTGTTTTTAATCAATGACAAAAATAATCCTTTTGCATACCTATTTAAAATATTGTATTTTTATTTTGCCTTGTGAGTAATTGAATTGTGAAGTTTTGGTTCATGGACTTGATTCATTGATTGATATTTACTTCACTAATCATGTTTTTATTGTATAATTTAATTAAACTTAGAGTATAACAAACCTTTAATTATTATAGTTTTTCATTGATGAACTATTGTCTCATGCCTACAAAGAAGTCATACTTTAAAAAAAAATGTGCTTAATCTAAATAAAAGGAAGACAAAAAAAACACAAATATAAATATTTGAAGTTAAATTTGACATACAAATATTTAAAATTAAATTTGAGATACAAATATTTAAAGTTAAATTTAACTTAATAATTTTTCTTTTCGAATGTTTAAAATTTTGAGATATTTTTTTCAATTATATTTAATAATTAAAATAAAAAATATTGAACATTATTAAAAACATCCTTTACAACTCATAGAGTGTTATCTTTATATCCACCCTTGAAATTTGATCATTTAAATATCCGTGTTAACTTTTTACACGGATGCATTTCTTACAAAGGATCAAAACGAGTAACTCTTTATAATGTTAACACGTGAATAAAGGTATATTCTTTAATTATGTAAAAGAAAAAGAAACAAAATAGTCATTTGTTAAGTAGATGATATGACATTTAAAGAGCTTTGGTGTCGGTGGGCATGATATTCTTTTCTTTGTAATCTTATTAAAAAAGATACCATCCCTTAAAAGATTCATATGCCTTTCTCATTTGAGTTCAAAATAAAAAATAGAACTTAATCATATTTAATAATAATACTAAATTGCAGATTCCATATGCATTCGAAAAATGTTTTGAAATTCATCCCAAAAAATTCTTATGTATATTTTGGGTTTGTGCTTTGAGGGATCATGGTGAGGAGTGACTTCATTATGTTTCCTTGTTTCCTATGTGGTGGGGGCATGGTTGTTTTTGAAAGATCATGTAATAACTTGGTTTCAATCATGTTTTCTATTGTGGTAGTTGTTGCCCTGAGGCATTAAAAGCAACTTTAAAGAGTCGGAGAGTCGAAGAACAAAGGAAAAGTAATGTGAAGAATGACTTATGAAAGAAGTTCTAGATGTGGAAAGTGGTTTTATATTAGTAAAACATTACAGTTAGATAAATGTAAATATTAAATAATATAGATTTAATTATTCAAAAGAAGATTTTAAGAATACATAAAATTGATAAAAATATGATTTAAAATGATATTTGGGTTATATTTTCAGAGATAGTTATAAAAAAACATTTACAATAAAGGTTCAAACAACAAGGTGAAGAAGACCTATAAAATAACGTAAGTAAAATAATAACTTGGTGAAAATCATATTATTTTCTATAACCATATTCTTTTTCTTAAAATGTTGCACATTTCTAGGAATTGTCAAAGAAAACACAATATGTCTTGATCACCATGTTTTCTTAATCATAAGCTTCAAAAAATTTATTTACTTTCCAAAATAATGTGTAAATCTCTAGGAAACTCATCTCCTTATAACCTTAATGTGGTAGCAACTCCTTGCAAAACATTAAAAAGTTGATGATGTTTTGAGGGGCAAGGGCTATCCTTCCATTATTACCAGATCTCTTGAAAATAATAGTTCTTCGAAGACAACACGTCAAGTATAATACAATTAAAATAATAGTTCACTTTAATGTAAGTGTCCAACCCTTATCACTTTCAATGCTTTAATCAATGCAACAAATAAGTGTTAGATACTCTTCTCTAAATTTAAAAAATTAGAAAAACATGGGAGAGAGAAAAAACATGAGAATGGGAGGGAGGGGAATAGAAAAAGAGAGAAAATAGGAGAGGAAAGGGGAAAATATGGAAAGAGAAAATAACAAAGGGTAACAAGTCAAAAGATGACAAAAAAACATGAAACATGCACCAATAAGAGCTTGATCTAGACCAATAATTAATGAACACACAAATACACTAGAACAATACAAAGTTATAAAAAATAACTAGTCTCATACCAAAAATAGATGTCTATATAATGCTTTGGTTTGATGGGTGCATGCATATGTACATCGAAGTAAAATAGTCAAGTGGTCTCAACCATCTAGAACGTGTTTAGAGGAAGTTAGTATCGAAATAATAGGGACTGAAAGTTAAAATGAGAAAGAGATCATCTGATTTACACATTGGAGGGTTGCAAAGATTCTAGAGCTATCAACCATGCTCATGCGGGCTCGGATATAGAACTATGTGCCCTGCAAACATTTGGGAAAATTATGCAAATGAACCAACGTCTATATAATCAATATAAGGAATCATTAATTAAATGTTTAAATCTATAAAAAGAAGTTTAGGAATGAATAAACATAGTTTTTCTAAATCTATGAAGATGTCGATGTAACTAGGGTTTAAATTTGATGATCGTTTACACATTTTTCTCGTTTTTTGTCATAAAATACTTGTGACTTTTTTAGACAACTTTTTCATATGACTAGCAAATTTAAGATATGACCGCCATTTTTTTATATAGTTTTATAAATTTTAACTATAGTGATATGCATAAATATATCAAAAACGGTTTAAATAAATGTAGGGTTGCCTTCTAAATTTCTATTAGTAGCATATAAGTAGTATTGTTTTGTATATATTTATATTGTCACGTAAAAATTGTTTGAGGAGTATAAGCAGTCGTCAAATATAAACCCTACTCATAAGATCCAAAATATTGAAATATGTGGTCAATCTAAGGATGTCTCATGATGGGAACATGTGTTTTGTGTTGGGTACGTCTTGAGGTAAACACAATGTGATTACTTCCATCCGACAGAGTTAAATAGTGGAGAGTGTCATGTGTCTAGAATCTAGAGATCAAAATGAGTGGACGATATTCCTTCCTTTTGAGATGTAGGATGAACATGTGAATCTCATATATCGAAGGAAAGGGATTATACACATCATGTGTAAAATAGGAAATAAAATCACTAATGTGCAACATAGTAAGATGTTACCATGAAAACATGTATGTCTTAAGAAAATTGTCCAATGTGGACAAGTCATGTAAAATATATAAGCACAAATGCAGTATGTAGTGGACAAGATATAAACAAATGTAATCATAGGAATAAGTTGCCCCAATATGAGCAGTATATAATCAATGAAAGTATAGGGGTATCATACCCCTTATGAGCAAAATGTGAGGAGTATAAGCATAGGGATGGCTTTCCCCCATGTGGGAAAGATGTAATCAATGTTAACAAAATAAAAAGATTCAAACTATCAGCATGATATAAGCAATATAACATAGAAAGTGATGTGCCCCTATATAGGTAATATGTAAGCAATGTAAGATACATGTGTGGCATGTGCCCTAATTAGATGCATGATATGTATCATGACAATGTGGCCAAGTAGTAACAATTTAGAGTATGATATGGATTATACCACCATAAGATATAGTAATAATATGATAAAGCTAATCATAACAAAAACACAGCATGTTTATAAAAGTATGAAGCAAACGTCTTTAAGATATCAATAATAGAAAAAGAACATAAGCGATAAAACATATATTAATCATATAGAGCGTATAGAATAATCAATCATATAAAGCATATAAGGAAAGATATTAGAGGGTCAAAAGCCTTAAATGGTAAATTAAATTCAACATTTCTCAACCTATTGACTAAATGCTTATAGTGTTGGTGTGCTAAGTGGATCCCTTTGTCTTGTTACGCCAATAAGTCTTTTAGAATGGCAATCGAGAGCTAGTGGGGCCTATAATCTCTTTGGGTAAACAATTAATTAACAACCTTAAATTTTAGGTCCATTTGACTGTTATGATCCTCATATGCGGATTGCACTAATGCCTTGAGGTTTTGGTGTAATGGTTCATTACATTTGGTATCAAAGAAACCACTCAGGTTCAAGTCCCGGCATGGGTAGCTACATCAGCATTGTAGTGTTTGCCCGGGGCTCGTATAGGGCAAGGTGTGGTACCGTTATACAGGGCACAAATCTAGCCTATTATAAGGCAATTTTTTTCGCTTGGTGAAGGCAATCGAAAAATTGTGATATCTTAAGCATGTGGTGGAGTTTCAAGCCTTTTTTTCATAAAGATGTTTTTGAGTCCAATATAGTGGTGTAATTAAATTGAGGCTATATATCATGAGTCAACAACAAATTTGTGAAAAAAAATTATCGATTCAAATAGATATCTATCAAAGATTTTAAAATAAATTTAGTTAAAACATTTGTGCATATTTTTAAAAATTATATTATAATGTGAGAAAAAAAATAAAACATTAAATATCAAATATAGTTCACAATTTGCAATTGTGTTATATATAATGTTAAATTTTCAAAAGTACAAACACGATACTAAAACTAATCGGACCTTTATTTACAATCTACAAAAAAAATAATAAATGTACATAAATATTTATAAATTTTAAAATTTATATAACTAAATTGTTTACTATTATGTTAATAGGCGTTCTATAATAGTAATTGAGGGTGGTGGTGGTCTATACTGTTCATAATTTGTGACCTCGAATTTGCCATCCATTTAAATATCACATGAAGATTTTGACCTTAAATTTCCCATCAATTTGATTGTCATTTAAAACTATTTCTTTTTCTTTACAAAAGTCAAATGTAGTGACCATACAATGGATTTTGGAGTCTTTTTTTATCCCTAAAGATTCTTTCTTAGTCTATAATACAATTAAAGTGATTCCATATATCACCAATTAGAGATAAATTTGCAAAGAAAACAATCAATGGAAAAATCTCAATATTTTTCAAATAAATATAATTAAAATATTTATATTAATCATCATTATCACAAATAAAATAAAATAAATAAAATAAAAACATTTTTAAAATACCATAGAAGTCTAAGTATCTAACAAACATTCAAATGAAAAGAGGGAAGGCCAAGAAAGCGACGTAGGCTTTGGAGAGGACTTGAAAGGAACATTTTTTTTTCATAATTTTATTGAGAGGGACGTTTTGGTGTGCGGAGTTGCGTACAAAAAAAATTGCAATGATATTTCATTGTGGGGTTAGGTACGTATTCTTATTGGAAAAAGTAATAAGATTTGACCTTCTTTGGCCCACTCGGTTGTTAATTGAAAGAGAAACGTTTAGGGGCTCATTGTTAATAAAATTTTAAAATATATAATATAAACAAGGGTTATGTAGGGGTTAGTCCGTAGGAAAATATATAATATAAAATGTCGCGTAGTGGTTAGTTTTTGTTGAGGATTTGAGAATGTATTTGAAATAAATTTGGCATATATTTACATCGATTTGTTGTGAGAGTCTTTGTTTTTTGTTATCAAAAAAAAAAAAAATTATAAAAATGTGTAAATTATCGAGTTTATGAACTTACAAAAAAAAGTCATGAAATAGAGTGATTTGTTTTGTAGGTTATATGAATTAAATAGAAAATACAGGGGATGATGAAAATTCACATTTCGTAGTGTCTACTTTTAATAATATTTTATATTAAAAATAACTTCTACGATATCTTTAACAAGAATGAACCACTAGGAGAGAGATGTCAATACATGTGCACCCTAACTTCAGGGATTTACACAGTCAAGTAGGTGTCATGTGAGGACATCAAACTACCACCATCGGATAGCCTTGTGTTTTGTCAATGTGTGGATCTTTTTTCTAGGTTTTGTTGACATGTCATTTGTCGCGTGAAGAGTTGGCACCTCAACATACCCATTATTGTTGATTTTGGAGATGTGACCAACAGTTGTCCCCTCTTCACCCATTTATAAATGTGTTTGATACGTTAGAAAGAGTTAAAGAGAGCCCTTTTGACATGCATTGGGTTGTGAACTTGATGGAATGTGGGTGTTATCACTTCACCAATACATGTTATATTGGTTTTGTCCTCCATTACTTTCTCACGAAGGAACCAATGCAGGTGCAGTGTGCCTTTATTATGTCATCCATATGACATCTATACTTGCAATATTTGATCAATTACAAATCATGTAACCCTTGTCATTGCATCTATTATTTAGTTTTAGGTTTCTTTCAACATATTTCATCACTTTCTTTGCAAAAATGTATAGGTTTTCAACAGAAAATATTGGATTTTTCATGATATTCCTCTATTTCATTTGTTTTTGTATACAATTTTCTTGTGATTTAAATTTTGATATCAACATCCTTAAAATTGAATTTTATCATATCAAATTCTTTAGGTCATATATGCAAAGAATGAATCGAATAAAATTTTAATTGTTTAATTTTTTGTGTATTCCATGTTAATCAAGGATCCTCACAAATTTGGGAATAAAACAGAACATAAAGAAGCATATTTTGGAACTTATAGATATATATTTTGGCTATAGACTCGTTTGCTCTCTATTTAAGTGGATGATTTCACTATTATTTTTATTATTTAAGTGGACTGCGTAAACTAGTTTCTTGGGTCAAAGTCAATTGTATAAGCATGCAAATTTGTGTTTGATCTTAGATAATAGTTGAAATAGGGTGTAAGGCTTCTCATGGCCTATACACTTGGATTTCCTCTTGCATTCATTTATTTAATAAAAATCATTTCTTCTGATTGCATGTATGCTACCATGGCATTTTATTATGCATACCAATTTTTGTGGAGGAAAATTATGAATTTGTTGGCAAATATTTACCTGGTAAAACATACTTTGAGAGGAATAAATACATGCTAAATTTCTTTCTATAAAATATCATGATTATAGAGTTGAAGGGAGATTATAACTGAAATATGTATGACGAGTAAAAATGTGTCTAGGCACCATGCACTCTTATCATCCATTCAACCAAGGTATTCAAGGCAACGAGTGAGGAACACACCAAGACCGACACACAAATGGATAGAATTAAAAGGGGTACATGGACCATTATGATCGCATATTCATGGATCTTCCCCCCTTCTCGTATTGCATCTTCATGGCCAGCTCATCGATTTTTGTGTCATTTCATAGGTCAAGTCTAGATCTTCTCTCGTATCACACAACCCTCTAACCTATCCAAAGTAGAAGTAATCCTCGTGTACCCTACATATAAGCCACTAGAAGAGATGTGTGGTTTTAGTAAAGAAGAGTAACTCGAACAGCTAGAGGACCCCTCCTTTTTCTAACAGTATCCTTACCGAGTCATCGACCAACACCTTCCCTTCTTCACTCTTAATTGGAATCTCTTGTAACATGTCAACCTTCAATACCGCCTCATTCCCCGCAGCCCTATGATTGAATTCACTTATTTTACATTTTGGGCACTGGGACTTCCATGTTTGTGCCCTAATCACTCCTGGAGGGTACTCGATCTCTAAATAAATTTCTTCCAATGGGTCCTCGACTTCCACCCGCTTCGTTCGAATCTTTTTTCTTCCCCTCGGTGATGAAGTAGTCACTTTCTTTGGTGTCATTTCTCCTACAAAATTATGCCCTAGATATCTTACGCCACAACCTTTAATTACCACACAATGTCTAAGTGTTGCAAGTCTTAGCTGCTTAACTTCTAACTCTATAAACCATATCCGCTAGTGCCTTAGTCTTGTACTTAACCCTTGGCTCAAACTTCCTCTACACGCGAAGGAGCCTCACATAATCACTCTACGCATATTGCTTTGGTTTTCTTATCACTTGGCTTGTTGTGTCCCCCTCAGTCGCTTGGTTGCTCAAGTGCTCAAATTTTCTCAGATACAAGGTATCAAATGACTCGATTTTCCTCCTTTTATAACTTTCTCATACTTTAAAACTTCACCGCCTTACTTTTTCCACTTTTTAAAACACTTTTTCTTGTTTTTAAAGTTTTAAAAGTGTTTTCCGAATTTAAAGCATCTTTTTCACTTTTTTCTTTATCACTTACTTTCTTTCGTGTGCTATAGTCGTAACCTTCTACCGCACTCACTACTTCTCAAGCCATAGATCTCCTCACGTACACCTCCCCATACCACAATACATAATCCTCTACGCCATATACTAAATAGATCATTATGTCGATGCCTACCTCACATCACACTGTGCAATCCTTTTTCTTGTGTGGTATTCAATCTAAGAAATTTTCTTATTATCACCATCCTTCTCATTTCTTGTGATACCTTTTTTCCTCTTTTCTGCTCACACACCCTACAACTAGCACATCATTCCTCTAGCATTGCGCGCACATATTCATCCACTTCAACTTTCCTTTAGGCACCACAAAGCCTCTTTTTCACATACTTGTACCTAGTTCACCCCACACTAAATGTACATGTGGTCCTCTATGCATGAACTCAATATATAGTAATCATCTTCCTGCGCGCAAGTGCACTTATTATAACAAAACAAGGAAACAAAAAATCAATAAAAAAGTAATAACTAGAAAGAAAAAATATGAAAAGGAAATCTAATCTAAGTGGAAATACTACCTTATTACAAACACCAAGAAACTTTATTTATAGTAGGGATTCAGCCTACTCCCATTGAAGTAACTTTTAACTATTTTTCCCTGGGAAAAATTAGCCAACTCAGGCCCACATCCAGTTAAGCGAGTAAAAGAATGGGTAAAATATGAAGGATCCAAAAAATTCTTGTGCTCGACCCCTATCAGGCTCTTGGATCAAAAAAATATGAAAAAATCAAAAAAATGGGTCTCGAGGGTAAAAAATTCATGTTTGGGCCTCACAAGACCCACCGAGTTGAAATGAGCTCACCGAGATACTCAGCAAGTAGCTCGGCAAGTTGGGGGACCGTTTGGCAATGGTGAGTTAAAGGTGACTCGCCAAGGAGCTCGGCGAGAAGAATTATTGCATGGTAGGAGGAGCATGGGATGGATGACTCGAAGGCAGCGTGGAGGGTG
This sequence comes from Taxus chinensis, assembly GCA_019776745.2. NCBI lineage: Eukaryota > Viridiplantae > Streptophyta > Pinopsida > Cupressales > Taxaceae > Taxus > Taxus chinensis. The sequence continues at coordinate 657,332,319 of CM034146.1, forward strand.
AGCCTGACATCGGTGAAGGAGAACATGTGGGATAGCTCGAAGGATCGAGTGATTTTTTGGAGACCTAGTTTGTTGGGGGTTCACATAAAGGGAAGGCCAAGATCCCTGAGCTCATCCAAGGTAAGGGTGTCATACAGGGTGATGTAACATCATCAAAACCACAAGGATGGGGTAGAGTTCGAACAGATAGCGGGTGGAGATGGAAAGCTCGGCCCAAGATTGAAGGCGAGCTTATCGCGAGAGTTGTATGCTATTAATGAATTGTATGGATAGCTCAGCGATGGAGCCAAGCAGAGAGCTTAGGCTCACTGCTATCCAAGCAGGGACAGAGAGCTCACTCCTATGAGCTCTGAAATGGGCATAGCAAAATGCAAGCATGGCGGGGCCAAATCAGTCGTTAAACAAGTGAGAAGGTAGACGGTTTGACAGGGAAAACAAGTCAGTAAGATGTGGTCGAGGTAGACGAAGGGAGGGTCGAGTTGGTTCAACTCAACCATCAAAAACCAAGGAGGACTCGGCCAAACTGAGCAATTTGCGGGCTCGCGTAAAGAAGAATGGTTCAACCTCAGCGAGTTGAAGGGAAGAATGAGACATGAAGGTCCAAAGTCTTTGGACTTCGATGATTCAAGAGTTTGGGATTTGGAGATTCACCGAGCTAAAGCGCAAAATCACAAGCCCACTTCCCAAAGTGTGAAGGTCTACAAACCCAAAAGTTGGTGGGCACATGGCATGATGAGGCATATTCAGGGGTAAATGAATTAGCAAGGTCAAATTCAGAGCTTGGTTTCAGAGATTGATCTGAAGTGGATGCATTGGGAACTCCAAAGGGTGAGGGGTATGAATCCCATAAATGTGGGTGTGTTTAGTCTCTTACAGGTGAAGCTTTCAGAAAATTGCTTTGGGCTTTAAACATGGGAAAGTCCAAAATGGACGAGCTCAAGACTCCGAAGAGGTGGGTCATGAAAGCCCGAAGTTGAAGCGGTGACGTGGCAAGTTGTTTCGGGTTTTAAGGGGTGCAAGTTTCAGACATTTGATTGAAGTGGATTCTAAAACATAGGGCTTCGAGACTCTGAAGCAAAAAATCCTGAAGTCTCAAAAGTTAAATCTCCTGCCCAAACCAATTAAATGAGCATGACGAGAAATTAACGTCGATCCAAGTAGATAGAAAGTTTTGTGTGCAAGTGGAGATCCCCAATATGGGAAACAACTCAGAGGTGGAGACAAAACAGCTCGGTGGTGAATTAGGGAAACTCAATGATGGAGAAAATGACCTCGATGACCTAGGGGAATGGCTCGGTGGAGGCATGCAAAACCCTAATCAAGCCCTGAACTTCAAGAAGGCATATCTTGCACAATTTTTGGCCTTTTTTAACAAAATTACACTTTCTGAAAAGGTGATTCAGAGGGGAATCAAATGAAGATGACCATTTTCAGTTTTAGAGGAACACTTGAAGATGAAATCATAGTGAAGCAACCAAAATAAAAATAGTGATATCTTCTAATGTACTTAACCATTTCTTACAAAATTATAGTCATTGGAGAGGTGATTTCGAGATTTACAGCATAGGAACATCAATTTCAGATTTTGGGGTCTCTAAACCTTAGAAAATGGTAGACATGCTCTTAGTAGGTTAAATCCATTAATGGGGTAGGTAAGAAAAGTAGGGTCATCATGAGTCTACAGGAGCTAGACTAGATAGGAGGTACAATCACAGCTAGTTTCTTGAAGCACAAGGCAAAGACATTAGTGGAGCTGAGATTTTGAAAATATTCAAGCACTCATTGCTAGATTAAACAAAGATTATTTATGGGTTTTGGAGCAATTTTGGGGTCTTCTTTCTCTCTCTCCTCTCCTCAATTTTTTTTTGTAAATATTTAAGGGGCTTACACAAACAAAGGGGGTTTGTCACTTTTTCTTCTCCCATGCACCCTATTTCCTCTTGGGGCTTTAAGCCTTCCTTCAAATATCTATAATGCCTTCATGCCTCTCTCCCACATGTAATGTATTGTGTGTATTTCATGAGTAATAAAAATTATGTTATGTGTTAGTTATTTTAAGCTTTGCATTATTTTTGTGTCTCTCTTACATCTCATTGCAATAGGGTGTTATGTGTATATTTCATGTTCATTTGTAGGGTTTGGTGTATTGTTCTTACAGGAATGAAGATTGTTTACATTTTGGGATTGTGTTGTAGTTGTCTAACCTCCCCTTAGTGCATTGGTGTAATTTTGGGTTTTGTTGCATCTTGTCCAACCTCCCAAAATTCATGTTTACTCTATTTTGTAGGGCTTGGGAAGAGTGATTAGCACTCCTTTCTTTGTGTATCACCGCTTTAGTGTAGGCTTTTCTTTCATGCAATCCTTATATCCTCGTCTCCTTTGATGTATTAGTTTAGGGTTAGTAGCAGTTTGGCCTGCACTTGGAGTAGTTAGTGGCAGGTAGGTTAGGAGCAGGAATTGGCCCTCTTCGGAGAGCTATCCTATTTTGTAATGTCCCACACTCAAGAAATTTCAATGTTGAGCAATCACGCCAAATGCCGCGTGCCCCATCTCAAACTGGGAAATTTCAAGGGTGTTGCGATTGAGCATCAACAGTTTTGGCATGCCTAGTGGGACAACAAGAAGTCAAGTTTTATTTTTCAAGTTGTTTTAGTACATACAAAAGATTACATTCAATCCTAAGTTCAAAAACAAGGCTTTTCTCAGAGGTTTCCTTGCATTTCAAAATTCAAAAGTTCCAATTTTTAGATTTTTGAGGTTTCCACTGCAGGATCAAAGTCTGAAATCACTTTTAGAAGGTCTAGCATGTGCAAAATGAGCTCAAAATTTCACAAGTGATAGATCATGAGTTGAAGTTCAAAAGGGTATCCTTAGTTTTTTTAAATTTCAATTTTTAGAATTTCGGGGTTTTTCAAATTTTGTGATTCCGAGTTTCAGGACTTTGAAAATTTTGGATCTTTTTCAATTTTGGGATTCATACATTTAAGAAAACAGAGGTTGTCCAATTTCAAACCTTTTGGGTTTTTCAGAACTTCCAGGTTTCGGAGTTTTCCCACTTCAGACTTTGGGGTCTATGGCATTTCAGGGTTCAGAGGTTTTCAAGTGGAGCTAGGTTCCGAAATTAAAATTTCAAAAGATCATTCAAAGTTGAACCAATCCAACCCCGTAACAATTTTTGAGCTCTTCAAGGTGTGCATACAGGTATCCATCTCATTTCATCAAGTTTTTTGTGCACTAGGTGGAGTTTCAGTCTTCAAAGACAAACATGCAAAGCACAACTGGTGATTCCATCTGGATAACGAACCCATCGCTCTGAGTAGCAGACATTCCTTTTCTTCACCATCCATTTTTCTCCCTTCCATCCCTTTCATTTTCTTCCATTTCCTGAAGTCATGTAATCATGGCTTTATTCCCGCAGTGGAATTCACACATACAATAGCAGTGTCAATCAGAACTACCTCCACACTTGCAACATGTAATCCCTGATTACTATCAATCACCTCTAGAACCTTTCTATGATGAGGATAATTATGCATACCCTTATAGACAAGAAGCGGATCAGTTTGGCTATTCAACAAACTATGTATATTTTTCAGGGTCAAGAGTATGCATATGTTGGAGGGTGTCCTACACCTGAATATATTTGCTTGTAAGAGAAATATCAAGACATGTTAAGGGATGCATATCATTTAAAAGCATCCAAGGTTAGATTCAGGATACCTTTCACGTGCTTTTCACCTTTTCCGAGCTATCACAACCTAGAGGAGAAACTTGATATTATGGCTAAAATGACACCACACCTCGAGGCACGAATCTAGGACATAGAGGCCTATGAGTAGAATGTCAATCATTCCTGTCAATGGGAAAATCATACATTGCCATCTTGTAGTCCCCTCTCTGATCCCCATCCAACGTCTTTTCAACCAAAGACACGTTTTCCAAATTTCACACCTACTGCTCCCATTGTGAAACCCACTTCTCCACCTTCTACTCTTCCACCTCATCTCAGTTTTGATACCATTTTCCCTTCCAAGAAAACATATCCTCCATAAAATCAATAAATTAAACTTCCTCTTCCACCACCAATGAAACAAACATTAGTGGAGACCCCACCCACCACTCCTCTCATAATCCCAAACCCAAGTCGGGAAAAGACTCAAGAAACCATTCAAGAATAACAACAAGAAGATGAGCCAAACAAAGAGTAGACAATGAAAAGCTTGGTGAATATGGATCTAAGGTTTGAGATCACTAAAATCTCCTTAATGGTTAAGCCTACAGAGGAGGGCGAGGTCCAGCCACCAGTGGTGTAGAATGGTCCCTCAACTGAAACGGAGAAATAACAAGAGGATGATGACCAACTGTCTACTTGTTGTGAATGTAGTGTCCACATCAGCACTATCCTTTCAGGACTTGCTAACCCATCACAACCTACATATTAAGAAGAAGAAGCAGAGGAAAAATTATCTCATAATGTGCAAGTGAACGAAGACAAGCTCCCAAGTGTGTAGGGCATTGTAGAAAAATGTAGAAATCCTAACTTTCCTGTATGTATTGAGCTTTCCAACTTGTTGGAAGGTTGCATGGAGATACCAAAGCCACCAATAGTTGTCACTACCCAAAATAAGCCTCAGGCTATGGAGGAAGACTTTTTGGTTTCAAAGGGATTGAATGAAAAACAAGTTATGAAGGAAATTGTAGTTCTCTCTCCACCTCCGTCCTTTAGAAGTTTTGATTTTGAGGACAAGTTTGAACTCTCAGACTTCATGTTTGAGGATGAGGTGATACATGGTGAGCAATTTGCAGACTTAGACGACACTTTAAAGAAGGAATAATCCCCAACATAGTCTAAATACCTATCTGACTTAGAGGAATACTTCGGTGAGGAAGAACCTATACAGATCGCAACCTTTATTTTCCCACCATCTATCCTTCAAAATGAAGAGCCTCTTGTCATGGGAGTTAACATTCAAGAGGAACCTGTTGTCCATAATATCCCTCTTGAAGCAAAGGGATTTGGATCAGATTCATAAGCTCTTGATAAAAATGAAATAATTGAAGGCTTCTTACTCTCAGTTAAGGAGAATAAGCTTGCTAATAAATCTACCATGATATAAGAAAATGGAAGGGAAGAGGACGTCATCCACTTCATACTGTCAATTAAGGTAGTTCATTAGTTTTTTGTAGGTGTGTGAGATGAAGAAAATAAAGTTACTGACAATCGCCTTTCCCAGGAAATTCTACATCAAGACTTGCTTATTAAGATTGGAGCTCAGAGAAATGGGCACATTCGGCGGTTCAAGCCACGCCCCATTAGGTATCTATCTTCGATTGATCTAGAAACAAAGTTTCTGAAACCAGCCATGTTCAATCCAGGGCATGGGGATGAGTCTCAAAGTGTCAAAGGACAACTGCATAAGATACAACCCCTTTAGGAGCCTCATGTAGACCATTTTGAGGAGGTATTTGTCTTGTGGATTCAAGTGGAAAATTAAGTCTATCTCAATTTTTCACTCATATGTACAATCATGTCTATAGTCAAATCAACCACATGGCTGCCCATTATAAGAAAAGGAAGCTACTTAGTACTACCAGTGGTGGTATTTTCTTGAATTTTTCTTTCTTTCTAGTTAGTGTAGGGTACGTGTAGGTATGCTTTTTGCATAGCAAGTGCTCTCACACACTCTACATGCTTACTTCGGCGTGTATGATTTGATACTTTGTACATAGTTTTTGGTTCGTGTTTTCTCTAGCATAGTACCATGTTTCAATAGGTCTCCCACATGCAAAATTTCATACTTGTGGGAAACAGTTGTAGATTTTAAAAGAAAACAAATGCAAAGCAACCAAAATCAGGTTAAGGTAAGATTTTGTTAAGTTTTCATCCTTTGGGTTTCAAGATCATCCATAGGTGAACTTCAAATTACCTCTTCCAAATTAGGACAACAACCTCCAGCATCATGTTGAAGAATGGAACTTTCAGAAGAAAAAGAAAATGTAAGTTTTAATAGAGTTCCATGATGTAAAAACTTGATAATTGTCTTATTCAAAACTTTGTAGTGTGTAATACATACCAAGCAATCATCAGTTGTATGCTTCATACTTGGTTAAATCAGGTTTCATGATGGTCATTCCAATCTAGTAGAACAGGGTTACAGAGAGGAACAAGTGAAGATCTTGAGTTAAGACAATTTTCTACTCTCACAAATCTTAAGTTAAAGATTTTCTTATAAAAAATGAGAGTACAATTAGCGGCTCATGTTTAGTGGTGTGTAGGAGACCTCTAGGTTTAAAATTCAATAGGGTCAAATCAGTTTATAGGTATACATTTTTTTCTGTGCCCAATGGACATGCTAGGACTACCGGTGCAAGTAATGTCTAGCAAATAGATGTCCCCGCAAGTCACCAAATTGTTGACTATTTTTCCTCCCATGGAAAAATTAGCCAACCTGGGCCCACATTTGGTTGAGCGAGAAAAAGGATGGGTAAAATATGAAGGATATAAAAAATTCTCGTGTTCAACCCCTATCAGGCTCTCAGATCAATAAAATCAAAAAAATTGGGTCTCGAGGGTAAAATTCATATTTGGGCCTCACAAGACCCACTGAGATGAAATGAGCTCACCAAGATACTTTGCAAGTAGCTCGATGAGTTGGGGGACCATTTGGCAATGGCGAGTTGAAGGTGACTCATTGAGTAGCTCGGCGAGCCAAATTGTTGCATGGTATGAGAAGCGTAGATCAGATGACTCAAAAGCAGCACGGAGGGTGAGCCTGATATCGGTGAAGGGGAACACGTAGGGTAGCTCAAAGGATCAAGCGAGTTGTTGGAGACCTAGTTAGTTAGAGGTTCACAGAACGGGAAGGCCGAGCTCCCCGAGCTTGGCTAAGGTAAGGGCATTGCACAGGGTGATGCAACATCATCAAAACCACGAGGATGGGGTAGATTTTGAACAGATAGTGGGTGGAGATGGAAAGCTCGGCCCAAGATTGAAGGTGAGCTTGTCCTGAGAGCTCTATGTGATCGGTGAAGTGTATGGATAGCTCAGTGATGGATCCAAGTAGAGAGCTAGAGCTCACTGCGATCCAAGAAGGGATGAAGAGCTCACTCCCACGAGATGTGAAATGGGTATAGTAAAATGCAAGCATGGCAGGGCTGACTTGGTCATTAAACAAGCAAGAAGGTGAAAGGCTCGATGGGAAAACAAGTCAGTAGGATGTGGATGAGGTAGACGAAGGGAGGACTGAGTTGGTTCAACTCGGACATGACAAACCAAGGAGGAATCAGCCAGACCAAGTAATTCGCAAGCTGGTGCAGAGAAGGATAGCTCGATCTCAGTGAGCTGAAGGGAAGAATGAGACCTGAATGTCTAAATTTTTTAGAATTTATTGGTTCAGAAGTTCAAGATTCAGAGATTCACTGAGCTAAAGTGAAAAATCATGAGCCCACTCCCTGAAGTGCGAAGGTCTGAAAACTCAAATATCAGTAGGCACATGGCGAGATGAGGCATGTTCGGGGTCAACGAACTGACGAGGTCAAATTCGGAGCTTGGTTTTAGAGATTGAATTACATGAGCTCCAAAGTGGACGCAGCGGGAAATCTGAAGGGTATGGGGTCCAAATCCCCAAAATGTGGGTGAGTTCAGATTTTTAGAGGTGAATATTTCAGAATATTTCTTCAGGCTTTGAATGTGGGAAAGTTTAAAATGGATGAGCTCGAGACTCCAAAGAGGTGGGTCCGAAAGCCCGAAGTTGAAGCAGTGATGTGGCGAGTTGTTTCAAGTTTCAAGGGGCATAAGTTTTAGACATTGGAACGAAGTGGATTCCAAAACATAGGGCTCAAAGACTCCAAATCAAATAAGCATGAAGTCCCAAAAGTTAAATCTCCCACCTGAACCAATTAAATGAGCATGCCGAGCCATTAGCATCGAGCCAAGTAGATAGAAAGGTTTGTGTACAAGTGGAGATTGTCGGTATGGGAAACAACTCAGTGGTGGAGACAAAACAACTTGGCGGTGAAGTAGGTAAACTTAGTGATGGGGAAAATGAGCTTGATGAGCTTGGGGAATGGCTCGGTGGAGGCATGCAAAACCCTAATCAGGCCCCAAACTTCAAGAAGACATATCTTGCACAATTTTTGGCCTTTTAAAACAAAATTATACTTCCCAAAAAGGTGATTCAGTGGGGAATGCAATGGTGATGACCATATTTAGTTTTAAAGGAACAATAGAAGATGAAATCCTAGTGAACCAACTAGAAAAAAATAGTGATATCTTCCAATCTACTTAACCATTTCTTACAAAATTACAGTCATTGGAGAGGTGATTTTGGGATTTCCAACACGGGAACATCAATTTTGGATTTCGGGGTCTCTAAACCTCCAAAAATGGTAGACATGCTCTTAGTAGGTGAAAGCCATTAATGGGGTAGGTAAGAAAAGTAGGATCATCATGAGTCTACAGGGGCTAGACTAGACAGGAGGTGCAATCACAACTAGTTTCTTGAAGCACAAGGCAAAGACATTAGTGGAGCAGAGATTTTGTAAATATTCAAGTACTCATTGTCAGATCAAATATTTTTTATGGGTTTTGGAGAAATTTCAGGGTCTTATTTCTCTCTCTCCTCTCCTCAATTTTCTGTTATAAATATGTAAAGGGTTTGCACAAACAAAGGGGGTTAGTCACTTTTTTTACTCCCATGCACCCTATTTCCTCTTGGGGCTTTGAGACTTTCTTCAAATATTTGTAATGCCTTCATGCCTCTCTCCCAAATGCAATGTATTTTGTATATTTCATGAGCAATAAAAGTTATATTTGGTGTTAGTAATTTTAACCTTTGCATGTTTTTTATGTCTCTCTTACCTCTCATTGCAATAAGGTGTTATGTGCATAATTCATGTTGATTTGTAGGGTTTGATGTATTATGCTTACAGGAATGAAGATTGTTTGCATTTCAGGATTGTGTTGTAGTTATCGAACCTCCCCTTAGTGCATTGGTGTGATTTTGGGTTGTGTTGCATCTTGTCCAACCTCCAAAAATTCACCCTTCCTCCATTTTGTAGGGTTTGGGAAGAGTGATTAACACTCCTTTATTTGTCTCATTGCTTTATTATAGGATTTTATTTCATGTAGTCCTTTTATCCCCGTCTCCTTGGATGCATTAGTTTAGGGTTAGCAGTAGTTTGGCCTACACTTGGAGTAGTTAGAGGTAGGTAGGTTAGGAGCATGAACCAAAATTCTCTAGAGAGCTATCCCATTTCACAATGTCCCACACTTAGGATAGTTTAATGTTGTGCAATAGTGTCTAATGCCCCATCTCAAACAAGGTGATTCGGGGGGTTTTGTAATTCAACATCAACAGGAACAGGGTAACATGGTGTTATCCAGTGCCTACAATTGACATGCACCTAATTCAAGTATCTTGGTTACTATAAAAGGTCCCTAAATAATGCACCTCTCAATTTCCCTGGATGGTGCACAAACTGTGGAGTCATAGAGAAGGACCATCTTTCCAACTACAAATTTCTTTTTCTTAATGTTTTTATCATGTCAGGCCTTCGGTCTTGCCTTCTTAGTCTTCTAGCTCTCAACACACAATAACACGCTGCTCATCTAATTGCATGAGTTTGTCAATAGCGCTCCTCTACAATTTGCTCATCATCCAATCCACCTATGCATGTGTAATATGTAGGGATGGTAGCATGAATTCAATGAGTAACACTACTTCTACATTAAACACCAATTGGAAGGGTGTAGCCTTGTTTAACCTCCTATAAGTGGTCATGTATGCCCAAAGTATAGCCGACACTTTACCATCCCGATCCTTCCTTCCAATGTCACATATTTTTTTCAAAGTTTATCCTTAAATTTAATTGAAAGCTTTTGTAGTACCATTAGCTTAAGGGTGATAAGGATTAGTTTTATGGTGTGCGACCATAAACTCGGCTAAGAGGATTCCTATCGTCTCATTCAAGAAATGAGTTCCTCTATCACTTGTCAAGCTTAATGGACAATCATACCTACTTATAATGTTTTCCCATAAGAACATTGATGTTGTGGCTACTATACAATACTTTGTAGGTGATGCCTCTACTCACCTTGTAAAATAGACTATGTAAGTGATAATATAGTGTGCACCAGTCTGACATGTGAGTGGTGCAATAGGTATTATAAAGTCAATATCCCACTTTTCAAAAGGCTCTGCACTTGCTATTGGTCGTAAGGGCATCTCATCTATGTGACTAGGCTTTCCAAGGAGCTGAAAATGATCACATGCCTTGACATATTCCTTAGTATCCTTGTACAACATATCCCACCAAAATCTTACCATAAGAATCTTGTGTGTTGTAACATCCCCTGCATAATGTCCTCCTGCTATTCTACCATGAGCCTCCTCCATAATGACGTCGCGCTCATGTTCCAGAACATAATGGTGCAAGACTTCATCATGGCCCGCCTTATACAAATCTCCCTCAAATTAGTTGATAAGGAACTATGCGTATAACATGATGTTTCTTTTCTAATGTCTTCATCCCTTCAGTTGCCAATCCAGTGCGTAAAAACATGGTTATATCTTCCAAATATGTGGGCACACGGTTCAACCTTAAAATTTGTGCATCTAACATAGTGTCTTCAATGCTCTAAGCATATTTTCTAGAATTTATCCTTGAGAGATGGTCAAGCCTTGAATTTCTCTTCCCTAGCTTGACAATAACCTTGAATTCAAACTCTTGAAACATAAGTATCCACCTATTGAGGCGCCCTTGCAAAATAGGCTTGTTGACCAAATATTTCAATACCATATGATATCTATAGAAGATAAACAAGGTTTCCAACAAATACTGTATCTGAATTTATTCAGTGTGTAGATCATAGATAAGGCTTCGCATGCTCGGTAATAGTGTAATTCTACTCTGTGGGTGTCAACTTCCTACTTGCAAAGTAAATGGGATGATCCATAATTCCTTCCCCTAGCTACACCAACACTGTTCCAATTACCATACTCAGAGGCATCAAATGTGTAAATGAAATAGTTTTTCCCATGAAGGAAAGCACAAAAATTGGTGCAGTGGTAAGCCTCTCCTTCAATATTTCAAACCCCTGTTGTTGCACGTCACCTTAATAAAATTTCCCTTTAGCTTTAAGCAATTCCTCCAAAGACACACCAATCTTGGCATATCCCTCGATAAAATTTCTATAATCAGTATATCTCTAGAATCTGCACACTTCACTTCGATTGGTAGGTTCTTCTAAACCCAAGATCATAACTATCTTGGCTGGGTCTACTTTAAATCCTTCTTTGCAAATGATGTACCCAAGTAAAGTTCCAAAGGGTGCAGGAAATATACACTTTTTAATGTTAAGAGAGATCCTCAACCACCTACATCTCTCAAACATAAGCCTTAGATTATCACAATGATCCTTGAATAAACCATACACCATCTAATCATCCAAATACACTTGTAAGAACTTGTGAATAAAATCTTGAAAGGCCTACACAACAATGCGTGAGAACACTGCTAACACATTTTTCAATCCAAAAGGCATAAATGTATATGCAAAACTTCCCCATTCGAGTGGTGAAAGTTTTCTTCTCCTTGATCTTCTTTCGCAATGCGCACCTAGTGATAACTTGAAAACCATCTGTAAAGGAATATATCTCACAACCAAAAACTCCTTCAAGGATTTCCTCTATGAATGGTGTGGGAAAAGGATCTATTACACATGAAGCATTGAGTTCCCTATAGTCCACACAAATCCTTATCCTCCCATCCTTCTTAATGCTTATAACCATGGGGCTAACCCACTCAGATTCCTCAATAGGCTCAATAATTCCAGACTTAAGCATTTTATCAATCTCCTCCTTCACTTTCATGCACAAGTTAGGATTCATCCTATAAGGCCTCTTCCTAACCAGGCACATGCCTTCTTTCAACTTGATCTTCATCTTGCCTAAAGAAGGGTGTACTCCCTTTAACTCATGATAGCCCCATAAATAAGTCCTAGAAGTCATGTAAGAGTTCAATAATCTTAGCTACTTCTTACTCTGACTAGTAATCACCAATAATGGCCCTCCTTAGGTGCATACTCTGTGCCAATGTTAACCTTATTGGTCTTCATAGGAGCAATGCGTGCCTTTTCATTTTGGTCCATTACCGCCACACCTTTAATGTGGCTAACATCCAAGTTTATCAACTTCTTCATCATTAATCATGTATACCAATTTACCCTTTTCTTTCTCCTTCTAGCACGTGACCCATCTGTATCTCATCTATCTCTTCAAGATCCAAGTGCACCTCAAAATCAGGTTCACCAAATATTTCTAACATGGGCTCTTCACCCTTTGCACTATCTCCCAATGTGATGTGCTTCATGATCTACAATGCTTCATGGACTAGAGGCTTAGTAGAAAAGTAATCAAAAGTTTGAATCATACCTGCAGTCATCTCATGCCAGTTTTTTGTTTCTCTTTTTAGTTTTGCATGGACATACCATGCGTGTGCACATCTGCACAGTGTGGAGTAGAACTTATGTACCCAAAGTGATGGTGGTAAGGCCTCCTAATCCTTGCACCCATAGTCTCTCACAATTATGGACGTGGAATGAGGTAGGAGTCTTCCCATGATATTCACATATGTGTGTAGGTACATTATTTGAGTAAACTTGGTGGAAAAGGTGATTCTCACTTCTCTCCATTCCAAAAGGTTATCTCTATGTGTTTCCCACTAGCACATTGTTGTCCCTGTGCAAAGTATAGACCAACATGTTTCTTTTATCCCCATCATTTTACCACTGAGTTTCCATGGTGCGCAAGAATGTATCAGGATTCCCTTCACCAGTATACCTTGGTACCTGAGTTGAACCTATCTACCTCACCATGCGTGGCCTAATCATTTTGGTGACTCATCCCTTAACTTCATGCCTGACCATCTCGTACGTTCATGAGCCTAGTTATCACAAGTAACACTAGTAGTGTCACTTACAGACTGCACATCTTCCCATTGAAGTACACCTTCCTTTGATGGTTCTACATGTTGTAGATCATGCACCATCTGTGCATAAATTTGATTAAGCTCTTCTTCACTCAAGGGCTCAACATAAGGAGTTGCCTTCTTATCATGCAAAGGTATGATCACACGCTCATATTTTTCTCAAAACTATGTATCTCTTATTAAAGCATAGATCAACATTATTTGCATAACACCAGGATCACCCAAGTAATGTTGGAAAGTTATCTGCTTCAGCAAGCTCCAATACCTCAAAGTCTCCAGTAAACTTGGATCCCTAAATGGTAATGGTTGCATCCTTCAAACCCCAATAGGCATTGCCCTAGTTTTTTTTTTCCATATACAACACATTTGAAGATGGATGTAATGTTGGTCTCCCATCTGATTCCATACATCCAGTATTCAGCACATTTACTTTGCATGCCTGTATCTATCAGAATATTGGTTACCAACCACCCATCAATCACGTGCATCAAGTGTGATCTCCTTGTCAAATTCATGATTTGTGGTGGAAGATTTACATGAAGTATTTGTCTCTGTGCTCCACTCCGCACGTGGTGTACCTTTTCACATAGCCATTCCCCTAGTAGTGGGATGATATTCTCTTGGTGCAACATCTTACACACCTCTTTCAAGTCATCCACATCCTTCTACAGAGAGCTCAACATTCTTCACATGTTCTCTCTCACACACCTACTCCTTTAAACATTGTATTTCACCCTGTAGATCTCTGATGACTCCCATAGTCTCTTGGTAGACCTCCTTCTAATGTGCCGCATTTGGATACTTGGCATGTATTAATTCCTTCCCTCATGATGAGTGGCTTTAGCCTTTAGAGGCTGTGTGCACGCGACCTCAATGCGTATAGTAACCAACACGGTCTGTAACTTAGGATCAAGAATCTTCTTAGGCATCCATTGATCAAATTCACGCATTGTACCTTGATCATCCTACACCCTTGTCTTTCTTCTTGTTTTTACTCATGTGCTCATATAGGTCCAGGAAATCCTCTAACTTATGTTGCTTCCCACACCATGAGCAAACTACATTATGAGGACAATCTCTCTGATAATGATAAGGGGACCCACAAGTATAACAAGTTCCTCGAGCAAACCTGCCTCTACCACCACCACGACCTCGGCCTTGATATCCTCCTCGGAAGCCTCCATTCCTATTATCCCCATTATTTGCCTTTCATTATGTTGTCCTTCTTGTTCCTTTGATTTGACTTGCCACACTAGTCTGGCGCACTCCTATTTCAATGGCTTCGTGGATGTGATCAATTAATCTATAATCAACGGTGTTGTGGGTATGGGCATGGAAAATCTTACAATACATGGACACATTCTTCTGAATCATGTGTTGCAAGAGAGGACAATTCTAGACATCATGGTCCTTGTGGAAAATTTCAAATCTAGTAACAATGTGCACACTGACTTACATGGAAACTATCCTTAGTATGTCCTTCAACCTCACAATCAGTGCACCATATACCACATTGCATGTCTCAAGTGTGTGAGTTGGAAGAAAGCTTCTCTCCAATTGTTTTGCCATGGCTGTATCTGTGCCTCTAAGAATGGGCTCACTATAGTATCAACACTTCCAACCACCTCAGTGCACACAGGGCTTCTTCCAAGGCCTCATGTGGATCAATATACATCTTATGAGATAAAGCTCTATGAAATGGAGTTAATAATCCTCCAATGAACCACTATGCATGCTGAATTTGATGAATGTCATAAGATAATTTTGACAATAGAGTCTTAAAATGCTCGTCATACTCCCTCACTTTCAGATAATCCCTGCTTGATATCCTTGAGTGCTGATGCTCTGTTGTTCAAACTCTGAGAATGTGAAACTCAACCAAAAACATAGTGTGCAAAGCATTATAATCCACCACAATATGATGTGGGTCATACTTCTTATACCAACTATGCATGTGCCCTTGAAGAGTAGTGGAAAATTGGCTTGCCTTCCTATCTGAAGTTGTGATTCCCTTAGTGCATGCCATAGTAATTCACACTTATGCACATGCTCTATTGCATCTTCAATACCTTTATACTCTGGAAAGTGGAGAGACATCTCATAGTAAACTTGAGGTGTCTGTTGAGGTTGTAGAGGTTGCTGAGGTGGTTGTTGTGGATGTGGAGTTTTATCCACTAGATCTAGAACTAGAACTCCCACCAGTATTTCCTCTAGGTGGTTATTGACCCTTGATCCTCCTGAGTCCTCACATGCCCCCTTGCTACGGGTTGTGGTCCAGTTGATGAACTCCCTTGAGTCCCAATTGTAGTACTAAACTGGACACTACAGTCTGTGTGGTCGCAACACCCACAGAAGTGCTCCCAATGGTCTGCATGCACAATACTTTGTCTTGATGATGCTCCTGAAAACAATCCTTTAAGTGTACTCCCAAAAACTAGTGCACCTATTGTGCTGCCATAGGTATATTCGTAGTCTGATGCACTTCTGAATTCAACACAAAATGATATCTACCCATCTTTTTTTCCTACCTACACTAGCCTGCTTCTCAATAACTACATCTGGATCTGGAACACCATGTGCAAGGGCTAGGTGATAGGTGGGATCAGATGCACACCTGCAATCCTCATTCTTTCCTCTGATGCACTCTCATCTGAAGCGGGAAGGGGATTATCTACTGTGCTTGCCCAAAGTTGGGAGGACCTGATGTTGTGGCTCCTTTTCCATGAGAGCTTCAAAACCTTCAAACCTTTGTGAGCCATCATTCCCCTCAAAAGTGACTCCTTAATGTCATGCATGTGTCATGTCCTCTCTCTCGTGCTTCATTAAACCTGAGTCATCTTTCCTCTCTCTATCTTTCTACCATTAGGTATGTCATCCTTCTCCACACCTGCTCTTGCCCCTATGCATGGTGGGGGTTTAGCTAGCCATAGGGAGGCTCTCTAAATCCAGTTCTATGATCAAGATCTTGATTGCTAAAGGTATCGTGTGTAGATAAGATCCTCTGGGATGATGCAAGAATTTAAACTCAGCTTCCTCTGGACACAAATATGTAGAAATAATTGTATTCCAATGTATAATTACGCAACACACCAGCCCACCAATGATCTACACCTCTAGTCCACTCCACATCCACATCAAAAAGAGTCTGGTAATCTTCCTGCGTCCAAATCCTTGGCCTAGGTCCCCAATGTTTCTTTGATGCATATGCTACCAACCACTCATATAATTCTACTGGAAAGAAGCTGAAGAACGTCTCATAGAGCTCATGATAAATATTATCTTCCACCCACAGTCATGCATTGAAATCAGGTCCAATGTCTATACCAATGTGCAAACTTATCTTGATGTATTCTACCCAACTTTCAATGCTCTCCAAATTTTTGATATGCCATTCTGTATGCAACATCCTGACAGACAGTTTGAAAAAAGGTCCTGACAACATAACCAAAATGTAGTCTTTGTTTTCACACTCAAATGTTATGCATGTTGGACACCTCATTCAGTCTAGCTGAATGCTCACCCGAAAGTGCGCATAGCTACCAGGTCCCTCCTTTTGTATTTTCTTGACAAGATTTAACATACATATCCATAATAACCATCAACCATTCAAGTATAAACCATTACATACATGTTATCATGGAAACACATATAACAAGAAAGCATAAAAGATCAGATAACAATCAATATCAAATACACCATGAATTCACCATATCAAACATGTCAATGATCATAATCCATCCTCCATAATCCATTATAATAAATTATTACATAACAGAAGCTGAATACATCAGTATACCAAGGTGTTAAAACATGCGCAAACATCAAACCCTCATCATAACTGCATTACAAATACTCCATGAACTGATAACTAAGGACTGGTACCAAAATAATGGTGTACAATAGATATATATAGGGGTGGGGACTTTCCCTTCACCACCCATGCACTCTCCTAATAATAGGTGTGCCCAAAAAGAGCCAACATGCATTACATCCAAAAATATCCATAAGGCGGTGCATGATTTTTCATCAATGCTAATAATAGATTATCCTTCTCAACGTGTGAAACTTGGTGCACTATCACATACTTCTTACGCGTGCGCTTGCCTCACGCACACCCTAGATCTTCACGCATGACATATACTTGGTCAACGTTAGTCGTGCAACACTAGTCATAGGATATCATAATATAATATTACAAAAACATTCAAATATTTTGTAAAAATGTAAAAAACATTATCTTAGATGTTAGGAAATTATTATTAGTGAGTACATTATTGTCATTTGTTGAGTTGTGTTTATAACATCTCACGGTAAAATAGAAATATGTGAGTAATGTTGGTAGTTTGTTAATAAGGTTGGATGTTAAATTATAGGAAAGGTATTTCCTATATATATGTATCTGATATACATATTGAATGAACGAAGAAATCAATCAAAAAGAAATTTATTTATTTATTGTTTGGAAATCTACTGGTACATTTTCATTAGATTTTGGGTTGGATGTATCTTTGCTTACTTATAATTATTTTCATGTTGCACTTTACCTATCATGTTAGCTTGATTCATAATATGTTCTATCCTTTTTACATGTAGCAAATGTGATTTCACATGGTAAATTGAGGTGAATGCAGGCTATATATAGGTTATCACATGATGTTTTATGCTTGACACTATTCTATACTAGTCCTACCCGAGGCTTCTGGGGGCATCTACCTTCCATACCTTTCCATATTCATGTGTTATCATTGTATTAATCTACTACTTTCATTTCTATTTCATTCATATATATACATTGTGACATATTATCCATTATCCTAAGATGCCAATAGATGCTTCATGTGTAATCATTTATCTTGTAGGATTACTTCCAACCTTGGTTATCTATTTTTCTTGTTTGAAATTCTAGGCACTGAGAGGGGTGTGAATCATTGCTTATTCAAATTGTGACATACAATTCAATTTCCTTATGTTAGTTATGATAAAATCACAAAATCATTCAAAAGAAACAAACATTAGAACACACATAGAGAGGCAAATTTTTACTGTAGGAAATCCTTAAAGGGATAAAAAACCCATTAAAACTAGAGAACTAGCTTGGAAAAACATGTCCTGTAAATGGTTACAATGATTTCATGTTGAGCATCTCACTCAACTTGGAGCATCAACTCCAATAATTTAGCCAAGATGTAACTTGACATTTAACAAGCTTCTACTTGCATGAAAGCTACAACTCCGAATACTTCAACCAAACTTCAACTTGGTCTTTTGTAAGTTGTCACTTACAAGGAAGCATTAACTCCCTAAGTGTGTTAGCATCCACTCATACTTCTTCACAATGTTTTGATCACTTCTCCTGTGTTGTCTCCCATAACTAATTATGATCCATTCTTCATCTCAACTTATTCTATTCTCACTCTCCTTCATCTGCTGTTAAGTATCTTACTCAAACTTGCATCTTCATGCCCTTTCAAACATATGCTCTTTTATGTCCACAACTACTGTAAAATTTCAATCCTCCCCACATTAGATCAGCATCTGATTTTCACCACCTTTACAACCCCTTCAATAACATATTCACACACACAATAACATGTTTATATCATGAATGTAACCACCTCACTTTTCTTTTACACTTCATCTACCAAAAAATCTTCAACTACACACTCTCCAACTCGTACAAGGAAGAAAAATAAACTCATACAAAAAATTTCCTCTTGTAATAATTACATCTGATTTTATGTCAGTTACAAACTCATGACTTACACAACTTGTCAAGATGTTGCATATTCTTACAAAGCACTTAGAAATCTTCTTAAATTCACTACCTCTTATGACACATATGAAATATTCCTCTTACAACCTGACCTACAATATGACATCCCTGACATGTACCTACCATGTAAACTTTTATTTTCTTCCCCTTTTGGTGAGTTCTCTTTTGTCTTCTTACACAAATGGATAAGTGTCTGAAACATGCAAGGATGTTATAATACACCTTATTCACATTTATAACTTCTAGACTCCTTGTGTGCTCGCCATTTCTTCTTCATGTTTTATTTGAGCTTCTAAGAAAATTGAAATTAAGACATTCCAAAAATAATCTTCTATTTGGAGATGAATAACACACTTCTAGACCAATTCATGCACTCTAAACATGTAGGATCACATATCAACATGTCTACTACTTCATCATATCCTTGGCATTTAGATACTCAAGGCAAAAGGCTTCATTTTCATTTTACTTATTATCTGGTCATTCACAGTCATGGTGGATCAAAAACTAATCTTAAGAAGTGAGTTGGTTCAACTATGTAAATATTTGTTCATGACTTATAAATCACTTTTCTAGGAAGATCCTATCCCTGTGAAACTTATCACACCAAGAGAAATCACCAACTCAAGGAATATGGCCATGATATTCAAGTAACTCTAGGACCATATGTTCTGGTTCTTAAGACACTAAAAACTAGTCTTAACTTGGAAAATCATAACTCACACAACTTCACTTTCAGTACTCACCAAAGCCACAAATACATCAAATGAAACCCCAACTCCATCTCCAAAATATTGTGTATAGATATTGTTAGTAAAAATTCACAAAAACATATCAGTTTCTCAACCTTCTTAGTTAGGCATATAGGGCAATTACAGACATTAAATTTTTCATCATGAAATCACTTTACCAAACTAAGAAAATCATGCTGAATCTCATTTACAACACTATCATGTTGATCAGGACTAGAAACAACATCAACAATGTTCATTTCATCATGAGCGCCTATATTTCACAATCACTAGCCTTGTATACTAGCTTTCTTAGCAGCAGGACTGAGAGAAACTCATGTATCATTAATTTTCTTCATATGACTAACCTAGATTACTTCTTAACATCAATAGCACATCGCAAGGTTTCCGGAACACTTCACCTTTCATTGTAACTCCATCATTTGAGCTTTCTATGCTGAAATCTCTATAAAATACCTATTTTCTTGTGGGGTCCACCATGAGTCATAAGCTCAACCCACCATAGAAATATTCTATGATTAATTATCTATATGCTTACAATCTTAAATAAGAAAAAAAATTCCATTTGGAGGCTTAACCAAATAAATTTCTTCATACCGCTCCAAACTAGGGTTTAGGGGGGTTTACGTCAATTCCACAAAAATGAATATAACTTTCTTATTTATTATCCTTTTGGCCTCAGAATTTTTGCAACATATTTTTTTATCTCTATGATTTTCAAAAATGTCTCTTATTATTTATCTGAAGGAGGGGACCACAATTTAGATCAAACACTAAGAAGTCAAGGTACTATTTTAGCATACCTTACTTAACCTAGTTTTGGTAAAATTACAATTTCTTGTAAAAAAATCATCCTCAGGTCCTCAATTTTTTTCCACACCTTCATGACTACCTCTTCCATGATCTCCATTGGATACTTTTTCTTTAATGCACCTTTGGGTAACTCCACCAAGTTGGGAGGCCAAAAGTGGACAAAAATCTACTTTTTGGTCATCTTCACCATAACACGCTCGCATTATGGCATAATCACATCATAATGCGAGAAGAAAAAATGAGGTCACATTATAATGCACTAACATTTTGACTAAGATAAAAAATAACCAAAAAAATATGAGAGCCCTCATTTTCATTCCAAAAAACAAAACACAAAGCTTAGAAGAGGAAAACACGAGTGGGGAATTTTGCGAACACATTTTGTGGTATCCAAATCCTTGGCACCTCAAATCGACCATGGAATCAAGCTCAGAAGGTCAGTTATTGTTGATTTTAGGTTAATTTTCTTTATTAATCTTGTTTTTTTGCATTTTTGTTCATTTGTTTTTATTTTCATTTTCAGAGGTTTCAATAGCTTTAATTCAAACTCCTCATTCACCTGTAGACCAAGATGAATAAGAAAACATTCTAGAAACACCCCTTCAATAGCAAGACATCCTCCAAACACCCAACAAAACATTTTAGGGAAGATTAAAATAAAAAATTTCAAATTGAGGGTTTAATAGAAACCCTAATGCGACAAATCCACATCACCAAAATACCTGGCCACATCATTAGAATCATTATTATCTAATATTGATAATGTGGTTGGTCAAATAAACACATGGGAGAGTTTTAAAACCAATTGTCGCAATTTTTATGTAGACAAGTTGTCTTATGATGCAGTGAAGAAGAAAAAAATCACAAAAGACAAATTGTGTGCATTGTTTACTGATCCTAAAACTAATGCACCGTTATTATTGAGTTGAAAAAGATTCCCCATCCACTGGTGTAATCATGAGGGGATAAAAAATATTTTTTAGGATAGGTGGTGGATGGTTTTTGACCAACCACCTTGTAACAATTTTGAGGTGCCACAATATTTCTTGAGGAAACTCTATTGTGAGTTCATCCTCAATGAAATACCAAACTATTTTGACATTAGATATTTTCAAGGAAGAGGCAAAGGCTCTGCATAGGATAGAGTGGGGGACATGACATTTGCTAGAATCAACCATCTAGACCCATTACTTCACCCATCTATTCATCATGTTTCAGTCCCTTCTGTTGTGAAGGAGACAGTGGAGGTTGAGACTCTTGACTCTATCAGGTCATTGACACATTCATTGCTTCAGCATGACACTCATCTCTCTTAGGATGATGAGGTTGGTCCTTCTAGGCATCAAGACTTCATATAGCATATGATGTCATGCTTTGTGGGAGTTTAGGCACCTACGTGGTTGACGAGGAAGCTCAACAGCCTAGCAAGACAACTCCACAGTCCCTCGCGAGGAGTTCCACAGGCAAGCCCCACAACCTAGTCAGGATGCTCCACAGGCTGAACAGGTGATTGGAGGAGGTCACATCGTGATTCTATGTTGGATAATATCATCATCACAGATGTTCTACTAGATTTGAATTTTGGTATTGATCAACCAAGGTAATTTTACATGAAGTTAGTTACAATTTATATATATATATTTCATACAAAATTTTATAATTAACAATGTTAATCAATTATGAATGAAAATAATGTTAATCAATTATGAGTAATGTGTGTATTTTTATAAAATTACAGGGTCAAACTATACATCCAGTTTCACATTCCCCTTCTCCACAGTTGTTTGCGGGCACGTCAACCCCTAATGTATAAATTGGTAATAAATTAGTAAATATATTGTGTTAATTTGTTTTCCATATAGAGATGTTATCCTAAAATTACAATTTGATGTTGAACAGGGAGAATGTTGGTATGAGTTCACATGTTGGTGAATTTACTAATGTGAGTTTTATTATTTTTATTCATCATATACATGAAGAGAATGAACTATAGTTAACGTATGAAGATAATGTCATGTAACTTGTATGTGTGTTACCTTTTTACTTTTTTTTAGTTGATGACATCATTACAGTCTCCTGTTGAGATTCAACGATCATTAGATATTGGAGTTGTTATGGGCATAGCTTTTGTCATGCCTCTTACATAGGTATGCGCTAGTAAAGTAATTTTCATAATGAATTGATTGTATTAAATAACATCATGTAGTATAATTAAATGACATTCATGCATATTCTAATTTTTGTCATCATGGTTGCCATAGGAGGAGTTGAAAACTCCAGTTTCGTGCACCTCCTACTGATGTTGATGATGATCTTGAGAGGTAGAGGATGATTTTGAGTGATCATCATATTGCAGTAAGTATTTATTTGTTAGTAGTGTCATTTTATATGTCATTAATTGTATACTAATGGGTATGTTGTTTATTTGTATTAATAGATGGAGCTACAAGCATCATTTGAGCATAGGAGGTCTGATTGGCATAAGGGACATTCCACTGATGTGCTTGAGTCATCTTCCCAGCGGCCAAAGAGAACTAGATTATTTGATGATACCCCATAGTTTATATGTATACGGATTTTGTTGTTTTCCTTCATGGCATATTGGCATAGACTTATATTTTGTTCAATGTATATCATTGTATATGCCTACATGGCTTTGTTAAGACATTGATTTTGATCAAATTTTGTATGCTATCAAGGATTTTTGAATCAATATAATGTATGAGACAAAAATATTTTGTTTTAAATCTTGTATAGTGGATGAAACATGCTTTATACATGTATCTAAGTGGATTGATATGATTTCATATGTATGTTATGTTAATATGTATTATTAGTGTTATTTTTTTTATGTTTTAAACATGGGAATTAAAATATATATGTAACTAATTTACAATTTTTCCACTACTATAATCATTCAATGCCATCAATTATAATAATATAATGTCAATGTCATCCACTTCCTGGAATCTCAATAATTCAAATGAAACATATGTAAGGAGACAACGTAATATTACATTAATTCTAATAATTAAAATGTAACTATAGAGAGAAAGAGAGAGAGGGAAATGCAAGAGGGATAAACATAGAAAGAGAGAGTGGGTGTGAGAGCAAGAGAGAGATAAGAGAGCAAGAGAGAAAGAAAGAGAGAGTGACATTGTGAGAGAAAGAGAGATTAGAAATGAGACAAAGAGAGAGTGAGAGCGAAAGAGAGAGTGAGAGAGAGAGAAAGAGAAAGAGCATGAAAGAATGAGAGAAAAAAGAGAGAAAAGATAGGCTAAGTAGAGAGAGAAAAAAAGAGAGAGAATAGAGAAATGAGAGAGGCATGAGTGAGAGGAGAGAAATAAGTGAGAGTGAGAGAGGAAAAGAGATCAAATAGTCATCAAATTGATTAAAATCAGGAAGAAGATTTCCTCTAAGTTGTCTATGAGAATACCTTGAAAGAATCTTGTAAGCAAAATGTCCTATAAAATTCATAGTTGGAATGAATTAAGAACCCTAGAATCTAATTGAAAACAGTATACTAATACCCTTTAGGCTTATCTCAATGGTGTGTAACAAATTTCAAGTGTCATCCCTTGTCCTTCTCTCACAAATCAACTTTGAAGTTCTCTAGTTCAGTTCTGAGTCTCTATAGCCTTGACTTTGATCAAATTCAAACAATATTTCTTTTCCTAGGGTTTGAAGACTCCCTCTAAATATTTCTAGCATCTATTTTTAACTCCCTTCCAAGTTTCAAACTTAGTTCATGCTTTACACCTTACTCGGTCCTTAGAAATTGTCCTATCAACTAGGTCTACGTCAGTCGGGCGTAAGCCACCCTTAATAGGACTAGAGAGCATAAAAAATACTACAACTCAAATACAAATAAATTACTTCACATTCATGTAGATGCATGGTCAAGATACTATCTATCCATTTTCAATGGATTTCCATGGTTCCTTCTCAATAAAAAATTAAAGTTTTTGATCCACAAACCCTACGTTTATACTCAAAGACAAATTTTCACTTAGAAGAATAATTAGGGTATCCTACTATCCCAAACCATTACCAACAATTTCTATAGTCGTCAGTCTTTGTCGAAGTTTTCATGTTTTGAGCAGTAAACGAAGGCATTCAAAATGAGAATCTTGTGTTGAAACCCTTGTTGTAATCATGAGACCAATGAAACAATAAATTACCTTAAATTACAAACATACATCATTCCAAGAATCAAAACATGTCATTTTAGGGTGATTATAAATGATGTAAGTGTATCATTTATCACTAAAAAATGGGGATATGGTGACTTTAGTATACAAGAGCCTTATTCTTTCATGCAAATTGTAAGCAATAAGAGCCCTGAGAGCAAAAAAGGCTATAAGTTCGAGGTGATTTCTCAGTATCTGAGGCACCTTAAAAGGTTCTATCTGATCCTACACCTTCACATTAGGACCCTCTATGAAAAGAATATCTTGGTTTTATCCATCTCAATTCAGTCATCTTGTTGTTCTATTGTTTGTAACCGTGCCAAATAGTCCAGTTTGAGTCAGTGTAAGGTTACCCAATGCAATATTTTGCAAACGGAAGCTTGTGGCACCAAACCAACTTGCACACATGTTAGGGTGGCCTGGTAAACACTTGGGGAGGATTATTTTTGGTGCCCAATGATGTCAGTGCTTCTAGGCTACTTCAGTTAGGGCATAGTCCCTTAAGAGCCCTGTAATAGAAAAAATCTATAAGTTCACTCGGGTGATTTTCTCGGCCTCTGTGGCACCTTGAAAGGTCTCGTCTGATCATACACCTCCACATTGGGACCCTATACGAAAGTTGTCTCAGTTTTCTCCATCTCAATTTGGTCCTCTCATTGTCCTATTGTTTGCAAACAACACCAAATAGTACAGTTTGAGTTGGTGTAAGGTTGCCCAATGCAATATTTTACAAACAGAAGCTCTTGGACACCAAACAAACTATACACACGTGTCGGGTGGCCTAGTAAATGCTTGGGGAGGCTTCATTTTAGTGCCTAATGGTGTCATTGCTTCTGGGATACGTTGGTCAAGTGTAGTCCCTTAAGATCCCTGAGAACAATAAAGGCTATAAGTTCACTAGGTGATTTCTCAGTCTCCGTGGCACCTTGAAAGGTCTCGTATGATCCTACACCTCACAATGTTGGGACCATTTACATGAAATTTATCTTGGTTTTCTCCATCTCAATTTGGTACTCTAGTTGTCCTATTGTTTGCAATCGTGTTGAATACTGCAGTGTGAGTCAGTGTAAGGTTGTCCAATGTAATATTTTGCCAACAGAAGCTCATGGCACTGAATTGATTACGCACATGCATTGGGGTAGCCTGGTAAATGCTTGGGGAGGCTTCTTTTTGGTGCCCAATGATGTCAGTGCTTCCAGGCTACGTCAATTCGGGCGTAGTCCCTTAGGAGCCCTTAGAGAAAAAAAGGTTATAAGTTTAGTGGGTGATTTCTCATTTTGTGGCACCTTGAAAGGTCTTATATGATCCTACACCTTTGCGTTGAGGTCTCTACGAAATCCTGTCTCAGTTTTTTCCAAATTTTCATGTCGTTGTCTTATTGTTTGCAACTGTGTTGAATACTATAGTGTGAGTCAGTGTAAGGTTGTCCAATGTAATATTTTTCAAACAAATCTTGTGGCACTAAACCAACTATGAACACCCATTGGGGTGGCCTGGTAAATGCTTGGGGAGGCTTTGTTTTGGTGCCCAATAATGTCGGTGCTTCCAGGCTACATTACGGTCAGCTTAGTCCCTTAAGAGCCCTGAGAGAAAAAAATACTATAAGTTAGTTGGGTGATTTCTCAGTCTCCATGGCACCTTGAAAGGTCTTTTCTTATCCTACACCTCCAAGTTGGGACCCTCTACAAAATCATTTCTCAGTTTTCTCCATCTCAATTTGATCCTCTTGTTGTCCTATTGTTTGCAACCGTGTCAAATACTACAGTGTGAGTCAGTGTAAGGCTACCTAATGTAATATTTTTCAAACAAAATCTTGTGGCACCAAACCGAATGCACAAATGCATCAGGGTGGCCAAGTAAATGTATGGGAAAGGCATCATGTTTTGGTGCCCAATGATGTTAGTGCTTCTAGGCTACGTCAATCAAGCATAGTCCCTTAAGAGCCTTGAGAGAAAAAAAGGCTATAAGTTATTTGGGTGATTTCTCGTTCTTCATGGCACCTTGAAAGGTCTTGTATAATCCTACACCCCCACATTAGGACCCTCTACAAAATCATGTCTCTATTTTCTCCATTTCATTTTTGTCATGTCGTTTTCATATTGTTTGCAACCATGTCGAATACTATAATGTGAGTCAGTGTAAGGTTGTCTAATGCAATATTTTGCAAACATAAGCTTGTGGCACCGAACTGACTACGCACACGTTTAGGGTGGCCAAATAAACATTTGGGCAGGATTCATTTTGGTGCCCAATAGTATCGTTGCTTCCAGGCTACGTCGGTTGAGCGTAGTCCCTTAAGAGACATGAGAGCAAAAAAGGCTAAAATTTTGTTGGGTGATTTCTCAGTCTCTATGGCACCTTGAAAAGTCTCGTTTGATCTTACACCTTTGTATTGGGACCCTCTACGAAATACGACCTAGGTTTTCTCCATATCAATTCGGTCCTCTTGTTGTCCTAGTATTTGCAACAGTGTCAAATAGTCTCGTTTGAGTAAGTGTAAGGTTGTCCAATGTATTATTTTACAAATAGAAGCTTGTGGCACCAAACTGACTATGCACACGCATTGGATTGTCTTGGTAAATGCTTGGGGAGGCTTCATTTGATGCCCAACGGTGTCAGTGCTTCCAGGATATGTCGGTCGGGCTTAGTCCCTTAAGAGCAAAAAAGGCTATAAGTTTTTTGGGTGATTTCTCGGTCTCCATGGCACCTTGAAAGGTCTCATTTGATCCTACACCTCTGCATTGGGACCCTCTACAAAATGCTACCTCAGTTTTCCCCATATCAATTTTTTCTTCTTGTTGTCATATTGTTTGCAACCATGTCGAATAGTCCAGTTTGAGTCAGTGTAAGACTGTCCAATGCAATATTTTACAAATGGAAGCTCATGACACCGAACCGACTATGCCCATGTGTTGGGGTGGCCTAGTAAACACTAGGAAAGGCTTCATTTTGGTGCCCAATAATGTCTTTGCTTCCGAGCTACGTCGGTCGGGCATAGTCCCTTAAGAGGCCTGAGAGAAAAAAAGGCTAGAAGTTCATGGGGAGATTTCTCAGCCTTTGTGGCACCTTAAAAGGTCTCGTATAATCTTACACCTCCGCGTTGGGACCCTATAAAAAAAAATTCTTGGTTTTTCCCATCTCAATTCGGTCCTCTCGTTGTGCTATTTTTTACAATTGCGTTGGATAGTCTAGTTTGAGTCAGTGTAAGGTTGTCCAATGCAATATTTTGCAAACAGAAGCTCGTGACACTGAGCTTCTTGTGCCCACACATTGGAGTGGATTGGTAAACATTGGGTGAGGCTTCATTTTAGTTTCCAACAGTGTTATTACTTCCCGGCTACATCGATTGGGCATAGTCCCTTTAAGAGCCCTGAGAGAAAAAAGGCTATAAGTTCACAAGGTGATTTCTTGGCCTTTGTGACACCTTGAAAGGTCTCGTCTGATCCTACACCTCCACTTTGGGACCTGTTATCCCGTAAAATTGGCAAGGGTAATTTTATGGGTAACTATACCAAAATTTTGTTCTAGTCCCTCGTCAGGGACCCCTCTGCATTTGGAACATTGTAAAAAACCCTTTTCCGGGAAATCTGGTTTTCCAAACTTAGCCTTTTTTAGGTCTTTTTGGTCGAGCGCACCTAATGTCTATGCAACATAGGGTAAGCATGCACCCCCTTTAAATCCTTTGGCGCACGGTTTGAAGTGTCGACACACATTTTGGTGCACCTCACCATGTTGCACCTTTCTTGCATGCGCCAGGGTGCATGCGCCTTCGTGTCAACAATAATTTTGTTGCGCCGTGTTTTGGTGCGCCAAAGGTGCACTTATTTCTATGTTGACAGCACTATTGGTGTGCCACGGGCACACATAACTTCATGTTAACATGTGTTTTGATGCGCCAAAGGGCTCAAGCTTCCCAGTGTCGACAAGTGTTTTGATGCGCCACTTCAAAAAGTGGTTGGCGCATTTATTACAACTTTTCCTATTTATAGGCGCATCCGCCCTGTCACTTTCACCAGTTAGAAAACACGTGATTATTCTTTTCCCTCTGCACCTGTCAGCATGCCTGTCATTCTCGTATCGCATCGTGGACCCAGTTTCACCTCTCACATTATATATATTCCTGGTAAGCAGTCCTTATTGCTCTTGTGTTTTGTGTTTTGGTTATTGGTTGTTTGTTTGTGGGGTTGGATTAAATAGATCTGTGAAACCATGACCTCCCTTTGCTATTTTTGTTGTCCTCCCCCCATGCACTTATCCCTCTTTCCAGATCTACTGGTAAAGAGGACTCTGCCTCTGAAAAATCACTAGGTTCTCTTTGTTTTAGCACGTTCATCATCCAAGGCACCCTGCAGAAGAGACTTTAACACATGTAACCCCTCCAGAGGAAGACAAAGACTTAAAAATTGATAGACAACTTTTTTCCTCTTTGGCGCAGTCGCCACCTTTGCAACATGAAGTACAGTAGCGCCAACGGCGCATCCACCATGCCTGCTGCATAAAAAAAAGTTGCGCCCTCAAAAGCACACTTTCCTTGCTTGTTACACCTGCTAACCCTGCGCCTCTTGGCGCACCTAACTCATGTGTAACATTTCAAAAACTCGTGCCATTGGCGCACCTTGCATCCATGCAACACCAACCTTATTTGTGCCAAGTACAAAACTGTTAACGGCGCAGGCGCATCCCTTATTACAGCAACATCATGTCATGCAGACCTTCCATGCACCGCGCCAAGTTCCCCTGTGGCGCATGAAAAAATGATGTTACACGGATTAACCTTGTGCTCTTTGGCGCATCCTATACTCATGTAACATGAAAAATATCAACGCTCGTTATAAAATGCATATATATGGCGCATGCGCACTTCTGCTTGCAACAACAAAAAATGTCATCTGCAGTGTTCATGCACCCTACGCCCTTTGGCATTGATTTATCCCTTGCAGCACCCCTTTTCTGTGCACCATACTATTTAACCCTGCAACTTGCAGTATTCATGCGCCCTGCGCCCTGAGGCCTTAAAATTGCTAACTCTTCCTTTTGTCGATGCTTTAATGGAAGATCAAATAGCTAATATGAATTTCCTGCATTGGGTTTCACTTCTTCTTGCAGATCAACAACTAAGTTCAGGACTACATATGTCAACATCAAGCAAGACCTACCAAGTCTAAGGGAAAAGCCAAGCTCACAGAGGAAGAAATGAAGTACAAATATTAGAGGGTCAGGATGCCTGAATCCCAGGCAGAGTGTGACCTGGATATAAGAGACTCAAAACTTGGTCACATTGATATGGAGGATTTCTGGGCCAGAACCTGGAGGGTCACAAGAAGTCCCTGGATGGACAAACTGATAGGTAGTGGCCTGTATTTTGCTAGAGGGATCCCAGTTAGTGCTGTGAACAATGAGTTCATGATGGTAGTAGCCCGCTGCTACAACAAAGACACAAGATGCATCCAGAATGAGAAGGGCGAGGTCGTGATCAACCTCACTGCCTGACACTTCGAAATAATGCTCGGCATTCCTCACCACTGGCACTTTGTGGCCATAAGCCAGGAAGATTGCACCAAGGCTTGGGAAGATAATGAGGATCAGTGTATGCAGTTGATGAATGAGGTATACCTGAAAAATAAGAAGGTGGTGACCAGATGGCCACAAGTCATTCATCACAGCGATTTCTCAGAGGAACTCAGTGATACAATCACATTCCTGAGTAGAGTATTTGGGCTTCCTGATGCCCACTACTTTCACAAATGGATGCTTAGATACTTGGAGACAATGAACAAAAATGTACCAGATCAATGCTTCGAGTGGGTGGAGATCATAAGCAGCACTATATCTGAGCAGCTCCAACAACTTACCACAACAGGGAGGTTCTACATGAACTCCTACGTAGTTTATGTTGCGGCCTTAGAAAGAGATTATCCAGCCTTAATGCAGTGCGGGGTTTGGCCCCAAGTCAAAATATATGAATACTATCTAGAACTGAAACTGGAAAATAGTATCCCCCAATTTACAAAGATTAACGATGCCTTCTTCTACGGCATCGTCTACCTTTTGAGGCCAAACATGACTCACGGTCGTACGACCAAGAGCATTCTTGCAGCTACAGAGAAATGGGGAGCCTTGTTCACTCAATTCCCCACCTTCACCTATCTAAGGGCAGCCAACTTCTTGGGGGAACCAACCAAATTGCCAAGATATGCCGGCCCCAAGTTGATCATGTTGGAGCTGTCAAGATAGCTTATAACCTACCATGAGAAGTGCCTAAAGAGAAAGAAGGGTGGAACTCGTTTCCCCCTCACAGTGGGAAGGTATACTTGTCTCTCTCACCACAAAGCATGTGATATGTTTGAAGAACTAAAGCTGCTAAATCTAAAGCACAACTTCCCGGCAAGGCCCACTTTCAACCCAAGGAATTGCCTGCCTAAAGCCAAACTCGATCCGATCCATGTTCCACAGATAGAGGATATTTATATCGACCTATATCATGAGGTCAAGCTCAGGAGGAAAGATCATTCGCGCTTGGCCTTGGCTGAAATCATCTAGTACAGCGTAGCCATCGTCCCAAAAGGTTATCAAACTGCTGATCAAGAAGTTGATCAAGTATATCTTGACACGGGTGGGGACGAATGACCTTTCACTGTAGTTGACAGAACCAAAGCACCTCAGATAATAAAGGAAAGGGTCAAAGAAACTCTGTGAAGAACAGAGCACTGGTGCAGGATGAATGGTCTCATCTTCCTCAGAGTTGATTTCACCACTTCTCCGTTGGGCAACGCACCTTCCAGGCCAAAACAGCTGCCAAAGAGCAAAGGGAAAGACAAAGAGGGTGAGTCAAGCTCCACCCAAGAAGAAGCTCCTGAAAGTCCTCCTTCCGCTTCACAAGAATGGGTTGTAATTCTGAAAATCCTAGAGAAAGAAGCAGCGGAAGATGTTCTGATAGGCACATCCACTCAGGATGTTGCCACTATTGTAACCATTGAGGTCCATTCTATCCCTTCTCCCTCTCCTCCTTCCCCTCCTCAAGTGACCCAAGCGACCATTCCTTTGGTCGTATCCTCTCCCCCGTCTTTTGTCGTTCCCCCTTCCTCATCGTCCATCTTCTCTTCTCTCGCGAAGCTGTCCCCCAGCATTTCTTCCCTCATTTCTCAGCTCCCTTCCATTCCCATGTCTACCTCCTCTACAGTATCTCTTCCTCCCGTGAGCACTTCCTCGGCCTCCCTCTCAATGTCGCCTCCAAGTGTCTCCACGCATTTTCCTTCTACTACTGCAGCTGCTCCCTTTACTATTTACGACCCCTCCCCCATAAGTCTAGCATGGATCTCTCAGCACCTGAGCCAACAAAAGAGGAAAGTTCCCATCACACCGATGGACTTCTTTGTCATCCCATCAAAGGGGACCAAGAAGCAAAAGCCGTTAACCCGCTTCTCTCAGAGTGCGTCAGGAGAGAGAGTAATGGAGATAGCATACCCCAATCCTTTAAAGGATAAAAAGGATCTATCTTTGACAGATTACACAGTGACCTAAGTCACAATGGGGACATCTTCGGAAAGCCTTCAAGGAGAGGCCCTATCTGTAGTTGACGACCTTTGCAAGAAGCTCCAGGAGGCAAAGGAAGAGAAAAGACTGTTAAAGGAGCAAAATAAACATCTCCTCCACACCTTGCAGAAAATGGGCAGTGCGCCTCCTACAATTGCCGCCGAAAATCCTGAGCCTTTGAGCCAGGACAAGATTAATGAATATGCCAAAATCGGCGAGTAGGGCATGGCAGTTTCCACCTGGAGGAACCAAATCCTCAAAGAAAGTGAGGGAGTGATCGCTAAGTTCACTGGATTATATCAGAATATCAATCGAGTGAACAGAGAACTCCAGGCGATAGCAGGACCCATCTCTGAAGAGCTGGACCATGCTAAGATACAACATGAGACCTTTCAGAAAATGCTTGAATGTTTAGTCGAAGATCTGGTCAAGTTCGGCGTCTTTGGACACCCCAGAGCCCTCAACAAAATCCTTTCTACTCTGGATTATCGAGTTGATCAGCTGGAGTTTGTCCTGGAGAAGATCAACAAAGTCATGGAGGAAGCCCTGGATGCAATGCATCAGATAGAGAAAATTGTCTTAAGAATGTCTCCGGGTTTTGCTCACTCCTTTCGCCTTAAGAAAGGTGGATAAAACTATTCGGATCTTCAAGGAGATGGCTTCACAGGGGCTGGGACCAGAGGTCACTTTCGACGCCGAATCCATCAACAACCTGCTGGCCTGTCGTGACTTCATTGGGTACCTGATAGAGGTAGAAAATGATTATTCCAAACTCCCAAAAAAGCTCACAGATGAGCAAGAGACTTGTGAAGCTATCAGTGAGCGACACAAGGATCCTTCCCAGGATCAACTTCAACCCATGATCAACAAGTTCATGGAATACCGTGCCCAGTTCCACATCTCATCGCCTGAGTAGCAGCAAAAGCAGGATACTCCCTTTCAGCCGCGGGATGAAGATGAATAGTTTTCTTCTTCCCAAATTTCTCCTTGTAATTATCTAAAGTGTGTTGACACAAATGATGACATCATCCATGTTGCACCATGGGATGATGTCATCCACAAAGTTGTCAAAAGTCAACAAATGACTTTGGTTTCTCTTGTAAGATATTTTTGTAATTAAGTGGTTGGTTTGTTTTTGTCTTCTTTTCTTCTCTCCTTCTATATATACTTGAATACTTGTTGTATTCAAGGGGTGGATATCTTTTAGATGAAAAATAGAAGTGAGAAGAAAAGGCTTTGTACTTTTTGTAACAGAAGAAAATATTAATACAAATATTGAGACTTTCTGCTGAATATGTGTGTTATGGGCATCTGATCTTTCTTATGTCAGATCTATGCGTTTATTCTGTTGGATCTATCTCTACTTTTTTGTCATTTGTTCATCAGTATTGCTTTGTTAGTCTATGCAAGTAGCTTCGGCTCTGTTTACTACCAGCCCAAAACATAGACCCTCTGACCTTTCTACTTTGGAATTCATTTTTTTCTCCCTTCAGATCCATCTTCCTTCCTTTCTTTCCTTCATTCCTTTCTGTTCTTCATCGGAAATACTGTACTGGGATGAGATCCCAACCCCTGAAGGCAGAATATTGTGAGACTTGCACAAGATTCCGGCTGGTAGAATAGTAATAAACCAGTTTCGCTTTGCTGACTCAAAGAGGGGCTATGCCCTGCACACTGTTGGCTCATCTATCCATAGATCTACTCTCACAACAGATTTTCGGACCAACAGGACCCTCTATGAAATCTTGTTTCATTTTTCCCCATCATTTGGTCCTCTTGTTGTCTTATTGTTTGCAACCGTGTCGAATTGTCCAGTTTAAGTCAGTGTAAGACTGTCCAATGTAATATTTTACAAATGGAAGCTCATGGCACTGAACCGACTGTGCCCACGTGTTGGGGTGGCCTAGTAAACATTAGGAAAGGCTTCATTTTGGTGCCCAATAATGTCATTGCTTCCGGGCTATGTCGGTCGAGCGTAGTCCCTTAAGAGCCCCAAGAGCAAAAAATATTGTAAGTTCAGTGGGTGATTTCTCGACCTTTTTGGCACCTTTAAAGGTCTAATCTAATCCTACACCTCCATATTTGAACCCTCTACAAAATCTTGTCTTAGTTTTCTCCATTTTAATTTGTTCCTCTCATTGTCCTATTGTTTACAACCGTGTCAAATACTGAATTGTGAGTTATGTAAGGTTGTCTAATGTAATATTTTACAAATGGAAGCTCGTGACACCGAACCAACTGTGCCCTCACATTGAGGTGTCTTGGTAAATGTTGGGTGAAGCTTTGTTTCAGTGCCCATATTCCTTCAATGAGAAACAAATACTAGGAAACATACTAAGAAGATATCTATGAAATGAGAATTTGAAGAAGATATTTTTTCATACAATATAGGTGGTGAAATGAGATTTTTTTATTTTGTTCATTTCTAATATTTAATTTTCCTTAGTTTCTCTTAGCTTGGACAATAATAAATTCTCTACTAACAGTGCCAACCACGTGAAGGTGGATGCTTTTTTGGCACCACTAACCTACATAAACATGTTAGTAAACAATTAAATAGAATTTTAAAACCTACAAAATTTAAACAAAATCATTAAAGCAAATATTCAAATTAAATTCATGTAGATGTATATCTAATCTTAATTGAACATAGCTTTGGAAATTAGATCCAATAAGCCACAAGGATCAACTCTACTCTTGACAATAGCAAGAATTGCTTCATGCTCTGATTCACAAACCTTCCACTGATTCTTGTTTGATGGCCTACCTCAATATTTGATCAATTGAATATTTGATTCAATAACCAAAATGTGAATAGTGAAGTATATTTCCTATGTATTTCATAGTCTTCAAATAACCAAGTATTTGATTTTTTTGATAGGATATAGTCGAAGCCAAGTTCTAGTGACTACCATTGACCCAATGGGATACTCAAGGTTTTCACCATCAATGACCATGGAAGTCAATTTTTGTTTTCCCTCTACACAACAAGATAAGAAGTAGTTTGTTCCCTCTTCGTTAAATTCGATCGCAATAATTACAAAAACATGTCCTTGCATCACAAAGTAAAACTCAAGTCAATTTTAAAATACATTAAGAGATTATCATTTAATAATTTCATAATTTATAATAAGACATGTATGTACCTTGTTGCACTAGATTAGAGACTTGGTCAAAGTCAGGTGATGTTGTCATATTATCTGAAGACACTATAAGTTGTAATGCTTATGGAACTTGATATGTGTCAAGTGAAATTAGAGGTTTACAAGTCCATTCATCCACCCAATCTTGTGACTCACATTCATTCCACAAAAAATCAATGCATGATATACAAAAACATGTCATGCACCTAGTATGAATAGTGCAATAATTTGCATTTGAACTACAAAATGAGTGCATATCACTTGATCTTATAACTGTCATACAATATTCATAGGTTGTCAAATGTTGGTCCTCTATAAACCAGAAATATCTACAAACTGTTGAAACTCTCTTGAGATTCATGGCCCATGTTCTTATTACACCAATCAATAATGTTTTCTGCACCTATAAATCTAGCACCATCTTTGAAATTTAATTCATTCTCTTGCAAGGGCTATTTTCACACATGCTCCTACACTATCGTGCTCTCCTTTCCCATGTCCTGCCTTAGTAAAACTCTATATATGTTGTACAATTGTTGTTATGTGCATCCTTCTTGGCCAATAAAAAATTCATGCATTCTTAAATTGTGATGTGCAGTTGTCCGACCAAATGTAATGTTGATTGAAAATAATGTTCCTCTTAGCCAACTTCACATAAAACAACTAGAAACACCCTTGCACATATTTTGTAGAATGTGTTTGATCATCACTGATGTAGAAATGATAACTCTTAATATTTTTTGATCTTTCTCAGTACTTTATCGGAGAGTGCATGAATGCTATATGCATGAAAATAACAACTTACACTGAGTTATAACATTGTGACTAAACCTCCATTTGTGGTTGCAATGAGTAATTCTCTGCGAAGTCAACTACTAAAACAATAGTACCAAGTGGGAATGTGTCCTTGATTAACTTGAATTTTTCATCCAACCATCAATGTGTGTGCCTTGCATTCTCATAAATAATTTCCTCTCTGAATTTGACCATATATTCTGATACATGTAATTGTTCTGTAACAAGTCTCACACCTCTTAGATTCTTTTCCATCTTTTAATTGATATTCCACAACTTTATATTTGCCAAGACCAACTAATTATTTTCCTATTGAATGTGTACTCTCCTTCATGGATACATATTTTCAATTTCAGCAAAGCCACCACATACATTGCACGTTCCATCCAAACATGTTTTGTTATAAAAAATTATCCAATTAACCTTTCACAAAATATCATAGGAATCTAATTCCCTACATATTTTGGTGGGACATTTAATCCACACTCCTACAACATGATGTCAGTATGTAAAACACATTGTACTTGACAAAAAAACATCATAATACATTGAAAATTCAACATGATGCTTACAACAACAAGTGGTATGTGAGTGATTGATTTTCACATAAAAGGGTTTTTTCATTTCAAAAAATATTTGGCTAATGTTAATTTTTGGATTTTCATTCTTAACATTAGAGAATAATTGTGTTTGATTCATATCCAAGAAATGTTTTGCATGCGCTTCATGATTATGAGAACCTATTCTTATTTTTATTGTATCTCTTCTATTTGGTGAAACCCTTGTGTTCTCATTCCAAAACTTTACAAGTAATTATTTTAGAATATCATTTGTATCTTTGTCTTTCCATGGGATTCTACTAGAGAATGCTTAGTAGTCAGTGTTATTGGATGACTTAAGACTTTTGCATCTCACTATTGCTTTTATTAGTGTTTTTTTGTTTACTTTCAAATCTCTACTTATTTTTCTAATCAAGTGTTTATTTATTTTTTTATCACTTACTATACAATTAGTAAGTGCATATCAGTGTAACATTACTATCTTTGGTGCATTTGTTGACACCTACAATATGGTATGATTTATGTATATTTTCAACAATCATCCACATTTCAGACCATCAATATTAGATGTTCTTAGTCCCTAGGGTCTTCATTGTAGGTCTCATTTTAATTAATTTCATTAACGTAACAAATAATTGACATATTTGTGTATCATTTATTTTCTCAAAGTAATTATCTCAAATTCACATACCTTGTTCTTCTCACATTTCTTTTAGACATTTTGTTAGGCATTGATTTTATAATGTTTTCATCAATTTCAATTAAGTGAATGGGTTTTCTATGTAAAATGGAAGGAGGTGTTCTTAGAGGTAAAGATTCATTAGCAAGGTTACTTTCTTCATTTAGTGTTTCCATGTAAATTTTCAAGGATTAACATTTGGAGATTCTTGGGTAAAGGTTCAATATTATTATTCATATGAAATTATTTATCCATAACAACATTATCATTCAATTCATTATCAATACTCATTGCAAAATAATTATTCTCCTCATTTCAGTTAAGTGTTTAATCATCATTGTCTAAAACATCAGGTTCATTTGAGTTCATGGATGTACCTTACCCTCCATGCAATTTCTCACATCCACTTGTAATTTATTTATTCTAATCACTTCTAATTGCTAATGGTGTAATTTTTTCCACCTTCTTTCATGTCCTTATCGTTGGTTTTTATCCCTGATGATTAGAAAAATATAGATGGTGGGTAGGGGACAACCTTCAACTACTAAAAATTCATGTAGGAATGTACATGAATATGCAGAGCAGACAAAGTGGTGACAAAATTCCCATGAAAGAGTTGGAAAAGGATGTTGGAGGGAAGGGGATGTATAAAATAAAGTAAACGCACTCACATGTATATACACGTTCATGTTTCCTTTCTCCATTTTCCAAGGCCCAAAGCTTCTTACCTTGGATCCCTAAACCCGAGGCCACTGACCTGCTAAAACACAACAAACCACATGTTTTCAATAGAAAATGTTGAAATTCATCTTCCTCAACAATAAATCCCATAAAAATGATCAACACATTTACTAAAAAATTGACTACGATGGTCAAATGAAACTTTCCTTATTTCTAAATATACAATTTTTCAATTTTTTGACTAGTATAAGGTTTTCATCCTTATTATTTTCTAACTATGTCTTTTTATAGCTATTATTTGAATTTATACACATCTATCATTTCATTGTGTATCTTTTGATTCACTCATCCAAATTGAATAACAATTATATAGTCCCAAACTAGGACTAATTCTATACATATTAAAAAAAATCTAATTTTTGATAATTTTTGAGGTAGTTAGGGGGGCACGGTTCAACTATCCCTTATTTTTCAATTTTTGAAAATCTTTGTACTTGAAAAATCATAAAAAATCAAATACTCACTAAAAAATATCTAAAAATAAATCTATCACAAACTAGATGCTCATATCTATCTTTCTACCAAAGGGTTTTTAAAAATACTAAACAATGCTAAAAGGGGGGGCACGATCGATTGCATAATATGTTTCTAAACCAAGATAACACCTATTGGTATTTTATATTTTTAACCCACTTACACTTTACCATTTTTAAAAAACAATAGTAGTTTAGAAACTAGACTCAAAATGTCTATGATTCATGTTCTTATAACATCTTCCAATTTTGAGTGTAATTTTAAATAACTTGTAGAAGTTGAAGATTTTTACTTTTCACAAAAAAGTGTCCACTTAAGACCCCCTTTTGGCCCCCCATTTCCATGCACTTACCCCTGTAACTTCTTGACCAATATCATTTGTGCATGTTAAACCTGCTTGTCCTAAAGGGCAGTCATACCAATGACCCTGAAAATGTCTCTAACTGTTGATTTATGACTTCTAGCTTCATACGAGTACTCTTGACAATGTCCCTACACACTTCCCATGCCTACACTTTCTTGATATAGCTTGTTTTTCTTCATGCCCTCATGTTAGGTCCTTAAACTAGGCTAATTTAAGTTAGTTTACATTGTAACTCACCACATCTAAACTTTTATTCACCATGTGGCCCCTTAAACGTGTCATGTAACATGTTTTATGCCTTTTCCATGCTTCACCAGCTATCTCATACCTTCACTCTACTTTTCCAGGTCACTTTGCTACATATGCCTAGGGATTATGCCTCCTGAACTAAGCTAGTTTCACCAATTTCATTCATGTGCCCCTGTATTCATCCTTCTAACCTTATGTACATGTCATATACATGTTATACTATGTAAGAAATCATCCTGGTGTGCTCTCATATCATCACCCTTCATGTACTAGTCACTAGTTGCTCAAGAAGTCAGTGCTTGATCAAGTGTTCTCATGACCTTGGTCTTGTCTTGCCTTATCAGCCTCATTCCAAGATCCCTCTAGCTCTTCTATATTGATTTTTTTCATTAATATGCCTTTGACATCAATGACAACTTAACATCCACATGCCAACATTGCTTGTGTTTTGTCTTATATGATTGTAACTTGTTTGTCATTGTTTGCAGACTATGTTGTATGATTGATTGTTGCTTACTTGCATGGCCTTGAAGCCTACATTTTCTTATGAAATCATGAGTGGTGCCCCATGTAATTCCACCAACTACTATGATGTACTCTTTTTGTGTTATTGCGAGTTTAACTTGTTCCCATTATATTATGTTATTACTATTTATCGATAACACTTTTTGCTAGCTTTCTTTCCACTGTTTTGCATGTGCCATGGTTGCTACCATGTACATACCCTATCCCCCATGTAGGAACCCTTATTCATATGTGAACTTAAGATTAAGGTCCTCTCTATGAGAGAGTGACAGCACGTGGACTAACAAAATGCGTGCGCATCAAAGTAGTTGCACTCGAACCGAAAGACGAGAAAGATCCAAGCAATAAGCAAGAAATTTTGCATGCAAAAAGAAAGGGTCTATGCATTCTCATAGATGAAAAAATAAATACATATAGGAGTGTTGTGTAACTCTCATGCCTAAACTTATCATACCCCTAAAATAGGAGAGGGGAGTTACAATCCAAGAATGGAATGTAACTCCCATATGACACATAACACATAGATGCATATGACAAATCCTATGACATAATATAATATGTCATATGTCATATAAGTCCTAATGAATCACCTAAATACCTATGACTCACCATGGGAGAGGGAAATTCACCTATTTAATAAATAAAAGATGAAAATATCCTTCACACTAACATCCCCCTTCATCAAATCTTAGGATGACGCATGGCGAGAAGAAAGAGAAATGGGTCCTAATAGCTACACTTGACAAGGTACCCATGTACAATAAGGATCTCAAGTAATGGAAGAAACCCCAGTGGGAAAAAATACCCACTTACAAGAGATATAAGACTCCACTAAACAAACTACGAAAAATGTGTCATATTGCTCCCAACAACAAAAAGGGCCGATGAGGTACCCACGTACAAATTGTAATCTTCCTAGAAGAATAAGAGGAGAATAATAGAATTATCCAACTCCCTCAGAATATGTAACTACCTGAAACCACCTTGTATCCTATAAAGAAGCCTCCTAGAGTGACAAAGTGTGGTTCTGATCAAAGGAACTATGCTCCTCATGCAAAGTAGAAGTCCCAATTGTACAAGGAAGGGATGGTGAATCCAAAATAATAACAAAGAGGGAATGTGGAGTATTTTTTAGCCATATAGAAGATTTTCTAGTGTCCGATGAGTCTTGAATCAAAGTGCCTACTTCTTGAAAAGTCTATGGTGGACCAGAAGTAGGTGGATCAAGAAATAACTCCTCAAAATGTGGAAGGCTACAAGTGGATAGTGGAGGTGCATCCCCATCACTATTGCAGTCATCCGTGTTAGAAATTAAGTCCTCATTATCATAAATGTGCTCGAGCTTAGAAGTATCATCAAGTATAAGTGAATTAGATGAAGAATCTAAAGGTGGGACAAAGTGGGAAATGAAATATAGTCGAGTATGATGATAAGCTAAACCCACTACAATGATAGTGTCACTGTGTAACTCTCTTCAACATATATGGAATCCAAAGTGAACTCAACCCGCATGCCATGACCAAGGTGAGTAATCTAATAGAATAATAGGAGATTAGTTGATAGTGAGGGAATACTTAGAACATTGTTAAATGTTCCACTACTCACTTCAATAGACCCTCTCCCTAAAACATGAGTAGAAGTATCGTCACCCAATCGAATAGAAGACATGTCACATGGATCTAATGAAGTGAACTCCACGTGTGAAGAGGCCGTATGATGTGAGGCACCAAAATCAATAACCCATGTAGGAGTTGGTGGTACAACTACAACTAGAGATCTCCCTTTTGTTTTCTCCTTTCTCGATTCTTTCTCTTTCCCTTTTCCATTGTCATTATGCCTTAGAGGATTCGTCAGTTGATGAAGATGGTTTGATAGAACTCAGGTACACATATGTTGTTCTTCTCAAGAAGATTTGTGAGGAGGGAAATATTACTTATTCTTCAAACATTTACTTTCATCTTGCCTACCTATGCAATACCTACATTTGATCTTCTCTTTCATATGCTGAACACTAGAAGAGAAAGTGGATGGAATTTTTTTTTGGGGGTGGGTTGTTCCTTCTTGTTCTCATAATCCTTATTGAAATATGTTTCTTCTCTTTTGAAGATTTTTGTTATAGTAATACCCCACAAGTAGAGCATGATATTTAGTGGATTTTAGAGCACCAATTTAAATTAGTTTATCCAACTCAACTTAGTTGAGTAATAAATAATGAAACGCTAATTGCAAAGAGAGGGTAATTTTCCATTAGCTGCTCCACAGTCCCCTTTTGAAGAATGCATGGAAGGTGGAGATAAAAACAAAACAGTCATGACCCAGTTTGAAGCGAGTCATAAAAAGAATAAGTTATGAGTCATCTTTTCAATTCCAAATCTTTTAAAATTGTAATCTCATTTATTGGGGAACTTGGTGAAGAAGTCCTAAAGTGTGTCAAAACTGCTAGGGCACCCTAAGACTATTTTTAAGCGTCATGGGTTTCTAGAAATGCTTAGAAACCTCTAATTCTCATTTGTTTTCCCAAAGATGTTGTTTTAAGGTGTCCCATACATCCTTGGGTCGCTATGAATTTGCATAGATGATCGTTGGGTTCATTTTAAGACCTACAATAAAGAATCCCCCCCCAAAAACCTAAAATTATAGACATCAAATGGTCAAAAAGAATCTGATGAAAAATCCAGGGGTTGCATTGTCCTCAGCTGCCACAATGTATGGACTTACAATTGGGTTTCGTGACACTACATCTGAGAAGGAATGGATTTTTCAAAAAAAATGATGTAGTGCAACTACTGATCCTATGTTGCCCTCATGTTACTGACGTTAGAAAGTAGTGGTACAACAAAATAGTTACCCGACCGCAAAAGTATGGATGAAATACGGTATGACTACTACCGGTCGGTATACACAATCAACTGTTACCAGTAATGTAACACATATAACTATTACCGACCAGCTAACACATATACATAGCTTGCCAACTTGGTAAGAATTTTATTGTTACCATTCATACATGGTGCACATTTTTCTTGTCATCTGTCATCATAGGAATTTATTGTTTGGGTGGTCAACACAAATGAAATGTTACCATACCGACTATAACACTTAGGAGATGAAACTTGCCAATCTACATAAAGATTGGCTCTTTTTTGCTTACCTCTTGAGATCTTTCACTAAAGAGGGCTTGACATCCAAGATGGCTTCTGGTATGTATAGCTTTCAGATTTTTCATCCATGGGCTTATAATGTCCAGGGATAAGTGATGACTATAATGAGTGAGAACTGACATATAGGGATCCTTATGACCTGATTAGAACTATGTGTATAACATGACAAGTGTGAATATACTAACATTAGTCAACCCTGGTAGAAGACCAATGAAGGCAAACGAATGGACTATTCAATTTTTTTAGGCCCTGAAAAGTCTTCTGGTGAACGTGCTAACATACGGTAGTACAAAATTCACCATAATTGGGGGTAAAACTCAAAATTCCTAAGTATGTCACCTTGTGTCTACGAATGGATTGTACCCCCTAAAATCTCATGATCCTTGTTGTTACATTAATTCTCTTATGAAATCATAGATCTGTCATGCCCCACATAATAGACACAAGAGACCTAGTGGATTTTCAGTGCACCCATTTTTCAAACCAGTTTATCCTGTTCTCTACAACATCTAGTTGGTAATAAGTTTATCAACCCCATGGAATTATCCATTGTGATCCAAGTGCCCTTCTTGGTTTCATAAGGCAAGGTGGAGACATAGAAGAATTTCATTCGTGACCTAGTTTGAAGAGATTAAACAAAACAATCAAATCTGGAGTCCTTTTTGACATATTCCAGAGTGAGTTAACAGAAGACAATCTAACATATTTGAAGTTGAAGAATAACTCACTAAATATTTTTACACCCTCTTTTTTGAAGTACTTTATAGTTTAGCTACATTGATTACAATATGATGCCCTATCGTGTGACATGAAACAATTGGCCACCTCACCTTGCTCTAATTGGTGTCCCAAAAATCATGTAAGTATTTTGGCAGACCAGTTATATGAAGTTTCAAATGTGGTGACAAGAAACAGACACTAACAAGCACATAAGCTTCAACAAAGTTGTAAACCAAAACTCTTTTTCTACAACATTTAAAGGTTCTGTGTCGCAGAACCCAGCATTTAACGTTGCCAAAAAGGTTCCTTATATCAAAAGGCAAGTGACATAGACCAGTATTTCACTAACCTGATAATTGAAAAAGGAGCTAAGAAATACAACCAATCTCCAGATCCATGGCATATTAGAACTTTAAACCAGAACAACCATCTCCAGACCAGAAAGTAAGGATCTCACAGACCAAATACAACCAGCTCCATCCCAAAAGCAAGGAGCTCTCATAACAAATGTGTTGATTACACCCAGCTTCAGTGTTCATATAACGTGAAAGGAGCTCTAGACCAAATATAACCATGCAATTTGGACCAAAAGCAAAGAACTCTATGATAAAATGTGACTAGACTCACATATGAAGTTCCAATTGAGCTCAAACGAGTTACAATAATGGCCTCTAGAATGAAAAGGACCTCCCAAAATGCCACAAAGCCCCCAAAATTCCTTAAGACCTTCACAATAACTCCAAAATACAGG
Organism: Taxus chinensis; assembly: GCA_019776745.2. NCBI lineage: Eukaryota > Viridiplantae > Streptophyta > Pinopsida > Cupressales > Taxaceae > Taxus > Taxus chinensis. The sequence continues at coordinate 657,376,532 of CM034146.1, forward strand.
TTAGCAGAAAAAAAAATGTCTTTCGTCATAGTTGGGGCCCTAGTTTCCATAAGATTATGGTGGACCCATTTACCCTAACTTGCAAATAATAAGTTTGAGTGCGAGTACAATGAAACCCTTTAAACGAGGGACCAAAGTTTCTAAATAATCCTATAATTGGCCAACTAGATAATTTGATTAATTTTAATTAATCAATTCCCTAAAGTAGAAGAAATTAAATAAATCTAGACCTAGTTTAAATTCGAATTAAATCTTAGAACCTTTTGGTGATACGTGGTCAGCAAAGCTTGGAAAAAACCTAAAAAATCTGGTGAGGATGGAGGAGGAAAGGAAAAGGGTGAGTTGGAGGATCTCAGGTTGGCTCGATGTTGACTCTGACCTTCCATAGGGATGGTAGAGTCAATGGTGGGGGACAGTGGGAGGTTAGCACTGAGAGACAAGATTTGGGTGATCGAGCCAAGGGTTCATTACAATGGAGTGAGCAGAGCTCTGGGTAGTTTGGTGACTGTGAAAAAATATTGAGCTAACAAGGTCAATGGAACAACACGGTAATGGTGAGCTCAAAGTACTGAGAGGTTTGAGTGAACCAAATTAGGTTATATTTGAAAGCAGATCAGGGGATGCCAAGATCAGCTTGAAAAATACATGACCATAGGGATGAGTAGGATCCAAAAAGTGGGAGCCATAGTAGTGGACAAACTAAGGAATAGAGTCCCGAGAGAGCTCGCTAAGTTGATTCGCATGTGGGATGATAGGGTGAGGTAATGGTTCATGGAGTCAAGTGAGCTAAGTCCAAAATGACTGAGGTGGTTTAGCCCAGGAAATGCAAATAAGACAAAATATGAGAGATGCCAAAGGTAAGTGGGCAGGGAGATGTTGCGGGTTAAGCCCTAAGTGGCTCAACTTGAGCAAGCTAGAGATAGGACAAAATTGGGGAGGTTAGATATCAACTTGCTAGGGCAGAGATGGGCCCAACTGATTTAGAATGCTCAGTAGGGTGTGTTGCTGAAGCAGGGATGAGAAGTTGGGGTAAGAATGAGTTCCCATCTTAGATGAGTATGGAGGCCAAATAGGGCCCAGAAAACACTGCTATGTAACACATCCTAAGATGAACCTCCAAACCTGTAAAGGATCCCATGCTAACTTTAGTTATAACTAACATAAATTATTGGATCTTCTTAGAAAACCTATATACCTTTAAATGCAACTTGCACACACTACAAAACCTAAAACAATACTTTCTAGGCAAAAATTCCAAAAAAACAAGATTAAACCATATTAATGCAAGTATAACATTAAATAAATACGAAGTAAAAAACTTGCACAAGGAACTAATAAAATCATGAAACCGAATAGCAAGTAAGCAACAAATGAATGTGACTGACACAGATTACTAAACAATGTATCTCTGATACCATGTGAGAGATTTTGAGACACATGAGAATCAAGTTGAAATGCATGCACATTAATAAAATTTCACTCGAATACGGAAAAATGAAGAAAGCTCCAAGCTAATAAGAAAACAATTAACCACCAAGAAATTGTACATACAAAGAGAAAGAGTTTACTCATACTCATAGATTAAAAAAAGGAACCAAAAATAGGAGTGTTGTGTAACTCCCATGCCTGGACTTATCATACCCCCAAGATAAGAGATGGGAAGTTACAATCAAAGAATGGAATGCAACTCACATATGAGATATGACACACTAATGACAAATATGTCAGATTCTATAACAAAATCATGTCATACAAGTCATAATGATTCTCCTAACGAACTCATGACTCACCTAAGTTACCCATGAATCACCATAAGTGAGGTAAATTCACCTATTTAATAAATAAAGGATGAAAAATATCCCTCACACCAATACTCTCATTTGGGTCGCACTCACATTGATCCATCTCATGCACCCCAAATGAGGGGGATAACCATCGGGTAATTATTTCACCCTCTTAGTAGTTTAGAAATCAAAGAAAAAATGGTACATAACATACTTAGGCATACAAAAAACTTAAAAAATTGATTTGAATCAAACACGAGTCAAAAACAACATAGGGACAAAAGTGCCTAGAGCATACAATAGTGGTGGGTGCTAGTGCCCCACCTGGGTGGTTTTTTCCTAGGGGAGGAAATAGGTATTTGACAGTTGATACAGTTTCTCAGTGACAAGTTCACACATGATCCAACAACAAAACTTCAACTCCAGTCTAGTGATTGGGTGACTTTGTTTTACATGGAAGACTTCATCCAGGCATGGTGCACAAATAAATATATCGATTGGAGATGGTGGATATAAGTTTAAAGATGTGCATTATAATGTGAGAATGAGGTTTTAATCGTTAAATGATGGATAACAAGTGTGACCTAGTGGTCGATAGTGTTTATTGAGCAAGACGTGTAGGAATTAGTCAATTTAGAGCATAACGAGTCATGGGTTGAGCTAAATGCCAAGAATAAATTGTTAAATATCGTAGTCCAATTTTACATATTTACATTTTCCCTATTTTAATGTAGTAATTAAAATTTTATGGATTAAAATATAAATGAAATGCAAACCTCTCTTGAAGACTAGGCCCACACAAAGTTGAGATGTGTGTTCTTTTCACCTTTGTCTACATTTGTACATGTGAATTTGAATGCCACAAGCACAAAAAGTGTATTAAAGTCCAATCAAGATGCTAATATAAAATATAAAATAACATTAACTAGAAAAGTAAAACCATGAAATGTGTATACTTGTTAGCCTCATGTGTTGTATCTAAGAAGAATAATTAGAATATTAAAATAATGAGCCAAGTGATTTAATAAAATTAAATATAAGATAAGGGCACTACTGATCAAATAAATATAAGAGTATTCAAGCAAATAAAATACAAGCAGGAGTGATATGTAGGGTTTAGATAATGACTTAGTTTGTATCTGTAGGTCTAAACTGATTCTAGACTGGGGACTAATCTGAAAGGGGAAATTCTAGGATGTGCAAGCTCTGTGTCTAGAATTGTAATGTAGAAATTGATAGGATGGAACTGCCTAGAATGGGACAAACTTGCCCAGGTGCTAGTGTACAATTTAGGCATTGGTTTCTGCGGAGTGGATAAGGAACGTGTTCTTTCTGTCGCTTAGTTTCACCCCTTTTTCATTATAGGTCACATTAGATTCATTATCCCACACCTGTACCTACAAAATAAACCCTTATTACCAACACAATACTCAAGCACACATTAGATGAATAAAAATATATAAATGCTTGAGTCAGACTGACCTCAGTGGTCACCCCAATGTGATTGTCACCGAGCACTACACTACATTTTAGACTCTATGTAGTTCTTGTGTGTGTGTGTGTGTGTGTGTGTGTGTGTGTGTGTGTGTGTGTGTGACACCACATTTTAGACTCTATGTAGTTATTGTGTGTGTGTGAGCAGATTGACTAGAATAGTGTCCCTTGAGTTAGGATACCCTAGTGTAAATCACACAAAGAATAACGGGATACAACTACTTTGTCCCAATACAAATGTGTGGTATGGAATTCAGAATAAACCCTCCTATGCAGTGAAGTATGCAGTCCCAAAATGCAGTCCTTGATGTAGTAGATAGAAAATATTAGCTCCTTATAATAGTATGTGCCTCTTGAATGCTTTCCCCCTAATGAGGTTAAATAAGACATGTATATATATGATTCCTTTGCTTAAGTTTCATCATTAACAAGTGAAAGGTCAACCAAGAGGTGATAAAAGAAGACAAGAAAGAAGTAACATTCGAAAGATCAGAAAAAGAGATAAAGAGGACAGAGGCGCCCAAAGGGGACAATAGCACGCTGGGTGCTCCTATCCCTAATGGGCGGTCCTGTACAGGGTGCTCAAAAGGTCAGACAATGAAATCAAAGCCAAGTAGGATGTCGGCTGGTATGCAAAACTATAAGTTGTCAATCAGAAACAACAAGCAATAAAGATGAAAAGGATAAAATAATGTCAAAGCAAAGTAAAGGGGTGTTAATGAGTAATTCTCTTGCTTAGGAATCATGCATATAAATGAAGTATTTAGGCTAGATGTACATAGTAAGTGTGATTTAGTGACTACATTTGCCCCCACTTTATGTTGGTGAATAAGGATTCGATAGCATAAAGTAGAAAAGAAAAGCATACCTTGGAGAGTCAAATGAAGATTGTACCCAATAGTGTGCCAAATGAGTGTTGTAGCGTGCCGAATGGAATAGTGCAAGATGTGTACCATGAAATTATAAGGAGAGGGAAGGATAAGGATCATAGGGGTGACCTTTGCATGCATGGAGTGATAATGGTGTGTGCATGTAGTTCCTTGGAATGTCCACCTTTTTGGAGTGTGCTTGAGATTTGCTTCATGGTTGCTTGTGTGCTTTTGCCTTTGTTGGGATAGGATAGGACCTGCAAAAGAAAACAAGTGTAGTCAATGCTCTAGGTAAATGCAATTGAAATTTAACTTAGAAAATATGTAAAAATGGAAATGCGTATTGGAAAAGCTAAACCAAGGGGTTAGAGTACACCTAGAGTGTTGAAAGAGAAAGGGATATAAATTTGTTCCTACTTGTAGACTTGATGCTTAGGAGTTGGTTGGAATAACATGAAGTATTTGGGCATCTTGATCACCAAACTAGGGATTTGAGCATCCTGGTGCTAAACTTCATATTTAGGCATCTTGTCGCCGCTAAGGGAAAGTGTATTGGGAGAGCGGTCTATTTTTCCCTCCAACCGTTAACGCTTCCCTATGGATAAGTGCCACTGCAGATGATCACAAACTTGATTTGTAACTTTCCTTGGGTGACACAAATTCTAGGCATATCGTTGTCCTGCATATGCCCTAGGTGTCATTCCTTATTTATCTTGTTTTGGTTCCTTGAGTTAGTAGTTAGTTCCTGTTAGTAACTGATTGCAATCTGAAACTGGTTGTGTAACTACTGAAACTACAGAGAAACTATGACTGTGCAACTGTTGAAACTACTTTGTAACTATTTTTTCCCCAGGACAGGAGCACCCATGTGGGACACTAGTGCCTAGGTGTTCTTGTCTGTTCTAGGTGCTTTTGTCCATGCTAAAGTTTTGTGGCCAAGTCTATTTCTGGCCCTATTCTATAACTGATTTTTGTTATGTTCATGTTTCTGTGTTTCTGTAACTACTTTCTGTGACTATTGGGAGGGTGAAAAGGTTCACCCAATGTTTTCCCCCACTCTTTTGGGGTGCGTGAGATGAAAAAATGAATGGAGCCAAACGAGGAAGGATGAAACTGATGTGCACATCTGATATAGGAATCCTATAGGGGAATATGGATTACGCATGGTAGTTACCATGGTGTAAGAAAAACAAGGGAAAATGCTAGCATACAAGTGTTAGTGACAAACAAGCAATGCACACTGAAATAACAACTAGTAAAGGCATATAGGAAAATAACAAACAAGGACTCAGTGAGTAGCTGGTTGCATACATGGGACACCACTCAGGATGTCACAAGACAATCAAGATCCATCAAGGCTTGTGCAAACAAGGTAATAAGAAAACATAGGGCATAACCCACAAACAATGACAAACAAGGTACAAACAAATCAGATAACCATGATTGGAAGGAGTCCTACAAGGAAAATGCTACACATGAAGCACCTGTTAGCATGTTAGGAAAGATAAATAGTATGTGAACAATGTAATATCTATGAATATAGGAATGAAAATGTGAAATATTGCAATGATAGAACCTGATAGTAAGTGAGAAAAGGTATATGCCCCCAGGAGCCTTAGTGGGACTGGTAATGGATAGGACCAAGCATCATACATCATGTAACAACATGTAAGTGACCTGCATTCACCTCAAGATACCATGTGAATGTGCATGTGTGTATGAAAAATGATAAAGCATACTATGAACCGTAGTAACATGATAAACAAAGGTGCAACATATAGTAGTATAAGGAAGCAAGAGTACATCCAATCAAGATCTAAGCTAATGTTTTTGGATTTTTAAATGCATATATGTGAAAGAAAACAATAGAAGGGAGGAATAAGGATGCCCCCATGGTGTGTGTGTGCAAGTGAGGTCCATATGAAGAAACCCTCAACAGTCAAGTATGAACCAAGAACAAGAGTGTGTCATCGAGTGGTGTGGGGGAATTAGGATGCCCCCAAGTGTGAATGCCAAAAGGATCTATGCAATGAGAGTACTAGGAAAGGGCCCACGATCAACTGATGTAAAATAACTATGCATGTGAACATGATCTAGGATCTGATGGTCATGGGAGAGTGCATGAGGCCAAGTATATGAGATAGGTCTAGATGAGCATTTGGAGAAATAGAGCATGAAATATGTCTAGATGGAGCATGTGAAACAGCTATGTGAATAATACTCCTATGAGGTGGGCTATGGGATCTATAGATGTGACGAGGCCTATGAGTAGTAGCCATATGTGAAGTAAACTAAGATGGATGTGTAAAAGGTGTACCACAAGAGGAGCAAGGGCTCCAGATACCATAGGAGGTGTCAAGGCTAAGGATCCATCATGAATAGGAGAAGATGCACTAGGAGTAGGAGCAACTGAATATGGGATGGCCGGAGGAGCCAAGGACAAAGGTGTCCATGGTGGAATGCCTTGAATAGTGATAAGATGTCACTCATGGATAAACTTAAGGCACAAGTGAACAATAAAAGGCACAAATTTGGCATCTTGGAGCCAAGGGAGTCCTAAGAGCATGTCACAATGCGTAACAATAGAACCAATAATAAATGACATAGAAATAGTAAGAGGCCCAACAATAATGGGTAGAATAACATGGCCATGAGAAGTGGGAGACTTGTGTGTCATCTGAGATAAAGGGAAGCCAATGGACTGTAAGAAAGATAATGAGCATGCATTGTGATTTGAATGTAGGATGTACCATAACATTTTTGATGGCATGGGGCCCAATAGAAGCATCAATATGTAATCTATGGGAGGAGAATGAGGCATGAAAATCAGCATAAAGTGAAAGTGATAACAGGTGATGGGAGATCAGTAGCACCAACAAGGAATCCAAGGGGATGATTAAAGAATCAGGAGGAGGCATTGCGTGGTAGGTATGATTAGAAGATGACTCAGGGGCTGACTTGTCATGCTTAGGTAATGGGTCATTGAATATTTTTAACTTTCATTGTCATTGGTAGATTTGGAAGTGGAAGTAGTGGATTCAGGCAACTGGATATCATTATTGTCAATGAGATCTTGAATCAAATGGAAAAGCTTGAAACACTTGTCGGTAGAATGGCCATTGCATCTATGGTAATCACAATGTGCATGCTCATCAAACTTCCTACCATGGGGCCTATTAGGATCATACTCGAGAGGAGGTGGAAGAGAAATCAGATTGCTTTCAATGAGTTGGGGCAACAACATATGTGGAGATAAGGAAATCGAGTAAATATACATTGAGTGGATTGGAGTTGAAGCTTAGGAGGTTGAGAAACAACATTGACAGTAGGATTAACATCATTAGACTTGGGTCTAAAGGGAACCTTTCTTGGAAATTTAGAAGAGGAATGATCAGAAGTATTAGAACCATATTTGAGTTTTCCTAAAGAAAGTAACTTAGTCTCACGAGTCTTCAAGGTATGACATAGATGGTCAAAGGAATGATAGGAATCAAAAAGCACACATTCTTACAAAGGAGGAAAAATACTTTGAATAAATAGATCTTGTAATTCAGATTCAGCTAATACATTGTTCATTTTAGAAAGATTGTTCTTGTAACACAATACATAATCACTAAGATGTTCATTAGATCCTTGTTTAATTTTATCCATTTGTGCATAAGATATTTTTGTTCCAATATTCATAGAAAAATGAGCTAGAAACAAATCAACAAGAGTAGTAAATGATTTAACAGAATGCAAGGGAAAGTCATAGAACCATCGTCACAAAGCATAATCTTGTAAGCTCCTAGGAAACAACTTGGTCAAGAGGGTGTCATCACATGCATAGTCTAGGAAAGCAACATGAAAGGATCTAAGGTGCTCTTGAGGATCTCCATGGCCATCGAATAGAGGAAACTTTGGTGAAGAAAAATTGGTAGGGAGTGGATAAGAAGACACTTCAAGGTGCAAGAGGACTATAAAGAAGAAGTGAAGAATCAAGGGATGGAGATGAAGAAGAAGTAGCTTGTTGCAATTGATGGATTTGTGCTTACAAATCATGATAAAGATACTCTAAAGCTTGGGTGCTAGAAGAAGAATTAGGTTGAATGTGTGAAATAAGAGGAGAAGAAAGATTAGGATTGGGTGTGGAAGTAGGAATATGAGCGGTAGAAGCTCCCACATTGGTAGGAGAGGAGGAAAGAGGAATAAAAGATGTGGTAGTAGTATAAATAGTGGTACTAAGAGGAGCAGAGGAAACAATCCTTTGGGCTTCCTCACAGAGGAAAAAAAAGTATCTTCAATAACAGATCTAGGTTTTCAGGATGCTCAACAAATAAGAATTGAGTTCATTGAGATCCTCAATAGAAAATTCATGAGAGGTACTAGTCATGATGGAAAGGGATCTGATAGGTAGGCATGAAAGGGATGTAAGAGGTTCACCAAATGATTTAATAAAATTAAATCTAAGATAAGGACACTACTGATCAGATAAATATAACAATATTCAAGCAAGATCAAGCAAAGGAAATACAAGCAAGAGTGATAGATAGGGTTTAGAGAATGACTCAACTTGTATCTTGTAGGTATGAACTGATTTTGGACTGATGAATGATATTGGAAAGGGAAGATTCTGGACTATGTAAGCTCTTGTGTCTAGAACTGTAATCTGGAATGTGACAGGACATGAGCGTACCTAGAATGGACAGGGCCACCTAGGCGCTAGTGTCCAATCTGGGAATTGGTGTCTGGAGTGGCTCAGGATCTAGTTCTTTCTATGTCACTCTGTGTCACTCCTTATTTGTTATAGGTCACATCAAATTCATTGTGTCACACTTGTACCTATAAAATAAACCCTAGCTACCTACACAATACTCAAGCACACATTAGATATGAATAAAAATATGCATATGCTTGAGTCGGACTGACCTCAACGGTCACCCCAATGTGATTTTCACCAAGTGCTGCACTACATTTCAGACTCAATGTAGTTCTTGTGTGTGTGTGATTGGAATAGTGTCCCTTGAGCTAGGATGCCCTAGTGCCAGTCACACAAAGAATAGCGGGCTACAACTACTTTGTCCCAAATGTAAATGTGTGGTATGGAATTCAGAATAAACTCTCCTATGCAGTGAAGTATGCAGTCCAAAATGCAGTCCTTGATGTAGTAGATAGAAAATATTAGCTCCTTGTAATAGTATGTTCCTCTTGAATGCTTGCTCCCCCTAATGAGGTTAAATAAGACATGTATATATATGATTCCTTTTCTTAAGTTTCATCATTAACAAGTGAAAGGATGACCAAGAGTGATAAAAGAAGACAAGAAAGAAGTAACATTCAAAAGATAGAAAAAGAGGTAAAGAGGACAAAGGCCCAGAGGGGACAAAGCACCCTAGGTGCTCCTTGTCCCTAATGGGTGGTCCTGTACTGGGTGCTCAAAAGGTCAGACAATGAAATCAAAGTTGAGTAGGATGTTGACTGGTATGTAAAATTATAAGTTTTCAATCAGAAACAACAAGCAATAAAGATGAAAAAGGATAAAAGTAATGTCAAAGTAAAGTAAAAGGGTGTTAATGAGTAATTCTCTTGCTTAGGAATCATGCATATAAATGAAGTATTTAGAGGCTAGATGTTGGAAAAACCCCACAATATGCCCTTATTTTGAGATAATGAATATTGTAAAGGATAACTTAGCTCAAAAGAGAAAAATATAGTTGTGTAAAACTGTAGTAGTAATATGATCAATGATATAAACCAAAATTAGTGTACGAAATAACATGGTAGATCATGTATATGTTGAAAATAAGAGCGATTGTTAACATAAGTATTGTTTAGCATTTGTAACATAAATTCATGTGATATCGAGCAATGTGTTATGAACATCAAAAGAATGAAACATATCATGAGAGTGTTCTAGTAATATCCAACAAGATAACATAACTTTGATAGGGATGAGTAGTATGATAACCATACATTACTCAATGCCTGATAGATCCATGGTGACCTAAGACATGACTTGACATACATGTTGTGATGGTTTGGTGACATAAAGGGGATGACTAGAAATACATGACAAACTTGACTATATAAGTGTTAGTTTGTGGTGTGTGAGGAGAAACATGTAACCAATGATGATATAACGAAAATGTGAGCATCCATGTGTAGTAAGAAATGAAAGCATTAGCCAACATGCGCAAAGCAATGTGTAACAAACAATTTTGTATATGAAGCAATTTATAACAAGAAATGTTATAAACAATAAACTATCGTAAAACGATGTGTGTCAAGCGATTTCATAAACAATCATTGTGTCTGAAGCAATTCCATTAGCAATCAACCTATCGAAAAACAATGTGTAATAAGAAATATCATAAGTGATCATCATGTGTAAATAAACGTGTCAAAAAAGTTTCATAAGCAATCATCATGTGTAAATAAATGTGTCAAAAAAAGTTTCATAAGCAATCATCATGTGTGAAGCAATGTGTACCAAACAGTGTAGCATGTAACAACCAGTTGTGCATAAAGCAATGTGTAACAAGTACTAAATGTAGTGCAATTCAATTGTAGGTCCTAGAGAAAAAAATGCAATCATGTAATGTGATTAAGTAAAGTACATGAACATTCTATGCGTGTTATTTAATGTGTAAAAAAATAGTGCGTAGTAAAGAAACATATGTTGTAGTGCTAAGTGTGTCATAAACATGCGTATCTAATGGAAATGGCTTGAACAAGTAAGAACATATTTCATATAATGTACAATTCCTACCAAATGTATATCAAGTAATGTGTCGTAAGATGTGTTTTCATTCCAACAATATAGTAAATGTGTATTGTAGGAAGTAAGAGGGGTAGTGTGCACCAATGAAAAATGATCATAAAGCAAGCAAACAATTGAAATCACACGCATATGACTGAATAGAGCATGGAGCATAAAAGTGCACAAAGAAAACACAACATGCACCACACGAGTGTGTATAGAAAAACATGGAATGCAACATACAAGCAAGTGATAAGATATCGTACAATGTGAACATAACACTTAATGTCATACAAAGTCATATAGGAGTCAAGGCATACAACACGGTAAGTATATAGAGCATTTAATGCCATACAACAATGAAGGTATAAAAACACAAGTGCACATAGAAATTAAGAGTATTCAATGTCACACAACAGTCAAATTATTGTAACATACACACATAAGAATCAATGAATGCAATCTATAAGATCATAGAGTAGGCATATCGATCAATGTCATGAAACTCGTAATAACATAAACAATGAGTGTAGTGTGAGAAAGCAATATCGTAAATAAGCAATGTAGTGTAAGTAAACAATGATATAATCAAGGAGTGTCATGTGAGAAACTAATTGCATAAACAAGTAGTGTGATGTAAGAAATCAATTATCTAATCAAGTAGTATCATGTGAGAGACCAATCATGTAAACAAGCAATGTGATATAAGTAAATAATGATCGAGTCAAGCAACATTGTGTGAGTGGCTGATAATGTAAACAAGTAATTTGATGTAAACAAGCAATGGTGTAGGGAAGTGTGGTGTAGCCAAAAATAATCCTAAGGTTGAGAGTAATGAACAAGTACAAGTAATTTAAAAAACAAACGTGGATAATAGTCGAGCTTGTGTCTAGAAGTAAGCAATGTGATCATTAGATACAACTCGTTGTAGCAAGTTTCATAATTAGTATAATAGTGTGGTTCATGCAATGGATAAGTAGGGAGAGATGTGATCATGATAACCTCATATGTATAGATTTCCTAGTGTGGGCATGCCCCCAATGTGGTGTACATCCCCTAGGATAGAAGGTTGTGAGAGTCATAAAGTGTGAAATATTTAATGGGAGTAAGCTCATGATGTACAATGCCCCTAGGTTGGATATGCGCTAGGGTGGTAATGTGTACAATGCTCATGGGTTTAGATCACTTAGTAGGTTTGATGAAGCATGAGTGATAAGGTAATGTTAAGTGTTAAACATGAATAATCAAAATGCTCGAAGTAAGGAAATAAGTGAGAATGTTGCATGCAAGTCCTAGTTTTTTATTTTTGTGATGTTATTTTTTATGTTTTTGGAATAAGATGGCTGTCATGTAAATGTAAGACCCATGGCACTGGGAAGTGGCTAGAAATAATGTAAAGGCATAGTGGGCTCCTAGGAAAACTGTTGCATAAACAATCACATTAGACCCATGAGAATGTGTTGAATTATTAGGTAGTGGACCCATGATAATGTGTTTCATCATCGGGTAATGGACCCACAAGAATGTGTTACATTGTTAGAAAGTGGTGTGGTCTTTCATAAATTGTTCCCTTAACAATCACACTAGACTAGTGAGAAATGTGTTGTATTTTCAAGTAATTCCCTAGTTAAGAACCGACGAATAAGGGTGTCAAATAATCAATTTAGAAATTATACAGCATGTGTATGTGTGTGTGCGAAGAATTATGTATAAGAAAGGTATGTATATTATTAGACATGTGTATCACAAGAAGGGTCAATATCCTTATGTGTGAGGATACTTTTTTGGAGTGCAATGGTGTGTGTAAGATTGTCCTCAGAGTTAGAGAAGTAATCACACAAGGTATGGTAACCAAAGTAATTATAAATAAAGATAAAGAGTTATGGGTCATGAGTAACCATAATATCTATGCGTTCTTTATAAGAATGAGATTACATCAGTGTCTACTAAGGGTCACACTCATATGATTATTGTTGAATAGTAGGATGTAACACATAACTATGTATCATGAGTTATTGATAGTTTTGACATACGATAAGATCTAAAATAGAGCACAGTAGAGGTGTTTAAGATGATGAATTAATGTCAATGTTAGAATCCATGTGATAATCAACATCATAAGGTATAGGGGTGAAACATTATGAAGGGTTATGATCAGATGAGGAGGGTATTTATATGATCTTGTAGGAGTCCTAATTGTTATATGATTTCTAACATATTGTAAGATCACAAGCATGTTTTGCATATGTTTTTCCACTTATGTCATTATTTAAACTAAAAAAGAGCATATGCCCTTAAGGTAAGGAAACATGAAATTTACATTTCATGGTATACTTATGAGTAGAAGGACTAATCAGAACATGGATGAGGAAATCAATGGTTGCAACCCTACTAGAGGTGTGACATGGGTTGGATTCTCAAAAATGAATGGAATCAAGTGTGCAATGATTACATGTATTTGTATGTCATTTTGAACACTCGTCAGTGGTTTGTGGAGGGGTAAAGGTTTAGAAGCAACACAACATTGTATAATATCATCTTGTGGGGAATGAATATCCGTAATAACTAATGTAGGTTCATGTGTAATAAACATGATAAGATATGCAATATGGGCCTCTACAAGATGAGTAATAGGTGTTTGAATGTGGTGAGTTGGTATGGTATGAGTTATAGTGAGAATGGGTATCATATCCATGACATATGTGAACATAGGTTGGAATTTTTGTATATGAAGCTCAACATGTGTAGCACCAAACTCGATAATGAAAACTAGAACATGATCATAAATTAGGGTATGTATTTTATTTTGTAACTCAAAACATTGATTCATGTAATGTTTATGACATCAATGATAATCATAAGAACATCCATCATCAAACTTAGGCCTTGGTGGCTTATTTATGTCAATGATGGTGGTTGACAATAGTTGTATTAGATTCTAAGTTATAAGAATTCGTATAATTTATCGAGGAAAAATTCATAAGTAATCAAATCTCATCATGGTATGTGCTACAAGTGAAGGATGTTGATGGTGGATCTATAATTATAGGTTTAGATTTTAATGCAAGCTTTATAACAGAAATCTAATCAAATAAATCCTAGGTATAGTCATGCAACAAATTTACAGGATCAAGTAAGATGAGTCTTTTAACTCAAGACTTAATTTATGCTTTGAAGCCAAAAGCTCCTCTATTGTCATGGTGTAAATATTGGTCACTATATAAGTTTAGAGGATCTATCTCTAAAAGAGGTATGCAACCAATCATATCAAAAATGAAATTTGAAAACCTTGGAGGTGAGGCATGAAGCCCTATGAGTGCATGTAATTAGAGTAATAGAGTTTACCAAAATGTAAATACAAAATACTAGGTTTAGGTTCCTAATTAAATGCAATAACAATGTGAGACAATAAGCTATCATCATATCATAATGAAATTATAGTAAACATTCAGATCCTAACTTAATGTTCAGGGTAACAAGGTAACTTGCAATAACATAGTGAGCTTAGTAAATAAAGTAAAAGCTAGAGTTAGAGAATATTGTACCATTATTTTGCTAAAATAGAATGAATGTGATCTAAAACTATGTAGGAAGGGTGTGTAGACTATCTTCAAGTTGTCCTCAAAATATGGGAGTGTACTTATATAAGCAAGATGAATATGTATGTCTTGGAAAAACTCTCTTGGTCAACTTTTTCTACTTTGGTTGGTTTCATCCTTTGTTAACTGTTGCTAAATCTAGATCCTAACATTTTATTCTTCCATGTCTAAAGCTCCCTATTATATGAATAAATTTTCACAGTCGTAGTTATGCAATTGATTAGTGATTTTTTATATTCTTCTTGGTTTGATGACCTAAAAAGTGGTTTGTCTACTTTGTTTCGTGGCCTTTGCCACACTTACATAGAACTACTCCAAAGAGGCATCAAAACCTCATAGTTCCCCTCGTAGTGAGTGTGTGTAAGTTATATATTACAATGTTTTTAGATACAAATACCATAATTATGACCTTTGATACTCTACAATGATATTTGGCATATGATGCAACTCTTTTCAAGTTGACCTACGTTAGCCTTTGTAAAGTGTATGTAGACTTACTACTGTGTGAAGTTCTTGAGAGAGAGTGATGTAGTGATTAGGTGATTTGTTGTGATCTCCTACTTAGCCTAAAGATGTAAGATGTGAGGCCCTTAAAATGGATTAAGTGATTGTACTTATATAGATGGATGCTGCGATAATATTTCCCACTCAAATGACACATAACTCGTGCATTTGAAAATGTGAATATTCGTGTTTTTAGGATTAAATCATCGAATTTGGGAAAATTCCGTTAGGTGACTTTTTTTTCATGACCGACTTCATCTAAACACAATACACAATATGATATGTCCATTGGAGATGGTGGTGATATGTTTGAAGACATGATGCATAATCTAAGAATGATGTTTTGATTAGTCAATGATGGATAACAAGTGTGACCCAATGGTTAGTAGTGTTTATTGAGCAAGGCATGTGTAGGAATTAGTCAATTTAGTGCACGACGAGTCATGAGGTTGAGCTAAATCCCTAGGATTAATTGTCAAATGTCGTAAGGTCTAATTTCAGGTATTTACAATAAGGAGAAATGTGAGTCTTAATGTGTTGGTGTTTATGCTCTAGCTTGGAGTGTCATGGGATGTGTCTAGGAATATGATTAAAGTTAGTTATGGGAGTTAGGAAATGTTGTGCCTCAAGATGAGTCATTGTCCTTGGGGAAGGAAGTAGAGTAGGTATTTAGATAGATCAAATAGGTTACTCATATAGTCTACTAGGAATAATTGTTATAGACACCCTAAAAATATGTACCTATTTCTAGTCATTCCTAATTATCCCCATCCTTTGCATAATATACCAAAATTGGTCGTAGAATGCTTTCTAGACCACTATCCTCCCACATCTCACTAAAATTCATTCACATCCCCTTTAGAATTAATCTAATTAATTAATTCTATCATGCTTTAAGTATTCACCCACATCCCTTTATAATTGATTAAATTAATTCTAATCATACTTAAACCATACTGCTATGACCCTTGGCTAATTAACTATTTATTTAGTTAAATAGTTAATTACCCACTCGTCCTCCACTTAGCTCCACTTCACTATCTTGGTCACCCATTCCACTCCACTTCAAGAATCCTACAAAGGTGGAAGCAACAAAAATGCATGTACAACCACCATCTCGAATAAAAACTTATTGCCAACCAACATTGCCCCTCAATGGATATTCAATCCATTAAAATTTTCATCACCAAATCCAATGGTTATTTCAATAAAATGCATTCATGATATCATTAAGAACCTTGATCCACTCATATCCTCTTATACCATTATAAATAACAAGTTATATCCTTCACCAAAGCATCTTGTGAAGCTTTAAGTAATTGCAACAAACCTTTGCTCTTTTTCTATTCGAAATTTCATACCAAAAGGCTATGCATTTGATAACAAACTTGCTCGTAGCATTCCTCCTCCATTCGGAAGAAAACTTGGAGCATCCATAACCAAACCATCTCAAGATCCTACAAGTGTTTAAAACACTTCAACTATCTCATCTTGAGGTTGCAAGAAGAGCTTGGAGAAAGGTTTGCAATATTTTGTTTGTTTGTCTTTCATTTGCTTGAGTTTTTCCTTGTATACAATCGTCATAATGTTGTTGTGTATGTACTTCAAGTAACTATACAATATAGATGGAATAACAAACATATCATAGATGTTTAGTTCTCATATGAAGGAATATAGGAACCAACAAAATTAACAGGTGGTGTACCTTTCGTGAAACTAATGATATTATAAATTGGATGGGCATTAGCCGCATATGTTGGTGGAGGGGTATTGCATGATAAGTCATATGCACTTCATATATTTTATCTGTCTTTAGAATATTAGGTAACATATTGTTGGTAAACAAACTTATACATGCTTAGGTTGTGAAATTGTCGTGTTAGTGTCTTTGTCAAAGGCACGTAGAAAACTATTCTTGTTATCAAGAATACCTTGAATCTTTTTATGTAATCCAAAACATGTAGCATGTCCATGAAATTTGTGATAATATTAGGATAATTGTTCATTAAACATAGGTTCTTACTTCTCTATCAAGTTAGCAATAACAGGTGGAAGTAGTGGAATTAGATTATACTCAAATATATTTTGTAAGATAGTGCAAAGAGGTTCTGGCAAATGATTGTATTATTGTGTGGGAGTTGTGGTAAAAGTTGTTGCAGGAATTTATTTTATAACATTTATGGTTTCAAATTTCTTATGATTATTTGGCTTGCCTTTATACAAGGGGTTTGCTTGAGATTTATTGGTATAATTAGGTGAAGGCATGGTCTCATAAGTCAACATGTTGTTTCCCATGAGCTTAGTCTCATATACTGTGACCATATGACAGATGTCCTCAAAAGATCTATAATTAAGAAACATGGTTTTTTCTTGGAGTTTGGGAATAAGACTATAAGTGAATACTTTGATCAATTCATGCTCATTGATGTGCTTAGTTATTTTTGAAAGAAATGTGTTGTATCAGAAAACATAATCGAAAACCCTTTCATGGAATTATTTCTTGAATTGAGTGATTTATGAAAAAATATAAGTGTTGTCCAATATTGATCAAGAAATGAACGAGAAATTTATAAATTAGAGATTGGAATGTCTTTGTATAACTCAAAGGGTGTGTTTAGAACCAAACAAGTGCATATTCTCTAAGGTTACATGGAAATAATTTTGTGAGGTATCATCGTGCATATGGTCCATCGAGGAGGCTATACAGGCATGAAGGTGTTATTATGGATCGATCTTGCCATCATAAAATGATATTTTTTGTGGAGCAGAGCCAAGTAGCTGTGGATAATTGAGAATCTTAAGTGTTAATGGTTTATTGAGTAACCTAATGGATATTGTGGTGATTTATGATTGTTGTGTAATAAGAGGGTTATTTGTGCTTACATGTTTTTATTTTTTGGAGACACACATTACACATACGAGCTTCGACCATATATGACACACTAGTTTTAGCTATGAAAGCTATCTAATTTGTAGGTAGTAGCTTGGGGTACCATGTGTGATGCCCCCATAATTAGAACACTCAGTATGGCTATTTCTCGATTAGACAAGTGAATAGTAGAACCTAAAGGGGAATGAGACATGGTAAAAGGTAGATTTTTATCACTCAAGTTTCCCCTATCTTGGCCTTATCAAAAATTACCTTTTGTTTTTGGGTGATATGCAATAAATGAGGTACTTGAGTAGAAATTTCCCTTATACATTGTTTTAATTCCCTTACCATGTGCTCTTTCACTAAGTAAGTCTATTCAAGAGGATGCGTTAATATTGACCATTAGAAAGGTACAAACTATCCTAACAAAGATTAGGGTTTTATAAAGAACCCAAAGATAAGTTATGATAATACTGATCAAATTTAGAAATTTAAAACCCTCGAGGCGAGGCAAAAATCCCTAAATTGTGTGTAATTTTAAATAAATAGGTTCACTAAAATGTAATATCAAAACTAGGGTTTTCCTAATTATAGATATATATATACTACTGTGTAAGTATGTAAGGTGAATTAGAAATCAAAAGTACAACAAATCACTAACAAATGTAGGATACACCCTATGTATTGTATATTTAAACTCTAGAAAGTTAGATAGTTAAAAGTACATGTTAGGGTTATAATAGATTACAACTGGTTGAATATATCTTAATCTAGATCTAGAAACTATAATCATGGATCTAGGTTGTGCAAGTAGGAATATAGATCTGTACAAAATTGGGTGTTATGGTTGTGTACGAAGGATAAATTTGGATGTGTTGGATGTAATCAATTAAGTAAATTTGTCATATTTAGGTAGTTTTTTACTATGTAGGTCTTCGCTTAGATCTCGGTTTGGCACACTGATCTTCCTTGTTTTGGGTTCTTGATTCTATGTTTAGATCAACGATTGCATCTCTGTAGCAAATTAGGGATTCTTCTTTTTCAAACCCTAGCTTCATCTTTGTTTGAAGGACCTAAAAGGGGGTTAATTCGTAGTGTTGAAGTTTCCTCAACCCCATATTGAGTTGGGATCTACATACATAGAAATAATTCGAAGAGGCTTTAAATCGATGTAGTTCTCATACACAATGAATTTGTGCAAAATGTCTAATAACAATGTGTTTGGTAATGAAGACCCAAACATGACCTTTGACACTTGGTAATGATATTTGGTGTGGGTTTTTGCTTTTGACAATGACCCAAACAACATTACAAAATGTATTGAGACTTGGTAGTTGGTTTATGCACTTTAAAGAGTGATTTTCCAATTTGAGCGCTTTGTTGTGATCTCCTAGGTAGCCCAAATATGTGAGAGGAGAGGCCCTTTGAATGGGTAGGGTGATTATGCTTTTATATGTGATTGTTGTGAAAAGGTTTTCCCATTCAATTGACACTAGGGAAATTGGGCTAACTTGTGCGCTTGAAAAAGTGATTGTTGCATGAGTGGAGGATGAAAATGTCAACCTTTGGATACGACCGTCAGTTAGTTTTGTCACTAACAAGACAGTGTTTCCTGAAAAGGTAAAAACTTTGTTATGTGAATTAGAGAAGGTGATCATAAGTCTGAATATGTTCTCCATGTTTAACATAGTAACAAATGTGACCTAGTGGCCAAGGAGTGCTAAAATGAGCTAGATACATGTACAAATAAGTCAATTAAATGCATAACTAGAAATGGGTTGAGATAAATGCCAAGGACAATGACCAACAAAATTTATTTGCAAACTAAAATTGAGGCAAAAAATGTGTTAAATGATGTAGGGCAACCAAACAAGGAACCAATATTGTCTCTACAAAGGGAACATATACAATTTACAAGGTTAATTGAAAGTCCACAAAAGGTGTATTACAAATACTACTTTAATACAATATGATTACTTTACCTCCTATTAAAGAATTAGATCTGTCAAAACCATTGGCCAAGAACCTCAATGATATTGCATATTATAACTATAATAAATTCATGTGGCATTCTTACAACCTATGTATAACATTGAAAAACAAGATTCAAGACTTTGAAAACAATCAAATCCAAGTGGGAGGAACCAATAATACTTTAACTAAATAAGTGGCTCAACCACATCAAGAATAACAAATATATATAATTCCTCTTCCAAACCATGGGGCCTAATCAAAAGATCAAACTAATTTCCATATTTAGTAGACCAAAAAGGAACCGCCAAAAGATTTTAGTGCTCATCCACTTGATGGATTTACTAGTGTGATTATTGTTGTTACAACAAAGAGGGAATCTCATCCATTTTTTTTTCATGGAAGTGCTTTTTCAAATGTTAGGTCTTACAGTGGACCACTATTCATATGAGCTCTTATAGGTACATGTACACAATAAATTCTTAGAGCTACAATTGTTAATGGATCAGGTATCAATGTATGCAAATAAAAAATATATTAATGGCCTTAGATGTTATCGAGGCTATTTAGCGGGTAAAACAACAATTATTATGGGATACAAACGAATTACTAGGAAACCACTTGGTTATCTATGCTTACTTATAACATTGGGTCTTGAGACTATATTCTTACGATTTCATGTGGTGTCAGATAATGAATATCATGATGTTTTGCTTAGAAGACATTGGATGAATCAAATGAGAGAAATTTGGTTCACCTTACACCAAAGTTTCAAATTTGTGCATATAGATCATGTTCTTACTATTCATAGAGTTGTTACTTCTCTATAACATGTCCAAGATGAAGTTAAAGGAATACCAAAGAAATAACCGATTATTACATATCGAGCAAGTGAGAAACAAGTTAAAAAATATATGATTGTGTATACAAGGGCATTCTTACCACAACCTCTTGTGACACAAAAAAAAATCAATTGCCTAAACATTATTCCTTGTTTTAAGGTAATATTCAAATAAAATATCATTTTATTATACAAAAAGAGGTACAATAAAAAACAATGATGATGATAACGATGATACCAATAACAATGATGGTGATGGTGCAAATGAGTTATATTTCTTCAAGATTCATGGGAGCTTAAGTATCATGCTTTTACTCTAGGTGATACATGTTCATCAAAATAAATAAAATATGATGAGGATTCTCTTGAGTATAACTATATTATTGTTTAGTTTATTGGGTACTTGTTAGCATACAATAATATTATTGTTTTCACCTTATGTTATTAGCTTGCTTTAAAATTAGAGCTAAAAAATTAGTAAGCCATCTTCCAAATTATTTTAAAAATGAATAAACAAATAAACGTTTTATTTTATTGTCATTAGATAGAATAGAACAACGTTTATGTTTTCCCAAGTAAATGGTGCTATTTTGGTTCAAAAGGAAAAAACCAAAAAACCATATTGTTATCATCAATTATTGCCTTCACATAACTTTGTTGCACAAATATACATGCATTTAAATATTTCATTAATGAACTTACCTTTCGAATGATATTTGGTGTGATCATGTTAAGCCAAACAAAATTGGGATAAGAATAGAGAGGCACTCACTCATACATTGTTATGTAGTAGATGCACAATATTAAACCAATCCCAATCTTATAAGAGAATGGCCACTCCACTTTTATCCTAATCAACTCCTTAATCAAACTTTTTTATAAAATTATTTTGTTGTAGATAACCACTACCCATAAATGATATTTGGTGTGATCATGTTAAGCCAAACAAAATTGAGATAAGAATAAAGAGACACTCACTCATATATTGTTATGTAGTAGATACACAACATTAACCCAATCCTAATCACATAAGGTAGTGACCACTCCACTTTTATCCTGATCCACTCAATCATTTTTTTTTATAAAATTATTTTGCTGTAGATAACCACTACTTAAATTATTATCATGTGAAGAACAACTCTCCCTTGATATCTCTTATTTATGTGCCAAGTCTATACAATTATCTATTACGTAAATAATGAAAAATTTTGCTCTTATTTTAAAGGTATATCCACATTTCAAGTCTTCCAAAAGCAATGTTTGAGCATTCTATTGAGCCAAAATTTGAATATAAGGAGGTCAAAGTTTCACGATGCCAAACATTAAAGTCTAAATGAAGGATTGCACATAATTTTGGACATTCACCACACTCACATAGGTAGGACAAATACACACGATTTGATCCCTCTTCAAAGTAGTGATACATAGGCAATGCTCAATTGTCATAGGGTGTGTTGAGATCACTGGTACCCTAAATATTAACCCTTTTTAAAGTCTCTTGTCACTAAGCACACATAATTAGAGGTTAAACAAACAAGAGATAAAACATACGACATCACACTAGATCAAAGGGCTCACCAAGATAAAAAACCGGATTACAAAACATAAAAAAAGACTTCTAGAAATTTCATACCTGAATCCTGCATAGACACTACCAGACCTAGACAACGACGGTAGATATTAGAATATAATTTTAGTGACATAATTGGAAAAATACTAAACCTTTATTTTATATTTAAACTTTTGACGTGAGAGCTCCAAATATAGTTCGAAAGCCCCCACAAGAGCCTATTAAATCTACAAACAAGTCTACCATACTATGTGTCTTATCCCCTTGTTATCTAAGGGTGTAACGCAATTAATTACAATTCCTTCTTTGCCTCGTATTATTGTGTTTATTTCTTCGATGTGAAACTGGTAGATGGACTATTCCAAAGGAAGATTGGGAAAGGAGAATTTGTCTCTTCTGCAGCAAAGGGGTCGTCGAGACAGAATGACATTTTGTCATGGAATGTTCTGCATATGATGATATCCGTATTCAGTATAAAAACAATCTAAAGGTGGACAGACTGGAGGAACTCTTTGAAGGAACAAAGCTTCCAACGACAGCAGGCTTTATCTTCAAGATTCACGGCCGAAGAGCGGATATTGAAAAGAGTCTGAAATCTGATTAAATTACTGTTTCTGTGGTCCCATAGACTCTTTAGTCTCGTGGACGTCATTAAAATCTTTCATTTCATTTCATTTCATTTCATAGGTACCAATGTTCATGATAGCTGCGTGGGCATGTAAATACCACTTTCCCATAAAAACAAGGTGCAATTTAACACCGCTTGTATTTAAAGCCTCAAGAAATGTCGGTAAAATAAAATTTATTGACCAATCACGATCCCTTCGGTGAAATGAAAAACATTTGTGACAGAAGCTCCGCATCTCGAAATACTCTACGACGACATTTTTTTTTATCTTTTCGGAAGGCGCCAAGAAAGACACGTATCGTCCCTCAGACGTCAACGACCCATCCGCGTGGCACACAACTATTAACGACCCGTCTCAATCCTTTGTTTTCTGAAATATCAAAAGCACGATCGAACGTGACCGCGGCGGCAATCCTACGGCCGCCGCCTCTTCCCTCGTCCACGAGGCGGGATCCGAGCCGTCCAATATCGTCGCCGCGTAATCGTACAGAAATAAGCAGAACCCTCGCCGTCACGGTGGGTCCCACTAGCAGCTCCCTGCCGGGACCGCCACGTTAGATGACCCGGCGGGCCCGCCACGTTAGCCGTTCCCGCGTCTTCGCCCTTTTACGGCATAATAAAGAGAGGATGCGAAATTTTGCCGTCCGCATCTTTTTTTTCTTTCTTTATGGCATCGATTCCCCCACCCATTATCTCTCCATCGTCGTGTCCGTTCATTATTTTCGCATGACAACATTATAAACGCAACGTTGATTTTTCTACCAGATCTGCGCGTACATTTCCTTCCCCTATTCCTGTATAGCGAAGAGAAATCATAGGGAAGCGGCGATAAAAAATGGACGATGTGTTAACGAAACGAAAGGCAGAGGATGAATTGATCGAAGTGGCGAACGAATTTAAGCGAAGCAAGCTGGCGATCGACACCACCGCCAAATCCGAAAACGAGCAACAACAAATTCCCACGCACTCGCAGTCGCACTCGCACTCGCACTCGCACTCGCAGATCGATGAAAAATCGCCCGTGAAATCTTCTTCTTGTTCGGATGATGTTCCCGGGGATCGAAACGATGACCTGGGGGACGACGAAAACGTCGATGAAGTGCCGGAGGAAGTGTATAACGAGGTTCGTGTGGATGCCGTGGATAAGAATACGCAAATCTGGCTCGAATCCAAGCAGAACATGCGCTTTTTCAAGGAGGAATACGGTAATTCTATGATTTGATTTGAAGTGTTTTATGCCTTGTCTGGATCCGGTTGATCTTTGATCTCAGCGGTTTTCTCTTGCATTCAATGCTTTTTTCCCTCAAAATTTTCTGATTTGCGTTGGCGAATCTTGGACGGGGTCAAAGGCGGTCTTCACTGCTGTTCTTTTTTACTCGGGGTTAGTTTTAAGCGAGGTTTTAGGTTACATCCATGAAGACTTTGGTCACATGGATGGGGCTACTATAATATTTCTAGGTGGTTCCACAACGGGAGCTCCTTTATAATAGTATCAGCGGATTCAGCTGAGCAAAGCTGTCTTACCAAGGTTTTAGGCGGCGTTGCTGAAGTCACGGTCATATGGTAGAGGTTAACGCTTGGTCACACGGATGGGGCTTACGTAATATTTACAGAGGACGGTCTCATGGTGGCAACTCCTTTATAATAGTATCTGCGTATTTGGCTGAACAAAGCTTTTTCGTAAACCAGGAACTCCTTCCTCTGTTATGCGATTTTGTAGTATTATCATATTAAAAAATATTTCAAGATTAATTTTTTAGTAGACCATTTGAAAAAAAATAGATTTTAGATCCTGTGCTGCAAGCGTTTAATCCGCTTCTTAGCGATGCTGAAACTTGCAACTTATAAAACAAGTGCAATAATAGTTAAAAAGAAAGAAAAACATTCAATTTAGTCCTGTATTTTGAATTTTTTTCCAGTTAGTTTATTTTAGAAAATTCATTTTAGTTTGTTTGTTTTCTCAATGAATTTATGTCACTTCTCCATTTGAAAGAAAAAATAGGCGCTGGCACAAATACTGAAGGTTTTTGAATCCAGCTCAGGCAACAATATACTAATAATCATTACGTTACAGACTTGTAAGTAACGGTTAAAGGTTAAGGCAGCCTTACTGCTGAAGGGGGTTTGAACCGGGTTGAGACATTTACAAATGTCGACCACTATGATTACACAAGTTTTAAGTGTTTTTTGTTATTGTTTCTTTTTTCTATTGTTTTTATGTTTGCCCTGGTTTTATTGCAGAATAAGTCTCTTGTTAGTTTAATGGTTTAGTTTTGCCTTAGTGACAAAGGATATATCGATTTCAGCTGGGGATAAGAATCCTTGCCCCATCCTTCATATCAGGCTGTTGCTCTCACTAAGAATAGATCCCTGGCTGCCCTGGCTAGGGTTGAATGAAATTGCCATCATTAGTTGTCTGTCCTATATATCTGATCTAGTACATATTATATGTTTTGAAACCATTTTTATTTTATTTTTGTCCATTAGATAGTTTTGCTTTTAAATTTTTACTATTTAATTTTACATTGTTTTACCAATTCTGGTTTTTTATAGGTTTTTCTCAGTATATCGTTTTTCTTTTATTTTTCACTCTTGGAGCCATTGCTTGGATTCTGAATGAATGTTTAGAGTACGCTTTATAAAATGTTTTTGTCCAACATTTTCAGACATTTTAGGTATTGTATTATTTTCCTTCACGGCAGATAGTTTGATTTTGTTCTCTTTGTTCAAAGGTGATATAAAAGCTTATATTCTGTAATTTTTTTCCCAAATTTTTATTTCATTGTATTGTTTATGCCCACTTTGTTGAGGAAGCCCGTAATATTCATAAACTGACAAATTTTTCTTCATAAATGATTAACATGTGAGAATTTCTGCATTTTTCAATGAATTATGAAGGCCCCATTTTGTCTGTTAGGGTCAAATAGGTCGTGTACTCGATTTTCTGTTCTATATATATATTTTTGAAGTATTTTTTGTTGAGATTTGAAGACGTATTTGGGATTTTTAATGAAGCTATAGTGAACAATATTGTATTCAACTTTATATCTCTAACCTTTTTAGAGCCATTTCTGAGATTTGTTATGGGGCTAGTTGTAGTGTATGGTTTTGTTCTACTTTTAATCTTTTTCTGATTTTATTATTAACATTTTTGAAATTACTTCTGAGTTTTTTAACGAGTGTTTGTAGTTTATAGTTTTTCCTATGCTTTTTATTTGTGGAGCCATTTCTGTGGCTTTTGACCAGTATTTATAAAATTAGTTTTTTAAATGAAAAATTAGGGGGCCACAAAGTATCAGCTGTCCCAACCACCCAAAGGGGCTGAAATTGAGGACGGGGTTGTGTTTTTACTTCTTCTTCTTCTATTGGATAAAAAGTTATTCAAGATACTTTATTCTGGCCTCTTCGAACTTCGAAGAGTTATCCACTTTTAAGCTGGGCATTCCATGATGAAATATCTTTATGTTTCTTGTTCTACTTATACAGCGGTGCATGATACACATATCCCTCTTACTATTCTTCCTTAGGTATCACCCATTACTTTTTTCACACCCGAGCCTATGCAATCTGAATCCTCATTTGGGCTGTGTGTGTGATTATCCTTATTTTAATTCAAAGGTGAAACACTTTTGATGTGAAATTTGATTTCTGCTTTTCATTTTTTTCGCTGGTATAATTTATGTCTGCTTTGGTATAGAAATCTATTGTGTTCTTCCATGATTAGTGGTTCATACCTTAACATCTGGATTGTCCAACTGAAATATAGTTTTATTGATTCTAACTTTAAGCTTTTACAGTCTATGATAAGGGAACAAAGCTTCTGGAAATGCCCGTGTGAGTGCTTTTTGAAACTTTGTTTTTAGTGGGAGCTGATCATCATCTCTTTGATTATATTTTTCAAAGATCTCTGAAGTCAAAGTTGAATAACTGTGCTCGTTATAGATATGTTAACTTGTTCTAATGTCATGTAGCTGACATTATTAGTCAAATGTTCTTCAGACTGCAGTCTATTGGTAAGATGGGGCGGTTATCACAACAATGACCCACATTTAGAACCTCCAACATTAAAGTGGTCTCCATGTTGATGCGGCTTAGGGATACTCCGCCACACTACGATTTGCTAATTCTTGTCCTTTGGATTGATATTGGTGTCCATGGAACTTTTATATCTTTCTGACACTACCTGCAGGTCTACCATGACTTCATCCCTCTTTTGGGTCAATCTGGGTTAATGCGGTTCCCTAAGATCACTCTGCAACTCTGCCCACAAATCTGGGATCAATCCTTCTTCTGTGCAATAGGAAGTTCATAACCAGCTTCTCCATCCAGCATTGATATTCAGACAACTTGAGGTGATTCACATTTACAATGGTATATATATCCTTGCATTGGGTAGTAGCAGTTTGAATCGATTTTATTTAACCTGCTGAATAAGATTGACAGGCCCATATCAGATGGGTCTATAACTTATTTCCTGGGCCGTTGAAGCTTTCTTTGATCAAGTACAAGCAAACCAGGTCTTTGACCTTAAAGTCTTGTGCTGGTTTATGCATATGATCGAGTTCTTTGTGCTTGGCTCAAGCTCTTTGCAACTAATCTTGTTATTTGGAGCATTAATATGCTGAGTGTGTCTTGGAGATATTCATTTTATCCAATTGTTGATGTTTTTTGTATTGAACAGTAAATAGTGCTCTCTATTTGTCATGTGGGAAAACTCAACCCTTGAACCTGTCCCGTTGAGTTTATTCCCAACTACAATAACTTTTTCCCTGGATGACTAGTCATTCGGAATTACTGTAAATGCCAATCTGATGGAGTCCTGGGCAGCTAGGTTACCACATTCAAATTCGTGGAGGATAAAATTTGTTAAAAACAATCGGCCATAAAATTTGTGATTAAGTTTGACTGAAAGAAATATTATGTTTTCTTTTTAGATTAAATTTTCAAAAAAAAGAATGAATTTCAATGAATTTTAATAATTGTTTTATTCATATTTGGTATTTGGCGAATTTCAACCTTTTTTTACATTATATTCACTGAGCGTGGCAACTTAGTTTGGTAGAAGTCTCAAGCAAGTTCTTGAATGGATACTTGGTTTAACCATGGATAACTGTATTATAGCATTTTCTGCATGGATGGGAAACTGTCATCCCAAATTGTGGGATGTCTAATGTTATTGCCTCTTGACAAATGCTCAAATGTTTGAACGAAAAATTCTAAATGATCATCACACAGGTAGTGGAAAGCTGTGCAATATCTCAGGTTTGAATCTGTCATGTTCTACACTGCAGTCAAAGACCCAACAATTTGCACTTTATCTGAGATTATGTAGCTGGGCAGTCTAAAATGCACCTACACCCGCTCAAAGATTAACCACGCCACCTCCTGCCTTGATAATATTTTGCAAAACTGAATTAATTTTGTCATGTTGGCGTGGTTGAGATCTAGCTCAATAAAAATACAATTGTGCCCTTGACTCTTTGTGGGCAAAGAAAGCCTGTTAATATGCTCTATGGTCTGAATGGCACAGATAGAGTAATGAAGAGCCCTAATTTTTTGTTTTCTGGCTTAGAGATAATATGTAACATGTATCTGAGATGTACATGGCTATATTAGCGGTATCCTTTGGGTAATATGCATGTCACTGCAGACTGTCTTACCCACCAAGTGACCACTGACCCCCAATGAGCGAGTCTTTCCGATTATTTTGATTTATTGATTGCCATGTAAAACAACACTCCTTAAATTGTATTAAAATGATACAACATTCCTTACATTTTATTAATATGTTGCAGAATCTTAATTGCCACTGAAGTTCCTCTGCTGCAAAACAGTCATTTTGGTTCTGAAATTCCCATGTTTCATACACCAATCTATTGAAAATTGAATGTTTCTTATGCAAAAGATATCAACTACACGATCACATCTAAAGGTTGAACTTTAGGTGGTCTTGATGACATATCTGCAATTTTGTTATTGACCACTTGTTATATTTGATCATTACTAGTCTAGAAAATTTTGCCTTGTTGCATCAACACTGTGTCCATGGCATAACGTGACACATTGAATTCGATCTCAAATGGCATCCCCAGATTTGGCAGTCCAAATATAAGTAGTTCTTAGATGGCACATCCAATGGCTCTGATCTATTAGGTATGTGCACCATGAAGTTCTTGAGGCAATTAAAAGCTCAAAGAAACTATAACACCTTGGTAAGAGTTGTAGGCATTGACCAAGTGAGCTGTAGGATTTTATCTTTTCAGGATCTATCCTCAGCTTTGCCATTTACTACAAAACCCAGATAAACTAGAAGCTGTCTCCGAAAGTCATGGTTTTTCTGAGTGGTCTATTGCTTACTGGCTTGAAGGGTAGTAAAGCCTGCTTTAGTTGCAGAAGGCAATCATCCCAGGCTAGCCGAACACTAGGATATCATCTAAATATGCTATCAAAACAAATCCAAACATGATCACAGTGCTTAAGTCATGTCATGAATGGTGCAAGCATACTGCAACGGCTAAATGGCCCACCCAACCTTTTGAACAAACCCTGATCTGTATAGAAAGAAGTCTTCCATGTTTCATACTGATTGATCCCCCCTTGTTTGAGTAAAAATAGTTTCCCTCCCACACACTTGCTGTCTTCTAGCCTAACACTAACCCTGCCACCTGAACCTCAAATTTATTACGCCAGTACATTTAGAATGGTAGTAATGAACAACTCTGTCTATGTTGTTTCTGGAAAAACCTTTTTCCTCCCTGGTTCCTCTTGAATGCTCCAACGTGGTTGTATTTAATAAAATTATAATGTCAGTGCTTCCAATAATATATGGTCTAGGAATAAACCTTTCTAGCTCTGCCCCAGAGAAGTAGAATCCCATTATACTCTTACAATGTTTTAAAATTTCTTTCACGATGTATTTTATTATGCCCAGAGGCATTCAACAATAGGCTGAGGTGGGGTTGATGGGTGTCCATGAGTGTGTTCACCAGACAGTGGAGTTTGGGTTCACCAGACAGTGGAGTTTGGAACCCATTTTTTCTCACAAAGTATTTTTTCGAGCCTTACACGTTAGTGGTGCTAGATTGACACCATTTGTCACCATTCAGTGGGAACTTTGTGAAGAAAGTAATGAAGTTATTAATAATTGTTTGCCAAAAATCCAAGATAATGGCCTTCAGATTGATATCTCTCAGCATTTTTGAGATAAATGTAGTTAAGATATCTGTACTAGTTTCTTTAATATCACATATATGTAGATTTTATATTTTATCTGTTTTCAATGCAAGGTTTGGCCTGATTCGCGACGGGGGGGTGCATCACTGAACTTCACTTTTTGTTGAGAATCCTTTGCTGTTTCTATATCATTTAATATTCTTGGCAGAGGCACACACTAAACGTACATTGTGTCTTAATTGTTGTTCTACCTGCTTCTTTTTCACTAGAAACTGCGCACGTTTGGGAGCTTTGATCAGATAGACATTTCAAGTAGCTTGTTTTGTTTTGCTGGCACAGTTGGCATTATTTTTTTGATGTTCATAGCAAAACTTAATGTATGTGATAATCCCCCATAGCCTGTTCTCCATTTTTTCTGTTCCAAGTTTTTTGTTGGGATGCCTACTTGTCTTAAATGGATATTGAGAACTTTGTAAATTATCCACATGGAAATTCTGTTTTGCTGTGATCCAAATTTTAATGTACAATTCTATTTCCTGATGGGCTGTTTTAGTCAGATTTGCCAAAAACAGTCTTGAGAAATCCTTTGGGTTTGGATTAAACTTTCCCTTAATCCTTTGCTCCTATATTTTCTAAAATTAGATTTTTAGGTCTAAATTTTATCAAGAAAATTCTATAGTTTTATTTATTGCTAGCTGGCTTAGGGAATGGACATGTGTGCTTCTTTTGACTGAATTTCATAAAGGCTCTATAGTTTGAAAGGGTTGGGCAGAACCCTATTGGTCCTCTCATAGCAAATCCAGTGGACAAAACATACACTTATTATTATTTACTTTGTATGAATATCTTAAGGCTTTGAAATAGTGTAGATTTTTTTAACGAATTCGATTGTCTTCTATTTAACCCTATGAAGAAGCGGCAGACAAATTAACCACGATTGATTACTACCGTGTTTGTTTGTATCACTTATTAACTTTTGTGATGTTGTGTTTGGTTCAGGTGTAAATCTGTTGAGAGTGGGAACTCCTTTATCGGATGCCGAAACCAAGGCAGAAGTACATTTAGGTAAGTTTTACTTTTTACATACATCTTTACTGGTATCTGGAATGATGTATTAGATGCCCAAAAGAGCAACTGAACTGATTTCATTTCAGTTGAGGTATATATTTTTGAATGGTCAGTGTATGAATATTTCTATGCGCACCCTAATATATTTCTTTCATGCATACGTTCACACATACCGCCAAAAGAGCAACTGAACTGATTTTATTTCAGTTGAGGTATATATTTTTGAATGGTCAGTGTATGAATATTTCTATGCGCACCCTAATATATTTCTTTCATGCATACATTCACACATACCTAGATATTATATGAATCTGCATGTGTACCCAGATATTATATGAATGTGCAACTGTGTGTCTGAGTGCCTTGTAAATTGAGAAATTTGAAAGCCACTTGCAAAAAGGAAAGTTGATTACTTGAAAATTTAAACTCTATTATGCTATCATGTATGATGCTCTAGGATAATAACCGTTGTTGGTCAATCTCTTATACCATATACAATTGTGGAAAAGCTTCTTCTATTTAAGGATATTGTCACAAAAGAAGCTTTGTGATCAGTAAGTAGCAGAGGGATCGGGCATTGTGTGGGTGCTTGTGCTTCTACAGTTATATAATTAACTTTATCACGCTCAATTTGTTGCAGATGAAAAGGTGTCGAGGCATGGAGATCCTTCAACTGATGTTGAGCGCAAGGCAGAGCCACAACCAGGTAGACTTTCCTTTAATAGGACTCCTTGTGGAATGATCTAAGCTTTGACAATGCTGTTTCTGGTAGTAACTGTAGTCTGTATGTGGTGGGCAGAACTATATAAAAATTAAAATGTATATAATGGGTATAATCAATAATGGTTTTTTTTGTCTGAGATAATCTATTAACTGTGTTCTTATTCAGCAACACTGTTTATTTCGATGTCAAATCCTTCAGAACTCAGGTGTTTGTTTTACAAAATTGCAGATCTGCTTTGCTTTAGGATTTCAATGGACACTTCTGAAATGTGTGACGAGGAGGAGGCTCAATGGTTTGTAAAACAAGCCTCAAACTCGTTGAGGGAAATTGCTTCTCAGGGAGTTTATGTTAAATGCTTCTGGTACGATGGTCCAATTCCCCCAGGTAATAATGGTGCTCCATCAGTTTCTTCTGTGGTGAAAAAAATAAAAGGTCACGATGGGAAGAATTTGGACAGGATTCAAGATCGTACAGGGGTAATAATAAGTATGGTTCTTAGTAACAAGGCCATTACTGTGGCACAATCTGGCAATGCGGAACTTCCTGATAGAGTAATAGGTGTACGCATCAGATGTATAAGAAGGAGAGGTGTCTGTGAAGCATCGAAGAAGATTCAACAACTACTTGGTTTAGCAGGAGACTATTTTATGAAGGAAGCAAATGTGGAGGCCAAAGAGAAAAGTGCCATTTACTCTGATTCGGTGCACGGAAGCCCCTTGCCACCATCTAGTACTGTTAAGAGAAATTTTGTGACGAGGTCAGGAGTACAGGGGCCCAACAACCATCTCCCAACCATTGTATCCTTCCTCTGAAAAGCAAGATCGTAAATTTGTGGATGGCTATTTGCAAAGGGAAGTTCCAGATTCTCATATATCAAGGCGACCTGTGTATAGAGAACCCTATGGTGAGGATCTCTATAAAGACAATGACGATACAACATATTTGGACTCGAGAAACAAATCCAATCTGCTATATGTCTACAGTATGCAGGGCAATATGCCAGTCCAGATATTGAAATCTATTTTTCAGAGGGTCTTATGCGAAAAGCTTGTTCTTCCTTACACATGCGAGATAGTGTTACATGCAACCTATGTCTCAGACCACTCATATGCCATTGTACAATTTGCGGCTGAGAGCCTAGTCACTGCTGCTCTTGGCCTCTATGCCGAGGACAAAACCATCTTTGATGGTTTGAAGGTAAGATTACCTCGGGTATCAATCACCAAGCCAGCAAGGCTGAACTATTATAATGAATTAAGCGCAAAATCTGTCGATCAAACTGGACCCCATGATGAGAGGTACATTCAGAAAGAGTCTTTTTCATACGGTAGTAGGCGTAAACCTGAACAAAGACATATTGAGCACGATTATAGGCGGGGGAAAGCTATGCCATGGTGGGATGATGAGACAGTTGAGGAGCCAAACACTCTCTACTTAACAGAGCTGACTGTAAATGCATCTGCTCAATCTATCAGAGACCTTTTTGAGGACATTTTGGCTCATTATGTTGGGACTCCACTTCTGAGTTCAACTGGGAGGAAGTTGGTTCTGGACGTGAGATATGTGCGCACAAAGCAGTGTGCGTTTGTGGATTTAGCAACCCCTCAGCTAGTGGACTTCATGCTGGATTTACATTCTCAAAGGGCAGAGCTTTTTGACTACATGAAAATGGAAATAGGTAACAAGTATATCTATGAAAACAGGGAAGAGTTACCCAGGTCTGACTGGGTAAGCCATGACGTTAAATCAGGCCGATATCCTATCAAATCTAGAGGAAATTCACATCTGGAAAGAGATGTTGAACCTATAGGTGCTTATGGATACTTAGAAAGGAATGCTAAGCGAATGAGAAATTTTGACTTTGGAGAAGAATCTGATGAATATCACAGAGACAAACCTTTTGATTTCAGGAAACGTCCCAAATCTGATCCTGAGAAAACAGTATTTGCCCATGGTTTTCCATCAGGTGCTACTGGGGAAATGATTTGTCATATTTTTGAAAGCGTTCTTCGCGAATATGTCAAAGGACTGACGCGCGATGATATTGTTACTGAGGTGCGAATACCATCACACTATTATGCCTTTGTTGTATTTGCCTCAGAGGAACTCACCCGCTTGGCACTTCAGTTGTACGCACAGGATAAAGAAATATTTGAAAAAATTAGACTTAGGCCTCACATAGATTCTCAGATGGAAGGGCGTTTTGGAAAAAGCTTTAAAGAGCATGACCATGGCACACGAGGAATTGTACGAGGGATTGACTTTAGCAAAAAGGATTCACATGGGCTAGAGGGACCATTCTAATTCTGTAGGTATCAACAGCAAAAGTCAGCAATGGATAGATGTCAACACAAATAGCGAGCGGCTTATTCACAGTTCTGTCAGCCATTAAGGTAGGTATCTATTGACACTTGCACAACTGATATTATACTGGCTGCCAGGAAAACAGGTTAGTCTGCAAGAGGCCCTTAAAAGTAAGTGTACTAGATGTGGCTTCTATGCATTTATGTAACCGGATGGAACTGAGGGTCACATATATGAACATGTGGCATAACTGCAATTTGTTCATGACTGTGAATTACAATGCGGACTTTATCTATAGTTTGTAATATGACTGCAAGTTGCTAATTTTTGTTGCATTTTTCCTTCAGGATCTGTAGCTTTGCAGGATCCAGATTTTAATGGCAGTTTGACCATGCATGGATCAAATACTTCAGATATGTTTCCTGCAACCATATTGTGTAGTTTTACTCGCCAGTTTATAGAAGTCGGAAAACTTTCACTCCTTGATGCTGTGGTGTTAAAGGGCCACTTTTCTGAATGAGATGGATCTTTTTTGAGGAGATGGCTCTATGCAGGGAAACACAGGAGACCAATTTGTCTTCTACGATGGGATAATAAAAGTATGTAATCGATTACAGTTTTTGCACTGTGAAGGCACACTTTTTCTCAGTATTAACAAATTATAGATGTTGCTCCAGGTTGTTACTTGGTCATGTTAGATGTACATGCTATTTTAGTTCAATGACATGTTTTCTTCTACTTTTTGAGAAATGCTCAAGTACAACTGTTAATAAAAGCACGATCATGTGTCACATGGGAGAAATTGATCAAGCTGCAAAGTTTAAATGATCTTATTCAGTTCTTCCTTTGAATATTATACATGATTGGACTATTATATTTTCTTTTGATCAGATAACTATTATAACTCGTATTTAGCTGGTAAGAGTTGGGATGTAGTTCTGTATTGTAATAATCCTGTGGCGGCTTTAAAGGACAAATTCTTTCAGTTTCTGTATTATTCTAGACTTTCTTGCCTGAATTAAAGGAGCATATTCGTTGAATTACTGTTTGAGTGGAATTCAATTATGTTAGAATGTATGGACCTCTTTATATGCTATGCATCTTCTATCCTTAGTAATACTGAGTGCAGGCCCAAATGTTGTGCATCTGTTGTTGCAGAACAAATTTGAAAATGATTAGGGGAAGTTTTTAGTTTAATATCTAAAATTTCTGTCATTTGGAATAATTGAAGGCAAGCTTTTATGAGTTAATAATCCAATAACACTTGGGCCATGTTTTGCATAGCTAGTGTGATTTAATGGAAGTATGTGCATAGGATCCCATATGCATCTCCAAAAAAGAAACCCTAGGGTTGAAACTAAAGGGGGCAGAAGGTGAGAGAGATACACGAGATTCGAAAGTGGGCAATGTGCAAAGAAGTCTTGGTGAGGGTCAAAGCTCAAACACACTTATTCCTCATTGTCTTAACATCTAAGGCCATGTAAAGGCCAAGTAAAAGGATCATCAAGTTACTTGAAAAGTGGCTACTTTATGCTTGATTGCATTTATGTGCTCAAAGTAGGTAATGAAACCTGGAGTACATCACCTCTGGACATTTGTTGTCAAGAAGTTTATGCAGCAAGTAGGACGTCTTGCAAAGGAATAAGACAAAGCACTTCAAATTCCTGTGATGTACCCAGGAAAACATGAAAACGTTTGTGTTCTAAGGATTGGTTGATGAAGGAAAACATTAGGTAATGTGATGTTTGGATGTCAGGGCCATAATTGTTTGCTGCATGCCAGGGATCATAGATTTGAAACTGTTGAGAATGATAGGGGAACCTCTGTGCCATAGGGGTTGGATTGTACTGCAGTAGCAACGTACAAAAACTATTTTTCAATCCTTTTGCCCTAATTTATTGTTATGTAATTCGTTTTAACAAGTAAACCATGAAAAATGTGCAACACTACCTTGAAACTTGAATTTAATTTCAAGCTTATGGGTTGATACTGAGCTTTTTAGTCCTTTTGGCTTTAATTATCTGAAAACTAGAGTAGTTGTGCTTATGAAGTCTGTTTACCCTTGTAGGAGGTTTGAGGGATCTTGAATTTCCACTTACCTGTTGGGTTTATGGGTCAGAAGTTTGCAATCACAAGGAATCAAAAGATAGTTGACATCAAATATTTAAATATCCACCACCTGATTGTTTCAAAATGTGCACCTGATTGTTTTGAGTTATTTTTTGTTTGGACAGCAACTTCAGTCCTTGCCGTACTCAACATTTTACTTTCAGTTTGGATTCTCCCATGATTTGACAAATTGTCTCATATATTTATTTTATTTCTCGTGTAATTACTACTATAAATTATAAGCCAGAATATGCCGTGAGTAACTTTATAAGGATCTCACGACAAGACCTTGTTAAAATTGATTGATTTCTAGACATTATCACACCGGTAATGACCACAAGTTTGACAACAATCACATTGTCTTAATACATTTTATGTTAATCTTGTATCATATAAGATTTGACGACTCTTAATATCATTTACCCCAAAGCTGTTAGGGACCTACAAAAATGTGTTTGTTTAAAAGATTGTTCATATGCTTTTTAATTTAAAATAACTTGTACCTTGTATTCTTATATAGTAGGGGGTGTTAAAAAATGTATTTTTACATTTTTATGTCCCAAGCTTTCTTGTAATAATATAACTCCCAATTTCACTATGTTGTCCATGTTGGGTTTTTTAAGACAATGCGTCTAATGCAATTAGGTAGGATGTTCTAGTTTGGGGTTAACATTTTTACAATATCAATTTTTTTTGGACTTCAATTTTTGGGTTGGAGGCATACTTGCCTTTATGAAGAGAATAATATTATGTGTATTGCTTATAATGCTGAAAGTTTTGAAGATAATTTATATTTGATTTTTCCAATTTTGCTATACCCTTGATCTAATGTCATATATTAGCATATGTATAGTAGAGATATGACTAATATAATCTCTTAACTTGTCACATCACATGTATTTATGCTTTCAAATGCTTAGTATTGCAGCCTAGGTGCTTTACATAACATAGTAGGGTATTTATAAGAGTTGGTAACTAGGAGATGATCATCATATTGAGCACTTGAGTCTTATTGTATGGTTTGCATATTGCCCCCTAAAAGTGGCTATGTCATTCTAATGGTATGTTGTGATTTTGTCTCTCTTTTTGGTGTTATTTTTTGTTTTATTGATGTTGATATTCATATTGTTACCAAAATATTGTGTAACATTATTAAATAAATTGTAATATTATTAATAATGAGTTTATAGAACTCATATTAATAATATAGTTGTAATAGTTTAATTAATTGAGTGAGTTGTGAGAACAATTCATGTAGCTATTTTGTAGTGTGAGTGATCCTAGGGATGTTTGAGAGATTCATGGAGAGAGATACGAGGGATTGAAGATGAGTGTTGACTCCACCATTGTAGGAGATCAAACACTATATGTAACCTCTATCAATATCAATAATATCCGAAATGAATTTTAGTTTTTATATTTTTATTATTTGGTGTTTGTTTATTACAGTTCAATTTTTATCACATATTTATCTAAGAAAATTCATAGCAAGTGGTATTAGATAAACTACCTAGGTTTGAGATGTGGAGCGGGTGACAAGGAGGTTTGTTGGCCTAGAGATTAGAGTTTGGTTCCTAGAGGGGTTCGTGGAGGGGTGGAGCAAGTGATAAGGAGGTTTGCCGATTCAGAGTTTGGGTTGGAGAGCGTGGTGGGATGTTATGATCATGGTGAGCGGATGTCACTAATGCATCAAGGTTTTAGTGCAACAGCTCATTACATTTGGTATCTAAGCTTTGATTTGGGCCAATATCAGGTCAAAACCCTAAATTTGATGATTTAGATATATCTCGCAAAATCCTATGAATTTCCTTGCCATTTTTTTTTTCGAAGTTGTGATGTCACTCAAGTAAGCTTCTCTCCAAATATTAGTATTTTTCAAAATTTATAATCATGCGTTTTTCATAAATTTGCTCTATAGGCCACAATTCTTGTAAATTTTCCAAGCTCCTTAAATTTTACTAGGGTTTGTTTCCCTTGTTTTTGTCTATTCGACTAATATCCTTCTAAAACAACAAACCCTAAATCCCTACCCTTATCCAGAACCCCCAATCCTACAAAACCATGAGAGGACCCCAAACAAGAGGAAAAGGCAAGGGTAACACCACTCTAGCCTAAAAGAATACTCAAGATATGAAGTTAGAAAGAGTGCTTACCGAATCCTCAAACCTAAGGTTTTCATCAACATATCAAAGAATCCGTCAAATCAAATATAATTTGCGGAATGTGCAATCAGAAATGGTGAAAAATGAAGCCTTAGATGACAACTTGAATAAAATGAAATTAGAACTCATAACAACCTTTTCTAGTCTGCAATCACAACCACAACCTGTCAACTCCCAACTAAGCTAGTCAGGGCCTCCCATTAACCATAATTCCAAGTCAACACAACCACATCACTCATTCTAACTTGGGAGTTAGAAACAAGATACCGAAGGTGGAGATAGGAAAAATTGATGGTAAGAACTCAATCACATGGATCAACCAAATGGATATCTTTTTGAGGTGCATCAAGTTCCAAGTTGGTAGAAGGTGGTATTAGTATCCTTGTATTTGAAACTAGAATAATTCATTTGGTATAGATGGATATGCGAGAAAAAGAAAAATAATGGTCTCCCTGTTACCTAGTCAATGTTCACATATGAGCTCCAATTACACTATAATAACACTGTTATAGAAAACTATTTTAGTCAGATAACAAAGCTATAAAAGATGGAAACAATTAAGGACTATATTTAGCAGTTCCAAAATTTCTCCTCATGTATGGATGACGTCTCATAGGATCATCTAAATAATATTTTCTTGGGTGGTCTCAAGGGTAGTATCCGACTTGATGTTTTCCTTCTTAATCCACGTTTGATCTTATAATCCATGATAGTTTCTCATCGGGTAGAGGAAAGAGATCATGTCAAATGGAGGTCTCTCAGTACTCACAAGGAGCACATGTTTCTTGCACATTCATTTCCCCAACCTTCCCGATTGATGATTCAACAAATTGAAGATAAGAAAATGAAAGTTCTATGTTATAGTTGTGATGGTAAATGGAGTAAAAGGCATAAATATGTTGAGAAGAAATCATTCTACATTGAAGGGCCCAATGAGGAAGAAACATCCGTTGAAAAGGAAGAATGGCCTAAGATTAAGGTTGAAGAATCCCAACCATCTCTTGCCATGAAATTTTAGGCATTAACACCCCGCAAACTGTTAAGGTGGTCAAGTTCGAGAAGCAACAACAAATGAAAGTATTAATTGATCATGGAAGTACTCATAACTTCATCAATCATAAGTTGGCCTTGTGCTTAAATTACTTTGTTTATTTGGCCCCATAGTTTTAGGTCATGGTTATAGATGGAGGTAAAGTTAGTTTTTCAAGAAAGTTCCATAAGATTACGATATTCATGGGAGATTACTTGATAAATAACACCATGTATGTCATTTCAATAGGGCCACCAACATTATGCTAGGGGTATAATGGCTTACTAAATAGGTAACTATTGAGATGAAATTTTAGGATTTGTTCATACATTTTCATTTTGAAAGGAGGATTTTTTGAGTTTCTTGGGATGAAGGAAAAAACTCCACAATTGACGAGTTCTCATCAAGTGCAAAAGATGCTTAAGAAGGGTGCATATAGGTTTGTGGCACAATTATTTTCAATGGAAGCTCAACCATCAAAAAGTCTTATACCATCATATCTACAAGCAATTATTAAAGAGAACTCAGTTATTTTTAGGGATATGTCAAAATGGTTGCCACCTAAAAGAGACCATGATCATGCCATTCAACTAGTAGTAGGCAACCAACCACCCAATATTTGAATTTATTGGTACGAGTGAGATTAAAAATATGGTACAGGGGAGGTATTATTCACCATAGTCAGAGTGCTAACTCTTCTCTAGTAGAGATGGTATGAAAAAAGGATGAAACTTGGCACATGTGTCCAAACTACAGGGAGCTCAACAAATACATGTAACAGATAAGTTTCATATTCATGTCATTGATGATTTGTTAGATGAGTTACACGATGTTGTTTATTTTACAAAATTAGATCTTTGATCAAGATATTATCAAATAGAAAATTTGTAATGAAGATATTCATAAAACAACATTTAGAACACATGAGGGCAACTATGGATCTTTGGTGATGCTTTTGGCCTTACAAATGTATCATTTACATTCCAAATTTTGATGAATTCTATCTTCTGGACATTTATGTAAAATTTTGTCTTGGTATTATTTGATGATATCTTAATCTACAACCAAACATGGGAGGAACCTGTACATCACGTAAATAAGGTTTTGGACACTCTTGAACGACAACACCTTTATGTAAACCATCAAAGTGTTCTTTTGGAGATAGGGAGGTAGAATACTTGGGTCATATCATTTCTCATAAAGGTGTAAAAGTATATCTTCACAAGATCCAAGCCATGGTGGATTGGAAGTTACCTGAAACCCTCAAAAACCTCAGGGGATTCTTAAGGCTTACAAGTTACTATCGCAGATTTGTGAAGAATTATGGTAGCATTGCACCACCACTCACATATTTATTAAAGAAAGACTCCATCCATTGGAATGAGGAAGAAACATAGGTATTTGAGACACTGAAGAAGGCTATGTGTACCACTCTAGTTCTTACTACCCCATATTTATCCAAAACCTTCATTATCTAATGCGACGCTTTAGGGTGTAGTATAAGTGCAATACTCATGCAAGAGGTATATTCCATTGCATTTGAGGGTAATCACATGAAAGGTAAGAATCCACCAACACTAATGAGAAATAAATGATGTCTATTATTCATGTAATCAAATCGTAGAGACCATATCTTATGGATCATCACTTTAAGGTGAAGACATATCGTGATAATTCTCAAATTCTACTTGTAGAAATGACTATCTTAAGAGAAACAACAAAAATGGGTCATAAAAACGTTGGGATATGAATTTGAGATCATTTAAAAGAAAGGAAAGGAAAATTTGGTGGCTGATGCTCTTTCTAGGAGGGATGAGTCCACAAAAGCATTGTTATTTTCCATGTCCATGTTGCAAGAATATTGGGTTGATTAGACAAGATCAGATTGGCAAAATGACATAAAGACCCACACTCTCATTTGTAAGCTCCAATAAGATCCAAACATATCAGGGAAATTTATATGGAAGGGAGACATATTATGGTACAAAGATATATTTTCCTTATGCAAGAACTCTAACCTTAAAAGTTAGGTTCTTTTTGAGTTACTTGTTTCTCCAGTGGGTGGCCATTTTGGGTTCTTGAATACTTATCATTGAATTCAATAAGATTTCTTCTAGGAGTGGTTGAAAGGGGATGTCGTAGAATGCTTGGTGTTTCAATGTAACAAAGGAGAAACTATTAAGGCCCTACGTCTCCTACAACCTCTACATATTCCTAGTGAGCGGCGGGAGGAGGTTTCTATGGATTTCATCTCATCATTGCCAAAATCTAAAGGTAAAAGTGTAATCATGGTGGTTGTGGATAAACTCAACAAATAATATAATTTTTATGATTTGTTACATCCTTTTACAAGTACAACAACCATCTCTTTTATGGATATAGTTTAGAAGCTACAGTGTACACTCAAGATTATAATCAATGATCGTGACCCTACAGTTACTAACATTTTTTGGAATGATTTGTTTGCATGTTTAGGCACTCAACTGACTCATACTTCATCTTATCATCCCAAATCAAATGGATAGACTGAGGTAGTAAACAAATGTTTGGATGAATATCTTCACAACTTTACATTAGATAAATAAGAGAGATGGGCTCAATGGTTACCATTTGCAAAATGGTGGTATAACACTTATTTCAAACTTCATCCAAAATCTCTCCATTTATGGCATTGTATGGGTACTAGGCGCCATTGTTCACCTCTACCTTGAGAGTCAAGCCTAAAGAGATAGTATTTAAAGAGATCATTCAACTCCAACAAGAGGTTCTCTCTAGCCTTAGAGAGAATTTTGCAATGACATAGAACCACATGAAACAATAAGTTGATCAACACTATAGTGAACAAAACTTTGAAGTTGGAGACTTTATTTTTGTGCGATTGCATCCGTATAAGAAATTCTCCTTGAAAAAATAGAAGAATGATAACACAATTTCACCTAAATACTATGGTCCTTATCAAGTGTTGAAAATAATTGGTAGTGTGACATACAGATTGGAGCTCTCTCAATGAACCAAACTACATCCAATCTTCCATGTTTCTTGCTCGAAGGTCATTAGATAGAAGGTATCAACCCAATCAACATTCCTTGATCTTGATGAAGAGTATCGAATCATCTTGGAGCATGAAGGAATTATTTTGAATCGCACTAAGAGGTTGAGGAGAAGGGTCATTAATAAGTATTTGATCAGGTGGAAGAATTTAAACAACAAAGATGCAACATGGGAAGATGAAGCATTTCTATAACAATACCTAAAATTTTTCAACATTGGGGACAATGTTGCTTCGAAGGGGAGGGGCATGCTACGCCCTTGATCCAATGTCATATATCGGGATATGTATAGTCAACATGTGCCTAACATAATATCTTAACACATCACATCACATTTATTTATGCTTTCATATGCTTAATAGGTCGGTCTAGGTGCTTTACATAGACAAATAGGGTATATATCGGAGTTAGTAACTAGAAGTTGATCATCATATTGAGCACTTGAGTCTTATTGTATGGTTTGAAGGTTACCCCCTCGAAGTGGCTAAGTCATTCTACTTGCATATTATGATATTGTCGCTCTATTTTACTGTTATTTGGTGTTCTATTAGTACTGGTATTTATATTTATTTAAGTAAATTCATTACAAATTTTGTTCAAAGTTTCTTCAAATATACATTTGTGCTACATTTTACAACCTTAAAAAATGGCAGTATAACTAAGCTATAGAGTAATGTTTTGTAGTTCGTGTCCTAGGTTGGGACTTTACATGTTTAGCCTATTTAACTCTATTTTATATTTTCTACACATGATATAAATAATTATAAATTATATAATTATTTTTTTAATGTAAATATTATCATAATGACATAAATGATGGATCACCACATTTAGTTATGCTAGTTACATTTTCCCATCCCCAACTGATCAACTTCAACATTGGGATTCATTGTTTTACCTTTGAAGAATTTATGTGGCTAATATTTTTGAATCAAACAACACTTTTAATTGAATTTATGAGATTTTCATAGTTCATCATTGACATATTTATTTGGAATACTGTGTAAATTTTTTTAGAAGTCCGACATTTCGGGTCAAAGAACTAGACCCATCATCAGGGAGAAAAGATTATGAATAATGATATGATTACTGATCTTAAGTTTATATAACACTTTTAATTGTTGAGAATCAATTATCTTAACAAAACTCAAGTTTACTTGTAAGTTTTTTATAGAAATATTTATATGTCAAATTAATAGTTTTAATAAATTATGAGACTAGGAAATTCTTCTCAAAGTTTTGATACTATTTATTTTCTTCCCCTTACTAAAGTAGTCTGAAAAGGAAAAAGTATTGAGTTTGATTAAAATAAATTTTAAGGCACCTCTTGATACCTTTTCAAGGAAATCATGTTTATTTTTTTAGAATTTATTGCTTCCAAAACATTTGAATGCATTCTTTTTGTTGACCTCCTCGGGAAGGGGGTTCATCTTGTTTTTAGAGAAATATGCTTTTTGTTTGATGATTGGTGGTCAACTAAAAAACATGAAATGATCCTTATATATGTTCAAAAACATATTTGGCACAAATAATTACCAGTAAACCACATTACCCTAGTTTTCAAGTTCCTGCTTGAAACAAGACACATGAAAAAAACATCTCTCTCAACAACCAAGTCCTATGGAGTTGTAATCATCATACCATCAACGAACACATAACATGTACACAATAGAATAGCCACCCGCATCATGGTATTAACCAATAGTATAGCTTGAAGACAATGAGGAGCTCAGAACCTCAAATCAAATTTGAATGTGGCCACATAATATGATTGCCTTGTCCTCCATCATCACGAATCCATATCTGATATGATCGTATCATTTTGTGAAATAGTTTCGAGGAAAATCCATATGATCATATCC
The DNA here is from genome assembly GCA_019776745.2 of Taxus chinensis. Lineage (NCBI taxonomy): Eukaryota > Viridiplantae > Streptophyta > Pinopsida > Cupressales > Taxaceae > Taxus > Taxus chinensis. The sequence goes on from CM034146.1 coordinate 657,420,885, forward strand.
TGATTGATAAAAATCAAAAGAGACTGATAACATATGCTTAAAGGAAAGAAAAAAAATAAATAAATTAGGGAATGAGGTTAAGATAACCTTAAAAGGGATTATCTACTTATATTCCATGACAACATTCCACTTTTATGTTCTTTGCATATAATGTAGAAAAGAACTTGGATGTAACCTTTGATGGAATAGTAGAGGGGTTCACATTTTTCTTGGAACAAAGTATGGACCATGGATGGGATCAATATAAATAGATATAGGATATGGATACATATGATGTGTTAGGACCCCTTTGATCTAACACGGGGAAACCACTAGTGAAGAATAAGTGGCGAGTGATTGGATAACTTAACCCCATACAAGAGGAGTTCTATACAATGTCATCACAACAAAAGGGAAGTGTGATGAGATGAGGTAAGGATATAATAAATGCATTGATGTTCACAAACGAAACATATCTTGATATGATACATAGTATTGAGGTATGGATAGTGTTAAACATACTAGCATGGAGAGATTATAATGTCGAAGGAGAAATAATGGAAGAAAAAGGGTCAACCATTGAAGAAGTATAAAAGTTGAGCACCAAAGAAGTAATAGGTAGGTATTATTTAAGAAGTAACAACAGAGGAAGATCAAACCATCATCGAATCGAGAAGGATGAGGAGAGAAGGAAGAAGAGGCTAAAATAATTGTTGTTGCATGGGACATGTGTTGCTTTATGAATCATCGGGAAATGAACGAGTCACTTGACGACAAATTGTAAGCTAGGTGTTTGGAGAAGGATGCTTGCAGATCTAGTTGGGAAACTATATATGGAGTAATCGATGGAGAGAAGGATAAATTGGATATTGAGGAAATGACACAAATAAGATTAGAGGATAATTGTAGAGAAGAGGAAAAATATATATTCCTCTAGAAATTAGTTCCTTGAGAAACAATTTTGTAATTTATTTTACCCCCTTTCTCTTATGGGCAAGAGAGGCACCATGTATGAAAGGTTTTGGTAGACACTAATGGAAATGGAGATTAGTGTGTATACATGCGTATATTTCTATTTGAATGACTAACTTATATATTTTTGCAATATGATAGAGTTTATGCTTAGTAGAATGTGTTATATCATTCTTTGTAGCTAGTAGTTCTGAGGTGCCGTGTACTAATATTTTGATCCAAAAAGAAATAAATGTATGTGTTGGTGTTACACCATTGGGGGTAGTCATGTAAACATATGCTTGGAGATAACGCGTTATAGTAACCTATACTATAGTGTTGATTGTAGTTTGAATGACGCCATAAATAGTTCATGAGTGTGTGCGTATGGATCCATGGTCCCCTATCGTGGGATGTAACCTTTGTATGTGCATTAAATGATTTGGAAACTTGAATAAGTAGTAATCTCTGAACATTAACAACTTCCTATTCTTTTAAATAATGGCATTTTTTCTACAAACAAGGATGTGCAATGTGTTAGCGTGTATTTTAATACTTGTAGTATAGGTAGAAACACACATGATTGGGAATAATGCACATGACTGAAAAGTGGGCTATAGCCCATAATCATCACTCTATGGATTCATATAGACCATATAAGATATAGTTTTATTTAAAGATGAAAATATAGAGGACAAGATGCAATAGATGTGTCACAGTAAGAATTATGACATCAATGACTTGTACAATAAACTTAGGGACCAGGTATCTAATAAAATTGGTGGATGGAGGAGGTCCATTATGAAAAAGAGTGTTTGGTGTAGGAAACACGAGGCATATTTGGTAGCAAGAGAGTATCACTTTTCTGATTATCACTGGAACAATAAAGAAAAGTTTCCTTAGATTGTGATAAAAGGTAATAAATGGGTATATAGTTGCAAGTTAATATGTGAAATTGGAGATGATAATCTAATTAGTGCATAATTGGTCTAGCTGATCTTGGAGACAAGAGAAGGAAAAAAGAAGGTAAAGGATATACAAAGGGGGGAATTAAGTATTAAAATCAAACCCTAAATACCAAGGAATAAACACTAAAAAAGTGCCAAAGGTAGAAACTATTGGAGTTTACTAGACAAATTAATAGATGAAAAAATTGTATGTTTTCATAAAGATGAAGACAAAACTAAGGATGGGCATCAAATTGGTGAAAAAGAGACCTTATAGGATGAATCCCAACTTGCGTGCTTGTGTGAAAGAGGAGAAAGACAAGTTGTTAAAGACTGAAATAGTTACGCATGAAATAAGTTGAATGGTTTAGTCTTCTTGTTATTCCAATCAATATAGATGGTAGATTGTGGATATATAAGTATTATTTTTTTCTCAGTGATGCATGTGTAATGGATTTTCTCTCAATTACATTCACTACATAGATATTGGAAGGATTAGTTGGGAGAGAATCATACAATTTTATAGATGGATTTTTGGGGATATCAATAGGTGTAGATTGAGGAAGAGGATAAAACCAAAAATAGTTTCCCAATAAAAGGGAGTGTTCTATATAGAATATGATATCGTTTTGTGTTAATAAATGCATCGATTATTTTTGAAAAGATTACAGTTCGAGATTTTTTTAAAAATGATTTAATTCACGACTTTTTTACAAGTTACCTAGATGATTGGATAATCTATAGCCTACTTATGGATCATGTAAAAATACTAACACTAATATTAGAAAGGTGCAATCAACTACATTTTTTTAAATATGAAGGTGTGTCTTTGCAATGTCTTTTAAGGCCTTGTTATGCAATGCCATATTTAAGGAAGGAATGCTGGTGGAACCTAATAACATTATGGTAATAATGCACTTGGAAGCATGCAAACCAAAGAGACATTCACATTTTCTTATGAAAAAAAGCTATTGCACGAAGTATATTCGAAAATGTGTAAGTATTGTAACATCATTAGATTTTTTGCGAAGAAAAATTGTTAATGTAGGTTTTTAATTCCATTGTATGGTTTTTCCTAGACATGTATTTAGCTTGATTAGGTGTCGATGGGAGTTACTCTTCTCCACCTTTTTAAGCAGTGGCTACACTTCCCCACTTTCTATTTATACACCTCTTGTAAATATATTTTCTTTTGCATTCAATATACAAGCTATCTTTTGGATCATGCTTGGTTCCACTCTCTCGCAATTATACTCTCTTTGTGCGGTCATATGTTATCAATGATTGATCTTGGCCTATATTCTTGCTTGGTATCAGAGCTTGTTCTACTAATTGAACACCATTGTTTTGTTGTGTTTATTGTATTCGAATCTTGAGTTATTTCAAGCTTGTTGTTTTAGTTCCCTATTTCTATGAGTATGCTCTTCTCATGTATCTTTAGATGATCTGGAGAATAAAAAATAAGAAGGCAAAATCCTTGTATAAGCTGGTTTCACAAGATAATATTCATTATGTGTATTTTCTAGAGAAACAAATTATGCCATTAAGTTTGGATCGTGCCAAAACCCTAGGATAGAAAGTAAAATCAAGTATTCTTTGAATCAGGTCAGATCAAGTATTTTTTGGGTTTTGTCATAGTCAGGGCCATTTAGTAGAATTTTATACTGCATAAAAGTTTGATTTTTCTAGAAAATATTTGGTCTATTATTCAGTTCCATAAATTTGAATGTTGGATCATTGTACCTTATAACTATTCTAGCTGTTTGGTGTATACCTAGTATTTGAAGAGCTTGTATGGTGTACCTAATAAAAATGTGAGTTTAGTCTGTACATCCATGTTGGTTTGTGCAAGGTTAAAACTAATGTTTTGGTGATTGTTATTGCTTCGTCGACAGGTTGTACCTATGTTCCTAAAGGTTTAGGAGGCGACTGTGTGTGGCGGTGGTTCAGTTGAAGCTACAATGATGAATGTGTGTTACAATGGTTTAGTTGAAGGTATGACACAAAAATCTATGAGGGGGACCTAACCCTACCTGTAGACCCTTTTAATTTTTGTTTTGATAAGTGACCTTTGATAAGCAGTAGATAAGATCATGATAAGTGAGTGCACAACTCCCCTCCAAAGGGGACTTCATTTTTGCACAAGTTTGGAATGTGGAGAACGCCATCCCTTCACTTTTCCTATCCTTAGTCCTTGGTCACGATAAGCCTAAGGGGATTTAACTCATGAAAGGTAAAATTTTTCAAGGTAGCCAAGCAATTTTTTTTGGTAGGAACACGAGCAAGTATTAAAATGTGGAAGTAAAAAGAACTTATAAGAGACACAAATTTCTACTGGTAACTCCTTTTGAGGCCCCATTATTTTTGAAAGTGTGTATTTTTCTGAGCTCTACACATCGGTGTTTCTTTAATTTCCTTATTCAACATGTATGAGACATTTTTTGGCCTTGAAATTTTTTATACCACTAAATTTAAAAGTGCCAACCTTGGGGTGTTATTGCTGATAATTTGAAGGGGTTGTCTCGTGTTCTTTTCCACACTTTCATTTCTACAATCTATTCTTCTACATCATCGATCAAAATGTGGTTTCGCTTCCTTCTCCATTTAACTATCATGAGTGGAAAATATAGACATAAATATTCTTAAGGAGTAAATGTTTACACTAGATCACAATGGGTATTGAAACTGAACCAACATCAAATGCATGAGAGGTTAAGTAGTTTAATTGATGTGATGAGGCCCACACTCTATTATGTATGTCTGTTTTATCTAATTTAATCTTTCACATGGAATATGATAGCACACTTAATGATTTCTCAACCATATTAGAAGAAATATTTGGAAATTAGGATGCATAAAAGGGTCATGAATTAGAGAATGAGATCATTAGTCTAAGTCCAGGAAATTTTGACACTATACATGAATTTTTCACTAAATTCAAATCACTTAGATTGAAACTAAACAATGCAGGATAAACAAAAAGGATGAACAATTGATTATTTATATTCCTTCCAAGTTGGTTCCTAACTATTTAGTTTTTGTTTCCACTTTACATGCCACTAGGAGTTCCCTTTGAGCCACATGGAAAACTCCTTCCTTAGATGATTTTGCTACCTCCTTGACTAAGGAAAAAGATAAGCTCATATAAATGGGTACTATGAAGTCTTCTAAGTCACATGCCCTACTTTCTAGAAATGAAAAATAGAAGGCTTCAGACACCAAAATTAATACACATAACAAATAGAACAATGAGGAAAAGAAGGATACAAAACCCGCCTAAGAAAGAGAGGGTCAAATATGCATATTGTAGTAAATTTAGAACCGATGAAAATAAGTGCATGAAAAAATAGATTAATAACCTAACATATATTCTCGAAAGGAACAACATCAAGGTTTTTAGTTTAGTCACAAAAAGTTCATAAACTGAAGAGTGTTATGAGGAAAAAGAAAGTGGTAATGAGAAAGGAACATGCAAGGCCCTTATAGCATTTGCAATCTAGACTTCCTCACGGGCAATCAACTCAATTACTTCACACCACATGGATCCATCATAGATTGAATTCAATTCATTGGAGCTATGAAATATGCCTTATATTTTGCTGGGTGATAATACTTATGTAGAAGTTCATGTGAGAGGGTGTGTTGAAGTGAATGATGGAACATTTCAGGATGCTCTATGTGTTCTCTCACTCTCAACTAATATTTTATCTATTTATTAGATCAATCACATTGTTTTAGGAAAAATATTTGAGTTTACCCCTAATTCAATGATCATCCAAGAGTTGCATAATGATTCTACATTGGCAGTGGGAAAATTAGATCACTAGTCACAATTGTACAACTTCTCACATTTTTCTCTTAATACTCCTTTGATTGCACTTCTCACTCAGGAAGATGGGGTGAGTAAGTTATATCATGAATGGTTTTTCCATATTAACTACCACTAATTGGAACAAATTAGTCAACATGATATGGTTATAGGGTTGCCTCATGGACATTTTTATGACAATGTTTACTTGGGTTGCATGCTTCGTAAACATCCCAAACATAAGTTTGAAAAACGTAAATCATGGTGAGATACACAAATTTTTAAGCTAATTTACAATTATTTTTAAGGACTATTCCCACATCCTTCATTAAACAAGACCAAATACCTTCATACCTTCATTGATGAATTTTACAAATATACTTGGGTAAACTTTCTTTGACAAAATTTGAGGTTTTGAGCATTTTTAGGAATCCATGAACTTTGTGGAGAAGAAATTAGGGAAAGCCATCATATTTTTGAGCATAGAAAATGGTGGTGTCTATGTTAGCCATCATTTTGTGAAATTTTACACTTAAGAGGGGATTGATTTACAATGTACAGTTCTATACAATCCTCAGTAGAATGGAGTGGCAGAACATAAGAAAATGTACTTGAAGGAAATGGAAAACTACATGATACACTGCAAATCACTTGCACCTCAGTACTAGACAAAGCCATTAATTGTGCAAGTTAAATCTAGAATTGTGTTCTTCATTAAGCATTGAAATATATCACTCGTTTTGGGAAATCCACAATTAATCACTTTATAATTTTGGATCCCTGGCTATGGCCTACATTCCTAAGAAGAAACATAGAGAAATGGAACCACATAGCCAATCTTGCATCTTTGTAGGATATCCAAATGGTGTTAAGAGTTACATGCTTCATCATCCTATCACACATGAGTTGTTCATTGAGAAGATTCTTCATTTTTAGGGGGTCCTATGGACTTGACACTTTAAAATTCTCCTCCCTCCTTGGAATCACTAGTTTTTTATGATAAATTTTTTGGTTTAGATCAACCTGAGAAGATTCCAGGTGATGAGGATTATTCTTTTAGTTCAAATGATGAGAGTAGTGACGAGGTCCCACCTCTTCCTTCTGCTGATCACTTTTTAGAGGACGAGGAATATCCTCTTGAATCTCTAACTTCTAGTCCATACTGGGCTAAATAGACATTGTGACATGCATGAAGTTGGGTTGGGAATCCATTAGATATAAGGTGGATACGTTCATGGTTCCATAATGTTCCACAAGTCTTGTTTGACTCTGCCTATGATCCATAATCCTTCCATGAGGTATTTGTAACTATTGAGTGGGATACAACTATGCATGAGGAGCATAATTGATTAATTAGGAACCACACTTGGGATTTGGTACACCTTTCTAAGGGAAGGGAAGATTGTTCAGTGCAGATGGATCTATTGAATAAAATTTTCAGCATATGGGTGTATGGACAAGTACAAAGTGGGATTGACTACAAAATGTTTTTCACAGGTTATAGGAATTGAATATACCAAGACCTTTGCATTGGTTGCCAAGATGAACTCTATCTGAATCACTCTTTCCATCATTAAAACTCATTACTAGGAGGTTCATAAAATATATGTGAAGAGTTCCTTTCTTCATGATGACCTTAAGGAGTAGGCATATATGGAGCATCCATTAGAGCTTGTGCAATATTCCTCCCTTCTATTAAGACTTCAAAAATCCATCTATGACCTGGAACACACTCTTGGGTCTTGGTACACCAATATGGATTCCCTCCTTATCTCATTTGGGTTCATTATATGCCATTATAATCCCAACGTCCACATTTTGTGGAAGGGTGATTCCATTCTAGTCCTAGTTCTATATGTTAACGATCTATTGATAACATGGAGCTATTCATCCTCCAATGTAGTGGTGAAATAAGCTCTACATGATAGGTTATCCATGACTAACTTGGGATTGTTTCAATACTTTTTTGTGATTGAGATTTCACATTGTGACTGCAGGGATTGCCATTACAATATTCAAGTACGCTCTTAATTTTCTTTCATGATTTTATATGGTTTTCTGTAAGCCAACTCTGACTCCCTTTGAATTTGGAGTCAAACTTAAGGCCAAGTGTTTTTATCCATTGGTTGATGTTACCTTGTATTGATAGCTTGTTGGCAATCTCATATATTTGACTCACACTAGACTTAATATTTCATATGTAGTGTGCATGTTCTCTAGGTTCATGTAAAAGCATCACGAGTTGCACTCCAAAAGAAGCCAAGTGGATTCTCCACTACATTTAGGGTACTCATGTAAAAGCATCACGAGTTGCACTCAAAAGAATCCAAGAGGTTCATATGCAGTTCATCAGGGAGCTCATTTATGGACATGTCATTAATATTAGGGTTTTTAAGACTATGGAGTAGATAATTGATGTCTTCACCTAAACTTTCATTGAGAGAAAGTATCTTCATTTGATAGCTCTTATTGGGTTACGTGCAATTTCAAATTCTAGGCGGCCTATTTGGTCCTCTATTTTTCATCTCTCTATCTCTTGGGGGATTCTTTTCTCTCTTTTTGGGGGGGTTTTTCCTACGAGGTTTCTCCTTTTCTCTATTTCATGAGAGATGTTATTTTTCTTTCGTTCCTCATTAGGCCTTATTTCGAAGACCCAATTATTCTATCCATCTAAGCTACACTTAAGGGGCTTTGTTAATGTAGGGTTTTTATTCCATTGTATGGTTTTTCCCACACATGTATTTAGCTTGCTTAGGTGTGGTGGGCTTGATGGGAGTTACAATTCTCCACCTTTTTAGGTGGTGGTTACACTTCCCCACTTCCGAAACTTCTTTTAAAGATATTTTATTATGCATTCAATATACAAGGTATCTTTTGGCTCATGTTTGGTTCCACTTTCTCACAAATTTATTCTCTTTGTGTGTTTGTATTTAATCAGTGCTTGATATTGGCCCATATTCTCAGAAAAGTGAACCCTTTTTTCTGGGATTGCTATAAAAGGAAGATCTCAAAGTATTGAAGGAGCAATTGTATGTGGGCCAATATAATTTTACTGAAATATTTTCATGGTCATTTAGAGATTTCAACAAAAAAATATTGGTCATGTGATTGCAAAATTAGTAGGTGGAAAATTTGACCATCCTATTTACTTTTCTAGTTAGAAGCCATATCAAATGGAGAGATATTATATGATGAATGAAAGGAATGGGATTTGAATAATATATTACCTTCAAAATTTCAGGGGGGTACCTATTGGAAATTAATTTTAATGTGTTTAACTACCACAAGGTGATAAATTACATCAAACAAACCAATGTCGAATGGATAGATCTTCATATGTTTGATTTTAGTTTAATAGTTTGAATTCAAGATAACAATGAAGCTAAGAAAGGATCATGTTGGTTTTGATCATCTTTCTAGAATGGGTAGTGGAGAATATATGAGAGCAATCAAAGAGGGAACACCTAATATAGTCACTCCAAATTAAGGTTAAACTCATACATTGTAGCTTACTTGATCTTTGAATAAGCAATAGAATGCACCGCCATGCAAAATATATATCTTGCGATAGCAACTATTTCCTATCAATGTATTAGTGGGAAGGTATATATAAACTATGGTGGGATGAGATTACATGCTTGTGCTTTAGAGAATGAACATGAATATATTTTTTAGGAATGCCATGGAGGCATCCTAAGAGCCCACTATGTACGAGAGGCGATAGCAAAAAAAGTATTACAAGAAGAATTGTGGCGATTCACTATTTAAAGTTTCACATGAATATGCAAATAAGTGTGACATGTTATAACACATGGAAAAGTCACATTGAAGATAAGAGATGTTGATAATTATAGTGTTGGCACACGAATCCTGTACAAAATGAGTTATTTTCTTTGTAGGCCCAATTAAATCACTAACCAAGAAGAATGGAAATAGGTATCATCATCATGATGGATTACCTTACTTTTTGGATAGTAGTAGATCCAACAAAGGATTACACTATGGTAATGATAGGAAAATTTATATGTGAGAACATAGTTGAAATATTTGGCTACCTTTTGAGTTTGAAAATTGATGCGGTATGTATTTTATGGTGGAGATGGTGGAGATTTTGTTAAAAGAATTTTTTGGTAATATACGAATAAACAACCTCTAACAACCCCCAACTAAATGGTGGTAAATAGTATTTGAATAAAATTTTGGGGGATGTGTTGATGAAAATTTGTGATGTAGAAAGATTAGATTGGGATACAAGAGTACTTATTAGGATGTGGTATCATAACAATAGGTGTTATAAGTTCCTAAATAAATAAACACCATTCAATGTAGTATATTGGAAGGAGGGTAGAATACATGAGGATTATTTGACACCCATTTGGCACATAACAAAAGTTATGCACCTTAATGATGAGCACACATTTAAAGGCATGGGTGAATTAATTGAGTAAGCATGATGAGCTAATGTTGATGGAATTATAGTCATATGGTAGACATAACTAAGTAGAAAGCTTGGAATGATAGGAATATTTTAAATTCATTGAATGTGGGAATATTGGACATGTTATATTATTATTTATTTTCTTAGAACCCATGAAATTTGCATATTAGGTGGATGGGACCATAATAATTGTGAATATTTCATTGATAAGGGCTTATAAATTGAAAAGTTTGGAAGGAGACTACTTCTAAGGCGTTTTAATGGGATTATGCTCAAGCTTGTATCACCATGAGGAGATTAGAGAGTCATGAATAAATTTAGTTGACATATGAGTTGTGATAGAAATATGAAGTTTTGTTAGTTTTCAAATCTCAAGTAAAGGCGAAAGTCTTTTTAATATTTTAAAATTGTGTGTAAGAAAAAGATAAAGAACTTTGTAGTGTTCATAATGCCAACATAAATGAACCTATAACATAATAAATGGTATAATCGAGGGCATATGCTCACAGAGGGTCTTGTAGTGTTCCAAAATACTAACATAATTGAAACTATAACATATAAACTAATAATACTAAGAAACAAAAATAATTGATAAGTGGTATAAAAGGGGTAACTTGCACACCCAAGATTGGATTGCACCTAAAAATCCAATTGAAGAAAATGAGATCTCACACAATGAAAACTATCTCTTTTTATTGATATTTTGAAGTTATTAAAAGATATATCCTTTAGTGATTTCCCCTTTTCTATTTAGACCACCAAAATGCTATTGAACTCATGAATAACTCATGACCTAACTCTTCACTAACTCTAGTCACTTGAAATATAACATGATATTAATGCAAAAACTAAAGACATAAATATATATTTTGTTTTTAGGTACAAAAAATGACATCCCTCTTAAAGATATTTGATCTTAAAGGTAATTAAACTCCAAAAGGTTACACTACGAGAATGGAACTCACGACATTTATAACTCCATAATACTATCCATCATGATCAAAATTCTAGCTCTTTATTGTTTTTAATACACATACAAATCTTATACTAATTCCATGGGGTTTTGGATGCCTCGAAATAAACAATAATTTATCTCTCCCTCATGTCTTCCTTCTCTTATAATTCCACATTCTCTTCCAGAACCAACACACAACCTTGCTTCAACAGTGTCTTGCAAAAACATACACATTGTTGAATATCAACTAATGAATCCATGTAAAGGTTTTCATAAAACACTAAAAAATACACACATTTACCCCAATATTAACTTCCATGACGATGTAAGGTTGTAACCTATTCATATCATTTTAGATTTCAATGTTTTCTTCCCCAACAATATCAAATGTATCCCCTTATATTCAAACATAACCAAATCGTCAAAATTTTCAAACTTGAATGAAATATGGGTTTCTACTAGATTCATTTATATTAATTTTATTACTTCACTTCTAGTTGAAGATTATTCTTGCAACAAATATTTTCTCCTCTTTTACAGCTAGATCTTCTACCCATTCAGAAATGCATTGTTTCTCTTCTTCATAGAATATTCATCACATACTACTGGGGCCGATTTATTATTTTCCTTTGATGCAGATGTTGATTTCTCTTCATCCTCCATTACATCAACGTCCATATTTACCTAAGGGTTAATGTACTCCTTTTCAATTGGCTATTCTGGATGCCTTCCTAACAAACATATTTCCCTTATAACCTCCTCACAAAAATCATCAAGTACCCCCTCCATATCATCTTTGGTCAAAAAATTTGAGTTGCCTCTTCGAGAAAATCCCTTCAACATTTTGACAATGAATGTGAATTTTTTTTGAGGCTTTGATACCACTTGTAACATCCTATATTACCAACATAAATGAGACTATACTATATAGAGTAAAAGTACTAATAATGCGAAATAATTTAGAAGTAGTAGTTAGGGGGCACTTGTACACCCGAGGTTGAATTGAACCTACAAATATAAATGAAGCAAATAAACTCTCACACAATGGTGACTATCTCTTTGTATTGATATGTTGTAATTGCTAAAAGATACATCCTTTAGTGCTTTCCCCCATTTTTATATTAAAAACACCAAAACCCTAATTAACATACAACTAACTCACAAACTTTTATTTTCGCTAACTCTAGTCACTTGGAATATAACATAATAATAATAACACTAAACTATAGACAAATAAATATGTTGTGTTTAGGTACACAAAAAGATCCTCCACTTTTTATCATTGTAATTATTAAGAGATGATTGTGAGCCAAAGCTCTTAAAGAGTTTACATACAGAAATCTAGTTAAGAGTGTTGAGCGGGATTCTAGTATTAGATAAAATTTATCAAACACGAGGAAGTGATAGTGAAAGACACGATTTATGCTTGGTAGATACAAAATCTAGGAAAACCTTTGACATCAAAGTAAAAAACAAGTGAAGTAGGTAGAAATGTTGAATAGGGAAAAGAAATTGGTGAAATAAATTTTCTTATCATATTTCTAGGAGTTCCTAAATTGGAAGTTGAAGATGTGACATTGTGTACATGGAAAACGTGTTGTATTTGTGGAGAACACCATTAAAGGAAGAACCCCTCAGAAATTGCGATCCCAAATGAAGTGATTATATATAAGGGTAATACCAATGAATAATTTTTTTATGACCTATTAAAGATGGATTTTTATGTAGATATACTGAAGGCATATGAATTTCCGTATTTTATGAGGTTAGCTCTAGCTTATTTAGGTTTTAGAGTCATTCTTAGAATCAAAATCATATACTTTTTAGGCTAAAAAATCATTTTTTGGGCCACGACACAACTTTCTATGACAAATATAGCGCCATAGCTTCTAAACTAGCAATCACAGATGAAATGTGCAATGGAAATGATGAAAGACATGCATAAAGGAAGGTGGTTTAGAAGGGAAAGATGAAGATGGAAAGAGAATAACAGGTGAGGTGGAGGGGGAACCATGCGGGATGGGAATGGTGGAGGGAGGAGAATGGTAAGTGGAACCTTCATTAGGTGTGAACAATGTTGTATATAGGAAGCTATATGTATATTTATATTGTGTTGAAGTTGTGAAGGCTAGTATTTGACATGGATTAAGGAAGATAGAGAAGAAGATGATGTTGAACATGATTATTTGTGCAACCAATGTTACACTACAAGTAGTAGAGACCTTAAAAATAAATAACAATGGAAGGGAGCCTGGTGTGGAGCTAGATTGGTTGGAAGAGATTGTAATAAAACCCTTGCATTCTTCAATGAAAGAAGAACTGATATTATGTAAAGAAAAAGGAACTTGATTTTCTTACAAACTATGATGTTTTTTGATGCATTGATGGCCTGACATGTCAATGCTATCAAGGGCCATGCAATTTTTGGGATGGAGTTGGTATACCTCGTTGGAAGAGGAGAATGGATTTTTAGAAACGTGGATGGTATGCCAAGATTGATAATTGTTTTGCATATCCTCCCAATTGGAAATTACTCTCTTGTGCTCCCTATGTCTGAAGAAATGTTGCTTAATGGATTGTATAGAAGGAGTTCACTCCATCATAATAGTCCATAAGAAGTGGAGTCCAAAGTAAGAATCTAATAAATTATGGCCTAACACGTACAATAGTTAGTAGGAGACTTACCCTCCATTTGTTCATAACACGTTGCTTGTTGTAAGACCAAGATCGACCAGTGTCAATAAACGAGATAGACTCCATATTTGATGGTCATTGTATGTAAGCATGGAAGAAGTTCAATGTGTCATTAGTCTAAACCTCTGCTTATGTGACATGACACACGATATTTTTCCCAACATTCAAGGAAATAAAATTACAAATGCAGAGAATAAGAGGTAATTTTTGTAACACGTGACATGTTTCTTATGCACTTATGTCATACTCAACAACATTGTTGGTTAACATTTTGTGAAATGCAATATATGTTGGTTGGTCAGGGTTGGAGATGGAAGAAATTCTTGAGATCATCTAAAGGTATGTTTCACAACATTTTTCTTCCTTCGAAGTATATTTTACAATATATTTAGAACTGAATGTTGAGAAAGCACAAGCAAACAATCAACATTTGCTCTCCAAATAGATAACATGGTCTAGTTGTGGATGTTGAGTTTGTTGTCATTTTTGGCTGGATGGTAGCTGACCTTTCCGCCAACATCTACATGTAGTTGTGATTCAACTCAAAACTCACATGGTGCTTTGTAGAGAAACTGTAGGCCTATTCCTTTTTTTGGAGGCAAGATTGTTCAAAGCATTTGGTGCGGTGTTGAACATGGCTCAAAAATTCTTCCAGGTTATAAAGAGTATTGATAGCCATTATTTGATGCGTGTTTAATAGGCATATGTCCTCTTCAATGTAACATTGAATATATTCTATCCATCAAGCTAAGGGTTAAGGGTTCCATGCATAAACAAACTGGTCAATGTACTTTTTCATAGATTGAACAAAATATATGTCATCCCAATTTAGTGTCTCAACATTCAATGCATGTGGAAGCCACAAAAATCCATGCACATGTGTAGAGCCTTGATGTTACCACTCATGCATGTAAGAGGGGGAGAGCATATATTCAAGATTGTAATTAGTAACAATCATGAAGGTGTTTTTGTAAGACTTCTTCATGAAATATTATGAATCTTTTATGGAGGAATGCAAAAACACAATGGAGGTTGGAAACAATGTTAAGGTTTCTCCATCTCTATGCACAGGTCTAGAGCGGGCATAATTTTATGTAGGTCTGGCCATTTTGTGTCAGATGCACTTAAAGTAAAGAATAGTATGAGGGGTGGCAAGGGGGAGGTTAGTTGTTCAATCATGTCGAAGAGCTCACCTCTATTTTTTTTTTACAAAAATGAATGTGTTCCTCACAATAATTTCATGCAGGCATCATTGGAAAAACATGCAACATGGGAAAACCAATTTTTTTGGAGTAAAGACATATTTCAATGTGAGGTCCTTCTTTCAACTTAAGAGCAGAAACATAATCAAATCTCAAGTTGAAACAATCATGTTTTGTTTTCCTATGCCTGGGAAAAGTGGACTTTGAGTGACCAAGCAGTACAAGAAGGCAATCAATATATCATTGCAATCACTAAGGTAGAATGAAAAACGTAAAATTGTAGAATGCAAAAGTAGAAATATATCCTTGGGTGGTGTTTTACGCGAGAACTAATCTATATCATAGCTAGCAAACTTAGCATTTGAATAGTAAACAATGGCTAATAGTATGTTGATGTGGTTACAGAGCTTGCAAACAAGTAGAATGCAAAATAGTTCAATATAATCTATTTTGACACACCTTTTTTAAATTTCTATCTCCCTAAAATTATATATAATATATAGATGTAACTTTATAATGGTATTTTTTATTTTTATATTTTAATTTACATATTTCAAGGAATGTATTTACATATAATATAACTCTAATCTATTTCATGTGAAGGAGCCAAAAATTATTTGACTTATGTGTCAAACAATTTTTATGATTTCAATGTTGAAATAACTGCATTCCAAATGATGACATGTCTTTGAGGCATTTTTTTAATACAATCCACATGTATTTTATATATTTTATTGATTTTTCCAATTTGCAACATCAGTTAACAATCTATTTTATTTAATTCTCATGAATGCACACACCCAGTTTTAAAGCTCCCAATTCGACACTCTGCAAGTCAATGAAACTTCCTGTGTTGGTAGTTATCAGTTTATTACATTTCATTTTTAAAATATTGTTTTGGGTGAGAGTTGTTTTTTTTGCTTTCAAGATTTTTAAATTGAGAATTTCATCTCTGAATTTTTTTGATGCTAATTCTGGTATATTGCAATGTGAATAGAAGAACACATAACCTCTTGTAAGATTGGGAATATAGCCTTATAATGTGACAACAAAATAAAATGCAAAAAGTTTATTGAAGAGGAGGACAAGAGAGGAGAGGGGAAAGATTATACTTGTAAGCATTACAAAAAAATTTTGAAATTAAGGAAATCACAGAAGGGGAGATTAAAAGACAAACATTAATGATGAAGAAAAGCAATCTCATTCACAGTAGTAAGGGTAATTACATATTCGTTGCCCACTAGTATTACAATTACTATCGCCATTAACATCATCCCATCACTTGGTAAGATGAAACAAACTTAATAGGGTGACTTGAGGGACGTCCATTGAGAATGACGTGTGTTATTGGGAACAAAATTTGGTGGATCCAAACTAACTTATAATGCTTCAAATTGAATTGGTTATTATTTTCTTTGTGGTACCACCCAAGTTCAAAATTTGAAGATATCCTCTTAAATGTAAAAATGACTGATTATGGATAAATAAAGTTTGTTCCAGTAAAAAACTTTTACCTAAAAAATAAGACTTCAAATAAAAAATAGAGTTAAGAATTCTTTGTTTATGAAGAACGACTGAAATTTTAAAGATCAACTTAGAGACCATTTATATAAAAAAGCATTTGTCCTCTTCCTAGATGGAACTATTTTTCAATAAAAGTTTATTAACTAGCAATTGCATGTGAACGCCGAATGGTATATGTTATTTGATTTAGAGGGATAGTTATTATTTTTGTAGTTGATGTTGATAAGGGATGTGATTGAAAATTCTGATTTTCTATTAAAGCCAAAACAAATTTATGCAAAGTACATCGGAAGGGATGATAAATAATAGTTAGTTGTGTAATAATCGAATACAAATACAAGTGAGAAATGTAAGTTTTATAACACTCACTCTCGAGAATGTAGTGAATGTAAATTGTTGACGTCAAAGTAGATTGAAAGAGTGACTTAGTGCTTCAACATATTATCTCTCCAAGAAACATAAACGAGAAAAAATATGCAAGCATACATAAACAAAGCTTAAATGGTTAGGATACGTTCCAGAGTCCTTTATTACCTCAAAGAGCTTGAGAGTATCATTGTCAGAGCTGTTTTGTGCATATCCTACAATCATGACATTCCTTGAGACCACATCTCTTTGAGGCATTTTGCAAACAAAAATCCACTTTCCATTATACTTTGATGGATGCTCATACATTGTGTTAAGGCTCCCATATTGGTCTAGAAAGGGAGTATGCTGACAAAGGTTGAGGAGGCTGGGTTTGCACTTTCCAAATGCATTTGTCTAAAAATTTTGAAGGTATTTTCAACAAACCCATTTTATGCATATCCTGCAATTTTAAGTCCATGTGATCACAACTCATTGAGACATTTTATCATACAATTCACATGCCTTGTGTATGTTGCCACATTTTTCAAACATGTGTCTACCACGACACTTGTAACTACATCTAACACAAATCAGCTTTCCATTATACTTTGATGGACGTCCATGAGGATGGGATGATGATGGCAAAGGTTGTGGAGTTCGGAAAAATTTCTGTATCTATTATTATTTGGTGAATGTCCATCCCTTGTTTTGACATAGTTGGGAGTATGCTAGCAAAGGGGAACGGATATTCAGGTTGGATACCTACTAGTTGCAGTTGGTGAAACAAAGTCAATGCTTCATGAGGATGTTCATGTCTTCTATAAGATGCAATTATAATACTCCATGAGAAGGGGTTACAAATAATGAACCTTGAAAAAATATATATTTAGAAAATCCAATTCTAGTAATCTGCCAATTGTAACATTGTATCTTTCATAACAAAATGATTCCACCAGATTTTTGAATATTTCTATAAATACAAGTGTATGAGCATAAATTGACAATGATATAAAAGTAAGTTTTGAAGCAAGTGCCCACCTTCTGTTAGAAACATATTCTTTGAGCACAAATAACTCTGCATATCAGAAGCGCAAAGATGAAGTTCCTTTCGAATCACTTGTATCATATTGTGATTTTTGTTTTCATCTATTGAAGAAATCAACTAATTGTTTGAAAAAATGCTAGAATTTAGTCTCGATACTGTCTAACATGTATGGGGAATCTAACAATGTTTTAATGTTATTTTTTTCATTGATAGAATTTGGGAAAACCTTTAAAGCACCTATATTTCTCATGAGTATTTGTATCCATAATTAGTAATAAACAGTTGTATGTTAAAAGAGTGTTTCCATGCTTATGGTAGGATTGTTTTTAGTGCTATCTAAGCCTTTACTACAACAAAAGATTGTTTACATTAGCCTTACATGCATTTCTAATTAATCTCAGTCCACGCAGGTGAAAGAAAATGATATACATGTTTTAAGTAACAAATTTGAGAAGCTCCCAATTATAAGTGTTACATAAGATCGAATGACAACCACAAAATGCACACAAATTCGACCCATGTGCTTGTATCCTTTCGAGTCATTACAGTTCTAATTAACATCATATTTTCTCAATCTTCGAAATCATTAATTACTAGAAAATGTGTGTCAGAAACGTGTTGTGCCTTCTAATTTAACTTGCATAGGAATACAATAAGTGATAATTTCAGTGTATAAAATCAATGAGAAGCAATTGTTCTAGGCTTGAAGCCAGTATCAGGGTAATATTAGAAGAATCCTATATTACACCAGTAAAATGAACAATCTGGCTTAAAAATTTTATAAGCATGGAAATGCCAACATTTTAAGAGAAGCATAGATGTATCTGTTCATATTTTTCACATGATTACACATGGAAGATCAAATTATGTACAACCGATATATCCCTTTACAAGTAAATAAAATATAGGTCAAACAAAAAAAAAATCCAACCGAGTAAAATGATCTTAGCGCAAATTTGGCCGCAAATATCTCCATGTCTAGGCATTGCACAACTTGTGAAGTGTTGATTAACCCTGACACATGTTTGAAGATGAGAAGGAAAGTATTTGGTTGGCCACTCTTTTATTCTCACATAGATTTTATAAACTATTTAAAAACGTAGGCCATATTCCCGATAACAAAGCCATAATAGAAGCTTACCATTGTTGACCTTCCTAAATTCAGTTAAGGCTGGATATATATTCTCAAAGGTTGTGTATGTCTAATCTGTTACCTACATATGTGGCGTATAAGTTAAAAGCTAGGTTTTTATTTCAAAATGAGAATGAGAAAACAAAATACTATAACACAAGAATCAAAAGATGTAACAATTTGAGGTAAAGGCACCTTTTCTCCAGTAAGGACAATCTTTTCAGAAAAAAAATGAGAAGAACAATTTTAGGTTTTTTCATCTGATAAATCAAGCCTGGGAACAATTCTGGCTCTTATTATAGAAGGAAACATAAAATATCAATACAACTGTGTAACATCAAGATAGAGACAAATTTATTGACAATTTCCCACAAAACTTACACTTGAAAAAGCACCATGCGAATATGCAAGCCCTTCCAATATTATATGAAATTTCATATGACACGATCCCACAATATTCTGGATCTTAAAGTCTTGAATATAAGCATGATTTAGATCCTATCACTGTAACAATTGTCAAATAAAAGGCACATTTCAAATGATTATTTTGTTGATGCAAGTGGATCAAATCATCCACGGGGGTATTACCTTAAAATGAGTAGGAAACCCCAACTTTTGGATAATTTGAGCATATTGCAACACAACACACCCAATGTGAACATCAACTAATATAAACACGGTATTATAATAATTCTAAATGTGGCAAACTAAACTCCAAAATGTTCCTAAAACTTACCCGCAATAGAAAATAAAATTTAAAATTTCCTCAGTATTTTTGATATCCATACTTGAAATAATTTCATAAGGTCTTACAGAGACTCTCAAATGAAAGTTGCATTACATGCAAAATTCATGTGACATGCCAAAAAAAAGTGAATTGGTCTACAGAGAAAAGTTTTGGTTATATCTACACCTATCTAGAGGAAACCTTGAAATTTTGTTAATGACAGGAATGTCCCCAGACAAATTGTTGTAGGAGAGGTTTCTGTAAAAGAAACAAAGCCATTTACGATATCATCTGAGAATTAAATTTGAAAATCATATCTTTCAAAACTTCACAAAGAAACAAGTGGAAAAAGCAATCCTCACAATGTAGCAAGGTTGAAACAGTTGGCTAATTGCAATGACACTACCCCTGATAATTTGTTATTTTCCAATATCCTGCATATGATCCATTTCTAATAATATTTGAAATTTTGAACATCAACACAAGCCTGCCAAAAATTTACATTTAAGGTATAGTTGAAAGGAACATACAATGAGACTAAGTTTTATAACTGCCCAAGCTCTTGAGGAATAGGACTGATTGCCACAAAGATCTTTACATTGGAAAAAAGCACTCTAAGTCATAGTTTCCCTTGAAATGAAAATGCATAAAATATAGAACCAAAAAAATGACCTTGTGAGTTAAAAAATCAGATTTTCAGTATAAAGAACATACATATCCAGAAACGTCAAGCCCTTCCTCTTAACAATCTTTTGAACTCAGGGGAAAAAACTATTTTTACTGTAGTCGGCTTTAAATATTTTCAAGGGACCTTCTATTGCAAAAATAACATTGAAACCCCTCCATAAGACTGTGCCCAGGTGACAAAAATATGACTTAAATCCAAAACAATGAAATCATTGTTTTACATTGTTCTAACCTTGAGAAACTACATCTTATTACAGCTAAGCAATACAATTGCAATCATAAGAAAAATGGTAAATTTTAGAGTCATTACAAGCCTTTATGAGACTTTCAATCAAACAATCTTCTTTTCTCATATTGTTGTTGAACCGAAAAAGAAAATGTGAGAGGTAAATATCATAAATCGTGGCTTTATCCGCAATAAGTTTGATTTTCTTCACTCTACTATAAGCTCGTTAAAGAAAGGATCTAAACAAATTAAGAGATATGGTCATTGCACCTTCAAAGATTCAAATAAGAAGAAGTGTAACAAAATAAAAGTACAATGCCTTTCACCTCTATCTCCACTAAAATGTTATGAATTTTACATAAGCCATTATCCCAAGCTTGCGTTGACAAAGATAGAGTTCCCTAGAAACCCACATACAAATAATTTTTAGATCTCTTTTTCACTAAATGCATCCAAATGCACCATCTGAAGGCTGACCCTCAAATATATGAGTGGCTCAAAGTTCAGTTAAAAATAATAGTTAATCATAAGCTAAATAAAACACGTAAAAAAACAAACAATGATCCATAAATGTTGGAAATGTAACATGTAGGTACTAACAAAAGTATTGCCAAAATAGATATGCAACGACGAAATTTGCAATAATATTTCAAATACCTTAATATATGCTAATCTATCTTGGACTATAACACACACACAACTTGAGGTGGCTAAAAATTTATCTTTTGCTGGTCTTTTTTGATTAAAAATGTTATCCCTACTAAAAAAATATGCCCCACATTGGACAATTCTGCTCTAATACCATTCAAAAATCACTAACAAGATGAATTTTATTCAAAAAAATACAAAAAGATAATTATACATAAGCTAGTTCCTGCAAACAAGAGTTAAAACTTCTCTCCCTTAAATTGTTTACATATCCTAAACTATTGTTGAGCTATTATCACAACTCAATATGCTTGGATTCTAATATATTCTGACTAACATAAGACTAATATATAATTGTACTATGATATACCAACCTTGGGATATTTCCATGAAAAACCCACTCAAAAGTAAAACCGACAAATATGAATAAGTAAACAAGTACGCTTGGCTTTAGTCATATCACAAATGTTTTCGTAACTGAAGATAGTTTGCATATTCTCTTTTTCTATTTAATATGGAATTAGTAGGAAAATAAACCATAAATTATAATGGTATACTGATTTTTTTTAAAATCAACATTTAATTACTATGTAAATTGTAGCACATGCTTTGGAAGATGTTTGTTGGGTTTGAATTACAAAGCTTCCAGTTGTGTTTGCTTAAATAACTCCGAGGCTACCCATTTTATGCAAATCAAGCAATCACTGCAAAAAATAGATGTAGATGGGTAATAGGTAAAGATATGGAGTCTCTAGTACAGAGATGTAGTAAATCAAAATGTGTTGGGGCACCTTCAAGCATCTTTAAGTACACAATTGGAATCAAATGAATATTTTTAATATTCACATAGGACCAAGTTAGATCAATGGAATTCAAAAGTACATATTACAACAAATAGTAAGGTAATGGATAAATTCCATGATTAATGCATAGGGTAATGCATGCTATTCATTCAACCACAATCAAGCACCATGTTCTTCATATAAGGATGAGTTCTTAAACACCCAACCAACAACAATATGCAAGAAGCTAGATATAATTACTATACTAATTTCTTCGAAACATTCATCTTTCATCTTTCATAGAACTCGAGGATGGTTCCTTCACATACAATGGATTAATTGTTGGCTAGACCCATATAATTCATAGCAAGGGCCATTGGAAAAAATCATGCTCTAAAAATGGTACCAATTAGACAACTATTTAGATATGCAGTATCCTATGGAATATCATGTGTACAGATAATCTATGTACTCCCTACTTCGAAGCTTGAATTTTCTAAAATGGTGCCTCACAAGTCATTAATCATACGTTTCATTTTGCGTTGTATTCTAGGATTAGGGTCCACCAGTGATTTCTCAGTAAGCACATGCTTAATACAACACATTGATTTTCTCACCTACAAGAGAAAACAATAGGTATCAAATACAAGAGATCAACTTAATATACAAAACCACCACCATGCATACTAAAAAAATTTAATGCTGAGGATCTATTAGTAATCCATGCTTGGAATGCAACTTCAAAGTGTAGATATTTTAATTCTGATCCCAAAAACTATTCAATAATGGTAGGCTAACCATGAAGCAAGTCAAAAAATCACAATACAAAGCGTACAAGGCTCATGTAAATTTGGTTGATGATAATCATGCCCTTTTTCTTGATTGATTTGGCTTAGACTGAGTTTCATCAATGTTTCTCAAATGTGGCTCCTATTGCACATAAATTCTTTCTAAAGAAATCCTTCTGTTAAGTAGAGGCCTTTTTCCACCCTATTTAATTTCTCAGGGAATTTTTCTATTTTATTCTAAGCTTCCTCATAAATAGTAGATAAAAATGTGCCAAATCTAAGGTGGAATTGGATGTAAAGAGTGATGCTTTAATACCAAACTTTTAGTTCATGGAAATTAATACCTAAGCTTCAAATTGTTTTAGATAGCTTAAAGGTAAACACAAATCCTACTCAAGAACCAAATTGCTTAAAAATCCCTATAACCATGCATTGAAACCTTTTTATTATTTTATTAAGCTAGCAGGTACTTTTCACCATTTAAACTAAACAGGACAAAAGGATCCTCCAGTTGTATTGAGTTTGAAGTTAGTCAACTGATCTGCATTGATGTAATTAGATAATAGATCGTAGAGATATTTTGCACAAAAGCAAGATAAATATGATAAATTTACTAATAAGGTCTAGAATCTGCACCTTACAACATAAGGACTTTTTTGTAAGCAAGAAGCAAAATACCCAAAAAAATTTCTCAATTCAAAATTCCTCAGTATGTAAATGCAACACAAATTCTAAGTGATAATAGATGCTAATAGTATGAAGGAAACAAACTTGTACAATAATAAATTATCACTAACCTTGGGATTCTTCTTTGGATTAGGGAAACACATTTTCTGGGCTTGCAACATCTACCGCTGAGACATCAACATATTTTTCTCCTTCAAAATAACATACCAGAGTTTCTAAAGGTCCTCCCATGACTTGAGGTGTAGCTCAGATGTGTTCCAACCACACCCTAGATATTGTTTCAATTTATCATGATCTTTTACATGACAAAAAAGAAACAATTCAATAATGAATGGTCATGGCCGAGGAAAGAACCATATTGCATGTATACAAATGGTGATCTATAATAAAAAGGGATTTCTACAATTCCACAAATATTTTGCTTGAAGAAAGCAACAAAGGATAACACCACTCCCCTACAAGATACAACCAAATATGATTCCCCCTAATTATAACCAAAATGTCCAACATGAAATTCCTTGAATTGAGCTTATTGAAAAGATAAATCTCCGTGAAGTGGGTGGAATCCTCAGTGTCTGCCGGATCCCTAACACAACAAACTCTAAATCCGAAACTATTTGGAATTCTGACAAATACGCTTCAAAATTATTATCCAAAAGAATGTTAGAAGTGTTCAAATACCTATAATAATATCAAAATATGAATCTGTAATGTACAGATCCATTTTTCTTCGTAACATAATCATTTAATTCACCATGTAGGATGTCTTAGACACTTCCGTTTACCATGTAATCATAAAACAACACGTTTCCATGTGGAGAAAGTGAATATCCATGCAGACTCAAAAGATTAAAATGCATGATGCTTCCAATTGTTTACAACTCAGTTTCATAGTTACGCAAGCTTTGTGGGTATTGCAATCAATGAAATCACAATGCCTTCCAACAAAACCCTAGATATTTTTTCAATTTATCATGATCTTGTACATGACAGAAAAGAAAAAATTCAATAATGAATGGTAATGATCGAGAAAAGAACCATATTGCATGTATACAAATGGTGATCCATAATAAAAGAGGAATTTCTACAATTCCACAAATATTCACTTTGGCTTTGGATTTTAATTTATCACTTGGGTTACCAGTCTATAATTGTAAATTATGAAACCAATGAATACGGGATCATCCACCGGTATACATCCACCGCTAATAATAGGAAAACAAAAAAATAGAGAAACAAAAAAATTAAAAAGCAAATCTACAAACTATCATTTCGACTGTCAAATTTGACATAGTCCCGTGAATGTCTGCAAATCCCTTTCTCATAAGGGGAATGCCTTCAGTGTAAAAACAAAGAATAATATTCCAAGAAAAGAAGATAAATATTCAGAAATTTATATCTTGATCTAATTCAGGAAGCTCAAGTAAGCATTTCGAACAAATACTAACAAGAGATACAGTTTGCTATGCTGCATTTCATAACATTTGTCTACTTATGTGCATTCCATATATTTATAATGTCAGAGAAAGCATTAACAGATCCATGCCATCTCATTCATGTTAATAAAAAACAAAGTTGGTTTACAAAATTTAATTTCCTTTACAGTAATTATCTACATTTTTGGTAAACGAATGCACACAAAAGTTGTGGAGCTTGGCTTTAAAATTTGTTTGTTTAAGAGTTTCCATTTTTTCATATCTGGAAATAATTACATTCTATGAGACGAAATTTTCTTGAGATATTTTTTCAAACAATTCACATGCCATGGGCCAGTGTAGTCAAGTTTCCCAAATCTGATTGGAGTTCTTAATTCTCATCAATGGGCTTGCATGTGAAGGATCTCAGAAGGACCTGTATGAAACATGAGTGGACAAGTCAACAAAAAATATTTCTCTTAAACTCCTACTTTTGTAGAGGATGTGAGTATACTAGAAAAGGTTGTGGGTTTGGCAACAAGGTGAGGGAGGAATATGTAAACACATCCCCAATTAAACAATTGTTTCACATGGATATATTAATTTGATTATACAACAAGCCTATGTTGGACCTTGAACTAGTTTGGTTATAACCTAAATTATATGGTTCAAAATATGAGTGGTAAATATAAGGTAAAGTGAAATAGTCCCCAAAGAAAATGCATATACACACAAATACACAACATGAATTACAAATTTGACCACATGGATGTACACAAAACTTTCGGTTGGCTGTGAAGAAGGGAGTCAAAGCTTTTGGTTAACGGCTTAGGCAGTTGTCCCACTCATAATTTTAGGGGCAGTTTCAATTTGCATGCAGATGGTTTCATAGAAGATTAAAATCATATTTCTGGTTGTAAATTTCTGGGTGGAAAAACTTAACAAATTCAAGAAAGCTGACATACAATGCATTTTTTTTTTAAAATTCAAGAAAACCGCTGGAAATTGTTGAAATATAAAATAAAAAATTGGAATCCAATAAAAAACCTTCACCAGCGCATGCAAACATTCTGATGCACTAACCAGATGGCCGCAACAAGAACAATGAGCATATGGCCGGAGATAGACAAAGAAAAAATTGTAAAGCATTTACATGAAAAACCTATAAAATCCATCAGCATACATGTATACTTGTTGCTGCAAGCAATGTTGCCATTATTTGAATGTCAGAGATATCATAAAAGCTCTGACAACATTTAATTTCATTCTAACATCCGCTATGAAAAATTGGCATCAACCACTCTGGCTGTACACCTTCCCCTCACGTAAAAATGGATCCAATAATGTAGGTTGAAGCTAATGCTTATCGACAATCATTCGTTGAGCTATCCAGATTGGTTTTTATAGTCGGTGGGTGTTCTAGGAGTTAATGTTAGTGTTGGTTATGCTTGTGTGCTGGCATGTAAAAGTGTCGTGAGAATCCAACGGATGGAAGGTGCTGATTAGGACAAGTACCTGATCAGTGATGATTAGTGGCTATAAGAACCTTGTCAATATGCCAACCTTCTCACCTATGTGAATAGTGGCCGCTACATTTCTACTATCAATGGTGCAAAATAGTTCGTGCAACGATCTCTAATCCAAGTGGGAACACCTTTCGATATTTTACATACTATATATTCACGAGTACTATACATCTTTGCCACGAGTGTTAGAAAGGGTCTGATGTTGGCGTTGACTAAGGGGCAACAAACCCCAAGAATATTTTTTTGGATCCCTATTTTCTTGGGATTATATATACATGATTTTTTTATCTAGACATGTATATGAGGGGTGTCATAACCCATGACTTATGGGGAGTTATTATGGGTTGTTTTGTTAGCCCATGGTTTTGGTACCCATTGTATTGTAAAAGTGCTTTGACGGTTGCCTATTGATGTGCTTACATATAGTTCGACATGCAGTAGAATAGAGCACGTGTACTATACACCTTTCCATGAGTGTTAACAAGGGTTTGATGTGGATGTCGACTAGGGGGAAATGACCCCCGAGAATTTTTTTTGGGCTCCTTATTTTACTAGGAGTATATATATGAGATTTTTTATCTATACGTGTATATGGGTGGTGTCATAACCCATGACTTATGAGGAACCGTTATTGGTTGTTTTGTTAGCCCATGGTTTTGGTACCTATTGTATTGTAAAAGTGCTTTGACGGTTGCCTATTGATGTGCTTACTATTGAGATGTGGAGCTCAATTAATTCAGTTTAGCATGTTATATCAAATTGCTGGAAAACAAAGTAAATGTCATCGGTTATGAAGGGACCAACATCAGTCACCTATGACTGACATCGGTTAGGCAAGTAGAAACGGTCATCGGTTATGGTTAATCGACATCGGTTACCTGTGCGTGAGTGTTTTATTTAACTCATGGGAATTAGATCTAATTTTAGTATTAAAGCAGATCTATTGATTGTAATTACATGGCTAAGTGTCCTAAGTTTGTATAAGTTATTTATAAGCTAGAAAACTAGGGTTAGAAGAGAGAGTTAGTGATTATTGTGAAAATAATTGAGAGATAGATAATTCTTGGAGAAGAAGGAGAAGCTCGAGAGAAAGAAAGTACAATACATCATGAGAGGTATGGAAGATTGTAAATCTTCATTGTATATCTTCTTAAAGCTTTGGATAATAGATTTACTTGTTTCTTGGTGGATGTAGCCCACACTAGGTGAACCACATTAAATATGGTGTTGATTTATATCTCTTATTTTGTATATTTCTTCTGGTAGAATATCTAATTTCATTACATGCATGCTTAGATCTGATATATTATCTATACAACCGGTGTGCTAATCCCAATAACTGGTATTAGAGATTTGTTTGAGGGTTTTGTGTGTTGACAGATTTATTCACAGAGGGTTTTCTGATTGAGTGGGAGCTATAATAAGAAAGAAGAATACAAATAAAAGGTAGAGAAGTTTGACGGATGAAATTATCAATTATGGAAGATGCATATTGATTATTATCTGTATTAAAGAGATTTGTACTTACGGCTGGATGAAAAGTATAGATCTACGAAGATGACTGATTAAGAAAGAAATATTCTTTATAGAAAGGATTTGGGATCTATAAGATTGATCTTGGCAACATCTTTGGCTTCTAATATTACAGAAGCGACGTCTACGGTAGAGTTAATGAAATCTTTTTCTAATTTATATGAAAAACTTAGTGCTTCAAATAAAGTTTATTTGATAAAGAAACTATTTAGTTCTAAGATGCATGAAGGTGGATCTGCATCTAATCATTTGAATGATTTCCGATCTATTCTAAATTAGTTAAAATCAGTTGATATTCCATTTGATGATGAAGTGAAAGCACTCTTATTCTTATGTTCTTTTTGTGATAGTTGAGATAACTTGGTAAAGGTTGTTATTAATATAACATCTGCTACTAATATTTTGAAGTTTGATGATGTGGTTAGTATAATCTTGAATGAAGAAAATTCATAGGAAAACTACAGAGGAATCATCATCCGGGAATGATTTGAATGTAGAAAGCAGAGGCAGGAAAAAGGAAAGATCCAAGAGTAAGAATAATGGGAAATCAAAGTCAAGGAATGAAAGATCTAAATCCAGAGGTAAGGGAATTCCCTGTTGGAATTGTGGAAAGAAAAGACATGAAAAGAAAGATTGTTGGTCAAAGGATAAAGAAAACTAACACCTAGACAAAGGTAAAGAGGTAAATATTGCAGCAGAGGTAATGCAAGATGTTCTTATTCTTTCTTTGGATGATAGAATAGAATCTTGAGTTTTAGATTTAGGAGCTTCTTTCCATGCAACCCCTAATAAGGGTTATTTCAAAAATTATGTCCAGGACAATTTTAGGCATGTTTATTTGGGTGATGATGAACCTTGTAGTATTACTGATAAAAGGGAAGTTCATCTAAAATTATAGAATGGAAATATATGGGTATTGAAAGATGTGAGGCATGTGCCAAGCCTCAGGAGGAATCTTATTTCTGCACGGAAACTAGGTGAAGCTGGTTACATGGCTACATTCATAACAGACTCTTGAAAAGTCACCAAGGGTGCCTTTGTTGTGGCAAGAGACAATAAGGTAGGAACATTATATTTATTTACCTGTGTTACTGATTCATTTTCTATATTATCTACTTTAGATTTAGATGCATGCATGTGACATAATCGGTTGGGCCATATGAGTAAAAAATAAATACATATCTTAAATAGTAAGGGTAAGTTATCAGATTTGAAAGATTTAAATCTTGATTTCTATGAGCATTGTGTCTTTGGAAAGAAAAAGAGAGTGAGATTTCTAAAAGTTGGGGCAATTAAGGAGCATAAATTGAAGCTTGTACACTCAGATGTGTGGGGACTAGCCCAGGTAGCTTCTCATGTAGGATCCTAGTATTATGTTACTTTCATTGATGATGCTACAAGAAAGGTATGGGTTTATTGTATTAAACATAAATATGATGTTTTTGAAACTTTTAAAAGATGGAAAATCCTTGTTGAGAATGCATCAAATTCAAAGTTAAAGTGGCTTAGATTGGACAATGGTGGTGAATACCGTAGCAAGAATTTCAATGATTATTGTTCAGTGAATGAAATATGTAGGGAAATGACATATCCAAGAACACCACAAGAGAATAGTGTTGTAGACAGAATGAATAGGACAATCATGGAACATGTTAGAATTATGAAGATACATGCTGGATTATCCTTGCAATTTTGGGTAGAAGAAGTTGATATAATGGTTTATTTGATTAACTGTGGGCCTTCAAGTTCACTAGATGGAGGAATACCAGAGGGATCTTGGACCGGAAAAGAGGTAGATATTTCTTTTCTTAAATTTTTTGGTTCAGAAGATTTTGTGCATATTGATATGGAAAATAGGAAAAAGTTAGATGCAAGATCCAAGAGATGAACTTTCATTGATTATGGATCTGGTGATTTCAGATTCCATTTTTGGCATTAAGAGAATTCTAAAATTATTAGGAGTCGTGACATTGAATGAAATGAAAAGAGAATGTACAAGGATCAAATTTTGGTACCCAAGGACGAACCGGTTAAGAAGTTTGTGAATGAAAATGAACTGTCAGATTTAAAAGTTATACCTATAGGGTTACATAGTAACCGATGTTGGCTAACCCCATACCACCATTGGTTAGCTGAACCAATATCGGTTACAGAAGATCCAAACTAGCATTAGTTAGTAGAATCGGCATCGGCTACAAGTGACTGACGTCGGTCACTGTTAGAATTGGAAACAAATGTCTAAGAGGTCTAGAAAGAGCCTCCGGTACCCCAAACTCCTGTGAGAAGGTCACAAAGGGTAAGTTAACCTCTAGAAAGATTTACACCTTCTCTAGCTTATTTATTATTGGCTGATAACGGTGAACCAAAAAGTTTTGAAGAAGTAATGCAGGATGAGACCCACATTCAGTGGGAGCATGGCATGGATGAGGAGATGGACTCTTTGGAACAAAACTAGATTTGGGATTTGGTTAAGTTGCAGAAAGTAAGAGGATATTACAAAAAAAGTGGGTTTACAGGATCAAGGAAGAAGAGGGTGGACAGAAACGGTACAAGGCAAGGCTTGTAGTAAAAGGATTTACACAAAAAATAGGTATTGACTTTGGTGAAATATTTTTTCCTGTTGTTAAAATGAATTCCATATGTATTGTATTGAGTTTAGTTGTAGTAGATGATTTGCATTTAAAGAAACTAGATGTGAAGACGACTTTCCTTCATGGTGATTTGGATGAAGATATTTGTATGCAACAACCACTTGGGTATGATGTCAAGGCTAAGGTTAAATTAGTGTGTAGGTTGAAAAAGGGCCTATATGGGCTCAAGAAAGTTCCAATGCAATGATATGTGAGGTTTGATGGTTTCATGCATGAGCATGGTTACTTGAGATGTGAATCTGACCATTGTGTTTATTTCAAGAAGCTTGAAAATGAGAGCTATATTATTTTTTTACTGTATGTGGATGATTTGCTTATTGCCGGATCTAATATGCAGGACATTGGCGAGCTTAAGAGAAAGCTATCCACACATTTTCTATGAAGGATTTAGGAGTTGCAAAAATAATCCTTGGCATGCAAATACATAGAGACAGGAAGAACAAGAAGTTGTATTTGTCTCAGGAGGATTATATCTACAAGGTGTTAGAAAGGTTTAAAATGTAAAATTAAAAATCTGTAAGTACACCTATGGTTGGACACTTCAAATTGAGCAAAGATCAGTGTCATTCATCACATGATGAGGTCAAATACATGAAACAAGTGCCATATGCTTTAGCAGTTGGGAGTCTCATGTATGTTATGGTTTGTACTAGACCAGACATTGCACATGTAGTGAGAGTTGCGAGTAGATTTATGGCCAATCCAGGTAAAGAGCATTGGAAAGTAGTCCAATGGATACTCATGTATTTGAGAGGGACATCTAGCATGCAGTTATGCTATGGAGGTTTAGATTCTTCTTTATGTGGCTACGTTGATTTGAATATGGCTAGAGATTTGGATGGTAGAAGGAGCACTACTAGATATATTTTCATAGTAGGTGGGACAAAACTTAGTTGGATATCGAGATTACAGAAGGTTGTGGCTTTTTCTACTACAAAAGTAGAGTATGTTGCAGCTACAGAGGCTAGCAAAGAGATGATATGGATGAGTAGGTTCATAGAAGAGTTGGGAAAGGAGAAAGATGATTACAAATTGTTCAGTGACATTCTGAGTGTAATTCATTTGGAAAAGAGCTCATTGTTTCATTCTAGAATGAAACACATTCAGTTGAGATATCACTTCATATGACAGGTATTGGAGGATGGGCCGTTGAAACTAGAGAAGATTCGTATGAGTAAAAACCTTGTGGATATGTAAACGAATCCATTGGCAAAAGAGAAGTTGGAGATACACTCCACTTCTATTGGTCTTCGAGTTTGAGACTTGAAGAGGAAAAAACAAAGCTAAGGAAAGGATCCAAGGATGACGCTGTACATGTTTAATGTATTAATTTATCTCCAAGTGGGATATTATTGATATTTTGAGCTTAATTACTTGAGTTTAGCATGCTATATCAACTTATTGGAAAACACAGTAACCGTCATCGATTATGAAGGGACCGACATTGGTCACCTATGACCGACATCAGTCATGTAAGTAGGAACTGTCATCAGTTAGGGTTAATCAGCATCGGTTACCTGTATGTGAGTGTTTTATTCAACCCACGAGAATTAGATCTAATTTTAGTATTAAAGTAGATCTATTGATTGTAATTGCATAGCCAAGTGCCCTAAGTTTATATAAGGTATTTATAAGCTAGAAAGATAGGGTTAGAAGAGTGAGTTAGTGATTATTGTGAAAATAATTGAGAGAGAGAGAATTCTTGGAGAAGGAGAAGCTTGAGAGAAAGAAAGTACTATACATCGTGAGAGGTGTGGAAGATTGTAAGTCTTCATTGTATATCTTCTGAAAGCTTTGGATAATAGATTGACTTGTTTCTTGGTGGATGTAGCCCACACTGGGTGAACCACGTTAAATTTGTTGTTGATTTATATCTCTTGTTTTGTATATTTCTTTTGGTAGAATATCCACTTTTACTGCATGTATGCTTAGATCTGATATATTATCTATACAACCCGTGTGCTAATCCCAACACGTACATATAGCTTGACATGCAGTAGAGTAGAGAAAAATTTGGAAGTACATTATTGTATTGTAAACGGTTAAGTTAATGTAATAAAAGAGAAATTACTGCGTTGGGTTTTTTCACGGAAGGGTTTTCCAAGATTATTTTTTTGTGTCATTTATGTTTCTCTGTTTATCTTAAACATTTTGTAAGTATAAATTCTCATTTATTTGTTTATTGGAAAAATTCTCTTCAATTCAATGATGTTAAGATTGCTTTAAACATTTCAATATTTTTTTTTATTATTGGCAAATAGTTTTTTGAAAGGGACTATACCCTTGTACACAAAGGTTCAGAAGCCAGAATTGAAAGTTAAAGCACAAGAGAAGGATCAAAATCCCGATAGAACAATTAAGCCCAACTGCAGAAAACAGACTGCAAAGCAACGAAAAAACAGCAGCAAAAAAACAACTGATGCACAACAAACAAACAACAATGGCCTGTCAACACCATTGGAAGCAATCTGCTATCCGACTAAGAAAAATGAGACCAATAAAACCCAGCCAGCCAATAGCAGAAATAAGAATCATCAAGGCGAAGTGTTACCCTTCAAAGTGGTAGATTTTTTCTTTTTGTTGACCGTAATCCACCCTGATGGAGCCTTCATGGTTGGAGAAGCAGACAAGGGAGGAGTATTTTCCTTAGTCACATTTGTCCCATTTGGAACAGCCACGTTGTTATCCAGAGAGAGATATTTATCATTTTCCATGCTGCCCTCAACAACTTGTGTATTTTTTATGTTGTTAACAACCTGAGTTTTGGATAAAGGTGTTTTCCTTGACTCTGGTTCATCTACTGCTTTAGATTCAAGATCCTTTCTATCCACAAAAATCAGGTGCTCCGGGAGTGCGTCTTTCCACCAGTTGCGCTTCTCATGTTGACATTTTTCCATCCCACAAGCAGTAGAGGTGTGTCCTAATCCAAAGCACCTTCTACATCGGAAAGGTAGACCTTCATAATCGAGAGTTTGTGACCAAGTTCTATTTTTCACTCTAAGGTCTATGGTAGTAGGAAGATTTTTATCAGTGTCAAGCTCCACCAGGATCCGGGCATAAGTAGTATGGGTGTAATTAGTTGTTTGAGAATATATGTGGAGTGTAGTACCCAAGGTATTGCCAATGGTTGTTAGACATTCATGACTCCAGAATTGGAGAGGTAAATGGGGCAGCCTGATCCAAACAGGTTTCCATGAGAATGTCTCTGTGTGCGGGTTAAAGGATGGGAACCAAGGTTTCATGATCAAATATTTTGACTCGCAGGTCCAGAGCTTGGAAGCAATGATGTCTTTATCAGCTATTGAAGAGAAAACCATAATGAAGATGCCTTTAGCACATGGATATAAGTCAATATTACCAGTTAAAGATGGAGTCCAATGCTTGGAGATCCACGCGTGAAGAACGGGAAGGCTGGGCCATAAACCCCCGAATCTACAAATTAGAGCATGCTCTTTATAGTAGATCTCAGATGAAATGACATCCTCCCCAAAAGTAATACATGGTGTGATGTCTACAGGTTTCATGGAGGATTCCTTGTTTTTTAAGACATCCTTGAAGGAGGTTTCAAGAGGCCCGCGCCTAATCTCATTATCCAGCAATGGAATAATAGGTAGATTTCCTTGCTTCAGCTCACCACAAACCTCACCTTTCCCAAGAACACCCCCAGATGGTGATTGAATATGGCTAGGGTTTGTAGAACCGTTTGAAACAGTCGCAGCATTGGTAAAGGCGAGGTCGATCCACGACCTAGGAGAAACCCCTGAAACAAGATTCGAGCCCCCACCGTCTGACTGAAGAGCTCCAGACTGATCTCGCAGATCTACATGGTTTGCAGGCTTGCGTGTAGCGAGAGCAAGGGCGCGCGTAGACACCATTAGGGCAAGGTAGGGCGCGAGGACGCACGTGTGGAGGGGGCACGAGGGCAGGCACGAGAGTTATTCTTCGGACTGAGCGCAGGGTGCGAGCAAAGGCGCAGATAGAGGCGCGGGCTGGGGTGCACCTGGACAGGCACGAGTAGAGGATTCGAGGAGGAGCTGAGGATTTTGCGAGCCGAGGCGCGCACAAGGGCGCGGACAGGCACAGGATGCCAAGAGAGTTATTTCTCTTAACATGTCAATATTAACATCATAGAATTGAAGAGAATTTGTCCAATAAACAAATAAATGAGAAGCTATACTTATCAAAATGTTCAAGATAAACAGAAAAACAAATAACATCAAGTTTGATATGTTTAAAGCATAAAAAGTATTATTTATTTGTGATTAAATTTGTTTTTTTTGTGCCAATCGTTAAAGTGTCAAGGTTAGTGTTAGAATTTATTTTCGTGTAGTTTGGTGATAAAATCATCAATAATTTAATTAGTTTTTAAAAATATTAAAAAAGATACATTTTTTATGTTAGAAATATTTTTAAGGTAAACAAATTAAATTAAATTGTGTCAATTAATTATATAATAAAAATGGAAGTATTTTTTTTCTGTTATGTGTTGATAATGTCATTGTAAGGTAACACTAAAAAATTATTTATTTATATAACACTAATAATTAGAAATATTTGAAAATTCTAAATTAAATTATTTACATTCAACAAATTATAGATACAAATAAAGTAGATATATAGTTAATTATTTACATTGAACAAATTATAGATACAAATAAAGTAGATATAAGTATATAACATTTACAAAATAAGTTGTAATGTTATTATTACAATATTTTAAGAGTTCTAAACTAACAAGCCATTATGAAACATCAACATTATGCATTAGAAACTTGAAAGAACTTCAAAATAACATTCATAACATTCATTCATCTACTCTTTTGAAAGCTAAACAAGGATTATCAGACTCTATGTATATCCTTAGCTGATCAAAGTCACTTGATAGTTGTTATCTTGATCACCAATCCCATTGTTAAGGATGGAGGTATCATCTAAACCATGGCTACAAGGCCTGTCTTGGTTAACTCCATTGTGTATTCAAAAAAATCATTGCGATGCAAAATATGAATTTGTTAAATGATATGATGCTTAGCTCCACTCTAATGAAATATTGATCTAAGATGAAATGCCTATAGTTTAGAAATATGAAGCTATATAAAGGTGTAAGTACGAAAAGAATATTAATTACCAGATGGGATTCCTTGATGATAATTTAACCTAATCCATTATTTTTGATGGATTTACATCCCATTACATCGTAGGGATAAAATCAAATATTTTAGGTTGAGTAAGTGGCTAAGCAAAAGTTAAGAGGGGTATGGAAGTTTACTTTAGGTGGCATAGTTTGATTTGTCCTTTAGGTTCGACTCATATGGGAATCCTGAAGGGGTACGATTAATCTAAACCAAGGTGATTAATTGATAGGGGTGGATGTAGCTTGTTAGCATGGTCTAGTCCCCTGAGGAGAAATAGTAGTCCTATCTATGCTAGTGACTTGGATTTTAGATCATAAGAAATGTATGATTCATATTAAGACCCCCCTAAATAAAACTTAGAATATTTTAGCGAATTTTTGAAATTGACCTTCGAAATAAATGGGGAATATTAAAAAAGATGTTTAATTGTTGTTTAAAGTTGATTTGACACAGGGCATAATTAATTTTGGTAATGTTTTGAAAGGTTGTTGGATATGAGTTCAGATGGTGTGGTCTAACAAGACCATGTTAAACAATTGTCTGGATGAATCGTCTATCAAACATTAGATGTTTAAATGTGTTCGACAAATTACTGGTTTCTACATGACTGCTCCTCTTTGGGTTGACATAATGACACACGTCAATTGTAGTGACCATATCTTTGACACTGGACAGATGTATGACATTTCTAGACGAAAGGTAAGACAATTTATTGGATGATCATCTTCATATGGTTAGTCTCCTCCATGACATGTCGCATGGGGTGATCTTAGAGGTCGATCTCTACACTGATAAGATGAAAATGGAATAGACAGGGAAGTATCTTCCAGGATGCCGTCTTTTGTCATATTAGAGGAATTGTTGTTAGATGATAATGATATAGAAGAAGAGTCAAACATAGGTGAGTCAGAGAATGCTATTGTTCTTGTCCATCTCTACATAATTGGTTATTGCATACATATCCTGAACCATCACTTTTTTTAGTCATGATGGTTATCTGTTAAATAACCATCTCAAGAACAGTGTAAGATGACCTTGAATCTCTCCACCCATAATTTGTCTGCCACGTGTCCTCATCGCTGAAACCCTCAACCTATATATATCACTACGATGTTCAATGTACTTTACAATTTTGACTAATATTTTTTACGAATGCTACAACATTCTCATGACTCCAATTTTCTACAAAAGCATCCCTAGCACCCACAACCAATCTGTCCAAACCTTTAGTCTTGACCCACCCTTTGATCCCCTCCCTCTCGTGCAACTTTTCAACAAAGCTTTCAATAATGGCTAGTTCCACAAGCCACTCCTACCCCCAAATTATATTACAAAAATCTCATGTGCCCTATGAAAATCATCACACTAATGAAACATTACCAAGAACACCTAAAGCCATAGATGTACAAACATAAAACACAGTTGTTCATGGGGCTAGATCAACATGCCCCGATTTGAAACAGACACTCATGTCCTTGATTACCGAAGATCAATTGTTACAACCTTGCATGATAGAATTTTTAATGTCTCTTTAATGGATTTTACATTTTCATTTTGAAACGATGCCCATAAGACATCCATCAATTAAGCATGGATGCCTCACCAGAGATGGATAGGATGTGACTACCAAGGCTATCTTAACTGATGCAGAAAAAAATATTTGGAATCTCATTACAATGTGCAGGTTGATGGTAAGATCAATTTTATTTTTCAATTATTTACTTTCTTAATATTATTTCGACTGTCCTATGCCATCTAACTTTTCTTTTGTGTTGTTGTAGTTGTATGATTAATCGATCAGAAAAGAGGACACTTGTTATAGAAGGTGTTACACATAATTTATTGTCTTACAATGATATCACTCTTTCAATCCAAGAGTTGTTTTGTAGGGTAGATCCACCAACATTCACGCATTGGGTTTCAATGTTTATTTTGGAAACTGGTAGCTATGCAAAAATTTAGAATTGGTGCATGAAAAACTGATTTGTCTAATCGAATTAAAGTAGATGTCAACAATGCTTGTCTAATATCAATGCGTTTGATAAATCGAAGAAAGTATTTTCTTGGTACCAATTATCTTCTTACTTTCTCTTATCAAGAAGCTTTCCACCAATTGTATGAACGAAAAATTATGACTGAAACAAAGGAAAAATTATTATCGATAGGTATTTCAGTCAAAGAATAACAAGTAACAATTAATTTTAAAAATCATAACAAATTAATCTATTTTATAATGCAATAATAACAAACAATAATTTATATTCTGCATAAGAAGAAATTGTAGTTACATAGCTCACAAGGAGGATGCATTTTCGGGGTAAATCCCCTCACAGAAGGATTTATGTTGATTCCGATATATTATGTGGAATCTCAGTACGATATACTTGACAGAAAATATCTAGGGGTTTAATCCTCCTCCTTTAGATACCTCCGAACCACCATTACCTCCACAATTTTCTATAGGTATTTATATTATTATTTATAACTAAGCTACTAGTAGGAATCACTAACAAGCTATATCTATTTTGTAAGTATTCAGAGTGTTTTAATATTTTTTAAATTTTTTATTTGCGACAACTTCTGACCTTTGACGGTGTAGATCAAACTCATGGAATTCATTGTCAAAATGACATGTATGGTCTCTTCTCCAACCATGCCACAGTAATTTATAATGTCTAATTTCTAGTGATAGGATCTCTCAATAGATCACTCATATCTTTAATTTACCAAGGTGATAAAAGAATAGGGTCAATTTTAAATACCATAGAGATAAATCTTCGTAAAATGCATGTGAATAGGCTAACCACAATAAAATTGCAAATAGGCCTCCAATAATGGTGCCATGGATGGTACAAAGGAATATGAAAATATAAAGGGATGAATAGAACATTCCAAGGTGACTCTAAAAGAACTAGTTTATTCAGCTACTGACAAGATCTGTAAGAGGTCATTCGTTCTTTAATTTACCAAGGTGATAAAAGACTAGGGTGCAAAAAAATACCCATAGAGATAAATTTCGTAAAATGCATGTGAGATAGGCTAACCACAATAAAATTGAAAGGATTAAAATGTGTGGATGACTTGCAGATGGGTAATTATTTTGACACCCATGAAAGGGATAGAAAGAACATCCATCTGTATGCTAATACCACAATTCCAATAAAATGATCTTTGTACATTAGGGATTTTGTTTTTGTACCATGTTTTAATGTCCACTCTCGGATGATTTTTTATGATCGAAAATTTTATTTTTGGGATAGTATGTGGACCACAATATGTCACTCTGCAGTGCTAAGATCCAACAATGATGTTCGTGACTTATTTTATAAGAGAGACTACAGTGTGCCAAAGTTTCTTATCAAATGTAATATTATCCCCAATCTACCATGATCATGCTCAAAGGCATTCATTGTTCACTGCCATAAAAATGATAACTGACAAGTTTTGAAACATGGGTTTCATATGAATGGGAGCTTGAGATCCCTATCCATAGGTTTCTATAATTTTTACCATGACTATGATGGGTGCATTTTAAGATGTGCATTGTTGGGAATTATAGAACATCTTAATGTTGAAGCCTATATGGTACTACAATTAATGGGCTAGAGACAAAAATCAATCTTACAATGGAGTGCTACAATTCTTATAGGAAATGTACAGCTAAATAGCATATGGTAGGAAATATGTTACATAGGTGCAACAACAAACTGTGAAATTCACATAAGTTTTCCAATAAATACATCCGGGAAGCATAACCAAATTAAATACAAATAAACAATAGTATTGTTAATGCAAAATCACAGCACCCCCAAATGAGTTCTAAAAATTTACTTTTCTAAGGTAGACTCATTTGGTGTGATTGCATAACATTGAACTTTCCCCAAGGTGTGGGACCTTGCAAAATGGAAAAGCTCTCCAGATTAAAGGTTGGTTCCTTATTCCTCTATTCAGGTGCATGCATGGGAGCTTGCAGAGGATTTATCTCTAAACCTAATCTAAAACTTGCCAAGGAGACATGGATAAGAAAGGGGTATAAGAAATAAACAATAACTAAACTACCAGGTGATGCACCAAAGGAATGATGAACACTTATTTTTATAATAGACACAAACCAAAAAAATGCATACAATAAACAAGCACAGATAGCCAGATATGTAATGGAAGACCAGATGAAAGCAAAAGAGACAAGAGAGGATCTAAAATCGATCACAGACGTGTTTTATTGCTCTGTAGATTGATACAATCCATTACAAAGTAGCCAAGAGGTAGAAACGTAATTACAATTTTGAGTGGAAGGCCTGAACCCCACAGATCCCTTTGCTAGAAGGAGGAGGGAGCCTGCAAAACAAAGAATGTCCAACCCTTTACAATGAATCCTCACCCCCATATTTATAGATTCAACCTGAAAGAAGAAAAGAGAGAGAAGCAGGAAAAGCAGGTTGAAGTTCAACCACCACTGTTAATGCCTCTGATGAAATCTCTCCCCCAAATCCATCTTTACTGCATCAATCCTTGGTTTCAGCAGCCTTGAAGGAAGAGGAAATGGTGGAAACATATCAAATCTGATCTGGTTGTTGAGGCAAGATGGATCCTGCATTGAAAGCCCGAAGATGTTTCCTCCATTTTTCTTCACCTAACCTCTTCAAAATTAAAGTTTCAGACCTCCATGACATGGGTGAGGCTGAGATCTTTCCAACGACATCAGATTTGTAATATTTCGAGCCCTGAGTCGAAAGATATGCCCCTTGAAGTTTGTATCGGGTCTGTATAGGAGGGTGGGAAAAATAGACACTGGCATCCAGATTGGAAAAATGGGTCCCCTTTCTTTCTTTGATTCCCACTTGGCTTTGACTCGGGCCCAGATGCTGAATTTTTCCTTGGGCGGAGTTACGGGCCATTTTGTCAACTTTTACCCCTTTTGAGATAACAAGGGGCAAAGAACCAACTTTTTCCCAATTTTGACAGTCTGCTTTTGATTCTGTTTCCTCTTATGCAGGATCGTGGTTGATCCAATATTTGGCATCATGGGGGTGAAATATGGATAACAATTTGGTGACTCACAGGGGTATCTACCTGCTAGATGAAAATACCAATTACCTTGTCATATCTATTGGGCATGGAGTCATGAGTGATAGCCTGCTACTGATCTGAATTTTGAAATTTGACCCCTAGGCCACTTGGAAACCCATTAGAAATGAAACTGATCTTGACCAAATGCCGAGTCCAAACACTGCATGAGAGCAACA
This sequence comes from Taxus chinensis, assembly GCA_019776745.2. NCBI lineage: Eukaryota > Viridiplantae > Streptophyta > Pinopsida > Cupressales > Taxaceae > Taxus > Taxus chinensis. The sequence continues at coordinate 657,461,959 of CM034146.1, forward strand.
AAACAACACCACACTATATACAAAATTTGAAATCATACATGCTCCAAATGGAACATGCAGAGCATGCAAAACACTTAGGAGAAAAGAAATCTACACTATAGCAAGACAATGTGCATAAGCACTTAGAGGAAAGAGAAAACTAAACTAATATGTATAGGGTGAGAACTCCCCTTTTAGTAGCAGTGCTTAAGATAGATCCCATTTACTGGAATCTGCAACTCTTCACCCTCTAATGTAGAAAATTGGAAAGCATTACTACTTTTGCATCTTGTGATCATATAGGGGCCACTCCAGATGGCATCAAATTTGGAATGCCTTCCTGGTTTTTCTCGATCTACATCCCATTTCAAAACTAGGTCTCCTTCCTGGAAGGTCCTTGCTTTTGTCTTCTTGTCAAAGAATTTCTTGATTGAAGCCTGATTCTTCTCTATTGCTTGGAGAGCATGCTCTCTGGTTTCTTCTAATTCCATCAGCTCCACATACTTGGCCTCCATTGGTCCAAATTCAGACATCTCTAGTTGTTTCAAAGCTCCAATGCTGGCAACTCAAGTGATATAGGCAACACTGCCTCTTTCCCATAGACGAGCTTGAATGGAGAGTTGCATGTAGATCCCTTGGGCATTATTCTATCAGCCCATAAGGCTGTTTTGAGCTTTGTGTGCCAAGTCCTCTGATTCTCATCAAGAGTTCTTCTGATGATCTTTAGCAGGTTCTTGTTTGTGGACTCATCCTGGCCATTACCTTGAGGGTAATAGTTTGATGAAGTACTCAAATAAGTCCCATTCTTGATGGCCCATCCTGTGATCTTGGAACCTATAAATGCTAATGCATTGTCTGATATGATGGTGGCTGGCACTCCAAATCTGGTCACTATCCCTTCATAGAAATCTAGGATACTAGACTCATTTGCTTCCTTGAGTGCCACTGCCTTGGTCCATTTGGTGAAATAATTTGTCGCTGTCAGGATCCATTTGTGACCTTGGCTTGAGTTTGGATTGATGACTCCAATGAAGTCCAATCCCCATTGCATGAAAGGTTGGTTGACTGAGATTGGGTGCAATGGAAGTGCTGCTAGCCTTTCCTTGCCTTTGAAGAATGCACAATTCTTGCACCTTTTGATCCATGTGTAGCAGTCACTAAACACTTCTGGGCCAATAATATCCTGCTTTCATGATTTTGAGTGCTATCACTCTTGGAGAAAAATGGCCTCCAACTGCTTCAACATGGAATTCTTGTAGCACTCTCTCCACCTGATCTGTCCCAATGCATCTCAGCAGAATGCCATTGATGTCTCTTTTGAACAAGACACCATCAATAAGAACATATGGGATGGCTTGTAACCTGAAATGCCTTCTTTTTTCTTTACTCATCCCATGAGGACACATGCCTATTCGAAGGAAGTGCACCATGTCTTGGGTCCAACAAGGAGCAGGTACATCATCTCTCCCTTCTTCTTGATCATCTTGTAGAACAAAACAACCTCCTTTTCACTGTCTATTTCATCTTGTTGACCTGAGGCTAGTTTTTCACATAACCCCTTCCCATGGACCAGCTTGTGACCTTGATCTCAATGTCATATTCCATGACATGAGTGATCCATCCTGCACGCTTTTCATTTAGGTCCTTGTTGAGAAGGAATTCTTTAACTCCTGCATGGGAGACCAATAGTTGGATTTTGTTGTTTGAAACCAAATGCTTAAACTTCTTCAATCCTCTGATTACCACCAGGACCTGCTTCTCAATGAAGGAGTACCTTACCTCATAATCTTCCAAACTCTGGCTAAAGAAAGCAATTGGCTGTTCTGTACTTTCTTTGTTCTGCTGCACCAAGATTGTAGAAATTGTGTCGCTACCACCAAAGGCATACAATATGAAGTCTTTGGAAAAATATGGGTTCACAAGAGTTGGGGCTTGTGATATGGCTTCTTTGATAGCCTCAAAACTTACTTTTCCTTCAGCTGTCCACCTGAATGTTAAGCTCTTCTTCAACATCAACGTTATTGGCTTAACAAGGGCAGCAAAGTTTGGAACAAACCTATGAGACAAAATTGATTTTTCCCAAGAAGCTTTGAAGAGCCTTCTTGTGACTTGGCAATGGCAATGCTCTTATTGCTTGAACTCTTTTCGGGTCAATTGCCAATCCTTCCTTTGATACGATATGGCCTAGAAGCTTGCCTTCATGGGCCAAGAATATGCATTTTTTGGGGTTCAGTGACACCCCAAAACTCCTACATCTTTGAAACACTTGCCTTAGATGGAAAAGGTGGTCTGCTGCATTCTTGGAAAACATAGTAATGTCATCCAAATAGATCAACACTATTTTGTTGATCAACCCCTTGAATGCCATATCCATTGCCCTTTGAAAAGTGGCTCCAGCATTGGATAATCCAAATGGCATTTTACTATAGGCATAGGTGCCCCATTTGGTGGTGAAAGCTATTTTGAATTGATCATCTTCTTTCACCATGATCTGGTTGTACCCTGAGTAGCCATCTAGGAGGGAGAACCTTTCTGACCCAGACACTACTTGCAAAATCTGCTCCATTGAAGGGAGTGGGTAGTGGTCTTTGAGGGAGGCTCTATTCAAATCCCTGAAGTCAACACACAACCTGATTTCTCCATTTTTCTTCCTGACTGGGACCAGATTTGCAACCCAGCTTGAGTGTTTGATTGGAAATATGATGCTTGCCTCTATCAGCTTGTTCAGCTCCTTCTTCATCAGAGGCTCAATATGTGGGTTGACTGGTCTCTGCTTCTTCCTAATGGGCTGAGTAGCTGGATCTAGTTCTATTGTGTGTTGTGCTAGCTTTGGATTGAAACCCCTTAGGTCCTCATAACTCTAAGAAAACACATCAGGGAATTCTTGGAAAAGTTGTATGAATTCATACCTTTCTTGTTTGGTGGCCACTTTACCAATTTGAAGTGTTTTGTCTTCTCCAACTGGGATTGACTCTGAATCTTCTCCCTTTGATCTGCATGTTAGCCTTCTCTTTTCTGAATTGATCATTAGGATTGAAAATAGATTCCAGTGTCACTAAGCCTTTGGGAAGCTTGTTTGTATGCAGCTGTACTATCTGATTCCCGTACTTCTGCTCTAGTCTGCTCTGGTTTATAACTGAGAATTCAGCTTCTTCTTGTAGAAAGTTAATGATCTGCTGATCATTCTCAAACACCTACCAACATGTATTATTATCTGGCACTACTGGCCTCACAACCACATGGATATGTGGCTATTCTCTGTCCCTCTTGATGTTGTCAACCACATCAAACGTTGCTCCAACTACTACAAGTCTATCAACAGCTTCATTCTCCTTCCTGGGTATGGACACAATACTGAAGGCCTCAAAATCCTCCATGAGATCTACATACCCTACTCTTGTAGTTCTTGAGTAGGTCATTTTTGACAGCATTTAGTCCTCTGACTTGATTGGCAACCAGTTCACTGTCACTGAATACTTGCAAGTTCTTGATTCCTAGCTTCCTTGCCCAATGAAGACCTTGGACTAAAGCCTCATATTCAGCAGTGTTATTTGAGCAAGTGAAACTAGAATCTGAAGGCTGAATAATATCTCATACCTCTGGGGGACACAATCATGGCTCCTCCTCCAGCTCCTTGTCTACTCCTTGAACCATCAAAGAACAATTGCCATACCTCATTGTCATCCTTGTATTCTGGCTTGATTAGGTCAGGAAGAGGCTGGTTCTCTTCATGTAGGTAATAGACACCTAGCTCAGATTCTTCCATTTCCCTATAGGGGTCAAAAACATGACTTTTGTTGGCCCAATCATCAAGATTCAAGTCTGGGATACATCCCACCTTGGTATTTGCTTCATAAGTGCTTAGGAGGTCCTCTTGATCAAAAGCTGAGTAGTTGGCATTGATTGGGCTAGGCACATAGGATTCAATATGATAATCAGCAATAGGTTCAGATCTGATTGTGGCCTTCACTCCATACCTTGTCCTAAAGAGCATATGTGATCAATCAACAGATAGGTAGCCTCCAATTTTGGCAGTGAAGTCCCTGGACAGACACAAAGTAAAATGTGGTGGCAAGTCTATGATTGACATGTTTTGTAAAATAGTCACATTAGGGAAAGTGTGTAGAGTGAGACTCAGATCCTTGATGATTCCCACAGTAGTCACTATTGTCCCATCTAATTGGACTACTCCTCTAGAGATGACCTCATATTGGAGACCCAACTGATCAGCTATTTGTTTGGGCATCACAAAACTACTAGCCCCAGAATCAATCATACAATTGTGTACTAATTTGTCTCCAATAATTAATGAGACATAGAAGGGAGGAGGTCTCATGTTTTTACCTTGTTGTTCTCCATGGTTCCTCCTAGGTTGAACTACATTGGCAAGCACTCTTTCTTGCTGGTTAGGGGGGTGATTTGAACTTGACCAATTCTGCATGGTAGTCTGCAACAGATCCCTCTACCCTGGAATGGCCAATGACTCCCATAGTGAAATTTTCACACTTTATCCTTTTCATCTGCTCAATAATATTGAATGTGTTGTCCTTTTTCTTGCCCCTTCCCAGACACATTTCTTTCTTGCACATGGGCTGTTACATCTGGTGCTTGACTAGGTTTGGGAGACGGTGGTCTGGATTGGTTCAGCATGTTGGGAGTTGTACTTAGAGCACCAGGATCTTGTGGAGTGATGGAAGATTGAGGGTCACCTGAATTCAGTGGCTGATACCTCTCCAATACTTCTCTTTTTGGACCGTGTATTGGCAACTACACTTTGAGGAGGGGACTGATTCATCCCACAGAAGTCTTCAACCTGCCAGTTGACAAACATAGTCTCGTTTGGGGGGCCACCTTATTGAGATCCTTGTTACTGATCTTCCTCTTGGCCAGGTTCTTATGGCACCATACTGGTTTGCACCATCAAGGCCTGATTTAGAGCACCATTAAAGCACATTGATTGGTTATGTGGTTGTCTGCATGGAAAACACCAATCATATTCCTGTGCCATATTGTTCTGTGCAAGGAACCAATGCCCTTGATGTTGAAGCTGTGTTAGGATCATATGGCCTGAAAGGTCTAGCAGCTTGGGGTTGTCCTTGGTTCTGGCTCTGATTCACAGTTTGAGGTGGTGGCCTATTGTGCTGATACTGGGGTCTGGCTTGATATTGAGCCTGGGGCTGGTATGGCCTGAAACTCTGAGCTTGTTGTCTTTTGATGGTCACTAGCTCATTCCCAAAGTTCTGAAATTGCTTCATCACCACTTCCTGAAACTCTTTAGAGGCATTAGATGATGAAGTGGAAGCTTCAGCTGAGCTTTGACTCCTGGGGGTGGGTATAGGAGCTAATGTAGGCACTTGGCTAGTATCTGGGCTTCCTAACTCAGGGTACAGAGGCATGGATGGCCTAGGAGTGATTTTTCCAGCTTGAATCAAATGGTTCTCAGCCCCTATGGAGAGGCTATAGGCTACAGGTAATGTAGTGCCCCCCATTGACTGAATCATCAGAGAAATATCAAAATTTAAAGCCCTAAGAAAGTATAAGAAGGCACCTTCATTAGTGGGCTTTACTGCTATTGGAATCCTATCCCAAGGTCCACTAGAATTTGAGGTTGAAGTCTGTCAGCTGCTCATTCGGGGCTCTCTTGATTGTTGTTAGTTGCTCCAACAAAGACAAGTTATCACCTTTTTCCCCAAACTGATTGTGAAGAGCCATGCACAACTGGTTCTAGTTCTGGATAGAGCCTGTTGTAAGACTCCTGAACCATTGTGAAGCTTTCCCTTTGAATGAAGAGGTGAGTAGCTTGACTGCAATGTCCATCTCATGGATCTCGTGGATTGTACAGACATTTGCAATATCTTGGACATGGTCACCAGGAGAAGTTTGATTTTCCCTAGTGAAATGTGGGATGCTCTTTAATGCTGCAATCAGAACTGGGTTTTGTGCAATCAAGGTGAGTGGACTACTACCGGTGAAGTTGACATATGGATTTGGTTGTGCCATTCTGATTGGCCTAAGAACCCTTGCAGACTGAAAGAAAGGCCTTACAGGTGGAGGTGTTGAAAAGGTTTTGCTTGGTGGAGATGGAGACCTTTGAACTCTTCTTCCTCTCCTTTCTCTGCCTGGGGATAGATGCAAGTATTCAAATATACCTTCTTTCCTTGCTCTAGACTGGGTTTTTCTCATGAATCTCCCAAGCTTGGGCTACTGAAACCAAGTAGATTTGTTTCTTTTGGAGTCGCCAGATGTACAATTTTAAGGCTTCTTAAAAGCCAGAATCACAACAAGTGTACATCAATCCCTACTGTAATAAGATGGAGACTTCTTAGTCCCACCGGGTGTGCCAAAACTGTTAATGCAAAATCACAGCACCCCCAAATGAGTTCTTAAAATCTACTTTTCTAAGGTAGACTCATTTGGTGTGATTGCATAACATTGAACTTTCCCCAAGGTGTGGGACCTTGCAAAATGGAAAAGCTCTCTAGATTAAAGGTTGGTTCCTTATTCCTCTGTTTAGGTGCATGTGTGGGAGCTTGCAGAGGATTTATCTCTAATCCTAATCTAAAATTTACCAAGGAGACATGGATAGAAGGAATATAAGAAATTAAAACAAAGCTAAACTACAAGGTGATGCACCAAAGGAATGATGAACACTTATTTTGCTAATAGACACAAACCAACAAAATGCATACAATAAACAAGCACAGATAGCCATATATGTAATGGAAGACTAGATGAAAGCAAAAGAGACAAGAGAGGATCTAAAATTGATCACAGACATGTTTTATTGCTCTGTAGATTGATACAGTCCATTACAAAGTAGCCAAGAGGTAGAAACATAATGACAATTTTGATAGAAGGCATGAACCCCACAGATCCCTTTGCTAGAAGGAGGAGGGAGCCTGTAAAACAATGAATGTCCAACCCTTTACAATGAATCCTGCCCCCGTATTTATAGATTCAATTTGAAAGAAGCAAAAGAGAGAGAAGCAGGAAAAGCAGGTTGAAGTTCAACCACAGTTGTTAATGCCTCTGATGAAATATCTCAAATCCGTCTTTACTGCATCAATCCTTGGTTCGGCGCCTTGAAGGAAGAGGAAACAACGAAAAGAGATTGAATCTGATCTGGTTGTTGAGACAAATGGATCCTGCATTGAAAGCCTGAAGACATTTCCTCCATTTTTCTTCACCTAGCCTCTTCAAAATTAAAGTTCGAGACCTCCATGACATGGGTGAGGCCGAGATCTTTCCAACGACATTAGATTTGCAATATTTCGAGCCCTGAGTAGAAAGATACGCCCCTTGAAGTTTGTATCAGGCCTGTACAGGAGGGCGGGAAAAATAGCTCGAAAAATGGGTCCCCTTTCTTCATATTCCCGCTTGGCTTTGACTCGGGCCCAAATGCTGACTTTTTCCTTGGGCAGAGTTACGGGCCATTTTGTAACTTTTACTCCTTTTGAGATAACAAGGGGCATATAACCAACTTTTTCCCCAACAATCCGCTTTTGATTCTGTTTCCTCTTATGCGAGATCGTGGTTGATCCAATATGTGGCATGGGCGTGAAATATGGACAATAATACATTTATGTTTTGCAGGAAAAATATGAAAATTTAAAGAAAGAAGCAATTGCATTTAATACACATTTGAAGAATGCTCACAAAAGCTTGAATGCATTTATACAATTGAAAGAAAAACCATTATTATTAAATAAAAAAATAGTACATTGAGAAATATAATCAAGGATCATAAGATGGATCCAAAAATGTTATTGAAAGAAAATACAGATGTTGATCCAACACTATTGTCGTCAGGAGATGTTGCAAGGGGAGAAGCAAAATATTCTTGAAAATATCAATAACACAACACAAGATTTGCAGAAATAAAGTTTTTTAGCACAAATCATTATACAAACTGAGAAAACTCTGCCTCTGTTACAAGAAGAAGCTCAGGATGAGTGGACACCCATTATTGGCATGTCTTCCCTAGAACCCTTGTTGTATACCTTTAACCATAACATCAATATCATTTATGTTGAATTTCATTATGAATCCGAGAGAAAATAATTTGATCCGAAGAAAAATAAATTTATTGACAATGAACAACCCAAACTAAAAATCACCATAGTTCCTATTGGAAAATTTCCCACCCCTAATATACCTCTCCAACTAGCACTTGAACCTAACACTTTTATGGTTTCGTTTTTTCAGTCTCTTATCCTTGATCTTTAGTGCAACCTAGAACTTGAGCCACCAACCATAGTGGTTCCTTTCATTAGACCTCCAACTATAGAATTGAGTCTTCCTCTTTTTTATGACATATTTTCTCCCACCTATTGTCACACCTATTATAGACTCCTCCAACAAGTCTATACCATTTTACACATGGCATGATGCATTTGATAATGACATTAAATATTTTTGAGCCTACATAATGTGCACATGAAGTAATTTCAAGTAAAAGTATGCGAAGAACAAAGTTAGTGACATCCACATTCTCCCTCTTATCCATAAAAAAATTTATTTGCATCGTGGTCTCTTCTCCCCTTATGATTCCACTTGTCAAGTTGTGTGACAACAAGTCAGCCACATATACGTTCTCCACCACCTCGAACTAAAGATTTGGTTTTCCATTTTCCTAATATTTTGGTTATTAATCACATGGACCATGCACCCTCACATACACTTTTTTGACCAATTGGATAACAAACTCCTCATTCTACCCTTTTCATCAAAAGGTATATAATTCATTTATCCCTTCTCTCACTCCTTTGACAGATGACATTTTCCAAGAGTTCCTCCCTCAGATATTCATGAGGGTGGAATAAAATATGGTAGCAACACATCATGACATACACTAGAAAATATCTAAGGTCCATGAAGACATTAAGGACGATATGATCCATACATGGTATGACATGCAACGATGGGTTTATGATGTGATAGGGGATGTTTGTAGTTCCATTGCACACTCACTCTTATTTCATTTACTTGTTCATCAGATCTTACTATGAAATTTACTCCACTGCCCAAATATCTTATTTTGCTTTACTTTTACAACATGTCTTTGCTACTTTTTCCCTTTGATTTTATACAACCACTTTCCTCTTTATGAGCTATTTTAGTAATTTATTATTATTTACTTTACGTTTACAACCCACATTTCATATCTTATACCCCTCGAGTGCATATGGCCATTCTTATCTTTAAAATCTACTTTGGTAATTTACTTACTTTTACCAGCTCTTTTTACAACCTGCCTTTGATATCTTATTCCTCTTTGGTTTAAATTATTCCTCTTTGGTTTAAATGATCATTGTCTTCTTTATGAGCTACTTTGTTAATTTTTTTTTGCAAACTCTTCTTATAACTTGCCTTTGACATCTTTTCTATCTTGAGTTTATTCTGTCATTTTTTTCCTCTTATGATCTTTTTGTACATTTTTATCACATTTATGACTCTTCTCACTTGAGTTATTACAACTTTCTATGCTTGTGTTGAACCTATCGTATATTTACACTCCATCTTATGACATTTCTAATGATCTACAATTAGTACACTGTTAAGTTCAAATATATTTCAATCTTCATTCCCTATGAAACAATATTTATTTGTGGTCAACTACTAGCTTTATCCTTCATTGTATCACAATCCTTCCTTGCACTTTCACTTTTTCAGCCTTTGCTCTCACTTAAGGCACATTTAGGTACGTTGAAGATGAATGTACACTTCCTTAGAGTAGGTCTAGAGGTACCTAAACATTATAGTTGTAGGTCTTCCTTTATGGTGGTTAAGTGTAAACTCTCATTTGATCAACATTCTAAATCATATGGATGAAGAACAAAAAGACCAAAAAAGTTAAACAACTAGCTCGTGAAAAGAAAAAGCAATAATTACAACACAAAAGTCAATCACAAAAAAGAAGATGTGGTATCATTTGGTATGCTCCTATCCTAGTTGAAAGCTCAAACTCCACAATTGGCCTTGTCATAAACCTTGAGTTCCTTTGGGGTGTAGTAAGTTTTTTTGACCAGGGTATGAGGCTAGATATCTACCATTTAATGCCCCTCCCATTTCATACTAGTACATAATTCTTGTACTTGGCATATGGTTCATTTATTAAGGTCTCGAGGAATGATGAAAATGTCTTGGGAAAGTAGGAACTTTTATTTTTATTACATCTCATAGTTGACATGTGATATATTTATACCTCACAAGATTTATGTGTTGAACAAAGTTTTTTTTTTTTGAAAATAAAAAGCGACAATTCTTCAATGAAAGCCCCAAAAATACTATAATAGATCATCAAATATAACAATGAATGATCATTTTACTTGCAAAAACATCTTATTTACCATAAGTAGTAGTTTTAAGTGTTTTTCATATGCCATGCACCACTATATAATACATTGATTCACTACATCACATTCCTCTCCAATTAAATGGGATATGCAAAGACATATTCTTCGTGCATTTCAATGCTAAAAAAAATAAAAACATATACATTTGGAAGACAACTATAACACCACTTACCAAGAACATTACACTTATAAAAACCTATTGACCAATTAATTAAAAACTTAAATCATTTATACACAATATACATAAATTGAGTAGTCGAAATATCTTAAGATGATTGAATGATATCATTTTCTCCACCCCTTTCCCTCCCCCGTCGTGATTCTTATATGTCCCAACATATTCAATGGATTAAACACCATTTTATAATATTTTTGGAATGTGGCGCCCTATAGATATGGGTCTGGGCCTGCCAACTCACCTAACCGCCACCCTGGCCGACGGCCCTCGGGGCCCTATAGATATATGGGGGCATCTAGAGTCTAGTCTAGGCCCCCAATTCTATATAGATACCACGCCTACAAACTCAATCACCATTAATGCAACCCTACTTCCACATTTAGTTGGAATGTATTGTGGTTCTTGCTACCACACAACAAATCACTTACAAGTAAATACAACACTATTTATTTCAACCCAAAAAAAACCTGGAACCAAGCAATAAGAAAAAATGATGTCAACTATATATTTCAACAATGCAATAGCTCTTAAAAATGCCTTAACAATCAACATCAAAATTGACATGTGGGACAAACAACGCAATGCAAAGCACACTCAAGAGAAATGCACATTATTCATGATGTTGCTAAATGCCATTGGATACTACTACACAAATGATAGAAGGTTTCATAAGGAATATCCCTTGTTCACAAAGGAAATAATGGTGCAAGAATGGTGTTGGGAAAAAAACATATATTGAAGGTTGCATAATAACTAATTATAAGGTATATACCTAATTTTTATGGGAAAAGTTTGAATTTTGTTGAACTTTCTTCTTGTATTGATTATTTTTACATTGGAAATATAGACATGTTTTTACATTATTTTATAAATTTGTATATATCGTCCAAAAACAGAGAATAGAAAGCCCTCTCCACTTTATCCGCTCACATATTTATACATTCTTTTTAAAAACTAAAATGATAAATACATTATATCAAATTTGATGACATTTTTCCCCAAACTTTATTCGTTGAAACACTTGAACCAAACTTTATCCTTGTCGAACATAAACACTAACTTGAAGCTTGACTTGAACGGACAAAAAATCCAACATAAAAATTGGTTATTAGATAATAGAATCATATCTAGAACAAGGAAAGTGATGATCCACTTCAACCTTAAATACACTAAAGAAATATGCATCAATTGAAACTGTGTCCTCGTGGAACATGATGTAGAACTTGAACCTTACGACTTAGGCAGATAAAAAATCAACATAAAAACCGGCTATTACATAATAGAATTTAATGTAGAGCAAGGAAAGTGATGATGTACTTCAATTTTAAAGACAGTAAAAGAATTATGCAAAATTTAAAAGAATACACTTCTAATGTCTCATAATTGCTTTTAACAAGATTATTTCGCTGATCCTTTGTCATTAGAAACCATAGGACTATAAGCAGATCAGGAATGGGACTACGTAGCTATTAAAATCTTCCTAAAAGAAGGACATGGCCTACTCTATTACCTTCACTAAAACATATAAGTTGGTGATTCAAATCTCCAAAGAGGATCTATTAAGATTTACGCAGCAGCACACAATGAGAACATTAGTCCAGAAAACATTCCCAGGCAAGCTTGCCAAAAGATGCTACCGCAGATTTGAAAAGCTGCCAAGAGTTCAGTGTCTCCTTGAAGAGGTCAAACAATGGCCGAAATCTCAAAAGAAAATTTCAAGACCTACAGAGTTATGGACACAACTAGGTCCAAAATTGCAAAGAAAATGGATCTACACTAGAAACCAACAGGACTTGTAGATGCAATAATGATGCCAAGAGAATATTTAATGGTTGTTTTCCCCATCAGAGAGGAAAGAAATGAAGTCCCCATGGAAGGATTATAAAGTACAAAGCCAGTTTGTGTCTAATTACATCTCCTTCCTAGTGAGTCCTGGGGAAAAGTTGCCCTGAAAGGGATAGGTGGCATAATCAGAATATATATAACAGCATCAGTGCTTGCAATTCAGCAACTTGTTTGGAGGGTTTGCGGGCGGAAGCTATTCTCATGATAGAATGCACCCTAAACGACATACATGCCGATAAAAAAAGCATAAATGTATCATAAACGACATGTGTGCCCATGCATGTGTGGGACCCGCCGAATCTGTCAAATCATGAGCGGTTGTTCTTTTAAATATAGAGGAAAAAAAATTAACTGTTGAAATGTTTGCCACATATGCGTGGAAGGATAGGGGCATCTATGCCCATAAGTGCATTTTATCGGGAGAATAGCCTCCGCCCATTAGTCTCTGTCTGGAACAAACATTCTGGTGGGGGTAGGGATGCATAGTATTCTCTTGTTATTTCAAATCAAGTTTATCTAACACTTTCAAGCTGATTAAAAGAGATCCCTCTCACCATTTGACATGGATTCAGTCACAAGATATATGAGAATTGTGCACATATTAGGATCTTCTTAAAACACATTTTGGTTGAGGATACTAAAGAAGATCCTAATACTCAGACTTAACTATTCATCTACTACATGAGTTTTTCTGTAAGCAAAGAACTGAAACAAGGAGAGATCTGTTTATATGTTTTCCCAACAACAAAATAACGTAAGTGACAAAAGAAATGTATGTCGTGTACGTACAATCTCCATTGTATAAATTAAACTCTCAACAAATTGATTGAGACATTTCATCCTCGTGATGTCTTCTCTTGGACTTCTGTCTGGTATTATAAAGCCAATATTTCAGAGTGGTGGGTTCAATTCCAACATTTTCACACACTGCATCAATGTCCTCTTTTGCCAATCCAGCCAATGTCCATCCTACTTCCATTGCAAAATCATTCAGTTTGGTGATCTGTTCTGTGCTGAATCTGGTTCTCTTCCTTTTCTCCTTCCTCTCGTTGAATGCCGATTCAGATAACTGAAGTAGGGGTGATCCCCCTCCATTATTATCAGTATTCACTGTATTAGTACTGCTCAAAAGATGTTTTGTATTCTTGAACTGATTTAGAAGTGAAGAAGAACAGTCAGAATTGCCCCCATCCTTGATTTTATTGGGTGCCCCTCCTTTGGTCAGCAGGTTCACACTCTGCAGAGTAGTGAGGCAATTAGCAGTAACAAGCAGAGAATTTGCGGACTTTCTTAAGCCATCCAAACATTTGAGAAAGGAAGAAGGATTCAAAATCTGTTCATATTGATGGGATTGGGATTGAAGGGCACTTGCAGGAAAGTGTACTTCTCCCTGACCCTTAATTACACTCATGGCCTGATTAACACTAAGAGTTACCTCATTTGCAGAGCTCTTGATGGCAGAAATGCAGTCATGGGTTCCTCTGAGCCTACCCTCTTCCCCACCTTCACCTTTATTTCCAATTTCGACGCCATTTTTATCACAGAGCACACGGCGGTGGAAGTTCCTGTGACACTGGCATGCAGCACACAGTAGAGAACCAGCACTGGCACTGCTTTCTCCTTTTCCTTCTTCCTCCAAAGGAGGCATGAATTCCCCACACCCATCAACCACAGTACAACCCTTTTCAGCAGCCATGTTTCTCTGGCATTCCCTGTAAAAGTGAACACACTGCTCTTGCTTGCTAGAGGCCTCTTTGGCCTGCTGTTTTTCCTCCTCCCAAGCACCACATCTTTCCTCCATTGACTGCCCTTCTGATTCCTCCACTGAAATGCACCCTGCATTATTCTGGTCTGCACTCTGCTGCTGCTGATGATATGTATTAGGCGGGCATGTGCTCTGTTGCTCCTGCATTTCGCCTTGATCGAAATCCCACTGCGCCACCATTGAATCCTGCGTGGGTACCATTTCAGCCCCTTGTGCCTGTGCATTCTCACCCTTCATAGCCTTTTCTTGGACCTCAGAATTCACTAAAGTAGGCTGTGAAGGTGGAAGTGTATTGAAGTAGGAATGGCCATTTCTCATTCCCAAGCTCTCAACACCCACAACGCGCCCTGCCCCTGCAGGATCATCAAGCATTGGCCACCCTAGTAATTCCCCCTTACCACCTTCACTCACAGGCTCTGCTCTCACTCCGTAATTCACACTTCTGTGATCATGCTGCTGCATTCCCATTGCCATTCCCATTCCTGCGCCCATCCCCATCCCCATTCCCATTCCCATACCCACTCCCATGCCCATTCCCATTCCTCCCAAGGGGGCCATGGAAGGCATACCCAATCCCAATCCCAACGACTCCCTCCCATTAGACTGGGAATGATCCACACCCATGGTATTCCAGTGACTATCATTTGAATTAAACATCTTCTGCTGCTGTTGCTGTTGGGGGGTTGTTTCCTCCACCTCTGCCTGGTCGATATTGAACAGGATTCACTGCCATGCTGTCCACCATTGAAGTTACCATAAGTGGGTTCTCACAAGTAAATGCAGATAAACCCATTCAACCTTCCTTACAAACAAACACTACCAATCTTAATCGGAATCCCGATCCTTATAGAATTATGCACTATACACAGAAGCCTGCCCTTGCCCTTGCCCTTCAAGAAGAAGCAATATTAATGATATGTGTAACTAGGCTTGTATTTTTCCCTTTGCTGTCATTACTTATTTATGGAAGCTTTCCAGTGAATTGGCAAAGGTTCTCCAATGCAAAGAGAAGAGAATGAGAGGCTGAAGAGAAGAGATCCTGATCCTGATCCTGCTCCTGCTCCTGCTCCTGCTCTTGCCCTTCGTCCCCGTTACACAACTAACTTTCCTTCAACTATTAAACCTTCCATGGATTTCTCCACCCAGGAAGTTACCCATATTATTTTTACGATCCAAACGGTTATTCATTTTTCCAAAAAACGGTTGACACAACGCAAAAAAAAGCTCCATAGAAAATGTAAATCTTAATAGTTATTATTATTATTATTTTTCTATTTTGATGAAAAGAGATCTTATATTATATTAATGCAATAAGATACAAGATAGCCTTCACCAAAAAAGTGGGTGGTATGAGAGCATGCCCCAAAACCACAAGCAAACAACGAACAAACTAGGCCGAGCCTATGAGAACAACAAACAAACTAGGTAACGCCTAGGAAATCACTAGAACACAAAATTAAGCAACAACAACAAACATTCCCGAAGCAGGAGGATCATAGTCATCCGGCTAGCCCGAACTTGGGAGGTCCTTGCCGACATCCCGAATGTGCCAACCAATGGGATTTTCTTCTTCATTTTCCGCCTCCTCCCGAGTGGGGATGATGAGAGAGAGGTGGGGGAACTTGTCTGAGGGTGGTGGTGCGGTGGGGGCAGATTCTAGCCATCCAGTGCATGCGCGTCGGGGGCAACAGGTGAGCCCCACCCGAGTTGATGAGTAGGATGGGACCCCCAGTCTTGTTGGTGAGTTGGTGGCGAAGTGACTCCTTCGATGTTGAGGGCAAGGCGAAGTGATGAGCCCGATTGAAAGAATGCCATTAAGAACTGACCGTGACCACCACCACGGCCATGCAGCGAGGAGCGCCGAGATGGCGAGGCTGGCTCTCGGGCGACATTGCACGAGGCATCCCCCTAGTGCCATAACAGAGTCTGTAGGTGGTCCACCTCTAGGGAAATTTTGTTAGCCTGGACTTGAATCTGCAGTAGCACATTGGAGATAACAATAGACTTGTTATACACATGAAAATTGCTGATCAACTTCAGAATTAACAAAGAAAAAAACATTTCTTTCTTTCCATATCCAAAACAAAATTTCCCCTCTAAAAACATGCCAAATCTGGGTGAACATAGGCAGAAGCTTTGGGTTATCTCCTAAAAGGATATTCTGCCAAGTAAAACAAAGGTTTGAGAGGAAAGAAAAATGAATGTATCCAATTCCAAGCAAGTTGTGCTTTCAGACAAAACTAGAAGAGATGCATTAAAATTTCCAAGTGGCCACATAATGGGCACTTGGGTGTTAGGACCCCAATTTGAACAAGTCGAGACCCCACTGGAAGACCTTGGTGTAGAATACACCACAGAAATGGGCAATTTTAGGCTCCATCACAGATAGACCAAACAATTTCAAATCACCTGCTCCAAGAAGACGGAGTGGAATGAATCCCCCATCAAGTGTTGAGTTTTTTAACCATGGGAAGATGAGGTGAAAGCCAGCGGTAGCCTTTACTGTATGAATAATTATGAAATGGGGTATCAACATACCATTTCCAGTCCATCCACCAAGGGCGAGAGGAGTGCACAAAAATCTTGTGCAACATGTGGTCAGGGACCGAATTGAACACTTCAGTGATACCGACCTGATCCTGGTTGTTAGCCAAAACCGAGCTTTAAGCTTAGACCAAGAATACCAGGATTGAGAGTGTTTACAGAATAAATCTTGGATGGTGCAAATTCCGTGCTTGAAAAGTTTGAGTGCGAGAATCCCCGGGATATCTGCGAAACACTTATCCTGAGCCTGAAATATCGACGACCACCAGAGAGAATGATGGTTAATGGAGAGCCCATTATGAAAATCATCGCCTTTCCATTGAAGCCATGGTTTGATGCACTCCCATGCTTTCCAAATTCTTTTAAGCACAAAAGTGCCAACAACTTTAACCGGCATCGGAGCAATAAGGAGGTTAACAAACCCTAAACCTTTCCATGCAGGGTGGCCGTAAAGTGATCCTTCTTCGATGCCATGGCGCAGAAGCACTTTCCATGCTTCTTGGCCTTGGATGCATCTAACAATCCATTTCGCACAGTGTGCCCGCCCTTGGCGTTGAATGTTAATAAGGCCCAACCCCCCAGAATTGCAGGGAAGGCAACATATCTCCCAAGCAACACGATGAAAACCTTTTCTAGTGGAAGCGTTGGCCCAGAGAAAGGATTTGAGGATCTTCTCCAACTTCTGAATAGAGGCTTTGGAAGGCACCCAACACGAGGAGTAATAAACGTGCATGGCTGCCTAGAACTTTGGAACAAATTTGGAATTTTCCTGCCAAGGACAAAGGTTTGGTAATCCAATAATCCAATTTTTTGGCCACCCGTTGAATAACATATTGCCATAGCTCAGCCGGCGAAGCCTGAAAGGCAAAAGGGATGCCAAGAAATTTAAACATTTCACCGTGTGCAAGAATCTTCCAATCAAAAGAGTACAACCAAGCAGGCGTTGGGAGGAAGGATTGCCGGTAACACTGGGTTTTCTGCCATTGAATGGAAGAACTAGAAGCTAAACATAAAATATCAAGGCAGTGCATGACATTGTAGATATTGGATTTGTTCTCAATGAGCATGAGAAAGGAATCATTTGTGAAGTGACCACTAAGCAATTGAGAATTGGTCGTAGAAGGCAGTGAAATTCCCCTAACGAGCCCTTGGGTTTTGGCGTGGGCCAGTAGATACCCAAAACCTTCAGCAACAAGCACATAGAGTGCAGACGCTAACAGGAAACCTTGACGAATGGAACGTAACAATCTGAAGGAATCAGAACTGAGGCCATTAATAGTGATATAGGAAGAGGCATTTGCAAATAACATCCTGACCGATTGAATGAAAATGGGGTCGAAGCCAAGGGATTGAAGCATAACAAGGATAAACGACCATTCAATCTGATCATAAGCTTTCTCAAAATCAATTTTTATGAACATAGCAAATTGATTGGATCTACAGGCCCAATCCATGCCTTCTTAAACAACAATGATGTTGTCTAAGATGTATCGCCCCTGAATGAACCCAGTTTGTTCTGGTTGAATAATAATGGGGAGAATATTATGTAACCTCATAACTAGCACTTTGCAAAATATTTTGTAGGATACATTTATAAAGTGATAGGCCGCCAACAAGTAATTTTCTTTAGATCCCCTGGTTTCAAGATGAATTTAATATTCCCTTTGTTGATACATGATCCCAAATACTAGTTCTGAAACCCCTTGAGATAGACTTGAAAAAGGTCTTGACTGACTGAATCCCATAAAGATTTGTAGAATTCGCAAGGGAAGCCATCGCATCCCGAAGCCTTATCATTGGCCATTTGCATGACTGCATCGTGGAGGTCATCAATGGTGAGCATTCGGTCACAGACCACCTTTTGAGCATGGGAAATCTTGCACGACACAACAACAAGACATTGTTCAAGGGCTACTTGGCAGTCGGTAGAGGCTTATTGAGCTTGAAAGACCAACTTGTAATGTCGACACAAATGCTTGCATCATGAGTTGGGGGTCAGTGACCCTAGCTCCGCCATCAAAGATGGCCCGAATTGCATTGAGAAGGTTTTTTGGCTCTGAGAGAAAGAAATAATTCTTTCAAAACTTGGTCGCCAATATTAAGCCAATGCATGCGGGCATGGATTCGATCTCCCCGAGTGTTGTTATTATCAACAATTTGAATTTGCTGGTGAAGCGTTGCAACTTGAAGTTGCAGAGTTTCAGAGAAGGGGTTTCCTTGAAGTGCCACCATCGTTCGCCTAAGAGAAGAAGATTTGACGAAGTATGAGCAGTGTCTAATTTTGGCCAACTTTCTACTGTAGATTCTGAGGAATCTAGTGGTCTGAGTCATAGCATCCTCCCACCGAGTCCAGCTGGCATGCATAGGTGGATGAAAGCAATGACAATGACTAGGCTGAGGGGCCAAATTCCACACACGCTTGATATGATTGAGTGTGGGTCCATGTTGCATCAAGGAAATATTAAGAAAGAATTGGCCTTTATGAAAAAAGCACGCTTATCATGCCAAGTGATACGAAATCGAATGGGGGAGTAATCCGAAAGGACACAGTCAGGCATGATCTCCACTGGCATGGAATAAATATCGTCAAAATCAAAATAATTTAAATTTAATGTTCAATTGAAATATATAAATGTGTGTGTGTGTGTGTGTGTGTGTGTGTGTGTGTGTGTGTGTGTGTGTGTGTGTATGTATATATATGATAATTTTTTTTCCTCGTTTTGGGAGAATTATGGTGTCTTTGGCATACAATGGACTTTAGAGTTCTCTTTTTTATTTGAACATATTTTTTTGAATTTCATGTGTGTAATTAGGTTGAGGTAATGTATCACTAGTCAATGAAAAATTGTTACAGAAGATAATGGAATCACTAATCAATATGGAACTCTTTAATAAGATAAACTCCTTGAAAATCTAAGATAGACACGAGATTAATATATCTTGATGTTTTTCATATTGATATAATTAAGATCATCTAAACTAGTTCATAGCTATTGAACCTTCTATTCATCATACATAAAATTCATCACTACTAAGACTAAAAACAAACATAATAGATCCACATCTCCAAGGAAATTAAGAAAAGAGTTCGAGACGAGCCTTAAGAAACCAACGTTCTAATAAGGCATATATAATTAGAATGAAGTTAATCAAAATCACCTATTATAATTCTCCAAACAATCAAATAAATAAGTATCCCTTGACAACAAAAGCATAAGACAAATGAACATTAACAAATAAGAGAAATTAGAAAAAATTCGTTTTTGAATCCGTTTTCCCCCCCCCGCTCTCGCGGTCTGCTCCAGCGACTCAGCTCCGCGCCGGCTCCGCGTCTGCTTCGCGGTTGCTTCGCGACTGCTCTGCGATCTGCTCCCCGACGCGCACGCCTCCCCGCAACTGCTCCGAGAGTTGTTCCGCGACTGTTCCGCGGCTACCATGGTTTCTACGCGGGATTCATCTAAAAAAAGGGTTCGAGGAGGCATGAGCATTGCCGAGAGGTTCGCCCCTCTCATTTCGAAATGAGGTCCCTATTAATGGCGGCGAGAAACCAGTGGTATCTGTGGGAGGTGGATGCAAAAATGTAGAGGAAAATAAAGCACCAATCTCATGGATTGGTATGGCTTTGCAATACTAACCAAGACCCCCATATCAAAACAGGGGTGTTCACTCATGGGGACAGGTAAAGATGGTTCAGTCAAAGATTCATTATCTCCTTTAAAACTCAATACTGGTAACCTGCAGGTTGCAAGAGACTAAGAGTGGATCTGGTGATGGAGGAAGAGGTACAGGGGTAAGCCAGAACCAGGACAATCTAAACAGCAACAATAGGTCCGGATCTTATGCTTCAGCGGTCTCCAAACAGAAGGAGAATGTCAGAAATGAGCTCTTAAAACCCTCCCAGGAGGTCCCGACGCTGAAAATCGAAGAGGATTTACTTCTAAAGGTTCTTAAGGAGGAGGAAAATCTCTCCCATCTGGGGCTCATATGCAGATTTCACAAATTTTGGCCTAAGCTTTCTCAGCTTCATGACTGGATAGCCCAGAGATGGAGAGAAAAAATACAAGGTAAGATTGAGCTTTATCCTTGTGCTAAAGCTTACTTCATTGCTGTCTTTGAAACCCCTGAAGATAGGGATTTAATTTTTAGTCAACATTGGGTTTGGGGGGAACATGGGCTTATGTCCAAACCATGGTATCCATCTTTCGACCCATTAAAGGAGTCTTTTGATACCTACCCGATTTGGGTTCGTCTACCAGGACTCCCATTGCAGCTTTGGAACAGATCTTGTCTCATTGCTATAGGGGATACTTTAGGCTCATGTGTAGCAGTTGATGATAAGACCTCCATTCAAACCCATACTACTTATGCTCGAATCCTGGTTGATCTCGATACCTCCAAATGTTTACCAGCAGAAATCAATCTTCAGATTGGAGCCAGGCTCTGGGTGCAGAGGATAGACTATGAGAGACTTGCCTTCAGATGTAGGCGTTGCTTCCAAACTGGTCATGTTACAGATGACTGTGAACACTCCAAACGTAAGACCAAAACAGCCTGGTGGAGGGATTCTCTACCTGAACATCTTACAATCGACTCAAATCCGGCTAAGGATTCGAGTGCCCCCCTGCAAGCTAACTCACCCATCATGGTTGATTCACAGACCAATACAGAGAAGCCTCCAGATTATTCTTTACAGGCTGCTGATTCAGTGATTAAAGATATTCCGACCTCCCATTTGGGTCACTCCCCCATCAAACCTATTGCAGTTTTTCCGACTGTAGTGGATGTGGAAAATCAGGAATGGACAGTGGTGGATCGGAAAAAGAAGGGTAATGCCAAATCTAAATCCCCCACCATATCGGACAAGATTTGATTATTGTCTTTTTGGGCGCTATCATTGCTACATTTTGGCTTATGGCCTGCTACGCAGTTGCTAGGCAGCTGTGTTGTTGTTTTGTTGCTGTTTTGTTGCAGCTGGTTTGCTTTTGTTGGTTCCTTCCTTGTCAGTTTTTGTTGGGCTCTTTGTGATGATCGTCTGGTTGTTTTCTCCGTTAGTGGTCGGCCGGAGTACATTGTTATCATTTTTGTGGCCGGACCACTGCGTGTTTGCTGTTTGATCACTGTCCAGCAGGTGTTTATTTGCTGTTGTGTTGCTGTTGATTGTTTCTTTGCAGACTGCGTTCTGCACTTGGTCCTTATTGTTATATCAGGATGTTGATCCTTTTTTTCAAGCTTTATTTTCCTATTCTGGCTTCTGAGCCTTGTTGTACAAGGGTATAGTCCCTTTCAAAAAACTATTTGCCAATAATAAAAAAAACAAATAAGAGAAATTAGAGTACTCAGAGGTAGTACAGGATCATCTAGTTCGTAACCCAATAACCCCCATTGTTGGATCCATTGAATCATGTGTCAACTCCCAGCTTTCATTAGTGTTAGATTTTTATCTGATTTTTTTTTGCTTAAATTTGATTGTGTTTTTAGGTAACAAAGCTAAATCTCGTAGAAGAACCATTTTCCATGTGAAAAAAATGGTTGAAAAGGGTTATCAATCCATCTCCATGTTGACTAGGCATGTGGAGGAAATCAAAAGAGGTGTTTGAAAGTCTCAAGCTATTGAAACATGTGACATAATGGGTGGGAAATTCCAATTTATATAGAAATTTATTTTCTTACATGCAAGCCTTGATAAAGAATTCACCAAAGGGAACAAACATTCTTAAGTTCATTGATTTAGCTTTCCAAACATTGGAATATCTCATATTATAAGTAGCATCAATAGAAGGAAACATATAACACACATTTAGGGGTTGAAATTGAATGTATTGAGGAATTAAAATTTTATAGCTAAATGAAGCTTTGTACCATGGAAGGGGATCTCAACAAGGTATTCATAGTCCTTCCACCATGAAATAGGAAATTGCACATTGATCCTGTGGAGGTTCTCGTTAGGTACGATCTTTTGGAATTTCATCGATAGTTTCAAAATCCCCATTGGCAAGTTGAAGAGCTGGTATTTGAGGGGTAGGCAAGAGAATCCAATTCATATACAACCTACAAAAATTCTGAATTATACTTAGTACTTTCTTTTTTCTGAAAAGGATAAGGCTCTTGACAAATGGTACATAACAATGTGACAACAATATTAGTTAAGAATAAGAGACCACTAGAAGGAATGCATGTTAAGAGAGAGACCCCCATTTGAACCCATCCCCATCGTAAATGAGCTTAGGTTTAAGGATATCCCAAACCTTTCAAAAACTCTTAGCACCAAAGGTGCCAATTAACTAGATACAAGGGTAATGAGGATGGAGTGTAAACCAAGCCATTGCTAATATTTTCTACTATAGGGAGTTCCCTAAGAGATGTAGTGATGTAAAAAGAACCTCTCTATACCTCATCTCCTTTAATAGCTCTAATGTTCCATTTGATGTAGATAATAAAACTTAGGACTTTGACGTCAAAATTGCCTAGATCCACAACCTCTTTAAGCTTGCAAACAAATATTATAAGAAACTTTGTAGAAAACTTTACAACCTTTAGAGTTGGCCCAAAAGAAAAAAATTAATATGCACTCTGAATTGGAGTAAGAAACCTTAAAAGGAGCCCAACAAGAAGAATAATACACATCAATTACTGGAAGCACTTTGAAACAAACCTTAAATTTACCTTACTAAGGAGGGGTTTTCACTAATAGATTTCAATGTTCTTACATCAAACTTGAGGCATTTTTTCTAGAGTTGTTTTTCATGTAGGACAAAAATTTGGGTGATGCATTTTACAACACGTGATGACGAAAAATCAAAATGTTTTTTCTACATCAATATTTTAGTAGCGAGTTTCACAGAATTTTTCATGTGACACAATTTTTACCTCATAAAATAGCGTTGAAGGTGGGTTTTGCTTTTTAAAAATGATATTTTTTGAATTTTGGACACTAATTTGTTGGTACTTTTGCTTGTATAATTAATTTTATCATTGATTTTACATCAACATTTGCATCAACATACACATTTTCAATATTCAAGTTGAAAATTTCAAATGTTAAATTTTAGAAACTTAATTTTTTTTGTTCTGATTAAATATTTATATGGTTTAAAAAATTAGATTATAAAACACCAATTAATTTATTATATAATTAAGATAGTTTTAATTTTTTTTTACTCGTTAGTGTTATTGCTACCATCAACACTTTTTCTTTACTCATTTCCCTCATAATCATCCTCAAGGCAACTCATTACCAAAAAAAATACATTGCAAACATCAAATATTGAAATCAATATCAAATTAATGATATTAAATATTAATTGAAACGTAGTAAATGAAAAATTGTTTGTTATAAACAAATATTCACGAGGATTTAACTCCTTATATTATAGTTAGAGTGTGATTAAGTGTTTGAAAATAAATTACATAGAGGAGGACCTCCCTCTAAAATAAAAAATAAGTAATTAATTAAGTGGATAACATAATTTAACAAATTATACAATATAAATTAAGTCATGCTTAATATTTAAATAAAATATGCATAGCGAGAAATAATGATGAAGTTGTTTGGCCTATGTCTAAGGTCCATTACAAGTTCTTTGCTTTCAATTTAAATGAGATAATAATATAATAATAAATTATGACAAGAATTTAAAAGTGAAGTAAAAAACTTTAAAATCTACATAATATTAAGATATTGTAATATCAAAATTAGGAGTTAGTATAAATAAGAGTAATTACTATGTGTGCAAATGATGATTCAAAATTAGAAATACAGTAAACACAACAAATCCAAAAAATCTAAACCATGTATTAAAAATTTATTTATCTAGTGTGCTCTAAGGATGTGATAATTCAATTATTAGGGTCGAAATTACTTAGAGTTCTTGGGAGTGATATCTCTTACATTTCAAAGGTGTCAAGAGATTCCCTTAATGAATAAGATTCATGTGTTTATATATCTAACTTGTGTGAATGATTTCTTACTCAATTGACCATAAATTGACTGGGGTAACTTTTACAATTGAAAATTTAACCTTTGGAAGTACAATAGGACAAAAACCTTGGCCTAGGTTAGAGACATTGACCGTTTTTACCCTAGATTTGGTTATTTTTCCCAAGTTTTTCTTGGGACCTAATCTAAGACATGAGATGATTCAATAACGAGTAAGTAGATGTGTTCAATGTAGGGTGTATTGGTTTTTGAAGTGATAAAATGGTTGACGGGTGCTGATCTAGTGAATTTAAACTATAGGAATTGAGTGGGATACATTTGGGATTAAGTCAATTAATTGTGTAAATGGGAATATGTTGGGGTAAATGTCGACATATTATTGCCAAGTGACTTAGGTCCAAATTTTGGGTAATGTAGATATTATGACATAACTATAAAATAATTACTTACTTGAATGCCTTTGACCACATAAGTTTTCTTTTACCTTTGTTCAATGCCACCTTTATGTAATAATTGAAACATCTCAATTTCAAAAATTATTGATCATACATAAGAATTAGTACCCTAACAGGAAAAAAGGTACAAATAAATAATAAAAAGTGTAAAATCCAAAATAATATATAATAATAAAATAGAAAAACTTACATAAGTCATCATAATATATTCATGTTATGATATATGTTGGTGGTTGAAATGTGTGTACCCCAAAACACCGACAATGGGATTGCTTCCAAGTGTGGGACTTGGCTTCTTTGAAAAAAACCTATAGAGACAACTACTTTTGATCATAACCACTCTAATTTTATCACTAATGTGCATATTCAAAACACTTCAAAAGGGGAAAGGGGAGGCGGAAAAAAACTAAATAGGAAACAATGATACACCAAAGAGGGAAGGGGATATCTCTTTATTTGTCTATAAGTGACACAACAAATCAAAACTTGAAACTATAACCTACAAAAATTATATCATAGATAAAAAGGGGAAATAAGGAAAAGCAAAAAAGTTAAAGGGAAACATCTATAATCAATGTTTCATTGTTGCTTGGAGTATGCACAATCTGATACAAAATGAAAAGAGGAACTCAATACATTATGAATCCTAACATAGAGGTCTATACTCTAGGAATTTCAATACTCAAAAGGGAAGAGTAAGTATACATTCAATTAAAGAGGAACCATTTGCAACAATTTGATTCTAAATTTTACAGAGGCAGAAAATAGAGGAAGAAGAGGGGAGAAGGAAATCATGGGCCTTAATTGCAAATCTCCTACCCATCAGTGGTTGCAACATTAAATGACCTAGATTTGATATATAACCACAACAATATCTACCAAAATATTGTAAAAATACCTCTATGCTAAAAATGAGTGGTGCCTTGGTGAAGACAGGAACTCATGTAATAAATTTGCATTGGGCTCAAGATATCAAATTTACTTCAAGCTCTACATTGTGGTCCAATTCTACATTTTAATGAGAGAACAACATCCATGAACTTTTATTTTTTCACTACTCATAAGATACATAAGATCAGTACATAAAATAGATTGCATTTGAAAGAATTTCCAAGATCTTTCCAATGGATCCTAAACTTTCTTGATTTGATGCTCCTAATAAAAAACAATGGCAAAAAACCATAAATTTGAAACTCAACCCCATATAATTAAATTTTGTGTAAAATATTATTTTTACAACTATATTATTTCCCCATTTCTACTGATTAAGGCCCATGTGGTAAAATGTAGTTCATCCTCACTGGGCTCCCTTTATTTCTTCTCTTAACATTATATGAAATATGGGCTTCCTAGATTACACCCACATTGCACCATCGAGGATGTCCATATAATATTCATCTCATCTCACTTCCCTTAATGTTTTCATTAGGGTTTCGGGTCTATGAAATTTTTCCTTGTGGACCACTCTTGTAGTTTTGATATTTGAGGGTTTTCAACCTTTTATTTCCTTCATCTTGTTTTCCCAGTTAGTTTGGGTTTATGGGATTGGGCCATATGGTGCAATATCGTAATCCTAGACACTTTATAATATTTGATCCAATTACCAAACTCTCTTCAAACTACAAGTTTATGATATCTTGGCACATAGCTTGATCACACAGTTTCAAGCCTCAAGAAATTTTCTCCACTTACCTTTTCTAACTCCTTATTATCTACAATTTCAATTTTATGGGATTGTGCCATGTGGCATAGTCTCTTATTCATGGATACTTTGAATCCTTTAACATGCCTTAAATTTTTTCCAATTGGTTCAAAAGATAGAGTTAAGTCTTGTGGAGCCCCTCTTCTACTCCAATTTAATATTCAAGAGCATCTATATATAAAACTTTGAGCTATGCTATAATTAGTTGAAGTGGGATGATTCACCAAGGGTAAAAAAAATTGGATGATGATATCTACCATGGTTGATACCATCTAACATACATTTTTCAATGACCGACAACATTGACCATGGTTGATACCACTAGGCTTGTAATTCCGAGTAAAAATGAGCATCTTCCATGGCTCAAAACAAGCGAAAATGAAATTTTCCATTCTCTATTAGGATAAACCCATGCTTAATTCACCATTTAGGTGAGTTATATAAATAAATAAATTGTAAATTTTTAATTACATTTTATAAAACTCTTAGTTGTCTATCCTTAGATTAGAGGGGGGGCTATTCTATCTTGCTTGTTCCCAGATGTATTCCAGTAGGGCCAATCAAGGGTAGTTATGGGTGATATGTTATTTATACATATTTCTCAACTTTAGAAGATTTGATCCGTTTCCAATGGAATGGATATAAGTTGTTCAAAGCCTATAAAATTTTCACATCCCTCCTTTGATTGTAATGATTCATTTTTAGGATTAATAAAATTTGTCAATCTTTTCCCTGTTTGTGCAATAACAATCTCAATATATTGAATCTTACGCAAACTAATTTTAATCACTTTGAAGAGTTCTAAATTCCTATCCTAAGGCCACAAGATTTGAATCTAAGGCCCCAAATTGTCCCATGAAGTATTATGAGTTGAAAAAAATCTTTGTGGATGAATATTTGAAGGAGTGGATGATCAACTTTATGAAGATATGATGGAATATAAGACATTTCATTAATTCAAATCCCTAAATGGCTATAATAAACTCTCATAGACCATGAAACATTCAAAAAATGTGAATGCATTTTTATAAGATCGAAATATAAGCAAAGTGTGATATGGATGGAGCAAAATGAGTGGGATGATTATTTTGGAAACATTTTTGGTGACTGACAGGGGATATTTTCCTACTAAATGTAAATATAAGTACACCATTAAAATCCATTGGGCATGAATTTTTCATCAAACATATTGAATTCCTCAAATCTTGGAAACCAATTAAATGTATCACCTCACCTCTGTGTCTACAAAACAACAACCTCATCAAAATATCTTCCAAGAGTGGAACACCAATAATTATGTATGAAACAAAATCATATATACTTCAAAGAAATATGTAAAGTGTGCGGTAACACTTATTTTATATAAAAAAGCCTCCATTAGTAAACCTCTTAGAAAATAGACTTGGGGATTAAAACACATGTGATTGGTAAATTTTGGCTCGCAAATTATACCCAAATCTTAGTGTTACAAAAGGTAGCCTTGGGAACAAACAAAAGAACAAGGGAAAAAAGAAAACAAAGGGAACAACAAAAAGAAACTACATCTACTATATACAAGGGACATTTAAAACATTTAATTGTACTGTTTGAGGAACATCCCATTGAATGTGATGGAAAATGGCTTTCCATCAAGTTTTGATAGATTGAAAAGCATTGGCTTCCTTACATTTTATGATCAGGTTTTGGGCCAGTTTAGATTATGTCAAATTTATTATGTTTTCCCTATATTAGCTCTATCATTTTCCCACTTAAGTAATAAATATCCATCCTTGAACTCTTGCAGATGATTATCTCTTGTAAAACCACATTTTAACAAAAATTTAATAGTCTTGGATTATATTTATAGACCTTTCTTTCTCTTCTTCTAGCTTCACAAGTTCTACAATTCTAAGTGCCCTTACATCATGGTGTTATAACTCAAGCCTATGAGATAGCTCAAGGGTTGGGGTGTTTAAATGAAAGTGGAAGTTTGGCTTCCCTTCCACATACTAGCATAAAAGGGTGAATTTCTAATTGACATATTTGGGGGTAATTCTTTCATCTCACAACACTTCCTATGATTCTCTTCCATTATTGCTTTTCATGACCTTGACAAGATTTTTATTTGAGTACTTTGCTAGGCCATTACCTTGAGGATAATAATTGGATGATGTTTTCAAGTAGATACCATGCCTTAAGGAAAAATTAGTAACTTTTTTACCAATGAATTCCCTAGAATTATTAGTGATTATTGTATGTGAGACTCTAAATACGGTGATAATTCCTATAAGGAAGTCCACTAATATGACATTCTCAATAAATTATTGTCTGATCGTTTTGGCCTTCGTTTCGTTCATTTTGGTTAGGTGACCCTCCTTCTATGTTGTAAACTATGTTTTAATTAATTAATTAATATTTTACATTTTTATTTAATAAAATTATATTTATTAAATTTTAGGGCTTTTTAATTAATAAATATTAATTTTCTCATTTTCTCCACGTGGGCATTTAATTGTTGTGGGAAATTATAATTCCGCTTCCATCATCCGAGAAGCAAGGAAGAAGACAATTGCAAGAAGTTGCAGAAGTGGGAGAAATTTGGAAGATGAAGAAGAAAGAAAAGTTTGCAGAACTCCAGAGCCAGAAGAAGGAAAAATACATTCCACAGGCACTTCTTAACTTTCACATGGAAACCTGGCACGTGCATTGGCTAGAGCTAGACAACCTTGAAAGTCCCTGGTGGTTGTCCCCATCGAATTCTTGCCCATAACCCGATTCAAGGTATGGTTTTGTTTCTAGTCTATGTGTAGGTTTTGTAAGGGAGCTCGAGTTCAAGTCCCAAATAATCCAGTTTTTCTCACAACCCTCCTACACAATTGAACTTGAGCTTTTTATTGCTACATATGCTCGAGCCCATTATAATTCGGCCCGGATTGATATTCATCTATGCTCAAGGAGGTAACTCATTTCTGGTTGGGCGTATGGATTTTTGTGGATTCTTGGCTCGATCCTCCTACACACTCATGAATGACCCAACTCGTCCATTTTTGGACTGACGCATGGACTGTGGAAGTTGAGCCTGATCAATTTAGCATGCACAAGCTCATATTACCTTGCTAAATCTTAGAATAACATGAGATGACTTGAGTTTAGAGGCTTTCTTTTATTTTGTATGTTGTTTTTAGTAAAACTATTTTTTGGTTTTATTGTGTACGTTGACACCACACACATCCTGAGCACATCTATCAATATGGTGTTATAGCACAAGTAAAGGGATGCGCTTTAGATGACAGGGAGGTAACATGAGCTAGAACCATTTCATTCAGCACAGGTCGAGCACTCACTCCTTCCTCCTGAACACGTAGGACCAAACACGCGGCCAAACACACAATCACCAACACAAAGCGGCCCGGTTATAGTTGATTCTGAGCCCAAACAAAAGCATGAGATCAAGTTTACGGCTTACAAATTAAGCTCGACCCAATTCAGTTTTATCGAGATCGAACTCGAGAATCGAACTATTTTCTATTTACACCAATTCTAGAGGTATCTCGGTTTCTAAGACCGAACTCATACTATTTTGGCCCAATTTGTAATTGAAGCTCAGTCTTAGTATTTTATTGTATAGCTCCATCTCGTACCTGATATCAAACTCATATTGCCACTTTGTAAAAATTATAAACCTAGAATTTCTCAACACATAAAAATTAAAATTAATAAGATACACATTTTTCCTTGCAGTTACGGTGGTAAGGAGGCTCAAACTTGACACCTTCCAAGTGCATGTTCTTCTTTTCTTTCCTCTTTAAAAACTCATAATGGGAGAACACTCTAACAAATCAGCATTTAAGTATGTATATCAAGGGATAATCCCAACATCTTCCATAAGCTCAACATACGATCACATTTCAGATACTAATATGGGATATGTGGATATGATCCAATTTTGCGACAGAGTTAGGAGAGAAGGAAAAACTATTTTCTCAAAGAGACTTTGTCACTGCAGCCTGCCTCAAGTGGCAATGTTTTCGGTTACAATACAATGTCCTAAGTTTGTTTTGGCCTGTGCTGAGCATTATGACCCTAAGCGTCGGGGAGTCTTTAATGACAGAAATGAACCCCCTCTGCTTAACTCTCCCAAACACATGGAGGAGATGTTGAAAGTGCCACTGTACGAAGAAAATTCTGACATAATGCAAGAATCGACACAACAATTCTGGGATGAAGATCCCTTAAGATGGTCAAAAATGGTAAATAAGAATTGGTTAGTTAAACCAAAAAATCACACTTCAAGGATACCCAAATAATTGTTTCATGTGGAGTTTCATGAAGAAATAGGAGATATGATCACTTTCCTTATCAGGGTTTTTGGTCTCCCTTCCTCCAAGAGTTTCCAACCTTGGATGTACAAATTCATTTGTATCATCCTTGACGTGAAGATGTTCATTGACTAGGTGAGTATCATCAGCAACACTCTCCACAAGCACTTGATCGAGGTGAAAATGACGGGTGAATTTTACATGACCTCATATTTTATCTATGTTGTAGTCACGAGGAGAATATTTTCACGGCTGAAAACTAGAGGCACAATAGGTCCTAGTAAAAATAATGTTTTGCACTATTAACCACAACTTGAATTCAAGAATGGTTCTCACCATTTCTGGAGGGTCAATGATGCCTTCATTTTCTATGTAATCAGATCACTAGGGAGAAATCCATAAGAAAGGTTTTCAGAGGATGCCAAATCCATAATAGAACAATGGGGAACTTGGTATATCTAGTTTCCTTCTTACTCCTATATATGGGTTAGTGTATTTGTGGGAGCTCCTTACAAATTCACTAAAAACATTAGTGACAAATTGACGTTGATAGAAATTTCATGTCAACTTTTCCAAGTCCATTTCCTACTTGTGAATAAACATAAAGAAGGCATTCATTTCCTAATTCAGATTGTGGAATATAAATGTCCAAGTTCCTACAGTGCAGAACTGATGGAAAAAGAATTTTACCACATCATCATACATTCTTTCACAACTAGGGATCAATTTGATATTAAATGGTCCATGAAGAGAGTCATAGGAGAAATATATAGGCACAAAGAAAGCATATGAGACTATTGGGAAAGATGTGTAGATGATAAGGAGGTAAGACAATGAAATTTTTCTCGTCTCACATTGGCTCGAATAGTAAATTATGGATTAAGAGATCCTCCTTTGACCCTTTCCGATAATGGGACTGATCTTATGGATCCTGCCTATGATCATATCATTTTTATTCCACTCCCTACTATTGATTGGAGTAAAGGAGATGAAACTTCTCTAGATACCATGAATTAACCCATGTTGAGAAGAACTATGATATGGTACGAGAAAAAAATCCAACCCTCTCCCATTTCAGACACATATTTATGAAATACAGAAATTACCAATGAGAAGAGGACTCACATAGAAAAAGGTGGTGCAAACTTCTTCACACCAGTCTCCACCAACATCATCGCATGCATCTGAGAGGTAAATTTGGTGGTTACCAAAATCTATCTCTTCTGAAGAAGTAGTGCCTCAAAGGTCAGTAAAGAATGTGCATCCTAGAGAATGAAGAGAACATGTTTAGGGTATTTCTACCCCAAACTCATCTATCCACATCACCAAGAGTTCCAATAGGCTCACTAAAGATCCAAGTCATCAATGTCAGACACCTAAGTCTAAAAAAATCCCAGTGGTACAAATATCCAATTCTTCTGAGCATCAAGGTGATGGGAATGTTCCATAAGAACATGATGGTAATCAAGAATGTGTTGTAGATGCCACTTTACCAAGGATTGAGGTCGCAAAACAATTGCTTACTAGTTTTAATCACGAGGAAAGTAAAGAGAATATCCCTTCCAATTCTAAACGCTGTTGTGCAAACTAATGAACGAAACACCTACCTGGGTTGATTTTGAAATCAAAAAGAGGAAGAGATTGATCAAAGTGGCCAACATCGATTTGGAAGCTCTTACTGCCTTTTCCAATGAATTTTTGCCAAAAAATCCCAAGGTCTTCTTTAGTGTAGCTATTGATAATAGTGGAAATAAATTTGCATAAATTACAGTTCCAACAATTGAAAAGGATAGTGGAGACATGGAAATCATTGATTATGAAGTATCCAAAATAGCCCTTGGCAAGACCACTTTTGAAAGTGATATTTCCATGGAAAGAGATTCAATGAAAAATGTGCTTAAAAGTTTGGAGAGATATAAATCTCAAATTTCTCAACTCAAATAAGAAAAGAATCAGTTGATCTCATATGTTCAGCATTTGATCAGTCCAATTGCGTCTTCTTTTCTTATTCTAGAAATGGTGGCCATCCCAGATCAAGAAATTCTCAATCAATTAAAGGATGTGATCACTCTAGGGAACACTATAAGGTCTTGGGATTATGAGATAGAAAATGGTTGGTTGAGAACAATTGATGAGGTGATAAAAATATTTAAGAATATCTATGCCTACCTTGATCCAATGTTTCCATTCAAGGAATGTCTCATTGTAGAATTAATAGATATGGATAAGATATTTCCAAGTATTCAAGATCTTACTCACGTGTAATCTACATTCTTAGCCTCGAAGGGAATCCTTGAGTTTTCACCTAAATCGCAATGACACGAATTCTATGGCTAAATCATGCTAAGTCTAGGAAATTGATTTTTGGAAGACTTAGTAATTCAGATTGAAAGTTTGTGCGATGAAGCTTATACCACAATCTCTTCCATTCAAGCCTTAATTGAAGATATTCCTTGTACCTTTATCAACAAACACAACGAAATGAGTTTGGTACAACATCTGAAGGAATAATTCACGAAATTGATACATGAAATGTTCACCTCATATTGATAATTTTTCCACTTATTCTATTGATCAATGTTATAGGATCAAACACCTTTGTGAAGAGATCCAATATAAAGTTATAGACCTACATACCATACTAGGTAGGATTCTTGAACTGTAGGTACTTTGTGAGGCTTTTCTTCTTCCCAAGTTGTTTTCCAGAGGAAGAAAAGATTCACCAAACATTGCAGAAGCTCAAATCTTTCAAATTGGTGAAGGATCAGGACCCTTGTTTCACCAACAGAATGGTGGGATAATTTACTATGTTATCTAATGGGTGTGCATGTTCATTTCTCATAACGAATGAGATTAGGTGAACCCTTCCTAATAAGGCACTAGTTATTTTACTTAATTTTCATGTGTTTTTCTGAATGGGGTCCACATGTACCCATTTCCCTTTATTATGTACTTATCCTAAAGTGAATTTTAAATTGTTATAAAGTGATGTTGAATTATTTAAGTTAGGTCATTTAAAAACAAGCTCAGTTAAGGTTCCCCTAATTTGATGTTCATGTAAACCCTAACTACCTTGTAACCAACTTTTGGGGTTATAAAAGGAATTTAGGGGTTCATTTGTAAGGGTGAGTTTGAGAGAGGTGAAGAAAATAATTTTGTGCAACATTTATTTCAAGAAAGAAAATTTGTGTTCATTTGTGAATACATTTTGGAGAGTTAATGAAATATGAAATTTGTGTTCCATTCATTATCTCATGTAGCATTTGATGTTCTCATGTTCATTAGATGTTAGTGTTTAAATCTTACACGTGAATACTATATTTTATCTTATTGTCAACATTATTAATCTGTTGTTCTTGATCACAATGATCAAGCTTTGATATCTACTTGCTCATGTGTGTTCCCTTTCATTTATTCTTTTGTAGCTGATTCAAACTCTTTTTTATTTGAGTTAGTTATATAGTGTTCCTCTTCTTCTCTATGCAATATTAGGCTTTGTTTTAACCTAACTATTGTATGCTCCTTTCCTTCATTCATTTCCATTTCTTTCCTTCATTCAATTTCATATCCCTCACTCACAGTTATTTCCATTTGATGTCCCCAAAACACCCCCCACATACAATTTTTAATGTATAGATGTAAATAAAGTTTTGGTTTTCAATAAAGACAACCTCACCTTCATTGAGGAGGGACTTTGTCCCGACTGTTGCATGTCATTTGCATGCATGTGTGTAAATCCATTTGCTACCACCATACCAATGAAATCTAATCCGCATTCGAAGAATGAATGGTTTTTAAAAATTGGTTACAAAGGAAGGGTCAACTTGTTTTTCTTTCCATTGAAAAATAAACATTTTGTTATGTTTGTGAAGCCTATTTTCATGTTAGAGTGTGGTACACCTTCTATGTGTTACACTCGGGTATTTTTACGGCGGTCCCACTCGCTAGTGAGCGGGTCAAGGGGGTTCGGGGGTGAAGCCCCTGAAGCAAATTTTCATGGGTGTTTTATTAACCCATGGGTAATGGGTAACCCATTATGGGCTGTTTTTGGTCCCATGTTTTTTTCGGTACCCATTGTTTTGATACCCACAGTTTTTTCCCCATGGTTTTGATACCCAAAATTTTTGCCCATGGTTTTGATACCCACGGTTTTGTATCAAACTACTTAAGCAATTGTATATTTATATGGTCTTATGCATATGATACATGAGACAAGCAAATGTATTGCATATGTGTTTTGAATTCGGGTGTGAATTCTGTAGAGTTTTTTGAGCATAGCTCCAAACGGATCTGGGTATTGTATTGAGAGAGTGGAGGCTTGTAATAAAATCTGAGCAAGTGATTCTTGGTGGACGTAGCCCAAATTGGGGTGAACCACATTAAATCTTGTCTCTCTGTGTTGTGTTATTTATTCTGCCCTTTTATTTGAGATCTAGTAATATTTTTATACATATTAGTTTCTACTATTACGATTCTGTAAGGGATTATTCCACATATTTTATATCTTATTTCCTAACAATTGGTATCAGAGCCTAGTTTGGTTTGCTAAAGTGTTGAATTACAGAGAAATTTTTATCTTGAGTGGGAGCTATGGTAGATGATGGAAGATCTAGGGTTGATAAATTCAACAGAGTAGAATTTCAGTCTTTGGAAGATGCAGATGGAAGATTAACTTTATCAGAAGGATCTTTATACTCTGTTGTTTGAGAAGGTGAACAAACCCTCGAGTATGACAGATGCATAATGGGATTTGTTGGATCGGAAGGCATTTGGAACGATCTGGATGTGTCTTGCATATTTGAGTATTATTTAACGTTTTAAAGGAAAAGACTACAAAAGAACTAATAGATGCATTAGGGAAGTTGTATGAAAAACCCTCTGCCTCTAATAAGATAGTTTTAATGAAAAAGTTGTTTAATATGAAGATGTCTAAGAATAGTTCAGTAGTAGATCATTTAAATGATTTCAATACGGTTGTGAATATGCTAGCTTTGGTTATAATAGAATTTGATGAAGAAGTTAGGGCTTTATTAATTCTATGCTCTTTACCTAAAAGTTGGAATAGCTTGATAATGGCGGTAAGCAACTCGGTTCCTGCTAACTCAAAGTTGAAGTTTAAGGATGTTCTAGGGGTGATTCTAAGTGAGGAAATGCAAATAAAAAGCTTTGGGGAATCTTTTACTTCAGGGAATGCTTTGACAGTGGAAACTAGAGGGAGATAGAAGAATAGAGGAAACCGTGGAAAATCGAAAGATAGGGCAAGGTCAAAATCCAAGAGAAATATTTTATGTTGGAACTGTAGAAATTCTGGGCATGCAAAGAAGGACTGTTGGGAGCTTTGGGACAAGAAGAAACAACAGGAAGAAAACAAGGAGGCAAATGTGGCATCAGGTAATGTATGCCATGATGCTTTGATTCTTTCTTTACATAATATTACTGAATCTTAGGTTTTAGATTCAAGGGATTCTTTTCATGCTACTCCACATAGGCATTATTTTGTTGATTATGTTAAAGGGGATTTTAGGCATGTCTTTCTTGGTGATGATGAGCCTTGCAGTATAGTTGGAAAAGGTTTTGTTCAGGTTAAGATGCAGAATGGGAATACATGGCTATTGAAGGATGTCAAACATGTGCCTAAATTATTGAGAAATTTGATATCAGCTGGGAAATTGGGAAGTGATGGTTATACTGTGATATTTACAGCTAACTCTTGGAAGGTTACCAAGGGTGCTCTTGTGGTGGCAAGAGGAAAGAAGGTTGGAACCTTGTATTTATCCACTGATAGTACTAATGATTGTAATCTTGTGGCTTTAGATGCAGATACAACATTATGGCACTATAGGCTCGGTCATATGAGCCATAAGGGCAAGGGCATGGACATCATAAAGAAGAATTTTCCTAGATATACAAAAATAGGTTTGGAGCTCTGTGAGGACTGCATATATGGGAAACAGAAGTGAGTAAGGTTTCTCAAGGTTTTACCTACAAAGAAAGAGAGTAAGTTAGAGCTAGTGCATTCTAATGTGTGGGGGCCAACTCAGGTATAATATCTTGGGGGTTCAAGTTATTATGTTACTTTTATTGATGATGCAATAAGGAAAGTTTGGGTTTATTGTATTAGAAACAAATTTGATGTATTTGACACTTTTGTTAAATGGAAAGCCTTGGTAGAGAATGAAACAGGTCTTAAGCTAAAATGTCTCAGGTCAGATAATGGAGGGGAGTATTGCAGCAATGAATTTAATGATTACTATTCTAAGAATGGAATCCATGCAGGAAAAAGACAATTCCAGGAACTCCACAACAGAATGGGGTATCAAAAAGGATGAACAGAACAATAATGGAATGTGCTAGGAGCATGAGGTTACATGTAGGACTACCTCTTTCTTTTTGGGTAGAAGCGGGTGAGCATATTTGTGTACTTGATAAGCAGAGGACCCTCAAGTGCCTTGAATGGAGGCATACCTAAGGAGGCTTGGTATGGTAATAAATTTGATTATTCATTTCTTAGAGTCCTTTAGCATGTGAGGTGTTTTTTCATATAGACAAGGATGATAGGACCAAGCTAGAGGATAAATAAAAAAAAATGTACTTTCATTAGTTATGGTGGTGATGAATTTGGATTTAAATGTTGGAGTATTAAGGACAAGAAAATCATTCAGTCTAGGGATGTGGTCTTTAATGAGAAAGTCATGTATAAGCAACAATTGTAGGAAAACAAGAAAGAATCCAAGAAAGAATATGTAGTGGTAGAGGATATTCCGGATGGGACAATGACCCATGAATTAGTTCAAGAACCGACTCAACAGGAACCCCAAACTCCTATAGTGAGGAGGTCTTCTAGGGTAAGAAAAGAACCTGAACATTTTTCTCCTTCTCTTTATTATTTATTACTCACTGATAGTGGAGATCCAGAGAGCTTTGATGAAGCAATGCAAGTAGATGCCAGTAAAGAAGTGGGAGAAATTCATGGATGAGGAGCATAAGTATATCATGGAGAACCAGACTTGGGATTTGGTGAAGCTACCAGAAGAAAAAAGAGCATTGCGGAACAAGTGGGTGTACAAAGTTAAAGACGAAGAAGGAGGAAAGAAAAGATATAAGGCCCGATTTGTGGTCAAGGGGTTTGCACAGAAACAAGGTATAGATTTTAATGAGATCTTTTCTCCTGTAGTAAAAATGACTTCTATTAGAACTATTCTTGGAATAGTGGCAGCAGAATATTTTCACTTAGAATAGGTAGATGCAAAGACTGCATTTCTCCATGGTGATTTGGAGGAGGAACTATATATACAACAACCAGAGGGCTATGAGGTCAAAGGTAAAGAGGATATGGTGTGTAAACTGAAGAAGATCTTGTATGGATTGAAACAAGCTCCATGTCAATGGTATAATAAGTTTGATAGCTTCATGATGGAGCAAGGTTATATTAGATGTCATTCTGACCATTGCATGTATACAAAGAAATTTGAGGATGGAAGTTATATTATCCTGTGTTTGTATGTTGATGACATGTTGGTTGCAGGTAAAAACATACAGGAAATAAAAGTACTCAAGAAATAGCTAAGTGAATGCTTTGATATGAAGGATTTGGGGGCAGCCAGACAAATCCTTGGTATGAGGATAACTCAGGATAGGAAGGAACAGAAGCTGACTTTATCTCAGGAAGAGTACATTAAGAAGGTATTGGATAGGTTTAACATGTAGGATGCTAAACCGGTTGGGACTCCTTTGGTAGGCCATTTTAAGTTATCAAAGGAGTAGTGTCCCAAGACAGAGCAGGAAAGAAACCAGATGTCCAAGGTACCTTACTCATCAGCAGTTAGTAGTTTAGATGTATATTATGGTGTGTACTAGGCCTGATATTGCCCATGCAGTGGGAGTTGTGAGTAGATTTATGAGTGATCCAGGTAAAGAGCATTGGCAAGCAGTAAAGTGGATCCTTTAGTATTTAAGAGGGACCATGGGGATAGTTTTGTGCTACAATGGATCAGACACCACTTTACGTGGTTATGTAGATTCAGACATAGCTAGAGATGTAGACAATAGGAGGAGCATGATAGGTTATATTTATACTGTAGGTAGGACAACAGTGAGATCTGGATTTCATGACTACAGAAGCTGGTGGCTTTGTCAACCACGGAGGCTGAGTATGTTGCTGCCACAGAGGCAAGCAAAGAGATGATTTGGTTACAACAATTTCTTGAGGAGTTGGGGCATAAGAAGGAGGAATGTAAGATGCATAGTGATAGTCCATAGTGCTATACACCTAGCTAAGAACTCTGCTTTCTACTCTAGGATGAATCATATACAGTTGATATATCACTTCATTAAGACATTTTTGGAGGAAAATAAGTTGAATTTGGAGAAGATTCATACTATTCAGAATCCTACAGACATGCTAACCAAGGTGGTCACAAGGGATAAACTAAAGCTATGTTCAGCTTTGGTTGGCCTTCGCATGGATGATAGTGAAGGGTTGAGAAGATTTCTCAATGGAAATCAGTCTCTAAGTGGGAGATTGTTATGTTTGTGGAGCCTATTTTCATGTTAGAGTGTGGTACACCTTCTATGTGTTACACTGGGGTATTTTTACAGTGGTCCCACTCATCGGTGAGTGGGTTCAGGGGGTTCAGGGGTGAAGCCCCCGAAGCAAATTTTCATGGGTGGTTTATTAACCCATGGGTAATGCGTAACCATTATGGGCTATTTTTGGGCCCATGGTTTTTTCGATACCCATTGTTTTGATACCCATAGTTTTTTTCCCATGGTTTTAATACCCACGGTTTTTTCCCATAGTTTTGATACCCATAGTTTTGTATCAAACTGCTTAAGAAATTATCTATTTATATGGTCTTATGCATATGATACATGAGACAAGTACATGTTATTGTAGATGTGTTTTGAATTCGGGTGTGAATTCTGTAGAGTTTGTTGAGCATAGCTCCAAACGGATCTGGGTATTGTATTAAGAGAGTGGAGGCTTGTAATAAAATCTAAGCAAGTGATTCTTGGTGGACGTAGCCCAAATTGGATGAACCACGTTAAATATTGTCTCTCTGTGTTGTGTTATTTATTCTACACTTTTATTTGAGATCTATAATATTTTCTGCATATTAGTTTCTACTGTTGCGATTTTGTAAGGGATTATTCCGCATATTTTATCTCTTATTTCCTAACACATTCTTTACAACCTGTTACCCATTTCAAGATGTCTAAAAATATGGTAGGCTAATAATAACCGTCTCTACTAATCTTTGTTGTAGTTGTTTCGAGGGAAAAATGACCATGATAAAATCCTTTTTGAAACTCCCTAAGAATTTTTTAAGAATTTTCAAGCTTAATACACCCAAGAAAGGCACCATAAATGTACCTCTTAAAAAGAGGCCCATTTATCATCTCATATGGAATGACTTGCAACTTGAAATTTATTTTTCTTTTTTGTTTTTTCAAATCCATTGGGTAACTATATTATCTCTAAATATTTTGACATATTATTAAACCAATTATCCCCATGCACGTGTCTATTGTAACCTCTTCTCCCTAGGCATACACCATATCTTGATATGCCTTTGAATTCTCATCTAGATGTCGAAAAATAGCCCTTCCCTTGGTCAAATTGGTTGGCTTGATTTCAATATCAAACTCCATGATCTTAGTGATAAAAAACCCTTTCTGAATGATTTATGCATATATTATATACCACTTGATGTTGAGATGGGTGAAAATAATTAAAAAAATTGGACATAAAATGTCTTAATTTATTGAGAGTTATAAGAATAACATATGTTTGTCTTTTAAAAATTATACTTCATCTCATAATCCTTAATTGCTTTTATGGAAAAATCTATGGGATTCTCCATACTTTGTTGATTCTCCTACATTAAAATGACAACAATACTATTTTCTCCCTCAAAAGCATAGAAAATGAAATCCATTTCAAATTTAGGGTTGATCAAAGTAGGATTTTGAGATATGGCTTGCTTGATTTTTATAAAGTTATCCTTCCCTTCTCAAATGTACTTGAAATTATAACCTCTCCTCAACATCAGAGTGACGGTATCACCAATCTTGAAAAATTATATATAAACTTACAAAATTTATCTTGCTAAGAAAGGACTGAATTTCCATTTTATGACTAGGAAGAGATAGGGTGAGGATGGATGTGACTATATTAGGAGCTATGGCTGAAACACTCTTCAAAACAACATGAATCAGGAGTTTATCCTATAGAATATAAAATATAAATTTTTGGGGGTTAAGGGACACTCCAAACGCTCTACATTTGCTAAAATTCTTCTCAAGGGGATCCAAGTGGTGATTTTGTTTTCTATAAAAAATGATATCATATAAGTAAACTAAAATGATATCATTTATTAAACCCTTTAAAAAAAAATCCAATTCTATTTAGAAGGTAATAAAAAATTAGAGAAACCAAATGGCATTTTACCATAAATATACATTCTTGATTTGGTGGTGAAGTTGGTTTTGTACTGATTATAATCTTTGAGAAATATCTAATTATATCCTAAAAATCCATCCAAGAGTAAACATATATTAGCCCTAGACACTATTTGTAAAATTTTATCCATGAAGAGAAAGGGATGAATATTTTAAGAGAGGTTTTATTCATGTCCCTAGATTTAACACACAAAAGGATTTCACCATTAATTTTTCTTCATAGAGAATAGATTAGATACCCAAGTGGAGTGTTTGATAGGGAAAATGATATTGGTTTCAATCAACTTGGTTATCTCCCTTCTCACTAGGAGATCAATTTTTGGATTAACAAACCTTTTATTTTGTTTCAAAGGTCTAACATAACAAGATAATTCAATTGTGTGCTAGAGAATTTTATGATTATACCCTTTAAGGTATTCATAAGTCCAAATAATAATATTATCATATTTGTGACACAACTCAAAAAATGCTTGTTGCTACTACAAAGTACATACCTTACCTAGTTTGACATGATTTCTAGGAGATATGGTAACCTCCAGGTAGTATTTATATATTACCATCATGTTTTCTTCTCCCATATGTACTGATCATCAAGGGTGAAGATTCTTTCCAAGGTCACCAATCCCTTGGGAATATCATTTGTTTTTTATTGTATGATTTGATCATCATAAATCATTTACAACTTGAGTTGTAGCCCTTGAAAAAATTATTCCTCTTTCTGTATTAAGTTATCAATTTTTTCCATTCTCAAATATCTAAAAGTGATAGTCATTATTAGGATTTTCTAGTTTGATTATCATATTTGCATACTGGTATGCATAATTTAGGAGATCCCTAGGGGGATTAAAATATACTCTAACGGATCCCATTATTTCAGTTTATATATTTTGATTCCTTGAAACAACTCTGAGGTTGATAACATCAAATCATTCTAAAATATCTCACACTTTATGTTTATAGGATTTAAGATGGATATTCTTATATGAACATTGTGACCTCATTTGATGAATAACAAGGTACGCGTCTCCAAAAATCTTCAATATCTTAAGACCTTTTTTTTACAATATGCAATCCTTGAATTATGGACTCATACTCTACCATATTTTTAGTACAATCATATTAGAGTATATGTGAAAATAAATTCCTTTATCCATATGATGAGATCAAAACTACTGTTCTAGCACCAATTTTAAATTTACATCCATCAAAATATAAATCCCACATACCTTATAAGTATTCCTTTTCTTTTAAGAATTTTGGAGTTTGATCCTTTTCCTCCTAAATTCAATATGTGAATACAAAATTCTCTTAAAAATAATCGTAAGGGTCAAATATTCATTTATCTTGATCCACTCATCTATTTGTTCAACTGTAATATTCTCTCTAGGATCATAAGGTTAAGGGTCAAAATTTTCTTCTATCTTAAAGTTGATGTCATAGTTTTCTTAAAAAATCCTTGAATCATAAGACATTAAATGGAAGATGAAGGTGGGTTATTCTTTAATGGTTATCTTTGTCCCATATATTTTCTTTAAGAGCATATGTGACCAATATAAAGATAAAACCATTCTACTTTTTTAGTGAAATCTCTAGATAAGTAGATAAAAAACACAAGGGGAAGGTTAATAATTGCAATTTCTCATGACACTATGATTTTAGGATATGTATGCAAGGTTAGATTCAATCCTTTGAAAAATCCCACTACTTTAACAAAAATTTCAGGTTGGAATACTCTTTTACTAGTAGAGGTATACTTAACTCCTAAGACATCAAATTTTTTCTTAGGAATTACTGAGATGCTACCACCATAATCAGTCTTAAAGTTATGGATTAGATGTTTTTTATTATTATTGGTAAATAGTTTTTTGAAAGGGACTATACCCTTTTACAACAGTGCTCAAAAGCAAAATTTAACCCCAGAAAGCCCAACAAAAGAAAACAGCCAAGAACCAGCAAAAACAAATCAGCTGCTTCAAAAACAACTAAAAAACAACTTAACAACAACACAGCTGCCCAGTAACTGTGCAGTTGGCCATTTTCCCAGATGTAACAATAATATCACTAACAACAATAAGAATCAAACATTGTCCGAAGTGGTGGGGGGTTTAGATTTGACATTTCCCTTCTTCTTCCGATCCACCACTATCCATTCAGGATTTCCTGCATCCAATGCAAATGAAGCATCTGCAATGGATTTGATGTGGATGTGACCCATAGTAAGGGGGGCCAAAACTTCCTTAAACACTGAATCAGCAATCTGCGGAGCATAGTCTATAGGTAGTTTCTCTATGTTGGCCTGTGAATCAGCCATTACGGGTGAGTCAACTTGTAAGGGGGCACTAGAATCCTCAGTTGGATCTGAGTCAATTGTGAGATGTTCAGGAAGTGAATCCTTCCACCAAGCAGTTTTGGTAT
Source organism: Taxus chinensis (assembly GCA_019776745.2). Taxonomy (NCBI): domain Eukaryota; kingdom Viridiplantae; phylum Streptophyta; class Pinopsida; order Cupressales; family Taxaceae; genus Taxus; species Taxus chinensis. Next base: position 657,505,892 of record CM034146.1, read on the forward strand.
TTCGTTTGGAATGTTCGCAATCATTTGTAACATGACCAGTTTGGAAGTAACGCCGACATCTGAAGGCAAGTCTCTCATAGTCAATCCTCTGTACCCAGAGCCTTTCTCCAATCTGAAGATTGATTTCTGCTGGTAAGGGTTTGTAGGTATCAATATCAACCAGGATATGAGAAAATGTATTATGTGTTTGAATAGAGGTCTTACCATCAACTGCTACACATGATCCAATAGTATCACCTATAGCAATGAGACAAGATCTGTTCCAAAGTTGTAACGGAAGTCCTGGTAAACAAACCCAAATCAGGTAGGTATCAAAAGAATCCTTTAATGGGTCGAAGGACGGATACCATGGTTTGGACATCAGCCCATGTTCCCCCCAAACCCAATGCTGGCTAAAGATTAAATCCCTATCAGTAGGGGTTTCAAAGACCGCAATGAAGTAAGCTTTAGCACATGGATAAAGCTCAATCTTACCTTGTATTTTTTCTCTCCATCTCTGGGCTATCCATTCATGGAGCTGAGAAAGCTTAGGCCAAAATTTATGGAATTTGCATATGAGACTCAGCTGGGAGAGATTTTCCTCCTCAAGAATTTTTATAAGTAGATCCTCCTCTATTTTCAGCGTCGGGACCTCCTGGGAGGGTTTCAAGAGCTCATTTCTGGTACTCTCCTTTTGTTTGGAGACCGCTGAAGCATAAGAAGTGGACTTATCTCCACCAGAGGTTCCTGAGCAACCGCTTTTCTGAAGCGAGTTGGATCTATCCATGCTCTTGAAAGAAGATCCATCATTTTTAAATGATTCATTATCATTTTTGAGATTTGTAGGAGAGATCGAGCCAACTCTACCTGTCTCAAAGGAGAGACCCTCTGCTTTTTGACAGGTCGGAGAAACTGTATCCCTGATTTTCTTTGAAGGGGGGTCTTGATTTGCATCAAAAGCCATGTCAATCCAAGAGATTGGTGTTGTATTTTCCATGCCAATTTTATAGGCGCCATCATCAGTTTTGCACACAAGGGACAGGTTCCCAAAGCCGCCACCAAGGAGAAGGGCATCCTGTTTAGATTTTCTATTCGTGTCTCCAATATTCCCTTGTTCTGGCCAATCCAAGCATGGTAGGTGCAGCAGGTGAACACGCGACAGAGGAACAAACGACAGAGGAAGTTATGGATTAGATGTTTACCAATGATAAGTGAAACATATAATGGAGGAGGTTTTGGTGGAATACTAAATTTAGAAACATTCAACTAGTATAAATTGGTTGGCACTGAGGTTACCTCCTTCTAATATTTTGAAACATGCTTGAATTTTCTTAACAATTCTTGTAGTTGATTAACTTGGCCAGGAATTTCTAAATCATCCCACATTGTGACATTCATGTCTATATTATTCATCTTCTCCATCATATTTAAAGTTATATGTATAGAATTTTGTAGATTATAGGCAACCTAACTAGTTTTGGCTTTTCAATAAAAAGGGTGACATATTTTGGGTTACATATTTCTTATAGGGGGTTGCTATTCTTATACTTCTGATTTTGGCCTTCCTCTGTAAAAAGGTTGTCTAGATTTTGATGAAGTGCCTTTGGGTTTTGATTTGTTTGAATATTTGAATCCAAGATTATATTCTTTTCTCTAATGTTGTAATTGGAATGCACTTGGGGCCTAGTTAGGTTTCCTTCATTTTGATTAGTTTCACAAAAAGTATCCTCTTACTAATAGACCAAGTTCTCTTCAATGAATGTTATAGGAGGATGAGTTGGACATGTAATTTGAATTTGAAAAAGAGCTCTGCATCATCAATGATTGACCTAAGCTTCTATTAGCAAAAGTGTTGAATTCGTGTGGTATTACACAAGGGTAACACAATCTCATCTCTGAAGTTAGATTTTTTTGCATTAGGACCATGCACCTATTAGGATTGGTGATGGTAATGTATTTTTGTAGAGGGATTTTAGTAGGGTTTATTCAGCCTTAGTATTACATTTCATTTTTATGATAGTAAGGATTATAAGGTTGATATGACCCAGTAGTTGAATGAGTTCATTATTTTTTGATGACAATTAACTCGTTATGCATGTTTTTGAATAACGCTTTGAGTTCATTTGGTTATTTTGAAGATGTTATATGAATAAAAAAAGTGATTAGGGTGCAAGAGAGATTACTTTAGGAAAAAGAGGCATGATAGGAATTGGAGATAATTTACCTGCTTGTATAATGATTTTCTCAACTTGAATAAATATTTCATATGCATCAAATAATATTATCCCCCATAGATTGGATCATAACAATAATATAAATGTTCAAGGATTTAAGATAATAAAGGAAGACAATATGTGGTGGTAGCCTTAACATAAGTGGGATTATGTCCCAAGTATTTTGAAATCTATTATTAAAATATTTCATTACCTTATTTGGTGCTATTCTGATGGTGTTCAACAGCTCCATTAGTGATAATTTGTCACCCCTTTCTTATAAATACTTGCAAAAATGCTCTCTATGTGTATCCATATTATGAATGGAATTAGGAAGTTAACATTTGTGCTAGTCTAGTGATTTTTTATCATAAATTATATGTTAATATTCTCACAACTAAATCATCTTGAGTGATATGGTACACATAACAGACGTTAGCAATATATTTAATGTGTTCAACATGGGTAAGGGAAGTCTCATTAATGAAATATAAGAAAATTTTAAGGGTTGAGATAGGGATGTCATTCCATACATTTTAAGAATAGAGGAATACATCTATTGAATTCCAAAAAAAGATAGTTTATTTAAAGGGCTATGAAGGCTAAAGGGTGGATGTTTCCATAGATTCTCAAATTTGGAAACTTATCCTTTGGAAATGATAAGTTTTGTTATTTTCCCCTTGTTAAGAAAAATGTTCATATAAACCAATCAACACATCTCTCCAGCTCTCCCTTGACTTTTATCATCTCCACACTCCACTCTATCTCAATCAAGAAAAATAAGTAAATTTCCCTCTACATTATTCTCAAAACGTTTGGTTTTACATCACAAGCTGCATAGAAAAATACTTTTGGTCAATAAATGACTATTTCCTTAGCCAAGTTGTATGAACCAAAGAGTTTGTATTCTCTAACTCTATTGTTAATGTGAATACCTATAGTGTGTCATTTCATCTTCCAAGAGTCATTCTTGTCATAATATTTCACCTATAGAAGGTTATATAAGAAATTCAATTGCAATTCATAACTCACCTGCAAATTTTATAAGCTCGTATTGTAAATATCAATCTAAAAGCATGTAAGGATCTCTTAAAATTTCCAAGATGAATTGCACATCAATTAGAGCAATCACTACTATATGTCTAAAAGCACTCAATGAGTCAAAGAGTCTAGCTTCATCCATTTTCAAACATGAAATTGTTCTAGAGCCATGTCTTAGCAAGAGAAAAGTATCTGCAAGCATTTTCAAAGGTTATTATGGGACAAAAGGGTTTAATCTAGTAGTTGAAGAAGGCTACGTTACATTACTATTATACTAGGTAAATTTTCTATTTTGTAGGTAGCCCATTATCTTTGTGTAAGGAGACATGACGAAACTCATAAAGGGTTTGCTTATATCACACTCATGTTTGCACGTGCACTTTGAAGAACTACATGAGCGCTTGATCATGCTCAAGGGCATGTAGTGTACCACTTGGAATGGTTTTGCATAGGGTTGAACTGTAAAGGTAGTCGAAGCTCACCACATACTAATTTCTCCTCTTGTTACCTAATATTTTGATGAAGGGTATTATAGGTATCTAGTGTTTACACATTGTTGTAAATCATTACAAGGTCGTGTTGAAGTTGTACTGACAAGATCAACATAGAATGAAGTAAATTTCTAGGAAAGTGAAGAACAAAAATAGTTTTAAAATTTTCCCTGCACAATGGTCCATGAATGTACAGTACCAGTCAAGACCATACATTATTAGGGAAAATTTGTATAGTAGTTATAAGGTCCTACATCAAGCCACATTCTGGTTTCAATCTAAAAATGAATCATCTTCAGTATTAAATCAACATGTTTTCCTTTCCTTTACGTGTAAATCTTCATTGTTTTATTTTGTAAAAATAAGTATTCATCTCGTCTAGTGTATTTGATTTATCATTCTATCACTTATAATTGTTGCAAGTATTAATGTATTATTATGATTATGCACATGGTTAATTGTAAATTAATTTAAATCGAAATAACCTCGCATTGCGAACCCTTGTACTCTATATATTTGTACGCACAACAAATTTATATTCATATTTATTTTAGGGTGCAAACATTTAGTGAACCCAAATTATAATTCAAATATATGGCTTTAATCCCAGTGGCCTCAGGGTTTCTTTTCTTGGTACACTCTAGCTCTAGGATTTACATTTTTTGTATATAATCATGGATTGTTATCACTTTCATCATCTTTGTCTCAAACCTAAGGCTTCCTGCCCTTTTTATAGCATGAGATTCTATCCATATAATCAAGTATGTTCTCCTTCTTTATGTAAGGACGAGGGACATATGTTGATTCTACATGTCTTGCTATACACATTGATAATACAAGTATCTAAGTCTTATGAGCATAAATATCATAATATTGATATTTTTTTCTCATTCTTTCCTCACTTATTTCACTAACCATGTACAAGGTGGATGTTCTCATAACTTATATGATAATTATGTCCCACATGAAGGTGAGGCCCAATATTGTGCATGTTTATTGTAATAAAATTATGATGGTATTGATGTTATTATCTATGCCATCCAGGAACAACTTAAGTATATTTTCATATCCTCAACAATTGATCTTAATCCTCCATCATCTAATGTGTTTAAATATATTATTCCTACATATACACTACTTATTTCATCGAGGGAGCCTAATCTTCCACTTCACATTTTGTTGGGTATATTCCTATGGCCATTACTATTCCTACATCTCATAATTATACCCATAGTGGTTCACATTATTCTTATTCTAGCATGCAAGCTCTTGAGACCTTTGTTCATATTTTCCAAGGTCAAATATTAAAATTACAACAAGGTACATCTACTTCTTCTCATGCTATGGATTCTACTCAATTTATTCATAACCCACGTACACCAAAAGTGGCCTCTTATCCCTTGCCTATCGATTTTGTTTCTCCTAAATTCCCTATGTATGATAACAAGGGTGATCATGAAGAACAAATTTTTACATTCCATGTTTCTTTCTTGGATTATGATTACAATGATACATTTATTTCCAAGATATTTCCTTAAAAACTAAAATATTTTTATTTACAATGGTTATGTGATCTCTCCTTGAATTTTGTATGGAATTTCACTTCTTTAGGTAATCAATTTCTTACATAATTATCTATCAATATTAGGGAAAAAGTTTCTTATGCTCAAATGTCTGAAATATGAAAAGATTTTAATGAACATATCAACAATTATGTTCTATGCCATAAGACTATGCTTTCCAAGATGAATAATATTTTGGACGATAATGAGATTCAAAATATCTTTACACAAACTAGTGAATAAACAATTATTTGAGTACAACATTGTAACTCTACCTCCACTGCTTGAGGTTGATGCAAGTGCACCACATGGTAACATTTTTTATGCTTATTCCCATTGTGATTATCATAGATACATTGCTCATACTAATAATCGATGTCTTAAGATTAATCATGCTATATAAGACCTTCTCGATGTTAGTGCTATTGAATGATATACTACCCTTGAATATAAACCTACTAATGATAATGGAAATCTCATATTTTTGATGTCATACTTCCTAATCATAAAATTGATAAATATACTTTGGAGGTCCACCATGATCATCATTATATACCCCATCCACCTTTTTATGAAAACCCATTGGATGTTATGATTGGTACTATTACTACTATGACAACTTCTCCAATTACTACTTTAGATAATACTGATATGGCTCACAATCTTGTTTCTAATACACTTTACATTCATGATTTTGTTAATCAACATCTTAAAAATAGTATATTTGTTTTGTATGTGTACATTTGGATCACCTGCAAGATGTATTAGTTGATATAACAATAAAAAAAATAATGCTACTAAAAAATAATGGGCTTACGCTACTATTGAAAAAGTGAGGGAAAATCATGGGTTCTTTAATGAATAAAGTGGGTAGAAACTTCTTGATTTGAATCAATACCTACACAAAAACATGCCTGAAGAAATGTTAGTAGTTTTTGGTGGTTAGGGGATTTTCCTGGGTCATATCCCTAACCATTTAAGGAGATAAAATACATTTTATTGAAGTAAAAATGACAAAACAATACATGCAAATGAAAAATATACCTGACTCAGATTATAGGACAGTTGCAGTTACGATTTACTGAAAATCACACAGAGATCATGAGCCAATCAAAATTACGACTGAAACTTGTGTTGAAATTTCACTAATATAATGTTGCAGCAAGTTGCACCTATCCTTTTTTATCCTTTTTCACCTCTTCAATATTTGCAATACCAAAATATGTGAATAAAGATGTAACATTCTAACTTGATACTCTATGGAATAAGTGATATTGCTATCACTCGATTAAGTATTAATGTTGTTTTGATTGCATCATGAATTTTTGTATACTGAAGTATTTGTGATGATGTAATAATTTATTAATGAATACATGGATATATGTTTGTCGATAATTTAATTAATCATATATATATATATATATGTTGTCGGCCCCAAAATTTCCCCTCTTTTGAAGTCAAGTTTCAAATTTTTTTGAGTCTGTGCCTTGGAGTATCGAATCGCGTCAAGCCTGACATTGTTTGCAGTTTTCCTGTTCATGGAGAATAATTTGAAAGTTGGGTGTATGGTAAAGTTCCTTTCCTTTCCTTTTTATTTTCTTCCGTACAGTCGGGAATGACAGACGTATTTTCCCCGTTAATTTTTGCCCCATAGTCCACAGGTAATACATGGATATTTTTGATTGGATGCGTTTTGGCCATATTTCAAGGTTCAGCGGAAGCCTCCACGTGTCCAAACGGTGCAACTCCAGGGCCAAGGTACAAGGGACAGTCCTCAAATAAGCGCAGGCTTTCCGCGTGTCCCAGGTACAAAATGAAGACACAATAAGCTAAAATCAGCTAAGTATGGAAGGCTTAGCAGACGGTGCCATGTGCCTCATCGGCGTAACTTCAAGAGTCAAAGATGGAGGTAGATCTCAAACTTGCGCCAGTCTTCCACATGTCCTAGGTCCAAAAAGGGACATAGTCGATCGTTAAAATTGACTAAGTATGGGCGGGTTGGAAGAAGCCGCCACGTGCCTTAACGTTGCCATTTCAGAAGTGAAATCAAAGGGTCAGTCTCCAAGTAGCGCCAGCCTACCACATGGTTAAAGTCAGTATGAAGACATAGTTGGCTGTTGAAAAGTCAAAGACTGGCGGAAGGGGACACGCATCAGCTCGGCACGCTATTTTAAGGGGTGCTTCCAAAATGGAAACTCAAATGAGCACTAACCCTCCACGTGTCTAGGGGTCAACATAGGTCAAGCAGGAAATAGACCCGAATTGGTAAAGTATGAAGGAACCGGTAGAGCTCTCCACGTGTCAGCCTGGCATCAACTTCAAAGGTGAAAATTGTAGAAGGCATTCGTAGGCCCGCTCCAATTAATTTCTCCCACGTGGGTGGCCCAAATTTGAAGTTGTAAAAGCAAATCAAATGGCCCATGTTTTAACTGGTAAAATAATGTAACGACCGTATGTTTAAAAAAATTGTTTTTTCCGCCATTAACATTTCTTTGCAAATCAAGAATTCGAAGGGGCTTGGATGATTGGAATAAGTTGTAACTGTTTCTTGCTTGCTCGAGAAAGTTGTAACCATCTCCTGTGAGCTATATCATGGGCTTTCAAAGCCATTGTAAAGGGTTGGAATTTTGATTATTCTGAAATGGTAATTTCGAATTGGAAGAAATCAATACAAGGTTTTTCCCTTTTTCTTCTACTTTCTCTTTCCTTCTGGTTCTGATCTGTGAATCATCTAATCCTTGCGTGCTTAGAAAACTTTGTGTTCTAGTTTGTACAATCTCCAGAAACTTTGAGTTTGTGAATTGTGTCTGTTATAAATGTGAATGGTTCCATTCTATATCTTATTTGCACAATACATATAAGGGTCTTCTCTGCCATCTCTTTTCCCTAAAAGTATTGTCTTCTTCTACCTCCCTCCTCTCTTCAAAGTCTTTTATCCTCATGTATTGATATAACTTTCCAGGATTAAAACACATTTCAGGATATCGGGAAACCACCATTGAATGAAAGACTGTGCATTTGTACATAGGTTTTGCTCCTACTTTCAATAAGGGAACCTCTCCCATTAAAGAGGAGGGACTTACTTGTCCCCTGACTGTGGTTTCATTCCAAGTGCAAATATGAAACCCAATAGTTTTTGGTGACTCTACTAGGGAATTTGTTCAAAAAATTTCCTTTCTAAAAGAACAACTAATTTGATCATTTCTTTGATCTGGCGACTCTAAGATATACTCTTGGTAGAAGGGCTCTTGGAATTGAGGATCCCCAATTTCAACTCCTGGATCAACAAGGTTTTCAACTTCCTTCAACAGGAAGAAATAGAAGAACTCATTCCACAAGCACACCTCCTGTTGAAGACAGAGCTTCTGGTAGTAGCATTCCTCAAGCACAACTTAGTCCTAATCTCCGTGCCCTAATCCTTGCCAGTGTCTCAGTTCCACTTCAAGAAATCCTTCCAAGGATGGCAGCACCTTGGCCTTGGGGACAAAGAGTTGGGCCTCTGGCTCTTCCTCAACCATTGCATGAGTTACCTAGGGGTAACAGGAATAATTTTCCCAAATTTAAAGGTGATGGAAAAGTACACCCTGATGAACACATTGCAGCCTTCATTGTTGCATGTGGGGTTCTTGGAGTTGAACATGAGGATGTCTCTGTGAGGCTGTTTGTGGAAACCTTGCAAGACAATGCTGCAGATTGGTTTTACCATCTTCCTGCTGGGACCATCATCGATTGGACTACTATGAGGACTGAATTTGAGTAGTGTTTCAAACCTATGCTGAAGATGTGCATGCTTTGCTAGCTCATATTTCTCAAATCAAGAAGGAGCCACATGAGCCTATGAGAGAATTTGTGGCCAAGTTTAACAAATTGGTTAACAAGATTCCACTAAATACTAGGCTTGTTGATCAGATTCAGAAGTGTTTCTTCTTGAATGCTCAATTACCGGAAGTAAGCTATGCCCTGAGGAGAGAAAATCTTGCAACTTTGGATGCTGATCAGAGATTGGTTGTCAGTGTGGAAGATGACTTGATCATGTCTGGCAAGCTGAAAAGGGAGTCTTTCAAATCCAAAGCATCTTCTTCTTCCCCTTCTCCTAAGAGGTAATGCAGATCAGTTGGTGCAAAAGCTATGGCTAATGACCTCATTGCCATCAAGAAACAATTGGCTCAGCATGCTCCATATCAAGATGTTCCAAGGAAGAACTTTCAGCCTAGGAACCGCTTGCCCTCTTCCCAAACCAGGTTGGCTATTGAAGGTCCACCCCTCAAGGTGCCTGTTAATGTTGCTTGTGAAGTTCTTGAGCTTGATGATGAGGAAGAAAATGAAACTCTATGATGAACAAGAAGAGGAAGTTGATGAAGAACTGGAGGAACCTGGTGGTTCTCGAGTTCATTTCCTCACCACTGAGGGTGTGGATGATCAAGATGACTATGATGATGTAGTGGCTGAGATGAACAGTGAATCATATGTTGTTATGACCCGGGAGCAGACCAACAAAAAGGAAAAAGTAGTGCAACCTGCAAAAAGATCCAAGGAGTACCCCATCACCATCCCAATGATTGCAAGAAGAGGAGCTCCTATTCCTACTACTTCCACCCGAAAGGTAAGCTCTGCTAGTCCTTCTTCCTCTACTTCTGCTTCTGAGAATTCTTGTCCAACAAATGATAAGACTGATAGATCAAAATCTCCTCCTACTCCTAGTAGTGATTCCCCATCCACATCTGGATCTTTTGACATTATAGACCATCTTAAAATGACCAAGATTCAAATTTCTGAGGTAGAGTTCTATCAAACCCATCCTAAAGCCTTTGCCAAAATGGTTAACTTTGTAAATTCTAAATCTAAAATCCCAACCCATTCTTCTAAAGGCCTTTTTCCCACTCCTTCTCCTACCTCAACCTGGCCTTGTGGCTGTAGTCACTTCACCCAATAAGAAGATCAAACCCTTCTATGTGACTCTCCTCATAGCTAGCCACAAGCTTATAAATTGTGTCATTGATTTTGGTGCATCTGATAATGTAATGCCTGCAAAAGTGGCTCATGCTTTGGGTCTAACCTTAACCCACACTTATGGCTCTTGTCTATTCCATGGAAAGTAGAGAAGTACCTTTGGTTGGTAGAATCAAGGATGCATAAGTGGCTTTTGCTACTTTACCAGAGAAGAAGGTCTTGGCTACCATCTTGGTTGCTGATATCCCTCCTTCCTATGGCATGTTGCTAAGTAGGAGCTTTTGTAAAGATGTTGGAGGTGAGATCCAAATGGATTGGTCACATGCCTTGATCCCTGTCAATGGGAAGATGAAGAAGCTACTGCTTGAGAAACAAGTAGAGTATATTGTGCAAAAGACAGATTGATCCTAAAACACAAATATTGTATGAAGACATTGGGCATGGGAACTACATGATCATGTCACAAGAGGAGACAAGTCTGTCAAAGGAAGTGTTGCTTGATCCTAATGGTGTGTGGATTTTGGAGTTTTATGGAAGTTATTCCTCATCTAGTTTTGGAGCTGGTGTGGTGCTTATTGCTCCTGGGGGTAAGGTTCATCCTTTCTCTTTCAAATTCCAGTTTGAAAATACCAACAATATTGTTGAGTATGAGGCACCATTATTCTTGGGTTGAGCATGGCGAAGGAAATGGGAGTGAAGAACCTTCTTGCTTGTGGAGATGCTGAGCTAATTGTAAAACAAGTTAGAGACCTTTATCAGGTAAAGAAAAGAAGGTTGAAACACTATAGGAATATGGTCTGGGATTCCATTGAATTCCTTGATGCTTTTTCCATTGAAGTTGTGCCAAGGGAAAGGAACGTTAGGGTAGACTCTCTAGCTGTTTTGGGGTCCTTGCTGATTCCTCATCCTGATTTTCCTCAGGAGAAATTCACCATTGAGTTGATCCATAGACCCAGTGTGCCTGACAATGCAAATAATTGGCAAGTTTTCAATGATGACCAGCATTTTCTTTCTTTCTTGGAGCTCAAAGAAAACTTTGATCAACTGTACTTTGAAGGAAGTAACAATATACCTAGAGAGTGTGTGTCATCAAATAAAGAGGGTGTTAAAGAAGAGATGGATCAAGATGGATGCATCAAGTTGAAAGGCAACAAAATTCCTAAAGGCCTGGTGAGTTTGGAGGATATTTTTGATAAACATGATAGATATATGAAGTCTAAAGTTTCCCAAGGAGCCTGAAAATCTGCTGAGACTGAGAAAGTGAATATTGGGAGTCTTGATGATCCCAAAATGGTCAACATTGGAAAATGCTGCACTCAGGAAGAGAAAAAGAAGGTGGTGAATCTATTGAAAAGGTATGTTGATGTTCTGGCTTACTCTTATGATGATCTTAAGGCTTTTCAGCCTAAAGAAATGCAACATTTCATTCCTCTTAAGCCTGGGATCAAACCCTTCAAACAGAAGCAAAGACAATATAATCCAAAGATAGATGATACAATTTTCCAAGAAATACAGAAGCTTCTGAAGGCTAGGATCATCTTCCCCATCCACCATTCAACATGGATTGCTAATATAGTTCCTGTCAAGAAGAAAAATGGTGAGATCCGGATCTGTGTGGACTTCAGAAATCTAAATTAGGGTTCTTTGAAGGACAATTACCCTCTCCCCATGATGGACCAAGTGTTGCAAGTTGTTACAGGCTCAGAGATGCTATCTATGTTAGATGGATTCTCGGGGTACAATCAAGTAGAGGTGAATACTGTAGATCAACATAAGACTACCTTTACTACTCCTTGGGGCACCTTTGCATACAAGAGGATGCCATTTGGTCTCATCAATGTTGGTGCTACTTTCCAGAGGGCCATGGACTTCACTTTTGGCAGTTTGAAAGGGAAATGCATTGTTGTGTATTTGGATGACTTGACCGTGTTTTCTAAAGCAAGAAAAGATCACTTCCAACACCTTGAAATAGTACTGCAGAAGTGTAGAGAACATGGAATTTCTTTAAACCCTAAGAAGTCTGTGTTTTGTGTCACAGAAGGAAAGCTGTTGGGACACGTTGTTTCAAAGGAAGGGATCAAGATTGATCTGGAGAGATTTCAGGCTATCTAGCAAATTCCTCTTCCATCAAGTAAGAAGGGTGTCCATTATTTCTTTGGTAAGATCAATTTCCTTAGGAGATTCATCCCCGATTTTGCAGAACTTACTATAAGCATTACTCACATGATGCAAGGGAAGCAAATTTTTTGGTTGGTCCTCTGAAGGGAAGAAATCATTTGAGGACATTAAACATGATATTGCAAAGACTCTAATCTTGGAGTGCCCTAAATTTAGCAAAAATTTCATTATCGATTGTTATGCCACCGAAAATACCCTAGCTATTGTGTTAGCCCAGAAGAATGCTGAAAATCACGAGCTCCCAATTACATTCATGAGAGCTGAAGTAAACTATGATGGAGAAACATGCTTTTGCAGTTGTCAAAGTTGTCAAAAAATTCACATTTTACATTCTTAATTCTAATTCTATGGTAACTTGGTGCTTGATACAACAATCAAATCCATTCTTACTCAACAAGAATTCTGAACCAAGAGAGGTAATTAGGTAGCAAAGGTGCAAGAGTATGATCTTGATATCAGGCCAGAAAATCTAGTTCGGGGTAAGGGCCTGTGTGAACTCATTGCCGAGGGAGCTGCCAAGGCATTGTACAAAGATGAAGTTGATGTCCCTGTTGTTTTGTTCCTCAACTCGACAGATGTATGGTATGCTGACATTGCTCACTTTCTAACCTATGGAGAGTTTCCTTCTCACTTGAGTGCCAAAGATAAGGGAGCTATCAAACTGAGGTCTTTCCAATATGTGCTATGGGAGAATGCTCTATTCAAACAAGGCATAGATGGATGGTTTTTGAAGTGTGTAGACAAGGAGCAATGAAAGAAGTTGTTCTTTGCTTTTCATGACTAGGATTGTGGACGTCATTTCTCCTCTACTGTAACAGCTCATAAAATGCTTCATGCTGGTTATTATTGGCCCACTATGTTTAGAGATGCATCAAAATGGGTTGGTAAATGTGAAGCATGCCAAACATTTGTTGGAAGACCTAATTTGGATGTTTTGCCGCTAAATCCTGTAGTGATTGAAGATCCCTTTCAACAGTGGGGATTGGATTTCACTGGAACTCTTAACCCAACTTCTAGTGTTGGACATACTCATGTGTTGAATGCCACAGATTACTTCACCAAGTGGGTGGAATCCATCCCAGTCAAGAGCACTACCTCCGAGGTAGTTTGCAACTTCATTAAAGAGAACATATTGATCAGGTTTGGGATCCCAAAAAAAATTGTGACTGATAATGCTTCCAAATTTTCTTCTGTTGAGATGATGGAATTTTACTATGGGTATGGGATCTCCCTTGCTCATTCTTCATAATACTACCCCCAAGGGAATGGACAGGTAAAATCAACAAACAAGAACTTGTGAGAATAGTTAGAAATGTAAATGATTCGTAGAGGAATTGGCATAAAAAGCTATATGATGCACTTTGGACTGATAGAGTTACACCGAAGAGAGAAATTGGAATGTCTCCTTTCCAAGTGGTGTATGGTGTGGAAGCTCAACTGCCAATCATAGTGGAATTTCCAGCATTGCATCTGATGAAAACCATTGAAGATTCAAGTTTCAGTAGCTCTTTGGACAAAAGAATTTCATACCTTCAGAAGTTTGATGAAGACAAATTACAAGTGGTTGACATGATAGCATCTCATCAGTTGAAAGTGAAGGCTTTGTTTGACAAGAAATCAAAACCCAGAGTCTTCCAAGTGGGATACATTGTGTTGCTTTGGGACAAAAAGACATGAGCCATGATGAAGCCAAGGTAAGTTTGATTCTCTTTGGCTTGGTCTTTTTAGAATCAGACATTTTACTGGAAAGAACTCTTTTTATTTGGATTACATGGATGGTTCTCCTCTCCCACTTCCTTATAGTGGGAATTTTCTGAAGTTGCTCAAGTCCTAGGTGACTAGGTGGTCCTTCTATATATTATGTACATTGTTTTGGTTTTGGGTCATTCCTTTGTTTTTCTTTTTTGTTCTTTCCTTTTGGTTTGTTTTGTTTCTTTTCTCGTCTTGTGTGTGTTGCCTTGTATTGGTTTTTCCTTTGACTCATTTTCCCAATGGATAAAGCACTAGTCCTTTTTGCCCCAGAGTTATCTGCAGTTCTTGATCTTCCCTTGTGTCTTTGTTCCAAGCCAAGTCATCCCCAGAAAGAGCCAGCTATTGTCGGCCCCAAAATTCCCCTCTTTTGAAGTGAAGTTTTAAATTTTTTTGAGTATGTGCCTTGGAGTATCGAATCATGTCAATCCTGACATTATTTACATTTTTCCTATTCATGGAGAATAATTTGAAAGTCAGGCATATGGTAAAGTTCCTTTCCTTTCCTTTTTATTTTCTTCCCACAGTCAGGAATGATAGGCATATTTTCCCCGTTAATTTTTGCCCCAGATTCCATGGGTAATATGTGGATATTTTTGATTGGATGCAGTTTGGCCATATTTCAAGGTTTAGCAGAAGCCTCCACGTGTCCAAACGATGTAATTGCAGGGGCCATATATAAGGGACAATCCTCAAATAAGCGAAGGCTTTCAGAATGTCCCAGGTATAAAATGAAGACAAAATAAGCTAAAATTGGCTAAGTATGGAAGGCTTAGTGGATAGCGCCACGTGCCTCATTGGCGCAACTTCAAGAGTCAAAGATGGAGGCAAATCTCAAACTTGTGCCAGTCTTCCATGTGTCCTACGTCCAAAAAGGGACAACACTGATTGTTAAAATTGATTAAGTATGGGTGGGTTGGTAGGAGTTGCCACGTGCCTTAATGACGCCAATTCAGAAGTGAAATCAAAGGGTTAGTCTCTAAGTAGTGCCAGCTCGCCATGCGATTAAAGTTAGTATGAAGACATAGTTGGCCGTTGAAAATTCAAAGACCGACAGAAGGGGACACGTGTCAACTCGATGCTATTTTAAGGGGCGCTTCCAAAACAAAATCTCAAAACAAAATCTCAAATGAGCGCCAACCCTCCACGTGTCTAGGGGTCAACATAGGTCAAGCAGGAAATAGACCCGAATCGGTAAAGTATGAAGGAACCAGTGGAGCTCTCCACATGTCAGCCTGACACAACTTCAAAGGTGAAAATTGTAGAAGGCCTCTGCAGGCTTGCTCTAATTAATTTCTCCCATGTGGGTGGCCCAAATTTGAAGTTGTAAAAGCAAATTGAACAAACCATGTTTTAACTGGTAAAATAATGTAATGACTGCATATTTAAAAACTATTTTTTCCACCATTGACGTTTCTTTGCAAATCAAGAATTTGAAGGGGCCTAAATGATTGGAATAAGTTGTAACGATTTCTTGCTTGCTTGAGAAAGTTGTAACCGTCTCCTGTGAGCTATATCATGGGCTTTCAAAGCCATTATCAAGGGTTTGAATTTTTATTATTCTGAAACTGTAATTTTGAATTGGAAGAAATCAATACAAAGGTTTTTCCCTTTTTCTTCTTCTTTCTCTTTGCTTATGGTTCTGATCTATGAATCATCTAATCCTTGTGTGCTTGGAAACTTTGTGTTCTAGTTTTTACAATATCCAGAACTTTGAATCTGCGAATTGTGTCTGTGATAAACGTGGATGGTTCCATTCTGTATCTTATTTGCACAATACATATAAGGGTCTTCTCTGCCATCGCTTTTCCCTAAAAGTATTGTCATCTTTTTCCTCCCTCCTCTCTTCAATTCTTCTATCCTCATGTATTGATAACTTTCCAGGCTTAAAACACATTTCAGGATATCGGGAAACCACTATTGAATGAAAGATTGTGCATTTGTACATAGGTTTTGCTCCTGCTTTCAATAAGGGAAACTCTCCCATTAAAGAGGAGGGACTTGATTGTCCCCTGACTGTGGTTTCATTCCAAGTGTAAATCTGAAACCCAACAATATACATATCATTATATATCTAATAAAATATTATAAATGAACTAATTTTGTGTGTGTATAAACACACATATTGATATCGTGATAGATTAATAATTATTATTGTTTAAAAAGGTCATATGACCATCTTGGTTAGTATTGTTTTACGATTTTAACTTAACATATTATTTGGGGTCTCAGGACCACAGTGGCTAACAAGTTTGGTTAATATGGAATTGCATGGTCATAAACCGCTTGGCATATGATTTTTTTATTGTTTAATTTTGACATTGGTACATGACACCACCATGCAAGTTTATTAAGATTTAAATTGCTAATTTGAAGGGATTTTTTGGCGGTTGCATGAGCCACGACGTGGCACTAACATTTAAGAGAGAATTTACTCCTATCCGGTTCCTTGGGAATTGATAACTTCTCCAAGAAGGTAAACATGCATTCACTCCCCCTATTCACATTATTTGTATTTCATTTGGTTTTTGGGTTTTGATAGTTGAGCATATATATTTTTATAGAGATTCTCATGGGAGCTCATTCTGTTCTATGCATGACAAATTTATTATTATTCATCCAATTTTTCTGACATTTTTGTTATTTAAAAATATATGGAAGGGTTCAATTGTGTTTTTTGGAGGCATTCATAAGAAGGTTTCAAGAAAGTGAAGGGAAACTAAAACTCAGGCATGGATTTTGTACTCACATTCCTTGTTTTTATTTTGCAATAATGAATACATTTGGTTTAATTATTTATTATGAAATCTTGGTTTGGGAACGAAAATCTAAAATAGTTGAATATGTTTCTTGGGTTATTCATAAATAAAATAGTATTTATCTACAATTCTTTGGAGCTTTGTTGTTATCTTATTTTAATGAGGATGTTTTCTTTGGAATATTTTTTATGATTTCAGCTTGTTGATTAGAACTTTTTGGTTAACTTCTTAACTAAAAATGTTTTGCTTAAACTATGGAAATGAATGGAATCTGTGTACAAATATTTGGGCATGAGAATAATATATATAACTCTAGTCACATTTTTAATCTTTGGGCATTTGATAAGTTAAGGAAGAATATTTTTTTTTTTTGTATTTGGGTGAGATTAGAATGAGAAAATAACTACTTGAGGTCTTAGGTGATTTGGGTTTGTTTGTTTTTCGAGATATGTAATCTGGGTTTAATTTAGAACATTTTGGGTTTGTGCAAATGTTGGAAAGGTGTTTACAACTCATTGTGAGCTTTCCATTTTTTATGGTTTCCGTCTCGTGGTTTTGTAAGTTGCTATGGAGTTATGCCTTTGATATTGTCTATTTAACTACTCCTTTGGTTTTGGTGAATACCATTCACTACTCAGATCTTATTGCGATTTTCTGCATTTGTGGGTTTCTAACTCATTACGATATTTTCTTATTTTGTTAGTTATTTAAGTTATTTGGAACATGATCAAAACTGATCTCTATCTCTCTCTCAAGCACATTTTGGGTTGAGATAATAATTATGAACTTAGATATGGGTTGGATTATTTGTATAGTCAATAATGTTATGAAAAATAAATACATCCCTTACTAAGTTTGGTTTCTTTTGTGGTTTCATTTCATTCTTGAACTTTATTTTTTATTATTATTTCTAGCTCTTAACGAGCATGACTATTTTAACTGTCTATGAACATGTATTGTTTTTTGGTTTATGGAATCAATCCAGATAATGTGTTAGGAAATGATCTAGTTTTCTTATAAGCTGTAATGTCATTCTCCCCCCTCTGCATACATTAATGGATTTGGAATATTGGTTAGGATTTGGAAATGCAACAATTAGTATGGTTCATTTGTTAATACTCGTAATAGCTCCATTTTGGTTTTAGTCAATTGTGAATATAGAAAGGATAAAATGAGTTAGGTACAACTCATTCATTGGAAATATTTTTCATACCTCGTTGAATATTATTTTGAAACTTAGTTTGGTGATTGAGAAACTAAAGGGTGAGATAGAATTATGGCTCATCCTCAAGAACTGGTGTTTTAGTTAGTTTATTAATCTTCTACTTGAGCAAAACAGTTATATATGGTTGAAATTTCTTTTTGATATACATTGTTGTTATTATTATTTTATGGAATATAAATTATTTGTAAATAAAATAAAGAAGGAATTGAAAAATACATATGTAAACTCTATTAGTTGAGACAATTACCTTTTTAAGTTGTTATCATTCTATCTGATAGTTTATAGAAGTATAGGTATGATTGTGGTTGATTATAAACATGAAAGGAATGAAGGATGAATCAACCATGGATTGAGTTATATTTAGTGAGTTGTTTCTAATTTTGGATTATTGAAATAAAAGAAAATTCTAAATGTTAAGTTTAACATGTTGGTTTCATTAAGTGAAAGTGAACATACAATTTTAATATTAAGATGAATTATCATTTTTATATTTGTGTGCGATAAAATACTTATTGTAATCTAGGAAGTTTATAATTATATCATACTAATTATAAATCAAGTTAACAATAACATATTTAGTTATTTCATTATGATTACAACATGGAATATGAGTTTGTGAAATCATGCTAGTTCTTTGAACTGACCCAAACACACACACACACACACACACTCACACACACACACACACACACACACACACACACACACACATTCTCTCTCATATAGTTTGCAAGATAGAATGACACTCTTGAAGTGACTGTTTGGATTGTTTATGATTTATTTATGTCATATGGTATTTTAATATGAGTCTGGAAAGGATTATTGTAATTAATTGTTAATGCGAATATAATGTCATTACATATTGTTAAGGTCATTTTTGCCAATGTATTATTATTGATGAATTTGTAAATCATTATTAATACATTTTAAGGATTATCCTTATTCTTATCTGAATATATGACTTAGATATTTGTGACTTATCTTGTTGGATGTGAAAATAATTATATGATTTCTATACAGCTGGATATAAATAAAGATGACTAATCTTATGATATATATTAAATTTTGATTTCATTGATTCAATTGAAATGATCAAGTATGTTGAATGAAAAAACATAAACAATAAGAATAACAATATAATGAAAACAAAGTAAAGTTATCATTGTACCTTATGGAATTAAATTGTCTAATCATAACAATTAATGTACTTAATAGATTAAGGACTATCGTTAACGAGTGAATGTAATGAAACAACTTGATGCATAACATGATTAGTAAACCTATAATTAGTAATGTATACTTCATTGTTAAAGTTTGAAAAGAGGATCTAGTGAAAGTTAGTAACTTGTTGAGTTACTATAACCCTCTTTTGAGAACCAAATATCGTGTATCAGTAAATTTTGAACGTGTCGTAAAGGAAGACATTTATTTCATCTATCAAAGATAATTTAAATTGTATAAGAAACATAGATGTTATGTCCCTTCATATTCTCTTAGTATCCTACTCGTTCCAACTTAGGATGGATACGGGAAGGGAAATGAAGACGTAATGATGAAAATCATTATGTAGTCACTATCTTTCCCATAAGGATCCTAAGGTGGAACTGATATGATCCTTTCGATTAGTAGGATGAGTCATACATGAAATCTTTGTGTCCTAAACTAAATCAACTTCTTAAATAATGAAATGAATCTAGATGGGTGTGTTGAGATGGTTATGTGGTGAAGGAAGAAGAGTTTCATGAACTTGTGTGCAGTCTTGAAACTAATCTTGCATAACAATGCTTAATATCCTTAGCCAAGGTAATGTATTAGAAGACTATATTTTCTATTCACCAGTCCCCTACTTAATTGTGTCAGATACCAGATGTAATGCAACATGTATCATGGGATATGCACCTATTTCTTATGACATGTAAAAGGTTTAACCAAAGTATACAAGTTATACACACTCGACTAGA
Organism: Taxus chinensis; assembly: GCA_019776745.2. NCBI lineage: Eukaryota > Viridiplantae > Streptophyta > Pinopsida > Cupressales > Taxaceae > Taxus > Taxus chinensis. The sequence goes on from CM034146.1 coordinate 657,526,000, forward strand.
GTGATTTAAGGGATATCATGGATATTTGGATACACCCTTTTTAGTTGCACATGGTTATCATGTGTTATCATATGGATTCTGAATATTAAACAATGATGGATTATTTAAAAACAAGGTAAATATTAATATTAATTATTGGAAGCATTAATTGAACTTAAGGGGTTTGTTTTTAGTTTAAAAACATCCCTTAATTTGGATGATTCATAACATGGGTGTTACAAAAGAAAAAAAAAAAACTTTTAAGTATGGTATCAACTGCATAAAGAGTCAGGGGCTTGGAATGATGGGGGGTGAGTGGTGTTTTATAGTTTTTGAGTGGATAGGGGAATGAGAAACATATGGGTGTAATGTGCATAGATGAGTGAGATGATAAGGGTCTAAATTGCATTGGGCATGAAAATGGGTAGGTGAGATAGACAAAATAAAATCTGAGTTGGTGAGGGTTAGTAAATGAGTGATGAGGTGTCTTTTATCACCATTTTGTGGGGTTTTATATTTTCTATTTGATTTTGTGGGATTATTTAGTTTTATAATGTTTTTGGAATTTTTTAATAGGAGACCTTATGCACAAGGTTCATTTTATAGTGTCCACATGTTGATAGTAATGCTAAATATAATATATTCACTCTCAAGTTGATTTGTTATCTTGGATATAATAAAAAAAGTGACATTTGATCTGAAGGAAAAAATGTGGCATATTGTTCTCACTCTTACAGTTGGCTTTGTTACTATTGATATTCCATTTTGTTTGCATGTTATATTCCCTCATGTGACATGTGTTTATGTTTCCCTTGGCTATACGATTTTATGGCCATCCCCTGTATATTACATCAATGTGTTAATAATAAACAAGTGATCATAGTTAGGGGGTATCCCATTTAAGGATCCTATACCTAAGAATAATGGCCAAACAAAATTACTTACTAATCCCACTCCTAGTACACACACACACACACACACACACACACACACACACATGTATGCATGTATTCTAGTTCAAATTATACTTCTAGTGGGTAGCTGATGTAGTCAAAACCTACCTTTCATCACTTTCACAAGTTATTCAAGAGAATAAATCAACAACTTATTCAAACTCTGCAATACAAGGATCTAAAAAAATCTAGAAAGACTTATAGTTGATATCAGTGAAAAATTTTCCTCCTAAAAGGATTTAATCACTTCAAAACCTACCAACCATGCTCATTACTTTCATTATGTGTCCACTTAATTATCAAATTCACCTATAAACATTAGTGTTTTTTTGCATACTTACTTTGTCACTTCAATACTCAGTTTATTGCTTCTACCTTGTTTCCAAAGGTCTCAAATCCTTCTATCCTTGTAGACACTTCATTTTCATGTTAGATTCACCAAAAATGCATTCAAACACTTCAACATTTCACACCACCCTTTCTTGCACAAAACTACCCCTATATGCCCCTAAAGACAAGGTCTTGCAACATGAATGGATAGAAGAATCTAATGATTCCCAAAAATATTTATAAATTCCATTAGTTCATATTTTTCTTCCCCAAGGTGCTCACAAAGTTTTGAGATTCAATTCCTTTTGCAACTCCTACAATTCCATTTTTGCAATTTTTCTTCTAAAACACTCACTAGGTCTTCCGGAACACACTGTCATGATTATCTGTGGATTTATGAATATTCAATGCATAAGAATAAAATTTTTAGATACCCATTAAGGGCTTAGAAATGTGTATAAATTTTTAAGATCAGGTTCTAATAAAAATTGTATCTTCCTTTGTAAAGTTGCTTCTAGGATTTAGGTCCGTGACTGTGTTTGACAACCCCCACTGTGATTGTCATAAATTGCTTTGAATTATACCAATGAAACTTTAATATTCTACCCAAATCCTCTTAATAAATTCCTCAAAACTTTATCTACCAAATTTCAGGCTTTATTTTGAGGGTTTAGGCCTTAAAACTTCTTTGCTTAGCCTTATCTCCACTAAGCCACATAGAGTAGATCGAAAGGTGAAATATTGCAATAACTTTTTATGATAAAAGATTCAAGACTAAAATTTTGGTGCAAAGCTTTATCAAAAAAATATAAACAAGGATAAATTACCAGTGGAGGCAATTAATTACGTGAAATCCTTCTTCCATGAATCTCATACTGTCCTTTGACCGGTAGGTGCATAATTTGTCACACATTCTTTCAATGCTCTCCTTCTATTAACACAAATACAAAACCCTAGGACTGATGTTCACCTTAAATGATTCAAAATCATGTATATTGTGACAATGGAACTAATCAAGAAGACAATAACTTACTCCTATATTTCCTTCTTAGTCAGATTCAACACTCACAGTCATGCTCATTCACAGTTTTCAAGCTCCTCTTCCAACCAATAAATATTCAAGCTTAATACCCACCTCAGTTTTTACTATTGTCATAAGGCCTTCAGGATTTTCACTTCTCAGGTTTAGACTCACATACATTAAGGAAAAACAATTAGTTCCATTGGGTTTCCATTGTCTTGAATGTAAGAAAACAAAGCACATTTACTTTTGTCTAGATGCAAGGAAATATTCAAATCCATTTGGCCCATATGCAAAAATTTCTACCAGTTCATACCATGCATAATGTTCTCATAAAAAAAAACCTTTCATGCATGAAACTTAATGAGTTCCTTTAAGAGACTGTAGGCTTGAACAAGATTACAAGTCCTTCTATCAATAAACAAGCTTACCACTATCATCAGCACTCAAGGATCCTTCATGTATTGACTTTTAACAACAAGAGGCATATTTTATCTACTGTGAACAACATGACACACTTTTTTTTTCTGATGGATCAAATTCAAAAACTCACCATAGTTATAAATCATTCATTCTATACCATACACAAATGCTCAAAACTGTCACAGAGTTAAAAAAACACCAAAACCATAAAAAAAAATCATTGTATTATTACTTACAAAATCACCACCAAGTCAAAATTCATCTTACCTTCATTCTAAGATGATCAGTCTACTCTGAGATCAAAATATCATACATGCTTATTAATAATCACTAAAATCATGAACAAAATGATCAAAACCTTGAGTTTCTTCTTCACTACCTCTCTTGAAGCTTACATTTGATTCATGTTTAGATAGAACGAGAGAAAATAGTTACATAAGACCTATATATACCTTTTGTTTTCAGTTTCCCATCGAATGGAAGCCCTTAGCCCTCTTAATTACATGGTGAGGTTTTTAATACAATGAGAATTTTTTGTTTGAAACTTCAAAACATAACTTATTCAACTTGAATGATGACTTCTAACTCATGGATGAGATAATACAACCCATTGTACCCCCATTTCATCCTTTTACAAAGTTTATAAGCTACAAGAACCCCTTAAAAAACACACAAGCCAAAAATGGCCTTCAAGACTCAACTTACACTTTTGGAGGGAAAGTGTATAATTTAATTTTGAAAATGCCAAGACACCAACTAATACACCTAAATGATAGCTAATGATCTCTAGAACCTCATTGACACACTTTCAAGCCAAAATGGATGTTTCCATCCCTGTACATATCCTAGAGTTGATGTTCTTGCATCAATAACTCCATCCCAATGAATCTATGCATCGTTATTTTAGTTCACATGCTACTTCTATTAGGAAAATCCCTCCTAGTGGATATACACATGTATTCTAGATCACATACTACTTCTAGTGGATCACTCTCTCTCCAGTCTTCTACTAGATCTTTTGGGTCACACACTATTTCTGGTAGGTCACTCTCTCCTAGGAATCTTGTTAGATCCTTCTCTATACATCATGATTATTTCCATATTAGATGTGTTATAACACATATTATGGTTTCTACATATATTATACTAGACTATCCTTATTTTCTCATGAAGTTTGTGAGGTCTAAGCCTTCGTCACCTTCTAAAGTTTTGGATTTCCTCATAATGAGGCTCTTGTGATAACCCCTCCCATTAGATATTTACAAACAACATACTCATTTAAATAATCACATAACACAAAAACATTTAAATATTTTCAACAATATAAAATTAAGACCTATGCATGGTTTGATTGGATAGTTTGTTACTTTATACATGTTGTTTTCATATTTGTTTGATGGATAAAATTATTTTCTATATAATATTTACACACATAAATTCATGCACTATATTGATATTGATTCAACACACACACACACACACACACACACACACACACACACACACACACACACACACACACACACACACACACACAGCTACATGATGTCAGGTGTCAGCTTTGTGCCTTCCCATTAACACTAAACTTTAGGGGAATCTAATACAATATACACATGTTATTTTTTTGTTTCACTTAATCTACCCTTCCTCGTTACACTTGATTACATATATTATGTATATTTTATATTTTCATCTAACATGGATAACACATTTCTTTTGCAGTGCTAACCTATGTTGTTATCTATGTTTTTACCATCACTATTTGTTATACTTTTTCTATTGATTTCATTACGTACTTATGTTTACTACTTGTTTTATTGACTACTTAATTACTTCTTTTATGCATCCTACGTGCTTTGATTATCGTGTGACATTATGGGTGTCCCATATTTGTGGATCTATGACTATATTGAGTAGATGAACTTTATTATTTTTATGAGGCCTAAAGTTCCCTTTATTATCATTGTTTTGTGACACCATATGTGTTCCATGTTTTTGGCTCTATTCCTTCATGCGAATATCTATAAGATGTTACTTATGTCATTTTGATTATTAATGTATTCATTAATGTTCTTACTTCTATCCACATGTACTATTGTTAATGTTTATAATTGTGTATTACATGTTTATTTCCTCTGTGTCATGGTCTCCACCATATAGAACTCCCTTTTGCAGGGGCATGTTCCCAATGGTGGTCACCATTACAACATTTTATAATATCCAATGAAAATGATCAGACTTATTCAACATGGGTACACATATTTTCTTTTGATCTCGATCTCAAATGATTTATAAAATGTTCCTCAAAAGAGGGGGCATTGATGCAGGAACATCAACTAGGACAAGAAATATCATACAATTTTGTGCATTAACTCCTTAGGAGAGTATAAATAGGCATGCTGAAGGTTCTTGCGATCTTTCAAGGCCTACAATTTTCAAAATTTGTCTTGTAAGAGTTGTCCCTCCAAAACTCCAATTTGAATTTCTTAAGTATGAAATATTCACTTTTTAATTTTTTTGGCTTTAGTGGTGTTCTAATGGATGTATAGGTTGGTTAGGGAGTGTAAATACAATGTGTAAATCACTTATAGATGAACAAAAATATCATTCTAGGTGTTCTTGCAATGAAACTTTGTTTTGGCTTCTTAACTCAAGTATGTTAACTTGAGTCTTGAATCTTAGTTAGGCTAGTTAAGTTGATAACTATTGAAAGTTAGTTAGGGAAAAAGTATTCAAGTTGTGTGAGAGAGAAAAATTAGAGACAAGAGAGGGAGGAGGGTTTTTTCAAAGAAGGATAGGAAGAACTTTATTATTGAAGGAAGATTTTATATAATAGGACAACCTAGAAGACATTTTTTTTGAATAAAACTTAAGCTCTTGTGTTGAAACTTAGAAATCATGGTTCAAGTACATTTTTCTTAAGTGTTCTTATTCAACTTGGAAATCATGATCACCTTAATCTTGAGTAAAATCACCTTTCTAAGGTTTTTTAAATAATGGCTATAATTTTTTTAAAATTAAAATCACTCTTAAAAATGCTATCAATCCTCCTAAAAAATATAAAACAAATTAATTCATGCAGAAAAAACATCCTTACATAAAAAAAACTACTGATAAAATAGCAAAAAATTTAAGCAAAAAAGGTATTATTACTTCTTTTAAACCTGTCAACACCTTACAAAATAATCTAAATTCCCTTAAAGATAAGATTGATGCTAATGTCCATTGTGGTGTCTATATGATAAGTTGATCGTGTGGTAAACCATATATTGGTGAAATTGGTAGATTTATCAAAACTAGGATTAACGAGCATGATAGAGACATCAAGCATGATCGAATTGACTTATCGACATTAGCTGAGCATTCCCTTAAAAATAAGCATTCAATTTGTCTAAATTATTCCAAATTCATTGTTTCCGAAGACAATTATGTAAAACGTCACCTATGGGAAGCCCTTGAAACCATGCATTTTGATGATGATTTAAATAGGGACAAAGGTTGGTTCATCAACGAAACTTGAAAACCTATTATTCGTAACCTCCCCAAGTGATTTGTGTTTTCCTATCCACTTTAATCAGTTGTTCTTTCTTTCTATTTGTTTATTTTTTGTCCTTTATAAAAATATGATATTAATACTAATATGATGATAAAATTTAACATATAATGTTATTAATAAAATCCTAAGTAATATTTCCAATACTTTGGTCGGAAGTAAATAATTCTAGCCATGTTTTGTTTGTTAGATTATTGGTTGCATTTTAAGAATTCCTCTTGTTAAATTTTCCATAGAATGGTTTTGAAAACATCCATAGTCCTCTCTCCTTTATAATTTGGTCTAAGAATTATAAAAATATTGAACTAAAATTAAAAGAGGATACTTTATCCATTATGAAATAAAAAAACCCTAATTAATAATTCCATAATATTGCCCTTTAGTAATTATTATTAGCCTTTTGTCTAATCTTAGGTTTTATTTAATGATTGATAATATATTGGGCACCATCAAATAATTTTTAAAATTCATCCAATCTTTTCTTTCCTCTTAAATCTTTTAGCCTCCCCCTTTTGGATTATTTAATTTTATTTCCTTCCTATTTAGATGGTCTTCCGTTGTCTTTGTATTTTGAATTGTATATAAAATCTTGAACTTTATTAAAATAGGTTAAACTTTATCCATACTATTGTTGATTAATTTAGCTTCTTTATTTTTCTTTGTTTGTTAATTGTAAGCTTTTTTTCCTTTCTTTCTTTATTTCTTTCCTCTCTTTTCTAACCATGGTGAAACTTTAATTGTAATTTTTGTGTTATATAAACCTATGATAAACAATCGTATCATTCTCACAATCATTTCTCCCTAGTGATGGGTCTTTTTTTAACCTGAAACGTTGGAATTTTTAAAATTACTACACAATATTCCAAATAATCTCTCAACAATGAACTATGAAAATATCAGACATTCAAGAATAGAGTCTGTTTTTACAGTTTGGAGAGAAGAAATTGGAAAATATTTAAAAAAACCTATAGGCCTGTACAAGTAAAGAAACCCTGCTCTTGAGAGAGGTAAATTTGTTGTAGACAACAATTTATCAGCATCCCTAGATGACCTATCTCCACCCCTCACATTGAAATTTTAAACATTAATCACATCCCATTATTCTATAAACCAAATTATATCCGCATAAAACTACATATTATCCCCGTAAATCTCTATTTACCCCATCCTAACCTCTTAAACATCCTTAAATCTTTTTTAGGTAAACCTCTTAACCTTCCAATCTCCCTAACACATATGTCCTTATTCACCCCCAAACCCGACATAAATCATTTGGAATTGGTTTCAACCACTTCTAATTGGGTTTACCCACTTTTTTCGGATCTCCAATGATTCTAACTAATCACTGAAAATTATATATAAACTTGTCAACTTCATTGAATTTGGATCCCTAGATATTGTAGCAAAGCTCTAAACCTCTAGAGAGTGGAACAAAATCATGTTTGACATCCTAGCATTTTGTTAAGCCATAACAAGTATTTGTGGAACTCGTATCACTGTAAGGTTTCTCTACATCATCATCATTTATATTAGACATCATAAATAAGGTATTTATCTCCTTTATACATTTTATTCTACTTACGCGTATCCTTTATGAACATCTCAGTCATAGAAACAAGAATCTAAAATCTAAATCAACATCTATTTGAATTTTTTCATTTCCACAGCAGTCACTAGCTATTCCCTTGAATCACCAGTGATTATCTAAATCGCATGTGATTCGTTTGAATCAGCCATGATTCATGTCTTCATAGCCTTTTTATTACACATTACATGATTTTAAACATTATTAGGATCTACTTTCTGCTAGTTTGTCTACTTGTAAGAATTATGTGTCTATAGATGAGTGTTATAGGAGAATCACATCCCATCAATAGAATTTACGAAATTCCAATCATCTCTCAACCCTTTGTTTGGGATCAATATCACATCGCAAAAGAGTTGAGCCCTTGAAACATTGTCCTAAATTTTTTGATGAAATTGAGGATCATCTGGAAATCATCTAAGAAATAAAAGACACTGTCAAACAAGATTGGATCAAGTACTTTGAGGAACTTTATCTTACTGCAGACCTAGCATGCACAATTTACTACACAGAATAGGGTCTTCATATCCCTATGGAAGACTAATATTTGTTTATTTATTGTACTTATCTTAATCTTGTAATCTTATCATAGTATTTATTTCATCATTTATCACTTGATTTTTCAAAACGAGTTGATGCCCAACAAAGGAAGCCCCTTGATTCTTGGCATTGGCATTTTCCAAGAAACTCATCATCATATTATCTAATATCTATCTTGTTTAGTTATCTATGTATGTGTAGTTATCTCTTTCATTGGAAGGAATCTTTTGCATCCATTTGTATCTCACATCTCTAAATTTTTTCGACACAGGTATCATTAAACCCTTTTGTCCTTTGAGTTTCTGGTGATTTGATCCATATAATAAAGTGAACCAAAAGCTACCACAAACATTATGACATGCCTGGTGGGACTCTTAGTCCCCTTTTGATTAAATTTTACATTTTTATAGTAAAATATGTTTCTCATTTCATTTATTACTAAATTTTTAGTTCAAAATTTCTTTAGTGGCTTTCTCAAAAAACACCCAAAACAAAAATTAAGGAGTGCGTAGAAAACATAGGTACACCTTTCCATATTCTTTTCATCTTCCTTTAAGTATTGCATCTTGTGTAATTTATCTTCATATAAAACAATCTTCCTTTTGGTTCTTAAAAATAATATTCAATCTTGTATGATCATCTAACTTAAATAGGGGTTTCAATGAATGCATCCAAAATCTTCCCCACATACACAACCAAATGACGTTACAAATAAAATCTAAATTTTAAACACTTCCTTCTAGGTCTACCTACTTGTATTTCATCACCAAGGGGGGATCCGACTCGGTGTTCTAGCTTAGTATAAATAATTGGTGGATGGTATATCGGTTGAGAACCTGACACCCTTATCATTGTGGGATTGTGAAGTAAGGGGGTAGGCCTTATATCACGCCTTGTACCAAAACTAACATAGATTCAAGTTTCTCGTACCTTTAGGTATATCGAGGACTTTAGCCTTAACATACCTGAAACCAACTTTAGTATGCCTAATTGTTAGTGCCCCTTTGTAAACCATTTTATTTTTTAGATCTTTCCAAACTAATCAAGATGATCTAAGAAATTTTTCTTGTGATTATGTGGTTTTAATTTAACAACTATCTTTATCTTTATTTGTTTCTTGTGTGATTAGTTCATGGTATTGACTAGGCAATAATCTCATCTTCAGAACATCACAAATATGTCACAACCCTTCCAATAATCCATTGAAAACAACCAAGGATAATCTGAGCTCTCCCATCACTCATTCAAAGACATCAGAAATCCCTGATCCATCCATTTCATAGTTATGCAATAATGGTAACCCAGTATTTGAAGAACTCTTAAACACCAACCCTATTGCTTTTAGTAGATACCTCGCTTCACAAGGTTTTCGTCTCCAAAATCCCAATCTAGAGTATCACCCACCTGTCACCACTATCACATTTGATCATTCCCAACTCATTGACCCTTCATATCAAACGATTATAGAAGATATTGCTCCCTATCCTACCATTAGTGACATCTAAACATCGAATTCTACCTCATCTGCTCCTGTTGCTAGTTTTGAACTTAACACAATATCATACCAAAATAAAACTACTTAATACAAACCTGTGCCATCTGCATATTTGAATAACCCTGAGGGTACTCAAAACCCCGCTATTACTACATCACCCTCGGTTAGTCAACAAGGGCCTATAACGTATATGTCGTTAGTTAACCTATAGGGTATCCAAAATCCCGTTGATACTTCATCCCTCATAATCATTCACACATATTATACTTCTCTACCTCCCCGATAAGCTCTATTAGTATCCCTATTTCTACAATCCCCTTGGCCATATCACAACCCATCATTTCAAAACAATCCACATGCACAATTCAGAACCTACTGGTATCTATCCCATGACTTTTCCACTTATCAACACGAGTGCTATTAAAAGAGAGGGAAAAATTTTGTGATGAATTTTTGTAAACTCGCAAATATTAGGGGTTTTGGAAATTGGAAACAAATAATTTTTAACAATCATCTTCAACCTAGTTTTCTTAAATGTTTTACCGACAAGTCATTTGTATGGGCCAGTTCGCCTACTATTTACACTAAAAATGAACTCATGTATGTATTTCGTCAATGTTTTGAATTAAATTATGCTCATAGTCACCGAGGTATAACACATATTGATGAGTTATAACACATATGCATCAATTGTCCAAGCTATGAAAAAAGACACGTGTTTCCTTTTCGTGACATAGATGACCATCCAAGACCACCATCCTACACCTCTGCTATCCACTTTCATCTGATATGCAATCTTCGATCTTTCTTCCCTACTTCTACCATCCAATTATTTTCGTCTAAACTCTCATCCATCCAACCAATGTTGCCACTATCTAACCCCTTTCTGTTCATCCCCTCTCTCATCCTACCCCCTACTGTGCACCCCTTTATTGCCCAAGCCTTTATTATGAAGGCTGGTAGCATCCATCCCTGTAGCCATCTGTCAACACTCAATATCTATGACATATCAATGGATTCTAGAAAACATGGTAAGAAGGAAATTGTCAGTTTAAAAAATAGTAACATGACATTATTTGGCTATTTTGGCCAGTCACAAAAATGAAATTAGTTTCAGGATCTACAAAAAATATAGGTATGTAATACATACTAATTTACAAAATTTTAATAATATATTTTCCATACTATTTTTTCTTATACTCTTGTTTATTAAATTGATTCTTTACTCTTTGTACTATTGTATATTTATTTTTATTAATCGTATATATATATAATTAATACTATATTTTTTTAACACTTATTTATGCAGAAATTTCTCAAACACATTCATAAACTAATGTATTTTGAGATGATCCTATTGATGAAAATATTTGTTCCCTTGATCAAATTGAACTAAGAGAAGGCCCATCAAATTATCATCCAACATCAACCTCAGACGAAGCTTCTACTCCAATATTTATTTTCAGAAAAAAGAGACATGACGATTAGGATATTCCTGATGAGAACAAACTTATAGAAGACCTGGAGGCATAAGTTGAAGAAAGTGATAAAAATTCTGTGAGAAGAAAGAGGACTAATTGGAAAATAGGAAGGAATTTCAAGTTTGACTAGGCAGTCAAATATCCTTTTATTGAACCCGTGGAGCCAAAAAATGGTAATGATATTCCAACTCAATGCCGATGTAAAATATGTAGTTGGAAATAAGGGAAAGATCATACAATGCAACTCAAACTAGACATTATTTAAAAAAACTATGGGAAAATATATAATTCACAAAAGAAGAAGGATGGGCACATAGTAAGGACTCGTAAATGGAAAAAATTTAAAAGAGTGCTTGCATGTAAAGCACATAGAAGAGTATGAAAAAGAACAAAAATGTTTGAAAAATATAAATGAAAAAGGAAACACAATTGCAACAAAATTAGGCAAAGCTATGGAGACTGAAATGCTTTCCAAAAGTATTCAATTTTGTATGGTATTCCATATATAGAAAAAGGGAAGACCTATTTCATATTTCTCAGATGATAAATTGTGTATCAGGTTATTGGATTACAAAACGTTCCACAATCACATTGGTCAGATAGGAGTGGCTGGGAAATTCCAAATGTCCTATGTTGGAAAAGGAGGATTTGAAAGAAGCTATTAAGAATGAAAAGTTTATTTCACTTTCAATTGATGATGTCACAACGATGGACAACACTTCATGGGTTTTTATTCATGTCTATTATTTTATAAATGAAGTAATAAAACCCCATCTCCTAGCTATTCATAAAATTTGTGAAAATTATAATTCCGAAAACCTTTACAAATTGGTGGTGTCAAGTTTAAAGTATTTAACAAGTATGGATGATTTTTCCATTGCCAAAAAGTTAATTTGTGTTGGAAATGAAGGTGCAACAATAATGCAGGGGGTCAGAGATGGTCTCTGCGTCAGACTACAAATAATAGTTACACCATTTATGATTGCAATTCATTGTGCATGGATCACATAATGAATCTGACATATTAATTTTTTAGCACATTCGAAAGTGTTGCTAGATTAAAGGAGCTCATCCATGACTTGCATGCATATTATTCAAATATTCTAAGAATATTTTAAGAATTTCAAAAATTTGTAATTGGATTGACAGATGGGAAAAGTCTTCTTAAATATGTAAATACCAGATGGATTTCCATGTATGAGCTTGCTTGTAGAATATTTGAAAAATATCCCTCATTGATATGTTTTATGATAAATACCGCAATGAAGTAGATGAATTTAATGATTTGTTGTACCATCTGATAGATATTGAAACTTTACTTATATTATGTGATATTTTTCCAATGTTGAATGTGATCAATGTTTTGACGAAGCATTCCCAAGAGAATTCCATCTACATTACTGACTTCATACGACTGAGAAAACATGTATGCATGAATCTAGATAATTTATATTTTTCACATGGAAGTTTTAAAGGACCTCTTTTTGAAAGTTGGAATACATTAAACAACCTTAAGAATACAAGATGCTACTTCAAATTTAATATAAATGATCATCTATGTACAACAGTTCATGGGAAAGAGATACCACTTCACACTTTTCAGAGAAGAGAAGATTTGGTTGGATCAAAGTTTGAATAAGTACGAGTGACACACATTTTATATGAAATAGTATTATGTGACACAAGAAATAAATTTAAAAATATTTCTCAAACTTTATCTACGAAGATCCATGAATGATTTAAAAAAGATAAATTACTTGAAGAAATGGGAGTTGTGAATCCACAGTTTTAGAATACAACAGGTGACGTTACTAAAAAGTCCATCAATGATTTATTTATAAAATACATGAATAGTATAATGGAGAATTTTTGTAAGCGTAAAGAGATAAACGATGTTGTAGTTGAAGGCATTTTACAAAAGAAGTTACTAAGTTCTCAGTCACAAAATTTTGCTCTTACTATGCTAGAGCAATTTCATTTTCTAGATGAGCCAACAAAAAATGGTTCCATTAAAATGATTTGGAAAAATATTTATTCAAGCATTATTTTATGAGGTAATTTTAGTGAGTATTTTTTACTATATGAACTGTGAAAAACTATAATCCTAGGATATATTGAAGATGAAAGAGTATTCAGTGTATTATCCTTCGTAAAATCAAAAGTTCGTAACATATTGGATATAAATTTAGAAAGTTGTCTGAGATTGTATGTTTTGAGTTATTCCTTGGAAAAATTTCCTTATGAAAGAGCACTTGGATTATGAATTTCACTCGTAGAAAGAAGAGGAGTAGGTAATATTGTGACTGATGTGGGGGATCCAAACATATCCACCGAACACGCTTCCAATTCAAGAGAATTAGAGGACACTTATGAAGAATGGGTTGCTCCAGCATTGTTTCAATTTCTATACTCCTAATTTATTTTCTACATTCTATACATTATTGAATAAAATGATTTGATTATTTATATATTTCATATCAAATAAGTATCAACTAGTCTTACTAGACTATATATGTTGTTTTACTTGTAACAAAATTCAATTTTTTATATTTTGTTTTATTATTTTAAGAAGGATAGTGATTTATTTAGATCCATTTCTTTGTGATTAATATTTTATCTCTACATGATACATAATTTTTTTGTACTAAAAAAAAAACACACACAAAACATCTAAAACTGTGTAAAACATATCCCAATAGTAACATAAAAAACATTCACAAGAAATCATAGATATGAATATAAGATTGTGTATTAAATTGTTCAAAACTTTCAAAAATGTGTCACAACTACAAATATAATTTCCAATTCACAATTAAACTTGTATACATACATAACAAGTGGAAGATTACTTTACGAAGACATACATTTTTTCATAAAGCATTGTCGACCAATACAATTACACAATTTTGGGTTGTTATCAATTTATTTTCAAAGCTTCTGGGAAAGTTCTGTCATATAAGAACACATTACGAGGGAATCCTCTTTTCTACCTATGATTCCGAGTCATAGTTGTCCTTACATATGCCACACGGAATAAAAAAAGGAAAAATTAGTTGGCTACTATCTTTTAATTTGTATGCCAGTGTTAGAATTGTGACAACACTCCTGTCACATGGTGAAACTAATTTTTTTTCAATTTTTTGTTGCAGGGTCAACTTGAGATTCTTCTTGCAATGGAGGCAAAGCTTTCTCAGTATTTATAACGCTTTGAATGTTAAAACTCTTGATTTCTACAACTCTTGCACTATACTATTGATATTGGAAAGAATATTTTGCTCCTCCCTCGCAACATCTCCTGACGACAATAGTGATGGATCAATATATGTCTTTTATTTCAGTAAGATTTATGGATCCATCCCATGCTCCCATATTATATTTCTCAATGTATTATTTTGTCTTATTTAATAATTTTTTTCTTTCAATTGTACAAATGCATTCAAGATTTTGTCAAGAATTATTCAAATGCGCATCAAATACAACTGCTTCTTTCTTTAAATTTTCATATTTTTCCTGTAGAACAGAAATGTATTAGATAAGTTATAAATAATTTATTGCAATACTCATAATTTCACAATTTTTCACGTGTAAAAAATGACCTACCACAACTTTTTCTTTTTTTGCATTTACAATTAAAATATTATTTTTATCTCTAGCCCATTTGTTGTAGTATGTCTGGGCTTCAACATTGAGATTTTCCAACTTGTTTAACATTATATCTAAAATTTCATCATCATAATCATTATTATAAAAAATCATACCAAACTGAGATTTATTTAGCAAAATGTCAAGCCTTGTCTGGTTGGCTTTCGACGATAGTGAACAATGAGTGCCTTTGAGCATGATTATGGTAACGAGTATTTATTTCTTTGATCAAAACTTTGGCCCTATGCTCCCAACTGCACACTAATTCCACATCTGACATAACCACTTCCTAAATTATGACCCCCATAATGTCTGATATTATATTTTTTACATAATTTTTTATCTTTTCATCATCCGTGAGTGGAATTTGACTTGGTGGAGGAGGGGAATCTCTTATTTCATGGATATTTTTTCTCTTGTGGTTGAGCAAGTAGACAAATACTTTGTATCATATCATGTGTGTCAAAATAATTACCTGTCTTGGCATCAACACTATCAAACCCCAAAAAATCATCATTGAGCTTGATCTAGTTCAAAATATGGGTACCAGTTGCACTCTGGATACCACCTAGTGAAAAACCTAGAAATTTAGAGGTTACAAGGTGAACTGTTCCTGCGGAGTCAGCAATGAAATGTAATATTCTTCGATGGAAATTTTCTTTTTGTTTGTACAACCCATGTCACTGGGACTGGAGGAGGCGTGTTTGAAATCTGTTGTGTTCATCTATTAACTGAAAAGAAGTAAAGTATTACAAAAATTAAACATTATACCCTTGTAAAATACTATATATTATATTTGCAAGTAAACAAAAGAAATTAAACATTATAAATTACCTGGCATGGTTGGAGAAGAGACCATATGAATTTGTGACTGGATCTTGAGAATGATGTACATCATCAAAGTTGGAAGTTTTTGCAAATAAAAAAATTAAAAATATTAAAACAATTTAACAATTACATAAAAGTAGATAGCTTATTAGTGATTCCAACTAGTAGCTTTAGTTATAAATAATAATATAAATACCTATAGAAAATTGTGGAGGGAAAGGTGGCAGGTAAAGGAGGTATCTAAAACCCCTAGATCTTTTCTGTTGAGTAAATCAAATTGGGGTCGATTCCACTGAATCCATATCATAATGACACAGAAGCCTCTGGAGGGGCTTTACCCCAAGAAATAGCCTCCTTGTGAGCTATTGCAACTAAAATTATCCGCTCTTCAGAATATAAATTACTGTTAGTGTTATTATTGCATTAAAAAATAATTAAAAGTTATATTATTAAAATTAATTGTTACATGTTTTTCTTCAACTGAAAGACCTACCGATAGAAATTTTTGGTTTGTTGCAGTCAGAATTTGTCCATTCTACAATTGGTGGAAATAGCTTCTTGATAGAAAGAAAAAAGATAATTGTTACAAGAAAATAAAATCTTCAATTTATCAGATGCATTGATATTGGAAATGGGCATTGTTGACATCTTCTTTAATTCGATTGGATAAATACATGCACCAATTGAATTTTTTCCCTGTGAGTGTCCACAATAAATATTGAACTTCCCAATGCAGAATGTCCATAGATCTACCTTGCAACGCAATCCTGGATTGAAAGAGTGATATCATTTCAAGAAAGAAATTATGTGTAACACCTTGTATAATAATGCCTCTTTTTGATTGATTAATTGCAGTTGCAACAACACAAAAGAAAATTTAGATGAAGGGATAGTCAAATGATATTAAGAAAGAAAATAATTGAAAAATAAAATTGAACTTACCATCAACCTGCACATTGTAATGAGATTATAAATATTTTTTGTCTACATCAGTTAAGCTATAGCCTTGGTAGTCCAATCATCTGGTATGGATATAGTAAACTAATTAATCGATGTATGTCTATGAGATCCACGCCGAATGAAATCATACAATAAGTTAGAGAGACGTTAAAAATTTCCATGTTCTAGTGTTGTAAGCATTGATCAGGTAATCAAGGACATGATTGTCTGTTTCAAATTGGGGCATGTTGACAAGCCTTGTGAAATATGTTTTCAGCATCCAGTCTTTACGTGTTTCTTTGAGTTTTATTAGTATAGTGATTTGAGGGCACATGAAATTTTTGACTAAAATTTGGGGGCAGGAGAAACTATGGAACTAGACATTATTGAAAGATTTTCTAAAAATTTGCATGAGAGGGAGTGGCTAGAGGGTGGGTCAACTGCAAGTTTGGGCACGCTGGTTGTTGTGGGTATGTGATGGGTTTGTAGAAAATAGGAGTCATGAGAGCACTGTAGATTCATAGAAGTTTTGTCAAAAGATAAAGAAATGAAACTCGTAGTGATATATATAGGTTGAGGGATCCCGATTAGGACACATGGTGGAAAATGATAGGTGGAGAGATTCAAGGTCACAGGTGTCTGAAGAAAAGCATTCAACAAATGATTGTCACTATAAAAAAGGATGGTTTAGGATATGCCATGATGATGATGTCCATCTAACTAAATTTTTTTGAGATGAATGTTCAACCATAGTAACGACGGTTGTCCAATCCATATGTTGTATTTCTTATAGTATAGAGACAACCAAGACAATGACAAGTGTATGACTAACTATACGTAAGACGAGTGTCTAACCTGGGCCATCTAAGAATCTAATATGTAAACCACACGTACGATCATGTAGATACAACCAAAAAATGATTTCAATCTAACCCAGTGCCATCCAAACCAATACCATCTATGTTAAGTTGATAGACGGCTGTCCATCCGATGCTTATTAGTTTGTTGGATGTCCATCTAACTCACATCTAACAACCTTACAAAACCTTGAAAATTTGTGGTGTATCGAATCACCTTTACAACGAGACATGTTTTTGGATATGTGAATAAAAATGACACATCAACATGAAGTTATTGATGTCAGCTAACTCATGTAAATCATTAGAACCTTCAACTCATGACACAAGACCCCAAAATTCATGCATCACTGAAACTGGTCAAAACTACATCAAGGACTCAAGAACATGTTTTGAGAGATCTGATCTCAAACACCTTAAAAATCATTTATAGGATTAACCAACACTTGGAACACATCATCAAGGTCTTAACACACCCTCTCAAGTCTTCACAAGCATTTGTCACATGGAGGAATACACAGTAACACACTTGATCCAACAAACCTTCTTAACAAGCCTAATAGGATTTTTTAGGACACTATGGTTTCAACATGAAACCACACCATATGATCAAACCAATACCTCACAACATCATATAAAAATCCTACAAGGTCTCCATGATCATAAAACACTACTACAACATGCAAAAACATCACACACACCTCATACCATCATGACTAGTTTTGCACCTTCTATCCCTTTATGGGTATGGAAACTTGGATGAACCGTTTCTTAAAATTTATCCACACAACTTGTTGAGACATTTTCATTAAAAATTAGTACACATCCCAAGCTTCATGGAATAATTCATTTATTTTCATGAAACCTTCATCTTAGCTTTGAGCCTGTAAATTTCCAAAAAATAAGGGCTTTTCTTTAACTTTCTAAGACAACTAGAATATGAATTTTCCACCAACAGGAGCCCTAAATATTCCTCTAGAAACTTGAATCATCACATTATCTTTCATAATTAATTTTATGTCCATACCATGCATTAATTTCCTATCGCTCTAGTTCTAGGGTTTTGGGAGGGTTTTAGACCTTATTCACTTCTTAACAATCGTTCATAATGCTCTGATATCTAAATGAATTAACTATTCTTGTAAAAGCTTCTTGGTTCCATAAAAAAACATCCCCCAAAGGCTCAAGACCCCATGCAAAACACACACATGTGGGTGAGAAAAATAACTTGCCTATCAAGTTGGGATTTATACTTCTTAAAGATGAAGCCAAAAACACTCTTTCTTGATTTGTTGATTGTTTGTTGACCTTAAAATTTTCCCATATCACTGTAAAAACCTCTTTCATTCTTTCTAACTATCATCCAAGGCCTACAACTTCTAAAACTCTCAAGACAACATGAATTTCCCATGTCTACTGTTGAAATTTTTTTCCCCCAAGGCAAAATCGGCCAACCTGGACCCATAACTGGCCTTAGAATGAGTGAAACAAAAATAATCATGCTAGGGTTCAGAATCCCTTGAATTCAATCTATACCAGGCCCTGAATTAGATAAATTCACAAAAATTACTAAATTGGAGCTTTGGGGTCAATATTTCATACCTAGGCCTCACTTAGGCCACCGAGCCAAAGGAGGAACTCGATGAGCAGCTCGGCGAGCTAGTGTTGTATTAGGTAGGGTGAGCCGAGTCGAATGATGCACGGGTTGAGCATGCATTGATGAGTGATCTCATTGTGGGAGACAAGCAAGGTGGAAGACATATGTGGGTGGCAAAGATGTGTTCGAAGGGTCGAGCCATGGTATTGAGGGAAGTCTCGGTGAAGCTGAGAAAATCGCAGAAGAAGGAAAGATCTCAAATACACTAAGCCAAAACTTAAGCTCACTCATGGTTGACTTATTCACAGACATGGCACATATTGACTAGAGGCTTCAAAGTTGAGCTGATCGGCAGGGCCCATGGCTCGGTCTATGAACTCACAAATGAAAGACCCATGAACGAGTTTGATTAGAAGGCAAGTTATTTTAGGAGAAAGTTCATTCACAAAGGTAGTAGGTTGAGCTTAAATGAATGGTTTGAGGTTGTGGAAAGATCTAAACTAGGTACACAAAGGGATAGATTTGTTCAGAGCCAATACAAATGTAACGAGTCAGGAAAGAAATGGATTAGATGGTGAGCTTGAGCTCGTGACAGTCTCGAGATTTAGATGCACAACAAAACAAGGCCAACTCGACATAGTCCAATAGCGCGACAGAACAAATTAGCTCGAGTTCAAAATTGAAAAGATTTTGGGGAGGAGCATTGCAACGATGAGGCCAAGTTAGAGCTAAAATAGAATGAGGTAAGCTCCTTATCCTAACAATGAATGTGAGCCCAGAGAGAGAGAGAGAGAGAGAGAGAGAGATAATTTTTGGAACTCGCAAGAAAAAATTATAGAAAGCTCGGGTGATACAAAAAAATAGACCTGAGGCTCACGAGAAGCCAAGGTACCTAGAAAAAGTGCAAAAAAAGGCCGAGTTATAAACTGACTCATTTTGACTCATGAGCTCGTCATTGGGAGGCATTGAATAATTTGCAGGCAGAAATGGCGAAGAACAAAGGAGGAATGTAAAGGTCATCGAGCGACCCAAAGATTCAAGCTCATGACATCACCAAAGTATGCCCTTCAGGGTTTCATAGGTTTAGACTTAGGGACTCAATGACGTGAAGTTCCGAAGTAGGGAGACGATAAAGTTTGAAGTGAACGGAGCCCGAAGTCTGAAATTTTCAGACTTCAGGAGTGGGCGAGTTCGGGATTTGGAGGTAGAGGCATTCAGAGGTTGAGCGAGTCAGTTTTCAGGCTCACCAAGTCAGAATGCCCGAAGTCAGGGGGAGTGGATCTCCAAAACAGGAAGACTCCAAAGTTTAAAAATTTTGGGCTTTAGAGGTTGACAAGTTCGGAACTTGGGAGGAGTTGCTTGCGGAGTCGTGGGCGCGTGAGTTCTGAAGTCGATGAGGCAAGACGTTCGAAGAAGAGGCAAAAAAAACTCCCACCCATTTCATTTATAAAACTATCGAGGCATGCATTGGTCCCCGAGATGGTCAACGTGCTATGTGGATCGGGCTAAGGACATGGTGATCTCTCAAGCATGTAAGACATAGGCAGTTCTATAAGTGGATGTGGCGTGTCTGGAGGATTGAGGGTAAAGTGATCCGCTCGAGGAAGGATCAACTCATCTAGGAGTGAAGAGGTTTCCATAGGGAATGTGAGAATGATTCAGTGGGAATGCATTGCAAATGGCTCGTCGTGAGATGTAAATTTTAGAGCTTGCCTATCCAAGCAAAATTGAATGGGCTGCGTAGAATCCATCACAAGGAAGCCAGGTGTCGGTTTATACAAGCCATTCAATGGTGGGGGGCCATTAGGAACTTGAAAAGGAACATGTTTTAAGGTGGATGAGCTATCACTAGAGCTTGGTAGGGAGTTTAGTGGTTAATGAAGATCGCCGCGAGAGCTTCAGCCAAGAAGAAACACAAGTTACATAGGGTTTGACAAAAGAAGTAAAGTATCTCATGGGATTTCAATGTGAGGTCCGATGAATGGATAAGAGGAGATCATTAAGCATGTAAAAAATAATTTTAAGGTAAAGATGAAAATAACTCACAGAGCTTGCCGAGTAGCTCAACATGCTAGCTCACCTCAACTCACTGCTCTAAGGCCTAGAACACCAAGAAACCCCTTCTTATTCAAACTCCATATCTTGAGCTCTAGTGCTCAGAATCTCACAAAAGTATAGTCGATGGAGAGCTAAGAATGAGGGAAACATGATGAAGACAAGAAAAATGGGATTTTTGGAGTTTCTCTAAACTTTGAAATCACAGAGCTCCCTAGATATCTGAAATTGCAACTTGAGCTTGAAATGTTCATTTCTCACAAACAAACAGTCATCGGAATTGTGAAGAAGAACTCTATAGCATGGAATCATTATTTCAGGATTTCAAAGGTTCTAGACCTTTGAATTTTGTGAACAGTCTACAATTATCTTAGTAGGGGAAGGCCATTAATGAGGTAGGTGAGAGAATAGGTAATCATGAAGCTACAAGGGCTAGGAGCTAGACACAGGTGCAATCACAACTAATTTCTTCAAGCACAAGACGATACCATTAATGGAATAGAGATTTTATAAATCTCCAAGCACTCATTGTAGATTAAACAATGGATTTTTATGGGTTTTGGAGCATTTTCGGGATTTCTTCTCTCTCTCTCTCTCTCTCTCTCTCTCTCCTCTCAAAATTCCTATTGTAAGGGGTTCCACAAGGAAAAGGCTAGTCATTTTCTCCTCTCATGCACCCCATTATTCTTGGGGCTCTAGGCCTTCTTCCATACTATGTAATGGCTTCATGAATCTTCTGTTAAAACATTGTACTGTGTATATTATATATGGAGCAATAAAACCATATTTGTTTTGCATCTTGTCCAACCTCTATAGTTTATTGTTTACAACTTACCTCTCTTTGTGCTTGTATGATCTATGTATAATTATTGTTCATTACATATTTGGTGTGTTATGCTCATTCAGGAATGGTGTATTGGATGTGATTTAGTCTTTGGTGTAAGATCACCCTTCCTAGGTTCATTCCTTTCATTATATTGTAGGCTAGGTTAAGCGATTAACACTCCTTTTTTTGGTGTATCACCAATTGTAGTGTAGGTTTATTTCATGCAATCCTTCTATCCCTCTCCCTTTTGAAGCTTTAGTATAAGATTAACGAGTAGTTTTATCTGCATTAGGGGTACTTCGTGGCAGGTATGTTAGGATCAGGAATTGGCCTTCTCTGGAGAGCTATCCCATTTCGCATTGTCCCACACTCAAGATAGCTCCATGTTGTATAATCACACTGGCTGTCTTAATATTTCAATTGCAAATAATTAGGGGTGTTGTGATTTCGCATCAACAGTTTTGGCACGTCTGGTGGAACAACTCTAAGAAGTCAAAATTTTCATTTTTCAACAAGTTGTTCTACTACAAACCTTGTCGCATTGAAGCCAAGTTCAGACAAGAAGTCATTTTCGGAGGTTTTCCTACATTTTATAATTTGAAGGTTGTAATTTTTGGGTTTAAGAGGTTTCTGCTATAGGGTCGAAGTCTGAAATCACTTTTGGAGGGCTTAACATGTGTAAAACAAGATCAAACTTTCATAGATGATAGATCGGGGGTCAAGCTTCAAAAGGGTATCCTTAGTTTTTTTAAATTTTTACTTTCAAAATTTTAGGGTTTTTTCCATTTCGGGATTTTGGGTTTTGGGATTTCAGACATTCCAAAATTTCAAGTTTCAAGATTTCGGATTTTTTCCATTTCAGATTTTGGAGGTTGTCCAATTTCAGGTTTTCAAAACTTTTGGGTTTAAGAATTCAGACTTTCAAAGGTTGCTGCGATTTCAGGTTTCAGAGTTCTCCTACTTCGAACTTCGGGGTCTGTGGTATTTTAGAGGTTTTCAAATGGAGTCAGGTTCTAAATTTTGAGATTTTGGGGACCATTCATAGTTGAAACATTTCAAACCCACAACCATTTTTGGGCCCTTTAAGGTGTGCATACATGTATTCATTTTGTTTCGTCAAGTTTTTTGTGCACTTGGTGGAACCTCAATCTTCAGAGACACACATGAAAGCACAATTGGTGGCTCCATTTGGGTCAAAACCCATTCTTTGAGTAGCAGACTTTCCCATTTTCTTCATCCATTTCCATCCATCTTCATTCATCTTTCTTCCACCCCTTCCATTTTCTTACATTTCATGAGGTCGTGCAATCATGACTTCATTTGCATCATGGGACTCACATTTGAGGCAACAACCCTACCATTTAAATCCATCTCCCAATGTGTAAAACTCATCCACAAGATATTTTAAAACCCCTCCATATCATTTCTATGATGAAAATCAGACCCAATGTGTATAATCTTATGAGAAAGACATAGACCATCTTGTCTATCCACCAAACTATGCAAATTTTCAGGGTGAGTGTGCATTCTATGGAGGAAATTCTTCACATGGCGATGCTAAGTTACAATTGAAGAACCTCAAAATGATGGCAAGAATGGTGCAATCTAGGGATTCAACCCAAATAAAGGCATTCATGATTGGATTTAGGGCCCCTTGTCCATGCGAAGGCCCCTTTCCATATCATCTTAGTATGTAGGAGAATTTTGGTTTCATTGTTGCGATGCTACCAACACTCAAGCAGTGGATAATGGATATAGAAGTTTATGAATCCAATGTTGTTTCATCTTGTCAATGGGAGACACCCACATTTTCATCCTACCGCCCTCTAAACCAATTCCCAAGTTTCACGTTTGCTGCCCCCATTGTGGGAACCATTTCTCCTTCTTCCACTCTCCCATCTCATCTAGAATTTCCCCCCCTTTTTCCTTCCAAGAAAGCATCTCCTCCACAAGAGCACACTGTAAAACCTTTCCCCCACCACTAAAAAATCAAAAACTAGTGGAGATCCCACCCACCACTTCTCTCACAATCCCGAATCCATGTCGGGAAGAGGCTCATCAAACCAGTCAAGAAGAACAACAAAAGGAGGAGCCTAACAGGGAAGAAATGATTCAATTTCTGAAGAGTTAGGTTGCTAAGCTCAGAATTGAGAAGATTCCATTGATGGTTAAGCCTATAGAGGAGTTTTTGGTCCAGTCATAGGTGGTGAAGGCTTATTCAACTACATAGCAAGAACTGGATGAAGATTATCAACAATTGAAGTGCTCAGAATGCAGTGTTCACGATGCCACTTTGTTTTCTGAAAATTTTGATCGAACACAAGTTGTAAAATTAGCAGGGGAAGGGGGAATTGCAACTCCAAAAGAATAAGAGCTCCATGTTGTGAAGGAAGATCAAATAAATTTTTAGGATTCAAACATGGTGTGGGTTATGCTAGAGACCACAAGTCTGCCTCCCTCTTCACCCCCTCTAAGTTTTGATAATGAAGATAAGTTTGAATCCTCAAACTTCATGTTCGAGGATAAAGGGAACCATACTGAGCAAGTTTAAGATCCATAGAACACTATGGAGGATGTTAAGCCGACACAACAAGGAAATGAGGAGGAAGATTATCTGTCAGATTTGGAGGATTACTTCAATGAGGGAGAGCCCGTGGAGATCACATCATTTTCTCCTCCATCATCCATATCCCTAGCATGAGAGCCTATTGTCGAAGAGGATCGCATGAAAGAGAAAACTATTTCTCATAAGAATCCTCTTGAGCCAATATTGGAGGAATTTAATCTTCCAAAGAGCATGCCAAAAAAAGAAGAGGAGCTTTCAAATGGGAAAAAAACATTCAAATACTTTTAGCAATCCATCAGTGATCCTACTAGAGGTTACAAGTATTCCCAAGGAATTGCATGTCGAAGAAGAGTCCCATGTTGCTAAGGAGGAAAAATACTAAGGGGAAACCATCACTTTCATACCATCAACAGAGGTGACACATCAATTGTCTATAGATGTGCAAAAGGAAAATCCATTCACGGGAAGTCACATTTTCCAGGAAAGTCTACATAAAGGCTTTCTTACTAAAACTCAGAGCAATGGGAAAATCTAGTCGTTCAGGCCATGCACTATTAGGTATCTAGCTTTGTTAGAGATAGAACCAAATTTTCCATAACTAGTCATGTTCATCTCTGAACATAAGAACAAGATTCATAGTATCGAGGATCAACTGCATCAGCTACAACATCTCCAAGATCACCATGTAAATCATTTCGAGGAGGCGTTTGTTTTATGTTTAGTTGATACCTTGAGGATTCAGGTGGAAAATTGGGTCCATGTCAAATTTTCACTCATTTGTACAACCATGTTCAACGTCAAATCATCTGCATGACTTCCTATTGTAAGAAGAGGAAGCTACTTTTCCCTACCAATGTCGAGGTTTGTTTGAAAATCTTCTCTACTTCTGATTAGTGTAGGGTAGGAGTATGTGTTGTTTTTAGCATCAAAAGTTCTCTTGCACACTCTGCATTTCCACTTGGGTATGTATGATTTGATATTTTATATATAGCTTTTTGTTTCGTGTTTCTCCAACATAGTACATGGTGTTTTAACAGGCCTTCCGCATACAAGAAATATGTTCATACTTGTGGGAAACAATTGGAGACTTCAAGAGAGAACAAATGCATAACAACTAAAATCAAGATTAAGGACATGTTTTATTAAATTTTTTTCTCCAAGTCCTTCAAGATCAATCATAGGTGAACTTCTAACACCTCTACTAATTAAGAAAGTAGCCTCTAGTAGCATGTCACCAGTGGAAATTTTAGAAGAAAAATAAAATCAAGTTTTAATAGAGTTCCATGATGTAAAAAATGAGAATTGTCTTATTCAAAACATTGCAATGTGCAATACATGCCAAGCAATCATTAGTTGTGTGATTCCTACTTGGTAGAATCAGGTTTCGAGATAGTCCATTTCAGTCTGATAGAATAGGGCTGTGGGGAGGAACAAGTGAAGATCTCAAGTCAAGAAAATTTTCTAGTCTCACAAATCATATTTTTAAAACTTTCTTACGAAAATTGAGAGTGCAAGCAATGGAACATGTTCACGCTTAATGATATGCAGGCGGTTTCCCGGGTTTCAATTTCAGTATCTTCAAATCAGTTTCTAGATTATAGTGACTCCATGTCTAATGGACATAACAAGGCTACCGGTACTGAACATCTAGCAGGAAGATGTCCTTGTGAGTTGCCAAATTATTGACAAATTTTTCTCCCCCAAGAAAATTTGACCAACTCGGACCCAAAACCAGCATCAGAACAAGTGAAATGGAAATAATCATGTTGGGGCTCAAAATCCCTTACATTCAGTCTATACCAGGCTCGGACTTGGAAAAATTCAAAAAAATTACTAAATTGGAGCTCTGGGGTCAATATTTCATACCTAGGCCTCACATAGGATATTGAGTCAAAGGAGGAGCTTGCTGAGTTTCTCAGAGAGCATATTGGTGAGTTGAAGTTGCATTAAGCAGGGTGAGCCAGGTCGAATGATTCCCAGTTCAGGCATGCATTGACAAGTGAGCTCATTGCGGGAGCTGAGTAAGGTGGAAGGCATAGGGGGGTGGTAGAGATGTGCTCAAAGGGTCGAGCCATGACATTGAGGGAAGGCTCAATGAAGCCGAGAAAATTATAGAAGAAGGAAAGAGATCAGATCCACCAAGCCAAGACTTAATCTCACTCATGCTTGATTTTTTCATAGACATGACACACATTGACTAGAGGGTTTGAAGTTGAGCTGATTGGCAGGGCCCATGGCTCGGTCTATGAACTCACAAATGAAAGATCCAGGAATGAGTCTGATTAGAAGGTGAGTTATTTTGGGACCAAGTTCATTGAAAAACGTAGCAGGACAAGCTCAAATGAATGGTTCGAGGTTGTGGAAATATCCTAAAAAGTTACACGAAGGGATAAATCTACTGAGGGCTAATACAGATGTAACAATTTGGCAGAGAAATGGAGTAGGTGGCGAGCTTGAGCTCATGACAATCTCAAAAGGTAGATGCACAATAAAATGGGGCCAACTTGACATATTCCAATGACACAACAAAATGAAGGATCTCGAGCTCAAACTTAGAAACATTTCAAGGAGGGCATTGCAATGATGAGGCCAAGTTGGCGGTAAAGTCAACCCTAGTAAGCTCCTTAGCACAACGATGAATGTGAGCCCATAGATAGAGAACAAAAGAGAGCTCGAATGATTAGAGTTTCAAAATAATTTTTGTAACTCGCAAGAAAAAATTATAGAAATCTTGGGTGATACAACAAACATACCAGAGGTTCATGAGAAGCTGAGGTACTTGGAAAAAGGGCAAAAAAAAGGCTGAGTTATAAACTGACACATTTCAACTCATGAGCTTGCCATTGGGAGGCATTAAAGAATTCCTAGGTGGAAATGGCGATGAAGGAAGGAGGAATGCAAAGCTCATCATCCGAACCAAAGATTCGAGCTCATGACATCAACAAAGTATTCCCTTTGGGGTTTCAGAGATTTAGACTTCGGGAATCAATGGTGTGAAGTTCTGAAGTAGGGAGACGAAAAAATCTGAAGCAAGCAAATCCCAAAGTCTGACATTTTTGGACTTAGGGAGTGGGCAAGTTTGGGATTTGGAGGCAGAGGCATTCAGAGGTTGAGCAAGTCAGTTTTCAGGCTCGGCGAGTCAAAATTTTTGAAGTCAGGGGGAGTGGATCTCCAAAACAGGAAGACTCCAAAGTTCAAAAATTTTGGGTTTCGGAGGTTGACAAGTTTGGAACTTGGGGGGAGTTGTTTGCAGAGTCGTGGGTGCATGAGTTCCGAATTTGGTGAGGTGAGATGTTTGAAGAAGAGGGGTTTGAAACCTCAAAAACAAAAAAAACTCCCACCCATTTTGTTTATCAAATCACCAAGGCATGCATTGGTCCCCGAACAGGTCAACGTGCCACTTGGATCGGGCCAAGGACGTGGTGATCTCTAAAGCATGCAAGACAAAGTTTGGCAAGTGGATGTGGCATGTCTGGAGGATCGAGGGTAAATGAGCCTCTTGAGGAAGGATCAACTCATCTAGGAGCTAAGAGGTTTCCATAGGGAATGTGAGAATGATTCAGTGGGAATGCATTGCAAATGGCTTACCGTGAGAAGTAAATTTTAGAGCTCACCGATCCAAGCAAAATTTAATGGGCCACGTAGAATCCATCACAAGGAAGCCAGGTGTCAGTTTATATAAGACATTCAATGGTGGGGGGCCGTTAGGAACTTAAAAATGAACGTGTTTAAAGGTGGATGAGCTATCACTAGAGATCGGTAGGGAGTTCGGTAGTCAAAGAAGATCGCAGGCGAGAGCTTCGGCCAAGAAGAAACACAAGTTACATAGGGTTCAGTAAAGGAAGTAAAGTAGCTCATGGGATTTCAATGTGAGGTTCAATGAATGGATAAGAGGATATCATTAAGCATGCAACAAATAATTTGGAGGTAAAGATGAAAATAACTCATAGAGCTCACCAAGTAGCTCAACAAGCTGACTCACCTCAACTCACTACTACAAGGCCCAGAACGCCAAGAAACCCCTTCTTATTCAAACGCCATATCTTGAGCTCTAGTGATTGGAATATCACAAAATTACAATTGATGGAGAGCTAAGAACGAGGGGAATATGACAAAGACAAGAAGAATGGGATTTTTGGAGGTTCTCTAAACTTTGAAATCACAGAGCTCCCTAGATCTCTGAAATTGCAACTTGAGCCTGAAAAGTCCGTTTGTCGCAAACAACCAGTCATCGGAATCATGAAGTAGAACTCTATAGCATGGAATCATCATTTCAGGATTTCAGAGGTTCTGGACCTCCGAAATTCATGAAAAGTCTACAGTGATCTTGGTAGGTGAGGGCCATTAATGAGGTAGGTGAGAGAATAGGTAATCATGAAGATACATGGGCTAGGAGCTAGACTCAGGTGCAATCAAAACTAATTTCTTAAAGCACAAGGTAATACCATTAATGGAATAGAGATTTTGTAAATCTCCAAGCACTCATTGTAGATTCAAAAATGGAATTTTATGGGTTTTAGAGCTTTTATGGGATTTCTTCTCTCTCTCTTTCTCCTCTTCTCAAAATTATTCTATAAATATTGTATGGCAACGTTACACAAGAAAAAGGTTGGACATTTTATCCTCCCATGCACCCCATTATTCTTGGGGATCTAGGACTTCTTCCAACTTTGTAATTTCTTCATGCCTTTCTTGCTACAAACATTGTACTGTGTATATTCTTTATGGAGCAATAAAACTATATTTGTGTTGCATCTTGTCTAGCCTCTATAGTTTATTATTTGCATCTTACCTCTCTTTGTGCTTGTTGGATCTGTGTATATTTATTGTTTATTACAGATATGGTGTGTTGTACTCATTCGGGAATAACATATTGGATGTGATTTTGTATGTGGTGCAAGATCACCCTTCCTACGTTCATTCCTTTCATTATTTTACAGGCTAGGGGAAGTGATTAACACTCCTCGTAGTGTAGGTTTATTTCATGTAATCCTTCTATCCCTGTCCCCTTGGAAGCTTTAGGTTAGGATCAGTGAGTAGTTTTACATTATTAGGGGTAGTTTTTGGTAGGTAGGTTAGGAGCAGTAACTGGAATTTTCTGGAGAGCTATCACATTTTACATTGTCCTACACTCAAGATAGCTCCATGTTGTGCAATCACACTGATTGTCTTAATCTTTCAATTGCAAACAATCAGGGGTGCTGTGATTTCACATCAACATCTAATTTTTCTTGCCTCAATGCACTTACTCCAGAAGGACCTTGACCATACACTTAACACATAATTCTTAATGTGATACATAATCTACACCTATCATTCAATGTCACAATACCTTCCACATGCTTATACTAAAATTTCACGGCCTACTCTATTCCATTCTTCATGTTATGCTCATACTAGGTCTAGGACTAAGCCTAGAATGGCCTCTTCAACATATGAATTTTTTGAAACTTGACCTAATATAACCTTGTAAACACTTAAACACATTTGACACACCTTCTTGGACATGTTAGACAACATGACAACCTTCAAGTAACTCTTTAATCCCATACATGTCACCAACTTGTTTGACCATGTAATCTAACCTAGTCATCATGCCTCTACAACAATAAAACTGATCATGACACCTCATACTGACTCAATGAACACTCTTCATTCCATTTGACATAAAATATGACTTGAAATCAATGAGAAAAACATAGACACAATGCCCAACAATCTCCCCCTTTTTCATTGATAGCATCCATCTTCAGAAACATTGATGGCAACCAAACATACAAGCACCTACAAAAATCCTAACTTCTTGTTTCTAAGCAGAATCTCCCCCTGTGACATCTATGACAAAGGAAACTATGAAAAATTGACATGGAACAATAACAATGCACAACTACTTACTTACAAAACTCCTTGGACTACATACTCACTTTCTTGGCACCAAATGATCCATAAACTTGTATAAACATTCAAACAACTCCCTTTGAACATATTCAAACATTTTTTCTTGTTGTAGGAATATTTTTGGATATGTATCTTCTTGTGACATCAAACTCTGATCTTTAAATGCAATTTCAAACATACAAGGAACATAACATACCATCACTACTTTTGATCCTCTACTTATAAACCTTTTGTTATCTTTCCTTTGCATAATAGATACAGACCTTATTCAAGCCTCCTCAAGGAACATCATTCTAACCCATACCATTCTCATTAAAAACTTTGAAGCCTTTTTCATGAAATTATGATATGATGCCTTTTAACACACCATGTGATAAGTTGCAAAACATATCAAAGATTGATCACAATCCCATAGACCTTATATCACAACTATGTTCTTTTTTCTTACTTCTCAAAAAACACATGCTATTTTAGGACTCAATGGGCATCATCAAACTATATTTTTATCTTGCACAGTCTCATACACTTCTTAGAATATTTCATAATATAGTTACACAGACTGAATCACCTTAATCAACAATACTTAGAAACATACCTTAGGGTTTGACAACTATCATATCATTCCATCTAAGAATAGTCACTTGTTCATTGCTCTATATGACATAACTCAGATCCACAGACCTTTAAACCATCATGCTCTTGATATTATTGAACTTGACATAAACTCTGATAATTTACAATCTTCATTTTGTTTTGAAACTCTATATATCAACTGAAGCTCTCCTCTTGTCATTATTTCAAGTTATGAACATGACCCCCCCTAGGATAATGCATCCTCAATAACATGTAACATACATCATCTAGTTGGTAGATTCTTCAAACGATAACAAATTTTCATACCTTGACCACATCTTCTTGATTTTTCACTCTAGAGATCTCCTTCATATCCTCAAGGCATCTTGAACCATCCTAAGACTGTAGTACAACCTTAAGAATAATATAAAAAACCTTTTCAAATATCCTCTCTTTACAAGCTTATCAACTCGAGTCTTCTTGAAGTTTGACTATCTCCCATATCAACAACACTAAATTAACTTGTCTTGATCTTTACATACCATACTAAGTCTTATCACTTAGTTCATCAATTGAAACTCACCTATTTGGTCATTATAAATCTATAAATCATCACTGCTCCCCATTAAAGCATCTTCCATGACAATTCATTTTCTATGCATCATATATGAAACATCATGCAATATCCTTTTTGAACCTGCTCATCTCCCCTAAGACTAAAATCAGCTCTATTTTCACTGCTAAAAACTTCTTGATACCTCAAAATACACTCTTCAAATTCAAATTCAAACCAATAAGAATATGATCATAAAACACATAGAACATACCTTGATATTGTCAACAACTTGTCCATTTTGACCTTTATAATTATGAAACCTCAAAGAACTCATAGTCCCCCCATGAAAAAAACTTACCATACCTTCCAAGAACACCTTATTTATGCAACCTTCATATTTGAACAAACTCTACTAGATCCTCATGTATCATCTAAGAGCTTCACCTTACTTAAAGATACTTGTAGAGACTCGTACCTTTTCTTCATACACATTATGACTGTCCAAATCCTTCATGTTGATCCTTTTTAACATACCTTGCCACTAGCTTCTTCAAACTCAATTTAGGGACTTGAAATCATATTTTATGGCAACACATACCTATTTAAGAAATAGTTTTATTCATACCAGTCATTTTATATTTGATTTCTTTATTTTTCAAGCCAACCATACTGGTAGAAATTAGAAGAGCCAAATTTAGTTTACAATAATGCACATAGATTTATTACATGCAGAATTGAATCTCAGGTAATAGAACTTCGCTACTCACATTCATTCATAAAGAAGACACACACACACACACACACACACACACACACACACACACACACACACACACACACACACACACACACACACACACACACACACACACACACATATATATGATAGTGGTTTCATATATTTATGGAGATATGATCTCCTCCAGAATCTTTTATATACGTGTGTGGTTACAACCACCATAATTCATGTATAACCAATTATTTATAATAAACATTATTGTTATAAAACAATAATATAACAACCTAACCACTAACCAAACATAATATTTACCACTCCATAAATATTATCTACTATGGAGACAATAAAATTCCTAACATTACCCCCTAGTGTTTACATGGTAAAACATATCTCGTTATTTGACTACAGCATGCCACCTCTGTGTGCTCATGACCAACACCTTAACTGTACAACATCTAACTTGCACAAAAATCACACATGCGCCAACACACATTTATTTCTTCACTGATGGTTTTCTCCACCTTCTACCAACAACATTACCTAGTTGGTTTTACAAGTTCACCAAAAACCTTACACAATTGGTTTTACAGGTTCACCAAAAACTTTACACAATTGGTTGTCCTGGTTTACCAATAACCTTCACATCATGATTGCTACAATAAATTTTGATAAATATTCTAAAATGTTTTTAAAAAGGGGGTTACATGAGGAATACTCACAAGTGAATAGGAATTTACATCATCTGTTCTTATTTTTTCACGCCACACTAAAACATAGAAATCCTAACAACATAACTGAAACAATCATACCAGAAGTGTGGTCCCACGATGAATGATGAGAGGTTGTTGATTGATCTCCAACCTTTGTTGCCTCTGTCTTCCATCTATCACTGCTTAGCTCAGTTGATTTTGTCTTTGATGCTTAATAGTTTCCACATTTAGTTTATTTTGTTTCCCCCCATAATGTGAAACACAATATTTTCTGGACATTGGGTAACACCAAAAATGCGTACGTGAGGCAATTTTTATTTTATTTTTACAAATTTTGACAACTTGACTATTTTAAGATGACAATAATATATGACTCAATGAATCCTTAATACACTTATAAATTATGGCTAAAATGTAATTCTCGACACTTGACTAAAATACATACATATGAGACATTGACACATTTGATTTTTGACCACTTATTTTAAATTCTAGTATGGAATTTAGATCACAAATATTAAATTTTACTAACTAAAAGACTTACTAAATACGAGAAATTGATATGCTTCAATGTAATGAGTTAGCCAATGGTCTCATGCTGAAAGACCAAACATGGATGACTAATAGTTTGATTTTTCAATATAAAGTACAAACTTTGTACTTACAACTTGCATACCACCAATTTAAAATGTTGAAACCACATGCATACACATGAAGGGAATCAAACAAAAGAAATACACCATCAAAAATCTTGGAAAGATTAAATATTACCTCCAATGAATGTTTGGATGCTTTCAAACTTGCAAATGAATCCCATAGAGTATGCCTGATGTTCAAAATAGAACATGAATGAAGAAGAGAGAACATGACATGTAGATGTTTTTTTAAGAAGCACACAACAATATGATAGTGGTTTGAATGGAGGAGTTGGAGGATCCCAAATAATTTTTCTGAAGTATATTCACAAGGATTTTCTTGATGCCGAGTACAATGTGGATTTAAGGTACGAAAATCTAAAATTGGATGGATGCACGAAGACTGGTAAGATGAGACGATTAATGAAATTGATGCAGATTGAATTAGCTGCATAATGACGCAAATATAACATTTATCTCACCATGTATCCCCTCATTCTAATATAGTGAAAAAACTCTATCCCTCTCACAAAATATTATGTGGAGTTCTTCATGGTTTCAATAAGATTTGAATGAAGTAAAACATAATTAATATTGAGACCAATTACAAGAAACCATTGGACATAGAAATAGATAAGCATAGATTTGATTATCAAAGCCAGGACTTCATTTTTCCTCTACTCTCAACTCCTTTGTGAATCTTCCTAAAATGTGCATAACAAATCATTCAAATAGAATGTAGGCTCCAAGAACATGAGAAAATATAATGCATGATATTTATTTTACTTCCCATTTTTCTCTAAGTGCTTGGTCTATTCATGATGCCACAAAGACACCAAAGCTTAAAATTGTATGAAGACTATGAAAGAATTAAAAAAATAATTTTTAGACCACAAATACAGATTGGAATGCCAAATCAGGTCCATAGTAAGGATGAGATAACAACAAATATTACACACAGCTACCCCATACTCTCATGGATATCCTTGATCTTGTCTGATATGATACCACTGATAGAAATTGGAAGAGCCAAATTCAGTTTAAAGTAATGCACAAAAATTTAATACCTGCAGAATTAAATCTCACTGCAGAATTAAATCTCACGTAATAGAACTTCGCTGCTCACATTCATTCATACAAAATACATATGTATAGGATAGTGGTTTCCTATATTTATGGAGATATGATATCCTCGAGAATATTCTATATACGCGCTTGGTTACAACCACCAAAATTCACATATGACCAATTATTTATAATAAAAATTATTGTTATAAAACAATAATGTAACAACCTAACCACTAACCAAACATAATATCTACCACTCTGTAAATATTATCTACCACAGAGACACTAAATTTACTAACACATACTTTAAGAAGCATTAGACCTTTTATGAAACAATATTTCAATATGATTTCTAACTGGGAAACCTCTTTCACAATCCTTTTCAGTAAATTAATTAAGTATCCATACTCAGCTGACTCAACCTTCTTGAAACACTAACATACCTCCAAATCAGTATCTTACCTAAATTATGACCTTATGATTTCATGAGAGTCCATAATATGACTTGAAGCACTAAATAAGGACAACCCAACCTTTCATAACAGATACAGATCTTCTTGGAACATAGCCTCATGCACATCATACACTTCATACCATCTAACAACCATCAATCCATCATTCAAATCCATTGAAGATTGAAAAACTTGATCTAAAATAAAAATAGGCTTCCCCTAGGATGATGCATAACTCAAAACATAATATGAAAATTGTTTCATAACTCTTTTGATTCAAACCTTGGATGATGCTCTTTCACAACATATCTTCCTCTCAATGATGTCAAACATGATTCTTAATTCTTGAACACTATCTTCATTCTTGACTGAGTGCACAATCCTTCTCAAAAATACAAACAATATATGCAACATATAGCCCTCCATGATGATACTTGAACCCAATAAAATCACTTGATTGACCTTCATATCCTTCTCTTGGAACTTGTATACATCTTCAACCTATTTAAATCCTTCTAGAGCTTTGTCAAATTCATCCACATCTCTAAAATTTAAACCTTGTCATACCTCTAGAGACTTCAAATCACAAAATCACACCTTCAGGCTCAAGTACTCATCATTATACTAACAACCTTCACATATTATTTTTCATGATTTCAATCCTTGAAAAAATACCTGCAAAAAACTTATAACTACTATCCTTAAAAATTTTAACTTCCAATTTTTAGCACCCTATTCTCATGAATATAAACAATATCCTTGATAGTACAAACACCATTTTCATATTCCTAATTTTGTCATATCCAGGTCAGACCAAACTCTTCACAAGATAAACATATTTCACATATCCCTTTAGAATGATACATGATACAAGCATACCTTCTCAATGTATATAAAACCATGGCTAGTCCTTCAATTTGGCTACAATTCTATGTGCACTTTTCACGAATGAAAATAGATATTCATTGAGGAAACACCCATACATTGCTTGATAAAATGATGGCTCTTTATCTTGATGCTCTCTTGAGAATGTCATGTCTTTCTTGGCTTACAAAAGGTTATAATGAAACTCAAGTAATGCATTTATCCTTATACCTATAGTGTCAACACATTTTGACACATCTTCTTCATCTGTCTCATAACCAATTATCTCTTACTCAAGATTCTCTTTATTGCATGTCTCTATGGTCAGGGCTTCATGACTCACACATACTTTAACAGAATTAACCTCACAAACCATCTCCTTTTTGTTGTAATCTTCATTAGTCATGGGTAATGCATCGTAGTTGACACCACTACCTTTACCTTCAAAAACACTATAAAAATTGCTTTCTTTTATAGATTCAAACATGTCAGAGATGATTTTAAATACTTTACCAAGGTCCTGTAAAACACCTTCATTTTCTTCTTTAGGGAAATATACATCAGGAACTGACTTCATAGGCATAGAATGGATCTCATCACGATTATTGTGATTATACCTATTATATTATTCATACAAGAACTCCAACTTATCCCATAAGTCCTTAGATGACTCACATTACATCACCTTGTAATGAACATATTCCACCAATCCACTCAAGATGGAATTATTAGTTATCACTTCCATAGGGTATGATAAATAAGATTTTCCAACATTGACTGATTGCAAAACATCATACCCAAGAGCACCTAGGTAGACCTTCATTCTGAAGTTCTAAAAAAACATAATTAGTTCCATTGAATAGAGGATCCTGAAAGAGCAAGAGCTATTCATCCATTTATCCAAACAAACTTGTGGTTCAAATATCTCCTTCAAGTTGTTAAACTTGCTTCAAAAGGACCTTGTTATGATACCAATTGTTATAAGTATAGGATTGAGGGGTGAATCAATCCTTTAAAACTTTCTTTCATTTCATTCATCATGCATTGTCATTCATGATTAATTCAACCATATAAAATTATAACCCTTTAAGCATTAAGATGATTAAAACATGCAAAATAAAATCATACATATGAGAAAGAGACAAAATAACACAAGATATATGTGGGAAACTATAAAGGGGAAGAAAACCCACTAAACCTCTGCTTATATTACTCAAAACAAAGGAATTACGTGAATATTACACATCACACAAGATTTCTTTAGTGAGGCACCAACCCCCCAAGGATAACCAACCCTAAAAGGAGCACCAACCCCTATTTAATAAGGAATCAACATTAAAAGGAGGTTACAACCCCCTAAGATGACTAAGAACCCACCTAGCCACATGAAATAGATGATCACATGATGTCCTTGTTGCTTCAATAACTGATTGTGATATCTTTACCAGCTTCTCTTCACACAAACTCTCTCAAAGTTATCTCTCTCCTTCACTCAAATTTGCACCTTTACATGTTGATTAGGTCTAATGACCTTATATTCCTTCTTCTCTAAAATTACCTTGACCTCTTACAACATCCTTTACACTCTCTTCTATCTCGCTCACATCTCTCTCACTAACTAGCTCAAATGAGCAACCACAACACACTTTTATACTTGACACTTTCTTATAACAACCACATGTCAGCTAAATACCATTAAGGTTGTTCATAGGAAACAAAAACATGCACCCTAATCTATTATATAAATCACAACAAGAGGCCCAAAGGTTTGAAATGGGCCTAAAGACACCATACATCTCAATTAGGCCTATAAACACATTAACACCTCCAACGGTCAGAATATGAACTCCCAAAGAAAAAAAAATCTACCAAAGCTCTAATAGCCTTGCATATATAAGAAAAAATATATAAAAATCACAAAAAATCTCATCTACGTCTGCAACATCAGTCTTCTCTATGGCACACTCCGAGAAGCAACATCCATCAACTAGGTTTCTAACACCTAAGAAACATCCTCCAAAAGTGAATTAATTGGCATACCAAAAATTATCACCATGACACAAATGACACATCAACAGGAAGGTATTGATGTCAGGTAAATCATACAACTCATTATAACTTTCAACTCATAGCACAAGACCCCAAAATGCATGCATCATTGAAAATGGTCAAAACTGCTTCAAGGACTCAAGAACTTGTTTTAAGAGATCTGATATCAAACACATTTAACATCACTTTTAGGATTAAAAAACACTTCGAAAACATCATCAAGGTCCTAATACACCTTCTCAAGTATTCACAAATATATGCGACATGGGGAATACACACTAGCACACCTAATTCAACAAGCCTTTTTGAGAGCCTTAATAGGGTTGTTTAGGCCACTAGGGTTTCAATATGAAGCCACCCCATATGATCAAACCCGGAATTTCAACACATCATATAAGAATCCTAAAATCTCTCCATGATTATAAACCACTACTACAACATTCAAAAACATCACACAAACCCCATACCATCATGACTAGTTTTGCACCTTCTAGCCCTTACTGGTAGGGAAAATTATATGACATGTTTCATCAAATTTATCCACACAAGATACTCAGATATTTTCATTGACACTTATTACACATCCTAAGATTCCTAGAAAAATTCATTTATTTTCATGAAACCTTCATCTCAGCTCTGTACCTACAAATTTCCATAAAAGAAGGATTTTTATTCAACTTTCCAAGCCAACTGGAACACAAAATTGCCACCAAAAAGATACCTAAAGAGTATTCTACAACTGTGAATCATAAAATTAGATTTCCCAATGCATTTTATGCCCATACCGTGAATTTATTTCCTATCACTCTAGGTCTAGTGTTTTAATAGTGTTTCAGAACTACTTCACTTCTTAACAATCGTTCATAAAGCTCTGACATCTAAATGAATTAATTATTCTTGAAAAATATTTTTGGTTATATGAAAAAAAATCCCCCAAAGGCTCAAGACCCCATGTAGAACACACACATGTGGTTGATCAAAAGAACTTGCCTATAGGGTTGGGATGTGTACTTCTTAGAGCTTGGTAAAGCCAAAAACACTCTTTCTTGCTTTCTTGATCAACTCTCGACCTCAAAATTTTCTCATAGAACTGTAACATCCTTATTCATGATTTCTAACTCTTATCCATGCCCTAAAGCCTCTGAAACTCTCCATACACCATGACTTTCCCATGTCTACCTTAAATTGTCTCAATGTACTTTCTCCAAAAGGGCCTTCATCATGCACTTAATACCCGATTCTTGTCATGATACATCATATACACATGTCATACAATGTAATAATACCTTCCACATTCTTATAATAATTTTCCATGGCCTTATCTTCTCCATTATTCATGTTATGCTCACACTAGGTCTATGACTACACCTAGAATGACCTCTTCAACATATGAATTTGTTGAAATTTGACCTGATATCACATTGTAGACACTTATACACATTTGAAATAACTTTTTGGAAATGTTAGAAAATGTACAAAAACCTTAAAAAAAATCCTTAAGCCCATACATGTCACCAACTTGTTTAACCATGCACCAAAATCATATAATCTAACCTAGTCATCATGCCTCTACAATAATGCAACTCATCATGACACCTCATACTGATTCAATGAACACTATTCACTCCCTTTGAAATTAATGTGAATTTACATCAATGAAAACATAGAAACAATTCCCGAAAACTCTTAGCTTAATGCATGGTAAAAATCCCTCCCATTTGACCCATCAAAAAATATGTATCTAAACCATCATGGTATAGAGATGAAGACTATTGCAAGTATCATTAGGTCTGAGGACACGACATTGAAATATGTCATTATTTTTGGAATGTTCTCCAAGATATTATTTATCAAGGTGAACTACAACTTGGCAATCCCAATGCAATTCTTAATAAAAAATTGGATGTGTTCAAATAACCCTTTCTAAATCATCCCTCAGCTAACAATCAAACCAATGCCGTAGGGACCTAGAATTCTACGGCTCACATTATCAATACGTTAATCAAATATCACCTATTATACCATGTGTTTCCATGATTGAGACACCCAACACACAATAAAAATCTTCAAGTCTCCTTACCATTGTGCCCTCAGAAACATCCATGTCACAACCTTCAAACCCTGGTACATCCACTCACACAAATACCTCTGATAGTATCCCTTCAAAGTCACAAGAAAAGAAACCACTTATAAAAATCATATAAAACCCATCCAAAGACAAATCCTCTCAACATAAAATCAAAAGCCTTGGTAGTTTAACACAAAAAATAACAAGCGATCCACACAAAAAGATTGAGCTTTCGCAGAGTACAACATCATTATATTCTATTTTAGGACCACACCCCTTATTAAAAATTATTGTCACCATATTATAACCTAAACATGCTCTCAAACTAGCACCTAAAAAAAATGATCTTTGATCACCTCGTGCTTCTAAACATCGAATGGCATCCAAATTTTTACACCCTCATCGACTTTATCTTGGGGGTCCACTCAGTTAATGGAAGCACCAATTTTGGATGGCCCTCAAAATCATTGCAGGGATGAATCACAAGCTTGTTTCTCACAAAACATTCAACAAACCTCCATAGAAATAAATAACACAAGCAGGTAGTGAACCTAAAGTTATTATTTTCGTAGCCTTCTTTGATTATTACTAATTATTTATGCATATATTTTACAATGTGCTCAACAAATCTGTATGCACAAGGTGGAGAAATGAAATGGATATTGTATACCATTTCGAGGAGGATTACATCCACTTGCTCATCACTATCGAATCCAAGGAAAAATGCTAACATAGAAATGGTATCTGTGACCCATGGTTTAAACATCACAATTGTATATGGAGGTTTCCCTTTTGGTATCGTTCCATCAATTGTTATTTTTCATAAAAAAATCATCTCTGTCATTTTGAGTGGTGCCATGATAATCATTAGCAATTGTTTCTATGTTTATGCTTATGGTTCCTAATTCTTTATTTTAAAACCCCAACGCACGACCAAGATTTACCTTCATAATGGAAAAAGTTTCTTCTATAGTTCCATAAATGTAATAATTACTTTTTTTTCCTATCGTAATTCTAGGCACAAAGCATGACAAATTCAGGGTAGGGTAAAACCTCGTGGAGCATCATGCGTCACAATACAATCCCCATGTTATCCAACCTGATGGATTCAAACACTTATTTGTAATTTCCTTAGTCCCAGACAAGTATCTAAGTTGTGAGGTTCTTGTGCCAATTACAGGATCATAAATTTCATGATATTCATCAGTAAAAACTAGGGGTTTTAAGTACTTTGTTGTATGGGATTTGGGTTTTATTTTGGGCTCATGTGGAAGTAAACATGCTTAGAATTTTGGATTCTAGAAACCCTCAACCCTAATTTGTAAACCCTTATATTGAAATATTTCAAATCTAATGCTTATACAGTGCTAATTATAAAAATATAATATTTAAAGAATCAAATGTAGGAAGAGTGGATGACACTTACTCGTAAAAATGAATATTTTGAATCTTACAAGGTTCAAAAATTCTATGAATATATTCAAAATTTCGTTGCAATATGCCTTCTAGAATGTAAAGGACATTACATATTACCTCAAAAATAATAACACATCAATATAAATGATTACGTCTTTCAATATAGACTTCAAATTTAATCTCTTTTTAAATTACATTCAATGGATGATATTTGTCACTTCACTAGGACTATTCTGGGAACCTCCATTCGAAATGTGAGTGTGTCAAGCCTTAATTCCAAAATAGATCATGTGTTGTTGATCTTAATATATCAAACAATTCAAAATATTTAAAATAATTTAATAAAATCATACTTCACATCACGTATCCATATGTATCTTAGTATCCACATATGTGGTAACGTCACACATGGAAGCATTATGACGTTGCAAAAGATTCAAGGACACTGTTATCCCAAATGTTTAATTAGCCCCAGATCAATTTGGAATATGGATAACTTATTTATAATGGACTTATGTGGATCTTGTTTAAATGACCACAGAACAAAGCCATATTTAGAAGTCGCTAAACCTTTAGAAGGCCAACTAAATTTAAAATAATCCGCTAAACCTTTTGATAAATTGTGGTGAATAAGGAGTGGCCAACTATCACCCATTCTAGGAACCTAAGTGTAAAGGTATGAAAAATAATCCCAGATGCTTGAAATTGAATATCAGACACACACGGGGCAGGATTCTAGGATTTCTTAAGGAAAAGGAGTTTTACGGACTCCAAACCTGTGGAATAAATGTATTCAATAAACTTCTAGGTCTGCAGTCCCAGTGAGGTGAGGTAGATTAGAAATTGAGGGCATATGTGGAAAAGGAAATCTTAGTGACCAATCAAAATATGCCACGTCTCATTCTCTTGTTCCTCCCAATCTATAAAATTTCAAATGACCATAACTTTCGCTCTGCTATTCCAAATATTGCAAAATTGGTCTTTGTATTCATTATTTCTCTTATTTTCCCTCTTCAACTCTCAGCTGCAATATAAAATCAGGTTTGCATTGGTCTTCATCTTCCCATGGTCTCTTCCAAACTAGTTCAACTTGGTCTTCATATTATTTGACTTCTTCTTCACCATTTAGGATCTTCACAAGCTATTTTTCTGCTTGTCTATA
Source organism: Taxus chinensis (assembly GCA_019776745.2). Classification (NCBI taxonomy): domain Eukaryota; kingdom Viridiplantae; phylum Streptophyta; class Pinopsida; order Cupressales; family Taxaceae; genus Taxus; species Taxus chinensis. The sequence continues at coordinate 657,568,860 of CM034146.1, forward strand.
GTTTTCTTCATCTTCAAATAGGTTTGAGTGTTCTGATTTGGGATTCTGTCATAATTTCTTTCCAAATCAGCTCTTCATTTTTCTTAAATTCTCCATATTATTCATCTCTTCTTTTATATTTAGGATTCTTGTATTTTATGTCTTCTTTCATGAAAATGTAACTTGTTGTGAAATTTATTGCATTGATTCCACTACCCCATATGAGCAAAAGACACATCCTTTAAAATTTCTTCTCACAAAAGAATCGGTACCATTTATTTTATGCCATATTTCCTTAACAACGATCTTGCGGCCACTTTGCATCCTTTGAAACCTCTTAATACGCTTCTTGACTATCTTCTTGTTCAACAGAGGCTTGAGCATTGGCATCTTTGTTTGGCTCTGATTTACTTCCTCTAATGCACATTACACGCCACTCTGTGACTGAAAAGTGGTAGTTAGGGGCACACATTTTAAAGGCAATATAATTGATCTATCAAAAGTTACCACATGTCATTTTCTTGTTCCTCCCAATATGTAAAATTTCAAATAACCATAACTTTTTCTCTACTACAAATATTGAAAAATTGGTCTCGTTGGAGAGGTCTCCTCGATCCCTTTAATTTTGCATTATCATATTCAAAAAATTAATAAGGTTAGGTGGGAAAATGGGTAAGAAACATATGAATTAACGAGAGTTAGATATGAAAAGATGAAATATTTACAAGAATTCATAGAGAATCAACAAAAAGTGACATTTAAATCTACCTCAGTTATAAAATCCATGAGTACTAGTAGGCAGTAGCTCAAAATCAGGCTGTATAATGATTATAATTTATGATTTATGAGTGGCCCATGGGTTAATAAATAGAGTATGGTGTCACAAAATTTTCATTAATATAGATTTCCATTAATATAATTAATATTGGATCAAATTTAAATGTTTTATCATTACACTTTTCAATTTTGTTATAGTTCGGACAAACGTTGAATACACTTTTCTATTTTGTCATAGTCTGTAAAAATTTGAATTAAATGCATTGGTGTTTTGATCTTGTAGTCATGGTGAATTGTATATAAGGTCAAGTTAGAACTGGTATAATTGCTTAAGCTTTAGAGTTTCCCATTAAAATATGTTATATTTGTATACCTAGTGACCCACTATAGATTACATTCAAAGGATCTTATTGTGCAAAATATTTTATGTCATTGACAGTTGAATTAGAATTTTTCAATCATGTCTTAACCTTGCCTAATCCCATGGATTAAGTGGATTTTTTCTTCTGTTGAGAGTATCCGTTTAGGTTTTCTTGCTAGACTAGCTAGTATTTCCCCTATCTTTCAAATGTATCAATTCCTCGTTCAGAAAATTTTTCCTAAAAGATAGTTTATTCTGAGGATGGCCTTGGCCTTAATCATATCTGTTTTAACTTCCAACCAAATTTTATCGGGGTAGGAGGTGCAATACCTCACATATATTCTATGAAAATATTTGTTTCTGAGTTGTTGAAGAAAGTAGGAATATTGGAGTGAAAGGTGTGTAAGGTTTTCAAACGAAGAACTGTGAGAGGGGCATTGTGCTCGAGGGAGAAATATAATTCATGATTTTTGGGGGGAATGGGAATAAAAACATTACATTATAGTGGAAAAATGATGCAAGAATGGATGGCCACACCTGAAGGGAAGGATGAGATTATAAGTTTTTTAATCGGCCCTCCTCCATCCCGGAGGAGTTTTATTGAAAAGGGGATGTTTGTGTCCTACATAAGTAATATTTTGTATGTATTTTGGGCCATGGATGATTACAAGGAATTTCATGAAAGGAAGGAGAGAATACTCTTTGGCTCTACACCAGTATCAGGTTATCTTGCTCGTATGGAATTGTGAGCAATAATAGTCTTGTATATCTGCATAATGTATATCTATTTTATCGATTTATAAGTTTTTATGTCAAGAATATTATTTCCTCTTGTAAGATATCTTTTATAAATTTAGGTAGTACATTTATATGGATTTAATTTGTACTTTGATTTTAGATGTGTGTGTGTGTGTGTGTTTCAAGGGTTAGGTCGCCAATAGATCCCTCTTCTATTAGGCAAAAAACAAAACAGTAACATGTGAAACACTAAAACAATAACTTGGTTCATGCATCATAGCTTGGTCTCACTTGGGGCCTTTCTTGTTATTACTATTTAGTTTTGTGACTGTCGTAACATTTTATTATTAATAAAATCATTCTTAATTAAAAAAAACATTGAAACCACTCTTTTTTCTTGTCAATATTTGGCAAAGCTCATTAGCATTCTTATTTCTATAACATCAAGTGAGTGCCAATGAAACAAAATTTATTACTTTCACTATGACTGGAGAGAAAATTTGACAGAGGGTATTTGCCAAACTAGTTTTTGGAGATGCACCATTTGATCTGTAACTATTTTTTATATCATTACCATTTTTTCCAAAACTACAAAGCCATTTACAAGGACATTCTCCAAAACTACAAAACTGGTTAGATAGACATTCACCACGATTTATATAAATTTTTTTCAGGAGGGTTCCTTAAATTTTTCCCTAATCAAAATACACAAAAAGGAATTCTCGCATTGATCAGTACTCATATCAAAAAGGTCTTATTGTATTAATCAACCCCCATATCAAAATAAAAAAGAAACCATCCCAAGAAAGCTTCTCACATCGATCATATTTCCCATAAAATGTAAACTTCATGCATCAATCAACTTGTACAATATATAATAAATATAGGGTAAATCCTCAGAACTATCAAGAAGGACCCATTTTCTCGTGCTTGCTTTAGACAAACCTTTCCCATGTCAAAAAAGGGTACATACAACTATCTCACATCTATCTATGATCCTAGTATAACTATCCATTGTGATTCATATGTTAACATTAGAAAAATGGTCACATGTGCAGTGTCATACATATAATCATTTTACCATCACACCCTATATATATGATAAAAATAATAAGGAAGCAAACATTCCACATCATGTTCTTATCCACCATATAATGCATTAATCATACAACAAGATCATCATTTATCATAACCACATTATAACATCATCAAAATCGCATTATAACAATATATTTCAAATATTTCCATAACACATCACATGAAAATCATGAATACAACTCAAACACCAAATCAAAATCATATATATACATAAAAATTTCAATACACCATCAACGGCTTCAAACAAGCCTCATCAAAATTTATCATATAAAATCTCTCAAAATAGGCCTACAACTACCTATTAAACTGTAAGTTTATCAATCAAATACTCCCTCTGGCACTTCTCCCCTAATCACCATAAGGATCCCTAGATGGTCCCTCACCTAGACCTCATAGAGGCTACCCCACACTCACAAAACTCCCTGATGGATCTTGTCATCACCAAGCCAAGTACACACCATATCTAAGCTCATCTAGAACCCTTCACCTCACTATATCCTCATAATAGTGTAGCTCATCACCTAACACCTGATAATGAGCTAAGCTCGCACTACTAGATGGACACATATTCCCATTGGCATATGCTTGAGATGTCTCAATCTCAAATCCCAAAATGGATCTACCCGTCACCGTGAAATCCCATCACAAAGTGTCTTGCTCATGATAGTATGTCTCTTTATCCACCCCTGCCAGGGTAATATCCCCTATGTAGGTGTGATTTTTTGTCTTATCCCATCTCTTATGTGTAACAACATCACGAGCAATTATAAGACCATCTCTCTCAGTAATCAAAGCGGTCTGTTTAACCAACTATATGGCCCTCTCCGCCTCCAAACTCACCATGTCTGCCTCTACCACTGTCACTCCATCATCCCCCTCCTGTGGATCGTCTATGCATACTTGCACCTATAGGGACTGTTCACCATCACCCTCCTGTGGATCATCTATGCATACTTACACCTATCACTCAAACCCATCCACTAACCAACATATGCCTCGATCAACCCATGTCATCCACTCCCACCACCAGTCCCTATGTATCAAACCATACCACCACTCCTCTTCATCTGCCATCTCAATTGATCTCACACCACAAGAAGTGCCACATATATATCCCCATCATCCTACCTTTAAGATATAGTTACCTTAGGAACATTCTATATCAAACTAAATTATCGCCTGATGCAACCAAATTTGATCAACTCCTAGCGGTTGGCTCACCGACCCCATACCCACATCTCCTAATGAGTGGCTCTCATCTCCCCCTTTATCTCATCCCACACTAGAAAACATGTGTATGGCATCCAAGTCAAATCATTGACCTATAATCCTACTAAGAGTTGTCTATAGTGATCCTCATCCCTCACAGGCTATGTCGACTCAAAATCATATTTCCATCTCATAAATCCAATAGGATAATGTGAATTAACCCACAATTCCCATGGAAATCATCTTGGCTAGGCCACTACAATGTGCTCATAAGCCCAACACTCTAACAAAAAATCAACATCTACTTGTAACTTCAATTTTTTTCCCTATCCTCCACACCCATAACTCTCTATAAGTTTGAGATAGTAAAGCAAGATCCTAAGTAAATATTGTCCTATGCCCTAGCATATCCCCCACCACTTCTGTCAACATCCAAGAAAACCTACCACTTGATGAATCTCGTAGGGAATAACAAATAATACCTATCATAATCATCATCATGTGGGCTTGACCCTCCTCATTATCACTGTAAAGTGCACCATAAGAAAAACCCCTATATGAGTACACCACATATGGGGCATCATCACCATATAAGAGCTACATCACATCCCCATGCCTCCCTCATCAATAATATACATCTACTCACCTGATACTAGTAACCACAGGTTCCTGTGGATATCCTCTAGAGTGACAGTCATCTCACCCATCGACAACCAAAAATTTCTTGTCACAAGATCCCATCTCTCCAACAAATCCAATAATAGACACATATCCCTATGTATATGTTTGTAATGACACATCTCACCCAAACTACCCTCCTCCAAGTACCCCTAATCCTCCTTTGACAAATGATCACACACACTCTCCAACAACTTTGGGATTTGATCCCATGTAGCTAATCGGTCTCTCACCTGCATCCATTAAAACAAGAAACAAAGTATCAGATAACACTCATCAAAATCAAACAACAAATTTTAAACTTCAAGCTTCTTTCACTAGAATTACCCATGATTCCATTGAATCACTAGTGAATCCATAAAATCACATGTGATCATCTAAATTTCTAGTGATTTCATAAGAAATCACATGCGATTTCCATGCAATTCCTCATTTACCATAAAAATGAAAAAATTGAAAACAAAACTTCAAAAATTAAAAGAAATCCACTCACCTATGCTAGGGTAGGTGTACATTGTTGCTGAACACCTCTAGATTCCTCCATTGCTCTTAAAACATTACAAAATTTGGAATATTAAGGGTTTATCAAACATTTTTCTCTCAAAATCAAAATAACACTAAATGAACCCTTAGGGGATATTTATATCCAAAACTTTCCTGCCACTCAGATCACCGATGATCATGGATAATCGCCAATGATTTTGTAAATTATTAGCGATCCTAGGTAATCATCAGTGATTACTAGACCATTATCCAAAACATCCTTATCTATGTCCAAAATGTGTTAAAACTTCCATTTTATCATCAAATATCTTTTTTTATCTTGTACCCATTCAACGGTCCTCTGGTTTTACACATCCGTCACAAACTTGCACATTTTCAATGTATGTGCTTCCTTTTTTGGGCTCCAAGACCCTCTTAAAAATTTAAATACATCCTATGAATCCTATGTTTATCAAATCCATCATGGATTTCATAGTCTCTCAAGAAAATTTTCCCTTCCGTAACCAACAAGTCATACGTCGATAACCCATTGGTTCCCTTATCACTTGACTTTTTGGTCACATAAGATCACCTTTGTTGAAACCTATTTCATACCGAGCCCACATTTCTAGACACACTATGGATTATGTAGATTTTTGGGAACCTTTTTCCCATTGCTTCCTAGAAATTCATACGTTTATAGGTTGAGGACCCATTGGTTCCCCTACCAGTTGAATTTTTGGTCACATAAACCCACCTTTGTGGTATCATATTTCATGCTCAATCTTGGATAATCTTAAATAAAACAACTAATCACACATACACTATCATTTTTTTCACCAATCCATTCAAACCAATGACCATTTCACTTCATCACAATGACCCCAGTTTGAGGGGGGGGGGCACCTATCTAACACAAATCTAACCATCTCACTCATTTTTGTCTAGTAGTTTGTCCATTACAAACCACTTGACAAAAGGGGGCAAATGTAGACACCAATTTCCTAGAATCCCTAGATTGTATGTCCCCAACCCTCACATTGGCATTCTAAACACTAAGCCTATCCCATTATTCTATAAACCACATTTTATCCCCATTAAAATACATATTACCCCCATAAAATTCTATTTACCCTATCCTAACCTCTTAAACCTCCTAAAACCTATTTTAGCTAAACCTCTTAACCTCCCAACATCCCTAACACATTTCTACCCATCCTTATTCAATATGAAACCTGAAATAACTCAGTTGGAAGTGGTTTCAACTACTTCTAAGTGGTTTCAACTACTTCCAAGCGGGTTTCCCCACTCTTTTTGGTACCCCAACGATTCTAACAAATCACTCACAATTTTATATAAACTCATCAAATTCATTGAATATGGATCCCTATATGTTGTACCAAAGCTCTGAACCTCTAGAGAGTGGAACAAAATCATCTTCAACATCCTATCATTATGTCAAGACACAACAAGCCTTTGTGGAACCCTTATTGTCATAAGGTCTCTCTACATCATTATCATTTGTATTGTAGATCATAAACAAGGTATTCATCTCCTTTATGCATTTCAATCTACTTACACGTTTCCTTTAAGAACATCTCAATCATAGAAACAAGAATCTAAAATATTAATCAACATCTATTTTATTTTTTTTCATTTCCATAGCAGTTGCTAGCGATACCATTGAATCGCTGGTGATTATCTGGATCACCCGTGATTCCTTTGAATGTCCATGATTCCTATCTTCATAGCCTTTTATTGCACATTGCATTATTTTAATCATTACTAGGATCTAATTTCTTATAATATGTCCATTTGAAGCATTCTCTGTCTGTAGATTATTGTTCCAGGAGAAGCACATCCCGTTGATAACATTTATGACCTTCTAATTGTCTCCCAACCCTTTGTTTGGGATCAATATGACATCTCGCAAGAGTTAAGCCTCTGTGCCATTGTCCTAACACTGAATCTGGATGACATTGAGGATCGTCTATAAATCCTCTGAGAAATACATGATGCCACCAAGAAAGATCAAATCAAGTACTTCAAGGAACTTTATCTTGTCGCAGACCTATCCTGAGCCATCTACTACACAGAACAAGGTCTTCTTATCCCTATGGAAGATTGATCTTTGTTTAGTCATTGAAATTATCTTAATCTCATAATCTTATCATAGTATCTATTTCATAATTTATCACTTTCTTGTTTAAAATGATTTTACACCCGTCAAGGAAGCCCCTTGGTTCCTTGGATTAGCCTTTGCCAAACAACTCATCATCATATTATCTAGTATCTATCTTGTTCAGTTATTTGTAAATGTGAAGGTTCACTCTTTCATTGGAAAGAGTCTTTTGCATCCGTTTGTATCTCACATCTTGACATTTATTTGATGTAGGTATCATTAAACCACGTTTTCCTATTAGTTTCTGGTAATTTGATCCATATAATAAAATGAACCGAAATCTACCACAAACAGTTATTCCATACATTTTACATTATTTTTATTCTAATAAAGCTGCTCAGGAATGTGTAGTAGCTCTATCCACAACCTCAGACAAAATTTCAAAGTTGAACATTTTGTATTTTTCTCAAAAAGTAATTTTTACCTCTACTGGATTTGAAAAAAACCCTAGGTAGGATTTAACACAAAAATCTCATTTGGATGACTTCCAAAGTGACTCGTTTCCTAAAACTTACAATATAACTTCAAAGCACCCCATTTTTGCATATTTTAAAGGTTTTAGTTTGTGTTAAGCTTCCATGTGGTTGTGTTTCTTGATAGTTTGGAAATAGAAGATGAAGGCTTAATAGAAGACCTAATTGATAAAAACTAGTTTACAAAAATAAGGGTTTCATTGGCAATTGGAATCTAAAAAATTTCATGAATCTTAAGGGCCATAATGGGTGTACAAAACTACTTTTAGTTTCTTAGGAATCTTGGTAGTTGTTCCCCAAAAATAAGGTTTGTGTGTAAGAAGGGCTAGTAGAGGATAGAAGGTGGGAAGGAGTTTGACTAGGTTTTCAAATCCCACTAAATGAGAGGTATGCATTATTTTAGAAGCACTATTTTAAGAATATGATAGAGCTCCAAACCTTGTAAAAAGACTCTCATACCCAAACACCATTTTGAGTGTATAGACTAAGTGCTTGTAAACTAGTCCTAATTCAAGAAGGAAGGAATCTTCAAGAGATTTTTGCTAACTAAAGTTGATGTGTTTATGATTAGACCCATCCTCTGCCTTAGGTGGTATTAGAGGATTTTTCTCTTGGAAGAGAATGACAAAACTATTGTCAAGAAGTTCAGAAATATATGTTTAGTAAGAGAAGCAAATTGTAAAACATAAGTTTACAAGAAGGAGACGAGAAAAGAATAAGATGGTTAAAAAGGAATGGATGAGAAGAGGATGTCAGAGAGGAAATACTAGAGAGAATTAGTGGGTTTCCATATTGAGGAATATATCAGATAGATTGGGAGCTTTAGAGGTTTTTTAGAGAAGAGGTATGATACTAGCAGAGGAAAGTGATAAAGAAGAATATGTAGTGGTAGAAGAAACAATTGCAGAAGAAGAAGGTACATATGTGAGACTCTTAAAAGTAGTGATGGGAGTAGGTTCTAAGCCAAAAATGAAGGTTTAAAATTATAGAAGAAGTCTACATCCATAATATTTGATTGATTGGATCACTAAGATGGACAAATACTTTGATTTTGAAGGAATACATGAAGACAAAAAGATAAAATTTACTTGTACTAAATTGAAAGGGCATGCAACTATTTGGTGGGAATTTGTGTAAGAATAAATAAGAAGTAGAGATAAGAATAAAATCAGATCTTGGGATAGGATGGTTGCCAAGTTAAGATGGAATTTTATACCAGCTGATTATTAGACAAGTTTGTTTAAGAAATTGCAAAATTTAAGGAAAAGAGAGATGAGTGTGGAAAATTATACTAAATAATTCTATAAGTTAGATATGAGATTAAGTCACATAGAGGGAGATACTGAAGAATTAGCAAGGTATTTTAATGGATAAAGGCTTAACATCTAGGATGAAATCAACTTGTTCACCTTAAGAACAATGGAAGAATCTTACCAAGCAACCTTAAAAGCATAAGAAAAGTTGTCTAGAAGACAAGGACAATATTCTAGAGGCAGAGTTATAGGTATCAGAGGTAAAGGAAAACCCAAAATTAGAGGAAAACAATAAATAAATCAAGAAGAAAAAGCAAACAACTCATAATTACAAAGTACTTCAAGATGTGGCTACTCAAGAGGAAGTTATTCATATAGAGGAAGAGGTAACTTTGGAAGAAGAAGAGGAGAGTTTCAAGGTAAGTGTTTCAAATGCAATAATTTCTATGGTCATAGATCATTTGAGTTTCCATATAAACCTCAAGAAATTTGTAGTAGGGTAAGTGAAGAAAGAAATAATATCACGTATGCTTATGAAGAAGAGAGTGTGGGATAACCATCACACATTGAAGAACTTGAAACAAGAGAAGAATTGATTATGAGAAGATTGATGCTAAAATTAAGCAAGGAAGTTGAACAACTAGCCCAAAGAAGAAAATTATTCAAGACCATGTGCAATTCCAAGGTATGTATTATAAAATCATTGCTGATAATGGAGTTAAAAATAATTTGATGTCTTTTGAAATGGTATAAAAGTTAATCTTGCAAAATTTGATACATCCTAAACCATATAGAGTGTATTAGGTCAAAAGGAATCATCAAGTGTTACTAAATGAGAAATTCTCAGTAAATTTTTAGATTGGTAGTTCTATAGACAAGGTTATTTTTTGTGTGATTCCCATGGATGTTTGTCATATATTACTTGAAAGACTTTGGCAATTTGATAGGAGAGCTATTCATGATGGTAAGGAAAATACTTATACTTTGATAAAGAATGGTGTTATGCACACACTAATCCCTCTCAAGAACAACAATGCATGGAATGAAGGTTATTCAAGATTCGCGGTGATGGGTGAAAAGGAGTATTTGCAGAAGGAGGACATAGTCCTGAAACATCAGTGATGATAGTTGAAAAGGAGGTTAATTTTACTATAAATAAGGTTAATGTAGTCAAGAAGATGTGGAAGTGGTTGAGTGGGGCAGAATAATTTCATAGAAACCTTCAAAAGAGAAGAAGAAAAGAAGATGATAATGATGAATTTACAAAACCCATAGGAAAGAGAGAAAAAGTAGAGCTATTAGGAGCACAATAACCAAGAAAGAGTGAGAAAAATTTTGAGCATGAGACAATCATTGAGCGATTAGTTGTTGAGGAAGAAGGTCGCATTCACAAAGGATTGACTAAGGAATTTGAAATACATCAGGAATATAATATATTAGAAGAAAATAAGGAAAACTATGCAATCATGGTTGAAAATAACATAGATGAAGAGAAGGAGGTCTTCAACAGGGTTGTAGTAGCTCTAAATTTTCCATCTAATATTTCTTTTAGTGGTGATTGTGCAGGTAACTCGACTGAGGTATTGAATCAAGCGAATTATTTAAGAAAGAGACTCCATTTTCAGATCTTTAGGTCATGGAACCTCAATAAGGATAAACACATGATGGAAAATGTGATCTAACAGTCATGATCAGTCAAGAATAAATTCATATACATGTAGAACAAGGGTGGAATCCATAGAAAGAGGTAAAGAAGTTAGTATTTTGTCCAAACACAACCATTTTACAATAATACAAGCGCATTCAAATAAAAAGCATGATGGTACAAGATAGGGTTTGGATCACGAAGATAGTGTATTCATCATATGCATTTGTGAACAAGCACAAGGAGGTAAACTACAAATGGAAAAAAATGAGGAAGAAGAAAACCTTTGGCAACACATCATGACCATGAGCTCATGGGTTGAGTACTTTGTTCCTAGGGAGAATGATGCAGGTGCATCAACTAGGACAAGTAATCTCATTAAATTTTGTGCATTGAATCCTTAGGAGAGTCTAAATAGGCTTTTAGAAGTGTCTTGAGGTCTTTACATTCTTCAATTTTCAAATTTTGGCTTGTAGGAGTTTTCCCTCTGAAACTCCAATTTGAATTTATTAAGTAGGAAATCTTCACTTTTTCATAATTTTGGATTTGGTGGTGTCCTAGAGGGATTTTAGGTTGATTAGGGAGTGTAAATACAATGTGTAAGTCACTTATGGATGGCCAAAAATATCATTCTAGTTGTCTTTTTACTGAAATTTTTATTTGGCTTCTTAACTCAAGTATGTTAACTTGAGTTTTGAATCCTAGTTATGATAGTTAAGTTGATAACTATTGAAAGCTAGTTAGGGAAAAAAATTATTTGAGTTGTGAGAGAGATAAAAAGTAGAGATAAGAGAGGAAGGAGGGGTTATTCTGAGAAGGAAAGGAAGAAATTTGTTCTTGAAGGAGGATTTTATGTAGCAGGATAGTCTAAAAGATAATTATTTTTGAATAAAACTTAAGCTCTTGTGTTGAAACTTGGAAATTTTGGTTCAAGTAAAATTTTCTTAAGTGTTCTTAAAGAAGAATAGAGTATGTTTTTACAGTTTGGAGGGAAGAAAGAGGAAAATTAGTTTTAAAAGCACCTACATGCATGTACAAGTAAAGAAACCCTACTCTTGAGAGAGGTAAAGTTGCTCCATACATTTTTCATGTTTTTACTTCTAACACATCTACTCGATACTATTTAGTAGATCTATACAAACCCTCAAACAAAATTTCAAAGTTTGACAATTTGTATTTTGCTGAAAAGGTAAATTTTTAGCTCTATCGGATTTGGTAAAACCCTAGGTAGGGTTTAACACCAAAAATCTTATTTGGAGGACTTCCACAACGACTTGTTTCCCAAAAATTGCAAGATAACTTTTAAGCATCCCCTTTTTACATATTTTCAAGGTTTTAGCTTGTGTTAAGCCTCCACATGACCATATTTCTTGATAGTTTGGAATAAAATATGAAGGATTAATAAAAGACCTAATTGATAAAAACTAGTTAGTGAAAATAGGGGTTTCATTTGGAGTTGGCATATAAAAATTTGCATGAAGCTTAAGGGCCATAATGGGTGTCCAAAACTACTTTTAGTTTCTAACGAATCTTGGTATTTGTTCCTCGACAATAGGGTTTATGTGTAAGAAGGGCTAGTAGAGGATAGAAGGTGAGATAAGGAGTTTGAATAAGTTTTTGGGGCTCCCACTAAATGAGAGGTATTAATGCTTTTAGAAGCACTATTTGAAGGATATGACAAAGTTCCAAACCTTGTAAAGAGACTCCCGATCCAAAACACAATTTTGAGTATATAGACTAAGTGCTTGTAAACTAGTCATAATTCAAGAAGGAAGGAATTTTCAAGACATTTTTTCTAACTAAAGTTGATGTGTTTGTGATTGGACCCCTCCTTTGCATCAGGAAGTTACCAAGATATATTATACATCTACAACTAGTACAAGCATACTACAAAATACAATAACATGTTTTTATAGGATAAAAATCCTTAGAAATAAGTACATATAATAAAAAATGTAGTAGAAATAAGTAATGGTCAAAACCATAAACTTCAAGTCTATACTATAGTATGGTCTTGACCATATTGAACATTCCAAAAATGGGGGAAGTCTCCCATAAATTTGCAACAATTTCGTATTCATAGAGCTATTTATAGACTTCTGATATAAATTCAATCACAGATGATACAATTCACGGCCTAATACAAGCGGCATAAATACTTCATTCTCTTTAGGTACAATTACAATAACATGGTTTGGGGGCATGGGCCTTTTTATCCTCTACACTATTTTTAAATTTATATACCCAGTTTCAGTTTTACAACACATAGGGGGCATGATGCATATATTCCTTTTCAACCATGTGGTTTATTTACAAAATGAAGCATGGATCTATTTACAATGGTGTGGTTTATGGGGTTATGGAAGGTATTAAAATGGTTAATTTTTTCATAGGCAGCCCTTCGTATCCTCGTTCAAAATTTTAGGGGAAGATATAAAGATTTTTTATACACAATATTCTTTCTTAAAGGGTGATTTAGTTCCTCTCTTTCTCCTCTTCAATGTCGGGTTGCATACATTCTATACTCCATTTTATCCTTAAGAAGGATTAGGGAGTGATCATCCATAGTACTTTAGCATAAGAAAAGTAACTCCAAGTCTCAAAATTACAACAAGAATGGGACACCCTCCCTCTAAATAACAAACAAGTGTATTCCCTCCATTTATTGCATCTTCTTTAATTTACTTTGTGCAAATTAAAATTTACAAAACTTACAATTTTAAATTACAATTTAATTTCTATCATAGACATCGACTACACTCTATGTTGTAGGATTCACCATAGAGCATGCCAACAAAAAATACATTAGAGAAAAACTATCGATAAAAGACAAAGTGTGTGTATACACTCATGTATGCTTTTACTTTATGTTTTTACACCCTTATTAAATTATAATAGATTCGTGAGTTAAGTAGACTAAAAGGATGCAAAGGGGAGCTTCATGAGACTATTATGACTAATTAACTTTGTAATACCCCGTCGAGAACACCGGAAAATGCACCAAAAGAAGTACTAAAGAATTAGGGTAATTTTTTTTTTAAAGGTGAACTAAAATAATGCAATTGTCCTTGCTTAACTGTATCCCCCATATTATTTTATTATAATAATTATAATCATGTTCAAAAATCAAATGAAATATTAGCCCAAGACAATTTAACTACTTATTTCTACTTGACTTACTAAGGTCACCAAACAATTACACACATCTTTTAAATTCTTTATTTTTCCCCTTTAATTATAAATTTACCATTCACATTTAAAATGCCAAAGTTTTAAAATTGAGTGGGATTAATTTTGGACCGTAGGATCAAAACAGATCTCAGCCCTAGATCTTTTTTTTTTTGCCCTAAACTTATTTATCCCTTTCTTTTCTTTGCTTTCCATGTTATTTTCCCTCATTTTGGATTTGTTTCTTGTTGCAGGTTGTGTGGAGGATCCATGGGAGCTTAGTTTATTTCATGTGTTTCTCCTTGTGAAGAATCATGCATTCAAAATGTGTTGTTTTCTTTTGGATACATATGTTTATTTATATATGTTTTTTTTTGTAGAAAAAGGGGGGGCGGGGGGGCGGCAGACTGGAGTATACACGCAGGGGGAAAAGGATTATGGCGGCAGAGGGAGAGGTGGGTTCGGTTTGGGGGGAGTCGTGTGGGAGTCGAGGGGAGGGTGAGGGGAACAGCTGCGACAGGGTCGGTGAGGGGCGATGGCGTGCCAGGCACGGGGGACAGCAGCGGAAGGGGGGTTGTAAGGGAAAAGGGAGGGTAGCGGAGAGGGACAATGCAGAGGCAGTGTGGAGGGGGGAAAGGGCGTGGGGGGGAGCAGGTTGGGGCACTCGAACAATGGCGGTTGGGGGAGGTTTTGGCCTCCCCCATATATATATATATATATTTGATTTATAAATAAAAACTTTAAAACAAATTCAATTTTTTTTAATACATTTTAATTATATTATATACTCATCTATATAATATACATACATACATACATACATACATACATATATGTATGTATGTATGTATGTATGTGTGTGTGTATGTGTGTGTGTATATATATGGCGGCAGAGGGAGAGGTGGGTTCGGTTTGGGGGGAGTCATGTGGGAGTCGAGGGGAGGGTGAGGGGAACGGCTGCGACAAGGTCGGTGAGGGGCGATGGCGTGCCAGGCACGGGGGACAGTAGCGGAAGGGGGGTTGTAAGGGAAAAGGGAGGGTAGCAGAGAGGGACAACGCAGAGGCAGTGTGGAGGGGGGAAAGGGCGTGGGGGGGAGCAGGTTGGGGCACTCGAACAATGGCGGTTGGGGGAGGTTTTGGCCTCCCCCATATATATATATATTTGGTTTATAAATAAAAACTTTAAAACAAATTCAATTTTTTTAATACATTTTAATTATATTATATACTCATCTATATAATATACATACATACATACATACATATATGTATGTATGTATGTATGTATGTATGTGTGTGTGTGTGTGTATATATATATACACACACACAAACACACATACATACATACATACATACATATATGTATGTATGTATGTATGTATGTGTATACACACACACACACACACACACAAACACATATATGTATGTATGTATGTATGTATGTATATATACATATACATATATAAAATACATGTGTGTGTGTGTGTGTGTGTGTGTGTGTGTGTGTGATAAAGTAAAAGTAAATTACATCTAAGGAAAATGTACTAAAAAGAAATACAGTTTAAATATAAAAATCTGCAATATGTATTTTAAAAAAAATGCCCCAAGAGAATATGATTAATACAAGTTTAATTTATTTTA
The DNA here is from genome assembly GCA_019776745.2 of Taxus chinensis. Classification (NCBI taxonomy): domain Eukaryota; kingdom Viridiplantae; phylum Streptophyta; class Pinopsida; order Cupressales; family Taxaceae; genus Taxus; species Taxus chinensis. The sequence goes on from CM034146.1 coordinate 657,584,545, forward strand.
TTGTTCTGTTGGCAAATATCAAATGACCATATTCCCAATAAATAAACTTTCATTTGAACATGAATAAATAGATTTCTAAAATCATGTAGTGGTAGAGATATTTTTAAACTAGTTTTCACTTAGTTTCCTAAAACCATGATAATTTACAAGAGATGTACATTTCAAAATATTAATAGTTTTCTTCCAATGTTAAATAGTAAACTCCATATAACAAAACAAATTTATTTTCAAGTAACAATCCCCCCCTTTTTTTAAAATAATATTCCAAGAACAAGGCATGGTAAAGGAATGTAAGAATACTTCTACTAAATGTATTTTAAAGGAATACAATATTTTTACAAGTCTTCTTTTGCACAATCTCTCAATACCCCATTTTCCAACATACTAAAGTACATAAAGAGACAACCAAATAAACCTCTTCCCAAGATAGAACAAAATCTCTCATATACAAGTGAAATACCAATCTTACAAGTGTTTATCAAATACAAAAAAGAAGAGAAAAAACCATAAAGAGGAAGTTTCCCACAAGCCATACCCCAAAAGGGTTACGATGCTTGACACAAATTGAGAGAACAAAGAGAGGCCAAGATGCCACCAGCTCCACTTTGAGATCCAACTTCCATGCCTTCAAGGAATCCATACAAGGAGAAGAATCTTGTTTACCACCCAACCATAGGCATCATAACACGCCTTTCCCAAGGTTGAGATGCATGCTAGCCTCCCCTAAGCCCATGGGAAAAAGGACTACCATCCATAACTTGTACAAGAGTGAGGTGACAACCAATAATACATCCACATAAAAATAAGACAAATATCCAAGACAAGACTCCAAATTTTACAAGGAAAAAGAGGAGAAACCAAGTTCTACCTCTAAACAAAGTGGGGAAGAGAGGAGAGGAGTTCTCCAAGAGTTATAACCAATAATATAAGCAATATACCAAGATCTCCAATACCCTCCCTATTCCTCCACCCTTTCACCAAATCCTTCTTGGAAGGATTTTCAAACCCCAAAGGGGTTTCCTTACCAGGAATGGGGAAGGAGATTCAAGCCAAATGAATCACCATCCCCACCCCAAACCATTTGAGGGGGAGTCACTAAAATCCTACAAGGCTTGTCCATCAAGCCATGAGGATTGAGAGGGAAAAATCCCTCTCTCTTCCCCCACAAACTCCAAAACTCCATCATGCCATATGATGGAGGGAGTAAAACAAACAAACAATAACCAAAATCCACATGCAACAACAACATTTTCAAGTAATCAATCTAACAACTAATATGAATACAACACCCTACAATAAGGCTTAAGATCCTACCTCAAAGAAATCTCTCCAAAAAGCTTTCCAACTTCAAACTTCTCTCCTTCTTGACCCAAGTAAACTCTAGCTCCAAATCACCCAAAACATCCAAGCCAAAAGATCCAAAAAAAGTTCTCTTCTTTTCCCATGATGGGGAATTTGAAGAGGAGCAAGAAAAAATCCTCACAAATGAGGGGGTGACATGTGTCACCCCTCTCTTCCTTCAAGGTCAAAGATTCCAAAAAAAAGAGAGAAAGGGTAAAATGCCTTTTAGCCCTCTTCTCCCAAATTACCTACATTGATAACAAAATAAATCTTGTGCAACTTTTAACAAGCACACTAAACCATACCCCTTACATGGATGTGACCAAACAAGAGGAAAAAAGGGAGGGAAAAATCCCTCTAGCCTTGGAAATAAGCCCCCCTACCTATTAGGTAGGGTCCAAGGGCTCATTTTTATGTTAAGGGATCTCCCAAACTAAAAAGGGGTCCCTAAAAATGCCCAAAATAACCCAATTTCGGGTTTGGAAAATTTGGCACAAGGTTAGAGGGTGTGGGGACCACCTAAGGGTTCACATGTGACCCTAAACCCTCTAAATTAATTACATCATTAATCTAATTCAAAACATAATGTAAGTGGGGTCATTAATTCCCAAAACAAGTTTACAACACAAACTAAACACCCTAAGAAAAATTAATAATTACAAAACATATTACATTACAAATGAGGGTCACCCAAGGGTGCCCAAAACAATAATTCTAACGCTAAGGCCTCAAGCAAGAAACATGGCTAGGACTTAGCCCATGGGTTGCTTGTGTAAAGTTACGTAGCTGGCCTAAGTTCCACGTTCTCCTGTGACTTATCACCTACACACTCGTTGCACACATTAAACGCACCTGTCCGATAAAATATAAATCAACTACTAAACAAGATAACAATGAATTCTAGACTATCATTTCATCTTTCTGGTATTGAAAGTGCGACAACGTGTACAACTATACATAATTCGCCATAAGTTAGTCACAATGATAAAATGACATGTATACATAGAATCTCGACATGCAACAAACTGAGTAACCATCAATATAACTATGTTCCAAAACAACATCATATCAATTAGTATCCATGACATCATAAAATAATGAAAACAACATAGTAATCAAGCTAAATCGGCACTATACGCCTAAATGTCCATACATGCCTAATCAGATCAAATCTCCTAATGTAATGTCCAAAATATAAAAAATCTCTATCAAAACATGTCTATGAGTAATAAGCAACAAGTAACTGAGCTATAAAACATGTGGGCACTACATCCCCCTCTACTAAAATTAGACTTCCTCCTGGAAGTCATTGAAAGAGATAGGGATATCTAGCCCTCAAAGGTGTCACATCCTCTCAGGTAGCTATTGTCTCGTCGTATCGATCCCACTGCACTCTAACCTGATCCAAGTCTCAACTCCGAAGGTCAAACCTCATGTGCTCCAGTATGCATACGGGCTCTAGTCTCCATTGTCCTCCGTCCTCTACCTGTAATGCCGACTAATCCAAAACATGAGAAACACTTGGTACATATCTACGTAGTACAAAAACATGAAATGCATCGTGGGCCCGTGCAAGGCATGGTGGTAAAGCTAAACGGTAGGCAACTGGACCGATGACCTCTAAAATATCAAAAGGACCCAAAAAACGAGGAGAAAACTTAGAACCCTTTCCATAGCAAATTGGGCTCTTATGCAGGTGAACTCTCAAGAAGACCTTGTCCCCCACTGAGAAGTGAAAATCAATCCTCTTGGTGTCTGCATATGCCTTTTGGTGTGCTCTAGCTTGCTCAAGACATTGTCTAATCAGAAAAACTTACTGTTCTAAATTCCTATAGATATGTTGGTCCCAGAATAATCCTGCCATCTAATCTGTCCCAACTCAAAGGTGTCCTACAAGGTTGTCCATACAGAGCCTAGTAATGAGCCATACCAATGGAACTATGATAGTTGTTGTTATAAGTAAACTCAACTAAATGCAGATAATCTTCCCATTTCTTCTGCTGGTCCATCACATACATCCTCAACATGTCCTCCAGTACCTAATTAAATCTCTCTGTCTGTCCATCTATCTCTGGATGATAAGCTGAACTGAAATTGATCTGAGTACCCAGAGTGGTTTGAAAGGAAGTCCAAAAAACTGAAGTGTAGATGGTATCCCTATCATTGATGATGGTCTTCGGAATCCCATGCAACCTAACAATTTCCTCCATAAATACTTTGGTAATGGTCTATGCATTATAGGTGACCTTGGTTGGCAAAAAGTGTGCAACCTTGGTCAACTTATTTATGGTGACCATAATGGCATCATGATGATAAGAGGACATAGGAAGTCTGACTATGAAATCCATGGAGATCACATCCCATTTCCACTGGGAATATCATGAGGATGTAAAATTCATGTGGGATGAGAATGCTCTGCCTTAACCCGCTGACACTCAAGGCAACATGCAACAAAATCTATTTTGTCCCGTTGAAGACCTGGCTAATAATATAACTCCCTCATATCAGTGTGCATTTTCTTCATGCCTAGGTGTGCTGCATATGGGGCTCGATGAGCCTCTGTGAGGATGAAGCTACGTAGATCACTGGCCTTAGGCACGTAGATGAGCCTATGGAATCAAATTAAACCATCTGTCTCTAAAACACACCTAGAATATCTACCCTCTAATGAACCCTATGACTCCAACATCTGTCTAGCTCCCTCATAAAATCTGTCCTCTTGAAGGTGCTCAAGAATCCTACCTCTCAAATCTGACTGAAGTGTCAAAGAAGCAAGCACATGTCGTCGTCTACTAAGTGCATCTGCAACAACATTTTCCTTTCCTTTGATATACTACACCTCCATGTCATACTCACATAGGAACTCCATCCAATGCCATTGATGAGCATTGAGGTTCGGGTGAGAGAAGATATGTTACAAGCTACGATGATCTATCCTCAAAATGAAAGGTCTACCCAAAAGGAAGATTCACCAATGCACAAGTGCATGAACAACTACTGCAAGCTCCAAGTCATGAGTAGGATAGTTAAGCTCGTATTCCTTGAGCTTACGAGACTCAAAGGCAATAACCCGATGCTCCTGCATAAGAACTACTCCCAAACCCTCTAGTGATGCATTAGTACAAACAACAAAATCCTCTGTCAGGTCTGGAACTGCTAAGATGGGCACCGTGGTTAACCTTTCCTTAAGCAACTGAAAGGCCTGCTCACACTTTTCTGACCAATCAAACTTTTTCCCTTTCCTCTGAAGAGAAGTGATAGGGTGAGAAATCCTAGAAAAGTCCTATACGAACTTGCAATAATACCCCACTAAACCCATAAAAATCCTCACCTCAGTAACTGATGTGGGTGCTGGCCAGTCCATGATAGCTTGTATCTTAGAGGGATCTACTGAGATATCCTTGCCTGATATGATATGACCCAAGTATTGAATCTCTGTCTGAAAGAAGCTACATTTTTCCAAGTTCCCATATAGCTTCTGCTCTCTCAAAACCTGAAGTACCTGTCTCAAATTCTCCTCGTGTTCCTCCTCAGAATGAGAATAAATCAATATTTCATCAAGGAACACTAAGACAAAGCGATCCAGAAATTTTCTGAATACTCCATTCATGAGGCTCATGAAGACAGCTGGGGCATTAGTCAAACCAAATAGAACAACTATGAACTCATAATGCCCATAACGTGTGCGAAACATTGTCTTGTGAATGTCTGCATCTGATATGTACAACTGGTGGTACCCTAACTTGAGATCAATTTTGGAGAATACTCTCACTCCCCCGCATCTAATCAAAAAATTCATCAATCCTAGGGAGCGGATAACGGTTCTTTATTGTGACTTTGTTGAGCTGCCTGAAGTCAACACAAAGCCTGAGAGAACCATCCTTCTTCTTCACAAAATATTACTGGCACTCCCCCAAGGTGATACACTAGGGTGAATGAGACCCTTATCTAACAACTCCTCTAACTAAATCTTGAGCTCATAAAGCTCTAGAGTCATCATCCAATAGGGTACCCTAGAAACTAGTGCAGATCTAGGTACTAGATCAATGGTGAAATCCACTTCTCTGCAGGGTGGTAACCCTGGAAGCTCGCCTAGAAACACATCGGCATACTCCCTCAAAACTACATGATCATCTAATGGTGAATTCTTTGGAGTGCTCTCTGATCGATCATTGATGGTGATAGCAAACAATTGACAACCCTTACGCATGCTTCGCTTGAGTTGATTAGCCAAAATCATGCACAAGGAGATAGGTCTCTTCATCCCTAAAATCACAACTGCACTCCCAAGATCATCCTGACACTCAATGACCTTATTTTTTCAATCCACCTTAGCTCGATGAGCCTCGAGCCAATCCATACCCAAAACTACCTGATATGATCCTAGAGGGATAACTCGGAGGTCAAGTATAGTGGAGAAGACTCCTAAATCGAGTACGCAAGTCTCCACATACAAGTCCATGGTGAGTTTGGCCCTAGAGGCCAACTCAACCTGCCAACTATCTGGTTGCCTAGCCACCACTAGCCCACACTGGTCCACTACAGAAGGTGATATAGAAGAATCTGAAGCACTTGAATAAAAAAGTATTGAGATAGAAATACCCCTGATAGTACCTGTCTTCTCAATGACTGTGGCTTGATGTTCAACCAAGTGGTTGTCAACCGCTACTTATACATGATGGGTGTGTCCCCACATCACCCACCATCTACTCGGATCTAGCAGCTCTCTGAGCATCCATGGTATTGGGTTTGTGCGGGCACATACACATATAGTGGTCAAGAGATCCACAAATGAAACATCCTCATGTACCCCTATGATATGGGGTCCCCTCATGTACTTTGGTGAACTGATAATGTTGGTCCAACCCTAGTAGACTGCTACATGCGAGATGGCTGTACCTACTAAGTACCCTGCCTCCTATCCCTGGCTCCACCAAAATTACCTCTAGAACCACCTCTCTGAAAACCCTGTGTCTATGTAGCCCCCTATTACGGGTGGCTCTGCTACTGTGTTTGTTGTTGTGGGTGTGGTGGGGCCCTCGTGGCTGCTGGTGGAGGCTAGAATCCTCCCCTAGGGGGGTGGTGCTGTACCCTGTGACCTCTAACTTTGAAAGGCTTGTATCCTTTCCTGAACCTTTCTCTTGTTTCTATCTCGGTGCTCCTGTACCTTGGTCCTGTTCTCCTCAGCTAAGTAGGCCTTCTCAACGGCCTTCTCAAGTGTGGGAGGGGATAACATCCTAACTGCTCCTACTATATATGTATTAAGGCCTCAGATAAACCTGTTAACCTGTAATTTTTCATCTTATAGGTAGTCCACATACTGCAGAAGATCCAGGAACCTACTCTCATACTGCACTACTGTGTTAGATCCTCGTCGTAATTCGTGAAACTCATCGATCCTCTTCTGCATGAAATGCTCTAACATATAACGAGCCCTGAATCACTCCTCGAACATCTCCCAGGTCATTTTCTTTTGAGTCAGATGGAGCTTCTGCTCCTCATTCCTCCACTAAATGCCTACTGCGTCTCAGAGGAGGTGTATGGTGAACCTTTCTTTAACATTGCTCTCGTAAGATTGCAAGCCAAAGCAACTATCCAAGCTAAGGAGCCATGACTTAGCCCCAAAGCCATCTGTAGAGCTAGTGTAGGTGGGCGGTTGCAAGTGAAGAAGATCCCTGATCACACTACCTGTATCTTGATCCTGACGATGTAGTCCAACAGGCGAAAGGGGTCACCTATCCCCAAATGGTCCCTCGAGACTGTGTGAGTGGCTACAATGGTACGAGGCTACCCTCTCGTGATGAACGGAAGGGCTACGTGACCTCTCCTGCCTTGGTGTATCGTGCTCTGGCAGCTCTAAATGCACATCCTCGCCTATCGGCTCCTCATCTCCCAATGGTATCTCCTCTCTCACTTCCTGCGGTGGTGGAAGACGCTGCTCCACAATGCCTATCAGCTGCTGTAGGACTTCTAATATCTGAGGCCCAAATTCAGGTGTTGGCGGCTCCCGCGTAGGTGCACTACGCCCCAAGCCTCTAGCTGATCGTCCCCTCTTGGGTGTCATCCTGTGCACGAGGTGAGCGAAGAAGTTAATAAATGGTTGTGGAAAGTGTTTAATTATTTTATTTATTTATTTACTTTTAATTTTACTACCAATGTTGTTAACCAGTTGATTTATTACCCAGATTTTCTGCTTGTGCGAACCTTTGCTCTGATACCAAATGTAATACCCCGTAGAGAACACCGGAAAACACAACAAAAGAAGTATTAAAGAATTAGGGTAAATTTTTTATTTTTTTATTTTTTAAAAAGGTGAACTAAAATAATGCAATTGTCCTTGCTTAATTGTATCCCCCATACTATTTTATTATAATAATTATAATCATGTTCAAAAATCAAATGAAATATTAGCCCAAGACAATTTAACTAATTATTTCTACTTGAATTACTAAGGTCACCAAACAATTACACACATATTTTAAATTCATTATTTTTCCCCTTTAATTATAAATTTACCATTCACATTTAAAATGCCAAAGTTTTAAAAGTGAGTAGGATTAATTTTGGATCGTAGGATCAAAACAGATCTTAGCCCTAGATCTTGTTTTTTTTGCCCTAAACTTCTTTATCCCTTTCTTTTCTTTTCTTTCCATGTTATTTTCCCTCATTTTGGATTTGTTTCTTGTTGCAGGTTGTGTGGAGGATCCATGGGAGCTTAGTTTATTTCATGTGTTTCTCCTTGTGAAGAACCATGCATTCAAATCATGTTGTTTTCTTTTGGACACACACACACACACACACACACACACACACACACACACACACACACACACATATATTTGTAGAAAATGGGGGGGGCCGGGGGGGGGGGAAGGGGATAATGGAACAACAAAGGAATTTAATAAAATCTCAAGCTAGACCTCGACCAATATTTTTAATTTTGGAAGAAAGGAATGGGATGATATGGTTTTGGTTTTAGATGTCCTTTAAGCATACAAAAATACCTATAAGATGTTAAATAAAGCCACACTCTTTCAATTAGTCTTTGTTTTGGAAGCAATATTTCCTGCTGATTTTATGTTATCATCACTATGTATTGTGTATGCAGGAGGAATCATAGATGAACATGCATTGGAAGTGTGCATTGAAAGGTTGATGCAATTGAATGAACAACACTCAATTACACGATGGATCCAAAATATAGAAAAGGCATGACATGATAGGCACATCCAAAACAAGTCTTTTGCAGTTGGAGGATTGGTACTTCTCTATGATTCTAAGTTTACGTGTCACCCAAGAAAACTAAAAGTACATTGGTTAGGACCATTCAAAGTAACTAAAAATTTAGAACCAGGTGCATGTCAGTTATAGGCAGTTGGTGGAACTATGTTATATTGTTAATTCAATGGTAGTAGGTTAAATCCCTACTATAAATAAGTTTTTTTAAAAATTACGTTTGTAATAAGGCAATATTGTCATTTAGATTAAATTTTCTATTTCAATTATTGTTCTTTTGAATTTTTTAATAAGTGCATTCGTATGTAGGAACTGATCTATTTTTGGAGTCTGATGCGTAGAGGACCATGCATAATTTCAGCGTGGGGTGGAAAGTAAAGGAAATGGCAGACCTTATGTGATGGTAAATGGAAAATTTGTGCCAAGTTTAAGTGGAATGTCTCGCTCAATGGTGTATGAGGAAACTTGGTGGTGATAAAAACATGTGGAATAACGCGTAGGATAAGGCAAGGTAGGTAGCACATGAAGAAATCTACTTGGTATGTACCACAAAGGAAGAAAAGGTGTGGCGTGGGAAAATGCAAGTAAGGGGATCCACATCCTGGGAAGTATTGGCACACCATAAGGTTATGGATTTCGTGCACGGAACATAGACATAGGACTTGCACTTTGTGAAAAAAATGAAAACAACTACTTTAAATCTTGTGTATGGTGGAGCATTAGATACACTCAAAAATTAAAAATCTATATAAAGGGCCAAGCGATAATTGTATTTCTCACTTCTGAATTGAGAGATCTTGTGAATTTTTGTAATTTGGAGAACAGAAGAAGCAACAACTAAGGGGAACCATGAAACTAGCAACCAGAGACTGTGAGCTCCTTATACTTGGAAGGTTTGATGCTCCAGGTAGCAAAGTGGTAGTTGAGGATGGATTTGGTGGACGGAGGTGTGAAGAGCTAATATTGCAGGGTTGGTCATGAAATAGTTGTAGAGTTAGGGCACATCGGGTTGAAGAAAAAACACCATATAAGAGTCAAATTTTTCAATCAAAAGGTGATTGAAGCATAATATTTTCAGGGGAGACACTAAGAGAGTCATGAGGAATCATGACTATGAGTAAGACAAGGGTTTCAAAACTTAGTGCACGTGATTTCCAGGGTTCATGATTTGTAAATTTTTAGTTACAAGTTGTAAGATATGACACCAATGAAGAAGGTGACCAAGGGAAAGAAAACAAGGGAGGATTCCCTTGATGACTGGTTCTCAGAGATTGAGTATCCCCAAGAGATCATTGTTGAAAAAGAATGGGATTCGAAGGTTTGGGAAAGTAAAATCAATGAATACAATCATCATGCTCTAGGACATGAGGGGGACATAAGGAATGATACATTGGTGAAAATAGGCCAGCGCACAGAGGAATGACATATTTTAATAGATGATAAGGTGTGTAAGATGTTAGAGAGTGGTGGTGGGTTGTAACTATTTGAGATGCCTTTCTTTAGAAACAACACACTACTTTATCAGTGGTTAGTCTCAAGGGTACATGAATATTATTTTTACTTTGTAGGAAGAATAACATGCATCACCGTGTAACTCATCAACAAAGTAACCAAATTACGCGATAGGGGTAAAAATATCACGATATATATATACGATGAGGCATTAGTGGAAGATATAACCACTAAATTACACTACCATAAGGGAAGCTATGATTTCACTATTGCAAACATCTCAAACCCCAGGACAAGAGTGGAAACATACTTGGTCAGTTACAAGTTGGGATCCTCAGAGATATGGTCAGAGGTAAATAAGAATTTTTTACATATTACACATAAGATGGCACATGGCACAAAATACAATATTGCTTTGTACATTGCAGAGAGTATTGTGGAAGAGTCCCAAAACCAACATGAAAAGGGTGAGAAAATAACATGGGGGAAAATTTGATATAGATTATGTTTTGTGATATTGGACTCCTAGATGGACCGTGAGGGTGTGATTGGGAACACCCAGTGGTTTTCTGATCCCCCGTGAAAATATTTTCCAAGTATACATGTGATGGGGGCAATCAAAAATTCCTATGAGGATTTCTTGTAATTTTGGTTCAAGTGGATGTGTGACACCTTTGAAAATGAATGGCTCATACCTAGGGAGCTGCCAATTATATTGGTTAGATAGGAAAAGTTTGATGTGAAACAACTATTCTATCTTGTTAGGTTTCTATTGCTGAATGGAGAAATGGGTCCTTGGTGTAAGGTGTCTTTCACCTTCACAGCCAAGTAATTGAGAATCACGATGAACATAATCAAGGATGCATAACCTATGAAATTCAATGTAGGTAATGTGGACATAGAGTATCATACTCTTCATAAGACCTACTACTGTGTGGCATGGAAACCTTACTAAGAAACCATGGAATATGATAAAATGGACCTCGATCCCATAGCAACTTTGGTAGTTGGAAAGGAGGCTTGTAGAGTTTATATCTATTTATGTCCAAATTTAAAGGATGGAAAATTGGTGGAGAAGCAGGATACATCCATTACACTACCACCTTTGGGGAGGGTGGCTACGAGACAAAAAAACACAGGCCTAAGCCGGTTGGGGACGAAGAAGAGGAAGATGAAACCAAATGTCAGTTAGACCATATCAGAAGGAAAAGGAGGTAGACATAACATGAGGAAATTTTAGCGCACGCCCCTCTTCAAAACCCTCCAACTATCCCAACTGGAATCATGCGCATAGGAAGCCCATGAGAAAATAATAGGATGATGAAGAAGATCTTAGGACAGGAGAGGATGTGGAAGGAGAAAGGAGTTTTCATGCTATACAAATTAAGGAAGAAGATCCATAATATTTTTTGGAATAAGACTAAAAAGAGATGCCAATCAACAGCTCAAGAGAACAAGAGGTGATAGAACAACAAGAGGAGAAAGGAAGTGAACAGGAAGTTGACTAAGAATTTGGAGAGGACATCGGTCCTATGTATGAGGACATTGTGCAAGATTCATCATGTGAGTAGTGAGTGGGAGGGCCAATACCTGGACCAACAGAATAATCAAGGTCAGGAAGAAGATCACCTCCTCGATTGTTTATTCCCTTTGTTAATGACCCAACAATGGTCATTAAAGTGATATTCCAACATGAAACATATCCAAAAGATCTATATTGTTGGGATATCTTTGAAAAATCACAAGCACATTTCCACACATGCAAGTTGTTATCTTTTGCAATGCAAACACATATGGAGTAGACCAAATTTGAAGTAAACCCAAAGCCATCCATGAGTTATAGGGAAGGAGATATATGAAAAGAAATCTCTCAAATTTGGACTCTACACAATTGACAGATGTGTAAGACAACAATGCATTAGTAAATTTGGCTACTGAATTCATGCGTAGAAAAATAAATAAAGGAGTAGGAATGCGTGATGCAGAGAAAAATTTTGTGGATGTAAGTAAGAAAAATTAAAATTTAGTAGTCAAGATAAATAAAGTAAAAATGAGGCATGTTGAATTTAACATCAAAGTGGTTGAGCTTATTATCGTGGATTCTTGTTCGAAAATAATTTTAATTGCCAAGATCAATCAAAGCAGAGAAATTGATAACTTGGAATAATTGTTAGGATAAATTTTATTATCCTAATATTTAATTCTGCATAGTTTAATTATTTAATTCAATTAATTAAATAATAGAATAGTTATTTTGTTATATGGTTAATCAACCATATTTGTCTGTATACATACTGTTATATTGTTTTCAATAATATATTTGTTTTTATGTAATTGTTGCTTCCCCGGGTGTTATTGGAAGCTTGTTTATTCTGGCATTTGGTTGCACCTGTGCAACTCATTCTCCCGGATGTATTTGGCTGTGCAATATCTATAAATATTGCAGCCTATTCACTGTAATTTTTTGGTTGATTGAGATTAATAAAATTACACAGGCTTCCGTCCCTGTTTCTCAATCTACATTTGGTTTCAGAGCAGGTTGAAGGAGATTTGAGGATTGCAGAAGAGGTTGAGGAGCATTGGAGAAGCTTTTGCAAGTAGAGGAGAGGCAGAGTTGCCTCCTGCAACTTCCCAGCCCCATCCCTTGCAATACCACAATCAAATTCTTCAAAACCGCCATTAAATCTATGTAAAAACCGTGTATAGTCTTTGTAATTCAAGCACGAGGAGGATAGAATCCACCAAGGAAGAGATTGCAAGCTCAAAGGAGGGGAGAAAATTGATAGAAGTGTTATACACAGTCAAAACCACCTTCTTTCACGTAAAACTACCTTCAAAAACCACTGGTCGCTTTTCTCTTTGCTGGAAAATTCACTCAAAACCAGATTTCCAAAACCATGGTTTTATGAAGAGGTATGGTTTTACAGTTTGGAAGTGTTTAATTATAAATTTCTCTTTATATATACTTGTTTAGCTTAGCCGCCCAAGTGGCTAGCATAACTTTTGTAAGACACTTCCCATAAAGAGAGGTCAAGGGGTCAAATCCTCCTCCCTCACCCACTACCAAATTTGGCGGAATTTTTGGCGGAATTGCTAAATTTAATAGATTTTTTGAATTTAGTTATAACTAACTAAATTTAGCGGAGAATCCCTAATTTAGGGTAAAAAAAAAATTTTCTTCCATTCGGCCTGGTTTTTCATTTTGGACATTTTTTTGCAAAAGGAGACCCATCTAAAAATTTCATTTTCAGCTATTTTCTTTCAATTTTTAGCATTTTGGGTTGTATTGGGCTCAGGAGGCCACCAGGACCCGCGAAACAAAAATTTTTGCCTGCCATTCAAATTGTCTAGTTTTTTGAATGTAAATTGTATACTGCTGCATATTGTACTAATTTACAGGTTGTCATAGTCAACTGCAAACTTTGTAACTGCTCAAAAAGTGGCAGAATTGTAATAAAAAATAATAAAAAATTGGTTCTGTAACACTCACGAGATCCTAGATCTCATTCGCAGCGTTCGGTATATACGGTGCCTCTGGGAAGCGCTTACGGGTAAAGCCGTCACGACTACGACTGCACTTAGTGCCTAATATAGCTGCAACAACGTCATCTGGGCATCGTCCCTATAAATCGACAGGGAGTAATAAGGTCACAGTGCACACATTATGAACCATCCCATCCGTCTGTGAATGATTGCAAGACATAAATCCGGACTGAGAAACTATCTGAGTATATAGCAAAGTTACGCGTGCGTATGAGGATATTTCTTTGAGCTAGTGTCAATAATCACACAGACCCCATTAGTACTGTCTTGGTACCACGTATTGAATTCTTTCACGTACGTTAACGCCTCTTTCACGTACCGCTGGGTATATAGAAAGGGCGAGCTTCTTCCACGTACCGACGGGTATATCGGAAGGGCGCGTATATAGAAAGGTTCGGTATATCAGACTGACGGTATATAGATTGGGAGACCTAATACCTGGAGTGATAAGAGCCAAACCCTGTCAGTGATCTCTGTAAAATGGGCACCAATGCCCCCAAATTTTTTCTTCTGGATTCACAATTGCTCAGAGGAAGCAACTATGCTGCATGGAAGACAAAAATAAAGACATAGCTTGAGTTTGAAGAAATCTGGCATGTTATGACTGGTACTCTAACCAGATCACCAATTGATGCAACACAACAACGACAGTTTGATAGAGCAGATCAGAAAGCAAAACTCATCATCTTGTTTGGAGTGTCCGACGATGTGCAAGCCCACATTCGAGATGCCACATCAGCAAAAGAAGCATGGGATAAGCTGAGCACAATATATGAGGCCAAGAACAAGAATGTCATACTCAATTTGCAGAGTCAGTTACATACATTGAAGTTCAAACAGAATGAGAAAATTGAAGCCTTCCTAAGAAGAGTTGCAGAGTTGAGGGCTTCACTTCTAGCCCTAGGAGAAGAGGTCAAAGATGAATCTCTCGTTCCCATTGTTCTGAGAGCTCTCCTTTCTTCTTACCACATTTTTGTCACAACTCTAAACTTGTCAGATATGACAATTAGTTTTGACAAGCTAGTAAACCTACTGCAACAAGAGGAAGCAATGCACAAGGATGATGAAGAGGAGCAGGCACTATCTTCACATCAAAAATGGAAAGGAAAAGGTAAAGGAAAACCTAAATCCTATCAAAAGTCCCCACATCATAATCAGTATCATGGGGACAATTAACAGAAGAAGCGATGTCCAATTTGTAAAAGAGGACATGACTTGCAAGAATGTTGGTTTAACACTTATAAGAAAGGTTCATCAAGCAATTCTAGACCACAACAACAACAATCTTACAAGGGACATTCAAACAACTATCACAGGTAGAAAAAGGGGAACTGGAAAAGAAGACCCCACCAACAAGGTAATATTGCTGAGCAACAAGAACAGTCAGACAATGAAGACTTCTTGTTCACTGCTCGATCAAGTGAACCATCCATGTCATCTAGTGACGTCTGGTATGTTGATTCGAGAGCCACTCGACACATGATCGGCCACAAAGACTGGTTTATTTCAATGAGGGACACGCCATCAGAAAATCATGTTTCGTTGGGAGATGATTCTTCATATACAGTTCAGGGGATTGGAAACATTTCTCTACCCCTTGGTTCACACAACTGTAGACTGTCAGATGTTCTATATGTCCCTGGGTTGACAAAGAATCTTCTTTCAGTCAATCAACTCCTAGATCACAACCTGAAAATTGACTTTGATAGTTAATCCGGCAAGAAAATGTGTTTGATTCGAGATAAATCCAGAGGCTCAAAAATAATTGTAAAAGCCTCAAATGTGGGACGAATGTTTCAACTTGATTTCATTCACAAAAATGATCAAGCACTTGTGGCTAAAAACTCCACCTCAGCCTAGTTATGGCATCGGAGATTTGGTCATGTAAGTTTCAAATATCTCGAAACACTTCGCCGATGTAATATGGTACATGGGCTACCATCTCTTCAAAAGGATACAAACAAGTGTCCTCACTGCTTAGCAAGAAAACAACACAGAGTTTCATTCCAAAAGAGTACTTTTCGAGCTCATGGTAAACTTGACCTGGTTCATACCGATCTGTGCGGTCCGATGCAGCCAAGTCATTCAAGGTTCTAGTATTTCATGCTTTGTGTTGATGACTATTCATGTAAAAATGTGGATTTTTTGTCTTCGCAAGAAAAGTGAAGCCTTTGAAACATTTAAAAAGTTCAAAGTGGCAGTTGAGAAAGAAACTGGTCGTCACATCAGAACTCTCCACTCAGATCGAGGGGGGGAATTCACCAGTGATGAGTTCAGAGACTACCTACAAACTCACGGGATTCGTCGACAAATGCCTCCTCCACACACAACCGCAGCAAAATGGTGTTGTTGAGAGAAGAAATCGTACTATCATGGAAATGGTGCGATGCATGATCGATGATTCCGAACTTGCAAAGACATTTTGGGCAGAAGCAAACAACAGTGTATTTGTTAAACAGAGTGCCCATAACTGCTCTTGATGGAATTACACCACAAAAAGCATGGTCAAAAAGGAAACCATCCATTGCACACCTCAGAGTATTCGGGTGCAAATCCAGCATGCACATACCCAAACAGAATAGAAAGAAATTGGACATGAAGTCACAAAATCTCATCTTCATTGGATATAGTGAAGAGACTCTTGGGTACAGACTGATGGATCCTAAGACCAGAAAAGTCTACACAAGCAGAGATGTTGAGTTTTTCGAGAAGAAGGAAGCAGAGACTCCTCCTCCAGACTCGTAAGATGTAGATTTTTCACCAGTTGTAAAAATTGAAGCTACTGTTCCCTCAGAAGATGAAAGTGATGATGGGGATGATGGTGTTGAGCAGATAGAACCATAACCCATGGGAACAGGTCAACGTATGCCTAAATGGTGTACAAGTACATTACGAGATGCAAGATTGGATGCTCCACTGGATACATCCACCCCTGGACCACGGACTCATAGTAAAGCAAGAGAAGAAGTTAACTTTGCCTTGATGAGTAGAGTTATTGAATCAGACGAGTGCTCTACAGTCCAAGAAGCCCTACAGTCAAAAGCTTGGAAAGATGCCATGGATTCTGAATATCAATCAGTGATGAAGAATAACACTTGGCAGCTTGTTGATCTTCCACCAGGGAAGAAACCCATTGGTTGCAGATGGATATTCAAAACTAAGTACAAAGCAGATGGGACAGTGGACAAGTGCAAAGCAAGACTTGTAGCAAAGGGGTACACACAAAAAGAAGGCATTGACTATGAGGAGAACATTTGCTCCCACAGCTAAGATCAAAACGATCAGGATGATCTTTGCTCTAGCTACTCAGTTTGGATGGAAAGTTCACCAAATGGACGTAAAAATTGCCTTCCTGAATGGAGATTTACAAGAAGAAGTCTACATGACTCAACCTAAGGGATATGTTGTACTTGGTCAAGAAGAAAAGGTATGCAGACTCAGGAAATCTCTATATGGCCTCAAACAGGCACCCCGGGCATGGTACATCAAGATTGATGAGCATCTCGTACAACATGGATTTGTCAGAAATCCATACGATCCCAATCTCTACCTCAAAAATCAAGGGGGGGAGATGGTGATTGTTGTAGTTTATGTCGATGATCTAGTCATCACCTGGCAGTTCAGTGAAGATGATTGATGAAACAAAGAAAGATCTTAAGCGATCATTCGACATGACAGATCTCGGGCTTATGCACTACTGTCTTGGACTAGAAGTATGGCAGAAAGAGAATCATATCTTTGTTTCTCAAATGAAATATACCAAGACAACGCTCGAGAAATTTAGGATGATGGATTACACACCAATTGCTACACCTATGGAGAACAGATTACAGTTATCTCGTTCAGATCCATCTCCTAAGGTAAGTGCCACTCTCTATCGGCAGCTAATTGGGAGTCTCATTTACCTGACCTACACTAGACCAGATATCAGCTTTGCAGTGAGCTATCTATCCAGGTTCATGTAGGAACCCAAAATTTGTCATTGGAAAGCAGCAAAGCGCATTTTGAGATATCTCAAAGGATTAGTGGATCTTGGTCTAGAGTACAAGAAGAACGAAAACTTCTTCTTGATTGGATATTCGGATTCAGATCATGCAGGTAATATTGATGATAGAAAATCCACTTCTGGATTTGTATTCTTTATGGGATCTGGACCAATATCATGGGGAAGTAAGAAACAACACTTTGTTTCTCACTCTTCCATAGAAGCTGAGTATCGTTCTGCAGGAGAAGCTGTCTGTGAAGTGATTTGGCTACGTCGCATACTGGAAGGACTTGCAATACCACAGGACAAACTGACCACCATGTATGTTGACAATGAAGGTGTTTCTCAAACTTGTTCGCAATCCAGTTTTTTCACGAGAGAACAAAGCACATTGAATTTCAGGTTCATTTCATACGCGAACATGTGTTGAAGCACAACATCCAACTTCATTTTTGTCCAACGGCTGAACAACGAGTAGATATTTTCACAAAGTCACTTGCACGTGACAAGTTCAAGTTGTTCAGAGAATTTCTCTCCTCATCTCTTCAAACAATGCACAATTAAGGGGGGGAATGTTAGGATTAAATATTATTATCCTAATATTAATTCTGCATAGTTTAAATTATTCAATTAATTAAATAATAAATAGTTATTTTGTTATATGGTTAATCAACCATATTTTTCTATATACATACTGTTATATTGTTTTCAACAATATATTTGTTTTTATGTAATTGTTGCTTCCCCGGGTGTTATTGGAAGCTTGTTTATTCTGGCATTTGGTTGCACCTGTGCAACTCATTCTCCCAGATGTATTTGGCTATGCAATATCTATAAATATTGCAGCCTATTCACTGTAATTTTTTAGTTGATTGAGATTAATAAAATTACACAGGCTTCTGTCCCTATTTCTCAATCTACAATAATTAGTTACCCTGTTGATAGAAAAAGTGAATGCAGGACATGACCCAATTTTAGAAGAGTTGGAAAAGGCGAGGCAGGAGGATATCGAGAAAAAATAAAGGAACATGGAAACCTTGGCACAAAGGTGAAGGAAACTTCACAAAATTCATAGAAAATATTCATAAATTTTATGGATTCTTCCATTATTGATGCACACCTTTCAGAAGAGGAAACAAAGAGAATTCACCTTTAGGTCTCATTGTATATCGGAGATAAAGCATTGCACATGAAATTTTTGTAGGAAATGGAAGAGATGAAGAAGACCATTAGTGCAAAGTGATTAAGAATAGAGGGAAGACTAGAGTAGTTGTAGGAAATGTTAATGAAAGGAGTAGACATCCTGGAAGGAATGGATTCTGAATGGGATATCATTTTTCTAGAATTACATGAGAAATATAGTGGAGTAATCCTAGAGGGGATTCCAGAAATTGTTGAAGTATTATCGGGAAGATCCATTAGTGTTCTTGAAAAATGGAAACAACTAGAGGCAAAACTTGGCATGGAATTCCTAGAACTCCTCCAAAAACCTTAATCTTATTTTTTGTTACGTGGAAGAAAATATTATTTATTTAATAAATTTTTTGCATTCTTTAGGTTATTACCCATGACTCTTTACTGCATTCATTCATTTAGTAATTCTTTGTACTTTTAATGAAAGACAATAAACCTAGTGTGGGATAATTTTGGGCTAGTAAAATGGATAAGTATTAGATAAGCACAGAGGTTGAAGAGTGTGCAATAGTTACGGGAAGAAGCAGTAAGGAACATGCATGAAGGTCTGGAACACAAGAATAGGGGATAGTTTGATTACCAAGCAATCTAAATATTGGAAAAGTAGAGTTGACTTGATTACCAAAAAGGTCAGGAATAGAACACGTGTGGATAAAAAATGATCAATAACAAGATAAAAGCATGCAGGACTAATAATAGATGAGATCAACGCATTAATAAAGAAGAGATATTTATAGCACATGAGATGGAAATAGAGCATAGCTATTTATAATTCATGGGATGAAAATACAACTTCTAGAAGAAATCAGACAAATTTTGGAGAACCATAGGTTTAAGTCTAATTATAAAGAAGTAAGATTTGAAAAGCACATATCTATGTGTAGAACTGGTCTATTGTTAGACTAAAGCATGATCAAGCGGTGAAGGAAAATTTCCCACCCTATAAATACTTGTAAATATCCATGTAAAAGAGGGTTAAAGTCCTGGTTTGGTCATGTTTTGCATCTGAATCTGTGCGAGTGTTTGGAGATTATCTGAGCATGTCATGTCATGGAGAGTTTTATAATGTCTTGAGTCATTAAATTGTCTGGTATTGTATGGAAGAATATGTTATTGGTTGATGTATTATGAAAGAGAATCATGATCTATAATGAATATTCAACTCTCTTTTGATTACGTACCATTATCTTTATGCATGTTATGATTTAGTGAGTGTATATTATCCATGTGGTATGTTTGTACATTGTGATAACCATGAGTGTCAGGAACTACATCTTGATAGCCAACAAAAGAAGGGACATGGTAGAGTTATGTGCGCTTTGGGTGAGAACTTAGAATTATGTCTAGAGTGATGTGCCAATGCACATCTGACTATATTGTGTTGAACCTAGACTGTAGAGTGACATAACTTCAGATCCTTGATTTTCCCCAAGATTTTCACTGTTGATCCATCAAGTTGCAAAACACCTTTTGAGGTTTGATTATACTCAATTCCCAAGATATATGCAATCTTATTAGGAATCACTAAGGTAATAACACCTAAATCTATCATGTAGTTGTGTATAAGGTGTTTTCCAATAATTAGAGACATGTGTAATGGAGGAGGCTTGAAAACTACACTAACTTGTTCTCTCTTGGGCTGTCAGATATGGACTGCGCACTCCGCTTTATGCATGGTGGGTTCGAGAGGTGGAATCTTATTTAAGGCATATTTTAAGAGATCACTTTGAGATGGAATAGATAGGGTTTCCCACATTGTGACATTCAATTTTTTCCTTTTCATTTGTTCAACAATGTTGAGGGGAATACGAGTGGCCTTTTACAAGGAGGGATAAACATTCTCCTTTGTTATTTGTTCCATCCACGGAAGCTATTTTGATGTCGGAATTAATTCATTCAATAGATTTGTGTTGATCTTTGTATTTTTTCGATCCCATGGAAATTTCTTGTTCTATAACTACTAAGTGATCCACGGTTGACTAGGTGAAGCCAAACTTCCACCCAATTTTTTGGGTCGCCATGAATTGTTATGTGGAGTTGTAGAAACAGGGGGAGGAGACATTACATCTATCTGTATATTTTTAGATGTTGTGTTTTCCTCCACATGAAAGTGTGTTGTGTTTAAATTTCCCACAACTTGATTAACCGTATAAAAATCAAGTCTAAGAAATATGAAGTTAGGATTAGGAGTGGCTTCTTATATCTCTTCTGCACTATTATCTGATGGATTTGTGGCTTGCTCTTATTGATAAAATGGGGTATATACCATAATATATTCATCCCACAAATAATTCATTCCAACTTCATATACGTATTGATTGTGGGGTTGATCACAAGGAGAACACCATTCAAAACCTTGGGCTATATTGTTTTTTACTAGAACAGTGACTTTTCTCAAGCTATGAGTTGTTGGAGGCCGCGGATTTGGATTTGGTGGTCTTCTTGGTAGGTAATTTCATCAAAATACTTGGTTTAGGTATTGAGTTCCTTGTTATGGATAGCTTGAGGAGAATTAGGATAAATTTTATGGGCTTGATCTTGTTATATATTAAGGGAAACAGTCTCATATGTAAAAAAATTCAACTAGACACTAAGGATTTCAATTTATTATTTCTTCATGAAGGAACTAGATGTGGACGTGGATGATGAAGCATATGGTTAATGAATGGGAGAAATGGTGGGTTGGGTACTTTGTAAAAATTCACAGAAAATGGGCATTGGCAATATAGGGGTTAACTTACCTCCTTAGATCAAACATTTATCAGCCTTAATGGCTATTGCATAAGCATTTGGAAATTTGATAAGAACAAATATAATCCTTAACTACCCATGTTTTTCATAGCTTTTCCAACTTGCTAAAGTATTTTTTTCTTACACTGTTAGAATAGTGCATCTACAACTCATCTATGAACATTGACCAAGTGATAGTAAGAGTGTTAGTTTTCTTCTATGTGCAAAGCCATCTATACCATGTTATTGCCCTTGGTTGAGGTACAAATATGTCATTACCACCTTCTATTTGCATGAGATTTTATGTACAACAATTTTTTTCTCCATTTAGTTTATCCAAATTATTGGATCCTTTCCATAAAACTTGCACATTTCCACTTTCGAGAGCATGGTTCTCCCCAAATTTGTATTGGTATTGGGATCTAGTTGGCTAGAAGATCCACCCTAGTGAGGTTGTGTAGAAGTTTACAATGGATGTGGTTGGGGTTGAGAAAGATTCAAATTTGGAATCACTTTTTGCATGAGATCATCCACACTTTGATTGATTAAGTCTAGATCATTGATAATCTCATATTATAAGCTACACATATCATACTCGATCAAGCACACCTTGTGATCCTTCAAAGAAAACCCTAGAGAATAAGTTGCATCATTTCCTATTGTTGAATCCATGTCCTTTTTGTAAGGATGTGATCTGGAATTCCAAAATTCTCACCCCAGCCCTAGTTTGTAGTTCTGTCATAATAAAGGCTTGATTGTGTAAAATTTAATTTTCCTTATTGACCAAATTTGACCGAAATATTTCTCCATCTATATGACCTCAAATATGAACATTTAAATAATGGACCCTCCTTAAAACTTGATAATATTTCTGAAAAAAAAAAGTCTTAAATATTCCAAAAATGTTGGCATTTAGATTGGATTTGTCAAAACCCATAAAAGTGCAATAACTCAAGTAGACCTGGTCAAAATATGTTGAAATTTGGAGGGAATCTTTTCTCTCACAATTTTCCATATTCCTAAAAAAAACTCCAAAACAAGCATGGCTTTATGTGATATATAGTAGGGGGAAATTTGTTTCCAGAATTGATGTTGTGATACCACTTGTAATGGGATTACTTAAATATAAATGGAATAATAGCATAATATTAAATATATTATAAAGACACTTCAAGGGGAAATCTTCCAAAATACTTCAATAAGACAATAATTCACACTTCGCACCTATGAGAGATATTTACTCACCCACATGTAAAAGTATGATTAGGAAGGGTCATACCCCTTTATTATTATTATTTTAGACTTAATGAATAACTAACTAATAAATATCAATATTAATATTATAGAAGCCATAGATCGTCCCACACAACATTATATATGGCTGTGGTTAGGGTCATAACATTATGAGCATACATCTAACCCAAATTGTGTGTGTGTGTGTGTGTGTGTGTGTGTGTGTGTGTGTGTGTGTGTGTGTGTGTGTGTGTGTGTGTGTGTGTGTGTGTGTGTGTGTGTGTGTGTGTGTGTGTGTGTGTGTGTGTGTGTGTGTGACCATAACCAAGGACATATAATGAAGTTTCTCAAAAAAGAAATATGTATATGGAGATATTTAAGAATAAAAGAAATTTCCATGTGGTTGTCTCATCAAAAATTAAGTTATATTTAAAGAACAATGAAATGATTCACAACTATATGTACTTTTTATGTTTCTCCACTTCATATGCTTAAGATCAACATTGTCTGATAACACTTAAAGACATAAATTATCTGATAATCAATTTCTTCTCTTCCTCATAAAACCCCTTCCATTTTTCCATGTAACAAGAGATCCCATGAACAAAGACTACTAATGAATCAAACACCATCAAATGGTTTTATTGAATTGAGTACATATAGGTGGATTCATCATTCAAGGGTTTTTCTTGTCATTGTTTGCAAGTTAAGGGTATGTTAAAAAAGTGCATCTAATGAGGGAATCCAATCATTAACAATTTAACAAAATATAACTGAACATGTCAATGTTAACATCAAATATGTTTGGCTATGCAACATCTGCAAAGAAATAGCTATGTAACCATCGGTCTAAAATAATCAAAAAGTTCTCTCACTGTGATTGTACATGTCTAATAAGGGTAGGAAATGTTCTCTTTAATATCCAAGGCTTTTGAAAATTAAATCAAGGAAAATTTTAAGGAACTCCCCTAAAAAAAACTTATAGAAATCATGTGGCAAATATACCTGTAACCAGTTTCATGGTTCTGGCGAATATCCCTGTAACTTGCTTCGTTCTTTTGGTGAAAATGGTATAAATATAAAAAATAGTTGGAAATCGATTGGTGAATCTCCTGTAACTAGTTTTGGCGAGTACCCTCTATCAAATTTGACTGGTATTAAGGGCCTAAATTTTTTCATTTATTTTGCATGCCACTTTTCCTTACCTCACCGACACCGCAGACCCGAAAATTTATTGAATCGGTTCATTCCGCGGGCTTGGAGTCCGGGGAATGCCTTTGCCTTGGGGAGACCCGGAATCCTGCCACGTGTCTTGCTTAATGGGCAGTGAAGGACTGAATCTGATAAATTTAATAATAAGGATCAAAAATAATTTATATTTAATAATAACATAGAATTATAACATATTATAAGTTATTAAATTATTAAATAACCAAATCCTTTTTACTAATAGAAACCACCCTTTACATTAAATAACTGGATCCTTTTTGAATTTGAAATATATAACATCTAAAAATTATTTCATAATTTAATAACTTAATAACTTATAACATATATTTCAAAAAAGAAACAAACTCTTTGTTATTCATGAATAAGATTTGTTAGACAATTTAGAGCGATATTTTTTTTTGTAATTTTCTAAAGCCTATTAAGGTTTTAATAATAATCACAAGATATTTAAATTACATACAAACAAATGTATAACATGCGATTTTTTCAGACTTCTAAAAAACTAAATGTGGTTTAATATTACATACATTAATCTATCTCGAATACAAGAGTAACTTCAGAGCACAGAGGAGTCCTTAAATAATCCAACCATCCATTGATTACACAATATAGAAGTTGTTAACTTAGAGGCATGACAATTAGGATTTTGTATAAGCTGTGGTAACAAAAAATAGAAAGCTCAATATACATACATACATGCATGCATGCATGCATACACACACACATACACACATACACACATACATACATACATACATACATACATATATTCAAAAAGGTGCTTTTCAGGAATATCCTCATCCTTTGTTTTCATTTAAAGCAAGGGTCTTGGTCATGGCTTCCATAATATATAAACACAACTGGAATATGTTATAACAGTGGCATCGCCTTTGAGCTTAGGCTGATTTGAGACAACTACTTAGCTCCTAACTATATATAAGTAGTTGTCTCAAATCAGTCTGGGCTCAAAGGCGATGCCACTGTTATAATAGATTCCAATTGTGTTTATATATTATGGAAGCCATGACCAAAAACCTTGCTTTAAATGAAAACAAAGGAATATATAGTAGGAGCTAAGTAGTTGTCTCAAATCAGCCTAGGCTCAAAGGTGATGCCACTGTTATAACAGATTCCAGTTGTGTTTATATGACCAAGACCCTTGCTTTAAATGAAAACAAAGGATGATGATATTCCCGGAAAGCACCTTTATGAAACACAACAAATCTCCCACCGCATTGCAACTAAATAAAGCCATCCTTTGCCTCTCAAAAAAAACACTGGCACATTGTTTGAGGCATCCTTGCAATTTCTTTCCAAAAACAAACGTTTCCTCTCCTCCTTCTAAACTCAAGCTCAATCTCAAACACAATTATGTCCTTCAAGTGGTCCCCATGTATAATCGGTGCTGCAAGTAGCACCCTTTCTTCAGATATAACCAACCTTGGTCTATAGTGAGGGAAATGGTCTCTTCCATATCTTATAGGAAACAACACAAAATTCACAGTAGACACAATCTTGAATGTTATGAATTCTCACACCCCACACATGTTCTTATGACATTAAGAAGAAATAATTGTTGATGAATAAAACAAGACCATAGAAGAAACAATCTCTCAAATGTGCCACAATCCTCCAAGTCCCCATAGAAGAATCATAAATTTCTATAGCACCATTGCCTGTATTAACTCCAAATCTATTAGCGCCCGCTTGAACCACTTTGTACCCTTTGTTGTCATCTGACAACCAGAATTGCCCCGAGCATAAATATAAAAGTGCCATCCATTAAGTCAAGCTGAGAACATCTAAGGAAATTTGAAGGAGGTTCCCGACTTCAATGGATTACATACCCTTGAAAACATGACTATCACACAAACTAAATAATATTATCCCTCTGATGTGAATCTTCAAACCTGTACCAAATCAAAGCATCATAACCAAAAAAAGTAGAGAATTTTCCATGTTCTACTGTAAAAGTCGTGTCTTAGCTAATGATGACCACAATCATGATTTACAAGTATCCATGGATGTTTGTTCCTTGTTTCATTGTAATGCGTGAATAATTTGGTGGAAGCCATGAGTGCTTTCCATTCCTTAAAAACAAGAGAGAACCTACATATGGATTCTAATGGAAGCCTGAGCAATACATTTTCCTAAACATTTTGAGGTAGTGAATCATCCCACAAAACATGATTTCCATGTTGGTCCTCATTCTTTGGCAATAAATCATCGGCCATTTACATGATTTCTGGGATGCAAACATAACAAAATTATTTCTACATTTTAATCTTTTAGATGGATCATAGGGATGCTTTATTTGAAGGAGTTTGGTGTGAATCGTGATGAAGCAGGAGGGTAGGCAGGCAAGCAAATATGTGTGGAAGGTCATCTGTGGCTCCACTGAAAACAAACACTGCCACAGTTACCAAATACGGTGGATTTGGAGAAATTTAGTAATTTACATGGCATGATGGTTAATATTAAAATTACAATCTATGGTGGAGTTGAAGAAATTTACACCGTACACGTGTCATCTGAATGACGGTATGATGGTAAATATTAAATGCAAATCTTCTCCAAAACAATGTTATTAAATAACTAAATCCTTTTTACTATTGAAAGTTTGGAACTGCCTTATATATTAAATAACTGAATCCTTTTTGAAATACATAACATCTAAAAATAATTTCAGAATTTAATAACTTAATAACCTATAACATATATTTCAAAATTATAAGTTATGAAATTATTTTTTAGATGTTATTAATTTTGACATTTATTAATTATATGTCCATTTATTATATATTTTTCAGTTCTTACTTAAGTTATTTTAACTGGTAGAAAACATGAGTATGGAGAAAACATTGAGGAATATCTAATTTAAATATTATTGTTCTCAAAGTAGATTGTACCTTCCTCATGAAAAAAGATAACATTTGTGTACAATTCAGGACATACCTCTCATATATTTGTTGAAACATAAACATTACATATCATAACATAGGCATACCAAAAAATATATAACTATATTATAACATAAATATTACATATCATAATATATTTCTCAGTTCTTGTACCACTTTCCTAGCTACATCGGTATCAATATTCTCCGCTAGAGTGTCGGCCAGGGTTAGTATCCTCACACAATGTTTATCAATGATAGCTCTGTTGGTGTTTGTTAAGTCTTTCCAGGTTTTAAGCACTTCAAAATCTCGCTGTAGAATTGCAAGGATGGAAGACACCATTTCGAATTGACTTTTCAACTAAGGGGGTCACCGTAAGGGATTGATTGCCATCAATTTCCATATCCACATCATTTGTAGCAACATGTGGAGAATCCTTAGGTTCCGAGTCCATGGATTCTAGATAAAGAATAAAGAGTTCTAGTAATACTTTGGGGATTAGTTGCTCAGACATGGAATCCAGTTAGAGCTCTATAGGATAAGTTCCAAGAGAATGAAGGGGAACAATGGTAGTGTTAGGCTTATAAAATATATCCTAAGTATGAAAATTGCACAGAAGGATTGGGCATGTGGGAATACGGCACATGTAGGTGCGTACACAAAAATATAATGGAACAAGGCACGTCCAGGAAAGCAAGAAGTCTAGACTTAGTCCATTTTGGAGTATGAGGCTGATTTTAGACATGGAATGTGAAGAACATGTTTTTGTAGAAGACATGAAGAAAATGTAAAGGCTATTTTGGAAAAATAGAAGATTAAGTGTCATGCATAGTTTTGAGGTTATTAATACGATTAGACTAGAAGTTGTATTATTAGATAATCTATTATTAGCAAGCTTGTATGCTCTTGTATTTATCATGTAAGGGTGCATGGCTATTATTAGCGTGTATTCCTATATTTGGAAGGTGCGTGGATGATAAAGGGAAATTCCCTAATACCCATATATATGTATTTATTTACATGGTTTAAGAGATCCGATGTTTTGATAGAGTTATGCCATGTTGGTTTATGGGCGCGCATGACTTATGATGACAATATTATGTATGTATGAAGCTTTTGTGTTTTTACAGTAATTAATATAATGGATCTTTTTGGATAGATATTGATTGTTGACACATCTATTAATGATTCTTGCATGGTAAATTTAATCTTAATTCAAGTATGAGTTAGTCTTGCTTATGATTAAAGATCTAGATCTACTTTATGTTATGTAATATACTTGATTATCTATTATGGATCTGGAATATTTGTACAATCATGATAAATTCTTGAGAAAGCTTGCCATGAAGAGGGACATTGGTACCCTTGCGCACTTCGGGTGAGTTTTTAGTTCATGGGTAACTGATGTGTTAGCATGCCATGGGTTTTTGGTGATCAAAACTAGGCTACATTTTGGTTTCATAGTCAGGAGCTCAATTTTCAGTTGTTTTTCCAGGATGTTGCATGATGAAGATGTACCGTTTTGATCTTGGCCAATATTGAAGAGTGGTTAGATCAATT
The DNA here is from genome assembly GCA_019776745.2 of Taxus chinensis. NCBI lineage: Eukaryota > Viridiplantae > Streptophyta > Pinopsida > Cupressales > Taxaceae > Taxus > Taxus chinensis. The sequence goes on from CM034146.1 coordinate 657,612,949, forward strand.
TAGAGGAAGAGTATGCTCATAGATTTATCATTGGACCTTATTTTGATGCACACACCTAGGTTGAATATAATCTATATCATGAGTTTTATGAGGTGTTCTTCACCATTTTCCCTATAGAGTTGTACGAGTGACTGGTTGTTTACACATCGAAGAGATGATCTAGATGTTTTGTACACTTTTTTGGATGCATAGGAAGAATTCCAGGATTTGTAATGATGTAGATCTGAATTAGACACGTGATGCTTTAGATCATTGATGGAGTGGTGTTCTGAATACCTATATTTTAGAGTACATAGTTTCTACTTATTCTTGTCTATAGGTTACTAAGTTCCAGTTCATGTGCAAACCCAAAGGGTCTATATTTGTGTGGTATTCCTTTAGAAATTAAGATCTTGATTGTGACGCTAGATTTGGAAGAATCATCTTATCGCTACCTAAAACTCCACCACATGTGTGGGACGAGAGTAGGTGTGGTGAAAGATGGTAGATGTTATCGGAAACAGAGAGAAAAAGAGAAGAAAGGTGGTCTTAAGTTTAATGAGGCATACTGTGAGAGGGATTCAGTGACAGAATCATGAGAGTTGTGGAAATGAATGGTGTTATGCAAAGAGATGGCTCATGAAGGATTTGGAGCTCAGATCATAGGACGTGGAGATGGAGCATCTAGAACTCACCCATTTGGGAAAGCATGGCAAAGAACCCTCTTCAATTTTAGATGAAGGAGCATGTCGGTGGAAGAAAGATTGAGAACCATGGGCATGCATCTAATCCCTACCTGGCCACCTAGCCCTTGTGGTTGGTTTTCCAATTTCTACTGATAGTTATCAGTAAGCAAGATAGTGTGGGTAATAGTGTAGTAACAGATAGAGTTAATTTTCAATCAATTTTAGGAGTTAATCAAGTATGTATTATTCATCTATGGTGGCACAAAAGTTTTATCTGTGTTATTTGGATAGTTCCAGTTGGAGGTATATTTTCTGGTGCATCATCAGCACAGAATGTGGGTGTGACAGAATGTTGGTATCATGTCTGAGGAGTAGCACAACCTCATCAGACTATGGAATTTTTGTTTAACACAACTACTAGAACACAATGCCAGTGTGTCCTTTGGTCCATTTTTCCTACTACAAGAGGGGGATCATGAAGGATCAAGCTGGTTTGGGATCTAGTGGATCTGGTGGTTCTAGAGGTGGAGGAAACATAAGAGGTAATACATGCTCTAGATCTGGTTAGCACGGTTTGCACCAGCCCCAATAAATTTATATGGAGATGTCTCTTTGTCTCACTAGAAATCAAGAGGAATAGAAGATGTAGCTAATGAACATGTGCATATGTTTGTGAGATACTATGGCACGTGCAAAGGGGAATAAAAATCTAGAGCGTAAGGAAATTCAATTTACAGCTACATTGTAAGGGCACATGCATAGCTGGTACATGAAATATGATCCAAACCAAGAATTGTGTAGACTATACTGCACGTTACATGATGCATTCTTAGTAGAGTTTCACATACCTGAGTTTGATAAGAAAAGCATCAAGACGTGTTGAAAGACATCAAGTAGGGCACGGATGAGAGTGTCTGTAAGTATGATTCATAAATTAAAGACCCTTTTTTAAAAATTCTCTCATGAAATTCACTCAAGTTAGCATGCACAATGGTTCATTAGAGGTCTGATCACACATTTTAGAAGGGTTCTCTCACACAAGACTTATACAGATCTGCATGTGAGGAAATTTAGGTAGCTCTACACACTGAGGCAGTTGGGAGTGTAGAACACTAGTAGTTATCCAATTTTAGGAGGATCATATTGCAATCAATGGTGAAATAGTTAGAAAAATTACCAACCAATTTATCACATGAGACACATAATGGGATTTGGTGCATAGATTGTGTAGTAGAAAGGACATACTATGGATAGTTATCCTCGTAGATTAGTGTGCACGACATATTGCAAGACTGCATGAGATTTTTCACTTAGAATCATGATTTGAGTAGGTGCCCATTGTTTTCAAAACGCTATAAGGAAGAACATATCTTGTTACTATAATATTTTCTAGGTCTACCACACATGATACTAGAGAATTACAGGTTGATTGATCATATTCATGATGTTCATTGGTATTGGTGTATAGCCAGATCAGTTATGTGAATAATTCTAAGGAACATGGTGATCATCATGAGTACTAATTATAATGAAGGGTGACTTTGATGGAGGTTGTAGGTAGAAGTTCCAGGTTACCATAGAGGATTTATAGGCCAAGGTCATGGTGGTGGAAGAAGTGAATTTCCATGAGGGACATGCTATACATGTAGATCCCTTTATCATTACAGGCACGAGTGCACTGCAGAATATTATTTTTTATTTTTGTGCAGAAATAAACACAATTATGAAGAATTCCCAAACTTGTATGAACATTTAAGCAAGAAGCATAAAGGATACAGGAATGGGGATGGTTAGAGTGCAACACACTATGGAAGATTAGTGGATGTTGAATTTAGCTGCCTAATCCTGAGTTTGTACCTGTGTTAGTCACTACGCACATTGAGGCTGTGCATGCCAGGGAATTTCTAAAGATAAAAGCCTATTATTACAGTGGCGGAAGTATTGCATGCAAAGTATCAAGACCCATACTTATCAAAAGGAAGTTATACCAAGAAACCATGGAGGTGATTATAAATTTTACAGGGTGAGATATATTTTTTGAAATAAAATTCATGGATGGTAGAGAAGAAGAAAACAAATGAGCTTCCTCAAAAAGATGATTGATGACTCTAAAGGAGGTTTACAAGATGTTGGGACGAGAAAAAATCATTCCTTTATTGGGGGAATAGTTAAGGGGAAATAGGCTACTATGCATTGGAGTTGAATGCACGAAAGAGAAAATTTTCATTCAAACTCTACCTTCTCATAGCCTAAATTATGACAAGGATATCCCTTTGAATGTTGTTGCTGATGGATGGATTTTGAGAAACATATTGATTGATACAGGTGTAGAAGTAAATGTACTCACTTTGGATGCTTTGGAGTCAGATGGGGAGACCACCATTAAAACCATCCTCAAATGTGTTATTTATGGAAAATAGGACTAAAGCCACACTCTATTGTATTTTTGAAGGATGTCCACTATCACTATACAAGGGGACAAGTTTATTTAGGACTTTGAAGTCTTGGCATTGCCAGAGGTAGAAAATTTTCTAACATTACTTGGACACCCTTGGTGTTATGAAAACAACGTTGATATGTGATCTTCAATAAAGGATAAATAAGTCTTTGAGAAAAAATAAGAGCTCATGCATCATTGCTTTGGCAAATGGAAAAACTACACCTTATGTAGAACCTTTGAGTGAAGAGTGATTTTAGATGGAATTTATGTGTGCACCATTAGGGATCCTGAAGTGCTTGATCCATCAAAGAAAGGGGTTCTCCAGTAGGATGATGCACATTCCATGAGTGATACTACAAGTGTTACATGTAATAAATACACACATAGAACTTTTGAAATGGTTGGGCATGTGAGGTGAGAAGTGTAGTTACATGCATATAAGGAGGCCGTGTTGTGTTAGGAATTTGTGAATTAACTAGGTACCGAGGTAAACTGGTGAAGGAAACTCCTGAAGTGTTCTTGCGCATGATGGAATTTCAATAGATAGATCAAGTGGAAAGAAAAAATGTGTTATTTTATACCCTACACAGAATGAAAACACACTGGTGGATGGTACACATGGAATAATATTCTGGAGTGGTGAAAGGTGAGAATCATCCTTCTCTGTAAGATTTCTCTGTCAGTAATACACCTACTAAGATATGTGAATTTCATGGGAAGAATGCTCATCACCATGTTCAGCAGTGTGAGAGAATCTAGATAGAGGGGTAAGAGGCCTTACCACCTTCATTGTGGGTGCATCAGTTCTACTACACCTTTTGAGTTTGTGCGCATGCATATGGTATGTCTATGTCGAGTTGAATAGAGAAACAATAAATTGGCAGGAACTGACTGTAGGTATGATTCAGACCTTTGACTATTTTTCCACTAAACCTCCAGTGAATGAAGCGTTATAGGTTATGAATCGTTTGACTATGGGAGATAGTGCAAAGGCTAAGGAACTTATTTAGGAGTTACTAAGGTGAGTCAGACATGGAGGTGTTCTTTGAAGAAGAAGAGACATGATGCAGAAGAAGCTTGGGTGCGCACTTTCCTAGAAAAAGAAAAGGGTAAGATGGTCTATGTAATTAATGATGAAGAAGTGCATAATCAGATGTTGAGTAAACACATGCAAGGTCTTAGACAGTGCAGATGATAAGGAAACAAATGTACCATGAGCCATTGAAGAACTAAGAAGGTCAACATTGGAACAAAGGATGAACCTAAGGAGGCCATCATTGGTGATTATTGGTCAGACTCTGAGGTTGCTAAGATAATTGAGCTATTGTGCGGCTTCCAGGACTTGTTCCCTAGAGGCTATCATGAGTTGAAATGGGTGTATGAATCTTTGGGTGAGATGAGGATCAAGCTAAAGGAAGGTGCACACCATTTAGGAAGAGGCATTATAGGATTAATCGTAACCTGTGCATCAAGGTGAACTAAGAATAGATAAGATACTGAATTCTGGAATCATTGAGTCCATTGAGGAGTCAAAGTGGGTTAGCCCTATGGTGATCAATATTAATAAATATGGAAGAATCAAAATTTGTTTGGATTACAAGGAGTTGAATGTTGTATGTGTAATAGATCCTTTTCCCACATCGTTTACTGAAGAAATCTTGGAAGGCATTGTAGGGCGCGAGATCTACTCATTCACTGATGGATTTTCTAGATATCATCAGGTGAGGATAGCTAAAGAGGATCAAGAGAAGACAACTTTCACCACATGAGTGGGGAATTTTTGCATACATAGTTATGCCCTTTGGACTAAAGGATGTGCCTATAATATTTTAACACATTGTTGTGCAATCATTCTAGGACTTTATTCATAACTTCTTACAGGTTTATCTAGATGATTGGATAGTGTATGGGCTAGTGAAGGATCACTGTGATAATTTAAGGATTATGTTTGAGAGGTTCCTATAGTTGAGCATCTCCTTAAACATTAAGAAGTGTGTTTTTTATTCACCTTTTGGGACTTTTATTCGACACATCATTTGTAAGGAAGGATTGTTAGTGGATCCTACTAAGGTTACTGTTATTTTGGGCCTAGAGGAAGCTACTAACCAAAGTGAGGTGCACGTATTCTTGGGGCACACAAGGTATTACAGGAAATTTATCAAAGGATATGTTAAGGTTTATTCCCCCGTAGAAGAATTATTGAAGAGTAAAGGAAAGTTTCATTGGGGTGAAGTGCAACAGTGCGCGTTTGAGACATTGAAGGAAAGGCTTACTACAACACCTATTTTGCATTTTCCTTCATGGACCAAACCTTTTCATGTGCATGTGGATGGCTCTGGAATGGCCATTGGCATAGTATTAGGCCATCCTAGAGAAGGTATTATTGATCATCCTATTTGTTTTGCAAGTAGGAAATTGACACCAACTGAACAGAACTATACAACTATAGAGCGCGAGGCCTTGTCCATGATCTATGCGCTGCATAAGTTTCGACAATACTTGCTGGAAACATCTTTTAATTTCTATACAAATCACATGACATTAAAGTACTTGGTGAACAAGCTCATTCTGCAAGGGCACATATGCCATTGGATTTTGTTGTTTTAAGAATTTGATTTCATGGTGGTGGTTAAGCTAGGAAAGAGTAATTTTGGACCAAATCATTTGAGTCAAGGATTAATTCAGGAGAGGACACACAGAGCATTGAGGATACAATGATGCATAAACTTTTCACATTGAACTACGTGCCCTCTGACTTAGAAGATATTGTTGCCTTTTTACAAACTGGTGTAGCACTTGAAGGAATGAATGCTTTAGAGAAGAAACAACTTGCTATACACGCAACTCCTTATATGTTGATTAGTGGAGACTTATACAAACTAGTTCGGGATGAAGTTTCAAGATGGTGTGTACTTGAGCATGAGCATGAAGCTATCATGGAGGAGGCTCATGACACTATTGCAAGTGGACATTATGCAGGAGATGCCACATGTGCACAAGATTATATTGGATGGTTTGTGGTGGGAAACATTGTATAAGGATTGCAAAGAATATTGTAAGGCTTGTGATCATTGTCAGTGTCATGGAAAACTTAGGCATAGAGATGAAATGCCTTTAAGACCAATTTCTAGTGCAGAACCTTTCGAGAAGTGGGAAATTGACTTTATGGGTCCTATTTCCCCACCTTGGCGTAGGACTGGATCACACTACATTATAACTTGTACAAATTATCTTACAAGGTGGGTGGAAGTAGCACCTACAAAGGATTTCATGGAAGCTACATTAGCAAGGTTTCTATGGGAAAACATTATCAATAGGTATGGATGCCCATTGAGTTTGACAAGTGATAGGGTACTCATTTTCTTAATGAGACCATCAAGATACTATTGCTAGAATTTATGGTTGTGCACCATAAAACAACACCCTATCACCCCCAAGATAATGGAACTATTGAGGTTTTCAACAAGATATTGAGCCAAACATTGACTAAAATTTGTGATGTTGGAAGGAAAGACTGGGATGATAAAGTTATTTATTGTAATTTGGGAATACATGACAACCTACAAGAGGTTAAATAAGGCCACACCCTTTCAGTTGGTGTTTGGTGCGGAGGCTATTCTATTAGTGGAATTCATGTTACATTCTCTGCATATTGCACGTGCAAGAGGTTTGGCTGATGAGCAAGCACTTGAAGAGCGCATTTGATAAATTGATATAGTTGGATGAAAGGAGTGTTATAACATGATGGAGTAAAAAGACAGAAAAATCCAAGATGAAGGCATGACATGATAGGCATATTAAGGATAAAAAGCTTAAAGTTGGACAAATGGTTCTTCTTTATGATTCAATTTTTTTATGCCACCCTGGAAAGATTAAAGTGCATTGGTTGGGACCGTATATTGTGACTTACATACTTGATTCAAGCACTTTTCAATTAGAGGTGCTGGATGGGACAAGGTTTCCTGTTATTTCAATGGGAGTAGGCTGAAGCCCTACTATAAATAAGTCTTCTTGGTGTTTGTAATAAGGTATTATTTCCATTTAGATTATTTTTCCCTTAATGCATTCCCTTTATATGTGTTTCCTTTCATCATTGTTATGCTTTATCAATTTAGTTCAGTGTTTTGTGTAATAAGCACATGCTTGCACACCAGAAGATGATTATTATCCAAGTGTACATTCATGCGCAGAGGACTGCACATACCCTTAGTGTGGGGTGGAGTATATACAGGATACATGGATCAAGTTTGAATGTTCTCTGAAGATGGATATGCATAGAGAGATATTGTGCAGGTTCTTGAAGTAAAGGTGCGGATAGAGAAATATTTCTCATGAATGAAGACCATGTATGGATAAATGGATGCACAGTGAAACATGAGGTAGGCTACAGCAGTGGAAACTACTTAATGAAAGGCAGAGTGGATAAGTACTTTGGTGCATCAAGGCACGCAAAAGGAGGTTTGTGGCCAAGAAGTAGTATGCGCGCTAGAAGGTTATGACTGTGATGCGGAAAAATAAACGTGGAAAAGGAAATAAATTTCAAGTTAATGCGAAGTATGGTGGTAGGTGGAGAGCAATAAATGTGGAGAATTTTTGAAAAGCTATATAAGGAGGTGTTACGAAACTATTTTTACCTTTACGATTTGGAGTATTCGATCAATTTGAAGAAGAGTGAGTTGTAATGTTCGAAGAGTTGTAAGATCAAATTGAAGTAGATAGATTTTAGCACAAGATTGGTTGATCCTCCATTGGAGAAGGTGTTTGAGTGAAACAAAGACTTGCATGGAGAAGAATCAATAGTTAGGGTTCGAATTGAGTCAGCCATGACAAGTGGAATCGAGCTAGGGTGCATGGGTTTGAGTTGTAAAGTTTGAATCAATTGAAAGAACACGTCTTTATTGTTTCTATGGCACCTAAGTGAGAACCTGGAGCGACCACAAGGGGAAGGAAGTAGAAGGAAGTTGACGTTGAAGTAGAAGATGCCCTTGAAAGCCATTTTTACGAGATGTAATACCCAAAAGTGGTTTTTATGGGTTGTGATTGGGATTCTCACTTTTTTCGGTGCAAAGTAAGTGACTATAATCAAAGAAAAAGATAATAAGAATGAACTAGATAAGTTGTTGGTTGTAAAGATGGCTATGAGGACAGAGAATGACATGGCCGTGTATGATGACGTGGGTGAATTTTATTTGACAAAGGTGGAAGTTTTACAGTTGTATGAACTACCCTATTTTGGAAAACCATAGAAATTATATTAGTGGTTGATGAGCAGAGTCCATGAGGACTTTTTCTACTTTGTTAGGAAAGGGATGAGGATTATTATGCCCTTGATTGGGAATTTGACATGATTAAGGAGTTCAGGTATTGAATTGAGCATCAACCTCACTAACAAGGATGTGATAGAAGAAATGAAGAAGGCTAGGAAAGGAGGGCACATGATGGATATCCCTAAGTTACAGAAGTATCCAGTTGTTCAGGCAGCAACACACCTCCTGACTAAGTTGAACAATTAAGAGTGTTGGTCACAGGTAAACAAGACATGGTTATATGTAGCAAAGAAGATGACAGAATGATTAGTGTATAATTTGGTTGGTTTCATTACTGAAACCATTATTGAGGAGGTGCACCAAGGTGAGAAAATAAGTTTCAGCGCAATCCTTTTGTCACTTATCTTTGTAGACATTGGAGTGCCCAATGGGCCAAAGGATAAAATTTGGAAATATCCCGAGGAGAAGAAATCTCTAGCAGAGATATTTTCTAAATACACATGTGATGGGACCATGAGTGGAACCTTTAAGCAGAGAGAAAATTTTTGGTATGAGTTCCTTCACACTACATTTGAGGAGGAATGGAGAATACCCAAGGATCTACCTTTAGTATTAGATAAACAAGTACAATTTACAATGTATTAACACTTTGTATAGGGTGTTTCGGGATGAAGGATGGGAAGTGGAGCCCTTTTTGTAAGCTCCCTTATTCCTTCACCACGCACTACTTCCAGGCATTTGCACACAAGTTTTCAGACATGCGCTGGTTACTTTTCAATGCAGATAAGGTAGAATGTGACTACCACACACTAGGAAGAATTACGTTTATCCAAGTAAGTCTACATATATTGAAAAATTAATTTTAGATGATATAAATATTAAGGATATGAGTTTGGCTATTGGAAATTCAAGGGAAACCCTTGTATATATTCACCTCAAGCCAAGATTGGAAAATGGGAAGTATGTTGAAAATGAATTCAAGATCTCCCTTGGACCACCCAAGGGGAAGCATACCGTGGGAACATTACAAGATGAAGAAGACACTTTTCCCCTTAGAGAAGAGTAGAATAGGAAGTAGGAAGAAAGTGGTGGCCTGGAGCACAGGGGGAAAAACCAACCAGTTGTAGGAGAGAAAAGAGAGTGCAAGGTAAACCCTCTGTTACAGCAAGAGGATGAAGTGTTGGAGATAGGCACATGTGGAGATAGACATAGAACAGGGCACCGAGGAACAAAAGTTTAGAAGAGTATTGAGAAAAACAAGGACTCAAGGTGTGGTAACTTCATAACCCCTTAGGAGGTCACCTAGGAACTTCACCTGTGAAGGTAGCACCGAAAAAGAAGAAAAGGTACAGGTACGTCCCCCAAAAAGATGATGAGGATCATAAGTCTAAGGATAACACTAAAAACACTCCAGTACAGATTGAGGATACAAAACAGCCTCAGGAAGAAGAGATGAATAATGATGAAGAGGAGTTTAAGGAAACAAAGGTAGAAGCCGATAAGGTCGAGCTGTTAGGTGGGCCCCATACTACATAGTCACGTGGGGAACCAATGCTGGATTCAAGAGTGCACACCCCTAAAGGTAAGCACTCTAGGAAAGGAAAGGAGGAAGAAATTTATGAGATGCCAATAGTTGGGTATATTTATGACTCATCCAAAATCATACGTGCAAGGTTCTAAATTACTTTAGAACCCAAAGAACTTTATGGCTGGGAGCTTATGGATGTAGACATGGCTACTACACGCACACGCAAGAAATTATCTTGGACCATGTAGACTCATATGGATGAGACTGAACTTCTATGTATGTGAATAATTGTGTGTGTTGTGCAGATTAAAGAAGGCACCACACTCATTTACGCCATGTCACAGTTAAGCCCACCTAGATGTCAGATGAACAGGTAAGCAATGCACTTACGAAGGTATCTATAGAAATTACATGTAGAAAAATCACTAAAGTGGAAACTATTCGGGATCTGTTGGAAAATAAGAAAGATAAGGATACTGAAATCAAGTGCCTAACAAAAGAAAAAGAGACAGCTGAGGTGATGGGGTTTTCAATACTCAACATGGCCAAATAAATTGGTGATGAGATTATGAAGATAAGGCCAGATTTGGAGGATAAAGTTGCAAAGGAATTTCCATCTACTTTGTACTATTTACGCACATCGGTTCACATGATCCTGGATGAGGGACTCGTTCGCATGCCAAAACCCAAGGATGTTGCAGAACAGACGCAAAATGATAAGGCAACAATAACGAGTAAGATTACAAGCTATGAGGCCTTATTGTAGACATTGAAGGATGAGTTAAAGAAGGAAAAATTGACATTAAACATGTGTGTGGCCCTAGATGTGATTATCAAGACAAGAACCATGGAAGAAGAGGATGAGGTTCAAAAATCAGTAAAGAATGAAACACTTAGACATGTGGAGAGGCTTACTTTGATAATAGAGAAGCGTGACACGCTTGCAACAACCCAAGACCCACACAAGGATAAAATAAAGGACATTAGGAAATTGATAGCGTAGAGAATGGATGTCATGGATGGGATGATCTCAAGCATGGCTAATGTGCTTCAGGTATTACAGAATTGTGGTGATGACATGACCTTGGATGAGTTAAATGCGGGTACTTGTGGACATCTCAGATAAAAAAATATATCTAAGTGATTGGAATGACTTAGAGGTAGAGATCAAAGCAGAATATCTTGATTTGATTCTTCCTATGGAAGATTAGGGCACCAAGTATTAATTCATTCTTTATACAGTTATTCTTTCATTCTTTATTTTTTTCATGGAGAGATAAGTTATGATTACCCATTTCCGGGGACGAAAATTAAATTAGTGTGGGGTAATGTTGGGATGACAAAATATAGCCTAAGTATGGAAGGTGCAGAAGGACTAGGTACACAGGCATAGGGTGCATAGATGCGCGCACAAATATAGTGAAATAGGGTGCATCCAGAAAGGCATGAACTCGGGACTTAGCCGTTTTGTAGTACGAGGCTAATTATGGACATGGAGTGTGGAACATGTTTTATAGAAGACTATTTTGGACAAGTAGAATATCAAGTGCCATGCATAGTTTTGAGGCTATTAATAGGATTAGACTACACTTGTATTATTATATAATCTATTATTAGAGAGCTTGCATGCTCTTGTATTTATCATGTAAGGGTGCATGGCTATTTTATCATGTAGCCTATTTTTGGAAGGTGCATGGGTGGTGAAGGGAAAGTCCCCACTACCTTTAAATATGTATTGATTTGCATGGTTTAGGGATCCTGATTATTGTTAGTGTTATGTTGTGATTTTGTGAGTGCGCATGAATATGGTGACTATACTATGAATGTATGAAGCTTCTTTGTTTTTAAATATTTAATATAATGGATCTTTGTGGTTGTATATTGATTATATACACATATGTGAATGGTTCTTATATGGTAAAGTTAATCTTGATTCTTATTTAATTAATCTTACATATGGTTAAAGATCTAGATCTAGTTTATGTTATGCAACATGCTTGATTATCTATTATGGATCTAGAATATTTGTACAATCATGCTAACTCCTTAAGCAAGCTTCCATAAAGAGGGACCTAGTACCCTTGTGTGCTTTAGGTGAGTGCTCAGTTTAGGTTGAGTGATATGCTAGTGTGCCTTGGGCTGTTGGTGATAAAAACTAGGCTACAAGTAGCACTAGTAATCAACTAACCAGGAGAGGGGGCGTGGAAGCACCATTAAAATGAGAACTAGAAGTAGAGAGGGTGAAGGATTTCCCAACAAGAACCTCATCTGAGTCTATATCAGAACTAGAATAAACCATGACGTATCCATGGCTTGATACTGGTTTGATTCGCTCAAGTCCCCCATGATTTTGTAAAAGAAAGTAAGTGTCGAAAAATGACCATGGACCTTGAATTTATAATTTTTGAGTGAGTTCTTTGACTAAACCTTTACATGTGTCCACCAAACTTGGGTATGAATTGATGGTTAATATTAAATACAAATCATGGTGAATTTTTTTCATTTAAATCGGCATTACTATCTGGTATCCCACGTGCCTCTGCTTTTTAAACATCCTTTTATCATGATGAATGTGATATCATTAAGGATAGATATATCGAGATTCGAGCAATATATTAAGGAAGAGGAGCTAATCGTCGAGAACGGACCAATAAATTATAATGGTATTGGTGATGGTAGATGTAAATACTAAAGACATGGACTAGTACTTGTCGATTTATCACTTAAATTTTGATTAAAAAGTAGTCAATAAAATATGTCACATCAAATCACATCGATCAAATGCTACTACAACTGTGAGTAATTATTCAACAATATTCTCATAACAAAATGGGGTTCTATTTTAGGGGGCACTGCCCTTGAAGGCATATATATAATATATACATACATACATGATATTACAAAATAAATATTATATATTGTTTTATAAAGATAAAATATAATGGTCATTCTTATGAAGACACATATTCATCCTAAAACATTGGAGCATGTTTTAGCAGCTTGTCCCTGCATTGGATAAACACGTCTTTGGCCACTATGCTGAAAACAAATTGGATATATCCCACTAAATCCTACAAAATTCCCATATTTAGTAGCTCTTGGACTCCCACCTGAGGCCCATTTAGTATTTCGATGAATTCTCTTTTCCTTTTATGTGAGTTTATCCACATGGAAAGAGAGTCTCCCCATCTTTTGTATGCTTTGGTTTTCTTCCTTGAAGAAAGTCAAGCTAGAGGGAATTGAGGAATTCTACTAGTGCCAAAAAATCCCTCCCTCATGATCATCCTTTTCTTGAGAGGAAAGGCATGGGTGCTTATCATGGACCGTACTTCAATGAGGGAGATTTCTAATGCTGTCAACCACTTCTATGTGTCATTCTCTAAAAAATTTGGGGGTTGTTCTTCCCTTGTTGAGTAGGTAATGAGCTTGGTATTGAGAGCTTTGTGGTCAATAAATGAGGTTTGTAAAAATCTAAGTTGAAACCCCACTGATCACCTAAGACACAAGGGTAGTGGCGTATCCAGTGGTACTTTAATTGTTTGGTGTTCATGTGATAATATGGGTGAATCAGGTGGAAATGAAGGACATAATTTAGACAAGAGATGCAGGAAAGATAAAAGCATATCCTCCGAATAGGAAATATTGGGAGATTCGGCCCTGGTGTCTGGTATGTTGAGAATGTGGTGAATGAGGGCCTCATTCATCCCTGTCAGCTGGAAACACTCACCCAAATGGGTGAGTTTTACAGTAAGAGGATTCAATTTTTTAGACGAAGAAGACATGAACACAAGATGGTTGATTGAAACAAGATGGTGGAGGACGCTTGGAAATTTTATGTGGTAAGTTGGTAACATGTCATCATCAGGTTTAAATAAGCATCTGTTTTTAGTTGTTGTGTGAGGGAGAAATCATTTCGCCATCAATGCCATATCCTCCCAAAATTGATAGTTCAACCCTCGACCTGAATTTTAATTGAAATTAATTACCTATCCATGTAAAGTGTGTTGCCAAAGATTTAATCCACACCCTCGTAGTTAAGAAATGTCTTATCAAATTTGATTCTTGGTCACGTTATATTTTCTAGCATGAAGGTCCACGAAACAAGATATTTAATAAATATGGAAAAGACTTTTTTCATAAAAGCGACATATTTAATAAATATGGAAAATACTTTTTCAATAACTTTAATATTTAAAGTGATGCATTTAGATTTTATTATTTAGATTATTCAGATTTGTTTAGATTTCATCACATATCTGAGGAGACACGTTTGGAAAAAAAATACCTATATAAAATATAAGAAAGGATATTTTAGAAATTTGGACGTGACATATTTTAGTTATCATGTATATTCAAAATTTACTAAGCTTTATGAAAAGGGAACTTGCCTGCAAAATATATTGAAACGGTCATCATTGCATCCAGTGATCAAATTTGAAGGGATCCCCATAATTTAATTTAACTGGCTAGGTTAAGCTTTACCCTTCGTAAATGAGATATTAGAAAACACATTACCCTTCAAGAAAAAAATGAAAATGTTAATTTTCTTTCAATATATATCTGATTAATTTGAATAAAGTAAATATGAAAAATGTCAAAATTATGAAATATATAACATCTTAAAATAATTTTGAAAACACTATATAAATGTGAAAACACTGTATTTCATCAGAAATGACATCAACAATTCTGAATTCTATTTAGAAACAACATTTTCGTTAGTTACTTCAATTCAAATAGTAAATAATATTAAGCAACATTTGATTGTATTCATATTCATTTTCTTTAGAAAGACTTCCTTTGATCTATTCTCATCTATAGATATTTAGTTTTGTATTTTGAAAATTGAACTTGTGATAGCTTTTTAATTTATTGAAAACTTTAAATTAATGTAAGAAAGCAAGAATCTAATTTAAGAAATCACTAATGAAAATACTATATATATATATATATATTTAAATAATATGTTTATATAATAATATATATAATGTATATAAATATATAATATGTCGGAGCCCATCATATATTCCATGACCAACAATGAACAAATGAACTCAGAACCAAAATTTTAATTCATCCCACCTAAATTCAGGAGATTCACGTCCGTGGGGGCAAGGCAAAAATAAAACCACAGAATTATTCCGCGTGGCATGGGCAAAAGTGGGGGTGATAGATTTTTAATTTATTGAAAACTTTAAATTAATTTAATAAATAAATAATCTAATTTAAGAAATCAATAATGTTTCAATGGCCCACAAAAATTTCAACGGCCAAGTCATTAAATGCCCACACCTGTCACCATGGACCCAAAACTTTATTGAATTTGTTCATTCCGCGAGCTTGGATTCTGGGGAATGCTTTTGCCTCAAGGAGGCCTGGAATCCTGCCATGTGGTTGTCTAATAAGGAGGATAAATTTGACATCTACAAATGACATTGAAAAATGTAATCATTTATAGTGATGTGAACCGTGGTACTACTTGCAAATTGCAAGGTGATATTAAACTTCCACTGACAATTAAAATTATGTTTCTTGAAGGCATACTGCAATAGAAGCCAAAATAGATTCATAGAAGTGTGGACCATGTAAGTTTCAAAATTTTCATATTTCTGAGTGAGTGTCATCCTACATTTAAATCTTGATTCTTTAAATATTATCTTTTTATAAGTAACATTGTATAAGCCTTCACTTTGAAATATTTCAATATTAGGGTTGAGGGTTTCCAGAGGCAAAATCAAAACTTGTAAGCATGTTTACTTCTACAGGACACCAAATTAAAAGTAAAACCCAAATCTCATATGCCAAACTGCCTAAAACCCCTGGCTTTACTGATGAATATCATGATATTTATGATCTTGTAATTGCCACAAGAACTTCACATCTTAGATACTGGCATGAGAATAAGGTAATTGAAAGTAAACATTTTGACCCATCAGGTAAAATGAAACATAAAGGTTGGATAACATGGGGGTCTGGATTGGGACGCATCATGATGCTCCACAAGGTTTTACCCTGCCCAAAATTTTCCATTCTATATGCCCAGAATTACGATAGGACAAAAAAATCAATTATTGTAAATGGCATCGAAGAAGTTTTTCCATTATGATGGTAAATCCTGGCCTTACGTTTAGGTTTGAAAGTAAAGATTTAGTAACCGTCAGCATAAACCTAGAAAATATTACCAGTGATTATCTTGCCACCACTTAAAATGCTAGAGATGATTTTTTGTGAAAACTAACAGTTGATGGAGTGGTACCAAAATGGAAGCCTCCGCATGCAATTGATATGTTTAAACCATGGGTCAGGGATACCATTTCTATGCTAGTATTTTTCCTTAGCTTTGATAGTGATGAGAAAGTGGATGAAACCCTCCTAGAAATGGTATACAATATCCATTTCGTTTCTCCACCTTGTGCATATAGATTTGTTGGGCACATTGCAAAATCTATGCATAAACAATTATTAACCACCAAAGAAGGCTCCAGCACTAATACCTTTAGGTTCACTTCCTACTTGTGTTATTTAATTTTATGGCAATTTGTTGAATGGTTTGGCAACAACAAACTTGCAATTCAGCCCTATAATGTCGAGGCCCAACCAAAAGTGACTCGTCCATTAACTGAGTGGACCCCCAAGATAAGGATGTTTGATTATAGAAGGGACTACATTCAATTTGTGGATTATTTTTGGGCTCTAATTTATAAATCAATTTCAAAAAGTACCTTGCCTAGATTTCCTATGAACTGTAAAGATTACATTCAGCTAGGATCAAAAATACAGTTAATAAACCAGTACTTCATAGAGGAATATATTGTGCTAAGGTTTTATGGATCGGGAGTAAAACCTTACAAATTTCCAATACATATGAAAGAGAGTTTTTTCCTTGGAATATATATGGCAGATGGAAAGCACAGATAAAATCTAATTTGTTACTTAGAAAAAGAGGGGTATATTTTCTTCCTTACCGTTTTCATGTTGAGGGTTCACATTTGAAAGAAAAGCATTCAATGTGGCACATGAAGTCTTAGATATTTTTAAGTTTGATGTCGACTGTCATTGGGTGTATGATCCATGTGAGGTGATTAAAGCAAGAGTAGTGGTGAATAAGAACTCTGCCACTAAAATTCAACATGAAAGTAAACCCTTACTAGAAAAATTGAAAAACAAGAACTCTTGGGATGAAGTAAAAATAGCAATGGATGAAATTATTGTTGAGAAAGGTATTAGCTTTCAAGAGTTGTCAACACAAATTCTTGGATTGCCTCAACCTCCACAAAAACAGATAGAGGATTTTCAATCCACCAAATTTTATGCAAAATTTGATCAAAAGTCCTCTAAAAGCATTCCAAAGGAATCACAACATGAATTGCGAGAAAAAAAATTAGACAAGGTCAAAAATATTTCCTTTTGGTCTATGAGGCGGGACCTAGGCCATCTAGAATCTGTTTCAAAGTATGATTCTATTCCAGAAGATGCAGTGTTCAACAAATTATGGAATGAAGCGCATCCTAGAGAGGCAAGTAGTTTTGATGACACTGACTCTGAGGAATTACACACTCCCCCTAGAACATATAAACCAAGTCTCGATGAAGGCTTGAAACAAAGATATTCTATAGGAGCAGTTATTGTTGAAAATATGGGTTTTAGTGGTGGTGGTTTGGGTTCAATAGGACAAGGCATTTGGATTCTACCAGAGGCACACCCTATAAGAGTATCTGATAGGTCAGGCCTAGGAACTTTTCCTTCTGAGAAAGGACCACTACATAATAAAACATCTACAAGTGGTAATCCAATACAATTTACTCCGGAGTCAAATCCTCAACAAACAATTCAGCCACACTTTGAAAATCCTATAGGATAAGTTATCCATGAATCTGTTAGTATTACTAATGTTGGCAGTTCTAGTGATGATGGTAGTAGTCAAAAGAGTATTGTAAACTTGAATAGGCCAATACAAACAGTTGAAAATCCTATGGCTATTGTCCAATAAGGAATCGAGAAGAGGAAAAAGACAGAGGCAGACATAGGTACAGTTACTATTGCCTCAAGGTAACTAATAACAGAAGGTGGTGCCACTGCCACCCCTCAAGAATTTTCCATTCTATAGGGAAGTTCTCTCCAAACTTCAATTACTCCTTCTCCATTCAAGGTGAAACCATTCATTCCTACAAACACCTTAGGTTTTGATTACAGAGCTATGTTTGCCAATAAATCAAAAAGAGATGAAAAAAACAAGAAGCAAATTCTATAAGCTACTGTAAGTTCATATCATGCCACAATGAGGGTATTGCCAACATATAACCCAGTCACAGATACAATGGAATACATGTATGTTGTGCCCAAATTTGTAAAACCAAAGAATGAAATGGTTTCCAGTGACTACGAGTTGACCTCCCTTTAAATGGATTTTAAGACAATGAAACCTTGTAACAAAATTAATGTATCGAAAAGGAACAATGGTGTGGTTTACAAAGAATTACTAAAGGCAGAGAGGGAGAACAATAATTTCAATAATAATATTCAAAAGTTAGAGGAAGACTTGGCAAATGAGAAAGCAAAAGGAAAAGTGACACTTAATAAGATAGGTGAGTCAGAGAGGAAGATAAAATCATCTACCTCTATGACTGCAGTTGTTGTGAATGAACAAGCATAAGTAAAACTAGAAAATCCAAGAAAAACTTACAAGAAACAACAAGGAAGAATAATAGATTAGAAAAAACATTGGGAGAATTGAAAGAGGTTCTGAAGGCAGAGAAATAAAATGCCAAAAAATGGGAACATAGCCTATATGAAGAGAGAAAACTCAGGGGCAAGATGCAGAAGGAAGAGAAAAACTAAAATGAAATATTGCAACAGGAGTTGGTGAAAGAGAAAAAGGATATGCAGTCTTCCAACATTAAATTATCTAAATTTTATAAAAATGCATTGATTAATATGACAGATAATGTTTGGGGGGAAATAAACAAAAAATGATGATTTGTTTAGATTGTTTGAATTCATGGCTGATCTACAGAGAATCTATGATAAGATCCGCGAATACATAACTGGTAGTAGAAAAGTGATGGCTTTAAGATATGATACAACAAGGAAAATTTTGGAATCTATCTACAAATTCGGTGACACCGAACTGACATCCAGAGGAATTCAAAACTGGTTTGATGCCTCAGTAAAGGTATCATCTATCCTTCGAAAGTGTGTAATGTTAGGAGAAGCACATGAATTGTTGAATAAGTGTCAAATAATGTTATAGGAGATGCTTGGAAAGTTACAAGAGTTCAAAAAGCTTTCTTTTCCAATGCCTTTTGAAAAAACACACCAATTCATTAATAAGGATGCATTCCAGAAGAATATGAAAAAAAATGATGCAAGAGAAAAACCGAATTCCAGAGAAGCTAGATGAGACAAACTTTTTTGGCTTTGTTAAACCATTGATAACCTTGTCAGTAAGTTTTCATACAACAGTAAAGGAAATCTCCACTCTCACTTATGAATTTCTAACAAAGTTACATGTCAGTCACTTTGATTTATAACAAATTTTAATTCCAACAGATGAAGAGTGGAGCATGTTACAGAAGATGATATAATTAAGAGTAATTTGATTTTGAAAATTGTTCCATTTGTTGCAATCTTCAATTTTTTCATACAAGGTATGTCTCAAGAAAGTTAAATGATGAATAGTGTTATTCTAGTTTGAGCTTCATATGGAGAAAACAAGTTCATGTAACTATCTGAGATTATTGGGATTCTTTTTGGACAAGAAAAAAATAGCAAACTTAATTATAATTTCATCACTATTTCACTTTAAGGAGTTCATCACACTACATATAAAACTATTGCACTTGAAGGATTTCATCACACTACTTTGCTCTTGTAGAAGAGAAAAAGAACTTCATGAAACCTGACAAAGACAGTGAACAACATTTTGCTAAATAAATTCAAGCTTGAAGGCTTAAGACAAGGTGTTGGGTATTTGTGAGACCAACTTCCAGTTGTTTCAATCAAATTGCAACCTTGGAATTTCTCCATTAGCTCCCAACAGTCATGTAAGTAGGTACAGTGATGAAGATACACATCAGAATCCTAGGTTTTGAGATAATTACAAACTTGATGATCTTGAATAGTAATTTCAATCGATATGAAGGTTAACCATGACTGCAACTCCATAGAAAATATTACTAAAGATGTTTCTATAGGTCAAGGCTCAAGGAGAGAAAAAGAACTTCATGAAACCTGACAAAGAAATTGAACAACATTTTGCTAAAGAAATTCAAACTTGCAACACTATTACTGACCAGTAGACCATATGAAACCAACAATCCAACCTGTAGGAGAGAAAAAGAACTTCATGAAAACTAAAAATAACATTGAACAACATTTTGCTAAATAAATTCAATATTGCAACACTATTACTAACATGTAGACCATTTGAAACCAACAATTCAACTTGTACTTTGCCTTTCGAGACCAACCACATACCAATTTGATCTTGTAGCACCTTGAAACCAACCTGGATGCACTACCAATCAACCTTCATACCTCCTACATATCATCACTTCACCACTTACTGCTTAGCCATCAATGCCACTTGACATCAATGACAACACCAATGACCTAGGATTCAACATTTGGAGTTTCTTTTCAACAAATATTTCATAAATTCATTTAGGTTTGTTTATTGTTTCCTTGTTGATTTCCTTTAGGCACATGTAAGTTTGGGGCAAATGTTAATCCTTGTTTGAGAAATGTTAATTTTTTTTAGTAAGTTGGAGATTAAATTTGGATGGATGCATGTTCATTTCAGTACATACTACAACAAATCAATGTAATGTATTTCAAGTTTCATTCCAAAGACTACAAATTGACACAGTGTTTTAAAAAAAGTACAAATAAGGAAAAATATATTATCAAAACAATGTACTGAATATTTGAATATATTAATTATTATATGAACATCTATATCATGGGATATCCACAAATGGAAGCTTCTAACTTGAGGGACCTGGATCATCTCTATCATTTGATTCACCAGATCTCTGAGATTGACTCTCTCTTTGTTGATAGTCAACTACTGCAATAGAGTCGTCTATTGTATTTGTGCCATTGTTTTCAGCCCCTTTCCTTTCATTAATTGACTTCCATACTACCAGAACCCTATCGTAGGGAAATTTATCCACTTCGTACTGTGATGTATAAATTCTCAAACAATTTTTCAAATTTTTGTCAAGCTTGTTTCACAATTTTGATTTTAAAAAGGCCAAGGTACTGTAAATTCTCTCATCTTCACCTGAACCCAAAATAGTTGTTTGACATAGATCAACCAATGAGAAAAACTAGGACATGGCTTTTTGTAAAATAGTACTCACCCCAAAAAAATTTCCATAGCCGGGTTATTGCCCCGCACTCTAAGGGACTGTCCAAATCTTTGAATTGTTTAATCATTGTAGTGGTGAATTCATGAGATTGAGAAATCAAAATTTCCTTGCTTAAAATGCGTAGAGTATTCATTCTATTGATATCAACAGGATTACAAAAATGTTGAGTCAATGTAGTCAACCTCTTGAAGTAGTCTTCTTGCATATGTCTTTCATCTTGGACAAGATTCCAAAAGGTAGGATTTACTACAACCATTGCTTTAAGTAAAGCATCCTTCTAAATCGATCCATAATTTATTATAGTAGGGACACTGCAATTTCTCTTAACCTCTTTCTTATTGATGATATAATGTTATCAAACAACAGCCCTATGACTTTTACCTCCTAAACCTTATTGACTACATATTTAAACATGTACATCGGTATCTCATATCCACGTACAGAAGCACATAATTCCCCAAACAAGTTGAGATTTAGAAATCTACTTGTATTTCCAATCTTTATCTAATCATTCCAAGCATCAAACTTTGGACCTGTAAAAGCAATTTCATTGAGAAACAAATATTCTATTGTCATACAAATTTGTTCCTCAAACTAGAAAAATCAACAATATAGATATTTCTTTCTTGTGTTTGTTTAATTAAATGATGCATTTCTTCTAACATGGGAAGGATACCACACAACATCAGCAATGACTCTATATCAATCAAACGATGTATCAAATCTTGGGCCTTGTCCTCCATGTGATTATACCGTATCACTCCTAATAAGGATTGATACTCTTCGTACACCCTACGAACCGGTTGTTACAATGAGATCCACCTGGTGTCAACATATTTTAACAGTTTATGCCCATTTGTTAGTCCTTATGAAAATATTTTAAATTCCATGAACCTTTTAAGACTATGGCATAAATACACATGCACCTCTTGAACAAGGTTGTCAACTTTTGCTACAAGTTTAAATTTGCAAACTATTCTGTAAGCTAGGTTCATTCTATGATCGATACATTGAATGGAAATCATATAAGGGAAATGAGATGTTTGGATTCTTACACACATGATATTATGATGACCTTGCATTATAGATGCCCCGTCTACTCCAACACATACCAGCTTTGATGAAATTGCAGCATCATCCATGTCACTGATCTCCTTCAAAAAAATTATCACTAACTCAAAAAGGTTTTCAGCATTGGAGTTCTCTCTCATCTTGTTAATGGAAAGTAAGTGAGGTTTTCTGACATAATTCTCAATTGTATACAAATGCATATAGACCTAAGTAGTATTATCTACTACTATAAACTCATCAATAGATAAATATATGTATCGTGCAGACTTTAGTTTCTCTTTCAAGTCTTCTTTCTCAACCATAGTTAGGCATTTTGCCCAATCCCAACCACTACTTTATGACCAGTGAGAATGAGGAAAGTGTGGGACACCAAGAAAATACAACATGTTCTTTTGTTCAGGAAAATCTATTATAGGATGACCTCTTTTCAAAATGTGAAAAACAGTAGCTAGCTGAACTGTTTTACCCAAAAGACTGTTTTGAATGATCTTGTTGAATTCAAAGGTAATTTTCCCTCCATTCACTACATCTATTCTTTCATTTCTCGTGTGCTCTTAAAATTATTTTTCATACCTAATATGCAAACAATCATATGTAATTTTCCATCTAGCAACATTCTTCTCAACGCTATCTATAATTATATTTTCATATATCTTTCCTACATGCTTCTCAATAGTATCCAACTTAAGTTGCATTGTCTTGTCCCTACCCAATTTCTAGCTACAAATTGTACATTTTCATTCTTTTGGAGGTTCATCTTTATTCTCATTTTCAACAGGTTCCATAAATGGAATCTTAGAAACCCACTCTAACCTGGAACTCCTACCCAAGTCCCATTTTCTTTCCTTTCTCTTTCTTCCAGAAATAGGTGTCCTCTAAGTATTTACCTTGGTGGAATTTAAATTTCATTGATTACCATGTCTAGAAGTTTCACCTCCAACATTCACTTGGGAACTGGTAGGTGATGTAGTGTCATCTCATTCAATTGGATAGGTGGTATAGTGTCAAACTTGACATCATTTAATGGAATGCCTTCAAGGTGAGGCATTTCATTGTTGTTGTCATTGACAGCATCAGGAAAATAAAAAATGAACACATTCTCATTCTGAGTTTCATTATAAATGTAATCATTATCCCTTGATTGTGATGGTCCTGTTGGAGAAGGATGGGTTTCCTTAGATGGTTTCTCAAAAAAAGTTGATATTTTTTGAATGTCAGTACCACTACCAAGAGGGGTTGGAATAGCATTTTTTCCTGAGACAGGGCTTCCCTTTTTAGGTTTCATTTTTCTGAATCAGTGAATCCTGTAGAATTGAAAGAAAAAATATACAACATGTTAGATTAAATGATATTGATATGTGCACAAACATCTCAACATGAGAAATATGTATAAAGAAAAATATTACGCATACAAATGCACACAGATGAATTGATTTAGGTAGAAAGACAACAAAGAGAATAAATTCATCGTGAAAAAACTCAAAGGCACTCTCATTGACTGATTGTTAATGTTAACATTGATTACAAAGAATTGATTTCAATATCCATATATCATGTTCTCAAAAAACTAGATAATGCATCTCAAGATGTATCATGTAATGGATGTTAATTGACAAAAAAATGCACAAAATTGTTGTCATGGATGCCAATCGACATCGCATCTTACAAGGAATAGAAAAATATGAAATAATAAATCAAAATAAGATTCATTATGGAAACCTAGAAGAAGTTTAGATGTAAAAATAAGAAATTTAAGGAGAACAAAATGTAACTAATCCCAATGTAATTCTTCAAAGAGATTTGAATGTTTTTCAAGTGATTTTTGACATGGGCTATATGTAACATCCCCATTTTAAGATACTAGAACAAGGGAAACCAAAAAAAAAAAAAAATTAATACAACATTCCCTGTTATGAATTATATAATTCAAACACACGTTCAAGTTTTAATAATTGTTCTCTGTCCAACTAATGCAATTTGGATCACACAATTTCCTTTTAAAACCAATGTTCTCTGTTCACATACTTTCAATATGGAACACACATTCAATGCCATTCAATCATATAATAGTTACCATATGCTGCTGTAAATGACTCGAAGAACTACCGATCTCCCATTTTATGGCTCGGAGTTTTAGCGATCTCTTATTTCATGACTCGGTGACTTACCGATCCTTCATGTTAATCTGTGCATTGTATAATGAATATACAGGGTTCTCTTACCATTTCCGGTTATCGAAGTGATCCATTTAAGAATCCTATCTGAATATCTGTTACTGATATTTGTCTGACATCCTGCATCTTAAACTAGGTGATTAGGACAACGCAACCAGCACTTGCGATACTTTGGCCAAAGATTTTCACATGCTTTGCATGATCATATTCCTAGATGTGGTACACATCATTGGAATATGTCCTTCACCTCACTTCATTTGTTATCTAGAATGGTCTTTCCTGGTCTCTTCTAGTCCTTCCATTTAAGGTCAAGCTCTAATCCCCAACTAGCAATATGAACGAGTATAGGAAGTTACTCATGGTAACTAAAGATATGTAGACATACGGCGTCGTCCCTAGACGACTCCGTGTGTCTAGTTACCTTTAGTCCTCAAAAGTCACTCCGTATATGTGATCACATTCCTATCCCCAGCCAAGAACTTAGTATTCAACTTATGTAAACTTGATGAATTAATTCGGGAGGGCATTGTAATATGTCGGCTATAACATTGTGTCGTCATGAAGGTCCCGCCTTCATGAAGACACCATATTGTATCTGGCGTATGTCAATGATCTACGGAATCCTCTCATCGAGAGTACACATCCAGCTCAGTGTGACTTGGTTATAATCTTAATATTTAAGATCTACTTTCAGCAGCCATGCTGATCCTTAAACCTCGTTCTCGTTACAGTTGTATGTAGCTAAGAGAGACTTAATCTGTCTTCTAGCTTAATACGCATCTCCTCCTTCATACCAAAGGGTTGCATATTCTATTCTTGGTTCCTTTCTTAATCTTCGGACTAATCAGTCCATTATTGATAAACTTAATAAGTTTAACCTATTAAACTTAACCAAGTTTTTCCACAACTGTAAACAAATTCAAAATTCCATCTTATTAGACGTCATTTAAACGAGGTCTAATTTTTTAAATGAACTTATTCATTTTTTCTACTTAACCCTACTTAGTTAAGGTCCGTTACAATAGATATGTTTTCCCCATATCTATATTTTCTGAATTTAAACATTCGAGGCTATTAATGGAGTCCGAATACAAGGTTCGGTTCCTCCTAAGTTATTTGATATTCCTTATCTTTCAAGATAATCCCAAATACCTTTAAATTAAGAGATCATGTTTACCTAAATCCTTTTTAATGTCAATTTAAAAATTCATCTTAGTCCAAGTATGAACTAATTGCACATTTCAACGTAAAAGTTGCAATCAAGTAAAGAATAGATGTTATTTCCTTTTAAATTCATCCGTCAACATTGGATAATTCCAAATCAAGGAATAATGTTATATTCTCAAACTTATTCAACAATATCAAATTGATACATTCATTAAAATAACACACTATTACTTGTATTCATCCATCGGTCTTACAATCTATACATTTGCCAGTCCAAACGACTGGACTTGTTTATATCAAACAACATTACAACTCATAAAGATAGAAGAATGTAATTTCTTCCTTTCTCATTTCCTCGTAGAGGAGTAATAGCTATCAATACAATCCATCTTCAGTTAATCAAAAGAAGTATCAGAAAACAACCATGTCTTCGTTTATAACCAAGTTCCATCTGTAAAATTACTTGCACGGGTCAGTTCGTTGAACTGAGCATATTAAGCACTTGTCATTAAAATGAGGTGCTTTTAATTAATTGTCTCAATAAAAGAACCCTGCTTTTATGAAACGTTAAAATGAACATCATCCAAGAATTAAGTACCGAAAAGGATGAACAGCATAACAACTCAATCATCTAATTACCATCCCAATCAGACAAAGGATTACTGCCCTCTTTCCCAAATAATTATTACAAGAAGTAATTTCCTTCTAACATTTCCAAATTACAAACATCTGTAAGAACTGAAAATACAATTATGCAAACTGTTGTTCTAATCATAAATGTTGTAATTTCCATTCCCTTACATTAGTTAGAGAAAGATTCACAATTAGATTTTTAAATAAGACTTCCAGCAAAACCATTCCCTTTCCTTTCATGCTACCCATCTAATTTCAACAATCAAACGCTGAAGGGAAAAGTAAACAACAATTAAATGCATATGTTTAAAGCAAGGCAATACAAAATTCATTTCATAACAGTTACAGATTTACCAATGGTATGAAAGAAGAATTGAACACTAATTCAAATTATCCATCCACGCTCTTTTTCTTTTCTCTTAGCTACACTGAGTATTTAATACAGGCGTGATACCAATCAATGGTAACAATTCGAGTGAAATATATAAAATCATTAATCGGATACAAGGAAGAAGAATCATATTACCTCTTTGCACTTTTTAACCAAATATCCGCTATTTAGCACAGACATGATCCAACAATATGATTCTTTCCGCATAATATATTTCCCTTTAAAATAATTCACTCTACAGACATTTACGTCTTTATAACATGTAGATTGTACAGCAATCACAACAAGTCACACTTTCATCCTAATAATGAGAGAATTCACTTTCCAACAGCAAGGAATAAATCCATTCATATTCTGCTTTTAATGAAAACAATAAAGAATTTATCATCTGTATATTATATATATAAATATATATATTGAGTTCAGCAAGACGCAGCATATAACTTGCATGTTCTACCCAGTCCATTTTATAGACTGGCTATCCTATTCCCATCCATATCAAAACTTCCTTTCAATCAGGCACATACGAATACCAAGAAAAAGTAGGTAGAACATCGTATCCATCATAGAGAAAACAATGTAAAGATGCTACTATGCTCTTATTGTTACTAGAAGAACTCATACCTCTTACATTGTGTTATAACCAGAGGAACAGTTATACAACTACCTTGTCAAATATTTTCACAACTTTCTATATCCATCAATGCACACAATTCATAAATAACAAATTGCACTTTGCTGTTACCTACAACAAGTTCAACCCGTAATGCGCAGTGAAGCTCTACTGCCATTATTCCAGAATTCAAACAGCATGAAGAGAAAAATTCGTTCCATTAATTATTTCAATAAGAAAACACTCATTTTCCTCAAAACACAACAAGAATACTCAAGTCGAGTTCGTTTTATAATGACAGCTCAAACCAGACATCATACGAATCATTTCATCCTTCCATTTTTACAAAAAAAAGCACAGCACTCAGAAATAATGCACGCATAGCTAATACATTCCATCACTCAAACCCATATTGGCAATAGAATGAATGTCCAACACTGTCAAAACAAACTCACACAGCTTGAACAATTTCATTTGATTTACCCATTGCAAAGAAATACCCAATTTGAATTCTTTCCCAACAGACATTTCAACCCGAAAATCACATTAACTAATCAACCATTCCATTCAAAACAGCAACATCAGTAAATTAAATTGCCCCTCAAGAATAGACTTATTTCATTCACCTATTTCACAAAAGAATTATCCAAGTCGTACTCAGCAAGGAAAAATGACTCAACCAAAATCACTTCAACATAACAATCGAATCAAATAGCCAAAACCCCCATCATAAGAGTAGGGTTATTTTAATGAGACTATTAAGCAAAAGCAAACGGTTTAAGGAGAAGGGCTTAACATGCCTGTTTTTTTTTTTTTGCAATTTGAAGAAAACCGTGCCCACTGGAGTTGTTTCTCTCCATGGCGTCCTCGGATAGGCTTTCCAACCAGTCCCCTAATTTCCACAGGCTCCAAAAATAGCCTCGCTTCTCCAAGAACAGAGATAATAACCAAATTACAGCAGGTTCGACAGAACCATGGAGGAACAAATGCAGAGCAACTAAAAACCCAATGCACACAACAACAAACAAACTTCCTTCGCAATCCTCTTTCCAGGGCGAGCTGGTCGCTAAGACCAATGCCATTGAATGCATTGAATGCATTCCTTTTTCCTTTTTCCTCATGCCACCGCCGACTCAAGTTGGCGAGTTACTAATTTCAAATTTTTGCATGCAATCATGGTTTAGTTTCACAACTAGTTGGACGCCTCCAACTTTCCCCATGTTCCCGCCAAACTTGGCGCTGCAACCTGTAAGGACGCCATTCATTGTCCTAATAAATTTCCAACCTTACCTTCTTATCCTTTCCTTCCACATGGGTCATGGTGTCCCCTTCCTTAGGTTAGGATTAGTTTAGGATTTTTAATAGTCCATATCTAGGTCATTCACCTAGTTCGTAGGTTAATAGAATTTATATCTATTGTCACCCTTATGAAATCTAAAATCCATATAGGATAGTAGTTAGGGTATAAGATAAAACTTAGGGGTAGGTTAGGGTTTAATCCCCTAATATTTAATTAATTAGTTTCCAATCAAGTCTTTCCACCTAATAGTCATATTCAACACTATACAGGACGTTTCGTCCCATGTTCCACATACCTTTGCCACTCGCATCCAGGCCTTTATCACCTTACGTGGTCTAGCGTTACAACGATGTGTGTGGTTTGAGAATCGAACCTTTTTCATTGGCATCTACGTGCCAGATATTTATATCTATAATCAGGTGCTGCCACATTTATATCAGCCTTCAGTCTGGTTTAGAAGTAAATCGACAAAGCGATCACAAGAAAGCCACAACATACCTTGGATCAATGGAATTGATTCAAGATGTGCTGTCAATCAGCAAATAGAGTTCATCAAACATACGACAAGTCTTTTTTCTCATCAGCAATCACACAAGCAATAATAACTTCTGTCCCAAGTAAACAAATTACAGCAAACAAGGGTCCAAATTAGCAACACATTCATTTAAGATCAAAGATATATCTTAACATGTTTATCTTCATTTCAGCAGTTACAATATTATGAAAAGTAATTACCATGATAACTTACAAAAATCAAGGCATTACACTATATAATATTGCGTCACTTAACATGTACTACTTTTTACAAGAGTGTTACATTAGTATAAGAAGAAATTACAAAAAAAATTCCACAATTCTTCATGGTTGTTTGATTGACATGTTACATCAAATTAGATAAGGATTTCCTATCATTTATTCAATTTCAATGCACTTGATATGTATTGGCCTGATGTACATATTTTAGTACAAAAATCACAAGGTTTAACTCTTTTGAAAAGAAAAAATTGATATAGAACAAAGTGAAAGGATGAGGTGATATTTTTAGTTATATCTCATATAACTTAGTTGGAAGGAATAAGAATATTACTGCAATCAAAATTAGAGCATACATCAAGCAAACTGAAGATGTATCAGAGGTTTGAGAAGAGAACAATCAATTTAAATGATTTTTTTAGCAGCCAAAGACAATCTAATGATAATACACTCTAGTGATAAGAAGTATCTCTTTTAGCTAATCAAACATGAAATAGGTGATCTCAATATCTGTGCTCCATTTGAAATCAAATTATAGTATGTATATGCTCATGAAGGACTCTGAGTTCATTGATTCATCTAAGGTATGATCTTTCTTTAGTTGATTAATGACGGAGTCTTGATGACTGAGCTCTGTCATATTGTATATAGGTTTGTCTTGTTGTATAGAGGTTCTAAATGTTGTCATAAAGCCAAATAAGGTGTGCATTTTCTCATGAAGAAATTATTGATTCATCAAATTTATGAGGTTTGTCATAATAAGATCCAATTACCAAGAGTGTTCATCATTTCAAAGGATTTGATACAGAATATATGGTCTTCCATCTATGACTCATTGTGGTATGAGACTGTAAATTCAAGGTTGAGAATGTATGTAGGGTTCTCTGGCTTGACAATGAAATGTCAATGTGTCAAAGCTAGATAAAGTATCATTATTCTTGAGAGAAGATTGAATGCTTTGATTTGATGTTTCACATATAATACAATCATGATAATGTCATTCTTTGTATTTTGTCGTGTTTCTACTTGGAGAATGAGTTCACTAAACTTGAAGAATGTAGGAATTAAAAATATCCCTGGATCTTGATGTTTTTACTTTATATTAAATATTACAGACATATTTTCTGGACTACAACAAGGAAAAGAAAAGATGTCGAAGAGTAATCCCACTTCTGCAATCTTCATGTAGGAAGAAGAGGTGATGTAAACCCATCCATTCTTTTTTGGAAAATTCTTGTTGTGGAGAGAGATTCCAACTTTTCCTCAACATTAATAAAATTAAATTAGTATTACTATACAATTTATCATGGATTTATAACACAATTATTTTCACAAGCAGGGTTAGAAGTGAATTTGAACATAAAGAAAGAATTTTGTCCTCCTCAGATTGTTGAAGAAAATGCATGCTTTGAGTACATTCAATACATTATGTTTTCATGGTTTACAAATTTTGAAGTACATCATAGTGAGGAAAATTTTGGTAAGAAGTAAGCATGCTACAACAAGGACAAGAAAAGATGTCGAAGATTGATCCCAATCTTCATGGAGGAAGAAGAGGTGGTGGAAACCCCTACATTCTTTTTTGGAAAAGATTTGTTGTGGAGAGATACATTCCAACTTTTCCTCAACATTAATAAAAGTGAATTAGTATTATTATATAGTTTCTAATGGATTTATAACACAGTTATTTTCACAGGCAGTGCTAGAAGTGGATGTGAAGATAAAGAAAGCATTTTTTCCTCAGATTGTTGAAGGAAATGCATGCCTGGAGTACATTCAATACATTATGTTTCCATGGTTTAAAAATTTTGAAGTAATGGTGGTAACAAGTAAGGATGCTACAACAAGGACAAGAAAATATGTCGAAGAGTGATCCCACTTCTGCAATCTTCATGGAGGAAGAAGAGGTGGTGTAAACCCCTACATTCATTTTTGGAAATTTTTTGTTGTGGAGAGATAGATTCCAGTTTTTCCTCAATATTAATAAAAGTGAATTAGTATTACTATATAGTTTATGATGGATTTTTAACACAATTATTTTCACCGGTAGTGTCAGAAGTGAATGTGAAGATAAAGAAAGCATTTTGTTCTCCTCAAATTGTTGAAGGAAATCCATGTTTGGAGTACATTCAATACATTATGTTTCCATGGTTTAAAAAGTTTGAAATACATCGCAGTGAGGAAAATAGTGGTAACAAGTAAGCATGTTTGTGACAAGATGTTTGTACTTTACCCATAACTGCTATTTTCTGTCTTTTGTTTTTCCAAATGCCAATTATCTAGTTTTTGGTTCATTGTTGTAACTTTTTCCCCTTTTGCATTTCTTGAATTTTTCATTTTGGACATCTCTATATGGTTTCTATTTCATACATTATTGTTTGTCATCATTCTGTTAACCTCCCATTCCCAACCAAATCCTTCCAGTGGACGTTGAACCTCACAAAATGAGCCGTGGTTGATAATTTTTTGGGTTCGAAGTGTGTCTTGTCTCCCGGGAGGTATATGCCACACGTCGCCATTCCATCAGTCTCCTAAGGAAATGCCCCTGGTGAACGTGAAACCTACGGAATGTACCACATTTTATATATCCTTTAGGTCCACTATGGGATGAGTAAGTATCAATGGAAAATGATAAACGATCATGGTATTATTCATGGAATAAATGGAAAGTGAAACTGTAGTGTGTGTGTGTGTGTGTGTGTGTGTGGATCTAAGATAGGAAAACTAGTTATGATTCTCTCCAAGCTGGGGACTATTCTAGATGACATAAAAAATCATAGTGGTTATGAGGATGAGGATGTTCAGGATTTGTAATAACTTACAGAGGTGGAATCACAAATAAAGCAATGCGACGTGAAATAAAACATGTCTCAAATAGACTAAGGACTCACCTGCATCAAGTGCTTCTAGGATGTAAACTACAATGCATTAGCTGGGCCCTAGCAAGACCTAGATTTATTTAAAATTTTGTAAGCAAATTGCAATATTCCGATTTGCTAAATCCCTTTTTACTACTTCGCAAATACGCAAATTAGAAAATTGTGTGAAAACATCACCTCTATGTATATATCGGGAAAATAAAATTTTAGGAATTTTTTTTTGGCCAAATAAGGTTCCATAGATTTATTGGCGAAACATTAATTTTTTTCAAATCCCGACACATCGATTTATTGGTGAAACATTAATGTTTTCAAATCCCGACGAGTTGATTTATTGGTGAAACATTAATGTTTTCAAATCCTGATGCATCGATTTCTTGGTAAAACATTAATGTTTTCAAATCCCAGCGCGGTGATCACACGGCGATTTAATATAAAAATATACATTGGGATTGGAAATTCCTTGGCGATTCAAATGGGACAGATTATTGTTTATGGAATTTTTGGATGAAACCTGGGTACTGTTGTTGCTATAAAATTCACCAAAATCAAATCCACAAAATTCTACTATTCGCCAAACTACAAATATTTGCCGCTAAAATTTTCACTGAATTAAATATGATAAATATGAGGCACGAGTTCAAAGGAAGGATTGAAGTCTAGCCAAGGATTTTTTTAGTGGTGAATATTCGTAATATGGTGAATATTCCATTTTAGAAAAAATTGAAAAGGTGAATTTTTTGGCACGGGTCTTGACATGTTCGCCTAAAAATTAAAGTTTAATTTTTTTAGGGGTCGGCTTCGCCTACCTCTTTATAATATCCCCTATATAATCCTATATTATTTGTCCGGGTAGAACACTACTTGCTAACTCATTCCATGGTCCACCTGGGGGCATATCTATTATCAATTACATAACTTGCGAAAGCAACAGATTTCAGTACACAAAATTACGGTTTTTCAGACAAAAGCGTTCAACTGACGCCCTTTGACGGGAGACAAAAAGGCTCTGTCAATGTGCAACAAGAAGGCTCTGAGGATGGGTGATAAGAAGATTCTATCGACAGGCAACAAGAAGGCTCTGTAGATGGGCAACAAGAATGATCTGTGTGGACGGGTGACAAGTAGAATATGTTGACAGTGACAAGCAGGATCCGTTGACGGGTGACAAGTAGGATCTGTTGATGGGTGACAAGAAGGATCTCTTGACGGGTGATAAGAAGGTTTTGCTGACAGGTGACAAGAATAACCTTCTGACACGCAACAGGGAATTGTATTATTGACGCGCAACAAGTTTCATTTGTTGAGCGCATGACTAGGGAACAATGGAAGCTGCTAGTTCTCAGAACACCCAACAAGTTACAGAAAACTCAAAAGTATTTGATCAAGTATTTTGGAAACTCTGTTGGTTCAGATACAACAACTGCCGACACCCATAGAGCTCCCATTGAAATCAATCAGAGCACAAACTGTGTGGAAGGTGTTATTGAAGTGGAAATGCATTCTACTCAATATCAGCCAAATGACACCTATAATGATACCATGCCAGGGCTTGAAGATATTCTAGTAGTGCAAAAAGCAACACAAAATTCAAATGCAACTAGTGGTTCACGGAAAAGGAAACCTAATGATCATGATATTCCTGAAAGCTCTGCAAGTAAAATTAAAACTGTGAATACGAACAGGAATATGTGGATGCTTGGGAGGACATACAAGTTTGACCGGGCTGCAAAATTTCCATTTAATGAACCTGTACAACTAGACTAATTCTGAAGAAATTTCATCGGAATGTACATGTACAATATGTACATGGAAATTGGGAAGGCAACAAAAAATGCAACTAAAGTTGGACACAATTGAAAAACACTGTGGAAAACAATATTTCACTTTAACTGGGGAAGATGGCCAGAAAATAAAAACACACAGATGGAAAACTAAAAAAGAATGCATGCATGTGAAATATGCGACAGAATATGAGGCTAACTAGAAAAGATGCAGACTTCTCGTAGAAAATGGCGGAATGATCACAATGCAAATTGGTAAGATGAATCAATCAAATTTGTGTGCTAAACTCATACAGTTTTCTACTTTATTCCACATCCTTAAGAAAGGAAGACCGATTTTAGATTTCATTGATTTCAAAACCTTTGTATCAATATAATGGAATGCAGAATGTTCCCCAGTCTCACTGGTCAGACAACAGTGCATGGGAAATGGCTAAATGCCTTGCTATGATTGAGAAGGAAGATTTGAAAGAGTGTGTAAAAAATATAAATTTTATCTCTTTGTCAATTGATGAAGTGACCACTGTTGACAACACCGCATGGGTATGTATCCATGTTTACACTTTAGAAAATCATATGAGGACTCCTGCACCTGTTGGGTGTTCAGAAAATGGTTGAAAATTGCAATGCAGAAAACCTATATAAACTAGTTATTTCTCTTTTGAAAGAAATTGTTGGCATGACTGCGAATGAAATTGCTACGAAGTTGGTATGTGTGGGAGAAGATGGGGCATCAGTCATGCAGGGTCATAGAACTGGGTTGTGTGTTCGATTGCAAACATCAGTCGCCCCTTATATGCTAGCAATTCACTGTATGGCTCACATAATGAATTTAGCATATAAAATCGTTAGCAAATACGAAAACGTTGCAAAAGTAGAAGACCTTATAAGAGAACTGCATGCCTATATGGCAAGCAACCCAAAGATATTTCTTGAGTTTCAAAAATTTTCCATAGGTATTACAGATGTCAAAAAACTTCTGAAGGATGTTGAGACAAGGTGGATTTCGTTGTATGATCCTGCATGCAGAGTGTGTGAGGAGTATCCTTCGTTGGTTGGTTTCATGCACAAATATCGTCATGAAATTGACAGGGTAAGGGACTTGTTGTTCCGTCTAATTGATTTGGAGACATTGCTTACATTGGTAGGCATTCTTCCAATGTTGTAGGAGATCAATACATTGATGAAACATGCACATGGCAGATTAACCTATATTGTTGATTTTATATGGATGAGAAAAATGGTATGTATGAGTCTTGATGCCTTGTACACTTCCTCAGATTGTTTTGATACAAATGTATTTGATAACTGGAAAGTTTTATTGGATCTTAACCATCCCAATAACTTTTTGAGATTTAATATCCATGATCACCTATGTATCCATGTTAGCGGGAAAGAGATACCACTGCACATTCTACAAAAAAAGTAAAGACATTACATCAACGGAAAAAGAAGAAGTTCCTGTGACACAAAATCTGTTTGATTATGTAGTAATTGAAACAAGAATAAAACTCAGAAAAATTACAGAATCCTTAGCATCAGAAATTAGAGAACGTTTCAGCCAAGACAAAATTCTTGAAGCCATGGGTGTGATGAATCCAAATTTTTGGAATACAGAAGGTGGCCGTGCTGATTTTGTAGGTAAGATTTTTCATAAATACATGGGTACAATATTGGACCATTTTGGTAATACATCAAAGGTCAAGGGTATTGAAATAAAAGGTATACTAAATGTTGATTTAATAAAGACTCAATCAACTAATTTTGCAACGACAATGAGGTCACAGTATAAACTCTTAGACGAACCTTCAAAGAGTGGTGCTATTATAAGGCTCTGACAAAAAAATCTACCAAAGTAGTGTGTTACAGGAAGACATTAGTGAATATTTTTGGTTGTACGAGTTGTGCCAAACAATTATTTTGGGATCCATGGAGGATGAAAGATTTTTCAGTGCTTTATCTTTTATTAAATCAAAACTGAGAAACAGGTTGGATAAAAATCTTGAAAGTTGCATAAGGTGTTATGTTTCTCGCTACTCTTTGGAAACCTTTCCTTTTGACAGAGCTATTGTGCACTGGAATTCCCTTTCCGAAAGAAGAGGTGTAAATAATACTGCTACAAGTCCAAGTAATCTCAACGATGAGACTGGAAGTGGTGCATCTTCAAACTCTACGGATGTAAATATTGAATACGAAGAAGCTATTGAAAATGGATTATTTCAGCTTTAAATAGGTATCACCTTGACATTACACTTTAACTGTTCTTATTTATTCAATTTCATATAAATAGATTCTAATTTAATTGTTTAGAGTTTTACATAAATACCATTGTAATTCTGCAGATGCAAATATTGACTGAGGAGGCTATTTTTGATCTGTAGTTATCATCAAAGATGTTACAGGTATGAATATTTACATTTATTCAAATACCATCATTTACTAAAATCGGATTTATTTCATTGGTATTTTTAATTTTCAAACCACTTTGATGTTGTATTTTGTAAGGTCTTCAATGCTCAGATACAGTTGTTGTCCACTCTGCAGTGCATTCTTGATATTTGTGTCACCTTCGATATGAACAGGTTAGATCTGGATTCTACATTTTAATCTCTTCATTTCATTGATGTTTATGAAATACGTGAGTTGACATCCATCCAAGGAAGCTCTCGCTTCTTGGGACTGAGATTATCAGGCAACTCACCCATTTTTATTCTAATCCTTATCCATTTTTTCGTGTTGAATTCCTGAGAATCGAAGGTCCCCTAGCTCGCTCAAGAAGACAAGAGGTACCTTAAACCCTATCTTAGCCATAGTTTTAAATGTGAAGTAGATTTTATGGTATTAAGATATATGTGTCATACCACATTTTTTTTCCTTTGAGTTTTGTTGTTTCAATTCAAATTAAATGTGAAGAAATGATATACATATTAAAGAGTTCGAAATTTAAAATATAGAGAAGAAGCCCTTACTGTATTAAGATGTATCTGTCACACCACATTCTTAATTTTCTTAAAAAAATTATCCATTATCATCATCTAGTCACATACAATTCATCATCATCCATATCTACTCTAATTTCATTATCAAGATTCAAGACATCCACATCCTATTTAGTATTTCCACATAACACCACATTCTAAATGAATAAATGGATGATCCATTCTAATGTCATCAAAAATATTAGATGTCATCACCCACATGTAATGATAAATGTAACTATGACCTTCATTACAAGCAGAGATAATATTGCATAAATTTTAAATCCATTTATCATGATTATGCATCATACATCATAAAATATCGTATAGAAGTTCTATATAAAAATATAAGTGCATACAATTCATCTGGTCACATACAATTCATCATCATCCATATCTACTCTAATTTCATTATCCACATTCTAAATGAATAAATGGATAATTAATAATAATTATAACCACATCTACTTTAATTTCATTATCCATATATCCACATCTAATGATAAATGTAACTATGACCATCATTGCAAGCAGAGATAATATTGCATAAAGTTTAAATCCATGAATCATGATTATGCATCAAACATAAACACCGTCTACAATATAGAAGTTATATATAAAAATATAAGAGCATACAATTCATCATCATCCATATCTACTCTAATTTCATTATCCACATTCAAATGAATAAATGGATAATAACTATAACCACATCTACTCTAATTTCATTATCCACATCTAATGATAAATGTAACTATGACCATCATTGCAAGGAGAGATAATATTGCATAAAGTTTAAATCCAAACTTCAAATTAAATAAATATCCAAGTATCAACTTTCATTCTTCTGTATATAAAATATTTAAAGTTTCAATTTTGAGGTTCCCCAATCCTCAAGGCTCAACCCTTAACATTTTCACCAGACCCTACTGTATTCCTTCCCTCAATTATCCCCGAACTAATCAGATCCTCAACAGTCATTTCTAGGTTCTTGACGATTGCTTCTTCTTCCTTTGTAGAATCTCCATGGGATGTCAAAGAAGGATCTACCTCTGCCTTTGCTTTGAATAAAATCTTAGGGTCATAGCCATTCTCTTTAATTATCCACTTAAGTGTATTGTTTTGTTTATTAACTAAAACAATATTTTCTTTCATCTTAATTGTTGCGGATAAACTGTTCTTGGCCATTTCCAAGTGAACTTGGAACACCTTAGCTTGACTCTTTAATTTTTCATATTTCAGCTGCAACAAAAAGAGTGAAGTCAATTAAACATATTAAAAAACTAATTTTAATTGAAATTAATAAAAAAAATTCAAACTGATTATACTTACGATAGCTCTATCTCTTTCAGCGTTTGCAATCGCCGCCATCTCCTTGTCCTTGGACCATTTATTGAAATAGGCCTGGGCCTCAACACTGATATTTTCCAAAATGTTTAATACTTTATCTAAAATATTGTCGTTATAGGTGTTGTTATATGCAACAGTCCCACTTTTAGCTCTGATGAATAATGCATCCATCTTCGTGGGTTGATTTTTGACTGTTGCAAATAAGCTCTCTCTTTGCCAATGGTTTTCATAACGACTTACTATCTCAAATATTAATAATTTTTCCCTTCTCTCCCATTGAATGAGCTCACTGATTTGAGGCGTGATAAATTCATTCATGTGGGATTGACAATCATATCCAATCAAGTTCTCCAAAGGAAATGTTGGCAAGTCATCACTATCTATATCAGAAGAGGATGATTTTGAAGGAGAAGTATGGTGGCTTTCAGTTTGAGCAACGTCTGATGCATATTTTTCCTTTTGGGAGCGCTGATCCTAAAAGCAATAATAGAAATTCATATTAAAATTGAAATTGAAATGTTGAAAATTTAATTAAATTTAAAAGTACATTGAGATGGAAATATACATGTTGGCCCTGAATCATATCATGTGTGTTGAAAAAACCAGTTGGGTCACTGCTATCAATGCCCAAATAATCTTCATCTAAATTTATTTGATTCAAAATTGGTTACCCTGTTGTAGTGGGACATCCAGCGAGAGAGAGGGTCAGAATAGCGAATGAGGAGGGAATGTTTAGTGTCTCGCTAGGGGCCAAAATCAACAGCATGCATTTACCAATGGTCTTTTGTCCTGAACCTCTTTTCAACATTTTGAATCGTAATTGTGGGGTTGATTGAGTAGGTGGGGTTTGCAGATTTTGAGTAGAAGACAAAGGATTGCTATCAACTTTGAACATCAAGAACCAAATCATTAGAAATTACTAAAAAATATGTAAAAGTATTAAAAAAACTCACAAAATAAATGAAGTCATACCTTGTTGAATGGGATTTTGTTGCGGTATGAATTGATTGTGTAAGCTGGGGGGATATGACAGAGTTTGAATGGATTTGGTTGGAGATGATGGTGGTAATTGTTGTTGAGATTCAACAATTACACGAGATTGTACTGAGTGAGTTGGTGATGCTTTCTTTGAAGCACGCGTGTAGTTGAAAGTCCCTGGAAGTGCAGCAACTACATGTCAATTCAAGATGGTAAATAATTAATGGTAGAATAAAAATGTAATCAACCCTACTTTGAATGTTAAGGGTTTTACGTCTCTGTCATTTTGTTAATGCAAATACTTGGCCATCAGCAAATGAGCGAACTTCGATTTCAGATTGTGATTCTCCTAAGGCCTCAGCATGTTGTTGGCCTCTTCCTCTCGATGCAACTTTTTTTTCATGGAAGTGACTCAAGAAATATTTTCTACATACAGAAAAGATTCAATCAGAAAAACTTAAAAATGACTACACTTGGTAAATACTAAAGATGGAATATGAATGATTAAAATTTTACCTATTGTTCCTCAAGTGGAATTGACAAATTCTTCATTGTCTCGTTTGTGCAAGTTGGAGTTGGTTGATTTTTTAAATTATAGCAAGCCTCATAATAAAGAGCTAGGAGATAGTTGGTTTAATGAATAACTGGTTTTTCTGAAATTATTGTGTTGTTAATGTCTACCTTTATCTTGTTTGATAGAAATGTGCATCAGTCAAATTTTTTATTTTTGATTGTTGCAAGAATGTATGCAACAACCCAATTTGGAATGTCAGTTTGTCGACCCTGCATAATAATTCGGGCTTGAAAAAGAGAAATCAAGGCAGTAAGAAAGTGGTGTGCAACATCTTGTGTATCCACTCCTCGTCTTGATTTACTGACATGAGCTATAAAAGTCATCAGAATCATAATCAATTTGAATTAATATAAAAAAACATTCAAATGAGAGAAAATTATACTTACAATCAACATTGAAACCATAACTAGATTCGAGGAAAATCTTGTCATTGTCAGTGAGGGTTGCTTTGGTTGTTACTATCAGCACATTTTTAAATGGGAGGCCTGTCAATCGATGGATATCAACAGGTTCAACACCAAAGGAGAATGTACGCCGATCTTCCAATGAAACAATAAAAGTATTGAACTTTTATGTATTATAGGACGAAAGTAGGTAGTTAAGAGTCTAGTGATCAACCTCAAACTGTGGCATGCTAACAAGCCCTTGGAATTCGGATGCTACTATGGAATTCTTGTATTCTAAATTTTTTTCTATAGTTGCATGTATGTGGGGGCACATGGTGCTTTTGTATTGAATCTTGCCCTTGGAGGCTCCAGATGTTAGATCCTGGGGTTCATCTTGGGCACCAGAAGCCATGACTTTGATTTTGATTGATGGCGACATACATACGATACCTGGAGCAAAAGGTGCTTGGATAAGGAAAAAAATTTAGTATCCGGTAACGGAGCGTGAAAATGAGGGTCCGGGTTGGTATTTATAGGGAAAATTAGGGTTTTGTGGTAGTTGACAGGTGTTACAACACCTTGCTGTCACGCAATAGCAAGGAGTTGTTGACGGGTGACAACAACAACTTGTTGTCGTGTAAAAGAAAGATGTTGTTGATGGGTGATAGTACGATAGCAAGGTGTCGTTTTCACCCGTCAACGACATCTTGCTTTCATGCGAAAACAAGGTGTTGTTGTTGCCCATCAGCAACACCTTGTTGTCACGCGACAGTAAGGTGTTGTTGTCACCCGTCAACAACTCCTTGTTGTCATGTGGATTTCACACTTTCTCTCGAGTCTCTTTAACCTGCTAGGAGAATTTTTCTTGCAGAAACCTACGAAAATTCACCTTTGTTGTGAATGCGGCCAAATGAATATTCGCTGGGAATTTTCCACCTCCTTTTTTCCAGAGGCTTCTTAATGTGAACCTTGAGTCCAAATTTTTTGTTTTGGTGGTGTAGACAGCTATAATTTAACCCAAGCAATTTAAATACTTAAATTGCACTAATTATCCTCTTTCCTGCAAATTGATGGATATTGTCAATATAGCACACTTCCTCTTCTATCACCGTTAATTAGCTACACTACGTTAGTTAATTAAATCTTCTATCTAATAAATACACCAATTAATGACCTTCTGTTAATTAATTCCCCATTCTATCTAGACTAATTAATTATTATTAATAATTAGCTTCCTCTTCCATTAAATCAATAAATCATCATTTATTTGATTAAATCCCTCTCATAGTCTAAATCATATTAATTATTCCTCTAAAAATCTTCTATAAGCTTGCACATTTATTAATTAATCACTTTGATTAATTAATAAAGCCCCTCAAACCCCATGGGTCACTAAAGGACAAACTAAACTCTCATAAGGTTAACTTAAACCTTTCTAAACCTTCCTTATCCACAACTAACCCAGCCTCTCCATTTATCCCACATGAAGATGGATGTAGAGATTCTTCTATCCATTGGGCTATATAAAGAGCCCTCCTCCTACCTTTTATTTACACCTACACTTCTAAATGAGCATAGAGCATACACTATAGCCATTTTATCATCTTAGAGCATTCTTCATTGGAGGAGCTAGCTATTTTCATTTCTTGTATTCATCCAACCAAATTTTGAAGTCATATGGGGATATGTCAAATGGTCTTGTAGCCATGGATTGAAAAGAATCCATTCTTGAAAACTTTGGGATTCAAACATACAATCAAACCTTTGATTGCTAAGGATCTAAATAGGTTCATTTCAATTGATTAACATTCAATAGAGATAGAGATTAATGGATTAACATGTTATTTTGAATATTTATTCATGTTCTAATGCAAGGATGTTGGTAGATTAGTCTCGCTTAAGCTCTAAGCATGGTGGTGCATTGATTTTGTTTTAGCTTTGTTTTAGGACTACTCAGTGTTAGTTCTAATTCTTTTTGCATTGCTAAAAAATTCATGATACCATTTGGCACACCCAATGGGACGGGTCCTTAGTCCCTTAGCATTGTAGTTTGATTTTTGTTGTTATTTCAATATTTGGCTAACCCTTGATATGTACATGTGTGAAATAATCTTAAATTTCTTATGATTTTGCTAACTTTGCATGTGTTGAGTCTTGTTTAGGGGTTTAATTTTGATGGGTTGTTGTCAATTTTGAGCTAACATATCAAAAATTTGACCTTTTTGAAGTTTTTTATGTTAAAATGACATATTTTTGAAGTCACCTAGAAAAGGGAGTGAACACATCGTTTTGTGCACGCAAGCATAACTCTCACTATTTTTTTTACTCAGGGTAGCACAGGCACACAAATCCTAACGCAGACACCATTATGTTAGAACACACACCACTACACTACTGTACCTTTTTGTCAGACAAGTGCAGGCATCTCTTGGGTATTACACACACATTGTCATAGCTTTTGTACCTTTAGGGCACCCATACACTGAACTATGTTCATTAACAATCTTTCGGAGACCGTAATTTTTGCTCCCAAACTCAAAACGACTCTATTTTTGTTGCGTTAGAAAGGTATTGAAGCAAACTACACATTGAAAACATAAGTTATGGGTTTCGAGTTACCAAAAAAA
The DNA here is from genome assembly GCA_019776745.2 of Taxus chinensis. Taxonomy (NCBI): domain Eukaryota; kingdom Viridiplantae; phylum Streptophyta; class Pinopsida; order Cupressales; family Taxaceae; genus Taxus; species Taxus chinensis. The sequence goes on from CM034146.1 coordinate 657,655,879, forward strand.
TAAGGTTTTAAGTTTTAGGAAACTACTCATTTCTAACATGTCTAAATGCTTTGGAAAATTTGGTCTTTGATGTTCTAACACCTTGCAAGTTTTATTTTGAATCTAACCTAAGTTTTGTAGGGTGTTTTTACATGTTTGATAGTGATTTGACTTATTGAAAAGGGTAATGAACATTACATGTTTAATCATGATATTAAATTCATGTATGCTCTTCCCTCGCACCTTTTAGGTGATCTTGGGAATCAGAAACGATTTCTATGTCTCTTTTTGTTTTGAAAAATTATTGTTCTTAAAAGAATGAATGTAAAAGTTGGTTAAAATGAACAAATATTTCATTTGAACTAATTTTTTCCATTTTTGATTTCATAATTGGATTCTACGTCGCGTATGCTCTTCTCTTGCGTCTTAGGACGATCTTGAGAATCATAAATGATGTTTTATCCTTTTTGTGTTTTTGGAAAATTACTAATCCGTTGTGCAAAACCAAAAACACTTGTCAAATAAAAGGTGGCTTTGAAACAAAATTAAACTACTAATACAGTTTTCGTGTAGGTTTCCAAAAGGTTATCAAACAAACCAAATCAAATTTAAAAAAGATAAGAAACCACACCACAATCAATACACTGTATTTACAGGTTCGGATAAGGGTACGTCCCGTCTGCTTAAAACTAGGACATAACCCCTTTGGCATAAGCCTTGAGCTACAATAATGGGGGTGGTCCTAGAAACCCCAAAGTAGTCCACGCAAGAGGGCACCTTGTGGATGAAATGGGAAGTGCTATGCACAATCTACTTGATTAGTACACACGTGAGATTTATTGTCACAAGTTGTCTGTATCATGACCCCAGTGAGAGTACATAATGGACGCATTTATTGCCCACTGTGTTTGAAGGGGGTAAAGTAAATCCAAGATACTCCCAAATTAGTTAGTGTGACTTTTTGGGTAAATCGAGCTCGCTCTTAGATAACTTGTGGTACCTTGTTGAGTGAACCACCTAGGAAGCTAACTTTGACCAGGAGCCCACTTGGACCACATCAAAGACAATTTGAGTTGAAAGTTATTGTTCATCACAAAATCTGTGAAGCGTTACTTTTTCTTAGTTTTTCACTTGCCCTCAAGCGAGGTGAAACTCTTCTGAAGTGAGGCCAACATTTTTCAACCCCAATTGATCTACTTGCTTCACTTTCTTTTGACACTTTGTTGATCAAAGGAAGAGTGACTACCTTTGCGTTATCAATTGATTGTTTTCACCACTTTTTTGTCCGTTTACACCCATCCATGTTTTTCGCTGGGTTGTTAAACGTCTAAAGTGTGTGGAGACGTTTTTATATCATTGGTATCCTTTTTGATCTTGATACCCAAGTCAAAACCGTCATCGTAGTTACGCTTGGTTCATCACTTTGATTCTCATTTGAACGGTTATCTTGTTTATATCGTGTCACTATAATTTTGGTATTTATGTCTTGTTTCTTGTAAACTTGACCTAAATATCTATATTGTAAGGTTACGCTATATACACTTTAACAATTACTAGGTATACTATCGCTTTAGTTTGATTCCAATTATTACCTCAATTCTAAAAATTGTTAAGTGTTACCACTTGTGTGTGTTATATCAATATCATCTTGATATTAATACCTTACTTTCTCATAAAGTTTGGTTAACATATCCTGGTGAAATTTTTGTGTCACTCACAATCGTAACTGACACCTTTTGGAATATAGGTCTTAATTGAATTTTGGTTTACTTCTAGTATACTTTGTTTGGAGGTCACATTAAATTCTTGTTATTACTTACACATTTTTCATTTCTTTGAAATCGACATAAGTAGGGACATTTTGTTAATCCTCATACTACACCAACTACCTTTTTGAAGACAAATTTAGGAATTAATCCATTTCATTGATTGGTTTAAAACAAACTTTTTGTGATTGTGTCTCATTTTTCACATCGACTTATCCATTTCGAACAATCACTTTGATCCATTCATTCTTTATCATTCATAATTCTTTGGTCATTAATTTGGTTGTCTTGAACTTGCGTGATTGTTCCTTGTGTTTATCCATCTTATAAATTCATTTCTAGGACAATATTTTGGGTCTTTGATCCTCTTGATCTTCTTGTTTTTGCCTAAGTTCATGATCATTTTTGAACACATCTTTCAAAGCTTGGAAAAAAAATTTCAAGCAACTTTTGCTTCAATCGAACATTGAAAATATTTCCTTTGTATCCTTTATGTTGCTAAAATTTTGATCAATCCTTTGACATTTACGCATCCATCCCTTGTTGGATTATCAATCTTGAGTACTCACAATGTATGTTTTCCTTAGCTTCCCTTTTGGAAAATCACACAAGCATTTCCATCTTTTCGAAATGTCTAGTTGGTTGTCGTTATGCTGCCAAAATCAACATGAAACCTTCTTCATGCTTTGAAGAAGTTTGATCATACAATTTAGTTCTAGACCTTTGAACCCAACACACACCAACAATGATTGATTATCGTAAGGTCCCTAATACATACAACAATAAGGAATCAATTTTTCAGTGTTCACATCAAAAGACGCCCATCATGACCAAACCTCGATTGGTTCTTTGTGCCATAGAACCCATTCAGGTAACTTGTTCCTCACCTTCATCTCATAGTCGGTGGTATGGTTTGGACACTTCTGATCCAAATTGTTATTCGAGTTTCCCCACTGTTCTTATGATTCTAATCCAAACATTTCCTCTTCTTTTGAGGATTCCAATCCAAATATTTCCTCTGATTATTTTGATGATTCAGATCTAAACTACTATTTAGATTCATCTAATTTGACTCCTAAGTCATGGTCCTCCCCTTCTTCACAGGGCCTCTATTATCAGTCACCTAAACAATGTTATCCTCCTCTAAAGATTTGTGTCACCACAAATTTTCTTCATCATTCATCTAATACGACTCCTAGGTCACAGTCCTCCCTATCTTCGCAGGACCCTCTTCATCATTCATCTAATGTGAATCCTACATCATATTCCTCCCTATCTTTGCATGACCCTCTTCATCATACATTTAATATGACTCCTACATCCCAGTCCTCCCTTTCTTCGCAGGACCCCTTTTATCATTCACCTCAATGACGTCTTCTTCCTTTGAAGATACGAGCGACTCCAAATCCCTCCAATCAAACATCTAATACAATTCTTGAATCACGGTCCTCTCTTTCTTCTCAGGACCCTTGTTATTATTCATCCAATGCAATTCTTGAATCATGGTCCTCCCCTTCTTCACAGGACCTTCTTCATCAATCACCCCAACGAAGTCTTCCTTATTTGAAGATTCGTGTGACTCAAATTCCTTCTAGTCAAACATCTGAATTGACCCATGCATCACAATCTGTAGACTTTGGACTTAATCCTATGAGTTTACAAATGATATACCATCATATAGGTAGGTCCACATGACCTTCTTCTACTCCTGAGACATCTAGGTACACATCTTCTTCGTCCCCCACGTCATCTTCTTCTATCAATAATCATTAATCATCTTTTAATTCTTCCACACCAATTGAACCTTTTTCTTCCACTCAACTCCTGGTGTTCAATTGACAAATCATACTAATTGACATCTTCCAGAATGAAGAAACAAGCAGGGCATTTATAGGGGCACACGAAGATATTCCTTTAGCATATTACGAGAAAGGATTCTCTTTATACTTCGATGCGCCTGCATATTGTGAGGAAAAGTTTGATTCGTTTTATCAAGAAATGGAGGAAGAGCCTCAGATCATGCAACTTGATCCTCCCCTTATTATTCCATCTACACATTCTTCATTACGTGAGGAAAATACTAGGTCTTGCATTGATCCTTGGCCTATCTTCTCATCACCCAATCACTCTTTGTCTATCGTAATTCCTCAATCAAAATCTATAATGGGGTCAACACCAAGTATCCCTTCATCTTCTTTTAGGTGTGGGTCACCTTCTATTAGTGCTCCCTCTACTATTTTTGGGACATTTTTGAGTAGTCCACTATCTTCTATTCTTGGGGCATGTCCCACTAGCCCCTTGTCTTCTATGTATAGATCACCCTTGGGTAGTCCATCATCTTTTCTTCTATGGCCACATCCTAGTATCCCATCATCTTACATCTATGGGTCACATCCTAGTAGCTCTTATTCTTCTATTCTTGGGCCACATCCTAGTAGCCCTTCATCTTCTATCTATGGCTCACCTCCTGATAGCCCATCTTCTTCAATCCTTGGACCGTATCCTTTTCATCCATCACATTATTCTTCTACCAAATATTTTGGCAAGCCCACCACCATTCCTCTCATCAATTCTAAACATCCACGTTCTTCTCTCACTTCTTGGGATCAGACAAGTCAAGCATTAGCTTATAAGAAATACAGACATGTTCTTTATAAAGATAAGATCAAAACTCTGAAGATCTCCAAAGCTCCTAACAACTCAAAAAATTATAAAATTCAAAATCAAACACAATTCCAGAATGCACACCAATGTACCCATCAAGTATGGTGCAAGGTGCAAAAACCTATGGATATGGAACTCAAGCTCCCACGTACGAAACCCATGTTTTAAAACAAATTGCATTCATTTGTTAAGTGTGAACTCACCACAATTATCGAGATTGGAGATAAATTCACTCTTGATAAACAAACGCGTTTAGTCTCCCTTATTAAGGAAGTCACACAAATCATTGTTGGATCCTATCACGTAGAGTGACATTGTTGGTCCCAACTTCCAAAAAATCTAAAAATCATAAAAATCATAAAACAATTTAGTAAAAATAAATAAAAATGAGAAAACATTAAAACATTACAACAATAAAATCAAAAGTACAAAGGTCAAACATTGTAATCAGGTATTGCTTACACATGGATGTTCTTTCTTCACTTTCTTTCATATTCCTCTACAAGTCATCCACCATTTTCATCCCTTTAATGTTATTGTGGTTAGCCTATTTGAATGCATTTTATGACATGTATCTCTATGGTATTTGTTTGACCTTGGTCTTTCATAACCTTGGTAAATTAAAGAATGACTGACCTCTTAGATATTCCTATCACTATTCTCATCTAATAAACTTGTTAGGAAGAATTTTTGGACGTATTTATTGACACTATCCAATGTCATCATTGCAATCACCTCCACATCATTCCATCAAGCCATCAATGGTTCTTAACCCCTTATTAAACAAGAGAGATGATATAAATTTTCAAAAAGAAAAAGAATCAAAATCAATCAATCAAAAAGCAAAAGCAAATTGATATATAACTCTCTCTGGGGGTATTTCCAATAATATCTACCGGGGCTATGGACGCTTGACTTGCAGTAGAGAAATGTTGTGATTAGAATCAAATGCATCTCTGTCGGGGCTATGGACGCTTCGTTGGCAATGGAGCAATGTATGGCTCTCCTTCCACAATCCATTCACAAATCACCTTCCAAACTAAATCATTTCTACACATTGACTAGTGTCTTCATTTGTTGTCTATCAAATCTTTCCTTCAAGAGGTAATTCATTTCCACATGCACACACGGGATCTCGATGAATAAACAGGATTAGTAGGTTATCAAGTGTTACTTTTTGGACCTTGTTCAAACTCTTGCTTTAATGCATGTCTTGTCTCATGATTTGTGCCTTGGGCTAATAACTTTTTCATCAAACACCTTCTAAATATTTTCATAGCATCCTTTTTTCTTCAAAATCATTTAGAACATCCATGTGTATTGGATGTCCTCTTTGCCATGTTTGTGGGAACTTTGTTCCCTTTTAATAAGACAATTTTCTACTTCCTTTCTCTCATGCGTTTCTTGGCCAACTTACATTGGGGGCATCCTTGCTCCCTCATGATTGAACCTATTTTATATTGGCCTTTATCTCCCTTCTATCTGTGAAGGTTTTGTCTTTGAATACTCCCACCTAATCATTGGGGCATATTGCATCTTCACTTTCTCGTATGTGTGGCATTCTTCCCTTGTACATCCCATCTATCGTTGGGGGCATCCACGCTTATTTGTCTTCCTGTACATAGCTTTAGAAAACTTATAGAAAATCATAAAAACATTCAAATATATTTCGAGAAAAATAGAAACAATATAAATCATCCTAGAAAACATCACTCTTTGGTTCTCGCTTGAGCTTGTGTGAGACTCGTGGTTCATCTTGATCTACCTCCATCAACAAAGTTGGTTTGCTTACTATGTCTTTACTTTGGGGCACAATGAGTTGTTTGGTATTGTCTCATAGTGCACGATTTCTTTTCATAGGACCCAAGTGTCCTCCATTATTCCTCTTGCATTTATCATTGCTTGGGGAACCATCTTTTAACCCTCGTCATTAATTTACACAGGTCAAAATCAAAGCTTGATAACAAAAACATTACATTATGTTTATCTGTTAGGTTATCTTATTTACTTGCTCGTATTCCATTGCATTATGTATGTTGCAAGGAGTTAGGGATCATTTACTTTCTCGTATTGCATTGCATTATGTATGTTGCAAGGAGTTAGGCATCATTTACTTTCTCGTATTGCATTGCATTTTGTATGTTGCATGGAGTTGGTATTTTCAGCAATGAATAATTGTTTGTAGTATGGATTTTCATGTCATTCTACTTTTGTCGTATGATTATATTTTTAATAAAGACCAATGACGTAGATATTTGGCAATATGTTGACAATAAAGTTGTTTCAATACACTGGATGAAAGCTTGCTCTTTTCTTTCCGTCTTCAATCCTCTTCTACATCTTCCTATCAACACTATTCTTCTAATTCACTTAGGGTATCCTGCTCCTGCCCATTCTTCTATTTCTTTTCTCTCACCTTTTTTGATTGTCGATCACCTTCTCTTATCACCCCATCGACACTCGAAGTGGCATCTCTCACTTCTACTAATTTTTCTTCTACGCTTTCAAAATTTATCTATCTACTATCTTTGAAGTGGAGTCCCTTACACCACCCCAAAGAGGGGCAAATGTAGACACCTATAATTTAACCCAAGCAATTTAAATACTTAAATTGTGATAATTATCCTCTTTCCCACAAATTTACGACATATCGTCAATATAGCACACTTCCTCTTCTATCATCATTAATTAGCTACACTACGCTAGTTAATTATCTCTTCTATCCAATAAATACACCAATTAGCGACCTTCTGTTAATTAATTCCCCTTTTTATCTAGACTAATTAATTATTATTAATTAATTAGCTTCCTCTTCAATTAAATCAATAAATCATCATTTATTTGATTAAATCTCTCTCATAGTTTAAATCATGCTAATTATTCCTCTAAAAAGCTTCTATAAGCTTGCACACCTATTAATTAATCACTTTGATTAATTAATAAAGCCCCTCAAACCCCATGGGTCACTAAAGGACAAACTAAAATCTCCTAAGGTTGACTCAACCCTTTCTAAACCTTCCTTATCCACAACTAACCCAACCTCTTCATTTATCCCACATGAAGAGGGATGTAGAGATTCTTCTATCCATTGGGCTATATAAAGAGACCTCCTCCTACCTTTCTTTTTACACCTACATTCCTAAATGAGCATAGAGCATAACTATAGCCATTTTATCATCTTAGAGCATTCTTTATTGGAGGAACTAGCTATTTTCATTTCTTGTATTCATCCATCCAAGTTTTGAAGTCATATGGGGATATGTCAAATGGTCTTGTAGCCATGAATTGACAAGACTCCATTCTTGGAAACCTTGGGATTCAAACATACAATCAAACCTTTGATTGCTAAGGATCTAAATAGGTTCATTTCATTTGATTAGCATTTAATAGAGATAGATATTAATGGATTAACATGTTAGTTTGAATATTTATTCATATTCTAATGCAAGGATGTTGGTAGATTAGTCTTGCTTAAGCTCTAAGCATGGTGGTGCATTGATTTTGATTTAACTTTTTTTTAGGACTACTAGGTGTTAGTTCTAATTATTTTTGCATTACTAACTAATTCATGATACCATTTGGCAAGCCCAATGGGATGGGTCCTTAGTCCCTTAACATTGTAGTTCAATTTTTGTTGTTATTTCAATATTTGGCTAACCCTTGATATGCACATGTGTGAAATAATGTTGAATTTCTTATGATTTTTACTAATTTTGCATGTGTTGAGTCTTGTTTAGGGGTTTAATTTTGATGGGTTGTTGTCAATTTTGAGCTAACATATCAAAAATTTGACCTTTTTGAAGTTGTTTATGTTAAAATGACATATTTTTGACGTCACCCAGGAAAGGGAGCGCACACATCATTATGTGCATGCAGGCATAACTCTGACTGTGTTTTTTTACACAAGGTTCCTAGCGCAGGCACACAAATCCTGCAAACACCACTACATTACTGTACCTTTTTTTCAGACCATGCACATAGCACCCATATGCTAGCGTAGGCATCTCTCGGGTAGTGCACATGCACTATCATAGCTTTTGTACCTTCAGGGCATGTACACATTGAACTATGTTCATTAGTAAGCTTTCAGAGGCCATAACGTTTTCTCCTGAACTCAAAATGACACCTATTTTTTTTTCGTTGGAAAGGTATTGAAGCAAACTACACAATGGAAACATAAATTTGGGGTTTTGAGTTACTAAAATTTAAGGTTTTCATTTTTAGTAAACTACTCATTTCTAACATGTCTAAATGCTTTGGAAAAATTTGGTCTTTAATGTTCTAACACCTTGCAAGTTTTATTTTGAATCTAACCTATGTTTTGTAGGGTGTTTTTACATGTTTGATGGTAATTTGACTTGTTTAAAAAAGTAATAAACATTGCATGTTTAATCATGAGATTAAAACTGTGTATGCTCTTCCCTCGCACCTTTTAGGTGATCTTGGGAATCAAAAATTATTTCTATGTCTCTTTTTGTTTTGAAAAATGTTTTGTTCTTAAAAGAATGAATGTCAAAGTTGGTTAAAATGAATAAATATTTCATTTGAACTATTTTTTTTCCATTTTTGATTTCATAGTTGGATTCTACGTCGTGTATGTTCTTCTCTTGCATCTTAGGACGATCTTGAGAATCATAAATGATGTTTTATCCTTTTTGTGTTTTTGGAAAATTATTAATCCATTGCACAAAACCAAAAATGCTTGTCAAAAAAAGGTGGCATTGAAACAAAATTAAACTACTAATACAGTTTATGTGCAGGTTGCCAAAAGGTGTTCAAACAAACCACAACCAATTTTAAAAAGATAAAAAAAACACACCACAATCAATACACTGTATTTGTAGGTTCAGATAAGGGTACATCCCTTCTGCTTAAAAATAGGACATAACCCCTTTGGCATAAGCCTTAAGCTACAACAATGGGGGTGGTACTAGGAACCCCAAAGTCGTCCATGAAAGAGGGAACCTTATGGACGAAATGGGAAGTGCTCCGCACAACCTACTTGACTAGTACACATGTGAGATTTAGCGTCACAAGTCATCTATATCGCAACCCCAGTGAGAGTACACAATGGACGCATTTATTGCCCACTGTGCTTGAAGGGGGTAAAGTAAAGCTGAGATACTCCCAAATTAGTCAATGTGACTTTTTAGGTAAATCGAGCTCGCTCTTAGATGACTTGTGATACCTAGTTGAGTAAACCACCTAGGAAGCTCTCGTTGACCAAAAGCCCACTTGGACCACATCAAAGCCAATTTGAGTTGAAAGCTATTTTTCATCTCGAAATGTGTGAAGCGTTACTTTTTCTTAGTTTTTCACTTTCCCTAAGGTGAGGTGAAACTTTGCCGAAGTGAGGCCAACATTTTTCAACCCCAATTGATCTACTTCCTTCACTTTCTTTTGACACTTTGTTGATCAAAAGAAGAGTGACTACCTTTGCATTATCAATTGATTGTTTTCACCACTTTTTTGTCCGTTTACACCCATCCATGTTTGTGGCTGGGTTGTTAAATTTCTAAAGTGTGTGGAGACGTTTTTATATCATTGGTATCATTTTTGATCTTGATACCCAAGTCAAGATCATCATCGTAGTTAGGCTTGGTTCATCACTTTGATTCTCATTTGAATGGTTATCTTGTTTATATCATGTCACTACAATTTTGGTATTTACGTCTTGTTTCTTGTAAACTTGACCTAAATATCTATATTGTAAGGTTATGCTATATACACTTTAACAGTTCCTAGGTATATTATCGCTTTAGTTTGATTCCAATTATTACCTCGATTCTAAAGAGTGTTAAGTGTTACCACTTGTGTATGTTATATCAATATCATCTTGATATTAATACCTTACTTTCTCGTAAAGTTTGGTTAACATATCCTGTTGAAATTGTTATGTCACTCACAATCGTAATTGACACCTTTTTGGAATATAGGTCTTGATTGAATTTGGTCTTGCTTCTAGTATACTTTGTTTGGAGGTCACATTAACTTCTTGTTATTACTTATGCCTTGTTCATTTCTTTGAACTAGACATAAGTAGGGACATTTTGTTAATCATCATACGACACCAACTACCTTTTCGAAGAAAAATTTAGGAATTAATCCATTTCATTGATTCTTTAAAACAAACTCTGTGTGATTGTGTTTCATTTGTCACATCGACTTATCCATTTCAGACAATCACTTTGATCCATTCATTCTTTATCATTCATTATTATTTGGTCATTAATTTGTCTTTGTGTTTTGAACTTGTGTGATTGTTCCTTGTGTTTATCCATCTTATAAATTCATTTCTAGGACAATCTTTTAGGTCGTTGATCCTCTTGATCTTCTTGTTTTTGCCTAAGTTCATGATCATTTTTGAACACATCTTTCAAACCTTGGAAAAAACACTCAAGCAACTTTTGCATCAATCGAACATTGGAAATATTTACTTTGTATCCTTTATGTTGCTAAAATTTTGATCAATGCTTTTGCATTTACACCTCCATCCCTTGTTGGATTATCAATCTTGAGTCCTCATGATGTATGTTTTCCTTAGCTTCCCTTTTGGAAAATCATACAAGCATCCCCATCTTTACAAAATTTCTAGTTGGTTGTCGTTATGCTGCCCAAATCAACATGAAACATTTTTCACTTTGAAGAAATTTGATCATACAAGTTAGGTCTAGACCTTTGAACCCAACACACGCCAACAATGACTGATTATTGTAAGTTCCCTTATACATACGACAATAAGGAATCAAGTTTTCAGTGTTCACATCAAAAGACACCCATCATGACCAAACCTCAATTGGTTCTTCGCTGCTAGAAAACCCATTTGAGTAACCCATTCCTCACCTTCATCTCATAGTGGTGGTATGGTTTGGACACTTCTGATCCAAATTATTATTCGAGTTGCCCCCACTCTTCTTATAATTCTAATCCAAACATTTCCTCTTCTTCTGAGGATTCCAATCCAAATATTTCCTCTGATTCTTCTAATGATTTGGATCCAAACTATTCATATTCATCTAATTCGACTCCTAAGTCATGGTCCTCCCCTTCTTCATAGGGTCTCTATTATCAATCACCTAAACAACATTCTCCTCCTCTAAAGATTTTTGTCGCCAAAAATTCTCTTCATCATTCATCTAATGCAACTCCTACATCGCAGTCTTCCCTATCTTCGCAGGACCCTCTTCATCATTCATCTAATATGAATCCTACATCGCAGTCCTCCCTATCTTCGCAAGACCCTCTTCATCATACATTTAATACAACTCCTATGTCCTGGTCCTCCCTTTCTTCACAGGACCCCTTTTATCAGTCATTTCAATGACGTCTTCTTCCTTTGAAGATACGAATGACTCCAAATCCCTCAATCAAACATCTAATATAATTATTGAACCTTGGTCCTCTCTTTCTTCACATAACCCTTGTTATTATTCATCCAATGCGATTCTTGAATCATTTTTCTCCCCTTCTTCCCAGGACCTTCTTCATCAATCACCCCCACGAAGTCTTCCTTACTTGAAGATTTGTGTGACTCAAAGTCCTTCTAGTTAAACATCTGAATCGACCCATGCATCGCAATCTACAGACTTTGGACTTAATCCTACTAGTTTACAGATGATATACCATCGTATAGGTAGATCCACACAACCTTCTTCTACTCCTGAGACATCTAGCTACACATCTTCTTCGTCCCCCACATCATCTTCTTCTATCAATCATCATCAAACATCTTCTAAGTATTCCACACCAATTGAACCTCTTTCTTCCACTCAACCCCTAGTGGTCAATCGAACAACTCATACTGATTGACCTCTTCCAGAATGAAGAAACAATCAGGGCATTTATAGGGGCACATGAAGATATTCCTTTAGCATATTACGAGAAAGGATTCTCTTTAGACTTCGATGCACCCACATATTATGAGGAAAAGGTTGATTCCTTTTATCAAGAAATGGAGGAAGAGCCTCAAATCATGCAACTTGATCCTCCTCTTATTATTCCATCTTCACATTCTTCATTACATGAGGAAACTCCTATGTCTTGCATTGATCCATGGCCTATCTTCTCATCACCCAATCACTCTTTGTCTATCATAATTCCTCAATCAAAATCTCTTATGGGATCAACACCAAGTATCCCTTCATCTTTTCTCTAGGTGTGGGTCACCTTCTAGTAGCCCTCCCTCTGGTATTTGTGGGACATTTTTGAGTAGTCCACTATCTTCTATTCGTGCGGTATGTCCCACTAGCCCCTTGTCTTCTATGTATGAATCACCCCCGGGTAGTCCATCATCTTCTATTCTTGGGCCACATCCTAGTAGCCCATCATCTTACATCTGTGGGTCACATCCTAGTAGCTCGTATTCTTCTATTCTTGGGCCACATCCCAATAGCCCTTCATCTTCTATCTATGGCTCACCTCCCGGTAGCCCATCTTCTTCAATCCTTGGACCGTATCCTTTTCATCCATCACATTATTCTTCTACCAAAGATTGTGGACAAGCCCACCGCCATTCCTCTCATCAATTCTAAACATCCGTGTTCTTCTCTCACTTCTTGGGATCAGACAAGTCAAGCATTAGCTTATAAGAAATCCAGACATGTTCTTTATAAAGCAAAATAAGATCAAAACTCATATATGGATATGGAACTCAAGCTCCCACATACGAAACCCATGTTTCAAAACAAATCATAGGCATTTGTTGAGTGTGAACTCACCACAATTATCGAGATCAGGGATAATATCACTCTTGATAAACAAACGCGTTTAGTCTCCCTTATTCAGGAAATTGCACAAATCATTGTTGGGTCCTATCACAGAGATTGACATTGTTGGTCCCAACTTCCAAAAAATCATAAAAATCATAAAACAATTCAATAAAAAAAAATGAGAAAACATTAAAACATTACAAAAATAAAATAAAAGGTGCAAAGGTCAAACACTGTATTCAGGGATTGCTTACACATGGATATTCTTTCTTCCCTTTCTTTCATATTCCTCTAAAAATCGTCCACCATTTCCATCCCTTTGATCTTATTGTGGTTAGCCTATTCGCACGCATTTTGTGACATGTATCTCTATGGTATCCGTTTGACCTTGGTCTTTCATAACCTTGGTAAATTAAAGACTGGCTGACCTCTTAAAGATTCCTATCACTATTCTCATCTAATAAACTTGTTGGGAAGAACTTTTGGACTTATTTTTTGACACTAGCCAATGTCTTCATTGTAATCACCTCCACATCCTTCCATCAAGTCATCAGTGGTTCTTAACCCCTTATTAAACAAGAGAGCTAACATAAGTTAATAGAAAGAAAAAAAATCAAAAAGCAAAAGCTAAAAGCAAAAGCAAATTGATATATAACTCTCTCTTCGGGTATTTCCAATAATCTCTACCAAGGCTATGGACACCTGACTGGTAGTAAAGCAATGTTGTGATTAGAATCAAATGCATCTTTGTCGAGGCTATGGACGCTTGGTTGGAAGTGGAGCAATGTATGACTCTCCTTCCACAATCCATTCACAAATCACCTTTCAAACTAAATCATTCCTACACATTGATTAGTGTCTTCATTTGTTGTCTATCGACTCTTTCCTTCAAGAGGTAATTCATTTCCACGTGCACACATGGGATCTCGATGAGTAAACAGGATTAGTATGTTATCAAGTGTTACTTTTTGGACCTTGTTCAAACTCTTTCTTTAACGCATGTCTTGTCTCATAATTTGTGCCTTGGGCTAATAACTTTTTTATCGAGCGTTTTCTAAATATTTTCATAGCATCCTTTGTTCTTCAAAATCATTTATAACATCCATGTGTATCGGATGTCCTCTTTTCCATGTTTGCGAGAACTTTTGTCCCCTTTTAATAAGACAATTTTCTACTTCCTTTCTCTCATGTGTTTCTTGGCCAACTTACTCTGGGGGCATCCTTGCTCCCTCATGATTGAACCTATTTTTTATTGGCCTTTATCCCCCTTCTATATATGAAGATTTTTTCTTTGAATACTCCTACCTAATCATTGGGGCATATCACATCTTCACTTTCTGCATTCTTCCCTTGTACATCCCATCTATCACGGGCGGGGAGGGGCGGGGGGGGGGGGGGGGGGGGGGGCAGGGGGCGCATCCACACTTCTTTTTCTTCCTGTACATAGCTTCAACAAACTTATAGAAAATCACAAAAACATTCAAATATGTTTCGAGAAAAATAAAAAACAATATAAATCATCCTACAAAACATCACTCTTTGGTTCTTGCCTGAGCTTATGTGTAACTCGCGGATCATCTTGATCTACCTCCATCAACAAAGTTGGTTTGCTTACTATGTTTGTACTCTAGGACAAAATGTGTTTTTTGGTACTGTCTCATAGTGCATGATTGTTTTTCATAGGACCCAAGTGTCCTCCGTTATTCCCCTTGCATGTATCCTTGCTTGGGGAACCATCTTTTAACCCTTCTTGTTAATTCACACTGGTCAGAATCAAAGCTTAATAACAAAAACATTACATTATGTTTCTCTGTTATGTTAGCTTGTTTACTTTCTCATATTGCATTGCATTATGTATGTTGCAAGGATTTAGGCATCATTTACTTTCTCGTATTGCATTGCATTTTGTATGTTGCATGGAGTTGGTATTTTCAGCAATGGACAATTGTTCGTAGTATGGCTTTTCATGTCATTTTAATTTTTTCGTATGCTTATATTTTTAATAAGGACCAATGATGTAGATCTTTGGTAGTATGATGATGATAAAGTTGTTTCAATACACTGGATGAAAGCTTGCTCTTTTCTTTTCGTCTTCATTCCTCTTCTACATCATTCTCCTATCAACACTATTCTTCTTATTCACCTGGGGTATCATGCTCCTGCCCATTCTTCTATTTCTTTTCTCTCACCTTTTTTGATTGTCAATTGCCTTCTCTCATCACCCCATCAACACTCGACTTGGTGGCATCTCTCGCTTCTACTAATTTTTCTTCTATGCTTTCAAAATTTATCTATCTACTATCTTTGAAGTGGAGTCCCTTACGCCACCCCAAAGAGGGGCAAATGTAGACACCTATAATTTAAACCAAGCAATTTAAATACTTAAATTGTGCTAATTATCCTTTTTCCCGCAAATTGACGACATATCGTCAATATAGCACACTTCCTCTTCTATCAATATTAATTATCTACACTACGCTAGTTAATTAACTCTTCTATCCAATAAATACACCAATTAACGACCTTCCGTTAATTAATTCCCCTTTCTATCTAGACTAATTAATTATTATTAATTAATTAGTTTCCTCTTCCATTAAATCAATAAATCATCATTTATTTGATTAAATCTCTCTCATAGTCTAAATCATGTTAATTATTCCTCTAAAAAGCTTCTATAAGCTTTGCACACCTATTAATTAATAAAGTCCCACAAACCCCATGGGTCACTAAAGGACAAACTAAAATCTCCTAAGGTTGACTCAACCCTTCCTAAACCTTCCTTATCCACAACTAACCCAACCACTCCATTTATCCCACATGAAGAGTGATGTAGAGATTCTTCTATCCATTGGGTTATATAAAGAGCCCTCCTCCTACCTTTCTATTTACACCTACACTTCTAAATGAGCATAGAGCATACACTATAGCCATTTTATCATCTTAGAGCATTCTTCATTGGAGGAGCTAGCTATTTTCATTTATTGTATTCATCCATCCAAGTTTTGAAGTCATATGGGGATATGTTAAATGGTCTTGTAGCCATGGATTGACAAGACTCCATTTTTGAAAACCATGGGATTCAAACATACAATCAAACCTTTGATTGCTAAGGATCTAAATAGGTTCATTTCATTTTATTAGCATTCAATAGAGATAGAGGTTAATGGATTAACATGTTAGTTTGAATATTTATTCATGTTCTAATGCAAAGATGTCGGTAGATTAGTGTTGCTTAAGCTCATTTGATTAGCATTCAATAGAGATAGAGATTAATGGATTAACATGTTAGTTTGAATATTTATTCATGTTCTAATGCAAGGATGTTGGTAGATTAGTCTTGCTTAAGCTCTAGGCATGATAGTGCATTGATTTTGATTTAGCTTTGTTTTAGGACTACTAGGTGTTAGTTCTAATTCATTTTGCATTGCTAACAAATTCATGATACCACGTGGTTGACGGAGGGTTGGATGGAACAACCAGAAAGAAGTCATGTAAGCGAGATAACAAGTTTGGTGTACTTGTTCTAATACTCTTTATATCGATCTTTCACCATAAGATGATAAGAAGCTAGACAATATCCACAATGGGCTGTGCCAGACCAAAAATTGTGTCTCTGTGGTTTTCATGCATCATTTTTTTTTGCTCATGTTTGTGTTCATGTTTCATGATTGTTATGTTTCCAAAAACAAATTGAGCTAATTCTAAGCTTCACTAAGAATTTAGAATTTTTGTTTTGAAGTGATTCAAAATAGAACAACATACTGTGATTCTACAAATTTCTATTTAGTCATAGGGCTAGGAGATCTTTAGGTATTGTAGAATGGTATTCATGTATTTTTATAATAGTGACAAGATCAAACGAGGAATATTTGCTACCTATTAATCTTGAGATATCTTCAAAATGGATTAGAGGATGGAGGAAAAGGAAAAAGAAACTAAAGAATCCATTGCCAAGAGCATTACAACACTAGAATCATGCATGGGAAGCATGATGATGTCCCAACATACTATCACCAAACGATAAGAGATCGCATCTAGGAAGCAAGAACCCTTTGTCACAATGGTTTGTGCTCTCATCGAGAAGTTTGGCATCAGATAAGGAAAACCCTATCAAGTAGAAGAGCCCATGGATGAGCATGGGCAAACTCCAAAAGACAAAGTAAAGCAGAGGCAAAATCATTTGAACACTCTCCTTTCAAAGTTGAAACCAAGTTTGATATTAGAAGCTTTAAATGACATGTAGATGTTGAATTGTTAGATAAACGATTAAAACAATTGAAGGTAAATTTTAGTGTGCATAAGGTTATCATGGCACAAATGATTTCTTTTGAATCTCTCAAAATGGAAGGGCGTGCTCTAGCTTGGTGGGAAAGTTTTTAGCATCTTCAAGAAAAATTCTCATAGCATCTAGTTAGGATGAATTCAAAGAATTATTGTATAAGAATTTGTATTCAACAAAACAAACCAAAAAATGAAAAGGTAATATATCAAGAAAGGAAGTGGTAGAAGTGTGCAGAATTACACCTTTGAATTCCATAGGCAAGCCATGGTAATGAGCTTGGACTTGAGGACGAAAACAACTTGACCATATATTTGGTAGGTCTTCATGCACGCATAAGGAGACCAATCACCTCAAGTAAACCAAAAGACGTTGATTATGCATGTCTGCAAGCATACTACATTAAAGAAGAGAGAAGGAAAGGAAATGAGGATCCCTCAGTGAAATCAACCCACAAATCAATTTAATACAAAGAAAAATCAATCTTACAAGAAACGTAAGGTGAAAGGTAAGAGAAATCATCGTTTTACTCGATCATTGTGCATGAGTTTGCAAAACAATCGCTAGTTTCCTTGGGGAATGTGGCTATCACTAAGTAGTTTACGCGTAGGAATGTTAGAAGAGATCGGGTATTTTGTGAGAATAATACAATAAACGAGGAATTTTATTCTAGTTTTCTCCAACATTGCCACATCTTACATATTGTCACAGCTAATAAGAGTTTCCATTGAGGTAAGGAAAATGATAGTGCTTTTTATTCTTTAAAATATAAATTCAGCCACACAAATGCATGTTCTTCCTAATTTGCAGCAATAATTCTACGTTGAGACGAAACCATGCAAGAATGTTAGTGACAATTTTGTTGCAAGGAGTTAAGCCAATTAGTCATCAGTAAAATATATTTACTTTAGCAGTAGGAGGGTATCATGTCTATGATAAAGAAACTTTCACACTAGTTCAAGCAAGACCATTAATTATTGGTTTAAAAATTATCGTAAATACTAAACACATGCCTCTTCAATATTTGCAACCACAAACAACAGACAAGACATTACAAGTGGATGGAATTTCTTTGACAATTTCACATATTCGTAAGTAAAAAAAAAAAAGGACACAAAAATGTTTTTTTGCAGATATGTTATCTAGGCCACCAATAGTAAAACAAGTTCTAGCTTTGGCATAAGCCTCATAGCTTGAACCTTTCACAAAAAAGGCTAATGAAGTAGCTATGCACAAGATGTTGAGTTTGAGGCATTCCAACAATTAAAAAAATGAGAAAGATTTAGATTTTGGAAAAATCGAAATATACATATTCTACGGTGTCAGGCATAAAAGCTATTAGTCCAGGCCTGGGCATTAGAGACATAAGCAAGCATAGGCATCACAATCATTGATACAAATCTAACTCGATAATTTGTCGAAAATCTTGTTGCAGCTTGCCGTACCTCCAAACTGGTGGAAGACCAAAACAAGATCTATTTCCATTGTCCAAGGGACCAATTAACTAAGCATCTACCACTCTATTGAGCTCTCTTGGTATATGCTGAAAGGTGATTTCCTAAAACCTGTCTTTCAAACTGTGTATTTTGTCCCTCTCTCTACACAACTTCCAATTTCTGCCCTAATTCACATCAAAGGTGGAGAGCAATCTAACTATACTCAAACAGTCAGATTCAACCTGAATTCTCTGCCACCCAAGTTTCAGGGCCTCTTGGAACTTTTATTTCAGCAAAATTATTTGTGGCATACCCAAGACATTCTGAAAAGAAAAAAGCCACAAAACCATAGAAAGTCTTCCAATGCCACCCTTACTTGTTTTACCAAGATTGCCTCTCGAAGCACCATTTGTGTTCACCTTACCAAATTCTGGAGGAGGGGCAGACCACTTACTTTCAATCTGATTTTTCTTTCTTGATTTAGAGACATTTACTGTGATACTTGAAGGACATATCATAAGCTTTTTTAGAAGACTATCCCATTGTTGAGATAGAGATTGAGATAACCTTATTTTGTGTTTGATGGATTCAGCTATATTCAGTTTTATCTTCTCCCAAACCCAAGAGATGTCTCTACTCTCCTCTTGAAAGATTCTTCTATTTCTCTCTTTCCAATTATTCCATAACAATAGAATAATACAACTCCATAAGGCTTGCCCAAGATTATGACTATCATTAGTATATTTACCCCACTCCCCAAAGGGTTGTTCAATAGCTTACATACCAATCCAAGGAATCCCACACAACTTAGCCAAATGCTACCACAATCTGCTCACAAACAGACAATGAAGAAAAAGATGAAGAATAGTTTCTTCAAAGTCCAAGCATAGGACACACCTAAAGGGGCCATGAAGCCCTCTTTCATAAGCTTGTCACCTGTAAGTATTCTTCTTTCCAATAGCATCCAAACAAAGAAACTAACTTTGGGCCAAATGGTTTCCTGCCAGAGATAAGTAAAAATGTACCTCAAGGGGTGGGGAGTCACCATGCAAAGAGAATCATAACCAGCTGAAACTGTATATAAGCCTGAAAAACTTGTCCCCCATGCTATTGAGTCCATTCTTGTTGAAGTTGAAAGTAACTGAAGCCTTGATCTGCTTTTGTTGCAGTCCAAGCTGAACAGGTCATTCATGAGGGGGAATCCAACTTTTACCCATCTCCCAATGGTGTATGGTAGGCTGACAATAGTGAGCAACCTTTATCCAACCCTTTTCATGGAGACTTTCCATAACTTGATGAAGCCCAGTGTGTTGGGTTATAATCGGTGGATGGCCATCCCAAGAGTCAATCCAAAAATTAGCGTTTTGGCCATTGTTAACTATCCAGAAACAATGTTGTTTGATAATAGCTTCTCCTACTCTCAAAATTGATAGAATAGGAGATCCTTTAGAAGGGAGGGCCAAGCGAATTATCTTCTCAAGAAGATTATTCTCTGCATATTTAGCTCTGAGTTTGACATCCCACAAATCATTAGGATCAGTCAGAAGTCTCCAATAAAGCTTGGCAGCTAAGGCCTTATTATGCTTAGTAGTGGAATGAAAGCCTAAGCCTCCATGCTTTTTAAGGTTGACATAAAGTATTCCACTTGACTAAGAACCATTTGCTTTTGGACTTGGTCCCACTCCAAAGAAATTTTTGGCATATGGAATCCAATTGTTTCAAAATTCCCACTGACATATTCAAAATAGATGACACACAAATTGGTAAAGTTTGTAGAACATCTATTACCAAGGTCATACAACCTCCTGTTAAAAGTCACCTATTCATCCATTTCTGCATTTTATTTGCGGGTTTCTTAATCAACCACTGCCAATCCTTGTTTTGCTTAGCTGCCAAAGGAATTCCCAAATATTGTGGTGGCAAAGAGCCCTTTCTAAATTTAAGAATATCCAAAATCTGCCTTTCTTGCCTTAGAGAACAATGAAAAAAGATGTTAGATTTACCTTCATTAATCAATTGTCTTGTGGCTCTAGTGAACAACTAAAGACTGTTATGCATACAAGTAGCCTCCGAACCAATAGCCTTACCGAGAAGTGTAGAATCATCCACAAATTGTAGATGTGACAGAGGTTTAGCTCCTCTGGCGAGTTGAATTCCTCCTATCCTTTTATCCTAACAAGCTTTAGTCAACAATCTTCCCAGGACATTCAGCAAAGAAAATAAATAGGAAAGGAGAAAGGGGGTCACCCTGTTGAATCCCCTAGAGGCTGAAAAGATCCTAGATGGGCTGCCATTAATCAAAACAAAATAAGACACTGAGGATAAACAAGCATGAACCCACGCTATCCATTTTGAATAGAAACCAAATTTTGCCAACACCTGACACAAAAAACTCCAATCCACTCGATCATAGCTTTTCGAAAGATCAAGCCTGATGATAGCTTTTCGAAAGATCAAGCCTGATGAACATTGAAGGTGATTTCTATATATCCATAAGAGTGAAGAGCTTCCTACGCAAGAACTATCTCATCATGGATTTGCCTTCCCAGCACAAATCCTCCATTGTCTAGAGATATAAGTTTATGCAAGAGAGGCTTCAACCGATCTACCATAAGTTTTGTTATGATTTTATACAGCACATTACATAAAGTAATGGGTCGAAATCCCATTATGTCTTCTACCTCTGTAGCTTTAGGGATCAAAGCAATAAAGGTTTTATTAATTTCTTTTAACATGGTTTTCGCAGAGCGTGCCTCTTCCACAACCT
The DNA here is from genome assembly GCA_019776745.2 of Taxus chinensis. Classification (NCBI taxonomy): domain Eukaryota; kingdom Viridiplantae; phylum Streptophyta; class Pinopsida; order Cupressales; family Taxaceae; genus Taxus; species Taxus chinensis. The sequence continues at coordinate 657,677,478 of CM034146.1, forward strand.
GCAAAAGCTCCATTTTCAAAATATCCAAAAAATTTTGATAAAATTCAATAGGGAACCCATCAGGATCTGGTGTTTTTCCTTTTTTCATACTAAACACCACCATTTTTAATTCACTTTCCAAAATTGGAGATGTGAGCTGCTCATTGTCCTAAATAGAAAGAACTTGTGGGATATGGGCAAGCACCTGTATTTGGACTGAATCATCTAGACACTGAGCGAAAATAACTTAAGAGAAATAATCTTGTGCTAGCTGCTGCAATCGTTCCCATGAGTACTCTAACTTTCCTTCAGCTGTTTTTAGAAAATTAATATAATTATTAGCTCTTCTAGCCAACAGAGATTTGTGAAAAAAAACAGTATTTTTATCCTCTGCTATGAGCCACAAAACTCTGGATTTCTGCTGCCAAAGAATCTCTTCACGTTTCTCCCATTCATGCAAGTCAGCCTTTAGATAGATTTCTTTTTTTTTTTTTGCTAAATCAACAGTGGTCTCATTGAGTTCTTCCAACTATTTAATTGAGTTGCTTTTTCTCCTGATGTAATCAGTTGTTGCTTTTTCTCCTTGATGTAATCAGTTGTTGCTTTTTCTCCTTGACAAAGGAATACATGAGCGTCCAATACCGTGGCTTGCCCTCTATCCACTATTGGTGCATAAGATTGGTAATATTCTAATGATGCAGCCACATTAACTGAAATCTAAATGGGGAATAACGAGGGTAGGCTCTCCCAATGTCCAGACTTATAGGCCAATGATCAAACCCAATATTGTTGAGGATATGAGCCTTAGGAACGTACGCTTTGTCCAACCAACCTTCAGAGAGCAAGAATCTATCCAAACATTCTAGAATACAATTTTGTCCTTGTCGTTTGTTAGACCAAGTCATTGTTACATCCACCTTTCCATATTATGCTAGCTAGCATCAAGCACAGTCAATCCACCATGCTTTTCATTCAGGTCGAGGATAGTATTAAAATCTCCTACTATCAGCACTGGAACAATCAGGAAAGGAATGAATCATAGATGTTGTATGATGCCATTGTGCTAGTTTTTCTTCCATGGTAAAAGGGGCATAAACATTGAGGAAGAGGCTCTGGTGAGCATCCTCTCAAGAATACACTAGTGGGAGCAAAACACCCTTGCTTCCACAAGAATTAACTGTAACCTTTTTCGGATCCCATAGACAAGCTACCCCACCAAAAACACCCTCAGAACTAAGAGAGATTCCCTGAGCTTGAGACCAAATCTTGTCTGCTTGTACATTCATTAACTCAATGGAAGCTTTAGTTTCCTGGACAAAAACCATTTGAGGCTTATTAGTTTGAATCATTCTTCAAATTCTCATTAATCTTGGATGGGCTACCTTTAAGCCCTCTGACACTCAATGTAATAATCTTCATTGGGAAAATTGATTAAAAATGTGGGATAAATCCCTTACTTTGCATGTAGAGGTCAACTGTTGACCTTCCTTTTGTAGATTAACCTGAGTAGGTTTTCTTCCTACCTTCACATTTGTATCCGTCTTTATCTTTTTACTCTTTTCCTGGATGACTTCTAATGGTAAGTCTCCTTGTTGTCCTTCACCACAATTACGCATGAGCACCAAAGGAATAGCTTCACCTGTTTGACCTCCTTCCTAAAAATTGTTGGACTTGAATTGCTCCTGAAATTTGGTTTTCCTTTATAGCTTTTTAATGATTTATAGGCCTCCTACATAACATTTGTTGCAAGGATCATAACAACCCTGGTTGAAACCTATTGTAGCTTTCTTCCCCTCTTGAGAGCCATGTGTTGGCATTTGAGTTTCTAGTACTTGGGGATTCTATAGGATCTTCATTATCTATATCATCATTGTCCTGTTGAAGGCTAGCAAATCTATTGACATTGGAACCAACCAAGTTGGATGTTACCTGATTCTTCGTTGTTTTCTTTTTCTTCGGGATGATAAATTCCTCTTGTTTGGGTTATGCTTCAAGAGTGGATCAGGAACTCGTTAAGGACAATCCTTCACCAAATGGTCGTACTCATGACATATTCTGTAGCGAAACGGAATATTTTCATAATCAACTACTTGTTCCCATTTCTCATCATCCACCTCTAAGGAGATCTTACTTGGTAACAAATTTTTCAGATCCATCAAAACATAGATGTGGGCATAAATCATTTGTTCCAGGTGGATCGAACTATCCGATTGTCATCATATATGTGCCCAGAGTATTGCCTACTATTGTAAACACCACATTATTTCAATATTTTGTTGATAAACCAAATAATCGCACCCATACCAAAAGCGACTAAAGACAAATTTTCATCCGCCTTGAGCATGGTGTGCCAAGGTTTCATGAAAAATCTCGCTCTACCGTAAAACCAAGCCCCTCCTTGAAAGATTTTTTCTCCATCTTCCGCACTCATAAAAAAAAAACTAAAAAATATACATTAGGGTACACATAAATGAAGAATTCACCTACAGTGTGCCAAGTTTTCCTTGTCCAATCTTTAAAGGCTGGAAGAGGATGACAAACCCCTAGAAATTGAACAATTAGACCCTTTTGTTCCAATTCATCTACACCACTTTGAATATTTGATTGTTGCAATTTCACTACAAGTGAGTCATCCACAACCTTCATACATCCATTCGCATTTTTCCTCAGATCCTCTTTGGGCATTCAAAGATGTCGTGTTGGGGACATTCCAACAATTGCAGGTAAAGAGAGTTGATAATTAAGGCATAAATAACTGCTACCTTAAAAAATGAGCTACTCCATAAAAGAGTCAAACAATGTGTTACTAAAGGGAGAGACTTCTATCAACGAGGGAAGCACTTACTTCCAAATTATCAAGTCATTTTGGTGTTGGCAAGACCAGGACTTACAATGGTATGTGTATTAGCCAAATCTAAATGGAATAATAGCATTTAGTAGAGTATATAAGTTTTGTCGTATAATCAAGCCTAGAGCTATGAAAGAAGGATTGTATATGTCCCTATCAATACCTACTAGATCATGGATTTTGTAGGAGGCCCACCAACTTTTAAACATGGTCATGACTATCAATATGTTATAGAAGTAAACAAAAAAACTGGTTGCATGTAAGGACATAAAAGGGCATGAAGCAGCTGAACCGTTATTTTTCTGATGTTTGGGTGCATTTTGGATCTTGTTGTTTCAAAAAGAGCCGAGATTTTTTGGAAATTTTTGAACCACCTTTCGGCACAAGATGGAGAGCAAACTCCAAAAAAGTACGTTGTGTACAGAAAACAAAATTTGTAAATAGGAATTTGGTACATTTGCTAAGTGATTACAACAAGTGTCCAAAGACTTGGGATAAGTCTTTTGTATATATGCTTGACTCATACAAGAGTGCAGCACACACATACACAAAGAAGTCATCTTTTGAAGCATGTTTTGGTTATCTACTAATGCATTGGATGTTGCAATGGAATAAGTAGTGGAAGGGCAAGATTCAAAAGTGACTAGAATAACAAAGTTCATTGAAATGATTGTGTAAATACATCCCAAAAAGAAAGAGCAATTGGAGAAGTCTCAAGCCAAGTACAAGGCTAGACATGACCAGCAACATGAAGAGCATATGCTCAAAGAGGGAGATAATGTATGGTTGTACTTGAGTACAAACATTTCAAGGCAAACTAGGAATCTCAAACCTTTGATATATGGACCATTCACCATTTGGGGGCAAGTGTAAATGCTTTCGAACTTGATCTTCCCCATTTCATTGGAAAAGTACTCATTAGTAAACAATGATAACTTGCACTAACACGAGCCATCCATGTTAGACAAAGAAAGACTATCAACTAATGCCCCCTTTGGAAGACTTGTGTCCTAAATGAATAAGGAGAGTTGGAAGAGGATAGTGTTAGCGGAAAATCAGAGAAACTGGCAAGGGACCACCACATCTCCTCCCTCTTAAGCTTTTGGGGGCCCAAAAGCCTTTCAAAAAGGAGGCATGATCCATAGTGATCAGGGAAACCAATCTACTTGATCATCCAAGCAAACCAAACCCAAATTCAATCAATTGTAGGGCTTCAAAAACACTATTTCTCGTAACATGGTGAAACTTCCGCTTTATGCAGAGCAGCAGTGGCGTAACCATTGAGGCAGTAACATACTACCAACATCTACAGAGCGGCAATTTCAATGGTTAAGCAACTGTGGCTCTGCAGTAAACCAAAGTTTCAAACAATGTGACAGTACAAGGCTAAATACAGTAGGAGATGACGCTGTTTTAGTTTCCAAGGCTTTTGGGATTCTTTAGTACACAAAAGGACATCTCTAGGCATGAAAAATACAATGCACAAGATTCAGGAGAATGATCGATGTCTAGAATTGGTGTTCAGTTGGTTGTAGAAGTATTGGAGTGAAGGAACGAAGAGAAGTTGAGCAAGATAGGACTGTTTAACTTGCTCTAATACACTTTGAAATCCATCTTTGGCCACAATAAGATAGAACGCTGGCCAATTGCCACTTCCAACTGTTTTTCCCCATCGTTAGGGTTTTCCAAACCAAAAAACTTGTCTTTGTGGTTTCCATGCTTTATCTTTGTTGTTCATGTCATTAACATTCATGTTCCAGTACTTTTATGTTTCCAATAGAAAACTACACTAATTCTATGCTTCACCAAGCAATCAGAACGGTCGTTTTGAAGTAAATCCAAAGTAGAATAACATATTGTGATTCTGTGAATTATATTCAATAATAGGGCTAACAGTTTACAGATCAAATAAACTGACCAGCCAATGTAGAAAATGTCATTCAAGCCATAGATAACAAATCAGTTATTTGCAGAGATTCTCACAAAGTTGGGTCTTGCATTCACATTTTCTTAGCAGAAAAATTAAATATTCAAAGATTTATATTTTCAGAGTCCATGAAATGCTAAAAAGGGCTTTTGGATAAACTGTGTGATAACAGCCTATCCAAAAGCCCTTTTTAGCACATTATATATTGTTAGCAAGTATTGGAGATAACAATCACATTCTAACACAAAAAAAAACTCATCACTCAAGAAAATGTATCATTAGATTAACTACTAACTCTCAAGGAAATATATCATTAGATTCATGGTCTGCAAAATAGACAAAAAATTAGTCTTATCATGCACGGAAAGCAAGTTGCAAAAACTGCAATGAGCTCCTGAATAGATGGATGGAATAAGTACCACCATCACACTCGACATTCAGGATTTAACACTCAAATGTCACTAAATTTCCAAAACCAATAAAAGATTGCAACCCTCATCTATTTCATCAAAAATTTTGGGAAAATATGGCCCTTCTGAAAGCACGATGATTGGCACTCACGGGGAATGAATTCAAAATCCCCATAAAGTCGTCAAAATTCCATTCCTTCAGCCTTTATTCAATGCCAGCATATCATCGATACCTACTTAACCTTCTGGTATATAGCATGGATGTGCCATGAATATCTAAAGAACAACTTTTGATGTACTATCACCAAGTATACTAACTGCAAATCCCTTATTTCAACCAATTGTGTTCAGAAACCTGAATGGGCATACTTAAGTGCCTTGATCTCTAAGAATGGAATGCGCGTATTACTTTAGCATTTAACCTCAATCTCAAGTCAAAGTAATTCACAAAGCCTTTTGAAAATAGTCTGCAATTGCATTAGCCACTGCACCATACCAAGCTGCTGCTGCTTTTGCTCCAGGGTCTGGAACAGATGAAAGAATATCACTTGGTACATATGCAGCACGGCCAGCCTAGAAAAAAAAATGATGAACATGAGATAGTTATTACACACATTCAATTCCCAATCAGATTTTATGCAAACGTAGCCATTCTATATTTCAGCAATAAAATCTCATGATGTGTAGCAATGCCAACAAGATAAAAGTTAGGCAAACCAATGCTTCTGCACGTAAGAACAATGAATTGAGAATCAAACAGCATATTATGTCTCCAAAATGTTTTAACATATTGCAAGGCATCTAGGAAGAACTATAGAATATCTAGACTATTCTAATAAAACAAAGACTGTTTCTATCATACCATGTTCCATCTAAAATATTAACACAGAATATGATTTGATAAGACACCAGTAGGGAGTTAAATTGACATGCATGAATCCCTTTCAGTTTATTTTACAAATCAGTAATCACCCATATCCAATTCTGTTAAGAACATATATGAGATGCAGGTTGTGTATTTGAATACAATGCAGCAGGTTGATAAAGGGATAACTGTGAGAATATCTGGATGAGCAAGATTCCTCGAAAGAAAACCCTCAACGACCTTTAGATCTTCAAAAATAGTGAATGAAGGATTTTAAGTACTTACTGCTCCAATTTTGCCCTTTTTTTCTAGTTATCATCTCATATTCAAAAATAAGTTGGTGATTGTGCAAATAAGCAGTCTCCAGATCAATCATGAAGTTGTAGGACCAGAATTATAATAAGTATGTGCCCATGGAGTAACTACAGAATCGGACAAGCAGCATGGGAAGTAGCTGTAACAGTACCACATAGCATACAAACCCTAATTAGATGTGTTTTAACAGTGAGGCTGTGACCGAGATGAAACTGTATGTCCTCAGGTTGCAGAGCACATTGATGTCCACAGGAGTTCTGCACAGCACAATTTTGTTTGAGATCAAACAATTCTCATCTTCGTCCATGGCCCTAGCAAGATCGAACAATTAAAATTGCTGGTCTGAGATCAAGTCTATCTTTATGCCTTGCAGCTGTCCCTTACCATGCTGCTTCTCCAGGAAGGCAGGCAAGTAGGAGCCTCAACTTTCTATGCATTGGCCATGAATTTTCCTGTGCATGATCGCAGGTCTGCCATGGGAGAACAATGATTTATACCAGCAAAAACTCTTCATAGAGGATATGGACCCCAGGGAAAGAATTTCAAATGATTTAATCCCCTTTGATCTTGACAGATAAGCTGGCTAGAACTTAGACGGGCTTCTGTGGAGGCTGCATTGAATAGCAGCCCTTGGCATGCGGTGAGCAATCTGGAGCCCAGGGGTTATCCGAGGGACAAAGCACCAAAACAAGGGATGTATTTTGTGAGCAAAAACACTTCAGATTGCTTCTTGTGAACAATAATCAGAGTAGCATGACAAAGAGACAAACACACACTTTCAAAGAATGAAAGATCCCTGGATGGATCCTCCTTACACTCTAATGATTTTTTATCAAACAAAAACAGCAAATACAGATTTATGTGTATTTTATGTCAATGTCCCTAGTGCAGATCTGGAAAGTGCGACTAGGGTTTAGGAGAGATATCAATGTAATTCACACCCAATAAAATTACTTCTGATTTCTAATGACTGCCCAGATATTTGGGACTGAATTACACAGAAAAACTGAACTTATTACAATCAAAAATGGCCCAGAAAATCAGATCTGAAGTCTGTTATTATTCAGATTGAAAATCTTCAAAATACTCTTCAGAAAATGATAAAAAGTACAGCGATCAGTTAACAGTATGATGGCAATCACTTGACAAATATTTTAGGATAAAAATACCTCTGAATTCGCTGCCAAACTGCTTACAATGGGCCGACCCAACTGCTGGTTGAAAATCACTGAAAAACACCTTCAAATCTCCTCATAAACACGGCTAAACTGAACCTGGAAATCTGATGAATAACGCTGGGAATTTCTGAGTGAAATCCCCTCTCAATCCCCTGGGGTTTTCGTCCACAAGAGATAAATTCACAAGGGTTTTCGTCCTTGGAATTTCTAATAAAAGCTCAGAGCTCTTAACAATGCAAAAGATGATAATAAAAATCTGGATGCTCTCATACAAGTCGACTTATTTATTTAAAGGGAGATCAGCCCAACTACCACCTTCAAGTCGGCCAATCAAATTGTTTCATTCCCCTATGCTGGTCACATTTTCCTTTTTTTGGCTAATTGGCACGTTTTCCCAAAAATGCCTCCCAAGGCAAGTCGCACTTTCTCCTTTCTAATACAATTACTTTTAATTGTATTTTGACATTTTAATTTATTATTAAACTTTATCATTTATTATATGTGCTTTTCATAATATTAATATTTTTTTGAAACAATAGCACAATATAATAAAATAATAAAGTTATGTCACCCTTAAAAACTTCCCCTTGGCCGTCGGGTAGACATAAAGGGCCAAAGGTCTTCATCCAAGCTTATGCGGACAGAGGGGACATTACAAAGAAACTGTGATAACAGAATTTAGTACACACGGAATCCATGAGATATAACTCAACAAACCCAGAAACGGACTCCAAAACAAGAGTACCATGACAAAGAGGATAAACAGGGACCCTTTTCAAGGCAACCAATAAAACAACATATGAGAACTGTAATAGCAGATTTTAGTAATTATTAAATCTGCAAGTTCTCCACAGAATCCACAGATCAGAAGTATGACTCAACAAAACTAAAACAACTCCAAAACTAAAAGCCTTGCCTCAATGAATAACAACATATTTGTACAAATCTAAGGGATGAAGATGACGTTGGATGGTTACAAGATGAGCCACCATTAGTCTTCTGTAGTTTCGGCTTTCAGGCTACCATTTTCTGGCAGCAATGGGGAGCATCTAATTCACTACTGGGACTGTTGGCCCCTAGTGGAAAGTAGGAACAAAAAATATGTTCAGTGGTATCATCCATGAGTAATTGAGGGGGTATGATAAAGCCAATGGTTGTTGGTGCACATAATTTGACGATCGCATTGTGTTGAAGCACCGGGATCAATTTGTGTGCTCTCTGAACCAGTAAGGTGGTTTGCAGATGAGTTCATGCCCCTAGCAACTTAAAATGCGTAAATTTAGGTATGATTTAACTTCCTTTGGACTTGACAACATAATTTGGCTAGGGCTTCATTAGGGGAAAATAAGGCAAAATAAGGGTCTCCTAACAAATCCTAGAAATAAGGAAGTTGTTTTCCATTTGCAAATTAAATTGATAAAGAGAAAACTAAATAACCTAACTACACAAGTTAAGTGGGACCTCTGATTTAAAACTCGGTATTTTTCACCAAGTACTCTAGAGAAATCACGAGTCACGCCTGAAACAAGTAAATGTTGGGAAACTCACGAGCCCAGTCAACCCAAGAAACTCGTCGAGTTTCACAGAGTAATTTTTGGCTGCCAAAAAAAAAGTGTAGGTCAGAAAAAAGGGATTGTATCCCAAAAACAGAGCCATGTCTGTGCCTTTCCTCTAAAAATATAGTGATCCAATGAATGTGATTGATTGGCTGTTGGCACTGACAATGGTCCATTGGAGCTAGGTTTTTCTAAAATATCAAGTAATACAAATAGCATGTACTCAGGAAAAACATTGACTTTTAAAATAGAGCATACAATTAGAAAAACATTACTAATTAAAGTCTGATTATCAATGATATTATGATTCAAGACAATGTTTTTGGTAGATCTAGAATTTCTAGTTTCTACTGTCTAGCAACTACTTTGATTAGCACTAATATGTAGGCCCCAAGGTTTTCATATTCAATTTCTTGAATCTTCTACTTCCTCCTTTGATAAGCAGCTAGAGTTTTCATCTAATCTTTTGGTTTCTTTGGTTTTATAAGGTTTCAGCTTGTTTGAGAATGGCATCAACATCTTGGTTCAACAGCATGTAGTAAGCTTAAGTCTACTGGCCCTTCATGGAAGCATTGTGAACCGGCAACAAAGGTTAATTGTGTAATATGCAAGTATTGAGCAATGAAGATAAGGAGGTGTTAATCACCTCAAATACCACATCATACAAATATCAAGGAAAGACGTAGTAGTGTGCACACAAGCACCACTTGAGGCTCAAGGATGGTTGCTTACCTTGTGAGTTATGCAAAGAAAAAAAGAAAAAAAGAAAATGAAAACCGACGCACTTACAGCCCTAGTGAATAGGAGGGCAATGAAGGATGATTATGACATTGAGGCCGTTTCTATTGCCCCAACTCCAAGAGTCGACAGGGGATGGGGCTCATCTATTGGAGATAATTCGGGTTCCTTTTTTGTTCCTCAGAGTAGTCCTAGGGCATAACCTTCACTTGAAGGTACCAATTGCAACCAAGAAGTGCACAATGAAGCAAGGATAGCTAGAGCAAACTTTTGGTACTACAAAATCCACTCTATGTGGCAAAACGCCCATATTGTGAGAGTTTGGTCAATGCATTTACCGTTGTTGAAAATGGGTAGAAGGCTCCAACTCCTCGTAATTTAATTGGCTCGTTGTTGGAGGATTCTATCAAACATAAGTAGTCTATTTAGAAAAGCAAAACAAAGTATAGCAAAAGGACTGCAACATTGTCTTATGGGTGGATGGATGGGAATAACCACTCATTTATTAACTTTCTAGTGGCTTCAAGTGAGTAATTAGTCATCTTAAAGTCAATTGATGCCTCCCACCAAGTGAAAAATGCAAACATTTTGTATAATATGTTGGATGATGTGGTGGTGGAAGTGGATGTGGATATGTCGGATGATGTGGTTGTGGAGGTGGACGTGGATATGTCGGATGATGTGGTGGTGGAGGCTGATGTGAATAATGTAACAGTAGGGAGACTTCGTAAGAAGATGCATCCTACACCTTTTTGGACCCCTTGTGCAGCTCATTGCATTGATCTCCTACTTGAAGATATAGGAAAGATGCAATGGGTGAAAAATGTGTTTGAAAAGACGAGAAATGTCACAAAGTTCATCTACAATCACCTTTGGGTGCTAAACTTGATGAGAGAGCACACCAATGGAAAAGAGCTTAAGCGATCGAAAATCACACGATTTACCACAATTTTCATCACATTGCAAAGCATTTCAACCTCCCTAACATCTCTTAACAGATGTTTGTGAGTCACCAATAGTTGGAATCTCCCTAGTAGAAAGGATCATAAAAACCATTTTTGATGATGTGTTTGCAAAGCACGCGAAAAAAATCCTTATCGTTACCTTGACCTTAGCTTTTTTTTAAGTATCACTTATTTGTTAAAAAAATGGTTTAAAGTTCTCTCAATTTTGATTTTAAAATTGTGCATTATTTTGTTTCATGTGTTAGAGCCTTCGATTAGAGCTCTATAGTTTGTGGATGGGAAGAAGAACCCAATGGATTATTTGTATGAGGCCATGGACATGGACAAGGAGTGCACTGGCTAAAAGTGTGGTTGATCAATGCGAAGAAAAGTTGAAACCATACGTAACCACAGAAATGATAGCTAAATTATACAAGAACTCTTAGAAAAAGGACAACAAAGAACCTTGGGAGCCAAACCACAGTTGTCTAGGCAAATGACATGGGGAAGTCTTCTTAGATGAAGAACCAAAAAAAGAGTTACATACAATACAGCCTACAAAGGTCAAGGGAGAATTTGTGTTAGTGCAGCATGAGAAAGAAGAGAAATCAAAGTTGCAAGAAACTGAAAGGAAGCAAATCATGGAGGAACATGCACCAGCCTTCGAATTTCCAAAAGGTGGGCTCCTTGTTGGCAGTCTAAGGTATGGAAATGATGATACTTTTCCTACTTTGGATGTTGAATTATCTTTTGATATGATTCTAGTAACAAAGTTTGTGACAATCACAAGGAATGAGATCTAGGTGAAGTGCTTAGACATGAAACAATTGTTTTATCAAACAATAAACTTGATTTCCAGCTTGCTGAAATTTTCAATTCATCATCTCATCTTGAAGAAGTTACAAGCATGCATAGGAGATCTCTTGATGAAAAGCATAAGAATAACAAGGAAGCACTGCATCATCATGATAAATATTATTTTCAGGTAAGTTGGCGAGTGTTGTCAGGTAGGTTAGGAATAAATTTTTAGTGGGTGATTGAAAAGGAAGAAATTTCTGAATCTATAGATATCATTTCAGCACTTTCCTTCTCTTTTGGTGAGGAGATTTCAATATTACAGTTGCTATCCAATATACAGATTTCTGATTTCGGGAGAATCAGAGTGTGAGTTATAGTTTTCAGTTTTATACAATTGTAATTTTACAAAAAATTGGGATCCAGGATTTTATTTGATGAAGAATGAAATGTTTGCAGATTTTAGTTGTATCAGAATGCGAAAACATGGTGGAGCATTCTTCAAGTTTATTTGGGATCCTGGTATTGGCATACATAGTCAGCATTGCTTGAGGACAAGCAATTTTTGGGAAGGGAGGATTGTAATGAACACGAGCCCACCATGAAACCCTTTCTGCCCTAGATGATCTCTCGGGGGCTTAAAGGGAAATGCAAAGGAAGTAGTTTATCGTTATATTTTTAAGTGGCTTTATTAACACTTGTGATATTTATTAAAAAAAACAACTTTAAGTCGTAACAATTAATTAGAAGGGAGACTTTCTATTATTAAAGTGACTTTGTGATAAAGTGTATTCATAAAAATAAAATAGAATTAAGGAAGTTACTTTATAAATAAAAAATCACTTTTAGTCTCACATGGAGCACCTAACTTGGAAAAAGGCAAGGAAAGGTTATAAGGCTTGCATCAAATCTTGTAAGGACGAAAACCCTTAAGAAGGAGCTTTGAGGACAAAAACCTCCAAGGTTTAATGGTTGGGGAACGAAAACTTCTAACTTTGTGAGGTGGATCCACCCAAGATTCACTATTGTGCTACAGTTCAAAATTTCAGTTTTTGGAAGGTTGTTTTTCATATCTAGGGCACGTTTTGGGGCTGTTTTCAAATTTATTACAGCTAGGGCATCATCTACAGGTCTGATTTTCAGGGTTGTTTTGTGTGTGGGTCAACCAACAATCAGTTGAGATTCACTTGTGACAGTTTTGGGTTCTATTTGGCAACCATTTTCATGGCTTTCACATCCATTTCCAATTTGATCTACACATTTGGAGATTTCGGGATCATTTTTGGGGGTCTTCCCATGGGTGGAAAAATCTATGGTTTGCTTTAATTGATAGCTGCTATTTTTGTGATCAATTTTGAGCTATCATTTGCATTGTCACTCCAAGTATTCCGGGAGATGAAATTTTGAAGTTTCAGCTATTTCCAGGTCTGAAATAAATTAAAATAAATTTGTATCCTTGTTAGAAAAAATATTTTCTTCTATGTTGATGTTAATAGAGATCTCCTAGATGTTTTAAGCCTTCTAGGTATTGTAGTTTGTGAGTATTTTGATAAATAAAATGAATGTATTTTTTTGGTAAGGTTTTTAAATAAAAATCAAACTGTTGTCTTTTTTTTATAAGGGTTCCCTAGGAAATCCAGATTTCTTTATTTTATGCCTTAAGGGGACACTACACAAAAGATAAATTGTTGAGGTAAATACCACATAAAGTCATTCCTAAATAATAATGCAATAGCAAAGTGGATGACAGAGCTGGACCAAAATATTAATTATTAATTAAAACCAATCTAGGTGAAACCTTAGCTTACATTTAAGTCTTTTGTCTTCTTAATTTGTTGAAAATGGGATGCCATGATTCATGAATACCAAGGTCAATGTCTCTATTAAGATTCTCTAGTGCTTTTTCAATTTCAATAGTTTCTCTAACCTTTCTTTTCTAATAATCCGCCACAATAATTTTTGCTTTATCAATGCAAATATGGTGTTTCATGAAGTGGGTATGCTCAGCAAAGGTGGAGCTTTCTAGCAGTGAATTATGCATGTCATTCGTGTGTTCCTCGAGTCTTGCTTGAAGGGACCAACCAGTTTCACCTATATAGGGTTTGCGGCAATAACAATTGATGATGTAAACACGATTTTGTGATTTAGGATTTAATGGATCTTTACCGAAGTCTAAAGATGTGTGACGGGTGTTGTGAGGTTTAAAATTTGTTTGCATGCCTGCCTTCCCCACTATCCTTGTCAATTTTTAGGATAATCCTTTTATATAGGCAATGGTAATCCTTGCATCTAAATTCTCATTATGTTCTCTTTTCCTTTTTACAATTGCTTTAGGGAATGCTCTTTCAATCTCCTAACGTTTATAACCATTGACCTTCAACACCCCAAAGAGATGTTCTTTTTCCTGCAATAGGTGATCTTTATCTGAGATTCTAACAGCCTTGTTTGCGAGAGTGTAAAGTACAAAAATCTTATGGCATGGATAGAGATGTGAGTTAGCTTGGAGATAAAGATTGGTGTGGGTTTTCTTTCTGTGAACCCCATGACATAAGGTGGCATTAGGTCATTTTGAGATAAGAACGTAAGGAGGGGTAAGTTGCCACCTTCTTCTTTCTCCAAGGTAAACTAGATTTGCTTTCCGTGGGACCATTTTGCATTGGTGTCGTCAACAAATCTATCCCACCACTTTGGTTTGAGTGGGAATGAATTAAGCACCTTAGTCTCAAAATGCTCCATGAAAAGATTAGCAACAATGGGAGACAAAGGAGAACACATGGCAATGCCTTCAGTGTGTTTATAGATGTTGCCTCTAAAGGTGAAGAATGTAGACCCTAAGCATAATTCCACCAAATCCACAATTTGCAGCTTTGTAATGTTACGGATGATCCTCGTGGTTTCATCAAGGGGTATTTTTGTAAATAGAGAGAGCACATCAAAGCTGACTAAAATATCATGATCATTAACCCTTCTATCTTTGACTTTACAAACAAAATGTTCCGCATTTTTTATAAAGGAAGATGAATTGCCCACTAAATGTTTCAATATACCTACTAAATATTTTGCAAGATTCTATGTGGGAGAGTTTCTAGTGTTGACGGAAGGCCTAAGAGGGATCTTTATGAATTTTTTGGCGCACCATATATTCAAGGGGTAATGGGAGATTGGGGTAAAAGCCAAAACTTGTTTTTGTCACTGATAGGTAGGTTCTTGATTGCTTTGGAGACCTCATTAACCACTCTCTTCAAGGGGTTCTTCAAGATTTTTCTATAACTCCCACTTCTGTTCAAGTGTTCAAGCATTTTGGCATCATAGTCCGATTTGTCCAACTGTATCGTAGTATTACCCTTTTCAGCTTTGAAAATGACGATATCCTTGTTTCTTTTAAGATTTATAAGGGCAATCTTTTCCTCTTTTGAAATATTACCTTTGGGTGTACGTGTCTTTTTAAGCCAGTAGAGAATTCTGCTCTGAGTTCCTCAGCCGCCACCGAGTCCAACCTTTTAACACCAACCTCAATCCTCGTCATGAAGTCTTCATACGGAATTTTGGAAGGGGTTATGGAAAAGCCAAGACCACGACATAAAATTCACTTAGTGGGACTATTTAAGATAATTATAGAGAGGTTAAGGACGTTTTTATCAATTATCTTTTTAATGTCATCTTGCTTTAGGGAGTTTATATGGGGGTGAGAGCTTATAGTGGTGGTATTATTTTTCCTTGGTCTTAGGTTATAGCCAATTTGATTAAAATTTGGCAGCATATCACAAGGAGACACAACCACGCCATTTGGAGCTTGCTGGAAAGTTGTAAACACATCCACACTATGCATAGAAGCATTTTTGAAAGAGTTTGGTTCATTCTTAATCTGGACATTGTTATTGATAATGGAGTCATGACACAATTCTCTATCTCCACGTTTTGATAGTTGTCAGGATCTGAGCACAGGTCAGAATAACATACCAATGGACGTGAGTATATGCTGGGCGAGAAATTGAATGTGGAATTGAAGGAGCAAGTAGAGGGCAGGCAGTAACCATCTCTTTTTACGTCTGGTATAAATTATTAAATTCCTTCGTTTGTCTCTCCATGGTTTTTTGCTATTCCAGCTCTTCTTCAACCACAATGCAGCCATCAATGTGAGACAAGATGTCTTTTTTAATAATCTGAGCTAATTTTAGACGGAGATTGAGAGCACGTTCTGACATATTGATTAGGCCTTTCCTGGTTCTGTGGATTTTGTTTTTAATTATTCCAAGGCTTGTATGGTGAAACAATTTATTATTTTTATTCATAAGATGATGTGAAATGTAAGCAAAGATGGGAATGATTTTGCAAGCCCTGCACCTTTTGAGGAAAGCCAGTGCTGCAATATCTCTGGACAATTTCAGTTTTAGCTTTGCTGAAGGAGATTCAACTCTTTATAGACTCCAATGTTTCGGGTACTCTGTGTACCCATTTTCAGGGAGCAAAAGATAAATTGTTGAAGTAAATACAGCATAAAGTCATCCTTAAATAATAATACAATAGCAAAGTGGATGACAAGTCGTCTGAACCAAAATATTGATTATTAATTATAACCAACCTAGGTGAAACCTTAGCTTACATTTAAATCTTTTGTCTTCTTAATTTGTTCAAAATGGGATGCCATGATTCACTGATACCAAGGCCACTGTCTCTATTAAGATTCTCAGGTCTTTTTTCAATTTCAATAGTTTCTCTGAACTTTCTTTTCCAATAATCCTCCTCCTTCACAATAATTTTTGCCTCATCAATGCAAATATGGTGTTTCGTGAAGTGGGTATGTTCAGCAAGGGCGGAGCTTTCTAGCCGTGAATTATGCATGCCATTTGTGAGTTCCTTGAGTCTTGCTTGAAGGGACCGGCCAGTTTCCCCTACATATTAATTGAAGCATTGGAAATGTGCATTTATACAATTTATATCCTTTGTTGTGATTGAACTAAAGTAAAAGTCTTGATTGGACTGTTTGGAACGAGGGAGATTGTTTATGTCCTGAAATAAACGGAATGATAAGTCATGTTGCAAAAATGGCATTAAGGGCTGTGTAGATTAAATGAAAATGAAATCTACAGTGTCTGATCTGTCCAAGTTGTTCTCTTGCTCATCTTAGGGATGGTAAGCCTTAACTCATTGTTTTGTTATGGAACTCTTATTTTGCTCCACTTTGCTTTGGCTTGTCCATCAATCAGTCAGGGTGTCTTTTCTTCAGTTATTTCTGTGTCTATCAGCACTCTGATTACCCATCTCGTGATAATATTTAACACCGTTATATGTGTTATCCATTTGGTCCTTCCCCCTAGGCCCCAGATCACTTCTATGGAGGCTGCACTGAATAACAGATCTTGAAGCACAATAAATGTACTGTCAAAACCAGTAAACTAATGTGGATGGCTGCATGCTACTCAAGAGATAGTAAAAGAAAATCTCTTGAAACCACTGTCAAAGTATGTATTTCTAGTGAACAACCAGTTTATAACTCCAAATGTAGGATTGGGCAAGTGTTTGCCAGCTTCCAGATAGTGTATAACAAGAAGGCAATAAACTCTCAATGTGGATTGCACAACACCATGGAAGAAACCTAAGTGGAGTCCCCAATGCACAACATGTAAATCCATTATACTGTTGACACAACATGCCATGTGAGCCATATAAAGAAATAGAATGTCCCCTTTGCTGTCCCTAACCACCTTCACCGAGTGGTTTGTTTGAGCAATTGAATTTAAGGAATGGAAAGTGCATGGGGAAGTGCAAGAGGTGGCAGCCCTAAACCTGAAGAGTGTGAATGTAAGTATTTAATGTTTATCTTTTATTCCTTTGATCTTGAAGAATTTGTTTATTTTCATGGAGTTTCCCAATTTTTTGCAGGCAGAACTCCCTGGACAGCACTGACAACATTTTCTTATTCATGGCTTCTTGATATCTGTTTTTTCTATGATTTTGTTTCTTTTCAACTGTTCTCTTTATTTTTAGCTTCATCAAGTGGATAGTCTTCTTTAAAGAGTTGGTGACACCACTGGAGAAGATGTTGTAGCATCTGTGCTCACGTTGCAACAGAATTTGCTAGATTATGCACCTATTTGTGTCAATATTGATCTTGAAGAACAGTTACTTTGGTGTCAATATTGATCACTAGAAATAGGGGCATGAGACACTCTAAGGATGTACGAGGGGTATTCGTGAAGACAGCCAGATTCTCACAAGAAATTCTAGACATAAGATATACTTTGAAATTGCCATAGATCAACCATGAGGTTCCTACCATTCTGCCACACTCCCCAGACACCACTCTCTGCCAGGTTCTCCATAATCCTTTGGTGGATCATGATGCAGCTATTTCCTCTGTTGTTGAGGAGGATTATGGGGATTTGTTGTCTTTTTCTTTCTTCATAATCTCATATTTGTTCAGCTTGTAACTTGGGCAACATCTTATACTTCTAGGGTTTACTAGGGGTAATACACCTTTTGTTTCATTGTTTGTATTTACTACTTTCTTAAATAGTAGTTGCTCTAGGTGCTGCTTTTGCTGTTATTACTTGCTGGTATACTTCTAGTCCAGTCAATAGCACACATTAACATAGTCTGTTTCTTTGTGATCCATTAACACAACCTATTTCTTTGTGCATCTATATTTCGCTATTTAAACAGAACGATTTTGACATGGTAGGCTACCGGTCTTTACCATGAAATGAAACCATCCGTTTGATTAAGTTCAAAAGTATTATTTCTATTTACGGTTGGTATTTGTCAGCGAAATTTGTCCAACACTATATATTATATAATTGGGTATACAGATGCATACCAGTACCAGAAACTGAATGGAAAGCCTTATAACAGCATCAAAATATGTTCCTATAACTAAAACTAGAGCATCATAAAGACATAGATTGCATTGCACAGACCAAATACCATAAATCTGAGTACCTGAGCTTCCATATTCTTTGTTGCTTCAGCACCAGCTGAAGCAGCCTCAGATGAAACAATGAGAGCAGTTAATGGATCATCACCTGCAGATAGCCTCTAAAGAACCATGACAGCAATAGATTACTTAGCCTGTGGAAACAAAAAGGAATGCAAAACAACAGTAAAACGCATCCCAATAATATCCAGGTACCTCATTCAATGCAAGGGATGCAGGAATAAGAGCATCTAACATTGTTCGATAGCCTGCCACAGCACCACCATACTTACTAACAGCAGCTACAGCAGCATCTAGTGCAGCAGCCCCTGGTGTCATGGAACTTCTCTCTATTTAGCATATCAATAGAGGAAACAAAAGTGCACATAAAGCAAGCCTTTGCACAGATTAGATTATCATATAAATCGGTTTTCTGCCTCTCACATTGTATTGCTGGGATGCTTGATGAAGTGCTTTCCTTCAACTTGGCATATGCGGCTTTGCAAAATATATCATATCTGTGATAAAATGCAACATTACAATCTTATTAATTCACTGCAGAAAAATGTCCAGCACAAACAAATATAAGTGAATGGGAAAAGCCTAACTTACAGTACACCACTTGTGCCTCCCATAACCCTTCTAAGGGTGACTCCAATTTCATTTATAGTTTCAGTTGAGTCATTTAGAGGATAGCTGCAAAAATACCCGTTATACAAATCATTGTCTCATTTGAAATAGCCAAAATGCCATTGTTTGATTGCTCAAAAAGCTAATGAAATTATTCCCGAATCAGACCAATTTATCAAAGATTTTCCATGCAAACATATTTCTCACATTGATAATTTTACATAGATTCAGGTCAAGAATACCACCACTTTTGCACAAAGAATCCAGAGGCTAAGCTGAACTGAACAAAGATGATAATGTTACCATGCACATCATAAGGCACAGGAAGATGTATTAATAAATGGCATCAAGCATTTTGGGCTTGCTGACAAATCTTAGAAAGAAACAGACACATTATGTCTTCCAGGGTAATGTAATGAAATAAAAGATCTCTGTTCATTTTTCACAACATGAAGGCCGGGAGGGAATGAATCATTGTCAACAGCCAATTATCAAGTAAATAGCAGCAAAAGAGTACAAGCAGCAGAACTGTGTGGAATACTCTTTGCTGATTGCCACAATAACTTATCTGTTTTTCACGGAATGGATAATTGTTTGCTCTGACATTTACATGTAAATCCCCTAGACCACAAATTGGTGACTGATTAAGAGTTTGAATAATCCCTACTGCCAACAAGACAGGGCCCTAACTTCATGATACAGAAAACATGGGCATGGATTCTATAAGGTCAAGCGCACATAAACGCACCACAATCTTCCTTATATTAGATCCTATGCAAGATTATGTAATACAAAGTGGGCTGTATAAGCCGTGTCCCTTCAGACTATAACCCCTTGGACAATATAAACACCCACAAACCATTGTTGAAGATACAGCCTTCTTCCTTACTACCATATATCTTGACAAAATCCTTATGGATTTCACAAGAGATCTTTTGGTCTCTTACAAGTGGAATCAAAAGGTTGATGTGATTTTTTTTCCTTTGGGTTTGTGAACATTTTTGTTTTGCTAGTCTGTGGCCAAATGTTTCTTAATTCTGACGAAAGCAAATTTCTTTGTGTTTTGCTATAGCAAGAATTTTAGTAATTTGGGCATGTAACCATTTTTCTAGTCCGTAGTGGCTAATCACAAGGGGCACCTAACTGGGATCTGCCCAACATTTGACAATTATTTGCCCAACACCACCCAACATAAACCACCACCCCCTAGTGTCCAAATGACATCTTCCCGACATCATCTTGACACCCAGACGACAACCGAGTGCCTTGCCCACCACTAGCCCAAAACTCACCTAGTGCCCGACTAGCGACTATGAGTAGGACGAGCATTCACTCAAGACCCACCCAATGCCTGACTATCATCCACCTTGTGCTCCAATAAAATCTGGTCATTGACTTCCCACGATTTTAGCCTTCTTCCTTTGACAATATACCTTAAGTTGGATCCCTATGGAATTCACATAAGGGACCTTTCAATCTCTTACAAGTAGACTCAGAGGTTGATAAGAATTGTTTTCCCCTGCGAGTTTGCAGCCATTTGTGTTCTTCTGCTTTATGATCAAAGGTTCATAATTTGGGCTCAAGACCATTTTCTCTGTTTGCATATTGCTAGAAATAATTAATTTGGTGCATGAACATCTTTTCAGTCACCAGTGGCCAACTCCAAAGAGCAACTGACTGGGATCTGCCCAACATTCAACAAGCATTCTCTAGGCACCTAACCACAACCGCCCAGCACTGACTGATGTAAACTGCCACCACCTAGTGCCTAAAATAACATCGCCCCAGAATCCACTTGACACCCAACCGAAAACCGAAAGCTGATCCCAAAGTTCACCTAGTGTTTGAACATCCGCTCGAAACCCATCCAATGCCTAACTAGCATTCACTTGGTGCTCAATTAACATCTAGCTTTGACTTCCCAACATCCCCATGGCGCCTGACTGGATATACAGTGCAATACTGTTATAACATAAAAATTTAAATACTTTACGAGCTTAACGAAGAACATAAGAAATAAAGTAAACTGTTGTAGGTAATCCTGCAGCATTTTTCAAAAGAAAAACTAAGATACAAATGCTTCGTGGAATTTATAAAATGAGTATGTTTTGTCCAAGTATGATAAGGCTCATTTCAAAAGATGAAGCATGTAAATGATGGAATAGCCTCAAGTTGTATCTTAAACAAAATTTAAGCAGGTGAGGACAATTTAGAGGGAATTGTCTTAAGCAAGTTATCTAGGAAAATTTTGAATGAAGGAAGCTTGGATCAAGAAGTTGCTAGAGGTGAAATCTTTTTGAGGAGGGGCTTGTGTTGAGCCGATTTGCTGCCTTATATGGTTATGTATTCAAAGGAGGGTTGTAGGTCATGTCCTTTGGACCATATGCTTGGAAAGTACTAATATCTACGAACTGTTATTGAGAATAACATGTTTGTACCTTTGTTGAAATTTATCATATATTGAATCATTGCAGAATTCACATAAAAGACCTTTCTGTTTCATGCACCTCCTCATGAAACCAGAACTTCACCTCTCTTACCTGTAGCTTTCTCTACAAAATTTATTATTATACTAATAAGCTTAAATCAAGAAACTGAACAAGCACCTTACAGAGATGCCGTCTATAAATCTTATGTTATTCACTAGCATAGTCTATGGATTATAACACCCTAGGTACAGCATGTAATGTAACCTAAATACATGATAGTCTAGCACTGGTTGCAATTTACTAGTACAATGCATACAACAGACACTAAAGAATTTCAAAAATGTCAACCACGAAAAATAACAACTGTACAAACTTGGACCTGACTCAACTAATGCATTATAAGATAAGAAAATCCAAGTCTAGCATGCAGATGGTAGGCCAGTAAAGATAAGAGCGTGATAAGAATAAAGCCAAATGCAGATCCAAAACATTGAACAAAAGACGTTTGAAATTGGAATTGAAGTTTCCCACAAGCTCTAAACAACAAAAACACAAGGTACAATATTAAATAATAGAGAATGTCATATGTTCAGTTTATGCATATCAAAAAGTGGATTCAAAACGAGCAGGTCAGAATATGATTGTGTTATTGCAGATGCAGCCAAAGACTACCAATCCACTACAATAAACTACTAAATTAGTAGAAAACAATTTGGTCTTTCTAATTTAGATTTAAATAAGCACGATCTTCAAGCCTTATGGTGCACCCTGAACACGTGGCACAATATCAAATAATAGAGGATGGCATATATCCACGATATGCAGATCAAAATGACTGGCTTCGAAACGAGCAGGTCAGAATACAATTGCCTTATTGCAGATGCAGTCAAAGACTAGCAATCCGCTACAAGAAATATGACTAGCTACTGAATTAGGAGAAAACAATTTATTTGTCTTTCTATAGATTTAAATAAGTGCAATCTTCAAGCCTTAAGGTGCAATCTGAACATTTTGAAACAGTCCTCGAATGTTTGGACAGAAAAGGAAGCTGAATACGTAAAATTAATACATGGTAGCTCCCTTCATATCTTGGCTCAAATAATGTGGTGAGCAGCTTAGGCGATCCCTAGAACCTACACATAAATCATGTTCCCTGAGCAACCAATAACACCATAACAGTATTGAACAACCTGAACTGTCCTTAGAATTCAACGACAATGTTAGTGAAGTGTTTCTTAGAATTGCAAGAAGTAAAAACATTATGGATCGACCCACTTGGCTTGTGTTTTACATCGCGACTCAAGCAAAGAAATGAATTAAAAAAAAAATGTTATGAATGCCATTTATTCTTATCCACAAACAGATAAATACGAAAATTGAAAGAAAAAAAAAACTAACAAAAGACATTGTGTTTTTTCAATATTACAAATAAAATTGCAAGAGCTTACAAATTTTTCATGTCCTCAAGAATCGCACTTGCTCCTTTACACATCTGCAGTGGCCTCAATTAGTAAGCGACGACATTTAAAGCTAAAATAACCATCGTATATGGATTGGTAAGGAATTAAATTCTTACTGTGGTCCCACATTCTACATGAGAAAATAATTTATACTCGATTAGTCAGGACATATACTCTTACCGTGTTCCCACAATCTCCATCTCCAATTTTGTTGTCCCACTCATTTAAAGTGTCCTTGAGCTGAATAAGCTCCTCGGCACCAGCCTTGATAGCAACTTCAAGAACTTTACCTTGAAGAGTCAAATATTGTGGCCGACAAGGAGCCTGATAAAGAAATTGATATTTTAAGTTACTCTTTCTATAAACTTCTTTTTAACTACATGGCCAGGAAACGAAATGCTGATTTTGAAAAACCCTTTGGTACGAAACGGCATGGAAATTTCCATACAATATATAATTAAATATATATATAAAATACACAATACCCATTTTTTTTCTATAAAAGATAAAACAATTAAAATTTATAGTAATCATGAAAGTTCAAGACATTCACATGCTTGAATATAGGTTTAACGTAGTGTGTTCTAGAAGTTAAGGGTTTTTGCTTTAATGTTTTAGCTTTTTTTTTTGCTGCTTTACAGGCCTGTACCACCAGGAGAGGCCCGGAACCTCCACACGTGCCTTTGAAAACAGCTTGTTTCAGGCACATTTCTATGATGTTTCATACTTGAGCATTGCACCTGGTACATTTCCAGGCAGAAACAGCAAGGATTAGGATGGGACGAAGGGGAGGGGTGGAGCGGGACATTTCTGCAACATACTTTTTTTAGTTTATGGTAAGAGCTACCTAGCTTTTAGTTTTTTCATATGCCCCACTAAATATTTCACCACCGAAATATCAGTAGAAAAAAATAAGAGCATTTCCCGTTCTCACATTCAACTAGTTTTGTCTATGAAACGGAATGGAAAGCATACACACCAGAATGTCTGGAGCCCTTGTAGTTAGGCCTTCCATTTCATCAAGAGTATTTCTTCTCCTCATGAGTCATAATGAATGAACAGATTAGAAGTTGAAACTCTGCATTTTGATTTGAAATTAAAAAATATGATTTAAATGCTAGTTATAGAGAGAATGTCGGAGGCTGTCTTTTATTTGAGATGCATGCTATACATATACGTGGTTTGTTCACTACCTTTTTCCACTTCTTATTCCTTTACTATTATTCTTGTCATGATCACATATCACATATTAGGTTCCAAACTGCTTAAGTATCGATAACTCATATGGCTGTTCATCATGGTTTTAAATTTCCTTTTCTTTTCATATACTTGTTTTGTTCTATCTTGGAATTTCCACCATTCATGTAAAATCTTTAAATTATTCGTATACAAATTGTTACGCTAATTCATCCCAACTTTTGTCAAGCAATAGTTAAGCAATAAAATGTACATTAAGCAGAAGGATTTCTGAATAAATTTATTGGCCTCTGCACATATATCTGTTCTGTTCAACTACTCTTTCCTAATATACAAATTGTTACGCTAATTCATCCCAACTTGTCAAGCAATAGTTAAGCGATAAAATGTACATCAAGCAGAAGGATTTCTCAATAAATTTATCAGCCTCAGCACATATATCCGTTCTGTTCAAGTACTCTTTCCTACTCAGTTTTTGTACTTGAGCAATGTGGATAGATTGAATTCAATAATAGCTAGTTCAAATTTATAGTATTGGAGCCCAGAATTCTATTTTACATTTCTACAGACAACTATTTAAATATACTTTCATAAACTTTTTGATTCCATCGTTTCAAAGCATAGACCCGGCTTTCTTTAATAATAAAAGCAAGGTGGTAATGAATGAGATATGATCTTCATTTTCCTACATCAGGGTATATGCCTGCTCGCAAAGTAATAGAATACATATATAGAAAGAGTTCAAAAACAAGTGAATAGAATGAAATATGTAGTAGGTAGAATTCCATTGGTTTTGTATTTAACTCCATGCTTCCCACAATATTTTTCGACTCAAGGTGGGAGTCCATATATAATTCCCAAAGTGTACAAGCTGTAAGGTTATGACTGTTGAAGGCCACTTTACATGAACTAGTATTATTATTTTAACATTACCATTATGACCTTACATCTATCTCCCCTCAAAAAAATAGCAGGAGTCTGAACTCCAGCTAATTATAAAACCAGTGCTGATAGAATAAAATATTAAATCCTCAACAAACAGCGTCCCCCTATATAACCATATAGAGAGAGGGGCCCTCAATATGCACTCAACCTTTAGGCTCTCAGGCATTACACTATATAGCCCTAATCATAACTCTTTAATTTTACAAGATATTATGGAATGTTGTGTATTTACACCGGAACTGATAAGATAAAATACCATATCCCATCATAAGAGGACAAACATAGTAAGTACAGTTTCAAGTTTTCAACACATGTGACCCTTCAAATAATCTTCCTTGCTGCTTCAAACAATCTCAAATGGCAGACAAAGAGGAAGCAAGTGATTCTTTCAAATTTTTTTGTAACAAAGTTCTTGAGAAAAGGAGGGAGATGATGGGAAAAAAAAAAACATTGTCCTTTAATGAGTCATGTCTGCAGATTCCACCTCTTTTGTCACAAAGATCCCTTCAGGGGTACAACAATCTTTCAGGTACAAATGAATTTTGATATCCCTCTTTTCAAAGGAAAAATTGCCACAGATGCAATAGAAAATTGGCTTGACCAAAGAGAATTATATTTTTGTCAATAACAGCTCTGCCAGCGAAAAATATATTTGCACTTTTAAAAGTTGTTTTCCATGCCAAAATGGCAAAAATCGTATGGTTTTCAGAACAGTAAAGAAGAGTATGAGTTAACACCTAACAAGAAGGATATTCTAATCAAAACTTAAGTAGAATTCGTAGACGCCACCAAATGTATCCTTTTACCTGGAAAAATTATGATGACCAAAACAAAAATAGGCAACAGTTGCACCACGGTCAAGAACAGATGCTGCAAAATTATATAAATACATTTCATGCCTTGCTGGAAAAAGTTGGTATGGTGATAGTGAGAGACAGATTATCAAATACTATAGTGGATTACGACTCTACATCAAAGGAGAGATAGAATTCTTGAAAGTTGTGACATTTGAAGAATTCTATAGATATGCAGTCAAGATAGACAAAAAGCATAACCATAAAGGAAAAAAAAAATTACTCCAGACTATAATGGTATTAACCCTAACAATAAGCAACATAAAACGCACTCTTAATGAAAGAGTGGGAATCTTGTGGTTTTCAAATCAATAAAGAAGAGGATGAGTGAACACTTGACAAGAAGAATGCTCTAGTCAAAACATGGGACAATTTGTAGAGACCAACAAATGAGTACTTCCTTGGAAAATTATGGATGACCAAAACAAAAAGTTGCAAATTCCCCTGCACCACCGACATGGCCGGCACTAACACCGCCACTCATGTTGGACAAAAGGAAGAAGTTCATAGAGGTTGATCCCCACTCCATCATCGCCACAAGCTTCACCCCCAAAGAAAGAGGAGAGACTCTTCCACTCACAGATGAGGGTGAAGGAGACTGATACACGTGGTAGTTCAAAGCAAACTTTTGGTGGATTTCGACAAACTATTACATCACCTTGTCGGGATCACAACACCTCCACCATAGCTCAAAGTTCGAAGCTTTGAAATGCAACAAGGAGCTTAAGATATGAACACTTTTTAAGGTCCCTAAAGGAAGCTATGCACCCTTTTAAGGTAACTGGCTGAACTTTCCAGGGCAAATTCCACTATGAAGGACCCTAAAAATGCAAAATACAAAAAATGTAGAGAATATCTAAATTTTCAAAAAAAACATCATATTTTTATGAGTTTCGTGTCATGACAAATCCCCTCAACTTTTTGGAGAAACACTTGACACATGACGTTTCAGATTCCCAGGTAAATTGTTTCATTTTTTGTTTTTAGACCATTTATTTTCGGCTTAAAAATAGATATAAAGGAATTGTCAGCCAAATGTAAATATCAGAAAAAAGTGTCTTGTAGCTTTACGTCTCTTCTCAGAAATTGCAGCCTTCTTGTTGATTGCTATCAAAGCTAACAACCAAGAGAAAACCATTGCAGAATTATAAGTACATACCACTTACCAGTAAACAGCACAACATCACATAAGAGAACAACTCTTATTGCATAAGGTAGTGTTCAACACAAGTGCTCAGTATAGGGAAGGTATGTCACATCAGCACCCTTACCCAAACTTTGTATTTCTATTTATGAGAAAAGAAACAACAGTTGTTGGTTAAACTTAAACCTAACAAAACTAAAGACCCATTAATACACTACCAAAAGCCAACTAAAGACTAATAACGACATTAAAAAATCTACTACCAAAACATGTTTTTATTAAATGTTGATAACTTGACACTCTACATTATACTCTAAAATTAATTGAAGAATCTAGAGGCAACACGATAAAAATAGATAATGAAGAGGGAAGATGGTATTAGAATATAAGGCTTATAAATTAGCATTATGTTACATTTAGTTAAGTGTTAACTAATAAATGGTTGTAACCACTTCAACCATTTTGTAACCATCTCTCACATAATAAATAGATGGACACACAATGAATAATGTGTGTATTCCGGGTACTCTTCATTTCATTCTTTGTACATTCTATTCTTTCTCTCTCCACATATTCTAACATTGGTATCAAAGTGGGGCAAGCAAGGAGAAAGAGAAGGGAAGAAGTTCAAACCAGTCTTGTTAGGGCACAAAAAAGCAAAAGACCAGTTCAAATGGTAGACGCAAGAGCAATATCGTAGGGCAGTGAGCAGTAAAGCAGGCACAAAAAAGTCATAAAAAGGGCGGAGAAAACGACCCAATTTCAGTTTGAGGGCACTGTACAGAGAACATAACCACGCCATTGCAAAGGTGCGAAATTTTTTTAAAAAATAAGAACTATGAAAACACCATTCAACGGCACAATTTTGGCTGTGTTTTCAAACAAATTTATGGGCATTTTGAACTACTAGGGCATAAAAATAGGAATTTTCCATTTTTGAAGAATTATTTGGGGTTGTTTGTGCAGTTGGGGCATGAAAATAAAACATTTTAAGGGCAAAACTTGACAAGGCAAAATGCAGCAAAGAAAAATGTGATTTAGGGCACGCTTTTTACAGAAAACACAATCCAAAATCACAAGAGGGAAAAATGTGATTTTCGAAGGTAGCTAGTGCAAAACAAAGAATATACAGTCATACATTTCCAGATTTGCAATTTTTCAAGGGTTGTTTGCAGCTAAGGAACACAGTTTATCAATTTCCAGTCACAGCCAGATGTCTAGGGCACACACCTGCCTGGTATAGTTTCCTTTCTTTGTTTTGAAAAAATCTTACTACATTAATTTGTGGGTCATTCTTTATTTTGGGAAAAAGAGTTATTTTCTGAGGTATTTGTTATAGAATGGAAATTTCATTAGACAAATATTATGGCCTTAACTTTCATACTTAGAAAGTAAAAAATTAAGATGAAAGACAAATCAAATGAAGTTAATGTAGCTATTGTTGAAAATCCACCAGATGTTGAAAGTGATGAACTCACTGATAGAGAATACGTATTTTAAAAGAAGCCTCACACTTTGAAGATAGTATGAGATCAAGTGTAGATAAAACTCAGCATGGATGGTTCCCAAATAGTTTAGGAGTCTATGGATCTCGGGAATTTACCCTTACGAGGGTCATGAGACAACTTGATGAAGCATTGTGGGAGTAGCTCATTATGGATGGTTGTCCAACAATTTGGGAGATTCTGTAATTCGTGAGTTTGGGGAGGAAGAATCCAGAAACTCAAGAATTCAGCTCGGGAACTACACCTTTACAAGAGTCAGGGAGGCAGCTTGATGGAGTTCTACCTAGTCAAAGTGTTGTTTTCAAAGGGAAAAGCTTTTGAAGAATGTGTGGTCTTGTTTGGTTCTATTATTTCAATGTTTTGTCAGTATGTTCTATAGTGTAAGTCTTAAGAGGGGGTATTAGAACTTAAGGCTTATAAATTAGCATTATATAAATATTAGTTAAGTGTTAACTAATAAACGGTTGTAACCACTTCAGCCATTTTGCAACCATCTCTCACATGATAAAAGGACATACACATAATGAATAATGTGTGCATTCCTGGTTACTCTTCATTTGTTCTTTGTACATTCTATTCTTTCTTTAATCTTTCACTCTCCACATATTCTAACAGATGGAAGGCATTCCTTGTGGGGTTGTCACTGAAACTTTGAGATACCCACCCTTGCTGAAAATACATGAGCAAAATTATGATTTACTGAAAATACTTGCATAAAAATTTGATTTTTATAAACAAGTTCTGCAGTCCGATTTTATCCCCACAATTTTTGCTTAAATTTGTACATGAAAAGCCATAAATCCAATAACTGTTATTTTTCCTTTAGCTCACTGCAATTTGTCAAAAAGAATAAACCAGTGTAACAGACGTACAGCACGGTTAACAGGCGTACAATCAATCTAGCAAAACACAAACATTGTAGCATTCATACGACAATATAGAAGAACATCGCATCAGTCGTACATCACTGTTGCAAAACATTGTTAGCAGCCATATGACACTGTAGCAAAAAAACATTTTAGCATTCCTACAACACTGCAGTAAAAACATTGTAGCGGTCCTACGACACTGTAGAATTCCATATGACACTGTAAATGAATTTAGATGGCTGTATGGTACATATCCAGGGGTGCAAGTTAGCTACATTATCATACCTCTGCTATAGTGCTGTACATTTGATACAGTAGTCATAGGGCTGCTACAGTTGTTTTTAATAAATTACAGCGTCATAAAAAAACAAAAATAGTTATTGGATTTATGGGTTTTCAAAAACAAATTCAGGTCGAAGTTTTTTGTAAACAAAATCAGACTGCAGAACTTGATTATAAAAATTAGAATTTCAGAACTTGATTATAAAATTTAGAATTTTCATACAAGTGTTTTCAGCAGATCATAATTTTTCACGAGTATTTTTAGACAGGAAGGGTACCTTGAAGTTTCAGCAGCAACCCTACCAAGAATGTATTTCCTCTTCCCTCTTCAATCTCATTTTTATTATGTTGTCTCTGGGTAGTGGCAGAAAGGACTCCGACTTGCTTTAAAGGGGGATTAATATAGACCATCATGTCAATATTGCTATTGTTATCAGCATTTAATAAAAGTTATAAATATTTTCTATAAAAGCTACACTACCAAGAGAATATGATTGATAAATTTTAAGTAAATGCCAGAACAGAGCATAACAGAACATAAAAGAGTAACAACTTCATTACAAAAGGTAGCGCTCAATACAATTGTTTGGTATATGGAGCACAGGTCACATCAATGTCCTTACCCTGACATTCATCTTTTTTTTCAATAAAAAAGACCCAACAGTTGTCAGTTAAAACCATAGTAACTAAGTTTGAAAATCTAAATGCGTTCAGGTGAGCCACAATTCCATAAATCTGGAATTCTCAAAAAAGTTTTGAAAAATCTGGAATATATATATATATATATATATATATACATATATATATATATATATATTCAAAACATGCAAGACCTCTATTTGAATAACAATATATGATAGCAAAAGATCCGTAAGTTAATGCCTAAGCTCAAAACTGAAATGAAACTTGTAAGTTTTAAATTGTAATAAAATTTTAATTTAAAAAAATTATGAAAACTAAAAGAATATATAAACTATATAGTATAAAGTAAATATTATAAATTTATAACTTAAACATGATAACCTAAACTAGATACTATAGATGGGTTCTCGTGAACTAAACTAAATTAAATGCACTCATGAAGGATGGCGTGAATCTCCTGCCTTTGTTGCCATCAATCTCCTTGCCAATGAATCTTCCATCAACTTCATCTACAGTCATGATGATACACAGACCTGATAACTGAAGACCTGCAGAACACACCAAACCATCTCCTGGAGCATGCCGTGTGAGCATGAATTCAGCCCGTGTAGCTGTGCAGTGTCCAGACACATCTATTCCCTTACGGATCTAACCTCTCCGACAAAAATCATCGATTGACCATCTTCTCTACTCTTCACAACTATTTTTTAGGGTTTTTTCATTTTTAGAATATAAAAAATAGCCCGAACAGGATCGGATTAATCTGAAAGACCCATAAATTCGAATCAAACCGGATTCCGCTCATATCTGGCCAAATTTGGTAAACATGTTTAAAACACAACCATCAACTACAGCCAAACAGAACTAAAAACTTATTAATACATCACCCAAAGTCGATAGAAGACTTATTAACAACATAACAAAATCAGCTACCAAAATAATAAAATATGCTTTATTAAATTTTAATAAAACTAACAATACTAACATGGCAGTCTACACTTGTCAATTATTCTTGGATTCAACAAAGCTTGATTTACAGTTTTGTTATTGTGTCCAATTCCTTGATTTGGTTCATTATTGTTATAGTACATTGAATGTCATGCAATTTAATGTAATGTCTACTGGATTTCCAATACAATCTGGATCAGTGGTATCACACTAAGTCAAGTCAGGGAATTCACCGAATTCTGTGACTAGATTTCTGAAATTCAGTGAATATCATAACAGCAGATAAAATTCGTTGAAATTCGGCCATGAAATTCCTATGGTTCATTTTTTTTCAAATTGTTCTGAAAACCCATTTAAAACCTAGGCAGCCAATCCTAATATAAGTACGAGGGTCCCAGACACCATTACAGCAATTTTATTTTTGGGGCCTAGGTATGGCTTTCAGAACAGCCATACAAAAATTATATAAATAGCCAAATAAACAAAATTAACCATAGACTATGCAAAGTAAACAAAATAAGTTTAATAGCCAAAAAACATACTGAAAATTTGATGCCAAATGTCATGATATTCATTGGTCGAACTTAGAACAAGTACATTGTGCAAATGTTACAATGTATACACAAACATCGAGATAAATCAGAAGTTCTATTGATGTAGGATTAGCAAAAGTATAAAGTTTCAGCCCTAAGCAATTGAAAATACAAAGGTGAGAGAGCAAATGTGGAATGAGAGGTAAGTATGCAATGTGAGGTAAATGTGTTGTTTAAAATGACTTTGGGAGTGCCTTTTAGGGTTTAGTATGTTTTAATACTTTTTAAATTCCATTTTTTACTTTTCTAACATAACACAAAAAAAAATAAAAAAACTATTTTTTGACCGGGTAGAACCCAGGACAAATCTGGCAATACACGGGTCTGTTTTCCCGTACCTTGTGCATACCCACACAGAGAAAATGGACACGTACCGATACCCGGAACATACTGTACCGGAGCCAGGAGCCCCAACAGTGTTCCACCTTGTTATGTAGTTTAAAATGTTAAAATTCCATATGTAAGATCATGTGGAATTTGGCATTCACAAGTTTTGACTTGAGGCTTTCAACTTGCAGGCAGCGGAATCAATTGTCAAGGGTTTTGACTTCCAGGCAGAGAATCGACTGTGGAGATACCATATGCCACAGAAAAAATTCTACTCAAGATTCCGTGAAAAGCCTGCAGCTAGCTGTTTAGGGCATCACTCTCAACTTTCCAAGTTTCCCTTTTCTGTTTGTAATAAGCTTGCTGTCTAGGGCATCACGAAAACTTTGGAGCTAGCTGTCTACGGCATAACTGTCATTTTCCAACTTTCCCTTTTACGTTTGGAATAAGCCTGTTGTCTAAGGCATCACAAAAAGTTTGCAGCTTGCTGTCATATGTAGGCGTGAAGGAGGAGACTTGGATCAGCCTTCTAAACATAACCTCTACCTTTCTGTCTCAACTCTACTATTTGAGTTTCCAGTGCCTCACACCAGCATCCTCCTGGCATTTAGTTTAGGCTTTATGTTTTTCACGATTATGTTTTAGGCTTTAGCCTTAAGTTTTTTAAATATATTTGATTAGATTAAAAAACATTTGGGGATAATTTGATTAGATTATGTTTTAAGCTTTAGCATTGTGTTTTATTCATTGTTTAGATTTTATTTTTTATTTTTTATTATTAATCTTTTACTATGTTTTTTACAGATATTTATATGCAAAATATAAATATATTTACTAATATTGAGTATTAGTATATAAGAAATTAATAATTTTTTAAAATATTGTAATAAAATACTTTATCAAATATAAATTCTAAAAAAGTACTAATATTCACATATAATAAATAAATCTCTTGCTAACAGGAAAAGTATGAAAGGTATCAAGCTTCCAAAAATGGGTGGGCCAAACATAATTTTGGTGAGGCCTCCCATGGCAATCTGGAAAATGCTGATTTGGGCTGCATTCAATGTTCTTTTCAAGGTAAGTTTATCAGGCATCCTCTTCACTTTTGTCATTCGATACTACTAACGAAGAAGGTCTTCAGTCAAAAAAGGCTCGAGGGATTGAGAAACTGAAAGTTGAGAGCACACTAGTCATTAATGCAACAACAAAAGGACGAACCCCCAACTACAAGCTCAAGTATCTTTTTCATCCCGTGCTCGAATACCAAATCTTGTTCACACACATCTACTCCTCTCGTTGCTATCATGAGGTGAACAGTGCAGCGGACATTCTCACCAATGTGGGTGCAGATCTGGGTGTGTTTTCCAAACTCAAGAGTTCCTTCCCCTTGGATTGGCTGGGATAAGAGGCAGTTGTCTTCAAAGAGTCATCATGCCATGACTAATGAAAGAGCACACAAAATTGAACTGATAAAGTTTATCATCCAACATAGGTGAACTTTTTTGGCAAAGACATACATATTAATGATTTTCTGCCATTATTGTTTTGATATGCCACCACCATCAATCTTTGATCTCTCTCCCCCCAAAAGTGACAAGACAGGTCTTAACAGCCCACTTCAAGTGGCAAGCTTCAGTTTTTTTGAGCTGCGTGAGTCACTCCAAGTCTTTAAATGTCAGCTCCTCTCCATTTCTCACCTAAACCCTGACCTACTGAACATACCTTTAATATTACAAAAGACAGCCCTTTAGGCCCCACAGACATATTAATGATTTTATGCCATTTATTGTTTTGATATGCCACCACCGTTGATCTTTGATCTCTCCCCCCAAGAGTGACAAGACAGGTCTTAACAGCCTACTTCAGGTGGCACACTTCAGCTTTCTTAAACTGTGAAAGACAATCCAAGTTTTTAAATGTCAGATCCTCTCCATTTCTCAACTAACCCCTAACCTACTGAACCTACCTTTTATATTGGGAAAGCCAGACCTTTAGGCCCCACAGACACAAGCACCCACAACTGTCTTGTTCAGATAGATAAGCAGAAAGATTGGGGTTGGTTGGATATTCCCAAAGTTATGCTCAGGCAGATAGATACTTATATTATATCGAGCACTCTACTTTTACCATCTATTCTCACATGCATCTTAAGTTTCTTCTAACTGAAGGGTTGCCAAAGGGCTTGAATGTGATTAGGGGTTCAGTCTCCTCGACCTGATTGCATACCTCCTTTGTTTTGACCAACTTGAAGGAGGATTTCTTTCGCCATGTTCTTGGCAATGAGGACTGCGGTGACATACAAGTAGTAAAGTGCATTGAAGAAACTATTCACAGTGATTTTTGGGGGGGAACAATCACGCCTATCTTTCATGTGATTCAATTTCTTTTTAAATCCCTCTTTCCTCCCTCGGCTCTTCAACTTGTGGAGGAGTTCAAGGGAATATGGGATACATTTTTTTGACCCATAGCATTGTCTACTAGGAGACAAGACAATCCCATCTTTTCTTTGGTAGGCCTTGCAAAGGCACTCCTAGATAGGTGCCCACCACAACAGCATGAGCACAGCACTGGTGAAACTAGGAGTGTGTGCCAGATGGAGAGCAAGATCTCCAGGCTACAACAAAGAATGCAAGTTTGTCAAAATCTTCTCCGCAGGCACCATGAGGACATTCCCCTTCCTAAAAAATGAGGAAGGTCTGGCAAGAAGGCTTTGATTCGGGTAGCAAGTCACAACCCTATCTAAGCAAGCCAAGACAGCAATGTTGTTCTTGATTTTGCCAATCATGGCAAATGCCCTTGAAAAGTTGGAAGTTGAAATGCTACTAAATTAAACTGCCAAATAATGGTAAGCTCTCCTTTGTGGAGATATTCAATGGCCCCTCTCGCACACATTTTGAGATTTGTAACATGAATGTGAGCTTCCTTAATAGCAGATGTTTCTGGCTGCCAAAGGAAATTGACTAATCATGAAGCAGATTATACAGTTATAAAAGAATATTTCCCAATCGGGGAAACTTTACTCTTGAAGAGTTGAGTTGAGTAGAGGAAAGATGTAACCAAACCATGTAAAATCTTTCATGGGAATTGACTGAAAAGAGTTCAACTCGTGAGGAAATTAAACAAGACATGCCCGTACTAAATGATGAAGTTGAAGAGATGAAACCTCATGTTACAGACACATACATTATAACAAAGAAAATATGGTATGTTATTCCATCCTCACAATCTAATCATTCCCCTATTTATTTGGTAGTCTTGAAAAACACACCAAGATATTGGTTTCAAACTAATAAAGAAAATGGGGTACGCTAGTCAAGGTCATGGCAAAGATGGTCTAAGGAATTCAAAAACCTCTTGACGCATAGATACGACCCATGAATTTCAGTCTCAGGCACGCCATGGAATCTTCTCAAAACACCACAAATTATTGGCAAAAGTGGTGACAAAACTAGTATGTGTTGGAAACTTCAACCTTGTGAACCATGTGAGAAATGCAACCACAACAGTTTTGTATGTTAGTTCGCCGGCATTCCTGCTCATAAATCTTCACAATCGATAGAAATGAATTTTGAAAGAAGTTGCTGCTCAATTGTTACAGAATCACTTCTACACTGATAAGTTTGTATGTTCATCATAAACAAGAACCAGAAGTAATGGGTCCCAAGTGGTATTTCAGGACAAAATCCCTTAAAGATAGCCACTAAGACCCTAATAAGAGAAACATCTTGTCGAGGTCACATTTTCTTTTCTAGTGCTTGAAATATGAAATTGTAATATACATAGTAAAGCTTAAGATTTCCTTTTAAGCCCTCTTCACATTGGGCATCAAATCTTCCGAATGTATGTTCATTATGAACTTGTTTGTTATGAAGTCACCTAAGCCTGCCAAATAGAATGTATGGATTATATCGAATCTTGACTCTTTGCCCATTGGGGTGCAATCAATAATTATTCATCCAACACTTCCTTAGTTGTTTCTTTCAATATATTGGATAAGCTCATTTGAGAACTTAACATTCTCTTCTTTATGTATATTTTCTAACATCACAATATTTTAGTGTCGGCACCCTAACTTTATTTTCATTTTTATCATGTGTTTATTTAATTATTAACATTTCAATGACATTGATTTGGTCTCTTGCTCTTCAACATTAATACATCCTGTGTATAAGTTGTCTCATTAGACCTAAAAGTATTTACATGACTTGTCATCGTGACATTGTTTACCATTTTCATTTGAAAAAAAATGCTGCTTCATGGTAAGTTGTATATCCCAATCTTTTGACCCAAATAACTTATTTTAAATATTCCCAAAGTTTATTTACTGTTTTTGTAAGTTCTAGCATTGTAATTCAATATCTGCAATCCCAATCCAGATAATAGACTTTGCCCTATCTTCATTCAAATTATACTGTATTATATTATCAGGCATAATAGATTTAGGCCTGCTTCAACTTACCATGCGCCATAGGGCCCATACAATCTTTTGTAATAAATGCACATGTATTTAAATCTCCAAGCATGTAAGTCAGACATTTTTTTTTTTTAGTACAACATTATCCTCTAGGAGCTGACCTTTGATACAAATGCATCCACAATCAGCATTGTCTTGTACAAATGTAATTAAGGCCAACCTTTGCAACTGTGAAGTTTCAACCTAAAACCTCCTAAAAATTGAGCAGACTAAAATACACAGGGTTCCCACAGAACTTCAACATTAATGTTTATTTTACTGCATCACTTGGTTCTGCTTTGAGGTTCACCATGAGGGTTTTACTCCATTGCAACAAAAAATAACACGGTCACCAATAACAGTGCAGAATTTTGAATTCCTTATAACTCTGCATGTAAACTACAATTACATGGCATCAACTCTATATCCTATGCTTTTATAACAAGTGTTTGGCCTCTGCAACCTCAACTACTATGGCTCAAATGGTAACATGAAACAAGGCAACAATTTGCAACTACATTTTGCTACAATGTGGCATCTCTGTATTCTCCAATGCCTGTTCCCACAGCTGGGAATTCATGAATGCATCTCAAGTCTGCATCTTCTATACAAGAGACTTGCAGAGAATTCAGATTGTTGCCTTCTTTCAAACTTATTTCAAGTTCTCTATAAATTGCATAGAGGGACTTAAACACTGTCTGAAATGGATTCCTGTCTGCATTTCAAGCCCCTGCAAGTAATGACAAAATTTGCAACCCAAATGACCGGATTCAGCAATTTTTTAATCTAAAATCAATAACTACTATAGTTTGAGAAGGAAAATCATTGTTTAATGTCAAATGCTTTCAAGAAATCTGAATGCCGAAGACCCTATGTTTTTAACCAATCTGAATAACAAAGACCCTAGTCTTTCACTTCTACTTATCAATATTTTAAAGTTGACAAAATTTATTTTCAATTGAAAATACTCTTTGAAACCCTAGGCCACAGTTTGAAGATTCCATTCTACCTAAACCAGGAGTCTCACCCCAACAATGACATATTTAAATCATGGAGGAAAAAATTCCCACCTTATGGCAAGCAAGCAGAGTGATTTTTTACAAATAACAAGTACAGGAAATAGCAATAATATATTTTTAGAAAATGCAAACAAATAATGGATCGTCCATAGATCCACTAACACTATTTATACAGATGGGAGACACTTCGATGGGTGGATTCCCTGCCCTTTGCTTCGCTTACCCAAGAGTTGCAGCTCGTCGGTGACAACTTTCTAAGAAACACTCTCATAATACTCCTCTAACCACCATTAACAACATTTCAAACACCACTTGTGGCTGTTTGTAGGCCATACTACAGGCAAATTGCACCTGTTAACCTTATTTATCCCCCATTTAATGAATACATTTACATTAGAAATTTCACACAAATAGAACACTATAAACCAAACAAATGCAATAAATAGTTTCATCACAACAATAAATTGTTACTCCTCAGTTTCTATGGAACCAAGGCAATGTCTTCATTTGACAAACGAGTCAAGTTTTTGTCATTGAAGATAATACACATTTTAAATCCAAGTACAAAACTTTAAAAAAAAAATTGCAGGTAAAGACAACCCAATTCTACTCAAATAGGCAAGAATTTTAAAGTAATATAACAAGTATTATAATAAACATATTTTGAATCCAAGTACAAAACTTCAAAAATATTATTTTGCGGATAAAGACAACCCAATTCTATCCAAATAAACAGGAATTTTGAAGTAATGTCACTAGAATTATAGCAATCTTTACCTCTTTTGATTCCATAGGATGAGCAGGCATAGGAACAGGTACCGTTGTTGGTGGGCGAGGTCCTTCACATAATAAGTCAACAAACCATACATTAGATAACAATATATAATATGGGGGTGAGAAACGGGTTTTCTATTGAAAAGATGACTTGTGGATTTTCTCCTTGGTTTATTAGTAACACGATAATTTCCAATCTCAGAAACCAATAAGCTAAAATTCAACGCAACGGGCATACTCTTCAATGACAATGATGAAAAACACATCCCTAAAATTCCGAAGCATATATAAAATTTAACTTTTGTTACAATTCTACTAAACATTGTACAGTGGAGTTAGTTATGTGTTCATGTTAAGGATGAATACCATCAACACCAACAGGCCAAGCAGGTGCCTTTGTGGGAGCATCTAAGCGTGGCAAAATTGTTGAATCAACCTTCATAACAGATAAGGAAAATCCTGCATATCGTTACCAAAATGGTAATTGGTGGTTCTCAAGGACACGGTTGTTTAAATTGGAAAATTATCAGATTAAAAATAATATGCTACCTTGCACAAACCTGCCATATCAAGAGAAGTCATAAAGGAACCCGTATAAACCCGTTCCACAGCAAGACCATGGTCTAATTGTAGTTGAGCAACAGCCTTACCGGCTACAATCATTAGTTCCATCAAAGGTGTGGCACCCAGTCTGCATGAAGCTTGAAATATATTAGAAAACTTGTACCAAACCACATGCTGTAAAGTACAAATATAAAAATAACTGTTACTATCCACAAAAAATCTAGTGACAGATATAATGGTTTCATGCACATTAAAGTGCACAAGCACGGTAACACATACACACCAGGCAAGCATATTTTCTTCCTCAACATCATGAAGGCTATTCAATGCACATAAGCTGGTTTGCAATAATTAATTACTTAGCAGACTAAAGTCGTTGTCCCTAAACCATAAGAATAGGACTATCAATATATATTTTGAAGGCCCACTAGTTGTATTGTAAGATCAGAGACCATAAGGACTATTACGTTCATGACTGGAGGGACCTACCACCAGAACGATGTGATGAATTGTGTATTATGTGCTTGCTTTTGATCTCACCCTTTAGCTGCCCACTATGAAGAAAGGCCTCCCTGACAAAAAAGACTAGGTTGCCAGAAAACTGGTACAGGTATAGGTTCGGGCACGGGTTCGAAATTCGGAAAAGCCAATTTTCAAAAAAGCCTTGTACGAAACGGCACAGAAACGTCCGTACAATATATTAATAAAAAAATATAAATATATATTAAAAAATGCATAATACTCATTTTTTGTCCATAAAAGATAAAACGCTTAAAATACTTTGTATTCACGAAAGTTCAAAACATTCAACATGCTTAAATTTTCATATGTACGTGATTATAATCTAGATTCTAGAATATATCATCTAGATTTTCCTCGAGTACCGCTGAAACAGAAACTGAGAAGCACTGCTGAAATAGTACAGAAACATCCCATGAACAGCTCAAGCACTGCTGAAATGGTACAGAAATGTCGTGGATAGAGCACACCTGTATCTGGAACTGTTTTGGAGTTTTAGAAATGTTTCGGTTGAGTATCAAGACCAGTACCAGTACCTGGTATGTCAGTATGCTGCCCTGGTTGGCATTTCCGGGTATCCAAGAAAAAAGACATCTATCAACCTAATATAAGATAAGGTCAATTACATTTCAAGAACATTTCTATCTTAAGGAGCAAATATTTCCTTGCAGATAACCCTTACTTTGCCCAACATGTAGCTAAAATGCTCATATCCTGAAGACAGCTTAGGCTTTTTCTTGGCCACCCTAAAGAAGATCCAATAGTTAATCTCAAAGAAGATGTTTGGAAGGGGATATTCCAGTGTTACGCAGGGACACGCACCCCATCCCCAAGCCGTCCAAGACGTCCCGGGGACGGGGACGAGACGTCTACCCCACGTTCCAGCGAATGCAAAAAATGAAAGGGACGTTCCCTAAGTTCAAGGGATGCACCCAGGACGTCCTGGGTGCTTTAGGAAAAAAGGGGACGCCGTTAGGGACACCGGACATTTGAGGAAGGTCCCGGCATCGCCAAAGGCCCAGCACTTTCTCTTTTTTTTTCTTTTACAATCATGTTGATTAATGAAGACTTGGTTTTCATTGTCATATTGATATTGTCGATGTATCATTGTATCTCTATCTAATATGAATTATCAATATCTTGGATTCTCAGTTCCAATTTCTATGTCAATGCCAATGATTCAATACGAAACATTGACTATTAAATATAGAATTTTGGGCCTTGCCTTATGTGACAAATAATTGGATTAATGGTTTAAATCTTCAAACTTTCAGTTTTAAGTCTTAGTTTATTGAAGTATGTATATATATATATATATATATATATATATATATATATATATATATATATATATATATTATTAGCCGTCCCCAAAATTTGAAAAAAAAGAAAAATTCCATCCCAAAACACCGTCCCGAAATCCTGCCATCCCAAAGTCTCAAGTATCTATGGGATATTCATAATTTTTCATCTAAAAAGATGATCTACATATTCCTCATTGGCCCTCTATGGACTCCATTAGAAAATGGGTTCATTCCAAATGTAAGGTCCATGGCACAATAGAACTTCAAACTTTAGTAAGGGCTTCATTTTGGAAAAGTTTGTATACATTGTGCATCATGAGATGATTTTTGCACCCTTAGACCCCTATACTTGATCCAGAAACAAAGATGAGCTGCAATGTGCCTCTCAGCTTGCACACCATTACAGTATCCAGGTGGACCTCAGATACATGAATGCTGGAACAGGTAATAAAACACTGCAGATTTTGATTGCATCACCAGGTCAAATTCTCAAAAAACCCTAGTAACCTATGCACGGATTCGTGTTCACATGGACATGCTGAAATTGTCATAAACATCAACAACTTCGAGATCTCCTACCAAAACGGGACTTTGACACATTGCATTCAGATTGCTTTACCAGGACAAATCTTTAAAAAACCCCCCCAATGGGACTATTTTTGCCTCTAGTTGGATTTTAGGCAGATCCCAAACTCAAAATTGCAGATTAGAGAAAATATGGAAATTTATTTAATGCAGATCTGAATTTACCTGAAAAGTGCAACTAGGGTAAAGTGGGAAACCCAAACAAATCGGCCAATAAAATATAACTTCTCCACTCCAATCTGATCTACCAATTTTATAAAGCCAAAATATGAAAGAACATACATATTTTGATGCTCAAAAAGGCTGAAATTAATTTATAAAATCTGCAAACTGGCTGCCCATAAATATAGATAAAAATAATATCTCTGAATCTCCAAAAATTCTAAAAACAAGCTAATTTGATTTATAAAAATCAGAATAAAATGTTGCACTCAAATCAGATTTGAAATACCTTCAAATACATCAGATATGCCATATAAGTGGGTCGCTCCACTTGGATGAAGGGCATAGAAAATAATAACTTTCTCTCCCAAACCCTTGCCAAAAATCTACAACTTCCCCTTTATTGAACTGCTGGAAATAAACTGAAAACACTATTAATCTACTAAAGCACAATGGAAACCCTTGTGTAGAGAATCCTCACAAACTAGAGGAAGGGTTTTCATTCTTCAACTAGGGCTCTTAGAGGTTTTTCGTCCTCAAGAGTGAAAATGCAAGCAAACAATGCTCAACATGTAAATTTGGAATTTTTAGAATAAAACAAGTGATCCTCTCCTAAGCAAGTCGACTTGCTTATATAGAGAAAATGACCCAACTAACCTCCCTCAACATCCAATCAGCTCATTTGCCTCATTTAATGTTTTCCACTTTATTTAATATTTTCTCTTGCTTTCATTTAATACTTTCCTTTGCTTTCATTTAATACTTTCTCATATTAAATGATTTTCCCCTACAACTATTCCCTCCTAATGCAAGTCACATTTTTCTAGAGTGAAAAACTTGGCCCATATGCTTTTACATTATTTTCCCATTTCTTTTTGCTCCTTAGTGCAAGTCGCACTTTCCTAGAATAAAACAATTTGGCCCAAATGTTTTTCACTATATGTTGCATTTTTCTTTTTTTATTTTAGTATTAAGTTCATAATATTTTATTATAAGTGGTTTATGATATTTTATTTTATTTATTTGCACTTTATAATAAATTATTATAACTTAAGTTCCCCTTATGTTTATATCCTTAGCCTGTCAGGGAGACAAAATGGGCTAAGGGTCTTCGACTGGGAAAGGGATACTATAGTCCTCTCTTCCCAAAATTGCTTTCCCTCAAGCAATTCCAAATTTGTTTTGTCCAAGTGCCGTGCACAAGAGACAAAACATGTTGAAATGATCCAAAATCCTTGCACCTATGCCTGTTAGATGAGCTAAGACTTGTCACCATATTTCATTAACAAGTTGTTCATATACACATGGTTGTACCCAAGGTATTCCATAATGCAAATTGCAGATTTCATCATCTAAATAATCACTTTTTTCAACAAATATCTGAATATGCAGCATATATGAAATTATCTTGCTTGTATCATACCTTATGAGATCACCATGGTTCACAAAGGGC
This sequence comes from Taxus chinensis, assembly GCA_019776745.2. Classification (NCBI taxonomy): domain Eukaryota; kingdom Viridiplantae; phylum Streptophyta; class Pinopsida; order Cupressales; family Taxaceae; genus Taxus; species Taxus chinensis. Next base: position 657,720,607 of record CM034146.1, read on the forward strand.
TGAAATTCTTCACCAATCAGATGTTGCGATAAATGTGCAATCTACTCCTCATGTATCTCCACCTGTACCGAATCCTTTTGCTTCATATGGGCTGCAATTTGGTGCAGGCCAGCAAGCTGAAAGTAGTTATTTTTGTTTAGTAAGTAAACCTTAATCACCCAATCTTATGGGGCACATACTTGGAAACTCTTCGCAACTTCCTTCCATGGTGTGAACTCCTTCAATCAGCTTATCATGAGTTGTTGGTTTGGAAATTGCAGCAGCTTGCAATTCCACACAAGTGTCCATGTGAGGCTCATCCTCATGTACAAGTTGCTCCATAAAATATTTTTTCGTGGGTGTAGACTCCCTTGCATCATTTGTCCATGTCTTTACCTTGTACTCTTGTAGATGTTTTTGCTTGAGCGACTATCAATCTAGCAGCCTTAGCTCTTTTATTCCATTCCTCACACTTTCTTAGAGTTTCCATTACATCCTCCTTACTTGCATATACAAATTTCTTCTCCTGTATACTACCAACATTTGGTTTCTTTGGAGCTGAAATAATTTCTCTAACTTGGCATTCAACAAGCAATGTTTCTTCCTCACTAATGCAATTATTTTTCTCAATGGAAATCACACCTTTCTCTCTAGAAGCTTCTTCTTCATTATCTGAAACTATCTCAATGTCGTGAATAGATCCCTTACCTTTGCAACGATGGGTGGGTGTCTATAGGTTCTTACAATCAAAACATAATTTTTTTCTTCTTAACTCATTCCTTGTTTTTATTTCGGAGTTGTTTCTTTCCCATTCCTTTACCTTACCTTGTTGCCCACTAACTACTGCCCCTTGCTTATCATGTTGAGTATTAATTGGTTCTTCAAACGAGTTCTTTTGCAATTCAGGTACTGGCATATGATGATCTCTCTTGGGCTTGCAACCAATCTTCATCATGCAATAATTTGGAAATGGCATATCATCTCTGAAACTCTTACTCAAAGATTGGTATTTTCTCCAACAAGAATCTTCATCAATCACCTCTACTGGTTAACCTTTATCACTGTTCTCACATTTTTCCCTTTTTGTCCCCATATCTACTTTGATTCAAATTCTGAGTGAGTTGGCTCAAATAAAAGTTAGTGGCTTCCTATTGTTTCACTATGTTGATGAACATTTTCTTCATAAAACCCACATTGAGATCTTTCCAATCTACCATATTTTGACCTTCTTTTCGCTACCCAACAGGGTGGAGGAAAGCCGACTCTTATACCACTGTAATGTCCCCAATGGGACTATTTTTGCCCCCAGTTGGATTTTAGGCAAATCTCAAACTCAATTGCAAATTAGAGAAAATAAGGAAATTTATTTAATGCAGATATGAATTTAACCTCAAAAGTGCGACTAGGGTGAAGTGGGAAACCCAAACAAATCGGCCAATAAAATATAACTTCTCCACTCCATTCTGATCTACCAATTTTATAAAGCCAAAATATGAAAGAACATACATAGTTTGATGCTCAAAAAGGCTGAAATTAATTTATAAATTCTACAAACTGGCTGCCCATAAATATAGATAAAAATAATATCTTTGAATCCCCAAAAATTCTAAAAACAAGCCGATTTGATTTATAAAAATCAGAATAAAATGTTGCACTCAAATCAGATCTGAAATACCTTGAAATACATCAGTTATGCCATAAAAGTGGGTTGCTCCACATGGATGAAGGGCATAGAAAATAATAACTTTTTTCTCTCCCAAACCCTTGCCAAAAATCTGCAACTTCCCCTTTATTCAACTATTGGAAATAAACTGAAAACATTGTTAATCCACTGAAGCACAATGGAAACCCTTGTTTAGAGAATACTCACAAACTAGAGGAAGGGTTTTCGTTCTTCAACTGGGCTCTTAGAGGTTTTTCGTCCTCAAGAGTGAAAATGTAAGCAAACAATGCTCAACATGTAAATCTGAAATTTTTAGAATAAAACAAGTGATCCTCTCCTAAGTAAGTCGACTTGCTTATATAGAGAAAATGGTCCAACTAACCTCCCTCAACATCCAATCAGCTCACTTGCTTCACTTAACATTTTCCACTTACTTTATTTAATATTTTCCATTGCTTTCATTTAATATTTTCCTTTTCTTTCATTTAATATTTTCTCATATTAAATGTTTTTCCCCAACAACTATTCCCTCGTAATGCAAATCGCATTTTTTTTAGAGTGAATAACTTGGCCCATATGCTTTTACATTATTTTCCCATTTCTTTTTACTCCTTAGTGCAAGTCGTACATACCTAGAATAAAACAATTGAACCCTAAATGTTTTTCACCATATGTTGCATTTTTCTATTTTTATTTTAGTATTAAGTTCATAATATTTTATTATAAGTGGTTTATAATATTTTATTTTATTTTATTTGCACTTTATAATAAATTATTATAACTTAAGTTCCCCTTGTGTTTATTCCTAAAATAAAAATATAAGTGCTTTAATATGGTCTCTCGGCCTCTGTTGTTTCCTTCTCCTCCTCTCCTCTAATTGTATTTCGGGTGACCCGTTTGGGTCCTCTTGCTGGGTTTGTTTGTTTTGTAATTAAATGCTTTCATTTAATATTTTCTCATATTAAATGTTTTTCCCCAACAACTTTTCCCTCCTAATGCAAGTCGCATTTTTCTAGAGTGAATAACTTGGCCCATATGCTTTTACAATATTTTCCCATTTCTTTTTGCTCCTTAGTGCAAGTCGCACTTTCCTAGAATAAAACAATTTGGTCCAAATGCTTTTCACCATATGTTGCATTTTTATATTTTTATTTTAGTATTAATTTCATAATATTTTATTATAAGTGCTTTATAATATTTTCTTTTATTTTATTTGCACTTTATAATAAATTATTTTAAGTTCCCCTTGTGTTTATTCCTAAAATAAAAATATAAGTGCTTTAATATGGTCTCTCGGCCTCTGTTGTTTCCTTCTCCTCCTCTCCTTCTCTAATTGTATTTCGGGTGACCCGTTTGGGTCCTCTTGCTGGGTTTGTTTGTTTTGTAATTAAATGCTTTCATTTAATATTTTCTCATATTAAATGTTTTCCCCCAACAACTTTTCCCTCCTAATGCAAGTCGCATTTTTTTAGAGTGAATAACTCGGCCCATATGCTTTTACAATATTTTCCCATTTCTTTTTGCTCCTTAGTGCAAGTCGCACTTTCCTAGAATAAAACAATTTGGTCCAAATGCTTTTCACCATATGTTGCATTTTTATATTTTTATTTTAGTATTAATTTCATAATATTTTATTATAAGTGCTTTATAATATTTTCTTTTATTTTATTTGCACTTTATAATAAATTATTATAACTTAAGTTCCCCTTGTGTTTATTCCTAAAATAAAAATATAAGTGCTTTAATATGGTCTCTCGGCCTCTGTTGTTTCCTTCTCCTCCTCTCCTTCTCTAATTGTATTTCGGGTGACCCGTTTGGGTCCTCTTGCTGGGTTTGTTTGTTTTGTAATTAAATGCTTTCATTTAATATTTTCTCATATTAAATGTTTTTCCCCAACAACTTTTCCCTCCTAATGCAAGTCGCATTTTTCTAGAGTGAATAACTTGGCCCATATGCTTTTACAATATTTTCCCATTTCTTTTTGCTCCTTAGTGCAAGTCGCACTTTCCTAGAATAAAACAATTTGGTCCAAATGCTTTTCACCATATGTTGCATTTTTATATTTTTATTTTAGTATTAATTTCATAATATTTTATTATAAGTGCTTTATAATATTTTCTTTTATTTTATTTGCACTTTATAATAAATTATTTTAACTTAAGTTCCCCTTGTGTTTATTCCTAAAATAAAATTATAAGTGCTTTAATATGGTCTCTCGGCCTCTGTTGTTTCCTTCTCCTCCTCTCCTTCTCTCATTGTATTTCGGGTGACCCGTTTGGGTCCTCTTGCTGGGTTTGTTTGTTTTGTACTTTGCAGTCCCATTGACCTACTTTTGTGGTCATGTGTTGGACATTAATAACATTATCTTATCTTATCTTATCCTTAGCCGTCGGGGAGACAAAATGGGCTAAGGGTCTTCGACTAGGAAGGGGATATTACAGCATCACCAGGTCAAATCCTCAAAAAAAAGTAAAAAACCCTAGTAACTTATGCAAGGATTTGTGTTTGCATGGAAATGTTGAATCCATTATAAAAGTCAACTGCTTCAAGATCTCCTACCAAAACAGGCCTTTGACACATTGTGTTCAGATTGCATTATCCCAACAAATCTTCAAAAAACCCTAGTAACTTATGCAAGGATTTGTGTTCACATGGACTAGTTGAAGTCGTTATTAAAAGCAACTACTTCAAGGTCTCCTGCCCAAAAAAAAATGCAAAAACAAAACATTGAAACACTGCCTTGAGATGTCATTTTTCACAAGTTAGGTCATCTGGAGAGCGCATGCCCCACAAAGCCTGCCTAAAAAGAAACAGCCAGTTCAGAAACGTCCAGTTAATGAAGAAGGCTTTGAAAAACCTTAGTTGCTAGGAGAAGAAGGATGATTTGGGAATAAAAACTGAAACAATCTTGGACTCTAGGATGTGTAGTAGTAAGAAAAACCCAGATTTTCCCTTGGATAATTCTCAAAACGAGGGCCACCCTTCTTCTGCACTAAACAAGCAAGGCAGCCCTCTTTGGGATGACACTGAGTCACTTAACAGTGCTGCAAATCTCCAAATTCAAGTGAAACCTAATTGACAGTTCAAAAACCTCTCCAGAATCTATCCTGACCTCGAAAATAAATGAAGGGAAATTCATTGGTCCCCCAAGTTAGAGGAAAATAAATTTGGGGGAATTTGCCAAGAGATTGAAATCGTAAATATCCAGACCTCGAGGAGGAAACTCAATCAAAGCATAGGGTGGGAAACTCTGTTGCAAGAAACGAAACGTATCTCTGCTGTTTCACATTTGCAACCCATCTGCAACAGGAAATCCACATTTCAAATGGGCATACACGTTTTTGGTTGAAATGAGAAACTGTTTGTGCTGCGTTTCGAACGGCATGCCCTTTCCTCAAGGTTGTAGACCCTTTTTTTGGGTCTGCAACGGCATTGTAGACCCAAAAAAATGGCCCACAACCCTGAGGAAATGGCATCCTGTTTCTCATTTGAAGCATGGCAAAAAAATCAAAAAATCAAAAAATCTAGTTTTTTTGGATTCTCATTGTTCAAAATGTCCTAAATTAAACAATAATGTTTTTTTAATTTTTTCTGTCAGACCTCTCTTATCATTGTTTTTATTGTATTTACACATGTAGCAAGTGGGCATTGGGCAACAAGAGATTGGGAATCGCATGTGCATACTGCAACAGGAAATTTATTACCATTGACAGCGTGTAAGAAAATTGGAGAGTTGTAAGCAGCCATTGCCAACAACCAAAAATTGAAAGTCAGAAAGTGGAAGGCAAGAGAGGTACAAGGTTTCTCATTTAGCATTTGATCACTGTCATAATTGATTCTAATTTGTGAAGAATATCAATTAAATATTCACAGAAGTACCTCCAAACAGTGCTGGATATTTACCAAAATAACATAGCTTGGGTCAGGCTTAACAAAATGGCAAAGTGAACAATAAATCAGGAAGAAAATAAACAAATTTCCGGCATTGAAGATGGTTTAGGGTGCTACAAATTTTGCACTGTTTTCCCAATTCGTTGGCTATGGTGATGTCTTAGTATTTCTTGTCAATTATTATTATCAAGGTAAAACAATCTTCTGATGAAATGATATTTCAATTTGCCATTAGTAATAAAAATAAGTAAAAATTAAAGACTAAGGTAAAAGTAAAGATATGATCTTTTAAGGGTTTAAATAAACTGTATTAGAAGTGGTCACAATTATTAACCATGTTACAAAAAAAGTGTGCCCAAATTTGATTTTCATTCTTCATTTTTTTTTAAACGTTGCTATGGTATTATTTTGTCAATAAAATAATAGAGTACAAGACAGACTTGTTGATATCTCAATAACTCCCAAAGATTAGGTTTTTTGGTTAATGTATCGAGATCATACCATTACCTGAAAAAAAAAACATCGGACAGATGCAAAACTGACAAGTTTTGGATGTTTCTAGATTTATGTTGCCTCCTTCGCTTTCAATTAAACATAACACAATATATGCATAGCTTTATCACAAATAAAACATTGATGGTATAATCACTTTTCCTTCTCACTTTTCATGCTATTGATTTTTTTCTCTCTTTTTTTATTTATTATTTGTGGTTAAGATATGTACCATTTTACAGTGGCAATTCTTTATAAAAAACTGTATTGATAAAATATTAGAGTGATTTATAAAATTACAGTGTAGTTTCATATAAATTAGTTTTTTTTGCATTTATGTAATTTTTTATAGTTGATATAATATTAGGGTCATAAGAAGTCGTTACCAATACTTGTATTTGATTTTTCTTCAGATTCAAGTTCGATAGAATCATGGAAGCATCCTCTATTTCTCCTACAACCATACACTCTCATAGCATAGAAGAAGTTGTTCAAACGCCATTGAATATAATTTCTCCAAAAAGACATTCAAGAAGAGGTCATGGGGCATAGTGACTATAACTGGCACCTATTCAGGGGGTAATACCATAATTATAACAGTTCAGGTAGCAGGTCGTGAATTTTCCCTTTTTGCAAGTCAGCAAAACGCAGTTCAATTGCTCGAGTTCGTTATCATTTACTTGGTAATGGGAAGAAAGATCAATTTAAGGTTTGTAAATGTATCCCCAAAGCAGAAAGAGAGGGTTTATTTAAGGAGTGGGCAACGGTTGAGTCCATGAAACCTGAATTGATTTCAGTACCCCAAAAATCACATGAATCACAAGTTGGAGGTGAAATGGATAGGTCCCTTCAAGAGTGTTGTTTTGAATGATGAGAAAGCACGGGTTGAGGTTCGAATTAGAGACATAAAAGAAAGTTGGTCCTACATAGGTATATCAATTCTCTTATAGATGGATGGACTGATGTTACTCATAAATCCCTAATAAACATTGTTGTCTCATCCTCAAAGGGTGTTATGTTTTTGAAGGCACGTGAGACTTTTGGTCATGTGAAGGATGCAACAAATTTGATGGGTTTGTTTCGAGATGTGATTGAGATTGTAGGAAGACAGAATGTAGTGCAGATCATTACAAATAGTGCTTCAAGCAATATACTAGCAAGGGGAATGATCAAGTAGTGTATCCAGAAATATTTTGGACACCATGTGCAAGTTATTCATAAATATCTTACTAAAGGACTTGCATAACGGCCTTCCTTGGATCAACCAAGCGGTATTAGATGCAAATAAAATACAGCATTATATTGTTGATCATTTTATGTCTCAAGCCATTTATAGCAAGTACGCTTCATTACGGCTGCTCCAATGTGTGGAGACTAGATTTGCATCTTTTTATATTATGATTGATCGCATCCTAAAAGTGAAACAGTATCTTAGAGAGATGGTGGTGTTTACTGAATGGGAGAGGTGGAAGAGACAACCTACCACTAACACCACCATATGTGATGAGATTACAAAGTACATTATTGGGAGTTGTTCTGCTTTGTTTTGGCAATGATGTGAAGATCTTTGTCTTATTTGCAAACCAACAATGGGGGTCCTCTGTACATTTGATAGTTACAAGACATGCATGGGGAATGTTTTTGAGAATCTTGAAGAGATGAGAGATAAGATAAAGCTAAAGATAAATATATTAATGTCTAACAAATGACCAAAAAGTAGGTTAATGGGACTGAAAAAGCCAGCCAAGGCAAATACAAAGTGGGGGACCAAACGGTCCCAAGAAAGAGCAAAGCAAAAAAGAAAAAGATACAAGGGGCCTGAGAAGGCAGCAGCGATGGAGAGAACAACCCCGACACCCAGACCCAGTGTGGTTTTACAAGCAAGAGGAAGAAAAGAAGGAAGGTCGGAGCGAAGGAGAGGAGAGGTTCGATCATGGGGTGGTGGAACTAGCTCCCCTAATATTCGAGATCAACTGGAAGAAACTCTGGATGGAGAGACAGTTGGACAAGGAGGCAGCAAAATGCGAGGGTCGTCTACTAAGTTGTTGTCTAGCTGTCATGATGTGTCTAGAGGATATGGTTGGTCTCATCTATCGCTTAGAGTTGGACTTGGTACTGACGTGAAGATGGTGGCTCAAAGAGCTATGAGTGTGATCCCTGGGATGGACCGATCTGGTGTCAGATGCTGGGCTAGTCGTCCATTAGCGCTTAGTGCCTCTCGTTGAAGGTAGCACCACGAAAAAGGAAGTGATCAACTAGGTAGAACCTAGTATGGAATGAAGCTGAAGAGTGTGCTCACAAAGCCTCATGGTGTCCTCAATGTATAAAGCAAGACATTTTTGACCCACATATCTGAAGAAGTTCAAAAGAGACTGGGCCCCTCTGAAGAGACAGTGGAACCTCCCTCTGATCACATAGTATACGGGGCATCTGAAGATAAAGTGCATCTCTATCTCAGTCTTCTGGAGATTACACAAATGACAGATCCTATCAGAGCAACCAAGGTGGTGGTCTGTCTCAGACTGGAGTATGTGGGAACCAACTCTAATCTCGAGAGCAATGCGGAGCGCATGAGTCCAGTGATGGCGAGTATATTGTGGGCGAATAATGAGGCCATCGCTCATCTCCATAAAGTGTTCGGCGTAAAAGGCCATCTTGGGGCGAAGACCACCCTGGGGTTTCATCCAGGTGGTAAGGATGAAATATCTATAGATATCCTTCCTGATGGCCTTGTTCAATACCTGTTTAGTGGGAAGGAGGTGCGACGCATCTAAGGAGTATTGAAAAGGAGGGAGACGGTCTGTTTGGATACCAACTGTCCCCAAAAGGTTGGAAACCTCTGTAAACCAACAGCAACCACAGCGAGGACCATCAAAGCAAGTAATAGCCTCTGAAGAGCAGTAGGCCAGGAATGGGTTATCTATCCCACCCATCTGCTGAAACATTGAAGCCTCTGATGCGCTGCAAGAAAGAGATCATATCAAACATAGCCTCCAATCTTAAAGGACGAGCACCGAACTCAACCAAAATAATATGAGGGACGGTTTGCTTGCATCGGATAAACCGGCGAAGGAGAAGAGTCTGGACTATCTTAACCGAAACTCAATCTGACTAGAGTAAGGAAGGCCCCCAAGCAACATAGCCATAAAGGACAACGGACCTAATAAGAGAATTCATGAGGGGCATTTTGGAGGAGACATCCTGGAAATGATGGCGAAAGCATTGTCTCTGGAGGAGGGCCAAGGAACCATAACCCTTGTTAACTTTGGGCAAAAGGGCCTGTATCAGACTGAACCGTAGGCCTAAAAACTAAACTCCCAAGTATGTATAAGCATTGGTGATCTCCATCTCCTCACCCCTAAAGAAGAAGTGGAGGTGAGAGGTCTTCAAACCATTAAAGATCATAACCTTGGTTTTACCTAGGTTAACTGTCAGCATCCAGAAATGGGCAAGGGCATCTAGTTGTCTCTGTAGGCCCTCCAGGGAGGAAGCTAAGAGGACTACATCATCTGCAAAAAGAAGAATGTAAATCAAAACTTGGTGGAGAAGACGCCCATCGTTGTCATGTATGTGCTCATGGAGGAAGGACACAAGCTCGTCGATATATATACCGAAAAGGGTTGGGGACAAAGGGCACCCCTGTTCGACCCCAATGGTACTCCTGATAAAATCTGATTCCTCATGTGTCGTGTGGAGGCGACCCCGAAACTGTCTCGTAAAGGCGCATGATGATTGTGAGAAGGGTTTCCGAAATGCTGATGTCCCTGAGCCGCTGGAAAAGGGCCACACGCAGAACAGAATCGAATGTCTTCCGGAAGTCTACAAAACAACAGTAAACTTTCGTTGAGCAGTGGCGTGCCTCCTCAATGATAGCCCTGAGAGTGAACATGTGATCAATAGTCTGGTGAGCAAGGCAAAACCCTGCTTGCCCCCTACCTCTAAGGCGTCTTCGCTCCAACTCCTCGAAAAGCTACATATGGAGGACAGTAGCTTCAAGTTTGGAGAAAGTTTGTCCCACCAGATGGTCCTATAGTTATCAAGATCTGAATTGGGGCCCGACTTGTGGATCGGGTGAATGGTATGATGTGACCAAGCTGGCGGAAAGCCCAAGCACACAACATGATTAAAGAGCTTCACCAAATAGCTTCCAAAAACCCCCACCTCATACTTGAAAAAATTTGTTTGAAACCCCTCTTCATTTGTCGATCTGTTGCTATTCATCATTCTAATGGCCTTTTTTATTTTCCTAGAGGTAAAAAGGTGACAAGAGGAAGGGGGCTTATCAACTTGAATATGAGGTTGGCCAGGGATATCATAAAAAATTGGAAGTGTGGGAGAGCACGGCTCTAGGGCAAAGGTCAGTGTGAAGAGAAGTGTGAGGGAAAATGTTGCGCCAAAAAAGTTTAGGTGAGTATAGGAGGGAAGCATAAAGAGCTCATCAGCGTTGGGAGATATAAAGGCATTTTTTGCAGCAGAGGAAACGTTGGTAAGAGGTTTTCAAGGTGGGATAAGAGAGGTGGGCCAGGTAGAAAGCGTACCATAATTGGCGGTGGAAAGTGACGGGGGAACGAGTAGAGCTAGGAAAAGAAAGAAGGGCAACATCCCAAATGATGGAGGATAGTCGGGAGTACTTGGTAACCACACTACCCAAGGAAAAGAATAGGGACTGCGAAGGGAGAAGGGTTCAAAGGTGGGAGGAGAGGTGTCGGAGTTCCCTTTGTCAAACTGGAAGGAGATGTGTGGGGAGGGCCAAGATAGGGATCGATGGGAGGAGGGGAGGGAGTCAAACAGGAGGGAAAGGGAAAGAAGAGCGTGATCAACAAGGGGAATGGATGAGATGGAAAAGTGGCTGATGAGGGATGAGGAGTTCTGGCTCGAAAAGACATAATCAACAACACTAGCACCCCCACCATGAGGTCGGCAAGTGAAGAGATGCGAGTCCAAAAAGCAGGCAATCCCGTTAAGGATCGCTAATTCTTGTGATTCACCAAGCTGCAGGAGGTGTTTGTCATAGGTTGTGAGGGGTCTCAAATCATCCTCTGAGGTCCTATGTAGATCAGCAAACTCCGGATCAAGCGCCTGGGTGCAGAGAAAATCTTCCCCGCGATCGTATAGAGGGACCTAAAGAGTTCTAGTGCGGACATTGAAATCACCCAACAGGAAGATATCACCAACTGCTGAGCAATGATCAATGCTATCATGCAAGTCAATAAAAGGGTCACCGTCAACCACATTGTGGATGGCATACAGGGAGGAGGCCGGGGAAATAGCATAACGCGATATAGATGTCCCTGGAACAATGAGTTGCTCCCTATAGACGGACCTAAAGGAACCTGGCAAACTCGTCTCTAGCAACTAAGGAAAGTTTGCTTTGTAGAGAATCTATGTACAAACATGCAACACCACTTGGCCCACTGACACCCGCCTGAGCTCCTAGTCTCCTGCAAACATGCGTAGTACCACTAACATCCCGTGATACCAGGGAGAGGCCGCACAGGGCTCTCATGAGTCTCTGTGATGAAGAGGATGCTAACGGGACCAAAAGCATCCTGAGCAAGGCTCGGAGAGGACCAAAAGGACCATTCCTATTCCAGCACCTAATCAGCATGCATGTACTCTGTTGCCCCTCCCTCCAACCCCGTCATTTGGAAGTCCCAGGGCAAGACCCCCACCCAAGAGGGAAGGTGTCTCTAACAACAGCTCGAAGGTTCCGAATAACTGCCAATTTCCCCACCTTCGTTGCTGCCATAACCTGTTTTCTGGAGTGTTTGAGTTCAGCCACTTGTGATTTAGTAAGATCCTCGTCCAGAAAGATCTTGTTAGGAAGTGAAAAAAGCATCTTTTTAGCTCGGAGAGCTCTCATCATGTCAGTTGTTGAGCGGAAACGAACGAAGAGGGGTGATTCCTACCCAAGCCACGCACGATCCCAATTGATATCGTGGATACCAAGGGTCTCTCCGATGAAAGAGTTACCAACTGTCAGGGGTTCCTGTGATGGTTGGGGTGGGGGGAGCCCCCGAACCTTAAGCTTCAGCTCACGATCCCACCTGGTGCGTTCGTCAACTAGTTTAGCTTGGACTACTTCAACAACAACCAAAGGTGGGGAGGATTTGTCCTTGCCTCCAACCACCTGAGCCCAAGACTGAATCTGTGATTCGGTTTCTTGTTTGAGCGAGACTTGTAATCTGATTTCCACTTGGTTACTTTCGAGTTTCAATATCTCGGCTTGTATTTTATCATTGTCATTGGGAGAAGTTTTATTGTGTGTACTTCTAAGAACCTTTTCTTTCAACGTTGCATTTTTAGCTTCAATTGTTGTAATATGGTTTCTAAGGATAATAACCTCTAAGTGGAGGGCCTGGTTACCAGCTTCCAACAATTGAACTCGGATGAGAAAATCCTGAAGGAAATCCGCATCACTTGTGGGGCCTCCTGAGTTGTGTTTGTCGGTTATTATATAGAAATTGTTTACTTCCTCTGCCTAGGGCTCCATATTGGCACATAGATGTGTTGGATGGATAGCCTGTAAAGGGATATGGAAAGGGAGCTAGAGGAAGAACCGTCAGAGGGCATCTGTGCACAGGAGCCCAACACCAAGGACAGGGTGGCAAGTTGTTCGACGGGGGGGCTAAGTACACAACATAGGAGGCAGAGAACAGGACCACTAAACACACAAGCTCGATGTCAACAACACAGCTCGGTGCCTATCCCAAGCTCTTCATTGAATCCCTAGCTCGACAGCACGACCTTGCTCAACGCAAAAGCAATGAGTAGTCACGGGTGCAGCTGCAAAGTCACAAAAGAATGAATGGTCGCTAGTGGAACCGTGGTCACAGCTCAACGTAGGATGCAGAGGAGCACGAGAGGACCAGAACAGTCAAGCTCAAGGTTACGCAGACACAAAGCAAACCAATCGCACAGGGTTTCGGGTGCAAGACCACAAACGTAGGGGTCGCAAGAGACAGTCACAAGAGCCATTACAGTCACGAGAGCACACGGCTTGCTCCAGACTCTTCAGAATATTTTGATTGTTGGGGCACCTTCCTTTGATCGAGAGACAAAGGATTTAGTGTGGAGTTGCAGTGATCGTAGATGAAGGATGTTTGATAGTCCTCTTCATTTTGTTTCTTTTTTGTTTGATCTAAGGTGGTTTGATAAGAAACCATGGATGGATAAGGAGCTGGAATCAAGATGGCAAACATAAAATAATCGTTGTTATCCAAATAGAGATGATCATGCAAAAATTACACAAGAGCATGGAAAATATATCATGGAGGGGAAATTTTCTCAACTCAATGTTGTTTATGAACATAATCATTTAAAGATCGTAACATTTTGGGGGTCGTATGGGAGTGGCACACCCTTTCTTAAAAACACAGCCATACGTGTCCTTTCTCAAGTGAAATTTATGAGTTTTTTTTTTAAATGTTGAACTCTTATACAACTCAATACATTATTTAAAATATAAATCAATCTATAATTAATTAAAACTTATTTTGTTTCACAGGTTTCTAGTGCTTCCGCATATGAAAGAAATTGGAGTGATTATGCATTCATATATTCAATGAAACGCATTAAGCTAGGAAGCAAAAAGGCAGAGGATGTTGTTTTTGTTCACTCAAACCTCCATCTTTTATCTCGAACTTCAATTGAGTACAAGACTAGGCCTCATAAGATGTGGGATTACGGTGGCTCATTGAATGATGGAAATGATGATTAACCAATTGAGGTGCTTGAGGATGATGCAAAAGATCATTTGGCTTCTGATGTTGAATGCAATCTTCTTAGGGAGGAAGGACAAGGTTGTAGAAACATTGGGATGTCTTCCAATTCAAGCATTGCAGCGTCCAGCTAGGCTTCTATTAGTTTTCCTATATTGTCTTTAGAAAGTTCCTTTTATTTATGTATCTAGTGATCATACATATTGTTATATTTTTTTAAACCATTTTTAAATTTGATATTGTGAAGATCAATGAAGTGATTATAACTATTTTCAGTAATAAACATGCATTTTCTTACGTTTGCAATATATATGATATTCTTACACATCTTTAATAAATTTATCTTCTCTTATTCTTTTTCATGTGTTATAAGAATAAGCGAATAAATACATATGTATGTGTATTGAATCCGTTTCTAACTTGTTTCTATCGCAACCTAAACTAACCCTCATTTTCTGTCACATTACCGTTTCCATCACGATTCTCATTTTTCGTTTTTGGTAACATAGGCAAGAAGTCAATAGGAATTCATAGAAACCTTCAAGGGTGGATGGGTTAAACATTCCTCTCAAAATAAGACATAAGAATATTCTGCTACAACATTAGGAGTCTCAATGTCCCTAACAAGCAATGTCTACTGAAAAGGTTGACTCAAGATAACAGCCCATATTTCTTGTTAGTGCAAAGTGAAGACAAGGCCATGATATCCAAATGAATCTGGGAAGGAAGCGAATGCAGTACTCAATTGTAACATAAGGAAGCTTGGCACATCTCTACAATCAAAGGAATGTGAAAGGCACAACAATTTGTTATGTTTATAACTGAATATGCCCAAACATTTCTCTGATGTCTTTCCATCTACCATTTGCAATGTATCTAACCTGTCCAATTTAGGGAAAACAATTGTCAAAACGAGGTTAATGATGGTACAAAGAAAAAGCAATAGAGTAGTACCACATATTTTTTTTATATATAAATGAATATTTTAGAGCATCATATGTATATATAGATGTAATGTCCCTTTTTCAGAATTAATTGATAATGGATACCCAAAGTCTATTCTTTGTATTTTCCGTAGGCTAAGGGGAATTAAAGAGGAAAATAATTTAAGTGGTCCAAGGGTATTTTTATATTTTATTTGGAAAAAGGACACTTGAATTATATTTTAATCCAAAAAGCAAACGTGGAATAAAATAATAATAAAATAAAGAACTTCTATTTTTGGGGGTGCCAAAGATAGAATAATAATTAAATAAAGCATTCTATTATGGAGCGCCAAAGACGCCAAAGATAGAATGGGTTGCATGAGCATCAAGATCCTATTTTTAGGATGGAGAGAGGATAAAACAATTTTATATTATTTATTCCTATTTTTAGGATGGGGTGCCAACATGGGAGACTGGATAAAGCAATTTTATATTGTTATTCCTATTTTTAGGAGGGGGTGTCAACTTTGGAGAGGACCTTGGAAGTCATAAATGCAGATTTGGTGTTTATTATTCATTCATCTTGGAAATTTATAAACTACTTCTTTGTCTGCAAGTTGCTTTTGCTTTTGCATCAACAATAGAGGATGAAATCCCTCATCTGCATACAGATTTGCGGATGGAATCCTTCACATCTAAGCTTGACAATTCCATCCAGGGGTTGCAGTGGTCATTCAAGGTACAGGTGTTCATTTAGTGCAGCTAGAGCACACTTTTTAGGCTTAATTCTACATCCGGAACAGCAAGTACAGCTAGGGCTTCAGTATCTAGAGGCAGATTTCAATCAAATCAGTTTGCATGCTCATCTCTTCCATTTATATTTCTATTTAGATCATCAATTGTGGGAGAATAATTGTATTCAAACACTCTGGGATTTCTTTTATTGTAGCTGATTGAAATCAATAAATAAAAGTCTGTTTTTGGCAGTTTGAGGCTTGCTGTTTTTATTAAAAAATCAGATTTTCGTTGTTGTCATTAAAGGCAATTTTTTATACTCATGTCCTGGGGTTTTGACAGAAATATCCAGATTTATTTAAAGTATTTTCAGGGATATTACAATAGATGTCAAATGGGTACATGTCAAGAGACATGCCCATCGATTAGTTATTCAATAATTACGTCAATAACAACTCATTGTTTGAGACACTCTGCCCACAAATCATTGGGAACTAAGGATGCATATTTATAGAAGATTGAAATTACCAAAAGATGCTTCTTCTCACGGTAAATTCTTTTTATTTTGCAGTTGCTTCAATACCTAAACAACTGGTCACAAAGGTTTATGCCCTTTTTTAAAACATTGTCGCCATTCAATGGGATGATACTGGCTTAGTTGGCAGACGTACAAAAGTGTGTTACTGACCTTCCCAATTAAAATTGATAAAGTGATTTCTTAGATTCATCGAAAACGTATTCAATTCTTTATAAAAATTTCCCTTGACAATTTTCTGTAGCGTGGTCAGCTACCCTGAGATTGAAATCTTTAGAGGGAAAGAAAAACAAACCAAGTGTTCTGGCCAACGACGTGTCCAAAATTATTTTTTCGAAGTTGGTGAGCTCTAAATTTTTGGTAGTCAGTGTCGAACTGATTTTTAAATAAGAAGCCGCCATGTCTTTGACAATTGGTAACGAATGAAACATATTGTTTCAAACCCTTGAGAAGGCTTGGAGGCAAATACCATGCATGAAGAGACAATGTTATAGGACCGCTGCGCTCTTCTAATACTGCATTAACTGCATAAAATAAGATTTGAAGATGGTATAATTCTGAACTAGGGAAGTAACTTATGTCATAAAATGGTGTACTAGTAAATTTGATTATCAGATAGATAAATATTTCAAGTAACTAGCTGAAGCAGGATATCAAAGATATTTAATTAATTAAACAATTAAATCACTTGGGCATAGCATATGTAGGTTAGGTAGTTGAACTATCTTAGATATTTGAGTGGCATCAATAAAACTACCATATGGTGTACAGTGAAGCGTTTACATATTCTCTATCCCTCTCTGATTCCTATATTACAAAAACTAGTACCAACATACTCAATGGATTAAACTACTATTTTATATACATTTTGAGTACATACATACCCATTCACCATTAATGCAACCCTACTTCCACGTTTAGTTGGAATGTATTGTGGTTCCTGCACCCAAACAACAAATCACTGGTGAGCAGAACAAGACCATTTATTTCAAAGCAACTAAATTGGAATCAAACATATTGTAATAACAAATTGATGTCCCTGTATATTTCAGCAACGGGGAAGCTCTTAAAAATACCATGATTCAACAAGCAAATTGACATGTGGGAAAAACAATGCAAGAAGCAGACCATGTTAACAAAATGCACATTACTCATGATGTTGTTCAATGTCACTGGATAATATACAAATGAAAGAAGGTTGCACAACGAAGATGCCTAGAGCACAAAGGAATAAGGGTATAAGAAAGATGTTTGGCAAACACATGTCCCAAGATTTTTTTTTTGTTGCAATTTTGACGAAGTGTTTTAAAAAAGCCAGTGTTGGGATGTGTACTATAGGTTTTGGTAACATCTCAAATGTCCCAAACATTTCTAGGACTCAGAAGGGATGTCCCCAAAAAAAATTAATTTGAAAATTTTTAAATATATATATTTTTTTCTGACGCTTTTACTTTTAAAAAGCTACTATTTTAACCAAAAACGTAGAAGGGATGTGTACCATAGGTTTTGGTAACATCTCAAAGGTCCCAAACATTTCTAGGACTGGAGGACTCACAAGGGATGTCCCCAAAAATATTAATTTGAAAATTTGATATATATATTTTTATTTTTATTTTTTTCTAACGCTTTTATTTTTAAAAAGCTAATATTTTAACCAAAAACATTGAAAACTAATTGTGGAAGTATGTAAAAACATTAAATAAAACTTGTTATCCCGTAAAATTGACAAGGGCAATTTTACGGATAACCATACGGAAAATTTTGTTTCGATCCCTTGTTAGGGATCCCCCGCGTTCGAAACGTCGTAAAGTCCCTTCCCGGGAAATCTAGTTTTCGAACTTAAGTCTTTTTGAGCCTTTTTTGGCTGGGCGCATGAATTTGCCTTGTAACACCAAGTTTTGATGCACCCCCTTAAAAGCCTTTGGCGCATGGTTTTCCATGTTAACACGTCTTTCGGTGCGCCAAAGGGCGCATATAATCTATGTGTTACACCAAGTTTTGGTGCACCAAAGGGCGCACATAACTTCATGTCGACAATGTATACGGTGCGCCAAAGGCGCGCTCATTCTTCTGTTGTCGAATACTTCCGTGCGCCAAAGGGCGCACACTTTCCCCTGTCAACAGCAGTTTTTATGCGCCATTTCAAAAGTGGTTGGCGCATTAATGACAAAATTTTCTATAAATATCAGTGCGCGCCCAATGTCATTTTCATTCCTTTTAATCAAAGCACGTGATTGCTCTGGATTTGTCAGCTCTGCTCTGTCGTTGTCATCGACCTGTGGACCCGCTCTTCAATTTTTGATATATATTCAGGTAAGAGGTTCTCCCTCTTTTCCATTTTGTGCTTTTGTGTTCTTGGTCTGGGCGTTTCTTGGTCTTTGTTTTGGGCTGCTAGTCGGTTTTTAATGGAGTATATTTGAGCTAGTCCCCCCTGTGCTGTCCTGTTTCCTTTTCTTTTTCTCCTTCCTCCCTCTTTCCAGATCTGCTGGAAGGGAGTTGTTTTTCATGGCTTGGTCTGCTGAAACCTCTTTGTGAAACCTTACTTGTCCAAGCAGCCTTTTGAAGTAGAAAAAAGAGTAAGAAAATATTTGAGCAGTTAAGTGTAGTTTCGTGGCGCACTGGCGCGCCTTGTAGCAATAAAAACAGTTGTGCCCCCTTTGGCGCATCTACCCGCCATGTTACAACCTCAAAACCCGCGCCAAAGGGCGCACCCTTCCATCCTGGTGCAGTTTGAATTCATGCGCCCTCAAAGCGCGCCCTTTTTGCATGCTACAAGTATCAATCCCGCGCTTCCTTAAAACCCTTTGGCGCACCTCCTTTCCATGTTACATCCCGCTTTCATGCGCCAAAGGGCGCACCCAGCTTTCATGCAACACAAGCCTTATTCGCGCGAGTATCAAGTTAGAAAGGCGCGGGCGCACCCTCCATTGCAGTAACATGATGTTGTGTAAGACCTTCATGCGCCGCGCCAAAGCCTTTGGCGCACCATTTGTTAATGTTACACAACCTTCCCATGCGCCAAAGGGCGCACCAAACCCCAATGTAACACGCATTTCCTGTGCGCCCTGCTATAAAATGCAACCTGCTTCATCCATGCACCATGCGCCTTTGGCGCCAGTATAACCTCTGCAACATTCCTTTTCTGTGCGCCTTATCTATTTGGCCTGCCAGTTGCATTTTTCATGCGCCCTGCGCCCTGAGCCCTAAAATCTCTAACTCTTTCTTCTGCTAGCTTTCCAATGGAAGATCAAATGACTAATTCAACCTTTTTGGATTGGGTCTCACTTCTTCTTCATGCAGATCGGCAACTAAGTTCGAAAGAACACATGTCTACGTCTGGCAAGAAGCCCACCAAACCAAGAGGAAAGGCTAAGCTGACAGAGGAAGAGATGAAATACAAATATCAGAGGGTCAGGATGCTCGAATCACAGGCTGAGTGCAGTATGGATGTCAGAGACTCTGAATTGGGTCACATTGACATGGAGGAATTTTGGGTTAACTCAGAAAGTTACAAGAAGTCCATGGATGGACAAGTTAATAGGCAGTGCCCTGCACTTCGCCGGAGGAATCCCCGTCAGCGCTGTAAACAACGAATTGATGATGATGAGTAGCTTCTTCTTCTTCTTCTCTCTATTCTCCGACTTTCTTTTCGAAATGTCTAAAATGTGTTGGCACAAATGATGACATCATCCATGTTGCATCATGGGATGATGTCATCCACCAAGTTGTCAAAGTCAACATGACTTTTAGATATTTTGTAAATATCTTTGTAGATAAGTGGTTGGCTCCATTTTGCCTTCTCTCTCCCTCATTTTCTATAAATATGAGAATACTTGTTGTATTCAAAGGAGAACATTTTTTAGATAGAAATAGAAGTGAGGAGAGAAAGACTTTGAGCTTTCTTGTAACAGAAAAGAACAGTAATACAATTATTCAGACTTTGTGCTCAATAGCTGTGTTATACATTAGATCTTTCTTACGTTAGATCTGTATGTGTTTAATCTGTTGGATTCATATCTACTTTTCCGTCATTTGTTTATCAGTATTGCTTTGTTTATTTATGCAAGTAGGTTTGGCTCTGTTTACTACCAAACTAAAAACATAAATCTTCTGACCTTTCTGCTTTGGAATTCATTTCTTTTCTCCCTTCGGATCTGTTCTTTCTCTTCTCCCTCTTTCATTCCTTTCTTTTCGCAGCCTGGAACACTCTACTGGGATGAGATCCCAACCCCCGAAGGCAGAATCTGTGAGACTTGCATAGGTTCCTGCTAGTAGAAATAGCAATAAACCAGTTTCGCTTTGATGTCTCAAAGAGGGGCTAAGCCCTGCACACTGTTGGCTCGTCTATCCATAGATCTGTCCACGCGACAGATTTTCGGACCAACAAAACTTTAACCCTAAATTTCATTGATTGAAGTTAAATATTTCAATATTAAATTTTACATCTTATTTTAATAGCCGTCCCCAAATCTGGAAAAAAAAAATCACCATCTGGAAATCCTGCTCCTCCATCACCCCCGCCCCTGAGACTTAGGTGCGAGGGTATACCAATTGGCCACTTCTATCACTTGTCAAGTGCAAGAGTATACCAAATGGCCACTTCTATTGCTTGTCAGGTGCAAGGGCACATACCAAACCTTGTGATTAACTGCTGGCAGCCGAGATGTCCATAGGACTTTGGCTTTAACGCACTTGATACAGTGATCTTGCTCAGCATGCAAAGTCTCGGCATCCATCCTTATTGAGTTCTAGAACAATGGGACTACCAAACTATGAGGCATAGGGTCTGGCATTTTTCAATACCAAAATTAGAACAATGCCTATGTTGAAATTGTGTTCATTGTCACTCTTTAGGAATTTTATACATAAATGAAGTCAAGCCAATGTCTCTAGAAGAAGGAAACAACTACACCATAATACTTAATCTGAATGTGAAAAAATAAAAAACAGAAATATGAAATCTACAAACGAGCTTTCATCTTGCACAACCCAAGATTGTTTTGAATTGCCTTTTAGTGTTCGTCATTATTATTTTGACAATCATGTAAGTGGTCAGTTTGCTCAATCATTATAACATCAATGATGCATTCTTGATGTGATAACTTGCTTCCCATGTTGGCTATGTATAACTCGCTCTCTCCCAGGATCTACAACTTACACAGATACTCTGCTTTTGACAACCAGGCTTTAATTTGCAACCTCAATTTATCAGCTTGCAGTGCACCTACTGTGTTGCAATTAGTTGTCTGTGCCATAGTAACAAGATTCAAACTCAGATAGAACTCAGAAAGATGAACTCTTTGGTGAACTTGAACTCAATAATTCTCGACAAATTGAAAAATTGCATGTTCGTTAAATTGTTCCAAACTGATTCTCCTCGTCTTATTTTCTTTTTCTAGTTCTTGGTGATATACAGTTGTCTATGTAATAACTTGATGCATTTGAGTAAAAATGTATTTATTAATATGCAGCATTATTTGTAATGTAATAAATGCACTTGTAATTGCCCATGTTCTCTCTCTCTATCGTGTTTCAGACATTCAACAAGACAATCAGTTACAATTGGTCAAACCAAACAGATGATTTGGGCAAGGATGACTTCGTCTCAGAGTGATCGCCAATGATAACTTCACAGTGACTCATCTACTTAGTGATTAAGTAAGATTGATTAGTTCAATTATGTGAATCACGATTTAATGTGTCAATCAAGAAAGCTGATTGATTGAAGGTCTTCCTCTACTATTATCCTGAATTTTTCCAAATCGATCCTTCTCCTAGCGTGGTCATTTAGAAGTGTTACTATGTCCGCAAACTTGCTGCAATTTACAAATCAGCAAGTGACATTAACAGACAGCAGCATTGATAGGCATTCAAGATGTTTTTTGTCGATTGTATTTAATGTTTGCAGGCTTCTTGCCATGAGAATTTAACATGATATAAGAGCAGATTTATTGGTTATTTTCCTCTCCAATAAAATGGAGACAAAAAGCACGCAATTTTAGCAAACTATAATAAGATTCTTGTTTGGTTTGATTCCTTTGATGCAGATAGTGAGAGGTTGATGATTGATTGAATGACCGTGAAAGGCATATGCACCACAACACCTAAGATTGATAATTAGGGTTACTTGTTAGCTCATCAGATGGTGTTTCTGTTAAGTGCTTGAAAAAACAAGGCTAGTTTCAACATGAGTCTTTGGGAATATGCCCGATTAGAGGGAGCCTCTATATTTACCACTTGGAAATTCAGACTTCAAACTCTCATGGAAGAATTGAATCTTTGGGCTATTGTGAAGGTTAATGTGATTGTTCCTATCAACTACTAATTTCTGCCTATGAGGAGAAGGCGACCAAGGCAAGGAGGTTCGTCCCAGACTCTATGAAAGACCATTTCATCCCTTGTATCAAATACAAGTCTGCAATTGGTGCTATAAAGTATGCAAAAGAAAAGCATTATTCTTTGGTTGATTGTTTCAAAGTGTAAATATATCTAGATATCTAGAAAGATGATTTTGAAGAATATGTTGTCTCAGAATCAAATGGGTGAATCTAACATTGTAACTGGTTATCTTGTGAAGATTTCTGTATGTTCCCTATTGATTATGTTGTTCATGAGGAGGAGTTGGTACCCATTGCATTGAATGGCTTCTACCCGAATTGGTATGCCTTTGACTAGTATCTGTACATCTAAGAAGTTAGCTTCTTCCAGGTAATTGATAGACGTCATTTTCCAAGAAGAAACACGAATAGAATGAGCTTCAGCAAAGAAAGAAGCAGCTCGGGACCTTCCTCTCATCGAGAAGCTGATTAAGGTCGTGTATCTTATTGTAAATGCAAGAATAAGGGGCACTGTGCTCATGAATGTCCAAAGAAAATGGGTCAGAACAAGGGGGAAAGGGACTAATTCAGAACAAGCAATTGGTTGAGTAGATGAAATTTTACTTGAAACTTGGAACCATCTTTCTATAATTTCAGCTCTTTCGTCGAACACTACTTACAAAGTTGGTGTGTGGACAATGGAGCATCAAGACATATGTCCCATGACAAGAGGCTATTCAGCTTGCTATTAGAACAACAAATCAGATATCAAATGGCGCTTGATGATGACACTACTAATCTAGTGAATGGAGTCGGCACCATTCCTATTCAGATGCCTTAAGGTGATGTTTTCCACTTGAAAAATGTTATGCATGTTCCTAGATTGACCTAGAACTTGTTTGTTGTTTCAGGCTTCAGTGATGCACTGAATACTAATGACAAGTGCAAAGTTGAATTTGATCATAATCAGTGTCACTTGAGATTGCAACCAAGAAACTTCTCGTGTTTTGGCTAAAGCGGTGCATGATGGTGGCTTGTACATGCTTCTTGGGAAGCACTCAACAGGTCCCTTTCCTAATAGTGAGCACTCCATAACTTCCCTTCCTAATAGTGAGCACTCCATAACTTCCTTTCCTAATAGTCAGCAAAGATCAAGTGAGAATCATTCAGATGTATGCAGACAGCTAATTTTTACTATGTCTCTTTTACTGGTGATTCTTCATAAAACGTTGGATTTATTTTATGAAGACTTTAGGAAGCGGGTTAAGAAACTCAAGCTACACAATGGAAGAGAGTACACTTCCAATGAGCTTGAAACTTACTACAAAGAGGCAGGGAAAAAGAGTGTTGGCACCAGGTGATGTTTTCCACTTGAAAAATGTTATGTATGTTCCTGGATTGACCTATAACTTGTTTGTGGTTTTAGGCTTCAGCAATTTGCCGATTACTAATGACAAGTGCAAAGTTGAATTTAGACCATAAAAAGTGTCATTTGTGATTGCAACCAAGAACATTTTCATGTTTTGGCTAAAGGAGTGCATGATCGTGGCTTTTCCATGCTTCTTCGGAAGCACTCCATAGCTACTTTTCCTAATAGTGAGCACTTTATAACTCCCTTTCCTAATGGTGAGCAAAGATCAAGGAAGATTCATTCAGATGTATGCAGACAACTAGTCTTTACTATGTCTCTTTTATTGATGATTCTTCACAAAAACCTTGGATTAACTCCATGAAGAATTTAGGGCCTTGATGAAGAACCTTAAAGTAAAAGGGTTAAGAAACTCAGGCTAGACAATGGAGGAAAATACACTTCCAATGAATTTAACACTTACTGCAAATAGGCAAGGAAAAAGAGAGAACTCCTGGTTTCTTACACAGTTCCTGGTAGAATGGTGTGGGCAAAAGTGAGAATCTTCATTGAAACTGCAAAAGTGGTGATTCATCGTAGTTAACTAAGTTTTGAGGACGGGGGAGCGGGATTTCCAGGATGACTAAAAAATTCTCGGATTTTGGGACAGCAGGGGGACAGTTATTAAAATATATAATCACACCAAAAAAATAATAATAATATATATAAAATAAAAAATAATTATGCCAATAGGCCTAATCTACAATAGTAGCCCAGGGGATGGTGGGAGCAGGAGTGCAAGTGTGAGATGTATCAATCTCAAAGATCACATCTTATATTTTTATAATGCCACGATTATTAATAATTTCATCATCAATGTTTGTCTTTTTCTAGTAGCTTAAAATCTATCTTTACATTTTATATACATTGTAATTAACAAATCTTCAACATTCTTATTATTGAAATCCAATATAATTAACCTATTCATTTAATTTTAAAGACTTGGGGTTTTTTTATTTCACGGTGATAAGAAACTATAAAAAATAGAGTATTTGTTCATACCTATTATTATCTATATATGCTATCAAATAGAATAAGTTAAAACATCTCTTGGCATAATAATCAAATATCTATTTGATTAATCTATGAGAAATTTTAAAAAAGGGATTTTTGTTCTCGACTTTTTTATTTCTTTAGCACTTCTTATATTTTCCGCATTTCTCCCTCTTGACCTTTTTTACTTCTTTCTTTTTTCTTTGTATTTATTTGATTGCATTTTTTTTTTTTTTATTTATATGTTTAAAGTTTTTCATATATTTAGTCGGTTCTATTTCATACTACTTTGTTTTGTTATGTCGGTTATTAAAAGTGAGCACACACTCACTCCAATACAGCCTTCCAGCTCCCCCCGGATGCCATTGTGGGAACACCTCTCGGTATAACAAAAAATAATAAAATTAATTACACCAATAGGCCTAAACTGCAATAGCAGCCAAGGGGGATACGAGCATGAGTGCAAGTGTGAGATATTTATAAAAATGAGCTGCCTTATATTTGATATCCATTTGCCCATCGAGGCACTTTTAACTTTTCCTTCTTACTTGGAGAAGGTGGTCGAAAAATAACAATATCTTGGGCATACGGTGGGGATTTTGGAGTTCATTCTTGTTACCCAGAAGGAAAAAATTTGAACACGCCACATGGTGCAATTAGATTGAGGACATCCATCAGCAGACAACAGAAATTTTGTGGATAAGGTAATAGTCATTAATCAATGTGGAACCCTTCAATGGGTGACTGTAAATTACATAACAAATCCAAGATAAGCACCTCAAGATTGATGCATCTTAGTGTTTTTTAATTAGATATATTATAGACATTTGTACTAATATTTAAAATTAATATCAATAAAAGAAAAAAATTGGGGATGTCAAGACGTTCCCTAAAATAGGAGATGTTTCAGAGATGTCTCAGAGATGTCTCAGAAACATTCCCAACTATACAAGGGACAACTCCTTTTTTTCTGTGCATGTTCGGTACTTTGGGATGTTTTCCCCCATCCCATGACATCCCAGATGTCTGGGACAGCTGCAGGAAGGGGTACCGCGTCCCTGCATAGCTATGTGAAACATAAGCAAAGCAACATGATAAGGATTTGCTCATGTTTGTTTAGATTTAAGGATGTAATATTGCTATCAACATCTTGAATAGATGCCCAGAAAAAGTATCAAGAGACAAAACACCAGAGGTGGCCTTCACAGGAGACAAGCCAGAGGTATCTGATTTTTGAGTTTTTGGTTCTTCTGTTTACATACATGTATATATAAATAAAAGGGAAAAGATGGAGAAGCCTTCGAGTATCAAAGGCATTTTTGTGGGGTACAATCCATATTCCCAGGCAAAGGAAGGCAGTGGTAAGTAGGGATGTTAAAATTATTTAGGATAAACCTCAAGTTCTCAGAAGCCTCATATAGTGAATAAGACCAAGACACCCGTTGTATCATGATCAGATCTGAAATCAGACTCATCTGATTGATTGCAGCGAAGAAGGGCTCATACCACCTTCCAGATCAGCCCAAAAGCCAGGATGGCTTTCTCAAGTCTTGCAAGTTGCAGAGAAACATGCTGGCAAACCTATTACATCATTTCAGGTAAGCAATCGACCTCAGAAACTTCCTGTATATCTTGCATTAATGAATTCTATCTTGATGTGGAGCCTTCAAGTTATGAGGAGGCCACTCAAGAACAAGTATGGCATGAAGCCATGAATGAGGAACATAACTTCTTCATCAAGAATGGTGTCACGGATATTATAGCAAGACTAAAGAAGATATCAGTGATTGATTCCCAATGGCTACTCACAATGCATGCTTCAGATGGGAGCATTGAAAAATACAAAGAAAGATTTGTAGTCTGAAGGTCCTAAAGAGTCGAAACAAACATGTCTATGTAATGTTTCTTCCATTGGAATTCACAACAGATGGATGTGAAACAGTTTTGTTGGATGATACAAATGAAGAAGAAATATATCTTAATCGGCCTAAGGCTTTTGAGATCCTCGATCATGACACACATGCATGCCAACTAAAGAAAGCATTGCATGGCCTAAACCAAGCACCGTGGGCTTGGTATGCCAACAATTATTATTACTTGCAGAATTTGGGAGTTTGGCACTTACGGCAAAGTGGCAGGGATAAAGATGTTCATGGTTCTATAGGGAGTAAGAATATCCAACCACCAAGATCATTGTGCCTTTCTGTACGATACTTGATTTAGCTCATCCTAAGGACTATTTTATTTAGGAAACTTCTAAAGATTGAGAACTGACTTCATATTTTCAGAGTGTGGTTCAAATTTTTTAGAAGTATGATTCGTTAAACAAGTTTCTTTTGCTATCCCCATTGAAATAACCCTTATGGGATACTACTTAAAAATGCACAAAATATTGAAAGCTTGCAGCAAATAAAATACTGATTTTTGCAGATTTTTACAGTAAGGACAGCAAACTAAATAAAATCAATATCTCCCAAGATATCCACTCGAATTACTTGAAAATTTAAAGAGAGCTTGATATTATTATAGAGGACATAATAAAACTGTTTTTGGAATTTTACACAAATTAAACTGCTGCCAGAAAAAGCACAGCGTGCCCTAGACAGCTGGAAAACTTCCGAGGTTCGTTACTCTCTAAATACAAGAGCAAAAATAAGGGTCTTTGGAAATAACATTGACAGATATAGGAAATAATATTTCCACCTTCAGATCTGAAAACGGCCAACTGGAAAACCCCCAAATAAAGGCTGCAAGTCGCCTCGCTTGGAATGGGGTCGGAAAATGATGGAGGCGCCTTCAACGTGCTGCAACGCCCAGCCCAAATGGCTGCCGTGAATCTGATCTGGAGCCCCTCTGATTATCTTCCCCAAATGCCCCCAAAATTCCTCAAACCCTTCCTCTGAACCCTCTAGTAATATCTCTGTAGCAAAGCCCTGAAAGCGGCTCCAAAAATGACAGACTAGGGTAGATCTCTCACTACCGAAGAATGCCCTGCTAGCTAGGGACGGGTCTCTCACCACCGAAGCTAGGGTCCCTGTGGGATTTGACTCCACAAGCTGTAGATGCACAACAGCAGCAGTTGCACGTGAAGGAGGCTAAAAATGTATGCGACAAAAGTTTCCTTTTTTTCTTTCTCCCCCAACTCCTTATATACTTCCCCGAGGCAAAAGAGCCCCAACAAACCCTAGACGCATTTCATTCCATGGAGGGGCCAATAAAATAAAGTAACTTAAGTTACTTTTCCCCTTTAAGTCGCCATGGTCCAAAAGTGACCCTCAACGCAAAATTAGACTATTAGAACCACGTTGGCCCCCTCCCCATAGCTCCCAACGTCCACAGCTCCTTGGGTCTGACCACGGCTTGGACTCGACTTGGCCCTTACTTTGGCACAGGAAAAGGGGACATTACAATTGGATTCGACTTGACCCTTAGGCCTTTGGCGTAGGAAAAGGGGACATTACAGTCCTCCCTTCCCAAGAAATGCTTGACCCCAAGCATTATCCTGTCCTGCTGCAGAAGTTGAATACCGCGCCGTAAGTTTCTCCACCTCACCCTGTCGTCCACCAAGGATCGGTGTAATCCGAATAACCAAGAAACCCCATGTCGTCATCATGACCTCCATATGGTGTCGAGAGCAATGTTGTCCGTGAAGTAGAATGATACCCAAACCAGACTCTCCACTGGTACCCGCACCGAAATTTCCAATCGGTCCAATCCCTACCAATGCAAGGTTGTCATCACGGATCACTCACGGCCTCTCCAATCAACTCCTGGGTATGAAAGTTCACTCTGAATCCTGTAGAATCCCCTGAATCAGCCTGTGAAACAACCTGTTTACGCACAAATGGTGCTAACTCTCCCACATGACCTGCACTCGTGTGAGAGCAAGGCTCCTCATACTGTATCTCAATGTGTCCCGTGGGAGGAAAAGTCCCAAGACTCCAGTAGACAGTCAACTGACAATATCAGCTCCACATAGTCCACCTCCTGTGCTGAATGTGAACCTACTGAATAATCATGAGTCAATTTTGTCTCTCCACTGACTAACACGTGGGTGAAGTGCTCACCGGGCATAGAAGCAGTGCAAAATGCATAGGAGTGTTATCCCATGTCGATTCAAAAAATGATGAACCCGTAAGCTCTGACTTGTCATAGTGACAAACCATATATGCCTGTATAAAGTTGAGGATATCCTCCCTCAACCTATGCCATATGAACCTCTCTGACATGAACCTGTAGGTCTCATCGAAGCTCAAGTGCCCAGTCACGGAAGAACAATGCACATGTCGCAATATCTCCATCCTCAACCATGAATCTGACACAAGGCTCCATCTTCCCTGAGAGAAGATCATCTCATCCTCCAATCTGTAGCTGTCATCCTGTATGTGGCCATCCAGAATCTCACAAGTGTGTCGGTTCTTGGAGTACTCAACAAGCAAATGAGATCTCCAGTCTACCTGTTCAGATGACCAACATAATGATAAACTCAGATGATCTGAACCTGTAGTCCCAATCTCTGTAACTGTCTCATGTGCAACATTGCTGGTCACACCCACATCCATCATTCTACTCACCCCATCTAGAGTCAAAGTCTCCATCCTATCTAACTCACTCCCCAATTCAACATCATCTGAACTCACTCTCCACATAAGTCATTATGGTGTGCTCTGTGACTGCAGCAAACAATCCATCAGAATAGGAGTCATCAAATATCCCACTTGTCTCATTCCTTGTGATGTCACCATGATCCACAAGACGCTTAGTTCCTTCACAATTCAACCGCTGCAACGACATGCTTCTTTCTTCACCAATCACATCTTTTGCAATCTACCCTTGTATACCATGAAATCTGATTTCTTTGTTTTCCTTGAAAAATTTCAGTTTATCCACATGAGGGATGAATGCAAATTTCCCAAAAGATGGAAGCCAATATGTCCAATGAATGATTCCAACTTCAAATAACCCAAATGTACAAACACATTCAAGTACTTCACATCTCTTAATGACAATAAACAAATGAGTTACCTTCTTAGTGCAAGACATGTCTTTCCATGGACATAACTCATCAATTCCTTCTATGTTGGGAATACACATGGCTGCTCCCTCATCATACTTTATTCTCTTTCCCCATATTTTCATTTCATCGTAAATGCAAGAGAAAGGGAAATCAACATTAGAACTCATGCATCCATAAACTTTATCATAAGGAACTTCATACCTCTTGTTGTACCCATTGATTCTCATCATGAGAGAAGACAACACATCTGAAATAGCATAATTGGGGCTGCTCATCATACCTTTGCAACTCAAAATTTCTGATATAGGATCAGCATCTTCATTCTCCTTTGATTTTTCAACACATGCATCATCGTCTTCCTTAACATCATGCAACCATTGCATCCCAAAAATAGTCTTACCTCTAGCAAATTCAACCACAATAAATATACCACATACCTCATGTCCTTTCACTATCATGGGCTCCTGCATTGTTTTCTTTGCCAACATATGCTTATTAGCTGAATCAAGAGCAATGTGAATGGAGGATGTGTTTATCCCATCTAGCATACCTCGAGACGTGATTATGAAATAGTCTTCCCCAATCATCCAAGCATATAAATGTTGTCCCAAATAATAGAGACATGGCAACAACATAGGAGAACTCAACAAGCTAGGAAA
This sequence comes from Taxus chinensis, assembly GCA_019776745.2. NCBI lineage: Eukaryota > Viridiplantae > Streptophyta > Pinopsida > Cupressales > Taxaceae > Taxus > Taxus chinensis. The sequence goes on from CM034146.1 coordinate 657,750,943, forward strand.
ATGGTAACCATTCTCATACCTTAGGATGCTAAAGTCATGAATGCACCTTGAATTCAACTCTTCTTTTTTAACAGCAAATTGCACCTTGATTCTTTGAGCACTTTGAGGACCAAATGCCCCCACTAACCCTTCCAAGGGTTCCACCATGTAGCTGGTATAAAAATCAGTCATGGGCTCTATTAATAAAGCATTTTCTCCTCTCTTTATGACTGTTGTTATACACAGTCCAGCAGGCTGAAGATGATTAAAAATATTCTCTTACCCTTTTTAGCAATCAGAAAACCAACGCTAGTACCTTGAGAGTTACTCTCCCTTCTTGCACCATAGTCTCCAATGAAGAAATCATGCACAAAGTTTTCAAAATCAGAATTGATAGTTTTGGATAATTACAACATTACCAGGATCTCATACCTTATAATGCCCATGAACCCTTGTATCATGTAAGGTCTGCCATCTTTACTTCTCTTGATAAAGAAGATTATCACTCTGTCTTCTTGACTTGACTTTGATGCACCAAATTCTTAGCATTCTTATCGACAATAGGCTGAATACCATCATGATAAAACTGTTGTAATGATATAGGATGAAGATGATGAAATAAATCCATGCTACTACTAACCTCCTTATAAAGAATATCATCAAAAGGTTCACCTTCTATCGCTGCTTTAGAAACCTCCAAAACAGCACCATCCCTATTGTGATTCATGATTTTAGATGGAGAATAAGTGGAACAAGAATCAACACCTTTCACAATTTTATGCTCATTACTGCTTGGTAAATCCATCCCATATGATAATGACTTATTCTTTGGAGGATTGATAGGTACCTTTTGGATTGAAATATCTTTTTCAGTTTTCAGCCATGTTTGTTCAACCAATGCCATCAATGTCCTCCGTGTGTTTCATACCTTTCAAGTGCCTTTCAAGGCCATCAATGTCCTCCGTGTGTTCAAGATAGACATATGTTGAGCTGCCCCCAACATTGTTGCCTGAGTGCCTGTTGAAAGTATCTGAAAGCTGATCAAAAGTTGTTGGTTTGGAAATTACAGCAGGCTGCAATTTTACACCAGTGTCCATGTGAGGCTCCTCCTCATGTGTCAACTGCTCCATAGAGTCTTCTTGTCCGGGGGTGTAGTCTTCGTTGCATCAATTGCCCTCATCGTTTCCTTGAACTCTTGTATGTGTTGTCTTGCTTGAATCGCTATCAACCTAGCAGCTCTAGCTCTGCTATTCCATTCCTCACACTTTTTAAGAGTTTCCATTACATCCTCCTTGCTTGCATAAACAAATTTCTTCTCCTGAGCTGGAATAATTTCTCTAACAAGCAAAGTTTCACTAATGCAATTATTTTGCTCAATGGAAATCATACCCTTTTGTCTAGAAGCTTCTTCTACAAATGAGTTCTTTTGTAATTCAAGTACCGGCATATGATGACCTCGCTTGGGCTTGCTACCAATCTTCATCATGCAATAATCTAGAAATGACATATTATCTCTAAAACCCTTACTCAAAGATTGGTATTTCCTCCAACAAGAATCCTCATCAATCACCTCTATTGGCCGCCCTCTATAACTGTTCTCACCATGTTCCTTATTGTCCCTAGATCTGCTTTGATTCACATTCTGAGTGAGCTAGCTCAAATAAAGGTTAGTGGCTTCCTGTTGTTTCACCATGTTGGTGAACATTTCCTTCATAAAACCCACATTGAGATCTTTCCAAACTACCATATTTAACCCACACAGGCTGGAGGAACAACTCTGATACCACTGAAATATCCCTTATAGGATACTACTTAAAAATGCACAAAATATTGAAAGTTTGCAGCCAAATAAAATACTAATTTATGCAGATTTTTACAGTAAGGACAGGAAACTAAATAAAATCAATATCTCCCAAGATATCCACTCGAATTACTTGAAAATTTAAAGAGAGCTTGATATTATTATAGAGGACATAATAAAACTGTTTTTGGAATTTTACACAAATTAAACTGCTGCCAGAAAAAGCACAAGCATGCCCTAGACAGCTGGAAAACTTCCGAGGTTCGTTACTCTCTAAATACAAGAGCAAAAATAAGGATCTTTGGAAATAACATTGACAAATATAGGAAATAATATTTCCACCTTCAGATCTGAAAACGACCGACTGGAAAACCCCCAAATAAAGGCTACAAGTCACCTCGCTTGGAATGGGGTCGGAAAATGATGGAGGCACCTTCAACGTGCTGCCACGCCCAACCCAAATGGCTGTTGTGAATCTGATCTGGAGCCCTCTGATTATCTACCCCAAATGCCCCCAAAACCCTCAAACCCTTCCTCTGAAACCTCTATAATATCTCTGCCACACAACCCTGAAAGCGGCTCCAAAAATGACAGACTAGGGTAGATCTCTCACTACCGAAGAATGCCCTGCTAGCTAGGGACGGGTCTCTCACCACCGAAGCTAGGGTCCCTGTGGGATTTGACTCCACAAGCTGTAGATGCGCAACAGCAGCAACTGCACGTGAAGGAGGCTAAAAAATGTATGCGACAAACAAAAGTTTCCTTTTTTCCTTTCTCCCCCAGCTCCTTATATACTTCCCCGAGGCAAAAGAGCCCCAACAGACCCTATACGCATTTCATTCTATGGAGGGGCCAATAAAATAAAGTGACTTAAGTTACTTTTCCCCTTTAAGTTGCCATGGTCCAAAAGTGACCCTCAATGCAAAATTAGACTATTAGAACCACGTGGCCCCCTCCCCATAGCTCCCAACGTCCACAACTCCTTGGGTCTGACCACGACCTGGACTCGACCTGGCCCTTCGGCCTTTGGCACAGGAAAAGGGGACATTACACCCATGGGAAGAACTCTTGTTTTACAAGCCACCTGTTCCCTGTTTGCATTGGTTTATTGAATATCTTCCTTAATTTATATTCTCTTGGATACAAAACTTTTTTTTTTGCTTGATTAGTGCGGATTTTCTATGGCCCCACAACCGATGTCACAAGGTTTGTGTTCAAGCTCAACAAAGATTAAATTCGGCACAGATAAAATTGGGAAAAAAATCACGATTAAATTCGACTAATATAAATTTGCAATTTTGATAAAAATAAGAAAATAATCCACAAAATGAAAATAAAAAATAATCATTTAATTAATATTTTAATCTTTATAAATGTTAAATTTATTATTTTAAATATTATAAAGTAAAAAGCTAAATTAAAAAATTAAACTCAATAAAAAATTTAATAAAATAACTATACATTTATGTCACATCCCTAAAAATATGACATATTTTTATGGAGACACTCAGATGCTTAGGTGGTTGCTGCCACATCTGATATAGTAGTTATATTACTTTGTTTACTTCAATTAACATTATAACATGTTTTAGGAATAGAACATTGCTATCATTTGATTTAATTTCTATATCTAATATTCTGGATTTACATGACTGTTTGTATATGTTCATTTCAATTGATTTGATTTTATGAAATGGATAATGCGTTGGGTATTGTTGTGTGCTTGTGTGAAGGCATTCTGCGGAGTGAGAAAGGGTATCATCGAGGAGAGATTGAAAGACTCAGATAATGGATAGAGAGATGAGCCGTGTGATTCAGAGCATGCAAGACAGTGTTAGAAACTGTAAGTGGTCATAGATTCCCTTCCTGTGTGATTTAGTTGTTTTCTTGTGTTGTCTTGTCTGACGAGCTAGATTAGTCAATTGCAAATAAGATCTAGAGTTGTGCGCCCTCGCTGCAGCAAGGAGCGCAACATCGCAAGGCACGTCAAAAGAGCGAAACATTGTCATCTTACGACAATGGCTCATTAAACATTATAATGTTATGTCATTTAATGGTTGTGATAACGTCACTATGATAATAACGAGAAAATAAACAATAATGATATTAAATTATTTAAAAGAAGTAAAGTACGGGTTAATAAAAATAATTATATTTCATTAGCAAAAGGGTATCTTTACTATTGAGGAGCCAATTTACCTTACAAACCTTGCCACTGCCCAACTCATTAGCCAAATGACTCGTGGTCGAGTTAGGCACCATTTTGCTTTACAGCACATACTTCATCCTTAATTAAATATTGAAATGTTCTTGTGTGTGTGTGCGCGCGGGTTTGTTTAAACCTTTACCCACATAACGCATATGGGATCAAATGTTCCAAAGAAAGTAAAAACATGAACTCGCCACCATTCTAACCTCGCACCACCAAGTTATCTCTCCTCTTTACCACCATCACTTTGCTTTACCATTGGAACACATTTACATTTTAACACCCAACATGCCCCTAAAGTGCTACATGCGGGACTAAGACTCTAATAGGATTAAAAACAACAAGACTCGGTTGAATTTACGTCAAGCTCTCCCTTCTTTCTCAGCAGGCTTGGACCCATGTGCCTGTGTATATTGGATTGGGATGAGTCTTAAGAGTTTAAAATATATTTCTATATTCATGCAAAATCCTTCTCCAATATAAAGAAAAGGGTATATAAATGTAAAGGGGAGACTTGATAATTTTAAATGCGAAATAAAAATTAAACACCTTTGCCTATTTTTCACAGGATTAAACTGAAAGTGGCTTTTGTTTCTTATACACAGCCACATTAAATTAAATGGGGCATGTTTATTAAAATGAGCTATAAATGAAATAAAAACAAAATCAAGAGTTTTGTATAATTGAGAACACTTTTCTTCCTTACAGGATATTTTTGAATAATATAAAAGGGGATCAAATTTTGTGAGGCCACGCTTCAAAATAGGGAGTGGAGGTTAACTCAAAAGATTTGCATGTTATGTAATGTTTAGGGGCAGTGCTCTAAAAGAATGGAATTATTATTAAAGACCAGATTGGATGACAACACGAGTGGCATGAGAAAGTAGTTTTGGCGGAAATCAAAGAAAATAAAAAAAGGATGCATGGCGGAATGAGCAATAGTTTAACTCCAATTCGAAATACAAAATAGGAAAGTAATTATGGATTAAATGAATATGCTTGCGGCAAAATATTACACAGGAAGTTTATAAAAAAAACAGGAAGAAAAACATAAGTGGGGAAAATAGTTTGGACTGGTTGAACTGCAGAAAATTATGGATATTTTTCTGTGCAGAGACGGACGCAAAAAAATTTGGATAAGGATCAAATACAAATAAATGAATAATATCAAAGGAGAGGGCAATGGGGATCTGGAGTTTACCAGAAAAAGGAATTGTGGAGAGCAAGATAGAATCAAGTCAACCATTGAAGGAATTCTACTATTGTAGGAATTGGACAATTGAATTAAATCGAAAGAGATTAGATCTCTACAAAATTGAAAGAGATTGTCGCTCATATTTGCAAAGGATGTCTGATGATGCAATGGGATTTCTAGTTTTGAATCATAACAAACACAGGCAGACAACTATGGTATTTCTATGGAACACTCCAAGGACTCCATTATTACCAGGGGACTCATAGAGGTGACGCAGAATTCAAAATGAATCGATGTAGAATCATTACAACGAAATCTAAGATAGTATTCGTGGAGGTATTACCTGAGCGTCAGCTATAGGTACTTCTCTATCCCCATCTAAATAAAATTTATTTCATAATTTGAATGCTTATTATTATGGCCTATCAGTTAAGCGATTAGTCATATCATTTCAAGCTATCCTAGGTTCAAGTTTGCGAATTATGTTCTACCTTTTACAAGCTAATTATTTCTTAAATACTAAGCTATGGAAATTGAGATTTTTTTTAAATAAATACTAGATCATAGAAAACAAATAACCAAAGCTAAGGAATGTTTCAAGACTTCAAATCAACCATCAAAAACTCAGTATGAGTTATAACTTGAAAATAAGAATTTCATTCAGACTTTATAAATGTGAGACAAGTGGAATATACTTGGTTATTCGTCTATGAAGACTCATTATTATATTCAAAAATGTTATATAACGGATTCTGGTGGAAACTTAGAACTCATAAACTACGGAACTCTCAAAACTTTAAGGGTGAGGTAGAAATTTTCTAAATGATAACTAATGAATATGGAAACTATAAGGAGTATTCATAACCTAGGAACTATAAACATATTATATCTTGGAGGTATGACTAAATCAATGGAATATCGTTCGGGTTGGAAGATGATAATGATAATTGAAAAAAGGTAACATACACCTAATTGAGAATATATGATGTAAACTTGTACGAAACCTTGAAAAGAACAAGTAAGGAGATCCTGTTTGTATATTGAACTAACCCTTAGAGGATTATTATGGCGAAACCAAATTTTAAACTGGTTACCATTGACAAGCATTATCATGAGTGGAGCGAAAAGTAAGGCAACCTTATGAGGAGACATGTATACCTTCCTAATTTAATGATGACAATTTGAAACCGTATAATGTTCTGAGAGGATATAGGTGACACAATCTGCACTTGATATATGGATATAGTTGTCTTGGAAATTTTACTGCATCAGTCATGAATCGAACCCAGGTCTGTAAGAGATGTTTAATTATAAATGGATGAGATTAATAGTCATGATATGGATAACCTAATGTAAAATGATGAAAATAAGCGAAGGTTACGAGTAAAGAATTATTAAATAAACCTCATGAGAATACGAGATTACTTGGATTAGATATATAAAATAATTTAAGTGATTAATTCTTGTTAATAATATGTTAAGACTTTTGTTCCTCGTAGAAATGATATTGAAACCTTGTGACTTTGAATGAGGTCTAGGAATATGTTGCAACCGCGTAACTTTGGAATTGATCATTATAAATGCTCAGAATGTCCTGATTGTGTCTTGATAGAAATTGGATAGTTATGAAATGAAAATCCTTTCAACTTAGATTATAATTGGTGAGAGTTATAATCTGCAGGTCCCGTGATTCGCACCTAGCTCTAAAGAATGAGCAATGTATATCATAGTTTGATTCAGTGGAACCTATAATTATGGAAAAATAATATGTTATTTTGTTTATGATTTTGGGTAGAATTTGGAGTCTATTTTTTGATATGACCATGTATATGCGGGGAGCAAATCTAGTGAATATATTTTATGAATGAGACGATGTTTTGGATTATGAATAGGTTGATTGTGGACATATCAATGAACATCTTAAAGATTGGATATGACTGTGGAAAACGAAGTTTAACATTTTTTGCAATCGTGATTCTCGTAATTGTTATGGGACAATTAGGAGAATTGTTATTGCTTGATTGTTAGTTCTAATTTGGAATAACATGATCATTATTAAACAAGTTAAGACAACATTAACTTAATGATAAGGATTAGAGATCCTATGTTGACTTTATATTGATTTTTATGATTTATAAACCATATATGAATTGTAACTAAACCTTGAAACACGTATAATTGGAAAAAAAGTATATATGAAGACTATAACGGACATTTATAGTCCTTTGTATGTGATGGTAAATATGGCTTAGGGTTCTTGCAAGAATGGCTTCCTTAGGTGGTATGGGACACCTAAGAAGGTTACGATTGCATGCACCCTATTCATGGTTTACTTTGTATTATTTGGGGAATTACAAATTAGGTTTGGGATCTTTATAACATTAATTTGTACAGGTGGTATGGGACATTTTGGAATGGTTGTGTTGGTTTATTGTGTTGATTGCATGCATTCCTACCTGTTCATAAGTCTACCAGTTGATTGGGTGATTGTTTTATACATGGGACTCTCTCTTTCCTCGTTGATTACTGCATCTTCCTTCTCGTGAAGGGTACGGCCACTCCCAAGTTGAGAGGTGTGCGGGGAACCAGAAGGCTCGTGGTCGGAGGCAAAGCACTTCGATGATACTCTCTCTCACAACATAGTTCTACTACAAGATAGGTGACGTTTGTGTCACAATGACGGAATGAGGTATTTTGTATATGTGGATATCTATTGTATTATTATTGAGACAAATGGATTGAAAACTTGTATACTTGTAACCTATTGTAAAGTTTAACTACCTATATTTCATTATATAGGATAACAAATTGAGACTTATATGAATTGAGACATGTAAATGTAACATTGATGATATTGAATACTTGTAAACTACAATGTATTGGAAATCATGTAAATGGAATCGCACATGTTTGTAATTAATTACAAATAGGATACTTGAAATGTAAAATTGAGAAATATTGAAACCACGTGGAATCGTCATTGAATGGAACTATTTACAATGGTGTCATTTATAGTGATCTTGGAGTTACGAAGGAATCTTTAAGTTAACCATGGATGAATTATGAACTATTTTAAGAAATGATTCAGATGGGTGAAATTATTACTTGTCATTATTTAATTTATTATTGAAATGAATTCGAATGGAATGCACATGTTAGTGAATTGACTGAAATGCCTTATATAATTGTATGTTCCATTATATGCATAAACTAATAGGAGCTATACTTATTGTTTACGCCTAGTTGATTCACGTATGTATTATAATGGAAACAAACTTTACAAGTTGAATGAATGAAACAAATTAATCTATAACGGTAGATAACACTAATTACTTGTATTGCTTATGTATTTCTTCTTGCATGTGTTGTGTGTTAAGCGTAGGACACAAAAATTGAGAGGCATCAATTTTCATTCTTGGTTGATGGGTGTTTCAGAAATCCGGTTTCAAAAAAAAAAATCGGTGTGCTTTTCCGGTCTCCCACCGAGAGGTCACTACATTTTAAATTAAAAAAAGGAAAAGTTAAAAACATAAAACTTCAAACCAAAAAAAAATAAAAAATTTAAAAACCTAAAACCGCAAATACTATAGAATTCCTAAATGATAAATATTTGAAACAATAACTGGCAGGGCTCCTCTGCTCGCAGCTTCTGTGAATATTTTTTATCGCTGGACGTTGCAATGCAGCCTGCAGGATGACATAGGTTTGAACATTCTATCTTTTAAGGCATTCGTATCAATGTAAAATTATTATAAACAAGGAAAGAGGAGATATTAAAAACTCACATGCCCTTGATGCCGCCACTTTGCTCACAGACCATGCTAAACACAGGTTAAAATGTTTAAAATTCCTTCAACCCAGTTAAGCAGGTTCAGAATCTCATCGCACGTACTTGACAGGCAGAATTTTTAGGGTTTTTCCCCACGACATTAGGCATGAATTTTAGGGGTTTTTTTGGTGACTTCTAGGGGCTTTTTCTGAATATTTCCTGTTAATTGCGATTTTTTTTAATTGCATTGTTGTCTTCAGCAGTTCCCATGGTGATTTGAACCCAGGTCTTCATTGCAACAATGCTCAGCCTTTACCACTCAGTCATGCCCGCTGGACTTCCTGAATACAAAACTTGAGCCTAATCAGAGTTCCAAATTTGAAGAGGTAACAAAATGAATGCATTGCCAACGTTAGGTTGCTTTTATGGCAGCCTTTTCAAGCAACAGTCGATCTTTATGAAAAAATCTCATACTTACTGACTCAAGAGGACATGCTACCAATCCAGTGCAAATCAACTCGTCGCAGTCAACAGTGCATGTATATTAGTGCTTCAAAGCCTTTCTTCTACTTGATGCAAATCAGGATTCGGGTGTAACAACTGCAGGGCTTTAATACAGATGATTTTCTGACAGGTCCATGCTGAATTCTCTCCCCATATGAGAGGATTTCCTAACCGCTCTATTTATTTTCAACCACATTAAATTCCCCCCCTTAGCTCCCATGGAGTTCAACTTTCAAGTAGATGCATCCATAGTAAGAACATTCATTCTATAGAGGATTTTGAAAAAAACAGATGCCAGATTTAAGCTGGTCTTATAGAAGAAACGGGATCTAAAAAAGCTAATTCGTTGTTTTATAGTGTGCATTCTGAGTCAAAAATTTACAGAGAAATTGTAATGGAAATCTATAGAAATGTGACTTGCATTCAGCTGTTTATAATTGGATGTTCTACTTATTTGGAGAGTTAATTCTTTATTACCTTGTCTAAGGTTTTAGAATTTTGATGGGTATTGTAAGCCAATATGCTTTAATATCGGTCATTTGTATACATTAATATAATTCCATTTCATTTATATGAGCTGTTCTTGTGCTCTATAATGCAATGATAGTTTTGTAAATAATTGATAATTAAATAAAACAATGTTTGGTAGATAATGCTTTCAAAAATGCAACAGAATTCACATTACATTGTACTTTTCACAACATCTGAAGTTCATAAAACCAAAATCAAGGATTCATAAGGTATGGATTCATCTGAGGAATCCGTGCACAAGTTCTAGAAAAAAATTTAGACATGTACCTTTGTCAAAATCTGTTTGAGAACATGAGAGACAATGACTTCAACTGGTTTTATATCGAAAACAGCAGCTCCAGGTTCACCATGCTGCAAATGTAGACGATATGTCTTAGATCATTAGCTCAGAAAGCGAGTGCCAATACTTGAAACACAGGTACATCCTGCAGAAAGTAAAGTGGCATCAGCATGAAAGAAATCACCCACAACTGTTATAGTGGGGTTCATGCCAATACCAATCCAGGTAGTATTTCTGAATTTACTTAAATATATTTTTAAGTTACCAGTTCAGGTTTGGGAATGGTGATTTTTTGTCTCAGATATGGCTTGAGAATGGCCGTACAAAAAGATATATAAGACATTAAAAAATATAAATATTCTACCCTAATAAACAGGAATTAACATCATAATATGCACAGAATAATCAGTCATCGGCAAATAACCACATAACAGCTTCAGATTTTTGAGGTTGTTTTGGTTATTCATCGATAAATATAAATAAAAATAATTAAAAACAGGCATGTTACCTTTAGTTCAGCTAGGTCCACTGCCCGGGCTGAACTCAAAGGTAAAATGCCTGTTTTTTATTTTTTTAATTTATTTTTTATTTTTTTCAATTGTTTGACTTTGACTGATGACTGAAAAACATAAACATGTCCTAAAACTCAAGCCATTATGTGGTTAATTCCTCATGAATGTTTATTCTGTGCATATTATGAGGTTGATTCCTGTTTATTACGCTAGCATATTTATATTCTTAATATTTTATATATTGAGCTTTAAGGCCAATCCAAGAGGGCAAATCGGACCCAGGCGCTGATGCAGTACATCCCAGACCAGTACCAGGCCTCCATAAGGGACAAACCCAGTAACACAGATATATTTAAATACAGTTTAAGTTTAATAAACATCCCCATAAACCATTACTCAGTAAAGAACTATTGCCATCCAGTGTTTGACCTAAAAATCTGCATTAAGAAATATGCTAATATAATGTTCAGGCTGAGATACTCGGGTAAAATATCTATAACTGCATTTAACAATATAAACTACCATAATAGAAAAAGAATTAAAAAGATCATTGTCTCTAAACATGACTTACTATTCCGAGGCCAAGCTCCATTTTTCCAGGACCTAACCTATCTGATGTGACCTGACCTGGTATCGTACACACTGACAAAGCCACACCCATTGTACCAACCATTTGAGCTGCACGACTTGCCTCTGCAGCAACATCAGCAAGACAGAGACCAGCTTCGGCAGCTGCTCCTGCAACCTGCGAAATTTGACTGGTTACAAAACTGTCTTGCCCAAAAAATGTTACTCTAAAAATCAATCAAAAAAGTGAAGAATGAAAAGCCTTTTGATAGACTGGTCAATAAAAATCTAGTAAATGAATTTCTCTTACACTAGTAGTAAACATGCTTTGAAATAGTGCACCAACTGGCTAAAGTATGATTAGGACAAAATTGCAGTAATACAGTTAGTAAACCCGCTTGTTTCCAAGATGAGGATAACATACATTATAGATGCATGGGTACGAATACCTGCCCCCAGTACTACTCCTGAGCTAGAAATGCATTTGCCTCAGAGATACATGCCATCGGGGAAGGTAGGCATACCTCTGCTTCTATGGTGAGAGGATGACACCAAAAGAGTTGAACCCAAACTTGATAAATGAATCTTTCAGTTGCATGCTAAATTATGACACTTGCAATTCAAATTTCTATGGTGACATTAGTCATTATATTAATGTAATTTCAATGTTCTTGGGCCTCTAATGTACTAGAACTCAATATCGTTATGTATGGCAACTTTTTTTAACTTCTATAAGAGTTGTAATATTTGTTTTATTTTGGAAATGTATGAGTTATTTTTTTAAGCAGTTTGAGCTAATCTTCAACGAACGTCTTATTTTCACAAATTGATCAATAAATATTAAATTTTATATTTCCTAATCCCCATTTTTCGGAAATACCAAACAATTTTTTTTACATAAGAATATATTTGACCAGCTATATCACCAAAACATACAAGCATAGGTTTTAAGCTCATCAGTATTACTTTCAAATGTATAAGGCATTTCATGTTTGATTAAGGCCTACTAACAGAGATGTGCTTGCATGCGTGCACACACACCTACACCTGTGAGGGTGTAGAAATATCGGCAAGGTGATCTTGTTTGGTCTCAACATTTTTCACAAGGAAAATACCTGACAGGGGACAAGATGAAACAATAAAAAGTAGAGTAAAAAGTCCACTTGTTAACACGAGGAGCATCCCATACACCAAGTATGCATGCTAGCTAGAGCTGACACCTTAATATCTCCATTTACCACAGCCATATATGGTCCAATTTTTTAATAAAATCAACTTACTCCCCAACATAAGAAATGATATAAAATTTTATCTTTTAGAGTGGAATGTACACAGTATGTTAATGTAAAAGAATCTTTTGGTTCAACCTACGTAGGTAATCTTGAATCTGAGGTTTCAGGTCTCAAGATTCTTATACATTATATGAAATGTTTCATTTAATGTTTTTGCTGATGCAACACAATTAAATATTAATTGAATCATCATTGGTATATTACATAGCCAATCTCAAACAACCCTATAAAATCTTTCTTTAGCAGTCGAAAAACAGTGACAATAAATTTATAATACCATATTACCTTAAGTTAACAGGATGATAATGTGCCACGTGTGACTCCACTCCTCATCCATTAAACTACCAACATTAAATTTCGAACATATTTGCACCTCAAAGCCCTCACTAAGCAAATAGGACATCATTGGACCATCCAAGTAGCAAATATTTGACCAACTTGGTTCACAAAGACACAAAAATAGCAAACAACTATGATTTCTTCAACATACAACCTCGCATCAGGCTCCTCTCTCATACTAACTGGACTTCTACATACCACAAGACATCATAGCAACGATATCCATTCATACGTAAAAAGTAAAAAATATCTATCCACTATAGCCTATCAAAAATCAAGGGTAATGGGGAAGATGATCAACCACCTAGATACCCTTTTGGGACTCTCAAGTTTCATTGATCCTAGAATATTCAATTCCCAGACCCCAGATTGTCTATTTTGACCCTTGATTTAAATAATCATCTATATGTGATCATCAGTATATTACATGTGGTATAACCAGAAATCAAAACTTTGCAAATACAGCATGCTTCACAAAGACACAGTTTTCACTTAAAAAAACTATGTTGCCAAGAAACAGAAATGGGTGCGAAATGCGGAAACAGCAATTTTCAAAAAACCTTGGATACGAAACGTTACGGGAAACGTTATGGGAAACGTCTGTACAATATATTATAAATATATATATATATATATATATGCATAGTACTCATTTTATAATTGTAGACCATAAGAGATAATTGATAAAGCACTCAAAATATTTTGTATTCATTGAAATTTGAACTTCTAAAGAGTCATCATTCAACATGGTTACAATTTCAATGATTAACATATACAATGATAAATGTTAGTTTAGTGAAAACTGAATTTAGCAAGAGAAAAATGAGAGTGTGATTTAGAATGGACCCAAGATATCATTATATAGCTTTTAAGAAGTGTCTTTAGCAAGTATAGGTAGGTAGATTAGGTTTAGGTTCATTAAATGAAGTTATTTTTTATTTTTTTTTAAGTTATGATGCTTAAAAATTCAAAAAAGTGGTGGAGACGTTTCGGTGGCATTTCCCGGGTTTCCCCCCATATTTCACGTTTCGGAAACGTTTCTGGGCTGAAACGTGCCCCCCTTAGCCGTTTCCTGGCTTCACAGTAAAAAAAACGACAGGAAATACAATTTAAAGAATGACTACTTGGGTACTTTGCCTAAGCTGCGTTTTCATAGCCAAATTCAAATTTTTTGAGCTCATGCCCTTCGTTGGTGTTTAAGCCAAGTTAGAGATTCAAGAAATTAGCAAAAGTCGTGCCCTAGAGCTGTTTAAACCTCTGTTTTGCTCATTTTTAGAAATCCTCCATTTCCCGGTCTGTGCACGTAATATCCTCTTTGCAACCTCCATTTTTGATCAGAAATTGTTCACTTGTTCTATGGCCTGGGTCGTCAAATCATTGTTTTGCCTCCATGCCTCTGTTCGTGAAGGAAATTCAAAAATTGGACTCAAAATGATGAAGTTCTCTTCCTCTGTGTATTTTCCACAGTCGGGATGACGGGCGTCTTTTCCCCGTCAAATTTTGACCCCAATGAATGCAGGTACGTGGTCAGATCCTATTGGATGGGGAGGAACGGGATTTTTGGTGAACTTAACACTTTTGGTCACTTTTGGCAAAAATGGTAAATTTGTCCCCGGCCCCAGAAAGTTTGAAGTTGCCGATTTTGGTTCATTGCAGGAAAAAGTGGAAGTTTTTGTCCCGGGCTGCACAAGTTCACGAGGGACACTTGGGACCCGAAAAGCCGAAATTGCCAATTGCAGAAAAAGCGAAAGTTTTTGTCCCAGGCTGCACAAAGTTCACGAGGGACACTTGGGACCCGAAAAGCCAAAATTGTCGATTGCAAAGAAAAAGCAGAAGTTTTTGTCCCTTTGAAAAAGCTGCACAAGTTCAATTGGGACACTCGGGACCCGAAAAGCCGGATCGGACGGGTGTCTTCTCTGAATCCCGAAAAATTCAAAAGCATGAGAGCGGGCCGGCAAAGGAAATTGAGTTTTTGAGCCTTTTTCCAAAAAAGGTTAAAATGTTTAGAAAAGACCCGCACCCCGTCTCAGGCTCTTAAACCAGAATGTGCCACGTGTCCAGGGAAAAGTCAAATCGAAGAAGCCACCATTAGGCGGAGAAGTTTGTGTTTTTGAGCCTCTTTGTAAAAAGGGCGAAAAGTTAAAAATGACCCAAAGCCCTGATAAGGCTATAAAGGTAAAAGTCAAAGTTGAAGCCGGCAGGGAAAAAGTCAAAGGTGAAAAGTCAAAGCGGAGAGGGCCGACGGAGGAAATTGAGTTTTTGAGCCTTTTTCCAAAAAAAGGTTAAAATGTTGAGAAAAGGGCCGACCCCATTTCCAATCAGAAGGTGCCACGTGTCTAAGTTGAAAAGTCAAAGCGGGGGTGCGGGCCAATTTGTTCCAAATTGCCAAATCTCTAAAAAATCACAAAATGCAAAGGGCTTTCCCCCGTAACCACTCCAATCCCTTCCTGCCACGTGGACGGCCCGATTTCAAAGTTATAGGAGCAAATCAAATGGTCTATATTTAAACTGGCAAATCGAATGTAACGGTTGCTTTGCAAGATCTGGTTTTTAACCCGCCATGAGCGTTTTCTTCACAACAAAGGAATTTGAAAAGGCATCGAGGATTTGTAAAGATTGTAACGGTTTTGGCAAAGGATATAATGGCTTCTTGACGTCATTCCAAGGGCTGGCGATTGATTTTCGAAAAGACCAGAGTGCTCTGTACCTGGAAAAGACAGAAAATGCCATTCTTCTTCTATTTTCTCTTCTTCCTCGAATTTCTTCCATTCTCAAGCTATGTACAAACTCTGCTCGAGCTTCAATAATAAAAAGAAGGAATTTTTGCCTCTTTGATTGAGGAATTGATTGGTACTTTGCGACCAATGAGTTTCATTCGGTCTTGTAGCTTCTCCTACGGATTTGTTTTTCTTCTGATTATAAATGCATGTAAATGAAATTTCTAATTAATGTGTGTGGGCATCTGATATTCTACTCACAACATTAGTTTCTCCTATCTCCATTCTCACTCCCTTTCCCCTTCTCAGACAAAGTTCTTCTCTAGTGAGAAATTGCTAGCTTTGCCACAGGGTCAGTGGAGTGCCCCTGTTGGATCTCTGGTCGAAAGGCCACCATTGAAATCCACTTTTTCACGCATGCACATATGGAAGCTGCACCGTTCAAGTAGAGGGACTTAGATTCCCATAGCGTTGGCTTGAAACCCACCAATTTGTCCACAAGACAAATTTTCTCGCCAACAGTTTTTGGCGCCCACCGTGGGGCAGATTTTGCAGCATCTGCACCTAAAAACGACCTCAAGGTCATAAAATACAAAAAAAAAGATTCTAGAAGAAAAGTTTCTGGAGATTGAATAATCACACAAACTACATGGATGTAAATCATGGCTATTCTGGGAAATCCTCCTGTTGAGAGACCTGATTTACTCTTTCACATCCAAGAAGACATTGCTTCTGATCTGAGAGAAGCTATTTGGCATAATAGACAAAGTGTCAATCAATACTTCATTGCCATAAGGATTCTGGACCTGGAAGAGGAACGTGTTGTCGAATTGGAAAGGCAGAGACAAATTCCAGCACCCCAGAGAAGAGCATAAACTTTCAAGCTGGCTGATAGAAGATACACCCGGCAACTGAGGCAAGGAGGACAAATTGATCCCACATTTGAAGAGCTTAAAAGAGAGGCAGTTGCTGAAGAGGAGATAAGGGCTCAACTTGAAGAAATAGAAAGACTCCAAATTGAAGCAGAAGAAAGAGCAGCAGTAGAAGCAACTTAGCAAGACTGGAGGATAGAAACAGGAATAGAATGTGGGAAGGTAGAAACAAAAATAGAATGGGTGATCATGAGCATGAGGAATGCAGGCCTAATGTACCATGGGGAAGAAATACTGGTCCACTTGCTCTTCCACAACCACTTCATGACCTCCCAAGAGGCTCAAGAAAGAACTTCCCAAAATTCAAAGGGGATGGTTCTCAGCTCCAAGAAGAACATGTAGCAAGCATTCATCACTGCTTGTGGAGTGTTGGGAGTTGAAGATGAAGATGTTTCAGTTAGGCTCTTTGTGGAGTCACTCCAAGAAAAGGCTGCTGAATGGTTCTACATGTTGCCCCCAAGATCTGTCACATGCTGGGAAGATATAAGAAGTGCATTTGAACATAGGTTCAAGAGCACAGAAGATTGTCAGGATCTGCTGGTCCAATTGGTTCAGATGAAGAAGGAGACCTCTGAATCAATGAGAGATTTTGTAGCAAGGTATAATAGGTTGACAAGAAGGATCCCAGAAGATGTGGTACCCCCTGAAAACAACTTGAAAAGGTTCTTCATCAGTGCTTTGCCATCAGAAGTTGGTTTCTTCCTCAGAAGAGCCCAACCAAGAACATTGAGGGAAGTTCAAGACTTTGCAGTTGAGACTGATGATGATCTAATTCTTTCTGGCAAAGTGAAAGGACCAAATGGGAAGCAAAAAGGTCAGAGTTCAAATTCAGTCACCACTGATCCAATGTTCCAAAAAATGGCAAATGACCTAGTTGCTTTGAAGAAGCAGCTGTCACAAATCACAATGAGGAATGCTCCAAGGAGACCAAATCCTCATGATAGACCAAGAATTGCTCCACCTCCTCGTAGGCTTGCTCTTGAAGCACCACCAGTCAATGCCATCTGTGACACTAGGGAATCAGAAGAAGGAACAAACATTGAGGAAACTGAAGAAGAAAGCATGGATGACTATGAAAACTATCTTGAAATTGAAGAGGTTGGCATGCACAATGGCCTGATTGAATACATTGATGATGAGGAGGAAGGTGATGAAGAAGCTCCAAGTTTTTCATGTGTTGTTTTCACTCGTGCACAATCCAAGAATGGTGTTTCAGCCTCAACAGTTGCAACTGAGAGTAGGAAGAACAAAGAAGATAGCTCTTCAAAGCCTCCACTAAACAAGATCATCAGCAGGGGATCACCATTACCACCTTCCATGGAATCAGCTAGAGAGAAATCAGATTCACCAGTTGTCAAGGATCACACTGTTGTGCCAAGTAAGTTATCTGATTCTTCTCCCAACTCAAAAGTTGTTAAGAGCAATTCTCTTCTAAATATTGGTTCTGCAAGAACATCTAAATTTCAATCAAAGGCTACACCCTCACCTCCTTCCAAGCCAATTGCTACATTTGAAAAGGAGAACCCAACACCAAAAGTAACAAAACCTCTGTCATTTAAGTCCTCATCCACTGCTGGAACCTCTTCCTCATCTACCATAACTCCATTTGACTTTGTGGAGCATGCAAGCAAAACCAAAGTTCAGCTCTCTGAGATTGAATACCTACAAACACATCCTGCCCAATTTGACAGATTCATCAAGGCAGTCTGGGGTGGTAACTCTACATCCCAAATCTCTAATTCTAAAGGCTTACTTCCCACACCATCCATACCACCTTCTCAAAACATGCTAGCCCTCAGTGCCTCCACCACCAACAGAGTTGAGCCTTTTTACCTGTCACTTCTCATCAAAGGTTTCCAGCTGAACAATTGCATCATAGATTCTGGAGCCTCAGATAATGTGATGCCAGCAAAAGTTGCAAATTCTCTTGGCCTCACTTTGACCCAGGTAAATGGCACATGCTACTCAATGGAATCCAAACAAGTTCCATTGGTAGGAAGGATTAAGGATGCTCAGGTTGCACTAGCTGATTACCCTGACAAGAAGATACTCTTGACCATTTTGGTGGCAGACATCCCAACATCTTTTGGTATGTTGTTGAGTAGAAGTTTTTGCAGAGATCTAGGTGGAGAAATAAAAATGGATTGGTCATCTGCAACTATCCCAGTGAAAGGAGAAATGAAGAAGTTGTTGCCAGTCAGGAAAATGAAATTCACAGTAAGGAAATCTGATGATCCAAGAGCTAACATCCTCTTTCAAGATTGTGGGCTAGGAAACTACTTCCTTACATCACAAAAGGAAGAGAACTTGCCACTCCTCATGGAGGAAGAAGAAGATCAGATTTGGACAATGGAGTTTGATGGCAGTCATTCCAGAGCAGGTTCAGGAGCTGGTGTAGTATTATACTCTCCCTCCAATGAGGTATATCCTTTTGCCTACAAGCTGCAATTTGATAATACAAACAATACTGCAGAGTATGAAGCATTGCTCTTAGGCATGAATGCAGCAGAGGACATGGGAATCAAGAAGCTGAGATGCAAAGGTGATGCAGAGGTTGTGGTGAAGCAGGTCTGCCAACAATATCAGGTGAAAAATCCAAGGCTCAGGCACTATAGAAACAGAGTGTGGGACTGCATTGAATCCTTTGATGCATTCTCCATTGAAGCTATCCCTAGGGAGCAGAATGAAAAGGCTGATTCTCTAGCAGTGTCAGCTTCCTTAGTGACACCTCATCCTTCTTTTGGCAAGGATAAAGTGACCATTGAGATGGTGTTCAGACCCAGCATACCAGACAATGCAAATCACTGGCAGGTCTTCAATGATGATAATCAGATCCTAGCCTTCTTAGAACAAAGGGATAACTTCAATAATTTGTTCTTTGAAGGAAGTGAAAACCCACACCGTGAATCAATCCCCAAAGAAGAGAAGGAAGGAATTGAGGGAATTGATGAAGAGGGAGTAATCAAACTGAAAGGAAACAAAATCCCCAAAGGCCTAGTTTCTTTGGAAGACCTCTTTGACAAGCATGATAGGTTCATCCAAGAGAAAGAAAAATAGTCTTCTCAGTGTCCATCTGATTTTGATCAAGAAAACATTGGCACTTCAGAGAATCCAAGGATGGTTAACATTGGTAAATGCTGCTCACCAGAAGAGAAGAGAAAGTTTGTTGCTCTGCTAAAAAAGTACTCAGATGTCCTGGCCTACTCCTATGATGAACTCAAATCTTTTCAGCCAAAGGAAATGCATCACTCCATTCCTTTGAAGCAAGGAGCTAAGCCCTTCAGGAAAAAACAAAGGCCCTACAATCCAAAGATTGATGATGTTATCAAAGAAGAGGTGACAAAGATGCTCAATGCTAGAATCATTTTCCCCATCCACCATTCAACATGGGTGGCTAACATTGTGCCAGTAAGGAAGAAGAATGGGGAAATAAGGATTTGTGTAGACTTCTGAAATCTGAATCAGGCATCTCTCAAGGACAACTACCCTCTTCCAATCATGGATCATATTTTGCAAGCAGTCACTGGATCTGAGATGCTCTCTTTGCTTGATGGATTCTCAGGGTACAACCAAATCAAGGTGGCAGAAGAGGATTGCAACAAAACAACCTTCACAACACCTTGGGGCACTTTTGCCTACAACAGAATGCCTTTTGGCTTGATCAATGTTGGAGCCACTTTCCAGAGAGCAATGGACTTGGCCTTCAAAGATTTGAAACACTGCATTGTCATTTACCTTGATGACCTCACGGTTTTTTCAAAGAGGAGGGGAGATCATATCAGTCATTTGGAGCAAGTCCTTGCAAGGTGTAGGAAACATGGCATTTCTCTAAATCCAAAGAAGTGCATTTTTGGAGTCACAGAAGGTAAGTTGTTGGGACACATTGTGAACAAACATGGAGCACACATTGATCCTGAGAGGGTCAGAGCTATCCAAGCACTAGCCTTACCAACCAGCAAGAAGGGAGTTCATTCATTCTTTGGAAAGGTAAACTTCCTTTGTCATTTTGTGCCTGAGTTTTCTGAACTGACTAAGCATATAACTTCCATGATGAAGCCTCAAGCAAGTTTCAAGTGGAATAAGGAAGGAAAAACAACATTTGAGGAGATCAAGAAAGCCATTGCCAAAGCTCCAACTCTTGTATCTCCAGATTTCAACAAGGAGTTCATCATGTATTGCTATGCATCAGAACATACACTCTCTATTGTCCTTGTTCAGAAAAATGATGAAGGTTTGGAAGCACCCATTGCTTTCATGAGTTGTCCTTTGAAAAATCATGAGCTAAAGTACAGCCAATTGGAGAAACATGCCTACACAGTGGTCAAAGCTGTTAAAAGTTTCAGATTCTACATTCTCAATTCCCATACAGTGGTGATGGTCCCTAGAAGTGCAATCAAGTCCATTTTGACTCAACAAGATCCTGGGGCTAAGAGAGGAAGTTGGATTGCAAAGACCCAAGAGTATGACTTGGAGATTAGACCCTCTAATCTGGTAAGAGGAAATGGTTTGTGCAAGCTGATTGCTGAAGATGAAGCTCTCAAAGCTCAGCAGGGAGAAAAAGATGGTGTTTTCTCAACCTGTTCAGGAGACAGTCCACAGGTGCTCTTTGTCACCACTACTGATGAGTGGTATGCTGACATTGCTTACTATCTCACTTATGGAGAATGCCCTCCTCATCTTGATTACAAACAAAGAAGGACACTCAAGCTAAAGGCAGCCAAGTTTGTGATCTAGAATCATGCACTTTACAAGAGAGGCCTAGATGGTTGTTTCCTCAGGTGTGTAGATAAGGAGCAACAAGAAAAGTTGCTCAGGGCATATCATGATCAAGCTTGTGGTGGACATTTCTCAGCAATGGTCACCGCACATAAGATCCTCAGAGGGAGATATTATTGGCCCTCCATCTTTGCAGACACTCAAGATTGGGTTTCCAAATGCAAAGCATGCCAACAATTTGTTGGAAAGCCACAACTAGCTGCATTGCCACTCAGGCCTGTGGTGATTGAAGAACCATTTCAGCAATGGGGGCTAGATTTTATTGGTGTTCTGAATCCTCATTCTAGTGCAGGGCATACTTATGTACTCACTACAACTGATTACTTCACTAAATGGGTGGAAGCCATCCCAACCAAGCAAGCCAACTCTGAAACAGTCTGCAACTTCATCAAGGAGAATATCATTGTTCGTTTTGGGATACCACAGAAAATTGTTGTAGACAATGCCACCTATTTCTCTTCCAAGGAGCTCACAGAGTTTTGTTATGGCTTTGGAATCTCCCTATCTCACTCTTCTGACTACTACCCATAGGGAAATGGGCAAGCTGAGTCAAGCAACAAGAACATTGTGACCATTGTTCGCAAGCTGGTAGATGAGAATCAAAGGAACTGGCACAAGAAGTTATATGATGCATTGTGGGCTGATAGGATCACTCCTAAGAAGGCAATAGGTATGTCACCTTTCCAAATGTTGTATGGAGTTGAGGCAGAGATTCCCCTCACAATTGAGATGCCAGCTCTCAAGTTGCTGCAAGAAATAGAAGATGGTCAATACAAAGACTCCATTGACAAGAGGATCCTCTTCCTGGAGAAGCTGGAAGAAAGCAGATGCCAAGTGGTGGATAGAATTAAAGAACACCAATTGAAAGTGAAGAAGATCTTTGACAAGAAGGAAAAGGCAAGAGAATTCAAGGTTGGAGATTTTGTCCTGCTATGGGACAAGAGAAGAGAACCAAAGGGCAGCCATGGAAAGTTTGATTCATTATGGCTCGGCCCATTCCAAATTCATGGAACTTGTGGTGAGAATGTTTTTCTCCTCTCATACTTGGATGGAACGCCATTGGAATTGCCTCGAAGTGGGAAATACTTGAAACTGTATCATCAGTGAAAGTGGGTTGTCCCCCGCCTTGTACCATAGGTGATTTTCGTAGGTGTGTTTTTCCCTTTTCTGTTGTGTGGTTTTGGTTTAGTTTTGTTTGGTTTTTTGTGTGTGGTTTGGCTTGTGTGTTTCCTCCTTCTTCCATTCTTTCTCAGAATTGTACATGACTCTGCAAGGCCCAATGGATAAGGCACTGGTCAACGTAATATGTTTTGAAACTTGAGATTCTGGATCCTCATGTCGTGCCCTAGCCATGCCCAGTTCACGCCATGTCCCCAAGCTAGAGCCAGTTGTCTCCTAAAAACTGCTCTGTGTTTTCATAGCCAAATTCAAATTTTTTGAGCTCATGCCCTTCGTTGGTGTTTAAGCCAAGTTAGAGATTCAAGAAATTAGCAAAATTGTGCCCTAGAGCTGTTTAAACCTCTGTTTTGCTCATTTTTAGAAATCCTCCATTTCCGGTCTGTGCACGTAATATCCTCTTTACAACCTCCATTTTTTATCAAAATTGTTCACTTGTTCTATGGCCTGGGTCGTCAAATCATTGTTTTTCCTCCATGCCTCTGGTTCGTGAAGGAAATTCAAAAATTGGACTCAAAATGATGAAGTTTTCTTCCTCTGTGTATTTTCCACAGTCGGGATGACGGGTGTCTTTTCCCTGTCAAATTTTGACCCCAATGAATGCAGGTACGTGGTCAGATCCTATTGGATGGGGAGGAATGGGATTTTTGGTGAACTTAACACTTTTGGTCACTTTTGGCAAAAATGGTAAATTTGCCCCGCGGACCCGAAAAAGTTGCCATTTTGGTTCATTGTGGAAAAAGCGGAAGTTTTTGTCCCAGGCTGCACAAGTTCATGAGGGACACTTGGGACCCGAAAAATCTGAAATTGCCTGAGAAAAAAGTGGAAGTTTTTGTCCCAGGCTGCACAAGTTCACGAGGGACACTTGGGACCCGAAAAGCCAAAATTCCTGATTGCGGAAAAAGTGCTAAAAAGTTTTTGTCCCAGGCTGCACAAGTTCAATTGGGACACTTGGGACCCGAAAAGCCTAGAATCGGCCAAAAAATTCAAAAGCGTGAGAGTGGGCCGTGGAGGAAATTGAGTTTTTGAGCCTTTTTCCAAAAAAGGTTAAAATGTTTAGAAAAGATTTAAAGCCGTGACCCCTCAAAGTCTCCAATCCCCAGAAAGTGCCAATGTCCTAGTCAAATCAAAGAGACGAGTGGGTCACGGAGAAATTTGTGTTTTTGAGCCTCTTTGTAAAAAAGGTGAAAAGTTAAAAAATGACCCACAGCCCTGATCAGGCTATAAAGGAAAAATTCAAAGTTGAAGTTTTTCCCTTTTTTCCCAAAAAGGTTAAAAGGGAAAAAGTCAAAGGATGAATGTGCCACGTGTCCTAGTCAAATCAGAGCAGCAGCGGGCCAGCAGAGAAATTTGAGTTTTTGAGCCTTTTTCCAAAAAAGGTTAAAATGTTGAGAAAAGGGCCGCAACCCCATTTCCAATCAGAAGGTGCCACGTGTCTAAGTTGAAAAGTCAAAGCGGGGGTGCGGGCCAATTTGTTCCAAATTGCCAAATCTCTAAAAAATCACAAAATGTGAAAGGCTTTCCCCCGTAACCGCTCCAATCCCTTCCTGCCACGTGGATGGCCCAATTTCAAAGCTATAGGAGCAAATCAAATGGTCTATATTTAAACTGGCAAATTGAATGTAACGGTTGCTTTGCAAGATCTGGTTTTTAACCCGCCATGAGCGTTTTCTTCACAACAGAGGAATTTGAAAAGGCGTCGAGGATTTGTAAAGATTGTAACCATTTTGGCAAAGGATATAATGGCTTCTCGACATCATTCCAAGGGTTGGCGATTGATTTTCGAAAAGACCAGAGTGCTCTGTACCTGGAAAAGACAGAAAATGCCATTCTTCTTCTATTTTCTCTTCTTCCTCGAATTTCTTCCATTCTCAAGCTATGTACAAACTCTGCTCGAGCTTCAATAATAAAAAGAAGGAATTATTGCCTCTTTGATTGAGGAATTGATTGGTACTTTGCGACCAATGAGTTTCATTCGGTCTTGTAGCTTCTCCTGCGGATTTGTTTTTTCTTCTGATTATAAATGCATGTAAATGAAATTTCTAATTAATGTGTGTGGGCATCTGATATTCTACTCACAACATTAGTTTCTCCTATCTCCATTCTCACTCCCTTTCCCCTTCTCAGACAAAGTTCTTCTCTAGTGAGAAATTGCTAGCTTTGCCACAGGGTCAGTGGAGTGCCCCTGTTGGATCTCTGGTCGAAAGGCCACCATTGAAATCCACTTTTTCATGCATGCACATATGGAAGCTGCACCGTTCAAGTAGAGGGACTTAGATTCCCATAGCGTTGGCTTGAAACTCACCAATTTGTCCACAAGACAAATTTTCTCGCCAAAAGAAATTTCTAAGTGTCCATTTTTTCTTAACGCAATCTGTTTGAGTAAACCAGAGTATGTAAAAAGCTGTCATGTAGAATGCAACATAGAAAAACCCTAACCACCAGTGGTCAGTCAAATCTAATGATCTTATCATTAAGGATCAAACATCGTGGGGAGGGGGACACTTTTCCCTAGTTATAATAGATGCCTCTTGTTTTGACCTATGGATCTATGCCACTTGTCACATCCCCTTCAAAAAATCTGATATGCATTAAATCCAATGATGTTGAATTAGAGCATCAAGACTATGGTATTCATCATAGGTAATGTAGTGATAAATCAAAGGAAGCCCAAAGCATGTACATGGTGACTTAAAAGGGGGTTAAACGTCAATATTAGTGATACATATTTTAGTTGATCTTATGCATAAGGATTTCAAGAAGTCACCCATGATTAAAGTAAAGAAGCCTTAATGTTTTCAATAGTAATCAGTGTTCCATGGATGACACATCTCCCCCTTGAAGATCAATGATCACAAAAAGGGGCTCGAGATATATGATTACTAAGGTTATGTAGTGGAGTGCATAACCTTAACTTTTCATTTATTAGTTCTTAATAAATAAATTAGGCCGATCTAATTAGGATGAAAGGGTCCGGCCCTGCATATTTATGTATATAAATATGGTTGGGTGTGATTCTCCCAAAGGCATCACATATCATATCATTCAGTCTATTTAATCATTTATTTTGATTTTTGGAGGTTTCCCCCTCGAAGTGGACTATATTCAAGTAATTTAATAAAGAAATCTCATAAGAAGTGGTATTGGGGCATCGATTTTTGGCAACAATTTTTTCCTCCACCACATCTTACACAATTTGTGAAATTTTCAGAGATTTTTTCAGGGTTGTTATTTGTGATAAAAGTCTTCACTCCAAATTTCAGCCTTGTTTTGATCCGATTGGCTCGAGTTATTGCGGTTTCATTGTTTTTGATAAATCTACTATATAGGCTGCAAAATTTGGATTTTTTTTGAGTTATTTACATTTTTTGGAAACCTCATAAAATTTGAGGTAGGGTCCATTCTTTGTATTTTCAGATTTAAGGCACTCTATATCTAGAAATTCTCGGGTCAAATTTGGTCAAAGTTAGTCAACGGTGTAACATCCAATTCAAATATAACACATATTTTGGCTGTTTATGGCTACTACTCACTTTGGATACTTTTCCCCCCATATTGATAATAAATCAAGAACTAGAAAAAAGTCACATCAATAGGCATGCATTTTGAATCAAATATGTTTTCATCAACCATTGAACCCAATGACACTCTTTATTGTCCATCACCTAAAATTGAGGGTGACATTCTTGCAGGATGTGAAACAGTGGTAACTTTTATATAGGAGAAGTTGTTTGCCCCATTTGCAACATCTTTGAATGAGGGTTTAGATAGGTTTAAAAAGGATATGGTTTCTGAGTTGAAAACCTTAATTAATTCACCTCATACAACCACTCACACACAACCAAACCATATAGGAGGGCAAAATAGACCAAATATAGGGCAACCATTCCAAGGGGTCAAAATTGAACCAAATGTACCAAAGATGGAACATACTTTAAGTTGCATGATATACTAATGATTAATGGTTGATTAGCTTCACAATTTGAATTTAACCTAGTGATGATGATAAGTCTAATAGTTGGAATTAATACTTTAAGTTGCCATTCCAAGGGTCAAAATATACCAAAGATGGACATATAAGTTAATGGTTGTAACCTCGTGGATGAGTCTCATAGCTTCACTTTAAGTTGCACATTTATGTAATGGTCGACATAGAACATTTAGAATTTGAACCATATGGTACCAGTGGATGATGAGTGACAAAAAAGGGAAGATTATTAGTTGGGAGGAATTTATTAATGACTTAGCAGCCCACTATGAGCAACCATGGAAGGGAAGTTACTTCACCCAATTAATGAATCTTAAACAAACAGGATTTGTAGCTGAATATAATGTTGAGCATATGAGATTGGCGATTTGGACTCTAGAAGCAACACCTTACATCAATGGACTAAAGACTACATGATGTTCGTTTTTACATCAATGGACATAAATGACTACTAAGAGATTTAAGCATGACAAGGTTCAGCGAATTTTGGCATGGAACCATGTATTGGGCAAGGTTTTAGCTCATACTTTTAAGCACCCCATTTCGTCTGCAAAACAATTGCACTAGGGCAAAGACATTGAGCAAAAACAACTTGAAACTCTGGGTATGGTTGCTACTAAGAGATTGAGCACAGCAACTGGTCTAAATCTATGGTGATGGAGAGATAAAAATGTGACTGTTGTGGCTTAATGAGTACTATGCTTGGGGTCGTAATATGGAAATGTTGGTTCGAGGGGGAATCCTCTTTCAATTTTTTTAATGCTTTAGTTTAGGGTTATGTTTATTTATGCTTTTCAAATTATCATCTTTTAGCTCTCTCCTCAACATGGGAGGTTTAAAAAATATGCTTTTGCATTTTTTTAATGTTATTTATAAAAAGTTCAAACTTAATGGCATTTTTTTTTCGAATTTTATTATGTTGGAACTTTATTGTGATAGTAGGGCTAAACAATGGGATGGAGAGATAAAAATCTAGAAATGTGGTCACTAAGTACCAAGGTATCTCCTCAACAGGAAGTAGAAAAAAGAGAAAAAACTATATTGGCATTGTGATAGTAAATGGTCAAGAGGTCATATTGAAAATTGATGAGGAGTTGGATGAGGAAGAAATTGATAATGCATAACCAACAATAGCACATGAGCATGCTAACTTGGAGGAGGAAGAAAATCCTACTATCTCACTACATGCATTAAATGGGATAAGCACACCACAAACACTCAAAGTTGTTGGTTATATTAAAAAGAAAAAGGTGACAATTTTGATCGATATAGGGAGTACCCATAACTTCATTGATAGAAAATTAGCTAATGCACTCAACTGCTTTGTGTTTCCTGTCTCCAATTTTCAAGTCATGATTGCTGATGGGAAACAACTCTCTTGTGGTGGTAAATGTCATCATATCAAACTATCAATAGGGGACTATCTTCTCGATTCCGAAATGTTTGCCATCCCAATTGGGGGAGCCGATGTAGTTTTGGGAGTGCAATGGCTTAATCAGTTGGGAACAGTGTCTTTCAATTTTCAAGACTTATTCATGACTTTCAGTATGAATGGAAAAATTACAAACTTCGTGGGATGTAGTCACCACCAAGCCAAATTATTAGCTCTCTAGGATGGAGAAACTACTTAAGAAGGGAGCTTATGGTGTGGTGGAACAACTACATTTCTTAGAAGTGCGTGATGTAGAAAACTAGTGCTCCATCAACTCTTCAAGAGATTATTCAAAACCATCAACAAGTATTTCAAGAACCAAAGAGCCTACCTCCAATCAGAGATCATGATCACGCAATTGAGTTGATTCCAGGAAGTATCACTCCTAATATTAGACCTTACCACTATCCCTATCAACAAAAGTCAGAAATTGAAAAGTTGGTCAAGGAAATGCTCGACTCAATCATTGTTCGTCCCAATAAAAGTGCATATTCATCTCCAGTGATTATGGTTAAAAAAAGGATGAGTCATGGAGAATGTGCCCAAACTACATGGAACTCAATAAGATCATCTTAAAGATAAGTTTCCTATCCCTGTGTCATTGATGAATTATTAGATGAATTAAATGGTTTTGTTTTCTTTACTAAGTTAGATTGTGTTCATGGTACCATCAAATTCGAGTAAAGGAGGAGGATGTACATAAAACTACATTTCAAACACATGATGGTCACTATGAGTTCTTAGTGATGCCATTTGGTCTCACTAATGCTCCTTCTCCTTTTCAGAGCCTCACGAATTCAATTTTCTGCCCATTTCTTTGAAATTTGTGTTGGTATTCTTTGATGACATCTTAATTTACAGTAAAACATAGGAAGAACATTTACAACATGTAGAGAAGATATTACAAGTTCTAGAAGATAATCAACTTTATGCAAAAGAATCCAAATGTGCTTTTTGGGAAGTGAAAGGTAAGGAAGTGGAATACTTAGGACATGTGTTGTCACATGAAGGCATTAAAGTGGACCCTAAAAAGATTGTAGCTGTCAAAGAATGGCCAATACCTAAAACTATTAAAAAATAAGAGGATTCTTGGGTCTAACAAGATACTATAAAAGATTTGTTCGAAATTATGCTCGCATAGCAGCAACCTTAACAAATTTATTAAAGGAGGATTCTTTTCATGGTCAGATTTAGCCACTCAAGCATTTCAACAACTAAAAGATGCTCTAACTTCCACCTTTGTGCTAGCTACCACTGACTTCTTTAAGACATTTGTGGTAGAATGTGATGCTTTTGGAAACGGAATTGGGGTAGTATTAATGCAAGAAGGGCGTCCATTAGCATTTGAGAGTAGACAGCTGAAAGGAAAGAACTTGGTAAGGCCCACATATGAGAAAGAAATGTTAGCAATCATTCATGCAATCAAACAATGGCACCAATATCTCATGGGAAGACATTTCAAAGTAAAGACATATCATGAGAGTCTAAAGTATTTTTTAGAGCAATGATTATCTTCAAAGGAGCAACAAAAATGGGTCACAAAGATGATAGGGTATGACTTTGAAATTATTTACAAAAAGGGAAAAGGAGAATATTGCAGTTGATGCCCTCTCTCAATAGGAAATAAAGAAGCAACAATTCATGCTATATCTTTATTGCAACCAAGAATTGATAGAAGCAACAAAGATAGAGTGGAATCAGGATGCTCCAACAAGGAAACTCATACAACAACGTCAAGAACCCATCATCTTCTGATAAGTATGTGTGGAAAGGAGACTCCTTATGGTATAAAGAGAGGCTCTTTTTGTGCAAAAATTCGAAATTGAAAGCTAGTGTCTTGTCTCAAATGCATGACTCACCCATAGGAGGACATTCAGGGTATTTAAAAACCTATCACCGTATAAAGAAGGATTTTTTTGGGAAGGTCTTAAGGGGGATGTACAAAAATTTGTGGCAGAATGTTTAATATGTCAACAACATAAAGGAGAAACAGTTAAGACTCCAAGGCTCTTACAACCATAAACATTCCAACACAACGTTGGGAGGAAATATCGATGGACTTCATTCATAGGCCTTCCTAAGTCGAATAACTTGGATGTGATATTGGTGGTTGTGGATAGACTCACTAAGTATGCACATTTTTTGTGGACTTTCTCATCCATTTCAACCAGTACAGTGGCAGAAGTCTTCATGGAAAAGGTACAGAAACTCCATGGTATTCCCAAAATAATTGTGAGTAATCGAGATCCTATCTTCACTAGCATATTTTGGACTGAACTATTTACAATCATGGGGCACAAAACTAGCACATAGTTCATCTTATCATCCACAATCAGATGGCCAAATGGAAATTGTGAATAAATGTTTGGAAGGATATCTACGTTGTTTTGCATCGGAAACACAAGGACAATGGTCCAAATGGCTTTCACAGGCAGTGTGGTGGTATAACACAATCATTTCACACATCAACAAAGATGACACCATTTGAGGCTCTTTATGGTTACCCCCACCTTCTACAACGTCTTATTTGAAGGGTCCTCCTAAAGCCCGTGTAGTCGAGGATCATTTTCAACACCAACAAGAAATACTTCAAGTCCTTAAGGAGAATTTGGTTGTGGCTCAAAATAGGATGAAACACAAGTCGACCAACACCGAAGTGAGAGGCATTTTGAGGAAGAGAGAATGGGTATTCTTTGATTGCAACCTTATAAACAAAGGTCACTTCAACAACATAAGAACATCAAGCTAGCACCAAAATTTTACAGACCATATAAGGTTCTCAATTAGATAGGAAGTGTAGCTTATAAGTTAGAACTTCCACCCTCTTCAAAATTCATCCCATATTTCATGTCTCCTACTTGAAGAAAGTAATTGGTACCAAGCTTCATGTCCAGTCTGAATTGCCAGAGTTAGATGAAGAAGGTAAGTTCATTATGGAACCTAAGGGAGTCATCAAGAAAAGAGTGAAGCAACTAAGAAATCGAGCAATTACAAATTTCTCATCAAATGGAAGAATCTACCAGTTGAAGAGGCAACATGGGAAGATGAACAATTCATGCTACAACATCCTGAGTTGCTAAACGTTGAGGGCAACACTCCTCTTAAGGGGAAGGGCATGTTATATCCTTAACATTATATATTCATATGATTACTAAGGTTATGTAGTGGAGTGCATAACCTTAACCTTTCATTTATTAGTTCTTAATAAATAAGTTAGGTGTGACCTAATTAGGATGAAAGGGTGCGACCCTTCATATTTATGTATATAAATATGGATGGGTGTGATTCTCCCAAAGGCATCACATATCATATCATTCACTCTATTTAATCATTTATTTTGATTTACCAAATGTACCCAAGACTAATTTTGCCTTGAACTGGAACAGCAAAACTATGTACAAGTCTACCAAATGTAACCAGGACTAATTTGGAAAAACTAGGCTAGGGTGCATTTGGACTGTAGATTCTTTGATATAATTATCTCATTCATAAATAGTGACCACGACCCAATGCTTGCACTAACTACGTTGGGTTCAACCGAACCCTTATCTGGACTAGCAAGTCTTTGAGGTACTAGAGAATAACTTCCTAAGGCTAACCACTTACTAGCGCACTTCATATTCCAATGAATTCCTATGGAAAAATATCTCATAAACCCTAGGCGCTTCAAATGTACCAAACATATGTGAAAGCTAAAAAATTGTATACAGTGTTGTATAATGCACAAGTATTGGAGGAACACTCATCCCTGACTTCACATGCATTCATTCACTTACCCAATAATGGCAACTCCTGTGATATTTTAAAACTTCCATAGTGGATTTCTAAACTAGATAAATTCTACAGAAAAAACAGCCCCAACCCTTAGTAACCCACTGCATCATCATTTTTTATCACCAAAATCCACTAAGGGCAAAGTGAGAGCATGTGATAGGTAGTTGCAGTACTTAACAAAAGTAAAAGACAAACGAAAAAATAAGAAATCTGATCTTATACATGAATATTTAGGCACGAAAACAGCAAATTTCTATAGGCTCCACATAGATGCGATGTAAGAGGTTAAGCTCTCTGATAAGCTCCGATACCATATTAGATTCTTGGAGAACTTCAAGGGTCACTGAACTACCTTAAGACTATCACCCAAATGCATGCATGAAATCACAGATAGGCAAGACACTTGATTTATCTAGGTAAAATGACTCTCTTTATATCAAAACATCTGACAAAGTGTCAGCATTATAACGGTAACTCTCATCCAAAACCACTAGCCCTCTATGCTCTTATATAGATTAGCATGCTAGGGTTAAGATTTGAAGAGTAGCTTACTTGTAGAATAAGTCTTCTTAAAAGCAATACTTTTCTAGTATTAGCAGAAGCCAATTTAGTAACTACTTAATTGATAATCTTTTCTAATTAAAGGTAATGGATAAGTGGCCACCAATCAATGCTTATCCATTTAATTATATTACAAGTATATAACATGAGTGCATCTTAAACCATACAAAAGTGTTTGTGTTGTTAAATACACTACAGTGATTAGAATGTGCAGTGACCATTAAACAGATTTTACATGCACTATTTAGAAAAAAAATTGCAATGATATCTGTATCATCTAGTGATGTACCTAGACAATGATCACCATTTGGGATCCAAACACTATGAGAATCTAGTGCATGGCTTGCTACAACTGTATCTTTGTTAACACATTCCCATCAAAAATGACTGGAGAATCTTAATTAGACATTAATGACTCACACAAACAACAACAATGATTGGTGACAATCACACACAACAGCCTAACGCTACTAGTAAATTAGTAATCCAATGTGTGCTTCAAGACATTTTATATCAGCCAATAGCCTACATATATTTGCAGGATATCATGTGACTAGGATGTGCATAGATGACAAGCTTGACTAATGGTTTGTGCACATTTGACATAGCATAGTCAAATACACATTATCTACACCATGCAATATTTACGGTTCAAACCGAAATGACATTACATAAATAACATGAGACCATTCAGACACTAACAAGCTGGATTATTGCATCCTCGGCAAATGTGCTATACCTCATCATGGATTGCTATGGTTCCCAAGTTTAATCTGCTTTATGTAGTCAAATTATATAAATACTTGATACAAAGAACATAACAAGACCACTTTAGAAACTATCCATCAAAGAATTGAAGGAAAACCCCTAACATTTCCTTGATGATTGCCTCTCATAGTGCACTGCTTCGTATATTTAGAATATACTTACCTCTAACTCACTCAGCTGCATTGTTAATTTATGGGATAGTTGCAGTACATATTTACTCAACAAAATCTATTTGTACCCTCAAACATTTAATAACTTACTGCCAAGTTACTTCAAAGATCAGCAAGTTCACCACCTGTTCTACAAAGAAAGACTTATGGATGTTAGTAGTTTTTTAGTACTATTATAGGTATCACCTAAGTCACCAGATTCGTGTTCGTGTTCGGCGAGGATAAAATTCGAAAAAAATTCATCAACCGATAAAGTTTGGGAAAAAATTCGTCAATAAGTTCGGATTATATAAAACTACATTTTTTATTATTTAATTTTTTAAATAAAAAATATTTGAGTTTAATATTAAAATTTTCAAGCATCATTATATGTGAGTTCATTATTAAATTTTTAATAACAATAAAAATTTAATTTTAAATCCTTATCCAACTATTAATATTAAATAATAAGAATTTATAACTTTAAATTTAACATAGTAAATAATTAGGTTTGTTTTATTTATTTATTTACTATGTTTTTAAATGTACTAAACAAGTGATACTGAATTTTATGTATTTTATCCTATGCCAAATAAAACACCTAAATTTATGTACTTTTATTTATTTTTATCCTATGCGACCATGCTAAATAAAAACACAATGAAAATGTAACCAGGGTCGAGTGGTGACTGTGTACTGTGGGCTACGAGCACCAACTACAGAAAACAACTCCTAGTCCTCTCCACGAATGGTGCTGCAAAACGATTCCCTCCACTCATGCTGGTGCAGTTCGCATAATCACAGATTCACGACTACAAGCTTGGAGACCTCAGGATTCACTGGGTTTGAATCGTGTTTCAGTGAAGCTTCACTTTGTAGTTGTAATATTACCCATAAAGCTTGCATATATAACAAAAGAAACCCTAGCTGACTTCAATGAAAACCCTAAAAAAAAAAGAAAACTTTTCAACGTATTTTGACTGATTTTATTCCCCAAAGTCGCGATTTTCTTCAGGGTTCACAAAAAAATCGAATAAAATCTGAATAGTCAAATTTCCTGCCGAATTTTAATGATTTTTTTTTTGGGGGGGTGGGGAACCGCCAAATTTCAAACTTTTTGGTTGAAATCCGGCGAATTCTGTGACTTAGGTATCACAGTTCACATACTATGCGAATTCTAATGAGTTTAGTAAATACTGTTACTAAGAGATCTTGACACGTTTACCCAGATCTCTCAACATTTTCCTTCCCAAAAAATGGAGCAAGTATCAAGAGGACAAGGGAAAGAATTTAAAATCCCTCAATATTTGTCTTCCCTCAAAATAGGGCAATTCTCAGGAGCACAAGCGAAAAGAGTTGAGAATCTCTCTGTATTTGTCTTCCACAAAAAAAAGGGCAAGTATCAGGAGTACAATGGAAAGAGTTATCAAATATATGCAATTTCAACATTGAATGTTATTAAAATGCAATATGCAATGAAAGGATAGTTAATGAAGCCCAATTAAGAGAGGTACATGAGTACAACCATACAAGAATTGTTTACCTTGTGAACAAGAACTGTGCCTGCAAGTCCTCTTCGACCAGCTATACCCCGAGGGGGAGGAAGGGCACAGTCTTCTCCCACAATGACTGTCTGAAAAGGTGTGTCACTATTTAGCACAATAGACCAGAAGTACCACATTTACTAAAATCTAATAGAACAGCAATAAAACAGAAACCTTATTGCCTAGACTCCATACCTCAACTTTGTATCCTTCAGCCTTGGCCTGCTCAGCCGCTAGACCAAAGTTCAAACGGTCCCCTGTATAGTTCTGTCACATGCCAATACATAACTCAGATTACAGGGATATCTGAAATAATCTCATACAAGTAATTGCAATATTTTACAACCATGAGCCAGTACATGCATTCCCATGATTCTTATTCCATCAACTATATTGGAATTTGGAATCTCACTTCTCTTGAAAAAAGTGCTTTGTATAAAAAAGATAACATGAAAATCATTCTCCCATTTCTTTCAGGTTTAAAAACAGTTAATATACCGTGACAATCAAAAGGCAACCTTGAGGCCCAGTAACAGCCCGAATTCCCTGTGCAATTCATCCACCAACATTAACTTCCCTGTGAAGACATCATTACTTGTAATCAAATATTATATACTCTACAATTAAATACAAATTTAACGAAGATACTCACAGCCAGGATAGAATTTGCAGGAGGAGAAGTAAAGATGTCTCCACAAACCGCCGCTGTCAACATGCCAGCACCTACGAATCCTGCTTGTGCAGGTTCATGTCCTCCCCCACCTCCTGTATGTTTAAGAATTAATTAAGGAACAATACTTTTAAGTTTATAGTGGAAACAGCGGTTCTATTGATTTGTTTCTGTTTGACTAAAGAAGCATTGATATAACTCATGGCTGCTAAGTCCATGTCATTCAAAAGCAACAATATATGGCAAATTTTGTGGGGATAGGCTTTTCCAAATATTGTATCAAAGTGATCCTTAATTTCTAGCACTGGCCTTTGTAGGAAACGTTTTCTCATTTTCATCCTTTTGAAAGAATAGATAACCCAGTAAGAAGGGTGAATATGCCACCATAAACTCATCTGCAAATCACAGTTGAAACAGGAGGTGCCAATTTTGTAGAACCAAACAAAAGAATGGCCCAAAAATTGTGCTTACGCTTGCAATGATAGGGAAGATGCTCCCCTGATATGGTACTTAGATTTCCCTGACAACCCATAGACCTTGATCTATATGGTTTATGTCTTAAAAGAAGCTTCCTTGGCATCACCTGAGGTTTCTTCCTACTTCGAACAGAACAATTGACCAAAAATTGTGTTCATGCTCACAATGATAAAAAGGTGTGACGGGATACTTCCTTACATTTCCATGATGGGTGCACTAGGTTTCTAGTTGTAAGGTAGCTTCTATCCTTAACCTCGCCAAAAGGTGCCACCTGCCTCAATTTTCCATTGCAGAATAAATCAAATACTGGAGACCCATGGATAAGCAGGCAAAATCTCCCATATTTTTTCTTAAACACTGGCAATCTTCATTGACTTGACCACTTTCCCATGTCCTTGAGGATGCCTGTAGAAGCTTATCAGGGCTTCGGCAAATTTCTGTCATGAACCACAAGAACTTGTTTGCAACCAAATAGGTGAATGTATCTTGTAGTTCATCCCCCTTGTGATGAATGAGTAAATCCTTTATTTATAAAGCTACTAATAGAATTGTCATGCAATTGATATTAACATCATATATAATTATACTAGTTTATTTCCATCTTATGTTGGCACAAAACGTTCATAAAATCAATGTAATAAATGTCTAACTGCTTCCGCCTACTCAGTGAAGCCTACAACATTCACAAGTAATGTACAGCTACCAAATTTTCTCCCTGTAATTACTCTGAACAACCCCTTTGATAAGTTGCTGAACTGATAATTAAGATAAATCACCCTAAGTAGCAATTAAGATATTCAAAAAATCAGTCACTTTTGACCTGTTACAACCCAAAGGGGATGGGATGTCCCTCTGAGATCCTATATATGTATTATGGATATCTCAGGTGAAACACGTGGATCTCAATTTCTCTCAAGGTATTCAATATCACTCTCTGGATTGTGAAAGTACAAGATTTGTAAGAGAAATATTTTATATGCTACAAATCAAATCTAAGAACTAATGACCGGTGCAACTAATATGTTGGGCATTCCAATACCATAGACTTAACACAAGATAAATATGAGTCTTGAGAGAAAAAAAGAGATTTGTAAATCAAACAATGGGTTTCGATCACAGATAATATCAAAATAAAATACATAGCAAGGTATCAAAAAGATAAATCCTTCTGATCTAATGTCAATCAAGGCATAAAACAAAGCTCATTGAAGCATCGCGGATATGAATTTCAATGCAACCAGAATCTTTTAAACACAATCATTTCAATCCAACCAGAATCTTCTATATGCAGTCTAGTCTCTATAGTCAGGGCATTGGTTGGGGGGCGGACTACTAGCAGTAGTCGAGAGTATCTATAGTTAGGACTCGTCTCTGTACTATTACCAAATAAGATAAGATATATAGAGAGGGGAACAAGGGAGCCCCTCCCCCTCCAATAGATGTATAGGGTAGGGGTGCCACATCTATATCTAGACATAGGGTGCCAAGTATATAGAGAGATAGGGGTTAGATATAAAGATAGGGGTCCCGAGTCTGTACAGCCTAGCCTAGCCTTATATAGAGAGGGCGAGTGTCCCCATATATATATGGGATAGGGAGGCCAATAGGGGAAAGACCTCATTGTAGCAGATTTGGGATATCAATATAGGGATGCGGGATTTGACCAACCTACCCATATATAGAGAGGGGAGAGGCCTCTCGACTAGTATATCATTATCCTTAGTTACCCTCTATAGACTATATCTATGTGGGAGCATCCATAGAGAAATATAGGGCTAGTATATGGAGATGCCCCCCTCCACATGGCACCCCTAGATATATATGCCAACAGCACCCTCCCCTCCATATAGATGGGATATGGGCCCCGACTACGACTAACTATATAAATGAGATGAGAGTCGTCTGTCATCTAATCCACCATGCTATGTGGTCCATGCTGGACTCTGGATTAGAAATAGTAAAGCATCACATCAGCAACGTCAAATAGCAATTTCAAGAAATAAATATATAGAAGCATCACAATTGGAAATTGTAATATACTTTATTTAAGCAAAAATTACAGAAATACTTGTACCAAAACAGAGAATACAAACTTATATTGAAGGAGAAAGTATTCTCACAAAAACTACGGTGGACACTCTTGTTTTCTGCCAAAGCATCCCCCGAGCCGATGTGCACAACCATATATCACAAACAAAAGGTTCATTACAAATCTTCAATCACCATTTACTCTCCCGGAGGTTGCTCAGAGAACAAATGCTCAATGGCGAATGGTGTCCTTATGCAAGAGCCTTATAAAATTGAATGTCAGCTAGGGAGCTTTATGAGTTTTTTTTTAAAACATCATGGTAACCTAAATCCCACGTTAGCCCCCTCACACATAGTCAAGACATGCTTCCACAACAAAGTCCATAAATATACTCTGTTATCAATGCCTCTCGGACCATCTCAACCATGCACCCAACCTTTTAGCATATCCATCGTCTATCAATATGTACACCATGTGCCCCCTACTATTCCAGGCCTTCATTCAAAGCTCTAGTCCAACCAAGTTATCATTGTACTCAGCTCAATGTATCTGTTGCTCCTTTGAACAAATAATCAGTGCAGAATCAACCAGGAAAATGCGCACAGTACATCCATTGGCCAATCTTAGTCTAAAATCATCAAGCACATGCTTAGTGTCCATCTAGAACATCACACTGATGAAAATTCTCCACGATGAGAAACTAATCGATGAGTGCAGGAAGGCCATATACACTTTGGTCAAGGACTGTTGTATGCATCTTTCGGATAATTCACTAGAATAAATCAAGGCGTTAGGTTAAAGCTCAAGACATTGTTGAGCAGGTTGAGGGGTCAAGTGCAGAAACGCATTTACATTTTAGTATCCCAATTGACAAAAATCGATCTTGGCTTTGTCAGAGGTGACAGAGTGTAGCCCAAAACTGAGTATGTTTTTTTATTCAGCATTAATGGCAACTGCCAGGTGTTCTAAATGTGTGCCTCAAATCTTGTTTCTAAGAAATTTCTTGTCTAGCATCAATAAAGGAATGAAGGACAAAGCTATCTCAAATTCTCAATTCTATGCGAGGAAGATTTGATCCTGGCAGAATATTTTGAAGGAAAAAGTTGGTGGCAACTCAATCAAAAAGAAATGTTGACAAAAGAGATGCTATGGCAACATATAAAAATTAGTTTCGCTTCATGACCTTAACATAAAATGGAAGAGATACCTCTAATGAGTTGTGGTAAACAAACATGACAGAATTAGCAACAGATGGTACAAAGCCAGTATCTCACAATAAGAAGACACTTTCTTGATTTCCCCGGTATAGACCAATGCAAGGTATTTGGCAAGCACCCCCACTAGATAAGATAATAATCCCAAAATTGTCTATGTCATTTGGAATCATGAAAGCTAGAAAGTAGCAGGTCTTCCTTTGCGACCAATGCAGTACGCATAGAACTCCCTGGAAAGTCCATATACCCAAGGAGTCAGAAAACAGTTGAAACTCGATTTCTAAACCCAGTTGAAACTTTAGATGGATAACTTGGGAATGAAGCAATGGCCAGGTTAACAAGACTAGTTGAAGGACTTTCCAAAGGATTGTAGTGTAATGATTAATTGGGTACACTATTATTTCAGAGGCCAAGTTCAAATCCCCACAACAACATCAAAGAGTATGGGTTAAAAATCCAGTCATGTTAGTGTGACCTACACTCACCCAGGGAATGGGGCCCTCAATTGTGTATCCATTCATCCAAGGCCCAGTAATTTCCAAGATTTACTGATCAAACGAAGTTACAATGGTTAAAGGAGAGGAGAGACAAGAAGGCAAGAACTTGCTGAGCTCGAAGAATCTTGAGGCTAAACAACAAACAAATCCCTCAAGGCCTAGTTTCCAATAATGTTAGATTGGTCTAAGTACCAATAGGTGCAAAACTAATAAAGAATATGAAAAAGGATAGGAATAAGTGAGATGACACACCAAACAAAGTTAACATTATATGCAATTTACTTTATTTGATGAAAATGAATTTGTAGTAGCATAGATGATAGAGTGACCAATGAATCAAAGTTTTAAACGTATAATGTACAAAAGAATTTTTTGTACGCAATACGTTAACAATCAATGCGAGAGGAATATAATAGAAAAGGGTTTGTGTAACGAAACTGTATTTGCAATGGTATTACTGGGGCCCACACTTTCCAGCAGGCTCAATGTAAGCCATAAACTAGTTTACCAGTTGAAT
Organism: Taxus chinensis; assembly: GCA_019776745.2. NCBI lineage: Eukaryota > Viridiplantae > Streptophyta > Pinopsida > Cupressales > Taxaceae > Taxus > Taxus chinensis. The sequence goes on from CM034146.1 coordinate 657,791,142, forward strand.
ATACCTAAACCTGCATGAGACAGCAAATACTGACAGGAAAAGAAGTTAAACACCTGAAATAATAGCAACCTTCTCGTATGTTCCTCGAGATATATCAGCACGCAACACTACCTTGACCTGCATGCAAGAGCTACTTATGAGATAAGAATTGTAACAAAAGGTATCATTTGTAACAAATCAGAAATATACCCTAAGACTTTGTAAAATACCAGTAAAATTTGCACGGACTGTCATTTGTTTTTGCTGTTTGTACTGGCAATTTTTCTTCAAACAAAACAAATAAAATTGTGATCTACTTGAATACAGTCATAGCCAGCACTCTACAGACAGTCACACTTATTATATTCAATTTTCCATTGCTAACAGCCAAAATTCTTAAATTCTCAGTAACATTGGGATGTAAAAAATTACAAACAAGCTTATCATAGTCACAAGTCAAACCATCACTTTATGCCAAAAAAAGTTAAGTACAAAGGTAAACAAATTACATAAACATTATTTTAACGAAAAACCCTCATGGTCAATAGAAACAAGCAAGCACCTCTGCGCACTAAATAACACATTGTGAAGAACTTTCATAGTACACAAATCACAGTCATATAATTACCCCACCAGATTCATCAAGATTAAAAGCATTGATAGACCATCTTTAATTCTCTTTCTAGATATCGAGCTCACCTCAGGAAAGCCGTCCAAGTACTGCAAATTTGGGTATGTTTCAACCATGCCTTCAATGAACTCTGTGACAGTATCTGCATGATAAATAGATAAGGATTAACATTAACAAAAGCCACTTAATATTCTTCAGTATACTCAGCCTATTGAACCAGCTATTTCACACACATTTTTATCAAGATTTCATAATCATAGGAGTAACTCCAGTGCTTCAAGAGTACACTACTGACATCTTGTCAAACTTGAAAAGGTGCAGGCCACAAAGCTTGAACTTCATCAGTGCAACTAAGAAAAGAACAAAAGAAAGCACTCTAGAAAACATATATAAATGATGATAAACTGTGTTTTCTCAATAGCAAGACACAGTTCAAATTTCTACTCATGGAATTGACAATAAGGGACTTCAAATAGAAGTAGCAATATAAACCAGTAAAAAAGAAGGCAAAATGAAAATCAGTTCCACCAGACTGTTGTAATCTGCAAACTTTGTTATTACGGCAGGCATTGTGGAAAAGACAATAATCAGTAACTTCAACAGATGTTACTTATGGCATTCCACAGCATACAGGATTGAATCGAAGGATTTGGTCATCAGTGTAATCCTTAGACCTTCAGAACTGAATACATGAGTAAGAATCTACTAGAGAATGAATGAGTATTCCTGTTTACTTTTCTCATGAAAACTTTGGCCAGAGGCTCCTATTTTAATCTTCCTAACCGTTATAGAGCTTTTATATTATTTAAAGTGGTGTGGCTATTTATATAGACTTATGCAAAATTATGAATGATGTTATTCTATCTATGACTACACATGAATTGCAAACAGTCAGCCATAGCACGCCTGTGGCTAGGGCACAGCTGGTTTGTAGATTCACTTGTACAAAAAATACCCAAGTCCAACCACAAAGGTTTCCTGAAATGGGCCTACTCATTAACTTTCGGATATCACTACAGCATTATCATCCCGCCAATAAAAAAACCAGGACACTACTACAAACTGGAATCAGTATCATTAGCGCAGTGAATTTCAAAGGAATATAAATAATAGAGATGAGCCATTTTGTTTGAAGAGTTCGACTCCATTCACAAGAAAAGAGAATGTCTGTAGCTGCACTATCTAATTTGTCGTGAATGTATATAACATCCAAGGTAAAAATAGGATCAGTTTAAGAAAAAGTAAATCCAGCCAGATACCAGAATGCGAACTATGAAGAGTACAAAACAATAAACAAATGTCAGGAGCTTAATTAGTATCACAATTCCTAATGTTGAATAAAAATACAAAATTTTGCTTGCATTTGAAAAAATATGGTCCTTTCCAAAGCCAGCCTAAGAGAGTTAAAACATATGGAGTTGTTGACATATGTGTTTATTTGAAAAAAATAAACTCCAATCATTCTATTTGTGAATGTCAAAAGAATTCAATTACATTGCACTTACACAGCAACAGCACAGCAAACCGAAAGAGTAGAAGAAATTTGATTACATGAGTTTAAAATGGGAAAAACATGGCAAATTAAAAGGTGCTAAAATACTCCTGAAAAACACTGCAATAAAAAACTGCAAATGTTATTTCATGCCAAATAGAAGAAAAAAAGAAAGAAAGAAATTATATTAATGTCCAAAAAGACCAAAAGTAGGTCGATGGGACTGAAGGATATAGCCATTAGCTATGGAAAGTTCTTGGAAGAGAGAATCCTAGAGGCGAACCAACAAAATAAAGAACAAAAACAAAATAGAGTGCGTGGAAAGAAAAAAAGTCCAAACTTCACATATAAGGCATACATAAAAATTCAATGTTGCCAATTACTCTTGACTTCTCGTTAAGTATCAATTTTTCAGTCTTAGGGTACATATTGTCATAGACTTGTTACTCATAGTCATATACAAAACACAATTAGAGATGACAAAATTCAAATAGCCTATAAGGCAGCCATGACTAGATATGTGAGCTTGAAGCGGAAGTTGATGCCCCTGCATTTGCAGTCATTTGGTCCAAACAAACATGATCACGACCATCCAAAACCTATTCCAAATATTCAAATGTAAAAGCAGTTAACCCTAACCCTATTTTAATTTTTTGAAAGAAAATGATGTCTTATTTTGTACACCCTAACCCTAAAACTTAGGATTATGGTTTATAATAATTATGAATTACAATTCGGGTTTAAGAAGTTTAGAAAAATAAAACTTGAAAAACCCTACCTCTATCATGTTGTGCAACTAAAAAAAAGTAAAATGAGGGCTTGAAGGAGCAACATTGAATACATTTCGTCGTGCCTAGTTTGATGATCACAAAATGTCTAGTTTGATGTTTGCAATCACCCAAGAAAGCCTGAAGATAAGTTTACATTATGCCTTAAAGTGAAAAATGACCAAAAAAAAATCAATTTTGAGGGGTTTATACTTATAAGAAAACCGACAGCCAGTTTGAAAAACCTCTAATTTTTTCATATACAGACAGTTTTTTTTGCAGAAGTCTAGTTTTTTGCCAACTTGAACTGGTTTGACCTGGTTTTGACCAGATTTGACCACTTTATTGAAAAACACTAGGCAGCCTAGCTCAGAACAACACTTATAAACATCGATACCCACGTGTTACTCCTGTTTTCTGTTACTATGTACAGTAAAACCACACCCAAAGACCAACCAGGATCTTTGGTGAGGCACTTCTAATTTTTTGTAATACTAATGGAGTTTCACTTATGACTCGAATTGCAAACCATTTCAATCAAATGAGTTAAACAAGGAACACGAAAAAATTTCTCAGAGGTAGACAATCTCGCGATAGCAAGTAGATACAGAGATTTCTTAACAATTTCATAGACACAGATTTCCTAAATGATCCCCACTGCAGGTCCAGGATGGTGATGACAACATTATAAACTATCTAGTAATCTGCTATGTTCTAATGAACATGTTAACGAACATAAGACAGCACTACTACACATTCATGAAAACAGAGAGATAGCAAAATTGCGCTCTTCTATTCACCGTGAACAGGTATAGCCCATATATGTACAATGAACAGCGAGACTAAGAATGAGACTTCTCGCGATCAAAGACGACAGATGTGAATTCTAGCTGATTTGTCTAGCAGGAACATGACAGCAATGGTGACACCCAAAAAGGATTTGAAGCGTTGTGTTTGATGCCATCCCCTTCACAAGGTCATGTGCAATTACACATACAATAACAAGAAATATCAGTTACAATCAAGGTTAGTTACATAACGGTTCAAATTTGTAACGGTTGCCAATTCACCTTTTTGGCATGAACTGGTAATGAGCACACATGTGACAGTTCAGCTTCATAGCATGCATTGGTAATCTTCGCACGTGATGATGCCTCCAGCACACAACAAAAACAAGAAAGTCTGGGGCACGCTGGTGTTGGGACAACATGCGGCTGCCCCTAGCAGAGATAGTGCAAGTGGCCCAGGTGGCACTTGAATCACGAGTCGTCCAAAGTTGAGTTGTTCGAACTCAAACTATCCGAGAATTGAGGGGACTATCAGTTGAGCTTCCGAAGTCAAACTATCTGAGAATTTATGTGTTCAAGGGTCGACCTTCTAGAGTCATTTGGGACTCTAGCACTAGTAGAATTAGCACACAGATGTCTAGTTGCTCGCAAGTCGAGTTATCTGAGGAATCTAGGACATTGGCAGATTTAGCACACATGTCAAGGTGCTCGATATCGGGTGTTCAGTGCACATGTCACACTACTCATTGTAAGTGTTTGGTGCACAAATGTGAGTTGTTCATTGTCTGGTGTTTAGTTACTCATTATTGGGTGTTGAACACACAAGTGTCAAGCTGCTCATTGTCACATGTCAAGCACACAAGTGTCTAACTACTCACTGTTTGGTGTTGAGTTGCTCACCATTAAGGGTCAAGCACATAAGTGTTTTTCAAGCCATGAAAACTTTCATGTGTTGTGCTAACTATTCATGTCGAGTGCATTGCACGCAAGACTTGCTACGCACGAGATGTTGCAATGTCTAGATGATGACCAAATTGCCACTACAAGATTGTGCATAAGTTTCCCCTACTTTGCTCGAATTATTTGCCACTCCTTAAAAGGTAGTGATCCTAACTACTCCTAGCTTTGAGGCCAAGTGATTATGGGGCTTCAAGTATTTTCACTAAACCAAACTAAACAGTACCATGCACGAAGTCAAAGAAACTAATGGTGTGTTGTTTGCAAATAAAATCTATAAAAAGGAATGTAAGATGTCAGACCCTTATCAGATGATGTAAATTTGTTTGATTGCTCTCTAATGGTGTTGGCAAGCTTATCCATTTGGTTGGGTTCTATGGTTCATGTGGCCCTATCTATAATTTTATATATATGGGCCTATCTATATATGGTGCACTCAACTCTTCTCCACAAGCCGGAACTAATTGACTTGGCATCTGTGGGGCCTTTTATCAATCGATCACTCAATCTTTGCGGGTGCGCAAGCTAGGGATGGACCAGACTATTGGCACTAGGGTCAACATAGGGCCCCAATATCTGGGCCAAAGAATAACCATTGACACTTGGAAAGTGCGTTCAATAGTTGCCTTTCAAGTGATTCATGAAATTCTAAGCATGTGCTACAAAAACTTTGTTGAACAAGGATGAGACTAAGAAATATTGTGTGCTCTAACCCTAGCAAGAAATGTGGAGGTTTTAATGTAAGCGTAAGGTATGTTGTTCCAAATGTCTTTATACCAATGGAACTCCCAAGGACACAAGATCGCCTCTGTCAAAGGTATTGATACACATCACGTTGTTGAGAAGATAAATTGAATTACGTTGATACTAGCGTGCACAAATAAGTGTAACATAATGTGTTGTTGGCGCACTACTAATTCTAAAAAGCTTGATGATTATAGTGTCTAAGTGTGGAGATAACTTTCGTCTAACTGTCGGGGGTCAATCCATCTGTGATGTAATTTCATTGACTGACAAGGTCTTTGCACATGGATATCCGAGAACCAACAAGAGAACTTGCAATGGTAGCTCCTTCCAAAAAGGTCCCACGAATGAAGATCCCACTTCTATGCCCACAATGGTTACTTACAGTCAAGGAGTGAGGTATGCCTTACTCGAGTTTTTCGTTGCAAGGAGCACTATCAAGTTTGATAGTGCTGTCTTTAACACTTTCTAAGAGTTGTTGGATAGGGGTTTCGGGCACAAAATTGGAAGCGCACTAATGCTTTGGACCAAATAGCATAATGTGGAAGCATCTTAGGCACGCGAATGTAGAGAGAAATGTGCATAACCCTTTAGCCCTACGCTTGATCCTATGTATCCCAAACTACAATATTATAAGCTCATCCTCTCCTAAAGGGGATTTATAGTGTCTTTGGTGTGTTTCTAGAAAATTACGAATGAAATATGTTGGAAATAACAAGGACTTACCATGCTCTTGTCTAACATAGTATGGCATTGCATGTCGCAGCTAGATGTTCTAGTGTTGGTGATTTCAATTGCACACAATGTTTCACACTCCACTTGAAATCTCACTAGTTCCTCCTCCTTGATAGATAGCTTTTGTTGTAGTTTACAAGACTTGGTTACATCCATAGTCACCATGTTCAAAAAGTTCGAGTAGTTCGGATAGGGAAAAAAGTTCGGAAGTTCGAGATTTTGCAAAAAGTTCAGTTTGGTTGTGTTTGGTTCAAAAAAACATGAATTTAAAGAACATATAAAAAATGAATAATTATCCATACTTGCTTTTAAAAAATCAATCACACATACAAATAAATAAACATACAAGTATACTAAAGTCTAAAACAAATAAATGCGTAGCAAAATCCATTAGTGTTAATTGTTAAACTTATGACTTACATTTATAACTTATGACTCAAACAGTCAAAATTCATAGTTCATACATATTGATATAAAATATAGCAATGAGAATTATCCATTGCTCAAACTTCAAATTTTTTAGCATTAACCAAAATGCAATTTTAAACATTTGCAACATCAAATCCTGCTTCTACATCAAAGTATTACTAGCATCTTCATCCACTACTGCTGTAGTAGGCTCATCATCAACAACATTTTCTTCATCTGCAAAACATGCTTCTCCAAGGCGAGAGTTTTCATCTTCATTTGCAAGAGAGTGTGTAAGCAATTGTAAATTGCTATGCACAAAAACAAGATCAAAGAGTTTTTGAGCCCCTAATCGATTCCTCTTGTTTGTGTGAATTAAATCGTATGTACTCCAATTTCTTTCACATGCAAAAGCACTGGAACATTGACTGAAGATTTGCACGGCAAGCTTCTTCAAATTTGGAGTAGAAGACCCATAAATCTGCCACCATTTAGATGGTTCCCACTTCATCCTGCTCACCCTTGCTTCCTTTTCACCAAACATTTTAAGTTGGTTCTTGAAAATAGTAAGTTGTTCTCTTGCTTTTTCCTTCAGATATTCATCAGGTACCAACTTGTCTATCGTTGCAAGTATACCACTCTTTATTTCCTCATCTACATTATGATTTACCTCTACTAATTTAAGATCTAAATAACAAGTTGTTGCATGTAGAGGATGGTGTAGCATGAACCATTGTTTGTCCACAAGTTCCCAAATACACTTGACTTCTTCAACATCATCTGCTAGTATCTTTTGGATTTCTTCCTTTGCTGTCCATGCCCTCATACACAAAACCCATGCATGGTTGATTACCATCAACTATTCTCAAACTTCGAACATGTGGCTCAAACACATTTACAATCTTCTTTGCAATCTCCCAAAATGTGTCCCCTAAGATAATTCTTTCAATTTCTTTTGAATGGAATTCCTTAGAAAGCTTCAATTCTATCCATTCATCAGTAACCACCACTTTTCGTAATGTTGCCCTCTCCTCTACCTCCCTTTGCAAAGTAATGAAGTTGGTGGCAAATTGTGTTTCAGGAGGGAAAAGAAGCTCACGTTTTGCAAAAGAACGATACAAGCTCAATTTTAAGCACTGATTGAGGATAAACTTAGAGATTTGTGTTTTTTCAATCACAATCTTACTTACCCATTCTATTTTTGATAGATCTTCAAGCAAAAGACCCAACACATGGGCTACACAAGGTGTCCAAAAGATATGAGGAAATCTATCCGTGAGTATATCACACGCTCCTTTGCAATTGGTTGCATTATCTGTAATAACTTGAATAACATTATCTTCTCCTATCTCCAAAGTTGTTGATTTGATGCATTTGGAGATGAAAAGAGAAGTTTTATGCTCATTACTTGTATCAATTGATTTTTAAAAACTTCCACCTTACGGAGATACTGCCAAAAGATTTAGGAGAGGTCTTCACCTTGAATCAGACCATCCATCACTTACCATTGTGCAACCTGTTCTTTTCCAACTTTTCTTCATTTCATCTAGCTCACTGGATATGGATGTCACCTCCTCTTAAAGTAGAGTAGTTCTTTTCAACTCTGTTGGCACTTCCACTTCCTAGGGAAAATGGTGATGGAGAGCAACTTGAACTATTGAAGGAGCCCATTTGTGAGATAGAATGTTGGATTTTAGCCTTCTTTGTTTCTGAAGCTTATGATCCAACACAACTCACATTAAATTTAGTTTGCATTCGACTTATGAAATCTCTATATTTTGCTTCCTCTAAATTCCCATTTACTATTGGACACCGCTTCACATATGAGGATCCTCTCAGGTAATGATACTGAACTCTAGCTACACTGCCTGTAACATTGTCATTGCAACATACATCTCCGATTTTTTTTATCATCATTTCTCTAAACAATGTATTTCATCTCCATGAAACAATTGCTGCTAGACATCTTGGCCAACCTATCTTTCCCTTCACTATCCAACTACCCTCTGAACTCGCAAAATTCAAAATATTGCGGTTTAACAAGTTTTAGCATTTTTTTACTTACAAATTAATAAATAACAATTACGGTTAAAACAATAAATAAATATAACAGTTTAATTAATAAATAAATATTACAATTTAGTTACTATTTTTACATACTAACACATAAATAAATATTAATTTTTAAAATTTAAAAACTTAATATATAAAACGCAACTTAAATTATGTAAACCTATTATATGAAATATAATAAATACTAAATAAAACTTAAATTTTTTATTTTAAATATAAATTAAATTAATTAAAAATTAAATAGTAATTACTAATTGATCTTAAAATAAAAACAAAATAATTTGTAATTTTGTTTAAGTAAACTTGAGTCATATTCGGTATTTGACAATTTGTGAAAAATTAATTATGAAATCAAAATTAAAAATAAAATACTTATTAATAAATTGATATAAAATACACAATAATTACGAAACAGTTAAAACCTAAATAATAAATTTATGTAACTAAAATTACTAAACGTTAAACCTAAATAATAAAATTTATGTAAACCTAACTCTAAGTACTACGATTTCTTAATACCTTGACATATTGCATTTTAAATGGATACAACTTTGCAAACAAATTAATTAATTAAAATTTTAAACACGTTTATAGTTTTGTTGCTCGCAAGTATTTACTTGTTGGTTGTTGCACTTAGGGACAAATTCCATTGGCAGAGGCGGGTGATATGAAGCTCGAACTCAGCATGGAGCGGATTAGACAAGCATATTACCTTCTGGATCATTTCACTGTGTCGTTTCACACATGCTGCAATGAGGGTTTTCGAGTGCTTTCCGCGTTTTTCACTTTTCTAACTCTCACACATGCTGCAATTAGGCTTTAGCTTTTAGTTTTTAATGTTTTTGCTTTAGGGTTTACTGTTTAGACATTTATTTATTTTTCAAATCATAAAATTTTAAAGCCAAAAATCAAAACAAATCTATCAAACAAGTTCGGTTTTCCCCAAAAAATAGTTTTGCACCAAATTTCAACCATGTTCGAACGAATATGGTAAGTAAGGTTACATCTCTTCTTTTAGCTCGAATAGGATCTCAAAGATAAACACATTGTGTCATAACGTCTACAAACATCCCCACGGAAAGGTTGAGAATCTCCTCCTTCAAATGGAGTGCATCTTGCAATTGTTGATTCTCACTTTCGTGATGTTGAATCTCCTCAAGGAGTCGTTGCTTCCAATTTATGCATTTTGAAAGTGTTAATTTCACATGATGAATCTTCAAATTCTTCTTTGCTATTTCTATGACTAAAACAACAAAGTTATGCGAACATATAGGTTAGAATTCAACAAGTATCATGTCACGCAAGAACTTGCTCTGATATCAATTCCTTAAATTGGCACGAAATGTTGTTCAGTCATAGAATTGTGAAGCAAAAAAAGAATGGCATGATGGTAATATGCCAATGAAACCAATTTCTTGGATTGGTGCAAGGAAAGAACACGGATTGATTTTCTCTAACACCAATGATCCGCACTAGGCGGCCATGATGGTGGCGCAAAGGACATCACAATAAACTAGCTAGACAAATCAGAACATACTATGTTATAGAGAATAGGCAAAAGAATACAAAACAACAAACTACACATTCATGAAAACAAAGAGAAAAATAATGCTCTTCTTTTCTCCATGAACATGTATCATACATGTATGTATAATGACCCAGAAGCCTAAGAAAGAGAATTGTTGTGATCAAACACTAAGAACGAGAATCCTTGTTGATTTGTCTAGCACGAACATGACAACAAAGATGATGCTCAAGGAGTTAAAGAGTGTGTTTGTTGTCATCCCTTCACAAGGTCGAGTGCAAGTATGTACACATTTGCAAGAAAGATTTTTTACAATTATCCGGAGGATACCCACATGTCAAATGATCTTGAATTGAGTTGAAACTGCACACACGGCAAAGAGCTCGTCGAGAGCTTTCCAACGCATTTTGAACGGGGTCAAATGGACTTTGTATGCGAAAGTTATGGATAATTGAAGTTTTATGTCTACAGGGAAAAGATGTGCACAAGTACAGTTTTGATGTCATCATGTTGACCGGACTTCCCAAGTGGACTAACAAGGTATTGACATGTGGCCAAAGAGCTTTTCGACAAAAGGTTGGTTTTGGTTTTTGCCTCTGATCTTTGACGATCGAATGTGGGGCCCATGCTATTTGTCGACTAGCATGTAATGTCCCTCTTTCTCGAATAGTTTGATCGAAGACCTTTGGCCCTTTTTGTCTACCCGATGGCCAAAGGGGTGAGTTCAAGGGTGACTTAGGTTTATTAATTTTATTATATCGTGCTTAAAATAAACTAAATTATCATTAAAAGCACATATAATGAATTAATAGACTTAATAAGTGACTTCAACTTAGGAAAGTACATGGGAATAAATTAATAAATTATTTAATGTCCTTTCCTAGGCAAAAAGTGCGACTTGCTTTGGGGATGGAGAAAATTAATTAAAAATTAATTATATTCCTTGGGAAAAGTGCGACTTGCATTTTGGAAGGGTTTTTGGCTTATAAGGGAAAAGTGTGACTTGTGTCAAGGCATTCCAGATTATTATTATTTTTCTTCCCGACAGTTGGCAGAAGCTTTGTGAAGTTTCCCACGAGCTCCAGACCATTTCAGCGCTCTACTATTCAGCATAAGAGTGCACCACCTCATAAGGTGGATAAGGAAACTTGTAATGAGTGGAGGAGGAAGAAGCTTTGCTTTCATTGCAAAGATCATTGGGAGCCTGGACATCATTGCCTTGGTAAAGGCAAGGTACATCTCAATGAGGTGATTTCAGATGAGAATGATGACCACGCGCCGGATACTGATGCAAAGGGTGAGGACAGCGGCCATGATGCACAGGAGGAGCAGCCCCAAGTAGAGCTTGGGGAGACTGAGGCATAGGATTCATCCAATGTCACTATTGTTACACTCTTAAGACTTCCTAGGTACCATCCCTTTCGGCTAAAGGGAGTGCTTAAGGGACAGCGGATTGTTTGTTTGGTTGACAATGGAGCTACGTACAACTTCATTGATGAGGGGTTGGCTGTGAAGTGAGGATTACAGGTTGAGGATTTTGAGGGGTTTAGTGTACGAGTGGCAGATGGCTTTGCTCTAAGCTGCACTAAGACGAATTCCACAGCTTAGTATCCAGCTAGGAGACTACACACTGACAGATGATTTTTATGTTAGTTGGACTTGGAGAGATAGACGCAGTTCTTGGGGATTCAGTGGCTTGCAGTCTCTAGGGAGATATGTGCAGGACTTTCAAACGAATGGAGATAGAGTTTATGGTCAGAGGGGAAGAAGATTGTGCTACGAGCTCTTTCGGATGGTGGGCCTAGAGTTGTTTCAGCACATAGGATGGAATCTATTACTCAGTCATGGAGAGGTTGCATGGGCAGCCCAATGTTTCATTTCATCCAAATCTTCTCCAGATGATGTGAGCAGCAGTTGCATGCAGATATTCAGATCCATAATAGATAGGCACGGCCCAGGTTTTTGGTGATATTCCTCCAGGGAGACCACCAGACAGAGGGTTTGAGCATGTCATAGAGCTTGGAGGAGGGTGCCAAGCCTGTGATCACTACACCCTACCGCCATCCTAAGAAATTTAAGGATGAGATAGAGAAGGACCATCAGGGAGCTTCTTGGACATGGGGCATATCCGTCCTAGTTCTAGCCCATTTGCTTCTTCGGTGGTGTTGGTGAAAAAGAAGGACGGGACGATGAGAATGTGTATCGACTACAGGGCCCTCAACAAGAAGACCATCAAAAACAGGTATCCCATTCCCCGTATTGATGAGCTTTTGGATGAATTGCATGGAGCCATTTATTTTTCGAAGATTGATCTTCGATCGGGATACCATCAGATTCAGGTCCGAGAGGAGGATATCCTCAAGACAGCATTCAGATGTCATTATGGGCATTACGAGTTCTTGGTGATGCCATTTGGTCTCACTAATGCACCTGCCACTTTCCAGTCATGCATGAACCATCTCTTCAACAAGCAGTTGAGGAAGTTCGTGCTAGTTTTCTTTGATGACATCTTGATCCACAGCAGATCATGGGAGGATCATTTGAGGCATTTAGATGAGGTACTTGGCATTATGGAGATTCAGTCTCTATTTGCTAAGATGTCCAAATGCGAGTTTGGACTTACTGAGATACTGTATCTGGGACATGTCATTGGGGCCCATGGGGTCAAGGTCCATCAGGAGAAGATACAGGCTATGTAGGATTGGCCTCCACCCAGGAACATATCAGAGTTGCGGGGATTCCTAGGGTTATGCGGATATTATCGGAGATTTGTGAGGGGTTATTCAGATATTGCTGCACCATTGACAGATCTCACAAGAAAAGGCGCATTTAGATGGACAGAGGAGGCACAGAGAGTATTTGATGAGCTCAAGATGGTGATGAGCACATGTCCAGTCCTTGCTCTTCCAGACTTCTCCAAACCATTCATCTTAGAGTGTGATGCTTCGGGCTCAGGTATTGGTGCAGTCTTGATGCAGGACCGTCATCCCATTGCCTATGAGAGTAGAAAATTGAGGGAGAACGAGAGATTGTATTCCACCTATGACAAGGAGATGCTCGCCATCATGCATGCATTGGCGAAGTTCAGACAATATTTGGTGGGAGGAAAGTTTGTAGTGAGGACCGACCATAACAGCTTGAGGTACTTCTTGGAGCAGAAGGAACTCAATGAGAGGCAGCAGAAATGGGTCAGCAGGATTCAGGCCTATGATTTTGACATCGAGTATGTCAAAGGAAAAAGGAATGTTGTGGCAGATGCACTATCGAGGAGACCCCATGTTGCTGTCCTATATTCCATGAGTGAAATTTCTGCAGATTGGAAGTCTCAATTGCTAGTTGAGTATTCAAAGAACACCTTAGCATGTGAGATCATGGACGGCAAAATTCAGGATGGGCGCTACCAGGTAATTTCTGATTTGATTTATTATAAGGGTAGGATTTATTTGGTACCTGAATCTAAGCTCAAGGGGAAGATTCTACATGCACTCCATGATGCACCATTAACAGGACATCCAGGGTATTTCAAGACATATAGGCAAGTTAGAGAGAGATTCTCTTGGAAGGGTCTCAAGGAGGATGTTCTACAGTATATTCGAGAGTGTGTGACTTGTCAGCAAAACAAGTCCGAGCATACTTTCCCTGCAGGCTTATTACAGCCCTTACCTATTCCAGAGCAGAGGTGGGAGAGTATATCTATGGATTTCATTACAGGACTACCAGTTGTGCAGGGCTATGATCGCATTTATGCGATAGTTGACAAGTTGACTAAGTATGGACACTTCTTTGCCATCCCCACGAGTTTTAAGGCACCACAGGTGGCTGATTTATTCTTTAGGGAGGTATTCAGGTTACATGGGCTTCCGAAGAATATTGTCAGCGATAGGGACAGCAGGTTTATGAGCATATTTTGGCAGGAACTCTTCAGGTTGGCAGGCACTGAGTTGACTCCAAGCACTAGCTATCATCCACAGACAGATGGGCAGACGGAGATTGTGAATAAGTGGATTGAGGGGTACCTGCGCAACTATGTTTCAGGGCAGCAAAGAGCATGGGTCAAGCAACTTTATTTGTGCGAGTATTGTTACAATACTACGTACCACATGTCCATTGGGATGACCCCTTTTCGAGCTTTGTACGGATATGACGCAAGATCCTTCGTGGATATGGCGTTTGGAGACAGCAGAGCTCCTAAGGCTCGAGAGTGTTTACAGGACAGCCAGGATATCCTTAAAACCCTTAAGGACAATATGCAGCATGCCCAAAATCAGCAAAAGATGTATGCAGACAGGCACAGGAGTGAGCGATCATTTGAGGTAGGGGATATGGTCTTTTTGCGACTCCAGCCTTACAGACAGAGTACTCTTAAGAAGAGTGGAGCGGAGAAGCTTAAGCCTCGCTTCTATGGTCCATACAGGGTAGTGAGGAGAGTTGGACAGGTAGCTTATGAGTTGGAGTTACCTTCTGAAAGTAAGATACACAATGTTTTTCATGTATCTTGCCTAAAGAAGGCATTGGGACAGCATGTGACCTCTTCAGTAGAGTTACCCCCCTTGGATGATGAGGGAAGACTGGATTTGGTTCCTAAGGGACTTTTGGATTGGAGGGAGAGAAGATTGCGGAACAAGGTGATACGGGAGTACCTGGTTCGTTGGAAAGATTTACCCTTGGAGGATGCCACTTGGGAGGGTGAGTCTATTCTTCAGCACCCCGCGTTGCTGTTGCTTGTGGGCAAGCAACTCCGGGGAGGGAGGACTGTAATGTCCCCTCTACCTGCGTGAGCTTGGGCGAAGACCTTTGGCCCTTTTTGTCTACCCGACGGCCAAAGGGAAGTTTTAGGGTGACTTATCTTTATTATTTTATTATAATGTGCTATTGTTTCAAAAAATAATAATAATATCATGAAAAAGCACATATAATAAATAATAAAGTATAATGTTGAATTAAAATGTCAAAAATACAATTAAAAATAATTGTATTAGAAAAGAGAAAGTGCGACTTACCTTAGGGAGTCAAATTTTGGGAAATGTGCCAATCAGCCCAAAAAGGAAAATGCGCCCAGCATAGGAGAATGAAACAATTTTTATTGGCTGATTTGGGGGTGGTGGTTGGCTGATCTCCCTTTAAATAAACAAGTCGACTTGTAGAGAGACATCCAAAAATTTTATTATCATCTTTTGCATTGCTAAGAGCTCTGAGCTTTTATCAGAAATTCCAAGGACGAAAACCCTTGTGAATTTATCTCTTGCGGACGAAAACCCCAGCGGATTGGGAGGGGATTTCACTCAGAAATTCCCAGCGTTATTCAACAGATTTCCAGGTACAATTCAGCCATGTGTGTAAGGAGATTTGAAAGTGTTTTTCAATGATTTCCAACCAGCAATTGGGTCGGCCCAGTATAAGCAAGTTAACAGCGAATTCAGAGGTATTTTTATCCAAAAATATTTGTTAAATGTTTGCCATCATATTGTAATCTGATCGCTGTACTTTTTATCATTTTCTGAAGTACATTCTGAAGATTTTCAATCTGAATAATATCAGACTTCAGATCTGGTTTTCTGGGCATTTTTGGACTGTAATAAGTTCAGTTTTTTATGTAATTCAGTCCCCAAATATCTGGGCAGTCATTAGAAATCAGAAGTAATTTTATTTGGTGTGGTTTACATTGTTATCTCTCTTAAACCCTAGTCGCACTTTCCAGATCTGCACTAGGGATTTGACATATAATAAACAGAAATCTGTATTTGCTGTTTTTATTTAACTGAAAATCAGTATAGTATAAGAAAGATCTATCTAGGGATCTTTCAGGGCGGGTTGTAAGGTAAAAACCAATAGATAATAATTCAATAGATGAAGAATATGCTACTCTACTCTAACCCATGCATGACTAATCAAACAATCAATCAAATCTGAAATAGTATAAAGGAAAAGAGAGGTTACAGATACTTACCTTTGTGCAAACACCATTGGCGCATTAATTTCTCCCAAGGTTAACAATACCTTATGAGAGAGTTGATGTGGGGGATCACAAACGAATAATATAAGACATAAAAGTCACTTTTTGAAGACTCCAAAGGGTAGGAAGATCATGAAATGTGTACCTCCTATGCTTGGAATCTTAAGTACACAATGCTCCAATTGTAGACTCCAAAAGATAAGCAAAACTAACTTCAAGACCTTAAGAGCATATTTGCAAGCACAAGAAGACCAAATGCTTGATGATGATGTGATGGTTAATGCACTCTAATGTTGCGTACATATGGTGGTCATGATAAAACATTACAATTTCTTTTAGCCAATGGCATCCGCCATGGTCAATGCATTCGACGATCAGAAGTAAAAGCATGGTCAATGTCGTTGACTTGAGGTAATGTGCTTTCATGGGATCCTAGAAGGGAGTTCCAGAGGATGAATGAAGACTTTAGAGTTGCTAAAAGGTGATATGACAAGTATATGTGTATTATAAGTAGATATGGAGATGACCGAAAGAGGATAACGAGGTGATGTTGTGAGGAGACTGTAAAGGTATGAAAAGTATCTAAGGTGGTGTAACATGGACTAATGGACTACATATAAAGGACCTCTCGTAAGTAGGACTACATATAAAGGCCCTCTCATAAGTATCACTACCAACCATCCCAATATAACCATTTCCAATTATCCCCGCTCTTAACAATATCCCTGAGGACAATGCTCTAGGGAAGCCAATGCGTAATATGTTTGTGAAGAGAAAAAGTCAGTAAAAGTGAAAATTCGATGTATGCATATGCCCCAACCAAAGATCATCACATGTCACGAAAAATGTACATGAAATGGTCTTCGGGAAAAAAAAATGCACCACCGAAATCAAAATGACTAAACTAAATGAGAAATATGTAATATCCCCTTTTGGGTTATTATCTAAATCTGCAAATTAATTAACTCAACTCAACTCTAGAAGGATTAAATCCTCTTAGTTCAACCTCAAATAACCCAATGTCAACTTTAATACAACCCAAATGGGGTTGGAGTAAGCCAAAGTAGTGGGTTAGATGGGAGAACCAATTAAAAAATTAATTTTTTCCAAATCTAATTTTTTTAACAGTTAATTAATTAAAAATGCACCCAGAACAGTTGAAACTTCAAAAATTAATATCTCACTCAATATTCCATATTTTGCCACCAAATAAAATGCACAATAAATTAGAAATCAATGTATTTCCAATGAACTATGAATCTGAATTTTCTGATCGCTGAAACCACCTCAAAACAACCCCAGAAATCTGATATCAAGTCGTCAGGGTTAGAATATATTGCATAAATTATTATCAGTTCTTCCTAACCTTCCAACATACTCAAAATAGCTGCCCCACACTTGGAAAAATATGTCAATACAGATCAGATTGCAGGTCTAGCTCAAAAGACACCCAAACATGCCAAAACAACCTCTCATGCAAGTCGTTATAGCCCCAATAACTGTAGCAGTAATAGCAGATTATAAATCACTATCAAACCCTTCAATAACAACCAATAACATGTTGATTTCTTTCTCAAATAAATGCGCCAAACATAGAATGAATATATCATGCAACATTCACTCAATGAAAGCTTAGAAGGTCTCACTCTCTCCACAATAATGGTGGTGTTGAAGAACACCTTTATAATGTGATCACATGGGCATACACCCTCTTCAAGTATGAAGATATTTTACCTAAAAATCTCAACATGCCCCCAAGGGGTCGTCACATCTCCTTATATAGCTTTGGCATGTCAAATCTCCAAGTTTCCCTCCTTTCTATGGCGCATTTCTTCATGCAGATGGGTCACTTTTAATAATAGTCTCATTTCCTGAAAAATCAAACTCCAAATAGAATATTAATTCCCTCCCTCTTTTAATTTTTAAAAATAAGACAGGAGAATTAATTATTTAATTTAAAAATAAGAGTAATGACATTTTCCCAATTTTTATCCTTTAATCCATGGGAAGAGTGGATTAAAGGTCTCCAATATTTTTAATTAATTAATGTCCCAAAAAGGAGACATTGCAGTCCTTCCTTCCCAAAGATTGTTTGTCCTTAAGCAATTGAACACATGGCTGATCCATTCCTTCTCCCAAATCGTATGGCCTTCTAGAGAGTGCATTTACTCCCATATTATTCTTTCCCTTCACATATTCAATGTCAAAATCAAAGGTTTGTACTTTGGTAACCCATTTCTGTTGCATGTCATTCAATTCCCTTTGATTAAGAAAGAATCTCAGACAATTTTGATCAAATTTGACAATGAATTTGCCACATATTAATTATTGCCTAAATTTACTCAAAGCATGCATGATTGCTAGCATCTCCTTGTCATACACATTATACCCCTTCTCATGATCTTTCAATTTTCTACTTTCAAAAGCAATGGGGTGTTTATTTTGCATTAGGACAGCCCCTATACTTTCTTTGGAAGCATCACATTCCACCACAAATGGCATAGAAAAATCTGGAACTGCAAGTACCAGACAAGAACACATTACCTCTTTCATTTTTTCAAAGGCATCTTGGGCTGTTTTAGATCATTTGAAGGCCCCTTTCTTAGTCAAATTTTTCAAAGAAGCAGAAAATCGTGAGAAACCCTTCACAAATCTTCTATAATAACTACAAAGACCACAAAATCCTCTCAATTGTGTGAGAGAAGTGGAAGTAGGTCAATCCATGATAGCTGCAATTTTTTGTTTATCCACTTGCACACCATTAGCATTAATAACATGTTCCAAATACCAAATCTTCTTAAGACCAAATTTACATTTAGACTTCTTGGCAAAGAAAGAATGCTGCCCCAAAGTAGTCAAAACCAAATCCAAATGCATCAAATGCTCTTACCATGTTTTGCTATACACAAGAATGTCATCAAAGACCACTAGCACAAAATTTCTTAAATACTTGCTAAACACATGATTCATGCATGATTGGAAAGTAGCAGGAGCATTAGTTAATCCGAAGGGTATAACTAAGAACTCAAAATGCCCAAAATGACATCTAAAGGCTGTCTTGTGCACATCTTCTTCCCTTACCTTGATTTGATGATACCTGGATTTAAGATCTATCTTTGAAAAATATGTAGCACCATACAACTCATCAATCCTAAGTATTGGGTGCCTATTTTTGATGGTTCTCTTGTTCAAGAGTTTATAGTCAATGCACATCTACATTGCCCCAGCCTTCTTTTTCACTAGCACCACTGATGAAGTGAAATGACTCGAACTAGGCCTTATGTGCCCCATCCCCAAGAGTTCTTTGATGGCTTTCTCGATCTCTTCTTTGTATGATCTAGGGTGGTGGTATGGAGTAGTAATCACCGTCTTTGTTCCTGGCTCCAACTCAATGGTATGCTCAAAACCCCTATCCAATGGAAGACCATGTGGAAGACTGTTGAAAACTCTTGCATGCTTGTCAAGGATGGGTTGAATATCCTTGTGGTATTGTTGTTGCTCTGAAATTTGATCTGTGGGAGTCATAAGACACTTTATTGCCCATGCAACCTACCCTCTATGGAACAGTCTCTCCATTCTCTTTGCTGTCACAACCATTGGTGCTCCATTAACCATACCACGCAGCACTATTTCCTTCCCTGCTGATCTGAATTTCAGCTCAATTGTTTGGTAGTTTTGTGTAAACTTGCCAAGTGAGTGCAACCATTGCACTCCCAAGACCACATTCGTCTCCCCAATGCCCACTACACATAAGTCATCTTCTATTTTTTGCTTCCCTAGAGTGATCTTCAGCTATTGTACCTTCTTTGTGCATGGGATGGTGAAGTCATCAGCCACTTTCACCTTGAATCCTTTCTAGTGTCCAATTCAACATCAATAAAATTGTGTGTTGCCCCACTATCAATCAAAACAATAACCTGTTTATCTTTTAGCTCACCCCTTACTCTAAAAGGGTCTAGGAGCTCCGGATAATGTGGCAAGGGTGTTATCTGTGTACTCAGCTTCTTCTTTTTTCCCATGTTCCTCAATTTCATGTATCTCTTCTCCTTCCTCCTCCACTTTTTCTCCATCCAACACTAGTTCAATGTAGTGAACGTGTTGATCTTGGTGAGATCCCTTGTTCTTACTAGGGTCATTATTCATCCTTAGTTGACAGAAGTCCCTGAATGACAACATCTCACGTGTTTCAAAATTTAGGGTTGCATATTCTTCACCATAAGTGTCCATGTCCTCTACTACATGTGGTTGTTATGTCTCTATTTGTGGCTCTTCTCTTTGCAGAAATTTCGCTCTAAAAAATTTCAGAAGAAGGCTTGATTGAAACTCTTTCACTGTCATCACCATCGGAGCTCCCTTCACCATTATTTCCCACTCCATAATTGTTTGGCCTATTTGTGTTGAAACCCTTCAAAGCTCTAGTCAATTCAACCATGGATCCCATGAAAGCCTCCTGCATTTCTCTTTGAGATTCCCTCAAGGAGTGTTGCACCTCTCTTTGACCCCAAGTGATGATTTCCTTCAAAAAACTCGGCTCATCCATTGGAAGTGGTCTTTGATCTCAATCATCCATGATACCCTTCACTAGAGTTCTTTGACACTGATATTTGAAACCCTCTTCACCTGTGTCCATTCAAAACTAATTTTCCTCCACACGCTGGGAGAATTAAGCTCTGATACCACTATAGTATCCCTTTTTTTATGAAAAACACAGCATATCTGAAATTGCTTGAAACCCTTTTGCAAAAAATTAAAGAAATTGATTTCTTCACTCTAAACCCTTGCAAAAAAAATAAAAACTCTTGGGAAACACTTTCAATCATTTTTAGAATCAAATCCTCCATTTATTTCATATGAAACACAAATCTAAATTTTATTTAATTTATTTTCAGGCTGGAAATGATAACAACTTCAGCCAATGATTTCAATGCAAAAATAAAACAAAATGCAAACTGATGTTAAAACCCGAAGTTACAAATCTGATAGAAGCCGGTATAAGGGTTGGAACCTGCAGAAGAGCTCCCAATGTAGCTGGAGTTGTCCCCAAAGGTGAGGTCAACCCTTGAGGGGGTGACATCAACCTTCAATGAGCCTCCCAAAAGGCTCCCAAATGTTGGAAATGCCTACAACACTCTCTCATGACGATGCCCTTGTTGGAATTCGTCCTCTCTCTGCTCAAGTGTGAAAGAAATGCAGGTATTTGTCCTCAAATCTGAATACTAATGAGGGATTTCGTCCTCAATAGCTTGCTCTCAAGGGGTTTCATCCTTAACAGCTGAAAAGAAGCAAGAATGCTCTCTCTTCTTAAAAAAGACTAAATCAAGATGATTACAATTTTACAAATGAACCCCTGATCTTCTTTTATACATTTTTTGGGCACACTACTCCATGTGGGTCGCTCCATGTAGTAGGTGCACTTTTCCCTTTTCTAATTAATCATTATAACTTAAAATTGTTTTTCTAAAAGATATTACAAAGCTTAATAAAACAACTTAAAAATATAATGATAAAGTACTTCCCTTTAAGCTCCCGAGAAGCCAACTAGGACAAAAAGGGTCTCATGGTGAGCTCAAGTTAAAGAGGGGACCATTACACAGCGGGGTCCACTTTTTGTTAGGAGGGGGACCCTCCTGCCTTGTCCTTCACATTCCATTCCAAGTGTTATGCAACGGCGAGCCCAATGCCAAGCTCAACGAGCCCTCCAACAACCAATGCTAAGCGTGGACTATGCCACGATTTAATCCTTAGCCCAAAGTCTATTAAAAGACCTTGGCCAACAGTTGTGCATGAATGTGGGATAAAACCCACCAAATTCATGGAGCCTATTCAAAGGCTTGGCAAAAGGATATGACATGGAGGGGAACACATGACATATGGTTGAAGACCCACGTGGGAAGCGGGGTTTTTTAAGCCAAAATGGAGGCACTTGGAAGGGGATTCGAACCCCACCTATTTTGGGTAAAATGATGAGGCTTAGCCACGAAGCCACATGCCTTGAAACATTTTAAACAGCCAATTATTATTCATTTGGGTAACTTTGTTAAGCATAGCCCCTTTTGTAAGGGAGAAGGCAAATTATTAACATTGTATTAGAGCCTCTTTTAGAGAGAGTTTTGTATGCCCTTGTAAAGGAGAGAGTTTGACAGCCCTATGTAAAGGAGAGAGCCCATTATTGCAGAGTAAAATAGCCCTTTGTAAAGGAGAGATGGCCTCTTTAAAGAGAAAATAAGTAAGTTATAGTCCATTTATTGCAAGAAACGAAATTGTAAGGCCAAGAGCCTACTCTAGAGCCTTCCTAACGGACATCAAAGACTTAATGCAGATCGAGAGCCCCGTATGGGGAGAAAATTGACGTAAAACAGTGTATTTTGTTTTGATTTAATTAATCGGTTCGTATGTTGAGGCAGACCCGAAGACGTAGTCCACATTAGACGAACTTTGTTATCAATCCGGTTTCCATTTCTATGTCTTTGTTCATATATTTGTTGTTTATAATGATTTTTAATCTGATTTTTAATCATTTTAGCCAATTTTTATGTAATTACGGGAAATTATGGAAAATTGGGAAAATCAACTTTGATATCTGAAATTGGTGAAATAGTCAGCGTATGCATAAACTAATCACTTGGGATCAAATTTGGTATTATTAAGCCAATTTTCACATAAAAAGATGGGAAATTAAGAAAATTGATGAAGTATTCGGAAATGGACAATTTGAGTTAAAACGCCCCTTTTCGGATCAACAGAACAATTTGGTTCTATAATAGTTTCTAGTTTATCTTTCTTGATGCACTCATGTTGCAATTCAACTTCCCTTTGAATTGGTATTCGTTGCAGACGATGATGCCTCCAACGCACGATGGTGTTCTCGACACAACAATATTAAGGGAATCTAGGGTGCACTATTGTTGGGACAACACACAAATATCGCAAGCCATGGCGCAAAACTAATCTTAGTGCCGCTCGGATCACAAGGCGTTTAAAATTAAGCCATCCGAAGAAAATCCATCTAAAGGCGAATTATCCAGGAGTTGAGGAACTTACAGGTCGAGCTATCCAAACAGTCCAAGAGGGTAACTATCCATAGTAAAGTTGTCCGAAATCAAACTATCAAGAGTCAAGTTGTGTCTAGGATCAAACTATTTGGAAGCCAAACTACTAAGGATTTGAGGCATTCAAGAATCAAGTTGTTTGAGGCTTATGAGAGATTGGTGCTAGCAAAATTAACACAAAAAAACTAGTGTATAATGTCAAATTGCTCGAATTCAGTGTAGAGTGCACAAGTGTTGAGCTGCTCACAGTTGAGTGTTGATCAAATAAGTATTTTTCATGAAGTAACCTTCCTTGTATTGTGGTAACTGCTCCTACCAAATTGGCGTGGCCCTGAGAAAGCATTGTGCAGAAGACTTCTTGCAAGCATGATGTTGCAGCATCTAGTTGATGACCAAACTGTCGTGACAAGATAGTGCGCTTAAGTCACCCTTACAGTGCTCAGATCACTAAATTGCCTATGTGCACCCTTTGTACATGGAAATTACATAAACTTTAGAAAACGTGTGCAAGTTGATTCCATCCAGACCTGTTGTCTGCAACTATATATTAACAATAACCATCCTTTAACTAATAGGAAACTAATAAATGTGTTTTGAAGCAATGTTATAAACTTGGGATATGAAATGGCATACAAAAATATACAATCGTATAGAAGAAGTGAGTGTGTATCCAAGTAACAAAGAAAACATGTAACAATTGTTAAGCTGAGCGATTATTTTACACCTCGCACTTACAAAATGCAAAAAGGCAGTCTATGTCTTCTTGTGCATAGTAGGTGCACCAATAACAAGTCATGGATGGACAACTTGGGAGATGTATAGTTACATATGATAGACTAACGAGTATTTACTAAGGGTGATATAACTCGTTTTTGTTGCAAGCAAGTGGACTCAAAAGTTGGAGTTCTTTAAGCAACAATTTTGCAAACTACCCCAAATAGGATTCTATTTCTAAATGTATATATAGGCTAACAATATTACAATGGAATGTGATGTTCCTGATTATGTAACTACTTTTAATTTATTCCAATCTTTCATATTGTTCAAAATGTCCATCTAGTTTTGACTCATTGCTATCTACTCTTTACAGGTGTTCCAGCTGTCAACCCACTTGATGATTTATTTTGATATACCCACATACATAAGGATTTGATTGACAAATAATTGTAATTAAACTACTAATAGATGTCACCATCATTTTATCCCTTAGAGGAAATTGTCCCTAATTTCAATAGATGAATCAAAACCACCTTGTAGCTGCCAAGATGAGCCAAGAGAAAATGCAATTTGACAAAGTATGTATGGAATTCATGAGGTTCACAAATACTGACAATGAAATTATTAAACTTGGCAAAATAAACAGTTAGGAAACCTGTCAAACAGGACTGACAAGGTGAATCAAAATCCAGAAGAACTGAACTCCTGATTACATCAAACCAATTTTGACAGATGATGTGCATAACTCTTCAATCCAAAATTCTAAGGCGCTAAAGAATTCATAAATTGAACGAAATAAACAATAGTTACAGACAGGACTTGAAATGCAATTCAATATACATAAAAGCTAAACTATTAACAAATCAACGCAGTCTTTACAGATAAGCATAAAGAAGCATTCAATCAAAACTCCTCAGGACCTGAACAATCAATAAATTCAGCAATTTAAACAACAATTAAAAAAACTGTCAAACAACACTACCCAGGTAATTCAAAATCCATAAGAATTGAGCTTCTAGCCAAATAAAATAAAATTTTACAGATGATACACACATACTCCTTCCATTGAAAACCCTAAGGTGCTGAAGAAATTATAAATTCGGTAAAAGAAGCAACAAAGTGCAAAACCCTGACAAACAGGGCTGTAAAGATGATTCAAATCCATGAGAATTGACATCTTCAATCAAAACCCCTCAGGGCCTGAATAATCAATATAAACGACAATTAAAAAATCCTGTCAAACGACACTATCCAAGTAACTCAAAATCCATAAAAATTGAGCTTATAGACATGTTAAAAATTACACTGTACACATAATGTGTGCATGATTCTTCCATCAAAAACCGTAAAGTGCTGAAGAATTCATAAATCTAGCAAAATAAGCAACAATAAGTGCAAAACCCAGAGAAACATGGCTCTAAAGATGACTCAAATGCATGAGAATTAAATTCTTCAATCAAAAATCCCCAGGGCCTGAATAATCAAAAAAATCAGTAATATAAGCGACAATTAAAAGACCCTGTCAAACAGCACTATCCAGGAAATTCAAAAATTCATAACTGAACTACTAGACACGTTAAAGAAAATTTTACACATAATGCATGCATAATTCTTCCATCAAAAACCCTACAATGCTGAAGAATTCATAAATTCAACACAAATAAGCAACAACAAGTGCAAAACCCTGCCAAATAGGGCTCTAAAGATGATTCAAATCCTTGAGAATCAAACTCTT
The DNA here is from genome assembly GCA_019776745.2 of Taxus chinensis. Taxonomy (NCBI): domain Eukaryota; kingdom Viridiplantae; phylum Streptophyta; class Pinopsida; order Cupressales; family Taxaceae; genus Taxus; species Taxus chinensis. Next base: position 657,816,695 of record CM034146.1, read on the forward strand.
CAATCAAAAACCCTTACGCCATGAATAATCAAAACATTCAGCAATATAAACAACAATTAAAAAACCCTGTCAAACGGCACTATCCAGGTAATTCAAAATCCATCTGAATTTAACTCCTCGTCACATTTTTAAAAAATCACGGTAATGTCCGCATAATTCTTAAGATTAAAAACCCTCAGATGCCGATAAATTCAGCAGAATAAGAAACAAAGCAAAACTCTGCGGTGCTAAAGAATTCACAGATTCTGCAAAATACGAAACAAAGCAAAACCCCTGACAAATAGGGCTCTAAAGAAGATTCAAAAACCATTAGAATTGAACTCTTAACCACACCAAAGCACAATTCACCAATGCAAGACAATGAGAGCGTCAAATGACATGAAGCACTCTCCATCCTTTTTTTTTTTTTTTTTTTTAAAAACTCTTTCAGATAAAAAATCAGAGAATCTTACGGAATGAATTTACATGAATTTTCCTCAAAATACATAAATCAAGACTGCGATTCTCTAGAAAATAAATTCAGACCAAACGCCTTCCAACCGAAATAAAAATGACAATAGTATAACAATGTGCTAACCTACCTTTAACGTCATTTATGAGTTTCTTTCCGACATGCGACATGATTTCTTCTTGCTCCTGCTCTCAGAATCAAACCCCGACAACAAATCCAAACCCTTTAAAAATATATTGTATATGTAAAGGACTCTTGAAATGCTGGAGCGTATAAAACAAACGATCCCACTTCTCTTCTGCAAATATTATTGCTATCTATGGTTGTAATATAATGGAGATGGCGATGTTGTTGATAATAATAATAATAATATGATGATGATCATGATGATGACCATGAAATGATGTTGAGAGGAGGAGAGAGGAGAGATGACGACAAGCCTTGTCCTACACGTATCATCATTATCTTCTTCAAACCCCTCTGTTTAGGTTTAAATAAAAAAACCGAAACAGGGAATTGGAATTTAGACTTTTAAGCTTGACAGCCCCATTTTCGTTTTCATTTGTTGGGTCATTTTTAGGCGTTTTCGGTCGGATGTGAAGTTTCTATTTTTTTGTAGTATAAATTTCCCATCAGATCCACCTGATATATATATAAATTTAGTGTAATCCGATTTTATCGTTTCGGACTTTCGCATTTCGAGGGGAATAAAGTTTTGATGTGTAATTGTATAACAACGAAAGCTTTATGAGGATTTCACCGTATGAGATTTTGTTTTTCCTTTCCACTTTTGATTTTCAGGTAGGATGGGTGGGGCCATAGGGGGCCATGGATGATGATGGGCCCATGTTAGGCAGGGTTAAGGGTTAAGTGAAAGTCATGGATGATGTTGATGGAAGAGCAGTTCCCTTTGGTGATGGTGTAGTGTGGATAAATGGAATTATATACTTTATATTTGAAAAATAATGAGGGATTTCGCTTTTAGGGTTTTTATCTTTGATTTTTTTCATGTTGCATTGATTAATAATTTTATTATTCTTTACAATAAAAAAAAAGATTGGCGAATAAAGGAAAAAGATCTCCAAATTTTATTGTATGGTAGATGATTTTTTAACTAGCTTCTATAAATTTTTAAAAAAAACACTTCTAAATAGTATAGTTCAATGGACATGTGACTCTCAAACAAATGTTGAGTCTAAACTTGAACTTTAATTGTTACAAAATTGTGACCATTACAAGCCGCCGCCACCAACCATTGTAGGGCACTAATAACATTTAAATATGCTTAATATTGTGTGCAAAACAATAATTAGAATTGGTTAATAATTCTAAAACTAGAAAAAAAGATACAACATGCAGGGTTTAGAGGTGTATATTGAATATCAAGAGAGCTACTAATAATTGAGCATTCGTCTGGTTTTACTCACCAAAAACCCGGTTTAAATATTTTCTCTTTCTCTTTAATAACTTACAACACATAAAGGACTCGAGGTCTTGGGCTATTGGTGAGTTACAAGTAGTTTATAATCATCAACCCAAGTTCTATTCTCATTGATTTCATTAGACACTTTCAACAAGTGGTCATGGGACACCTTGAGTAGGGGTTGAACTTCTCCATGTGGACCAAGCGTAACACAGCGGGACGCTCCAAATGCAAATCATTTGTTGTACATTAAGGACTCAATCCGACCCCCATGTCCAACTTAGAGAAAGTGTTCCTCTCCTCCACCATTCCAGTTCATAGCTATGGTATAATAAAAGCATTTACCATCCAAATTTTTCCAATGAGGTGGGGGTGAGTTGGTTGGATTATTTGGATGTTCCGAAGCCCACCAAGGTTCGATTCTCGCTGAGGCATTTGAGGTCGGTTGTGACCGTGAGCATTCGGCGATGGATCTTATGGAATGTGTGGATGGATCCCATGATTGAGGAGGCAATTTCAATAGTGGGTAGTGCTTGAAGGTTGGCACAACTTGTAGTTTGTGGGCTACAATGTTTCGTCAAGGATGTGTGGTATGGGGATTTAGGGTCCCCGATTGTGTCCCAGACTGGTTGTCGCTCCAGTGATTCAAAAATGAACCAAAGGGAAAGGGACTCTTCAACCCTTGTATACCAATAAAAAAACTTACAACACATAAAATAGTATTCTTACACTTATTTGACACCAGTGTCCAGATGCCATAAGGAAAACAAAATAGGTTTTAGGGCCTATAATAAACCAAGGAATAGCATAACTATCTTAATATTTGTCATGCCCCTAGAAAGTAAATATATCAAACACCCCACTAATCATTTGAATAATTTATTAGGCAAGAAAACCATAATAATGCAATGTGTAACCTTCATCCTCCTAATGATTGCTCTTGCATGAGTAAATGTTGTAATGATTGTTTGATTCCCTATAAGATATTTGTAATTGTTTAAAAGATTCTTGTGAATAATGGATTTTTATATTTTCTCCTCAACATGAACTACAATGTTTGAGTTTTAATCAACAATTGTTAAAATTGGGACCCTCTTTGAAATGTTAACAAATAAAGTAACTACTAAAAGATGGAAAAGATGCTAATAAATACAAATATGCCCTGATTGAAAGAGGCCATTGAAAATCCTCAATAGTGTTTGTACGCTCCAAACAAAACCATGCACATTTATAAGCTCTAAATAGAACAAAGAGTATTTGTATGCTCTAAAAAAATTGGAGTGTTAGGACACTTCAAAAAATACCAAGAGCGTTGGGACAATTCAATCAAGACACTTTAAAATGCTTCAAAATGTAGAGAGAAAAGAGGAAGGAGGAGAGGGAAGAAGGGGAGACAAGATGACAACCCACAAAACATGTCAATAACACCTAATTTGGACCAATAATTGAAAAGTACACAAATAAGTTAAAAGCATGTGAGTTAATGGTTAATAAATGCCTCGGGGCATTTTAAGTGCATACAATTTGTGCACATCGATGTGTGGGTGCATACATAACAAAGTAAAGGAAGACATGGTATGGATACAAAATTTTGTGTGCCTAGAGCTCCAAAACAAGATCTAATTTACCTAGGAATCTGTAAGAACATTATTTTCTTTTCTGCGCATGCATGAGTGACTTCAAATAATGATGATTTGGTGAAATTTTAAAAACTGAAAAATGATATACTTGGTTTTGCTTAGAGGTGGGTGGAATACCCTAGTGGATCCAAGTGCCTCCAACTACGTGTGAAATCCTGAACATGTTTATTAGTACAATATTTAGCAACATTTTAAATAGAGCTAAATAAAAATTTGAGTACTATTCTAAATGAAATTGAATACAACCATGAGTATAATTTTTTATTTTCTTTTTATGCACAAAGGTATGAAATGTAAATTAAAAATTGTGCTAAGTCAAATTATAGAACTAATGGCATAAATTTAATAAATACGAAATGTTAAAGAATATATTGCAAGGATACAATACTTAGCTAATGTTGATTGTATGTGGATCTCATAGGTTGTTATGTGATCTAGAATTTCTTAGGAATGCTTTTTAAGTACTCATATGCAAGACAAGGGGAAAAATATGCCTAAATACTACTTGTAGAGTCATACATGTGTGGTAAACATTGTTCAGGTTTTTCGTTTAGAGCTTGAAAATTTTGGAAAACCTTTGCACGTGTCTGTAATCTATTTTTTAATGTGTGTGAGATCGTTGATCATGTACCATGATGTTTGTTTTATCTATCATTTTCCCAAAGCAAATTAAATGTGTTTGATCACAAGAGACCTTAAAGAGTGGTTAGCATTTTATGTTGGACCAACCTCAGTACACTCTTATGATGTTTGGGTTTTTCTTATACAGCACTACTCAAAAGAGGTCGCAAACCACATATAGTTCTCCCATCTATGTGTATGTGTGAACATGAAAATCATGTACAATATAGATTTGATCCCTCTTTTAGACTTTAACACTTGACACCATGCAATTTTGACCTCTTTACATTCATATTTAGATCATTCTACTTCTCTAGGGATTCTCTTTGAAGATTGTCGATATGCATATGCCTTTGTATAATGGTCTCCAATGCATACGAGGGTGCTCTAAGAGAGTGAGAGGTGATGAATGACTTTATGGGTCATTTGTATATATAAGCAACTCTTTGTTAATGTCATGACATAAGCAATCCATCAAACATATATAGGCAAGCCTAATTAGATTGCCCAAATTTGAAAAGTAGCCATTGGAGGATCTCAAACACTACCAACATTGTAAGACACTTTTGGCAAACGATAGTGTTTGATTTTTTTGATATTAACCAAGAGGTGGAAACAAGGATTTGATTATTAGAGAATGTTTGTTTGGGATTTTGAAGATGCTTATGTATTATAGACTAAGTTAATCCTAAATAAGTATGACTTGCAAATTAAGGTGGCTAAGATAGTGGATGTGTAAAATGATAGAGGGAAAGTGTTCTTAAGAGTCAAGTATATGTCAATTGTTTAAGTGTGTCAAAGTATGCCAAAATTGATGTTGTCAAAGTGTTTGATACTAAATTTAGGTTTTTATAGTGCCCCCTTTTAATCTAGTACTTGAAAGATGTTATATTAAAGGATAAAATAAACTTAGTACCCATGATAACCATAATAATCATTGACAAGTTGATTACACCAAAATTAAAGTGATATAATTTAATTAAGATTGAAATCTTAAAAATTAGCATACAATCAAATTAATAAATAAATACTCTAGACATTAAGATCCAATAGTAAATGTAAAATGATATTAGTAACTTTTGATCAAGAAGGGCACGTGCTAGATATATTTAAACAAAATAAGATGAGTGCACTTAGATTTTTTTGCTTCTCATGTTGATATGGATATGAAATTAGGTCAAACATGTTATGACAATGTTGAAGTTGTCTAGTCTTTGAAATGGAGTGCTAAAACCCTCGTGATGTCCCTTTCTAGGTTTGAAACCAAGAATAAGGGTTTAGCCTAAACCCTAATGAACCAAGTCTGAAAATGCACCCTAAACCAACAAGCATTAATATGAAAATGTCTGAAAATATGCTTCAACTTTATTATAATAATCAATAATCAGTCCTCTCTAGCAGCTAACTCTCTAGAGACTTCACGTCGACATTTGACTATGCAATAACAACTGAAAATGCTTTTAAATATTTAATTCAACCGTGACAATATTTATCAATCCAAATTACATCGAAAAAATGGAGAAAATAAGTGATTACACCCAGTTGCAATTGATTTAATGACAGTATTATTACAACCAAAACCAATGGCTAGAAATGATAGGTAAACCTCTCCAAATATCACCAAAATATAGATTTCATCCTTATAAATATATGAAGAACAATAATCTCAACTAAAATTGTCCAAAAGTGTCGTAGATGATATCAAACCCTTCACATAAGCAAGTCATATAGGGGTAGAAGGGAAGAAATAAATATAACATCCTCCTTAAAACTCACTTGTGATTTTCAGGTGAAGCCACCAAAGCACATAAGATGGCTTTCGTCCCCAATTGTGATCTTATTTAATAGTTTTGTCCTTAATAAGTGTCCAAGAAAGGGTTTTCGTCCTCCAATGGTAAGAAGAGAAGCTACACTAGCTCCAAATTTAAGTAAATGTCAAAATAGATCAACGATGATGATGTCCTCTTCCATTCGAACTTCCTTAAGTACCCCTTCTTGGCACCAAGGATGAATTAGAAGCCCAATATTCATGGCCAAACTCTCAATGAAGGGGGAAATGCACTTTTTAATCTTCACTTCACTTAAGAAAACTAACATGATACAAGAATATTTATTTATCTCCCTTGTAGCTCTCAAGAAGACCGACCTTAATGAAGGTGAAGATAGAAGTTCATTTTCTCGCTTTTTCATTCACCTAATCGAATCACTCCTAGCCATAATTTGTAGTTAAATAAATATGGAAATTACCTTACAATTATGGCTATGTTCACCTCCCTTGATTTCCTTCATTAAAGCCCACAGAAGGTGGAATGGGCCCAAGGTCTTCATAGTGACTAGCGTGGAAAGGGGGACATTATAACCCTCCTTGACACTAACTTCACATTGGGATGTAAGAGTGAAATATTTGTGTCTAACTACACACTAGTATTGCACATTTGTTTTTGTAATTTTATGTAAATTTGGATCTATTTGTCTTCATCTTTCATATCTTCCCACACTTTTATTTGTTCCATAATACTTACACCTACTCATACAATGACCAAACCCTAGTTTGTTTCACTAACACTCAAAAAGAAATTATATAACAAAAAATAATTTGTAGTTGAGTTGGACTTCCCTTAGTGGCAAACTTCCTTGTTGATTATGACCAAATGTTGTATTACATTACCCAAATTGGGGGATCACACTCCATGTAGTTCTCTTAGTGGTCGTGCAAGAGTGAATGCAAGTCTAGAGTGCCCTTTCACCATGTGCTCCTGTACGACGAAAAAGTGACATGCAAGCATGGGAATCTACAAGTGACTCTTCCTCGCACCCGACCTCTTGAGGTCGTGCCGAGACAGCCGGTGGGTATGGAATATATGTGAGATGCAGATAAACTAGTTAGGCAATCTAATGTCTTCAATACGCACTAGCGGAATTTACGAGTCTAAGGCAAAGAAGGCCCTCCTACCTTGAACTGGTGTGATAGATCGGTCAGCAAGGATGACTGTTCGAAGGCTCCAATCAATATCGAGCTCTAGCGTGATTCGATCTATATGTTGTGGAATACGTGGAAAATGACCCAGGATAGTTTCGTGTACATCTCCGGACAGGGTCATGAAATGAATGATGGATATAGTTACTTCTATGGGCGATTCTCTTGCCTAGTCCATAATTCCCTAGCTCTGTTAGCTGCTGTGTCTAGCAAGGAAAATTGTTTGATGATGATAGGTGGAAGTGGGGTAGACCGGAATACTAGTGTGCGTAGGCCAGTGTCTATGTCTAATTCTCCTATGGATTCATTGGGCTGTGGGATTTGTGGGTCACAACCGTAGATTCTTAGTTGTTGTGGACCTGTTATGGTCATGCGTTAAATCAAGTCCTAATCCCTAGTATCTAGTAATCATATGCTTTCTCAGCTTCTGTATTTAGGATCAATAACTGTGTGATTTTCTCAAAATATCTTATAGGCGTTTGTGTAACTTGGATTCTTAGGTTGGTATCTATATCTAGAAGAGTGTCTCCTGCATCTGGCTGTGGGACCAAAGGATCACAACCAAAGGTTTGTTCTTTTTCAAACCCTTCTACAGTCATATGAATGTTGTCTACGGTAATTTGTAGTTCGGTTGATTCGACCAAAACGTGTGTGCTTGGTCATCTTCTATGTTTAGTCCGCTCAACTGGGAATTGATTTATTACAAGCTTACCGTTGTTCGGAAGACTTGGATCCTAAAATTTTGATCTATATCAGTTATCGCTGTGATGAGATTGGGTTGAGGCACGATTGGCTCGAATACGTATTCCCTGGGCTCTTTAGGTCCCGTGATTGTCATACAAAAGCAACAATGTAAAACGAACTACAGTAAAATGAAATTTAACTATGTGAAGTATATCTATAGCATGCATGACTTCTCTATTTTTTTTGTGTTTTCTGACGAGCTTTATGAATTTAAGAAAGCAGCTATTTAAAATATCTAGAATTGATAGCTAAAATAACAATTTAAAACAAACAAAATAACCGAGTGTAGTTATCTGTCTGTGCAATTTGTAGATCTATTCTAAACAATAAAATAGCTTATCTAATCTATTTGTTAGACTCTCGATCCTACCTCAGAAGTGAGGAGTGAATCATAGTTTCTCAGAAACTATCAATCCCCACAGCTTCCCTGGCAATATCGAGAGTAGAATTAACTGAAATAAAGCAATTAACTACTCTATTTGATATGATTCTAACTAGAACTTTGAAAGCTAGAACCTGGATTCTGCAGAACAGTAGCAAATCCGATGGTGTGTGTGATCTTGTCCCCTCAGTGTGATCTCCTCGTTCCTTCATGTTCACGTGGATCCAGAAAAGCGTCTAATGCTAGCATCAACAAAAGTAGATATTGGGACAAAGGTAGCTCAAGGCACAGACTGAATACAATGCGAGTAGGGTACAAAGCTTGGCTTATGCGATTCCTAGCGGGATCTATTGTGAGTCATGAAACATAAAGCGTCCAGAACCTGAAACTATCCTGTTTGAAGAACAAAACCTGCAACTTTAATGGCTTCCTAAGCTATTCTACTGCAATGGATTGGATGAAATAACAGCAGTGCTTGCACAAGATGGATATGTGTCTTACTAACAGTAAAACAATGCTAACTAAGCATGCAATGAAAGAAACTAAGAACTCTAAGCAAAATGAAAACTAAATCTATTGCAAAGAGAAATCAGAGGCAAATTTTGAGGGGCCAATTGCTTGAGCACAAGCCAACTATTTATAGCATTTGCATTTACCCAAGGTAAAAGCCAAATAGAACTCCTAAACTATAAATAATGGCAAAACACTATTCCAGGGAACCAGAATCATAAATGCAAGCTTATGGTGGTGAAAGAAAGCTGGTAAAACGTTGAAATTACGTGAGTCGTGTTAAAAGAGCTTTCTGGAAAATGCGTAAAGGACCGCCGCCCTGAGCAGGGCGGCGGTTACAGGACCGCCTCCCTGTTCAGGGCGGCGGTCACGAGACCGCCGCCCAGGCTGGGCGGCAGTTTCGTCACTGAAGAGAAAAAGGCCAAGGAAAGAGGGGAAAAGGGAAAAACAAAGCACGCGGGGGCTAAGCAGGGCATGCGGGATGTTAACGCACACTTGGAGAGCTTTTCTGGATCCCGAACACCTTGCGAGGAGACCTGTATCATCATTAGGGCACATGTCACGTTGTTCTGACAATACAGTACCTTACAATTTTGGGTACGTACATATTGCCCCCTCGGAGAAGCGTTTTAGCCATGAAGAGGCGTAAAACGGTGGGGTCCGAGTATGGCGGTCCCGAAATGGGAAGTTAGAAGTTATACTTGATACATCCGTGTGTTGAAATGACGCCGTCTAAAATTCCCGCTACCCTGCAAAACGAAAAGAGAACTCAAGTGCAGATAGACATAATAGTTTGAAAAATAAACGCTAAAATAATAAGGAATGAGAACGTACCATTTGTGCGGGGATAGGAACTTACCTCCGTCGGTGCTCCAAACCTGTGAAAAAGTCATTTAAAACGAATCAGGGCACTATATATATGAAAGTGGGCCCATTTCCTATTCAGTTGCGCGAGTCGATTTGATTGATTTGAGCTCTGGGACCCACGGTGACGGTTTCTTACGTGAGTAGAGTCAAAACGTCTGTGACGAGATAGCGATCATGCCTCCACGTGCGGAACATCGACCCGTGAGATCACAGGTTAGTTTTCTTCAGTTTATCCTTTTTACCCCCTTAAATTTGAAATGCTAAATATTTGGTCATGGGGGGGGGTAATTTTTGAAAATGTTAGTGTTAAAAAGGTCCACCTAGGGAGGGCACCTACTGGGTAGGCTTTGTTTTTAGGTAAAATGGTCATTTTTTGCAATTTTTAGGCTTTTTAAGTTTAAAAACCCGCGTGGGTTTTCGGACCACGACCGCCGCTCTGTTCAGGGCGGTGGTTACACGACCACCGCCCTTAAGGCGGCGGTTACAAAACTGCCTCTCTGCTCAGGGCGGCAGTTTTTGCACAGAATGCAAAAGGATCATCTGTTTGAAATTGTTTTTTGCTTTTCTAGCATCTCTACGTGTTTTTGTGATTTTTCCAGTGTTACTCAGATGCTAACTTGCTCTGTTTTGTGTGTTTTTTGGGTGTTTGCAGGTGAGAGAGGAGTATATCTGGTGGAGTAGAGAGAGGGAGTGTGATTGGCTCCCAGGGGTACTAGATGCCCTCTCACAGGATGAGGAGGACACTCTTCAGCGGGCTGAGATACTACGTATTTCACACGTGCCCCATGTTACAACAACCATCTAGTCACATCCTTTGTGACTGTGTTTCATACTGGGGATGCAGATCGGAACACATCCGATTGTCAGGGGTCCGCGGTGAGTGGCTATTACTTGGAGGATGGTCTCTCTATTCTTCTGGGGTCCCAACTCATCGGACTATCTCACCTAGAGACAGAGCAGGTTCACGAGCCACAGATTACACAGTGGGCTACATATATGGGAGATGCAGTCATCTTCCCGGGGTCGAAGAAGGGGGTTAGAGTCGATCATTCCTACTTTGCCCATCCCTTACTTCACCACGGCCATCAGTGGGGATCCTTGCCAAATGACTCCTAAAACTAGAAATAATGGAAAACATATTCCAGGGAACCAGAATCATAAATGCAAGCCTTATGGTGTGAAGAAAGCTGTAAAACGTTGAAAATTAGTGAGTCGTGTTTAAAAAGAGCTTCTGGAAAATGCGTAAAGGACCGCCGACCTGAGCGGGGCGGCGGTTACGGACCGCTCCAGTTCAGGGCGGCGGTCACGAGGACCGCCGCACAGGCTGGGCGGGCAGTTCGTCACTGAAGAGAAAAAGGCCAAGGAAAGAGGGGAAAAGGGAAAAACAAAGCACGTGGGGGCTAAGCGGGGCATGCGGGATGTTAACGCACACTTGGAGAGCTTTTCTGGATCTCGAACACCTTGCGAGGAGACCTGTATCATCATTAGGGCACATGTCACGTTGTTCTGACAGTACAGTACGTTACAATTTTGGGTACGTACATATTGCCCCCTCGGAGAAGCGTTTTAGCCATGAAGAGGCGTAAAACGGTGGGTCCGAGTATGGCGGTCCTGAAATGGGAAGTTAGAAGTTATACCTGATACATTCGTGTGTTGAAATGACGCCGTCCAAAATTCCCGCTACCTGCAAAACAAAAAGAGAACTCAAGTGCAGATAGACATAATAGTTTGAAAAATAAACGCTAAAATAATAGGGAATGAGAACGTACCATTTGTGCGGGGATAGGAACTTACCTCCGTCGGTGCTCCAAACCTGTGAAAAAGTCATTTAAAACGAATCAGGGCGCTATATATATGAAAGTGGGCCCATTTTCCTATTCATTTGCGCGAGTCGATTTGATTGATTTTGAGCTCTGGGACCCACGGTGACGGTTTCTTACGTGAGTAGAGTCAAAACGTCTGTGATGAGATAGCGATCATGCCTCCACGTGCGGAACATCGACCCGTGAGATCACAGGTTAGTTTTCTTCAGTTTATCCTTTTTACCCCCTTAAATTTGAAATGCTAAATATTTGGTCATGGGGGGGGTAATTTTTGAAAATGTTAGTGTTAAAAGGTCCACCTAGGGAGGGCACCTACTGGGTAGGCTTTGTTTTTAGGTAAAATGGTCATTTTTTGCAATTTTTAGGCTTTTTAAGTTTAAAAACCCGTGTGGGTTTTCGGACCACGACCGCCGCTCTGTTCAGGGCGGTGGTTACACGACCACTGCCCTTAAGGCGGTGGTTACAAAACTGCCTCTCTGCTCAGGGCGGCAGTTTTGCACAGAATGCAAAAGGATCATCTGTTTGAAATTGTTTTTGCTTTTCTAGCATCTCTACGTGTTTTTGTGATTTTTCCAATGTTACTCAGATGCTAACTTGCTCTGTTTTGTGTGTTTTTGGGTGTTTGCAGGTGAGAGAGGAGTATATCTGGTGGAGTAGAGAGAGGGAGTGTGATTGGCTCCCAGGGGTACTAGATGCCCTCTCACAGGATGAGGAGGACACTCTTCAGCGGGCTGAGATACTACGTATTTCACACGTGCCCCATGTTACACCATCTAGTCACATCCTTTGTGACTTGTTTTCATACTGGGATGCAGATCAGAACACCTTCCGATTGTCAGGGGTCCGCGGTGAGTGGACTATTACATTGGAGGATGTCTATCGTATTCTGGGGGTCCCCGATCATCGGGAGACGACTCACCCTAGAGACAGCAGGTTCATGAGCACAGATTACACAGTGGGCTACATATATGGGAGATGCAGTCATCTCCACGGGGTCGAAGAAGGGGGTTAGAGTTCGATCCATTCCTACTTTGCCCATCCCCTTACTTCACCAGGCCATCATGGGGATCCTTTCCTTGAGATTGATCAGGGACAAGGGAGGAGACACTTTGTTATACTGCTGGTCCCCTATTATTGCACAGATAAAGGGGCACGGTCGGATATATGCCTGGGGAGCAGACATTCTTGGGACCACTTACCACGACTTATACAGGGTGGTTCGTTTACAAGGGCATCCTTGAGCCACCCGACCCTATTCATGAGTTGGGTCTATGAGCACTTCATCCCCTACGACAGAGGTGTAGAGGTGACAGACCCCAGAGCTGTGAGGGCAACCAGATGGACAGACATGTCGGTTCTTAGAGCACCTCATCAGCCAGTTGCCTCCCTGACTACTGCCGACATGGAGGCTACACCATACCAGACTATGGCAGGTATATGGGGCAAGCAGGCTCTTACCTTGATGTCCTGATCCACCACAGGGAAGCTTATTGATAGGGTGGGGCGAGTGGAGATGCACCCTTTTAGCCGAGTTCCTCAGCAGTTTGGCTTACCATACATGGGTATGCTTCCCCTAGTGGCGCCAGTATACAGATCAGTCTGAGAGGCCAGAGGGGGGCCTAGAGGCCGGGGTTGGACAGTGGTTACTCTTGGCATTCCTATTGCAACTAGGAGGATAGTACGTGCCAGAGGGAGAGCCGGTGTGCCTCGTGCACCCTTGCTTCAGATTTCCGCGGTTCCTGCCCATAGCAGCGATGATCCCATTGAGGTAGACTCCGAGTTTGAGGAGTTTACAGGGGGAGAGACAGAGGAGGAGACCGAGGACAGTGATCCTGAGTGGCACGACACCCAGGATATCATGCAGGCAGAGAGGGCTGAGCAGAGTGTAGAGAGGGTGACTCTGGTTTTAGAGGAGCCACTCTCCCAGGGCCATGGGGAGGATGAGTCTGTTGCGGGGCGCTATGTTGCTCCAACCACAGGAGCAGCCCCTCAGTCGGCAGCGACATCCGTGGTGGGCGCTGATCCCATAGATCCATCTTGGAGGCCTGGTGATCCGAGTAAGTTACCCTCTCTCCCTTTTAATGTTCGTTTTTAGTTAGGATATCCTTAGTTGCTATCTTGTAATTCTAATTTCTTGTTTGGTTTCTAATTTGTTTTCTCCTTTGTTTGAAGAGACCGCCGATGAGTGGCGAGGTTTGATTCGCAGGGTATGCATTGATACCCTGATGATCCCCATGGAGAGGACCCGCGTAGAGCTGTCTGTGGACATTGGGGAGCCTTCAACAGCTGGTAGACATACTAATGTCTTCGCCCCAGTCTGGCATGTGGCCAGGATGGTATCGACTCTCCGCACAGAGTTAGCGGGGTATAGGACGGTCAAGCGCCTGATGAGGAGTCATTCTCGTGGTGAGACTGCGGCTGCCCCTCGCGATCCTGAGCCCTCTGTGCACTCAGAGCGCCGCCGTAGCTGGAGTCCTAGGCGTGGGCGTACGCCTTCAGAGGGGTCTCGTAGGGATTGAGAAGCCACTTGGATCTCGTAGTTTTTTGCATGATACATTCTTTTGTATATCCCGGGCTCTTTGAGCATTTTGACCACGCCTAGTGCATGACGACATTGTACATAGACGTTGATCATTTATATATGTGCATATTTGTTCTAGATCAAACTCTTGGCATTCATGGCTCACTTTCTATTTCCAGTTTCCTTATGTATACTATGATGTATGTTTTTTTAGAATGTATGCAATGGTGAACAAATGATGCAAGTGTTTTACTTTCTTTTTTTGTATTTCATGATGCTGATATATGATGATGTAGATATAATGTGATTTTGAATCTTAGTTTCTGTAAGCAATTTGGATACTTCATATTTGTTTTGGTAAAGTGATGAAAATAAACCGGTACGATGAACAGATAAACCTGCCCCTACCCCCAACTCCACGCAACTAGTAAGATGCGAGGGCTTATCACCAAGAATTGGGAAGGGTGCAAGTTATGAGATGTAGTGAAATGATAGTGATGGAAGACATACAAAGCTTTGGTGGAACCAAATTAGGATACCACAAGTCCACTCTACGCGAGTGACTTCATAGTTTTGGATGCAACTTGCTTTGCGGTTTATCCAGACTTAGATCCTTAGATGGCCACATGGTAGACAAAATCTGGGTTTTGAGGATTTTAACTCTCTTGGGATCTTGAACATCTGATTCATTTGTTTTTGACTCAAAGCTTCAAGGTTTGAATTGTTTATGTATGACCTTTTGCATTTATTTGTCAAGAGGACCCCCTACACTTTTCCCCATGTTACTAGTAAGAAGCGTGGGTTTATCACCATGGGCAAAGCATAGGCGAGTAAGGGCATTTCCATCCTTTCCCAACCCTACGTCACTAGTAAGAGATGCAAGCTCATCACCAAAGGTTGGTGGGGCAAGGAAATGTGTAAAATTAAAATTTTCTGTTTGATCAATGTTTGACTTGTTTATTTGAGTAAAATGTCAGTATGTGTTTATTTCCAAAGAGATATACATATGGGATAGATGTGACACCATGAAGCTTCTAGAACAGACCATAGGCAAGACACCTACCCTAAGAAGAAACCAAAAGTGAGAATAAACTTGCAGATCATGGTATGGTTACCGTTAAGATTTTGTCATGTCTAGCTTTATTTGATAAAATGATTCCGAGATAATTTGATGATATCATGAAAAATGGAGAGGTACGATTAGAAAGTTTATGCCAACAACATCATTAGTTTGTAATGAATTGCTTTTAGAATAGATTCCTTGATCACAATTTGTGTATGAAACAAGCGGACAATATGATCCTAATCTATATGAAGATGCAATGTAGATATATATATATAAGTAGTGCTAGCTGCTCACGCGTAGAACCGCTTGAGGTGCAGGGAATTGACTGTTTCACCAAATTCATCACCTTCTAGCGTACATAAGAGGTATTCACTGTTTCCATAGTCCTTCATGACTCGGTATGGGCCCAACCATTTAGGCTAGAATTTCCTTCCTTCGTCGGTCTTCTTGTCGATCTGGCTTTCTAGCCTTAGAACTAGATCACCTTCATATATGTCGCGTTCATAGACTTTCTTGTTATATTTCCGGCACATCCGGTCAGCATAGACTCTATGCCATTGCTCAACATCTAACCTAGCTTCATCTAGGCTTTCTAGTTGGGAAAGACGTGCTTCTCTGTAAGCGTCTTCATCCAGAATCCCTTGTAATGAAATGCGGAGACTGGGTATTTCAACCTCAACCGGGAGAACTGCCTCTGCCCCGAATACTAGTGAGAAAGCAGTTGCTCCCGTTGGTGTTCTTATTGAGGTTCGGTGGGCCCATAAGGCCGGATATAACTTCAAGTGCCAATCTCGTTTGTTTTCTTTCACCGTTTTAAGGAGAATGGCTTTTAGTGTTTTATTCGTCGCTTCGGCCTGTCCGTGGCTTGAGGGTAATACAAGGAAGTCGTATGATGGCTTATCTTAAATTTATTGCATAGTTCGCGAATAAGAGTCCCTTTAGTTATGGTGAATAATGTTAGCAAAGGTTATTGGAGATTGGCATAAGAACTTGCAACAAGTTGTAGTCTACATTAAAGTAGGGAATATACAAGAAAGTTTCATTTGCGCAATAGCGTAGATACCAAAATTTAAGAAAAGAGAACTATATCACATGAATAACATAATGTAAAATAGAATTAAACAAAGCTATGTCAGAACGCAAACGTGAAAAGAAGTAATACTGAAGTACTTTCTATCAGGATCAAATATCAATCTTCTTACAATTAAATTACATAGCTTTAAATAAAAGGTGATGACTGTTGAATTAATAGTCCTTTCATCTCGTTCTCATCTCTTTAGAGGATTTTCATATTCTCTACTTATGCGTTGAGAAGCTATAAATTATATCATTTGTCTTATATTACTATATCCATACAAAAGGATTGTGAAATCATGAATTATATCCATGTCAGCTTACTATCACATTTTACTATCTAACACTTTCCTAAAATTAATAGTTGTTTGTCCAAAGACAAAAATTGATTTTATCCAGTGTAGAATGGTGATTGCATTGTACTATAACTTACTATGTTTGCAATCGACACAAAAGATGTCGTTTACCAGTTTTCATCCTCAACGAACTACTTAACCACCTTTTTGGGTTTTCAATTAAGTAAACTTCCCAATAGACAACCCTTTTTGAGTTTTCAGTTTATGACAACTCCCTCATAATCTGCCCTTGCAGATTTTCATACCATGTGGACCTACTTACAAATATACCCAAAAATTTACACTTAATATATCTATCTAATTACCTCCCACAAAATTGTGATGCCCTTTTGTTTATTGTTACTGTTTAGTGTGATTCGGTTGCTTTGTATGTTGGGTTGGACTACACGGTGTGAATGGTGGTGGTGGCATTATGAGTGCATCCTTTGCTCTTTAGAAGTAAAAATGGATAAGGGGTGAGGTGTAAATGGATAATGTGGGATTTATTTAACTATTTTTATATTTAATTAGATAATAAAATTAACTAATGGAATAAGGAATGAATAATAAAAGTGACAGAATCAATTATTTAATCATAGGAATGGGATATGGATGTGACAAGGTCCATAGTGTGAATATTTAATAATTTGAGACCACGTGTGAGAGATAGGAATGATTAGGAAATTTGTGAGAATGATAGAAGTTTATTCGGGATGATATCATACAATGTCATTAAAGGTCATAAAATAGCGGAATAGATTAAAATTGGCCAAAAGTGGTCGTAAATTACTGTGAAGTAATCACAGGGTGATTTAGGAGGTTTAGAATGTGTAATGTGATATTTTAGGGTGCCTATATAATATCATTCTTATTTTCTCTCATGGCAACCTATAACTGTATATTCAAATCCAAGAGTTCAAATGTTAGTTGTTTCACCTGAATTGTAATTTGCTTAAGCATTGTGACACACACTTTAAGCATCAATATGGTCTCTTTTACTTCCTACTTAACATTGGATAATTGTGTCGCAATATTTTTCTCTGCTTCATTGTCATTCTAGTGGTCCACCAGCTTGTCAACCATAATAGTTATCTGTATTGCTTCGCTCATAACTTGGTCGCACATGGTGTATGTGACCAACTAGGGACAATGTTGTCTGACATACGACCTTAGATTGTGTAATGTTTTCTCCAAGTTATCTTTCTATTGGACCATATACAATGCGATTGCTGCAATGTTTACTTATAGTGTGTGTACTCCCTCAATTTTTGTCTGCAATGACAATTGCTCCAAATCTACATCTATTGTGGTGACTGTAGACTGGACTGTTATAGCCTACGCACTTGTTTGAGAAATTTATGGGAGTACATTGGAACATGGGACAAAGTAATAATTACATTATGTTTTCATGTTGGTGTTATTGATTGTGTTGTCCATCTAAAATTTTACGCATCTCTTTGGTTCACCTCTTCTACTTCTAATGATGATGCACTAGATGTACTAACCTTTGTTCCTCTATTTCTCTCTTGTCTTCCTCTTGTTTCCTTCTTTCTTTTTGATTTTTTTGTTTCGTTTTATTTTTGCTCTATTTTTTCCTTAGCCCGAGCATTCTCTTATTCCTTTTGTTTCTCTTCTCTCTGCTTCTTTTGTTTTTCCTTTTACTTTTCCTCTCTCTGCTTCTTTTGTTCATCTTTTTTCTTCTCCTCTCGCTGCTTCTTTTCTTCTTCCTTTTGTTGTCTCATTTTCTCATCTAAGGTCTTTTGTGCTTCAGCGAATGTAATTTCTATTTTTCATTGCTCTTCTTTCTATTTCTTAGACACTTTCTCTTCCTCTTATCTATGTTGTTCTTCAGTTTGTTGCTTGCATAGTTGTTCTTCCACTTCCTTATGCTTCAAGCATTGTTGTTCACTTGCGCCTTCTTATTATCTCTATTTTTGTATTTGTTCCTCTATTGACTACACATTGGTTTGCATTATGGTTTTTTTTTTCTTGCACTACTTGTGTAGTTGGCATTTCCATTGCGTCAAATTTCGGTTGGGTTACTTGCCTCTTGTGGAGATTAAGGAGGAGAAGGTGTGTGTAGACACATATTTTATACCACACAATTTTAATATTAAAATTGCACTAATTGTTTTCTTCTAGTCATCATGCTATAATTAGTGAGTTTCTACTGATTAGCTAATATTCACCATCCTCTTAATTAATTAACAAAATCATGTCAGTTAATTAGTCTTTTCATCATCTTATATGTAAATTAATTTCATTTCGTTAGTTAAAATATCCTTTTAATTAATTAATCACCCTTTCATAATCTTGTATGTAATTAATAAACCATCTGATTAATTAAATTCCCCTCTTAAAACCCTCAAATTCTACTAAGTTCCGTCAAAATCATCCCCAAATAGCTTCTACAAGATAATCATAGCCTATTAATTAATCCCAAATGATTACTTAAACCTTCCCTAACTACAATGGGTCATTAATCTCTAATTAATATATTTTAAACATCTCTATCCATTCTTGATTCTACATCTCCTTTATCCCACATTCACTAGGATGTATACTTCTCCCAAATTGGAAAGCTATATAAGAAACCTAGTACCTTCCTACCAATCTAAATCTTGATACCTTTTAATCTTGTACACCTTGTACTCATACTCAAGAGATAATTTATATTATAGGAAATCTTGCCATATTGAGAAACCCCCCTTGCAAAAGTTATAAGAGAAGATTCAAAACATAGTCTTTAGGTCATTTCGAGGAATTCTCTTCCCTTTAGCAACATCCTTGATTGTGCGTAGTTTGCATTCGACTTAGAAGGAAATATCTACATATAAAAAGCACATCCAATTTCGAACAAAGGTTTTTCCTTCTTTGTTCTTAATGTTTTGTGCAAGGTTTTAGCTTCTTTTGTTGTTGTATTTTGATGTATTTGATTAAAGAATCAAGCTAGGATTTACCGGGTTTTAAATCCTTTATTAGATTAGCTGAAGTTCTTTAACATGCATACACATGACACACTCGATAGGAAACCTCTTTATCTTGTGCACATTCTTTTTTGGTTTAACTTCATTCACTGCAAGTTCTTTCAATTTATTGAAAATTTATATATTCTTGTAGTTGTTTGGTTGTATTTGGGAGTGTTAAGTGTTGTTTATAGATAGTGAAGATGTGAAATACTGTCAAAATCTGATATTGCAAAGAAAATTCAGTGTTTTTTTGGTGTTTTTGCATCATTATTTTAGTTCATGTGCTTTCAGCAGCCTCACCCTAGTTTTATGTGGCCTCACCTATGTAGCCAGCGACCTCGTTGCACCCATCACTGAGCTTAACCTTTAAATTTTTAAAATGTATATTATAGGTCTTCAGTGAACTTGATTGATATGTCAGTGACTTTCATTTGTGGTAGAATTTTTTTTGTTATTGACAACAATCTTGTGTATCAACGTCCTAGATACATACAATAACAACCTTGACCTATTTCAACAGCCTTGCACTATTCCCCAACGACCTCACCCTACTAAAAGGACTTGTCACTTTTCTGGGTTTTCACTATCATTTTGTCCTTTTTACTATTTTATCATTGTTTTGCAACCTGAATATGATTATTTCACTTCTATTTATCAATATTTCATGCTTACTTATATTTTATACATTTTTTGATCAAACTACATGTACTTATTTTATGTTTTGTTCCTAGAGGCACCATTGTTAAAGCACTTAGTGAGTTGGAAGCAATTTATAATTGAATGCAAAGAGTCAAAATTTCATCAAAATAGATATTTAGAGCACAAAATTGAGGTAAGTCCCCCAAAAAACAATGTCATTTTTAATTTAGCAACCTTGCCTTATTCATTAGTGGCCTCACTTATATTTAGTGGCTTCATGTTAAATGGTAGTGGCTTTGCTTGTTGTAGAGACATCCTCTCATATAACAACGACCTTACCTAGTATAAGTGGCCTTGACCTTAGTATCAGTGACCTTGTTGTTTAGCAGATTCCCACTGCTAAATAGCAACGTCGTTGTCTGTGTCAGTGGCCTTGCGATAGGGAGTTAAGTTTTTGAATTGCTGTCACTTTTTCACTATTTTGAGCTATATATATTTTCAAACTACTAATTCTTGGTGTGTAGGTTTCCATACTTGTTTGCCAAAGACAAATTACTCAAACAAAAAAAACAATTAAACAAAAATACCAAGTTATGTGAACATCATTTTTTGTTATTTTACTTCACGCTTTGGTTGCTTCTTGCTTAGAAAATCAAATTGCCCTTTGTAATTGTCATAAAACTATTGGATTTATCATCTTACTAAACATATTTCTTGATAAAGGGTAAAATATTGGGTTAATCATTGTTGTAGACACAAAATCACACACTTTGGGTAATTATCTAGTCCTAATTGCATACTACTATTCATATGATTCATAAGTAAGAAAAGTACTAATTAAATCATGTCTTTGGAAATCTTTACTTTCTTTCCATTGATATTTTTGGTCTTACACCTTTTTTAGCTCAGTCTGTCTTTTCATATCTCGACATTTCTCATCCTGGACACTGGCGCCTAGCCAGGACACCAACAACAAGTGCCCCTGTCCCCTCTCGGTGCCCTTGACCTCTTTGTGCTCTGTTCATATCTTTTGGGTCCTTTCTAGTCATTTGAGCATCGTATCTTTTTGGTAGTCGGCCTTTTCGGGGTTAATTACGAAATTCAAACAAGGGAATCATAGAAATATAAAGTTATGTGATCATAACAAGGGATCAAACACTAAGTATTAGCTATCACCACTTAAGGTTACATCCAAAGGCTATTGAAGAGCATTTGAGTATCAATTCTAGCATCCATTCAAGGGAAAGGGACTGCATTATTTTGCACACACTTCATAGGAGGGGAAGTTAATTCTATTGCATGCACACATCTACTTAAATCTTCTACATCTAGCTACTTTTCTTGTTATCAAGTACGACACACACAAGAGCCACCTAGGGCACGATTACGCACACACACACCTAGAACTACATTGGGTCTGAAATGTAGTGTAGATATCAGTTGTAATTTCACTTGTTTGACAGCTGAGGATAGTCTGACCCCTCATTTGTATTCTTTTCTTTTTGGGATTTGATGTGTTTGTGAGGGTTTTGCAGGACATTCTTTCATTGTAAGTTATCAACGACCTTGAAGATCATCGTGTGACTTGCTAGTGACCAAAGGTGAAGGACAATGAACACCTTGTGACCAACCAAAGATGGTTTTCTGATCTTTTTCGCAGTCACAGGGGCATGGGTGTCTGTGGCACCCACAAACACCCATGCCCCTTTCCAGGTGCCTTAGTTTAGGTAGATCGTCAGCTCGCACATTTTTTTGAGGTTCTATGCGATGCTTCTCCCTCTTTGTTCACCTAGTCAACACTTGGACACAATTTAAATTTGGCTGTGAAACAACTAAGTATTTTCATCCCTTCTTTACAACTAGGGTTTCATACTTTTTAGCTAATTTACTTGGGTCATTTGTTGTAATTAATTGATTATTCATTTACTACTACATTAGCAATCAAATTAGGCATTTATTTATCTACATTTTGCTTAATCATTTTGGTGAACCCCACCATTCAAACCCCTCCTTCTGAATATGTCTTCACCTTATCGAGTCATGTATCAATCATCTTATCCTTCATTTTCTCCCACTAGGGTTTCTGACAAGGTTATTACTACTGTTGATTTCATATAAGTTCATACTCAACATCGTCCTCACTTTGTTATGCCTATGGTTGACCCTTCTATCAATTTAGTAACTACTCACCACACTCATCCTCCTACGGCTCCACACATCTCTATCCCATCACCTATTACTTATATGGCTCCTCCTGCTACTTATAGGGGCTATGATATTATTGAGTAACTTAAGAATACACCGGCCAAAATATCTCTCTATGACTTTGTTATCCCGTAAAATTGACAAGGGCAATTTTACCGATAACCATACCGAAAACTTTTGTTTCGATCCCTCGTTAGGGATCCTTCGCGTTCGAAACGTCGTAAAGTCCCTTCCCGGGAAATCTAGTTTTCGAACTTAGTCTTTTTGAGCCTTTTTTGGATGGGCGCATGGATTTGCCTTGTAACACCAAGTTTTGGTGCGCCCCCTTAAAAGCCTTTGGCGCATGGTTTTCCATGTTAACACATCTTTCGGTGCGCCAAAGGGCGCACATAATCTCTCTGCAACACCAAGTTTTGGTGCACCAAAGGGCGCACATAACTTCATGTCGACAGCAGTTTTCATGCGCCATTTCAAAAGTGGTTGGCGCATTGATGACAAGTTTTTCTATAAATATCAGTGCGCACCCAATGTCATTTTCATTCCTTTTAATCAAAGCACGTGATTGCTCTGGATTTGTCAGCTCTGCTCTGTCGTTGTCATCGACCTGTGGACCCGCTCTTCAATTTTTGATATATATTCAGGTAAGAGGTTCTCCCTCTTTTCCATTTTGTGCTTTTGTGTTCTTGGTCTGGGCGTTTCTTGGTCTTTGTTTTGGGCTGCTAGTCGGTTTTTAATGGAGTATATTTGAGCTAGTCCCCCCTGTGCTGTCCTGTTTCCTTTTCTTTTTCTCCTTCCTCCCTCTTTCCAGATCTGCTGGAAGGGAGTTGTTTTTCATGGCTTGGTCTGCTGAAACCTCTTTGTGAAACCTTACTTGTCCAAGCAGCGTTTTGAAGTAGAAAAAAGAGTAAGAAAAAAGTGTAGTTTCGTGGCGCACTGGCGCACCTTGTAGCAATAAAAACAGTTGCACCCCCTTTTGCGCATCTACCCGCCATGTTACAACCTCAAAACCCGCGCCAAAGGGCGCACCCTTCCATCCTGCTGTAGTTTGAATTCATGCGCCCTCAAAGCGCGCCCTTTTTGCATGCTACAAGTATAAATCCCGTGCTTCCTTAAAACCCTTTGGCGCACCTTCTTTCCATGTTACATCCCGCTTTCATGCGCCAAAGGGCGCACCCAGCTTTCATGCAACACAAGCCTTATTCGCGCAAGTATCAAGTTAGAAAGGCGCGGGCGCACCCTCCATTGCAGTAACATGATGTTGTGTAAGACCTTCATGCGCCGCGCCAAAGCCTTTGGCGCACTATTTGTTAATGTTACACAACCTTCCCATGCGCCAAAGGGCGCACCAAACCCCAATGTAACACGCATTTCCTGTGCGCCCTGCTATAAAATGCAACCTGCTTCATCCATGCGCCATGCGCCTTTGGCACCAGTATAACCTCTGCAACATTCCTTTTCTGTTGCGCCTTATCTATTTGGCCTGCCAGTTGCATTTTTCCCGCGCCCTGAGCCTTAAAATCTCTAACTCTTTCTTCTGCTAGCTTTCCAATGGAAGATCAAATGACTAATTCAACCTTTTTGGATTGGGTCTCACTTCTTCTTCATGCAGATCAGCAACTGAGTTCGAAAGAACACATGTCTACGTCAAGCAAGAAACCCACCAAACCAAGAGGAAAAGCTAAGCTGACAGAAGAAGAGATGAAATACAAATATCAGAGGGTCAGGATGCTCGAATCACAGGCTGAGTGCAGTATGGATGTCAAAGACTCAGAATTGGGTCACATTGACATGGAGGAATTCTGGGTTAGGACTCAAAAAGTTACAAGAATTCCATGGATGGACAAGTTAATAGGCAGTGCCCTGCACTTCGCCGGAGGAATCCCCGTCAGCGCTGTAAACAACGAATTGATGATGATGAGTAGCTTCTTCTTCTTCTTCTCTCTATTCTCCGACTTTCTTTTCGAAATGTCTAAAATGTGTTGGCACAAATGATGACATCATCCATGTTGCATCATGGGATGATGTCATCCACCAAGTTGTCAAAGTCAACATGACTTTTAGATATTTTGTAAATATCTTGTAAATAAGTGGTTGGCTCCATTTTGCCTTCTCTCTCCCTCATTTTCTATAAATATGAGAATACTTGTTGTATTCAAGGGTGAACATTTTTTAGATAGAAATAGAAGTGAGGAGAGAAAGACTTTGAGCTTTCTTGTAACAGAAGAGAACAGTAATACAATTATTCAGACTTTGTGCTCAATAGCTGTGTTATACATTAGATCTTTCTTACGTTAGATCTATATGTGTTTAATCTGTTAGATTCATATCTACTTTTCCGTCATTTGTTTATCAGTATTGCTTTGTTTATTTATGCAAGTAGGTTTGGCTCTGTTTACTACCAAACTAAAAACATAAATCTTCTGACCTTTCTGCTTTGGAATTCATTTCTTTTCTCCCTTCGGATCTGTTCTTTCTCTCTCCCTCTTTCATTCCTTTCTTTTCGTAGCCTGGAACACTCTACTGGGATGAGATCCCAACCCCCGAAGGCAGAATCTGTGAGACTTGCATAGGTTCCTGCTAGTAGAAATAGCAATATAAACCAGTTTCGCTTTGCTGTCTCAAAGAGGGGCTAAGCCCTGCACACTGTTGGCTCGTCTATCCATAGATCTGTCCACGCGACAGATTTTCGGACCAACAGACTTACTATGTAATTCACCTAATTTTCATCATACATTAGTAGTCTCCCTTCGTTTTAATCACATTCAAAGTGAGATTATTCTTCGGTGGCATTCACACACATCATTCAGTCTCTCAAAAATTTGCTACGTGATATATCATTTACTAATGAGAACATATCATCATTTGCTCTTGACAATCCATGTGCACCTTTGCTTATCACTGCTATTATTAGAACCACTTGTATTAAACACGTACTCATTAAAATGGCTTGGTCATTTATTTATGTGTTCATTCTCTTATAAAATAACTTGGTATTACAAATAATCTAATTTCTAATCATTCTAATTTTATATGTGGCTACGATTCAAACTCGCTCATGCTTAGCATCCATCACATCACATATCAAAGCCAGGCCTAATATTGTCCCTATAGAATTCTTAATTATCGATACTTCATTTCAATTCAATATTTTACTGGGTAGACCTTTGGATTTATGCAATGCAAGCAATTCCATCCACTGTTCATCAATGCGTAAAATTCCTACGTGATGGATATGAACATACCATTATTGTAGACCCTGATACATTCAAATACTGTAGCATAAACCTTGTTACTGTTATGCCTTTCCCTCCTTCACAACCTCTATTCCTTATAATAGTAGTGATACATATGATATTGGTCAATCCAGCACTTCACAATCTTCTTCCGCCGCTCCAAGCACTCTAGCTATTTCTACTCATACTACTGTCATCATTTCACCCATAATATCTTCTCCTATAAACACTACTGCTCTGCTCGTTACAACTCCTCTTTCTCCTACATCTAGTGCACCTCCTACCACTATCCTTCATTCACACACACACACACACACACACACACACACACACATATATATATATATATAACATGACTATGCCAACACCAACAAATTTGAAGACTCTGATGATGAAGTTGATATTATTGAACTTACTGATGAAAAATTGTGCAATCTGAATTTCACTCCTATCGATATAGATGACTCATATTTCAAGGACACCTTCATTTCTGATGGTCTTGGTGAATAAAAAATTAAAAACCCCTCCTTCTTACTAATGAGTATGGTACTTTATCAGGAGTCTGTGCACACTTTGGATGTCGTTTCACCTTCTCATAGGTAATCTACATCCGTACTAATTCCTTTCACATGCACACTCTTCATCAATAAATCTTATTGGCATCATATTTCGTTGGATCATACTTTCTCTAATACTATTTGCACATATGACGGCTTAACTGGGTTTGGCATGAAACTAAATGATATCCTACCACCACTTCACTCACCTCATCTTAATCATGGATATTTTCATATTACGGCCACCTATGGTCTTCATGTGTTCCATTTAGTAATTTTCGTTTTACGTGAGCCTTGTGCTTCTCCACTAACACTTAGTAAATCTTTTGCTTGATTATATTGGGGGCACTTTAGACTCTAGTCACACTGCTATAACTTTTCCTATGTCATTCGGTCATGTTTCTATCAGTAATGATTCATCTCCTAGCTATTCATAAAATCTCACTCGTTGGTACACAACATGGGTGTCTGTTAACACCTTTCACTGATGAAGAGTACGCAATGACCATCTACACCTTATGTCGCAATGGCTCTTTATATGATCCATGAAATACTATTGTTTATCAAGTCTCCAACGCATCTCCAGTGGGCTTCGATAAGGATAATGATGATATTTTAGTCAACGTCACTTGATCTGTCTCTTATCATCACACGCTTGGGGGGGCATCAGACTCATTCCCCCCCTCTAGCATCAACACACGTCTTATGTTCTCATCACTCCACATCTATACTTTCACATACATCTTAATACACACTTGTATCATCATTACCCGATGACACACTCTCGTGCTATGGTTCACACTTGACTATTGAGAGAATCCTAAAACACATGAACCTTACAGAATACACATTACACATCACACACTACATACTTCACACATCATACACTCATCTCCTTTTTTCAGCATCTATTGTGCATTATACACACTGCACACTCTATGCATTCATGACATATCTTTTTGACATCTAATTTCATATGCTACAGTCACAAACCTATGACACACTTTATTTCCACGGTCCATACTCAACTCCTGAGGGTCTACATCTCAAAGTGACCTCACCACACTTACATGTTTAATTACTCACTCACTCATTCACTTACACTCTACGCTTTGTGTTTTGAAGATCACATCTTTTTACTACACACAATTCAAACCATTTCCCAATGACACACTCTTGTTCTATGGCTCTAATTAAAATAAAATGAAAAGATAGTTGTCTAATCTAGATTTTATATGCGTAGTAAATAACTGAATACATGAAATAATAAAGTACTGAAACAATATGCAGACAAAATAAGCTATGAAAAATGTGAAACCCTAAGCATAAGGAGGGTTAGGAAAAAGCCTTAGCTGATTCAAAAGATGTCGCAATATTGTGTTTGCAGTGGAGATCAGCTAAATAGGAGGAGGAAAACTGCCCTATAGGAGCCTCAAAAAATACAAATCTGAGTTGTCTGGCTGGATTGGGGGCACCTGGAAAAGGGATAGGGGTGCTTAGGGCACTTTGTTATGTGGAAATGACTAGAGAAGCTCCTCTGAGGTGTCGTTGAATATTCACCTATTTTGTTTCATGTCGCATGAATGCCACTGTATGATCACTGAAGCATTGATAAATCTGCAATAAAAGAATCACCTGCAAAACCCCAAACAAAGCATCAAAACCATAAAAAATAAATATGCATATGAAGGGGTCAGACTATCCTTGGTGGCCACAATGGTGGACTTACTAACTGAGCGATGCACTACATCTCGGACCCAATGTAATTCTAGGTGTGTGTGTGGAATTGTGCCCTAGGTGCTCTTATGTCAGTCGCACTTTGTGATGTAACGAGTAATAACTAGATGTAGATTGTAAATAATGTGTGCATGGAATAGAATAAACTCCCCTCCTCTAGAAGTGTGATATAGATGAACCAACATCTGTCCCTTGTGATGGAGCTAGATGGATGCAAATGGAGTAGTAGAAGCCTTTGATGGATGTAACCTTAGGTGGTGATAGTAAGTGCTTAGTGCTTGGTCCCTCACTATGGTCACATAACTTTATATTTATATGGTTCTCTTCCTTTAATTTCATAGTTAACCTTGAAAAGGCTGACCACCAAAAATATAAGAAGCTCAAAAGGATAGAAAGTGCCCAAAAAGTGAGAGGAAAATGCAAAGAGGATTAGGGTGCCCAGAGGTGACCAGGGGCTGCCCCGGTTAGAAATAGGGGAAAACACAGTCTGAAAGCATAAACTGGGAAATTACGAGTGCAATATCAAAAGTAGCAATAGAAAACAATGCAAGATGGCCAAAGATATGGGTAAATTAGTACTCTTTTTCATTTAAGAACCATATGAATAGTAGTATGAGATCAACTAAATAATTACCCAAAGTGCGTGATTTTGTGTTGGTGAGAAGAATGCTTGGTAATATAAAGTAGATAGATATGCCAACCTAATATCCATGTAGAGTGATGTAGAAAATTTGCAGAGGGACTAGACAAAATGTGGAGTGACAAAATGATGGAGTTTGGAGACTAAAGATGTAAAAGCAGAAAAAGTTATGAAAGTGAACCTAGGGTAGAAATGCATGTGTATATGTTGATGTGTGTGTTGTACCTGCATGGTTAATATCGTGTGTATGATATATATGTTATGTGTGTGACGTTGACTGCTTGCTTCCCATACAGATGGACTTGTAAAAGAGAAGATGGTAAAGTAGTCAAATACGCATGTATAATGTGCATGTATATATGTAAAAAATGTGTAAGGAAAGTATGAAAATGAAAAAATAACATGTGCACTTGATTTGCGATGAGAAAAAGGGTGTCGAAAGGATCTTGTAGATGATTTCGTCACGCACGGGAGATCTCATGCCACTAGCAAAAGAAGTGTAGGGACGAAAGTCCTATTTATCCTCCAACCTAGAACTACTTCCTGAGAACTGAAAATATCTCTATACTATCTAGTTTTTTAGGTGATTTGATGCCCCTGGCCAAAGTAGTGTAGAGAGGAAAGCCTTGTTTATCCTCTAGCCTGTAACTGCCCCCTAGAATGCTAAGGACAATCTGCCCTATAAAAACTGTTATGTATGGAGTTTTATAGATTGGTTTGAACCCACTTGTTGTGTAAACCACTGCGTCATAGACAAAAGCTAAAAATTGAATTATACCAGTATTGCATTGTGCAGTGTGTGTAAACCCAAATGATGCCCCCCTCTTAGGGGGTGCATGCGACGTTGTAGAAAGGATAATGCAGCCCAAAAGAGGACTAATCGTTGATATTGTCCCCTACAGGGGGGAGGGGATATGCTTGGTAGAAACCAAGGCACGTGCAAACAAAGAGGCTAGAAAATAAGTGTTAGTGAAAATAAGTATGCATGTAGAAAACAAGTGTAAGCTACACAGACAATGCATAAGCAAATAATGTAAACACCCAAAAAGATAATGTAGACTGCGTAAAGTGAGTTGCAAACATGACACATAACTCACGATGTCGCAAGACACTCAAGGCCACAATGGCTGTAAAAAAACAAATGTGCACATAAAACAAATGGCAAAGCCCACAAACAAGAACAAACAATAAAAAACAATGTAACAAACAAGTATGGAAGAAAATATCTCTGCATGACAAATGAAACACTCATAAGCATGTTAGAAAGATAAAACGTATGTCAAAATGTGTGGAAACCAATAAAGTAGTGTGTTATGAACAAAATTGAAACAATAACACCCGTAGTGTACTAATGCGGATGCCCCTAGGAGCCATTGTGGGACTGGTACTAGGTCCAAGCATCCATGTTGCGTGTAATGGATCTGTATTGTCCACAATCACAACTAGAAAAAAAAAGTGAATGCGCATGTGTGTATGTTAAAAGTAATGACATACAAGATATCTATCGAGCATGTGTAATAAAGTGAGCATGTACAAGTAAATGCAAGCAAGAGTAAATACAACCATAAAATGTAATATGTTGGGGATGGGTGGAATGGAATGTAGAGTGGATGATAGGAGCTGCATGCCCCCCGAGTTAAAGATGTTACATGTATATATGTTTACATATTTTTAAATACAATTATTTATAGATATCTATTTTATATAATTACTATTTTGGATTTGTCGAATATGAAATTCTATTTAAAAAATATGTTTGTTACATGCATTTGTCGCATACTAATTTGCAAGACATTCAGAGTTTAGATCTTCATATTCTTCCACTGTTATACTCTTCCAGACTTCTATTGTCCAGACATGTACAAGTTATCATTTGACATTTTTCTTTAATATTTTGTTTCTTCGTTAATCCGATCAATCATTGTTTCATTTATTTTTTTGAAAACGTGGGTTGACATCCATCCTAGGAAGCTCTCACTTCTCAGGACTGACAATGTCAGGTAACTCACCCATCTATATACTAATCTATTTCTCGTGTTGAATTTTCTTGAATCGAAGGTCTTCTAGCATGCAACACGCTACGAAGGATGATTTCTCATTTTCCTGTCCATATACTTTGTCACAGCCATCTAAAAGACAAGAGGTAACTTAAACCTTATCATATGACATTGCTTGAGTTTTTACAATTATGTTTTAATTTATTTTTGTATTTGTAAAATTTTTTGATAAACTGTTTAAAATTTTTTAGATAATTTTTTTCCATACTAAGATGTTTCTATCATAACACATTCTAATTTTTCAATATTAAGATGTTTCTATCATAATACATTCCAATTTTTCTTAAAACATTATCCAATATATAATTCATCATCCACTATTGTACTTAAAACTAATGTCATCATCCTTATCTAATGTCATCATATAATTGATTCATTAAAAATAGAGAGAAGATGATTTTGAGAAGGTTTAAATGTCTCTATCCTACCACATTCCATGATCATGCTTGAAGCTAAAAATCTATGTCCACTCAATTCATCATAATCCATCTGTTTTAATGTCTCCATCCACATCTAATGTCATCATAGAAGATGTAAGTCCTAGTTCAATTTCTGACAAGAAGATGTAGAAGACTAAATTTCTAACACACTCCAATTATTTTTAAATCAAATATTTATCCATTATCATCACAATTTATCATCATCCATATCTATTTTAACATTCCAATTTTTCTTAAAACAATTATCCATTATCCATTATCATCTTCTATATCCATTCTAATCATCATATCATATCTATTTTGAGAAGGTTTAAATGTCTTTATCCTCCATTCCAAATTTTCTTAAAACAATTATCCATTATCATCATCCATCATACAAGTAATGATAATCCATTGAGAATGATTCTATCATGTCATCATCAACATCTATGCAATCATCATTATAAGGTACTAAGATGCCTTTGTCATACCACATTCCATATTTTCTTAAAACAAATAATTAACCATTATCATAACGCCATCACATTCAAATGAATGTATCTAGAAATTCTATGCATAATATATCAGAAGATATAAAATTCCAGATTTTAAAGTATTTCAAATTTTCAAACGCCATCACATTCAAGTTTCTAATTTCAAATCCAGATAATAAAATATTTCAAATTTTCAAACATCATGACCATCAAACTCAAGTTTCAAATTTTCAAATATAGATAATAAAATTTTACTTTCAAATAATTAACCATTATCATAACACCACCACATTCAAATGAATGTATCTAGAAATTCTATACATAATATATAAGAAGATATAAAATTCTAGATTTTAAAGTATTTCAAATTTTCAAATGCCATCACATTCAAGTTTCAAATTTCAAATCCAGATAATAAATTATTTCAAATTTTCAAACATCATGACCATCAAACTCAAGTTTCAAATTTTCAAATATAGATAATAAAGTATTTCAAACTTTCAAATTCAAAGTTTCAATTTTTCAAGTTTTAACCCTCAATCATGAAATTTTTCAACCCTCAATTTTTTGTACCCCTTTCTCCAATGCCTTCCACTCCTGTAGTTGTACTCCTTTCCCCAATGGCTTCTCCTCCTATACCCCTCTCCCCAATGGCTTGAATAATCCCTAGAACTAATAAGATCTTCTGCAGCACTGTCTAGACTCTTTACGATCCTTTGTTCTTCCCTTGTCACATCTCCATGGGGTAGAAAAACTGGGATCTGCAGCTGCCTTGGCTTTGAATAAAATTTCTAGGTCGAAGCCATGCTCTTTAATTATCTGCTTTAGTGTATTATTTTGTTTATTAACTAAAACAATATTTTCTTTCAAATTCTTTGTTGCGGATAAACTGTTCTTAGCACTTTCCAAGTGAACTTGGAACACCTTTGCTTGACTCTTCAAATTTTCATATTTCAACGACACAAAAAAAGTGATCTCAATTAAACATATTACTAAAATAAGAAAAGGTCAAATTAACAAAAAATATTGTTTCAAAGTGATAATACTTACAACCGCTCTATCTCTTTCGACATTTGCAATTGCTACCAGATCCTTGTCCTTAGACCATTTGTTAAAATATGCCTGGGCTTCAGCACTAATATTTTCCAATTTATTTAATGATTTATCCAAAATGTTTTCTTTATAGTTTTTGTTATACGTGACTGTCCCACCTCTTACTTGGGGTAAGGAATCGATCTTCATAGGTTGTATCTGGACTGCAGTGTATAAACTTTCTCTTTGCTAATAATTTTCATAACGACTTATTATTTCATTGATTAGTACTTTAGCCATCTCTCCCATTCTATAAGTTGACTGATATGAGGTACAATAAACTCCATGACATGGGATTGACAATCATTACCAATTAAGTTCTCTAAAGGAAATGGTAACAATTGTTCACCATCTGTATCTGAAGAAGATGATGTAGCTAGAGAGGTATGGGGGCTTTCTGGTTGATCATCAACTGCTACCTGTTTCTACCTTTGGGTGGCCTGATCCTATTTGCGATAAAATAAATCAATATTCAAATAAATAAATCTAAAATGAAAAGTAATGAAAGTTGAAATTTAAGTATACCTGCTGGCCTTGAATCATCTCACGTGTATTAAAAAATCCTGATGGGTCATTGCTATCAATGCCCAAGTAATATTCATCTAAATTTATATTATTTAAAACTGATATGCCTTGTTGTGCTGGGCAAACCACCGAGAGAGAGAGGGTTAGAATTCGAAATGAGGAGGCAATGTTTAGTGTTCCACTAGGGGCTGGAGGAATTGGCATGCATTTACCAATGTTTTTTTTCCTTGATCCTCTGGTTGGCATTTTGAATCGTAGTGGTGGAGGGGGTGGTGCCACTATTTGTAAAGAATGTGAAGGACTGTAATGTGCTGAAAAGTGCAAGAAAAATCATATGAAAAATTGTTAAACTATTGAAAACTTGAGTCTTGTATTTAAGCAATTATATCATACCTTGTTGAGGGGTAACATTTCGCAGAGCTTGAGGTGGCCATGTTGGAGTAGTAGTTGGTTGTGTTTGAGCTATGTGTTGCTGGATTGTTATGCGGGTGTTTGAGAAGAGACAATTGCATGTGACTAAACTGAGTGAGTTGGTGAAGACGGTTGACTTTGAGAAGCCCTGGTATTGTCCAAAGTTCCTGCAATGTCAGCAAAAGTTGATTGTATGTGAATTCAATATGGTAAATGGTAAATTGAAAATACAAAATGGGAATTTGTAAATAGTAAATGTTATGGTATTACGTCTCTAGTGTTTAACAAATTCAAACGCTTGGCGGTTTTGAGATGAGTGAACTTCCATTTCAGATTGTGAATCTGTCGACACCTCAGCATGTTGTTGGCCTCTTCCTCTTGATGCAACTTTTTTTTCATGGAAGGGCCTCCAAAAATATTTTCTGTAAACAATCAATAATTAATCAGATTCCAGATGAACATAATGTTAGTCTTATGTCGAAATACAAACTTATACCTGTTGTTCTTGAAATGGAATCGACAAATTCTTCATTGTCTCGTCTGTGCAAGTAGGAATTGGTTTTTCTTTTAAATTAAAAAGAGCCTCGTAATAAAGGCCAAGGAGATAGTTTGTGGAGTGAATGACTGGTTTGTCAGAAAGTGATGCATTTGTAATATCAATTTTTATTTTATTCGATAAAAATGTGCACCAATCAAATTTTTGCTTTCTGATAGCTGCAAGAATATATGCAATAGCCCAGTTTGGTATATCAGTTTTTCATCCCTGCAAAACAATTTTGGCTTGAAAGAAATATATCATAGTAGCAAGAAAATGGTGTGCAATTCCTTGTGTATCCACACCACGTCTTGATTTGTTGACATGAGCTCAAAAATACAAAAAGACAGGTTAGAGATTACATATTAGAGGTTAATATCGAAAACTGAAAAATAAAAAATAAAAATTGAAAACAGTTTATACGTACAATCAACATGAAAACCGAAAGTCGATTCAAGGTACTTTTTATCGATTTCGACCAAGGTTACTTTCGTTGTGACAATGGGTAAATCTTTGTATGGAAGGCCTATTAAGTGATGAATATCAGCTGGATTGACACCGAATTGAAACATACGGCCGTCGTCCACAGTAACAATAAACAAATTGTCCTCTATATTGTAAGAGGAGAGTAGGTAATTCAGAATATCTTGATCTATTTCAAACTGGGGCATTTTAATGAGCCCATCAAAATCACATGCATCAGACCAAATCCTTGTATTCTAAATTCATTTGCAAAACTATCTAAATGTGGGGGCATAACAAATTCCTGTAGAGTATCTTCCGATTAACTGGATTCTGCGATTGATTTTGATCTTGAGCTTGGCCTTGGGTCACACTTGTAGTCACCATTGTACTTGTCCTTGAGCTTGATTGTACCTGAAATTGATTCCTGTAAACGAGAAATTTCAGGAGCCGAGAGTGTAAATGAGAAAATGACCAGCAGGAGGGTATTTATAGGAAAAAATAGGGTTTTGAACCCTTTCTGATGCACGAATGAAATACTTCTATCGCGCGTCAAGCATACTTGTTGACGCGCGATAAAATCCTTCTATCATGCGTCAAGAATACTTGTTGATGCGCGACAATAAACCTTCTGTCATGCGTCAAGCATACTTCTTGACGCATGAACAGAAAGCTATTGTATGTCAGGAATATTCTTGACGTGTGACAGAAGGCTTCTGTCACGCATCAGGAAGGTATTCTTGACGTGATAGAAGGCTTGTTGTCACACATCAGGAAGGGTTCTTGACACGTGACAGAAGGCTTGTTGTCACGCATCAAGCAGTACTTTCTTGACGCACGACAGAAAGCCTTTTGTCACGTGTCAAGAAAGTATGCTTGACACGTGACAACAAGCCTTCTGTCGTGTGTCAAGAAAGTATGCTTGATGCATGATATCAAGCCTTCTGTCATGTGCATCAAGAACCCTTCTTGGCGTGCGACAAAAAGCTTCTGTCATGTGTAAACCTTCTTGTTGACGCGTCAAGAAGCCTTATGTCGCGTCATCGAGAACATTTCTTGATGCACATGAAAATAAGCCTTACTGTCATGCGCATCAAGCATACTTGTTGACGCGATGATAAAAACCTTGTTGTCACGCATCAGGAAGGTGTCAGTGTCTGTAGGTAAAATTCCAATTCTCAAAAACATGGAAAATTTGCCTTTACGCGAAAGTGGATCCACCTAGATTCGTCTAGGATTTTCCACCTCCATTTTACCACCTACTTCTTAAAATGAACCCTGTCGATGCCTTAGAAGTAATAGAATAAACTTGCTCCCCAATAATCGGTAGCCACATGATCCTGTATACATCCTCCAGGGGTGACGGTCATCTCGCCCATCAGAAGATGAAAAGTGTTGGTCGTTGAATCCCATCTATCGATGATCACGACCAACAAAATATGATCTCAAGTTATACGCCTATAGTGTTAGATCCCAATAAGTCCAACCTTGGTCATATGTGACCACTTCTTTGCGGTCACACTGGGTTGCATCCGTACTAATAGGGGTGGTACTTTTTCCCGCATCCTAAACTGATCTGTAACCTACATCATCCAACACAACCATGTCAAGATTTGACCTCAAATCCCATATTACCCAACAAACCATACCCAACCACATTAAATGTACCTACCCCCTTTTACCTAATTCACCTACAAACCTACTAACTCTTATGATTATTACCCATTCTCTTGGTTCACTTCACCTACTTACCTATCTTGTATAGTTGAAATCATATTTTTACCCTCCTCCCTCTACATACACTCTTCACCTATTCATTTTTACCTATTTTCCTTTCATACCGAGCCCTTCTTACCCTTATTCTTCCTTAACCTCAACTGACACTGGTCGCCATGACCGTCACCAATTTTCCTTGACCGTCATCAGTTCCATTTAATTGGTGTCAGTCACCTAAGAATTGATCGATGCCGGCTAAATCTAACCGACGTCGATTTCTGTTAGGGCACCCAAAAATAAAAACTCGTCCCCCCATTCTTTAAAATTTACAAAACTAGCCTAAAAAATTCCTCTAACTTACCCAAACCTACCCTAACATCATTTCCAACCCTCTTTAACTTATGTATGAAGTTCTTGCCCCTCATTTTCCTCAATTTTACCCATAAATTCAAAATAAAATCCCACCCAAATTTTTTAACCAAAACTGATTTCAACAAACTATTTCAAACCAAATGACAGATTCCGATTGACTCCTACCTCATCTCGATGGCATCTACATGGTGGAACCTCTGGTCTCTGTGTTGTTGGACCTTCCGCACCTTCTCCCACCTCTTCCATGAGCAAATCAATGACTCACCTCCCAATGAATCAAAACAATCGATTCAATCTCGTGGACCCGCCAATGGAATGCCAATCACCCGCTACGTGGCTCACCAACTCCTCTCAATGCCTTATATTATCAAATTTTCACTCCTCACTTGCTCCTCTGTCATTTTCTATAAATGCAAAAGTCAAAATGAATCCGTAAAAACATAGATTTTTCTTTTTTAGACCCAAATCAACATGATCGACGTCAGTCATGTCGCGCCCTAGCCAACCGATGTCGGTTATACCCTAACCGACATCGGTCACCTCCCCTTCCCTAATGACCCACCTAATACCCATTTTTCTTAACAACATTACTACCCAATACCTTTTGACCTTACCCACAAGCCTTAATTACCTATACATTTCCTTAATTGCATTTAGGGACATGTTATTTACCTATACCCCGGCCTTACCCATGTCATGACCTATATACCCTGACCTACACTACCTTTTGTGACATTGGAATTTGTTTTACTCGCTATACCTTGTGATGTTGTTACATGTGTTGTTTAGCCTATTGACCTTACCTTGCTTATTGTTGTGTTGTTTATCCCGATCAAACTTTTGGTGTACCGGATCATACCTGAACATGCATGTACCTAACCTAAGTTATGTTTATAGACCATATCTTGTACCCTAGATACCTAAAACACGTCATCCTTGTTTGGATAAAACCTATCGACCTTGGCCTACGTAGAATTTCCAAGCTCTTCCACCTGGTACCATGTCACAATCTATTCATGTGTGTGCGTTCGATTGCCATTCCCATTACCCAATATATCCTTACCCATTACCCACAATGAACATACCGTTAACTATAACCCACCTACCCTCACTTTCATCACATACCCATTTATCTAACCACTCACTGACTCTGTCTAAAACCTTATCAGCTCTTGGTTTGAGGGGGATCACCTCCACCCAGACTCGAGGCAACATTACCTTTAACCCTACTTGGGGCAACCCCACTCTCACCTATACTTTGGACAACCACTTCCCATTTTGGTCAGCATCACTTACCAAATACAAGATACTCAAAAAAAAGGGGAAAACATAGACACAAAATTTAGGTCGCACTCCCCTTAGTCCCCTTTCACTCAGTTAACACAACGTGTTCACCTAACCATGACCCCTTTACCCCACATTCATATTAATTTAATTATTTATAATTAAATTAATGACCATCCTCATATTATTTATTAATCTAATTACTTTAATTATGTTAATTTACACCTCACCCAACCACATCACCTATGATGGGTTGTCATTATTCCCTTCATTTAATCAACTTCTTGTTGATGTCATATCAAACCAGGGGTGTTTCTAAAGCTATATGCAACAAGAGTAATCCTATGGATCTAGTAGTTGACTGTAGTTGTTTTTGTATTTTCTGGGGGATCTTTTCAATATCTTAAGGAATTCTTGGTAAAACCTTATTTAAATCATACTATGGAAACATTGTTGAAAGTAAACACACTGAAATCTTTGCTAAAAGGAAACACACTTTGTAGAATGGAAATAAACACACTTGCTTCTAAAAGTAAACAAACTTGCTTCTGAAATTAAACAAACTTGCTTTTGGAAATAAACTCACACAATTTAGAATGGCTTGAAAATGATTGCAAGAAATATAAGAGTCTATCTAAACACCTGCAGGAACAAGTATACAACAGAGTTTGACTGAAAGAATTAAAACAATACAGAATTAACAGATCTAAGCTATTTGCTGAAGAAATATAAATACCAAATAAATGAATATCCTAGTCCTTGGGGGAGTGAGCCCTTTCTCCTCCTCAAATTAGGATTTAACAACTCAAAATTCTCTCAAACAGGAATGGCTATTTTATTGATAAAACATTTGGTATTACAAAATGTATTCAATCTATGTACTTAGTCTCTTTTGTGTACTATATCTATTTCTCTCTCATATTCTATTGTTCTCTTTTTTTTTATCTATTGCAGGTCCGCTTTTATCATCGTTTACAATCATAGTTGTCTCTATGATTCTGATAAAATTGAATCATGCCCAGAATAGATGCTGAGTCAGATTGTGGCTAATCAGATAGCTATAGGATAACCATCCCTAGATTTGTGTTCAAAAATCTTCTCATCCTTTCCCGATTGAAAGGGTCATTGATGCAAAATCTCCAGATGTGGTTAGAATAGATAACTACCCTCAGTTCCAGAACTTCAGAGAAGTTCCAGAATCATAGGAAATCATTAAGGATCAAAACCGTGAGAGTTCCGGAGCTATACCTAGGAGTTCCAGAACTAAGTCCGAAAATTCTAGAACTAAATACTGGAGTTCTGAAACTAAGTCTGAAATTTCCAGAACTAGATGATGATTGTGTGATGGAGTTCCGGAACTAGCTTGGAAGTTCCGAAACTAAGCTGTGTTGGAACAAATGCTACCAAAAATATATTTAACGTTGCATTCTTCATTTCTCTGACTGATTAGACCTGCTTTATTACAAAACTAA
Source organism: Taxus chinensis (assembly GCA_019776745.2). Lineage (NCBI taxonomy): Eukaryota > Viridiplantae > Streptophyta > Pinopsida > Cupressales > Taxaceae > Taxus > Taxus chinensis. The sequence continues at coordinate 657,855,948 of CM034146.1, forward strand.
ATTTCAAACACACACTTTTTCAGAAATTTCAGGGCTTTTAAACATTAGAATCACAATCAATCAAAAGACATAAAATTACATCCTAACTCATATCAAATCAACTAAAAGTCACAAAAGGCAATCAAACTTAATAAAAAGGAGAGTAAGATGAGATCATATATTATACATTAATCGGACATATTCTAGCCTCATCAACCTATACACCTCACCATGGACTTATTCTTCACCTATTAATTAAATAAGACTCAGTCTCTACTTATCTTAACCAACTGCAACTTAGTATAACCCTAACATTAAATTCCTATTCCTTCTCCAACAATACCCTTGCTTATCTAAGTGCTAACCATTACTTGAGACCTGGAATGACAAGAATACCACGCCAAAAATAGCCAAGATCTGTTATTTTTGGTAAACCTAGGATTTCCCGCCCTAACCGATGTCGATTAACCCACAACCGATGCCAGTCACCTTGACCATCATTGGTTACCATATATACAATTTTGTAACCTTTTTCCCAGGTTGGTCACTTTGAGTTTTGAGAGAGCTATCTGTATTCACGCATGAACCAGAGTTTTCTCAACATCAAGACAATATAATACATTCAACCAAAGGCCTAAGAAAGTACGAGAGACTGATCTAAAGGCATTAAAATTCACAGTATCACTCTGAGAAGCACTGCTGTGACACTGACCACCAAGTCCATCACAGATTGACCATCACCTTCCTTCACAAACCAGGCTTGCAAAATACAAGTAAGTGCAATTGGCTTTTGCCTCATTTTTGTACTTACTTAATAGGTTCTTTATCTTTTGTGATTAGATCTGGTTATCCCCTGCATTCTTCCATCCCCACTTTCATGTCCATCTACCTATCTAGCCACCCCCAGCCTTCTGGCTCTCCATACCTATCCTTTATACCTTCTTGAGTTTTCCTCACCTTATTACGAACCCAACAAGCCCCCCTTCACTCTTTGTACAATCACAAAAAGCCTAAAATCACATTTTTATCAACTTTCACCAAATTACCCCTATCAACGTTGGCTATTAACCATTATCAGTTTCCTCTTCACCGGCATCGGTCACCTGACTGACGTCGATTACTATGCCTCCTGTCAAATTTTTACTGAACTGACCTTAACACCCATAAAACCTTATAGATCCTTGCCAAAACCTGGTACCCCACCTACAACCTCAACATAGACCTTCCCAAATCTTTATGTAAACACAAAGAGAGCCTGGATACTTGTTTCTGATATTCAACCACACCTACAGGAACTGATATCAGTCATCTTAAACTGCTATCCGTCATACCTAAACCGTCATTGGTCACACACAGACTAACGTCGATCTCTGCGTCTGGTAAATTGCCTCAGACGACCAAGCTTCCAAGTTATCTAAGACCAACCCAAACTCCACCACTTCTTATCCAGACGCTTCCTATGACCTCCATACCTACCTACCCATCCTGCAACCTGACTTGGGACCTTTACTAGTTTAATTATTAAAGCATCTAATTGGATTAACATTTATAGTAATTTGAGCTACCCAAATCAGAACAATATCATTATATTCTTTTAGTTGCATCTTCATTTACTTTATATTGAATTATATATATATATATATATATATATATATCACTGGATTGATAACCGTCGAGGAAGTATCATACTTCCTGGATCTAGCTCACGCTAGGTAATCCACTCACCTTTTACTATTAACTATGCTTTGTGGTCTTTCTTTGCATTTCAAGTAGTTCCTCCTAGCCAAAAGGAAGCTCACACAATCAACTTGGATTAGGAAATCAGATTCGCATGCACAACCTTCAACCAACATTACAACAGGTATTCGTCCTTGGCTTTCTACCCTTATCTTTTTCATTAATCTACTTAGAATATGGTGAAACAACTGTTGTTTCCTGTTCCCTTCACGGGGAACCTAATCTGTCCATTAAAATGCCTCAAAAAATGGTGGTCACATGTTCTTTGTATTTTTTTTGGGTATGTTATATATAAGTTTTTAATTTGACTTTGGAAGCTTGTGAAATGTTTGACAAAATGCATCAAACAAAATGTAATCTCATGGAATTTTTGGTAATTGGATATGCACAAAAAGACCTATTGAAAGGCATTGGATTTTTTAAATAATGCAATATCTTGGTATAAAACTCAACTCAACAACCTTTTCCAACATATTCGTAACATGTACAAAAATTGAAGCATTCTCAAGGCCACAAACTGATTTACGAAATGCTTAGGTGACTGTTAACTGCGCTCTTTTTATTCTTTGTCCACTCACCAACTCAATCTCAGGCATGGTCATCTTACTCTGTCCTTACATATTTTAGCATTCCTAGTTATTTGAAGTGTAATGGAGTTAAAAATTGATTTAAAGAAAAATAATGTTTAGGTGAATTAATTGGTATGGGTTATTGTTTAGAAAAAAATGTACCTCTATTTGTATGCAACAAGATCATTAATCGGGAATGTAAACACTAATCTCCCTTACCTCGCAAGATAAATAGATTATATACAATACCATATTGGATATGAAAACCACGCGGTCAGTGCGATAAACATGAAACTTAGTGAAAACTACTTCTAGATGAATTTTACAATGTTAATAAAAGTTGTTTTCATGGAGGTGCAAAATATCCCTATAGACCCCAAAATGGGAAAACAAACTTTAGCCATCTACCTTGTCATGTAGAGTGTCCAATTGATCCTTGGGTTATTCCTAAGATGTCCATTTGAACTTGTTTCGTAATGTGTTTAAGATCCCAACGGGATAGTTCACGACTTTAAACTGATGTTGAAATTTAGAAATACAGTTTGGTTTTGACCCACCGTTTTGGCCCTAGGTGTCAAAATGGATTTCGGCTTCTGCATACCTCTAATATGTCTATGAGACAATTACTAAACACCCTCAGTTTAGAGAAAAATGTCCTATAAGCTAGTTTTCTTGATAGGTTTTGTAGGCCTCATGTCGTTGGGTGACAAGGTCACTTGAGTACAATTATGATCGGTAGCTCTAAAAAGAAGAGCACCAATTTAATCATGTTTGTTAGTTTGGGGTTCTATTAGCTCCGAGTGTTTCCTTATATATAGGGGAATAGGTAGGAATTTGTTTCCTTGGTTTTTGAGTCTCGAAGATAGTTTTTGAACACTAATTTGTGAGCAACTTATCTAAAATTGATGTTTTTGGAAACTTGTGTCTAAATGGAGAAAACTGTCATATGACCTTATCCAAGAAAAAAAATTGATGATGGGAAACCTTGTAAACATAAATATATAGCTATAAGAAAACTCCTTGATGCTTGTTTGAAAATATATTTAATGCGAAAAGAAATGGTGTTTTCTATCTCCTCTCTATATCTCTGTCTTTTAGCTTTGAAAATGTAGTGAAATGGCAATTGTATTCTTTCTCTTCTTAAATGTGTGTAAGGTATTATTTCATTATTATGTGAAAATTGTGATACCGTAAACCATGCTTGATTTTTTTTGATGTCATGCCAACAGTTGTGTTGACCATGCGGTGGTTATAGGTACGCGGGATTAAAAAAAGCAAATGGTAACATTGTTGGTGTTTTTGTAATATGGATAATCATAGTCAAAATTTACATGAAATATTGATAGATTTATCAACACTATATTTTTGATGAATAATGTTTATTTATGAATTATGTTACGATGAGTTAGATAACATAATGTATTGGTATCCTTAGAAAATGAGCATTCTAATTAGGGGTGATTTTGAATACAGGTATATTTCTTGTTAATGGGGTACTATATATATTTTCAACTGGAAACAAAATGAACATGTTATAATTATACTCCTATCTGAATGAGGTGATTTTTTGTATTGTTTCATGTTGTGCTAAAATTCTTTGAACACTCCTCTATTCCCACTGCATTCGAAGCCTTTACAGCTAACCCATCCACTAACCCATCTACTTCTCAACCAACCAATGCTTCTTCTTCCCCAACGTCTAGTAATTCATCCATTCCAGTTGTTGGGGTTAGCACAAGGTTGTATAGATAATATATTAGATCTAAACATACATGCAATGAAAGTGGATATTCTACCAAAATAATTATAAAAAAGAGATATAAATCAACACCAGATTTAACGTGGTTTACCCGGTGTGGGCTACGTCCACTAAGAAACAAGCCAATATATTATCCAAAGCTTTGACAAGATATATAATTTAAGATTTACAATCTTCCACACCTCTCAGGTGTATAGTACTGTCTTTCACCCAAACTTTTTCTTCTTCTCCAAGAATTCTCTCTCTCAAAATTATTCTCACAATAATCATCAACTTTTTCAAGTTCTTCTTAATTCTTACTTCTAAACCCTAGATTTCATGCTTATTTAGGCATATACAAACTTAGGGCACTTAGCCATGTAATTACAATCAATAGATCTACTTTAATACTAAAAATAGATTCGATTCCCGTGAGTTGATTAAAACAACTACACACAAGTAACCGACGCCGGTTAGTCCTAACCAATGTCAGTTCCTCCTTTCTTGACCGATGCCAGTCATAGGTGACCGATGTCGGTCCCTCCATAACCAATGTAGATTATTATGTTTTCCAACAAGTCTCATACTGCATTCTAATCCGAAGTAATTGAGATCCACAACTCAACAATCTCCCACTTGGAGATTAATTTTTGCACCATACTTGTACAACATCATTCTTGGATCCTTCCTTAGATTTATTTCTTCCTCTTCAAGTATCAAACTTAAAGACCAACAGAAGTGGAGTGTAGCTCCAAATTCTCCTTTGCTAATGGCTTCGTTAGCATATCTGTAGGGTTTTCACTCATATGAATATTTTCCAGATTCAATTTCCCATCCTCCAATACCTGCCATATGAAGTGATACCTCAAATGAATGTGTTTCATTCTTGAATGAAACACTAAGTTCTTTTCCAAATTAATTACACTATGACTATCACAGAACAATTTACAATCATCTTTCTTCTTTCCCAACTCTTTCATGAACCTACTCATCCATATCATCTCCTTGCTAGCCTTTATAGCTGTAATATACTCTGCCTCTATAGTAGACAAAGCCACAACCTTCTCCAATCTTGAAATCCAGCTTACTATCATCCCACCTACTGTGAAAATATATTCAGTAGTGCTCCTTCTACCATCTAGATCTCCAGCCATATCTGAATCAACATAGCCACATAATGAAATATCCAAACCTCCATAACTTAACTACATGCTAGATGTCCCTTTCAAATACCTGAGTATCCATTGGACTACTTTCCAATGTTCTTAACCTGTATTAGCCATATATCTACTCACAACTCCCACTACCTGTGTAGTGTCTGGTCTGATACAAACCATAGCATACATGAGACTCAAATCTGCTGAAGGATATGTCACTTGTGTAATGTATTTGACCTCCTCATGTGATGAAGGACATCGATCTTTGCTCAATTTTAAGTGTCCAACCATATGTGTACTAATAGGTTTTGCATTTTGCATCTTGAACCTTTATAATACCCTGTAGATATAATCCTCCTGAGACAAATACAATTTCTTGTTCTTCCTGTCTCTATGTATTTGCATGCCAAGGATTCTTTTTTCAGCTGCTAAATCCTTCATATAAAATGTGTGAGCTAACTTTACCTTAAGCTCACCAATGTCCTGCATACTAGATCCTGTAAGAAGCATATCATCAACATACAGTAACAAAAATAATATAGTTCCCACTTTTAAGCTTTTTGAAATAAACACAATGGCCAAATTCACATCTCGAGTAACCATGCTCATGCATAAAACTTTCAAACCTCATGTACCATTGCCTTGGAGATTTATTGAGCCCATATTGGCTCTTTTTCAACCTGCACACTAATTTATCCTTACCCTTGACTTCATACCCAAATGATTGCTACATATAAATCTCTTCATCCAAATCACCATGAAGAAAAACCATCTTCACATCTAATTTCTCTAAATGCAAATCATGTATTGCAACTAAAATCAATACAATACAAATAGAAGTCATCTTTACAACAGGAGATAATATTTCACCAAAGTCAATACCTACTTTCTGTGTAAATCCCTTTACTACAAGCCTTGCCTTGTACCTTTTCTATCCACTCTCTTCTTCCTTGATCTTGTAAACCCACTTGTTCTGTAATGTCCTCTTATTTACTGGTAACTTAACCAAATCCCAAGTTTGGTTTTGTTTTACGGAGTCCATCTCCTCATCCATGTCATGCTCCCATTGGACGTGGGTCTTATCTTGCATTTATTCTTCAAAAAAATTTGGTTCACTATTATCAGTCAATAATAAATAAAATACAGAAGGTGTAAATCTTTATGGAGGTTTACTTACCCTTGTGACCTTCTCACAGGAGTTTGGGGGGTACCAAAGACTCATTTTGAACCTCCTAGAATTTTGTATCCGAATCTGTCAGTGATCGACGCTGGTCACCTGTAACCGACGTCGTTTATGCTAACTGATGTCGGTTTGGATCTTCTATAACTGATAGTGGTTCTGCTAACCGATTTCGGTCATAGGTCAACTGACACTGGTTACTATGTAACCCTGTCAGTATTAATTTTAAATTTGAGAGTTCATTTTCATTCACGAACTTCTCAACTAGTTCATCCTTGGGCACCAAAATTTGATCCCTATACATTATCTTTTCATTCCATTCAATATCATGACTCTTAATAACTTTAGAATTATCTAAATCCCAAAAAATGGAATTCAAAATCACCAGATCCATAACCAATGAAAGTGCATCTCTTGGATTTTACATCCAATGTTTTCCTATTTTCCTTATCAATATGCACAAAAGCTTCTGAACCATTTTTTTTAAGAAAAGATAGATCTACCTCTTTTTCGATCCAAGCTTCCTCTGGTATTCCTCCATCTAGTGAACTTGAAGGCCCACAGTTAATCAAATAAACCAATGTATTAACTCCTTCTACCCAAAACTACAAAGGTAATCCAGAACGTATCCTCATACTTTTAGCACGTTCCATGATTGTCTTGTTCATTCTTTCTACAACACCATTATCCTATGGTGTTTTTGGAACCATTCTTTCTCTACGTATCCCATTCACTGAAAAAAAATCATTAAAATCCTTACTACAGTATTCACCACCATTGACAGATCTAAGGCACTTTAATTTTGAATTTGATTCTTTCTCAACAAAGGCTTTCCATCTTTTAAAAGTATCAAAAAAATCATATTTATGTTTAATACAATAAACCCATACCTTTCTTGTAGCATCATCAATGAAAGTAACATAATACTGGGATCCTCCATGAGAAGCTACCTCAACTGGTCCCTACACAAGTGAGTGTAGAAGCTACAATTTCTGCTCCTTAGTTGCCCCAACTTTGAGAAATCTCACATTCTTTTACTTTCTAAAGACACAATGCTTATAGAAATCAAGATCTAAATCTTTCAAATATGATAACTTACCCTTAGCCTTTAAGATATGCACTCCTTTTTGAATCATATGGCTTAACTGATTATGCCACATGCATGCTTCTAAATCTGAAGTAGATAATGCAAAAAATGAATTAGTAACACAGGTAGATAAATACAATGTTCCTATTTTCTTACCTCTTTCCATAACAAAATCACCCTTAGTGAATTTCCAAAAGTCAAAAATAAATGTAACAATGCAACCAAATTTACCTAGTTGCCCTGCAGAAATAAGATTCCTCTTGAGGCTTGGCCCATGCCTAACATATTTCAATACCCATGTATTTCCATTCTACAATTTTAGATGAACTTCCCCTTTACCAGTAATATTACAAGGTTATTCATCACCTAAATAAACATGCCTAAAATTACCCTGGACATAATTTCTGAAATAACCCTTATTAGGGGTTGCATGGAAAGAAGCTCCTGAATCTAAAACCCCTGATTCAATCATATTATCTAAAGAAAGAATAAGAGCATCTTGCATTACCTCTTATGCCACAAGATTTTCTTCTTTACCTTTTTTTGGTTATTGATTCTTTTTATTCTTTGACCAAAAATATTTCTTTACATGTCCTTTCTTTCCACATCTCCAACAGGAAATTCCCTTACCTCTGGATTTAGATCTGCTATCCCTTGAATTTGATTTTCCATTATTCTTACTCTTGGATCTCTCCTTCTTTTGGCCCCTGATTTCTACATTCAAAGCATTCTCAGATGATGATTCCTCTGTACTCTTCCTGCGAATTTCTTCATTCAATATTATACTAACCACATAATCAAACAAAAAATATTAGTAGCAGATGTTGTATTACTAACAACCATTACCAAGTTATCCTAACTATCAGGCAAAGAACATAAGAATAAAGTGCTTTCACTTCATCATCAAATGGTATATCAACTAATTTACAATAGATCTTAAATCATTTAAATGAATATATGTAGATCCAACTTCATGCATCTTAGAACTAAATAGTTTCTTCATCAAATAAAATTTATTTGAAGTGCTAGGTTTTTCATATAAATTAGCAAGATATTTCATTAACCCTATCGTAGAAGTCACTTCTATAATATTGGAAGCCATAAATGCTGTCAGGCTCAGTCTTATAGATCCTAAAACCTTTATGTCAAGAATCTTCCATTCTTCATCAATCATTTTCGTAGGTCTAGACTTCTCGTCCGATGGTAAATAGAAATCTCTTTGATACATATAATCCTCAATTTGTATCTTCCATAATTGATAATTTCAGCTGTCAAACTTCTCTACCTTGTATTTGTTTTCTTCTACCATTGTTGTAGCTCCCACTCAATCAGAAAACCCTCTGTGAGTAAATATGTCAACACACAAAACCCTCAAACAAAGCTCGGATACCAGTTGTTGGGGTTAACACAAGATTGTATAGATAATATATTAGATCTAAACATACATGCAATGAAAGAGGATATTATACCAAAAGAATTATACAAAATAAGAGATATAAACCAACACCAGATTTAACGTGGTTCATCCAGTGTGGGTTATGTCCACCAAGAAATGATATACAATTGAAGATTTACAATCTTCCACACCTCTCAAATGTACATTACTGTCTTTCACCCAAGCTTTTACTTCTTCTCCAAAAATTATCTCTCTCTCAATTATTCTCACAATAATCATCAATTTTTGTAATTTCTTCTTAATTCTTACTTTTAAACCCTAGTTTTCACGCTTATATAGGTGTATAAAAACTTAGGGAACTTAGCCATGCAATTACAATCAATAAATTTACTTTAATACTAAAAATAGATCTAATTCCTGTGAGTTAATTAAAACACCCACACACAGGTAACCGACGCCGGTTAGTCCTAACTGATGTCGGTTCCTCCTTTCCTGACTGATGCCGGTCGTAAGTTACCAATATCGGTCCCTCCATAACGTATGTCGGTTACTGTGTTTTCCAAAAAGTTTCATATTGCATGTCAATCTGAAGTAATTGAGCTCCACAATTGAATATAATCCTTAGAAAATGAGCATTCTACTTAGGGGTGATTTTGAATATAGGCATATATCTTGTTAATGGGGTAGATATAGATTTCAATTGGAAATGAAATGAACAATTTATGATTGTACTCCTATCTGAATGAGGTGATTTTTTGTATTGTTTTGTGTTATACTAAAATGCTTAGAACATTCGAAAGTAATGAAACTACATTATTTAAGTATGGTTATAGTTGATCACTGTTAAGTGGTTATTATTTTAAAATTTATCTAATTAAACCTAATCTATCATTCTTTGATATGGTTACCTTCAAGAACCGTGATTTCTGTGTGTTGTTCACCTTATTTAGTTTTAATCTCTAAAGAGCTCATGAAATTTTTGTCTTGTAACTAGGTGACTTCGTTTAAGTAACCGCCTCTTTCCTCCGGATTATGACATGAGACCAACCTTCTCATTTGGTTCTTGAGGCTTAATATTACTTCTTAGGCATGTGTATAAAAGATCTTCTTTTGCATGTGGAAGTGTGCATATTGTTATAGTTATGGGTATAATGTCACTTTGTGACACGAAAGATGTAATGTTCTAATGACGTTGTCAAATGGGTGGGTTTATGCAAAGTATCTTGGGAAGGGGTAATCATGTATGTGTATGGGATCATAAGGACAAGTAAGGAAGGTAATTACCATCCCTTGTAATGTGATCCTTGGCCCCTCCCAGCTTAGAGGTAATAAGGTGAAAAATTAGGATTCTAAAGAATCTTTTATGTTTGTTGTCTTTGTCAAGAAATCACCCTATAAGAATGGTAATGGTTTAACATTGGTTGAGTAAAAGGGCTTCCTGCTAGGAATTATTTTTAGGCATGTTGAAGTTCTGTGGGATGCTTTATTTTAAGGCTCAATTTTTTTTTGACATGTGGAGCGTAGGGTCTAAGCTATGTAATTGCAAAGCTGTCTTAAGACAAGGCATTGACTGAAAAAATAATGAACGTACTTATTTCTTAGGGAAATTGGGGGGAATATAATTTTATAACATGGGAAGAGGATCAAACAAACATTCTCTTGTAGTCTTTGATATTCTAGTGGTATTGTTAATGTAATCATGATTCTTCCTCATGAACCTAATGGAGGGTCTTCGGGCGTGTGGAGGTGTATTAGTTGCAATGGTTATAAAGGTAGTGTGTCACCTTGTGTTCTGAATGAATCGATGTCGTATTAACACATATAAGTCATTATACTAGGAACAAAACACCATTATAAGTGAAAACGATGCAAAGTGCTTTGGACCACAAAGATTATTGGGTTAAGTATTAATGCACCATTCACTAATTGTAAATGAAATGTGTAACTTGCTCTTTTTTGTTGAGAATATACTCTTGTGTTATTGGTCTAAATTTTTTAAGTACCATGGAGATTACTCATAATTTTTTTAGATCGTTCTTATGTTGTGAAAGTGGATGTGAATTGATCCAGGTGAAAACAAGTAATGGAGGAAACATAATATCTATTTCGGAAATCCAATCTTATAATGTGTAATGTTAAGTTACTCTTAATTAAAAATTGAGTTATTTAAATAAGGCAAATGAACAAATTAGATGGAACAACTATTCGTTAAGTATTAAATGAACCAAAAGAAATGTGGTCTAGAAAAAAAAGGAATTTTGTGCTTTCATGTTAAGTACTCTTTAAATCGTTGAGGTTAAATAATGAAATATGAGTAAGATTAAGTTGTAACCATGAAAATATGGTGACGTGGAAAGTGTCCATCGATGATATTCATATTATGGTGGGGTCGTGGTTTTGTACTTGTTCATGTCTAATAGTGTGGCTTGATGTGCATTTGGTGTCGTCATATTGTTTGTATGTTCTTCATGTTGGTGTAGTCATCTTATGTGATGTGGGGCAAACTCTTGTGAACCTAAATGGTGTCACATAGTTGTTTCTGTAAATGACAGTAAAAAAAAAATATCCCGGTGTATTTGGTCTTGTGTTTGGATCCCACATGGGTGGGCGCTACATATTGGACCAAGATGTATCACAATTTCATAGAATTGGTTAAATGGTTTAGTTCATTGTTCCTTGAGAGTGTCTCAAGTTAGCTCCTCAAATGTTGGGGATGCCTTAAAGAAATTCTATTAGGAATTGACCATATTACTCTTACTTTGAAATTCTTCTAGAAACGATGAGATGGGTCATAAAAAACCTCTTTTTTTGACTTTACATACACTATTTGTTTACTGACATATGAGAGCTATTGCTACAATACTAAGGATCTACACCATGAGACGTAAGATATAAGTACAAATGGAATCTCAATACTTGGAGGTAACATATGGTTATCAAATGCACAAAGCAAAAATAATGCAATAGAAAACCAAAACACAATCCAATACATAATAGTGTAATTTTTTTTCAATGAGAAAGAATAGGGGAACACACAATTGTGTAGAATATTAACTAAGGCTAAGAATGAGGATTCCTGTGATAAATAGGGGGGCCTAACTAATTTTCTTAAACTAAGATGAGATGCAAATGTGTACAAAAGATACTTGATAATTTAAACATGCAAGTATTTGTTAGGAATTTATTAGTTAATACATATTGTTTTGATTGTTGAAACAATCCACCTAAATTAAGTTTGAGTTGTTCATGGAGATTTTATAAGACTCCTTATTTTAAGGAGATCCTCTCCCTTTAAATTTGTATTGTGCTGGAGATTTATTAATACAAGATAATATCAGCATGTTTTAGATCTGCGCAAATATGGTTCTATAATTTTATTTTGTATTAGAGTGATTATGGATTCCTGAGATTTATGTGGGGTGGACCCAAGTTATTCATGGCCACCCGTGTTATGGTAGTGATTTTATTGCAATGTTATTTTACTTGTACGTGTGCTCTTTATTGGATTTGTTGCATTTCAAACTGACCTGCATCGTCTGTTCTATTCTTTCAAAGATTATTGTTTAGACCGTGTAATCAAGAAAAATCTAAGGTGTATTGGTATTGGGTGCATTAAATATTTGAGAGGAAGGGTCACCATAGTGTTGGGTGACTACTGAAGGAGACACCAAGTGATTACATTGACAACTAGGTTTTGATTTGCTTGGCGCTTAAATGAATTAATTTTTCTATTCTTGATGGTACTTGCATCAAATTTCCACCCACAATGTATTGGGAACTCGCCATCTCAGAATGAAAAGACTATTCTTTGTATGAAGATTGATCTTTTATCTTTCTCTTTATGTGAGGGAAACTGTTAATCTTAGTAGTTAGTAGCTTGGACAACTGTTTGTCCTCATCCATTTGTTATGGGTAGTTTGGACAGCCTAGAATTTAGAGAAATAGTTGTTTTTGTCAAACAAATATTGTTAGGATAAGAACAATTGCTATCTAATATTGACTCCTTTTAGGTGACACCTCATAACCAAGGTTGTTATGGTTATTGAGTTGTCTTAATCTCAGCCGTTCATTTGTATTAATCTCGGCTGTTGATTTTCAACGAGAGTAGTATATAAGGGGGTCATTGGGGTCATTTGTAACAAGGAAGTTTTTAGAGAAACTTGCAGTGTTAGCAAGTAGTCTTGCAGTGTTAGCAAGGGCGCAGTGATAGCGTTGGAGATAGCAGTGGAGGAATATCAGCAGGAGGATTAGGAGATTGTCGGAGCTCTGCCAGTAAGAGGCAAGCAGTATTTGTATCTCTTGATTTGCTGAAGTTTAATATATTTCTCATCTGTAGTACTGGTTTTCCCTACGGGGTTTTTCCAGGGAAAATTGTCTGAAAATATTGTGTTCACCTTGTTGGGTATTTCTTATGTGTTTGTATTTGTGAAGTTACAGTTGTGTTATTTTCCAATATTTGTTGATCAAATAATCTTACAAGATAGGAGGTTAATAATCAGTAACAGTAATAAATTTTTCACATGGTATCAGAGCTAAATTCGGGGGTAGAAGAGATTTACCCTAGGTGAAAGAAAGTGAGGGTTTATAAAACCCAGTTTAACCTCTTCAAAATTATTATTATTATTTTCTTTTAAGATGGCCTCAGCAGGTTTAAGAGATCAGGACAGATTGGATGGAGCCTCAAATTTTGGTGTCTGGAAAGCCAGAATTTCTCTATTGCTGGAAGAGAATGATATCAAGGAATATGTGACCACTGTTGTACCTGTACCTACAGATGCAACACAACTCTTAGCATATAAGAAGGAAGATGCCAAGGCGAGGAGGCTGATTCTTGATGGTGTCAAGGATCATATTGTCACGATGTGGGATGCCATTATGAATCTATACCAGAATGCTACCACTAATCAGAAGCTGATTCTCAGAGAAAAGTTGAGGAATACTCAGATGAATAAGGGAGAAGATGTCACAAGTTACCTCACCAGACTTAGACTTGTCAAGGATGAATTGACAGCTATTGGAGACAAACCAAGTGATGAAGAGCTAGTGAGAATAGCCCTAAATGTGTTTACTAAGTAGTGGGATGTCTTTGTTCAAGTCATCAATGGACGAGACACCTTACCGAGTTGGGATCGACTATGGAGTGATTTCACTCAGGAGGAGCTTAGACTAAGTCTTGTCAATGGATCCAACAATAAGAGTAAGAAAAGTGAGGTGGAATAGGAAAATGTTGCCCTAGCGGGTAAAGGGAAAGCAAAGAAGGGGTCTAGTAAAGGATCAAATTCACAAGGTGAAAAGAAGAAGAAATATTCTTCGAAGATCAAGTGCTATGGCTGTCACGAGTTTGGCCACTATGTTAGCGATTGCCTAGAAAGGAAGAAGAATGAAAAGAAAGGCAAGAAGCAAGTTGCGGCTTCAGCAAGTACAGATGAGCTCTCTAGTAGAATGGAAGATGAGTTTACACTCATAGCATGTATGGTTAGCTCAACCTCACAGAGTGTTTGGTATATAGATAGTGGGGCATCATATCATATGAAAGGAGTTAGAGAATACTTCTCCAGTTATAAGGAAGAGAGCACCAAAATCCAGATCTCTATGGGGAACATGTCCAAACTCAACTTAGTTGGGTAAGGGACTGTTCAGTTTCAGAGGGAGAGTGGTAAGATGATTACCCTTCATGATGTGTTGCATGTTCCAGGCTTAGGGATGAATTTTATTTTTGTATCTATCCTTCAAGACAAAGGGTACAATGTACTCTTTAGAGGGGCACATGTGTTGATCAAGCACAAGGATTGGAAATCACCCATAGCTATTGGAGTTAGGAGCGGCCGGCTTTATAGGTTGCAGTTTGACATTCCTAAGGCACTCATGAGCAACATTAATCTTAGAGATCAGGGAGAGATTTGGCATAGAAGGATGGGCCATATCCATCATGGAGCCCTTAAATTACTTCATGAGACAGTGATAGGTGTTCCTGAGGTGAGCATAGAGCACGATGATGTATGTAAGGGATGCGTGTTGGGGAAGTTTGCTAAAGCGTATTTTCCAAGGAGTGACACCAGATCCAAGGGCGTTCTTGATCTAGTACATTCAAATGTATGTGGACCAATGTCGACGAAGTCTCTCAGAGGGTATGAGTACTTTGTTACTTTTATTGATGATTTCTCCAGGAAGACATGGATATACTTCTTGAAGACCAAGGATGAGGTTTTCAGTCGCTTCAAAGAGTTCAAAGCTCTTGCGGAGAATTCGACAGGAAGGAAGATAAAAGTTCTTCGGTCAGATAATGGAGGCGAGTACAAAAGCAATGAGTTCTAGGAGTTCTGTACCAGAGAAGGAATCAAGAGAGAGTGGACTGTTCCTTACAATCCGCAACAGAATGGAGTTGCTGAGAGGAAGAATCAGTCTATAACAGAGGCATCGAGGGCTATGTTGCATGACCAGGATTTACCCCATTATCTGTGGGCAGATGCATGCAATACATCAGTATACATACAGAATAGAGTTCCACATAAGGTACTAGGGAAGATGACACCAGAGGAAGCATTCACTGGGAAGAAGCTAGATGTCAGTCACTTTAGGATCTTTGGGAGTTTGGCATATTGTCACATTCCTAAGGATACACGTACCAAGTTAGATCAGACTGTAGAGAGAGGGTACTTTGTGGGGTACAGTGAAACCTCTAAGGCATATCGGATATTCATTCCAGGGACCAGGAGGATTATTGTTCGACGTGATGTCAAGTTCATGGAGGACAAGGCATTTAGAAGGTCTAGAGATTTGCCAGTAGATGATCAGAGTAAGCAGCCAACAGAAGCTCCAAGAATCACTCAATCGAGTCAAGGGCAGCAAAGCTCGAGTACAGTTACTAGTACAAGCATAGACTCAGGAGGAGAGAGTTTTCAAAGTATGGAGCAACAGGTGCAAGAAGAGATGCATCAAGAAGACATGGAGGTTGATATTCATCCTCTACAGTTGGCAGTAAGAACCGTGATGTTCAACAGACACAAAAGAATACTCGGGAGTTAGTGGGTACTCTTAGGAGGAGTAATAGACAAGGGAAACCGCCAGCCAGGTATGATGACTACGTTGCATTAGTTAGTATGTTGGTAGATAGTGAACCTTCTAGCTATCAGGAGGCTGCACAACATCAAGTGTGGCAAGAAGCAATGGTTGAGGAGTATACTTCAATTATGCAGAATGATGTGTGGGAGGTAGTGCCTAGACCAATAGATAGGGCAGTGGTTGGATCACACTGGATCTATAAGATCAAGCACGGTGTAGATGGTAGCATCGAGAAATATAAGGCAAGGTTCGTGGCAAAGGGGTTCTCTCAGAAAGAGGGAATAGACTATAGTGAGACATTTGCTCCAGTTGCCAGGTATACTTCTATACGAGCTGTAATCTCAATTTCAGCACAGATGGGATGGCAGATCCATCAAATGGATGTCAAGACAACGTTTCTCAATGGTGAGTTGAAAGAGGAGGTATACATAGAACAACCATAAGGCTTTATAGCACACAGCAAAGAGACCCACGTGTGTAGATTGAAGAGAGCGTTGTACGGACTCAAGCAGGCTCCCAGAGCGTGGTATGAGCGCATTGATAGTTACTTGCAGGAAATGGGCTTTGTGAAGAGTGAGGCAGATGCTAATCTCTACTAGTTGGTAGTTGGAGGTGAGATTCTCATTCTTGTTCTATATGTAGATGACTTGTTTCTTACAGGTTCACTGGCACTCATAGAAGAATGCAAGAGGGATCTTGCAGCGGAGTTCGAGATGAAGGATTTGGGACTTATGCACTACTTTCTAGGCATGGAGGTATGACAAAAAGATGGAGAGATTTTCCTTGGGTAAGGGAAATATTGCATGGAAATCTTGAAAGGTTCAGGATGGAAGATTGCAAAGCCATGTCTACACCCATGATCATGAATTGGAGGAAGGTAGACACATCTAGGGAGAAGGATATAGACCCCAACTTATACAGGCAGTTGATTGGTTCTCTCATGTATTTGGTCAATACCAGGCCAAATATAGCTTTTGCAGTTAACTCTCCTAGTCAGTTCATGGTTGAGCCAAAGAGAGTGCATTGGACTACGGCAAAGCATGTGCTGCGTTATTTGTAAGGTACAATCGAATATGGAATTAGATATGCTCGAGGTGAAGGAATCAGGTTGATGGGCTATACTGACGCAGATTGGGTAGGTAGTACAATGGATAAGAGGAGCACTTCAGGGTGTTGTTTCAGTTTGGGATTAGGAGTTGTTTCTTGGTTCAGCAGGAAGCAAAAGTCTGTGGCTCTGAGTTCAGCAGAGTCAGAGTACATAGTAGCTAGCATGGCAACATGTGAAGCTATATGGCTTCGGAAGTTGCTAGTAGCTTTATTTGGTCAGAAGGTTGAGACTACGGTGATACATTGTGAAAATCAGAGTTGCATCAAGTTGACTGAGAATCCGGTGTTTCATGATAGGTCAAAACATATAGACATCAAGTATCACTTCATCAGAGATTGTGTACAGCGTGGGGTTGTTAAGCTACAGTTTGTACCTACAGATCAGCAGGTAGCAGACATTCTGACAAAGGCATTGGGGAAGGCAAAATTTATCTTCTTTAGAGAGATGTTGGGTGTCATGCAGAACAACTTCCTCGCTAAGAGGGAGTGTTAATATTAGTAGTTAGTAGCTTGGACAACTGTTTGTCCTCATCCATTTGTTATGGGTAGTTTGGACAACCTAGAATTTAGAGAAATAGTTGTTTTTGTCAAACAAATATTGTTAGGATAAGAACAATTGCTATCTAATATTGACTCCTTTTAGGTGACACCTCATAACCAAGGTTGTTATGGTTATTGAGTTGTCTTAATCTCAGCCGTTCATTTGTATTAATCTCGGCCGTTTATTTTCAACGAAAGTAGTATATAAGGGGGTCATTGGGGTCATTTGTAACAAGGAAGTTTTTAGAGAAACTTGCAGTGTTAGCAAGAAGTCTTGCAGTGTTAGCAAGGGCGCAGTGATAGCGTTAGAGATAGCAGTGGAGGAATATCAGCAGGAGTATTAGGAGATTGTCGGAGCTCTACCAGTAAGAGGCAAGCAGTATTTGTATCTCTTGATTTGCTGAAGTTTAATATATTTCTCATCTGTAGTACTGGTTTTCCCTACGGGGTTTTTCCAGGGACAATTGTCTGAAAATATTGTGTTCACCTTGTTGGGTATTTCTTATGTGTTTGTATTTGTGAAGTTACAGTTGTGTTATTTTCCAATATTTGTTGATCAAATAATCTTACAAGATAGGAGGTTAATAATCAGTAACTGTAATAGATTTTTCACAGAAACAAGTGCCACCGATTTCAATTCCACCAGTGACAGAGGCAATGAGAGAAACAATGGTACCTAAATTGGTTTTTTTTCCTCTGCAGTAGCTTTTCTCATGACGAACGATGTGAATGGATTGGATGAACACGATGTACAGGGATACGTGGTGGATTTGGACTTTTTCAAATGTCAATAGATGAGGAAACACATATTTTTCAGTAATAAAGAATATATTGTATGTGTTTAGTATCTTGGAGTCTTAGTCTCTATATGCAAAGTGACTTTTCCTACCATAGTTTGATTAGTGGTGGTCATTATTAAGAAAATAGGGAACTCATATTTGCCAAAGTCTATTTTCAAGTCGTTTCTGTAGTCATTTTTATAAAATTGATATTCAATTGAATGTTATCAAAAGTACATTGTGGTGTGCAGGGGTTAAATTTGACGGCCGTTTAGACGTTTTTCATGATTTTAGCCATAAAATACTTGTAAATATTTGGAAAAACCGTCATGTGCAACTTGCAAATTTTAAGGGTGGTCGTCATTTTTTATATAGATTTATAGGTAAATTATACAAAAATATATTTGAAATAGTTATATATATAAAATAATATTTTATATATTTTATTAACATCATAAAAATAGCCCTATTTTGTAATTTTGAAGGGCAAGATTTAAAATTTGCTGTCACCTAAAAATAGTTTGACAGGCATAGGTGGCCGTCAAATTTAACCCCTGGTGGTGTGTCACGATATTATCCTAAGACGTCTTATTGTAAAAAGAGTCTTATGTCTAAGTTTTCACTAGAATTTAGGTTGCTCTTGTATGGTCAATAATCGTTGTGTCTATAACATAGATTTGTTATTGTCTTTCATTACAAATCTAATACCTAAAAAATTATTATTTGTCATTTTAAAAATCTTATGTTATTGTAGTATTCAATTTTCATGTTTATTATCTTGTCATCAAAATGTGTCTAGGTAAATAATAGGTTATCAAGTATATTAACATCAAAGTAAAAAAAGGGTCATATATAAGTCATTCTTACATAATATTGTCGAGTCGAAGTCAAGTGTCATAGTGTCTTGTCTAAATGTATCATTGTAGAGTGTTTCATCAAAATTTTATTGCGAATTGAAGTCAAAAGTCTGAAAAAAAATTGTCTTGTGGATGCATTTTCGGTGTTACTTGACGTCTGGAAAATAAATGATTTCACATTGTGGGGGGAATAACAAACAATTTGGAAATCATTGAGCCTCATATCCAAAGCCAACTGAGTTAGCAACACCATTCAATGGAGGATGGAGGCAATAGAGACAGGAGGACAATCATCGTCCTCAAGTTTTTCACTACCTCAGAGGTTGCAAACAGCTTTAGTGATACCTTTTGTTGTGTGTGATGAATAAGAATAGATGAGAACCCATGTTCCTGTGTGTAGTATATTGTTTGTGTTTCCCATATGATGATGATGTGGAGATTTGTACCATTGATACTATAGCAGGAAGTGTTCTTGATCAGATTGACTTGATGGCTTATGTCAATTGGTTGAACAGTCCCAATTCATGTATTCGCCTGGATAGGTTGATGGGCCCCTATTCATGGATGATGTAGTTCCCACAGTCAGTATTGAGGATTGAGACCATGTACATGATACAGAGTGACATGCTGTTTGGTTAGAGATGGTGCTTTTCTCCCATGTTCGTACTAAGGGGGGAATATTAGAAATTTATTAGTTAGTGTGTGCATATTGTTTTGATTTTTGAAAAAATCCATCGAAATTAAGTTTGAGTTGTTCGTGGAGGTTTTATAGGACTCCATATTTTAAGGAGATCCTCTCCCTTTAAATTCATATTGTGCTGGCGATTTATTAATACAAAATATTATTAGCGTGTTTTGTCTGTGCAAATCGGGCTCTACAATTTTAGTATTCATTACACTTATGGTCTTTGGTGGTTATTATTTCAGTGGGATGGTTAACACATATATCTACATCATTATAAGAAAAAGTTTACAACAATTCATCTTTTGGTTGAGTGAGAGTTGAGCTTCTTACAAGTGTGGAAAGTAAATTTCCTGTGAGTGATACAATGACTAAATCCCTCACCTGGCATGCACATGAGGAGTGGTTCTTGGTATATCTTCTCTACACTATTTGTTTCTAGACTAGTGTCTCTAGATTTGCAACAAATCAAATATTCCTCTAAAATCCCTCGTGTCAATTTGTATTACTTCTGGAATATTCGTTTATGCAATTAGGTTTGATTCAATTGTGTCAAATCTATTTATACTTGAATCACAATGTTTATGAGTAGGTGTTGTGCATTTGTGAATGTAAAATCATTTCCCCATAAAATATTAACATGTAAAAATGCATTCTTCTCATTTCCCTACAATGGAAACAATATTTGAAACTTAAGGAAAACAAAGTAAGTGTTATGAGATTATTTTGAGGGATAACATGACTCAATAAACAAATTCTACTTATTGAGTCCCTTAGAGTTGGAAACACTTGATAAAAATATGTCAAAAAGCACTCAGTTACATTCACGGGGGGTCACCTAGTAAAACTATGGTATAGCACGTGCGTTCGGAGGGTATTAAAGAATACCCTTGATTTTAATTTTTACCTCTACTTACTCAATTGATAATACCCCCTCCCGTTATATTATTAAAATGAAAATACCCCCTATTTTTTCCATGTACCTCACTTACCCATTTTTCCATTGCAATTTTATTTACCCCTTTTTATTTCTACCCTTATATGTCAAATAGAATATATATCATATTTCTCACTCAAATATTATTTTCTTAATACAACTTCTCTATAAATAGTTGGTTTGAATACATTCAAAACCTATTACCAGTTACTTTAATGTTATTCTTTAATAATTTATCGTTCTTCAAATAATTAAGATGGTGAAACAATATTATTTAAGATGAAAAGCATACTCAATCTTAGTTACTGACAAAATCAGAAGTTCCTTTTGCATCTCAATATTTCCTAGTTAAGAATATTCTAATCGATATTTCCTTATTCAATAAGAGATTATAATTTAATTTTGTGACCACACTCCTCTTGCACTTTTCAAGTCTTTCAAATAGACAACGGTAGATAAATTGGGAAGATTATCAAATATAATTGTTTAGGTACATTATCATATAAAGACTATGATAAGTCTATTTTTATATTAACACTTATCATTTATTTAGTCATGGACTCTATTAATATATGTCCATATAAATACCTAATTAAAAAAATGCATTTACATATAAAATAAAATAATTTCAATGGATGTAAATTCATTTACACAAAGCATTGAATTTAATTTAATGCATGAAATTAGAATGAATGAGGATAATGTCGAGTCATTGATTCAAAGTCATTGTTGAAGTCATAATAAAAGAAAACCTCAAATGAGATATATTACATGCAACACAACCAACTAATTTGAAATATGACTTAGTAAAGGTAAAGGAGCAATTAAAATATATCAAGTTTTGCCAAGAATTTATCCATTGCTATAGACAAAATGAACTAGTTCATATCATAACAAGTTGACGTGACATGCCCAAAAAAGGAATCTTGAGATTCCAAAAAAATAAGGTTAATGCTCTTTTTATTAGTTTAGAATATTTAAAAATTACTCTAAATTTACATTAATATTATACAAGTATGCATGTGTTGTGGGCGAACATCTTGAAAATGTACAGAGTTATCTATATCCATTTCAAAATTCAACCATCATTTACAAGTCTTGGGAGTCTCATCTCCCTAAGTTTCCACAACACTAATACTAAGAATAAACACAAAAAAAATCTCAGTCACCATTTGTAAAACTGTCAACACTTTGATATGATGAAAATAACACCTCTTTAACCTTGATTAAACCTACCTTGCACCATTTTCTATGGTCTTGTGTATGGACTAATACTAGCACCCTTTGCTTGTGTCTAATCTATCATTTGGGCCTGAGATTACTTGTACTAAATTTTATTTGCAAGATGAAGATGTGTTATTTTTAACTTTTATAGTAGTACAAAAAATTACATTCTAAGTTGAATCCCAACACATTTGTCTCAAGTTAATTGATAGACTATTTATATTTGGTTAGTGCAATTTCCTAATGAGAAATTGAAATTCATCAAACAGTGAATGGGGGTTCAAATCCTTCAATCATTTAAGCAAGTCTGGTTTACCATCTAAAAATGTAATATATAAACAAAGTGTCTTTTATATAAATAACAAAATGTGATTCCATAGTCTCCAAATAATTATCGATATGCACAGAAGGAGCTTGTAAAAAAGATCAACAAAATTTTAATCAAATGCAATTGTAGATGTAAATCCCGATGCATCATTGTTTGCTAGCATCATAAAATATTGTACAAAACTTGGAGTGTTGGTATAAAATCAAAATGTACATTAAAAAATTTGAGTGCAATTTTTTTTCCAAATGTTATGGTTTTGGCTGAAAACCCTCATAGGCGCATATGCAAACTAGGTAGATTAAACAAGGCACATCTCGTTGACAAAATGAGTTATACACGTGACATCATAGAATGAAATGATTGCAGGATATAAACATTCATGGCTGTTGCAATAATGTCATTAAACTCTCAACAAGCGCCGTTTTCATTATTATCCAAACCTTTCACTGCACATGTGTCAAAAAATATAAAATTAATATTATAGTGTTATAAATGAATCAATATAAATGAAAATGTATAAAGATTTTTAAATAATCTATAAGACATAGAAATTAAAAGAATGACAGTTAGAAGATAAAGACATCAAAAACAGATGACTTATGTATGTTACAACTTGTCACAAGTGGGAACATTAGAAAAACCAATGAAGCCTCAAGATATTTAATACAAAGTTATCCTTGGAAAACAAAATATAAGTTAAAACTACAAAGCAAGTAATTTAAACAAAAACATAATGTGAGCTATGAGAAATATTAATAAATAAATATGCAAAGTTGGTTTTACAGCTACTAATACTAGAGTGTTAAAACTTAGAGGCCATGTCACAAGGTTCTCTGAATTTCATAAAAAAAAAGTGCTATGAAAACATTCCCTGAATACTAAATTTTGCAGTAATTGGATGGTTGTAGTGAGTGCAAAAGTCAGAGGTCTGCTTTACTAACAATGGTAAAGTAATTTTGTACTCTCATAATTAAATAAACAGAAAGTTATGGAGAACTATGCTAAACAGAGCTCTCGCTAATAGTTGTCCCAAAATCAGTACCATTATGGGTTGAATTAGCTATTATATGAATCATATAGCTTCAAAAGTATCCTATCTGCTATTTTTTTCTCCATGTATTGAACAACAAAATAAATGTATTGAGAAGCCTGGAAAGAGAAAATAGACACCTTTATTAAGGAAGAGGATTTGACCAACCTGCACAACTTGGTAAAATATACAAACCTATGATCAGTTGTATCTCCACTATCTCTCTGATGGTGCATCACAGTACTTTGTTATCTCCTAATATTGTCCTTCAAGACAAGGTTGAGACTATTGTTTCTTGGCCTTTTATCGCAGTTCTGAGTTGTGAAGGTGCTACCTTGTTCCCTTCATGCTTTTCTCTATATAATCTTTGAAGTTGTACACTTGTTAAGGATTGTATGTATTAAAGGTTCTTTGGTCTGTAGATTGTTCCCTGAGGGCAGTACAATGCCAACACCCTAGCCTTATTGTTGAGAAAGAAGGAATAGAATCTCTCAAACCCCTAATTTCAAGTTTCCAATCTTTGATAAAATTAGATGCATGTTAGTCTTGCTCCTTATACGATCCTTGGTTGCTTCTCTGGAGATGTTTCTTGTTCTGCCTTTTATATGAAATTTGTTTATGACAACCGTAATTGACCTATTTATATTGTGGAACTCTGAGGCAAGCACTGTAACGCTCCATTGTAGGGATGTGTTGACTTAAAATTACCATAACTGCTCTAGCCTGGGAACTGCATGACAAATGATTGGTATCTTTGATGCATTTCTTTGTGCGGATATCTTTAAGAAAATGAACAAACTCAGATACTATTGATGCACTATCTGTTATTGATCATAAGTGAAAGTCACCATATAAAGTTCTTAGAGATGGACTTATCAAGCAAAGCTTATATAAGCATGCAATACTTGTTTCGAGCATTATGTCTTGTAATTATTTCTCAGTGCTATATGTACTACATATCTAAACTTTCAATTCCAGAATTACTAATATTGATTTGCAACACAAATCTCCACCTAGCATTTTTATAGAAAAAGTTGTCATTATTGGAAATTATCTGACACATTTGTAGATTACTGCACCTTCATTCACAACATGGGATGTCTTACTTTCTATTGTTTTAAATTTTACCTGAACTGATGTAGTTGAAATATCTATCTACAGCATGGGATGTCTTATGTATAGCCCTAAACAATTGCATCATTTAAAATATCTATCTACAGAACTAGATAGATATTCGGAGAATATTTTTTGCAAAAGAGCAAGACCTAGATATCCAGAGAATATTTTTTTGCAAAAGAACACAATGATGCTCGACAAGATGCTAATGATGACTCTTCTAATGGTTTCTGATATGTGGTGCCTACATATTGTATCACTGAGAAAACTTCAAGTTTCACCTAGGCATGAAAATATAAGTGGTGTCTATATGTAATAAATGAGGTTGTCATTTAAATCCTGAAAAAGCATTACTGGAAAACACATACAAGGATTGTTACAACCTTCGCTATACCTGCATATATACATGGCAGAGAGCAAACTAGTGCACGCACAAACATATATATTTATAAGCATGTCTTAAGTAATATCATGCAAGCTATAGGTATTTTCAAGAGGCCAAGTATATCATGCAAGCTACAGAAGTCAGAGTTCTGATTTACTAGCAACGGTAAAGAATGGTTCTCTACTCTCATAATTAAATAAATAGAATGTTACAGAGAACTATGCTAAACAGAGCTCTTGCTAATAGCTCTCCTAAAATCAATACCATTATGGGTTAAATCAGAAACATATGAATTGTATAGCTTTAAAAGTATCGTATCTGCTATTTTTTTCTCTATGTATTGAACAACAAAAAAATTGAGTGGGAAAAATAGACCCATGACAAACAAACCCACCAACTAGGTTAAGCGCTCTTCAAAACCCAAAGTAGAACATGGAGAGTGACACATAATAAACAGCCTTTCAGACCTCTCATTTTCCTTGCATGATAATACAAGCACTTACTTTTAATTTTAGATAAAATCAAGTATCAAATAACTATATTATGAGTTTCAGATATTTCTGTAGGTTCAAGAAGAGGGATGATGTTTGCACTAACCTATAAAATCTGAAATTGCATCGTTTTCAGATGGTATCAAATATATTGTTCACTTCTCCAAAGGACATAACTGTATAATAAGAAAACATTTAGAGTTTTGATGTCTAGTTTATAATCCACTGTTCTAAATTGAATAAATAGAGAAAAAAACAATGTAAAGTTACATTACAAACAAAATAGAGTTCACTTTAGAGAGCGAATATGAACATAAATAAAAGAAATCATCATAGTTGTCTCAACAAGAATCTTCAACTAGAACTTTAGATGGTAGATAAGATTTCAAAATTAAGATTATGATTAGAAAGAGTAAATGAGCTTAGATGCAAATTGTCTTTGGAATTGAAGGAAGAAAAACATGCAACTTGAATTTTTAATAAAATGGTTCACACTATTTTAGGTGTAAAAAAACATTTGGTATCAATATAGATATATTTTTCAGAACACTAGGAAACTATGTTAAAAATAGAAGTTTACTAAAAACTTTCATATTACCAGATTCAAAATCAGGCAACTCGCTTCATTGAGAATTTAGAGATTATCCACAAGTACAGAAGATTGTGGAACTGAATCATCATTGAATAATCAGAGTTGTACTAATAAGCATACATATAATATATGACTTTTAAGTGGTATGAAAAGTTCAAAAGTGTTATTGTCCTGTGTAAGAGCCCTAAACAAGAACTGTTATTAGTTGATGAATGTAAGAGATGGTAATCCCTTGGTCCATGATTGAAATGTGTATTGATGAGTAGATTTAACACGGGTCTAGAAGAGTCAAACAACTGATTCATTGAATTTGTATCCATATGAAACAAATGAGTCATTAGCAAAATTGGATCCAATTAAGAATAGTTGAGCATGGAAGTGCTTATCCTATCCCTGCTAGGGTAACGTTGACATCAAACATGTCAATAACTACTAGACTAGACAATGGACCACCATGACTTGTTTAGGAGATCATATATAGCCCTGGACAATTGCCTCCCAAACCTCCAACATATAGGCTGGTCACTTTTGAAAATTATTTTAGTACACCATAGGAAGTAACATCTCCTAAGAATGTTACTATTATCCTCATTACAATGAAGAGACAGAAACAACCATTACGACTTTCGTGGATGATTCACAAGTTTTAGGGCCTCACATTGAGTAATGCAGCAATGGAAGATACAAGGGTCATTTAAAGTTGGAATTTAACATGTACTGCAATATATTTTGTGTAAAGATCTTAAAGGCCTCCAGATTCCACCGCCTTTTCATACAAAGATATGAAAAACTGAATTTGTTGACTACTTTTATATAAATTTATGCTTTTTATTATGCCATACAATGATGTATCTATGCTTTGCAAAGCTTTATAATAAATCTGCACAATCTAAATATCAATTACATATTTTGTCAATGCCGCTGCTGCTCTTACTAGCCCAAACTATGGAAAACACAGGTCCAAATTTCACCTATTGGCACTATACTCAAGTAAATGATGGATGAGAAAACATTGGAAACCCCCATTGTGCTCCAAGTGTGCATGGATTAGCTTGTCCTTCACAATATTAGGAAATTCATAGATAATTACGATGCATGCATTTTTCTAATCAACATGATGTGGCATTGTAAGATTTGGTACAAAAGTTGTGTTCTTATCCTTTTTTTGAGTTCATTGGTGAATATAGCTTATATTATACCCTACCAAAGCCCATGATAATATGTTCACTTGAAATTCAATTGCACATCAATTTAACATCTGTCAAAAAATACATAGGCCCGAGTCTAAAAAATCAGATAAACCATCAATCAAGCAAGAGCCATAATTGGGTTAAGAAATCCCAAGTCATGTGTCAACAATGTTGAATCAATAGCTAATAGTATTCTCTTCTACATGATGTGTCTACTGTATAAGGTGGATGCTTTCTTCAATCTCACATTTCTGGACCAGTGGTAGGTATTCACCCTGCACCTGGTACCATAATTCAGGGTGCACCTGTTCTAAGTGCAGTACCCCTACAATTGATGCACTCTACCCACTGATAAATTTGTTGATCTTCGAACGTCCATTGTGCAAATATTTATCATCTTTCAGTTTCCATAAAAGCCCTCCCATACTCCTTTGTGGTAAATGGTTTTTCACTTAGCCAATAGATTTATAGATCCTTTATTCTAATTTTTGCATAGTAACAAACAAGTATGCACGAAACAGCATACAAAATACCCCCGAATCAGGTTTTATATTATTAATTCCTTACAAAACTTATGTTGTCCATACTTGATCTGAAATGGAACCTGAAATCATCAAAATTCAGTTGATTGAGTCAATGAGACTAAAAAGAGCCTAAGGGATGCTTTTAATCTCACTTAGATAGAATTGGAAATGCAGAGATGCAGAGTTAGATGTGGAACAGGGAAAACAGGTGCACTGGTGCTTAGAAATGATTAAGACATCCTAAGGCCATGTTGTTTGAAGAACAAGTCCTTAGTGATGGTTTTAACTGAGAAAGAAATTGTGCTCGAGATGGTGGCAAAGAGCATCTCAATGTATTGGTGCTAAGTAGATTCTACAATTGGAATCATAACTAAATGTGAAATAAAATAACATATATTTTGGAAAAGGTGTGCCCAATAAGAATAGCCCAGTAGTTATTAAAATCAGTACTCTCCCTTGGTATAATATAACCAAGATGGAAAATATGTTGAGACCAAGAAGGCAGTTAACCAAAGCAAGCCACATCATTGAAGAGATCTACAACAAGTGTAGCTATAGAAACCATCCTCATGCTTGGGAATTCAGGAAGATTTGAATCACCATGAACAACATATCAATATTTGATTATTGGGTAGCTTTTCTAATACAACGAGGTCTAAATAAATGACAAAAAATAGTCTAATAGATGAAGAGGAAATTACAAGGGACTGGAGAAGAATATCATAAAGAGTAGATGTACGAAAGGTCAAAGTTAAGGATTTGACATTAGCAAGAGAAGCTTTCAAAGGTATGACACTGCACTGAAAGATATTAGAGGATGAACAAAAGGTCCAAGTTAAGCAGTCGATGCTAAGAAGAGGATATTTCTAAGGTAAGAATGCACACCTAAAGGTCTTAAATGTTATGAAGGGTGATCAGAAGCTTGTTCCATCTTGACACAAGAGATAATGATACCAACTTAGAACAACTGGAACCAAAGGTGCACCATGACAAGAGCAAGTTGTAGTTCTTTATCCTTATAATATTTCTTCTTTGCTCCAAGTCTTGCACAGAGATAACACATCTGCATTCACACCATTATTTACAGGAATACAAACCTTTATGTAATAAGAAATACATTCTTCACATCAAAATTGGCACTATTTCATTATCAACTAACACAAGCTCATTATGAACAATACATGATCAACTATGTTCAAGGAAAATCAATGGATTACAAGAGATATATAATGACTCATAATAGTCACAAGAAAACTAACATAATTCCTTATGAGTCTATAACAGTGCTAAAATGACCTTATGAGTCTATAGCAGTGCTCAAATGACCTTAGTACCTTTCAAAGGCAATATCAAAGTTTTAAAGACTATAATGTGTATCATGGTTTGGACAGTTATGTGAAATGTTGCTTCAGGTTACAGGGTATAGTTTCTCTCATCATGATATGTCACAGTGATAACTTGAAGATGCTGGGTCTGAACTGAAAAATATAGTTTCCATTCAATTCACTAACCAAACATGATTTATACATATCCTTACCATCGAGATCAACAACTGGTTTAATGGCTACACTTTCATTATCCTCAATGGAATCTAATATTTCATCCAACTCATGCCTCCACTCACTTTACATTGTTGGAAATTCACTTCCATCAACTACCATCAATGATGAAGGTTGGAATATAGAGATAGAATGCTCTGGAAGAGAGTCGTGAAGTACTTCATCCACAACTTGAAATTCTGGATAATTTTGATCCTCTTTCCATGGTTTAAGCCACCAAGAATATTGAGTGTTATTGATGGGTTTCACGCCAAGACTTGATAAAATGCCTTGTGCATCATTCAATCCTTTTTTTAGAGCTTCTATAATTTTATCATCAGTAGATATTGTATCATATTGTGACAACACAATAGGGTTATACTTCATGTTTTGATGCAATTTATTCCATATGTTTTCTTGCTTCTTATGTGATTTATTAAAATGAAGTCCTTAGGGACTTGCTTCTTCTTCAACAACCCTATTAAGAGTTCAAATAGTGTGAAGTAAATCAGTGAAATCGTAGGACCTTTCTACTCCAACCATGACACCAACTTTGCTAAAGAATTTTTCACATACATATGAACCAGTTAGGTGCAATACACATGACAATTGTGGGTAGTAATCCCAAAACAATTTCATCAATAAAACTACAAAATGGCAAGAAATTTTCACACCAAGATATGCCTCTTTGCTGATAAAATTAAAGCTACCATCTCACTTATATTTTTTTTAGTTGTACCAATATCCAAAGTTTCAAGTTTCCTCTTGATGCCTATAGTTGATGAAGAAACTTTCCATTTTTTCTCTTCATTTGGGTTAAATGAATGCCCTTTAATGTTAAAAAACTTAAATGGATATTCAACAACATCATCTTTCACCATTTCATGATGAACAATAGAAAATGTAGAATCCCTCAGACATCTAACTATACCAATGACACGATTCCCTTCACCAGTTACAATATCAATATCCAAATCATCCCCTAGATCCATCCGTAATTCCATCAATATGTATCATATTAGTACAATAAAATTATTTGAATCTAAAAAAAAAATTATAAAAATTATAAAATAAACAATACTATTAGTTGCACTTGAAAGAACACGAGTGATTTATTAGTATCTAACAACCTTCTTAAAATATTTTAAATGAAATGCAAGAGTATGTTTCAAAACAAACTTTGTCAAAATGGATAGAACATGTGGCTTACATGCAATAGAAATAAGGAGAATGTGAGTTCAAGAATATCTAAATGAGAAATGAAATCAATTACTAAATTTATCTTACATGTGGCCAATGACTAAGCGCTGAAAATGAAAATAGAAAACCTATTGTCAGACAGTTCATAAACTCTAGAAAGAACATTGATTTCCCGTCTACTGCAAGAAGTAAAAGAGACTGGGTTGGCCCTTGAGTTTGCACTTAAATTCATATGGTCTAGTGTTAGATATATCTATACCAGCCATGAAAAGGGCAAGGGATATGTCTTTACCAGCCATGAGATTCCTTAAATATGAATAGACCACATAACGCATGCAACATATAAATTTGAAAATAAATTGTTTAAATATGAAAAGGTTGATATTCTGATTTCAATTTTGCTACATGTTATTCCAGGTGAATCAAATTGGAAAAGTGATCGAATCCATCCAAGCAACTCTTAATTCTTAAGATGTTGGTTGGGGTATTATGGTTAGCCATCGAAGTGTAGAGACTGAGGACAATTTCATTACAGATTTGGTTGTGGTTTAGCCAGTGGAAATGCATAAGAACGAAACATCATGTTTTGACCGCCATATTCTTTTTTTAAAAAAAATTTGAAGATATATTTTCAGTTAGTTTACAATCATATAACTAAAAGCTATGGGAAGTCTCATGTTTGATATGTTTATGCTCTTGATCTTTGGATCTTGTCCGTACAGATAAAAACAGGATAACCTTGCTGCAGTGAGCGACTTGCTAAATATAATCATGTACAGTGTCATTCATGAATATCGACATGTTATTTTTTTTGTGGTCATCAATAAACTCACCTCTCTTTGTTTTGATTGCAGCTCCTACGTATTGAAGAAGAGCTTGACAATGTGTGTTATGCTGGAAACAATGTTGTTCGATGGGGAAGTTTATCTGATAGTGTTGGTCATCAAATGGGACTTCACGAAGAGCAACAATCAGGGGACAAGAAGTCCCTCCTCTTTAATGGGAGAGGTTCTCTTATTCAGAAACGAACCTATTTACACATATACAAAACATGATTTTCTTGTGGAACTTGGATATTTACGAAAGTGTTTTCTATAAGGATCATCAATTACAAAAGGACTGAGGAATGAGAAAAGAGAACGAGCAGAAAGGCAACACTCAGAATTATAGATGACAGAGTAATTCTTTATGCATGCGAAGGTACAGTGAATTGAAACAAGATCATTTGTATCATACTAATAAGATGAAATTTGAAAGACACAAAGTTCTATCAATAACATCTGCAAGAATACAAAGCTTCTTAATATAATATAGACAAATGATCTTAACAAGATTAAATGAAAAGCTTAGGGATAAAAGAGATCAGATAGATAAAGAATGAAAAGCCCTTATGTATTGATTTCTTTATGATTTATTTACACTTTCAGAAAATAAGCCAAGTTCTTCCTTCTCAAAATGGCAAGGAGAGGCTATTATATAGTTACAATTCAGTTACACGTAGTAACTACTTCTTTTAACTAAAGATTAGTTAAGGATTGCCAATCGCAATACCTCAACTTATTACAATAAATCCAAGAAAAAGAATCGGAAGAGAAGAGAGGAATAAGGAGAAGAAGACAGGTGCTTATGACTGGGAGGGACCCATTGACTTCAAAATCCGCTGCCTGAATCTCTTCAATGACTCGGCTATGTCTTTGCCACGTGTATATTGGTCAATTCGCTCGAATCAGGGTTGAAATGAGCTCCGCATGAAAGCACTGTATCTGCACATTACACAGAGATTGGGAAACCACCAGCGAAAGCCAAACCGCTATCATGAATCATCTGCGCCATTGGCATAGGGTTTGCGTCTGTCATCCTCGACCAAAAATCACTAAAGTCAAGATGGCGAACTTCACTATCCCCGATATCGGGAACGACAGACTCTAGTGGTGAGATTTGTTCTTGCCCCTGAAATTTGATCTTCATGTTGGTAGTAATTCGGAGGGCGAAGTGCAAGCTAGACTTTGGGAAGGAATTGCCGAGGAAAATGGATACAGCGTGTAGGAATTTAGATTGCAAAGGTTTGAGCAAAAGATACAGAAAGCAGTGTGTAAAACGCATAGGGGGTATCGCGCGTGTAATAACAGGGGAAAGAGGGGGAGAACAAACGGGAAGAGAAATAGAGAGTATAAGTAAAAGGGAGAGGAGGAGGGAAAGATGGAGGAAGAAGAGAATGAGTGGCGAGAAAAGAGGTGTAAAAAAAAGCCAAGGTAAATGAAGAAAAATCGTAAAAAAAACAAAAAAAAAGATAAAAAGAAAGGGGAGAGTAAGGCGACAAATATGAAGAAGAAAGACGAACTAAAAGGGATACGACTCGATGGTAGGACGATGAGCGGGCTTAAAGGAGGTGTGGAGGCAAGAATGACGGTGGGGAAGACTAAAAGCAAGTTGTCTCAGGAACAGAAAAACTGAACGGAAAAAGGTCCACATAATAGCACTTTGGGAAAAGGAAATCGAATCTAACAGCCCATCGGGAGTGTACCTTCGATTCACCTATCCACTACAAGTCAAGCACGCGAGATGTAAGAAATCAGAGGTAGACGAAAGAGTCCTACTGGACGACGGAGGCGCACCGAAATAAAGAACTAAGCGAGAGAAGAATAAAGGACGGGGATCGAGGGGGAAAAAGGGGAGACAGATAGAAAAAGCGGGAAAAAGTAGGCGGGGTAAGAAGAATAGTGACCTGCAGGCGTGGTCCCAATCACTGCTCTAGGGAGAGGGATAGAAGAAGAGGAAAAAGAAACAACAATTGAAAAGCAAGGTATTCGGTAGATGCGGGAAAAATTAGCACGATGGCACTTTGTCATTTGGGACATGTGGGAAGCGAAACTTGCGAAGTACGGGTCTAGCAGCCAAAGTCGGACGAAAATGGAACATTGGTCCGGGTGAACTTGGGACATATGGGACAAAAAGACGCGAAGTACGCGGCTCGGCCGATTTGGGCGAAAATGGAACAATTAGTCCGGGCGAACTTGGGACATTTGGGACAAAAAGTTCTGACGGGCCCGAAAAGAACAGACTTCGGGTGAACAGGCCGATTGGGGAACAGCCCGACCAATTGAACTTGGGACACGCGGGACAAAAATGTCTGACAGGCCCGAAAAACACACAAAATGACCCAAAAACGCATATTTCTCAATTTCTTTGGCATTTCACATTATTAGCACAGCAGAAAAGACACTTAAACTCAAAATTTTAAATTTTCACTTTCTTAAGAGCAGGGGAATTTTGAGTGGACAACAGCTGGCTCCTTCTGGGGATGACTTGGCATAAATTCGAGGAATGAGACAAGGTAAGAACTTAGACAAACTCAGGGAAGTAGACCAGTACGTTATCCATTGGGCCACGGAGTCATCGAATCAAACCAATACAGAGGAAAACACACCAAAAAAAAGGGAAAAGAAAAAACAAAACGTTGTATAAATATACAAAGGACTCCCTAATCACCTATGACTTGAACAATTTCAGGTACTGCCCACTATAAGGAAGTGGGAGAGAAGAACCATCCATATAATCAGGTAAAAATAATTCTTACCAGCAAAGTGCCTGATCTTGAAAGGTCTGAGCCAAAGGGAATCAAACTTGCCATGGCTGCCACGAGGTTCATAGCCTTTTATCCCACAACAAAACAGTGTCTCCAACTTGGAAATCTCTGAACTTGGCTTTCTTATCAAACAGGACCTTAACTTTTTTGTTGATGAGCAGATATCTTATCAGCAACTTCCAATCTATCCTCATTCAATTTGTGAAGGTACATTATTCTCTTATCCAAAGCATCATTGAAACTGGTATCTTCAATGGCCTTCATTAGATGCAAGGCTGGCAGCTCCACTGTTACTGGCAATTGAGCTTCTACCACTTGAAAAGGAGACATTCCAATGGCTCTCTTAGGTGTGATCCTGTCTGCCCAAAGAGCATCATAGAGTTTCTTGTGCCAGTTTCGTTGAGACTCATTGACTAATTTCCTTATTATGGTCACCCAGATTTTTATTAGTGGATTCTGCTTGTCCATTTCCCTGAGGATAGTAATCTGAAGAGTGAGCCAGAGAGATGCCATATGCATAACAAAAATCCATCATCTCAGTTGAAAGAAAAATTCAAAGCATTATCTGTCACAATCTTGTTTGGTACACCATACCTTACCACGATGTTTTCTTTGATGAAACTGCACACCACTTCAGAAGTAGTACTCTTTACTGGAATGGCTTCTACCCATTTGTGAAATAATCTGTAGCAGTTAATACATGAGTATGACCAGCACTAGAAGAGGGATTAAGTGTTCCAATGAAGTCCAAACCCACTGTTGAAAAGGTTCTTCAATTACAACTGGCTAAGAGGCAAAGAGGCCAATTTGGGTCTACCCACGAAAGTCTGACAAGCCTTCACATTTATCAGCCCACTTGGATGCATCTCTGAATAAGGTAGGCCAGTAATATCCTCCACGAAGTATCTTATGAGCAGTGACGGTTGATGAGTAGTGCCCTCCGCATGCTTGATCATGAAAAGCTGAGAGTAACTTTTTCTGTTGTTCCTTGTCCACACATTTCAAAAACCTTCCATCTAACCCACATTTGAACAAGGCGTTTTCCCACAACACATATTGCACTGACCTTAGTTTAACAGTCCTCTTTTCTTTGGTAGTCAAATGAGAGGGGCATTCTCCATAGGTGAGAAAATGGGTGATATCAGCACACCATTCGTCAACTGAGCTAAGAAACAGAACCGTGGTAAGACCAACTTTATCTTCCAGTAACTCATGTTTAGCTCCTTCAGCGATGAGTTCACAAAGGCCTTTTCCATGGACAAGCTTGGTCGGTTTGATGTCAATATCATATTCCTGAACCTTAACCACCCAGTTCCCTCTCTTGGATCCAAATTCCTGCTGTGTAAGAATTGACTTAATAGTTGTATCTGGTACCAACACCATGGAGTGAGAGTTAAGAATGTAAAAACAAAACTGCTTAACAGCTTTAACCACTGCAAAAGCATGTTTTTCCATCATGGTATATTTTAACTCATGATCTTTCAGAATATAGCTCATAAATGCAATTGGGAGTTCGTGCTCATTAGAATCTTCCTGAGTCAAAACCGCAGCCAAGGTGTTATCTATGACGTAGCAATAGATAATAAAATCTTTGCTAAAATCTGGACATGCTAAAATAGGAGTTTTAGCATGGCTCTTTTAATATCTTCAAAGGCTTCTTTCCCTTTAAAGAACCAACCAACTTTGGTTTTTGCCTTTCATCATTTGGGAAGATATTCTAAAGGTAGCTCTGCAAATCAGGGATGAACCTTCTCCAAAAGTTAATCTTACCAAAGAAAAGAGTGCCGCCCTTTTTTTGTTGGGAGATGATTTGTTTTTTTGCTAAATAACTTGAACTTACTTGGTATGCTCAGGCTCATTTTTAATACCATCTTAGAACGAAGTGCCCTAAGATTTCCCATCTGTGACACAAAAAGATGGATTTTTTAGATTGCAAAGAGATCCATGTTCTCTACATCTTAGCAAGAACGTCTCCAGTGCCTGAAAATGACCTGCGCTTGTTTAGAATACATAGTCAAGTCAGCAGGTATACAAAAATACACTGCCCTTTCAAACTTCCAAAGGCCATTCCCATCCGTCTCTAAAGTGGCACCAACATTAATAGCCCAAAAGGCATTCCCTTTTGTAAGCAATGGTGACTCCAATGGTAGTGAAAGCTGTTTTGGTGTTGATCTGTAGTAACTAACTTCTACCACCGGAAAAAAAATGATATATCCTGAGAATCCAGCAGCTAGACAACATTTCAATCCTGTTACTGCTTGTAAGCCCTGATCCATCATAGGTAAAAGGATAATTATCTTTCAAGGAAGCTGATTTTCAGATTCCTGAAGTCAACACAGATCGAATCTTTGCATTTTTTCTTTCTAACAGTACAATATTGGCAACCATGTTTGAATGATGGATAGGAAAAATGGAATTTTGACGGGGGGGGGGCACTTTCAACAACTTCCTTCTGTTTTCTTGAAAAATGGATGTCAGCTATTTTGGGATTGTATTGGCCTTGCTTTTGTTTAAAAGGCTTAATTCTAGGTTTGAGAGAAAAAATGCTGCATCTCTTTTGGTTGGAAGCTTTTTAAATCTTCATAAGAGTAGGCAAAGAACATCCTTTAACTCCTTTAACAACAAACAGAATCAATTTCTTCTCCTCTCATCTTCTGTGCAACATTTCCAAGTGTTCACAACTTAAGGTCAGTAGAACTCCAATATTAATTTTGTCATATTCAGCTGATTGTTTGAGTCAGTAGAGCTCTAGACCGTACATACCTGTCGTGTTTATCAAACAGTTTTCCTCTAAACTTACCACTCCTTTAGGGAATCTTGTTTCCCTTGATTTTTGATAGCTCCATCCTGATCCTTGCTTCTCCTTTGATGGCTGCTTTGTCAAAGGGCACACCTTCACGAGGTAGGTTATCACTTCTTTCAAAGTAAAATAGCTTTCAAAATTTATCCTTTGAGTTCCTAAAAAGAAAGCAAATGTTGATCATTAATTGAAACTTGCCAGTTATTTGTATTACAGGTACACATAGGTCGATGATCATCTGAAATGGGTGAACTTATCTTGGGAAAAGTCAGGAGAGGTTAAAAATAATGTAGTGACCCAGAGACTGCTAATGAACCACCCTGGTTATTCTTGTCCTAGGTATTGCTTCAATGGAGAAAGCATCAAGAAATTCCATGTAATCCCACCCTGATTCCTTTAATGTTTCAAAAACCTTCCATTTTTCACCTGGAAGAGGTTTTTCTAACGTCTTTACAATCAATTCCTTCCCGCTCCCCACGAGCTATGAAGATTCTTCACACAACCTTGTTCTTCTCACAGCTGTAGTCCAAGATGAGAGCTTCATACTCTACTGTATTATTGGTAGTTTCAAATTGTAACTTGAATGAGAACGGATGAGGCTTCCTTCAGGTACACCAGTATGACTCCAGCTCCAACCAGCTAAGGACCACTTTCCATCAACGCCTAAAATCCAAACACCATTAGGATCTTAGTGACCACTTTGGGGAGTTTGGATTTCCTTCAGGAGACATAATCATGTAGTTGCATGGCCCCATATCTTCTAGAGTATTTGTGCTTTAGGATCATCCCTTTTTTGGTACAATATACTCAGATTGCTTCTCAGGCAACAAATCTTCTTTGTCCCATTAACAAATACGAGTGCAATGTGACCAATCCATTTGAATTTCTCCACCCACATCCTACAGAAGTTTCTATCTGCTTAGCAACATCCCGTATGAAGGAGGAATATCTGCTACTAAGATGTAGCCAAAAGCTTTCCTTCTCAGGCAAAGCAGGGCAAAAGCCACTTGTGCATACTTTAATTCTTTTTCTTTCCGACAAGGGCACTTCCTTACTCATCCATAGAATAACAAGATCCATAAGTACTGTGAGAGTTCAACCTAAGGCATGAGCTACTTTAGCAGGCCAATCACATTATCTGTGATCCTGATCTATGACGCAATTGCTAGCCTAACGGCCAGCTTATAAGAAGTGTCACATACAAATGGTTTTGATTTTTTCATGAGGTGAGGTGCAAGCGGCTATCAGATTAGGTTTTGGTTGCAGAAGGAGTGGGTAAAATGCCTTTTAGAGGTAGTTTTTTTTAGAATGGGAATTGACAAAGTGAATCAATTTTAAGAGCAAAAGCCTTGGATGGTTTGATAAGACTCAGCCTCTGAGATTTGAACCTTATTCCTTTTTTAGGTGTCAATAATATCAAAAGAACCATAAGTGGATGGGCTAATCTCATTTTGAAATCTACGTTTAGTCAATTTTACGGTGAAAAAGAAGTAACTTTAGTAGCAGAATTGACAGGACTCACCTTTGGTGGTCATGATGAAACGGGGATAGAGATCCCTTTTTTTGGCAATTATGGGTATAGTTTGTCGCTGTTCTTTAGATTTTCTTGGTGGGCTGCATCACTTTCTAAAACACTTTCCCACTACAACCAAACCTCCCTCTGATTTGGTCTGCTCTCGAGTCATGACACGTATGTTCGCTAATCATGTCTGCTTATATTTCATCCAAATCAGCGCCATCATCAATGCCCTCAGTGGTGGAAGAAATTAACTTGAGATCCCTCAATGTTCATCTACTTCAATCATCACCCTCTTCAACAAATCCTTGCAATCTTATTAACCCTCTTTCATCTTCAGTTCCTCAACTTCACAGGTTCCTCAACTCACAGGTTGCAATTGACGGAACTTTAATAGGAGGTCCTTCAAAGCGCTACCCCTTGTTTGAGCAGCAGGCAAACAATTTCTGGGTTGAAAATTCCTCCCTCCTTGGAACGTCGCATAGGAGCAGCTGAGCAATGTGGTTTCTTAATGGCAATGAATCATTCGCAAGTTTTTGTACCGAGGGATCCATATTAGGTCCAGGCTGGAAGAGGCGAAGAAGCGATTTAGAATTTAGAAGGCTCTCTCCCTCACTGTCCCTGACATGATTAAAATCATCTTTCGACACACTAACAGCAAGATTTGATCCTCAACCAATGTTGCGAGAGTAAGCCCTTCTAGTGCAATAACTAACTTCAAGAATTGAGCATTTATGAAAAAAACATTTTTTGAATTTGATCTTAAAAAAAACCAAAAAAGGTCGAGTAGTGGTGGAATTTTGTGAATCAAAACCTGTTGAATCGGGCGACAATTCTCTCATTGGTTTCTTGTGAATCTTTCTATTTGAGAGATTTTAAACTACAAGGCCCATGCACGTCTGCTGCTGGTTTGAACCGGTTTTCAAACCTAGTCTCATTGTATCCCAGCGGGTTAAACAACACGGCCAGAAGGTGATAGAACCAATCAGCAAACATTATCTTATCTTGTAATCGCAATCAACAAAAAGCTTACGTATAAATATTTCATTCCTCAATTTCTTTGGCATTTCACAGTTATTAGGTCACAGGCACAGAAAAGACACTTAAACTCAAAATTTTAAATTTTCACTTTCTATGAGTCCAGGGGAATTTTGAGTGGACAACAGCTGCTCCTTCTGGGGATGACTTGCATAAATTCGAGAATGAGAACAAGGTAGAACTTAACCAAACCAGGGAAGTAGACCAGTACTTGATCCATTGGGCCAGGCGGAGTCATCGAATCAAACCAATACAGAGGAAAACACACCAAAAAAAGGAAACGAAAAAACAAAACTTGTATACATATACAAAGGACTTCCCTAAATCACTATGACTTGAACAATTTCAGTACTCTCCCACTATAAAGTAAGTGGAGAAGAACATCCTTATAATCAAGGTAAAAATAATTCTTTACCAGCAAAGTGCCCTCTGATCTTGAAAGGTTCTTGAGCCAAATGGAATCAAACTTGCCATGGCTTCCAGAGGTTCTATAGGAACCTTTTATCCCACAACAACCTTGTCCTCCAACTATGGAAATCTCGAACTTGGCTTTCTATCAAACAGGACCTTACTTTTTGTTGATGAGCCATATCTTATCAGCAATTCCAATTATCCTCATTCAATTTGTGAAGGTACATGATTCTCTTATCCAAGCCATTGAAACTGGTATCGCTTCAATGGCCTTCATTAGATGCAAGGCTGGCAGCTCCCACGGTTACTGGCAATTGAGCTTCTACCACTTGAAAGGAGACATTCCAATGGCTCTCTTAGGTGTGATCCTGTCTGCCCAAAGAGCATCATAGAGTTTCTTGTGCCAGTTTCGTTGAGACTCATTGACTACTTTCCTTATTATGGTCACCAGATTTTTATTAGTGGATTCTGCTTGTCCATTTCCCTGAGGATTAGTAATCTGAAGAGTGAGCCAGAGAGATGCCATATGCATAACACAATCCCATCATCTCAGTTGAAGAAAAATTCAAAGCATTATCTGTCACAATCTTGTTTGGTACACCATACCTTACCACGATGTTTTCTTTGATGAAACTGCACACCACTTCAGAAGTAGTACTCTTTTACTGGAATGGCTTCTACCCATTTTGTGAATAATCTGTAGCAGTTAATACATGAGTATGACCAGCACTAGAAGAGGGGATTAAGTGTTCCAATGAAGTCCAACCCCACTGTTGAAAAGGTTCTTCAATTACAACTGGCTTAAGAGGCAAAGAGGCCAATTTGGGTCTACCCACGAAGTCTGACAAGCCTCACATTATCAGCCCACTTGGATGCATCTCTGAATAAGTAGGCCAGTAATATCCTCCACGAAGTATCTTATGAGCAGTGACGGTTGATGAGTAGTG
Organism: Taxus chinensis; assembly: GCA_019776745.2. Classification (NCBI taxonomy): domain Eukaryota; kingdom Viridiplantae; phylum Streptophyta; class Pinopsida; order Cupressales; family Taxaceae; genus Taxus; species Taxus chinensis. The sequence goes on from CM034146.1 coordinate 657,896,671, forward strand.
CCCTCCGCATGCTTGATCATGAAAAGCTGAGAGTAACTTTTTCTGTTGTTCCTTGTCCACACATTTCAAAAACCTTCCATCTAACCCACATTTGAACAAGGCGTTTTCCACAACACATATTGCACTGACCTTAGTTTAACCAGTCCTCTTTTCTTTGGTAGTCAAATGAGAGGGGCATTCTCCATAGGTAGAAAATGGGTGATATCAGCACACCATTCGTCAACTGAGCTAAGAAACAGAACCGTGGTAAGACCAACTTTATCTTCCAGTAACTCATGTTTAGCTCCTTCAGCGATGAGTTCACAAAGGCCTTTTCCATGGACAAAGCTTGGTCGGTTTTTGATGTCAATATCATATTCCTGAACCTTAACCACCCAGTTCCCTCTCTTGGATCCAAATTCTGCTGTGTAAGAATTGACTTAATAGTTGTATCTCTGTTACCAACACCATGGAGTGAGAGTTAAGAATGTAAAAACAAACTGCTTAACAGCTTTAACCACTGCAAAAGCATGTTTTTCCATCATGGTATATTTTAACTCATGATCTTTCAGAATATAGCTCATAATGCAATTGGGAGTTCGTGCTCATAGAATCTTCCTGAGTCAAAACCGCAGCCAAGGTGTTATCTATGACGTAGCAATAGATAATAAAATCTTTGCTAAAATCTGGACATGCTAAAATAGGAGTTTTAGCAATGGCTCTTTTAATATCTTCAAAGGCTTCTTTCCCTTTAGAAGACCAACCAAACGTTTGTTTGCCTTTCATCATTTGGGAGATATTCAAAGTTAGCTCTGCAAAATCAGGGATGAACCTTCTCCAAAAGTTAATCTTACCAAAGAAAGAGTGCACGCCCTTTTTGTTGGTTGGGAGAGGAATTTGCTAAATAACTTGAACTTGCTCAGGATCAATTTTAATACCATCTTTAGAGACGATGTGCCCTAATAATTTCCCATCTGTGACACAAAAGATGGATTTTTTAGGATTCAAAGAGATCCCATGTTCTCTACATCTTAGCAGAACTGTCTCCCAGGTGCTGAAAATGATCTGCGCTTGTTTTAGAATACATAGTCAGTCATCAAGGTATACAAATAATACACTTCCCTTTCAAACTTCCAAAGGCCAGATCCATAGCTCTCTGAAAAGTGGCACCAACATTAATGAGCCCAAAAGGCATTCTTTTGTAAGCAAAGGTACTCCAAGGGGTAGTGAAAGCTGTTTTGTGTTGATCTGTAGTACTAACTTCTACCTGATTATATCCTGAGAATCCATCAAGCATAGACAACATTTCGATCCTGTTTACTGCTTGTAAGACCTGATCCATCATAGGTAAAGGATAATTAATCTTTCAAGGAAGCCTGATTCAGATTCCTGAAGTCAACACAGATACGACTCTTGCCATTTTTTCTTTCTAACAGGTACAATATTGGCAATCCATGTTGAATGATGGATAGGAAAAATGATTTTGGCTTTCAACAAACTTCTGTATTTCTTGAAAAATGGTGTCAGCTATTTTGGGATTGATTTGCCTCTGCTTTTGTTTAAAAGGCTTAATTCTAGGTTTGAGAGGAATAAAATGCTGCATCTCTTTTGGTTGGAAAGCTTTTAAATCTTCATAAGAGTAGGCAAGAAACATCCTATAAACTCTTTAAACAGATCAATTTCTTTCTTCCTCTCATCTGCTGTGCAACATTTTCCAATGTTCACGAACTTAGGGTCAGTAGAAACTCCCAATATTAATTTTGTCATATTCAGCTGATTGTTGAGGTCCAGTAGGAAAGCTCTAGACTTTACATACCTGTCGTGTTTATCAAACAGTTCCTCTAAACTTACCAATCCTTTAGGGATCTTGTTTCCCTTGAGTTTGATACATCCATCCTGATCCGTTTCTTCTCCTTGAGTGGCTGCTTTGTCAAAGGGCACACCTTCACGAGGTAGGTTATCACTTCCTTCAAAGTATAGCTGTCAAAATTATCCTTGAGTTCTAAGAAAGAAAAGCAAATGTTGATCATTATGAAAACTTGCCAGTTATTTGTATTATCAGGTACACTAGGTCGATGGATCATCTGAATGGTGAACTTATCTTGGGAAAAGTCAGGATGAGGTATAAGTAGTGACCCAGAGACTGCTAATGAATCAGCCCTGGTATTCTTGTCCCTAGGTATTGCTTCAATGGAGAAAGCATCAAGAAATTCAATGGAATCCCAAACCTGATTCCTATAATGTTTCAACCTTCCATTTTTCACCTGGAAGAGGTTTCTAACTTGCTTTACAATCAATTCCGCATCCCCACGAGCTAGAAGATTCTTCACACCTTGTTCTTTTGCCACCTGTAGTCCAAGAATGAGAGCTTCATACTCTACTGTATTATTGGTATTTTCAAATTGTAACTTGAATGAGAAAGGATGAAGGCTTCCTTCAGGTGACACCAGTATGACACCAGCTCCAGAACCAGCTAAGGAACAACTTCCATCAAACTCTAAAATCCAAACACCATTAGGATCTTTAGGTGACACTTTGGGGAGTTGGATTTCTTCAGGAGACATAATCATGTAGTTGCCATGCCCCATATCTTCATAGAGTATTTGTGCTTTAGGATCATCCATTTTTTGTACAATATACTCAGATTGCTTCTCAGGCAACAAATTCTTCATTTGCCCATTAACAAATACGAGTGCATGTGACCAATCCATTTGAATTTCTCCACCCACATCCTTACAGAAGTTTCTGCTTAGCAACATCCCGTATGAAGGAGGAATATCTGCTACTAAGATGGTAGCCAAAACTTTCTTCTCAGGCAAAGCAGCAAAAGCCACTTGTGCATCTTTAATTCTTCCGACCAAGGGCACTTCCTTACTCTCCATAGAATAACAAGATCCATAAGTACGTGTGAGAGTCAAGCCTAAGGCATGAGCTACTTTAGCAGGCATCACATTATCTGATGCTCCTGAGTCTATGACGCAATTGCTGAGCCTACGGCCAGCTATAAGAAGTGTCACATAAAATGGTTTGATTTTTTCATTGGGTGAGGTGACAGCGGCTATCAGATTAGGTTGTGGTGCAGAAGGAGTGGGTAAAAGGCCTTTAGAGGTAGTTTTAGAATGGGAATTGACAAAGTGAATCATTTTAGCAAAAGCCTTGGGATGGGTTTGATAATACTCAGCCTCTGAGATTTGAACCTTAGTCTTTTTTAGGTGGTCAATAATATCAAAAGACCCATAAGTGGATGGGCTATCATCATTTGAAATCTTACGTTTATCAATTTTAGGTGAAAAAGAAGTAACTTTAGTAGCAGAATTGACAGGACTCACCTTTGGTGCAGATGAAACGGGGATAGGAGATCCTCTTTTTGCAATTATGGGGATAGTTGTCGGCTGTTCTTTAGATTTCTTGGTGGGCTGCATCACTTTCTCCCTCTGATTTGTCTGCTCTCGAGTCATGACAACGTATGATTCGCTATTCATGTCTGCTACTATTTCATCATAATCATCCTCATCATCAATGCCCTCAGTGGTGAAGAAATTAACTTGAGATCCCTCAATTTCATCTACTTCATCATCAACCTCTTCAACAAATTCCTTGCAATCTTCATTAACCTCTTCATCTTCAGGTTCCTCAACTTCACAGGTTCCTCAACTTCACAGGTTGCATTGACGGGAACTTTAATAGGAGGTCCTTCAAGCGCTAGCCTTGTTTGAGCAGCAGGCAAACAATTTCTGGGTTGAAAATTCCTCCTTGGAACGTCTGCATAGGGAGCATGCTGAGCCAATTGTTTCTTAATGGCAATGAGATCATTCGCAAGTTTTTGTACCGAGGGATCAATATTAGGTCCAGGGCTGGAAGAGGAGGAAGAAGCAGATTTAGATTTAGAAGGCTCTCTCCTCAACTTCCCTGACATGATTAAATCATCTTCGACACTAACAGCAAGAGTTTGATCCTCAACCAATGTTGCGAGAGTAGCCCTTCTCAGTGCATAACTAACTTCAAGCAATTGAGCATTTAGGAAAAAAACATTTTTGAATTTGATCTACAGGTCGAGTATTTGGTGGAATTTTGTTAATCAACCTGTTGAATCGGGCGACAAATTCTCTCATGGGTTCTTGTGAATCTTTCTTTATTTGAGAGATTTAAACTAGCAAGGCATGCACGTCTTCTGCTGGTTTGAACCGGTTTTCAAACCTAGTTCTCATTGTATCCCAGCTGGTGATAACACCGGCCAGAAGGTGATAGAACCAATCAGCAACATTATCTTGTAAAGTCTCAACAAAAAGTCTTACGGAGACATCTTCATGTTCAACTCCCAGAACTCCGCATGCAACTATGAAGGCTGCGATGTGTTCATCAGGATGCACTTTACCATCACCTTTGAATTTAGGGGAGTTCTTCCGGTTACCTCTGGGTAACTCGTGCAAAGGCTGAGGAAGGGCAAGGGGCCCGACACGATGACCCCAGGGTAGTGGTACCGCCATTCTTGGAAAAATGGCTTGAAGAGGAACTGCAACACCAGCAAGAATCAAAGCTCGAAGATTAGGACTGACTAACTCTGAAGGAATACCACCCGTAGGGATTCTATCTTGGATAGGTGGAGTACTTTTTGAATGAGTCTTTCTATTTCTTGTTGAAGGGAAAGGAAAACACTGCTGCTCCAAAAGCTGAAACTGAGAATCTTCAATACCAAGGGCCCTTCTCCCTCGAGTAAAATGCGGAGTCGCCAGATCAAAGGATGATCAATAATTACAAAACTGGAATATGATATCCCCAGCGGAGTCGCCAAAAAACTGTTGGTCGTCAAATAGGACTTCATGAAGAGAAACAGTCAGGGGACAAGAAGTCCCTCCTCTTTAATGGGAGAGGTTCCCTTATTTAGAAATGAACCTATTTACACATATACAAAACATGATTTTCTTGTGGAACTTGGATATTTACGAAAGTGTTTTCTATAAGGATCATCAATTACAAAAGGACTGAGGAATGAGAAAACGAGAACGAGCAGAAAGGCAACACTCAGAATTATAGATGACAGAGTAATTCTTTATGCATGCGAAGGTACAATGAATTGAAATAAGATCATTTGTACCATACTAATAAGATGAAATTTGAAAGACACAAAGTTCTATCAATAACATCTGCAAGAATACAAAGCTTCTTAATATAATATAGACAAATGATCTTAACAAGATTAAATGAAAAGCTTAGGGATAAAAGAGATCAGATAGACGAAGAATGAAAAGCCCTTCTGTATTGATTTCTTTATGATTTATTTACACTTTCAGAAAATAAGCCAAGTTCTTCCTTCTCAAAATGGCGAGGAGAGGCCATTATATAGTTTACAATTCAGTTACGCTCGGTAACTACTTCTTTTGACTAAAGATTAGTTAAGGATTGCCAATCACAATACCTCAACTTATTACAATAAATCCAGGAAAAAGAATCGGAAGAGAAGAGAGGAATAAGGAGAAGAAGACAAGTGCTTATGACTGGGAGGGACCCACTGACTTCAAAATCTACTGCCTGAATCTCTTCAATGCCTCGGCTATGTCTCTGCCACGTGTATATTGGTCAATTCGCTCGAATCAGGGTTGAAATGAGCTCCGCATGAAAGCACTGTATCTGCACATTGCACAGAGATTGGGAAACCACCAGCGAAAGCCAAACCGCTGTCATGAATCATCTGTGCCATTGGCGTAGGGTTTGCGTCTGTCATCCTCGACCAAAAATCACTAAAGTCAAGATGGCGAACTTCACTGTCCCCGATATCGGGAATGACAGACTCTAGTGGTGAGATTTGTTCTTGCCCTTGAAATTTGATCTTCATGTTGGTAGTAATTCGGAGGGCGAAGCTGCAAGCTAGACTTGGGAAGGAATTGCAGAGGAAAATGGATACGCGCGTAGGAATTTAGATTGCAAAGGTTCGAGCAAAAGATAGCAGGAAAGCAGTGTGTAAAACGCATAGGGGGTTCACTCGTTATATAGCCGTTTAGGAGAGAGAAAGGTGATGAATGTGCATTTAATTCATACTAATTTGAAAAGAAAGGTATTTGGGTAGAGCGGGAAAAATTAGCACGAATGGCACTTGGTTCATTTGGGACATGTGGGACGCGAAAGCGCGAAGTACGCGGCTTGGCCGAATCGGGTGAAGCAGGGAAAAGACGCACAAATGCTCTTGGAACACGCGGGACAAAAGTACGCGAAGTACGCGGCTCGGCCGAATCAGACGAAAATGGAACAACTGGTCCAGGCGAACTTGGGACATTTGGGACAAAAAGACGCGAAGTACGTGGCTCGGCCGATTCGGGTGAAAATGGAACAATTGGTCTGGGCGAACTTGGGACATTTGGGACAAAAAGTTCCAACGGGCCTGAAAAGAACAAACTTCGGGTGAACCGGCCGATCGGGGAACAGAGGGACCAATTGAACTTGGGACACGCGGGACAAAAATGTCCGACAGGCCCGAAAAACACACAAAATGACCAAAAAAGCAGATTTCTCAATTTCTTTGGCATTTCACATTATCAGCACAGCAAAAAAGACACTTAAACTCAAAATTTTAAATTTTCACTTTCCTAAGAGCAGGGGAATTTTGATGTGGACAACAGATAACAGTTTTCAAAATATTTATGAAAACAATTAAATATTAGATTTGTGCCAAGAGGCCCAGCTTACAGATCCAGGTGGATACTTGGAACATGATGCTCAATGACACTGCACCCGGGTTAAGCATTAGAAAAAAAGGGATTCACACCATCAGTCTGTTAAATTCTTCCTGGCACATTCCAGAACTGAGTGAAGATGCATCTGTACTAGTATATAACCAGATTTTACTGTGTGTTTTATGGCTTAAGAGAGCATCTTCGTTTATTCTATTAGTAAGTTTTGTAAACTATACATATAAAGGACCCTTGCAAAAAAATAAATAGAACATGAGGGCTTTGACTGGAACTGAACCTTGGAAACTTTGTGTGAGATTCAATATTTCCAATAGGCTCCCAAGGGTCAAGAGAGATGAAAATGACTTCATTTGGTTGACTCCATCATTTTGGTACTTATATTATGGGTTATAACTGGTTATTTATGATGAAAGCACTTAGAGAATAGTTTTGGTCAAGTTATGCACACTTGGCATCTATCAAACATTTTGTTTATATTGTGGATGTTCTCTTTTAAACGACATGTTATTTGTGAGTCATAAGTCATTATGTGTAAGTATCAAAATCAAAACTAAGTGTTTGGAAATTCAGCATTGCTTCATTACTATTTCATATATGTATGATAAGTTGGTAACCCTAATTAATACTAATAATGTACAATAAACAAGCTTTAGCAATGTTGGCATCTACACAGTGCAGTCTATTAGAAATTTAGCAGTCTATTAATTTTTTATTTATATTAATTTGTGACATAGGTGACTGCAAGTGAGACCGGTTCACAGCTATAACATCATGTGCGTGAACCCTGTATTTTAGCCTGCTGACATTAGCGATTTGCACTGGGATCGCCCTCGCCTTCCACTCCATGTGTGTGGGCCTTCAGTTAAACTATAATAGGTAGGACTTCTCTGCTAGGTTATTAGGTTCCTAAAAAGAGTAATTGCCATTGAAATGTATAGATAGAACCTTTCAATGTTTAGCGTATCCCAATAGATCAAAAAATGTTTACTGTTCGGCATTCACATTGCACTGTACACACGCGATTCCTGGTACATCCGTATCAACGCATGGGAAATCTTGAAGCAATGAGTAAAGTTTTAGTTTTTAATTATTTCCTTCATTCTTGTAACTAACCTGGGGTGGGAGAATCGTTGAGAACACAGGTTACTGATGATTGTATAACTTCTCTGAGAAAGCCAACTCAAGGGGACAAGTAAGGTCAATTTAAAGTTAGGAAGGAGGGACTGTTACGTGGATTAGTGTTGTGTGTATTTTGGAGAAGTTTCTTGCATTCATGATTGTTGTTGTCATGTGTGTGTATGGTAGACTGTGTTTAATCTATTAATACCAAACTGATATAGACCAGCTGATTCCTTCAAAATGCAACTGCAGAAAATGAACTCAAAATATGCCCACACAAACAGTTGAGTTGCTCAAGCAAAAAGAACCATTTCAAAATGAACATAACAATCCTAAAAATGGACTTGAATTTATCATTAAAAAATGCATCATTACAATCAACTAATTATTCTAAGCTACTCACACTTAGCTACACTCCCATCTCCTTCCCAACTACTTACCACCCTTATTTCTAACTCCTACTCACCCCTAAATACATTGCAACACTCTATTCTAAATATAGAAACTATATACCAACTAAATAAAACTATTCTTAAGGAAAATATATCATTGTGGAGGAATTGACACGTGCTCATATAATTTAGGAGCTTTTGGGTCTGCACCATGTCCCACTAATAGTGCTCTACACCATGGAAAGTGGGTGTTTGAAATGGATTTTTTATTTTTTTATAATGTTACACAGTCAAGGATGCACAGTCAAGTATTGTGGCACAATCAAGGATGTAGGACAAGAGTGAGTTTGAAGGAATTTTATGATTAAGGAGGTGTGTAACCAAGTTTAACTCGTGTATGCAATTCTATAGGTAGCTCATAAACTTGTTAACCGTTGCCTCTTGTTGCCATGAATTATACAACCTCTTAAGTAAATGGATACCCTGTCAAAAGAGACACCAACAAACTTTTGAAGCTCTTGCATGAAGGATTTGATGTGTGTATCATTAAGATAGTACAATTTTGAAGGATGGGTTTAGTTATCTATACCTTAGAAAACTTTTTTTCTAATAATCTACAGTGTTACAGAGCACAAGTTTTGGGTGTTGGAAACCTTGAGAGCTAAGAAACTCTTAACTAGGAGGCATGGTAGTTGCATTTGAGAGGAAATACGAATTTTGATGATACCTCAGATCTCACTTGTAAAGAAAATGTGTAAAGAACCTGAAACTAGATCTTGCGTCAAAATTATATGCCTTAAATTGATCATCAAGGAGAGTTATAGTCAAAATAGGCTTCTCGGGTTGTACTATAGCTTACAGTTAAGGTATAACTAGGGCATAAAATTTGGAGACTCAAACAGTTGAACTTTTCCTTGAATTTCTCAAGATAACATGCTATTAGACCATAGAAGTGTATTATGAAAGAATTGGGTCAAACCAAGGGTTAGTAATTGTTGTTTTCATTACAATCTTGGAGTGGAGCATTATGCTCAGGGTAAGGCCTAATTTTGAAGAGGCATTTACAAAGGATCTATGTTTTTCCTCTTTGAAATTTTACATACACCTAGAACCATGTAATGGGTATTCTAAAAGGTATAACTTGTGTTATGAAACCTCATGAAGAAGAATATTTGCTTGATATAAGGTTGTCCCAGGGCTAGAAAGGGGCTTAAGAGCATAAAGAGCAAAAGTGAGACGAAGAGAGCAAATCAAAGAGTTGAGTTCCAAGTTTTTGCATGCACCATAGGTATGTTGAGAGGATTATAATGAAGTATTTAACTCTTTCTAGGTATCTACAGAGGTTCTCAACCATGAATGTACCAGATACATATTCTTAAGAGCATTGAAGGGTAGTTTGGGACAAGTTGGTAAAGTTTAAGGTTTGAATTCCTTTTAGTGCACTTGTTGGTGGATCTAACTTAGTTTGAAGTGGTTAAGCAGGGTGGATAGGTGGAGGAGATACAAGGAACTTGAAAAACAAGAAGTTGCTTGATGTTGCCAAGAGCTAGTGAAGGGAGACCAAGAGCAATTTAAGGAAAGGTAAGTGCTTATGGAAACTTCATGAAAGTAGATGACTTTAGAACATGAAAGGACATGCTATGGGAATGATAGGAAATGGTATGCTGATGATGGTGTCATTCATGGTGATAATTAAACATTCAAGAGACATCTCAAGCATGTTTCAAGGACTAAGAACTTCAACATGGACCTGGTCAATGCACTCACAGATTTTCAACACTAAGTAACCACTTAGAAACTCATCTCTTGTCTTGACAGACCTGGTTCTGATGATCTTATCACAACTGCAAGAATCCAACATCTTTGTACCATGACACTTTGAGATCACTTTCAATTCATGAACAAGGATCATTTTACACCCTTGGTGTAATCTTTCTCAGGCATCTGTGACTGATGAATTGATAAAGAACACAAGATTTTCAAGTTTGTTAAGTTGAAGATGAACACCTACACATATGACCATGTTATAACACCCTTTTGAAGACCACAAACCTTATGGGTGATCAACCAAAGTAACATCATGAATTCACTTTTCATAGGGAATGTTATCACATTTTAAAGTCTCATGTGAATCTTTAGATATGGCTCCAACATAGATTTTGAGTGAGACAAACTGATGGGTTTGACAACCAAACTAGACTTGCTAAGCTAACCTCAAGACCTAACCATGAAATCCTAAGATTCTCAATGATAGAAATTTTTTGACCATATTACTAACTTAAATCAACATGAAAAAAACATCATTACCATATTTTCTTCATACTCAGTTTAAGAGCACATTTGAATTTTTCATAGATTGATATGAGATAGTGATTGCATAATATCACAAGCATACCTCATTACTACTTGAAATATCTTGCACATACTTCAATGAGCCCAAGACACTTGAGTGACATCGTGACCTTAGTATCCTTCATTCTTGCACTAAAGAGATTGAACTCCAAATAATGTTCGCTTAAGCTTCACTTTATCTTTCACAAAGCTTTGATTGTATGCTTTCTTCTTCATAAGATCGGATATGATTTGATGAATTAATGATCATAATAACTTCCTTACGAAGACTTAGACTTGTTTTTTGATCCCTTAAGAGCATTTACTATACCTTCAACACCTTATACAACACATAGTAATTCTCATCTGATTAGTATACAACTTGACACTTGCTTCTTGAACTATCAATATGACCATGGACCATTTCTTCTTCACCACATCTGTACAATCATGACAAGTACTTAGACACTCTTCATGGCTAGGATAAAAAATTAAGACTCATACATGCCTAGTTGCAGACTTTAACATACCTTTTAATGTTCACTTGTTTGAATACTAGAGTAGATATCATTAGAGACTACTATGCCACAGTAGATCAGAACTAGATGGACTAATTGAGAACAAACCTAAAAAACTATTCAAATACATGGTCTCAGGAAACTTTTTCACAACCTTTCAACTCTCTTGATTACTTCTCATAACCTTTATATAGGCTAGGCATGCACATAGACCTTATGAGGGGCTAAAAAAACACACCTTTTAACCATTCACACATTTGCAACATTGTGAAGAATTTCATCAACACCTAGTGATGGTAATAAACCTTCAATTCTTGTTAGATCACTAAAAAAACTCTCGAAGAAGAAAAAAACTAATTTTGAATGAACGAACGGTTTATATACAAAGCATGAATGCATGAAGTGATGTGTGTGTATGGTAGACTATGTGTGTACAAAGGTGTGTGTGTAATCACATGAAAGACTGCATTGTTCAATTGTGAGTGAATACAAAAGGAGCTCTCTGTATTTCTACTATGATCTATCTCTTCTTTTGTGTATTAGTTGAGTAGAGACTATACTATTTCGTGTACAGTGAATGCCCAGGTAAAGATATAGCAAGAATCATAATAGAATTCGAACTGCAGAGGATTTTTAGGCTTGTTCAAGGAATATTGAAGTCATAGAAGGCATTTGGGAAGTGAGGATAAGATTATAAAGCTTTAGGATTCAAATCAAAAAGAAAAACAATAAAAAAACCACACATTTCACCTTGTCTGCCAACACAGTCGAGCTACCTTGTAACTAGGGTTTAGAAAAGGAAAAATCCTCTAACACACATTTTAACCATCTAAACATTTTGAAAATTGAAACGTATCTCTACCTAGTGGTCGCAAACCATTTGCAAAAAGAATCAGAGCATTTCATTTCCTGTGGAGAGAGAACTTTGTGACAGTCGGGTGTCACAGTCGTGTAGGGAGAGAAAACACGGTTTTGCTTGTAATTAAATTCATTGCTGAATTTGGGAAGCCAATGATCATTAATACAGCTCGAGGGCATTGACGAGGTGAGTTAGGAGATCCTTATTTGGTTTGTAAGGGTGTGAAGAACAATACAAGCTCTACATAAATCCATTTCAGGCTTAGACTGATTTAGTGAGGACTGTGGTTGAACAACATACACAACAATGGCGATTTCTTACACTAAATATCCAACAAGATAAAATATTTTAGTTATTATTAGTGATTACTACATAAATTTTGAGGATTTGAAAAGAACCTCATAAGATCGATGTAACAGGTCAAGAGCAAAGGTAGAAAGATGCGGCCATTTCTACAATGAATCTAGGGCATTTTCTGTCCAAGTTGGTATGTCTTTGCCACCACTTGCAAGCTTCAAATGCCCAGTGCTCGGTTCCAACAAATGATTGAAATGGGTGCCTAGATCACACCCAGATCTAGAGGATTAGATGTCTTCAAACACATGAGAAACCTGCTCTTCCTCTCCTCCCAGCTCTCGTCTCTATATACGACCCCAATACCTAATTCGAAATGCTAAAATATTAAACCCTTTCATCCCCATTTACATACCGGTATATTGGTTTTTTTGACATTTTTAATACCCCAATATGAATGGACATGATAAGATATCACTTAGGTAATGAACCCCCCGTGGTTGCATTTACGTGAAAATACTTAAAAGATAGTTAGAAACCTAGGTCTAGTGCCAAAAAGTGCTCCATAGAAAACATTAGCTTCAGACAATGATAAAAGATCTAATGTTTTCTTGATCTCTCTAGATCCCTATGAATGTTAATAATATCGCTATAATCTACCTTCTTTACCCCAATCAAACTACAAAGCTTGTGTAATTTATAAATAAGTGAATTCAAATGAGGACCTTATTGGCACACAAACCTACATCCAACAATTGAAATGGAAACAAGAGTGATAAAGGGGGGCAAGTGCACTTGAATAGGAAAAGTAAAGGAAACACGTAAAAGTATCCAAATGTTTCTGACATATAGCTTGAGACACATAGAAGAAAGCGAGTAAAGTCTGTGAGAGAAAAAGAGAGTTAAGGGAGTGAGAAGGATAAAAGGGACCATTAAAAGTTGACAAACATGTCAGTAATGCCTAATTCAACCAATAATCTAAATATACACAAAAATCATACTCATAACAAGTACTTAAAAACATTTTTTGGTGTCCTCATGCATCCAACCTTATATTTTCTATATACAAATGTAACTTATCTTTCCAAATACCGAAGAACCTAATACATCCTATTGCATACATAAGATATTTTTCCAAATTCTACATGAGATTACTCCACACACTAGTATCATACATCAATCAAAGGGTGCATAAATTATACCTTCTTCCAAATTTTAACTAGTACCTCTTCACTCCAAACACTATGCCCACTTATTATAACTTAGCAAATTGTAATACAAACAAAACTCGTCACCTTGAAAGACATTCTACACCGGGGGTGTGATGTAATAGTGTGAGTGTGTTCGCTTTTATTTTGTAGCTTAAATTTGACACTCATTTATTTGTGACATGGTAATTTCACTATGAAATTAGGGGTCTATTTGACCATCAATTAAAAGTTTTCTTGCTTGGAAAAGTCAATTGACAAATCATAATATCTTAACCATAAATTGGAGTTAAGAGCCTCTTTTTCTCCAAATATATTTTTCAAACTTAGCACAACCGATACAACTAAATTAAGACAGTTCGCACCTAAATTTTTAAATATTTGATAGAAAAATACAATAGAATTATTAATCAACGTAATAAATACAAATTTCAAAATAAAAACTTTAAAATCAATAACTCTACATAATTTAACCGATAGGCTTTATATGTTGGAATCCATTTCCAACAAATGCTCGGACAAACTCTCATGCTAATAAACCGCAAAAAAATATCAAAAAAAATTTGTCTCATATCACAAAACCAGTTCTGTTTTCTAAAAAAAACCTCTACTGAAAACCATTTGACTGGAAACTAATTAAATTAGTTAAATAAATTAATTAAATTGAAGGGGAGAGATGAACCATCCTCGCCCATACAAGTGAGAAACGTGATTTATAGTGGGTTAATGTGAGAGGGATTGATCACCTAGTAATTCGTTGGTCCACACCCTATTATTTGTTTATAGTGTGTTAATGAAATAGTCAATGGAAACGGATGTGTAAAGTGTGGTGTAAAGATATATTCATTTGCCATGTCTGACCATGGTTAGGTGAGTGGATAGAATTACGGAATACCAAGCGTACATCTAAAGATTTCCTTTTTCTATTATTCTTGTTCAGCATAGACGGACATTATAATGTTTAAGTTGTTGGTTGGGTAGTTGACGGTAGTTTGTACTATTTGTATTCTGATTATATTATAGTTAAGGTGTCTACATCCTATGTGAATTCCACCATCCACTTGGTGTTTAACTTTTATTTGATGGACCCTATAAACTTTTATTTGATGAGTTGAAATTAAAGTTTCCATTTGGGAATTTTGTATGCGTGGCAAGGGTTTTGTAGGTTTGGTTTGTTGTCTAAGCTTGTTAGATTTTTTGATTACTAATGTTGTGTGTTGAGGGACTGATTTTACCTTTGTGTTGAGCTGGGATTATTTCAACGTAGTTATTTCAGAATGGAAATGGTCTTAGTATAATTATTCGTATCAAAAAAAGATATAATGTGTTTTAATTTAAAAAATTAAAAAATTGTCAAATGGCTCTTGAATTATTCGTGTGATGTATCATTTTTAATGAGTCCACAGGGATCAAGTCTTGCTGAGTGTAAGGCCTAGAGACACCCGATACAGAGAGTCAAACGGTTGAGGCCAAGATCATGCCCTGGGTGATTTTGACGGTGTAGATGTCTCTTACTCGTAGTTGCTTAGCTGAAGGTGATCACGGGTTTAGATTCTTCGCTTACTTTGCATTGTTGAATCTATATGTTAACTCCGGAACCTAGACAAAGATGCCATTAAACTATGTAATCCAGTGTCCAATTGCTACACCCTTAGAGGTGCTTAATCAAATTTTTTTTTTTCGAAAAAAAGATATCTACATAATTAAAATAGATGATTTATTTTAAATTTAAAAAATGTTATTACTAAATACAGAAATACATATCAAATCAAAATAAATTGTAGAATTCCAAAATTAGAAGGATTAGCTGCACAAAATTCTGAGGAATCTTTAATTGAAATTCACAACTCCCTTCCACTCATTGTCACAGAACCTCTTTTTGAGGGTTGGACTCAGTCAAAAAGAAAGGAGAAAAATTCAAGACGAAGGTCATTTCTTCATGATAAATTTGTTGTTTTACTTAGCATTTGTATTGCTTTTTGAAGTGAGTTCACCTCCTTCTCAAGAACTTTATTTAACATTTTAAGGTGTGATTATTTCCATCTATCTTTTTTTTTTTGGTATAATTAACATTATACTTTTTTTTTTGGTGTAACTATTTCCATCCATTTTTTTTTTTACAATCAACAGTATACTTTTTAATTTTTATTAATAAAAATATATTTTACCATCATGAAAAATTCATTTTCATCTTTTCAAACACCCCTTTTTAATTTTTAGTAAGTTGTTGACATATATTCTGTGAGTGAGCGGTCTCGTAGATTGCGGTGTATGATGTTCACCAATGTATTCATTATCCCCAACATCATGTTCTAGAGTTAGATAAAATATTAAATGAATTCTTTGATTATGTGGCGTTTTAATCTTTATCGTACATTTGAGTTGTTTACCCATAGACCACTCGAAATTCATTGTTGTTCAATAATGAATATAGATGGTAGTAGAAAATAGATAATTATGGACCATGTAAAGTTATACTAATGACTATATTAATGGCACATGTGACACAAAAAGGAACTTTGTCATAGTCAATTATTTAGCCCCATTGGTACTCATCCATTGCAAAAAGAAATATTTCAAAAAGCAGCTAGCTAAAATCATAGCGTACATAAATTCTTGCTTACTTTTGTAGACACCATGATATATTCCCCCAAGATAATGCCCATGACTTAAATGTATTCTTCATTCCAAATGAAACACAAACAAATGAATTCATATCAGAATATAATTTTAAGTTTTTTTTGTCTTTGAAAGAAAACCTCCACTATTTTAAAGAAGATGCTATAGTTCAGAATATATTTTTTTAGATTTCTTGTAAGGTTTGATTTTAAGATTTTTTTTTTAAAATCTTTAGTTCAGAGGCTTTCATGATCACACTCGGCTTGGAGCCCTCCCCCATAGATCATGGTCAGCCAGGGGGTTTCAGAGGGTTCGTATTGTTCATCCTTCTTCCAGACACCGACATTCGAGACTCTCCATAGTTTCAGAAACAAGACACAAGCATATCGCCAGCTACTTCCAGCCCGCCTCAGATGTTAGGTGATAGGGTCAGAGATGGGGCTCCGCCCCCTACTCTTCAACCCGTCCATCTGCACTCATGTGGCCACTGTGGTCCTTGCTTCTCCTTCTTTTATCTCTCTTCTCTCCTCTCTTGTTGTTCGGATGACACTTTCGGGTCTCCCTATTAGTTCATTTGGCATTGTATTATATAGTCCCATTGACCATTGGACATTAAAAAAAAAATCTTATCTTATGTTATCTATTTATTGGTTGGCAAGAGTACTTGGTATATGTTAGGTTGTTGACAATAATAAAAACACAACAAATATTTTTTTAAAGATATTTAGGTGCATAAATAAATCTACATCATTAAAAATATAATGTTTCTAATAATTCTTTAATATAAATGTTGTGATATCTATGATTCTTTAATATATTTTTTAAAAATAATTCTTTAATATAAAGATTGTGATATCTACATGGTGGAAGTCTAAGATTAAGTTGATGGACATGTGTATATATAAGTTAAATATATTCTTTTTAATATCATCTTTATAACATCAATATATATTTTCAAAGAAATTATGCTTAAATAATAAATGTGAATTGTTTTCTAAATAAATTATATAATAAATATTGTATCAAATAATTATTAAAAAAAATTCCTTCAAATTTAAAGAAATTGTATAATACAATTTTTAAAAAATAATAAAAATAATATATAATATCTAATAAAAACAAAGATTAATTCTTTATTGATAATTTTTTTACTATCTAAATTTCATTTTTTTATATTTATATAATATAAATATTGTTATTTTGAAAAAATTCTTACATATTATTAATGGAAAAATAATACCAATAACATTAAATTTGGATGTTAAACTTAATTTAATAAAATTACATGTGGATTTAAAATCCTTGAAATAATATGTAAAAGAGAAATGGGTTTAATTTTTTTTAATGGATGGGGTATGGAAGAGAAATACCATTGAACATTTTTCCTTCTGAGGGATAGTAAATCCCATTTTTGCTTCTTTTTTTGTAAATATATTATTCGGTAAGTAGTGCCCCTAAAAATTTAGAGCATTTTTTGTTCTGAGGGATGGTAAATCCCGTTTTTACTTTTTCCATTAAAACATCCTTTTGTAAATATATTATTCGATAAGTTTTGCCTGTAATAATTTTGTATAAATGTTTGGTCGTTTGGATGCCCAAAGCAAAGAAAAGGGAAAGGTTTCGAATATAGGACATGAAATTACATTCCCTCAACGAAAGGAAGAAAGATAAAATATTGTGTTCTATTAACTAGCAATCGTATGTGAAATGTACGATGTAAACTCTGAAATATTGAGGGTGATATCTTGTAATGCATACTGCCATCTATTGCATATATGTTTGAGAGAAGAGCATAAGGAACAGTATTTGGAAGATCTGACTCAAATAGTACTATTGCGACTGACATTTTGATGACAAAATTTAGGGCTTCGTCTCTATTTCCAACACGGCCAAGAAGGTCAACCATGCATACATAATGCTCTATTGTAGGCATAATGCAATGCTTGCCGGATATGCAATTCATGGATATAGCCACGATGCCCTCAAATTCTTTGAATTGATGAGGCATTTTGGAACCAACCTAGACAGTGTAAGTTTAGTTTGTATTTTATTTGTATGCAACCATGTAGGTGTAGTGGATGAAGGATGCAAATACTTCAAGTTCAAGAGTGAATTTATCGAACAACTTGTGTGCCTTATGAATGCATCCACATTTTGCATACATATCGATTAGCGCATTTGAAATTGCAACATCTGAAAGAGATACACTCTTGATTATTTTTTAATTGATCTCCATGCCCTGTTCCAAAGCTCCAATTTTTCTAAATGCTAGAAGGATGTTGGAAAAGTTTGCGGGGTTTACATTTTTATCTTCATGTTGCATTTTCTTAAACAACTCCAAGGCTTTTTCATCTAGCCCATTTTGTACATACCTCGTAATCATTGTAGTCCATCACTAACACAATGATCCACTGAAGTCTTGTCATGGTCCAATAATCCCCTTTAAGATAGACTTTTTCTATTAGAACATTGCAATTCTCTCCACAAAGACGCATAAAATTTCTCCAAAGAAATATTAGCTAAAGACTGTATTTTCCCCTTAAAATGGAACACAAAATACACAAACGGAAAATAATCAGTACATATCCCAAAAAAAATCCTATAAGGAAAAAAGAAGAAACTATCATATTTAAGCTACCAAATATAAAATCCCCTTCAATGGGTATTTAGAATTAAGAAAAGAAAGCAAATATACCTACGAGAAAAATGAATATCAGGATTGTTGATAGAGGAAAACTAGATCTAGACAATAACTACATTAAATCAACTTCAAACAAGGCTATTAAATTCAAACTCGTTCTTTACTAAGAGAACAAGATTCAGTTAGTCAGTCTAGAATAAAATGTGCTCAAAACTAAATTAAAATAATCAATTTGCCCGATTTCTAAGTAATTTCAGCTAAACTTAACAATGTGGGTATGACAAATATAAAAATAGAAAAAATAGGGAAGCTACTTACAATACTTCTCCTCTTCTCTGCTGCAACAACAAGCCCAAAGGTAATGACATCAATAACAAATAAAAAGATCCTGGGCAATGTCAAACTCTTGCCTTCACCCATCTTAACAAATTTGGTTCAATTCAACTCAGCTTAGATTAGAACGGAACAAATCAAATAAGAAAAAAAACCGACTTCAGATCTTAAGAAATTTAGGCCAAACCAGAGAAAAAATTGGCAACCAGATGATAAGCCACCTTAAACCCAACCAAATAAATTAATTTGCAAGCAATCAGAGGCTCTTCGAGCTCTCACGTTTGGAT
The DNA here is from genome assembly GCA_019776745.2 of Taxus chinensis. Taxonomy (NCBI): domain Eukaryota; kingdom Viridiplantae; phylum Streptophyta; class Pinopsida; order Cupressales; family Taxaceae; genus Taxus; species Taxus chinensis. The sequence continues at coordinate 657,915,937 of CM034146.1, forward strand.
TGTTCGCCGAGAATGCGGTCTATTTTAAATCATCAACACCGTCTTAAGGGTTTCCACCAGCAATCCCTACAAATCCGTTGCATTCATCCCTTCAATGACATCTCTCCCTGCTCATCTGTAAAAGTTTCAAATCATAAACCCCGACACCTTCCAGTCTCTCGGTCGTTCACAACCTACAAAACATTGGAAACAAATATAAAAAATTCGACAGGGAATTTGGCCTCTATATATATGGGAAACATAGAATTAAGTTTAAGGAAATCTCAGTTGAAAGGTGCAAAAAATAGAGACGGTAAAATCAATCATCACGTTATTGCAGTGTCATTCCTGGCTCCGGGTCACCCAATCCCTCTCCTGGAATTTGCCAAGGATATTTCCTCCTACAACGTCATTGTGAGCTATGTGACCATTGTTGCGAATGTACCTCGTCTGCAACACAAAATGTCAAATGCCATTTCCTCCGGCCTCGATATTCACCTACTGGTATTTCTGGCACTGCTCATAGAAGGCCTCCCAGAGGGACTAGAGAACTTCGATCATGTTCCGGTGGAGCTCTGTGGCGTTCAACACCTACGTCGTGTTTGGAGTGAGTGTGTTGCATTCAGATACCCCCTGAAACACATTGAAAAAGCAAGGGGAGAATTTCGTATGAGATAGACACGACCGAACTATTGGAGCTCTTCATGATGGATGTTTTAGGCCGCTTACTGTCTGGAGTTGATCGTGCATGCACAACAAACCCGAGGTAAGTTTGGGTTTCCACTAAACACACAGAAAAATTCTAAATGCCAACAACGCCTTTCGGCGTAATAATTTCATAATCTGCTTGCATCTCATATTTCACAATCTTATTATCTTGACTTGTCCCTAAAAACAGTAATATAGCTGTCCCTAAAAATCAAGCATGGCTATTAAAGGTAGATATCCAAGCATTGGAATCCAATACTAACCGGAAGGATAGATCTATACCTGTGTGCTAAAGGTATTTTCATTGTTGCTTTTTCTTCAATCGCTGATAAGAACACCATTGCATCCAAGCTCATGATTTTCCAGTCTAAATACTTGGTTATGAAACTTTAGTTCCCCTTCTTTAAGCCCCTCACCGAATCATTCTCCTGCAAACCTGTTTGGATCAGGCTGTCCCATTTACCTCTCCAATTTTGGAGTCGTGATTGTCTTGTTTCTATTGGCAATGCCTTGGGAAATGCCCTTTATATATATTCTCAAACCTCTGATTATACCCATACTACTTATGCCCGGATCTTGGTGGAACTTGACACCGCTAAAAATCTTCCTACAACCATTGATCTCAAAGTGCAAAACAAAACTTGGTCACAACCCTTAGATTATGTAATGTCCCTCTTTTCGAATAGATCTCATTGAAGACCTTTGGCCCATTTTGTCAACCCGACGGCCAAAGGAAAAATATAAGGGTGACTTAAGTCACAATAAGTTATTACAAAGTGCAAAAAAGATATTTATAAAATTAATAAAGCACTTGTATTAATTTATTTGACTTAATAATAAATTTGTAATCTCTAAATAGGTGCATTGGGTCTAATATTATGTTGTATCTTTTCTAGGGAGAGTAGAAAAGAGACCCATGCTATTTTTGTGTCATCCCTAGGCAAAAATGTGACTTGGACAAAGGAGGGAAAGTGGAGTTTAGAAAGGATAAAAATTATTACTCTTCCCAAGAAAAATGCGACCTAGCCTAAAGAGAATTTGGGGCACATGTCTAGGAGAAATCACCTTTTGTGATTGGTTGAGTTGGAGGTCCTTTTGGGCCATTTTTCCCTTTATAAGGGAGAGGTCGACTTGAAGAGGGACATCTTATAATCATTTAATCACTTCTGAATTTGATCTTAAGCCTGGTGCTTTTGTATAAAAGTATTCTAAGAATGAAAACCCTTAGTGTATTGCCTCTAGAGGACGAAAACCCTCTTAGAGATTAGGAGGAATTTCTACACTAGATCTTCCATAGAGCTTACAAAGAATTTCAGTATTTCCAGCAGTAGCTGAGGAGTTTTTTATCACAGCAGTGTCATTGTATTTTCTTTATGTGGAGCAACCCACTATGTGGCTGGTTTTCAATGTCTTGGACACATTTCATGTTTGAATTTCATCATCATCATTTGTACTGATTTTTGGAAGTCCAAATAAATATTTTTCAGGGGTTTTGGGGGGTTTTATAGTGCTATTTTCAATCACTTATATCTGCAGATTCCTAAAGAAAATTACAGCTTAGTTTTGCTTATAAAAACTCAAGTATTTCATTGATCTATCACTGGTAAAAATCAAAACCAGTTTGGGGTAGAAAGAATTCATATTCCATTGAGTTTGTTGGGCTTTAATCATGAAACCAGTCACATTTTCTAGATGAATATTTCAAGTCTGTTCTACATCTTAAATCCGCATATTCCTTTCAGATTTGGCTTTGAAAAATTTGTGTTTCAGCTTGGTGTAAAAAGTTTTTGGGTTCTTTTCTAATTTTTATGGGATCTATGATAAACCCTAGTCGCATTTCTCACAAATAATTCTAGATTGCATTATATTTATTCTCTCTAATCGTATTGCATCTGTATTGGGCATTGGGTTTGTTGAAAATCCAACTTGAGGTGGAAGAGTCCCATTTGGGGATATTCAGATGAAGGCCTACCATTTCGATGTAGAAGGTGTTTTTGTCTAGGTCACATCTCTACTGATTGTGGGATAGCAAAGCGCTAACATGAGAGACACAACTAGTGGAAAGACGCCCTCCTAGAACACCTAGTTTTCGAAGCCAAAGAGGATCTAGACTCAAATGCAGATACTGAAGACGATTCCGATTCTGTCCTAGAAACCCCTCTTTCGAAAATTCCAATTGTTGATAGCAAAAATGCTAAAAAAATCTCATTCAGTTGGTGATAGAAAGGAAAATACAAAATTAACTCTGGATAGCAATAGTCTTGCCCCAGTTGGAATCATGGAGGATAAGGAAAATACGCCTCCTTTAATTAATCCTCCAAATGTGGAGGCTTCAACAGACTAGATAACGGTGCGTAAAAAGAAAAAAATTATCTCCAAGAATACCGTTTCTCCACCTAGTTAGTTTTCCACTGCTATTCAACTGCTCCTTATTGCTTCACTTTTCTTTGTCGGGCAGGGGTTGTTTGGGCATTGTTCATCATTTTTATGCTGATGAGTTGCTGGTTTTAGGTACTATTTTGAGCAAGCTATTTTTTGTTGCTTGGCGTTCACGTTTTATCTTGATTTTGATCATTTTATTGTGCCTTAATTGTTTAAATCTGGTTTTTTGAACCTTCTTGTACAATAGTATAATCCCTTTCTAGAAACTATTTACCATTAATAAAAAAAAATCAAGCATGGCTTGCTATCATTATATTATTTGAAAGAAACATTACCTTAATAAATGCAAGAGTAAAATAAATGATAGAGTATACACATTAAAAAGGAATCACTGAAAGACCACCCATACCATAGTCGGAACACCAATGCAGCAAAAGAAACAGGAAAATAGCTTCAATTAAAGAACAGTGTAATTTGAACAAAAGCATTAAAAAAGACAGGAAAGAAATTGCGTTATGATGAGCTTTTATATCCACCAAGGCCAATATAACGTGATGGACACATTCCCAAAATACACAAACTGTAGTCTCCAGATAAATGAAAACAAAATAGCACCTCCTGCCTCCTACAAGATGTAGACATTAAACACAACAAGGAAAAAAGTTTTAAGAATATTTCTACCAAGTAAATATGTGACAGAATCTTGTTTTATTTTTGTAAATTACTTCAGCAAAACACATAGCACCCAGTGAATTTGTTATGTTTTGATCCTATCTAAAATTTTCAGGAAAATAAAAAACGAATCAATTACTATATTTATTGTCTGTAAGAACTGGGATACAAGAGTGCGTAAAGTCCAAGGCTACTGACCTTGTAGAAATAATCACCCAAGTTTCTTGCTGCAAATATCAGTTCTTGTTTATGTGTGTTACAACATCGGATGAACAGTGAACATATCACAATATAAATCAGTAGAAAATGCACTTGAAATCAAGGAAGTTGAAGAATTGTCTCTTCAAAACAAATTCTAAAAATATTTCTTACCAGATGGAATCACACTGTCATTCATGCCACGAATAACCCGAATCTTAATTATACCCTGATGCATGCTCTGTTCCAGTGCAAGATTACCCCTCTCAACATTCTGATCATTAGTTTGATTCTTATTCGTCATGTAGTTGTTAACCCCTTACCCTGTATAGATCAGTGTTTCCCCATCATCCTCGTCATCTTCATGCCCACCTGAAGAAATGATGATGGTAGCCATAGGTTCACTCCACTCATTAAATTTTGCGTTGATGTAATCAATTCGTGCCATAAGAGGCCCATGCAAGCCAATGGCACACAATTCCATTCTAAAATAGAAAAATCCTATGATACTCCTATCCCTGTTCACACAGATCTCTATCTATCATGATCGTTGCTTCTTTCAGGTCATGCCTCTTGCAGCTACCATTTACAGGCGCTTCCCTGACGGCTTCATCATCCTGCACTAGTTTCCGCCGTAAGAAATCATAAATTATAAGAGCTCTCCTCGCCATTTTCCTGTCCAATGCAGCTGGATTATGTCTGCCTCCCCACTTTGGGGAACAAAATACAGTTGCTTCGTTTCTTCCCATTTGATGACTCAAACTGCCGACCGCTGAGCTCGCTTCTCCTTGTTTGCAATTTCCTAGATTGAACAGTTTGATATTTAACAACAAAAATCAAAACATGCAATTGCCTTGTCCTAAAAACAACAAAACTTCTAAAAGCAGCAAAAACAGCTAAAAACAACTACTCCCAATGAAACTCATTTGAGCAAACATAAAAAGTAAAAGATCATAAATAAGAAACAACTAGGTACTCGTCATTACAATTTGTATTTTGAAAATTAAAAAAAAGTTAGACATGTTTGAATATTCATAAATGTCTTTATATTTATATGAAAATAAAAGAAAATTTGATACTTCATGTGTGTTATAATATTTTTATATTTAATTATTTTGTATTAAAAATATTATATAAATATATATAATAATTTTTTTAATGTATATTTGAGTAGACTTAATAATAAAGAATTTGTGTTTTTGAACTCTTTTGTATGGAAGCTAAACACAAATTCAGATGTGAGGTCCTTTTTGGGGGGCTCTTTCTCCCCTAATAGTAGTGGTTGAGTTGTCTAGATGACTATGAATTTCTGCTGACTTATCCACATTTCATTTTTGGTATAAAATTTAAGTTAGACAGTAGTTTTCATTTCCTAAGGAAACTATGTCTCATTGTAGCTATGTTTTATTTATATTTTTTGGTGTACCATAGAGATTCAAATATTTCAAAAAAAATTTAGTTTTTCTATTTATTATTATTATTATGAATGTCTTCTTTTTTATTTGAAGGTAAAACTTTTTGATGTTGCCAAAAGTAATTGTATCGAGATGTGTTTCGACAATGGTAGTTAGAGTTGTAGTGCCATGAGTTGTTCACCTGTATTTCTTATATTAAATTTGGTGTCCATTCGAATATCACATGGAAATTTATCCTTAAATTTGATATTTATTTGACTTTCACTTAAATATTCTTTTCTTTTTATTAGTGAAGTAAATTGAAAAATAGTAATATCTTGGTCCTGTGGTGATGTTTGGGTCTTTTCTTTACTGAATAGATTTATTTGAGATCGACACAATGGAGTAGCTCAATCAATGTTATTTTTCATAAATTACTAGGAAATTGACAGGGAATGTACATGAATTTACTAATCAATGTCAATCAATTGTTGGTCCATTGGTGAAGTTGTTAGGGTCTCACATAGCCCACCAGGGATCAATTCTTGCCACATGCAAAGGCCCAAGGAGACTTCAAAAGGCATGAGGTCGGGATTGTGCACTGGGCAACTTTGGCAGAATGGATACCCCTCAAACCTTACATCTAAACTAAAGGAGACTAGATTAAATCCAGACCTTCAACTCAAAAAACAATTACTAATCAATACACGGCATGTGAAAAATCTAAGATAAGAACTATAAAATTGATATCTATTAACGTATTTCAAATAAATTTATTTATTATATTAGATTTTTTAAATTATTTAGTATATTTATAATATACTAGCATGGATATCTTAAATATGACTATTTAAAATACATGGAGATATATCAATCTTAAAATGTTTATATTAGATTTTCACATAAACGAAATAGGTACCTCAAAATTAATCTCTTTTAGTGTATGTAAGATATCTATACTAATATAGATAATATGGATTATAAATTTCATATTAAAATATATTTTTCAATGTTTTAAATAGATTTGATTGTAAATTGATAAATAATTAATTTTTTTTATATTTTTTTTTGTTTTTGTTTTATAACTTCTTATAATTTATATGGCTATTTTTTTAATTTAAAAAGTTAATATTTTTCAATTAGGAAAAAGAAAAATAATTTTGTGGAAGGCATATTTACAACGAGCATTCAACTTGTCTGAAAGTAATCCAAGGCAGATATTCATGTCATACTATGGAAGACCACAAGGTGGACAATAGCCTCGATCGCACCTGTTACTTTAGCTAGGTCGTATGTATGCCTTACGACCTTTGCTTCGAAACAATTTAATTAATGACAATGTGTCTTGAAGGATAGTATTTATCAATGAGTTGAAGGATAATATTTATCAGTGAAGTGTAGTTTTCTGTGTTCTGTTCCTCTGCATCGTAGAAGACGCAACTCGTATGGTTTTATGGTGAGGTTTATTGTTTTAGCTATTTCCTTTTCTGCATATTTATTTGACTGTTTGCAAGGTAAATTTGATTCCTATATTTTATTTGCAATTTTTACGTCCTCAATCTTAGCTTTGCAATTTTTTGGTGGCCAATAGTTTTGAATGTTCTATTACATGTGATCAAAGCTGGCAACTGCATAGTTTTTTGGGTTTGTACCGGAAGGTTCTCGGCTTTTCTACTATTCACGATTAGGTGCCCAAACCGTTGCATTATTTACATTACTACTCTCCTGCACAACATCTATCTCAGGCCCAATAAACATGGAAAGTTCCAAGTTGAAGATAAATAGGGAAACTTGTGTTCTGAGGTGCCATTTTTGCTTCATGTTGTTCAAATTGTTCATGTTATAAGTGTGTCTTTTGGCCACTATAGTGTGTTTCACATTTTTGTTAGCACTAAGGAATATGATTTGTGGTTTCTCTCTATAACATCATTGTCAAATAAATATTGTGGCATGTATTGTAGAGCTAGGTTTTGAGCGATGGAATAACACGTCATGGAGGATAGTTATGTACAGAGTTTTACACATTTATTTTATTTTGCAAACTGCGGGAGAAGTTAATAAGCCTATGGTCATATGATGAGGGCGTAGAGTTGAAGGCGGTAGACAACAAACAAATGCGAAAAGACTACATTTCTTTGCTGGAGCTCCATCTAATCTAACATGTTTTATTTATGTCAATTGTTTGACACTTGGTTAATGGACATTTTGTGTTTTGTTAATTCACGAGGAGTTTAGAAAGCCCAACTAAAAGACAACAAATTGTTTTTAATTTATAAATTGTACGAGAAAGCGTGACAAGGAAAAGGTACCTAAATATATTAGTTGAGAGGAAGGTAAAACTCAAATTTACTAGGAATTTGTTATTGGGTGGTGCCAATGTTGGTATAGGTTACAAGTGTGAAAGTGGTTGTTTCTTACCGTTCCCATGGTTGTGCCTAAAATAAGGCCAAGACAATTGAAATTTACATCAACCAAGAGTTTATGTCAATTAAAATTTGACGTCCAACTAATGTGACTAAATTTAACCTTCTTGTAGTATTTTATAGTTGTAATTTGTTTTTACATTAAGGTGAGTTAAAAAATGTCTAGATCAAACAAAAGACAATTTACTCTTTAAAATTTATTAGAAGGGTGAAAGGAAGAAGATCTTTTCCGCTCAAATATGACTTATTTTGTAAATTTTGAGATTTATGTGGCAAATGTATAAACAACAATTTAAGTTTTGCTTTCTCACAATTTAACATTTTTATAGTAGATATCTTTTTACTCAACATATTAAAATGTAGATTAGGTTTTCATCTGTTTTATGTTACTAATGTAATGAGTAAAGTTTGATGAATCTTTTTTTCAAGATTTGAGTAATTGTGGGCTTTCAATTAGGTTGACAATCTCCCTTGGCTTTGTTGATTATATCCCATTCAAATCCATTTGTGTTGGGCATTCTTCGTACTGCACATTACAAACTTTGTTTCAAATATTGCTAAGTTACAAACAGTATAACCTTCAACATATAATTGAAAATCTTATTAATTGATAAGAACATGCATAATAAAATGATGTTGATAGTCAAAACTAAATGGTTGCAAGTTATGGGTTAAAAATTTAAAATGTTGTATAATGCGTTAATAAGACTTATTGGTCGCCACTTCCTCATTATGGTAAGGTGAAATATGGGGTTATTGTAGTTGATCCTTTTTAGTCATTTCTTCATCTAGATTGGTTATTTCATGACTTTATAAGATTATGTTCTTTTCCTTTCACATGCCTTACTATTGCTACATGAGATCCTATAAATATCACTAGACTTGTAAATCCACTACTTTCTCGCGCCTATTTAAGAATGTGTCTTAGAGTGTACACCTACTCCTATAATGATCCTCCTAACCTCGTTGTATGATCTAATGTTATCTCATAATTTTTCATTTTCATGAAAACAATGTAGATTTACTTTATTGTACACCTTCAAGGTTTAAAAATACATTTGGGACTACACTCTTCTAGGATTTTTTTAGTGGCGAATATTTGTAATTTGGTGAATATTCCATTTTTGGAAAATTTGAAAAGGCAATTTTTTTGGAGTACGTCAATGTACTGCTCGCCTAAATTTTTTAGTATAAATTTTTTTAGGGGTCATCTCCGCCTAGCGTTGAAAACTACTCCTATATAAACCTAGGTACTTAGCTTAGTAGTATACTAGTAACTTATTGTGGTACCATCTGAATTACTTGTAAATTACAAGCAGACAAAATGCGGATCAAAGTATCAGACTGGTTGTTGCAGACTTGCAAGAGGAAAGTGTCATTGACACGCGACAAGGAAGATTTTCATTTCCAGACGGACACCAATATAGTGTTGTTGACCCACAACAAGAGAAGGTTTTGACGCACGATAAGAGGGTGGTTGACGCACGACAAGAGAGTTGTTGACGCGTGATAAGAGGGTTGTTGACGCGCTACAAGAGGGTTGCTAACGCACGAAAAGAGGGTTGTTGACGCATGATAAGGGAGGGTTATATGTGGGCAACTAATGAGTGTTGTTGACAAGCGACAAGGGGGTTGCAGACGGTCAAAAAAGTGAAGCATTTTTTTGGTGTCATGTGACAACAAGTTTTGCTATCACACGACAACAAGCCTTATTGTGGCACAACAACAAGGTTTGATGTCGTGAAACAACAAGGCTTGTTGTCGTGTGACAACAAACCTTGTTGTTTCCCAACACCAAAAAAATGTTGAGTGTTCCCCTTAAGAAAATGATAGGCGAAAATTTGACTTTGAAATCCTAGAAAATTCACCTTTTCGACGAAAGTGGTTCGAGGTATATTCTTTGGGGATTTTCCACCTCTAATTTACCAGAGGCTTCTTAAAATAAACCTTGGCTTGGAAACATTAACCAAGAAATGGCCAAGTAATAGCCTAACAAGTTATTCAAATGAGGTGACATTATGTTGTTGAAGGCTAGTGTATCGATCCAAAGCTTGGCCATTTAGAGACAAAGGGAATGTATAGAACATGAGAACATCATCACGACTTATGAGATAACAAGTGTATTTAAACATGCGTAAATGGTTTTGAGGGTCCTCCTTGCCTTTGAATTTTTCAAACTTAGGCATGTCAAAATGTGTAGGATTTTACCTCATAGGAACCATCGAATGGATGGATTCATTATATAATTGATTGTATGTGATTTTGGGAAATCACATACTCTGGTTCTGAAATTCAAGGTTACAAATCTTATCTAGCAAGTCTTGGTTAACACAAGGTACACATTGGAATGTTTGATTTTGACGTAGTTGGGTGGATGGATATGTATAGTGGTTAAGTGTATATGAGGATAAGTGTGGGAAAATGGAGCTAATGTGTATGAAAACAACAAAGGATATTGAATAAGTGTGTTGGAATGAAACTTCAATGGTTGTGTGGTTACTACGGAAGAATATGATGTGTATATTACATAATGTTGGAGGATGTAGGTCCAGTAGAACCAATAGTAGTGTGAAGTTACTTTGTGGTAGATGTAGAGGGGTCGTTTTCTGCATAATAGTTTTCATATTATAAGGATATAACTTGTATTATATATTCTTAAATATTCAGCGAGGGATTCCGGATTGCGGTCTATTGATTCCTCATATTTAGGATTGAAAGGTGGGATTTTGACGAGGTTAGAATCGTCATCATGATGAGAAGAACTATTTGGAGGATTCTCTCTAATATGGGTATCAAAAATGTTGGATTCTCCTACAATCCTACTTTGGTTAGAAGTGCCCTCGTGTCAAATTGAGGAATGATCCATGGTATGGGGTGAACCATATGAGCATTTGCAAGTAACAACAATACAAAGATAAGCTCAAAGTTATGTTAACGTTATTTCAAAATGGCTAAATTGGATAAGCTTAGTTACAGAAGAAAAATATTAGAAATGTTAGTGATAGAAATGTAGGTCGAGAAATGCACTACAATCACAGTTGTGACTATGCTAAATAAACAAAAGAATGGATGGAGAATTAGAAGATATGGTATTGTTTTTGGATTTTTTTGTTTTTTAAGTTTTGTAATTTTTGATAGAATTTTGAGTTACATGTATATCACAAGAAAAACAAACAATAATAACACGACTTGTATAGTCAATAGGGTGTATAATCGCGTAGTAACCCACAAATATAGCATATATAGATGACTAGATTAGGCACACTTGTCATTTCTAGCCAATGGTATGAGTGGGTATCTTAGCGAACGTTGTGTTCGATACACTACTATGTGATTATGGAAAGATGGCTCATATACCAAGTTAAACAAGGTTACTAGGGATTCCTTGATACACCTTTTGATATTCAAGACCCGATATCATGTTTATGGGAAGTATTTTCTAATGGTTTATTTTGGAGGTTCAAATCCCCCCTTTCCTTCACTCTAGCCAATTCAATGGAGCTTAACCATTAATGACAGTTTTGACCCGAAGAGTGTTGTCTGAGGCCTAGGTATTGGTGGAAAATGCATGCCTCACTTCACAAGAGTCACATAAAATTGAGCTCCTAATTAGCCAAAAATGACATATGCTCAACGAATTTATATCCCCTGTCGGTACACAAGGTTTTGTTGAATTGGTGGATATCATGTCTACCTCTCCAGACCATAAAAAAATTAAAAATTGAAGCACTTTGACTATTTCTCATCCCCAGGGTCAACTAAAGGTGTGAGGGAAGAGCATACATAGTCTAGGTAAGGAAGGGGATAAAAACATAAGATAAAAAAGTAAGTGTTCAAGAACAATGTTATTTCTTTTCAAGAAAATTTGGCAAGCAATCATGCAAGCAAGATAGTAGTTTTTGGAGACTTTGATCCTTGACATATGATGTGGTAAGATGGAGAAAATGAGTTAGAGAAAATAGATTGATAAAGATAAATCTACAAAAAGGAAAGATTAACAAGCAAGCATTGATCAATATAAAATAAAACAGATTATAGAAGGCATTACAAATTTCTTGCAATAACTTAATATTATTTACACTAGATCAGATTGTCTCAACAATTTTCCTTAATAGATGTAATAACTTGACAATGTCAAGATGTTCATTTAAATGGTTTCATTGGTCTACAACTAGCAATTGCATGTGCACAATGCAATGTGAATGCTGAACGATATATGTTATTTAATTTAGAGGGTTAGTTATTACTTTTGAAGTTGACGTTGATAAGGGGTGTGATTGATTTTGTAAGTGTAGAAATATAGATGAAGCATTACATTTAAATATTCTATCTCTACATTTCAAAAAATTTACAAATTCGTACATATAATTTACAAATTTTATATCATGAGTGGTGGTGTTTTGTGGACTATTTTATTTGAACTAAACATGAACACATGAAGACTTCCGTACATTGAGGTGCACAAAAAAGGCTATGAGAGCTCTGGATTTGAGGGCTACTTTTCAAAGGTTCACATTGCAGTAATGGATAAATGGTAAGTGATTATGTTTGTTATTATGTATTGGGGTCTTGCCTGGTGTTTCTTAGCCCATTATGATGATAGATTTGCTAGATTTTGTAAGGGCTTGCAATTCTATCTAGTAATCTCTAATATTTGTTTGCCATGCAAAGGCCTTGCCAATTGGTTACAATCCTCCTCTCTTTTTTTTTGGGTCTTTAGGCTTCGTTATTTTAGATCTATTCATTGTTATTGATGGACAAATTTAATTTTCTCTACTTCCATAAAGGGCCAAGTTTGTTTCTAGGATTCGGGTAGAGTCCAACCCAACCTGACAGATTATGTAGGCATCTCCTTCAATTTTTATGCATGTTTTCTCATCTCTTTTCTTTCTTTAGTGCTCAGGAGTAATCTTACAGATTTCTCTACCTTCACTTGACAAGGAATCTCTTCTCTGTGAAGGAAACACCTTGGAACCATCTTAGATCATTCGTTACAACTGTTGTTGTTATTCATCTATTAAGTTATAATTGTGGTTCATTTTTTAGTATTCACAGATAAGTGAATGCCAACTTCTTAAAATTTTCAATTGTCTTAAATGACATTTTGAGCCCTTTTTAATGAAAATCAAGCTTATTGTTATGCATTACAAGGTATTTGATCGTTATAATTTTAGTTATATTTTGTTTAGTTACAAAATTTCTCCGTTGTGAGCACCAATTAGTTAATTTCTTTTATTTCTTGTAGGTCTTTGATATTTTGGGAGGGGATATGTTTGCAGTAACTATATTGTAACTCCCTTCTACTTAATATAATGACAAACACACACATATTAAAGTGTGTCATGCCTTCCTGTATCTCTTCATTTTCTGAAATCTTCTAACATTTTTTTAGTAGTATAGATGCATACATAGATGTCTTTGTTGTCTATGGATGGTTGTAACATAAGGAAATGCCATCTTTTGGTTCCTGGTAGAAAAGAACCAAAAGAGGGTGTTTCCTTGAAAATTGGCACATTGATAGGTGGTGATATACGAGAATGTAAATAGGGATTTATGTACAAAAATACAATGTAGCAATAATTATTTTGCATCGATTTTTATTACTATATATGCATATGTAGATGTTTGTGGTCTATATATTGTTCTACATACTAGTATATAAAAATGCATAGATAAAATTAGTTCACACCTTTCATGGAAAAGAAACCCGCACATCAATCCCCATATTGAGAGAACCAAGAGCACCACATGTTAGTGTTTAGGCTAAAAATAAGTCATTAAAAGAATCTTCCTTCCACTTAAACATCACCAAGAACATTAATGGATTCTTCCAAAACCATGAATAATTATTCAGAAAGGAGCTAGCATAAATTAAAAAGCACTATGCATGAATACATTTGATACCCCTTGAAGGGCACTGCTACTTTGGATTCAAGAAGTGTTCAGTAAAGTAGTAGTGGAGGTGTTATCAAAGTAGAGGGTAGTATTTACGACGGGTTGTTTTGGTTGAGTGATATTAGTCTTGAATCCTCCTTTCTTCTTGCTCCAAGTGTTGATACGTGTGCCCATAACTCCAGAGGACATGTGCATAGGTTTAAGTGTAGCATCTATTGTTGCATTCAAGTATGACCTATTGTTACAGATTTTAAGAATGTGATCCGTAAATATTCAAATGTTGCATTAAAAACAAACTCAAACAAGCTTTATGTTCATTAAACTTGCACATTATATACATAATTCCAAAGCTTGCCATCAAACTGAGTACAACCAGGTTCCAAAGCAAGAAACTAATTTAATTTTTTTATATTTTTTAATTGAGTGTAGAGCAAGTAAGAAACTAATTTACAACTCTATGCACCTCAAACAAGATTCTAAAAGTTATTCTAAAAATTGGACATAACAGTTATCGTTAACAATTTTTTCACACACACATTTATAACCAAATACAACCACAAAATAAGTTCAAAAAGAATTTCTTGAGTAAAACCTCCCATAAAAAACATTTGAAAACCCTTATTGAGGTCCCTTGCGCATTATTGTATAAGTGATTGTTGACATGCTACTTCTAAATAAATTCCACAACCCCTTCACTAAATCATATATAACCACTTCCCTGCAAATATTATCTATTTGTGTGTGAAAATTGCAATCCCCTACTCCAACAAATTCCAAAACAGGAAATATTTGTGATTCTGAACCCAAAAAACGAAACTGAGATAAACTAATCCTTGCAATCTCTTTCCAATAATATAACACCTTGTCATCTTCTTGAGGATATTGTTGAAGACCCCAATTAATTACAAGCTTGGGACGAATCATACTATTATGATGGTCATCACCATCTCTATAGTTACGTTCGTAGACCATCCCTATTAGTAGGACTCCTGACTGACATGCAACCAATTTGTAAATTATGGTATTCTCTGCTATGTCTGGGAAATCTACCAGAGGAGGATTTTTTTTATTTTTGTTTTTATTTTGCAAGTCATAAACCATAAAATTGTCTTCAGGTTCATGCATCCTATTGGGAGAGAGAGTAGAATTATTTCTATTACACGCATTGTTAATTCTTAGCAATATTTTCCCATTTCTACTTTTCCTTTGCTCTCTCTTCAAGAGATTAGAGACTACTTTAAATAAAATGAAACAATACTATAATTAGTGCACTGTATTCTTTTTAAAGCTTTTATTTTTCCAAGCTTTACGCTAGTTTTTATTTTAATTATAAGAATATAAAATAATATTTTCCCATCTCTACTTTAACTTTTACTCTCTCTTCAATACCTGTCCACTTTGAACTGCAACCATAGATAAAGAGCTTTAAATAAAACAAACAATGCTATTATTACCGAATACTAATAATCATCGAAACTTTACTCAAAAAATTTAATTTTAAGCATCTTTAAATTATTCAAAAAACATGCAATTGTTGGCCGACGTCTAGACACCCGTCACATTGCTGCACGAACCACTTTCAAAACTCCTATTGTTAGAAAATTTATTACACCTAACACGACATATATTTTTCGTGGACGAAACATAAACATACGTCAATTCATTTAAAAATGAAAAAAAAGTAAATCGAAAATGTACTGGCACTGCATGAAGTTGGGGGATCCTTTTGAAGATCGTTCAACTCCTTGAGAATATGCTTAGAACCATCGATCACGCACTCTCCTCTCCCTTCTTCGCAGACAATAGCACTGGGGAGATCCACTAAAAATAAACACTCAGATATCCTTTAATAATAAATACTATGAAGGGGAAGGGGAAAGGAAGGCCAAACTAAGATCAATACCATGCCTAACAAATAAAAGACGAAAGGGCATCTCACTTGGTGAAAATGAAGAAACAACGGAAGATGAATATGAAGACGAATAGTGGAGACTTGTTGCAATGATTCAACCCCTCCTACTTTTGCATAGTACATACTCGACACAATTAAAAAACAACAAACCCGCAACATGCAAAAATGGAAAAATAAAATTGTTAGGAAAACAAAAAGTAAAACTGTTAAAAATAACAAAACCATCATTTAGGCCGTCAAATTTGACACAGTACCATGAATGTTCGCAAAGCTCTTTCCCATAGGGGTAATGCCTTTGGCGTAATAAGAGGCATGGCAGGGGTAAATCAGAAAACAATAAGTGTAATCATGTATTGACGTCACTTTAATAATGATCAATTCCATGCAAAGTGATGATTGCTTGAAAAAGATAGTCTCTGCGGGTGATTTGCACCAAGATTGGTCATGTGGGATTGAATAATGGCAACGTAAAAATTACAGCTTTTAAGTGAGCACATGAAGAGGTTTAATACAGAGAGCTTGCATGAGAGATTGCAAAAGTGTTATGGAGAGCTCGTGGTAGAGCTAGTACAGCTCGCAAGAGAGCTTGTGGGAGAGCTAAAAGAGTTTGAGGTAAATGGATCTCATGAGCTTGTGGGAGAGGTAGTTAGAGATCTGATGAGTTAATGCAATAAGAGCTCATGTGGGCTCATGATGGAAGATCTCATGTGAGCTCAAGAGGAGAAGAACTTGTGTGAACTAGTGGGTAGAAGAGATCATGTAATCTTGTGAGGATAATGGGTTAGTCAGGGAAAAGTTCATGAGAGCTTGTGAGGGAAAGAAATCATTATAAGCTCGTGAAAAGAATAGATTATATGCACTATTGAGGAGAAGAGATTACGATGAGAAGGGTTAGCGAATGAAAATATCATGGGAGCTTCTGAGAGAAAGAGCTCGTGTGATCTTGTGATGAGCTCATGATAAATTGTTATAGGGAAGAACTTGTGATAAGCTATTAGGTGAGTTAATAGAGCTTGTGATGAGGAAGAGATCATGATGAGGAATAGATTACGATGAGGTTGTAGGTGAGTTAGTGGAGCTCGTGAGATATCGCAATGGGGAAGAGCCCATGCTTTATTTTTGCACTTATGTATGCAAAATTGGGTTGCTTTCCTAAATTGAGTTGCAAATTCATGGAGAGATAAAGAATAACCTATATTTCTATATAGGTAATTTTATTGTGATTTGCCTGGTCTAGACATGTCGTTTAAACTCCTAACTTCCTTCTAATCAGTTGTTTCATGGAATTTTTATTATGACTATCCTAATTCTCAAGTAAATCGAGAAAAAATATTACTCACATTTATATGTTGACCAAAAAGATAATCCATTGACCTGTGTTAATGGGTAGTGTAGTGTAAGTATTGAATAGGGAAGAGTATTCACGGAGAAGAATTAGGAAATTTGTGCCAATAAAGGATCTTATTTTGGAGATACTTGATAAGGTTATGTGTGGTAGAATTACTTGACCCAAAAAAGAATTGAGACCTATCTATACGTGTGAGAGAAAGAGGTGCTTGATATGATCCATTCTATTTGCAAGAAGAGCGAGCATGACATGGTCCCTGGATTTCAGCGAGCTATGGTGAATCAAGGATTTGGGTTTTAACATCAAAAACGTCAATGCTAAGTGAATTAATGTAATCTAATTTATAGCATTGTCGGTCGGTTGTCAAAAAACATGCTTACATTTTGATTGTTTCAAAGTAACATCTCCAAGAAATATTCTCTTTTTATGGGTGGGATGTGATCGATGTTCAAGTTTAGAGTGTAATAGAGTGGAAGGAAAGATTTATATGCTACATGGAATTTTGTAAAGTTTAGGCTGCAAAATTATTAACACAAAGGGATCTAGCTTCACTATTACAAAATTCAAATAGAATAAATTTGATAATACATTCGAAGCAAGAGAAAAATTATGGGTGATGGAATTATCAAATCTGATTGTACCTATGAAAAGCTTCCATTTATACAGGCATAAACAACAATGAAACAATATTATTTGTGTGGAGTAAATAGACGTGTATTGTGAAGTTACGGTTTGCTTACGAAGGAGGACCTGAATTAGAATGGTTTTCTTCATCGACAAACTCATATAATCTACCAAAATGCTCAAGACATTAAGATTTGTTTAAAGTTCTCATAACATATTATCATAAAAAAAGGTAAAAACATTGATAGAGAAAGGAATTTTTAATATGCAAATGCTAACTGGATAAAAACCTAGATACCGTAAACACTCATAAAATTTATGAGGATGTCAAATTATAAAAAATGAAATAGAAGTTAGTCTTGAAAGGAAAATGTACTAAAACATAAATGACAAATGTTATGCATGTATACATTCGACCTATAGTTTTTTCCTATTTCAGATCCAATGAGACATGTTAGGAAGCATGCAGAAACACTAGGAAATAGTTGGCTTCAAGAATCACTTGCAAGACACCATCGATCCACACATAACCTACAAACACACACAATAATCAAAGTAACTTGAAAAACCAATTGAACATTAGATTTATAAATCAAAGAAGGTAACCCACAACCAAAATAGGTCCCACCATGGTCGCTAAAATGTATGCCTAGATATTGAGCCACCCTTCAAGATGTGTTAGATAAAATTAACTCAAAATCAACTTACTAAATTACAACGAGCTTACGTTGTAATCAATGAATGAGTGAGGGACTTCATGATGTTCTTCCAATGATTGATATAGGTTAGCATCTCCATCATTCAAATCTAAATGTGTAAATCACAACGTAGAAAAACTTTTTAGTTTTTTTGTTGGTTAGGGGATCTGCCTCGGTCAAATCCCTGACCCTTTTAAGGTGATAAAATACATTTCTCAAAGTAAAACGATACTGAATATCATAAAGGAAATAAAAATATGCTAATTCTCATCATACACCTCAATTCAAGCCACCAAGTGGATTCACCCACGGATGCTTGAGATGTAGATGTCATATAGTGTGCTTTATTGTGTAAGACCCATCTAGAAAAACTGTGTTTCTTTACAAAATGGAGAGGAGGGATTCATACATAAGGGATTAGAGAGAAACAAAGGAAAGAGGGGGCATAATGGAGCTATACTCATGAATTATGTGTTGGATTGAAGTTAAAGGGTGTATTTATAGGGTATTGGGGTGTAATTAGTGAATTGGGCTAATTGTTTCTCTTAAGAAAAATGAGAAATTATGCAGGTGAATAGTGCATGAATAGTGACGAATTTTGAAAGTGGGGGAAGATAGGTGGTGAATAGTTAGGCATCTTTGAAAATGGAGGGAAGGTGGGTGATGAATAGTGAGGCATATTTGCAAATGGAGGGAAAGTGGGTAGTGAATAGTAGATGGATAGTGAAACATCTTTAAAAATGGGTAATTAATTGAATTATTTTATTTTGTAATGGGTAACATAAGGGATAGTGAAAGGTTGATGTGGTCAATCATGTGGTAGGGATGGTGTGTATAGCGAGTAGCATTTGATTAGTTTAGCTAGTCATTGATTAATTAGTTATTAATCACTTATGGGATTTTCATGGGATTTGGAGTGGAATGAAAAAATTGATTAATTGATATGATGATAGAATTAGGGTGTCTACACTAAGGTGTGTGAATCTTGTGCAAATATAAAATAGTTTTATAAGTTTTAGAATAGATTTTGAAAAGTTAAATGGTTAAAATTTTGAGCTATGCAAGATCAAAATGGATTGGAAGATCTCTTGATTAATAAAGATCAATGGGTTGTTGTCTAAGAAACAGTACCTTCGGGGTTGAAGCAAGAGGGATGGGAAAAATTCAATAGGAAAACAAAAAGTTTCAACTAATTATGTTTGTCAAATTTAGTATTATTGAATGTTTTGATGAAAAGAAAACAAAAGATCTATGGGATAAGTTAGGAAATTTATACCATGTTAAACATTTCATTAACAAACTATTTTTAGGAATATGGATTCCTTAAGAATGAAGGATGGTGACTCAGTTACAAAGCACCTATATGCCATCAAATATTTTATTAAGTTATTTTCTGTTGATATCAAGATAGACGATAATGATAGATTTATTACGTTTCTAAGTTCATTTCCAAACTCTTGGGATGATCTAGTAATGACGATCACCAACACTTTGATCAAGACCAATATCAATGAGACTATTTTAGACTTATTGTCAGAAGAAGTAAGGTGAAAATATGTTGAAGATCACCAAGGCGATACATTTCTAGTGTGTAGAAAAGCACATCTAAAGGGCAAGCACAAGGTCAGTGAGAAACATGCAAAATCTAGGAATAAAGTAAATACTCTAGAAAAATATTATTTGAAGAAGTGTTGGAATTATGACGAACTAGAACATTTGAATAAGGATTGCAAGGTAAAGGTGGATAGTATTAAATCACTTGATGGTTCATCTTCTAGTGAAAAATCCAATGATGAATATGATGATTTGTATTTGGAATTTATGACTGTGAAATCATATAGTGAAGTATGGTTGGTCAAATTTGATGCATGTTTCCATGTGACCTCTCAAAAAGATTGGTTCTGTGAGTATAAGAGGTATCATTGTGGTAAAAAAATTATGAGAGATGACTCCACTCACTACATTATGGGTTGTGGCATAGTTAAACTAAGGTTGAGATATGGGAGAAACAAGACTCTCCTTGTATTTCTACACATTCTAAGCCTTGTGAGGAATCTATATTTGGTTAGCAAGATGTGTGATGTTGGAGTGCATGTGTCATTCACAAAGTATGGCTATAATAGGGTGTATGAAAAAATTGTACTCTTTAGACTGCACACTCAAACCTTGTTCAATCTAGATGTAAGCACAGTCTCTTGTGATGCAACAACACTATTGTTTTTTAGGACAATGAGGTACATGAAAAACTAGAATGAATTTAATGGTGAATGCAATTATGTAGTATAATAGGTTGGGTCATATTAGTAATAAAAAAAATGGGAAAATGTATCAATATGGCTCCTTTGGAATTTTACATTTCTGAGAATTATGTTTATGGCAAGAAGAGACAAGTGAATTTTTTCCCTGCATGCAGAAGGGATTTTCTAGGTAATGCATAATGATGTGTTTGGACTAATATAGCTTGCATATTTTAGTAAAACCTTGCACTGTCTCATTAATATATGAATTTCCAAGAAAAAAACTTAGATATATACTCTCTAGAAGAAGCTTGATTTTTTCAAGAAATTCAAGCAATTCAAATCCCTTGTGGAGAAACAGAAGGTGAAAAGATGATGGTGATGCACATGTTTTTATATTTCCTTCCAAATATGCCTTTTTTAACAATAATATTTTGTATGACTTGGTTTACAATAGAGGTTACAAATTTTTCTCTCATGTTTTCCTTTTTATTCCCCTTTTCCTTTGTCATGACTTAGGGTGCAATTTTACTTTGCTAATTGATTAGCTTTAGGCTTGCGTTAAGATTTACCTTTTTCCTTGGAAGGTCCCTTTCTTTTTTGAGTGTTAGGTTATGGACTCGCATTATATTCATTGACTACCAATATCTATTTCTTAACACCTCCAAGTTAGATATCACCAATTACAATCATTTTTTCCTATTCTCTTTAAAGTTAAAAACATAAATTATCAAAATTCAATGTCACATATGTAATGATCAAAGAATCCTATTGTGTGTAGTAGCTAGAGAAAAAAACCTAGTATAGAAAATTTGGTTTAGATCCAAGACACCCATAATGATATTTTCATTAAAAAATCACCTGCTTCAAAAAGTAGAAGCCTCAAACACTTCCTTTCAAGTGATGAAATCATCAATCCAAGGGGATAGTTGTCTAAACTATGAGAAGAAAATGGCATGTGTTCGCATCTTACTTTGAATTCCAAAAATATTTTATAAGATAGTCCAAACATTATTAGGATCCAGTTCATTCTTAAAGCGAAACTTCAACTCAGGAGATATTGATTGCCCAATAATTCCTCTAGCTTCATCACATTTATTTTTCCATTTAAGTAGTTTTATATGGTCAATAAGTGTTACTTCCTACTTCATTGCAATGCAGAAAATGTAATGAATAAGGAGGAAAACAAATTAGATGAATTATGATTTTATCTAGTTTAATTTATGGTTTAATTAAGAGGGTCCATGGAAAGAACATGTTCAAAATCACATTCAATTCCTTTCTGAAATCATAATGTACTTGTGTGAGCTCTTCCTACATGCCACAAATGACCCACAAAAATAAAAATCATAGAAAAAGTGAGCGGTGTCTAACCCTCCCCCTCTATTCAAGCAGGTTGAAGAAACCCCCGTATGTCTAATCAATCTAATTAGGAAAACATAAGACCTTAATATTTAGGGATAGGGATGACCAAATAGCTAGTATTTCCCTCTCCCATTAGATATGCATGACCTCAAATCCCAAACTGGTAGAGTAAGGGGTCATTAGTGGTTCCTCGGGTCCCTGTATAGAGATTCTAAGCTTCGTATCAATCAATATATGCAATAAAGGTAAGGAAGGAGTCATATTATCACTTAGAATTTTTGTTTCAATGATGTTCTCTTCCTCTACTTACATAAAAGGAAGGAAAAATTCAATCAAATTACGAGAAGATTTGCAAATTGCCTCTTTAGGAGATAATCTTCCATTTGTTCATTTTCAAGAAAAATAACTTCGTGTATCTCATTTTCGCTCCAATTGGAATGCATACTATAATTTACATTTTAAACAGGGATAAAAGCAACATCTATAGTAAAAATTCTACCCCAAGAATTAGAATTCCAATAAAGTTACTTCTGTAGCTCAAATAATTAGATCATGTGAGAAATACCCTTTTGGCATCCATGTCGAGTTTTGAAATTTTATATTGGTATAAAAAAAGTCCATTTTCTCGAAAAAGTGTTTTTGAAAGTAGCAGTTAAAATGATTGCCTTGATGAGAAAATCACAATGGTACAATTTTTATGGACCAAAACATCCAAAAAAAAATTATGGGATTTTTTCAGCAAAATTGTAGTAGTTAAAATGATAATATCAAAGAGAAAATAATGATGGTATAGGTCCCTAAAAATCAAAAAAATGAAAAATGTATTTTGTATTTTGCAAGAAAAATTGAACTGAGTCGTTATGTGTCCAATATCTAGTCATTCAAAAAACTCCACCTAATTCAAAAGAGAGTTTCTCCTTCTTTCTCTTCCAAACACACCATGGACATTGTCTCCTCACTTCACTACAACTATTAAAAACAACAATTTTCCAACTACATCTAGAACTAAGGTTCTACCAAAAATAGACATTTCCTTGTCCATGCGCAAGAGTATGGACCAAAACTGTGACAAAATATGTACTATAACTAAACAGAGGATCTAAACTAAAACTAAAATAGATAATTTGTAATATGTCTGGCTAGGGTTATGTAATGAAAGTGCTAGAAAAAACTAAACCAAAGTTGTAATTCAAATATCAAATTTGAATTTTTTTTTTGAATTGCTAGATAAACCTAAGGGACTCTCGTGGGGTAACATTTGTTTGTCATGTAGGCTCTTTTATATGCTTATCATGTTCATAATTAATAATTAACCATACCAATGTTTCATTCCACTAACTATGGAGGAATCCACCTTTCTTATAGCCACACCATGTCTCTAAGGTATGTATAGAGTAATTTCCTTGGGCTAGCTGCTTATCATATCACCACAAAGAAATAATGACCGAAAGAATTTATTTTGGAAAAAATAAGAATCATATGCACTTCCTATATACTATGAGTTATTTGGAAGATAAAATACATACATATTGTTATCTAACAGCTTGAGTATTAGTGCGGTGCACCTCATAGCACATATCAGGTGAAATGGATAATGTTTTTCCCTATAATGACATCTACTATAGTTTTAAACAAGTAGAACATCATTATACCTAGGTGGTCTAAAACAAATTACCCAAATATGAAACCTAAATAGCCCACCACTTTCACCAATTTATAATCAACCCAAATCTGATGAAGGGAAAGGTGAGATTATAATATTAACTAATTATAGTAAGCCACTAGCCTTAGATAGACTTGTAGAAAACCACTGAAAACTACAATAATATGTATACTTGCAAAAAAAACTAAAAAACAACATATTTCATTTGGGTAACTACTAAAAAAAACTTAACAAAACTACATATATAATCTGTAAAGTTGAATGAAGCACTAGATGAATCTTCTATTTATCTGATATCATATTAAAGTACAATGTGTTGTCTAGAATCACTGTAAAGAAAACATAAGATAAACACTTGAAAACACACATACATAATAAATCAATGAATGCTTACAATAAACACATAACATAGAGTTACCAATGATAACAGGACTACCACATTTTTACTAGGCTTGAATTCACTAGAGTAAGAATAACTCCCTTCCGTAATTTGATCCACTAACACTAGCTCTCTTGTTTTTATAAAAACAAGACAAACTATTATTAGGATTGGATAGTACTTTCTTGCAAGGAAATTTTGTTTTAATCCATTAATAGTAGAAGTAAATCAAGTCAATAACTTGGTTTATACTCTTCTTTATAAATAGATGTGGATAAGTGTGCACCAATGGGTGAATTATCCACACATGAAATTAAAATTAAAATTATAAGTGCATCTTAATCACATACAATAGTGTATGGTTAATTAAATACACTAAAACTCCTAAGATACTGTAAAGACACAAGAAGTGTCTTTATTTGATATTGTTCATATCATGACCAATGAAGAAATTTCCCAATTAGACCTTTCTCAAGGTATAAGAGTTTTAATTCCTTCTTTACATTTTACACATCTGGGACCATCCCTAGATCACCATTGAGACACATTTTGTCATTTTTGTAACCTATAGTGATCCTAGTTTCATTATTACCATCCACTCATGTTTACATCTATGTTATCATCACATACCTTCCCACTAACATTAAGTTACTTTAATTACTCTATCAACCATTTCCAAGTAAATATCAAGCAAAACCCATCTAAGAATACCTCAAGTACCAAATGACTTGTCAAAAATGGGTGCAATTGGTTTGGACCTAGAGGCATGAAATGGTGATTCACAAGCAACCGAAGCAAAAATTCAGATTTGAAAAGGGAACTAGTAAACTAGAAGAGGTGATCACCGGTAGGATTTCAAAAGGTGATCAATTCATTATGGTAAAAAAGGAATAGGATATTATTTTTATCACAAAAAATATAAAGAGGACAAGAAATTACTCAATAAAAGGCCTTGATAAGATGGAGCTAATGCTGGACCCAATGCCTATTTGTAAATATACAAACAGAGGATGCAATAGAAAGAGTAAGAAGAGAATTGTCACAAGAATGCTTAAAAATTGAAATATTTTTTTATAGTGGCTTCATATGTTCAAGAATCCATGATGTAATTTTATTCAATTCTTTCGTTCAGGTGTAGAAGCAAAATTAAAGAGTGATGAAGCACTCTAGAACATGCATGGATATTTGTAGGAGATGAAAGAGTCTTAAGTGAAGTTAGCCACTATTTCAAGTGTGGTCAAAATAAATCTATTTCCCAATGTTTTTTTAACGAGTTTAGAATATATTTTCACATGTGATAGAATTGTGAAATAAAATATTGTTCTATAGTAATTCCCCTAATATGTTCACAATGTCTATTATGCATGTGGATAGGTTTTTATGAAGTACAATTTCTTTAATTAGCAATGCATGATTATGACAATTATATAAGGAGGAGGATAATGTTTATTAAAGGAATAACTTCAAGAAGTCTCGAGTAATTTCATGAACTTGTTAAACAATTAGGTAGCTGCCATAGAGAAATGAGGCAACTAACACAGTCATGAGTTTGTAATTGATATTATGAGGAAGGTTGAGAGGATCCATGTTTTGAATGATTTTCTTAGAGGATTCCTACTAGATAATTTAAAGCTTACTTCAAAATTAAAGCATGCGTTGAGAAGGTTAGATCTCAACTTGTCATGGAATGAAGAATATTACACTACATGTAGAGATAAAGGAAATAAAATATAGATTGTGGACACACCTTCATGTTGATTAGAATATGTTAGAATAGACATGAAACACATGCAAAGTGATCAAGAGATTGTGGCCATATGTTGTTATGTTATTTTTTAAAAATGCTTTATTTTAGGGGAAATTCATTAGAGGGGAATTCTATGAGCTATTTATAGTTTCTTATGTTAGTTTAGTTTAATTTAGATGAAAATTTTAGATAATGTGTTTGTGTCCCATTAATTTTATTATAAATACCTTGTAAAACATTTATTTTGATTTAGATTAAAAACATTGGAGGAATCACTACGTAGGTTTATTTATGAATTGTTCTTTTGTCAAAGTTAGATGAGTGTATTTTTATTTTTGTTTTAGTAAAGTATTGTTTGTGATCAAATTTATATATTGTGAATTGGTAAAGTGAATTGAGCTTCACTAGTTTATATATCTGGCAGATTGATAAGTCACTATTTCCTTGATGTTGATTAAATGTGTTAATGTTATTTGTTAAATATTAAGTGCTCTATGTAGTTGTTAAAATACTAATTTTGTCCCATCGTTATCTTAATGAATTGGTTGTATTTAAATTGGTTATTTTAGTTATTCCTTGTAGAATAGAAATCATTATCAAATAATTGTGCTTGATTCATCATTTTTGTTGTTGTTAAAAAGTTTTTTCATTGTATTTGTATGGGACTATCTCAATATATGTTGAAATCCTTATAATTTTGCACATGTTTATGTGAATTTGAGTGAATATTGGATTATATAAATTGTGGCTACTAAGTTGTATATATTATTGGTGTTTTCTTACACAAAATAAAGTTTATTCTTGTTTGATTCTATTTACTGCCTTTCCTTATCTATTTTGGATTTTTAATGAAAACACCAAATTCATTTATTTCAATACCTTTGTGACTATCCATTTTGTGAGGTTTAATTTTTGAGTATTCCCTAATATTTTTTAAGGTCAAATGTTCCCAACTCCAAATCCACCATGGATTTATTTTGATATCCACAAATTTGAACTCAAATTGTACCTTTTGTGACCTTTTGGTCATTGTCAATATCCCATATCATGTTGGAGCTTGTTCAAAAACCTACATCAACAAGAACACCTTTCATATCCTAGTGATGTAGTGTGAAATAAATGTGTTGATCGCCTTGAAAAGTGTTAGAATAATGATACTTTTACCTTTTGGCCATTGAAAAGGAAAATAGAACAAACTTTTGGTCACTAACAAGGGAAATCATCATGAAGTCCTATTAAGTTTTTGGATAGCATGGAAATAATAATTCTATCAATCTAATCCCAATTGGTACTATGAAGTCCATGTCTCTGAATCTCACAACTATACACTATAAAATTATGCACTTATTACTATTACATCATGCCTCTAATATGTTGTTATATACATGATTTTCTAAGTATGAAGATTAGACATTGGTGACACCTTTTTCCTAGTCCTTATATTGTTTTGATTGGTTTTGATTGTGATATTGTCTTATACTTCTTGGATTTACATATTTTGGTCAAGTCACAGGGATCCCTGTCCTTTTTATTGGTCTTGTTTTTGTTTCTTGGCTTTGGGACAGTACCACCCATTAAGGACACTACCGTCCTGAGTGCTAGTGTCCCTTCTAGGTGCTTTTGTCTATTATCTTTTGTTTCTAAGTTATACCATTTGATACTTAACTTTGGGTATTTTTCTAATTCTTTGGGTCAGCCTTTGGTGTCACTAAGTGTCAAAATTCAAACAAGAAAGTCACGCGCGCGCGCGCACACACATATATACACAACTTACTCACTATTATTAGGGGGGACAATTTGGGCTATTACTTACTATCTACTACTTGGAAAAGAGAAACATTTAAGGATTATGCATTTGGGCTGCATTATTCACTGCATAGGAGGGGCTATTTTTGAATTCCATCTCACACATTCATCTTGGGGGAAAATTAGTTGTATCATCGCTATCTTGGTGCAATTGGCACAAGGGAAACCTAGCTTCAAGGGACACAATTCAATCACACACACACACACTAGAACTACATAGATTCTGAAATATAGTGCAACACTCAGTGACAATCACATTGGGGTGACCACCGAGGTCAGTCTGACTCAATCATATGCATTATTTATTTCATCTAATTTTTTCTTGAGCCTTGTGTAGGTAGATAGGGTTTGTTTTGTAGTTTCAAGTGTGATATAGAAACCCTAGAATGAATTTAGAGTGACAAAGAGTGAAAGGAAGAAGACAAGTTCAAACCATGAAAAAAATCATAAGTATAGTTGTTTCAGGACACTAGCACCTAGACAGTCTTGTGCTCATCTAGGTGGTCCTATGTCTGAAGGGGTTTTAGATCCTAATTTTCCAAGAATGAATCATATCTAGTCCATATCTAGCCTGTTCCACTCATTTTCTATCCTAGAATCAACCCATATCTCTGAATACAAGCTAAGTCACTCTTATCTCCCTATTGTACACACTTACCTGTTTCTTGCATGATAGATCTTGCTTGTTACTGTTGTATTCATTTGATCTCAGTCCTTTGATAAATATTTTATTTGTGTTAAATCATTTGGTGAACCCATCTTATTGATCAAACCCTAGATTTCAGCTAGGATCCTTCATTTTATGTATTACTCATGGCTTATCAAAAAGTGTTATGAAACCATTCTCCTAAACCTCCTTCCCCAAGTATGATCCTATTCCTATGGACTGGTCTTTAGCCTATTTTTTATAAATGCCCAAGAGGAAGCATTCTTTATCGTAAGTCACATATTACTACTACATCTCATCCCAAAATCCCTTGTCTTTACAAATTTTATCAAAGCTACTAGTACTCCTATCTTATTGAGGCTACTATGATAGTGATGTTGCTTCTATTGCTACAAATGATACATGTGTTGAGGATTTAGTTAATTTTTCAGATGAGGAAGGTCTTGTTAATGATTATTGTGATACTTGTACTTCTTTTGATGTTGTATATGTTATCCTAAATGGGCCTCGCCCTAGTTCCTTCTCTCCTCCACTTACATATGCACAAATCATTAGAAATGATCCTATTGTTGTTGATAATGATATTCAGATCCCCTCTTCTTCTTCTCAACCAAGTTCTTTTTCATTAAATATTGTGCCTCAAAATTCATATCTTTCTTCCTCCACATCTTGTGTGCTTCCTAATGATGTTAGTACTCATTTTCCTTCTCATAATGTGTTAAAATTTGTAAAATTTAGTGATGCATGTGTTTCTACTCTTGATATTCCTAAATATAGTGTGTAAAATGATGATCATAAGGATAATATGCATATTTCTTGTGTTCCTTCTTCTGTTAATCTTGTTGATAAAAGTGTGCAAACTTCTTTTCCTATTGATTCTTCTTCCCATGTTCCTATTCCTATTTTCCACTTTCTGATTAAAGATTGACTTTCAACCCAATAGTGTACATATGGCTACTTATAATGGAAAGATTCAACCCATTAATGAACCCCTTGATGATTATGTCATTCCTCCCCAAGAATTTATTTCTCTTATGCATGTTTTAGGTGATTTGGAAAATAATATCCATACCCTTACCCTTGAGAGTAGGGCCTATTATGCTAGCAATGATAATAATTCTCCTTCATGGAAATCATATTCCTAAAAATATTTACAATTCAAATTTTCCTAAGGGTTTTAATTTACCTACTTTTACACTTTTTGATGGAATGGGTAATCCTTATATGCATCTTAAGGCTTTTATATTAGCTATGGTTTCACATTCTAATGATAGATTACTTCTCAAAGCATTTCCTAGTAGTCTTACTGATATTGCTTCTCATTGGTTTCATCATTTTCCTATTGGATCTATTAGTACTTATCTTGATATGGAAGAAGCATTTCTTAGATCATTTATTTCTAACAATGGTCCTAAAGTTACATTTGAATTTTTCCTTCTTTAATCAAGGAAAGAATGAACATGTTAATGATTATATCTTACATTTCAAATCTTGCATGCATCATTTACTTTATCATCCTATTGATCTAGAAATGCAATATATATTTTGTCATGGCTTGATTCTTCCTTTGAAATAAAAATTATTATATGATACATGTGAATCTTTTACACTTCTTTTCTTTAAGGTTATACTTTAGAACAAGAAATGCTTAATGAACATCTTGTTGCACACAATCTTCTAGTTCTTCTACCACTCCCCCACCTACTACATCTTCTCTTCCTCCTATTGCACCACCTTCACATTCCCATCTCCTACTAGACATACTCATGATCATTCCTCTCATTTTTCATAAACCTCCACCATGTTCCACTCCCCCTCCTAGGTGGGATCCATTATACTTCTCACATTTTATTAGGCCTCATGATATTTTGCACACATTACTTGATGAGAAGTTGATTCATCTACCTTCTAATGAAGAATCATCCTCCTCATCGATTATGATATAATCATAACCATCCATTCTTGTAATTTCCATAGGATCAATGGTCATAGAGATAATGATTGTTATGCACTCCATGATAGGCTTCAGTTGCTTGAGGAAAGGGTGTCATTTATTTTCCCACACGCCATGTTGATAGATCACATTCTCATGTGTCATGATGTTGCACACTAACATTTGTTACTTTGACTACCTCTCATCCTCCTAAGGTCATTTTGTCTCCTCCTCCCTTGGTTTCGACTATGCATGAGGCATGTTCCCCACTTCTTATTTGACCCCAACCCACATGGGTCTTGAAGGAGCACCACTTCCATTCCATGATTCTAGTGTTGTTGTGATCACTTTGGGTTTATCATTTGACACTCTATGCTCATGACACTACATCATTTGAGCCACTTATGCGTAGTCATCATCTTCTTTCCCGATAGATGTTATTTGTTACTTAGTGCTACATGATTTCATGTTTATTCTATAATTGTATGTCATTATATATTGTGCTACTTATTATTTCCTAGTTATCTTCATCCTCTTTATCATTATTACTATAAGTTCAATTCAATGATCATATTTTATATCCATGTATTATCCTCATTATCATAATATCTATCATCACAATGTTATCTACACTAGCAACACATAAAGTCTACTCTACAACATCTTCCTAATATATACCACTATATCATCACATATTCAACAAATCAAATCAAATCAACTACTCAAGAACTCATATCAATAACACAAGTACACATCATCATATAAAAAATGATATCATATATATATATACATCTCTATAAATTTTTATACAATACAACATAATAATACAATCCATACATATCATACATCCTCCTCACTACTATTGAAGGACCACTATAGGAGCTCTAAAACTTGAAGCCTCACCACTAGATCTTTTCCTCTGTGCTCGGGGACCAGTTATTCCTCTAACCGAGTCTATAGTGATGTTTCCTCATCCACGCATCTGCATATCATCCTCCTAGAGCTCCATGTATCTCTCAAACATGCTCTATGTTAGGCCATCTCCTCCAACCACCTCTCTCTCCATGATAGCTCCATTCATAGCCTCATCTCACTCTAACTATAGAACTATACACATGTTTTCACCATAGCCACATGATCAAATAAGTGAGCATGCTCTTTGAAAATGTGATCTACTCTCTCCAAGATCCCTCCTCCTATGAAAACATCTAGGGGCACATTGTATGTCAACGTATGTACCATTGTATCCATGACCATGCTCCAATACTCATCACCTGCAAGACCTACACCATCTTAGTATCTCATTCACACATTACATATTCAATATGAATCACACTATCAAATACAAATCACAATATATCCTACTTACATCATGTAAACTGCTACCACCATTGCATCATCCTCAGGGGTAGTGTCCTGACCTCCTGTTATCCCTCTTCCTCCTTCCTACACACCTGGTGGATCTCTCCGCTACATCCACCACTATAGGAAATAATAACACCCATACAAGTGATCCACCCACCATTGAGTATAGGTTGGGGTACACCTTGCATCATCATGAATCCACTATTAGTATCTCCTCATCTACACCTAGTAGGCGTAATTGGGATTTTATAGGGACCTCAGCCTCACCCCTACTCTCCTCATGGAATGAATCAATCTATGCCATAGATATGGCTCTGGAGGCACATCATGGGATATCCCAAATTTTTGTGACACACACTCATACTAGAAGAACTAGGCCACTCCTGGAAACCTATCCTCTAACCACATACTGCATCAGATGCATCATGCATCTCAACACAGTCCTCAGCCCAACCACCATAGTCCCTATAAGATCTCTAAATAACTACACCTAACCCCATCCTGTCCAAAATAGACCTATATATCATGGTATCAAACCCATGACCCCTCAGTCCAACCCATCTAGGTACAAAAATATTTTTTCGCACCTAATCCACTCGCGGACCACTCAACAGCCTCACTACTGCTATGTGCTCATAAGCCCATACATGAAAAATGTGTAGTAGCATCAATCCCTCCACCATGATCCTCATGGTAAACATGTACAAATATCTATACAAATGAGCCAACATGTAATGGACTCCAAGCATATCGTGTCCCATGTTGCTCTATACTCATACAAATCTCATGCATCCTATATGATATGGACACACCTCCTCTGTCAACTCTACACATGAGTGATAATACAATTACAATAAACTTTTACAACCATGGAACACCTAATCTCACTATGTCATCTAAGGTAATCGATGACTCTACTTGTGTATGAGACTCTATAAAATACTACCTCACAACTCTCTATTACTATCATGTATCACCTGGGGGCATAACCTGAACTCACTCTCCCACTACTGGAAACCATAGTATCTTATACACATCCTCTAATTTCATCGTCATCTCTCCCATAGGTGACCAAAAAGTACATATATCTGCACACCATCTCTTACAAAGTGTAGTAATCAAATGCATATTATGAGGCACCTCCTCTAATCTAGTGATGTGTTGTAACCCAACATGGTCTAATATGTCCCACTCATCCTCCTCTAAGCATAATGCCAACAAGGTAGAGAAACACCTACCTACACGAAACTCCCACGAATATATATCTCTCTACATGATATAGACAAACACAAAAACCACAAGTTAATATCTCATTCACACAAAAAACATGATACAAAGCTCACAGAGAATTTGAGAAAAAAACACCCATTATCCTGAACACTACCATCCTATACTTGGATAGCAGCAACCAAAATTGGACAGTATTGTCCAAAGAACAAAACCTTCCCCACCAGCCCCATCTTCTACATAAATGTCCAGATTCTCAAAAATTAAAAAAATGGAAAAAAGGCTTGAACTCGTTATATTATTGCCTAGTCTACTTCAAACAAAACAATACTTACTAGTTAATTTGTCATCTGGGTGGATAATTCCTCTGTAACCCTCTCGAAACTTGTTGGGTCGCCTCTCATACATGTGGCATCATCGCAATCCAGAGCTCAACTCACACTGATTCAATTTACAAGTGAGACACCTATTAAATTTTCCAACCTTAATATTTATAGTAATATCTTATTACCACTATAATTACTATAGTTACAATAGTTCTTCTTACGGTAAGAAATTCACCAACATTGTTTCTGTCATATCTTGAGCTTTGTTTGTTTGTTTTCAATGTCGTCAACAACCTTAGAAACTTATCTTAAAAAATTTACTACATTGAACAATTAAATACCATACTTCTTATATTTGTTACAAGTTATGGAGCTATTTCACTCACCACTACCTATTTTATTTTATACGTTTCTAACTCCTCTCCAAACACTCTATCTACTTCAAACTACTCCATCTATCTATTTATTTCATCTCATGGTTCATCGTCTTACTTCTCACCCTTCACCAGAAGGGGGGAAAATATTTGGGGTTATCTTATTACCCCTCGTACAATGATTTAAGAAAAAATCCAATGTTGAACATAAAACCACACTACGCATTGCCACGTTATTTTTAATTGGTCACGAAGCAATATTCAAATCCTAAAAAATATTCTCAACCAAAATCACAAAGTTCAAACTATTCCAAGTATAAAACCATCTCTGACTTCAAAATTTTGTCCCAAAGTGACCTAAGTTAGGGGAAAATCAACCTTCTAGAGCTGGTTCAAATAAACCAAGTTCAATCAAACACTACATTTCGATTGACTCATAATCACAATGATTAAACTATTTAAAGTGTAAAACTATCTCAATTTCTTGCAATTTCTTGGATTCTCACAATTTTCCCCTAAAATAGCCTAACTTGGGGGAAATTTAACTCTCCAAAGATGGTTCAAATTAATTAGGTTTAATCAAATAATATGCTTCAATCAATATAGGTTGTTTCAAAATTCTAATTCCACAAGTATTAATATCCAACCCAAATGACCTAACTTAGGAACCAATCAAGTTCAAACACTATTCCATTTGGCCTAGTTTATACCCTTACATCATAAAGTGGGGGTAATGAGACTTCATTTCCTATCCTTATCTACTTTATGAGGGATTTTTTGTGACTAGTAGGCAAGTAACAATTGGTTCTTTTTTGTCTGCACCAACGGAACCTATTTTTAGGTAGCGTCGTGACGGGGAGAAAATTTGATCACTCTCCCAACACACTTTCTCTAGAAACATTACACTCAAATTCATGTATTTTTCACACTAGTTTGGGAATTGATCACTCTCAATCCCTCCTTTGATCTCAAAGTTTTAAAGTCTCTGATATCTCCATGGCATGTTTATATCTAATGAATCTTTCTGTGACAAGACATTCACCCCACATGGATCAAAACGATGATCCATGGTTTGCCAAAATATGATTCCTACTATCAACACACCTTGGTTACAACTCCTTCGACCCTCTATAGGTATGTTCTTCTTATAACCTTTATACTATTGAATTTTATCCAAATAAAATAAAGAGTGTGTTATTGTAGATAAAAAAATTATGCACATTACTATTACATCATACCTCTAGTGTGTTGTAATATAAATTATTTTTGAGTACGAAAATTAGACAATAGTGACACCTTTTCCAAAGTCATTCTATTACTTTGATTGGTTTTAACTGTAATATTGTCTAATACTTATTAGATTTGCACCTTTTTGGTTGGTTCACAAGGATCCCTATCTCTATTATTGTTCTTTTTTACTTTTGTTGTATTTGGACAGTACCACCCACTAAGGACACTACTGCTTGGGAATTGATGTCCCTTCTAGGCACTTTTATATATTCTCTTTTGTTTCCTAGGTTACTATACGTACCCAAAATTGTAAAGGTACTATACTGCCGGAACAGTGTAACAAGTGCCCCGATGATGATACAGGTCTCCTCGCAAGGTGTTCGGGATCCGAAAAAGCTCTCCAAGTATGCGTTAACATCCTGCATGCCCCGCTTAGCCCCCGCTTGCCTTAGTTTTTCCTTTTTTCCTCTTCTTTTAGCCTTTTTCTCTTTAGTTACGAAACCGCCACCCTGCCTGGGCGGCGGTCTCGTGACCGCCGCCCTGAGCAGGGCGGCGGTCCTGTAACCGCCGCCCTGCTCAGAGTGGCGGTCCTTTACGCATTTTCCAGAAGGCTATTTTTACACGACTCACGTAAATTCAATGATTTACCTGCTTTCTTTTACTGCCATGAGCTTGCATTTATGGTTCTGGTTCCCTGGAATAGTGTTTTGCCATTTGTTTATAGTTTAAGAGTTCTATTTGGATTTTACCTTGGGTAAATGCAAATGCTATAAATAGATGGCTTGTGCTCAAGCAAATGGCCCCTCATTCACTTCTCATCTTCTCATTTCAGTAGTTCAGTACTTTTATTAGGATTCATAGTTTAGTTTCTTTCATTGCATGCCTATTTAGCATTGTTTTGCAGTCGGTAAGCCACATATCCATCTTGTGCAAGTGTTGTCATTGCTTCAGGCCCCAAAGTTTTGCCTCTGGATTTCTTGTTGCAATAGGTTTAGTTTTCCTTTTGCTTAGAATGTTTAGTTTCTTTCAATACATGCTTAGTTAGCATTGTTTTACTGTTGGTAAGCCACAAATCCATCTTGTGCAAACAGTGTTATTGTTTAGTTCACTATCTTACTGTTGGTAAGCCACATATCCAGCTTGTGCAAGCAGTGTTGTTGTTTTATCCAATCCATTGGATTAGAATAGCTTAGGAAGCCATTAAAGTTGCAGGTTTTGCTCCTCAAACAGGATAGTTTCAGGTTCTGGACGCTTTATGTTGCATGACTCGCAATAAATACCGCTAGGAATTACATAAGCCAAGCTCTGTACTCTTGCGCTATCCCTCTCCTACTCGCATTGTATTCGGTGTGTATTCTGAGCTGCCTTTATCCCAATATCTACTTCTGTTGATGCTAGCATTACACGCTTTTTTGGATCCACGTGAACACGAAAGAACGAGGAGATCACACTGAGGGGACAAGATCACACACACCATCGGATTCGCCACTGTTCTGCGGAATCCAGGTTCTAGCTTTCAAAGTTCTAGTTAGAATCATATCAAATAGAGTAGATAATTCCTTCATTTCAGTAAATTCTATTCTCGATATTGCCAGGGAAGCTGTGAGGATTGATAGTTTCTGAGAAACTATGATTCACTCCTCACTTCTGAGGTAGGATCGAGAATCTTGCAGATAGATTAGACAAGCTATTTTATTTAGAATAAAATCTACAAATCGCATAGGCAAATAACTACACTCGGTTATCTTGTTTGTTTTAAAATTTTATTTAGTTGTTATTCCTAGATATGTTTAAATAGCTACTTTCTTAAATTCTTAAAAGGTTTCTCAGAAAAATAGAAGTTATATATGTTTTAGATTTATTCTACGTAGTTAGAGTTTGCTTTGTTACAGTTAAAATTACATTTTGTTTTGTATGACAATCACGGGACCTTGGGAGCCCAGGGAATACGTATTTGAGCCAATCGTGCCTCAACCAAACCTCGTCACAACAATAGTTGACATAGACCAGAACCTTAGAATACAAGTCTTCCAAACAACAACAGATTTACAACTGATCAGTTCTCAGTTGAGAGGGTTAAACATAGAAGACGACCAAGCATACACAGTTTTGGTCAAATCAACCGAACTACAGATTACCCTAGGAAAACATTCACATGACTGTAGAAGGGTTCGAAAGAGAACAAACCTTTGGTTGTGATCCTTTAGTCCCACAGCCAGGTGCAGGAGACACTCTCACAGACATAGATACTAGTTTAAGGATCCAGGTTGCACAAACGCCTGTGAGATATTCTGAGAAGATCACACAGTTGTTGGTCCTAAACATAGAAGCTGAGAAAGCGTACGATTACTGGATACTAGGGATTAGGACTTGATCTCGTACATGACCATAACAGGACCGCAACAACCAAGAGTCTACGGTTGTGATCCACAAGTCCCACAGCCTAACGAATCCATAGGTCAATCAGATATAGACACTGGCCTACGCATGTTAGTATTCAGATCTACTCCACTTCCACCCACCATCATCGAACAATTGTCCTTACTGGATATAGCAGCTAACAAAGCTAGAGAATTCTGGACTAGGCCAGAGAATCGCCCGTAGAGTCAATTGTATTCACCATCCACCATATGACCTTATCTGGGGACGTACACGAAACTATCCCAGGTCATTTTCCACGTATTCCACAACCCATAGATCGAATCATGCCAGAGCTCGATATTGATTGGAGCCTTCGAGCAGTCATCCTTGCCGATCGATCTATCACACCAGTCCAAGTTAGAAGGGCCTTCTTTGCCTTAGATTCACAAATTCCATTAGTGCGTGTCGAAGACATTAGATTTCCTAACTAGTTTGTCTGCATCCCACGCATATTCCATCCCCACCGGCTGTCTCGGCATGACCTCGGGAGGTCGGGTATGCGGAAGAGTTACCTGTAGATTCCCACGCTCGCTTGTCACTTTTCCGGCGTACAAAATTGGTGAACCCGACGTGAAACAAACAAAATTAGTGAAGCTGACGTAAACTTCCTACTTTCTCTTCCGGAGTCATAGTATTACGTTTTCTTTCAAGTTTAGTTTACTTTTCATCTTCTCCGCCTCATTAGCTTTCACGAATCATTTTCACTCTCTCCCATTATTCTGTGGGTATTCATATACCCTCCCCGAATATGTCGGGATTCGATGCATATGGCAGACCCCTCTTGGGACTTGAGGCATACTACGCCCAACAGAATAGACAATCATCACCTTCACTCTCAATATGGGGTGACAACTATTCGACTAATCAGTTGTCAACACAAACTCCAAAGAGCAGATATAGCTCGTCCTTCCAAACAGAAGGGTTGGAACAACTTGCTCAAACGCAACAAATAGAGCCTTCAGGCTCGAACAATATGACGTTTACCAGAGAATCTGGTTCATCTCCTCAGATGCTACTTAGACCACAAATTAGTAGGCAATCAGATCCATACCTGGTCTTAGATGATGAACAGTTAATACGTTATCCTAGGAGTGAACAACGCTCCCGGGGTATGTACCCCTCCATAGGAGGTTTACAAATACAACCCAAGGTCTCTTTTCAAGAAAATACCTCTATGCCACTACATATAGGAAATACTCTCGGAGAAACTTGGCAAGATAGCAGATCAGTTCATAGCAGGATATCACATGCCTATACAAAACTATAGTATACAACAAACACCACCAAGGCAGAATATTGTGACTTCACCAAATGAAGTCATTTCAACATTAGTAGAAAAAGTGAGAGGGTTAGAACTTGCCCAAGAAAGTCAAAATTCACAATTCGTGCAAACAGGAGTTCCAATCCTCCACACCATCCTAGCCAAGTAGATCTCCTCACAGGAGTAGGCACGTTAGGCATGCCTCCTCAGTATCCGCAACAAATGCCAACAAGGCCCATCATCTCTAATACCATTCCTCCCGGTCTAGTATCAAACAATCCATTCCTAGACAATACCCCGTCATACTTAAACATGTACTCTAAATCACCACAAGGGGATATGTTCTCCTCTCCCGGCATGTTTGCTCAGAACAGGGGCTTCCTTATGCCCCTGCCAACGCATACGTTGCACCATATCAACAACCCATTCCAACGCTACTCCCTCAGCAGACACCATCAATGGTCGAAACATATGCAATAGGGACTTATTCAGAATATTTGAAAGAGCCCTTAGATTTCGCTATACGAAGCGTCATGCTTCCAAGACCTCTTCCCGATTTTCCCAAATATAAAGGTGAGGGAGATCCGAATGTGCATATCAAAGCTTACGCTACAGCCATTCGAGAGCTACTCCCATGGGATGGGGTCATTGCTAAAATATTCCCAAAAACCTTGGAAGGCATTGCTCTCGATTGGTATTATAGAATACCTGAGGCTTCCATACATTCATTCAAACAACTTGTGTCTGAGTTCATCAAGGCCTTCGACATGAAAAAACTGTTAAGGACAGGAATCAGGGAGTTCTTACACATCAAACAAGAACATAACGAATCTGTCGCCCATTTCATCCAAAGGTGGCGTACAGTCCTTTATTCCTCGGCAAGTGCTCCAAACATGGATCAAATGGAACTATGTGATTTATTCCTTCATTCGCTTAGCAGAGAAGTAAAGGAAGAAGTTCAGAAGTTCCCATTACGAACTTACGATGAGGTACTGGAGAGTGCCCTTCGAATAGATCAAGTAGCGATTGATAGTGGTCGCAAAACATATGGAGCAAACGGGAAGTTAATCGCCCCCAATCAAAACACTACAAATTATCCCACTACCACAAACGTTAATCAAGGACCTAAAATCCTTAACAAAAATCGGGGTGTAACAACCGATGGAGTAACCAACCAGCCCAAGAAGGTAAATGTTGTCAATACTCCATCACAAACAAACAACCAACGAAACAACAACTTTACCCCGACAATCAACACAGTGGATTTTAACCATCCACAACAACAACAATGACGAAATCCCATACAAGGGCCAAGCCAAAATTCAACTAGGTATCAAGACCAGAATTCAAACCAAAGACAACAAACACAAAATTTTAATAGACAACGGTTTGATCAAAATTTTTGGCCACAATACACATCAAACCAACAAACTAGGAATTACAATCCTAACTCATATTGTGGTTTCCATAAAATTCGAGGTCGTGACACTAGAACATGCAATGATTATAATAAATTCATACAACGCTTGCCAAATGAACAAAAAAAACTGTTTATGGATATGTTCTTAGCGGATCCTACGTCACCAACGCCAAATACTTTTTCAGGGGCAGTTTCCCCTCGAAACGCACCCCTAAAGATCTTTAATGATCCACTCCCAAATCACGATAACAACAAACTAAATCCAACTGGGACAAACAAGGGTGCAATGACGGGAAACAATGATCATGAAGCCTCGACTTCACTAAACTCATCAGTTGCGCCACAATTAGGAAATCAGCCGCGACCCAAGATAGTCAGTTTGGTGGAGTTAGACACTGAATTACCCATTGAAGCTATAACAAGGACACGAGAATATTTCTCTCAGCCAAGTCCAAGCCACCTGCCAGAAACGGATAACATCCACCAAATCGTAGCAAAGCCAGTGGGTGCTTATGATTTAATTAATGATCTAATAAAAACCTTCTCGCATATCTTGTTTTTAGACTTACTAAAGAACTCTCCTACCCACAGGGCTGCTATTTTAGAAGCATTGGGTTCAGGTCATTTAATTAACATCACTCCACCTCCTGAAACACAGGTAAATCATGTAGACTTTGACATTCATCCTCTAGGGCAGCTAGACAAGGATGTCGAATTCATATTCGAAATAAGTACAATGCCTACAGATGCTGAGATCACACGCCGAGGCGATCCAGCCTTACACTTACAAGTATGGGTTTATAATAACTATGTAAAACGGGAAATGGTTGACGATGGGGCTGCAGTTAACATAGTCCCCTTCTCTTTCCTCCAAAAACTAGGATATGGGGAAACAAACTATTCCACCACTCGAAATACATTGAGAGGCTATGATATCCTTAAAGCCACTTCGATAGGAACCATAATACTACCAGTCACCTTAGGACCCAAAACAATCCTGAATGAGTTTTATATTATAGATCGGGAAACTAATTATAATATGATCCTCGGCCGACCATGGATACACTGAATGAAGGCAATCCCTTCTACTTTATTCCAAGAAGTAAGATTCCTACATCTAGGAAAGGTATTTGTAGCCAAAGGCAATCAAAAACCTTTCGATATACACCTAGCCGACTTAAAGAAAAGACCAGGTGTGCACTCATAATTTGAACTTCCAACAAACCAACTTAATAAACCCACTGACGCAAAACCAGAGGAGAAGTTGGTACCTACAACGGATCTTAAAACTATCAGCATAACCAAAACAACCCCAACCCCCAAAGATAAGGCTAACACTATAGAAACAGTGTCATTAGGGACTACTGCAAAAATCGTTGAGTTAATAGAACAAGATTTACCAATGTTCTTACCATTTGATTCAGTAGGCATAGGATATTCCCTAGGGGTTGGTTCTCTTCCAGCAGAGGATCTCTGCATGGTGGAAGTAGAGTGCGCAAACATAGTAAATACCCCAACATCTATATTCCCAGCTAAGTATTGGACTCTCCATTTTGATGGGGCTAGGGTGCCGTTATGGAGCGAGGGGAAGGTATAATTCTTACTTCGCCCGAGGGGAAAGTCATGCCATTTGCCTTTAAACTAAATTTCGAATGCACAAACAACGGCGCTGAGTACGAAGCCCTCCTCCTTGGCCTCACCTTAGCAAAGAGAATTGGTGTTGACAACATCAGAGTCTTAGGAGACTCGCAATTAGTGGCAAACCAATTTTCTGAGGTATATGAAACTAAAGCCGAACACTTGCAGCTTTACAAAAATTCCGTATTAGATTTAAGCAAGGCATTTAACTTCATATCCATTGAAGCAATACCCCGAGATAAAAATCTTCTCGCTGATTCAATAGCAACTTTAGCATCACATTTTACTCCAAGCAATGAGTTAGAAGATACCCATTTCACGGTGTCCATTCGTGATGAACCATTGATAAAAACAATGACAAATCCCCTTGCAAGCAGAAGTGAATCTACCACCCCAGACCATGTCGATAATGATATGGCCACTTTGGAATACTTAAACGCCTATGCGGCATTACATCTCTCCTATCATATGCTAGATTTGTCCTTAATTCCACATTCATCTTCCTATTTCAGAAATCCCATGATGTATCTCCCCTCACAAATATAACCTAGCATATACGCAGTAGAAAATGGGGATGATTTGGATTTAACTCCAACACCACCTGAGTTCGAAGAGGGTAATGCCTCTTTGATCGAGGAAACAATCGATATCAACATCAGGACAGATAACGAACCAAAAATCTTGAAACTAGGATCCTCGTTAAAACCAGAAGAAGTAGAAATACACACTCGGATCCTCAAAGAACCATTAGAAGGTGTTTGCATTTAATTATAAGGAGATGACAGTAGTCGCACCCCACATTGCGGTGCACAACCTCGTCACTAAATCAGATGCAAAGCCAATTAAACAAAAATCAAGACCCATGAAGCCCAAGATAGCTCTCATGGTAAAGGAGGAGGTAATAAAACTCCTCCAGGTAGGATTTACAAACCATTCGACTATTCCCAATGGGTATCTAACATTGTTCCCATTCTCAAGAAGAATGGAAAGATACGCATCTGCATAGATTTCTGAGACATCAAAAAATCATGTCCTAAGGACGACTTCCCATTACCATCCATAGATGTCATTGTTGATGCAAACAGCTGGATGTTGAACTTTTGTCTCTCATGGATGGATTCTCGGGATACAACTCAAATCATAATATCTGAGCAAGATCAAGCTAAAACTACGTTTATAACTCCTTGGGGAACCTATTGCTATGTTGTTATGTCGTTCGTCTCAAAAATGCTGGTGCTACGTACCAGCGGGCTATGAAATATATATTTCACGATCTAATTCATAAA
This sequence comes from Taxus chinensis, assembly GCA_019776745.2. Taxonomy (NCBI): domain Eukaryota; kingdom Viridiplantae; phylum Streptophyta; class Pinopsida; order Cupressales; family Taxaceae; genus Taxus; species Taxus chinensis. The sequence continues at coordinate 657,958,515 of CM034146.1, forward strand.
ATCATGGAATCCTACGTAGATGACTTGTTGGCTAAGGCCAAGAAGCGTTGTGACCATCCCGAAGTACTCCGTGTCATTCTTTCATGTTTAATAGAATACGGAGTTATGCTAAATCAAGAGAAATGCATCTTTGGTGTACGGGAGGAAAGCTCCTAGGTTATATCATATCGTCACGAGGGATAGATGTCGACCCAACCAAAATCTGGGCTTTCCTTGAAATGGTTCCACCTTCTAATGAATCTGGAGTCAGGTCATTCCTCAGAAATCTCAGGTGCAATCCGAAGATTCATCCCGGACTTAAGCCTTCGCCGTTCATCCAATCAACAATTTACTCAAGAAAGACTATAGCATTGATTGGACCAAAAGACTGCAAATGAATCCTTTGATGCAGTTAAGTGTTTCCTATTATCACCACCTATGCTAATGCCACCTAAGCTAGATTGCCTGTTAATTCTATATTCACGAGCTACCGATGTCTCGCTGGCCTATATGTTGGCCCAAGAAGATGATGACAAGAGAGAATGAGCAATTTATTTCATCAGCCGAACACCTGCTCGACTATGAAACCTGCTATACACAAGCAGAACGAGAATGTCTCGCCATAGTCTTTGCAACCAAACGCCTAAGACATTATATGCTAAACTAGGAAACAAGGGTCATGGTAAAAACGGATCACTTATGAACTTTCCTCACACAAGAATCCTTATCTAAAAAGGTTGGACGTTTTATAACTTTAATGGGAGAATTCGAATTAACGTTTATAAATCAAAATTCAGTTAAAGGAAAAATCATCGCAGATTGGTTAACTGACAACCCTTTAGATGGAGGTGATTTAGTAGATTTAGACTTTCCGGATGAGTGCGTATACTACATCGAAAACCGACCCTCTATCTCTGAGTGTCTTTGGTACACCGATATCATTAATTATATCATGGACCATACGTACCCAGAAGGAGTTACACCACAACAAAGAAGACGATTATGCATTATCGTAGCTAAATACGTCATTATAGAGCAGGTGCTCTATCGAAAAGCATTCGATGGAATGCTCCTAAGATGTGTCGACACAGAAGAATCCAAGAAGATTCTCCATGAGTCTCACAGTGGAATATGTGGAGGCCACTTCGGTGGCCACGCCACTGCTCGAAAAATACATTGAATGGGCTATTTCTGGCCCACTCTAGAACACGACGCAATAGAGTTTGTACACAGGTGTCATAAGTGCCAAGAATTCTCCCATGAATCCACATGCCGGCACAAGTCCTGCAACCAATCGCTACTCCATGGCCCTTTTCTACATGGGGCCTAGATTTAATAGGGAAATTATCTCCCTCATCCATAGACGGCCATAATTTTATAATCACGGCCACTGAATATTTCACCAAATGGGTAGAGGCTATGCCTCTTACCACTTTACCTGGTTCTATAATCGCCAAGTTCATTTTGAACCAAATCATTTGCAGGTACGGTATCCCGCAAATCATTATCTCTGATAATGGAACTTCTTTTAAGAATGAAGAGGTTCGCGAGCTATGCAATAAATTTAAGATAAGCCATCATACGGCTTCCTTATATTACCCTCAAGCCAACGGATAGGATGAAGCGACAAACAAAAACACTAAAAGCCATTCTCCTTAAAATGGTGAAAGAAAACAAACGAGATTGGCATTTGAAATTATATCCAGCCTTATAGGCCCACCGAACCTCAATAAGAACACCAACGGGAGCAACTCCTTTTTCACTAGTGTTCGAGGCAGAGGCAGTTCTCCCACTCGAGCTTGAAATACCCAGTCTCCCGCATCTCATTACCAGGGATTCTAGATGAAGACGCTTACAGAGAAGCACGTCTTTCCCAACTCGAAAGCCTAGATGAAACTAGGTTAGATGCTGAACAGCGACATAGAGTCTATGCTGACCGAATGTGCCGGCAGTACAACAAGAAGGTCTATGAATGTAACATATATGAAGGTGATCTAGTTCTAAGGCTGGACAACCGGATCGACAAAAAGACCGGCAAAGGAAGGAAATTCTGGCCCAAATGGTTGGGCCCATACTGAGTCATGAAGGACTATGGAAATGGTGCATACCTCTTATGTACACTAGAAGGTGAGGAGTTTGGCGAAACAGTCAATTCCCTGCACCTCAAGCATTTCTACGCATAAGCAACTAGCACTACTTATATTGACTATCTACATTGCATTTTCATATAGATTAGGATCATGTGGTCCACTCGTTTCTTACACAAATTGTGATCAAGGAATCTATTCTCAAAGCAATTCATTACAAAACTCATGATGTTGTTGGCATAAACTCTTTAATCGTACCTCTCCATTTTCATGATATCATCAAAATATCTCAGAATCTTTTATCAAATAAAATCAGACATGACGAAGTCTTAACGGTAACCATACCAAGATCTGCAAGTTTATTCTCGCTTTGATTTCTTCTTAGGGCAGGTGTCTTGCCTATGGTCTCTTCTAGAAACTTCATGGTGTCACATCTATCCCATATACATATCTCTTTGGAAATAAGCACATACTGACATTTTACTCAAAATAAACAAATCAAACGTTGATCAAACAGAAAATTTTAATTTTACACATTTCCTTGCCCCACTAACCTTCGGTGATGAGCTTGCGTCTCTTACTAGTGACGTAGGGTTGGAAAAGGATGGAAATGCCCTTACTCGCCTATGCCTTGCCCACGGTGATAAACCCACGCTTCTTACTAGTAGCGTGAGGCAAGGTGCAGGGGGTCTTCTTGACAAATAAATGCAAATGGTCATATGCAGACAATTCAAACTTTCAAATTTTGAGTCAAAAACAAATGAAACAGATGTTCAAAATCCCAAAATAGTTAAAATCCTAAAATCCTAGATTTTGTCTACTATGTGGCCATCTACGGGTCTAAGTCTGGATAAACTGCAAAGCAAGTTGCATCCAAAACTATGGAGTCACTCAAGTGGAGTTGACTTGTAGCTTCCAATTTGGTTCCACTAAAGCTTTGTCTGTCTTTCATCACTATCATTTCACCACATTTCATAACTTGCGCCCTTCTTAGCTCTTGGTGATAAGCCCCCGCATCTTACTGGTTGCGTGGAGTTAGGAGTGGGGCAAGTTAATCTATTCATCATACTGGTTATTTTCATCAATTTTCCAAAACAAACATGAGGTATCCAAATTGCTCACAGAAGCTAAGATTCAAAATCACAATAGATCTACATTATCATGTATCAGCATCATGAAACACAAAAGAAAACAAGCATTTGCATCATCTGTTCTCCACTGCATATATTCTAGAAAGCATATAAAACATATATCGTAGTATACACGAGGAAACCAGAAATAGAAAGGAAAACATGAGTGCCAAGATTTTAATCCAAAATGAATGCATATATATAAATAATCAATGTTTATATACAATGCCATCATGCACTAGGCATGGTCAAAACACTCAAAGAGCCTGTGATATACAAAAGAATATATAATACAAAATACACGAGAGCCAAGTGGTTTCTCAATCCCTACGCGACCCCTCCGAAGGTACGTGCCCTCGCCTAGGACTCCGGCTACGCCGGTGCTCTGAATGAACGGAGGGCTCAGGGTCTCGAGGAGCAGCTGCGGTCTCACCACGAGAATTGCTCCTCATAAGGCACTCAACCATCCTATAGCCCGCTAACTCAGTGCAGAGGGTCGACACCATCCTGGCCACGTGCCAAACGGGAGCGAAGACATTGGTATGCCTACTGGCTGTTGAAGGCTCCCCAGCATCTACGGATAGCTCCGCGCGGGTCCTATCCATGGGGATCATCAGGGAATCGATACATACCCTACGGATCAAATCCTGCCACTCGTCAACAGTCTCTGCAAACAAAGGAGAAAACAAATTAGAAACTAAGCAAGAGGCTAAAAGATATAAAATAACAATTAAGGAGAGCCTACAAATAAATATTAAAAGGGAGAAAGGGTAACTTACTCGGATCCCCAGGCCTCCAAGATGGGTCGCTGGGGCCGGCACCTACCATGGATGCCGCTGCTGACTGAGGGGCTGCTCCTGTGGTAGGAGCAACGTGTCGCCCCGCAACGGACTCATCCTCTCCACCATGGCCCTGGGAGTGTGGCTCCACTGAAACTAGAGTGTCCCTCTCTGCGCTCTGCTCAGCCCTCTCTGCCTGCATGATATCCTGAGTGTCATGCCACTCAGGATCACTATCCTCGGTCTCCCCCTCTGTCCCTCCCTCTGTAAACTCCTCAGACTCATAGTCAATATCTATGGGGTCATCGCTGCTGTGGGCAGGACCGCGGCAATCCGAAGTAAAGGTCCCTGAGGTGCACCGGCTCTCCCTCTAGCACGAACTATCCTCCTGGCTGCAATGGGAATGCCAGGAGTAATCACTGTCCAACCTCGGCCTCTAGGCCCCCCTCTGGCCTCGCAAACTGATCTGTAAACTGGCGCCACTGGGGGAAGCATACCCGTATATGGTAGGCCGAACTGCTAAGGAACTCGGCCAAAAGGATGCTCCTCCACTCGTCCCACTCGATCGATGAGCTGCCCTGTGGTGGAGCAGGAGATCAGGGTAAGAGTCTCCTCGCCCCATATGCCGGCCATAAGCTGGTACAGTGTCACTTCCATGTTTGCAGTAGTCAGGGAGGTAATTGGCTGATGAGGTGCTCTAAGCACCGACATGTCTGCCCATCTGGCTGCCCTAACAGCTCCAGGATCCGCCACCTCCACACCCCTGCCATAAGGGATGAAGCGCTCATAAACCCAACTCATGACTAGAGTCGGGTGGCTCAGTGACTGCCCCTGTAAACAGACCACCCTATATAGATCGTGGTAGGTGGTCCCAAGAATATCTATGCCCCAGGCGTATATCCGGCCGTGCCCCTCTATCTGTGCAATAATGGGGCCCCAGCAGTATAATAACATGTCACCTCCCTTGTCCCCGATCAATCTCAAGGCAAGGATCCCCATGATGGCCTGGCGAAGTAAGGGGATAGGAAAAGAAGGAATGGATTGAACTCTCACCCCCTTCTTCGACCCCGTGGAGATGACTGCATCTCCCATATATGCTGCCCACTGTGCAATCTGTGCCCGTGAGCCTGCTGTCTCTAATAAAAGTCGGCTCCCGATGATCGGGACCCCCAGAATGCGGTAGACGTCCTCTAATGTAATGGTTCACTCACCACGGACCCCTGGCAATCGAAAGGTGTTCCGATCTGCATCCCAGTAAGAAAATAAGTCACAAAGGATGTGACTAGATGGTGCAACATGGGGCACGTGCGATATGCGCAGTATACCAGCCCTCTGAAGTGTGTCCTCCTCATCCTGCGAGAGGGCATCTAGTACCCCTGAGAGCCAATCACACTCTCTCTCTCTCTGCTCCATCTGATGTACTCCTCTCTTGCCTGCATACACCCAAAAACACACAAAACAGAGCAAGTTAGTATCCGAACAATACTGAGAAAGTCATAAAAAGACGCAGAAGTGCTAAAAATACAAACACAATCTCAAAAACAGGGTCCTTTTGCAATCTGTGCAAAACCGCCGCCTTGAGTAGGGAGGCGGTTTTGTAATCTTCGCCTTAAAGGCGGCGGTCGTGTAACCGCCGCCCTGAACAGGGCGGTGGTCATGGTCTGAAAACCCACGCGGGTTTTAATCTAAAAAAGCCTAAAACATGCAAAAAACGACCATTTAACCTAAAAACGGAGCCTACCCAGTAGGCGCCTCCCTAGATGGACCTTTTAACACTAGCATTTTCAAAAAATGACCCCCCCATTACAACAAATTTAGCATTTCAAATTTAAGGGGTGAAAAACACAAAATTGAAGAAAACCAACCTGTGATCTAGTGGGGCGGTGTTCCGCACATGGAGGCATGATCACGATCTCGCTGCGGACATTTCGACTATAATCACGCAAGAAACCCTCACCGTGGGTCCTAGACCTAAAAAACAATCAAATCAACTCACACAAATGAATGGGAAAATGGTCCCACTTTCATATATATAACACTTTGTTTCATTTTAAAATGACTTTTCACAAGTTTGGAGCACTGATGGAGGTAAGTTCCTATCCCCGCACAAATGGTACGTTCTCATTCCCTATTATTTTAGCGTTTATTTTCCAAATTATTGTATCTATCTGCACTTGAGTTCTCTTTTCGTTTTGCAGATAACGAGAATTTTGGATGGCGTCATTTCAACACACAGACGTGTAAGGTATAACTTATAACTTCCCATTTCGGGACTGCCATACTCGGACCCACCGTTTTACGCCTCTTCATGGCTAAAACGCTTCTCCGAGGGGGCAATATGTATGTACCCAAAATTGTAAAGGTACTGTACTGCCGGAACAGTGTAACAAGTTCCCCGATGATGATACAGGTCTCCTCGCAAGGTGTTCGGGATCCGGAAAAGCTCTCCAAGTATGTGTTAACATCCTGCATGCCTCGCTTAGCCCCCACTTGCCTTGGTTTTCCTTTTGTCCTCTTCTTTTAGCCTTTTTCTCTTTAGTTGCGAAACCGCCGCCCTGCCTGGGCGGTGGTCTCGTGACCGCCGCCCTGAGCAAGGCGGCGGTCCTGTAACCGCTGCCCTGCTCAGAGTGGCGGTCCTTTACGCATTTTCTAGAAGGCTATTTTTACATGAATCACGTAAATTCAACGATTTACCTGCTTTCTTTTACTGCCATGAGCTTGCATTTATGGTTCTGGTTCCCTGGAATAGTGTTTTGCCATTGTTTATAGTTTAAGAGTTCTATTTGGATTTTACCTTGGGTAAATGCAAATGCTATAAATAGATGGCTTGTGCTCAAGAAAATGGCCCCTCATTCACTTCTCATCTTCTCATTTCAGTAGTTCAGTACTTTCATTAGGATTCATAGTTTAGTTTCTTTCATTGCATGCCTATTTAGCATTGTTTTGCAGTCGGTAAGCCACATATCCATCTTGTGCAAGTGTTGTCATTGCTTTAGGCCCCAAAATTTTACCTCTGGGTTTCTTGTTGCAATAGGTTTAGTTTTCCTTTTGCTTAGAATGTTTAGTTTCTTTCAATACATGCTTAGTTAGCATTGTTTTACTGTTGGTAACCCACAAATCCATATTGTGCAAACAGTGTTATTGTTTAGTTCACTGTCTTACTGTTGGTAAGCCACATATCCAGCTTGTGCAAACAGTGTTGTTGTTTTATCCAATCCATTGGAGTAGAATAACTTAGGAAGCCATTAAAGTTGCAGGTTTTTCTCCTCAAACAGGATAGTTTCAGGTTCTGGACGCTTTATGTTGCATGACTCGCAATAAATCCCACTAGGAATTGCATAAGCCAAGCTCTGTACTCTTGCACTATCCCTCTCCTACTTGCATTGTATTCGGTGTGTATTCTGAGCTTCCTTTATCCCAATATCTACTTCTGTTGATGCTATCATTACACGCTTTTCTGGATCCACATGAACACGAAAGAATGAGGAGATCACACTGAGGGGACAAGATCACACACACCATCGGATTCGCCACTGTTATGCGGAATCTAGGTTCTAGCTTTCAAAGTTCTAGTTAGAATCATATCAAATAGAGTAGATAATTCCTTCATTTCAGTAAATTCTATTCTCGATATTGCCAGGGAAGCTGTGAGGATTGATAGTTTCTGAGAAACTATGATTCACTCCTCACTTCTGAGGTAGGATTGAGAATCTTGCAAATAGATTAGATAAGCTATTTTATTTAGAATAAAATCTACAAATCGCACAGACAAATAACTACACCCGGTTATCTCTTTTGTTTTAAAATTTTATTTAGTTGTTATTCCTAGATATGTTTAAATAGCTACTTTCTTAAATTCTTAAAAGGTTTCTCAGAAAAATAGAAGTTATATATGTTTTAGATTTATTCTACGTAGTTAGAGTTTGCTTTGTTACAGTTAAAATTACATTTTGTTTTATATGACAATCACGGGACCTCGGGAGCCCAGGGAATACGTATTTGAGCCAATCGTGCCTCAACCAAACCTCGTCACAGCAATAGTTGACATAGACCAGAACCTTAGAATACAAGTCTTCCAAACAACAACAGATTTACAACTGATCAGTTCTCAGTTGAGAGGGTTAAACATAGAAGACGACCAAGCATACACGTTTTGGTCAAATCAACCGAAAAACAGATTACCTTAGGCAAACATTCACATGACTGTAGAAGGGTTCGAAAGAGAACAAACCTTTGGTTGTGATCCTTTAGTCCCACAGCCAGGTGCAGGAGACACTCTCACAGACATAGATACTAGTTTAAGGATCTAGGTTGCATGAACGCCCGTGAGATATTCTGAGAAGATCACGCAGTTGTTGGTCCTAAACATAGAAGCTGAGAAAGCGTATGATTACTGGATATTAGGGATTAGGACTTGATTTCATACATGACCATAGCAGGTCCACAACAACCAAGTGTCTACGGTTGTGATCCACAAATCCCACAGCCTAACAAATCCATAGGTCAATCAGATATAGACACTGGCCTACGCATGTTAGTATTCAGATCTACTCCACTTCCACCCACCATCATCGAACAATTGTCCTTACTAGATATAGCGGCTAACAAAGCTAGAGAATTCTGGACTAGGCCAGAGAATCGCATGTAGATTCAATTGTATTCACCATCCACCATATGACCTTATCTGGGGATGTACACGAAACTATCCCAGGTCATTTTCCATGTATTCCACAACCCATAGATCGAATCATGCCAGAGCTCGATATTGATTGGAGCCTTCGAGCAGTCATCCTTGCCGATCGATCTATCACGCCAGTCCAAGTTAGAAGGGCTTTCTTTGCCTTAGATTCACAAATTCCATTAGTGCGTGTCGAAGACATTAGATTGCCTAACTAGTTTGTCTGCGTCCCATGCATATTCCACCCCCACCGGCTGTCTCGGCACGACCTCGGGAGGTCGGGTACGCGGAAGAGTTACCTGTAGATTCCCATGCTCGCTTGTCACTTTTCCGGTGTACAGTTACCATTTTATACTTAACTTTGGGTGTTTTATAATTATTTTGGTTATCCTTTTGGTGTTACTAAGTTTTGAAATTTAAACAAAGAAGTCATATATATATATATATATATATATATATATATATATATATATACCAAACTTACTCATTATTATTGGGGGTTAGAAAACTTAGGATATTATTTATTGGCTACTACTTGTGCAAAGAGCAACATTTAAGGACCGCATTTGGGCTGCATTATTCATTGTATAGGAAGGGTTATTTCAAAATTCCATCTCACATATTCATATTGGGAGAAAAGTATTTATAGGCCGTTAGCTTGGTGCGATTGGCACAAGTGAAACCTAGCTTCAAGGGACACAATTCAATCACACACACATATTATAACTACATAGGGTTTCAAAATGTAGTGCAACACTTGGTGACAATCACATTGTGGTGACTGTCGAGGTCAGTCCAAATCAATCATATGCATTATTTATTTCATATAATGTTTTCTTGAGCCTTATGAGTGTATTTACTATTTGTTTTGTAGGTTTATGTGCGACACAGGAACCCTACAATGAAGCTAGAGTGAAAAAGAGTGAAAGGAAGAATATAATTTTAGACCCTAACAAATAATAGAAGTAGAGTCTTTTCTAGGACACTAATGCTCATTTCAAAGACCAATTCTTAGGTGGTACTATCCGCATCTGAGTTTTCAAGTTCGGAGGAGTTTTAAATCCTAGTTCTCCAAAAAAAAATATCTATTCTAGATCTATCCTATTCCACTCAGTTTCCATCCTAGAATCAGCCCAAATCTCCAAATAAAAGCTAAATCACTCTTATCTCCCTATTGTAGACACTTGTTTATTTCGTACATGATAGATCTTACTTGTAACTTTTGTATTCATTTGATCTCAGTTTTGTGCTTAAGATTTAATTTATGTTAAATCAACTGTTGGGCACCAATTTTGTCAAAGAAAAATAGGAATTTTGGCTAAGTCTTTCTTCCCATGGTACATAAGGTATTTCTTTTCTAGTGCATGCACATAATACTCCTTTCACTTTTTTTATGTTGTGCACCTTTGTAGTTGCAAATGAACCCTAAAATATACACGTGAGTAAGTTTCAAAAGAAGACTGTAAATTGACATGCAACTGTTTCATCAACATCTACAATACTCATGCACACGAAACATTTATAATACATTCACACAAGATTCACACACAACAACTAGTTGAAGAACATCAGTTGAGAGTAAGTTTAAGAAAAATAAGATACCATTTTGGGCCAAGTGTATGTCAAAGTTTTGATCAATGGTGTGTTACCACGAGGTGGAGATAATTCATTAATGAAGTTATGTTACACACTTAAGCCTAGGTCATATATTGGGATATGGATAGCCCACATGTAGCTAGCATAATATTTTATCATGTCTTATCATATTTGTTTATGTTTTCATATGCTTAGTGGGTGGGTCAACCTTGGTCTTTTACATATTATACGAGGGTATACATAGCAGTTAGAGAGTAGGATAATATCATCATATTGATCACTTGAGACTTATTGTATGATTTGGAGGTTGTCCCCTTGAAGTGGATGAGTCATTCTACTTGCATATTGTGATCATTTCTCTATATTTTAGTGTTATTTGGTGTTATATTATGTTTGATATTTAGATCTACCTAATTAATTTCATTACAAGTGTTGTTAGAGCATTGATCAGGTCATAATTGGGTCAAAACCATAATTTTGACAATTCGATTATATCTCTAAATTGATGGTGTTTTTTTACAATTGTTTAATTGAAGTTGAAAAATCATTCAAGTAGGCTTCTCCTCAAATTTTAAGAGTTTTTGAATTACTTTGCACAAGTTATAGCCATTTTAACTTTTTTCATAAAATTTCTCCCTAGTCTGTTATTTTTGAAATTTTATAGTTTTCTTATATTTTTGGCAAGCTTTCCAATAATTTGTTAGGGCTTGTTCTCTATGTTTCTCTCTATTAGTATAATATCCATATTAAACCCCAAACCTTAAATTTCTACCCTAATCCTTGTATCCCAAGACTCAAACCCTACACCATGATAGGGAGATCAACTAGAGGCCAAGGGAAGGGTAAAAAAACTCCAAAAAAGACTCCAAATAAAGAATACATGAATTTGGAATCTTCAGCTTCTAGATTATCATAGGTATTTAACCAACTTCATGAGGGTTAATAACATGGTGAGTAAGGATGACTTCCACCATGATCTTTAAACACTAAAAGATAAAATGGAAGTTAATATTTAAGGATTGAGAGGTAATATTCAAGAAATGAGGATCAAAATAAAATTGGGGTTGGAATCAATAAGAAAGGAGATGATGAGAACTCTTTTAAGTATGATGATGGGTATGAGGTTCCTCAAGCAATGTACACCTAGATAAAAATCACAACAACCAAGGAGGATCCTTTGCACTACCAAGTGGATCTTCTATAAATTGATGTAAAATTATTCCAAAAATGGACATGATCAAGTTCAATGGGAACGATATGACTTGGATAAACCAAATGGATTTTTTTTTTTTTTTCATCAAGTCCCAAGTGGGAAGAAGGTCGTAATGACATCCTTATATTTGGAACTAGAGCAATTCACTTTGTATTGTTAGTTATGCACTCAAAAGCAGAAGAAGGCTCTTAATATCACTTGTTTAGTTTTTACAAAGGAGATGCAAACACACTATAGTAGTAGTGTGGCTGAGAACTACAAAAAATAAAAATATTAAAGGCTTACATTCAGCAGTTTTAAATCTTATCATTGCACATGAATACAATTTCACCTGACAATCTCAAGGATTTTTTCTTGGGTTATCTCAAGGATCACACCCAACATGAGGTATGAATTCTTGATCCACTCAATGTTTCTGATTCTATTATCATGGCACATAGGGTAGAAGAAATTATCCTTACCATGAAAAGGAATGACTTCATTATAACTAGATATTGTATCACCTCAGTATCATCATTCCCTTAACCTACCCGGTAAACACAACAAAAAATTGAAGATAAATGAGTAAAAGTGATATGTTATAGTTGTAATAGTATGGAGTAAGGGACATAAATATGTTGAGAGGAAATTATTCTACATTAAGAGACCGAATGAGGAAGATAAATGGGATGAAGAATCTAGTGAAGAGGGATATGTTCTTGAGATCATGACTGAGGAATCTCAACCAACTATATCTTGTCATGATATCTTTGGTATTAGTACCCAAAAAAACTTGAAGGTAGTTGGGTTTGTGAAGAAATGAATGGTAATGGTATTGATTGACTCTAGAAGTACATACAACTTCCTCAATTTATTAGTGAAATAATTTGTTACAGTGTAGATTAATGGTTTTCACTAATGGTCACGGGGCTAAGCCCCTTCTTCTTGGGTATGCGAAGTCTCCCATTATTGAATGTAAACTAACTAAAAACTATGGGGTGGTTGTTAGGCCATGGATCACACATGAATACTCCATTAAACCTATAGAAACGTGCTTGTATAATGTGCAAGGGAGGAATTTGTTGTGAAGGGAGGTAAAGGGGAGCATGATAAATAAGGAGAGAGTGTTAATGATTTGAGTAGACTTATAGAATTCACATACATTAACAAAATTAGGTACACATTTAATTAGAAGAAAACAACAATGTAATCAATTAACAAGACTAACAAACTAGGGATGCAAGGTTTTGGAGATTCATTAATCAAGGACACAAAGTTCCTTCTTGGTTACATAAGATCACCATGCTTGAAAAGGTAGGAAGTAGAGAGAGTAGAGGAACATAAACAAGGGAATATAATAAATCTATATTTTATTTCTTGATATAATAGTGATATAAATCTCAACAACATACATCAATTGAAAATTTCCAACCCTTTTGAATGAAGAAGCCATTCAAATTTATAGCATTAAAAAATGTATTTTTATACCCCCCACCCCCCCCCCCCCCCCCCCCACATGATTTTTCACCTTTCCTCATCACTTGTGATCTTCCATATTCCTAGGGAATGAAAGTGAGTCTTTTTATTATTAATGAAAAAGGGCTCTTACAATGTTAAGTTGAAGGTCTCTTAAGTGAATAAGACAAAATAATGAAAAAGCACATTCTCAATAAAGAATTAGAACATGGAGAGAAAAGAAAGAGGGGAGAGAGGAGGAGGAGGAGGGTTGTCAATTTGATGAAGATGAAGCCTTTTCCGATGAATAAATTATTGACTTGAAACATTGTGATTACAATCCCATTATTTTGTGAGATATGAAAACATTTCATGGCATCAAATAAGTGCTCAAAAACAATGTTATGACATTTGTACTATGATGGGAACATGATGACCTTATCTAATGAAAATACAGGATTTAGGATATGGTTATCACTTCATTACTGCTTTATGCCTTAAAAATTCACCTTCATGACCAAAAATCAATTACACGATGCTCAAACATTTATATGTTTGTATGTTACTCATTGAAATAGGGCCTTTCTCAAATACGAGAATTACTCCTTTAGTGAAAATATTTAACTCTAACCTCTTATTTGACTAAAAAATTATGGTACAATCACCTTTGTATGTGAGATGTAAGCACACTCTAAAGTATTGCATGAGTGTTTCGAAACCCTGCTATGATACATTGCACTATGTTGAACTGCGATAACTTCTTGATCCTAGTTACCTCGACTAGTTCATCCTGACTTGTTCCTTAACATGATGTGATTCACATAATCTCACTTCTCTTGGAAATATATTTACACACAAGATCCTCTTTTGGATATGATAATCATCACCTTACTCCTTGAACTTCACATTTTACCTTTGTGGCAAAGACTTCATCTTTTTGAATGGAAACAACCTCAAGATGCTTAAACACCTTCTTGATCATATGTTACTTATGGGAAAAAAATTATTTTGCAAATGGGGAAAGAAGACACTCCAGATTGACCATTATAATTAATCAGACACATTCTCATGTCATATCCTGAGAAGGTGAATAAGAATCAGGGATAACTTTCACAGACCCAATTTGATATCACTTTCATTTCATGATTCGCATCACTTTGAACATGATGACCCATTTGAACCTCTCAGTTCACCTCCATGACAATGACCAGAATAATTTAACCATAATGATTCCTTTATGTGATAATTATGGTGATTTGAATCTTCCATTTTCTTGCATCTAAGTGTGCCATGCAACATTAACCTTGAGATTGATATTTTGGGATCTTGCAAGGGCTTTATCTCTTACCTAAACCATGAGACAACTTATCAACCTTGAAATGGTGGGAAAAAGCATTGATATCAATGAAATGTGAAATTATACAAGTGATCTGAACTCGATTTCAAGACTTACTATTTTATAATGGCTTTGCATGGATTGAGATGAATCAGAGAGACCAAGTTTTTATCCTCATAATGATATTGTATAGAAAACACCTTTACATCTAATGACCACTTTGTAACTAGTTTGAAAGTTTTACATTCTATAGTCTTAACTTGATATCTCATGACCATATAAAGCCATTCCTCCGTGTTTACAAAAATGGAATCTATGCTTTTGACATGAAGGAATTCATCATTCTTGAGTAAATATTGTAGCATGGAATCATTTATAGAATCATACAAGGAATCTAGAAGTGATGATAACATGTTAATTATCTCCCCATTCACATGCTTCTTCTAGCTTTGCACCTTGTTGTTTTGAGAAATTACTTCTTGTAAAGTTTGATAAAACTTATGGGTTGACCATTTTTTAGATATGAGCATTTCTTGGTTTTGGAGGTATGTATCCTCATGTTATGGAGCTGAATTTCTTCATGAGAAGGCATGCATTTGAGGTTTCCATGGTCCTTCCATTTTTTGTTAGGCATCAGTCAAAGAGCCGACATTGCTTCACAGTTGGGAGGAACCATGCATTTATCAAGGCTTCTAGGAAAACACAGGTCAACTGACATTGGTTATGAACTGGACCAACATTGGTCACCTATGACTGGAATTGGTCAAGAAATAGGGAATCCATCATCGGTTAGGGATAACTGGCATCGGTTACCTGTGTGTTGAGTGTTTTTATTTTAGACGTCACGGGAATTAGATCTAAACCTTTAATATTAGAAGCATGATCTATTGATTGTAATTGCATGAGCTAAGGTGCCCTAAGTTTGTATATGCCCATATAAGCTGTGAAAGACTAGGATTATAAGGTATAATTTGGACAATGATTGAGTTATATCCTTGATTCTTCATGGATTGAGAGAATGAAGAAGAAGAGAAAGAAAGAAACAAGTTACATGAAGACAGAGCTTCCATGGAGAGAAGCTGGACAAAAGGAAATAATAGGTACAACTATGGAAGGTACATCTCAATGGTGAGAAGAGGGTAACATCTTCTACTATATTTCCTGTTGTATTGTCTTATCTAAATGTGATTTCTTGCATAGTATGCAAAGCACATAGATCTTTCTTCTTACGTAGATACTGCATGTTGTTATGAGATCTTGTATTGTAGATCCCTAAGATCATGATGTATTGTTGATCCATGTAGAACGAGTATTATATTTTTAGTATGCATCAGGTTGTTGTGAGATATTGCAATCATAGATCCATGAGATCATATTGTATTGTTGATCCATGTAGATCTAGATAGTATAGATGATGATTGTCTTCGTGTATATACATAGGTTGATGCAGTGAGATGGAGAGACAGACTTAGTTCTTGGTGCACAGTATATGGTTGCACATTTGTAGACCCATGTGAGAGGTCTTGTTTGCAAATTACACAAAGAAATTGGTATTTCACAGTTTAGAGATTCATTAGTTCCTAGTTATGTGAGATCTGTTGGTGGTGTTTGGAGGCACATAGTTGTAGTGCACTCATGTAGATCCATTTAGAGATCTGGAGGAGAGGAGATACTCTTGGAGAGATGCATTGTAATCTTGTATTGAAGAGTTGGTTTGTACTCTTATTATATTATATATATGAGATCTCTATTTTTGCTGGACGTAGCCCAAATTGGGTGAACCAAGATACATGGTGTGTTATGTGTGTGTACTTTGTTTTGATTTGGATTATTCTAGTTTATACTTCCACTGCTGTAGATTTTGGGGAATTGTTTAGATACTATATGTGCATGATTGAATTTGTTATTGAATCATAGCACTATTCCACAGTCTCTGAATTCCCAACAACTGGTATCAGAGCCTAGTTTGTTATCTTATCTGAATACCAAAAATTAGTATCAAAGCCTGGTTATTTTAGAGAAAGGTTTTGCTTCAGTATAGTGTTAGTGGCGTTACTGACAGGTGTATGAGAGCAGGGTTTTGTTTTTCCTAATGTGTAAATCATTGTAGAAGATATTTTAATCATCAAGTGGGAAACCTATAAATGTGAGGTTGCTAGAAAGAAGTGACAGTGACCGGCATTAACATGTGGTACTGAGGTCGAAAACAGTTCGTTAACCGATATTGGCAGGGTGACCATGGTCAGTTACAGGGTGACTGTGGTCGGTTACTGGGAAACCAACATTGGTAATGTGTGGCAACTTGTTTAATAGGAAAATCACATATCTGAAGATAATTTATAAGGTGTAGTGAATGTATCTTATTTGTCTGAGGTGTCTGTGGTTCTTGGAGGAACATGCATGATTGGTTAGATTGCATATCCAGTTTATAGAGGTATGGTTTTGTTACCTTGGTAGTGCAGTGCTTGTATTATTTTGGTTGCACATGCATAGTTTGATATTACAGATATGAGTATGAGATAGAGGAGCAGTTATGCATCCTTTGGTGGAGTTAGATGGATGAGATCTCCATTAGAAAAGAAAAATATAGTAGCACAAAATGAAGACGGGGTCTTCCATCAGAGAAACATGTTCTTCAGTTGAATACGTGGTTGAGTATCTTGGTGCTAGTAGGTGATGTATTTCATCTTGGTGTAGTTTTATTTGCATGTATTATTGCTGTTAAGTTTTTGTGCAATATTTTGGGTGCTTCTTGAAATGACTGGCTCAACAAAACTATCAGATCTCTGGTTAGAGTAGGCACCTGGTTTTGGTGTACCTATGCCAATTTTGTGGCATTTGTGTTCATTCTCAGTAGCATCTGACGTTGGTCAGATGAACCGATATTAGTCATAGAGAGTAACTAGTTACCAGTCAAAAAACTGATGGTTGTATCTCTGTGACAATGAGTTTGGACTAGGTTTTTCTTAGCAGTAGAAGAGGGCAAGGATGGTTTCAGTGTCCTATTTTGGAGGATCAAGTTTCTTACACAGTAGTGTATAGGTAGAAATGGATGTAGATCACTTCAATGTTTGGATTAGAAAGAGGATGGAGTTGGCTCGGGATTAGTCTAGTGAGACTTTGAGTCAAATTTAGGTATCTCTATATGATTCATGTTTTATTTCTTTCATTTTAGAGAAAATGATATTATGTTTGGATTGTGTACAGAAGTAAAATTTTCACCATGGATATTTGGTGAGCTTGACTTTTATTTTTGAGGATATGTCGGAAATCTTGAGGACAAGGATATCTAGTTTAAGGATGGGATCCTCAATGAAAATTCATGTTTAGACACAATTGCAGGTAACAAAAGATGTTGAATACACATGGATGAAAAGATAAGTTGATTTAGCCTACTTCATAAGAATTCCAAAATTCTGTGATGTATAAGTATTATTTGACAAGAAGGGAATCAATTTTATATTTTCTTTCATCTATTTTATTTCTTACTAACATATATAGAGCTTGTTGAGCTTGATGATTAGAATCAATGCAGGGGAGTTCAGGTTAAGTGGGAGAAATCCATGGTTGTTGGCATTGCAGGTTGGACACATATGCATGTGCGGAGTGAGAGGAGAATGTTTACTATTTAGAGTAGCATGAGGTATAAGTTTTTTTAGAGGAAAGTCATGGTTTTTACAGGTATTTTGAGTATTATTATCATGATGATGTCACCTCTATTTTTATTTTATAGTGCCTGGATATTCCTTATGGGAAGGAAGTTTATAGTTGATTTAACTGGTTTTAGATGATAGAGCAATGTTTCATACTTTAAAGGGTGGAAAAATGAGAAATATAACTGTTATAGCTGACTCGGTGTCAGTTTTGGGTAACTATGGTTGGTCATCTTAACCATGGTTGGTCAGGTAGTGACCAAGGTCAGTTAGGAAACCAGTAGTCTGTTTGGTCACAAGTTTAACAACAATGCTTATTTACCATTTTTAGATGGTGCCCTTCTTTTTCTTTCATCTTGGTTGGTTTGTGCAGTATGTTGATGACATGTATGCTGGTATTTGCATTACTTGGTATTAGTGGCATTGTTTAGCATGGTTGTTTGTTTATTGACATTGATGAGCACAAGATTCATAAATGGCCTTGGAGTTAGTCGGTGAGAGACTTGGAGATTTTGGAGAGCCTGGATGATATGGATGGATGTACATGGTGAGTTTTATACATGTGAGATAGATTATGTTTTGTGAGTCTGTGATAATGTAGATATTTGTTTTGCACATGGATGCCTATGAGCATGGTTTAGATGCCATTGAGCATGAATAGGGGATGTTTGTCCTTACCTCTTGTTATGATGTTACTCCTTGATAGATATGTTATCTATAGATGATTGTCTCAGACATTCTAGTTGTTTATGCAGGATTGGATTTGTAGATTGCAGTGTTTGGATTCTTTGAGTTATGCATGTGTTTGTGGATTGATCACCCACTGGCTGCATGTAGAACTCATTTTTGGGTTGTCTTTGCATAGGATCTTGTTTTTCTTACGCATATTCTAGTTTGACTTGTCTTTGGTCAGTTGCATTGGCAGTTGCATGGAGACATGGATAGATGTTTAGATAACATGGTTGGTTTTTATAGGTATGGCTACGGTTGCAATTAAAGCTCAGTATTTCAGTTTGAGTGGGAGATCTTGCATGTGTGTTAGTCATGGTGGCTTGGTTGTATGAGAGGCTTGGTGTTATGATTCAGTGGGAGCTTGATGTATGGATAGCTCATGTATCACAAATCAGTAGTAGCTTCGTGCAGGTATATGGTAAGTCACATGTTTGTTATCTTCTTTGTTTTAAAAGATGGTTTAATCTTCTTGATTTCATTTCAGAGAATTGTTGATGTAAATAATATATGCTCTTCATGGTGTGTAGAAGACGGTGATGTACAGGTTTAGAAATTTATCTCTAAGTGGGAGATTGTAAGGTTGTAGAGCTGAATTTCTTCACAAAGGCATGCATTTGAGGTTTACTGGTTTACAAAGTAAATGACGTCAGTCAAGGAACTGAAATCGATCACCAGGGAGGAACCAGAATCGGTCAGGGAACTGACACTGGTCAGTAAATAAGGAACCGGTATTGGTCAGTAAACCGGCACTAGTCAGCAAATAGGGAACCAAAACATGTCAGAAAACATGGAATCGAAACCGGTCAGGGAACTGGCACCGATCACCTTTGCGTTTATGTTTTTTATTTTAGATGCATGATTATATCCAACCTTTTATTAGAAGGTGATCTAAATGTTGTAAATGCATAGATAAGGTTCCCTAAGTTTGTATAAGCTTATATAAGCTAGAAAACTAGGGTTAGAACATAAGGATAGAGGAAGAATGTTAATTCTTATTGGTTGAAGATGAAGAAGAATAAAAAGGTTTGCATGAAGACAGAGCTTCAATGGAGAGAAGTTGGATAGAAGGAAATAGCATGTACATCTGAATGATCAGAAGAGTGTTATGTATTCTAGTGTATTTCCTTTGTATTTTATTGTCTCAATGTAATGTCTTTCATAGTATGCAAAGCACATAGTCTTTCATTTTGTAAATCCATATGTTGTTATAAGATCTTGTATTGTAGATCCATGAGATCATGTTGTATTGTTTGTCCATAGGAGATCCAGTATTGTATCTCGTTGGACAGCTTGTGGGTACATATAGTATCCAAATATTATAGAGGAGGTTGTCTTCTTGTATGCACAGGTTGATGCAGTGAGATGGAGGAGAGACTTACTTATTGGTGCACATATGTGGTTGCACATTGGTAGACCCTTGTGAGTGGTCTTGTTTGTAGATTCACGGGAGAGTTGTTAGGGTAAAAATATTTTACTATATGTAAATATGCATTGTATTACCTTAGGTAATTAATATTTCATTAAGGTAATTAGTTTTTGATTAATTGTTACATGGTTATGATTTTATAACCATTATATTTGGATTATTATAATTCTGTAGGTTTTATTTATTTCATTAGTTGGAACTGTCATCTGTTTGTATTATTGTCTGATTTATATTTTGTTGCATAGTTGCACACCAAATATTTGTTTTTACATGATTGTGCAATATCTATAAATATTACAATCATTCATTTTGTTATTTATTTTCCTGAATATTAATACAATCGTGAGGCTTCTGTCCCTCTTCTCAAATTACATTTGGAGTACCAGAGTGGGTTGATCTGGCCCTGTGAGCAGAAGGTGTGGAAAGAGAGAGCAGAAGAGATAGGTGTAGCTTGGAGAATCATTTGCGCATTTGGAGAGCTTGTGTAACCTCCTGCAACTTCTCAACCCCATCCCTACCTCCCGATAACCTCCTGTCAGTTCCAGGTGTTTGGAACACAATTTGTTTTTTACACTGGTGCCCCCCTGCACCAGGTAAAATTTGCTACAGATATTAAAAAAATATTTTCTCCATAAGGGGTTTCTCAGCTAAAGTTAGTTGTCTATCTTTTTTCTATGCATAATATCTACTAAATATAGTAGTATCTATAATTTTTGAGGTCTGTGCATTGGCATTCTATCGAGAACTGAGCTCTTGGAAGAGTCAAAGGACTCCACCGAGTTGTTTGCATTGCTCCAAGCTATCAAACTGAGCCCATTCAATATTGCTTAAGTGGAGCTATGCATTGCTCCCTAGTGATTTTTTATCCACTTACCGAGCTCCATACTAAGTCAAGCAGTGTGTTTTTATTAACAGATTTACTTTAAAAATGGGTAACTTTGAATTGAACCCGGTGTGTTAATCTGTGTTCAACATAGATCGAGCAACCTGCACACGTTCAAATGGTCAAGCCGAGCTATAGAATGCCCCTCGTGTTGTGACCAATGCAAGAGTTTAGAGTCACTGAGTCTTGTCTTGCACCATTTGAGCCCACGTTAAAATTGAGTCCCTGTTTCTGCATTGGAGTCATGATTTCTTGTATTGACGAGCGTGTCAGATATAGCCGAGTATATTTTTCAAAGAAGCCAAGCGTTTGAAATGAGCTAACCTTCATGTCGAGGAGATCCATAGGCATATGTAATGACCTGGAAACAAATCAATCAAAAGGAGTTCAAACATCATGACAAGGAGAGGTGTCCCCCTGTCCTACAAAATAAAACGGTGAATTCATATCCAAAAACGACACTGTAAAAGGAGATATCAAGGATTTTCGATCCCATTTTTTTGTGCAGTGAACCCTAAAACCATGTTCAACACCAAAGAAACCACATGGGACCTCTCCACTACCACGTTAAGATTTTTTAATAGTTTAGTTGACTTTGTTTCTTATTTAAAAATAAATTGCTTCAATTTCTTGCCTAAGTGCATCAAACGCCATTCTGGTTAGTAACATAGTGCTAGGGGTGTGAAGTGAGTGGTTCCACCCCCACCCAAGCCAAAATTTTTAACATATTGAATTTGGTGGCCCATTTAGAGCATACCGCTACATATATCGGCCAAAAACCTTGACTAAGCCCCTGGTTATAACTAAACAAGCCACCAAAATTAGTCAGAAAAACCTTAATTTTAGGGAAAAAAAATTTCTCCCAATTTGCCTATTTTTTCATTTTGGTCAACATTTTCTAAAGGGGGGGCCACTTCAAAATTGCATTTTTAGCTATTTTATGGTTTTTTCACCCTGAGATCCGTATTGAGCTCCAAATACCACTAGGGCCTCAAAAAACAAAAACAAATAATTACCTCCCATTCAACTTTTCTGCATATTGGATTAAATTGTAATATTTCAGTGTATTTTTTTAGTATATTATACTAATTTGTAGGTTTCCATATTCAACTGCAAACTGTCATAACTATTTTAAAACTGGAAGAGAATTGTAATAAAAAAATTTGGTTCTATATCACTCACGAGATCTTTGGGATCTCATTCGCAACGTTTGGTATATACAGTGCCTCTAGGAAGCGCTTACGGGTAAAGTCGTCACAACTACTAATACACTTAACGCCTAATATAGTTGTAACAATGTCATCTGGTCATCGACCCTTTAAATCAATTGGGAGTAATAAGGACATGTAATCACCAATCCGGCACTATGATAATTCTTCATCGGGAACTCCTCGTGCTATGATTATTTACTAATGCACATCCTTTAGTTAGGTGGATGTAATCTGGAAACACAACAAACATAACACAAGAATAACATAGACTATGATAAAAAGGAATGATGATAAATCTGAAATATCAGAGTAAATTATAATATTAGCATGAAATTGTTACAATCTCACCCATGAGGTACTTCAAGTGTTATTGACTTCACTTGCATTCCACCAATACTATGGGAGAAACTTCACAATTACACCTCTTAATGGCTTCTTCAACACACCTTTAAACTGATGGCTTCCTTTACACACTTACTCATACAATATTTCTCACTACTTCCTTCTATGCTAAATGAGGGGGGTGGCCTCTTTATTTATAGACTTCTAGGCTTATCCATCTTATCTCTAAGATAGGATAAGAAATCCACTCTGATGAATCATATTCCATACCTTAACTCTTATCTGTACATGTAAGCTTATCTTTTAAGATAAGATAAACCTTATCATTTCACATGGGTTCCACATTTTTAGACTTTTTACAAATAAAATATACAAAATATTTATGACCTCACTCCTTGTCCTTATTACCAATATAATATTTCTAATTCCTAATCATGTAGACCCTACTTCTCTTCTTACCCCAACTTTGACATTTTAACATTACTGGACCACTTACGACAACTATTTACTTTTTACCACAACATTCCTATTGTACTTTTGACTATTGCCGTACTATACATTATTGGCGGCATCATACTGGCAGCGCCGTTATCTTCTATCGGACGCTACTACTAATTATACTTAACAACATCCTATTCCTAATACATACATTAATGAAATAGAAATTATGGAGGAAAATTTTAGTGTCGACATCTTCCCCCTTCCTAGCTTCTACTCCGTCCTCGGAGTAGACTATTCTGGTGCTTGGAAAATCTTCAACTTGTCGTGGTTGACCCATTTCGTAATGGGAGTGCCATCCAATTCCTCCAGTCGGTACGTACCATTTTCATGCACAGCTGCTATTTTGTAGGGCCCCATCCATTTTGGAAGAAATTTTCTCTGTCTTCTTTTTTTGTATCTGGAATCATATACTAGAACCAAGTCATTCACATGAAATGGAGACCACCAGATCTTTTGATCAAAGTATTCCTTCTGCTTCATTTTCTTCTTATAGCTTGTATCCTTAGCTATTTCCCTCATTTCCTCTAGCAAATGAAGATGTACCAACCTTTCTTTTACTGAATCACTTTCATCCATTCTTTCATTTTTCATTACTCTGACCGTGGGAATATCAAACTCAATAGGAAGAACTGGATCAATGCCATAAGCCAAATGAAATGGGGAGTATCCTGTTGCTGACTTTGATGTTGCCCTATATGCCCACAATGCTGCATGAATCCTTTTATCCCATTTATGTACCTGCAAGGCTGCATCTTTTGCTAGAATTTGACACAACACAAAATTTGTTCGTTCCACCTGTCCATTTGTGCTTGGCTTGTATGTTGTTGCCTTCCTGTGCTTAATAGAAAACTTATTGACTAGGGCTTCTACCACCTCATTAATGAAGTGGCTTCCTTGATCTGTTACAATTTCTAATGGACAACCAAATCTGGTGACAATGCGTTCATATATGAACCTTGCCACTTCATCCATGGAAGTTGTTTTCAATGGCCTAGCTTCAACCCACTTGGTTAAATAATCTGTGGCAACTACAATATACTTATTTTGGCATGAGGTAGTTGGAAGTGGACCTACAATGTCTATTCCCCACTTTTCAAAGGGACCAAGTGGAAGAATAGGGCATAATGGAGCTGATGAAGTCTTACGGTTACCATGTGTTTGACAAATATCACATGTCTTACAATAATTATAACAATCTTTAAAAAGAGTGGGCTAGTGATAACCTGCATCCAAGATCCTTCTTGCTGTAAGTTGTCCAGAGAAGTGCCCTCCACATGTACCATTGTGGAATTCTTCTAGCAGTTCCTTCCCTTGATCACGTCCAACTGCCCTCTTGTACTGTCCATCAGGTCCTATTCGAAATAATACTCCATGCAGAATAGAATATGGACGACTGGCTTGAGTAATCTTTCTCTTAGTCTTTGCATTGGCACCATCAGGAAACTTGAATTCATTCAGATAATTCCAAATATCTATGTATTCACTAGGGATTGTGTCAAGGGATAACAATGCTGCATCAGGGAAATCATCATCATCACAAGATGATCCTAAACCATCATAGGCTCAAGAGAGTGCATCTGCATTGACATGCTTCTTTCCTGGCCTATCTATAATATCAAATTCAAATTCTTGTAGCAAAATTATCCATCTTGCTATCCTCCCTGATGGGTTAGGCTTATTTACAATATATTTTAGAGCCTGATGATCTGTTACAACTAGAAATTTTTTCCCTAGCAAGTAATTCCTAAACTTCTTTACAGCAAAAATGATAGCCAGAGCCTCTTTTTCAGTTACAGTATAATTTACCTCAGCACTGCTCATTTGTCTGCTCCCAAAGTAAATTGGATGTTCATTCCCATTTTCATCCTTTTGGCTCAAAGTACTTCCTAGTGCTGCATCTGAGGCATCAGTGTACACAATGAATGGCTTGCTCCAATCTGGATTCTTTAAAACAGGTGAAGACACCAGGGCTTCCTTCAGTTGTCCAAAAGCTTCATGCGCCTTATTTCCTGGTTCATAAGTAACATCCTTCTTCAAGAACTGGGTTAGTGGCTGTGCAATCTTTGAGAAATTCTTGATGAACCTTCTATAGTACCCCACATGGCCTAAAAATGATCTCAACTTACTTCTATTCATAGGAAATGGTAACTCTTTGATTTTTGAAACTTTATCAGGATCAGTACCAATACCATCTCTGGATACAACATGCCCTAACAAAACGCCTTTAGAACATCCAAAGACACACTTTGTAGGGTTTAGTGAGGCTTGTGCTTCATCTAACCTTTGAAATGTTGTCTCCATTTGGTGCAGGTGGTCCAACTTGCTCCCATAGATGCAAAAATCATCCAGAAATACTCTGATGAAGGTCCCAATGTAGGGTTCGAACACCCTATTCATCAAATGCTGGAATGTTTCCGGAGCATTACACAACCCAAAAGGCATAACTCTATAAGCAAACGTTCCCCAAGGAGTGGTGAACGTGGTCTTCAGCTGATCTTTCTCTGCTATACGAACTTGGTTGTAGCCGCTATATCCATCAGCAAAACTATAGCACTCCTGGCCAGCTACTTCATCCAAGATCTGATCTGAAAATGGAAGAGGGTAATGATCCTTCTTTGTTGCCTTATTGAGCTTCCTGTAATCAACACAAATGCGTAGCTTCCCATTCTTTTTTATTGAGATCACAATGGGAGAAACCCATTCTGAATTCTCCACAGCAAATATGAATCCTGCATCAAGCAACTTATCTATTTCTTCTTTTACAGTCTTGGAAAAATTAGGATTCATTCTATATGGCATTTGCTTTATGGGCTTAGCACCATCTACCAGCTCAATAGAATGTTCTACCCAACTTACTTGACGGAGTTCCTTGTAATCAAAAGTGAATATGTGTATGTACCTTCGAAAGAGCTGGAGGTAGGATTCCTTCTCACTCTCCATCACAGCATCACCAATCTTTATTTGTTGGAGACGATCATCAACTTCTTCTTCAGATAATTTTATGGGGTCATGAGTTGGTGTGACTGGAAGGATATCCATGACTGAAACATCAACCTCACTTTCTTCATCTTCAGTGTCCACTTCACTGGTACTAGAGTAATCAGAGGATGTCCAATCATCAGTTTCATCACTTGAATCCACAGGTTCTGCCTTATGATGTCGAGGGATCACGTTTATCTTCACCCTCTCTCTACCACGTCCAAGTGTCATGAAACCTTCATTCCAGTAGTTTCTTGCATGAACTCTCCTTAGCCATGGTCTTCCCAGCAGCATTGGGTATGCAACAGTACCATTTTTCATCACCTGAAAGTCTACCACACATACAACACCCATAACAGATATTGCCACATTTGAAACTACACCTTCTGGTTTAGTTTTTCCTTTATTTAATGACCTTAACATAAGTGTTGAAGGGCGATCAATTTTTAAACCCAACATATTCATTACAGACTCGGTCATTACATTAACTGCAGCACCTCCATCAACTAAGACATCATGAATTGAAATACCATTACATAATACCTCAGCTTGTGGAGCATAGGGATCCGCCTCTGCCTCCAAAACAGGGACCTCAACCTCCTTCCTTCGTCGAGCATTGAGTCCACTTCGCAACTCCCGCCTCTTCTCAGAAGACATAGCCAAGAGTTGACCATATGTAATATTTGCAGGCCTTTTGGACAGATCTTCCAAGATGGAGTATGGTCCTTGCCCCTGTGAAATCAGAAAATCCTGCACACCCAACTTTCTTCTCCTATGTTTCTTACTAGTTTCTCCTTTCATCTTCTTAGGATCATTTCCATCTTGATTATCTTTTTCTTTCTTTCTTTTTGTTACAAACACATCTACTTCATTATTTCTGCTCTTATCTACTACATCAAAAGAATTCACAGGTGCTTTTCCTTTATCATTATCTCCTTTACCAGATGTAGAAGCTCTATCTAGACAATTATACTTATAATGACCCTTTTTATAACAACCATAACATACAACTTCAGAAATATTTCTTTTTGGACCTCTATCTCCTCCCTGAGAACTAAATTCTTTTCCTTGAAGAAGATTAATAGTTAACTGACCCATCTTTTTGAGCAGATCTTCATACTCAGTAGATGTACTAGGAGAAATATTTGTGCTCACCGGGAGTGGTTGTGGATTCTGGACCAAAGGTGCTGGTGTAGGCTCTACTTTAGCAACAATTTCTTTGGGCTCCTCTTCCATGCTTTCTTCTTGCCTTCTTGCAATCTCCTTTGCTTGTTCAATGGTAGCTGGGTGGTCATACTTCACTCGTTGTCTGATCTCTGGCTTCATCCCAAGAATGAAGTGCTTACATAGGAGATTATCCACGCCATTCATCAACCCATCCGCTAATCCTTCCTTCCGGATCTGGGCATCGAGCTTCCTCCTTAGCTCTAGAACACGAGCATGATAATCCCTTATCTTCTCCTTCTCTCCTTGGGATAGCTTTGTGATCTCGATCATGAGATCTGCATATTTCTGTTGTTCACCAAATTCTTCAAGAAAACTTTCAGTTAATAAATCCCATGAATTTTTCACATTTTCACCTAGTGTTTCAAACCACCTAAGTGCTGAACCATCCAAAAAGGTAGGAAAAAATTCAGTCCATTGTTCCCTTCTTATAAGGCCATTACAAATACAAGATCGTTTAAACTCTTGAATGAAAGAGGAAGCATCTTCATTAGATTGGGCTGAAAAAATAGGAATCTTCCCCATTTTCAAAAGTAACCACCGTAAAATACCAACCCACAAGTACAATCAACAAGACTTATGTGCACAAATAATTGGAATCACTGTAATAGAAAGTGACTTTACACCTTTCTACAGTAAAATAGAAATGACCACGGTAACTATGGTAAAACTTGACTTACTGCGGTAAAAACTGACTTTACTGTGGTAAACACTATTCACAGTAAAAAGTGAAGTTACTGCGGTAAATACTATTCACGGTAAAAAGTGACTTTACTGTGATAAATACTATTCACAGCAAAAATGACTTTACCATGGTAACTACTATTCACGGCACAAAAATGACTTTACCATGGTAACTACTATGCACAGTAAAAATAAGGTTACCCTCCAATTGATTTTTGACTAAGTGGGAATATCTCTCCAGAAAATCCACCAACGAGGAATGGTCCCGGCAACGGAACCAAAATGTCATCACCAATCCGGCACTATGATAATTCTTCACCGGGAACTCCTCGTGCTATGATTATTTACTAATGCACAGCCTTTAGTTTGGTGGATGTAATCTGGAAACACAACAACAAACATAACACAAGAATACCATAGACTATGATAAAAAGGAATGATGATAAATCTGAAATATCAGAGTAAATTATAATATTAGCATGAAATTGTTACAATCTCACCCATGAGGTACTTCAAGTGTTATTGACTTCACTTGCCTTTCACCAATACTATGGGAGAAACTTCACAATTACACCTCTTAATGGCTTCTTCAACACACCTTTAAACTGATGGCTTCCTTTACACACTTACTCATACAATATTTCTCACTACTTCCTTCTATGCTAAATGAGGGGGGTGGCCTCTTTATTTATAGACTTCTAGGCTTATCCATCTTATCTCTAAGATAGGATAAGAAATCCACTCTGACGAATCATATTCCATACCTTAACTCTTATCTGTACATGTAAGCTTATCTTTTAAGATAAGATAAACCTTATCATTTCACATGGGTTCCACATTTTTAGACTTTTTACAAATAAAATATACAAAATATTTATGACCTCACTCCTTGTCCTTATTACCAATATAATATTTCTAATTCCTAATCATGTAGACCCTACTTCTCTTCTTACCCCAACTTTGACATTTTAACATTACTGGACCACTTACGACAACTATTTACTTTTTACCACAACATTCCTATTGTACTTTTGACTATTTCCATACTATACATTATTGGCGGCATCGTACTGGCAGCGCCGTTATCTTCTATCGGACGCTACTACTAATTATACTTAACAACATCCTATTCCTAATACATACATTAATGAAATAGAAATTACGGAGGAAAATTTTAGTGTCGACAGACACAATGCACAAAATTTGAGCCCTCCCATCCATCTGTGAACGATTACACGATGTAAATCCGGACACTAAAATTATCTGAGTATATAATGAAGTTATGCATGCATATGAGGATATTTATTTGAGCGAGTGTCAATAATTACACAGACCCCTTTCAGTATTACCTTGGTACCACGGATCAGATTCTTTCACATATGTTAACGCCTCTTTCACGTACTGTCAAGTATATAGAAAAGGTGAGTTTCTTCCATGTACCCGGCAGGTATATTGGAAGTGTGCGTATATAGAAAGGTTTGGTATATCAGACTGACAATATATAGATTGGGAGACCGTATACCTAGAGTGATGAGAGGCTCGCCCTTTTTCAACTGATTCTGTAAAATGGGCACCAATGCCCCCAAATTCTTTCTTCCATTTTCTCAACTTCTAAAAGAAAATAACTATGCATCCTAGAAGACAAAAATC
Source organism: Taxus chinensis (assembly GCA_019776745.2). Taxonomy (NCBI): domain Eukaryota; kingdom Viridiplantae; phylum Streptophyta; class Pinopsida; order Cupressales; family Taxaceae; genus Taxus; species Taxus chinensis. Next base: position 657,988,032 of record CM034146.1, read on the forward strand.
AAAACACAACTTGAGTTTGAAGAGATTTGGAATGTTGTGGATGGTTATGTAGCCAGATCAGCAACTGATACAACTCAAGAGTGACTGTTTGATAGATCCAATCAGAAGGCCAAGCTGATAATCTTGTTTATAGTGCCTGATAATGTGCAGCTCGACATTCAAGATGCCAAAACAACCAAAGAAGCGTGGGATAAGTTGAGCATAGTGTATGAGGCCAAGAACAAGAATGTAATGTTGAATTTGTAGAGTTGTTTACACACACTGAAATTCAAATAAAATGAGAAAATAGAAGCTTTCTTACGAAGAGTTGCAAAATTAAGGGCTTCACTTCTAGCCCTAAGATAGGAGGTCACTTATACATCTCTCATTCCCATAATTCTAAGAGCACTCCCAACTTTATACCACCTTTTTGTGATGACACTAAACTTGTCTTAGCAGTCAGTTAGTTTCGACAAGTTAGTGAATCTACTACAACAACAAGAAGAAATGTACAATAAAGATAACGAAGACGAGAAGGCACTTTCTTCTCATGAGAAATGGAAAAGCAAAGGAAAAGGTAAATCTCATTACTCTCAAAAGTCCCAATCATAGCATCACCATAGGGAAAAACATAATAATAATAAGAATCATTTTCCTATCTGCAAGAGAAGACATGATATAATAGATTATTGATTCAATACCTATAATAAAGGTTCATCAATTCATTCTGGACCTCAAAATCAAAAAAATCACAAGGGACATTCTAACTACAATCAAGGGCAGAAGAAGGGGAGCTGGTGAAGAAAACCCCATCAACAAGTAAATATATCTAGGCAAGAAGAACATTCGGAAAATTAAGACTTCTTGTACATTGCTCATTTCAGTGAACCATCCACAGTCTTCTAGTGACATTTGGTATGTTGATTTAAGAGCCACTCGATACATGACTGGGCACAAAGACTGGTATACCTCAATGAGGGACACACCTTCAAAAAACCATATATTTTTAGGTGATTATTCTTCATACACTGTACAAGGGATTGGGAACATTTCTCTACCTCTTGGTTCATGCAACTGTAGACTCCCATATGTACTATATGTCCCTGGGTTAACAAAAAATCTACTATCAGTTAGTTATCTTCTAGATCACAATATAAAGATTGACTTTGATAGTCATTCCAGAAAGAAAATGTGTTTAATTCGAGACAAATCATGAGGCTAAAAAATAATTGCAAAAGCCTATAATGTGGGACGCATATTCCAGCTTGATTTTTCCACAAAGATGATCAGGCGCTTGTGGTTAAGAATTATACCTTCGCACAATTGTGGCATCGGAGACTTGGTCACATCAGTGTCAATATCTTGACACACTTCATCGTTACAACATGGTAAAAGGATTACCATCTCTCCAGAAGGATACAGATAAGTGTCCTCACTACCTAGCAAGAAAAAAACATAGGGATTCATTCAAGAAGAGTACTTATCGAGCTCATGGTAAGCTTGATATGGTTCATACCAATCTTTGTGGTTTGATGCAACCGAGTCATTCTAGATTTTAGTACTTCATGCTTTGTGTTGATGATTATTCGAGAAAATGTGGATATCTTCGTAATAAAAGTGAAGATTTCGAAACCTTCAAAAATTTCAAAGTGGTTGTAGAGAACAAGACAAATCGTCACATAAAATCTCTCTGTTTATATTGAGGGGGGAATTCACCAATAATAATTTCAAATCCTACCTACAAGCTCACGGGATTCACTGAAAAATGCCTTCTCCACACACACTGCAGCAGAATGGTGTTGTTGAGAGAAAAAATCATACTATCATGGAAATGGTGTGTTGCATGATCAATGATTCTGGACTAGCGAGGACATTTTCGGCAAAAGCAATAAAGTCAATTTTTTATTTGTTGAATAGAGTGCCCACAATTGCTCTTGATGGAGTAACACCATATGAAGGATGGTCGAAGCAGAAACCATCTGTTGCACACCTCAGAGTATTCGGGTGCAAAGAAAGTATGCACATACCCAAGCAAAATAGAAAGAAGTTGGATATGAAATCACAAAAACTCATCTTCATTAGCTACAGTGAAGAGAATCTTGGGCATAAATTGATGATCTAAAAACTAGGAAAGTCTACACTAGCAGAGATGTTGATTTTTTTTAGAAGAAGCAAGTAGAGACTCCTCCAAACTCACCTGATGTAGACTTTTCACCTGTTGCAAAAATAGAAGCTGATGTTCCCGATAATTACAGTGATGATGGGAATGATGGTGATGATCAGATAGAACCATGACCCATAGGATTAGTTCAACATATGCCCAAGTGGTATACTAGCATGATACGAGATGCAAAATTGGATGCTCCATTGGATACATCCACCACTGGACCTAGAACTTGCAGTAAAGCACTAGAAGAAGTAAAATATGTTTTGATGAGTAGAGTTATTGAATATAATGAGCCCTCAACATTCTAAGAAGCCCTATACTTGAAAACTTGGCAAGATTCCATGGATGTTTAATATCAGTTAGTGATGAAAAATAATACTTGGCAACTTGTCAATCTTTCACTAGGGAAAAAACCCATTGGTTGTAGATGGATATTCAAAACAAATTACAAAGTAGATAGGACCATAGACAAGTACAAATAAAGACTGGTAGTAAAGGGGTATGAACAAAAATAAGGCACAGACTATGAGGAGACATTTTATCCCACAGCTAAGATAAAAATGATCAGGATGATCTTTCCTCTAGCTACACAGTTTGGTTGGAAAGTCCATCAAATGGACGTAAAAAGTGCCTTTCTAAACATATATTAAAAGAGGAAGTCTACATGACTCAACCTAAGGGATATGTTGTACCTAGTTAATAATAAAAGGTATTCAGACCCAAGAAATCTCTATATGGCCTTAAACAGGCACCCCGGGCATGGTACGTCAAAATAGAGGAGCATATCGTACAACATGGATTCATCAAAAATCCATATGATCCCAAACTCTACCTCAAAAATTAAGGGGGGAGATTTTCATTGTTGTTGTCTATTTTGATGATCTATTCATTACTGGTAGTTCAGTGAAGATGATCGATACAACAAAGAAAGATCTTAACCGTTCGTTTGACATGACAGATGTTGGGTAGATGCACTACTATCTTGGATTGGAAATATGGCAGAAAAAGAATCACATCTTTGTTTCTCAGTTGAAATATACCAAGACAACACTTGATAAATTTAGGATGATGGATTGAACACCTATTGCTACACCTATGGAGGACATATTGCAGTTATCTCATTCAGAAACATGTCCTCTGGTAAATGAAACTCTATATCGGAAGTTGTTTGGGAGTCTCATTTACCTAATATACAATAGACCGGATATCATCTTGGAAGTGACCTATCTATCATGGTTCATGCAGGGACCTAGAGGTTTTCATTGGGAAGGCAGAAAATCAGATCTTGAGATATCTTAAGGGAATGATAGATCTTAGTCTAGAGTACAAGAAGAAAGACAAATTCTTCTTGACTAGATATTCAGATTCAAATCATGTAGGAAATATTGATGACATAAAATACACTTCAGGATTTGTATTCTTGTTGGGATTTGGACCGATATCATGGGGAAGCAAGAAATAATGTACTTTTTTTCTCACTCCTCTACAAAAGTCGAGTATCATTCTGCAAGTGATGTTGTCTACAAATCAATATGGCTATGTCGCATACTGGAAGGACTTGGAATACCACAAGAAAAGCCTACCACTATTTATGTAGACAATGAGGGTGTTCTCAAACTTTTTTCGCTATCCAATGTTTCATGAAAGAACAAACCACATTGAGGTACATGTACATTTCATACGTGAGCATGTCTTGAAACACAATATACAACTTCAATTTTTCCCAATAGGTGAATGAGTAGATATCTTCAAAAATTCACTAGCACGTGAAAAGTTCAAGTTGTTCAAAGAGTTCCTCTCCTCATCTCTTGAAACATTGCAAAATTAAGGGGGAAAATGTTAGGGTAAAAATGTTTTACTATATGTAATTATGCATTGTGTTACCTTAGGTAATTAATAATTCATTAAGGTAATTAGTTGTTGATTAATTGTTGTATGGTTATGATTTTATAGCCATTATATTTGGATTATTATAATCCCATAGGTTTATTTGTTTCATTAGTTAGAACAATAATCTGTTTGTATTATTTTTATATGTATATTTTGTTGCATAGTTACAACCACACATTTGTTTGTACATGATTGTGCAATATCTATAAATATTGCAGCCATTCATTGTGTAATTGATTTTCCTAAATATTAATACAATCGTGAGGATTTTGTCCCTCTTCTAAAATTACAAGCGCTTGGTTGCATGGTGGGAGATGCATTAGTTCATGGTATGTAAGATCTGGTAGTGTTTGGAGGCACAGTTGTAGTGCACTCATGGAGATACTCTTAGAGAAATGCATTGTAATCTTGTTAGAAGATTTGGTTTGTACTCTTTTTGTATTATATATATATATATATATATATATATAATATGAGATATCTATTTTTGGTAGACATATCCCACATTGGGTGAACCATGGTACATGTGTTATGTGTGTGTAATTTGTTTTTATTTAGATTTTATAGTATATGCTTCCACTATTGTAGATTTTGGGGAATTGTATAGATCCATATTTTCATGATTTGGTTTATTACTGAATCATAGCACTATTCTACAGTCTCTAATTCCCAACAATGGATGTATGAAACAAACCAACATCATACATGTATATTAATGGAGGTTTGGAGGGAAGTACAACAACATAATGGTTTGAAAAAATGAACAAGTATGGAAGTGAGGAGAGCTAGACAATTTTTCTTGCAATTTTTAACTCACCATTGACCATGAGGCTTAACTGAAGTCAAGTAGAGGTTAGTAGTTGCATTCCACATGTGAAAAGGGGACAAAGAGGAAACACATGTGTGCTTTTCACCGGATGATGAAAAGTAATAGCCTTTTTTTAATATGAGTGAGATTCATTTTAGCCTAGCTTTGACCCCGACAACTTAGCTAGGTAGAGGTTAGTGCTTGAGTTTCACCTATGCAAAGGGTGAAAATGGGAAAAAGGGACACACAAGTGCAAATTTTCTTCTTCATTATTCCTAGGTGTTGAGTTAAAACTCATTGGAATTCTCAAGAAGAGGATAGTCATGAGAAGTGCTAAAAATTAATCCTACAATAAATACTTCATAATATGGAGAATTAGCAGAATCTGCTTCATGAAGATAGTTCTTCTCCTCATTATCTGGTGCTTCAAGTTGCTCATGCCTTTCTTACATAGCCACAACATAGTTCAAAATTTCAAGGTTGGTTTAAGGTTCAAAACTTCCTTCCGAAACTCTTAGAATTATTTTCACATACTTATTTTTTAAGGTTGTCATTTCTTCATCTCCATAAGTGAGAAATCATCCAAAGGAAGAGAGACAAAAGACAATTATTTGAGTTTTTCGGTTAGCTTGCATAATTCAAAACATTATATTCAAGAGATTGCTCCTTGCTTACTTAATCTAGAGATTCATCCTCATATTGTTCATAAAAAATTTCATATATTTTTTGCATTCTTCTCATCAAGATTTTGGATTCTCGATCATAGGTCTGTGTAATCCCCATTTTCTTTCCTCTAGCAACAGTCTGTTTGAATTGAAGTCACAAGGATTTTATGGTAGGATATTCAGATGCGATAATTTTATCCATTCTAAATATCTTTTCCATAACTTTTGCATAGATGTCATTGACCTTATTTCCTTTTTTTGATTGCATATTTTTGGTTGAAGCAAAATACATCTTCATTGTGCTAGAATCCATACTTTTGTAAGAGTTGGTCTAGAGTGATGGCTGATTTGAAATATTACTATTTTGAGGGTCATCTTCTTCATCATTGTTTTTTTCACTTATTGGTGTTGAATAATAATTTTGAAACTTTATCATTGTGTTGCAGGATATGAATGTGATATGGATTCATTCCTGTAGACACCTAAATATGACTATGCAGTTGTAATACTAAAATTTCACTAATTATCCTATTTCTCATCATTTCATTATAATTATTGGTTTCCCAATAATTAGATAACATTCCCTTTCATCTTGGTCAATTAATGACACCTCGCTAATTAAATTTCTTCATACTTCATCTCAGATGCCAATTAAGGTCGCTTCGTTAGTTATTGTGAGATATGAAAATACATTGATAAATAAGAAAGTAAAGCAACTAGCCAGATACCTCCTCCTTCATGATTCCTTAGCAAACCTCAGAATGGGTAGTGAAACATGGATGAGCCATGATTATGTGAAATGTAGGTTCTTTCCTTTAACCAGAGCAAGACCTTCTCTACAACAAGATCAACTTTATTTGCACCAATGGACAAAGGGATTATGGATTTGGGATGCTTCAAGATGAGGCTATTTGGGAATTAAGACGACGTGGGAAGGATTCTCTTTTCTTAAAGGATGCAAGAATTCATAGAAGATATCTAAGCTTATTCTTAGTGTATTTTAGAGGGGGGGTAAGGTTGTATTTATAGCTTGGGAACTGGATTAACATAGGGGGGTTATAAGTAATCGTAGTTTGAAAATGAGGGCATGATTAGGTGAGTGGGGGAAAAATGTTGGGTGAGGATTAAACTTGTATTTTTAATTCTCAAGTGGGGGACATAGGGAATATTTAGTTTATGAGGAAGATTAGGTTTAATTTAGGGGTTGAAATGGATTAATTAACCGATTAACATTGATTAATTCTATGAGGATTTTTGTGGGAAACTGAGTGAAGAAATTAATTTATTTGAAAAGGTGTGAAATTAGGGTGTTTACATTTTCCCCTCTTTGGAAGGGTACTGTGAAAGTAGTATCCTTTTGAAGAAAGTAGATGAGATGGATGAATATGCCCCAGACAGCAGGATTGAAGGTTTTTTAAGAGATTCTTTTTAAGGAAGGCGTTCCTTCATTAAGAATTTTTTAGAGGAAGAAAAGAGAAAGCATTCTCTAAGTAAGAAGTAGAACAAAATTTTGCTTGTAAGAATGGGAGAAGAATTCAATCTACTTTTTCTAAGAAAAAAGTAGAGAAAATGTTTGTTGGGGAGAGTAGAAGGTGGTAGGTGATGGATTTCATGAGAAGATGTGATTATGGATACATGTGATGATGCCCCCTCGAGAGGGATGATGAGGATGGAATATATGAAAGAGCTCTCGAAAAGAGGAGAGGAGGATGAGAATGGGGTATAAGAGAATGGAATGATCACACAATGCAAATGGAGAAACAGTTCAATCGTTCTTGAATGCTAGGTGTAAGGATATGTGGAATGATGCAATGGAAAAGATAAAAGGGAATGGACAGTAATAGTGTTTGATTATGATAAGAGCAATAAAATTTAGATGTGAAGGAGACAAGGGTATGGAGACAGAGGAGGGGAAAAAAGGAAATGAAAGATGTAGAAGAGAATAAGAGAGAGGAATGATAGGGGAAGAAGGGAATGATGAAGGAAAAACAAGAAGAAGACAATAAACTGACAGAGTAGAGGGTGAAATTATGAAATAAAAAGGGAGAGAGAGTCAAAATAAAGGAAAGATAAAAATGAAGAAGAGTGAAGAAAATGAAGGGAGAGAAATGATGGAAAAATGAAAGATATGATAGAGCTAAGAAAAGAAAGAAATTGTAGAAGTAGAAGATGAAGAGGACAAGGGTATGGTGAATGGGGAAAGATAAACAAGGAGAAGAAGAGATGATAGTAGGGGGTAAAATCAGGAAAAAGGGAGAGAAGGATGGAAAAATGAAGGAGATGAGGATGATGAAGAATTTAAAGAAGACAAAAGAGGAGGTAGAACAAAGAAAAAAACAAACTATGAGGGACTAGGAAAGCATATAAAATATCATAGAAAAGAAGATAAATTGGTACATAATGAGTGAAAAGGTAGGGGTGGTAGAGAGAAGGAAGGGAGGTAACAAGGAAAGTGACAATGATGGGGGAGGGAGGGAAGAAAGAGTGAATACAGGGAGAATATTGAAGGAACCTTGTCCTCATCAGGAAGACCAAGGTAAAGAATATGGAACATACCGCATGGAGATGCATGTGGAGGGTGGGATGATAAAAAAAGATGGGAAAATGCTGAAGAGCCAGGTTATCAATGGGGAAGTAATAAGGAAACATGAGGTAAAAAGGGGAAGAAGATGATACAGAGGAATTAAAATAAGATGAGGAATGGGAAGGAGGAGAGGATAATAGAGAAAATGATGTAGAAGGAAGGAAATCAAGAATGGGGATAATACGTGTAGAGTGAGCAGTATAAGGAATGTAAAGAGAATAAAGTGGGGAGAATGACATAGATCAAAAAATATGTGGAGATGCGTGAAATGAGGATACAAGGATTACAAGACAATAGACAGAGGGTGTATGATAAAGATAGTAAAGATATTGAAGGGGGCGAAGGGAAGATGGAGAGGTGGGTAAGAAGTGACAAGAAAGGGTGGGAGTGGAGAAAAGGGATGTGAGGGAAGAGGGAATGGGGGATAGAAGAGGCAATTATAGTGAGGGGACGTTAGGGAAAGTCCACTCATAATGAGCAGTGGGGAAGGATGAGAGGAAAAATGAAGAAAGGGAGAAAGTAAATGAGGAATGGAAAGGCAAATGACAATGAAGGGGCATTAGGTAAATTCCACCCATAATGAGTTGTGGGCCTAGAGGAAGGAAGGAATGAAGAAAAAATGGAGAAGGTCAAAGCGAGTGAACAAGCTCATGCAGAATGAAGATGAGTGAATTTTAGGGAAATTCCATCGATAATTATTAGCACGAAAACAAAATATGATGATGAAAGTATGTTAGGGGAATGTTAACAATAATGGTGAGTAAGCATGGGGGTAGATATGTGTGAGAATTCGAGAAGATGGAGTGGAAATAGTAAAGAAAAGGTGAGTGTTGAGTTGTGAAAAGGTGAATTCAAGGAGAGGATCCGAAGGATGAGGAAAAACAAGGTGAGGATGAAGAAATTAGACATGAAAAGAATGGGAAGAAATGATATGAAGGATGATGGATCAATAAGGAAAAAATGGGGGAAAGGAGCATGATTATAGGTAGAAGATAGTAGACGCATGTTGTGAGTTGATAGGTTGACAAAGGACAATGGTTGGAGTAAAATGTGGCTGGTATGAGAGACCAGGTGGAAGAAGCGATCAACAAAGTGAACGAATAATAAGGTAAGGGAGAAATCCAGAATGACGAGTTCAACTTAGGGAGGGACCTGAAGTAAGACTGTCATGTGATGGAAGTGGTTAAGTAATATTACCAAGCGAGGGATGATGGAATGAAAAGTGGCAAGTAAGAAGTGGGATGTTTGCGAGAATGGAAGAGGATGTGAGAGGATGTGATAATGGGGAATAATAAGAAAATGTGGATGGTGAGAATGTGGATCAATGGAGAAGTGCAATATGACAGATCATCCTTAAGAAGGATTCTTAGGTATGATTGTCATGCCGCACGAAAGGTTAAGTAATATTTTTAAGCAAAATATGGTGACATAGATGATGAGAGGATGGGATGATGGGGGATGCCAAGAAAAAGTGAAAGGCAAAGATGTGTGATGATGTAGAAAGGCAAGATGAAAAATCATCCTTAAGAGGGATTCTTAAGTAAGATCGTTATGTTGTAGGAGTGGTTAAGTAAGATCACCAAACCAAAAATGGCGAGAGGCAAGGAGAAAGACAACATTGTATTGGGTACAACGATGTAATGGTAGGTTAAAGCAGCTGATTGCGATGAGATGCGGGAGAAATAAGATGGGGGAAATAAGATGGATGAAATCTAATGGGATAAGGGAAGGCCATAAGGCATATCAACCTTAATAGGGACTCTTAAGTAATATTGTCATGCGGCAGGGATGGTTAAGTAGGATCTCCAAGCTAAAGAATAAGAAGAATGATGAGAATAAGTAAGTGAGTGATAAAGTTGATGGGAAGAGGGTATGACAAATGGACTGAAGGGGAACCCTCAAGTTAATTTTCTATACTATGAGAGTGTGTAAGTAGGATTACCAAGTAGAAGATGGATTCGAGGAAGGATGAGAAAATAGTGAGTGATGTATGCCACAGTGGAAGAGGAGGTGAGAGGAGGTAATAACAAGGAAGAAAGGAAATAAAGAAGTGTAACATAATGGGATGGAGGATAAAGAGTATGAGGGGAATCCTTGATTGGGATTCCCACGTGGTGAGAGTGATGATGCAAGAATGATAAGAAGAAGAGGTGGAACGGAAAGATGTGTGTGGTGGTTATTAGCATTTGATGAGAGAGGAGATGATGGAGAAGCTTCTACATTGGGAAGATCTTAGGGAGAGGGTATACCTCCAACGAGAGTCCCACATAGAAGGGGTGATTAAGTAATATTGTCAAGTGCGAAGAAGAAGAGTGAAAGGGAAGAACACAAAGTGGTGAGAGAGGACATGAATGGTGAGAAGGGTAATGTGGGGATAAGTGGAAAATGAGTAGAAATGAGGAGTGAGGATTAATGAATCAAATACATGGTGACCATGGTGGGAGATGAGGAGTTGTTGGATAGTGAATGCTACTTGAGAAAGATCTTCAAGTAGGATTTGTAAACTACGAAGGTGATCTAGGATTGCTAAACTAGGTAATGTATTAGTATGGGTGAATGCATAGGGTACAAAGTAAGATTTTGATCATGTAGGAATATACTCACATGACGAAAAGCATCTTAATTTTAATATAGCACATAACAAGATACATCATTATATAAAAGATCAGGATCAGTAGACTGTAATATGTGTGACAACATAGACAGGGGCCATAAAAAAGGTTTGATGGCCTAGTATGATATGCAAGTGGAAGAGAGCATAAATAGAGGTCATCAAGAAGGTATGATGCCCCAATATTATATGCAATCAGATAGCATACGTATAATAGATAGAACACCAGGATACATAAAATCAAGATGCCCCTGTAATATATCAAGATACAAGAAAGTAATTAATAACTTGTAACTAATAATGAAACACAAGAACTAGTAAACATGTCCCTAACTTGTTCCACAGTGATTATTGAATAGATGTACACCCAAATAGGGGTACAAGGATGTAGAATAGATTGGGTCGTTGTCCTCAAATAAGGAAAAAATGAGATTCAGATTTTCCCCAAGAAAGGATTCACGTGAGGGGAAGTGGTTTGAATTTGATAGTCATAAGATGGTTGGAACATTAGTTGGGGATAATAGTTCAAAGGATGGATTGTGTTGATTATTAAATTTTTTTTTTGGGGGGGGTGGGGTTGATGATTTTACAAGTTTTTAGAATTTGGTGATTTTTTTGTATGTTTTTGGATTTTGAAGAGTTTTCAAATGTTTTTGTATTATGGATATTTTCTAATGTTTTTGGATTTTATACTATTTTAGGGATTTTTTAGAATTTTTATACTATTTTTGGGGATTTTTTCAGGATTTTTATACTATTTTGGGGGATTTTTTTATATTTTTATGGACCAGAATGCAAACTACGAGGTGATAAATCGGGGTATCATTTGTATGTACCGTGTTCCTCATGGTAACTCATGCTTCGAATGGTACAAAAAAATCTCACTCCATTGGCAGGATATGTTGGTGATGACATGATGAAAATAAGTCCAACTCCAGTTTTGATTCCACACAACTAGTAAGATGTGAGGGATCATCATCGAGAATCAAGAAGGACGTAGGATGTAGATAGACAAGTGCTAATAAAAATCCCTTTGGGAAATTACAACTCCATTCTTCTTAAGGTTACTGAACCAGTTTTAAAATGACTTTCACTTTATAGGTCATGTTACTAACAGGTAAAATATGAGGTGAAGGGATGGTTCTTTCTTCACTTAGACATCTAAATTAATTTTTTGGGGATTTTATAATTGTAAGCACTTTCATATTGATAAGATTTTTGTATTTATTGTAATGACTCCCTATGCCTTACCCCATGCTACTGGTAAGAAGCAAGGGCTCATCACCAAAGGCAAAACATAGGCAAGTAAATTCTTTTTTTGTTTTTTTATTGAATGTTTTTTATTTTATTTTTGATTTTTTGAATGTGTTTGCAATATTTTTATGTTTTTTGAATGACCTTCTACGCTTTGTGCCATGCCACCAGTAAGAGGCAAGGGTTTATCACTAAAGACAAGATGTAGACAAGTAAGGGCACCTTCCTCTATTCTCAGTCTCAAACTACCAATAAGAAGTGTGGGCTCAACACCAAAGATTATGAAGGACAAAAGGTGTAAAAATGAATTATTCACAATTTATTTAATTGATTGAATTTTACAATAGTTTTTTTTATTTGGGAAGGAATGTCCTGCCCCCAATCTCAGCCCAACACTGAATAGTAAGTTGTGAGGGTTCAACAACGAAGACTGAGATGGATGATCAAACGAACCAGGTAAAGAATTTTAGAGCTTTGTTATGAAAGAGAGAATTTCTTTGAAGGGAATATATTGCCATTAGTAAGCTTCTAGGTATTACCATAGGTGAAAGTGGCTGAAAATGGGAGATATTATAAGAAGTAAAATACTCACAAGACTTAATAGGATCTATGTTAGCACTTGTCTCATGATGATGAGTATGAAGATATGATTGTGATAATGAGAATATTTTCCAGTGAAATGAATAATTTTTAAATTATTTGGAGATGAGTAAGACAAAAGGAACAATGTATAAGTGATTGTCTCCCAAAATAGAGAGCACCTCAAGAATTTTCTTTAAATGTATTGCAAGCATTGGTTCGTCAAGGACTTGGCCTATGTCAATGGCCAATTTATAACCTCCAAAACTAAAATTATTTAGGATTACATAGGGCCCTAACCAGTTAGGTTCAAATTTGTCCTTGTTTGTGTTGTTATTTGGTTGTGCATTCTTTTATTTTTCTTTGAGGATGAGATCATCAACCTTAAATTTTCTAGGTTTGAATTTTTCGCGATAGATACACTGTAGCTGATTTTGATATATCTAAAGATGATCTATGGCATTAAGTTGTTTTTGTCAAGAAGCTCGAGTTCATTAAGTTGTGACTGTCCGATAATAATCTTTATTTCTTACATCTTTAAGGGATGTCTTAAAGGATATGAATTAAACCTTTACATGTAAAATAACTTCCCAACCATAAACAAGGGATAAGGGAGTGGATCCAATAGGTGTGTGATAAGATTTACGATAAGCCCAAAGAGTGGGATAGATTTGGTTAAGCCAATAGCTTCCATGTGTGTTGACAATATTTTCCATTATGGTTTGTATTATTTGATTTGTTTCTTCTGTTTGGCCATTAATTAATTGATTTGATGATAGATTCACAATTAAATATGGAAAATGTTACGTAAGGATATTCTTGAGTATACATACCTCATAAAATGTATGCACATATAAGTCTTGATAGGTGGGAATCATCAGTGATGAGATGCCTACAAGATCGATCATTGAAAGCATAATGGACACGACAGGTTACATTGTCGCAAGTGTCCAAACTTGTCGTGGTTGTGTTTCAACAACAATGCTAGATATGTTACGAATAGAAATAATAGAATCAATCTTAATGTTGTTTAATGATGGACTCTATTTTGTAGTGCCTTCATTTATATCAAGGGTTGAAAGGGAGTCTTGAAGTGAGGTCAAGATCTCATTAGATGTTGGAAGAATGTTGTTGTCCAAAATAGGTTCAATGTATGTTTGGGTTGAAAGAGAGTCTTGAAATAATTTCAAGTGCTCAGTAGATGTTGGAAGAATGTTGTCCAAAATAGGTTCAATGTATGTTTGAACTAATGGAAAAAAATAGAACAATAGATGAATTGGTTTAGAAGTATATAGTCTTGAATTTTTTCGTCATGATCTCGTGGAATTTTAGCATGTATAGGAGTTTTGATAGTAGTCAACTCTTCATTAAAAATTTTGGTAGGTGATGTGACATTGGTTTCAAGAGCTTTGTCATCAAGCTCTACAAAAATGACGTCGTCATCAATTAAGTCTTAGACATAATTCTTAAATCACACACATTTATTTGTGTGATGACCATCAATGCGCTGAAAGTCATAGTATGTGTTAGGTTTGTACCAAGATGGCTTAGGATCCCCTTCGACAAAGGGTTTTATAATGGGATATCTTACTAGTTTACCCTCTTTTAGTTGATGAAAAACACTAAAGAGACTTTCTCCAAGGGTGTAAACCGACATTGGACTTTGCACGGAGTGATGTCTTCATTAGGTGTTGTATGATTGGTATTTTGGGTGATTGCTCACTAAGATGGGTAACCATATGAGGGATTTGTGTTATCATCTTGGTAAAGTTGTTCTAATGAATTAATCGTGTTTGAAAGAGAGGGAGAATGAAAAAGGTGTGATGAGGAACTCAACCTATTTATTGTGATTCTTGTTTTAGCTTAAGAAAGCTTTAACAAGTAAGGCTATATGGAGTAAGCTCAAATAAGCGACTTGGGCTAAATATGTGATAACTCAAATAGGATATAATGAACATGGTTTAGATTTGGCTTAAACAAGCTTAACGGTTGATAATGTAAAGAGCACACTCAAACAAACAAGTGGGATATAACTCAAACAAACTATGGTGAATATGTTGATTAGTTTGGCTTAAACAAGCTTAGTGGATGAAAATGTAAGGAGTACACTCAAACAAGGTACTCTATACAAGTATGATATAACTCAAAATGAGATATGAGGTATTCATGTTGGATGAAACTTAAACATGATTGAAAATTTATGAGATAAGGAGGGAACTCAAACAAGTCATTCAATATCACTTTGATATAGCTTGAAACAAATTATGAAGGATTTGTTGTTGGATGAAGCTTAAACAAGCTTGAAATTTGATGAGATAAGGAGTAAACTCAAACACGTCACTCAATATTAGTTTGATATAGCTAGAAACAAGCTATGGAGGATTTTTTGTTGGCTGAAGCAAGGTAATGAAATCAATGTGACGTTTTGATCTTTGTTGTTTGACTGTTGCAGTGATTTTTTTTGGTATTGAATCTGTTGAGAAATGGTTTTGTGGAACACAACTAGGATTTGAACTTTACAATGAACACATTGATATAAACCAAGTTTTATGATAAGAAAAATGCTAAACTACTTTGTTTACAAACAACAAGCAGTCATGTGTATCAAATTCTTTTGGCTCAAGAGGTAGATTCTTTAGGAATGATAATTGTTTCATGCAATCATACAAGTATGTTGTGGAATGGTAGATGCAGATTCTTATCACTCCAAAAAGATGTGTCCTCTAATATACCCTAGTCCTGATATACCTAATTATGTACAGAGACAAAATTGGTAAGGGGAACCCTTAGAGTGTTGGAGGAGACTCACCAATTTTTACTTACCTACTTTGGAGTGAATCACCACGTCCATCGGAAGGATTTTTGAAAAGGTGGAAGGTGATCGGGGGATGAATGTGTATGGTGTCATTATAACTCCTTGAATATTTACAGGGATGATGCCCAGGATTCATTTTTACAACTATTTAGGCGTGACTCGCATGCTCCACATGGTAGCATCACCTGTAAGTGGAGAGCAATGGCGAGGTAGATACCGAACATTGTGATGAGACTATGTCTCAAAGTGCAATGCAAATATAAATGTTTTTGGTGCGTGGTAGTCAATTCCATGTCATGTTTTTGGTGCGTGATTTATTTCAAGTTGGAAAGAACTTTGTTGATAAACCACGTCATCATTTTTTTTCGACGTGGTTAGCGTCGATTTTTTTTCACGTAGTAGAGGTGGATCACCGATCCACCTCTACTACCAGTAAAAAAAAATTATGATGTGATTATACAACAGGGTTCTTTCCAACTTGAAATAAATCATTGCCAGTGGAAAATGACTATGTACCTAAGTGTGCTATTGTTTTTTTTTTTTTTGGTTTCAACAATTTTATCTTTTAACAGTGGTAATTTCGTAGAAATATAAAAATTTGTTTATTTTGTTTTGTGTTTTTGATAATATTACTAGTGACGATGGTCCTGCAGAAGAATAGATTAGTAGTTCTCCTGTAAACAAAATGTTAGAAAGAAAACTGATCGTGGCTATTTTTGATTTTCCAGATCGCTCAAAGGCACAGGAAAAAAGATCATACACAACCAACGACTAGACAAATATTAATAATGTGACGAAATAAAATTGATTGAAATAATAGTTAGAGACATAAAATAATATGGATAAAGATCTTGCAAACAAAGTTAGAAGACATAAATTTCAAGTGATATGGTCCTACACAACATAGGTTAGTAGTTTTATCCTGTAGAAAACATATTAGAAATATGGACAACCAATGATCGAGGTTGTTTTTTATTTTCAAGATCACCCGAGAGTGCGTAAGAAAAGAGCATACACAACCAACAATCGAATCAAAATATGAAGAAGGAACAGAAATGAAGTTACAAGTTAGTCAATGATGAAAAAATAGAGTTAAATTAAATGATTTTACTTAAGTTATGAAAGGCCTCGACTAGTACAAAATGTTGATTTAAATTTTTCGATTTGATTGGGGATCTTGTAGTGTTAGAATAAGAAACTAGATAATCGCGACCATTTCTGATTTTTTAGATCACTCGAAGGTGCAGGGAAAAGAGCATACGTGGATACAATTGGGACTGATTTTGTTAAAAAATGTTAATAATTCTTGCAATTAATCATGATTGTGAAATAGCGATAACGATTATCTTCACAAAAAATAAAAATGACGAAAAAAAACTTTTAAAACGTTACTGAGAAGCGTCGATCATGGAAAATTTGTAATGTAACGGGGAAAAAATTATTTTGCAGGAGCTTGGGTAGCCTCCTGTATGCAAAAGATGGCTGGGAATGCAAACCCGATAATTTTGGCGAGATAGGTGTGAAAAGGTCCTGTATTAGTGAAAATATCCTCCAAGAAAATGATTAGTAGTTTGTACCTGCAAACAATGTTAGTCAGAATGATCACTAAAAATAATCTAATTAAAATTGTGAACTATTAAAAGATCAAAAAATTCAAGTTGATAAAAGAAAATGTGAAAATTGTTAAACAGTGATGCACACAATCTACCAAAATCCACGATTACGAATGAACTTTAGACAAATAATCATGAAAAAAGTGATAAATATA
Organism: Taxus chinensis; assembly: GCA_019776745.2. Classification (NCBI taxonomy): domain Eukaryota; kingdom Viridiplantae; phylum Streptophyta; class Pinopsida; order Cupressales; family Taxaceae; genus Taxus; species Taxus chinensis. The sequence goes on from CM034146.1 coordinate 658,005,152, forward strand.
GAACGATAAGTTGGAAAATGTGATCTTGAAAAAGTGATCACAATGTTTATGGATCGTAAATTGTCAGTGTAGAGAGATACAAAATTGAGCGGAAATAGATCAAGTGCAGTAATCACAAATTAAAAATGAAAATGGGTAATAATAAAAGACGTAATTAAACAAGGCACTAACTCACAAAATCGAAGTGATTAGTGAATCATAACTAAAATAGATAAATGGATGGGAGTGTGATAGACTATTAAGATGAATCAATATGAACTTGGACGTCAATAATATGGACCTTATCAAGGAGGATACCAGCAATTTAATTTGAAATCATCGTTATGGAGATCTAAATGTACGGCCAAAATTGACTACAAGGTAATTTGTAAATAAGAATTTGGCGGATTTAATGAGAACATAAGAATTGCATTTATAACGAGGTTAAGTGTAAATAGAAAATTTGTGTGACTGACATAAGGGAAAAAAACAAATCACAGAAATGTAAATGCCCGAATCTACAAAAATATTGAACATGGATGGATTATAAGCGTGAACAAAAGTCAATAAGAACATATGAAATTACAAGATGGAAAAAGAAACCACATGTACAAAGAGAATACTATGAAAGACCAATATCACAACATTCATAGGCAATAATCGATGGTTGGTGTACCAGTGAGAATGCGCTATAGATCAGCAGTGGATGGTCAGTTTGGTCAAGTATCTGTTGAAGAAAAATGGAAAACCAAATGGTTTATGTCGCCTGTGAATTTGGAAGCAAGAAAGTCTGAGCGAGGAATGGGACCGGAGCAGTGGACATGCCAAATGGGTAGAATGAGAAGATGTGGAATTTTAGAGCTATGGCTAAGGATCCAAATGGGATTAGAAATGCATAACTATGACATTGTAGATATTATATGAAAATTTATACCCATATGTGTACAGGACGTAATGGATGAATTTTTTAGTGGCTTGGTCTCCTGAACAACACACGGACATTGGGCATCACATACGTAGAAAACTATTCAGAATAACATTTGTATAATTTACACGCGGCTTGGATCATTAATGTCTAGCAGTGAAACGTATATGAACTTATGAGATGGTTTGCGCTTAATGACTACATGGAAAAGTTGATCTATATGGAGTCCATATAGGATTCAATATTACTCTTCTAGAGAGGCCACAACCAGGTAAAGGAAGCTTGTTTTTAGGATTACGATGCTCAAGTGATTGGTAGCACAAGATCTTAGAGCCAAGTAACATGAAGTCAGTTGTCTGTAGTCGGCATACAACAGCTGGGTTGGCATATATGAATTAGAGGACATCCGTAGGGGGATTAATGGGGACTTGAATCACACTGGGTGGACCGAGTTGGAGTAGTGAATTGGAAGGAAGTGTGGCATTCAGAGGTTGGAATGCGAGTTGTTGGAAGAATTTGGGCTTTGGGTTGAAATTTTTTGCATATGATGCCAGGTACTTGATTGAAATGGGCTCTTTTTTGGGGGTACCATTGGGATAGCTTGGTCAAGGGAAGCTGCATTAGAGGAAGATCTGGAGATAGAAGTCCTGCATGGAATATGGAGCTTCAAGGACTGATCATGGGGATCTTGGGTACGGGGGGCTCACAGTGAGGCCATGGGCAGTCTAGGTTAGGGGGCTTCAAAATAATAGTGAAAATGGCCCTCTCGTTAGAGAGTGGGTATGTGTGGAAGGGAGAAGGGTATGGGATCAATGAGGGTAAGTCTGTAGGTAGTAAGTTTAGTTCTGTGTAAGTTGAAAGGGATGTGTGATATGTCTAAGGGAAGGCCTCGAACGAGGTGGAGTGGGTATGGATGACGATTTTAGTGGTCTGTATAGAGCCCGTGCACATGGAGTGGATAGAAGAGGGCAATCACCAGCACAAATCGTTGATGTACAGCTCGGCTAAAAAAACAGCGGTTCGCGCACATCCGATGTTAAAGCGGGTGAAGGGGGGTCTCGGGGGTGCAGTCACCTATGTCACAATTTTCATGGGTGGTTAAATAACAAATTAATACATGGGCAAGCAAATATGGGCTATTAAAACATCATGGGTCAATGGTATTTCCGGTACCCGTTGGATTTGTAGAGCGGACCTCTTCTGCTATCTCTTGACGTACTTAGTAAATAGTATGGACAGAAAATAGTCATAATTATATGGGTGTGTTTTGTGATGGGCCTAAGCAACAGTGAGGGCCTGAATTCATGAGCGAATGCGGGATGACTCGAGTTGAGCACTATTATTCCACAACAATATCATGCATTATTGTAATTCCATGAAGACTACGGGCTATGTAATAAAATCTGAGCCGAGTGTTCTAGGTGGAAATGTAGCCCCACATAACTCAGGTGAACCATGGGAGATATTGTCGGTTAGGGGTTGGGATATGTGTCATTTTTGGAAGGGGATGGACACTGGAGAGAATTGCGGTGTCCACATGGAAGGAATCCGCATTAGATATTATGGATGGGTCATAACAGGAAGGGCTATGAGGGAGAGGGCTTCTACATTGGGAAGCTCGAGCGCCGAGTGGAAGAGATGGGGTCAAGTTAGGAAGGGATGTCAGCAGATGGAGATGGGATGGAGTGGATGGGGAGTATGGATGAGAGAGGGATCGAAGGTGGATGGTGGTTGATTACAGTGTGGGTAGTTTTGCAGGGCAAGGAACGAAGATTGAGTTAGGAGCTCATGGTGAAGTCAAAAATGAGGGATGTGGGAGATAGGGGACTGGGTGTCGACATCGGACGAGGAAGTCCGTGCGGGGAAGATTGGAGATTGAGGAGTTTTCCATGGGGAGTGAAGTGATGATTGTAGTTGGAAGGGGGATGGTTGTAAGCGATCCAGAGATTGGGATGTGAGTAGGGAAGGAGCTGCGAGTGAGTGTGGATGTAGGATTCAACTGAGTGGTTTGGCGAGGTGGCCAAGATGTATACGGACATGGGTAGTGAGGATTCGAGAGTAGAGAGAGAGGTTTTGGGATTTTTTGAGTTGAGTCAAGTAAACATAAACTGGGATATTAGGAAAATCAAGATCTATATGCAGTTGGAAATTAAGATCTAAATATTGATGGTCTAGGATGTTTTGTTGAGGTTTAGAGGACTGGAAGCTCATTGCCGAGCTAGATAGGGTGGAAAGGGGGGAGGGTAAAACTAAGTTCAAAAATAGAAGTTTAGTAATAATATTATTTTCCGGATTTATTTCCCATTATACCATAGAAAGTATGCTTTATTCTTTTTGGTGCAGGTTTTAGACAGAGAATCAACATACTAGAAGTAAAAGAAACTAGAAAACTATGAAAGAATATTAAATTGGTATACATAGGAGTATACACTACAAATTTTGACTATCGAAAGCTAAATATGCCGAAAAGTATCACACGACTTTAAATCAAGATGTGTTCCGGATTGGTTTCCCATGACAATACGAACTCAATGTACATGATTTTTTGGAAGATCAGAGATCTATGATTAAGTTTAAAAAATGATGACAAATTTGGATCTGATACTTAAAACCAAGTAGAATGATGGAGACGAGAAACTATAATGACAACCTCTCCAAACAACCATGTAAGATATGTGAATGGATTTTTCCATAGATGCACAAACAAGGTTATCAAAATCTACGTGATGGATTTTCTTCTTCTAGATTACACTGATGTCACCGAGGAGATGAAAGATCATGACGAGCATAGGCAGAGGGTTCATTGTTATTATAACCTGCATAGATACCATAAGACACGCACACAACAGAAATACACTCTCCCATAGCGTGAAGGTTAACCACAATAATGCCATATGGACATGGATAAAGGAGATAATAATGGTAACATAATACCAGTAAACAAAGAATGGATAGAGTACCACTAGTTGATGAGAATCAAAGGTAACAGAGTCATGGGTAAGTCCCACTGGGCATGCCAGAATGTGAGCTAGGTAAATACACTGATAATCAAGAAAGTAAAGCAACTAGCCAGATAACTCCTCCTTCGTGATTCCTTAGCAAACCTCAGAATGGGTCAGTGAAACATGGATGAGCCCTAATTGCGTGAAATGTAGGTGCTTTCCATCGAACTGGAACAAGGCCTTCTCTACAACAAGATCAACTTACTTTGCACCAGTGGACAAAGGGATTATGGATTTGGGATGCTTCAAGATGAGGCTATTTGGGCATTAGGATGAGTTGGGTAAGGATTATATTTGCTTCAAAGGATGCAAGAGTTTAGACATGGCATATCCAAGCTCATTCTCTGTGTGTTTTAGAGAGGGGGGTAAGGTTTTATTTATAGCCTGGGAATTGGATTAACTTAGGGGATTTTAAGTAATCGCAGTTTGAAAATGAAGGCATGATTAGGTGAGTGGGGACAAAAAAGGAGTGGGTGAGAATTAAACTTGTATTTTTAATTCTCAAATGGGGGACATATGGAATATTTGGCATGTGAGGAAGATTGCTTTTAATTTAGGGGTTGAAATGGATTAATTAACCAGATTAACATTGATTAATTCTATGGGGGATTTTTGTGGGAAATGGAGTGGGGAAATTAATTGACTTGGAAAAGGTGTGAAATTAGGGTGTCTACATTTATAATCCTCTTTTAATTAATTAATTATCCTTTCAATCTTATATTTAGTTATTAAACCCTCTTATTAGTTACACCCCCTTCTTAAAACCCGCTAAATTCTACTAATTTTCCTCTAAATCACCTCCAAATTACTTCTATAAGCTTAAACCTTGGTATTTTAATTAATCCTAGTTGATTAATTAAATCACCCTCAACTCCCATGAGTTATTAATATTTAATTAGTCTCTTCTAATCATACTTATCCCTTTCTAATTCTACATTCCCTTTATCCCACATTCATTAGGTCTGCAAGCTTCTCCCAAATTGGAAAGCTATATACAGAAGCTAGTACACCCTGTTTCAACTTACACCATGTCCTTGCAAGACATTTACACTTGATAAGATAATTTCATGTTAGAAAGATTGTTGAATCAAGTAAATCTCTCCTTTCTACTTGGCTAACAGTAGTAAGAAAAGAACCAAAAAATGGAAATCAATCCATATTGGTGAGATCTCTTCCTCTTCCTTGGAGAAATCATTCAATCGTGTGTAGTTGTGTTTAGATCATAAAGGAACTATCTACAATCTAAAGCCCATCCAAACAATCAAAGGAGATGTTTGCATTTTAATGTTGATTCATGTTTTTATGCATATTAGTTTAGCTTTTCCTTTCATGGCTTTATCGTGATGTATTAGTTTGATTAAATAGGCTATAAATCTATTTGGCATTAGGTTCTTCCAATTAGTTTAGTTTTAATTTAAACATGCATACATATGGCATGCCTGACAAGAAACTCCTTTGTTTCATATGCATTCATTTATTTTTAGTTTTTAAAACTTATTTTTCCCATTTTTACATGCATGTGATTTCAATTTGTTGAAATTTCTTTTTTTTTTGGAGCATGTATGTTATTGTTTGGTAGTGTTGAGTATTCTTTGCAATTGGATCTTGGTGGGAATTTTTCAATATTTCTTTATGTTTTCATTTAAAAAGCTTCATTTTTCATCATTTTACATGTAAAGTTCTTACAATTTGTTGGAATTTCTTGTTTTTTGAGCATGTATGTTAGTGTTTGGTAGTGTTGAGTCTTATTTGCACATATAAAGGAGGTGGGTTGCTGTCAAAATTGCATCTTGGTGAAAAAAATTCAAACTTTCTTTATGTTTTCATTTTAAAAGCTTCATTTTCATCATTTTACATGCTAACTCTTTCAAATTTTTGAAATTTATTTGTTTTTTAGCATGTATGTTAGTGTTTCATAGTGTTGAGTCTTGTTTAGAGATATAAAGGAGGTGAGCTGCTATAAAAATTGAATCTTAGTGGAAAATAATTAAACTTTTTGTTGTTTTTTGGGACCTTTTTTGACAATTTTTGAGTTCAGGTTGAGTGTGTTCCCATGAGTAAAAGAGCATATGGCGTAACCTATCTTCCAGATGCCATAACTTTTGATCTCAAACTCAAAATGAATCCTCTTTTTTACTATGGAAAGATATCAAGATGAAATATGCAATCAACATATAAATTTTGGATTTTACCTTACAGAAAATTCAGGGTTTCCTTTCTCCTAAAACTCGTCATTTTATTTACGCATTAGATTCATTTTTTTGTTACAAAATACTAAATCTTGTGCGTGGGTTTCCATGTTCACTTGCTAAAGAAAAAATTATCAAAATAGTGCTAAGATTTGGTATCTTTGTGTAAATATCCATTTGGTTTGAGTCAATCAAAGTCATGTCTGCTTTTCTCTTGCGCTTTCGAGCGACCTTGAGATTCAAAAATGACTATGATTGTTGGTGTTCTACCATTATGGATGCATTTTTTTTTAAATGATGTTAACATGATATCATGGTATAAAAATCCTTTGTTTTATTTTATCAACATCACGTATGTTCTTCTCTTTCACTTTCGATTGACCTTGAGAGTCAGAAATGGATATGATTATAGATATTTTTCTAACACTACGGTTGTCATTTTTTTTAAAATGGTGCTAACACTTGATGTCTTGGTTTAAGAATTCCATTTTGGTTTGATTTGATCAACGCCATGTATGCTCTTCTCTTGTGCTTTCAAGTGATCTTGAGAATCAGAAATGGTTGTGATCCTTGGTATTGTTCTAAACATTTTGACTGTATGGAAAACTACTAATTGTTTGAGTATAGGACCATTTACGCCTGCCAAAGATAAAAATCAAAGCAAATTACTAATGCTTTGTGTGTATGTTTCCTTGGCCAAAGAAAGATGTTAAAAATAATCACACTTTTATAAAAAAAGAAGATAAAATTAAACAAATCACAATGTATTTGTTTGTTCGGATAAGGTTAAAAATATGTCCACTTTAACTTTGGGAAGTGCACGGGCCTAAGCCCAAAAACTAATTATGAGCAATGGCACAGGAACCCTAAAATAGTTAGCACATTGAGGAAGCAAACTAACAAAATTGGGAAATGCCCCAAATACCCACTTGACTAGTAAAATCCATGAGGAATACCAAATATTGTCTGTGGTGACCACCCTATATGTATAGATTGCGGGGCATAGTCCGTTTACAGGATTTATTCTAATACACATACTGGTTCAGACAAATATTGGTGAGCGTTGAGTCTAAAATCCTTTGGAAGCTATTTGGAATTGTGGCCAACTTTATCCTTTTCCAATATCATTTGTGTGTATCAAACCTTTACAAATAAAAACTTTATCTTAGTTTCCACCTTATTTTTAAACAAGGAAAAAACTTTGTTGAAGTTGCACCCTGTACTTTTTATCACAAAACATATCCCCCTTCACAAAATTTATGTCTCCTTTTTATCAAAGAAAACTATCTGAAGTGTTGCCCAAATTGAATCAATTATTTTTTGACACTTAAACCTTGTTTTCTTAAACTTGATTTAAGTTTTGAAATTGTGTTATGATGTTGTCCAAATTTTCCTAGTTTCCTTAAATAACTTTTGTGACATTCACACCTAGGAAAATCTTCCTTCGTAGTTTTTACTTTGTGAAAATTTCATCAACCATTTTGACATTCACACTTGTAACTTGTTTTCCAAACCTTGCTTGATTGTCAAAATTACTTCGTTATAGTTTTTTTCCTTCCTTATATTCCCTTTGGAAAACCATACAAGCATCCCTAGTTTTGCAAAATGCCTAGTTGGTTTTTGTTACGCTACTCGAATTGACATGGAACTTCCTACAATATGAAGGAGTTTAATCAAACAATCTAGTTCTAGGCATGCACGTCAAATGAGTCCATTGATGACTAGATATCAGAGGGTTCCTCATATTATTGACATTATGGAACTCATTATATATTTCACTTCCCCACCTTCATCTCCTATTCAATTCTATTCTTCCAAATATCCTCAAACTCTTGAGTTTCATCCAATCAACTTTCTTATATGAAATCATCAGTCACCTTATTGATGTCTTCCTCCATTAAATATCCATGTGAATCTAAATTACTCTAATCAAACATCTAATTCAACCCTCATGTCGTAATCTAATGTTTTTCCACAAGATAGCATTTTAATATCTACAATATGCAGTTTTCTAAACAAACCAATACCATCATATCCTAAATCCACATATAATTCCACTCTCAATACATTCGATTATGAATCTCCTTCATCTCTTGATTCATCTTCTTCTACCAATCCAAATCTAATCTCTCTTTGGCCATCAATACCTTTCAATCATAACATTCTACCCGCGTCGGTCTTCTAAAGACTGATATTTGTATCCACTTCAAAAAATTAACAAGAAACGATGTGCCAAGATATTATTTCAAAACAATATCAAGTTCTTTTGTGGAAACAATAAGATCAAAACCTCCCAATCCCATCATCTGTCATCAAAGATCTTCTAAATCATTAACACTTGTTGGACTTCTTCCATCAAATCAACTTGTTATCATCGACCAATAATAACCCATATTGATTGATTTCTTTCAGAATGAATAAGTAATAGAATAATTCATGGGGCTACATGATGAAATTCCTATAGGGGATCACATGAAAGGATTCAACACTGACCTCAATGTGGGCGTGTATTTTGTGGAAGAGGTTAAGTCCTATGGTAAGAAAATAGAGGAATATCCTAATGTCATCAAGTTTGATCCTCCTCTTGTTCTTCCATCTTCTCATTTCCCATTACATAGTGAAATGGTGGGGTCCATCCTTGGTTCACCAAATCATTCCTTAAATATCACATCTCCTTAATTAAAATCTCTCCTTGGGCCACCTCCTAGTATCTTATCATCTTCTGTCTATGGGCCACCTCCTAATAACCCATCATCTTATATCTATGGGACACCTCCCAATATCCCATCATCTTCTATTTATGGGAAACCTCCTAGTATCCCATCATATTTTATTCTCGAGCCACATCTGGTTTGCATGTTACCATCCATTCTTGGGCCATCTCCAGGCATGTTACCTTCTATTCTTAGGCAAACCTCCTACTAGTCTATTACGTGATCCAAGAGAATCATATGCAAGACATATTCTTCATTCATCATATACTAGGCTTGAATTATATTCATGTAATCTAGGAGTGGGGAACAACTACATTTCCCTCCAGTGGTAGTTATTTGAATTCAAATTGTATGTAAATTAGACTAGTAAGAGTGAATGTGCTTATAAATACATTTGGCTAGTTGAATTAGGTGGAGTAAGAAAGTTGTTATATTAAAGGAAGGCTCTTTGAGCCATGTAAATATTCAAAATCTATCTTGTATGAGCTGTGAGGAGAGGTTGGATGAGTCTTATAATGTAATTCTATCTTTGGAGTGTGGTTGAGCTCTTTTAGTGAAGAGTAAGTCAATTTAGGAGTTTGAATATGGATTTTTTTTTATCAATATCCATTCTTGCATCAAGGATTCAATGGAAAATTCTTGGTAAGGTGGATAAAAAATGTGTAAAAACTATGTATGAGGTTTGAGAAATAATAATTATTCCTGTTTTGTAAAAAATTGTGTTTTTTTGTTAGCACTGTGCATAGGATTCTAACAAGGCAGCAAGGGGGGGAAATGAAAGTTTATGTAGGAGGCTTCCTCACATTTTTTTGGTAAAAAACAAAGATAGATGAGGTGATTTCAAGCTCAATATAGTTTTTTAGAACTCTTAAAAGTCATTCTAAAGATTTTTATTGTTGATTTTCTCTCCTAGGGCCCGAACTAGGGAAATCCGTAGAAATTTTTCTACATGACCTAATTGGATGAGATTTTCAAAAAATCTTTGTCCCGTCTAGATTCCCATGTCCACAAAATTTTAGCTTCTAACTCCAGGTGCAGCTCAAGATAGGTATGAAAGAAATTTTTAGGTCATATATGCAGAGACAAGGTATCTAAGAGGTGAATTTGTTATCATTTCTTTGGTCAAATTGATTCTCTAAGCCTCAAATTTTATAGGTATCACTCTTGAGTGTATTTAAAAGATGTTTTCATTGGTTTTAAGGTGAATGAAATATGTTTCATCTCTGGTGTAATCAAATAGTAGTCAACTTAGATCTAAGTAAAATTGTATTACCCTATTTTTGTTAGTATCTTTCAAAGGAACCCTCAAGGAAGCTATAAATTGTTTTAAAACACACCTAGAAATCATTCTAGAACCATGAGAAACTCAATATTTTGAGAATTACACCTAATTTGTCCTAAAACTAGGCTTGTAGACAGAGTTAGAGTAGAGTATGTGTTAGAAGAAGAATATCTTCATACATTGAGCTAGGAATAGGATTCTCATTGAAGACTCGTGTAAAAATGAGTATGGAAATGATGATAGGATTGATCTCTTGAGAAAACATAGCCTCCTTCATGCTTTAGTTGTGGTTCAAGAGTTCAATTTTCATGTTTTGTGAAGATATAATCTTTGTTATCACCTAAATATTATGTATATTCATTCTTTGTCTAGTAATTATTCTTCAAGGTATTGTAATGAAGAGATCTTAGTTAAAGGGAATTTAGAGAAGGGGGAATCTTGTTATAATATAATAAGCATTTCTATAATATTATAATTTCAGGATTGTAAGGAGATCACCTAAAGATCAAAAAACACTTGGCTAGTATATAATTCTTATAGACTAGGTTGAGTTTTGATGTCAATGGTGCTTAGAGAAAAAATGAAAGCTAGATATCATCTACAAAAGTTAGGTACAAATGTTGGAAGATTTGTAATACAGAGATATGGAAAACAAGGCCTTATAGTTAATGACTAGAAATGAATTTAGATAAGTTAAATGAGAGTAGTTGATTCTCTAGTGTGCCTTGGAAATTCATGATAATTGTTTAATTTGCATAATATAAGGAAGAGTTAGGACAAATATTTTTTATATGATATTGAGTGTGAATTCTTTGACAAGTTTATGCATGATGGGTTATGTAATTTTTCATTTCCATATTCAGATATCCTCATATGCACCTAGATTCATAGTTTGAATTCTTAAAGGAAGGTTTGATGTTTTATTAACTATATTTTGTTTTGAAGTATAAGAAGGTGCATCATTACCATTAATACTTGGACCATATCCTATTTTTCCATCATATCATCCATCTATCAACAATTGTAGCAATCCCACTATCATTCCTAACATTCCTATCATCAATCCCAAACATCCACTTTCTTCCCCCACTTCTTGGGATCAAAAAATAACACATTAGCTTATATGAAACACCAATCGTTTCTTCATCAAGCTCAAGTAAAATATTTGAGGAGCTCGAAAGCTCTAAAAAAATCCAACACTCACAAATCCCTCACAAACGTGATTCAAAAATGAACACCAATTCCAATGCCAAGTGTGGCACAAAGTGCAAAAATATATGGATAAGAAACTCAAGCTCCCACATACAAAATCCATATTGCAAGATAAATGGCAGTAACTTATTGAGTATGATCTCACCATGATCATTGAGATTGGAGATAATATCACTGTTGATAAACAAAAGCTCCTAGTCTCCCTCATCAAATAAATCACAAACATTGGTTTTGGATCATATCACACAAAGTGAATTTGTTGGTCCCAACTTCCCAATCCATCCTATTATATTTTTCCTACCTTATTATGGATATTTTCCATCTTTTTCATCGTCACCCTTGACGCTCAAGAAATTATTCTTCCTTTATGGATTTCCCTTTGCAAAACTATCAAAAATAAAAAATACAAAAAAATGAGAAAACATTAAAACATTACAAAAAATAAATCAAAGGTACAAATAACCATCAGACATCGCAATAAGGTATTATATACACATGGATGTTCTATTCTTCCTTTCTTTATATTCCTCTATAAATCACCCACCATTTTCATCCCTTTGATGATCTTTTGGTTAGTCTATTTGTGCTCATGGTGTGGCATTTATCACTATTGTATTTGTTTGACCTTAGTATTTCATCACCTTGGTAAATTAAATAAAGATTGAACTCTTCGAGATCTTATCACTATCACACATTTAATAAAATTGTTGTGAAGACCTTTTGGGCGTATTTTTTGACACTAGCCAATGTCTTCATCGTAATCACTTCAACATCCTTCCATCAAGCCATCAGTGGTTCTTAACCCCTTATAAAAAAATCAAGAGAGTTGAAATAATTTTCAGAAAGCATAAAATCAAAAAATTAAAAAAGAAAAAGTAAATCAATATATAACTCTCTATGGGGGTATTTCTAGTATCTCAATAGGGGTTATGGATTCCTTGTTGGAAGTATAGCAATGTTGTGCCTAGAATAAGATACATATTCATCGGGGATATGGACACCTGGATGGCATTGGAGCAATGTATGACTCTCCTTACACCCTCCATTCACTAATATTCTTTCAAAATAAATCATTCCTATACATTGGCTAGTTTACTTCCCTTATTGCTTATTAAATCTTCACTCCAAGAATAAATTCCCATGGATGCATTGGATCTCGATGAGAAAATAGGATTAGTATATTACCAAGTTTTGTTTGGACCTTTTTCAAACTTTTTATTTAGTCCTTATTTAGTCTTGTGATATGTACCTTTGGCTTGTCATTCTTTTCAATGCCACTCTTCTACCTCCATCTTTCATATCCATACATATCATTCGCATTGTTCTTCTAATTTTTTTAGAACATCCATGTGTATAATATTTCCTTTTTACCATGTTTGAGGGAAAATTTGTCCCTTCTTTAAATAAACAATCTTGTCCTCTTTCTATCATTTGTTTCTTGGCTAACTTGCACTGGGGGCATGCTCATTCCTTCCTAGCTCTTCATTGGTTTGAGTTCATCATCTTGTTGAACCTATACTACTTGGAATCGATCTAGATGATCATATTATTGTATATGGTCACAGGATTTTTCCTTTTAAATTCTTACCTCTCGTTGGGGCAATCTTTGCATCCTCATTTTCTTGTACATAATTTCAGAAAACTTTCAATAAACCTTAAAACTTCAAAAATCCTAAAAAAATCCAAAAACATTAGTAAAGAATTCAAAAAAAATCCAAACCATTACAAATCCTCAAAAATCCTAAACATTCAAAATCATAAAATCCTAAAAAAAGTGAAAAATAAAATAAATTTTTTAAAAATTGTAAGATATACCACCAAACATCCTCCTTCAGTGCTTGCTAGTTTTTACGCACAACATGTAGGTCATCTTGTGATCTCCCTTTATCGACAAAGTTACTTTGCTTATTATGTATGTTTGCCCAGCATATATCATTGTTTGGGGCAGTTTCATAGTGCATGTTACATGTATCCTTGCTTGGGGAATCATTTTAACCCTTGTTGTATAAGTCAAACATGTGTGTATTTAACCTATATAACAAAAACCTTAGTGCAATATTCTAAGCATTATTAGTTTAAGTTTATTTGATTGTGTTTTTTATCTCTTGGTCTTCTTGTTTATTTACTTTCTCCTACTGCATTTCTTATGTATATTTCTTTTAGTTTTTCCTTTAGCAGTGCACAAAAATCCATATTATGAATTTTCATGTCATTTTACCCTTTTTTGTAATCTTATATCAAATAAAAAGTTACTTCTGAGCTAGGATGGTGTGTACGTTATGTGAAGATATTTCTATTCATCCTCTATCTTTCTTTCAATTCTAATTCATACTTCATTCTACCTAACTATTCCCTCTCATCAACCTTTTCCATTTCTTCTATTCCCTGTCACTTGTGTTTTGTGAGGGCACCAAAATCTATCAAATCAAACACCAGCCAACAAAGCCAAGTTCGAATTCCAATTGTTGCAATGATCATTTCTATTGTCATGGATTTTCTACTCTTCTTTTCGAGCGTAAATCAACCTCTTATATCACCCCTTCGACACTCGAGGGGGCATTTTTGATCCTACTAATTTTTCTTCTACGAATAAAAAATATAATTTTCTACTATCTTTAAAATGGCGTCATTTTCACTACACCACATCAAAGAGGGACAAATGTAGACACCTAAATATGACTATGTAGTTTTAATACTAAAATTACATTAATTATCCTTTTTCTCATCATTTAGTAATAATTATTAGTTTCCCACTAATTATCTAACATTCCATTTTATCTTAGTCAATTAATGACACGTCGTTAATTAACTAGCTTCATATTTCATCCTAGATGCCAATTAACATTGCTTCGTTAGTTATAATCCTCTTTTAATTAATTAAATCACCATTATTAATTAATTAACTTTTCATCCACCCCTTTTGGTTTTGCAGGGTAAATTTTGATGGGGATTCCAAAGGGAATCCTGAGCTTTCGGGGGCGGGGTGCATCATTTGAAATGAATTTGGAGAATTGGTGAGCACTGGATCTTATCACCTCCAGGATGGAACTAGTAATCAAGTAGGGGCTCAAGCTCTTCTTTTTGGTGTAAAAATATTCATGGATTGTGTTTGTTCTCACCTCATTATTAAAATAGGTTTGCATATGATCATTCAGCAAGGATTCTAATTGGACATTAGATTTATATATTTATAATGCTCTATTTTGTCTTGCCAAGCTAGACACTTGGATAATCGGTCACATATTTCGTAATGCCAACTCAGTTGCGGACTACCTAGCCAACTTTGGGGTGGCATAGGTGGATGAAGCCATCATAGCCAATGATAAATTAAAGTGGCATGATCTCCCTGTCATATTGGATGGTGATGCCGAAATAAGGACTGGGTAATTTGATGGGACTTGGTATGTGAGAAGCTTTTCTTTAATGTGTTTTCAAGCTCTCCATTTCTCACCTCAATATTTAATTTACATTCCTGTTTATTTTGTGGGTTACTATGCGAAGGGTTTCCATGGCTATCATGACCTACCCCCTCCTGTTTCTAAAAGAGGAATCGAGATAGATGGCATTCTATGGCCCAATCACCCTCACCCAATTGTGAAAGGTGTTCTGAATTAGATTGGGCTTGGTATGTAATGAAATTGAGCACATTCTAGGGGACTGTTATATTCAAGGTTGTATCCACACAAGAGTGAATGCCAAGATAACATCTATTTTTGTCTCTCACATGTTGTTTATAAGAGGAAATAAGGAAGAATCTCAGTTAACTACTCGCCACATTATTCTACCCAGGCACACAGTAGGGCTGGAAGACAGAGTACCAAATGTATATTTTCCTATGATTTATTTGTATGAATCAACTACAGGGGAATTGAATTTGGTGGCTCGAGAATATGTGATAGAGCTGGAGAATAGGAACAAGGCTCTTAGGAACTTTTCCACGACGGTCCATTAGAAATGCCGCATGAAGGGATCTAGCACAACATACATCTCCCCTTTGGATTTGGACTCCATTTCTACACATATAGGTTCAATGCCTCCTCACATAGTCCAACTCAGGACAAATGGTAAAGCCTCCTACAATTTTCTATTGAAGGCAACTAGGGTAGGAGAGGTGGGTCATCGGTTTAGTGCTCAAAAGAAAATTGCAAAGGCAATAACAGAGCAATGGGTTCATGTGAAGGAGGAGGTGATAGAAACATTTAACTAAATTTATTTATTTATCTTTCCTAGTCTATATAGTTGCTTTGATGTTTTTGTTTCAGGGTGAAATACTTTTTTTTTACATATGTCACCATTTACTTCTTGTTATAGAAATATACTCTGTAATGTAAGGGAGGGGACCCGAGAACCCCCCGATTCATAGCTCTGGTAAATAGTATTTACTTATAAAAAATTAGCCTTTAAATCTCGTATTTAATTATTAAACCCTCTTATTAGTTAAATTCCCTTCTTAAAACCCTCTAAATTCTAATAATTTTCATCTAAATCACCTCCAAATGGCTTCTATAAGCATAACTTGGTCTATTAATTAATCCTAGTTGATTAATTAAATCACCACTAACACCCATTAGTTTCTAATATTTAATTAATATCTTCTAATCATACTTATCCCTTTCTAATCCTGCATTCCCTTTATCCCACATTCACTAGGTTGTAAGCTTCTCTCAAACTAGAAAGCTAAATAAAGAACCCTAGTACACCATGTTTTAACTTACACCATGTCCTTGTAAGACATTTACACTTGAGAAGTGAATTTCATGTTGGAAAGCTTATTGAATCAAGTAAATCTTCCCTTTCTACTTGGCTAAGAGTGGTAAGAGAGGAACCAAAAATGACAATCAAGCCATATGTGTGAAATCTCTTCCTCTTTGTTGGATAAATCAGTTGATCATGTATAGTTGAGTTCATATCATAAAGGAAGTATCTACAATCTAGAAAGCCCATCCAAACAATCGAATGAGAGGTTTGCATTTTAATGTTGATTCATGTTTTTATGCATATTAGTTTAGCTTTTCCTTTAATGATTTTATCATGATGTATTAGTCTGATTAAATAGGCTATAAATCTATTTTATGTTAGGTTCTTTTAATTATCTTAGTCATGATTTAAACATGCATACAATTCCTTGATAGAGATGTATTTAAAATCTAATTTTTATCCTGGTATCTAATTTTATTTTTCTTAGAATATGTTTTTTTTTGTATTTTCCATAGATATTTAAGGGTAAACAAGGGCATATCTCTCCCCATTGGAGTTTCCAAAAAATGTTGGTGAAATAATTTTTTGTAGTCCAGATTACTAGTTTTCACCAACAGTCATAGGGATAAGCCTCTCCTTCTTGGGTATGGGGAGGTTCTCGTTATTGAATGTAAACCAACTAAAAATTATGGGGTGGCCATTAGACCAGGGATCACATAGGAATACTCCACTAAACCTGTAGAAAATTGGTTGTACAATGTACGAGGGAGGAAATTATTGTGAAGGGAGGTAAAGGGGAGTGGGAGAAATAAGGAGAGAGGGTTCATGTTGTGAGTAGACTTAAAAAATTCACGTGCATTAACCAGAGTAGGCCCATATTTAATTAGAAGAACACAACAATGTAAGAAATAATCAAGACTAACAAACTAGAGACTCAAAGTTTTGCAGATTCATTAATCAAGAACACAAAATTCCTTTTTGGTTGTACAAGATCACCATGCTTGCAAAGTTGGGAAGCAGAGAGAGAGAGTAGAGGAACATAAGCAAGGGAATAGAAGAAATGTAGCTTTTATTGTTTGATATAGTAGTGATACAAAGTTCAACAACACACAACAACCAACAATTGCCAACCCTTTGGAATAGAGAATCCATTCCAATTTATAGCATTACAAAATGTCTTTTCATCCACCCCTACATGAATTTTCACCTTTCCTAATCAATTGTGACATTCCATATTCCCACGAAATGAAAGTGAGTCTTTTTCTTTTTAATGAAAAGGGACTCTTACAATGTTAAGTTGAAGTTATCTTAAGTGAATAAGAAAAATAAGTGAAAAAAAACACATTCTTAATAAAGAATTAGAACATAGATAGAAAATAAGGAAGATAGAGAGATAGAGATGAAGGTTGATCAATCTAATGAAGATGAAGCATCTGCTGATGAAGAAATTTTTGAATTGAAACACTTTGATTACAATCCCCTTCTTCTGTGAGATATGGAAACATTCCAGGGCATCGAATAAGTGTTCAAAAGCACTGTTAGGATATCTGCACTGTGATGGGAAAATGATGACCTTCTATGATCACAAGGTAGGAGTTATGATATGAGGATAATATCCTTACTCCTCTAGGCCTTCACAATTCACCTTCGTGACCAAAAATCAACTCCATGATTCTCAAACCTTTTTATGCTTTTCTATTACTCACTAAAATAGGGCCTTTTTCAAATACAATAATTACTTCTTTAGTGAAACTCTTTACCTCATACCTCTTATTAGACTGAAACATTTTGGTACAATCTCCCTCTTTTTTGAGATGTAAGTGTACGATGGAAAAGTGACAAGCGAGCATGGGAATCTACGAGTAACTCTTCCTCGCACCTGACCTCCCGAGGTTGTGCCGAGACAGCCGGTGGGGATGAAATATACGTGGAGTATGGACAAACTAATTAGGCAATCTTATATCTTCGACATGCACTAATGGAATCTGTGAATCTAAGGCAAAGAAGGCCCTCCTCACCTAAACTGGCGTGATAGATCATTCAGCGAGGATGACTGCTCGAAGGCTCTAATCAATATCGAGCTCTGGCGTGATTTGATCTATAGGTTGTGGAATACGTGGAAGATAACCTGTGAGTGCTTCATATATGTCTCCCGATAGGGTCATGAAAATGGATGATGGATACAATGGATTCTATGGGCGGTTCTCTAGTCTAGTCCAGAAATCCTTAGCTAGATTAGCTGTTATGTCTAGTGAGGATAATTGTGTGATAATGATTGGTGGAAGTGGAGTGGATCTAAATACTAATGTGTGTAAACCAACATCTACCTCTGATTGACCTATGGACTCATTGGGTTGTGGGACCTGTGGATCACAACTGTAGATTCGAGGTTGTTGTGGACCTCCTATGGTCATACGCGGAATCAATCCCTAACCCCTAGTATCCAATAGTCGTATGCCTTTTCGGCCTCTATATTTAGAACTAATAGTTGTGAAATCTTCTCAGAGTATCTTATAGGTGTCCTGACAACTTGAATTCTTAAGCTAGTGTCTATGTCGGTTAGAATGTCTCCTGCGTCTGGCTGTGGGACCAAAGGATCACAACTGACCGTTTTCTCTTTTTCAAGCCCTTCTACAGTCATGTGGATATTTATCTAGGGTAATATGTGGTTTGGTTGGTTTGACCAAAATGTATGCTCTTTGTCATCTTCTATGTTTAATCCTCTTAACTGTGATCTAATTTCTTATAGGTCGGTTGTTGTTCGGAAGACTTGGATTCTGAGATTTTGATCTATGTCAGTTATTGCTACCACAAGATTGGGTTGGGGCATGATTGGCTCGAATACGTATTCTATGGGCTCCCTAGGTCCCGTGATTGTCATACAAAAGAAACAATGTAAATCTAACTGAAGCAAAGTAAAACTAACTATGTAAAGTATATCTACAGCATATATAACTTCTCTATTTTTGTGTTTTTGACGAATTATTTGAATGAAATTGAAAGAGCAATTATTTAAAATATCTAGCAAATGACAACTAAATTAATAATGAAATTTAAAACTAACAAGGCAGCTGAGTATAGCTACTTGCCTATGCAGTTATAATTCTATTCTAAATAATGAAATAACTGATCTAATCTATTTGAAAGACCCCGATCTTACCTCAGGAGTGAGGAATGAATCATAGTTTCTCATAAACTATTAATCCCTACAGCTTCCCCGGTAATATCGAAAGCAAGATTAACTGAAATGAAATGATTCACTATTCTATTTGATATGTTTTAACTAGAACTTTGAAAGCTTGAACTTGGATTTTGCAGAACAGTGGCGGATCCGATTGTGTGTGGCTTTGTCCCCTCAGTGTGGTCTCCTCGTTCCTTCGTGCTCACATGAATCCAAAAAAACATGTAATGTTAGCATCAACAGAAGTATGTGTTGGAACAATGGCAGCTTTGGGTGCAGACTGAATACAATGCAAGTAGGAGAGGGATAGTGCAAGAGAACAGAGCTTGGCTTATGTGATTCCTAGAGGGATTTATTGCGAGTCATACGACACAAAACGTTAAGAACCTGACGCTATTCTTTTTGACAAACAAAACCTGTAACTCTAATGGCTTTAGACTGAAAATTAAAACTATCATATCTTAATTGATCGTATGAAACAGTAACAACACTTAGCACAAGAAGATTATATGGCTTCTAAACAGCAAAACAACACTAACTATGCATGTAACAACTGAAAACTATGAACTCCTAAGAACTGAAAGACTAAAACTATGAAATGAGAAGATGAGAGGAAATTTTTGAGGGACCATTTGCTTGAAGATCAACCAGCGATTTATAGAATTCCCATTTACCCAAAGATGAAAACCAATTTGAACTCTTTAACCATAAACAATGCAAAAACACTATTCCGAGGAACTAGAATCATAAATACGAGAAAAGGTAGTGAAAAAAGCTGGTAAACATTGAAATTTTACATGAGTCGCGATAAAAAGAATGTTCCAGAAAAACACGTGAAGGATCGCCGCCCTGCCTAGGTGGCAGTTTCATAACTGAAGACCAAAATGCCAAGGAAAAGAGGGGAGAAGAGAAAAACAAAGCACGTAGGGGCTAAGCGGGACATGTGAGATGTTAACGCATACTTGGAGAGCTTTTCTAGATCCTGAACACCTTGCGAGGATACCTGTATCATCATCGGGGCACGTGTAACGTTGTTCTGGCGGTGCAGTACCCTACAATTTTGGGTACATACATATTGCCCCCTCAGAGAAGCGTTTTAGCCATGAAGAGGCGTAAAACAGTGGGTCCGAGTATGGCGGTCCCGAAATGGGAGGTTAGAAATTATACCTGACACGTCCGTGTGTCGAAATGACGCCATCCAAAATTCCCGCTACCTGCAAAATGAAAAGAGGACTCAAGTGCAGATAGATAAATAAATCAAAAAATAAATACTAAAATAATATCAAATGAGGACTTACCATTTACAAGGGGATAAGAAATTACCTCTGTCGGCACTCCAAACCTACAAAAGGGGGCATTCGAAATGAGTCAAGATGCTATATATGTAAAAATGGGCCCATTTTCCTATTCATTTACGTGTGTCGATTTGATTGATTTTGAGCTCTAGGACCCACAATGAAGGTTTTTGACGAGAGTATAGTCAAAAATTTCATGACGAGATAGTGATCATGCCTCCACAAGCGGAACATCGACTCGCGAGATCACAGGTTAGTTTTTCTCTATTTAACGTTTTTATCCCCAAAATGTTAAAATGATGAAATAGTTGTCATGGGGGGATTATTTTTGAAAATGTTAGTGTTAATAGGGTCCCTTAGGGGGGGCGCCTAATGAGTAGGCTTTGTTTTGGTCAAAAATAGTCATTTTTCATGTTTTTAGGTGTTTTATAGGGCACGTGACCCGTTTGAAAATTCGGGACACGACTGCCGCCCTGAGCAGGGTGGCGGTTACATGACTGCCGCCCTTTAATGCGGCAGTTACGGAACCGCACCCTGCTCAAGGCAGCGGTCCCTTACAAAACACCAAAAACTCAGTGTTTTGAGCCAAATTTTGCATTTTTAGTACTCTTGTATGTTTTAATGATTTTTTTAATGCAATTTGAATACTAACTTACTCCTTTTTGCATGTTTTTGGGTGTATGTAGGTGAAGGAGGAATATATCAGATGGAGCTAAGAGAGAGAGAGTGTGATTGGCTTCCAGAAGTGTTGGATGTAGTTTCTCAGGATGAGCAGGACACTCTTTAGAGGGCCGGCATATTGCGTATATCACGGGTCCCGCATGTTACACCTTCTAGTCAAATACTTTGTGACTTGTTTTCATATTGGGATGTTGAACGGAACACTTTCCGATTTCCAGGAGTTAAGGGTGAGTGGACTATCACCCTAGAGGATTTCTACCGTATCTTGGGAGTCTCGATCATTGGGAGGTGACTCACACTTGAGACAATAGGGTCATGGGCTCAGATAGCATAGTGGGCTTCATACATGGGAGATGTAGTTATCTCCACTGGTTCGAAGAAGGGGGTGAGGGTCCATTCCATTCCTAGCTTGCCTATCCCCTTGATTCATCAGGCCATTATGGGGATCCTTGCCTCAAGATTAATCGGGGACAAGGGAGGGGACACCTTACTCTACTGTTGGTCCCTTATTATTACACAGATTGAGGCACATGGCCATATTTATGCCTGGGGAGCTGACATTCTTGAGACCACCCATCATGATTTATACCGGGTGGTTCGTTTACATGGACAGTCCTTGAGCCATCCGACCCTGGTTATGAGCTGGGTCTATGATCATTTCATTCCTTATGGGAGAGGTGTAGAGGTGGCAGATCCCGGAGCCATGAGGGCAGCCAGATGGAAAGATATGTCAGTGCTTAGAGCACCCGACCATCCAGTCACCTCCCTGACTACTGATGATATGGATGCCACACCTTATCAGGCCATGGTAGGGTTGTGGGGCGAGGAGACCCTCACTTTGATCTCTTGCTCTACCACAGGGCAGCTTGTGGACAAGACGGGGAAGGTGGAGACACACCCCTTTGATCAAGTGCCTCAGCAGTTTGGCCTTCCTTATGTCGGTATACTCCCCCCAGTGGTGCCAGTATTTAGATCAGTTCGAGAGGCTAGGGGAGGTCCTAGAGGCCGTGGTTGGATCATTGTTACTCCTGGTGTCCCCATTGCAGCTAGGTGGGTAGTACACACTCGAGGGAGAGCCGGTGTTCCTCAGGCACCCTTACTTCATATTGTCTCCGGTCCTGCCCACAACAGCAACGACCCCATTGATATAGACTCTGAGTCTAAGGAGTTCACAGGGGGAGAGATGGAGGAGGAGACCGAGGTTGAGGTCAGCGAGTCGGGTGGAGAGGAGGACAGTGATCCCGAGTGGCATGACACTCAAGATATCTTACAGGCCGAGAGGGCAGAGCAGAGTGCGGAGAGGGTGACTTTAGTCTCAGAGGAGCCGCCCTCTCAGGACCTAGGCAGTGAGGATGAGTCCGTAGCAGGACGTTATGTTGCCCCGGACACAGGAGGAGGACTTTAGTCGGTGGTGACATCTGTGGCAGGTGCTGATCCTAGGGATCCCTCTTAGAGGCCCAGAGATCCAAGTGAGTTATCATCGCTCTTTTAATATTTATTTTTAGCTAGGATTGCCTTAGTTACTATTTCTCCTTTTTTTATTCTTATCTTATCTTTTGACCATTTTCTAATTTGTTTTCTCCTTTGCTTGTAGAGACTGTTGATGAGTGGCGAGACCTGATTCATCGGGTATGTACTGATACCATGATGATCCCCATGGAGAGGACTCATGCGCCGAGCTATCCATGGATGCAGGGGAGCCTTCAGCAGCCGGTAGGCATACCAATGTTTTTTCCCTATGCCTGACATGTGGCCAAGATGGTGACTACCCTCCGTATCGAGTTGGCTGGGTATAGGACAGCAGAGCGCCTGATGAGGAGTCACTCTCATAGCGAGGCCGCAGTTGCTCCTCGAGACCGTGAGCCCTCAGTGCATTCAGAGCGCCAGCATAGCTAGAGTCCTAGACATGGTCGTGCACCTTCAGAGGGGTCTCATAGGGTTGAGAGGCCACTTGGCTCTTGTAGATTGTTTATATGATTTATTTTGTATTTCCTGGGCTCATTGAGCATTTTGACCATGCCTAGCGCATGATGGCATTGTACAAGAAACTTGATTATATATATATATATATATATATATATTCCTTTTGGATCAGACCCTTGGTATCTAGGTTTTTGTGATTCATTTCCACATGTATATTATAATGTTGTTTTTATATGCTTTTCAGAATGTATGCAATGGATAACAAATGATACAAATGCTTTCTTTCTTTTTGTATTTCATGATGTTGATATATGATAATGCAAACACAATGTGATTTTGAATTTTAGCTTCTATAAGAAATTTTCCGGTACTTTGTATAGTTTTGACAGAACGTGATGACAAGCTGGTATGATGAGCAGATGCACTTGCCCCATTCCTAACTCCATGCAACTAGTAAGATGCGAGGGCTCACCACCGAGAGCTAGAAAGGGCACAAGCTATGAAATTTGTTGAATGGTAGTGATGAGAGATAGACAAAGATTTGGTGGAACCAAATTAGGATGCTACAAACCTACTCTACTCAAGTGACTCCATAGTTTAGAATGCAACTTGCTTTGTGGTTTATCTAGACTTAGATCCATAGATGGCCACATGGTAGACAAAATCTGGTTTTCGGGGTTTTGAGGTCTCTTGGAATTTTGGACATCTGATTCACTTGTTTTTGACTCAAGATTTCAAAGGTTTATTTGAACTGTTTGTTTACGACCTTCAACATTTATTATCAAGAGGACCCCCCACACCTTGCCCCATGCTACTAGTAAGAAGCATGGGCTTATCACCATGGACAAGGTACAGGTGAGTAAGGGCATTCCCATCCTTTCCCAACCCTACGTCACTAGTAAGAGATGCAAGCTCATCACCGAAGGTTGGTAGAGCAAGGAAATGTGTAAAAATAAAATTTTTTGTTTGATCTACATTTGACTTATTTATTTGAGCAAAATGTCAGTATGTTCTTATTTCCAAAGAGATATACATATGGGATAGATGTGACATTATGAAGCTTCTAGAACAGACCATAGGCAAGACACCTATCCTAGGAAGAAACCAAAAGTGAGAACAAGCATGCATACCTTGGTATGGTTACTGTTAAGACTTTGTCATATCTAGCTTTATTTGATGAAATGATTCTGAAACGATTGATGATGTTATGAAAATGAAGAAGTATGATTAGAATGTTTCTGCCAATACCATCAGAAGTTTGTAATGAATTGCTTAAGAGCAAGTCCCTTGATCACCAAGTTTTACGAAACGAATGGACAAAATGAACCTAACTACATGAAGATGCAATGTAGATATAACTATACAAGTAGTGCTTGACGCTTCATGCATAGAATCGTTTAAGGTGCAGGGAATTGACAGTCTCACCAAATTCCTCACCTTCTAGTGTGCACAAGAGATACGCACCATTTCCATAGTCTTTCATGACTCGGTATGGGCCCAACCATTTGGGACATTTCCTTCCTTCACCGGTCTTCTTATCGATCCGGCTGTCTAGCCTTAGAACTAGATCTCCTTCATATATATCTCATTCATAGACCTTTTTATTATACTGCTGGCACATCCGGTCAGCATAGAACTCTATGCCGTTGTTCAGCATCTAATCCTGGCCTCATCTAGGATTTCTAGTTGGGAGAGACGTGCTTCTCTATAAGCTTCTTCATCCAGAATCCCTTGTAGTGAGATGCAGAGACTGGGTATTTCAACCTCAAGTGGGAGAATGGCTTCTGCTCCGAATACCAATGAGAAAGGAGTTGCTCATGTTGGTGTTCTTATTGAGGTTCAGTGGGCCCATAAGGCCGGATATAACTTTAAATGCCAATCTCGTTTGTTTTCTTTTACCATTTTGAGGAGAATAGCTTTCAATGTCTTGTTCGTTGCTTCAGCCTGCCCATTAGCTTGAGGGTAATACAAGGAGGTTGTATGATGGTTTATTTTAAATTTACTGCATAGCTCACAAACCTCGTCATTCTTAAAGGAAGTTCCACTTATCTGAGATAATGATTTGTGGGACACCATTACCTGTAAATGATCTGGTTCAAAATGAACTTGGCGATCACGGTACCTGGTACAGTGGTAAGAGGCATAGCCTCTACCCATTTGGTAAAATATTCGGTGGCCGTGATTATGAAGTTATGGCCATCTTTTGATGAGGGAGAGAATTTCCCTATCAAATCTAGGCCCCATGTAGAAAAGGGCCATGGAGTCGCAATTGGTTGTAGAGCTTGTGCCAGCATGTGAATCTCGTGGGAAAATTCTTGGCATTTATGACACTTGTGTACAAACTCTACTGCGTCGTGTTCTAGAGTGGGCTAGAAATAGCCCATCCGATGTATTTTACAAGTGGTGGTGTGACCACTGAAGTGACCTCCACATATTCCACTGTGAGATTCGTAGAGAATCTTCTTGGATTCTTCTGTGTCAACACACCTTAGAAGCATTCCATCGAAAGCCTTACAATAGAGCACTTGTTCTATAATAATGTATTTAGCTACGATAATGCGTAACCACCTTCTTTGTTGTGGTGTAGCACCTTCTGGATACATATGGCCCATGATATAATTAACAATATCAGTATACCAAGGACATTCAGAGATAAGAGGTCTGGTTTCGATGTAGTATATGCATTCATCGGGAAAATCTAAATCTACTAGATTGCCTCCATCTAACAGGTTGTTGGCTAACCAATCTGTAATGATTTGTCCCTTAACATGGAATTTTGGTTTACAAAAGTTAATTCAAATTCACCCATTAAGGTTATAAAGCATCCAGCCTTTTTAGACAAGGACCCTTGCGTGAGGAAAGTTCGTAAATGGTTTGTTTTTACAATGACCCTTGTTTCTTGGTTTAGCATGTAATGTCTTAGGTGTTTGGTTGCAAAGACTATGGCAAGGCATTCTCGTTCTGCCTGCGTATAACGTGTTTCATAATCAAGCAACGTTTGGCTAATAAAATAGATTGCGCGTTCTCATTTATCATCGTCTTCTTGAGCCAACATGCAGGCTAGCGAGACATCCATAGCTCGTGAATATAAGATCAAAGGATGATCTGGTCTAGGTGGCATTAACGTGGGAGGAGATAGCAAGAAGCATTTAACTGCTTCGAAGGCCTCATGGCATTCCTTTGTCCAAATAATGCAGCAATCCTTTTTCAACAAATTATTGATCGAATGTACAACAAAACTTAAATCCGGAATGAATCTCCGGATTACACCGAGCTTTCCAAGAAATGATCTAATGCCAGAGTCATCTGATGGTGGGATCATCTCAAGAACAACCCAAATTTTGGCTGGGTCTACATCGATCCCTCGTGATGATATAATGTAACCTAGGAGTTTCCCTCCTGTTACACCAAATACGCATTTTTATGGGTTTAGTGTGACTCCGTATTCGATCAAATGTGAAAGGATGACGTGGAGCACTTCTGGGTGATCGCAACACTTTTTGGCCTTGGCCAACAAGTCATCTACATAGGATTCCATGATTTTATGAATAAGATCATGAAATATGTATGTCATTGTCCCATTGGTATGTAGCACCAGCGTTCTTGAGACCGAATGGTATAATAGCGTAGCAATAAGTTCCCCAAGGAGTTATAAACGTAGTTTTGGCTTTGTCTTGTTCAGATATTCTGATTTGATTATATCCCAAGAATCCATCCATGAGAGACAAGAGCTCAAATCCAGTTGTTGCGTCAACGATGACGTCAATGGATGGTAATGGGAAGTCGTCCTTGGGACACGCCTTGTTAATGTCTCGGAAGTCTATGCAGATGTGTATCTTCCCATTTTTTTTAGAACGGGGACGATATTAGATACCCACTGAGAGTAATCAACTGGTTTGATGAACCCTACTTAGAGAAGCTTCATTACTTCTTCCTTTACCATGAGAGCTACCTTGGGTTTCATTGGTCTCGATTTTTGTTTAATTGGCTTTGCATCTGGTTTGGTGATGAGGTTATGTACCAAGATGTGTGGTGTAATTTCTGTCATTTCTTTATAATTAAATGTAAAATCCTTTTGATGTTCTCTGAGGATTCGAGTGTGTATTTCTACCTCCTCTGGAGTTAATGAAGATCCTAGTTTTAAGATCTTCGGTTCTTCCTCCATTTTGATGTTAATATCAATCGTTTCCTCGATTAAAGAAGCATTACCTTCTTCAAACTCAGGTGGGGCTGGAGGTAGTTCCAGATCTTCTCCATTCTCTACCACGTATATGTCGAGCTCCTTTTGTGGGGGAAGCTCTGCCATGGGATTTCCAAAGTAAGAAGATGAATGTGGGATTAATGATGAATCTACCATGTGATGGGTGAGATGTAACTCTGCATAGGTGTTTAGGTAATCAAGAGTGGCTCTATCACTGTCAACGTGATCTAAGATAGTAGATGTATTTTTCAGCTATGTTTGTTAAAAGAGGGTTTGACATTTTCTTTAATTAATGGTTCAGTACGAAGGGATACCATGAAAACATGGGTGTCTTCCAACTCACTGTTGGGAGTGAAACATGAAGCTGAGGTTACTATCGAATCTGCGAGAAGGTTTTGTTCTCGCGGGATTGCTTCAATTGATATGAAGTTAAATCTTTTGCTCAAATCTAGTACCGATGTTTTGTAGAGTTGTAAATGTTCAGCTCTAGTCTCATACACCTCAGAGACTTGGTTTGCTACTAATTGAGAGTCTCCTAACACTCTGATGTCATTAACACCAAGCCTCTTAGCTAAGATGAGGCCAAGGAGGAGGGCTTCGTACTCAGCATCGTTGTTTGTACATTCAAAATTTAGTTTAAAGGCGAATGGTAAGATCTTTCCCTCGGGAGAAGTAAAGATCACACCTGCCCCAACCCCATAACGACATCTAGCTCCATCAAAATGGAGAGTCCAATATTTACCTGGGAAGATGGATGTTGGGACATTTGCTACATGCCCACTTCTTCTACTTTGGTTACTTCTACCATGCAGAGCTCTTCTGCTGGGAGAGATCCAACCCCTCAGGTATATCCCATACCTACAGAATCAAATGGCAGGAAAATTGGTAGATCCTGTTCTAGCAATTAGACTATTTTTGCCGTAGTTCCTAATGATATTGTTTCTACAATGTTAGCCTCATCCTTGAGGGCTGGGATATTCTTGATTAGGTTCGTAACTTCTAGTTCTGTTGTAGGTACCAATTTTTCTTCCGGTTTCGAGTCGGTTGGCTTGTTAAGTTGGTTTGTTGGGAGTTCAAACTCAGAGTGAACACTTGGTCTTTTCTTCAGGTCTGCTAGGTGTATATCGAATGGTTTCGGATCACCTTTTGCTATGAATACCTTTCCCAAGTGTAGGAATATTATTTCCTGAAATAACGTAGAAGGGATTGCCTTCATACGGTGTATCCATGGTCAGCCGAGGATCATATTATAGTTGGTTTCCCAATCTATAATATAAAACTCAGTGAGGATTGTTTTGGGTCCTAAGGTGACTGGTAGTATTATAGTTCCAATCGAAGTGGCTTTAAGGCTATCATAGCCTCTTAGCGTAGTCTGAGTCATGGAACAATTTGTTTCTCCATACCCAAGCTTTTGAAGGAAAGACAAGGGAAATATGCTAAGTTCTGCCCCATAATCAACCATTGCGTGTTTAACGTAATTGTTATAAACCCACACTTGTAAATGTAAGGATGGATAACCTCTTCGTGCAACCTCGGCGTCTATTGGCATTTTGTTTATGTCAAATATAAACTCGGTATCCCTATCCGGCTTCCCTGGAGGGTGGATATCAAAGTCTATATGGTTTACTTGTGTTTTGGGAGGTGGAGTGATGTTAATTAAATGACCTAAACCTAGTGCTTCTAAAAGAGCAGCCCTATGTGTAGGGGAGTTCTACAATAAGTCCAAAAAGGAGATGTGAGAGAAGGTCTTTGTAAGGTCATTAATTAAATCATAGGCACCTATGGGTTTTACTAATGGTTGTTGAATGTTATCTGTCTCTAGTGGGTAACTTAGATTTGGTTGAGAGGAATACTCTCGTGTCCTCATTACGGCTTCCATGTGTAGTTCAGTGTCTAACTCCACTAAACTGACTATCTTGGGTCGTAGCTGATTTCCTAATTGCGGTGCGACAGGTGGATTTAGCGAAGTCGAGGCTTCATGATCATTGTTTCTTGTCATTGCACCCTTGGTCATCCCTTTTGGATTTAATTTATTGTGATTTGGGAGCGGTTCATTGAAAATCTTGAGGGGAGAATTTTGAGGGGAGATTGCTCCCGTGAAAGTATTTGGCACAAGTGATGCAGGATCTGCTAAGAACATATCTATGAAAAGTTGTCTATGTTCTTCTGGTAGACGTTGCATGAACTTATTTTAATCTCGGAAAGTCCTAGTGTCATGGCCTCAAATTTTATGGAAACCACAATACGAATTGGGATTGTAATTCCTAGGTTGTTGGTTTGGCACGTATTGTGGTCCAAAATTTTAATTAAATCATTGACTATTAAAGTTTTACGTTTGTTGTCTTTGGTTTTGGTTTTGGCTTTGATGTCCAGTTGAATTTTGACTTGGACCCTATGTCTGGGTCTACCTTTTTTGTTGTTGTTGTGGATGATTAAAATCCACCACGTTGATTGTCAGGGTAAAGTTGTTATTTCGTTGATTGTTGATCGGTGGTGGAGTATTTACAACATTTGATTTTTTTATTTGGTCAGTTACTCCATTTGTTGTTGCGCCACGATTTTTGTTAAGGATTTTAGGTCCTTGACTGATGTTTGTGGTAGTAGGATAAGTCGTAGTATTCTGGTTGGGGACGATTAACCTCCCATTCATTCCATATGTCTTGCGACTGCTATCTATTGCAACTTGATCTATTCGGAGGGCACTCTCGAGTACTTCATCGTAAGTCCTTAGTGGGAACTTCTGGACTTCTTCCTTTACCTCTCTGCTAAGAGAATGAAGGAATAAATTGCATAGTTCCATCTGGTCCATGTTTGGAGCGCTTGCTGAAGAATAGAGGACTGTACGCCACCTTTGGATGAAATGAGCAACAGATTCATTGTGTTCTTACTTAATGTGCAAGAATTCCTTGATCCCTGTTTTCAACAGTTTGTTCATGTCAAACGACTTGATGAACTCTGAAACAAGTTGTTTAAACGAATGGATGGAAGCTTCAGGTATTCTGTAATACCAATTGAGGGCAATTCCCTCTAAAGTTTTGGGGAATATTTTGGCAACAACCCCATCCCAAGGGAGCAGTTCTCGAATGGCTGTGGCATAGGCCTTAATGTGTGCATTCGGGTCTCCTTCCCCTTTATATTTGGGTAGATCGGGGAGCGGTCTTGGAAGCATGACCCTTTGTATGGCGAAGTCTAGGGGTTCTTTCAAATGTTCTGAATAAGTTCCTATTACATAGGTTTCGACCATCGATGGTGCCTGCTGAGGGGGTGGAGGTGGAATGGGTTGTTGATATGGCGTAGCGTATGCATTTGTAGGGACATAAGGGAATCCCAGTGGTTGAGTGAACATGCTAGGAGAAGAGAACATATCTCCCTGCAATGATTTGGAATACATGTTTAAGTATGGAGGAGCATTGCTTAGGAATGGATTGGTTTGTACTAAGTCGGGAGGTATCATATTTTCCACTGGAATGGTGTTAGAAAATGCAGTTCTAGTTGGCGTTTGTTGTGAATACTGAGGAGGCATGCCCAACGTGCCTATTCCTGTGAGGAGGTCTACTTGGCTAGGATGATGTGGAGGATTGGAATTTCCTACCTGCATGAATTGATAATTTTGACTTGCTTGAGCAAGTTCTAACCCTCTAACTTTTTCTACTAAAGTTGAGATGACTTCATTTGATGAAGTCACAATATTTTGCCTTAGTGGTGTGTGTTGCATATTTTGAGGTTGTATAGGCATATGGTATCCAACTATGAATTGATCGGTGTCCTGCCAAGTTTCACCGAGGGTATTTCCTATAGGTAGAGGTATGGAGGTGTTTTCTTGAAAAGAGACCTCGGGTCATGTTTGTAAACTTCCTATAGGTGGGTACATACTCTGAGAGCGTTATTCATTCCTGGCATAACACACTGAATGTTCATCATCTAAAAACAGATATGGATCTAATTTTATGCTAATTTGTGGTCTAAGTAACACCTGAGGAGATGAACCAGATTATCCCGTGAACGTCATGTTGCTCGAGCCTGAAGGCTCTGGTTGTTGTGTTTGAGCGATCTGATCCAACTCCTCTATTAAAAAAGAAGAACTATATCTAGTCCTTGAAGGTGGAGTTTGTGTTGACAATCGGTTAGTTGAATAGTTGTCACCCCAATGCTGAGAGTGAGGGTGATGGTCTGTCTATTCAGTTGATCATAGTATGCTTCAAGACCTAGGAGAGGTCTGCCATATGCATTGAATCCCAACATATTCGGGGGGTATATGAATACCCACAGAATAATGGGTAAGAGGGAAGGTGGATGGAAGAAGTGAACAATAAAAGAGGAAGAACTGTTTCGATTCACGTCGGGTTCACCAATTTTGTACGATGGAAAAGTGACAAGCGAGCATGGGAATCTACGAGTAACTCTTCCTTGACCCGACCTCCCGAGGTCGTGCCGAGACAGTCGGTGGGGATGGAATATACGTGGAGTATGGAAAAACTAATTAGGAAATCTTATATCTTCGACACGCACTAATGGAATCTATGAATCTAAGGCAAAGAAGGTCCTCCTAACCTGAACTAGCGTAATAGGATCAGTCGGCGAGGGATGACTGCTCGAAAGGCTCCAATCAATATCAAGCTCTAGCATGATTCGATCTATAGGTTGTGGAATACACGGAAGATAACCTGTGGGTGCTTCGTATGTCTCCCGATAGGGTCATGAAAATGGATGATGGATACAATGGATTCTATGGGCGATTCTCTGGTCTAGTCCAGAAATCCTTAGCTAGATTAGTTGTTATGTCTAGTGAGGATAATTGTGTGATAATGATTGATGGAAGTGGAGTGAATCTAAATACTAATGTGTGTAAACCAACATCTACGTCTGATTGACGTGTGGAATCATTGGGTTATGGGACCTATGGATCACAACCGTAGATTCAAGGTTGTACTGGACCTCCTATGGTCATGCGCGAAATCAATCCCTAATCCCTAGTATCCAATAGTCGTATGCCTTTTCAGCCTCTATATTTAGAACTAATAGTTATGAAATCTTCTCAGAGTATCTTATAGGCGTCCTGGACAACTTGAATTCTTAAGCTAGTGTCTATGTCGGTTAGAATGTCTCCTGCGTCTGGCTGTGGGACCAAAGGATCACAACCGAACGTTTTTCTCTTTTTCAAGCCCTTCTACAGTCATGTGGATATTTATCTAGGGTAATATGTGGTTTGGTTGGTTTGACCAAAATGTATGCACTTTGTCGTCTTATATGTTTAATCCTCTTAACTGTGAGCTAATTTCTTATAGGTCGGTTGTTGTTCGGAAAGACTTGGATTCTGAGATTTTAATCTACGTCAGTTATTGCTACCACAAGATTGGGTTGGGGCATGATTGGTTCGAATACGTATTCTCTGGGCTCCCTAGGTCCCGTGATTGTCATACAAAAGAAACAATGTAAATCTAACTGAAGCAAAGTAAAAACTATGTAAAGTATATCTACAACATATATAACTTCTCTATTTTTGTGTTTTTGACGAATTATTTGAATGAAATTGAAAGAGCAATTATTTAAAATATCTAACAAAATGACAACTAAATTAATAATGAAATTTAAAACAAACAAGGTAGCTGAGTATAGCTACTTGCCTGTGCGGTTATAAGTCTATTCTAAATAATGAAATAACTGATCTAATCTATTTGAAAGACCCCGATCTTACCTCAGAAGTGAGGAATGAATCATAGTTTCTCAGAAACTATTAATCCCTACAGCTTCCCCAGTAATATCGAAAGCGAGATTAACTAAAATTAAATGATTCACTACTCTATTTGATATGTTTTAACTAGAACTTTGAAAGCTTGAACCTGGATTTTGCAGAACAGTGGCGAATCTTATTGTGTGTGGCTTTGTCCACTTAGTGTGGTCTCCTCGTTCCTTCGTGCTCACATGAATCCAGAAAAGCGTGTGTAATGCTAGCATCAACAGAAGTATGTGTTGGAACAATGGCAGCTTTGGGTGCAGACTGAATACAATGCGAGTAGGAGAGGGATAGCGCAAGAAAATAGAGCTTGGCTTATGTGATTCCTAGCGGGATTTATTGCGAGTGATACGTCACAAAACGTCCAAAACCTAACGCTATTCTTTTTTACCGAACAAAACCTGCAACTCTAATGGCTTCAAACTAAAAATAAAACTATCCTATCTCAATTGATTGTATGAAATAGTAACAACACTTAGCACAAGAAGATTATATTTCTTCTAAACAGCAAAACAACACTAACTATGCATGTAACAACTGAAAACTATGAACTCCTAAGAACTGAAAGACTAAAATTATTAAATGAGAAGATGAGAGGCATTTTTTGAGGGGCCATTTACTTGAAGATCAACTAGCTATTTATAGAATTCCCATTTACCCAAAGGTGAAAACAAATTTGAACACTTTAACCATAAACAATGCAAAAACACTATTCTAGGGAGCCAGAATCATAAATACAAGCAAAGTCGGTGAAAAAAGCTGGTAAATGTTGAAATTTTAAGCGAGTCATGATAAAAAGAACATTCTGGAAAAAACGTGTGAAGGACCGCTACCCTGAGTAGGGCAGCAGTTACAGGACCGCCGCCTAGGTGGGGGCGGCAGTTTCGTAATTGAAGACCAAAATGCCAAGGAAAATAGGGGAGAAGAGAAAAACAAAGCACGCAGGGGCTAATTTGGACATGCGGGATGTTAACGCATACTTGGAGAGCTTTTCTAGATCCTGAACACCTTACGAGGAGACCTGTATCATCATCGGGGCACGTGTAACATTGTTTCGGTGGTGCATTACCCTACAATTTTGGGTACGTATAGTAAGCACACTCCCAAGTATTGGATGGGTGTTTAGAAACCCTGTTGTGATACACTGCTTTGTGTGGACTTGCGATAACTTCTTGATCCTACAAATATGATGATCCTGGGTACATAGATAACCCAACTAATTCATCCTAACTGTTTCCTTGACATGATGTGATCTCCCTTCTCTTGGAAATATATTTGAACACAAGATCAGATTCGGGATATGATAATCATCACCTTATTTCTCGAACTTCACATTTTACCTTTGTGGTAAAGACTTCATCTTTTTGAATGGAAACAACCTCAATATGCTTAAACACTTTCTTGATAATATGTTACTTATTGGAAAGAAAAGTCTTCTACAAATGGGGGAAAAAGACACTCCACATTCACCATTATACTCAATCAGACACATTCCCATGCAAATCTTGAGAAGGTGATTGAGAATTGGGGCTCACTTTCTCAGATCTTATTTGATATAAATTTCTTTTCATGATTTACATCACTTTGAACATGATGAGCCCTTTGAATCTCTCAATTCACCTCTATGAAAATGGCCAAAATGATTCAACCATGATGATTCCTTTCTATGACAATTAGGGTGATTTGAATCATCCAACTTCTTACGTCCAAGAATGCCATGCAGAATTAACCTTGAGATTGATGTTTTGGGTTTCCTATTTGAACCCTGAGACAAATTATTTTCCTTGCAATGGTGGAAAAAATCAACGAGATAGGTGAAATGTGAGTTTATACAAGTGAACCAAGCCTGATTTCAATTCTTACTATTTTTGGCAAGTCTTGATTAGGATGGCTAATTTTAGTAAGTTTTCATAATTTTTTACCTTTTGATGGTTTTTTCTTGTTTCGAGTGCACGCACGCTGAGAATTCACCATTTTTCATAAACTTAATAAATTTGGACATGTGAAGCCTTGCATACTTTTTTTTATAAATTTTCCTTTTGGCTATCGGTTTGTAACCAAAATGGTCTCAAAAGTTTAGGTTTAACTTTAAGACCTTTTGTTCAAGTTTTTGAGGATTTTCTTCCGTTGTAACTCTAGAGATTTGAAAAGGAAAATCCCCAGGCTATAAATTTCAACTTGCTACTGAAAATTATATAAAACATCCATGGGAGTTCTCTTAAGCTCATCTTGAAGGTAGTTTTGGGAAGAGTGCACTAGCAGAGTTTGATGGAAATTGGGTGCACCGCTTTGGAGATATGATAGTTTCTTGGTTTTGGGGCATGTATATCTAGATCAACCTAGAATCATACATATACATTAATGGAGGTTTGGAGGGAAGTAAAACAACACATTGGTTTGAAAAAATGACCAAGTATGGAAGTGGGGAGATTTAGACAAATTTTCTTGTGAGTTTTAACTCACCATTGACCATGAGGGTTAACCGGATTTAGGTAGAGGTTAGTACTTGAGTTGCACCTATGTAAAGGGGAAAAAGAGGACACACAATTGTGTTTTGCACTAGATGATAAAAATTTGCAATCTCTTTTTCAATGTGAGTGAGATGCATTTTAACCTAACTTTAACCATGATAGCTTAACTAGAGTCGGGTATAGGTTAGTGCTTTATTTTCACCTATACACAGGGGAAATAAAACACACAAGTTCACTTTTCACTTGGTTTTAACATGTGGCGGGCTAAAATTTTGACTATGGAATCTATCAATCTCGCTCACCCTTTTGCTCCTTAACTCACTTTTAACTCAATTGCCTTAACCTAGGTCAAATGGAGGTTAGTGCTTGAGTTACACAAGTAAAAGAGATAAAATTGGGGGAAAAGGGACAAAAAAGGCCATTTTGCACCTATTTTTAACACATGGCAAGCTAAAAATTTGACAAAGTATAAGAACGAGATACAGAGGGGCCAAGACTTAGCTCTCAAAGGTTGAAAAACAAGTTTTTCATGTGCCTTGGAGTTGGATAAGTGGGGGAAGCAAATATTTTTGTCCCTCTTGTCACCTTTTCACCTCATGGAAAATTCAAGGGGACAAAACATGCTCAAAACCTAGCACTTACCATTTTAGGAAGCTAATGTAACCCGTACAATGCAAATCAGGACACCAAGAGTGAGTTTTTTGCCTCATGAGCATGGGGAAGTGTTTTATGGTAAAAATTTATATTATGTTGACTCCAAATACTTTATGAGATCAATAAACCATTTATCACGAGCTAATTCTTCATGAAATTTCATTTTTAGGGCATATTTCATTCTTGAATGAAAGGATCAGTTATTGTGTCCCGTATTCTCAAAGAAAATATTTGAGTCTTGGAATAAAATTTATGTTTCCATAATGTATAGGGTTACGAGAATTTTCCATTTATATTTTATTTGGATTCTAACTCCTTTTGGAACTCCCATAATCACCTAGACAAGTTGGCTTTCATCGTTGGAGCCTTCATTCTCTACACCCATAATTACCTGATGTTGCACAAGTTGTTCCTAAGTCAATTTTTTTCACCAAACTTTCCTAAACTTCCTTTAACATCTTAAATTTTATCTGATACCACCCTCAGATGGTTTAAATCTTCTTTATAGGCTTCCGGAGGGTGTTTACTAGCTGTAAAATGGCCAAAAATAGCCTTCTCTAGGCCTCCGGGAACAATTGTTTCTCATCGAATCATAATGATTTTATTAATCATCTTAGGTACTCTCCCTACACATTGAAACACACTTGAAAATATTTTTATAACTTTCCTCTTAGCCAGAGTGAGGGTGAAGTTGAGGATAGGTTGGCCAGAGGAATGGTTCATAATGATCGAGAGGGACATTTTTCAGGTGGAGGCTTAGTTCTCATAGCTAAGTTTTTCAATTTTGCATGCTAGACATTTAACATGACAACACAATCATAAGATGTATTTAAGATCAAATTTCTTTGTTTATTAATCCCTATATTTTTATCTCGTCATGGAATATGGTGATACAGTTAGTTATTTCAAAAAATTCCATAAGATTAAGCTATTCATGGGAAATTACCTATTAGAAAGTCCCACATATTCCATTTCAATGGAGGGGAATAACATTGTGTTATGGGTCCAATGACTTACTACATTGGGAACCGTGGAGATGAATTTCCAAGAATTGTTCATGTGGTTCCATTTTTAAGGGAGGAATTTTGAGTTGCGAGGGATGTAGCAAAAAGCTTCGCAATCATTAATTTCTCATCAAATATAAAAATTTCTTAAGGATGGTGTCGATGGGTTTGTGGCAAAACTATATTCACTAGAAGCTCAACCATTAAAGGTAATCATACCATCAAATCTATAAGAAATTATTAATAAACTCTTATTTATTTTTGGGAATATTCTAAAAGGGTTACCTTGATAAAGAGATCATGATCAAGTTATTCTCCTAGTACAAGAATCCAACCACCTAGAACATTCGATCTTATAGGTACCCTTATCTATAAAAGAGTGAGATTGAAAATACGGTACAAGAGATGTTGGAAATTGGTATCATTCACTGTGATCAAAGTGATTACTCTTCTCCAGTGGTGATGGTAAGAAATAAGGATGAAGGTTGGTGCATGTGTCTAGACTACAAGTTGATAAACAAATACATAATGAAAGATAAGTATAATATTCCTATCATTGAAGATTTTTTAGATGAATTACATGGTGATGTTTATTTTACAAAATTAGATCTTTCATTAGAAATCATCAAATTATAATTCATGATGATGATATTTATAAAACAAAATTTAGGACACCTGAAGGCAGATTTTAATTTCTAGTAATGCCTTTTTCCCTTACAAATGCACCATTTACTTTCTAGAGTTTGATGAATTCAATCTTTCGTCCATTTTTTCATAATTTTGTTATAATATTATTTTATGATTTATTAATCTATAACAAGACTTAGGGGGAACATTTACATCATGTTAATAAGGTATTAGACACTCTTGAACAACAACACCTTTGTGTTAAGCCCTCCAAGTGTGTTTTTGGGTAAGGGAGGTAGAATACTTGGCTCAAATCATGTCTCATGAAGGGGTAAAAATGGATCCTCATAAGATCCAAGATATAGTGGATTGGAGGATTCCTAAAACCCTCAAGAACCTCAGTGGATTCTTAAGGATTATGGTTTATTATCGCATATTTGTGAAGAATTATGGTATAATTTTTCACAACTCACAATGTTATTAAAGAAAGGGTATTTTTATTGGAATGAGGAAGAAAAACATACATTTGAATCACTAAAGAAGACATGTGTACCACTCCAATTTTGGCTACCTCATTTTTCTAAAAAACCTTCATTATTGAATGTGATACTTCAAGGAGTGGCATAGGTGCAATACATATGCAAGAGGGTCGCCCCATTACAGTTGAGATTCATCAACCAAAATGTAAGAAGATATCAAAACTAAATTATGAGAAGTAAATGATGGCTATTCTTCATGCAATCAAACATTGAATACTTTATCTCGTGGATAGTCACTTCAAGGTAAAAACGGATCATGAAAACTTGAAATACTTCTTAGAGAAAAAGATATCATTTGAAGAAAAAAAATGGGTCACTAAGATATTGGGATATGAATTTGAGATAATTTACAAAAAAAGGAAAATAAAATGTGGAAACAAATGTATTATCCAATAGAGACGAGTCCACAGAGGCATTGTTATATACCATGTCCATATTATAGGAAGATTTGGTAGATCAGGTAATATCAAAATGGGAAAATGAAAAAGATACCCAAACTCTCATTCAAAATATCCCATAGCATCTAAACATTTCAAAAAAAATGTATGGAAGGAGGATGCATTATGGTATAAGGACCAGTTGTACTTATGCAAAAACTATACCCTTAAAATTTTGGTTCTCTTAGAGCTCCATGTTTCTCCATTGGGTGGCCATCCTGGATTCCTAAAACCTTATCATAGAATTAAGTAAAAAAAATAGGAAAGGTTAACAGGAGATGCCTATAAATTTGTGGTAGAATTTTTGTGTGTAAGTGTAGCAAGGGTGAAACTATTAAGTCTCCCTGCCTTTCACAGACTCTATCTTTTTCTTATGATTTGTGAGTAGTGATTTACATGGATTTCATCACAGGATTACTAAAATATGAAGGGAAAAGTGTAATTAAGGTGTTTATGAGTAGACTCTCCAAGTTTTTTTTTTGTGCATTTTCTTGTCTATTTACAGTGACTACAGTTGTCATAACTTTTATGGATACAATTAAGAAGCTATATGGATCACCTGAGATTATAGTCAATGATTGTGATCTTATATTTACTATAAATTTTAGGAATAATTTATTCTTATGTTTGGGTACTCAATTGGATCATATTTCATCATTTCATCCCCAAATTGATGGACATACTGAGGTATTAAAAAAATATTTAGAGGAGTACCTGTGATATTTTACTTCAGATAAGTAGGAGAGATGGGTTAAGTGGCTACCTTTGTATATGGTGGTATAAAACTGCATTTCATACTTCATCCAAAATGTCCCCATTCTTGTAATTATATGGTTACCATATATCATCCCTCACTTCCAACTTACGGGTCCAACCTAAAGTAAGTGTAGTCAAAGTTCATTTAACACCAACATGAGGTGCTCTCAATCCTTAAAGAGAACTTGGTAATAACACAAAACTGCATGAAGCAACAAGATAATCAACACTACAGTGAATAAATATTTGAAGTTGGACACTTAATTTTTATATGATTGCAGCCATATAAGAAACTATCTTTGGAAAAATAGAAAAAATATAACAAGATTCCATCTAAATACTATGGCCCTTATCAAGTGTTGCAAAAAAAGGTAGTATGGCATATAGAGCTTCCTCAATCAACTAAAATACATCAATTTTTCCATGTTTCTTTCTTGAATAAGGTCATTGGATATAAGGTGTATTCTCATTCAATATTACCAGAGCTTGATGAGGAGGGATGCATCATCTTAGAGATTGAAGAAATCTTATAGAAGCATACTAATAA
The DNA here is from genome assembly GCA_019776745.2 of Taxus chinensis. Lineage (NCBI taxonomy): Eukaryota > Viridiplantae > Streptophyta > Pinopsida > Cupressales > Taxaceae > Taxus > Taxus chinensis. The sequence continues at coordinate 658,045,203 of CM034146.1, forward strand.
ATTGAAGACAAGGGTCATCATCGTGTATCTGATCAAATGGAAGAGTTTGGATCTTAAAGATGCAACATTGGAAGATGAAGCATTCTGACAGTAGCATCCAAATATTACAAACATTGAAAACAATTTTTCTTATAAGGGGAGGGTCATGTGATGTCCTTAACCCTAGGTCATATATCAGGATATGGATAATTGACCTGTGGCTAACATAATCTCTTATCATGTCATAGTATATTTATTTATGCCTCCATATGCTTAGTGGGCCATCCTTGGTGTTTTGCATAATGTAGTATGTATCTATATATATATGAGTTAAAGAGTGGGAAATTATCGTCATATCGAGCACTTGAGTCTTATTATATGGTGTCACACCCCATAATTTCACAACCCAAAATAACCATTAAAAACATGGTATTCTTTTACATCATTAATTATTATAGTGGCTTATATTGTTATAACACAAGACATAACTTAAGAATTGATTATTTCCTAGGGCCCACACTAATGTAAAATTCTCATAATTGAGACAACATAGCTAAACCCATACTCAAGTAAACAGTTGTGGCATGAAACAAAATTTTCTATATGAGAGAACATTACAAAGCTAATCAAACCTACCCATAGGTCCCATGATTTACATTTTCTTAACTCTTAAATTACCCTTCGATTCAAAACATTGTATTATCCCAAATGCAATACTTAATAGTCTTGCGTTATCATCTTTAGATCATGAGTATTATCCTCAACTTAATGTTTCATCACAACAAAAACCCTCATATCTTTCCAATTAAATTACCATCATGTTGAGTATATAAACCATTTTGATATTATTTCAAGCTCGCATGAGCCTTATAACACTCGCAACAAGTAGGGAAATCACATTCCTAAGAGGCCTGACTCCGCTATGGAAATGAGTCATTTAATTGTTGTTAAAATTTTAAACATTTATCCCCCATTACAATAGTTAAGTCATAGTGCATTTTACGTTGCTAATTCATCGTTTTAGGTACAAGTTAATAGTGGTAAAGGACCACATGTTTTATATAAGATGAAGTAATAATTAATGAATCCCAAGGATAGACATGTTTTTCTGCCATTTAAATATTTATCACTTCATTAAGAATGTATATTTTTTAGAAGAAACTCTCAGTATTTTGAAACCCTAATACAAATAACTTTCTTAGCTCAAATACTAGCTAAGATTAGTATTAATCATAATAGTTACATGTGACTCATGATCTAGTTAGGATTTATCATGCTTAGGTCATATGTTTCTTCATAAGAAAATTATTTCAATTTCCTTAACTTCAAGGGGGTTTAACTATAATTTAACAAGTTAGTTCAAGTAAACTTACTTTCTTCCAATAACCTCCTACCAGACATAATCTAGGGGATGTAAGTCAACCAAAAGCACCATCTAAAATGACCTCTTATGACGTCCTAAGCTTAACTAAATCACATTTACCCTCAGGAGTATTTTTTCCTACAACATAATCAACACTAGGTAAAGGAAACATTACAAAAAAACTCGTATTTATATAGACATCTTATGATCCCTTTTTACGTTTACCATTGAAGTGTCCTAAACTTAAGCTTATGGGCATGATGGAAGAGCATTGGGATCCAAAGAGATACTATCATTAATTAACTTAACTCTTTTCTTCAAGTGAATATACCTTGTATTAAACATAAGGACCTTTATGAGATAACCACTAATACACAAAAATACATATAATGAAAAACATAGTTTTCTACACACCAAGCACAAGGTTTATAGAAGCACAACATTTAAGGGTAGAAATGTTAATCAGTTACGTAGACAAAGATGCACAAGGCAGTCCCTAATGAAATCTATGACCTAGATAGTTTAGAATATCATAATTTCCATATTTGAATTAGATTATATAACAGGCCGCATGATCCATTATGAAAAGTACAAGTTTCATGTCATGGTCATAAGTCACCGCAACCATGTGGAATATGAGTGAACATTATCATAACTTGTGATCCAAGTATTTCGCTTAACCATAATGATATGCCATCCTGGTATCATGACAGTTCAGTCAGGATAAATTCCCTAGTCCTAACAATCTTAAAGTTTTCTTCCCTAAACCAAAACCAAACCCCCATTCGTGGATGTAAAGCATTATCTACCAATTCCTCAGGTTAAATAGGTATATAAATTTCGAGTGACCGTTGAGTTGTGGAGCTTAATTACTTCAGTTTAGCATGCAATGGAAATTTTCTAGAAAATATAGTAACCATCATCGATTAGGGGGTAACCGACATTGGTCACCCAAGACCGGCATCAGTCAGGCAAGGAAGGAACCGGCATCGGTTAGGGCTAACCAGAATCAGTTACCTGTGCGAGGATGTTTTAATTAACTCTCAGGAATTAGATCTATTTTTTAGCATTAAAATATATCTATTGATTGTAATTGCATGGATAAGTGCCCTAAGTCTATAAATGAATATATAAGCATAAAGCTAGGGTTTAGAATTGAGAGATTAACAAGAATTAGAAAGAACTTGCAAACTTTGGTGAGAGAGAGAATTCTTGGTGATGAAGAGAAATCTTGAGGAAAGAAAGTATTATACATCTGAGAGGTGTGGAAGATTGTAAATCTTCATTGTACATCTTGTCAAAGCTTTAGGTAATAGATTGGCTTGTTTCTTGGTGGATGTAGCCCATAGTTGGTGAACCACATTAAATCTGGTGTTGATTTATGTCTCTTGGTTTGTATATTTCTTTTGGTAGAATATCCACTTTTATTTACATGTATGCTTAGATCTGATATATTGTCTATATAATTGGTGTGCTAACCCTAACAACTGGTATCAGAGCTTTGTTTGGAGGTTTTGTGTGTTGATACATTTACTCATAGAGGGTTTTTTGATTGAGTGGGAGCTACAACAATGGCAGAAGAAAACAAATACAAGGTAGAGAAATTTGACGGCTGAAATTATCAATTATGGAAGATGCGGATTGAGGATTATCTATATCAAAGAGATTTATATTTACCGTTGGATGAAAATTCTAGACCTACGAAGATGACTGATGAAGAATGGAAGATTCTTGACAGAAATGCTTTGGGATCTTTAAGATTAAGCCTAGCAACATTTGTGGCTTCCAATATTATAGAAGTGGATTCTATGGTAGAGTTAATGAAATCTCTTGCTAATTTATATGAAAAACCTAGTGCTTCAAATAAATTTTATTTGATGAAGAAACTATTTAGTTCTAAAATGCATGAAGGTGGTTATACATCTAGTCATTTGAATGATTTTTGATGTATTGGAAATCAGTTAAAATCAGTTGCAATACCTTTTGATGATGAATTAAAAACACTTTTACTCTTATGTTCTTTGCCTAATAGTTGGGATAACTTGGTAATGGTTGTTAGTAATACAACATCTGCTAATAATGTTTTGAATTTTAATGATGTGGTTAGTATAATCTTGAATGAAGAAATTCACAGGAAGAGTACATAAGAATCATCATCTAGAAATGCTTTGAATGTAGAAAGTAGGGGCAAGAAGAAGGAGAGATCCAAGAGTAAGAGTAATGGGAAATCAAATTCAAGGGATAGCAGATCTAAATCCAAAAGTAAGGGAATTACTTGTCGGAAATGTGGAAATAAAGGACATGCAAAGAAAAATTGTTGGTCAAAGGATAAAGAGAACCAACAACCAGAAAAAGGTAAAGAAGTGAATCTTGCTACATCAGAGGTAATGCAAGATGCTCTTATTCTTTCTTTAGATAATAGAATTGAATAATGGGTTTTGGATTCAAGAGCTTCTTTCCATGCAACCCCTAATAAGGGTTATGTCAGAAATTATGTCCAGGGTAATTTTGGGCATGTTTATTTGGGTGATGATGAACCTTGTAGTATTACTGGTAAAGGGGAAGTTCATCTAAAATTGCAGAATGGAAATACATGGGTATTGAAATATGTGAGGCATGTGCCAAGCCTCAGGAGAAATATTATTTATGTAGGGTAACTAGGTGAATCTGGTTGTATGGTTACTTTTACAGGAGACTCTTGGAAAGTCACCAAGGGTGATTTTGTTGTGGCAAGAGATAAGAAGGTAGGAACGTTATATTTATCTACATGTATTATTGATTTATTTTCTGCATTATCTACTTCAGATTTAGATGCATGCATGTGGCATAACTGGTTGGGCCATATGATTCAAAAAGGAATGCAGATCTTAAAGGCTAAGGGTAAGTAATCAGATTTGAAAGATTTAGATCTTGATTTCCGTGAGTATTGTATATTTGGAAAGAAAAAGAGAGTGAGATTTCTCAGAGTTGGGGCAACTAAGAAGGAGAAAAAATTAGATCTTGTACACTCAGATGTGTGGGGATCAGCTCAAGTAGCTCCTCATGGAAGATCCTAGTATTATGTTACTTTCATTGACGATGCTACAAGAAAGGTATGGGTTTATTTTATTAAACATAAATCTGATGTTTTTGAGACTTTTAAAATATGGAAATCCCTTGTTGAGAATGAATCAAATTATAATTTAAAGTGCCTTAGATCTGACAATGGTCGTGAATACTGTAGCAAGGCTTTCAATAATTATTGTTCAGTGAATGGGATACATAGAAAAAGAACGGTTCCAAGAACACCACAGGAGAATGGCGTTGTAAAAAGAATGAAAAAGATAATCATGGAACGTGCTAGAAGTATGAGGATACATTCTGGATTTCCCTTACAGTTTTGGGTAGTAGCAGTTGATACAGTAGTTTATTTAATTAACTGTGGTCCTTCAACTTCACTAGATGGAGGAATACTAGAGGAAGCTTGGACCGAAAAAGAGGTAGATCTTTCTTTTCTTAAAGTTTTTGGTTCAGAAGATTTTTTGCATGTTGATAAGGAAAATAGGAAAAAGTTGGATGCAAAATCCAAGAAATGCACTTTTATTGGTTATGGATCTAGTGATTTTGGTTTCCGTTTTTGGGATTTATAGAATTCTAAAATTATTAGGACTCGTGATGTTGAATGGAATGAAAACAGAATATACAAGGATCAATTATGGTACCCAATGCTGAACCGGTTGAGAAGTTTGTGAATGAAAATGAACTCTTGGATTTAAAATAATTACTGACAGGGTTACACAGTAACCGATGTCAGATGACCCCTAATTGACACCAGTCAGACGAACCGGTATCGGTTATAGAAGATCCAAACCGGCCTTAGTTAGCATAACCGACATCGGTTAGAGGTGACCGGTGGTGGTCATTGTCAGATTTGGATAGGAATGTCTAGGAGGTCTAGATTGAGCCTCTGGTACCCCAAACTCCTGTGAGAAGGTCACAAAGGGTAAGTAAACCTCCAGAGAGATTTACACCTTCTCTATTTTATTTATTAACTAATAATGGTGAACCAAAGAGCTTTGAAGAAGTAATGCAGGATAAGACCCATGTCCAGTGGGAGCATGGCATGGATGAGGAGATGGAAGCCTTGGAATAGAACCAGACTTGGGATTTGGTTAAGTTTCCAGTAGGTAAGAGAACATTGTAGAACAAGTGGGTTTACAGGATCAAGGAAGAAGAGGGTGGATAGAAAAGATACAAGGCAAGGCTTGTAGTAAAGGGATTTGTACAAAAAGCAAGTATTGAATTTGGTGAAATATTTTCTCCTGTTGTTAAGATGACTTCTATTCGTACTGTATTGAGTTTGGTTACAGTAGAGGATTTTCATTTAGAGAAACTAGATATGAAGACGGATTTCTTTCATGGTGATTTAGATGAAGAGATTTATATGCAGCAGCCACTTGGGTATGAAGTCAAGGGTAAGGAAAAATTAGTGTGCAGGTTGAAAAAGAGTTTATATGGGCTCAAACAAGCTTCAAGGCAATGGCACATGAGGTTTGATAGTTTTATACATGAACATAGTTACTTGAGATGTGAATCTAACCATTGTTTTTATTTCAAGAAGCTTGAAAATGGGAGCTATATTATTTTGTTATTGTATATGGATGATATGCTTATTGCAGGATCTAATATGCAGGACATTAGTGAGCTTAAGAGAAAGTTATCTCACACATTTCCTATGAAGGATTTTGGAGCTGCAAAAAGAATCCTTGGCATGAAAATACATAGAGATAAGAAAAACAAGAAATTGTATGTCTCAGGAGGATTATATCTACAAGGTGTTAGAAAGGTTCAACATGTAAAATGCTAAACCTGTTATTACACCTATGGTTGTACACTTCAAATTGAGTAAAGATCAGTTTCCATCATCACATGAGGAGGTCAAATACATGACATGAGTGCCATATGCTTCAGCAGTTGGTAATCTCATGTATGTTATGGTTTGTACTAGGCCAAGCATTGCACAAGCAATGGGAGTTGTGAGAAAGTTTATGGCTGATCCAGGTAAAGAGAATTGGAAAGCAGTCCAATGGATACTCAAGTATTTGAAAGGGACATCTAGCATGCAGTTATGCTATGGAGGTTTGGATATTTCATTATGTGGCTATGTTGATTCAGATATGGCTAGAGATCTGGATTGTAGGAGAAGCATTACTGGATATATTTTCATAGTAGGTGGGATGGCAGTTATCTGGATTTCAAGATTGCATAAGGTTGTGGCTTTGTCTACTACATAGGCATAGCACATTGTAGCTACAGAGGCTAGTAAGGAGATGATATGGATGAGAAGGTTCATGGAAGAGTTGGGAAAGGAGCAAGGTGATTGTAAACTATTTAGTGAAAATCAGAGTGTAATTCATTTGGAAAATAACTCAGTGTTTCATTCAAGAATGAAACACATTTAGTTGAGGTATCACTTCATACGGCAGGTATTGGAGGATGGAAAGTTAAATCTGGAAAATATTCGTACGAGCAAGAACCCTGCAGATTTGCTAACGAAGCCATTAGCAAAGGAGAAGTTGGAGCTACACTCTACTTTTGTTGGTCTTCGAGTTTTAGACTTAAAGAGGAAGAAATAAAGTTAAGGAAGGATCCAAGAATGATGTTGTACAGGTATGGTGCAGTAATTAATCTCTAAGTGGAAGATTGTTGAGTTGTGGAGCTCAATTACTTTAGTTTAGCATGCAATGGAAACTTGTTGGAAAATACAGTAACCTTCATCGGTTAGGGGGTAACCAGCATCGGTCACCTAAGACCGGCATCAGTTAGGCAAGGAAGGAACCGACATCAGTTAGGGATAATCGGCATCGGTTACCTGTGTGAGGATGTTTTAATTAACTCTCGGGAATTAGATCTATTTTTAGCATTAAAGTATATCCATTGATTGTAATTGCATGGCTAAGTGCCCTAAGTCTATAAACAACTATATAAGAATAAAGCTAGGGTTTAGAAGTGAGATATTAACAATAATTACAAATAACTTGCAAAAGTTGGTGAGAGAGAGAGAATTCTTTGTGATGAATCAAAAGCTTGAGGAAAGAAAGTATTGTACATCTAAGAGGTGTGGAAGATTGTAAATCTTCATTGTATATCTTGTCAAAGATTTGGTTAATAGATTGGCTTATTTCTTGGTGGATGTAGCCCACACTAGGTGAACCACGTTAAATCTGGTGTTGATTTATGTCTCTTGGTTTGTATATTTCTTCTGGTAGAATATCCACTTTTATGTGCATGTATGCTTAGATCTGATATATTGTCTGTACAACCAGTGTGATAACCCCAACAGTGACCACTCTAGATTTCTTATAGGAACAATTTCCAAGAAGTGTCTCACAAGGATGATGTCACCCAAGGTCACCTATATGAGGGGATACCATACCACTAATATTCAAAACATGAGGCAACACAATTTACTTCAAGAAGGTTAGGATATTGTCCCTAACCATTGTGTCATAGGAATACAATATAAGATTAAATTTAATATAATCCAAGTTCAATCTCATTTCAAATGGTGTTAAAACACTTTATCTACTTAATTAAGCACCTTACCATTTATAAAATTCCATTACAAGCACTAAGAAATATGATCAATGATCCAACTGCAATATTCTGAGAACACATGACTTATGTTTCACGGTAGAGAAGGGGTAAAAAAAATTCAATGATTGTCACATGTTATACTGTCAACAACATCATTGTTTCTTTACAAGATTATGACACAGGTACCCTTCAAGTTTAAGTTCTCTAATATGTAATCAAGAAATTTAATAGATTTTATTGTAACTAACCGAATAAAATTTATTCAATTCAATGAAATCTACTAAATACAATGCGAATAGTATTCAATGCAATCATTTCCACACATGCATGACAAAAAAAACTTTTTCCCATTTTGAGCATATCCTGAAATCATTGTTGTCCATGAAACTACATTTTTCTGGGATTTTGAAAACAGTTCGCACGCCAAGTATGCACCCATGTTTTTCATTATTATCTACCATAACACTTGCAACTACAACATTTGATATAAATCCTTTTCTCCATAATGTTTTGGTGGATGCCCATGCCTTGAACAAATGTTCCCATTTTGTGCAAGCTAGGAGGATGCATGCAAGAGTTGTAGAACATGGTTTCATAGCTACGATTGTATTTTCTTGAAATCATCTACACCTCCTCCTTAGTGTCGTTGTCGCCCTCCAAAATACTCCTCTTTCCACACATGGCTCCAAAACAAGAGCCTAAACAAAAGATGCCAAAGGAACAAAAACCATAAGCAATCTTTTTCCTAATTTTACTTTCATGGGATTTCATTATTTTATTTTAATTTTAATTTTATTTAAACTTGTGTGTGTGTGTGTGTGTGTACTTATTTTAACCTATTTTAGATAGGGAATCATATATATTTACACACATATTATTTTGTTTTATTTATTAATATTAAAGGTCTCATTTTCATGCAAAGCCACAGATGGTAATGAGGTCGTGAACAACATAGCTCAATACAATAGAAGACACCCAAACCTATGACGAAGTTCTCAAAAAGAACCTACAATTGGAATTTACTGGCATGGACATGCCATTCTTCAATGGAATTGATCTTGAGTAAAAATAACTTGTAAACATAATTCCACAACAAAACACCAAAATAGGTTTCTTTGCAAGGCATCATTTAAGGAAATAAAAAAATATCTTCATGCTCACCAATCAGGAGCATTGGCATGGGGCACTACATATGGTTTTGAAGTTTCCCCTCGAAGTGAATGAGTTGTTCTACTTCCATATTGTGATCATTTCTCTAAATTTTGGTGTTGTATTGCTGCCAATATTCAGATCTACATATGTAATTTCATTACAAAAAGAGATGGTGTGTTATAGTGAGACAAAGGAAATGATTTAATGAAGTAGAATTCCTAGGGAATTAGAACCTCCAAGTATCGCACAAGGACAAGGTGTGGTACCATTTGTCATGTGCCTCACCCTTTTGACTTAGTATTAATAAATTTTAAACATGGTTCAAGGGCCAGTATCACTATTGTTAAGCTGATAAAGGAAAATACCTCATTAGTATATATATGCAATGAAGGGTTATTGAAAAAGGAGGATGACTTATTTTTTATGAATTTAGTTGATTTTATGTTGTAAAAGTTCAACCTTTATTGAGATTCTGGGTTGATATCCCTTAAGTAAAAATAATGCAGGGTGTATGAATGTAAATATACTACTTGATGGCATTCAATTTAATGGAAATTTTTTTAACAATATATCAAATGAATGCAAGGTTATTATGACTATTTTTTGTGTACCTTGAAAAATCAATAAGTTAAAGATATTATTTTATGTTTCTATGAACCTATATTACTACTTTCACTAATCTAATTGCAACCTAAATGTGCAGAAACTTGATAACAATCCATCGTTCATGTCGACACAGAAAAGGACTAATCATTTTTCTTATATAAATTGTCTTGCAACAAAAAATGTGTAAGCAACTTTAAAATTAATGGGATGAGATTCAACTATGTCGATTAATTGGGCCAACGAGAATGGATTTTTGCCAGTAAGACATGTTGTTTAATTAGATGTGAATTACATAAATTTAAAATTCAAACAAAATTGTAGTTTTTTATCATTATATGTTTTCATTTTGATAGACAGTAAGAGTTAAAAGATGGAGAAAGGGAGCCCTATCAGTGAGATGAGGATGAGGACAAGGAAAAGGATGATGATGAGTATCACATGAAAAAGGACGAGGACAAAGAAAATGAGGAAGAAGAAAAGGAAGATAAAGACTAACACATAAGCATGCATTTATTTATTTTGTAATTTGGAAGGGAATTGGTCCCTTTTTGTCATTTGCAATTGTAATATATTATACATTATTGTACAAAACAAATCACAATTTAAATATTATGTTTTTTGATTATCTGTAACATGTGTTTTTTATGTTTCATATATGACGCTTATTTGACTCAATCTGAACATATTCAAGTGAATCTAGACTCCAGTATTACAAGTATTGGAATAAATCCATCTCCATTTTTGTGTATATTGGATTCCATTTTTGGCTATAGTGGATTTCATTATTACTATTATTGGATTCCATTAGTAGCAATATTGGATTCCAATATTGTCATTATTGGACTTATTCGAGTTCCAATTTCGCTATTATTGGATTCTGATTTCGCTATTATTGGATTCCAATTTCCCTTTTATTGGACTCCAATTTCACTATTACTGGATTCCAATAATTATTATTGGATTCCAATTTCCCCACTATTGGAATCCAATTTCTAAATCCTGATTTTTGGATTTCAGTTTCACTATTTTAGGATTTATATTTTGTTATTATTTGATTCCCCCACATAAGCCTAGTGTTCGCCAACTTACATAATCCTAGTGGTTACTAACTTACATAAGCCTAGTGGCCGCTAACTTACATGATGAAAGTGCATACTCAGTGAAATAAGCCTAGCGGCATCAAAGTTACATCTACCTTGCATTTGCCTTGGCCACTAAGCTACATAACCCTAGCTATCACTAAGTTACATAAGCCTTGTGGCTGCTAAGTTACATAAGCATCCGATAAGCTACATAATCCTTGCGGTCGATAAGACACATAAGCATAACAACCACTAAGATACATCTTTTCAACACTTATTTGATCAATTTGTAAAATGGAAATCATTGTGATGGAAATTAGCGGTCACTAGGCATTTCAAAATAGAAGATAATCCAGATAATGTGAACTACTTTTATGCTTTTCTAGTCTATAAATCATACAAAACAACAAAGAGTTAAGAATTACGTTAAACATGTTGTTTTGAAACATGGATTTCATAGTTTATTAGTTCCTACCTATTGCAGGTTACTATACCTTTCACCACAACTTATTAGTTCTTACCATATCCTCCAATCAAAGACATTTATTTTTTCTAGTGTCTATATTTCAAATGTTGGAATATAAATTAAACAATTTTCATAATTTTAAAAAATCAATAAAATTGATTTACTTGATTTTCTATTGGTTACTTTTTCATGATAAGACACATTATGGGTCGTATTCAAGTACATCTTTTTCAATAATATTTGAAGGAAAAATATTCAATTAACAAGTGTCACAACAATTATGACAGCTTTAACATCAACATTTTATAAGTGTACAAATGAATTATTCTTCATTTTAAAATAAAATATTAATAAGTACATGCCACCTATTCAAGAATGCATGATGTCATTATATTTATTATTTTTGCTTATCAAGCATGTCACACTCAATATTTTTCTAAATCGTTTATCATAACTTTATTACATTTTAATTTTATTAATATTGTGAATTACAATTTCCCACTTTGATATATATTTATATATAATTAAAGACTTCAAACATTGAAACTAATTGTAACTAATTTTTAAACAACATTTTAAAACTTCTCTTGAACAACATTTTTTAACAATTTAATAGATTTATTGTTACAATTGAGAATAGAATATGTGTCACAAAGAATTATTTGATCTCCTTTCCATATTTTCTTGGTGTCCATGACCGGATGATGTTGTCTATATCAATATCGGATGTTTCCCTTCATTTTGGCCACCATTGCTTTTTCTTTAAGCATTCCTGCTACCTTTCTTTTTATGTATTTTCTTTTCTTGTGGGTTCCCACCAACTTACCCTTATCTATTGAGCCTTTGTGTGGACATCATGTATTGAAATTCATTCTACCTTGCCCATCCATATAGGTACATTACCATTAGATGGTTTTATTAGTATCATCTTCCCATCATGTACGAGCATAGTAAGTTGAATGACAACTTTGAAATATAATCAATTTTCCATTTCTGACATTGATCTACTTGTGCCATTATTTCTAGACATGAAGTGGTTGCACGTTTGTTCTTAAGCTCTGTGCACTTATCACATTTGACGAATAAGTTGTTCTTGGTGATTGAAACATGGGACAAATGTCCCACTTAACGAGACATGTGTGGCGATATATCATAATTTCTCTCCACCATTATGGATATCAATGCAATAGTTGTGACACTTCTTGGCAGTTGTTTCTGTTTTCTTGTATTTCCATTTACTACCCTTTTTCTTTTCTTGTATTTCCATTTACTTCCCTCCTCTCGCCATTCATCCAAGATTGTTTGTATCCATAATGGGTGCTCTTCGGGATTCCATGACATCAGTACAATTATCCCTTGTTTTCACTTTCTTCCAGGGTTTCACAACCATTAATTGTGTATGGCAGTCTCACTCTGCCATTGAATACAATACTTATTGTGACTCTGAATAAGCTAGACCCCATTTCTCTGTGCAATGGAGTGTAGTTTTGGATGGATATACTAGTCCCTCTGCAACTATCACACCTTTGGAGGGTAAATCCACATATGCTCCTCCTTCGAAATACAGAGTTCATTTTCAACTATATCCACACATAAAGAGAGAAAATTAGTAGTGTGGCCACTTAAATCTTAAACCTAGTATAGAGAATTTGAAAATGAGAAATATCAATAAAAATTCCAAGGTTAAATCAAATGCTTGAAATCAAAATGAAAAAATAAAAATAAACATCTTATATGAACATCTCTTAAACCTCCTTCAATCTAAATCTTGAACAAATGTAGAATTTGGGTAGCATTCAAGACAGTGCGTAAGTGATTGTTGTCATTTATGCCACATATCAATATTAATATCATCATACATATACAACTATTTATGCATACCTTATTCAAATTAATAAATGTTGACGTTGAAAATCCTATCCAAATTATACTCTAAGATAGATTTCATCTATTTTAGAACTTAACATCCTTGAATGGTGTTAAATTTGATGGTTGTTTAGATGTTTTTCGTGATTTTAGACGTAACATTCTTTCAAATATTTTATAGAACCGTCACGTGTGACTTGCATGTTTAAAATGTGACCGTCAATTTTTATATACATTTATATAAAAAAATTATTTGTATATATTAAGCATAGTTAAAAAATATGGAATAGTAATTTATAAAATTTTTAAGTAGTGTATAAGTAACATTGTTTTGTACATGCACTCATGCAGATATTTACTAGATTGGAAAAGTAAAAATGTGAGTGATCCCACTTACAAGTGCGATAGGTCGTAATTATTGTGTCACTTCTAAGTGCACTTCTCAACTCACACTTCTAAGTGTGATTCTCGATTCACACAGCTAAGTGTGATCACTCGCACGTCGAAGTGTAAGAACAAGAATTAAGGGCTTTATTTTTACCCAAATTATATAAGGGATTTTATTTACATTACAAAAATTATATTATTAAATTCTTACATTAATTATTTACAATACCAAATGTAGTATTAATGAGAACCATTTTGTAAGAAAAAATTCTAATTAATATTGTGGTTGCCTCAACATTAATTAGCCATTAAAACAAACTATGTAAAATTCATCCATTTAAAAGTACATGTGTCATTCGAAATATGTGTGCCATTTGGAGCATGTAACTTTCGTCAGCCATTAATTATCCATTTAATCTATAGCAATGTAAAATCATGTGTTCCCTCTTAAATTCGCACACCAAAGAAATTGGTGGTTGGATTTGTCAGTTGCATATCACTATAAATAGAATATTTTGAGTTTATATTTTTAACATTTGTCTTTCTATTCTCTTCGTCAATGTGTAAGCGAGACACTATGTTCATCAATAGAAAAAATTTAGCAGGGCAAGCATAAAAAATTCTTTACAACGATTTCTGGAAACGTTTTAATTTCCTCTCCGTGCCAAAAATTGGTATATGTTCTCACCATTAGCCCCTCAAAAATTATGAAATTTTGTTAATGTACAAAAAATTCGTAGCTAATTAGGGCTTTTGTAAATAATTAAACGAAAGCAAGTTTGTTATTCAATATTTTGTAGAATGTTTATTTTTTATCAAATAAATAATTTTGTAATAAATTTAATAGTTGGAAGAGTAGTGAAAGAGGACAGAATGGAGCACATCTTGATAGATAAACGGTGTACAGATTAATCTGTAATAACATGAGAGGAAAATTTGTAGACTTTTTACAAACCCATAACACCTGTCAAGAACTTGTTCTGTTGTGTTTTGAAAAAGAAGCCTGGTGGTATGGATGGTGGGTCAATTTACGCAATAAAAAAGTGAATATTTGAATTGATTTATGGTCATGGTGGTGCGTAGGAATCGATGAATAGATGAATTTGATAAAGTTTATATTATTTTGTTGGCCTTATTTCTGTCCACAAATAGTCCTCTGCTGCACATACTCAATAAAATTCAATGGCTACGACGTTGTTGACATTGTCAATGACAATATTTTAGAAGATATTCATGTTAAGAATGAGTTGCCACTCAATGTGTTGGTGTTATATTACAGTGAGGTATTTTTGAAAAATTATGGTAATGCAAGAGTAGGAGAACCAAACAGATTTTGGAGAACAAAAGAATGAATACAGATTTGTGAAAGGAGATTTCGAGGAAAAAGGAAACTCTAAGATGTTGCTTATTATCTTTAACATAAGCACAACTGTTGCTACTGTGGAAGCAACAACTATCCTTAAAACTATTCAGAAAATGTAAATTTGCTTCTGTTTGGGTCATGCCTTTGTGGCTTTTTGTCTTTTGTTTCCTACAAGATTTCTCTCTTCTATGCTTCAATGTCATATTCTTCCTTAAGGGCCTTTTTGTAAAAGGATGTGGGTCCTTTCAAATGCCCCATATTTACCCTTTTCCAAAAAAATGGACATAGTAGTTGTACATCGAAATTTGTTGTTGTGGCATAACCTAGCAGACTCTATGATGACAATATCTTACTTTATTTTGTTAAATCCTATCTATCACTAATATACAATTACTATGGTGTGGCATAAGCTAGTGAACACTAAGCTAAAAATATTATTATTTGACTTGTTAAATGCTAGTGATCGATAAGCTCAAAATATTATATTGTGGAAGTATTATCTTACCTTAGCGGGCACTAAGCTCAAAACATCTTACTTTATTAGTTACTACCTCCTGCAGGAATTATATACCTTTCATTCAAACAAATAATTTCTTCTCAATCCACCAAATTAAATAAAAAATTCTATAACTTTTCAACTTTATAATGTTTATATTTTATTTAAATAATTTTTTAATCTACAAAACTTATTTATCTTTTTCTTTATTGGATAAGTTAGTATTGATTTGAAAAATATGAGGCCTTGTTACAACATTGATTTATGCTATTTTAAGAAAATCAAAATTCTAAGAAATATATTTGTCTAATCTTTAAATAAGATATGACATTTAGAAAGAAAAAAAATGTTAACAAAATATTCACTACATTTAATGTTTATCCAAAAAGGAAGACTTATTTGCAAGCTTACACAAGTGGCAGATCCAAAATAGTACACTATTCATAAAAATTAATAAACTTTATTTAACAAATCACATCATAAACATTTCTAAATTAAATCCCATCCCACTCCTTATGTATATATATTTTACTATTTTACTATTTTGATTCAAGCCTAGACCCTTTCCCCTAGTTTCTCTATCATAATAAATGGGAAACTAAATGGTTTCTTCAACTTGGAAAGGGGTCTCAGGCAGGGGGATCCCCTTTCCCCTTTTCTTTATATTATAGTTGTTGAAGCTTTGAGCATGTTATGTTCGAAATCTCAAAATGACAGAATACTTGAGTGCATCAAAGTTGTTAATGGGGTTGTTAACCAAAGTCTACAGTAATTTGTGGATAAAACATTTCTTCATGGCCAAGCATTTTTCCAAGAGGATCGTACTTTCAATAATATCACCAAAAATTATGAAGAAGTTATGGGGAAACTGGTTAACTTTAGAAAGAGCTTTTGCTTCTTCATCAATGTGAAGGAGGAACAACAAATCAGGTTTGCCAATATCCTTGAATGCAGTATCAAAACTCTTCTGAAAACCTACCTGGGAATGTCACTTTTTGGGAAAAAACTAGAAGAAGGGGGATGGAACAAATTGATAGAGAGACTTCATAAAAAAACTTGCATCCTAGAAGGTCACTTTGCTTTCACAAGCTAGAAAATATTAGCTTCTTCAAAGTTGTTTACAGGGAGTTGCAGTGTATGTTATCTTTATTTTCATCATTCTAATGAGAGTCAGAAAACCTATTGAAAGTATCCAAAAGATGTTCTTATGGACTATCTCAAAAGAAAAGAAAAGAATCTCGTTAATAGCTTGGGAAAAGGTTACTCAGCCTAAGGATAGGGGGTCTATGTTTGAAGAATCTTCAATTCATGAATCAAGCTCTAATATCTAAGGTTGGTTGGAGACTGTATAGAGAAGAGGGTGCCTAGAAAAACATTCAGAAGGTGAAATATTTACGGCACTTTGGTTATTTTCTTTGAACAAGAGCTACCTAGAGGATCAATTTTTTGGAATAACCTTTGTCAAACTAGGCAGTTGCTAGTGAAAGGGAGTAAATGGAACCTTGGGGATGGAAAAAAATTCAATTTTGGAAAGATCCATGGATCAAGGATAAGGCCCTTAACACTGAATAACCATTGATTTACTTAAGACATCTATATAAGCTACAGATTAAGGAGATGGTTTCGCAATTATTGGAATGAAGAGAGAAATTGGGCTCAGATTTATCCACCCCCTAACTACTCGGGTGCTTTATAGCCCTTTGATGATCTTAAAAAAATTCTCAAGGATTGTTATTTACCCCTAAGCAGGGCTCAGGATGAATTAATATGGAGGAACATGGACTTTGGGGAGAACAAGGTCAAATCCGATTACCTGCTGAACTTTGAGAAAAATGAACCAAATGGATATTAGAAGAAAATATGGAACAAGAATGTTATACCAAAAAAAAAATCCTTCTGGGAGGTTGCTAAAAAAATATTCTTATTGTGGACATGTTAAGGAAGAGAGGCATGATCATCACAAATAGATGCATCTTGTGTAAAATGTAAGAAGAGACAATTCAACATCTTTTTTGGAATGCATATTTTCCTTTCAAGCCTTCTCTATTGTCTTGGGGTTCTATAGGATAAATTTGGTTATGCCTGGGGACATTTCCTTACTCCCAGAACAATGGAGTTTCAATTTCCAATATGAATTGACTAGAGATATATGGAAACTAGCTCTACCACACATCATGTGGGGAATGTGGATTCAAAGAAATAATCGTATTTTTAGGAATATATCATCAATCCTGAATAGGGTCATTGAAAGAGTGGGATAGGCCCTTAAAGACTATGCCCAGATTATTAAGATCAAATTGTTGAAGCCCTATCCAGGTTGGGAAAGAAGCATTCTTAACAGCATGATCTTCATTCCCATGAGCTTTATGATGAGTAAGAACACTCAAAAAAATGTATTTAAGTGGTCTAGACCTCCCGAAGGTTGTTTCAAAATCAATTTTGACGGTTCATCTAAACAAAGGGAGGGTTCTTCTAGGGGGTGGCCTTGTTTGTGATCATTATGAGAGATTTCTAAGATATTTTGTGGGACCCCTTGACAATCATTCCAAAAATCTTATAGAGGAAAAAAGCTATGTTATGGGGAGTGCATTTCCTTGAAAATAAAATCCCTTATCATTGAGGGAGATTCACTATGTGTCATCAATGTCCTCAAAGGTCATAACAAATGTTGGTGGCGACTTAACAACATAATCAGGGAGGCCAAGATGATGAAGGAATCATTTGATAGAGTGTAAATTTAGCATACTTATAGGTCTATAAATAAACCTTTCGATGGGCTTACCAATCATGGTAACAACATGACCAATTTGATGACGTGTCCAGGGGAATTCATACCTTGAAAAAATATCTTAAACTTGATAAATGATGATAATATCTTGGAGGAAGTGCAATGATGGCACCTGAGTTTCTCATGTTCGACATCGAGATAAGTCTTTTCATTTTTGGGGAAAGGACAAACACCATGTTTATTTACTTTTAAACTTTGTATTGGTTTGAGGGGCTCAATTTTAGTTTTCTCTAAAGGAAGACATGGTTTTTGTCTTAGGATGGGAGGCGAAAGGGTTAGGACCGAGCCATCGTCGTACCTTCATATCAAAAATTATGCTTCCCTCTAGAAAATGATGTGCAGAGGTGGGCTCACCAAATTCATACAACGATTAAAATGTAAAGATCCTCACCTGTCTGTGGATTTTGGCAACACATGGGTTGAAGGGGGTTTTAATATGAGGGGGTTAAAATAAGGTTTTCTAAGGACTCGATTGCTGAGGTCACTAGTTTAAAAATGGAGGGCCTCAAAAATTTCAAATACAAAACTAGGAAGAAACATGAATTAACTACGTTTTGGTCCTGGTGAATGTATTGTGTTATATGATGATGTCATTTCTCGCACTTTTCTTCCTGAATGTTGGGTAGATTTTTCCTTATGGTGATAAAGTATTTGATCTTAGAGGGAAAATTCAAGAAGATATTATCATATCACCTTTCTATCCTGAATTACTTTCGAAGGGATCAAAAAATTAGTCTTACACTCTTCCTTTTTAGGTCCCTGACTTCCTCCATAATCAAATTTAAGAACAAGAAAATTGACATTCCCATTCATCAAGGTTTGATTCTTCTGCTTGTTAAGAATGGTAAACCTTTTATCCCTGCTCAACCAAATATTTCTAGGGATATTGTGTTGAATAATGAAACCCTGGCAACGGCCATGAAAAGAATCAAGAAAGAGAGTGGGAAATACAATATGGAATGGATTGTTGATGTCCTCTATAACTTAAAAAAGGGATCCAGGAAAGGGATGAGAGTTTTGTTAGCAGAAAGAGAGAGAGAGAGAGAGAGAGAGAGAGAGAGAGGAATTTGGTGGATTGGGAAGCCAGGATTATGCGAGTGGAGTCGACTACTGACACTATCCTCATTGTCAACAAGAATTTGGTTTAGGAGGTTAGAGACTGTCATCACAAAATTGATGTCCAAAGTAAGAGGATCAGGGGTATGCATGTTAAGTTTGTTATGCAAGACCAAAGGATATCTATCCTGAAGGATCAAGTGGCCAAGGCTAAGTGCAGTAAGTAGAAGATGAGGCTCATTCTTAGCAGCTCCGATAATGAAGAGTCCATTGACAAAAATATTGAGGAGAATGTTGATAAAAGGCCCAAGAGGGTAATGATAAAGGTTACAGGGTCGAAGGATAGTGATCGAAGTGTCAGAACTAGCAGCAAGGCTAAGGAAAACTAATGGAGGGACTTTGGATAACCTTTTGGTCTTTTCATATCCTTCTCATGCTTTCTACTTCACCTTTGTAACATTCCTCTTGTTTCTCTATTTTATTAAAAAAATTGGTGTGACTAATATTACGGAATGTTGGTAGTCTGGCTCTATTTGGGGGTGGCCCTCCTGTCAAGATTTTTTGATTTTCTATGTTGGGCTTCCTTATTTCTTTTTTGGTTGGTTCGGTCAACTTGGTTTCCTTTTTTGTAAAGGGGTTTTTGGTCCCTTCAAAACCAAATTTTTTTACCTTATCTTAAGAAAAAAATTGAGCTTTGGTTTATCCCCATTTGCAATGAAAATTACATTTGTAAGTTAATTTATTTTTAAATACAAAATTTTCTATGTTTGTATTAAAAAATATAACAATACAAATTTTTATATGAATTATATTGTGTTAAATACAAGAACAATAATACTATTATTAGTTCCTTTCGTAGGCATGTTTTTTTATTATTATTGGCAAATAGTTTTTTGAAAGGGACTATACCCTTGAATACAAAGAAGGCCTAAAAGCAAGGATAAGCAAGAGAACCAGAGTGAAAAGGATCATAATACAAATGTTACAATGATGCTCAAAGTAGCTAAAAAATAGCTACCAAAACGAAGCAGAATAGCAAAATTACTGCAAAAAATCAGTAAAGGATCCGCAAAAAAACAGCAAAAAAACAAACAAGGACAGCAGAATCAACTGCAGCTACTTCCTAGTAGCTTTGTCTAAGATGGTTTTGATATTCTTCCAGGATTTAAACATACCTAAAGTAGTCATATGGGCAGCGTCATTAGAATCCAGCTGCTCCAAAGTCTTATTGCTTTCTTTATCAGTACCCCAAAGATTTTTCGGCACTCCGCTTAGGTTGGAGACACTTCTGACGTGTTGTTCAATAAATTCCTCAATCGCCCTAAAGATGGCAATGTTGTAATCATGCCTAGTCTTGGCCTTCCCTAAGCGAGAGTCCAAGGAGTGCAATTTCTTGTATATATCTTCAATTTGGCTGCTGTCCACATCCTCCTCCTCCTCCTTCTTCCTCTTTCCTTTCTGTTTTGTCAAGTTTTTAACTTCATCCTTTAACAATTTCATATCTTCCTCTAAGGCTTCCAGCCTTTTTGTAGGGCTTTCCAATTGCACTACCCGAGGGCTGGCACTGCTGATATGTAGGAGGTCATGAGCAATTTCAAATTCATGAGAACCCTTCTCCACAGCAAGGGTCTCAAGGTTAAGCTTCCTAGAAGCCCTGGTAACCGGTCTCTGCGAGGTAGAGGCCAAGTGGGGGGTGGGAGCATCAGACGGGGGAACGGGAGAAGAAGCCTGAATGGCCGGCATGGGGGTGACAGCAGCGGTGGTAGGGACAGAGAAAGGAGAAACAGGGCTGGCAGCAGTAGAGCTCGGCAAAGGGGGAATCAAACTATGGGAGGATGGGAGACCAGGAAACCTGAGTAGACAGCATTTGTGTAATAACAAAATGAGCCCTTGGTGCAGAGGAACCGCCCGGGAATGCTTTCGTAGGCATGTTACTATACCTTTCATCCAAGTTTATTACTTCAACAATTTCTATCCAATCATTTTTCAAGAATATTTTCCTATGGTCAATATTTGTAATGTCTAAATGTTGGATATGTAAACTTGTAATATTATAATTATACAATAAATAATTTATCTATCTCTATATTGGTGGTTTTATATGATAAGACATATTTAAAGGCCTTATTACAATACATAATTTTAAAAAAAAATTAAACAAATATTGAGAACATGACATGTGGTATCATATTTAATAACTTTGAAGTTATGTATTTATTATTTAGATTTTTTAGATTTCATTAATAACTTTTCCAAAAAAAATTTAAAAAAAAAAAGAAACTAACTACATATATAAAATATAAGAAATGGCATTTTAGAAATTTTGAAGTGACATATTTCAGTTGTCATGTCTATTAAAAAGTGAATAAGCTTTATGAAAATGGGACTTGCCTGCAAAATATATTGAAACGACCATCATTGCATCGAATACCATTCTAAAAAAATAGTAGGGAAAAAATAAAAAAGGTTTAATTAGCAACTGCTTTGATCATCTTCACTGATGAGGCTTACGAAATAAATGATGTCAGCAGCATCACAATTAGAGTAAAAATAACTTGGATAACTACATAGAACTAGCTTGATTTGAGGGCTTCATGTTGTGTTTGTTTATGCTTTCTGGTTTTCTAATATTTTGAAAATCATCAATCTTCTTAAATTTATCACCAATTATAATACGTCTGTAATGGAGGCCTTGTCAATGGTGGACTACAAATCCAATAATAAGTAAAAAATTATTGGATTTATTTTTCATTTTGTTAAAAAGATTCTATATGACTGCAAATGGATATATGCTTGACACTATACTGTTGTTTGAAAATCTAAGCCTAGATTAATTTCTAGAATATTTCATTGGTTGAGTCGGAAATGTGTAGGTCTTCCACAAAAAATAAATGGATACATCCTAGTTGATTTCCATGGTTATCTAAATCATATGCGAAGAGATGTAAGCCTCACCTACTACATCCACAATATTTTGATCCAACCGGTACAAAATCCCTAATATTTTACCAAAATCTAATCTTATGGCAATGGTCATTTTCTCACATGGGTGGTCATGACTCACACCACATCACTTGCGAACACCCATATACCGTAAAATATGTTCACATGTCTTTTTATTTCTAACACCTGTGTTCCCACATGTGATCATCCATTATTAAAAAAATTATGAGACTCCCCCAAAATGATAATTTTCTGATCTCAACTTATT
Organism: Taxus chinensis; assembly: GCA_019776745.2. Taxonomy (NCBI): domain Eukaryota; kingdom Viridiplantae; phylum Streptophyta; class Pinopsida; order Cupressales; family Taxaceae; genus Taxus; species Taxus chinensis. The sequence continues at coordinate 658,067,594 of CM034146.1, forward strand.
TTTTCCTATGGTTTCTAAGAGTCAAGATACTATAACAATATACATGGACCTAAACGAGTCACCAATGATTGTATCGAGGGTTGGCATTTTCAAATCGCCTCACTCTAATGATAATTCGTACATGATCGAACTAATGACTCTAGCCATTTACATACAATAATTTGGTGGGTCATCAGTTCTAAAATGTGGGTCCTCTGTCTGTGAGTACTTTGATATCCTACATCTACTTGCAATACTTGTTACACTTGGTCTCATCATGTGTTGTTGTAATTTTGACCTCCTTATGAAACTTTAATGGTGATTTTTATATATAGGATTTAGATTATGCCAAATTTTTGTTGTACTTCCCACTTTTAGGCTAGGTGCGACATACTATAATTGATCTATTATTGGAAATCTCTCAATATCTTCAAAATTTACTGGACTTGATGTATCAATTGACAGGTTGGGTGTGTCTTGAACATAGTCACCAGATAAATCTTTTAACTGGTTTATTTCAGCTATTCCATTTAATAGAAAACTTCTATCTTTAGGTAAGCATGTTCAACTTGTAAAAGCATGGTGGTTTGTTTTTTATTGCACCTGAAAAATCTAGCATATTATTATTTCAAAATGCCACCTATATTACTGCAATATTTTCAAGCATAATATGATTGTGGGTATTTATTTATGCAATCTTCATTAATAATCAAAATTGGACGCATATTTTATGCATTCTGGATCATGCTATGTTTTTCCAAATAAGTATTTATTTCATGCATAATTTTACTTTTTGTTTTGTCTTCTATCTGAATTTTAGCATGCGTATTTACATTATGTGCAACATTTAAATTGGGTGCTTACATTATATACATATTTTATGTATTCAAAATCATTGCATATGTGCATTCTATTTTCTAGTTTTCTTTGGATATCAGCATACCGTATGTGCAAATTTTATACATTAAATATTGGTACATTCTACTTTCTAGAAAAACTTGACTGTGGTTGTTCTTAGCAATATAAAGTAGCTAATGAAAAAATTATAGAAAACTTTTAAAACAATCCCACAACTAGTACATCTCCCAACCCTGAGGCATGAACATGTCACTCTGTCATGTTTAACTTAAAATGTCATTAACAAAATTACTATTAACAAGGTTTATTAAATATACTTGAACATAATGATTGGCTAGTTTATTTACCGAAAGGGATAATGCTTCAGAAATGTTTTTTAATTAGATTAGGTAAGAAACAGTGATAAAGGCACCCAAAAACCTTACAATAGAATGCATCGTGAGCATGACCAAGAAGGAACAAAAAAGAAACCTGAAAAAAAAGGGCTAAAACAACTTAGCCCAAACTACAGTCTAACAGATCAATACAAGAAAAAACCACAAAAAATAATAGGTCAGAGCCAATCAAAAACAGGGAGGGGAAAACATCCCAAACGATACAGTCCATAAACAGTCAAACAAAATCTCCAAGAGCCAAGAGACTAGTTAGTCTTCAAACATTTGTACTCCTTTGGTTAACACTCTTCCTGTCCTTTCATCTGATCATCTTTCTCACTCATGATAGGGATTTTGTCTTCAACCTACTCTTCCTCATCAGAACTATTGAGGTGGAGATTATACCTGTGAACTTTGTGTCCCTGATCATGTTTGGCCACATGTACCTGCAACTCCAAAACCAAACTTTTTATCTTGGCCATATCCTCCCTAATAGAGTTTTGGGAGATGCAAATTTTCTTAGAGGCATCGATGCAATGCATGACATTGTTTCCAATATCTTTTCCAACTTCACCTAAGGCCTCCATATCCCTTTCCACCTGAATCACCCTAAGATTAAGTTCATCAAAAGCCACATTCCAACCCAGCTCCTGTATCTATTTCCATTTAAACGACTCCCCTTTTGTATCAATCAAAGAACATGTAGCCCGAATACCAAGATTTCCCTTCCCCTGAGATGTCATACTCTTCTTTCTCCTCAGTTTGTTCATACAGTCAACAAGAGTATAATTGTCATTTGAATCTCACGATTTGGGATATAATTCCTTTTCCACCACCAGTTTATCATTATTAAAAAGAAAAATAATTAGACCATGGTGTAACGGGGTATCAGTATTCCCCTATTGAAAATCATTCACTGGTGCGGAGAGCAACATACATAAGAAAAAGGGAAGGCTCATAGCAATCTTATGCCTAAACAGACTAAGCATAGTAAGATTGTGAGTATATATCTTTCTATAATTACCTTCAAGAGTAATGTACCTCATAAGGTGGAGGTAGATTTTATTCCAAATATCACGGATGCAAAATCTAACTATATCGTTTATAAGTAGGTAAACCTTTTCTTTACAGCAGAACAAAGTCTCAATTTCGTGTTTACCTGTAGTGCAGTCTTTGAATATATTTAATCCCTTCGTATCCATTCCAATCGCCTATGCTATTGAAAACTCTCAAACCTGAATTTCTATGTCGTAGATCACCATGTTGTCATTGTTCCATGCCTGACCAAATTCCAATGCAAGATAAAGATCAGAGCCCGTGATTTTTAAGATGAAATTCCTAAACCCCCTAATTTTCAGAATGTACCACAAGGATGGGTTGTCCTTCAGGGAACCATAGCTCATGGTCTTGGTTCTCAAATGACCACCTCCCATGCTTTTATTCGACTGAGAATAAAAAATTGAAGAAACAATGGCCAAAATGAATCATACGATAAAAATTAATACAAATCCCACCATATATCATGAACGTGTGAAGGGTCCTGCTAACCATAAAAATAATGATGACATCCCAATGAGGGAAAATATCCACCCGCACACTAGTTTATTAATGATATTAATAACATTATGGATATTATCTCCCCTCTCCCACACTTTAAAATTATTACCTTTAGCCTACAAATTGTTAAGATGATATGCACATTTATTACCCTTTAAAGGGGTATGAATAAGATCAAAGCTATCAAACTCTTTAAGCATTGCTTTATTATATTTAAGGATATTTCTTAAGGTCCAATTATGAATTCTATCCTTTGTCAAATTTTTAAGGGCTAAAATCTTGTTTTGAACAGCTAACCAGAAAAAAATGTTGACCTTGGGGAGTAAATTCTTAATCCAATTTTTCCTCCAAAAATCCTTTGTAGGACAACAGATGTTCTAAAATTGAATATTTTTGGTCCAATAACTGATATGTCAGGTGTTATACTTAACCATTGTAGTCATTGATCTCCATCAAATCATGTAGGAAAAGCATATTTGTGCAAACAATTGATCTAGGACTTTTAAAAGACATCAAACTATTTTAGAAACATGTTCAATATTTTTCATTTAAATAACAACATATTAGAAGTACAACATAAAAATTAGTTTGTAGCAACTAACACGTCTTTCAAATAAATACAATTTTCATCCGAGTCCAATCTTTACAATTCAATTTCAGTTTTACAATTCAATTTTAGTTAAGGCAGACATACTTCAACTTGTCAAAGTTTCCTCTAGACCAAATGCCATAGTTGAAAAAGGTCAATGTGGAATTCAATAGTCTAATGCTTACATGCATAGATTTTTTTTCTGATTCCCTCTGCAGATTATATTAATTTTCAACATTATCAAGGTCTATAAGATTAAACTATAGAAGACATGAACTTGCCGATACGCGGATCTTGTTTGTTAAAACTAGCAACTTATTAAATTAAAATATAGTTTGTTAGGTTATGTTGTCTCATAAGCTAGCAGACGCTAAGGTTAAAATATCACAACCACTAAGCTCAAATTATTTAACCCAGCACCAGCTAAGTTCAAAATATCTTCCTCTAATTTGTTAAATGTTGTAAATATCGTAATTATGAATTATCAAAACCTAGCTAATGCAATCTCCAAATGATATGTTGTAGCATAACCTAGCGGCCACTAAGCTCAAAATATCTGACTTTAATTTAATAAATCCTAACCACCGGTAGTCTCCAATATTATGTTGTGGCAACCTAGTGGGCGCTAAGATCGAAATATCTTAATTTCAAATCTTAAAATCATACAATAAAATCAACTAATTTATACAGATCTTGATTGTTATATAGTTCTCTAAAGTTAATGTGGTTGATTAACTCAAAGGTCGATAAGCTCAAAAAAACTTACTTTAATTTGTTAAAACCAAGCGACTTCTAAGATTACAATAAAAATTGTTAGGTTATGTTTAGGCATAACCCTTTTTGGCCATGGAAAGAGGATACGGCATGTGTGGCTTTAATGGGCATTTACGACATCGATAGATTGTGGTCATGCGATGAATGAGATCGATTAATTATTATAGACATGCGAGATAATATTATTAATAAGGACATATTTCAATTCAAAAGAATCCCTACTGCTATTTTTGAGGAAGAAACTACTCTAAAAAATATCCTTAAAATCTAATTTGGATTTGTTCGGCTTAAGCCTTTTTAGCTTTTTGCTTTTTGTTGCATATGGGATTGTTCTCTACTTGCTTCATTGTAATATCTAGCCATGAGGGATTTTTTGTACAAGGATGAGGGTCATTTCAAAACCCCCACTTTTACACTATTTCCAAAAAAATTATGTTTTGGCATATCCTAGCCGTGGCTAAGCTCCTAATATCTTCATTTATTTTCATACATCCTTACGATCACTATGTTCCAAATATTACTTCTTGGTATAACCTAGCGGCTGCTCAACTCACAATATCCTACTTTATTTTGATAAAACCTAACAACCACTAAGCTCCAAATATTATGTGGTGACATAATGTACCATTTCCTAAAGTCAAAATATAATTCTTTAACTCGTTAACTCTTAGCGAAAACTAAATTCAAAATATTATTTTTTGGAAGTAGATATTGGCAGCATAGCTCATAATTTATTAATTTAATTTGTTAAATTATAACGAATGTGAGCTACACATATTATGTTCTTGTTTAACCTAGTGGTAGCTAAGTTCAAAATATCTTCCTCTAATTTGTTAAATGTTGTAAAATATCATAATTGAAATTATTAAACCCTAGTGAATGCAGTCTCCAAATAATATGTTGTGGCATAACCTAGTGACTGCCAAGCTCAATATATCTTAGTTTAATTTATTAAATCCTAACCACTGATAGACTCAAAATATTATGTTGTGGCATAACCTAGCAAATCTTAAAATCATACAATGAATTCAACTAATTTATACATAACTTGTTTGCGATACAGTTCTCTAACGTTAATGTGGGTGGTCAACTTAGAGGTCTTAAAGCTCAAAATCTTACCTTAATTTTTTAAAACCTATCAAATTTGAAGAGTACAATATCATTTGTTAGGTTATGTTTAAACATAACCTAGTGGAAATTAAACTCAAGCTAGCAAACGCTAAGTTCAAAATATAATTCAGTAACTTGATATACTAGCGGAAATTAAAATTAATATGTTTGTCTTTAGTTTGTTAAATGGTAGTGACTCTTTAGCTCAAAAATATTTCATTTTTTAAATACCTAGCAGCCGCTAATCTCAAACTATTTTTATTTAATTTGTTAAATCCCAGTGACCACTAAGATCCAACTATTATGGTTTGGTGTAACTTATAGGCCACTAAGCTTATAATATCTTTCTTTTGTTGAAACCTAGAGACCACTAAGATCCAAATATTATGTTGTGTCATAAGCTAGCGGATGTTAAGTTCAAAATATCATTCAGTAACTTTATATACTAGCAGAAACTAAACTCAATATGTCTTTCTTAATTTTGTTAAATGTTAGTGACTCTTTAGCTCGAAATATTATATTGTTTAAATACCTAGTGGCCACTAAGCTTAAACTATGTTGATTTAATTTTTGAAATCCCAGTGACCACTAAGATCCTAATATTATGTTTTGGTCTAACCTAATGACCATTAAGCTTATAATATCTTACTTTCGTTTTTTGAAACCTCAAGACCATTAAGATCCAAATATTATGTTGTTTCATAAACTAGCAGATGCTAAGTTCAAAATATCATTCAATAACTTGATAAATGATAGCGACCAGTAAGCTCAAAATATTACATTGTGGATGTTAATTTAACTTGTTTTATCATACCAAAATTAAGCTCCAAATGTTATATGGGAGTTTAACCTAGTGGCAGGTAAGTTCAAAATGTCTTCCTCTAATTTGTTAAATGTTGTAAACTATCGTAATTAAAATTATTAAACTATAGCGAATGCAAACTATAAATAATATGTTGTGGCATAACCTAGCGGTCGTTAAGATCAAAATATCTTAATTTAATTTATTAAATCCTAACCACCAATAGGCTCCAAAGATTATGTGGTGGCATAACCTAGCGGACGCTGTGCTCGAAATATCTTAATTTACAATCTTAAAATAATACAATAAATTCAGCTAATATATACATATCTTGTTTGCAACTTTGGAGATTACAATAATATTTGTTAAGTTATGTTGAAACATAACCTAGCGAAAAACTAAACTCAATATCTTACTTTCTTTTGTTGAAACCTAGAGACTATTAAGATCCAAATATTATGTTGTGTCATAAGCTAGCGGACACTAAGCTCAAAATATCATTCAGTAACTTTATATACTAGCAGAAACTAAACTCAATATGTCTTTCTTAATTTTGTTAAATGTTAGTGACTCTTTAGCTCGAAATATTATATTGTTTAAATACCTAGTGGCCACTAAGCTTAAACTATGTTGATTTAATTTTTGAAATCCCAGTGACCACTAAGATCCTAATATTATGTTTTGGTCTAACCTAATGACCATTAAGCTTATAATATCTTACTTTCGTTTTTTGAAACCTCAAGACCATTAAGATCCAAATATTATGTTGTTTCATAAACTAGCAGATGCTAAGTTCAAAATATCATTCAATAACTTGATAAATGATAGCGACCAGTAAGCTCAAAATATTACATTGTGGATGTTAATTTAACTTGTTTTATCATACCAAAATTAAGCTCCAAATGTTATATGGGAGTTTAACCTAGTGGCAGGTAAGTTCAAAATGTCTTCCTCTAATTTGTTAAATGTTGTAAACTATCGTAATTAAAATTATTAAACTATAGCGAATGCAAACTATAAATAATATGTTGTGGCATAACCTAGCGGTCGTTAAGATCAAAATATCTTAATTTAATTTATTAAATCCTAACCACCAATAGGCTCCAAAGATTATGTGGTGGCATAACCTAGCGGACGCTGTGCTCGAAATATCTTAATTTACAATCTTAAAATAATACAATAAATTCAGCTAATATATACATATCTTGTTTGCAACTTTGGAGATTACAATAATATTTGTTAAGTTATGTTGAAACATAACCTAGCGAAAAACTAAACTCAATATCTTACTTTCTTTTGTTGAAACCTAGAGACTATTAAGATCCAAATATTATGTTGTGTCATAAGCTAGCGGACACTAAGCTCAAAATATCATTCAGTAACTTGATAAATTATAGTGACCAGTAAGCTTGAAATATTATATTATGGAAATACCTAGCATCCGCTTAGCTCAAAATATGCTAATTTAATTTTTTTAATCCAATTGACCATAAGCTCCTAATATTATGTATTAGGATAACCTAGTGGACTAGTGACCGAGAAATTTTACAAGTTTTTAGATAAGATGCGATCTACTCATTAAAACATAACAGCCGTTAAGTTATTCTTAAAAGTAAATAAATCATTTTTATAATGAATTTGTGTTATGAATCTAAGTTGTTAATCTTTGAATATAAAATAGGAGACAAATAACAAAGCAATCACTTGGCCCAAAAATAGTGTGTTACCTCTATCAAAAACAACTTATCCGCGAGGTCACCAAGGTAAACGAAGTCTGCCTCCAAATAAGAATTATAGCATAGTGGTCGCTAGGATAAGCAACATTATTCATGTAGAGTGTATTCATATAGGAGTAATCATATTCGAAAGCTATAAATGATGATCAAAAAATTGGAGTTCATATAATGGATACATAAATATACATGTAGAATCATGTATTTTATGTGTTATATAGGTATACAAATATATTTATCTATTTCTTATGATATTTTGGTAGAATTATTTAACATTTATGACAATTAAGGAAACTTGGACTAGCGACCGAGAAGTTATACCACAACTTTTTAGATATGACGCCATCTACTCATTGCACCCTATCAGCCGCTAAATTATTCATAAAGGTAAATATATCATGTTCATAATGAAGCTATATTATAATTTTAAATTGTTAATCTTTGCATATATATCAAGAGACAAACAACAAAGTGATCATTAGGTCCAAAACAAAGTGTGTTGCCTATATAAAAAACAACTTATTTGTGAGGATGCCAAGGTAAACGAATGTATTCTCCAAATAAGAATGTTAGCCTAGCAGACGCTAGGGTAGGAAACATTTTTCATGGTAGATTGTATTCATATAGGAGAAATCATATTGAAAAGCTATAAATGATAACAAATAAATATGGAATTTATATAATGGATACATAAATATATGTGTAGAATTGTGTATTTAATTTGAAATAAATTTCGGGTTTAGTACATAGATTTTTTAAATAAATAATTATATCGTGGCAGCCTCAAAGCTATGCGAATTTTTGGCATAGATTAGTAGACGCAAAAGGAATAATATATTAATTATTAAATATATAGTGATTAAAAAATACATTTAATAATATTTGTGCATACATATAATATATTTAACTTCCATTATATAAAACATAAAATTGTTGAAGACATTACATTTGGTTATTTCTACATGAAAACACATATATAATTAAAAATAATTATCATACAATTGAATTCTTAATATGATTTTATAGTTTTAAAGTAATTTTCTAACCTCAAATATTTTCCTAAAATTTCTAAGCGACAACCATGTAAAAAATGTAATATGAACTAATTAACGACTTTCTTTGCATCATCTTAATAAACAACATTAAAATATTTTGGTTCTCCCAACAAAAATACAATTTAAAAAAAAAAGTGACTATGCGACAAGCCATCATTATCCTAAAAAAACTATCGCAAGAACAAGAACGAAAAATTCAAAATGAAAATACCCAAAGAGAGACATAGAAAGACAAAATTGGGAAATTGTTCAACAAAGATAAATACTAAAGCAAAAAATGGATTAAATTTTATTTCCAACTATTTTTCTTGTGGAACCTTATATAATTACAGCAGCCAACAACATAAGAGTGCACTACTAGTAGTATCAGAAGTGGATTGATTTAGCTTTGATGAAAACATTCCTTTTGGGCCAATGGAAAAGGAACAAAATGCCCAAAAGCCAATTTTTCCCCTTCAAAAAAAATGTAGGCACACTTTTATCTATTTTTTAGGGTTCCGAGTGGACTAAATTAATATGAAAAAAATCTAGGTTGTTAAAGGAAGAACTGGTCATTACTTCTTACTTAAAAATCGGCTCATTTTTTGAGAAAAGTAAACCCCAGGATAGAAAGGACTCATGGGGATGCATTTTTTTCCGACACAACATCTTCCCAATATCATTCCATTCAAACAGTGTTTTGTGAAATCACCTCACCAAATCTCACCAAAAAATGCCCATCTGAAGTGTTTTTTATGCTCCCTATAACATATTTTTGCTTACCATCTGCATGTCCATGTGCAGTATGAATAACCTTGGAGAACCTAAATGTAACAAATAGATGTGTCAATAAAGAAATTATAATAAGATATTACTTTATGATTTGTTGTCTACTAATCTATACAATATAAAATCATGTCTAGTCATGTTATTTATATCAACTTGCTCCATTTTTTTTATAGATTCTTCCTTTATAATATATATATATATATATATAACTAAATACATCTAATATCGCTAATATTAAAAAATTCAACCTCCACTAAATGTATTATTAACGAGAACCATTATGTAAGGTAAAATGCTAATTAATGTTGCGGTTTCCTCGACATTAATTAACCATTAAATCGAACAATATAAAATGCACCATTTGAATGTACACGCGCCATGGCAAATATGTGCATCATTTGGAGTATTTAAATTTTGTTAGTCATTAAAGAGATTTCAAGGATTAAGGCAATTCTAAGATGTTGTCTATTATCTTTAATAGAATCACCACCATTGCTACTATGGAAGCAACAATTATCCTAAAAAAATTCACTAAATGTAAAGTTTTTTGTTTGGGTCGTGCCTTTGTGGATTTTTGTCTTTTGTTGTCAATGGGATTTCTCTCTTTTATCCTTTAATGTCATTTTCTACCTTAAGGGCCCTTTTGTAAAAGGATGCAGGTCCTTTCAAAACCCCCATATTTACCCTTTTCCAAAAAACATGCATATAGTAGTTGCAAATCCAAATATGTTTTTGTGGCATAACCTATCACACTCTATGATGATAATATATTACTTTATTTTGTTAAATCTTATAGATCACTCATATCCAATTAATATGGTGTGGCATAAGCTAGTGGATGTTAAGCTCAAAATATCTTAATTTAAAATCTTAAAATCATAAAATAAATTCAACTAATTTATACATGTCTTGATTGCTATAAAGATCTCCAAAGTTAATGTTTTTGATTAAATAATATTACAATAAAAATTGTTAGGTTATGTTGAGGCATAAACTCTTTTGGCGGCGGCAATAGGATATGGCTTTAATGGGCATTCATGACAATGATAGATTGCATTTGTGTGATGGACGGGATCGATTAATGACTATACACACGCAAGATAATATTACTAATTAGGACAACTTTCAATTCAAAATATTAGAGACACGTGTGGAAGATTGGAATGAAGGTGCATGACTTTCTCTATTTAAGCATCGTCTATATCGGGACTTTGGAAATCATTGCTACAATCTCCTTGTTCACTATGGGTGGCACTATCAAACGCATTGAGCCTTCTTCCAGTGAAGAGGTCAAGGCCGACCTAGAGGTATGGAATATTTTGCATGATGGTGGTGTTACATCATTTATGGAAAGACTATCTGGTCACTCTGTCTGAGTGACCAGCAGTGTGCTAGAAACTTGGAAGAAAGGAAGAGTCAAAGTTGGAAAAGATGAAATTTCCTTATTTCGACAAAGTCCATTACGGATGCGACTGAGTCCTTGTAGAGGTAGGAATTTATTTTAAATTCTCACTTCAGGATGAGATGGATGATTTCCTGTGTCCTAGTGAAAAGTTGAGAAAGTATCACTCATGGCTATGAACATGACTCACTTCCACAACCTTTGGATAGGGTTGTTGATAAATTGATGAGGTACTTCACACTGGAACGACACTCCAAATTGATCTATGGACCTCATATTTTCCTTCTCACGCATCTTTAGCATGATCGTAAGGTAAAATTTGTGGCTTTTATGTTTCAATCACTTGAGAAGTCCCTTAGACTGGCTAGAGAAGAGGAAGGTCCTTTCCTCCACTAAGGCCTTGTATTTTCTCTTTAAAATGGCATCTTCCAAAAAATAAATCTCACACTTCCCCTCTAAGCTAAAGCAAGCAATTTCATATCCCCCCTTCTCCTCCATAACAAGATCCCTCTATCCCACTTATTTTTGTTAGCTCTTTCCATCTTCAGTCATTGCCACCTTCATCTCCCTTCCGACTCTAATTTGGACATCATGATCATTAGCCAAAGTGGTCTGGTGGTCTCCCCTGTTCTTCCACTCATGTCTCTCCCTCGTCTTCTCTGGTGGCTCTTTAACCCTTTTGACCCCTCGAAGCACTCTCCCATGGTCTCTAAACCACTTTCAGACATGGCATCTCCATCCTCTCCGCCTCTTGCCAATGCTTCTCTGGCTTCTCCTCTTGTCTCCCCAGACATTGTAATGGCTACAACCAACTCAACTCACCTGGTCACGCTAGCACATATGGATGTCCCCCCTCCTATTTCAATGGAAGTTAGCGTGGAATCAGAAATTCCTGATGTGTTTTGGAATCTCTCCTCAATTTACCTTGATTCTCCTTTGTTGGAGAAAATAGAATCCCCCACTATAGCTTCAGAGCACCATGAGCATTTGGATAATATCACACCTGACCAACAAGAGTCCATTGAAGATTATGTTACACTAAATATCTGCTATCAAATAATGGAAAATTCACACGGACATGACTTGGATGAAAATTAACAATGACTTCCTGGAACACATTAAGTTAGTGGACGTGCTGGTTGAAGGAATCCCTACTCTTGTTGCTAAGTGGAAGCAACAACTCTCAAGAATATCCATAAAATATAATTTGGATTTGTTTGATTTGGGAATTTTGTTTTTTGCTTTTTGTTGTATATAAGATTGTTCTCTTCTTTTTTCATTGTAATATCTGGCCATGAGGGAATTTTTGTACAAGGATGTGGGTCATTTCAAAACCATCACTTTCACCCTAATTCCAAAAAAAATTATGTTTTGGCATATCGTAGTCGTGGCTAAGCTCCTAATATCTTAATTTTTTCTTACATCCTTAAGATCGTTATGCTCCAAATATTATGTCTTGGTATAACCTAGCATCTTCTTAGGTCATAATATCCTACTTTACTTTGATAAAACGTAGCAACTACTAAGCTCCAAAAAATTTTACATACCATTGGCTAAGATCAAAATATAATTCTCTAACTAGTTAGGTGCTAGCAAAAACTAAGCTTAGAATATTATATTGTGGGAGTAGCTATCGACCACATAGCTCATAATTTATTAACTTAATATTTTAAATCCTAATGAATGCAAGCTACAAATATTATGTCATTGTTTAACCTAGTGGCAACTAAGTTAAAAATATCCTCCTCTAATTTGTTAAATGTTGTAAAATATCATAATTATGAATTATTAAACCCTAGCGAATGAAATCTCCAAATAATATGTTATGGCAAAACCTAGCGGATGCTAAGCTCAAAAATATATTTCTTTTGTTTGTTAAATGTTAGTGACTTTTTATCAATATATTATATTGTTTAAGTACCTAGCAGTCGCAAAGATATAACTATGTTGATTCAAATTTGTTGAATCCCAGTGACCACTAAGATCCGAATGTTATGTTTTGGCATAACCCATCGGCAGCTAAGCTAATATATCTTATTTCTTTTATTGAAACCTACTGACCACTAAGCTCCAAAAATTATATTGTGTCATAAGCTAGAAGACGCTAAGCTCAAAATATCATTCAGTAACTTTTTAAATGATAGTGACCACAAAGCTCATAATAATATATTGTGTAAGTACCTAGCCTCTACTTAGTTCAAAATATGTTAATTTGATTTGTTTAATCCTATCGACCATAATCTCCAAATATTATACCGTTTTTTACACTAGCACCAGCTAAGTTCAAAATATCTTCCATTAATTTGTTAAATGTTGTAAAATATCGTAATTATGAATTAGTAAACCTAGTGAATGTAATCTCCAAATAATATGTTGTGGCATAAGCTAGCGACTGATAAGCTCAAAATATCTTAAATTTATTAAATCCTAACCACTAGATAATCTCCAAATATTATGTTGTGGCATAACCTAGCAGGTGCTAAGCTTGAAATATCTTAATTCCAAATGTTATAATTATACAAAAAATTCAACTAATTTATATAGGTTTTGATTATTATAAAGATCTTCAAAGTTAATGTCATTGATTAACTTAGAGGTCGCTAAGCTCAAAATCACTTTCTTTAATTTTTAAAACCTAGCGACTTTAATAGGTTATGTTTAAGCATAACATAGAGGACATTGAACTCAAAATGTCTTTCTTTTGTTTGTTAAATGCTAGTGAATTTTTAGCTCAAAATATTATATTGTTTAAGTACCTAGCCGCCGCTTAGCTCAAATTATGTTGATTCAAATTTGTTGAAACCTAGAGACCGTTAAGATCCAAATATTATGTTGTGTCATAAACTAGTGGATGCTAAGTTCAAAATATCATTCAGTACCTTGATAAATGATAACGACCACTAAGCTTGAAATATTACGGTTGTGGATGTACCTAGTGTCCGCTTAGCACAAAATATGTTAATTTAATTTGTTTAGTGCTACCAAACGTAAGCTCTAAATGTTATGTGGGTGTTTAACCTAGTGGTAACTAAGTTCAAAATATCTTCCTCTTATTGTTAAATGTTGTAAACTATAGTAATTGAAATTATTAAACCATAGCGAATGCAATCTCCAAATAACATGTTGTGGCATAACCTAGCAGCCGTTAAGCTCAAAATATCTTAATTTAATTTATTAAATCCTAACCACTGATAGGATCCAAAGATTGTGTGGTGGCATAACCTAGTGGAAGCTCAAAACATCTTAATTTAAAATCTAAGCAATAAATTCAAATAGTGTATAAATATCTTGTTTGTAACTTTGAAGATTACAATATCATTTGTTAGGTTATGTTGAAACATAACCTAGCAGACACTACAATCAATATGTATTTATGTAGTTTGTTAAATGCTAGTGAATCTTTAGCTCGAAATATTATATGTTTAAAATACGTAGCGACCGTTAAGCTCAAACTATGTTGATTTAATTTGTTAAATCTCAGTCACCACTAAGATCCTACTATTATGTTTTTGCGTAACGTAGCCACTAAGCTTATAATATATTACTTTCTTTTGTTGAAACCTAGAGACCATTAAACCTATTTTGCTAGCGGATGCTAAGCTCAAAATAACATTCAATAACTTAATAAATTATAGCGACCACTCAAAATATTATATTGTGGAAGTAAGCGTCCTCTTTCAAAATATGATATTTTAATTTGATTAATACAACCATCCATAAGCTCCTAAATTATGTCTTGGGCTAACCTAGTGTTAAACTCAAAATATATTGTCATTAAGCTCGGCCTAAAATAAATCTCATAATATCTTAATTGGAATTGTTAGATCCTAGCGACTACCACTAGGCTCCAACTTTTATCTGTTAGTATATCCTATACGCTAAGCTACAAATATCCTAGTTTAAATTCTAAAATCCAAACAATAAATTTTACTAATGTATATAGATCTTGCTTTACCTAACGACCACATAGTTCTAAACATCAACCTTTTATGTGTTAAACAGTATTCATATAGATTTCTCTATTTCTTATGATCATTTTGACATAATTATATAAGAGGTTATCTACTCATTGCACCCTAGCAGACACTAAGCTATTCTTAAAAGTAAATATATCATGTTTATAATGAAGTTGTGTTATGAATCTAAATTGTTAATATTTGTGTAGAAAACAAGAGACAAATAACAAAGTGATCACTAGGCCCAAAAAACAGTGTGTTTCCTATATCAAAAACAACTGATCCACGAGGCCGCCAAGGTAAATGAAGACTACCTCCAAATAATAATTATAGCCTAGTGGTCACTAGGGTTGGAAAAATTTTTCATGTAGAGTGTATTCATACAGGAGTAATCATATTGAAAAGCTATAAATGATAACAAATAAATCTGGAGTTTATATAATGGATACATAAATATACGTGTAGAATCATGTATTTTATGTGTTATACAGGTATACATATAGATTTCTCTATTTCTTATGAAGATTTTGGCAGAATTATTTTACATTATGACAATTAAAGAAACTTGACTAGCGATTGAGAAGACAAGTTTTTAGATACGACACGATCTACTTGTTAGCTAAGATATTCTTAAAGGTAAATATATCATGTTCTAAATGAATTTGTGTTATAAATCTAAATTGTTTTAGAATAGAGGAACATTACATATTACATTTTTAGAGTCTCTACTCGGTGAATTTAGCCTGGGTGAGGATAGGCACCACAAGTTTCACAGTTCAGTTGTTTCATAAGTACAACTGGTGTATTATTAATGGTAAATATATCATGTGTCACTCAGGGACATGGACTACTCCTTCGGCACTTAGGGACATGTTATAAATCAATAAACCTTGGACCTCCTCTTAATGCCCAGACTTTACCAATGCCAAGTATGTTAATATT
This sequence comes from Taxus chinensis, assembly GCA_019776745.2. Lineage (NCBI taxonomy): Eukaryota > Viridiplantae > Streptophyta > Pinopsida > Cupressales > Taxaceae > Taxus > Taxus chinensis. The sequence continues at coordinate 658,083,493 of CM034146.1, forward strand.
TACATATATAACAAGAGAAAAAAGACAAAGTGATCGCTAGGCCCAAAAAATAGTGTGTTGCGTATATAAAAACCAACTGATCCGCGAGGCCACTCAAGGTAAACAAATGTTTTCTCCAAATAAAATTATAGCCTAGTGGGCGCTAGGGAACAAACTTTTTTCATGTAGAGTGTATTCATATGTGAGAAATCATATTGAAAAACTATAAACAATAATAAATAAATCTAGAGTTTATATAATGGATACATAAATATATGTGTAGAATCGTGTATTTAATTTGAAATAAATTTTGGGTTTAGTAAATTGGTTGTCGAAACAAAGACTTATATTGCGGTGGCCACAAAGCTATGTGAATTTTTGGCATAGATTAAGCGAGCTCAAAAGGAAGTATATATTAATTATTAAATATATAGTGATTAAAAATTATATTTAATAATGTTTATGCGTATATATAATATGTTTAATGTCCATTGTACAGAACATAAAATTGCTGAAGACATTACATTTGGCTATTTCTACATGGAAACATGCATATATAATTGAAAATAATTATCATATAATTGAATTCTTAATATGGTTTTATAATTTTAAAGTAATTTGTTAACCTCATATATTTTCCTAAAATGTCTAAGTGGAAACCATGTAAAAAATGTAATATGAACTAATTAGTGACATTTCTTTGCATCATATTAATAAACAACATTAAAATATTTTGGTTCTCCCAACCAAAATAAAATTTAAAAAAATGACTGTGCCACAAGCCATCATTATCCAAAAAAACAATCGCAGGAACGAGAACGAAAAAATTCAAAACGAAAATACCCAGAGAGAGACATAGAATGGTGGAAATGGGAAAGCGTTAAATAGAGATAAATACTAGAGCAAAAAAGGGATTACATTTTATTTCGTTAACGCACAAAAAAATTGTGTTTTTCATGAAGAACAAGGATGGTTTGGCATGGATATCAAAAGCAACTAGAAAGCAAGGCTTGACTGTGGACCATGATTCAGTAGGACAAAGCAGGGTTGTGCAGATCATGATTGGACTGCCATGCAAAACACAGGAACTGGTCGACTAGAGAAAAACTAATAGATTCCACAATAAAAAAGGTACAATTTACTATAAATACCTGATTTAGTAATATAAGGGATTATTTCATGCTTTATGTTGTCTATGAAACCTCCATCTCCTACCTCAAACAAACTATCTGCGTGATTCTATTTGTAACCTCTTTTGTTTGCCTCTTTTGTGTGTATCCTCTGTGTGCATCCTTTATGTGTACATCCTTTGTGTGCCTTCTATGCAAAAAATATTATAATCACTTGCAAAAAACAACCGGGATTTGAACACTCGGCCCTACAATCTACGACATGCGCACATATTTTTTTAATTTGAAGACATGTTTTTCTACGTGACCAAAAAAATCAAAAACCCTAATCAATATTTCTCTGAGATATTTAATAATTTTTTTGACACATTCCACAAAGTTTTTTTTGAAAATAGAAAAAGAGCGGGATACAAAAATTTGAAATTTTCACTTTCCCCCTTTTAAAGCAAAAATTGCGAGGCTATTGAAATTTAAAATATTCAAAAATGCGGGGGAATTCGAATTTCGAAAAATTCTATTTTTCCATGGTTTAATAATAAACACTAAACATGAATTAAAAACAACACAATTTTTCATTGTCTATAGCCTATAATAATATAAACATAATAACAAATATTTTATATAACATATATTAAAACAAGCATAATAAAAATATATATTATAAGAAAACAGAAGAAATAAGTCCTAAACATAGTTTTAAGTTTAATAGAATAATATACAGACATTTAATTTTTTAATTTTTATCAAAATCGATATCGACATTGTTAGATATAGTGTGTGATAATTTAAATTAATTCTCCAATTAAAATGTGCCACATGGCAAGTTCAAACAAGCTATTTAGGATACATTATAGTTGACACATATTTCAAATCGACTTATATATAGGAAAATAATTAGTGTCCACTAAGCTCCAATTGCTACAATTTGTTATTCAAATGATGGATTTAAAATAATAAAGCATTAGGTCTTTGTGATAACTAAGCTATTTATTTGTCGAGGAAAAGCCTACCGGGCAATAGCCACTATATATTCTAGGATTCATTTCTAGCAATGTATGAAACATTATAGGTTGTCCGACTGAATTATAATAGGTAGATAGTCAATGAAAAACACTAGTGTTACAAAACTATACAGATAGTGTTTATAATGTCAAGAGGTAAATGTAGGAGCCTAGTGGCTGCTAAGCTATACATTGGTTTGTTATTTTATGGCTATTTTCAAAATAAGAAATTGTTGAGCCTAGGATCTGATATGCCATTTTTATCAATAAGTAAAGGATCTTAGCGGTCTGCTAAGCATTTTATTTGATAGGAAACGTTGTGAAATATTTGTTCAAAAAAAAATATCTTATGGGAATTACATAATAAGGCTAGCGATCCAAAGTTGTTATATGATACAAGTATAATCAATGAAAAACACTAGTGTTACAAAACTATCCAGATAGTGTTTATAATGTTAAGAGGTAAAGGTAGGAGCCTAGCGATCGCTAAGCTATAAATTGGTTTGTTATTTTATGGCTATTTTTAAAATAAGAAACTGTTGATCCTAGGGTTTGATATGCCATTTCTGTCAATAAGTAAATGAGATTAGCGGTTGCTAAGCATTTTCTTTTATAGAAACATTGTGAATTATGTGTCTAAAATAATATATTTTATGGGAACTACATAATAAGGCTAGCGATCCAAAGTTGTTATAAGATACAAGTATAATCAATGAAAAACACTAGTGTTCCAAAATTGTACAAATAGTATTTATAATGTCAAGAGGTAAAGGTAGGAGCCTAGCGACCACCTAACCTATACCATGGTTTGTTATTTTATGGATATTTTCAAAATAAGAAACTGTTGAGCCTAGGGTCTGATATGCCATTTCTGTCAATAATTAAAGGAGATTAGCAGTCACTAAGCACCTTCTTTCATAGGAAACATTGTGAAATATGTGTTGAAAAGAGGTAAAAAAAAAATATATCTTATGGGAACTACATAATAAGGCTAGTGATATAGTGTTTAAAAGTTGTTATAAGGATACAAGTATAATCAATAAAAAGCAACAGTGTTCCAAAACTGTATAGACATTGTTTATAAGAAATGTCAAGAGGTAAATGTGGAAGCCTATTAATACTGCTAACCTATACCATGGTTTGTTATTTTATGGCTATTTTCAAAATAAGAAATTGTTGAGCCAAGGGCTTGATATGCCATTTCTGTCAATAAGTAAAGGAGCTTAGCAGTCACTAAGCATTTTATTTGAATAGGAAACGTTGTGAAATATATATTTAAAAAAAAAATTATGGGAACTACATAATAAGGCTAGCACCCAAAGTTGTTATTTGATACAAGTATAATCAATGAAAAACACTAGTGTTCCAAAAATGTACATATTGTGTTTATAATGTCAAGAGGTAAAGGTAGGAGCCTAGCGACCGCTAAGCTATACATTGGTTTGTAATTTTATGGCTATTTTCAAAATAAGAAACTATTGAGCCTAGGGTATGATATGCCATTTAAGTCAATAAGTAAATGAACTTAGTAGTCGGTAAACATTTTATTTGATAGGAAACGATGTGAATTATGTGTTCAAAATAATATATCTTATGTGAAACACATAATACGTCTTGATCCCTCTCAAGGGTATGCAACACATGAGTTTCTCTCCACCAAGGATAACCTAACGAATATGGTACAATTAAAATCAAAGGAAAACACCAGTGTTCCAAAACTGTACACATAGTGTTCAAATAAGAAATAGTTGATCCTAACAGCCGTTATGTCATTCCATTCAATACGTACAGAAGCTTAGCGGTTGCTAAGAATTTTATATCATACGAGCATATGTGAATTATATGTTAAAAACAATACATATTTTGAGAACTACATAAGTCATGTTCCCTCTTGAGGGTTTGTAGGTAGGATCCTATCAACCGGTAAACTAGACCATGATCTTTAATTTTATTGCTATTTTCAAATTATGAAACTGTTGATCCTAGCATCTGCTATACCGTTACTTTTGATAAGTAATGAAACTTAGTGTTCACTAAGCATTTTCTCCCATAAGAACCGATGTGAATTATATGTTACAAACAATATATATTATGGGAAGTACAGAAAGCTTGATCCCTCTAGAGGGTATGTAGTGCAACTATTATCTCCGCCACATACATTCCAGCCAATATGATACAATTATAATCAATGGAAAACACTAATGATCCTAAGTTGTACATATAATATTTATAATGATTGTAATGGTAGGAGCCTATCAGTCACTCAACTAGATCATGATTTATTATTTTATCGCTATTTTAAAATTAAGAAACTGTTGAACCTAGTGTCTGTTGTGCCGTTAATTTTGATAAGTAATGAAGCTAAGTGTTCCGTAAAGAATTTCTCCCATACAAAACGTTGTGAATTATATGTTACAAACAATATATTTTATGGAAACTACATATGGATTGCTCCCTCTCGAGGGTTTGTAGTGTATCACTTGGCTTCGCCATGGACAGTCCATCAAATATGATACAATTATTACCAATGAAAAACACTAATGAGCCAAAAGTGTACATACATTTATTACAATGAAAATATGTAATGGTGGGACCCTAGTGGCCACTAAGCTAGGTCGTGATTTGTTATTTTATTGATATTTTTAAACTCTCAGTGCTTTTAACCCTCAATCAATGCAATGTATCAAACAGTAAATGTTTTCATCCTAAGAAGAATGACATTCTAAATGTGTTGACATAAGTTTGAATAATTTGGAATAAATTTCTTCAATTAGTATTATAAATCTAACTTATAGTCAGAGTAAGAGATAATAGACCCTTGTTTTAGTGGTACTCAATAAACATTGTTAATAATCGGATATTTTCTCAAATAGATATAACCCACCATGACCTTCTAGACAACAAATATTTCCACTTAAAAGGACTATAGTGACGAGGGCCATACTTACGTTAAGGAAAAATGCGATCTTTCCCATTTTTATTTGATAGCTTGTTGTGGAATTTCACACCAACCGACTATGCTATAAATATCATACTTAGCCTAGTTACAGACATTTAATTTTCACGACTACAGTATGTCCGATATACCTATATTTCACATTATTTTATATACCAAAAAATGTTGAGCTACCACTAAGTTCATTAATGTGATTTTTTTCTCAAACCCTCACCTCAAAATACCAAACATTATATCTTCTGAATGCTATGATTTAAATATCTTCCTTAGTCTTGTTACAAGCATTTAATCCTCTTGACTACAATATGACCGAATATACACATAATTCACATCATCTTGTAAAACAAAAAATCCTGAGCTACCACAAACTCCATTAATGTGATTTGTTTGCTCAAACAATCTCTTCAAAATACCAAACATTAGATCTTAATGTCCTCTACTACATTTCCATCAATAGGTGTAAATGGCTAAAAAAGAATGTTTTAAGTTGTTATTTTATATGTACACTAGAATCCTATCTGCCACTAAAGTGTATATTTTTTAATGTTCCTATCATGCCATCTATGGAGTGTTATAGATTGTTCGACTCATAGATAATCCTTTCAAAAAGTGCAAATGGTTTCTTATCTTTGAATGCATCATAATTGGCTATTAGAATTTTAGAAAAAATCCGTTATTATTAATTTGATCCACAAAATATGTATTACTGTAGCCATTTGAATGATAGATAAGATGTCCCGTTGAAGCCTAGTAGTTGCTAACCATTAAGTTAATTACTCTCTAATGATACATAGTAAAGAACTCTACAGGTTTAGTGACCCCTAGGGTAGTATTTATAATTCCTTATTACATAATGCGAGAAAAAAATGTAAACTTCATAAATGACCTAAATATTAATGTATTTTACTTTAATTATAGGTAAAATGTCTTCCATTGTTTGCGTCTATGTTCACGACAATTCCATTCATCGCAGGCAATAATTTTTGGATGAAAAGAGACGGGGAATGGTTTGTTGAAATCCATTCCCATGAAAACTACCACGTTGACCTGTGGTTATTTTTTGTTATAGATGACAATTATGAGGAAGTTGGTATTTTTATATCCTCAGAAGTTATTGATTTTGGGTCACTGCGTGTTCAGATGGAACACATTGAATTTGAAAACAATAAGTGTCTTATTCTGGATATGGAGTTGGATGTTTCTCTATTCAAGAAATGGGAAATGCATGCCACAATAAACAACAGACCATATTCATGTTCAAAATATAGTTGGAATTTAGGGATGCTTATAGATTCTAACAAAACTGGCTATTCAAAATGTAGAAGAAATTCATAACGGTATATTTATAATATTCAAAAAATTGTATAGAAATGAAAAAAACCTCTTTTGTTTGTCATTTCTTGCATAGAAAAGGTTTTCTTTCACCTCCAAAACATGTCAAACTGTTTACTATGCTGAGACAAATATATTTGACTAAATTGGAGATAGACCCATCTAAATCAAAAGTTGCATAGGTTGAAAATGAATACTAAATCAACTACATTGTTGAAGAAGGAAACCACTCTATTCGAGAAAACATAACATTTGACTATTCAACAAATTCATTTATTTTTTTTCAATGGTGAAGTATTTTCAATTGGTGTTTCAAGATTCCATGTAACACCTCTAGAACATCAATATCATCTAATAAATGATGAAAATGTTGACCTTCTTGTCCACTCCATGTTGATAAATGTTATTCCTACACAGAGAGAGAGACATAATTATTCTTCCCTTCTTGCAGTCTACAAATAACATTATAGAACTCCATGATCCGAATGACCTAGAAAGTGATGATGTGAAATTTTATATACTTGATGGCCAACATACAATTTGTGCGCAAAAAACATTTTGGGCTCGAGAAACTTACAAGTGTTTACATTCGAGGCTATAGTTTCGAAAGGCTCACATTATATTATCTGCAAACGCATCTACTGAAGCCATTTCTAATATTTGTCAAATAACAAGATGAATTAAACTAAACTTGCATAGAAACCACGTTTATTGATTTGTTGTACAAAGCTAGATCAGTTTGGCAATCACTAGGATGTCCTCAACAACCTGGATTGACAAAAACAAGAGACAAAAGATTGTAAGGTAATGCATTTTAATTATATTGCATTGGTTATTAACATTTATTTTCTTCATATAAAAAGATTAAAAATATATTTTTCCTTTGAATGAAGAGCTTTGAGAATCAACGTCTCTCCAAATTTTCAAGTGAAAAAAACAAAGAATTTGTACGATAAATAGAATTTTCTACTGTTGCCTGATGACATATGGACTAATTGGACAACAACATTTCAGTTCTTTAGATCAGGTGGTCTAGCTTGTTCACCTATTAAGGATAATCAAGTTAACTTTAAGCTAAATTCACTTACAAGATTAAAAGTAAATCCATTCAGGGCTGCTAGAGGAATGATCAACAAAGAACTATCAGTACTAGCTGATAAAGTGCAATCAGGGGATGTCTAGTTAAGTGGGTCTATTGAGGCTGGTGTAATAGTAGAGACATTTGATTCTTACTACCAGAGAATAAAAGGAGACAACAAAATGAGAGCAAAAGTTCTACATTATTTGAAAAATAAGCATCTACATAATATTGTATTGAACCTGCAGTGAATCCAATGTAATTGAAAAATTTAAATTTCATGAATCACACTACCACCAAGTTTTCTGTACTTTTGGGTAAAGAGAGAAATGGAAAAAGAAAATATGATTCTCATTTAGGGGAAAAAATGGCAAAACGGAAAAAAACCATGAGGTGGAAGAAGTTCTTCCCGTCGAGGCTCATATAATATTAGAAAACTATGTGATGTTAATGGAAGGAAATATACCAACAAGGATAGAAGAACACAAAATATTTTTCTTGTAAATTTGCATATCCATTTCAGCTTCATTCAACTTTATCAGTTATTCCTTCAACTAATCCTTTCAATGTTGAATGCGTGATCGCTGATTTTGTAATTTGGATAGCGATATTTCTTCTAATGTAATAATGGAGCTTTTAATAGTTATCAGAACCATTTTCCTAGATTGTATTATTATTTTTATAATACCAATTGATTATACAAAAATGTTAACAGACAAAATAAAACGATGCATGGAAAATTTTAAAGACAATGGAGAATCAATTATGTTAGGATGTTATAGACTCTATGAAAACAATGAGATATTAAAAGTTTTTGTCTTATGTACACAATAATTAGTGTGCATAATTGCAATACTAATGATGATTATAGAGAAGAGGTCACTAGGGATTGGATGGAGAAACCTGCCACAAAAATTGGTAACTGCAAGAGAAATTGACCTACAAGGAAACATCCATGCTTTTCCTTGCGAACGATCTTATGATTTCAAGGCTGAGATGTTCACTCGATGATTTTCCAAAAATTATCTAGTACTAGTGCTTTATGGCGGTAATGTCACAATCTGTGCATTAGTTGATTCTAATCTATCTATGGTTTTTATTGTTGAGACACATAGTCAAGAAATGTTTTTGAAACATTACTATTCTCATATGAAGAAAGGTTCGTCACCAATGACAACTTCAACAAGTGATTTTTTTAATGTGTTTGAACCTATATATGCTACTTATACAATTATTGTTTAAGTAGATAACCAAAAATCTATAAAATATGGTGTACAACCCTTTCAAATTGACACTACACAATGAGTTCAACATGGTGATTTACCTTCAATAATTCTATAAATATGTTTAATGAGCTCTATTTTCAATTTCCAGGGTTTTAAAATTTTGAACAAACATATGTTTTTTTACAGTTCAAATGATAGATGTGGAGGAAATGGGAACATCAGACATGAATAAACAATCAGATCCTAGTATGTTAGTCGTGTGAATTTATAAACAAAACCACTAAAAAATCCCCACAAATTTATAAGACAATAAATGATTATGCATACAACTAACAACCAAAGAACGTAACCATGAAGGGTGCAGAGGTATCCAACATGAATAAACACTCACAATGCCATGTATATTTTTAAAAAAACATTTATAAGGCTCACAAGTTTATAGGAAACGATAACTTACATACCTTAGTTTATATGTTTGGCATACGACAGAAGACAAAGTTTAAGGAAATCCATTTGTAAGCTATGCTAACAATTATCAGAGGTCACAAGAAGTCCATAGAGCTTAGCAGAATATATGCATCCAGTTCGGTAATCAATACAATAGTTGTTAGACTAAAAAACCCTTACTTTCATCAACAGGCTCACTGATTTACAAATGCTGATTTGTCTCACAATGTTTCATTGATTCACTACTACTTCCCTGAATACACTTTACATTAGATATTAACATTGTTCTCACCTTTCCAACGGGGGGTTCACTAAGTAACTACGTCCTGGCATAACTCCTTGTGAATTTGAAGGGTATTGAAAGAAGAACCTTTAGGAGTTATACATTTCTACCTCTAAGGGGATTCACGTGTCAAGTAGGGAATACCCCCTCCGATTATATTGGGTATAATGAAAATACCCCCTATTTTTCTGTGTACCTTACTTACCCAATGTTTCAATTACTTGCATGGGATTGTATTTACCCCTTTTTGCATTTGTGCACCTAATATATGTCCAACAGGGAAATATGGTGCCATTTCAACAATGGTGGGGGAAGAAAGGGGGGAGGGGAATGTGGGGGCGGCACGAAGATATAGTTGGGAGGTTTCACCATTAGGGGGAGACAAGGGGACAGAAGGCACGCGCGGGGTTCACTCATGTCTTAGAGGGGAAAACATCGAGGTGAGGGTGGGATTGCGGGGGCCGCGGGGATTTTAAACAAATAATTATCAATGGTGAAATAATATCACTTGTGTTGTTCTACCCCCTCCGCCAACACCCCATGTTGCCATGTGTCAGTACCCGATGGATGCAGGATCTACGGAACCGGTGGGGGATTTCTTGGTAAAAAGAATCTCCAAAATTAAAAAAATTTCATTAGCACAAAATGAGATCATGCCTCCACTGTTTCCTGATGAGGACACTCGTGGTAGCCTCTGATTGGCTGTGGGCCAGCGAAGGATATTTACTTGTAAAAAATAGGGTCCCCAAGATATTTTAGTTTAATATTAAAATTAAACCTCCATTTCCTTTGGCAAAACTCTCTCAACCTACCCCCAATTACGGGCCATGGGCCCGCTAGGGAATAATTTTCCCAAACCCTTTCACCCCCTCATGTCTACCGGTATACTTGAAAGGGTCATTTAAATTTATCTAGAAATTTCAATTACCTGGGAAATATGAACCCACGTTATAGGATATTGCATAGCTCAATGAACCCCCCATGTTTGGCTTCATACATCATCATAAAACTAACTACATATGGCTTGATCTCACTCTTAAGGGGTAAATTTCGTAAATAAACGGCTTACAGGATTTTAATCAAACTCATTATAGGTAAATTTTGACTTATAAATTTGTAGTTCAAAAAATGATGACATCCTCCTAGTCAGTCACAAATCCTCATCAATAGACATGGCGGATTGTTTTCCACTAGGAAGGGTGGTTAGACATGTTTTAGGAAGGTACATTTGCTCAGTGTGTAATGCTAACTTAAATTTTTTTATTACAATGAGACCCAAGGAACAATGACTGTAAATTAGGTTTGGGCTTGATTATGGAATAATTTTAAATTAATTATTAGAAGTGTTCTACAACCAGATTTGCAAACTCAACAATTGATCACTAACAGGTTCCATGCTACAATTTTGATCTATTCCAACATACTTTTTTATATTAATAATTATCAGAGGTCACAAGAACTCCAAATTTTAGGGTTAGAAGTTTCAGTTAGGTTCAAGGGGTAAATTTACAACCCAGATACCCACTCTTTAAAGAAGGCTCAGAGTTATCGATTTAATTTTTCTCATAGTATGGAACATTCAAAATTTCCGTATTCCATTTCCATTAGATAGGAAATTTCCTTACCTTTCTTATGAAATAAAGAATTCCTCCTAAGCTCCTTATAAAATTCTGGTTATGGACCGACGGGATTTGGGAGTCAAATTTTCCCCCAAAGGGACAATTAATCGAATTCGGGGGAAAAAATAATTTCTTCTTTTTCAAACATAATCTAACTATCGACTTAGGCGATGTTCAATGAAAATTTAATTCCATGTGTCAATGGCTAGAATTAAATGAGTGAAAGTCTGTTGCAATTCGCTATTGACACCTTCAAATAAGCAATCATTAGAAGCGAAGAATCTAGTTTGAAGGTAAGTGCAGGGAAACAGAAGTTTGGGGAGATTCTTTCTTTCTAAGGTGGAGATGCAGGAATCTTGAATTTTGCGTGGGTCAAAGCAACACGTCATCAGAATTACACTTGGACGAGGGTAAGGAATTGGAACCATGCCGTCTTTTCTTCACAAAATATGTCATTCCCAATGGTCATCCATTTCAAGGGAGAAAGTATTATCAAATGAAGTATCCGTCGCTCTGCCATCACCCCCATGGTGCCACGTGGGAAACTTTGATCTGGCTGTATGCTGGTCCAGAATAGGAAAATGAAAATTTTCTTTTTATTCTAAGGTTTTCACATGGGACTAAATTTCAGCCCACGGGCCCTTTAAGGAAAATCTTTCTCCATGAATGTTTCCTGTCCAAGGAAGGAAAACGTTCAATAAGACCACAAATTTTGCTAGAAAGCTCAGTTTTGGGAAAACAAATTTTATGGAAATATACTCGACTCCCAACTATGGCAAGAAACATATTACATTTCATAAAATTTGAAAAGGTAAATTTGATTTGGCAATATTTTTTGCAGTGAACTTTGGCGCCTAAAAGCAAACTGGTAATTTTTGACTTATTTTGGTTATTTGATCTTCAGACCTTCACTTCAACATGAAAAACATCCCATGTTCTAAAAGGATATGGGATGTATTTGGAAGGTAGAATTGATTGATTCCAAAATTGAATTTTTCCAACAATAGTGGCATATAGACTCGTATTATAACAACTGTGAAAGGTTTGGGTCCAATTTATCAATTTATTGCGTCGATCCAAGTCGCGGTTTGCCAAAATTGAGACTACAATCTATAGATATTAGTATGCTGAATTTTAATACCAACTCGATTAAAGATTGATTGTTTAATAAAGCTAAACTTGTCCATTTTTATAATAACTTATTTGCCAGTTTTAAATTTACAATGACTTGAGATCAGAGGTTGCTAGACGGGTCATGTTTAACAATATTCATGTTTCATCTAGTCTAATACATTTAGTGACGCGTGTTAATAAAACCATTGAAGCACGTCAATAAGGCCTAATGACTGAATTCAATAGGCACATTTAGATGACTTGCTGTATTATAGGCACATACATGACGCCTTTCAAACAAAGCCTTTAACTATCTGTTTTACCAAATAATGGCCTGTTGACGTTTGTCCATGCTAAGGCCTAAATGTTGACCTTCTTCAACAAACCTTAGTGAAACAAGTCAATCTAGTTTTTATGACGCTTTCCCAAAATCACATATTTGAAAACAAGGCAAAATCTTACAATTACCTCTCATGACGTGCGTCTTCCTTTCTTTTCCTGATTTTCCAAAACAGGATTTCATATCACAATTTGATATTCCATTTCAACACAACAATGACAAATGAGGAAAGGTCTTACAGAATCCTTTATTGATCAAAAATAAATATAAAGTAGAAATACATCTTTACATTTTACGGAATTTTTTGCATTCCTTGAATGCAGATTACGTAGATTTCAATCTCTTTCTTTCAAATGTACAGAACGTCAGAATATAAATTTCTTTCACAATTCCAATATGCAAATTTCATAACCAATCACAACCATCTTCTGTTCACAAATATACATTACAATTTCATGTCACATCAAAGTGGGAAAGGTTACATAATGAATTTGTTTCACAACTGGTACTGGATCAAACTGTATTCTTCCTTTGGTCCAGAAACCGGTTCAACATGCAATAGTTCGCTTTTCTTCCAATTTGATCACGAAAAAAACTAGGGGAAAGGCAATGCTCTCTACCCAACCAAGACATCCAATGAAAGGAGAAGCCATCCTTCATCATTGGCCCCCGAGCCCCAACCACAATGCAATAATAGGTGTGATAGCAACCCATGGAAACAACTGGGCTTCCCACAACACACAACATTCTTTCAACATGCATAATTCAATATTAAAACATATTCCAAACAAAACAAAAGTTTACAACTACATTTGCAAACATTCAAACAGAACTCAGGCTTGATCATGCAAGCAAAAGGAGTCAAGGACTATGGGGGAAGCTACTTATGCTTCCCAATGGGAATTGGGCATCCACCAGTAACAAACCACCAATAAATTTCACCACACATATCCTTATGCCCCCCACAATCCCTCCTTATGCCCCCCACATATTTTCTACTTATGCCCCCCACAAAGTAAGAAATGCAAGCTATTTCTTTTCCATGGTGGATCCCAAACCCAAACTCCCTCCACAAAATATGATGCCACTGGCATTACCTTATGCCCCCCACATGAATTCCCCATAGCCTTCTCCTACACCATTCCTATGGCAGTCTACCCAAAGCCAACTAAATAAACACAAAAAAGCATCGCACCATTCATACATACACAAAAGAAATAACAATCATAAAAGAAGAGCTCAAGCTCCTACCTCTCCATGGTAGCTTTTGTTTCCAAATAACAAGCTTTCAATGCCCAAAAACACAGTCCCAAAACAAGCAATTCCAAGTATGAAATTATCTCCAATCTCCTCCAAATCCACAAGAGCTCAAACAGCAAAAAATGCGCCCCAAAGAAGCATGCAAAAATGATTCAACAACCCAAAACAAGCAAAGAGTTTGAATTTTATAAAAGAGGGAAGAGAAGAGGATGATGTGGATCCATGTAGGATGCCACATCACACATCCTCAACTTCAACACAAAAGACAAATTTCATTCTCCCAAGCACAATAAAGAGGTGGGTGAAAATATGACAAATTTACTTGCACACTCCAAAAAGCCCACACCCCAAAGGACTGCAAAATTAAATAAAATGTAAGAAGAGTGCAATCAAAACTTGCAACATGATTAATAAAATGCATTAAAAAGGTCTAAAATCAGCCTTCCAACCATACGTATGGTTGGTAAATTAAATTGAGAGGTATGGGACAAGTTTTACTTGTCCCACAAGCCTCCAAAAATAGCCCCCAAGGACAAATTCGAATTTCCAAGGAGGTGGAGTGTTTCATACTCCAAAATCTGACTTACACAAATCTTACACATCATCCCTTACATATTTAATACAAATAGCCAACAACTTCCATTATTACTTTCTCATATCCCAATTTGATTTATTTAAATTTTAACCATAAGATTTCTCACATTAATCTCCCACAATTTAATTAAATAAAAGAAAGGAACACATCACTAATAAATACATACAACAATAATAAAAATTAACCACATTAATAATATACACAAAACCCATGGTCACATCTAAAGGTGATCCCCCCATGGGAATCCCTAACAACAAAAAACACAACACAATAAAACAAGTTGCCATGGTGACCTTGCTCGAATTCACCTAGAATTCCATTGTGGTTGGTCTCCAATCCCCCGATGTTTGTTTGTGATATTTTAACCTGTAAAACACAAATACCTCCTTCGGCCTCGTGGCCATATCAGAACATCCAAAATGAATATAAATATAATCACAAAATCATCTATACATAAGTGAATCAAAACAACATCAAGGCAAATCAACAATATCACTTCGTAATTTATATCAACAACTATATCATCATCATATAATGTCCATTTTCTAAGATCTACTCATAATATCCAAAATCACATGTCAAATAGTATATCATCATCCACATATGAGTGTATCTAATAATCATCATGTATCATAACCAAATCAAGATCAACAATAATCCATGATCAAATACCTAACATCATACGAAATCAAAACATAATAATGTCCATAATGAAATCAGCCATATCAAAATAAGTATCAATTGGTGTCAAAGGGAAGTGGGCACTACAATGTAGACAACCAAAAACTAGAGAACGTAACTGTGGAGAATGAAAAGGTATCTGACATGAATAAACACTCACAACCCAGTATGTTAACCATGTGTATTTTTTTTTAAATCATTTATAAGGCCCGCAAATTTATAAGAAACGATAACTAACAGAAATTAGTTTATATGAATGGTATACGGTAGCAGAAAAAGTTTAAGGAAATCCATTTGTAAGATACGTTAAAAATTTAAAATGAAGTATAGAGCTTAGCGGACTGTATTCATCCACGTTCAATACAGTATTTGTTAGACTAAAAACCCTTACTTTTATTAATGTGTCATTGATTTACAATTGCATAATGTCTACAATGTTTCATGGATTCACTACTGCATATTGACTACTTACATTGAATTAACATTGTTTTGGCTTCAACATCATCATAAATAGAACTACATATGGTTTGATCCCGCTTGTAGGTATGTAAAGAAGCACTTGGCTAACCTCATTAAAGGTTGTCTAGCGAAGTGTAGTTCGGCCAATGATGGCATAGCCTAACGGTCACAAATCCTCATCAATAGCTGAGGATTTTTTTCTGCCAAAGGGTGGTTAGACGAATATAAGCTTAGCCTAGCTGCCACTAAAATTGAATCATAAGATAGAAAACAATTGATATTCTACTTACCATATCACCACGGAAACCACTATGTTTTCCAAATTAAGCTTTCTTTTGCCACAACATGAAATTGATTAATGTTTATTTCAAATACATTATGCTCATATTTTCAACAGCAAGATATAGATTATGAATTGATGAATGTTTATTTGAAATAGATCTTGCATTAATGGATCTAGCAGCATGTAAAGGTGGTGTAATCTAAGTCATTTTCTTAATTGGTAATTGGTATTCGTAAGTTAAAATGATGTTTATTTTAATTGGTTATAATTGATATGCAGCCGATGAAAATAAAATTTGTTTACTTCTGTACAGGTAGTGATAAGATTTATTTACTTATTTTAGATATTGAGGACTTGCTATATGGGATAAAAAAACATACAGTAGGAAAATGTCATTCTGGTTCAACGTGAAAGTTGTCAACCTGCGAGGTGGCCTATCAGAATTTATAAAATTATTATCACCATACTGTGAACTAGGATTCTGGTCTAACAATGTCATTTCTGTTGATGTTAAAAATATATAAATGGGTTTCGATAAAAATATCGACTGTATTGAATCCAAGACTTGCTTGGGGAAAGGAACATTGCAATATAGTCAAGGGAATAACAATAAGAGACCTATTAAAGGTTTAGAGTAGAAACAAATTTTCCTACAGTTCTAAAAACGCTTTGTGTATTACATTAGGTGCAAAGGGAAACTCTCTTAAAAAAATTATGGTGGGGATGAAAAGCAGACACAAAGATTGTACAAAAGATAAATGGTTGATGGCCAATTTGTACAAAAAATATCACAAAACGTGTCTCAAGGATTGAATGTGGTAGAGAGCATCAAATATTTAGAGCAAGAAAATGCTAAATAACTATTTATCATTTCAAAATATTGTTATGATGGTATTGCTTAACATTGTAAATAATATATACATTCATATGTTATCATGAAGGTATTGCTTAACTTTATTATTTTATGTTGAGATTGTACAAATATAAGTTGGGAGTATCTATATTTTCATTGATTATAAGCTAACAATATGATTGAATAACTTGTGTGAAGAATTATCAGAAAAACTTTCCCTTTAAAAATTGTAAAATAGTATTATTTTTACATTGTTCATAAAATAAATATAAAATTATACTGTATATACTTAATTATTTTTAATATAATTAATATATAAATAAATCTCTAGAAAAGTTGATGGTCATATATAAAAAATATGCAAGTCATATGTGACGGTTATTTCAAAGATTTCCAAGTATTTTACAGCTAAAAACATCTAAACGGGCGTCAAATTTAACACCAGGTTGTGGCCTTTGTTCCAACCATTAAAAGACATGGAAGATGTTTTGGATGTTATGTGATCAAAAAACAAATTAGAGGGAGCTTGTTTTTTGGAGCTTTATTATGATTTATCTTGATAACTTGGGATCCCAAATCTTCAGGAATAATGTTACAATAAAATTCAAACAATTCTTAAAATGTTTTTCTACATTTCTATCTTTACTAAAGAAATTTAAATTTATATCATATCTATAATTGAATACCCAAATACATCTAGGTTGGTTTACAATTAATTTTAATTAATTTCATATCCATATTTAAATATAAATATATATATGGAATGGTTTTATAGTTAACTACATTCTCCTACTCTAAATAGTCGCCCTCTTCTAGTTTCTTCATAATATCTTTAGTAATTATATAGTTACGCTGAGGTTCAATCACATCATACTAAATGAACCTGGAAGTGTCTCAAATCTCTTGAATTTCATTAGCCTCACGGCCGCTAAGCCACAAGGCTTTTTAAGTATTCAAATTTTCATAGTTTAATCTAAAAGACATTTAAACACTGAGAAAAATCTTATTCCAAAACATTAATAATGTCTAGCAGTTGATGCCCCCTTTAAAACAAAAAAAAAAATTGTTTATAACAAAGCATAAATAATGCCTAGTATCCGCTAGCCCGTATAAAACATAAACATGTTTCGTATATAACAAAGCATAAATAATGCCTAGCAACCACTAGCCCATATAAAACATAAACATGTTTTTTTTTTTTACAAAAAAGCTTAAATAATGCCTAGTGGGCCACTAGCCCGTATTAAAACATAAACATGTTTGGTATATAACCAAAGCATAAATAATGCCTAGTGGTCCCTAGCCCAATATAAAACATATACATGTTTTTGTTTAGTCCAAAGCATAGATAATGCCTAGCGAACCGCTAGCCCCGTATAACCAAATTCCAATATTTGACTTTTTGATTCCAATATTATGAATTTTGAATTCCAATATATGGGACTTTGGAGTGTAGTAAATTCCAATATATGTGTTTCACCAATAATTTTACCGCCTTGTCTAGGACGAAATAGATAGAATTTAAATGGTTATGGAGGAATACCGTGAAGTGAATGTAGAATGTGTGTGTTGTTGACGTTATCCAAGTTAGTCATAGAGAACTCTTTTTTGTCTGGGAAGGACTACCTGTAAATGCAAAGCAAGACCACAATATTAAATAGTACCGGACAATGGACCTGCCTAGCGCATGCTAGACCCAAGAAGTGTGGTGCATCCTAGAAAGGTTTTCAATCCATTGTTTAATACCAATTTAATGCATACACAAAACTAAAATAAATAGGTCCTATTGAATTGTAATGATTTAGGTTATTCTCATACACACAATGAACTAGATTTTATTCTAGATATAAAAAATAAAAACTAAAATCTCATTAGAAATAGGGTTTTGTTACAGGTAAGACAGGTGTGGTAAGGGTCTAGGGCTGTTTGGTTGAGGTCTGGGTTGGTTTTGGATAAATGGAAGGCTTGATGGTGTGAGAATATAAACTAACACAAAGACCGATATCAGTCGAGTGACCAATGCCAGTATGGGGATGAAATCGATGGCAGTCAGGGGAACCGACGTTCGTAGGGGAAATAGGTAAGTAAAACTATTAAAAATGAGTTTTTTGGGCTCTCTGTGATTGCACAAAGACTGAGGGTAGTGTTGTTTAGGTCATAATATGGCTAAGAAGACTCAGGAATACTAAGAAGGAGGGTTAAGAAATGTGACAGGGCTTGGGGTGGTTGAATAGTGGATTGGTGGGGAGAAGGTGATATACGAGTAACAGAAGAAATGAAATACTAAAAAGCAGCAAGAATATCTACAATGGATATAAGCACAAATAATTAAAATTACAATACTTACTTGGTATTTTAAAGATCCTGTGAAGTGGGAGATGGTTGATGTTTGATCAGAGAAGAGATGACTAGGTCTAGTGCTCACAGATAGTGTAACCTATGTGCACTCCTGTGAGTATTCCAACACTTTGGAAGGAGATCCAGCTACTTTTCTTTTACTTTGGTTGTGAGTGTTCGTCATCTTGATGACAAGAGAGCTTGAAGATTCGAGCTTGAATGCAAATAAGGATCCAATAACTGAATGACCAACTCGGTTGAAGAGTTGTGAAAGTGTATATAAAGTGATCAATGGTGGTTAATTAATCTGGCATTGGCTGAGCATAAACCGAGCATCGGCTAGGTTGAAATAGTCCTTTTAACCAAAAATAAGTAGATCTTCCTAGATTTGGTGTGTTTTCCAAGTTGGTTCCATGCTTAGGGAAGTGGATTTCTCGTTAGAAAATATAGTAAGATCATAGAAGAAGTCTAGTTAGGTTTAGGAAAAAGTCTCATTTAGTTAGGTCAAGTGGTGATTCAGCACTGGGAGTGATGACTCAATGTTGAGAGTGATGACTTGGTCATTGTGAGTTAAATGCCCTTGGAATGAGTCCAGGGTGAGGTGGATGTGTTAGGATTAAATTAAATTAATTAATAATGCGAGGATGAATATTAATTCAATTATAAGTGATTAAATTAATATCAATGTGGGGTAAAGGGGTCATGGCTAGGTAAATGCATTACGTTAATTAATTGAAAGGGTTCAAGGGGAGTGTGACCCAAATTTGGTGTCTACATTTGCCCCTTTTTCTCACGTAGCTTGCAGTGATAAGTGATGCTAACAAAAAAGGAGGTTGTTGCACTAGGTATGAGTGAAGGTTAGGTTTCCCCAAGTATGGGTGGAGGTGATTCCCCTCAAACCAGGAACTGATGAGGTGATAAACAGAAGTCGGTGAGTGGTTTGATAAAATGAGAAGTGATGAAAGATGAGGTATAAGTGGGTATAGGTAATGGTGATATCGGTTTGGGTAATAGGTAATGGAATTTGAATGCACGTACATGTATAAAATGTGACAAGGTACTAGGTTGAAGAACGCACAAACCCTACATTGTCAAAGGTAGATAAGTTTATCCAAACAAGGTTGATGTGGTTAGGTATCCAAGGTATAGGATATGGTCCTAAAACACAACTAGGCTAGGTGCATGAACATGGGCATTAGGTGTGTTCCAAAACACCAAAAGGTTTGGTTGAGATAAACAACACGACATTAGGCAAGGCAAGGTCATTAGGCTAATCAACACCAGTAGCGTCATGACAAGGTATAGCGAGTAAGAGAACTTGAGTGTCAAAAATGTGTAGGGTTGGTTTGGGTGTTTTGGGAAAGGCCATAGATAAGGCCACAATTAGAGGTAAAAAACTATGCCCCGACTGATAGTGAGTTTGGGTTGTAGGTAATAAGGTCATTAGGTGGGGTTTCAATTCTAGGGTGAAGGTTATGGTTGTGATAAAAATCGACATGGGTGGCAAAATTGAATGTAAATGGGGTATAGGCTAGTGGGAAGATGTGACTGACATCGGTAAGGGAAAACCGATGGTAGGGCTAATAACCAATATCAATCAGGTTAGGGTTAGGGTAAAAAAAGGATAAATCCATGTGTTACGGATTCATTGTAACATTTCCTTTTATAGAAAATGAAAGTGGAGACAAATTTTAGCACTTTTTTAGGGAGAAATGGACAAGGATCAATGTCAAGATGAGTCTTGAGGTAGATGAGTGACTAGAGAAGTGAGGTGGATGGGTCCATGTGATCATTCAGGGTGCATTTATGAGCATAGAGGACTGAGAGTTGGATTAAGGCCTGAGGTTAGAGAAGGATGGCTGCCACCTAGACAATATCCATTGCCATATTCATCGGATGCCTTAAAGGAGGCCTAGTAGTATCATGATAATTTTACCACAACCGGGAGGTTCCACGAGTTAAGTAGGTAGCCAGTCCAAGACCATATGAGCACTACAGGGAGTCATGATGGTTGGGCGAGAGTGAGGTGACCAATTCACGAGGCATCAGGACTAGATGAGTGTATAGGGGAGATGATGGCTGGGTAGAGGATAGGGTGAGAGGATGAGATAGGTGAGAGAGGAGGCAAGGGCCCTATATGGGGGTGATGTACCAGATGATAGGTGATATTGCATTTTTATTGTTTGATATATATATCAGCTTGCCTGCCGAAGAGGCAAGATTGTATATGAGAGTTTTTTAGATACTTATATTATTTATATCTATGGATATATGTATTGATACACAAACACTCCCATTATATAGTTGATGATGATTTGGACTAATGATGTACTTGGTTTCATTTCCATTGTTTTGTTATGTGTGGAAACTAGGTGAGTTAGGCATGGTGGAGTTAGAGTTAGGCATGATGGAGTCAGGTTTTCTAGGCATGGTGGAGTCTAGGTTGTCTAGGCATGGTAGAGTCTAGGTTGTGTAGGAATGATGGAGTCTAGGTTGGGTAAGTGTTGTTGTGATGGAATTTAGGTTGTGTTAGGTATGGTTAGGGTCATAAGTGTAGGCATGGTTGAGTCAAAAATTTCCATGTTACTGTTTTTATGGAAATTATGTGTTGTTGATATGGTGTGGTTTTTAATATCCAAGTAATTGATATTTATGGAAATATAGATGACTTTGGTATGATGTGATGGATGTTTTTATTATGATAAGTATGATGAAATGAGGTATGTGTTGTGATATGTTAATTTCCAATTTATTGTGTAGATGGGAACTAACTAGGTTATGATGAGTGATAAAGGGAGGAATGGTTAGGGGAAAGAGTGGCATAGCTAACCTCTAAGGGCCCCATGCCCTCAGAGTGTTGCCTACATAGCCCTGACGAAAAGGGGCCTCAGGTCGATGTAGTTCTCCCATAGGATAGAAGAATGAAGGTGGATGATGAGGTAGGCATGATGTCTAGTAGGTTGGTGAGTCTAGGTTGTTTAGGCATGATTGAGTCTAGTTGAGTCATTTAGGTATGGTTGAGTCTAGGTCGTTTAGGTATGGTTGTCTAGGTCATTTTAGGTATGGTTGAGTCTAGGTCACGGTTTAGGTATGGTAGCCTAGGTTGTTTAGGCATGGTGAGTCTAGGTTGTTTAGGTTGAGTCTGGATATTTAGGCATAGTGGATTCTAGGGCATAGTTTAGGTCATTTAGGTATGGTTGAGTCTAGGTTGTTTTAGGAGTCTATGGTGGTTGAGTCTATGTTGTTTAGGTGTGGTGGAGTCTAGGTTGATTAGGCATGGTGGAGTCTAGGTTGTTTAGGAAAGGAGGAATGTTTAAAGTGAGTTGATGAAAATAGATGAGGAAAATTGAGGAAGGTGAAAGGAGAAGAAATCCCAGAAAGTAAGTGTCAAAGGTCTAGTCCTATATAAGAGAATCAATAAGTAAGAAAAGAGGTGAATGATAAAAGAGGTGAAATGCTCCATAATTTTCAAGGACCATAATGAGCATACCGAGGATGGTTTATGAACTTAAACCCCTAAAAGCAGTGCATGATTGACTATTCTAAGGGTGAAAGGAGTTACATGATCACGAAATGTCACATTTGTGGCACGTCCCTTGAGTAGGTAGAAGAAGAGAAAGGAAGGAAGGTGAGGTGGAGTGGTTTATTTAGCTTAACCTTGTTGTGAGACACCATGCCCCTTCTACAAGATACCCAAAACCAGAATAGGAAAGTCCATGAAATGAAAAAGTTGTACTTTTCTTGATTTTTTTATATTTTTTTTTTCTTTTAGCTTTTTTTATAGATTGATCGATGTGGGAAGTCTATGTGGGATGAATAGAATGAATCCTTGAGGTCTTCATGAAGGTGATCAATGTGGGAATCTTCAAAATATTTTATTTTTATTTTACAGAAATAGTCTTCTTTTTGGATAGACTATGTACAATAAGGCTAGCTTTTTATAGCTGTCCTTCGAGGAGCGAAGTCTATTTTAGAACAGACAAGATAGAAAGATAGATGTCCTTTTTGAGGGAGTCATCTATTTACAAGAAGTTTGACTCAAGGAGTTGAATTTGAAAATCCCATATATTAATTTTGAACTTTTTGGACTTTTAAGTCATGGACAAGACTATAAAGGAGTATAGGCTTCTTTTATGAAGGAAAAACCATAGCACGCAAAGGTTAACTATGAAAGAGAGGTTTAAGTGACGAATGAACCATGGGATTCCATCCTGAAAAGGAAAAAAGGTATCCATGAGAATCATGTCATGAGTAGAGTTGTGGTACTCATATTGAAGATAAGGCTGAAAGGTGATGGATAATCACATGATTCTTGTTTAGTCATTGATCCTTAAAATAGGTAAGTGAAGGTGAAGGTTTCTCAAGGGATGAGTGTTTAATAGAAAAAAGGTGATATAGTACTTGATTCAAAAATATAATGGTCAAAGATGCAAGGCATTGAGGGGCTTAGGTTTAGGTTTACCTTCGAGGGAAGATAAACGATAAGCACCAATCCATAGGCATGAGTAACGATATAGGGTCCAAGCCAATTAGGAGAAAACTTTCCCCATTTACTTTTCTCATCTTTTGTTACATGTTGATTTTCCTTCAGGACAAGATCACCGACCTTGAAGGTTTGTTCATGGACACATTTTTCATAGGCACGTTTGATACATTTTTGATAGATTTGAAGGTGATAGAGAGCATTTAAATGACATTCATCTAGAAGCTCAAGTTGGGCCAAATGGTCTTGGTGAAAGTCGTCATCATTGAGCATGTCTTTGAGTGAGATACAAAGTGATGGAATTTGGACTTTGAGAGGTAAGACAACCTCTGTACCATAGACCAAAGAGAAAGGTGTTGCAATGGTGGAGGTATGAATACTAGTGTGATAAGCCCATAAAACAAAAGGAATGTGCATGTGTCAATCCTTACCAGTATCGTCGACTACTTTCATAAGAATTTTGTTAAGAGTTTTGTTAGTCAATTCAGCTTGGCCATTTTTCTGAGGATAATAAGGAAAAGAAAAACTAAGTTGAATGCCAAAGGTGTCACAGAGTTTGCGTAGGGTTTTATTTTTGAATTGTTTTTCCATTATCAGTGATGAGGTGGTGAGGAACACCAAAGTGACAAATGATGTGATGGTTGATGAATTCAAAAATTTTCTCAGATTTTGTAGAAATGAGAGGTACAAATTCCACCCATTTAGTGTAATATTTTGTTGTGGTGATGATCCATTGACAACATTGAGAAGAATGAGGGTTAATCTCTGTGACGAGATCCAAACCCCATTGGGAGAAAGGCCAAAGGTCTCTGGTGACCTGTAAGGTGTGACTAGGGGTGTGATGAAGATTAGCGTGTTGCTAACATTTCACACAAAATTTGACATAGTCACAAAATCTTGGTTTAAGGTTGGCTAGTAGTAGCCGAGGTGAAGGATACACTTAGTGACAGCTGAGGCCACTGAAATGACCACCAAAAATCCCCTCATGAAATTCCTTAATGGTGTATGGGATTTCAGAACTTGTAAGGCATCATAGGAGGATACCGTCAAAGCCACATTTGTAGAGAAGACCCCCCATGATAACATAGCAAGAGACACTTTTGAGGAAGGCTCGTTGTCCATTGCGAGTGAGTTCCAGAGGCAGAATTGAGAGGGAAAGGTAATCGGAAAACTACTTATACAAAATGTCACATGGATCAGTTTTAATTCTTCCTACAAAGTTAATGTCTCAGAATAAATAAGAGGGTGATTGCAACCTTTGTACTATGACAAATATTTTTGAGTTGGAAGGTGAAGTAGGTATTTGAGAAGCAAGGCAGGCCATGGTATCCATGAATTTTTTAGTGGAGCATGAAGTGGTTTGAAGTTCATAATGATCAAAGGTAGTCAAAAGTATGTCGACATGATGTTTATACTTTTGAAGTATCTCATTATGACATTGGTATAAACCATTGAATTGGTTCACAACTAGTTGGGAGTCACCAAATATATTAATGGATTTAACATCTAAGGCTATGGCGGTCTAAAGACCTAACATGAGTGCTTCGTATTCAAAATGTTATTAGTACAGTCAAAATCTAGTTTGAAAGATAAAGGCATAGGCTCACCATTAAGAGGAATAAGGATGACCCCTATGCCACCCCCACGTTGACATTTAGAACCATCAAAGAATAAGGTCATCTGATAAATGGTGTCATCAAGGGAGAGGGTAGCGATGGATTCATCAGGGAAATTGAAGTTAGAAGATTGATTTCTAGAAAGAGGTGCATCTGCAAGCTGGTCGCAAAATGGTTTATCCTTTAACATACTTTTGATGGATGAATTCAAGGTCTAGGTCTACAAGGAAGCATGAGCCAATGTGAAACACATTGGTGTTGATAAGGCTTAGCATACATGTAATGTAAGGGGTCAGTATTGGTGAGAAATGAAGGTTTTGTGGTTGAGTAAGTAATGGTGAAGTTTGGTGGCGACGAAGACTAGGGCTAAGACATATTTTTTGAATGAGTATATCTAGTTTCATAATCTAAAAGTGTATGGACTTATGTAATAAACCACTTGACTCTCCATGTGTTGCTCATTGATGAGTGAGCATGGCACCCAAGGAATGGTCAGTGGCAGAAATATAGAGGTAAAAGGGTTGGTTTTCCTTAGGTGGAATGAGCACATAGGTGGTTGGAGGAGGTATTGTTTTAAGGCATTCAAAGGCTTTGTGGCATTCATCATCCCATTTGAAGGAGACATCCTTTTTGAGAAGATGATGAAATGGATGGTAGCGAGTCAGAAAGTTGAGAAATAAAGTGACGAATAGATTGCAACTTGCCTTGCAAACTATGAAGTTGAAGAAGGTTAGTAGGTGGAGGCATCTCGAGAATAGCCTTGATTTTAGTGGGATCAACTTCAATGCCACAGCAAAGAAATGATAAAACCAAGGAGCTTTCCCGAGAGAACAACGAAGACACACTTCTTAGGTTGAAGGTGAAAATGTAATATTTGATGAGACCGTCAAAGACAACCTTAAGGATTGTAAGGTGTTCAGCCCGATGTTTGGATTTGGTAAGAAGATCGTCAACATAATCTTCCAATATGTTATGCATGATATCATGAAAGATATAAGTCATAGCCCGCTGATATGTGGCACCAGCATTTTTAAGACCAAAGGGCATGACATGATAGCAAAAGGTCCCCCAAGGAGTGATGAAGGTGGTTTTGTGTTGATCTTCCAGGGTGAGTAATATTTGGTTATAACCCAAGAAACCATCCATGAGTGATAACATCTCATGGTTGGTCAGTGAGATCAACTAGTTGGTCAATACTAGGTAGAGGAAAGTCATCTTTGGGGCAAGCCAGGTTAAGATCGTGGAAATCCATGCAAATGGAGAGTCCCCCTGTCGCTTTGGTGACATGAACGATGTTAGAGATCCATTGGGGATAATCAATGGGTAAAATGAAGGAAATAGAAAGGAGGCATTGGAGTTATTCTTTCACAAGAAGGGAAATGTGAGGATGCATTTTTTGTAGCTTCTGTTTCACGGGTTTGGCATCAGGAATGGTTACGATATTGTGGACCATGATATTTAGGTCAATACCAGGCATATCAGTGTAGGACCAAGAAAAAGCATTGCTATGATCCCAGAGGAAAGAAGTGAAAGCTTCATGTTCAACAACATCTAAAGATTGGCCTATCTTTAGAATGTGTGGGTTGTCCTGAGTGTGAATGTTGATTTTGATGGTCAATTCATTCAACATGGTTTACGTCTCAGAAGGTAACGACCAGTGAATATAAGAATCTTCCACACCAAGGTAGGTGAGAATAGACTCATTGTCCTGACATTGAACGACATTGATAGAAGGTGTGTCATCATCGATCATGTCAGGATACAGGAAGGGAAGAGAAGAGGGAGCCTCGCCATCATGTTGATAAGTCAGAGGTCCTAGGGAAATAATGTTTATGAAAAAAAAGTTAGGAGGAATGGATTCTAGATCCATAGACTTCGTAGGTGAAGGTGGTGAAGTAGGTGAATGGGGTGGAGAAGGTTTATCATCCTCAATGAGTTCGAATCGAGCCTTCTTGGAGGGTGGTTTGGAAAATCTGATACCACTGTGGTCTTTATGCTTATGGGTGGTGCAAGGAATGATAGTATGGCGACCTTGTTCATAGAAGCCAAAGCCAAAGCCTTTCCAAGCACGACATGATGGAGGAAGGTGTGGGTGAAGCGGTGGTTGGTGAGAGATTGGAGATTGGATGAAAATGGTTGAGTTTGGGAAGGTGGCTCAGGTGAGTAGGTAGAAATATCAAGTCCCCCATACGTTAGGTTGGTGCAAAGGTGGGGAGGACCATAGGGAAAAACTTTTCCTACTCGGTGATTATAGTGTGGGTGTTGATGAAGGTTACCATACTCTTAAGGAGTAAGGAATGTGTCAATGTTATAAAGGCGGGTACTCCCCCAAAGTGAGGCATTGAAAAACACCTTCTAAGGGATCAGTGATTGGTATGTGGGTAGCTGGGATAGACTAAATCACTAGATGGCTGGGAAGAAGAAGCATCATATGTTTGAGAAGTAGATGGGTTGGTTGATGGGTCAGCTGCAGAAGCTATGGAGCAATAGTGGGAATAAAGGAGTTGGTTGTGGAAGATGTAGCTGGCAGAAGTGGTGGATGAGGTAGCGGCTGAAGAAGAAGTGGTAGGGGTGGTAGATGCCTTAACTGGTATAAGGACATCATTAGGTTGATAAAGCATGTTACAGGTCTTGAATGGTGAAGGGTCAGCTAGAATGGTATAGTTGTGCCCTTCATGTTCAAATTTTAAACAACGGTGTAAGGTTGAAGGAACACAACCCATGCATGAATCCAGGGTCGGCCAAGTAGTAGATTGTATTGGAATTCCCCCTCTAAGACATAGAATAATTTAGGAATGACACAGGGCCCACACGAATGTGGAGAATGATGGTGCCAAGGGTGGAAGTCATGGCATCGTTAAATGAATGTAGACATAACTGGGTTATTATGCATGCAATTGGAAGGGATGTGCATTTTTTGTATGCATGGGAGGAAATGATGTTGATACTGGCACCTCCATCGATCATAACGTGTCAAAATGCGTATATTATCAACGTAGATGGAAATGAATAAGGGAGGGGTCAAGATCATATGATTGGAGAGGGAAAATCTCTTCATCAGAGAAACTAAGAGTGGAGACTTGATGAATGGTAGTCGGAAGTAGAAGATGGAGGCAAAGTGGTGAGAGCGGCCACATGATGAGGAGTGATAATGGTGGTGATAGGTGTGGGGTCATTAGGTAGAACCTCAATAGATTGTAGGACCTTCGATGAGGGCCTGACAATGAGACTCAAAGGTTTGGACAAGGTCATACAAAGACATTTTGAGAGGAGACTGGTGAAATTGTTTAATCATTGTATGATGGGAAACCCCATCAGAAATGGGGTATACGGGTCCAAAGATGGTGATTTTGGGTGTAGGTGTAGATGGAATGTTGGGTAAAGGTGTAGCGGATGAGTTGGTTTTCTTCTCCTTTCCTTTGTCCTTCTAAGCTTGAGTGACAACTTGAACCATATTGATCTGAGGTGAAGAAGAAGGTGTGTTGTGAAAGGTGTGGCAGTAGGATGGGAAAAAAAGTGGTGAAGGAAAAGAGTCCTGTGAAAGGAGTATGGTGCACTGGCATTTTGGAGGAGTTTGGGCTAGTTCTCTAATGTGGACCATGTTGATCTCAAATGTTGGAGGAGGGTAAAAGGGTTGTGGAGGTGGAGATAGAGGTCACTTGAATAGGTATGGGGTGAGGCTGTGTGGTGATAGGTGAAGGTGGAATAGGGTCCTCATCTAAAAGATCATCATCATCAAAGTTCTCTTCAAGAGGACATAGTTGGAGAAGAATAGTCTTAAGAGCCTTATAGTTTTCTACATCATGCCTTGGCACACGATGGTAAGCGAAAATTTTGGTATCATCAAACCCTTCTGGTTTAGGTTTGAGTGGTTCATAAGGTCTAAGCAGTGGCAATGTGATGACAGAGGTTTCCAAAAGGTTAGCTAAGATGTTGGCGTAAGACCCTGCCAATGGATCACAATGTGAAGTGAGTGTGGGTCTAGATGGAAGTTTGGGTGACTTCGGTGGGAGAGGTGTCACTGGAGGTGGAATTGGAGGTTGAGTAAGTTTGACTACTTGTTTGGTAGATAGTATGGTTTTGGGTTTGGGTTGCACCTTCTTGGGTAAAGGTGTAGCTGGTGAGCTAGTTATTAGAGGCAGTGTAGGTTTAACTATCTCTTTGGAAGGTAGTGGGGCATTGGGCTTGGGTTGCACCTTCTTGGGTAAAGGTGTAGAAGGAGTGTGTGATGTAGAAGGGAAGGTTAATGGTAGGAAGGGGATGGGTTAGCCAAGGCGATAATGGAGGTGTGGTGAAGATGGTGGTAGGAGACAATGTGGAAAGGACTAGTTGAGGAGAAGGGAATGACATGGGTAATGATGAGGATACATGAAGTGGTGTAGGTATGGGAGGTAGAAAGGATGTAGGTAACGGTGAAGGCGTAGGTTTTGTAGGTAATTTGGGTGGAACAAAATCATTGTGATGAGGAGGTGGGCTGCTATGTTTTTGGTTTACCTTGGGTAGGAGGCTTCTTGACCAAGGTTGATGGGTGTGGACCTAGGATAGATGGAAGTGGTGAAGGTGACAGAGGGGTAGTGGGAAAAGCTGGTGTATGCGGCCTAAGAGGTTGGGTCTTCCTCTTAGGTGGGGGAATAGTATTTGCGATGGGTTTGCGAGGATGTGGCTAAATCCAGTTTGACAGGAGGATGGACTAGGCTTGATGTCAGCATGACTCCCAATGTGGTAATGGGTTTGGATGTGGAGGAAGGTATGGGTGCAGGTAGGGTTTTAGGCATAGGAAAAATTTTGGTTGATGGTAATGGTTTAGGTGTGGGTGAGGGTGATGAAGAAGAGGCAATTACTATGGGCATGGTGGGTTTGGTTGTCTTAAACACCTTTAGATAGATCGTGGAAGTGTCGGCAGACAACATCTGCATTTGAGTTGAGACAGGAAGCCGAAGGCATCCCCAAAGCATGGAATTTTCAACATAATCCAAGTGGTCGGCCAAACATGAGAATGGCACAGAAGTGGAGGGGGATGATGTTGATTTGGTAGTAATCCCTATAAAGAATGTATGTGAGATAGGGAAATGGTTGGCTTCAGACTCTGTGGGTAGAAGAGATGATAGTAAATCAACAGGGTCTTTAAAATCCAGTGGGGAATTGTCACCAACAGGAAGAGATGCCACTAGCAGGTCCTCTATGGGTAGAGGAGGAGGAAAATTTGATTGTATAGGCTCTTCCTTTGGTAAAGAAGAAAGTATGTTGGGCTCTTCCATAGGGAGAAGAATGGGTAATGTGGAGTTGCTCGACAGGTGGCAAGATGAGTGGGATAGATGCATCTGAAGATAAGGCAGA
Organism: Taxus chinensis; assembly: GCA_019776745.2. Taxonomy (NCBI): domain Eukaryota; kingdom Viridiplantae; phylum Streptophyta; class Pinopsida; order Cupressales; family Taxaceae; genus Taxus; species Taxus chinensis. The sequence continues at coordinate 658,113,901 of CM034146.1, forward strand.
CTCCTCCATGGGTAAAGAAGAAGGTAAGGTGGAATCCTCCATGGGTAGAGAAGAAGGTGTAGATGAGAGAACAGAATGAAATAGGTGCCTTTGGGTGGAGGAGCTCATGCAAGAATTTCCTCAATAGATGGGATGGGAGGAAACTGAGCAGAAGGAGCCAGTATGATATCAAAAATGACATGGACCTCTGTAACATTGGTATCATTAGTTGAGGTTTCACCGGCTTGGCTGGATGATGGGGTGTGATTTGGAAATGTTTCTTGAAGATGTGGAGGTTTTGGTTAGCCAGGTGCATTGGGGTTATCCAAGACGAGATCTCCATTATCTAACAATTCTTGGACAATGTTTTTGAAAGTTATACAATTACCATCACTATGACCTCTAACATGGTGATAATTACAGTAATCATTCTCCTTGTACCATGTAGGTACAAGATGGGAAGGGTCAAAACCAGTATGTGTTTTGATGGGTGGAAGAGTGATTGCTCCAGCTTTTAGAAGTTTTTCCAAAACAGAAGAATAAGGTTCTCCAATGGGAGTATATTTTTGTTGTTCCCACTTGAACTGGAAAGTTTGAATAGGTGAAAGGTTAGAAGAAGGTTTTGATTGGTTGGAATGGATGAGAAGGGCCAAATTTTAAAACCACTGCATTGGAAGATCCTTTTGCTTTAGAATAATTATTTTGTGGTTTGGACGAAGAAGAAGAATCATTGGTTTTGAAGGGAGCATTTTTGTTACACAATTGCAACTTCTTCTCCTCAATAGCATGGATTTCAAGTTTTCGGGCCATTGTGAATGCCTCATCGAATGTGCAGAAAGTTTGGACTTGGAGATTTGGTGAGATGTGTCTAGCACAAGCTCAGGTAAACAACTCTATTAACTCGGTTTGAGGTAGTTGGAATGTGATTTGTTAATCAGGCCATGCCAACGAGCAACAAAGTCTGTGATAGACTCATCCTCATACTGGTGTCACGTACAAGTTGGTCATTGTGACCTTCTTGACAATGTTGATAGAAAAGTGGTCTAGAAAATCCTGAGCTACCTGATTAAATGAAAAGATGGAGTTCCTGGGTAGAGCACTATACCAATCTAAAGTGGTATCCATCAAGGACATTGGGAATGTTCGCAAGAGAAAAGTGTCATCGTGAGTGATGAGATAACACACATGTTTAAAAGACCACAAATGTTGTTGTGGGTCTTCTTTGCTATTGAATTGGTTGAATTTTGGCATTTCCCAATGCATAGGGTATGGACGAATCGATAACAGAATGGTGAATGGGCTCATTGCAAATCTCATCATATGTAAGAGAGTTACGCGAGATGGAGATAGATGCTTCTAATGTCTGCATCTTGTCCATCATCATTTTGATAAGATCATTTGTGGGTTGTGATGATGGAGCACCCCCTGCATAGTATAAGGGGGGAGATAAGATGGGTATGATGTGGATGACACTCCAGTATGTGGTGGTGCTGAGTACAAAAATTGTGATGAGGGAATATAGGATGGGATGGATGTCACGGGAAAATACCCAGGATAAGCGGTAGATGAAATAGGTGGTTGTTGATGATAGGTGTAGGTAGGTGGGATGGACGTAAAGACTCTCATGGTGATCAGTGGAAGAGACTGTAGGATGGAGAGGACAAGGTTTTGGAAGGGAGTGTGGGCTGTCTGACACCAGAGGTGGTTGGGATACAAAAGGTACATGGGAAGTGGATGATGTAGGTATGCCTACACTAAGGGAAGGGGATGATGATATGGTAGACGTCATAGGGGCGAAGAACATGTCGAGGGCATGGTAGTTGTCATAGGTGTGAAAGATATGATAATGTGGGGTCAAGCTGAGAAACCACAGGTGATGAGGTAGAAAAGTGGGTAATGATGTACTAGTAGTGGTTGATGCAGAAGTGGGGGCAATGTGGGGAGGAACAGATATAGGCATGTTGTATTATAAGTTTTCCAGATGAGTCACAGGTGGATGAGTGAGAGAGGTAATACTGCAGTGCAACAGGGGTTTTGATCAAGGAGTCTTGTGAACTCCTCGTCATTGGTATGTATGGTAATAGGCTGGTTGGGGTCCATAGGTGATGAAATGGAAGGTAGCGATGGGATAGGTGGGAGTGGATGGTGGCTAACATGGAACACAAGAGCGTTGGCTTGTCTATACGAGTCAAAACCATGTGACTGATAGTAGAACTTGTAATCTGAGCTCTATTGATGATACAGAAACACAGAAAGATGGAGTCAAAATGGATCTGAAAGGAATAATTTGGTCATTGTTTTGATTGAAAAACCAAAACACAGAGACTGACACCGGTTAGGTAACCGATGGTATATTAGGAGGGTAACCGATGTCAGTCAATGAACGAATGTCGGTTACTGTGGAAAATTGAAATATTTGAAAACTTGGCTATAAATGGTGAAAATCAGGTGAAACTGGGTTCTGAAGGTGATATCAAAGACCTAGAAATGTAGTGGAGTGATAGAGGAAGTCACAACAAGTGATGGAAGTGATTTGAACAACATTTTAGTTAAGTGACCAAAACAGAAAGGAACTGAAAACGGTCAGTAAACTAATGGTGGTATGATGAATTAACCGATGGCGGTCACTGGACCAATACCGGTTACTGTGAATGAATAAAAAATTAAAATATGGAGATGAAAAGGTGTGAATGAGATGGATCTGAACTTTGTAGGTGATAACGGAACACAAAAAAGATGATAAGGTGACATAACAAGTCACAGAAAGAATAGAAATGTAGATTGAATGTTATTTTGGCAGAAATGACCAAAAAATCACAAAACCAACGGCGCTCAGTCAATTGATGGCGGAATTATGATGCAACCGATGGTAGTCATTGGACTGATACTGGTTACTATGAAATGTGTGAAGAGATGGATATAAATGTGAATTTTGGTGATTTAGATCAAATAAAAGGCTAACCCAAAATTATGAGTATAGCAATGATAGATCCTAACACACTCAGAAACAGTCGGAATACACCAACTATGATTGTGGAGTGTGTAGGGAGAGAAAAATGGAGAAAGATGAACTCATACCTCAAAACACAAATCAAGACAAAAGCTAACAAACATGAAATCCTATGTTGTAGATTTTATGTTGTGGCTTATGCCATTTAGGACTGACTTGTGAATATAATAGAAATTTTTGGTTAACGAAGGTGCCCTACGGAAACTGACCAACTATGGCTGGTTTCAGGTAAATTTTTGGCTTGGGGTCCCCAATATATACTTCACAGTATGTGGCCCTACTCTAATATGATGACTGGCCAGAACACCAGCTGGCTCCACCAGCTAATCCGATTATTAGTCGTTAACGGTAAATACCGGGAGGGAAGATGTTTAAGCAGTGAGTTTTTGTTTTAGTGATTTGGTTTGGGAGTGTGTGCACAAAGTGAACTATGATTCAATTTGTCAACCATCAGCTGGTCATGAATTCCAGCATATAGGTTGCCCACAATTTAAATGAGCTAAAATGCAACATATAGAAATGAGATGCAAATATTTTAAACCCAAATCTACAATGAAATTCGATGAGAGAAATGATGAATAGGAAAGAGTATGTCTTTCACTAATGCAATACAAAATAAAAAGAAGCGTTCTTTTTAGTCCAAAATACAAGTTTCATTGAGACAATTAGAAGAGGAAGAATGTTCCAAGGGAGAAATTTTAATGTGAACTTTTTCAAAAGGAAATAGACACACAATTATTCCCTAAGAATGAATTAATGCAAAATAACCCAAATGGGATCCCACTAGGCATGCCAAAATGTTTCACCAATAAGTTTTACGCTTTCTAGGATGAAACAAATAGAAGGTAAATGGTTAAGGAGGAATACCTGTGAAGTGAAGGTGGAAGGTAGAATGTGCGTGTTGTTGACATTATCCAAGTTGATCGTAGAGAACTCCTTTTTGTCTGGGAAGGACTACTTATAAATGCAAAGAAAGACCACAAAAAGAGTATTAAATAACATATGACAGTGGACTACCTAGCGTATGCTAGACCTAGGAAGTGTGGTGCTTCCTAGAGAGGTTGTCAATCCACTGTTTAATAACAATTTAATGTAAAACATGAAACTAAAATAAATAGGTCCTATTGCAATGTAATGATTTAGGTTTCTCATACACACAATGAACTAGATTTTATGCTAGATATAAAAAATAACACTAAATCTAATTAGAACCGAGGGTTTTTTTCAGGTCAAGGAAGGTCTGTTAGAGGTATTATAAGGGTTTGGGGCTTGTTGGTTGAGGTTTGGGTTGGTTTTGGATGAATGGAAGGCTTATTGGTCTGAGAATATAAAATAACATAGAGACCGGTATCAGTCAAGTGACCGATGTCGGTATGGGGATGAAACTGATGATGGTCAAGGAACTAATGTTGGTAGGGACAATAGGTAGTAAACTATTAAAAATGGGTTTTTAGGCTCTCTTTGATTGCACAGAGAGTGAGGGTAGTGTGGTTTGGGTCGTAATATGGCTGAGAAGACTCAAGTGAATACTAAGAAGGAGGTTAAGAAAGGTAAAAGGGCTTGGGGTGGTTGAATAGTGGGTTAGTGGGAAGAAGGTGATATACAGGTAACATAAGAAATGAAATACTGAAAGAAGTAAGAGATCTATAATGGAATAAGCACAAATGATTAAAATCACAGTACTTACTTGGTATTTTGTAGATCATGAATGATTAGAGATGGTTGATGGTTAATCAGAGAAGAGATGGATGGGTCCAGTGTTCGACGGTAATGCAACCTGTGTGCTCCCGTGAGTATTCCAATGCTCTGGAAGGAGAACCAACTGCTTGTCTTGTACATTGTGGTTGTGTGTGTTGTCGTCTGGATGGAAGAGAGCTTGAAGATTCAAGCTTGAATGTAATAAGGCTCTAATAACTGAATGACCAACCCAGGTGAAGAGTTGTGAAAGTGTATATAAAGTGACCAATGATCGGTTAGGTAATTGGAATGCCGTCTGAGCATAAACTGCTGTTGGTTAGGGTGAAATAGTCCTTTTTACCAAAAATAGGCAGATCTTCCTAGATTTGGCATGTTTTCCAAGTTTGGTTCTGCTTAGGGAAGTGGAGTTCTCATTAGAAAATATAGGAAGATCATAGAAGAAGTCCAGTTAGGTTTAGGAAGAAGTCTCATTTAGTTAGGTCAAGTGGTGACTCAGCACTGGGAGTGATGACTCAGTGCTTGAGAGTGATGACTTGGTCATTGTGAGTTAAATGCCCCTTAGAATGAGTCCAGGGTGAGGTGGATGTGTTAGGATTAAATTAACTTAATTTAAATAATTAAATTAAATAACGTGAGGATGAATATTAATTCAATTATAAGTGATTAAATTAATATACATGTGGGCTAAAGGGGTCATGGCTAGGTAAATGTGTTACGTTAATTAATTGAAAGGGATCGAGGGGAGTGTGATCCAAATTTGGTGTCTACAATATGTGATTTTGGATTCCAATATATGTGATTTTGATTCCAATATATGTGATTCTGGATTCCAATAAATGCAATTTTGGATTTTAATATATGAGATTTTGGAGTCCAAATAATTCCAATATTTAACATTTTGGAATCCAAAACTAGTAATTTTGGATTCCAATATTGGTTATATTTTTTTGCTGCTCGAACTGGAATAAGTCCAAATTTAGTGAAATAAGTGTTATGTGAATAATGTGATATATTTATGTTTTTTAATAAATTTACTTTATTTTATATTCTGAATAATTAATATGATATAAAAAATTTAATATAACATATACACAATTATAATCTCTCTCTCATGCAAAATAAATAAATTGAATTAAATTTCAAATAATATATCACCATAAAAACTAATATAATAGATTTTTTGTGCATGTAATTTGCATTGTTTTACATTACACTGAAGTAGAGAAAAACGAAAGGTTGTGTCATTTATATGTGGCATAAAGTAGATGTTAAAATGGCACAAAGTCGACGTAATGAAAAATGTCTAGCTATGTCAAAGTTGCATCAGATTTGCACCACCTTTTCTAGTGCATGTTCTTGGTAGAATTACATCCAAAAAACCCAAAAACACTAATATATGATGCAACATTGACTTAAAAATTGATGTTATTTGCACTTTGTGTAGTAGTGATTGTAGAATTCAATCTGACTAATGAACATCATGAAAAAACATATGTAGTGGATGAAATTAATGGAGGGGAAAACACCATTAATGCTCAAGTAAGGACTAGCTCCTATAGGTTCAGATGTGAAAGTGATAGATGAACGACACCTAAGAAATCATTGGAAGATAGAGTTTGTGTTTTATGCACCATAGGGATGGTCGATATATAAAAGAATTTCATCTTTGAATGACCAAAATATGGTGCAAACATTCAATCCAAGAAAGCAAAAACGTTAAGAGTTGATTCAATGGTAAAATTATTTTAAAAATAGAATTAAAAAATTGGGAAAAATGTTAGCTCAATTTAACAAAAAGATGTGCAACCTTCTAAAAAAATCATTGAGAAGGCAAATCTTTGAGTTGTTAAAATAATAAAAAAATTGATGATCCATAGGCCATTTAATCTTATACATGTAATTAAAACCATTTCATTTAATTCGCTAGAAGGCATCCACCTTTAAAGATGCCCCTGTTGGAAAGTGTCAAATTTTGACGATCTTTTCTAGCTGTCATTTTCCGTCTCATTGTTCATGTTTGCCTATACTTTATCAACTACTTATTTTAAATTTCCCTATTTGTGCAAATATCTATTTATTTACATGTATGTTAAGTGCAAAAGTTTGATAGGTGTTTGTAAAGTGTTTGACCAAATGAAAGAATGAGATAGCAAGGAAGAAGAACATTCAAGCATGGATTGATAATGATGGACATCAACACAATCTCATCATCACCATCACCATAGTTGGAGTGATGCAGCCCTTGAAACTGTTGATTTCTATGAAGGACATAGATCTTGCTTCCATCTTCAAAGAAAAAATGTATTTGGGAATTTTTGTAGCTACATGATGTGATGTTGTTGAAGACCATTACATTCTAGCCTGGATCTTCAACACAAATGGCACGACAACATCTCTAAATTTATTGCATCTTCCTTCCTTCCTCAGTAAGAATTCCAAGAAATAATTTGCGGGAATCATAGTTGGTGTTTCTGTAGGCTTCATTATTTTGATCACGACGGACGGTTTGCTCATATGATTGAAAAAACACATACAAAGAGAGGTTTTAGAAGAATGGGAAGTGGAGTAATGGCCACATAGAATTCCTTACCAAGAACTCAGTGCATAATGTAATGCTCAAAATTATAAGAGCTGAAAAATGAGGTTTTTTTTTTAACACATAAACATAATAACAAATTACATAGCTGCAATCATACAAATTTATTTAATCAAATTCATTAATCAATTTTTATTTTTTGATCTATCCGATAACATCCATGTAAGCCATGTGTGGCTGAGAAGGGTGTATCCAGATCTCCATGATCTCCCTTCGTCACTACTTTGAGTGACAATGCTTACTAGCATTTCGGCTCAACCTTTTAAAGGTCATGGGAACTATGTGAAAGTCCTTGGGTCTCCCACAAAGCTAGTTTCCTAACTTCGTATTCCGGTATCTAACAATTGTCTACCTCATGTTCAGTATTTCAACTTCCCATGATCAGGTTACAGATAATTTTTTTTATTTAATTGGAGGACTAGGTGATCAGACAATGCACAACCATCAATGCATTACTTTGGCCAAAGTTATCCGTCGTGCAGGTTACAGATAAACTCAAGACAACACACTAGTCTTATGAGTTTTAAGTCTTCCGTCACCTCACAACTATCCCTTTCACAGTTATCTAGATCTTTATAGTCTGTTTTTATTTATTTCCAATTAAACCTATCTTGCAAGAGTTTAAATTGAGTTAGATGCCAAAGGCCAACTAGGATCTTTATAAGATAAGTCTAATGGATCTTTTAATCTATTTACCATCCCATTTAGTCTATTTTTCCTAATGTTTGATTCTTTAACCTTAAATTACATTTTTACAATGATACTCTTCCATTCTCTATACAATAGGATTTATAATCTTATCATATTAATACCAAGTTTACCGAAAGGCCGAATTAAATATATATTAAAACATGTATATTTAATTATTCCTTCGATTAGCTACCCCACTAAATAGCTTATTTAATTTAGAAATTAAAGACAATTGATTGTTACAATAATTGCCCAATTATCAGCGTCATACATTGATAACTATCAAATAAATGTATTCAACAATTTGTGAAAAGTAAGATTTCACAACTCAAGTATTCATCATTTACTCATATTGAAATATTATTATACACAAAGTAATCATCTCTTTATTAAAATCATATATTACATATGTCGTTAAGGTGAAATATATAACCGGTATAATAATTCTCACATAGTGAGGTTTGAATATTTACAATGGGTCCAAGATCCCAATAATTCAGCCAAAAATTCAAGGATATCATCCTTTCACCAATTAAAATCCAAGTATCTCATTTAGATTCATGCTACGATAAAACTTCACAAGACATGAGTTTCCGCACATCCAAATGTAATGGCTAATGGTCCTGCAAGATTGGAGTAGTGGTATGATGTCAGTTCAAAATGAACTGACATGAATATTAACTCCATTTTTTAATGCAATTAATTAATAAAATATGAAAGGATATACATGTTGTTTTATCAACAAGCACATGGTAATACAACTGAAAAATGTATTATTACCTGGTTTTTATAAAGATACAGCCATGGATGCACACAAATAGAACAACCAATTTCTATTTCAGCGATTGTGTTTCCCTCTAATCACAAAGGTCAATACATCTGTATTCCAACTTCAATCAATAAGTATTTGACATTTAAAATTTCTACATAACTTCATAAAAACAATATGATTAAGAAGAGTATTTTTTTTTTCAGTCAATGAGTAGCTCTACAAATTAGCACAAATATCACTATATTTCCATCACTTTAACATGTTCTACCTGACAAACAAACAACCCAGCCAACAATATAGCAGTGTCATGGTTACATCATTTAAACATACTCTTTTTAGTAAAACAACAACTAATATTTTCTTTCATAAGATATTATTATTTAAACCCAATCATGCCTCCAATTACTCCTTGGTGCATCTCGGTCAAGTTGTCCTAGCTTTCATGCCCTTACCAAAACAATAAATTTCTTTTTCACATTCTTACAAGAATCCAAGTCACATTGTCAGGTTGGAAGTTATAGGCTAAATGCCATTTTTTTGTAATTATTCACACATAACAAGACACCCTCATTTATACATGAACCGATTTAGTGGTCCATGATAATAAAATTTCTGGAAAATGCAGCCCATGTAAGAGCTTTGACACCCACAAATTATCACTCAAAAGATCTTAATAAATTAAAAATCAAACTTACATATAACAACCAAGAAGAAAAATACAAAACCCCAACCGGTTGCATACACATAATGATTGGGTTACCCAAATCGATTCCTTTATGCAAATCAATTTGTTTACAGAAAACACACAACCAAATTTCAGTTTAACAAAATGGAAACCCACAAGCACAAATCAATTTTAAACATAAAAATTTACAAAATGTTTTCCTTTTTTCTTGTACAGGAAAAACCCAACTCTTTTCCTTTTGGGTATAATTTATTATAATGCAGAGAAGGAATTTTTAACCTTTCTTTTACTTTATTTTTGCTAATCAAAACCCAAAACCCCATTTGCATATTTTTCTGAGTTAGGTTAAAACCACATAATGAAAAACTAAAAAGAATACATAAGTCCATCAATTTCCTTTTCATACTTCATCTCCAAACAATTAAATCAAAAGTTGTCCACAATTTCCTTGATTGCCATTAAAAACAGAATGTGTATTTCCTCTTTTTTTACAAATAATGCAGCAGAGAAAGGAGAAGATATTCATGCCGGAAGTAAACCCAGAATTGGCAACCTTTTACTCTTCCCGCTCCAACAAGTTGAATCCTTCTTTCCTCCAAAACTCAAGCAGGTATTCCAGAAGGGGAGAATGAAAATAGACGAAGGAAAAATAATAGAGAAATATAATGAAAGAACTATAGTTGGGTGGCATATTGAAGAATTTTTGGGCTTCCTAATGCTGGTACGTGTTTTAGTGCATGCCACACTCTTGTGCCATGTGAAGGTGTTTCACTTTATGAAATCCATAAATTTCAATAACTAAATAAAACTTTTGGCTTACATGCCGAATCCCTCTTTTATATATATATATATATATATATATACTAATTAATATTTCATACACATATTTTTTACTTTAGTTCTTACCCAGCTTAATGGTTAAGTTAAAATTGACCTTCATAATACAAGTCCACATATTTCCAACAATATATTACCATAAAAATTAGTCGACTTTCCAGGTTTATTTAAAACATTCCAATACAAAAATCGCCAAGTCCGTAAATAATAATTCAAATATTCTCATAAAGTTGGCTTGATATAGCATTGTTAAATTAAACAGAGACAATTATCATCGTGGTCATGCAAAAATCAAACAAAACAAAAGATGACCAAACCGATTAAAATAAAGTAACTAGAATACAAATAATCAAAAGATTCACTATCATTTATGAACCGTTTTACCTATGATTTAGGCCTAATCATGTTTTATGAAGGATCATCAAGGTGGGTGCATGGGATTATTCATTCCGCAGTGTCATGCCCCGTGGTAGAAGTTGTGGGTCATGATACGACGAACCAAATGAATTTTACACCCAATGATGATCTCGTCTAATCTTGTTTAGACTTAATTGTAGTTAATTTAACTTACAAGAAATTTTGGGATGTTGCACTATGGGTTCGTCCTAGATTCCATGAAACAAATGAGTCTAATCTCTAGGACATTGAGGCAAAATTTTAATGAAAATAGACCTAGGGCAGCTTATAAGCGGCAACTTCACGCTTGACCCCAGATACAATAGAATGTATCACCAAAGAGGTTGTCCAAGAAATGTGGGATCAAAGGATGTAGATCCGCCAAGTACAAGTTGTGCCTGTAACACAAAGACTTCGGATCTAGCACTGAGGGGTCGCACAGTGACATTGAAGGTCAAAGTGGGGAATTTTTTACGATTACATGCCGAATGAAAGCCACGAAACAGTCCAATAGTTTCACAACCAAAGAATGAGTTCTTGGTTAGTCGCAGAGATAGTGCCCAACAAATAAAAGACACGTGATTGCCATTCAAGCCACTCCTCATAGTTTTTGGCTGCATGCAACGAACCTAAGACTGACAAAATAAGTCAAATTCCAAAATATTTCATCAGTACATCCCGATTTATGTCAAGGATATGAGCTCTAAGGAAACATGGTGTGAACATCTAGAGGAGGACCAGGTGGCATAATATAGATGGTAAATGGGGGGACACATGTCACCATTCTGGTGATCTCTCAAAGTAGATGCATGTATGCATAGATGTGGAACAGTACATGCGGCACATGAGCCAAGTTTGATAGGATGTTGGGTCTAGGAAAGGTTGAAAGGTTAGATGGAAATAAATTGAAGTTACGACACGTTAAGCCACAACCATTCAAAATGGCAAGAACGGTATAAATAGAAGCTGACACATACCACACATGTGAGACTTCATGTTGGATTACAGTTTCGCAGGGGTCCTGTAGATGATAAAATGAATATAGGATCTCACACTGCGAAGGTACATGGCATTTTCTTATTAGCTCGCATTTTCATAATGGAACATACTTGATAAAGATGCAGCTTATTTTCTTCTCTCAAACATCTAGTGTAGAAGGTGGAAACGTGAGAAAAGGCTCAAATCGGTGCACGACGATTGATGAAGAGAGTAATCCCCAAGCTAATCAAAGGCCATCCTTGGATGTCATGTTAGCTTGAAGGCTCAAAAGACATATCATAAATCATAGATCAAATGCTCCTAGACTTTTGAGATGCCATGCTCCAAATTTGGAGAAAACTTTATATCGTTTGACAAAGGTCTCCTTGAGACAATTTAATTTGGCATCATCAAAATTAGATTTTGATGGCATTAATAATGTGGAGAATAAAGAGGAAAAAAATCAAGCCATCTAATGCGCAGTATTCAAATAGCTTAACCACCCAAATCTGATCCGATTAAACGTGCCTCCTTGCTAACAACTATTACAATTGTCAAAATGACATCGGGGGATGTGCTCATTGCCACAGGGTGCAACCATGTTGTTTCTCCAATGATTGTAATGCATGATTAAATTGTGGTGAGAAGTTTGAACCAGTTGTCCTTCATCTTAGGAAAAGTAGAATGATCTTGTGGCGATTATTAGTGATGATAAATGAATCAAATCTAAAAAATAATCTTTCCCTCGGTAATAATCCCTCATGTGCTTCACCCGTCTCTCAGTCTCTAGATTGTCTATATATTGTAAAATGATGCTTAAGTTTCCATACACTGGACTGTATATTCTACAACTCCATAAAGGAACCATGTCAAAATGGTCTAACTAGAGCAGCTATGAGCTGCGAACCTTCATTTTGGCCTTTGTAGATAGTGTTCTTGCCTTTTTTTTCAACTATAATGGATTGTGCATACAAATTACAGCGCATAACCATCCGGTGTTTGTGGATCTCTTCTTCCCTATACTTGTGCACATGCATATTGCATCTTGCCATCAATCTTTTATACTTGTATCGTGATTGTGGAATGTTAAATGTTATTTTGAGTTGTGGCACTTGTGTCTACGTTTCTCTTTTCTCATTCTCCCTCATAGAGTGTTCATCACCCATTTTTATGGTGTTATCACCACCTTTTAGCTTACATATTTCCACTTTTAGTGCGGATCTCCTAATCAGGGAACCTTGAGTCCCTCAGTAATGTTTAGATTAGGATCTAGTGTATATTTGAACAACACATGTTGTAGGAGTAGTTTTAACATTACGAACAAGTGGAAGAACCGTGCTTGTCTCTGGAGCTCTATCTCACATTGCAAGTCCCATACTGCATGGTAGGACAATCCTATGTTTCCTCACAAGTTCTATCCTTGTTTATGACTCGGGGTAGGGGCTACAATCTATGAGCTATAATACGACCTTTGTGCTAGCTAAACACACTACAGGACACCAGTCAAGACTGCATGGGTATAATAGATTTGATCTTATGAGTTCAAGCCAAACACTTCTGACCAAAACGTCTATTTTTTGACCATAGTATCAAATGATTTCATACATGTATGAAGGTTCGCTTTTGACCCTTGATTGTCTCATGTGCTTTACCAAAATCCCCGAACAAGATTCCTCCCATTGGAATATCTCCATGTAGTGGTATTTGCATAAGCATGCATTTGTATAGATGTTCACATTAATGTTTCTGATTCCCGAGTCATCTCATATGCATGTTGGGGGCTATTAAGTGTTGCATCAAATGATCTACTACCATGCATTGACTAAATGTCCTGACACAAGCATGGTCATCTTCTGCACCGGGGAATAAGCAAGCCCTGGAAGCACCTTTAATGTCAAACCTATCTAATCAGATCTAGCTCTCTAGAAATCTGAATGAACACACATATTGCATCTTAAGTAGACTACCGAAAAATTGAGGGGGGAACAAGTGGTCCTTATCACATTAAACATGGGGCATCTTCAAAGTGCTAGTCTCTTTATCTCGTATTCCTGTTGCGGAATACCGAGTTAACTCAACACAAAATGAGAAAATGTAGACACCACTTGCCTATTCACCCATAGGCGATCCTCACACACATCACATCACACTTGTGGATCATAGGATTCACACTAACATATCCCTGAATGCCTAAGTACATTATAATTTACCACTGTGAACACTCATTTGCCATTGTAAAAATAATAAGAAAGATAAAGTGATTCAGAGGTAAAAAATTTGTAGCAATTCTTCCCAAGTCTACCAGCAGCATCCCCGCCTCACCAAATGCAAACATAACACAAGAACTGCTCAAAATGTGGGTAAACAACTAAGGTGATCACTCAAAGACAATTTATTGGTAGAAAGGGTAAGTGAAGCAACAGGAGGTCAGGAAACACTAAGAATTTAACACAGAGAGGGAGGTTGGAAAATTTAAAAAGTAAGGGGATTATAGCCCCATATGAATACCTCTAACATGGTCATGAGAGTCGTATGTTAAGGAGTTATTGAGTTTAAAGAGAAGGGTGGATAACATGGAGATGAAGGAGTAAATGAAAGATACTAAGTTCCATGAGATTGTCGAATCCAGCCGGAAATCAGAACAAGAAAATAAGATGCTCAAAGAACACATAAATAATTTGTAACACATCATGGAAACAGGGCAACATGAGATAATATCATTAAATCTTAAGCTAAAACAAAGCAGGGACAATAACATAGCTTCAACATGTGGAGAAAGAGATACTCCGCAGAACAAAGAGATACAATTAGCAATGGAAAACATGGAAATCGAGGCAAATAAAATGTTGGAAAAATTAGAAGAGGTCAAGTCATGGGCACATGTAGTAAAAAAAGAAATGATAAATAAGCACATCAAGCTGCAAATTTGAGAATAAAAAGATCGCTAGGATGAAGCATCAAACATAATAATCAAGGGGTTGAAAGAACATGGAGAAGGAGAAATTACCAACATGCTTGTAAATGACTTCTTACTAAATAAACTACAATGGGCGAGGCATATTCTCCAAGAAAACAAAATTGGTAAAGTGGGTAGACCTAGAAATATAAAGATAACCTTGAAAAGTGTGGAAGATAAGAATAAATTATTAAGAAACAAGCGGTCTCTCAAAGGCACACAATTCTATATAGATGAGCATCTAACTCCTGTAGAATTGGAAGAAAGAATGAAGGAATGGGAAAAAGTGATGACGACAAGAAAGGAAGGAAGAGAAGTGTGGCTATACAAGGGGAAAGCCCAATTTAGTGATAAGAAAACAAATAATAAATAGGGAGTCGGGGTCCTCCAGGATAATCTTACTTTGGTTAGCTAGAATTATAGATGCTACGCTTGGAGGAGGGGTCCTAGATTGGGGCCCATAGTAGAGGGTAAGGATATTATTGTCTTAGTTGAAACTCGTGAGCATGAGGGCTGTAGAGTGCTAGAATTTGAAGGTTATGTAAAAATCTTGGGTTGGAATGAGTTGGTGGATAATGGCAAAGGGCATGGAGGGGTAACAATCTTGGTTAAGGAAACATAGAAATGAGTCATAAAGGAGTAAAAAAGGATATACACAATCAATACATATGAATGAAATTAAAAGACAAGGAAGATATAATTTATCTATCAACTTGTTACTTTGCTCCCTATGGTTCTAAAACATATAAGAAAAGGAAGCTAGATAGATAAGATCCTTTTGCAGCATTGAAAAAAGATATTGTAGAATTTTACGCCACATGCGAGGTCATTTTATCAGGGTACTTTAATGTAAGAACATCAAATAATCATGCTCTTAACCTTGGTATGAAGGAGAGGTGGAACAACAACCTTTTGTGGTTAGATGAAGATGAACAACAAAAGTGGGAAATGATCTCACAAGATAAAAAAGGTGGTATCTCTCATTTTGGAGCTGAATTATTGGGGATATGCAGTTTACATAATTTGATCATTTGTAATGCAGTAAAAACATGGCCGAAGTTGGGAAACATCACATGTCATACTCAAAACAAACAAAACATTGTGGATTATGACATTTGTTCACAAATCATTATGTCAGGATATGAAGCTGCCCAACTCCGATCACAACCTCATTTTTTTATGAATATTAATATGAAAAACTATGATTAACAAAGGGCTAATCTTCAACCAAATAAAAAATCAGATGCTCAAAGAAGAATTCTTTTGAGTCGGGAGAATCAAGACACTTTTAAAACTATGATTACAAAACATATTCAAGAAATTCAAGATTTTGACAGTTTCAAAGGGAACAAGAGATTTTTGAACATCGAGGATTTTATGGTTATAATTCACAAGGCACTCTTGGAGTGCAAGCATTCTAGAGCCAGAAGAAGTACCAAAAATAGTTTCTCGGTTAATCTGTGCTTTGATGATGATTGCAAGGCCACAAAGAAAATGGTGAATATCTCGAGAAAGGATAAAACATATATAAAAGCATAGAAAAGTCTAGTGATAAATAAAAAAGGAAGAATTCAAGAAGGTAAGAGCAAGGAGCTGATTTCTATGGGGAAGAATAATCTGACGGGTTTTTTAAGAGAGCTTCAACAAACTAGAACAAATGTGGAGAATAGTATCACATATATCCAATGGTTAGAATATGCAAAAATGTTGTATCAAAATAAAGATCCTCTCCCTCCTCCTATAATTGAAAATAAGGACAAACTCTTTTCTACAAAGGACATAAATGAGGGAATAAAAAAGTTAGTAGTAGGCAAAGCTCAAGATATTGATGGGCTATAAGCAATTTTTTTAAAATGGAGTATGGATGACATTGCGCCATACATAAAAGAGATTTTCAACAGAGTTATTCGGTACAGTTTTCCAGAAAATTAGACAACCAACATTGTCATCCCTCTTCACAAAAGTGGTGATGTCAACAATCCATCAAACTACATCACTATTATGATTAATCCTATATTTGGAAAACAATTTGGTAGTATGGTGGAATGCATAATTAGTATGTGGGTTGAAAAGGAAGGTAAGAGGGCAAAAGGGAAGGCTAGTTTCAGGCCAAAACATTCTTCTATTGATCACTATGTCACCCTCAGGCCTCTGATTGAAAAATTATGGGACAAGAAAGGGAAAGAGGTCTATTGCTGTTTTTTTGACTTCCAAAAGGCATTTGACATGGTGCCTAGAAGCAAACTTTAGGCTAGAATGGAAGAATTGGGTATACCAGAAAAGTACAGGGCAACGGCTCATAGGCTTTATGATCAAGTTTAAGCTAGAATAAGAACGAATGATGGCTTATCCGAGTGCTTTGAGAGTGACATCAGGGTCAAGCAGGGATGTCCTCTATCTCCCACTTTGTTTGGGCTATACATAGACAAGTTAGAGGATTGGATTGACACGATGGGTGGGAGTGGAGTCTACCTAGCTTCTTATGTGGTAAAATTGTTGTTTTATGCTGATAACCTTATCCTAATGGCTACAAAAACGCATGGATTACAAGAACACTTGAGAGCTTTGGAATTGTTCTGTAAAGTGGTGGGATGCAAGGGAACATGAGTAAAACCAAAATAATGATTTTTAATCTAAGAAGAAAACCAAGGCAAATAAATTTTGAGTTCGAAGGTGGTCCCCTGCAAGTGGTAAATGCTTACAAGTATTTGGGTCTTGAATTTCACAGTAATCTCAGTTGGGAGGCATGTAGAGCTAAAAGGATACAGGGGGATGGAAAGCTTTATATGCTCTAAAGCAGATGTAGATCAACATAATTGTGGGATTGGAAAACCAAGTTGACTCTTTTTGGGTTACTTGTTTCTCCAGTGGTTTTATATGGTTGTGAAGTTTGTGGCAGCGACACATCGGAGGTGAAATGAAGACAAATAGAAAGGTTACAAAAATATTTTATCACAAGTAGATTCAAAATAAAGTCCACGGTTCCTTATGAGACATTCTTGCTGAAGCTAGGGCCTTCCCGGTGGAGGCAGCGACTTTGATTCGACTTTTGGGGTACTTGAAGAAAGTGGAAAGTATGGACGGTCTCCGGTGGCCCAAGATAGGAGTGGAAGAAATGTTGAATCAAAGGAAGCACACTTAGATGAAGCGAAAAGTGGATGAGAATTGAGGAATTAGCATGCAGGGGTGTCCTAACACTATTGGGGACATCAAAAAGTACGTGAGAGAGAAATTCAAAACCGCCATGTGGACGAAGCAACTAGGAAGAAAAAGAGAATACTAACTATGTCAAGAACTTTAACCCCACATGTGATCACGAGCAAAAACAATATATGGAAGCAGAAATAAAATGGAAAGCTAAAATGTTAATTTCCCAATTGAAAACTAGTTAGCATCATCTTAGATGTGAAACAGGAAGATGGACAATGCCGAAAGAGGAATAGTTTGAAAGAGTTTGTCGGTTTTGCAGGTCAGGTTATGTGGAAACAAAATGACATTTCTTGATGGAGTGTGGAGCATATGAGGACATTCGGAGTAGATATGCCGATTTTAAAAAAATGAAAGCTCTCACAACTCTGTTTGAAGAGGATAAGATTGCAAAAAGAACAAATTACTTGACTAAAATCCATAATAGAAGGCTCAAGATCAACAAATAAATCGAGAAATAATAGTAGGAATAGTTTTGGGCCGATTTTTTTGGTGTATTTGGTTGACTTGTCTTTGTTGTTCGGGTCCCATAGGCTACTTGGCCTCGTGGACCTCATCAAAATCTTTCAATTCAATTTAATTCATCCTCTATCGAAAAATTAAATGGGACACCGCATAGGGACTATTTTTTGAGATAACGTCTTCCGTAGGGCTTTACCTTTTAGTGCCATAAACTCCGTGGTCCCTCATTCATTTATTTTACCGACATAAAATAATAAGATTTTCCTCAACATAGCTCTCACTATCCAGTGGCAACTCCTAACCGACTGGCCACTAGAAGTTAGGCATTACTAAACAAGACGTCAGGCTTACCGTTAGATATTTCTTTTCGGCAGTCCAACTCGGCGAAAAAAGAGAAGGAATGTTGGCCATCCACGCCTTAAATTCTCTCTCACAGGGTACAGCTGGAAAATTTCGGCGGGCTTGACGGGACGGATTTCGGTTAAGTCGCTTGAAAGTAAACGAAAGACCACAGATTCCAGATCGACTCCCGCTCACGACAGCAAAATGCCCGCCTATTCCTGATTTCCCCTGCCTTAGGCAATTGACATCGAGTTACTCTGTACGATCAAATTTCGAAGGGGGAACAACAATGGAGGATCCTCTGATTAGGCATAACAGGGCTAGTAGCAGTAGGGATATGCACGGAGGCAGCAAAATGATACAGGGAAGAGCTAATGCCATTGCCCATGGAGATCGGTATCAGAGAGCTGCAGCGCTTGTTGATTTGGTTAGTACTCATATTTTTGCCCTTTTTTGTGTTTATACCTACATAGATGCAAGGGAAAGACGAATTGAGGTTAAGATCTGAGCTATTTTCAGTCGTCCGACGCTTTCTTGCTGTGGCACTTCCTCAGCTAAATTCTGTCAATTTTTTTGGTTTAGATTCATTCATATTTCTTATGATTGCTTTATATCTCGTCGGGGGCAATATTTGTGCATTTTAACCCTCCAATTCTTCTATTTATTTCAAGTACTCTTTGCGATTTCAGTTAATGTTGTGTCTGTATTCCTGCTGTACGCTCGCCTCTAACCTTCGAGAAATATGATAGTAACTTTTCAGAGTTGAACTGCATTCAAGCTTATGACTGTTATAACCTTCACAATGCCTCAAACTTCGAATAGTATGACCAGTTTATTCTCAGAGCCTTCACAGTTCCTTAAAACTTCGAATATTAAGACCAGTTTATTTTATTTTATTTACGAATAGAGTAAGTTTTTTATTTCCTTTTAGCAAATTCGAATGCTACCTACCTCCCCTGAATTTCAGTTTATATGTCCGTCTTAAAAGTTTTCAAGCTCGTCAGTCTGTTAAGGTTACTGGTCGACCAGGAGCATAGTGCTAGACAACTTGCGCAAATCACATAATGAGTTTTTGACCTTTATTTTGGCAAAAAGGCCAAAGGTTGTCAAAGATAAGGGCTTTATGGTACCATTTGCAATTTGCTTTTTTATTATGACGTAAGCATTAACTTTTTGTATATTATATCAGCCTTTTACCTAAGTTTGATTTTTTGTTTTGTTTTGGGGGGAGGGAAAATATGTTTTGAGTTTATTTAAAATATTAAATTTGAAATACATTAAATTATAGTGAAAATAAATATTTATATAGTATATATTAGAGTAAGTAGTTGAACATTAGACATTTAATTGTTGCAAGTCTTATATGTTATGATATGAATGATTACTTTACATATTACTGTATAAAATATGGACAATTAAATTTTATTTTTTTATATTTTTGAAATTATAATTAATAAATTAAAGTAAATTATTTTAGATTGTTTGAATTATAGTTTAATATTTTATATTGTTCGAGTGTTTGAATGTCACGTATTCAAGTAGTTAAATAATAATAAAGTTCGACAATCATGCTCAAAGCTGATAAGGGTAATGCAACCGTAATTTTGAACACAACAGATTACATGAAAAAGACGTGCAACCACTTAAACAACAGCGGTAGTTATTAACACATCAATAAAGACCCACCAAACAAGGTTATGAGAGAGGTAACACAACTCACAAGGATCTATGGAGCACAAAAAATACACAAACCAAATATTCCTCTTAGACCCATTGTGGACACTATTGACTTGCCCACATACTACCTAGCTAGCTACTTGGCCATGAAGTTGGAACCATTGGTGGGGAACACCCTCTTTTATAAAAGACTGCATCTTTTGTCGACACCCTTATCAATTATAAAATAGATAACTATGATATATAAGTCAATTACGACGTGGTTTCTCTTTTCACTAAAACCCCCATCGACAAGGGAGTCAATGTGATCAAAGGAGTCACATATGAGGAGATGGATAAAATGATAAAGCTTTGTTTTGCTTGAGATAATCTTTCTTTCTCAAGGGAGATCTTTGAACAAATAGAAGCTGCAGCCATGAGCTCCCCTATTCACAAATTGTGGCTAACCTTTTCATGGAATTTGTTGAGAATAATGCATTAGAGTTTGCCACGTTGATACTGAAGCAGTGGTATCAGATGACACGAATGTGGACTGGCCACATAGTTATGAATATTTTGGGGCCTTCCTTGAACACCCCAATGCACAATCATTGTATTTGCAATTCACTTTGGAAATACAAGAAGAGTGGGCTCTCCCTTTCTTAGATGTTTTGGTGACCAAAAATTTTTTGACACTCTTGTTAGACAAGTTTATCGATAAAAGACACATTGTTGCGTATGTTAGAGCAAACTCCCACCATCATCCTTCACAAAAAGTAGGCATGATGAACCCTTTGTTTACCAGGGCTCTTAGAATATTTGAGGCCGATCACATGCAAAATGAAGAGAGGTATCTCAATAAGGCCTAAAACAAGAATGGCCATCACAACTGGAAAATCATGAAAGTTGCAATGAAGGCTACAAGAGGAAATATGAACATAAGAATAAAGGTTAATGAGAGTACGAGAAAGAAAGCATTCTTACCCCATGTACAAGGCACCACAAAAACACTTGCGAGAATATTGAATAAGAGGGGAATATGAACGTGTTTCAAACCATTCAAGACACTGCAAAATATCCTTTTTTATTATGACGCAAGCATTAACTTTTTGTATGTAAATAGTTTTAATTATATCAGCCCTTTATGTTTGTTTCATAGTTATGATTTATTTAACCTCTATATTTATTTGCTGTATTTTTTTTGGGGAGGGAAACTATATTTTGAATTTATTTAAAGTATTAGATTTGAAATACATTAAAATTATAGTGAAAATCAATATTTATATATTATATATCAAAGTAAGTAGTTGAACATTAAACATTTAACAGTTGCAAGTTTTACATGTCGTGATGTGAATGATTACTTTACACTATTACTGTATACAATATGGACAACTTAATTTTATTTTTTTATATTTTTAAAATTATAATTAATAAATTAAATTAAATTATTTTAGATTGTTTGAATTATAGTTTAATATTTTATATTGTTCGAGTGTTTGAATGTCACGTATTCAAGTAGTTAAATAATAATAAAGCTCGAAAATCATGCTCAAAGTCGATAAGGGTAATGCAACCGTAATTTTGAACACAAAGGATTACATAAAAAGATGTGCAACCACTTAAACAATAGCGGCAGTTATTAACACATCAATAAAGACCCACCAAACAAGGTTATGAGAGAGGTAACACAACTCATTAAAAAACCCTCATTAAGTAGGGAAAGGAAACGAAAGTTAATACCGAAAGCTATTATGTCAAGGATCTATGGAGCACAAAAAATGCACAAACCAAATATTCCTCTCAGACCCATTGTGGACACTATTGACTAGCCCACATACTACGTAGCTAGCTACTTGGCTAAGAAGTTGGAACCATTGGTGGGGAACACACCCTCTTTTATAAAAGACTACATCTTTTGTCGACACCCTTATCAAGTATAAAATAGATAACCATGATATATAAGTCAATTTCGATGTGGTTTCTCTTTTCACTAAAACCCCCATAGACAAGGGAGTCAATGTGATCAAAGGAGTCACATATGAGGAGACAGATAAGATGATAAAGCTTTGTTTTGCTTGAGATAATCTTTCTTTCTCGAGGGAGATCTTTGAACAAATAGAAGCTGCAGCCATGAGCTCCCCTATTCAGCAATTGTGGCTAACCTTTTCATGGAATTTGTTGAGAATAATGCATTAAAGTTTGCCACGTTGATACTGAAGCAATGGTATCAGATGACACGAATGTGGACTGGCCACATAGTTATGAATATTTTGGGGCCTTTCTTGAACACCCTAATGCACAATCATTGTATCTGCAATTCACTATGGAAATACAAGAAGAGTGGGCTCTCCCTTTCTTAGATGTTTTGGTGACCAAAAAAAATGATGACACTCTTGTTAGAAAAGTTTATCGAGAAAAGACACACTTCTGTGTATGTTAGAGCAAACTCCCACCATCATCCTTCACACAAAGCAGGCATGATGAACCTTTTGTTTACCAAGGCTCTTAGAATATTTGAGGCCGATCACATGCAAAATGAAAAGAGGTATCTCAATAAGGCCTTAAGAAAATGACCATCACAACTGGAAAATCATGAAAGTTGCAATGAAGGCTACAAGAGGAAATAGGAACATAAGAATAAAGGTTAATGAGAGTACGAGAAAGAAAGCATTCCTACCCCATGTACAAGGCATCGCAAAAACACTTGTGAGAATATTGAATAAGAGGGGAATATGAACGTGTTTCAAACCATTCAAGACACTACAAAATATCCTTTTTTATTATTATGCAAGCATTAACTTTTTGTATGTAAATAGTTTTAATTATATCAGCCCTTTAAGTTTGTTTTAGAGTTATGATTTATTTAACCTCTATATTTATTTGATGTATTTTTTTTGGGGAGGGAAAATATATTTTGAATTTATTTAAAATATTAGATTTGAAATACATTAAAATTATAGTGAAAATCAATATTTATATATTATATATCAGAGTAAGTAGTTGAACATTAAACATTTAACAATTGCAAGTCTTACATGTCATGATGTGAATGATTACTTTACACTATTACTGTATACAATATGGACAACTTAATTTTATTTTTTTATATTTTATAAAATTATAATTAATAAATTAAATTAAATTATTTTAGATTGTTTGAATTATAGTTTAATATTTTATATTGTTTGAGTGTTTGAATGTCACATATTCAAGCAGTTAAATAATAATAAAGCTCGACAATCATGCTCAAAGCTGATAAGGGTAATGCAACCATAATTTTGAACACAATAGATTACATGAAAAAGACGTGCAACCACTTAAACAATAGCGGTAGTTATTAACACATCAATAAAGACCCACCAAACAAGGTTATCAGAGAGGTAACACAACTCATTAAAAAAACCTCATTAAGTAGGGAAAGGAAACAAAAGTTAATATCGAAAGCTATTATGTCAAGGATCTATGGAGCACAAAAAAGACACAAACCAAATATTCCTCTTAGACCCATTGTGGACACTATTGACTTGCCCACATACTACCTAGCTAGCTACTTGGCCATGAAGTTGGAACCATTGGTGGGGAACACCCTCTTTTATAAAAGACTGCATCTTTTGTAAACACCCTTATCAAGTATAAAATAGATAACTATGATATATAAGTCAATTTCGATGTGGTTTCTCTTTTCACTAAAACCCCCATAGACAAGGGAGTCAATGATCAAAGGAGTCACATATGAGGAGACAGATAAGATGATAAAGCTTTGTTTTTCTTGAGATAATCTTTCTTTCTCGGGGGATATCTTTGAACAAATAGAAGCTGCAGCCATGAGCTCCCCTATTCACCAATTGTGGCTAACCTTTTCATGGAATTTGTTGAGAATAATGCATTAAAGTTTGCCATGTTGATACTGAAGGAGTGTTATCAGATGACACGAATGTGGACTGGCCACATAGTTATGAATATTTTGGGGCCTTGAACACCTCAATGCACAATCATTGTATTTGCAATTCACTATGGAAATACAAGAAGAGTGGGCTCTCCCTTTCTTAGATGTTTTGGTGACCAAAAAAAATGATGACACTCTTGTTAGACAAGTTTATCGATAAAAGACACACTGATGTGTATGTTAGAGCAAACTCCCACCATCATCCTTCACAAAAAGTAGGCATGATGAACCTTTTGTTTACCAGGGCTCTTAGAATATTTGAGGCCGATCACATGCAAAATGAAGAGAGGTATCTCAATAAGGCCTTAAAAAAAATGACCATCACAACTGGAAAATCATGAAAGTTGCAATGAAGGCTACAAGAGGAAATAGGAACATAAGAATAAAGGTTAATGAGAGTATGAGAAAGAAAGCATTCCTACCCCATGTACAAGGCACCACAAAACACTTGCGAGAATATTGAATAAGAGGGGAATATGAACGTGTTTCAAACCATTCAAGACACTGCAAAATATCCTTTTTTATTATGATGCAAGCATTAACTTTTTGTATGTAAATAGTTTTAAATATATCAGCCTGTTAAGTTTGTTTCACAGTTATGATTTATTTAACCTCTATATTTATTTGATGTATTTTTTTTGGGGAGGGAAAATATATTTTGAATTTATTTAAAATATTAGATTTGAAATACATTAAAATTATAGTGAAAATCAATATTTATATATTATGTATCAGAGTAAGTAGTTGAACATTAAACATTTAACAGTTGCAAGTCTTACATGTCATGATGTGAATGATTACTTTACACTATTACTGTATATAATATGGACAACTTAATTTTATTTTTTTATATTTTTAAAATTATAATTAATAAATTAAATTAAATTATTTTAGATTGATTGAATTATAGTTTAATATTTTATATTGTTCGAGTGTTTGAATGTCACGTATTCAAGTAGTTAAGTAATAATAAAGCTCGACAATCATGCTCAAAGCTGATAAGGGTAATGCAACCGTAATTTTGAA
Source organism: Taxus chinensis (assembly GCA_019776745.2). NCBI lineage: Eukaryota > Viridiplantae > Streptophyta > Pinopsida > Cupressales > Taxaceae > Taxus > Taxus chinensis. Next base: position 658,139,140 of record CM034146.1, read on the forward strand.
CACAAAGGATTACATGAAAAAGAAGTGCAACCACTTAAACAACATCGGTAGTTATTAACACATCAATAAAGACCCACCAAACAAGGTTATGAGAGAGGTAACACAACTCATTAAAAAAAACCTCATTAAGTAGGGAATGGAAATGAAAGCTAATACCGAAAGCTATTATGTCAAGGATCTACGGAGCAAAAAAAAAACACAAACCCATCGTGGACACTATTGACTTGCCCACATACTACCTAGCTAGCTACTTGGCCATGGAGTGGGGATTTTAGTAAAAAGAGACACCACATCGAAATTGACTTATATATCATAGTTATCTATTTTATACTTGATAAGGGTGTCGACAAAAGATGCAGTCTTTTATAAAAGAGGGTGTGTTCCCCACCAATGGTTCCAAGACAAGGGAGTCAATGTGATCAAAGGAGTCACATATGAGGAGACATATAAGATGATACAATTTTCCTTTGCTTGAGATAATCTTTCTTTCTCAGGGGAGATATTTGAACAAATAGAAGCCGCAACCTTAGCTCCCTTATTCACCAATTGTGGCTAACCTATCATGGAACTTTTTGAGAATAATGCATTAAAGATTGCCACGTTGAAACTGAAGCATTAGTATCAGATGACACGAATGTGGACTGGGGACATAGTTATGAATCTTTTGGGGCCTTCCTTGAACACCTCAATGCACAATCATTGTATCTGCAATTCACTATGGAAATACACGAAGATTGGGCTCTCCCTTTCTTAGATGTTTTGGTGACCAAAAAAAATGATGGCACTCTTGCTAGACATGTTTATCGATAAAAGTCACATTGATGCGTATGTTAGAGCAAACTCCCACCATCATCCTTCACAAAAAACATGCATGATGAACCCTTTGTTTACCAGGGATCTTAGAATATTTGACCCCGATCACATGAAAAATGAAGAGAGGTATCTCAATAAGGCCTTAGAAAAGAATGGCCATCACAACTGGAAAATCATGAAAGTTGCAATGAAGGCAACAAGAGGAAATAGGAACATAAGAATAAAGGTTAATGAGAGTACGAGAAAGAAAGCATTCCTACCCCATGTACAAGGCACCGCAAAAACACTTGCGAGAACATTGAATAAGAGGGGAATATGAACGTGTTTCAAACCATTCAAGACACTGCAAAATAGCCTTAGAAGTGCCAAAGACCATCGTGAATTGATGTTAGAAAAAATGTATTTATGAAATCTTGTGTGCTTATGGCATCCCATACTTGGATGAAACAAGTAGATCCTTCCAAACTAGAATTAAAGAACATTCGATGGACACCCAAAGAGGTAGGGTAAAACCGTTGGCTCGTACTAAACATGAAATGAGATCTAACCATTGGATTCAAGTTGGGGAATCCTTGAAATCATAACAATTGAGAGCCATTGGAAAATGGGGAGGATAAGAGAAGCAATAGAAATTGAAACGTGTCCCAATTATTTAAATATGGACGATGGTTGGAAACTTAGCCAATCATGGAAACCTTTAACAAGCAAACTCTCGCATTCGATCCCTATCCATGTTTCACAATACCCTCCTTAAAAATGATTACTCCCTGACTATTAATTAATTGTTTATTTTAATACATACTATAATAATAATTTTCACTATTCGTTATAATAGGTATTTAATTTAATAATTGATTACAACTTAAAGAAGTTGACCCTCCATGTTAACATATTAACATTTTGTCATAATATCATTTAAGCATATCATAAATATCTCTTTGGTCAAGCTTTGGCTTCAACTCTTTCTCCGTGATGACGGGTCATGTAGAGAGACCTGAAATGTCATATACAATTAATTTCATGCAATTGTATCCAAAAATTTCTCACATTTATATTATAGTTTAAAACATATGATTAGTTATATTTTTTTCCCTATTACTCAACCTTTCATGTAAAGCAAGGCTACATGATGTTAGCATATTCATAATTACAATCAATTTAGTATTTTATGTCATGTTAAATATTTTTTTATCGTCAAATCTCTTTTTGATGTTAGCATATTCACAATTATAATCAATTTAGTATTTTATGTCATGTCAAATATTTTTTTAATTGTCAAATCTCTTTTCATTTATATTTACTAGTAAGATAATTATACTTTTCTTAGTATATTTATTTTTTTATATATTTATAACTTTATTTAACTTATGGAACAATAATTTAACTTTAATAAGTGCATAATTTCACTTAATTTTAGTATTATATACACAACTTGCCTCAAGATACTTATTGTAATTTGTGATATTTGTATAAAATAGACATATTATGTACTCTTTTTATTGAAGTTTGAATTATACACTTTTAATCATTCTACCAAACCATTAGTCATGTATTTATTTACCATTCACATCAAATTTAATCTTAAAAAATAATCATATTTTTTTTAATAACATCATTTTGATAAAATGATAAAAACTTATCACAATTCAAGTTGAAAGTTTTGTGTCTTAACACATTGCACTTTTACCTAGGTGGATTTCTTTATTGTTCTCACTAAAACCTATGACAAACAAATATTAAATAGACGTGAACCCCATGCATATTACATCAAAATAACCATTAGAAACAATTATGCTAAAACATGAACTAGTCAGTAAGCAACCTTGTTTTGAGTGCTATGTGTATTTGGTATCTACTTGTGTAGTTTTGAGTAACTTACATTGACATATTTTATGAGTAGTGGTTTACAAGATTTGACAAATGTGAATAGTTACCTATTTCATTTTTCTATTTGCTAAAATGTATTTAATCATGAAGTGTCACTTACAATCAAGTTTATTTAAGTTGCTAATTCATTTGCAAAACCTTGTATAAGATAATTATGTTATTGGTGGAAGAAAGTTCCAAACATTAAATATTTGACAATGATAACTTTTAATGTCCTCTAGATTATTTTTTAGACTCTCCACAATTAAAATACCAAAGCAATCTTTGGATTTTTTGATGAAAAAATGGGCTTCAAACTCCATCACATCCCAATATATCAATATTTTTCGACTAACTTCTCAAAGCAAGAAGAAATATTTTTATATGATGGTCAAATGAGTGTCAATTTTAAGGTCAAGACTGCCATTTAATGGTCAAATGAATGCCAAATTTATGGTCATTCATTTTATTGACATCTCATACTAGTATACTCATTCCTCCCACCCTTGTTATCTATCAATGTAGTTATGCCTCCCAACATAATTTATTAGATTAATAAATATTTATTGGTGTCGTAAAATCATCTATCGATGACCTCCATGAGGGCTTATTATTTCAATGATTTTTTTCCGAAACATTTTTAGAAACTAAATGATTCAAGAAGACCCACTTAGTATACAAACACTATAGTGTGATCAAGCATTTGTCAAAAGGGGATGAATGATTATAATTTAGTGCTTGGAGCTACTCAGAAATAGCTTCTACAAAAATGCCCTTGCTACCTCAAGTAAGATATGCCTAATTTGTGCATCTTGGAATTGTTTCTACACTCCATAGTCCTCACACTTACATAAAAATTAGTCCGACAATAGTCAAAAGGCCAATAACAACGTATAAACCCAATATACTATATTTTTATATCGATGGAACAATACTATACTACAATTTTTTTACTAATAGAATGGTTGATTAATTGATTGAGGATGAGTTATGTTTGTTTGGTCAACCTCCTATCTCCTCTATAACGTATATATATAAAAAACCTTAAAACTCCAAATTGAAAATCCTCGTTTATAACTAAAATTGAATTAAAACAAAAATTAAAATACAACTTGAAAATCCTAATTGTATATTTTATAGGAACCAAGTGGACCTAAGTTAGCTGGCTTGAGATTGAGCGAGAGGGAGTGTCATGTTGAAGCCCACACTGAGAGTATGAGACATTGAGTAGGATGCATGTGTTGTATAAAACCACAAAAGTAGTACTAGGATGTGTGATGGAAGATATTAGGATCCACCGTACGAGTAGGAGACATTGGGGCCTAGAGTAAGAGTAAAAGTAGGATGTGTGTGTTGTATAAAGTCACAAGAGTAGCACTAGGATTTATAAAGTCACAAGAGTAGCACTAGGATGTGTGATGGAAGAAGGAGTGTCATGTTGGGGCCCACAATAAGAGTAGGTGATGTTGGGGTGCACCATAAGATTAGGAGTAGGATGTGTGTTGTATAAAGTCACAAGAGTAGGAATAAGATGTGTAATGGAAGACGTTTTGAGCCCCAAAGCAAGAGTAAGAGGATGTGTGCTCAAAGATGTTGGGGCTTACAATAAGAGTAAAAATAAGACTTAAAAATTGAAACATTGTTATAACTTCTATAAATCCAAAATCCTCATATCATGTAGCTTCTCCAATATTCTTATTCTTAAATAGCTCAACTTTGACCACCTCATGTCATTTTAGATGTAAAATCTAGAGTGGATAATGACAAAGGAGTGGGAAAGAGAATAAAATGAACACTCTGGTGGCCTTGTTTAAAGGGATTAAGATAATGGTTTGATGGAAGGGGCGAACCACAAGATTATGTGCAAATGTTAAACTAAATTTTGAGAGTATTTTTTAGTGAAGTGGTCCATGATTTAAATTTTTTCTAAATCATAATTTTTAATTTTTTGGGAATCGTAACAAAGTTGTTAGTAGATTTTTAAAAATTAAATTAAAAAAATTAACTAAAGGGCAATAACATTTGGTAAAAATAAAGCTTACAATCTTTCTATCCCTGATATAAATTTTCAGTCCCCGTCGAATGGCCCTTGGTCTATTGGTGTGATGCATGGCTTTCAATGAGTCCCCTAGGGATTAAGTCTTGTTGAATGCAAGGCCTAGAGACACTCAACACAGAGAGATAAACGGTTGAGGCTAGGTTCGTGCCCTGAGTGATTTTGACGGCATGGATGCCCCTTACTCGTCGCTGCTTAGTTGAAGGTGATCACTGGTTTAGTTTCTTCGCTTACTTTGTATTGTTGAATCTATATGTTCACTCCAGAAACTTAGGTAGAGATGCCATTAAACTATGTCATCCAGTGCCCAATTGTAACACCCTTAGAGGTGCTCAATCAAGTTTTTTCTTTCAGTCCCCCATAACTAAGTGGCGTTGATATTACTTCTCCAAAACAATCCCTCCACCAATTCAAGAAATTTGTTATTATTTGCAGTTTTATTAAAAAAGTTACGATTTAGGCCAAGGGAACTACAAAGTTCTAACACTTAAACCACTAAACATAAATAACCAGCTCTATCCCAGTGTGTCACATTGACTGCTAATAGTGGGGCCCGCCATGTCAATAACCTCCGTTAGTAGTTACCCCTCCTCAGAGACAACTGGCAGTCTGGCCATATCTTTTGAAAAACGAGATACACATTTTAAAACGGGGAATAATTTTTTTCCCTTCTTTCCGGGCGCATAATCAGATACACATTTTAAAAGCGGATTTTTGACCTTTTTATCCTGGCGCTGCTGCTGGTTAATTTTGACGGCCGTTTAGACGTTTTTAGTGACTTTAGACGTAAAATACTTGTAAATATCTGATCCAACCGTCACGCGTGATTTGTATATTTAAAACATGACCATCAATTTTTATATAGATTTGTATATAACATATATATATATAAAAGAAATAATAAATATAGAATAATTAGTAAAAAATAACATTATTTTGTGTTTTTGAAGAGCAGTATTGAAAAATTACCGTCACTAGAAAATTGTTTGACAGACAGAGGTGGCCGTCAAATTTAATTTCTAATGGAGCAGACAGGCATTGCTTATCAATGCAACCGTATACATGATGTTAAATGCCTTGTCGAACCAGGCGTTGCCACTAAATATTTCTTCTTTTCTTCGTTATGGTTGCCTCATTATGTCAGGTTCCCGTTAAATGCCTGGCCGAATCACGCGTTGCCACTAAATGTATCTTTTTATTTAATTGCGATCCAAATACATTAAAACGTGGCTGCTATAAATATCTAAGTAAACATGGTGGACCCACATGGTATAACACGTTACACGGCTGTTGTATATACTCCTTTGATATGGTTACCTCAGCATAGTCAACTCATATGGACTCGACCCTCGTAAACGCCTTCTGAAAATAAAACGATCTTCAGAGTTTACACTGGGAATCGGGAGTATAGTGCACGAAACATCACGGATCGGTCCCTGCTAAGATCGCGAAACTACCATCTGTTAGTGATTTGCACAGCCTTTAGCGTCTTAAATCCAGATTGGAAAAAAAACGGAGAAAGAATCCAAGCGCAGATGAAAATTTGAGGAGCAGAAAGGTCAGTGATTTCATTCAATCAAGTTCAGAGAAGAAAAACCATGGAAGATCCACTGATTATGCATAGAGGCAGTAGTAGCAGTGACAAAGTGATTTATGGAAGGGCAGATGCCATAGCCTATGGAAATCGTTACGAGAGGGCCGCAGCGCTTGTTGACGTGGTTAGTCTTCATAATTTTCTCATATAGATATTTATATGGTAAATAGTTAACATGATAGCAAACAAGAGTCAAATTTCTGTGAAAAACAAGCTATTTTTTTGTCTTCTCCAGGCTAACTTCTGTCAAGATTTCTTTCATGTATTTCTAATAACTGCTTAAAAGTTAATTTCAATGAAATCTCTTGCAAGCGTTACTGTTTTCCAAATTTCCAACTTTGGAAAAGACAGATCACTTGCACGGGATTTCGTTAGTTGTGAGAACTTTATGGTCACGTATGCCATCTGGACATGGAAGATACACTCTTCCGCCCTGTAATGCCACTTGGAAGCAGCCGCAATCAGTTGCGCAGGGTGGTATCATATGGTGAAATGTATTGTGGATATTTTAAGGACCGTTCTTATTCTATAAAAAAACATCAAAATTATCATATATCATTACAACTGTTATAACCATTACAGTTTCTCGAGGTTTATAGTTTTTTTGGGTGGAATTTACTTGTGTGTTAAGTCATTTCAAGTTGATTTCTATGAATATTTACACGGTGTGGGGACCCACTTAATACATAACTATTAGGAAACGGGCATTATAATCCTCAGCTTTAGCTTTCTTACTCTTTCCCATCCTCAGTTTTAGACTTCTCACCTTCTAGGGGAAAGGAGCCAATGACCGTGCATGGGCCAAGAGTTCATATATGAAATAAAGTACCATTAGTTGTTTCAATTAAAGTGAGCAAATGTCACTTTCAAAATTAAAAATTAAATATAAACTTTCAAAATTAAAAATTAAATATAAACTCAGCCAATAAAGCAAGTCACATCAATAGAGTAACCAATGAAATGGTGACACATAAGCAATCCATAAATGATGACTTTATTCCTAAGTAATGGGTCACCTTAAATTTCTTTGTATTCAAAAATACTAAATTTAAATCCCTTAAAAATATGCTTTCCACACAATTTTAATACTCAAAAAGAAATTTGTATATAGAAAATATCATGATCTATTAAAGGTTTTTTTTCGTTATAAAAAAATATAATAATTAAGTGGCTCTAGCAACCCCTTAACTTTAGGTTCACATAAGTGGCTCCTTTCCCCTAGCTTAATTTCCCATTGGAAAAACTTCTGGAATATGTAATGCTTATACCCTTTGGAAGCAACCATGGTCAATTACACTGTGTGGTCTCGTATGCCAAAATATATTGTGGACATTATGAAGGCCTTTTCTTTTTACTGAAAAAAAAAACAAAATAACTTAAATCAGAGTTAAGAGCAGTGAAACTGCAACTTTTTAAACTATGACCTGTTCCTCAAGGTTTGTAAACAAATGTATTGATTTCTTTTGAGTAAATTAAATTCAATGAATTCCGTGTTGATATGCAGGGTTCCATCGCTGCTATGGTAGTGCTTTTATTATCTGTTAGGCTATTATGCAAAAGTGACTTGCCCTTATTCCAAGGGCACATTCATTTTTGACTTTATTCTCAGTTTACTCTTGTAAATCTGTGTTTGGGAAAATATATATTTTCATTGCGTGAAGGTGCAGGTTTATTCACATCTTATAAATGCTTTAAAAGTTTATAAAATAGTATTCGCTTCGTTTTGTGAGCTGATTGATATGCAATTTGATCATTTAGTGGCTTGCTATCACATTCCATAATAAACGTTGACCATAGTAATGAGTTGTACTTGTAACATTTTTATTTTATTTTTACCAATTTGATGGGATAAAAAATTATTATTAGGATTAGATCAGAGTAATCGAGAGCTGAAGCATCAGATAAATGTGATTGAGAGCTGTTATCTTGGTTCTTGTAAGGAAGTTAGATGATAAAAACACATCATTTATTACTAATTTAAAGCAATTCTTTTTGGCAAAAAATGATAACAAGTAAAGGCAGGGAGCAGGTACAGCCCTAGAAAACAAAATCAACTTGCTGTTAGGGTTTGGATTAATTTTTCAGTTTGCTAGTTGAGCTTAATAATTTTTCAGGTTGCTGTCATAAATTCCATCAATGTTCCATTAGGATTTCGGGGAAAATGCAAATTCCTCAAATTTGAGCCCGAAAGCGACATTACACCCTTTTGTTAATGTTAGAGACCCTTTTCAGTATGTTCGTCCCATTCATGAAAACTTGCCTCAAAGAGGAAGTCAAAGACTATTCAAAGCTCTTTCACATCCTCCTCCACCCCTGCCAGTGCCTCGAGGCTAAGTGAGAAATAACCTGCTTTAGATAGCCATTGAAAGAAGCAATACAAAGACTCTACTTTTGAATACATAGCTAGATGGTGGTATGATACAAATATCCCCTTCAATGCCGCCCGCTCACCTTATTACCAACCTATGTGGGATATCATCTACGTAGCCGAAACGGCACCCTAGGGCTGTGGGAGCGGGTACAGGAGCGGCGCGGGAGCGGGAGCAGCTTGGGAGCGGGCAGGGAGCAGCGACGGGACTGTGGAAATGGCCAGGTATGGCACAGGCCGTACCTGGGCGTTTCCGTAGTCCCCTCGCTGCTCCTGTGCCACTCCCAAGCCTAAACACGTTTATTTTAATTTGTTTTTTATTTTTTTCATGTTTTAAAAGCCCAATAACATAAAAAAAAATATTCTTCTAATTTACACCATGTAATGATGATGATGTAGCTGATCTTGATCCTCTTGATGAAGAGAAATATGATGAATATTGACAATGGAAAGACAATATGAACTTTGGATATTGATCTATGATTGAATTTAATATATCATGAGATTCATGACATTCACATTGTGTTCGATTTAAGTATTTTAATGTAACTTTTAAGCTTTTAAGTTTTAAGTGTCTAAGTTTTATCAGGGCATTCTAGCTTGTTTGTTGTGGTTATTTAGTTATTTAGCTTATAACTTGTTTTTCATATGCATAGTATGTGGTTAATGAATTAAATTCCTATTTAGAAGATTGAAATTTATATATTTTTTAATTTTTATATAGTTTTTGTACTGCTGTATCCAGGGTCAATTTTTTTTTGCCATTTCCGCGTATCAGATACTCCATACCCACTCCCGTATCCAAAAAGTTTTGGCTACTTAGGATATCATTGTCGCAGCTAGTAAGGGTTTCAAAGGCCCTAGTATGCATGACTTGAGGGGGTCTTTTTTGCATAAAGAAGTTGGGTCAGTAGACAAATACTTGGAAGGGTTGTAAATAGTCATGGGCCAAAATGGGATGCACGATTATGTCAGATGGATGGAGTGATGGAAAGAATCGTACCATAATAAATTTCCTTGCCTCTTGCCCTCAAGGAACCATGTTTTTGAAATCAGTTGATGCATTTGATAGGGTGAAAGATGCAAACTTCTTGTTTCAACTGTTGGATGAGGTTGTTGTAGATGTGGGGGTGGAAAATGTAATTTCCCCTTTTCTAAATTAAAGATGATTAATAATATTATTCAAGTTGGGCCTAGTCATTTCTAATCTTTGGGCAACTTAGTAATATCATTATTATTAAATTTTATGTTATATTATAAGGCAATTTACGTTTATTATTAAAAAGAAAAGTGACTTTTAAATAAAGTAAGTCGGCCACCAACAATGAAAGAAAGTGGAAAGAGAAGTTATAAAAGGAGGATGAAGGGGTTCATTTGTGGATCTATCATCTATTATCATCTTTATTTTAGGAGTTGAGCACTTGTGCTTCCACTTTCAGCTATTGAGGACAGAGAGCCTCTTAACATTCATCACTTGAGGATGAAAGCCCTCTTTGTGACCAAAATTTGGGACAAAAACCCTCGATATTTGTTGGTGGCTTCACCCAGAAGTCATATTTGTGCATAAGGACAACCCAGAAAGGGCTAGGGTATCATTTGTTGGTTGGCAAAAGTTTTCAGACCTTCTTCTAGGATGGCAATTTGCATCTTGGAGGAGTTTGTGGGCTTTTAGGGCATGACAACCCAAAGTTTAGTTGTATTTGGCTTCTTCATAATTTTTGGAGTTGTTTGCACTCTTCCGTGGTTGTGTTTGGGCTTGGAATCATTATTTCTAGTCGTGTTGGTGAAGTATATTTGCTGTTGTCATAGTTTATCTCCAAGTGGTTTGAAAAATACAAAAATCATATTTTCCGGTGTCCTCTTGTGTTATGTTTGTTCCGGCTCTTGAATAAAATAATTTGGAGGGTTTCTATATTTATTTCCAGTTGTGTTTGCATCCATGATTCCATTAAAAAAAAAAAATCAGATTGCTGATAGGGTTCGAAGATAATTTTCGGTTTGCTAGTTGAATTTGAAGTCTTTGAATCATTAGGGTTTCAAGGGAAATCCAAAATTTTCCAGATCTGCCCTAAAAGGGACATTATAGAAAATGTTGTAGAAACCATCACAGATAATGCCTCTAACTATGTTCTTGATGGTAAGATGTTAGAGAATAAATAAAAAACCATATTTTGGACGCCATGTGTTGCAAATTGCATAGACTTGAGGATATAAGTAAAGAGGATTGGATCAAGAACACTAGATCGCGCCAAGAGCATTACAAAATACATCTAAAACCACTCATGGGTATTGAACCTGATGAGGAAAAACACTGAGGGTAGGGAACTTGTTAGGTCGGCCATAACGAGCTTCGCAACAAACTTCCTCACGTTGCAATCTCTCCTTTCTTAGGGACAAAACATGAAAAAGATATTTTCAAGTGATGAGTGGAATGCATTTTAGTGGAGCTGTAATCAAGATGTGAAAGACATCAAAAAGAAAGGATTTGACAACTCATTTTGAAAAAAACAGCAGGAGTTGTAAAAATTGGTAAGCCCCTTGTTAAGGTGTTGCGGTTGTTGGATGGGGAAAAATTGGCCATGGGTTACATTTACGAGGCTATGGATTAGGCAAAGGAGAAAATAAGGGTAACATACAAGGATAGAGTAGTAAAGTTGGGCCTATATGGCAGATCATTGATGATAGATGGAATAATCATCTCCATCGCCTTATACATGTAGCTGGGTATTTCTTAAACCCAAGGTATCATTACAAAACTCAACTTGGAGAAGATCAAACTGGGGAGGTTAAAGATGGATTGTATGAATACCTAGATCGCATGATCCCTAATGAGAGTTGGCAATTGGAAATACACTGACAAATTAGTGCTTTCAATGCTTTCAATAAAGCTACATGTACCTTTGGCAAAAACCTAGTAAACATTGCAAGAGAAGTGCACCAACCAGGTAAGCGATTCCAAATGTTTTTAAGTTCAGTTGTTTAAACTTTAAAAACTTGATTTTTTAGCATAAATCACAATCAAATTTGTTGAATTAACTTATTTTTTTTGCCTTGGTTTAATCATTTATTGCAGCACATTGGTGGGAGTCATTTGGTAGCCATTGTCCTCAACTGCAAAAGTTTGCAATTAGGATTCTAAGTCAAACTTGCAGTGCTTCCAGGTGTGAGCGCAATTGGTCTGTTTTTGAGAGGAATCACATTAACAAGAGAAATTGTTTGGAACAACCGGCTAAATATTCTCGTCTTCGTGCACTACAACCTGTGGTTAAGGTGCAACTAGCTACTAAATAGAAGACCTGATACGGATCCCATTGTCTTGGATGATATTGATCCAACCTCATAATGGAGTAGAGGAGAGTTCAACTAGCTAGAGTTTAATCCTGATGACTTGGGGTGGATAGCTTTGGATGATGAACCACTAGTAGCACCAAACATGGCAAACAATACCCGTGCTACTACAACTACTACAAATTTCCTTGAGGAGTTCCAATGTGTCTAAGCCAAAGGAACAAGATGACATTGATGATGATGGAGGATCCCATTCTTAACAGTGGTGTTGAGTTTGATGATTGGTTGAGTTTGATGATTGATATCAAACATGTAGTAGCTTGTAGCATATTGTTTTTTAGACTCAATAAGCTCATTTAGAGCCTCATTGTTTATGTATTTTGTTTCAGATATGTAGGGACACTCGGTGCCGTTTTGCTATATTTGCCCTTACATGGTATATACATGAGCAAACTTTGCATATTTTATCTGCTAATTGTTTGTAATAATGGTTTGGAATCTTTAAAATTTCTTGCTTTTCATTAGAAATATGTAACCGGAGGGTTGGTTATGCCCCATTTTTTAATAATGTCCTCAGTTCAGGATGTTACAATTAAGACCGGTCACGATTCCACCGTTCGGTTCCAGTCTGAGCCCGCACCGACGATGCAATGGTTCTGAGTCCAGTTCCGATTTTTAAAACATACTTTGATCATGTTTGCCATGATGGTTCTAATCGATGTTCAAAGTGTTTTGCCAGTCTTCGAGATCAGTGTTTTTGTAGCCATTTTAGCCACAGCCATCGGTGATGCAAGCATTTGCCACCTTCTTAACCGCAAAAGTATAGTTCATGCTTTGTGATGCAACATCTGCCACCAAAGTGATATTGAATCTTTTACCCCGACAGGGTTCTTGCCCAGTTGGATGATTGTATGCAGGGCTCTGCATCACGAGCCCACAAACGTTTGACTTAATAGGAGCAGTCACCCAAACCCCATTATGCAACTTTGATTACACTCAATGGCATACTTTTAATCATGGTTTTTACTCCTTAATAACCACATATTGTTTACACTAAAATTCCGCCCCTAATTATGGTTGCAAACTGTATTTCTGTTAGTAGGACAAGTTGAGAAGGTTCATCTACCTACAGTTCAGCATTATTATTGAGATAGTAGATTAATTGAAGAGAAATAAAGTCTCAGAATCTTCATCTATGCACAATATCAAATGTTGAGCTAGTTCATAAAGGCTTTATAACCACTAAAGAAAAATATCTCGATACAACTTTGTAGATTCACAAGATTGTTAAGGAAGGCTATTAAATTCGCCACTAAGCATTTGAAAACAGAGAATGGCCCCTCACTAAAACATAAATCAAAATGAGTCATTTGATTGCGATACTCAAGATCACTCCAATTGATAACCTAGTATAACAGAATAAGTTAATCGATGCGAGCGTAGTTGTCTTACGAATAGTTGATAATGTGTGCCATACATGCACAACTTAAAATATGGTGTAACTTATACCAATTCAAGTGCTCCATAGGATAGGATATTGTGTGTTTAATGATTTCCAAATCAGCGCTGTATCTCTTGCATGATTGTGAATTGTGACTTCTAAAAATTTTCTTTGTTTGCCATTCCGATAATATCCACAATAGGTTCTGTTAATTCATCTTGCATATTAACTGAGCTATGTCTTTAAAACATGACTGTAAATAAAATGCAATGTCATAGTTGCTCTGAGGCATGTGGAAGGGCAATCATTTTGACGAGGTAAACAACTTGCATCATATCAAAACATATGCAAATTAATGTTATAGGAAGCGATAGTTATAAATTTTGAGTAATGTAACGACGTATTAATGCGTCACCTTAGGCTATATTTGTAGAGTGAGAAAATCATATATTGTTGGAACCCCAAATGCCACACTTTGTGTTGCCATAAAAAGATTGATCTACTTACAACTCACAACCAGAGAATAGTCAAAAACGATTCCACAGAACAATAATTAGTGAGAAGTCAGTATGTGAATTCCAAAAAACATACAACTCACATTATTAGTCTTCTTGAGATCTACTACCGAGGTCTCTCTGGTTGCAAGTAAACAAAGCATTGACACCTAATGCTTATCAGGGAATGAGAAATGATAGACCATATTTGTGAACCACCATATTCATCAATGAAGATGCAATATTATTGAATATATTTTCTTAGACGCTGTATTCAAAAGTATCAAGTGGAATTCAGACCAGGTACAATACTGGTCTGTATACAATCTTTAAAGGGGCAATTTCACGTACTTTTATTGCACCGAAATATTAACGATTTGTAATCTCCATACCACACTGAGTTTCAATTATGTTAGTAAGGTATAATAATCTAGTGCACGTCCAATTTCTATTTGTCTAGTACTGTTACATATATGTGCCTCTAACTGGCAATAAACAATCAGTATGTAGTGATAATTTATGAGTTAATATCAGTCTAAAATGATTGTATAACTCGTTTAAAACTGCACATGCAAAACATGAATGCAGCTCATGATGAGCTGCCACCGTGACATTGATCTGTCAATGTATGCAGCTTGTAGCTTGCTGAACGTCTAATGTTTGCCTGTGACACTAAACGCGGCATAAGCAAATCCTTCGACATTTTCTATATATTCACTTGAGAATGAACATAGTGCTTAGTGGTGTACATTTAATGATAGAAAATCAATTTGAAATGAGATAGATCCATCCACGAATTTGGGAACCAAGAATGACACTATAAGAAAAGCATACCCAGAAAAAACACTTATGTATCAGCAAATGTTTACCTTTAACAAGATATTTTTGTTAGCCTGCCAAGATGCAGCAACCTGAATGTTTGATTCTCCTTGAGTCACATGCAATTCTTCTCCATTGATCCTGGCAATAGACACACATATTTATAGCAGGAAAAATTACATATGCTGTTAGAAAATAAAGAATGGGCTAGTAGTAAAATCTTAGTTCTATTTGTTTGCTTTGAAGTAGAATCGTGCAAACCTTCTTTGTTCAATTTGGCTTGTGTATTTTGTTATTCAGATTAGCAAGGTGTGGCGTCGACGCTTATTTTGAAAGTAGCTTGATTGTTTGAAAACATGCAGAAGTAAAGAATTATGCGAGTTGCAGAAGGGTTGTTCATGCCAACAGTTAGATTAGACCTCTATATATCATGCAGACTCTACGTGTCTATTGAATGACACTTGCAACACATATATACGGGTATATGATTTCCTTTGCTGACAAACTCAAAAATTGGTTGGAGATGTTTCTAAGTAGTTTGTTTATTCATGTCGGTAAATAGTTTTTTGATCAATGTGATTTGAGTTTTTATAGGGTTTAATATATTATGAAAGGTTAATAGTGTTTAGGGTCCATTTATGTATGCGGTATTGGTTAGTAAGCATAGAGTGAAATATTGACTTATGTCGAGCTTAGCATTGTTGTCTTGTAAAACAAGGTTGAAAGTAAATTTTTATCTCCTTTATAATGGACATGTTATTGAACAAAGGAGTATCTTAAGTCTTGAGGAAGAATGTCTTCTAAACTTGTAATGTAGTTGTTTTTCCAGTCATTTTGAGTCTAGGGTTGTTGAAAGTCAAAAGTGTCAAAAATAAAGATTTTTTTCCCCTCATGGAAGCATTATTGGGCAAACCCAACGCCCGCTTTGTAATGTGTATGTCAATCTTGTAGGGGGAGGGGCTATTTTACTCAAAACAACATGCAATTGAATCTCAAGACCAATTTTGTTGAGTAAGCAACCAAGACAATTCGAGGAAGGAGGCAACAGAGGTAGGAAGTGGAGGTTGATCAACGACCTCTCGTCAGCCACTAGCGACGGGGCCGCATTCAGCTATAGTGGCTTTTTTTCATTTTAGTAATTTTATGTCTTCCGTTGTGATGAGTGAATAAACCCCTAATGTGACATCTTAAAAAGAATTGTATTTTGAAGAATATGTCTTTTTGAGGGTAGGAGAAGATTTTGTGGTAAACTCAATATGGATTGTTGTCTAGATAGTTCAAGAATTTGGGGAAAAGGGGTTTGGGAATGTTCCATGGAATTTGGCCCAAGAACTATCTTTAAGAGGATTATGAGATAGCTTGATGGAGTTGTACCTAGTCTAAGTAGTGTTTTCAAAGAGTTCGTTCTTTCGAATAAGATTCTCGTCTCCCATGTTCGTACTAGGGGGAATGTTTGGAATATTAGTGCGTGCATTAGAATATATGTATAAGTGAGGATATATATATATATATATATATATCTATATTGTTGGAATAAAAAAATTAATAATATGTGTGTTGTAAATGATTGTTACGTAACAATCACACTAGGAATAGTGAGAAAGATTCTAGAGAATATATTTGGTGAGAATATAGTGAGTTATTTGACCAACGCACTTTATTAGGCTTATTGAGATCTATGTTAAGATTAGTGTGAAATATCCTTTTCTCAGAATTAACTAGTCGAAGACCCTTAAGCCCATTCATTGTTTCCCGACGGCTAAGGGATGGATAAAAAGGGAAACTAATCCTAATAAGTTAATTAAAAGTGCATAATGATTTTTTTATAAGCACTTTAATAATTTATTAGTGATAAAATAACAAAAGAAAAAGGTACTTTGTTTTTATTTCTCCCTAGTGAAAAAATGCAACCCATGTAAGGGACATAAAGCAAGGGGAAAATATTAAATAAAACAAGGGGAAATTATTAAATAAAGTGAAGGGTGACCCATAGGGATCTAAAATGACTCTACGTCATTAGATCAGTCAGCACGAAGAAGGAAAATAAATATATGGAGGTTCTGTCTTTTAGTAACAGGACCGCCGCTCGATGCAGAGCGGCGGTTACAGAACCGCCGCCCTATTAGGACGGCGGTCATGGGACTGCTGGTTTGCATTGGGCGGCGGTCTTGGCTCTTTCGGACAAAAAATAAAATATGAAACGAACAACCTCAGAATTTGAAAGGTTGTTTGTGTCTCTTCTCCTCCACGACTTTTCCCATTCTCCAGTGCACGGGAGGACATGAGAA
The DNA here is from genome assembly GCA_019776745.2 of Taxus chinensis. Classification (NCBI taxonomy): domain Eukaryota; kingdom Viridiplantae; phylum Streptophyta; class Pinopsida; order Cupressales; family Taxaceae; genus Taxus; species Taxus chinensis. Next base: position 658,156,167 of record CM034146.1, read on the forward strand.
AGGCTATAAATACATGTTTGTAGAAGAAAACAACATCATCGAAGCATGAAAGCAAGTGAGCAAGAAGTTCTTAGTGCTGGAATTGTGTTTAGTAGAAGAAAGGAGTGTTTGAGATAGAGCAAGCAAGTATTTGGGAGGAAGTGTGAGATATTATCTACTTCTCTTTCATACTTATTGTAAATTATGTACTTGTTATTTTGAATTGGCCAATAAAAGTGGGAAGAAAGAGAAATTACCCTTCCCGATTGGTTTTTCCTCCTATGGAGGTTTCCAGGATAAAATTTGTTGGTGTTTATGAGCTTAAATTCTTTCTTTTCTTGCAATTGTGGATTCTAAGCATAAACATAATTCATTCACTAGCTATCTCTGTCCTTTTCTAATAGAAAGTAGAACAGCAGCATTTATATTGTGATTCTGTGGATAATTCCAAAGTTGAAGAGTTTACAGATCAAAGGGAGCTGATTGAGAGATTGTGTCGGCAAAAAGACTAAGAGAAGTTATAAAAGCAAGTTGCCATGCATGGAGAAGCATCACTTTTATATATTTTCATATCTGAAATTTGGTTGAGCTATTTGCATTCCATTTTTACCTCAAAGGATGGAAACCCTTTGATGTGTTGCATTAGGGAACGGAAATCCTCTATTGCCAAGGTTGAAGAACGAAAACTCTTCATCCTTTGTGTGAGGAAGCTCTATTCAAGGGTTTCTATTGAGTTTCAAGGAGTATTTCAAAATTTCATCAGTGATTGACGACCCAATATTGCAGATTTGAGCTATTTCTAGCTAGGGTTTGAAGACACAAGTGTTGGGTCAGATTTCTACCTTCAGATTCAGCTAGATCTCGGGTTATCTACACCCTTTTGGGTGGAGTTTGACACATTCTAAGGCATGATTGTTCCAAATTTGAGTTCTATCGTCATTGCAATATTTTTAGAGGTCAATTCCAACCTATTTGCATCTGATTTGGGCTTTGGAAACATTTTTTCCAGCCATGTTTGTAAGCTGATTTCTGCAGACTTTAAATAAAAATACAACTCTTCTTCTTGGGTAAAAATTTAGATTTTCAGTGTTCATGCCTTTATAATAATCTTTGAGCAGTTTAGGCAAATTTTTGAGTGATTTTACATCAATTTTATGGGCCAACCATCCTTAGAGCAAGTCGCATTTTTCCAAAGAAAATAAGATCTGCATTGTTTTTCATCAAAATATATTGTGTAGTTGCTGTTATAAATCAGATTTGTGGCTGTTCCTTTTGGGGGCATAAATTGTTCCATTGGGGACATTACATATTGGTTGTAGGAGATGGAATAGGTCTACTATTCTATTGTGGTTGAATTGCCTATATATTGTTGTAAACCACTATATTGAACGATGAAGAAACAATATTATTGAGTTTATTTTCTGCAAAACTCTACCATAATTATCAATAGGGAAGCAAAGGCATCAAAAGGGGTTGGTGAGGATCTAAATGATATGTTTGTAGATGGTTTTGTTCTAGAGGAGGAATTTTTACCTTCCACTACTAGGGAGCAATAGACAAGGTTCTGGAGATGATATTATGGTGCATTGATGACTATAGTCTTCGAGCATTGTATATTTTTTGGTTGAAAATTAATATAAAGTATACTTATGCATTCTCTACATTCATTTATCCTGTCATTTATAAGTGGTTTACATGTTATGTAAGTCTATTTTACGAAATTTATATTTTTTATATAGCAATAAAGTTGCGTAATTGTGGAGTCCAAAGTTCAAGTCAAAATTTTGGGCTGCTAAGTAACTGTCGAGTGTGAAATTTTGAACTATGAAACTTATCTGCATTGTTTGTGATAAATATGCAAGGCTTTTGGGGAGGTTTTAAATCACGTGGTGGGAGATGGACACCAAATTGAAAAGGTCTACACCGTTTCCTCCACAACCTAATGGTCAAGTTGAAGTGGTAATAGAACATTGGTGCAACTCTTGAAAGGATATAATAGGAAGCATCCTACAACATGGGATGAGAACTTGTTATACATTCAAAATTCTATTATAGGGTTGTGTGTGTAGAAAATACTCAAGGAGTCTCAGGGACTATACAAGGCAAGTCCTTCACTTGAATTTTTGGCACCTTGTGCACAAGAAAAGTCGGAGGAGACAATCCTGCAGCAAAAGGAGAGAATGACAGAATTAACAGATTAGGCAGAAGAGTTAGCTTCCAAGCACGGAATCATGGTACTACAATGAGAAAGTGGGAGGGTGCTTCCTCTTCTCATAAGTATTTTAGGTTTTCGGGGCCAACAGCCCCAATAAAGGAGGTGTTATTTGAAATGAATATTATAATCTATAAAATTATAAATACCTCCTATGTTTTAACATTGATTCCATGCAGAGCATTTTTTTGGGCTATTCTTCTTCAACTGGCTAATTATTTAGAAAAAAATCAAAACATGGATTCACCAACTGTCATTTTTTTGAAAAAGTATTTGCCACATTATCCTATAGAATATATATATATTAAGACATCAGATTTTCCAAAATATACACTCTATGTTTTTTCTCATAACTTGCCACTAACTGGCCTACAGTGCATACATTTTTTATTTTATACACTGATAAGATTAGTCTACCTTTTAATACATGTAAAAAGTTTCTACTCAAAATTTTCCCTGAAATTTCTGTGTGCGCCAAAATTCAGGACCCATATTTGGTGTTCTTGGGAAACTGTAAATTACTAAAGTCTGTTCGAAACGTGATGTGAACTCTAATTAAGGATAGAACTCTCCAATAGCTTTCTGACATTTCAAACAGGGTGAGACACAAAGCTTGTATGGCAAAGTTTTGGCCTCTTGAAGATTTTGGGCGAAATTGACAACTTTAGCTGGATCTATCATTTATTTATCACTACTATGTCACTCTGGCGAATTTGTCAAGGATGTATGTGTAAATAATGGCTGAATCCATCACATATTCATTTGCAACGAGTTTACCCAATGCCGATATGTCATTATGGCAAGAAAAGGAACTGAATTGACACAAATGAGACAAAAAAACATTTCAAATCTCCGTTTGTTGGCTTTCCATGTACCTAGAACTCTGTGTCGAAGTTGGAGAACATGTTTATGAGCTAAACACAAGCAATTGACATGCTTGAATGATGTCTACAGTTGAGTTTAGTAGTCATAGCAAGTTTTGGAAATGGTAATTTGTAGATAGCATTGACAATTGAGTGTATAATAAGGAAAATGGGTTGTTGTAGATATTTGATATCAGCCACAATGGCCTTGGGTGCTTTGTAACCTTGCTTTTTGGTGATAGTGGTAGAAGGCATAACCCCATTTGCTGTAATTTTTACCCATGGTGGGCCTCTATGGGGTAAATCTTGTGTTGTTTACTCGTGTGATTAATGTTATGTTTCTTTTTTTGATGTTTCACATTAAGTTTTACATTTCTTTCATTAAAATTAAAATCTACAAATGGACGACTCTATGAATGTATGTGCATAAGAAAAGTACTTAAAGATGCACATAAGTAATTGCATTCTGTCTCAGACTCAGAAGAATCCATATTGATGAGTTAGATATGGATTCGACCAAAGTTAATTATGGATCAGCATGCAACTTTTTAAAGATGGCTGAAATAAATTGTATATTTCCAATTCAATTTCAGGAGTTTTCCCATTGGAATTTATTCAGGTTTTGAATATGTTCTTAAAATGTTTCTAATATATAAAAAACAGAAATTTAATGTAATTTTAAACAACTATGCTTGAGCTACAGATAGAATTCAGGAGTTTTTCATGCAAAGCGTATCTAGTTTGAGGAACTCTTTTGACTCTAATTATCTTTTTATCCTGATTCAAACTATTGTGCTGAAAGCTAATGATGATGCCACTAATTAAAAATATGGCATGCTAAAATTTGCAGGCTGAAGATGGCATAGGATTGCCTGAAGAAGTGATTGATCCTACAAAATTTGGACAGGCTGCCAAGTTCTATTTCATCTATATAAAATTTGATATGCTGTGGTCCTTGAATCTCGTAGCATTGGTTCTATTAAACTTTTTCGAGGTTAGAAATGCTAATTTGCTTTCTTTCTGCAGTTTAATGGAGAGAAGATTTGTTATTGTAGTATAAAGCAAATTTAAATTAAAATGTCGGGATTAGACAAATGATTGAGAAAGTGATAAATTTTGTATGGATAAGAAAGAATGTTAAATGATGAATTCTGAAATTTTAAAAGCGAAGCGCAGAATGGATTTTGTGGAAAAATGACTGGTTAGACTTATTATCCCATGCTTCCTTTTGAGATTATGATATTACTTTTCTTGAGAATCTTCTTTCCTTGCCAACTAAGAAAGGTATTTTTGTTTAGGAAGCTATTTTACAAAATCTCCATATATAACATTAATTTCTTTCGATTGTTATTGCTTTTAGGTGCCTCTATGGTGCAGTTCAAATACATGTGGCGACAGAAAATATTATTACTTGGGAGATTTGCCATACTTGACGACGAAGCAGGCTGTAATATATGAAGTTAGTTCATTGACACTCTGTTTGATAGTTAATTGAATGCCACTGATAAATGAGGCTTTGAGATAGATTTCACTGTCTTGATTGCCAATTTCTATTTTGCTGTAGATATTTCTTTCACAAGCAGAATGATATAGGGGGTTTATAGATACATTGAAGAAATGTCCAAATGTATGACTCTTAAGTGCATGCTATGTGAAAATAGATTTTCCGTTGAGATCGCTAATGATAGTATCATAGCTGTAAATATTAAATGAAGCAACTCAAGTGGTCCTCTTGTTTGCGTTTTAGTACTTTCTTTGATTGAAGGGTGAGTGCTAATATGGACTAGTGTTCTCTAGTCAATTTTTTTCTATTTTAAATTCTCATTATATATGACTTTGTTCCCTTTAATTGGGAATATGACCTATTGCTTTAAACATATTCCTACATCTTTCTGAAAGTTTTTGATGTAACTGAATCTAGCTCCTGGCATGACTCTATAAGGAATCTTTTAAGAGAAATGAGTGTACAGACTCTTTTTGGGCTTCAAGATGTTTATTTTTTTGCTCTATGTTTTGTTTTGAACAAAATGCATATGATGATTGTTATCTTTCAGAGTTGCCACGAGGTCAAGGATTAGATGTTAGAAACTTGATCAATTGTAGGGTAACCCGTCGTTGTTTCTCATCAGTGATTCTGTAATGAAAATCATGAATTCAAGAAATTGAAGATAAATGCATTTTTATAAAATGCTATCTAACACCATTCAATTTAGTAATTGTAAATATTTAGCTGAATTTCCAGTTACGATTTATTATAAGAGATGGTTGGGGATAAATATTAGTAAAACTAGGACTGTATTACGATAACTGGAAAGGCGAGGTATGCATGTAGTTCTTGGTCAAAGGATTTTTGTTGATGAAGGATTACTCAGATTTTATCTGTCCTTATCTCTCTACAGAAGATATTCTAGTTTTCTTTGTTGTACAGTTTTCTTATTTTTTGTACAGCCTCCGTTTAAATATTTTTTGTGAACATATGAAGCATCCTTTCAAAAATAAAAAGTGCACTTCTTTGTTAAAGTTTATACAACTGACATCATGCAGTAGAAGTGTTCCTAAGGGAGTTAATCCAATGGAAATTGCTGTTATTATATCTGATTTATAGCTACTGACTACTGTGAACCTTAATGAGTTGAAATTGTTCTTGTCCTAAGCAACCCTACATGGCAGGTCTTAGCAATGACCTTCTCATCCTCCACCAGCAAATCATTTGGTACTAACCACAGAATATTTGACTGTTGCATTACATCAAGACTTGAGTAGGATTTCATCCCACTTTAACATGTACGAACTCTAGTTGCACGACTCCTTTTGTTCTCTTGACAGGTTTCAAGTGGTGGAGTGGTTATACTTTGGCATGTCAAAAATTGTCGATTATAAATATTTGTTTTTTTCATAAGGATTAAACAGGTGTTTATTGTTGCTACTTATTCCTCAAGATGTTTTACTGCTACAGATTGCATATTTACTGCAATCAACCCACATAAAGGGCTTAAAATTGTAAGGACAGCTTGCTGTCATCTAAATTCTCATCCATGTAAGACATAGCTCGTTACTAATAACATTCTTATTTATTTCTCTCCTATTTCTGAATTTATGAGTCGGCATCACAATTTGAGTATAAAAGCATTGGATGGATCCTATGTAGGTGACCCCAGGTTGACAGTTTCCGGCAATTGGGAATAACACGATCTATTTGGTGGCAGGAAGATAATGCCTTGTGCTATATATTTATAGGGAAACTACACTCGTAGCTCTAGGACTGAATAGAATTCACAGAATCACAATGTGCTGTTCTACGTTGATTCTTATTTCAAAATGACACTCCTAAATACTTAGAAAAACATAGAATTAACATAATTTGCTGTTGGAAACATAAGGGTATGTAATGTCCCCTTTTTAGGACAATTTAGAAAATGGAGAAAATCAAGCAAAGAATGGATAAACCCTTTTGCTTCAACCTAAAATATCCCAATGTTAGCTATTTCGAACCCAAATGGGGTTGGAACTAGCCAAGGTGGCGGGATAAATTGGAAGAAAACAATTGGAATTTAAACACATTCAAATCAAATTTTTAACAACTGAAAAATAATTAATAATCACACTCCAACTGTTGCAATCTTCCAAAATTATTTCCCACTTAACCATTCAAGCAAAAATCTTCAAACTTTGGATTTTGGGCCACAAAAATATGAAAAATAATATTCTAAACCCAGATTTCGCATAGCAAACACCAAACCCTAATTTTTCCCTAAAAAGTAGGTCGCCCAACACATTTAGGGCATCAAATCAACTCCAAAAATTATGAAATCACTTTCCCCTTATTCCTCCTAATTTGTACAACCACATTCAATATTAAATTGATCCCAAACTGCAGATCTGAAATTTATAACATCAGTTAATTAATTAAAATGCACCCAGAACAACCAAAACTTCAAAAATTAGTAACTTCTTCAATACTTGGTATTTTTGCATGAAATAAAATGCAAAATAAAGTAAAAATGAAGGGCTTCCCAATGAACTACAAAACTAAATTTTCTGATCACCAAAACCGATTCAAAACTGCCCCCGAAATCTGCCTCCAAGTTGCTAGGGTTAGAATAAATGTTATAAATTAATTCCAGCTCATGCAACCCTTTCAAAACACTCAAACAATTATCCCTTGATCTGAAATAATTGATTAGACAAGGTAACAAATAGATTTAGCATAAACAAACTCAAAACATGATAGATCAAACCCCAAACCAAGTCAATTTGCCTCTAATAAATTGCAGCAATAATAACAGTCACAAAGTACCACAAAACATTCACCTACATGCAGATTTATGCTTCAAATAATTGTGCCACACCCTAGAGCAAGCTGCCAATGCTAGAATGGAGGAAATAGTGCATAAATTCACTCAACACAAGAGAGCACAATGAGAGCACAATGGAGTCATTAATATTCTTCAATAATGGATCCAAATGAGAGAGAGCAATGTAAGAACTAGGGCATACATCCCATGGGCATACATTCCATTACTCCAAGGATGGAGTGAAATCAAAATGATCAATCAACATAACCCCACTAGAGGAAATGTGACCTCTTTTTATAGAGTTAAGGGGTGCAATATCCAATGATCAACCTTTTTCTTTTTGGAGGGAAACATAAAATCTCATTATAAAATAAAGTCTCTAATAAACTAAGACTATGTGCACTTTATTATTTTTAATTAAATAATAAATTCAACTATCCTATGTGCACATTTAACTAACATAGAGAGCCCACCTTGTAGGGCAAGGCATACCAAGGGTTCACAAAATAGACAATAGTCAATTTTGGATCATCTTCAAGCTCAATCCTCAAGCCCATAAGAAGAGATAATGGGTTGAGGGTCTTCAAGTCTTCAATTTCATCAATGTCCCAAGAAGGTGACATCACAACACAAGAGGAGTTGAAGGACATGGCTCAGGGTCTGTATGCAAGTGTGGTGGGAAGCTTGATGCATGCAATGGTTTGCACAAGACTTGACATTGCATATGTACTGAGGGTAGTGAGAAGATACACGTCCAATTCGAGCAAGGAATGTCACATTGTGGTGAAGAGGATCTTTAGGTATCTATGTAGAACATTTGACTATGCAATTTGCTATCAGGGAAACTTTTGTGTAAGCAAGATTGGAGTCTATATGGTTTTGTGGATTTTGTTGGGGTGGAGACCTTGATTACAGGTGGTCTACTAGTGCATACATATTCAACTTGTTCGGTGGAGCTATAATTTGGATGAGTAAATGTCAAACAAGTTTTGCGATATCTACTGCCAAGGCAATGAGTCACACAAACAAGTGGTTTGGCTTTAAAGGTTGTCGAGTTCGTTTAAAAGGTTGTATGGATAGGTTGTGACAGTCAAAGTGCATTTTGTTTGGATAAGAAGCTTGAGCATGATTGTTACACTTAGGACACATTGATGTGTAATACCATTTTGTAAGGGAAATGGTGGAGGAGAAGAAGATACTACTACAAAAGGTGGACGGTGATGAGAACGTTGTGGATTCATTGACTAATGCTGTAAGTAATTTTTTTTCTTGTTGCAGGAAAGGAATGAGCATGGTTTCCCGCAACTGCTGAAATATGAGTTTGCACTCTCTTTATTCAAAGTGTTCAACAAGTGGGAGAATGTTGGGGATATCTCAACTTTGCATAGATCTGCATAGGTGCAACATTTATGCAAAAAGAAGTCTTTACAAGGAATTGAGCATAATGGCATTGTCTAGGGAATTGCCCACGGTGGCATTGCGTAGGGAATTGGGCACAATGGCGTTGCTTAGGGATCATGTAATGTGGATTTAACTAGTGTGCGTAGTTTTGGCTAGGCACAAGATTGTGTGTGGGAATTTTGTGCACAGGTTGGTTGCATTATGGTGTGTAGTGAAGCTACTCAACATTGGAGTGCAATGTATGAAGTATATGACGCATTGTCAGACACTTGTTTGACTAGACTTGTTTAAGCAACATGTTGCTAATGCTCTAAATCAGTTGGTGAAGGAGTGTTATGTAATGATGAATTTGCTAAGTGGTAAAGAGGAATCTGTGCATTCTTTGGTGTGCAAAGTTTACAAAGTCATGAGCTAGCTTAAATGCTTGCAAACTCTTAGGAGAGAATATTGGAAACAGTTGCAACAATTTGAGCGATTGTTGGAAATGGTTAGACACTCAAGTCTAAACATGTGTGTGTTTTTTTAGTAGGATACAAAAACATATTTATAAAATGCAATATATGGACTACCGATGTATATTGTATTTATTTTAGTTACACGGTCTAGTGCATGGAGTACTATATGATAGTTATAGAGCCTTGAAGAGTGTCTATTGTATCTGTAAGCTGGTTTAAGCCAATGCAATAGAACAAGGTTGATCGGTATTTTTACCTGTAAGGGTTTTCTTTGGTGAAATTCCGTGTCTATGTCTTGTGTGCCATTTCTTTTATGCACTTGTAAGATTTCTATTTTAGCATAGCTCTTCTTTGTTTTAACTTATTGCTCGAAGGCCAATATTTATTTAGGCAACCAATCCTTCAAGCTATGTATAGAACAACTAGTGGATTGCATATGTTTGTATGCACATGATTGATGTCATGGGCCCTTCCAATGTCATTCATGTCATCGCAAACAATGCACAAACACACAAGGGAGCAAAGGTTTCATTATTCAAAAATATTTATGGTCATATATTTTGGACCTTGTGTGTGCTACATAGTTCTAATATTGCACAATAATTTCTTGAAGTTGATTGGATCGAAGATATATATGAAATTGGAAACTAAATTCAATGATGCATAACATATAATCATGGTGGTCAAGTAGTGTATGGGCAACAAAGCTTCCTTTAGTCTAGATTTACATTGTATTATTTTATGTTGAAGTGTTTTCATGTCACGAGGTTTTTTAAGAGTGTCATGTTGGCTAGTGAGACGTGGCAATTGTGGAAGTGATCTAATACTGAAAAGGATGTTCAATTCAGAATCCATCATTCTTGATGAAGATTGGAGAGGACAAATGGAATCTTTCCTTTTGTTGATTGAGCCTGTAAACAGCTTGATGCACCTAAATTTATACAAATGTGCTTATGATTATAGAAACAAGGTTCGACTAAACCTCATGGATTTTTGCTCAATCTTGATTTTCTTAAGAGGGTTAAATGCATTGGATGAGTCTGCTACTGTTAAGTTAATGCATTGAATGCGACATCAACCCTCCATTTTGGCATGTAAACACTGTTTTCCAGCTTGCGTGCTTTGAAAACCATGACAGACGTAGGGAGCATTGTAATGGTAGTGCAGTATCCAGATGCATTGGATTAGGATGTTGGCACTAATTGTATTAATGATCATGAATTAGATCATGTGGCAAGTTTTATTTTGAAGATGCTCTAATTGTCATTTTAGGGCCTAGACTTTGGAGACATGAGAGCGAGTGTTACTCTCCAAATATTGTGTGATAGTGTGATGCATGCAATTTTGAAATACTGTGAGCTTTTTCCATTGGCATATTTATAATTTATTTCATATTGTTTTCATATTCTATTCATGCAATTATGTATAATTTTGTATGATATATAGCTTCGAACCTTTCTGAAATTCCAAACTTTGGTGAATCTTTCACATTCTCGAAGTTACCAAACTTTTCAAACCTTGTTACCATTCTTATGATGGGGGGTCTCTATGAGGGCACATTTCATATGTCGGAGAGAACCTAACAAATTGTCGAAGAAAAAAACCCAAATCTGTATGTAACTATTCATACAATTATCATGATCAGATTAAAAAAAGTACAACAATCCCTCTAAACGTAATAAACAATACCTTGAAATTATTTATCACTGTCCCAATTTGGCGGACTCTGCTGCTCCCACACCCAAACCTGCAAACAAGCTTTTTTTTAATCTTGCCATCAGCATTGTAAGGTCCAAGATGTCAAACCTTCTTATATTATACCCAAGAGTGCTTTATAAATGGTTACTTTTATTGGTTAAACTTTAAAGTTCACAAAATAATGTTGTTGTAAATAGTTCTCCATATCTACATATTTTTCTAAGTAGAGGATATGGGCCTAGTTTCCTTTGATGTTCTTTATATTGCCTTTTTAGACATGGAAATTTAGATGTTTGATTGCAGGGTGTTGTCGGTCTTTATAAAAATGTTGATTAGTCTCAACCATTATGGCAGTTTAACCTACTGACCTTGGCTACATATAACATGTCTTTCGATCATTCTTATTGGATGATAACTAGATTGCTTGTCAAAATGTCTTATATGCACAAATTAGACAGTATTTTATTACTTATCTTTGCTTTATTTTTTGTCTTATTCATTTCTTGTATTCTTCTTCATTTTTTGACTTCTCCATCTTAATGTTTGTTGGCTTCTCTTTTGTCATCTTTAAGATCTTTTACATATATTTTCTATCTTCTTTAGCTTGTTAGGTCATTGTCTTTGGTATGATTTTCTTTAATGCTTCATAATAATCTTGGTCATCTTATTTGCTTTTTTGTAAAATTCTTTGTAATGTTCCCTTTTTGGGACATTACTAATATATGGGTTCATCTCTTTTATTTGCATTGTAACCCCTTGGCATGCCTAGCGCTACAAGTGGGAGTCTCTTTAGTTAGTTTAATGTGCATATAGGTTAGTTACTTTTATTTATTTAATTAGAAAATAAATAAAGTGCACATAGTCTTAGTATTAAATATTATATCATGTTTTCCCTCCAAAAGGGAAAAAGCCAGTCATTGGATATTGCACCCCTTCGTTCTATAAAAGGAGGTCGCATTTTCTTTAGAGGGTTATGTTGATTGATCATTTGATTTCACTCCATGCTTGGAGTATTGAGATGTATGCCCTATTTCTTGCATTGTACTCTCTCTCATTTGGATCTATTCTTGAAGAATATTGGAGACTCCATTGTTCTCTCCATTGTGCTCTCTTGTGTTGAATGTGTTTATGCATGACATATTCATTCTAACATTGGTGACTTGGTCTTGGGTATTGGCATATTTAATTAGAGGGTAAATCTGCATTTTTGTGAAGGGTTTTGTGGTACTTTGTGATTGTTATTATTGCAGCAATTTATTAGAGGAAAATCGACTTTGTTTGGGGTTTGATCTATCATATTTTGAGGTTGTTTATACTAGATCTATTTGCTGCTATATCTAATTAATTATTTCAGATGCAAGGGCTGATTATTTGAGTGTTTTGGAAGGCTTTTGTGAGCTAAAAATTATTTAAATATTTTCTTCTAACCCTAGCGACTTGGAAGCAGATTTCAGGGGCAGATTTGAGTGGGTTTCAATGCTCAAAAAATTCAGTTTGTTAGTTCATTTGAAAACTCAATGATTTCTACTTTCTTGTGTAATTCGTTTCATGCCAAAACTCCAAGTATTTTGTCAAGATATTAATTGTTTAAAGTTTTAGCTGTTCATGACTGATAACAGTAGTTCCAGTACCTGATATTTTCAAGATCAGCAACATGACAATGGTATAACAGCTGCAATGGACTAAAACTCCTTGCAAAAAACAGTGTTTAAATCGTGAATTAATGTAGAGGCTGAGAACCGGGTACCATACAAGGACTGAAAATAGTTTCCTTTAACAGTTACAAACTGAAAATTTCTCCTTCCCATGACTAGAAACACCTGTATGGTTTTGAAATGATGCCATCATAATAGGTGGGAATGCTGATGCATAGCAAACCCAAAGCTGGACATTATGTAGACAGCAGTCTTTTTTCATGTTTCTTGTGCAACATAGATGCAGAAATGTGAACATCATATCTTCCTGTTACACCAGACTGGGATTCTTGTGAAAATGAATCTGAATTTGAGCTTAGCTTTCATCTCCTTGACATCCTTGAAGTGCCTTTGTGCTGTGTCAACAGCTTCCTCTATATGAAAGATGCCTTGAAACACTTAACCTTCTTTTCCTTTGGTTTGTGACCATGGCATGCTCAAAATTATGTTCATCGCTTCTAGATTGCTGCCATAATACATACCTTGTGTTCCAAAGATTCTTACCATGACACCCCAAGCTTGTACCTTTTGACAAATAGCATGGATCGGATTGTACGCGGGCATTGTAAAATGACTGTAACAGTATGTATGTTCAACTCGAAATTTCTCTCTAAACAGCAATGTGTAGGCTGGCATACATGCACTTAGTGATCCCAATAGGTGAGACCTCCTACACATAACATCCAACAAAGAAATTTTCCTCATACGTGCAGAACTATAGCTGCTCATGAAAGATATCATCACTCCAAAACATGAATTTATCAAAATGATCAATAGGAACATTGTACCCTGGCTGCAAAACTGAATCCCTTCATTCCAAATGCAAAAAATGTAATGGATGGAAACCACCCTGTACTAGCTGAGAACGCTTTCAAGAATGGTAATGGGCTCAAAAACCATGTGACCAGAAAACCCTTCTATGATTGCAAAGAAAGTATGGAAGATGCTGGAAATATTGAGAACAACAGATCTAAGGTCGGAAAGAAAACCGCATGTTCTATTGGCCCTTGGTTCACGTTTCTTGCTTAACCAACACTATCCCTACCATGTTACCTGGTGACTTCCACCTTAGAAAGCACCCATTTTGGATGTATATCCTTCATTTGGTGCCCACCTTAAACAGTATCATATTGAAGTATCTTACCTAAACAGACCAAACATTACCCAACTGAAGTATCAATACGGTTACCTAGTGGCCCTAGGCTCTTGGTTTCTCTGAAATTATACCTCCCTTGTTTTTGTTGTAGCCATGCCTGAGACTCCATTCCAATCACTAAACCATGCTTAGTCATAAAATAAGTTGAACATTCAATTGACATCCATTTTGCTTACCATCTTTCCACATCAAGCATCAATGTGGTGACTTATCTCCATTTGGTCATCACCTACAATCTTGTCATTCCAGTGTGGTACTTAGCTACTCCCCAGGAGTGATCTATGAACCAGGCGAACGATTGATCCTTCACAACGTACCCACCTCAATGTTACAACAAATCCAATATCATTCCTCCTAAAAAGGGTGGCAATCCAAAGCGACAAGCGCAACCATGGAAAACGTACACTAGTGATTTTACCGGCACGCTTTTGACTTTCGCCAAATTTGATTGACCCTGCCAAATTTAGCAGAACGCGTCACTCCGGACCGCCCCACACGCGAAAGCGATCTTGAACTTGGATCGAAGTGTCCAGAATGCCATGTAAATGCAAGTTGTATCCCTTACTATATTAACCTTTTTATCATACGTGGCACGTGATGACAAGGAATTTTGCGAGTGTACATAGGCGCCGGCAGAAAAATTCGGTGCCGCTATCCGCTGCCTCGTTCTTCGCTGTTCCATTAGGTTTAGCACCCGTAGGAGTTCTGCCGCTCACTTGTGACGAAGTAGAAATTGAGGAGGATACCTTCGTCACGTACGAGCCGTCGGGGGTCAAAAGATTGCCGCCACGTGTCACTTCCGGGTCCACAATGTCAGCTCTGGCTGATCAATCTGGGGTTAATGCTTGTCGGAGCAGATTCGAAGCGTGGTGGCATTTGTTCTTCCATCTTGAACTCTTCGCATTTTATAAGTTAAGCTCTTGTGTTTACAGGGGACTTGCACAGTGCTACTGCTACTAGTTCTGCTTAGTAAGTACACTACCTGCAGGTCCCCATTACTTGATTTTTAATGGCACATCTTCTATTATTATTTTTATTTTTTACCTTGAAGTGGTATGGGTTGGGTCCCTTCTGTGACTACTAAAAGGTCGTGTATTGGGTGCATGAATTCGAATATGTCAATTCTTGATTCGATAATTACAGGATTGAATAGGTGTCTTTTCCTTAATTTAAATTTGGTAGTTTTCTCAAATGCTTAAGTGTAATGTCCCCTATTCATGCAAACAGTTTTAGTTTTACTATTGATTGAAGTCAATGACCCCTTCATTACCCATTCCATTGAACTACAACTCGTGGGTTCCACTACAGGGTCTATGCTAGGGGTCTTATCAAAAAGAGTCGAGTTTACGACTATTATACTTGCATGTCTCAACCCGTTGGTCATTTCAATTACAGATCTAAGAAACGAGAGTCATTAGTAAATTAGAAGGGCACAAGGGTGTGCACTGATGGATTAGGGCCCTGAGTGTTTGTCAACCACCCACCCAGAGGTTCTGATGTTTCCAAGTCCAAAAAGGGATTAGGTCGGCCACTACTGCATGTTGCACCCCATAGCTTAGCTAAGACGGACTCGCCTTGCATTAACGTGCCTTGAAGGTGTAGTCATATCGCTGAAGTCATTTGAAAAACTCCTATAATATCTTCCTGCTTGAAAAAGTCGAATTTAGTATGTATTGTACATAGCTTATGTCCATTGTAGCTTTCATTTTATACACATATAAGTATTTGGAGCTGGCATTGATCAGATCGGATTTGTAGTTTATTATTTTCAAATAAATTGCGCTATCATTGCTTATTTGTGCTCTAGTTGTAGTGAATTAATCCTTGGATAGTTAGATCTGCAGTATTGTTTGTGCTTCATGTTTTATTCCTTGGTCTACATATTGCAATAATGATATGCCATGTGTATTATCCCTTGTGGTTGATGGTGAGATGGTTAAATTTGATGTCCTAGGGCTGATCGTCGACTTGCAATGGTGTGTTTTTTTTCATCCTTTGTTTGGAGAAGTTGATCGAAAAATGCTTAGCCATACGATATAGTTCAAAGTTGCCCTTTTGGGTACTTTAGAGGGGATTTATTCAATACTTATATAGTAGTGAAGTAATATTGAAGGTATATGTCACTTAGTCAATGTGAAATTCGTGCAAAAAAAGTAATGGATTTGTGTGGATTGGAGCAATTATTGTGTGACAAGTTATAAGATAGTCTCCTTGAAGATTGCCATATGGATTTTATGTAGATCAATGTGATATGTGACATAAAATCATCTCAAGATCTAGTCACCTTGAAGATTGAGTTTTCTTGCGTTAATGTTCATGCATATATATTTATTTAAGATTTTTGGGCACACTTATGCAATTTTTGAGGTTGAATTAACCCTAGTTTTAAGGGTTCAAATTCCCCAAACCAACCACTCCATTGGGAGGAGACTTCTGCTGTGTAAGGAGTTGCTTGGTAGTGATTAAGGGGAATCTAAAATCAATTAGTTGTGGGTTTATGACTGTCATTTCTAGATTGGTGAAATCATATTTGGGGTAGGGTTTATGAAGGTTAAAGCCCTTAGATCTATATAGACTGATTCACCATGCTTTGGAGGATTTGTTGGTTTGGTGTATGGTTGTTGCAAAGATCATTTTTATGCTCTAAAATTTGTGCTTTACAGTTGTGTGTTGATTAGATTTGTGGTGATTGCATCATTTCCCAGTGTGCCCTAGGAAAGAGACATTATAATGGTATCAGAGCACCGATCTTCTGCACATGTGAGGGTTTGTGTTTGTAGATCTGGATACATAGTCTATGAATCACAGAGTTAACAAGTGAAGGCGAATTGAGAACAAAGCTTTGCAGATTGGTGAAAGAGATTGAGCATCCACATCATTCGAAAAATGTTTTGCTCGATATTTTGGAGGAAGCGTCAAATTGTTTGTCCATGGTGTGACAATCAGATTATAAGTCTATGTTTTTAGCAATGAGTCTTTCGGCAATTCATTTGGGTAGACCCAAATTTTTGAGACATTCAGATTTGGATATGAGACTTGTAGTTGTCACTTGTATCAGTGAAATTATGAGGATAAAAGCTTCGGAACCACCATATAGTGACAACATCATGAAGGAAATATTTCAGTTCATGGTGGAGAGTTTTAAGGGTTTGGTGACATCACAAGTCCTTTTGCTAAGAGAGTCACTATTTTGGAAATTATGGAAAATTTTAGATCTTGGGTACTAATGGTAGATTTGGAGTGTTATGAACTCATTTTCCAAATGTTTCATAATTTCTTTACTACTATTCATAAGGATCATGCAAAAATTGTTGTTTCCTCAATGCAAACAATCATGTCTTCGTTTTTGAATGAGGATGAAATTTTGATGCCAGTTCTAGCGATTTTATTTGCCTATATGAGAAAGGAGCAGGAAATGCCACTAGCAACAGAAGCATTAGCTAGAAGCATGATAGATACGTGTAAAGAGAAGTTGAGACCATATTTGACTAATGAGGAACTTGCTTCGAGTGAACCATCAAATGTAGATCCACAAGATGTCATGCAAGGTAAAGATTTCTTATTAGTAAAATATGTTCACCTATCTTTTGATGATTGCATGTGATAGTGAAGTTTCAGAAGAAGGGATCAAGGATCTTGAGCCTACGGAAGAAGAAAAATTAGATCTACAAGCGGGTAAAGAGAGTTTGGTGGTTGAAGCCACCTTTCCGGGTGATAATGTTGGCAATCAGTTTGTTGTCCTTTCCGGAACAACCATTTAAAATGAGCATGAAGAGGGTGTCAACCCCATATTAGAACTTCTTGATTCAGCCAAAGGGGATAGATCACCTGATGACATTTCAAGGTATGAAGAGGTTGATTTATGGTTGCATACTTATCCATTTCAAATTTGTTTTCCTCATGGGGAACATGTAAGAGACGGAGATAAAATGAGGATCATGGGCTGCAAAATGGGGCAAGAAGACTCCTTGGGTCGAGGTCACTCATATGGGCACTCTAAGGTATGGGAACCAAGTGATTCTCCACTTTCGACAAAGATTATCAGTTCTGATTTTGTGATTTTTACATCTGATTTCATGGGAATAAGTGAAAGTTCAGAATTGTCTATGGCAAACATAAGTGTTGGAAAGCATGATTGGGCTTTAGGAGATCCGAAAGTAAGAAGGAAAAGTATTTTTCAAGGAGCTAATGATGATTTTCTGATTGGGAAACTTGTTATGGCAACTACTAAGGCCCCAAATCATTGGCAAGAAGGCCAACACCTTCTAAAATTCAGTCCAAGTGAAAGTAAGGGCAACAAAGAAGTGATTTCAAGATGTGGTAAGATACTTAGTTTTATTTCCACTCAATTCAGTTTTGTTTACATTACTTGGGCTAATGCATGTGAGGAAAAGATTGAGGGGGCATACAACTTCTGCTTTCATATCATTTGTGGTTGGGAAAAAGAGGAGTTCATGAAAAGAAATTACAAGGTGGTTGCTCACCATGAAGAAGAGAGTTGGCCTACTACAGATTTTGTCATTCAATGGGCAAAAGATGATGTTTTGATGATGGGAATATGCTTGGTACAGAAAAGGGTGAGATATGTTTCAGATTTGTTACTCCTCATTGCATGCTTGGCTCCTACCAAGGTTGGGAAATATCTCATTTCAAATATGCCATTGTTTCTATCATTAATGATGAAAGTATGAAGGCTGTTTGCAAATGGTTGTCTGCTGTATTTTGCATTTTCAGTCTGTTATTTTCATACTTTTTGGTTGTAGAAAGACAACATAGCCTTGGGAACTTGTGTCCTCCATTTCGTAGCATGTGGATGGTATTTTGTGCGATTAATAATCAGTTTTTAGTCCTCATATAGCCTAAGATAGTACATAAATAGCATGCTACAGCCAAGTCATCCAAATGTTACCCAATTCTTATGATGACATGGTGTTAGTGAAGGATAGCCTGCATGTTAACATGATGTGGTGGACTGCTGTATTTTATGTTTTCAGTTTGATACTTCTCTCCATGTTGCAAAAATGATACTTTGACACACAGGAGTTGTTCTTCCCAACACCTATTATCCCAAAGATGCATTGGGCAGATACAAGTGGATTTCACGCCACTCTTGGGAGGATGGTTAGGAGCAAGGAGCATTATGACAGCAGTATGAGGGGCAGCAGAAGTAAACTTTGAAAATAGCACCTTTGGGGAATAGTTGTGAGCTGCTCATGCCTTTGAGACATGAAGAAGAGGCTGAAAAAGTGTTTTTCAACTCTCATGTTTTTTCTAATATGTTTGCTTCATGTGCAAGAGCTGCTGTCCTATATACTCCATGATGACATTCTTGGGTGGGCAACCTTGGAGCTTAGAAAAACTCATATATGTAATGTCCCCAATTCCGAGCAAATGGCCTAGGAGTTTTTTTCTCATTTGTCTTAGCCTTAGACATACCCGACGGGGCTAACGACGTTGGAGGCTATTGGGTATAGATGACTTATTACCACATTACTTTTTTGTTATATTTTGTCGTTGACATTAAGTGGGCGACTTGATGGTAATAATTGTTATATTTTGTTGTTGAGGGGGGCTCATAGTACTTTATTATTCTATTTCTTCGTTGGGGGCTCATAGCACAAAGAAGGTAACTCATTTCTTTATTGTCATTAAGAGATGTGAAGTGCTTGAATGTGTTTGTACATTTGGGTTACTTGAAGTTGGAATCATTCATTGGACATATTGGCTTCCATCTTTTGGGAAATTTGCATTCATCCCTCATGTGGATACACTGAAAATTTTCAAGGAAAACAAAGAAATCAAATTTCATGGTATACAAGGGTAGATTGCAAAAGATGTGATTGGTGAAGAAAGAAGCATGTCGTTGCAGCGGTTGAATTGTGAAGAAAATCAGCCTCTTGTGGATCATGGTGACATCACAAGGTATGAGACAAGTGGGATATTGATGACTCCTATTCTGAGGGATTGTTTGTTGCGGACACAGAGCACACCATGACGACTTATGTGGAGAGTGAGTTGGATGATGTTGAATTGGGGAGTGAGTTAGATATGATGGAGACTTTGACTCTAGATGGGGTGAGTGGAGTCATGGATGTGGGTGTAACCAGTAGTATTGCACATGAGACAGTTACAGAGATTGGGATTACAGGTTCAGATCATCCGAGTTTATCATTATGTTGGTTATCTGAGGTTTCGGTAGAATGGAGATCTCATTTGCTTGTTGAGTACTCCAAGAACCGACACACTTGTGAGATTCTGGATGGTCACATACAGGATGACAACTACAGATTGGAGGATGAGATGATCTTCTATCAGGGCAGATTGTACCTTGTGTTAGATTCATGGTTGAGGATGGAGATATTGCGACATGTGCATTATTCTTTCGTGACTGGGCACTTGAGCTTCGATGAGACCTACAGGTTCATGTTAGAGAGGTTCATATGGCATAGGTTGAGGGAGGATATCCTCAACTCTATACAGGCATGTACGGTTTGTCATTATGACAAGTTAGAGCTTACGGGTTCATTTTTTGAGTCGACATGGGATAACACTCCTATGTATTTTACTGCTTCTATGCTCGGTGAGCACTTCGCCCACATGTTAGTCAGTGGAGATGAAATTGACTCATGGTTATTTAGTAGGTTCACATTCAATGTAGGAGGTGGACTATGTGGAGTTAATATTGCCGGTTGACTGTCTACTGGAGTCTTGGGACTTTTCCCCCATGGGACACATTGAGATACATTATGAGGAGCCTTGCTCTCACACGAGCGCAGGTCATGTGGGAGAGTTAGCACCATTTGTGCGTATACAGGTTGTTTCACAGGTTGATCCAAGGGATTCTACAGGATTCAGAGTGGACTTTCATACCCTGGAGTTGATTGGAGAGGCAGTGAGTGATCACATGATGCCAGCCTTGCGTTGGCAGGGATTGGACAAATTGGCAATTTCATTGTGGGTACCAGTGGAGAGTCGGTGTGGGCATCATACTACTTTAGGAGCAACATTGTTCTCTACATGGCATGAAGAGCATGATGACTACATGGGGTGTCTTGGTTACTTCGCATCACACCGATCATTAGTTGACTGCAGGGTGAGGTGGAGAAACCTACTATGTGGTATTCAGTTTCTACATAATGGCAGGATAATGCTTGGGGTCAAGCATTTCTTGGGAGGGGAGGACTGTAATGTCCCCAATTCCGAGCAGATGGCCTAGGAGTTTTTTATCATTCGTCTTAGCCTTAGACATACCTTAAGGGGCTAATGACGCTGGAGGGTATTGGGTATAGATGACTTATTACCACATTACTTATTTGTTATATTTTGTCGTTGACATTAAGTGGACGACTTGGTGGTAATAATTGTTATATTTTGTCGCTGAGGGGGCTTATAGTACTTTATTATTCTATTTCTTCGTTGGGGTGACTTATGGTACTTTATTATTCTATTTCTTCGTTGGGGTCACTTAAGTCACTTTTAGTCCCACATGGAGCTCCCAACTTGGAAAAAGGTAATGAAAAGCTATATAAGAAGATTTGGGGAGTGTTAGAGCACATTCTTGCATGCACACTTATGATTTTCATTGAGCAACTGTTGATTGCTATCATCTAGCTTGTGGAGTAAGATCCCACAAGATCCCTAGCTTCAGTGGTGAGAGATCCATTCCTAGCTAGTAGGGCATTCTTCGGTGGTGAAAGATCCACCATAACTTGCCATTTTGGAGCTGATTCAGGGCTGATTTTCAGAGATTAATTTCAGAATTTTTAGAGAAGGGTTTGGAAGATTTTTGGGGCTTTTTGTGGATAAAAATCAAGGGTTTTCAGATCTGATTTGAGGCAGCGATGAGAATAGATTTTGGCGCCATATTTGGAGACACTTTTGAGGGTTTTGGGCCTCTTCCCAAGGGGAGCGATCCACTTTGGGATTTTGCAGCGATTTTTGGGAGGGTTTAAGTGTGCCGTTTCTAGATTTGGAGGTTGGGATCTCTTCTATATCATTGGTAGATGTTATTTCCAAATATTTAGATTTTTATCTATTTTCTAGGGTTTTATTTACTTAGTTCCAAATTTGCAGCAGTGTTTTTAAGGGTTTCCAGGTGTTATTTTCCAGATCTGGAGGTTGGGTTTTCATTCTCAATATTAATAGATGTTATTTCCCAAGTTTCATAATTTTTCCATGCATATTTGAGGAGATGAATTTTTGAAGTTTCCTAGCCGCCTAGGGCATTCTGTAATTTTCTGGCAGCAATATATTATTCCAAAAATTCCAAAAATATTTTTCTAGTGTTTATTATTATTATTGCAAGCTTCCCCCAAAATTTTATGCACTTTGGGAAAGTATTTTGTGAGATATCAATTAAATACCATTCGCTGCCCTAGCTGGTCATTTTTTGTAAAAATCAGAAATTTTACTTTGCTGCAATTTTCATATATTTTGTGCATTTTCAAGTGGTATCCCACAAGGGATATTTCAATATAGTTGTTGATTCGTCATACTCCGACGAAGGTACTGCAGTTTGGAGTACATACTGTAGGGTTGATTACACTCATGTTTGGATTGGCTCGAAGGAAACAACCAAGAGGAGCGTGTTCTTCCAAGTACTTCACCATTTGACAGGCACCGGATCGAGACTTTGGGAGCACCATTTCATGTCTTCCCTTTGGGACGTGATACCTCAACCTATGAGCTTGCAAATTGCTTGAGGGCAAGCAATTTTGGGAAGGGCGGACTGTAATGTCCCGTTTTTCAAACATAAAGAAAGTCGAAGACCTTCGATCCATTCCATTCCCTGTGGGTTCATGGATTAAGATAGGGGACTTCTTTGAGATATCTGTTGCATTATTTTCTTGCATTGCAACCCCTTGGCATGCCATGCCGCTACAAGTGGGAGTCATTAGTAAATTAGAAAGTCATAAAGTACACTTAGGATTAGTACTTTGATATTTTAATTATGTTGTCTTATGTTTCCCTCCAAAAAGGGATTAGGTCGGCCACTGCTTATGTTGCAACCCCTTAGCTTATAAAAAGAGGATGCATGGCCTTAGAGAGTTATGTTGAACATTTGATAAATTGAATTCTTCATGCTTGAAGAAAATAAGATGTATGACCTAACTTACTATTGTTGCTTTCTCTTTGCCAATTGATTTAGATTTGGATTGAAGATCGGATTTGAAGTTTATTTCTACAAATAAAGTGTGTTATAATTGCTGGTCTGTGCCCTAGCTGTAGCGAATTTCCTTCGGGAGTTATTCTACATATTCTTTGTGTTCACGGTGTATATTTCCTATTCCATATGGAGTGAGTTACATGTGGGTGTTGTGCATGGTTAGATCCTAAGTCACAAGGTTCGTGTTCGTATTCATGTTTGACAAGGATAAAATTCGGATTAAGTTTGGTGAGGATAAAATTCGCCAAAAAAAATCGTGATTAAATTCGATTAATATAAATTAACAATTTTTTTATAAGAAAATAATCCACAAAATTTTCGAATGCCACATTTATAAACCATGATTTTTTATATTTGATATTTAAAAATATATATCATTTATTAAATTAATTTAAAATACTTTGAACTTTGTAAAAGTTAAAACTAATGTTCTAAATATTAAAAAGTTAATACTAACTAATAAAATACATAATATTTAATAAAGCAATGAAAACATAAAAAATTAAAAAAGAAGCCGAACCAAAATAAATAATAAAAGACTTAAAAAAAACTAAGCGTAAACCTAAAAACTTAAACTTATGGTCGAATCGACCCAAATAACTAATTGCGACAACTCCATAGAATGCCCTCCTTCACAAACAACGTATCATTCTAGACAGGTCCGGATGGCAAGGTAGGTTCGATGGTCACGACTCACAATGTTTGAGTTTCGTAGCTTTCACAGACCAAACGTAGTGGTTTGCAGTTTACTGTTTCACTCAAGCAAACACATAAATTGGTGAAGCCCCTCGCAATTTTGAAAACCCTCATTGTAATGGCCACACAGTTTCTAAAACTCATCGTTGAGTGTTTTTTTTGCTGAATAACATGAATTAAATCGCGAATCTCATGTCTAGCTATAAAGTTCGGTGATTTTCGAACTTTGTGCCTAAAAATCAACGAACCTTGTGACATAGGTTACAACTGCACTGTAGGGTTGAAGCGACTTACATGTGTGGGGTTTGCATCCATTTTGGAGGGTTTTTTATGTTGGGTGAATTAGTAAAAGTGCGAGTTTTGGGTAATTTTGAGGTGATTTCTCATGATTAGCATTCGTATTCTTGTTCTCCTTATTTTTGTGAGTCCATGCATAATTTATTTGTGTGGATCAGAGCATTATTGAGTGAGTTATGAATTTTTGAAGTTGCCATAATTTTCTATAGACAAGGGTTTGGCATAAAATCACATCTCCAGATCTAGGGCATGAAAATTCAGTTTTTCCTACGTGAAGTTGTTGCTAATATTTATTTAAGATTTTTTGGGCACACTTATGTAATTTTTGAGGTTGAATTAACCCTGATTTCAAGGTTTCAAATTCCCCAAACTAGCCACTCCATTGGGAGGAGACTTCTGCTGTGTAAGGAGTTGCTTGGTAGTGATTAAGGGGAGTCTAAAATCATTCTTCAGTTGTAGGTTTATGACTATCATTTCCAGATTGTGAAATTCATATTTGGGGTAGGGTTTATGAAGGTTAAAGCCTCAGATCTATATAAACTGATTCGCTATACTTGGGAGCATTTGTTGGTTGGTGTATGGTTGTTACAAGATCATTTTTATGTTCTAATATTTGTGCTTTATAGTTGTGTGTGATCAGATTTGTGGTGATTGCATCATTTCCCAGTGTGCCCTAGAAAGGTACATTACATTGAGTGGCTATCAACTTAGCTTCCTTAGCTCTTCTTAGCCATTCATCACACCTTTTTTGGATCCTCATTAAATCCTCTACACTTGTGCAAAATGAGGTTAGTTTCTGTTCAACCACATCCTCTGGTTCTTTTTCTTCCTTCAAGAGAAACTCTTTTGGTTTTGGCTCTTTGGCAGATTGTTGATGGTTAGATTTTGATCGACCCCTTCTTCTTTATTTTTGTCTCCATCCATGCCTTTAGATCCTTATGATATTCTTGCAAAGCTTGCAACATTTCTAATATGGATTCTTGCACTATCCTCATGACTCACAAGCTGACAAGGACACAACTTTGATACTATTCTAATTTCCCTTAGTAGACATTTTTAAATAATTCCAGATTTACCGGAAACCTCTAGGGTTGAATTAATGAAAATTGTTTTTTACTACAAACTCTAACAACAGAAATTAAAATTGTTGGAGAATGATGGAAATAATTTCTAAACCCTAGGAAAAATCCAGATTTGTTGCATATAATGACAGCCGTAACATAGACACTGAAATCAGAAAATATAGTTGACCGTATAGATGAGATTTTTGCCAGATTTGATAGTAATTTTCAGCTATGTCGAAACTGAAATTTAATCCTCTACAAGCTGAAATCTTCCATAATTTACTATAGCGACACTATAGCAAGTTGAAAATGACTTCAACCTTCCATAATTTACTATAACGACACTGTATCAATTGAAAATCTGATATTTTCTTGACTGATTTTGATGAAGATCGGAATTTTTGAATGATGCCCTAATTATTTTGTCGCTCTAAAAGACGAATGTAGATCTAAAGCCCAGTGCTGCCCTAATTGAAATGGCTCTGTCAAACTGATGTGAAGCTCAATTTTCAACCCTTGAATGGAGTTGCCTTGGCAGATTGGAGGGTTTTTGTCCTCAAATTTGGTTGCAATGGAGGGTTGTTGCATCCTCAATTGTTGAATACACAAGAGGGTTTTCGTCCTCTAATGCAAAAGTTGGAGCAACAACTCAAATCCTTCATGAAAATTATGTTAATGGCCAAAAGATATCCTAAATAACCCTAAGTGACCTCTTTTATGCTTTTTTCATGGATCATTTACAAAGGTCCTCAAATGAGACACACCACTTTGGCATTTTAATTTATTTAAAATAAAGTAATACTTTATTTCAATAAACTTTAAAATAATGTTTTTTTAAAATTTATTTTTAACTTTATCTTATGAAGTCAATTTTTAAATTAATTATAAAACATAAGTGCTTATAATTAAAGTTACTTTTGCATTTAAGTTAAATTATTAATTTATTTCCCCTTTTTCCACCCGATTAGCCCACGGGAAAATACGAGATAGGCTAAGGGTCTTCTCCAGGATTAATCTTGAGAAGGGGACATTACATTCTATTCTTTCTGTATTCTCTCTTTCCACATATTCTAACCACCTTTTCTGCTTAAACAATATGTTTGAGATATTAATCTTAGCTTGAACAAGGCCAAATTCTCCAATATTCAACCTTTCTCATTCTATTTGTTGAAACTCAGAATATCATCAAGGGAATTTTTTTTTGTTATGGTATATGCTTCATTTTCTCTAGTAGTTGATGCCTATGTTTATTCCTAAACTCACATTCTGATCCTTGTCTTTTCTTGTTTCTGTTAGTCTCTAACTTATGCATGTCAAAATTCATTGTACATTCAAAGGGTTAAATACTAAGGCATCTTGACAGAAGAGAGTTTTTGATTCTTTAGAATTTGTGGATCTGTTTTAGCTGATTGGTATCTAAAGCACTACTTTATGAATATGATTTGTTTAGCTAAATAATAACCCCTTCCTTGTGGACTTCTGGTATTTTAACTGCAGGTAGTCACTTTGTGCATTCTCACAGTACATACATTTTTTCCAATCAGCTACACAGGATGCAAGCTCTTTTGGAAGAATTTAACCCAATATTTTTAAAAGTAATTTTCTGACACAACTTACTCCTATTACTTTTAGTAAATGTAGTCAATGTAACCATTTTTTTACATTGCAGGTTTTTTTAAGAAAATTGTGTTTTGAGTGGAGGCTGCACTCATGAAGCTTTTGCAAGTGTTAAATGTGATTTCTTGTTTTGTGCAAAATGAAAACATCTAGTTTGTACCTTTTTGTTATAATGCTAAGAAACACATTTGAAACCATATTGTTTTAGGGCTAGTATGCTGCACTGATCTTTTTTTGTATCTTTCAAATCTGAAGTGATTGCCATCCTCTTCTTGAGGCTTGTTATATCACATTGAGAGACACTAATTATATTTTGTACATTGAAAATGGATTTAAAATCTGACAGTGTCACAAGGACTCTTATGTGGCATAAAAAATTGCTGAAAGACGTGTGCATGGGAGATTGTCACAGCGATGAACATCGATGTACATCAATGGGGTGATAACTTTGATACATGGCAATTATTGGCATTTGAGTTAAAATCATAATATAAATATATTAATGAAATAAAGCTACAACAAGTAGTTCTATGCCTAATTTCAGGCTATCATTATCCTCTTTGTAACTCTCTTTTTTCCCCTTTGGTCAAATAGAATCACTAAAGAGAATAGAATTCTTTGCAACATCAAACTTAATTCAACATTGAAAGTTTGGTGAATCGATAGTTTCTTGAAACTTTCTTTTCCTCATTTGTATTTGCTTTCAAAATTTGTATAAATTTTCCTTTTATGATCTATCTTTGTCTGAGCAACTATTTTTCTCTTTATTCGGCCGGAATTCTTTACAACTGGTGCAGATCTGGGAACTTCTTCAGATTCGGAGGATATATTCAATATATCTGACATTGATTTAAGCTTCATTTCAATTATATAAGCACCTGTAATGAATACCTGCAATTAATTCAGGTAAAGACGGCAACCGGAACATGAACACTTGATTTTTATCATTAAAATCTACATATAAAGCCCTCTGCCCTAAAATTTGAGGCTTTGCTTGCATGCAATGCAAGCATGAATATTTTCAACTTCACTTGAGCATCTGTACCAATATGCAGATAATTAACCAAGCCTAAAACAAGCTCCTCCAATCCTAGGCGCCAAACCTGGAAGCTTTCCAGCAGTGAAAAACACTTCTTTGAGCAAAATCCCTCCTCCTTTGGAGGCCTAAACTGTCCAGGCTGCACTCCTTTGCTAGAAGAATTAATTAATTCATCGTTATGGCAGTCCATGCTTACATAACCTTCAACATTCTATAATTAATGATTGCCTTTCCTATTCCTGACAATTAATTAATTAATAAGCATGTTTTTCTCTTCAATTTGGGCGCCTATTTTGTGCATGCTCATGTCTGCCATTAAATAAATACATTTAATTTATTTTTAGCCCTTTACTTTCACTTATTATCATGCTTTGATCTTCTATTTCTCCATGTGCCAAAAATAAGAATAAAAACCATTTTAATAAATACTTCAAAAAGCATTATTCATCTTCCAAATGGGTCGGACTTTTTGGCAAAGGCTGGTTTCTATTTTTAAAAGTCCAATTTGGATGGGATTATTCACCTTGCATGGTAGCTCCAAAAATCCCATCATCCACTTAAGCTGTTTGACTTTCACAATGGGATTATTCACCCTGCATGGCAGGTTTCGAAAATCCCATTATCCACTCAAGTTGTTTGACTTTCACAATGGGATTTTTTACCCTACAAGGCAGGTAAGAAATTCCCATCAATGTCTTAAGTGATTTTTCTTTATTTCACAATGGGAATTTTCACCTTGTAAGGCAGGTAAGAAATTCCTGCCTGCCTGCTGTCTCTAATTTTCCCATCATGACTTAAGTGACTTTGCCTTCATGGGAAAAAAAGTACCCTACAAGGCAGGTACAAACATTCCACCTGCCTGCTGCGACCAAAAATCCCACTGCAGCTTAAATCCATCCATTCCCAAAAATGAGACTTGTCAAGAAGAAGCTTTTTTGTGCACGACTTCGTCTTTTTAAAGAGAACTTGGACTTCCTGAGGCTGATTCTTTTTGGCATGGCGGCCGTAGGTGATCTCCAGATACTCCAAGCAAAAAAATAGATTGTACTGGTGAAGGAATTGACCTAGGGGAATTTCACAGAGAAAAAAATACGAGAAAAAAAAAAAAAAATGCAAAACGTTGCCAGAAGTCACAAATAAAGCCTAGGATCCATTCCTGGTGAAAACCTTATTGGTATATGTGAATATTGACATGCAAAATTTCAACAGGGCTAAACTGAAGCACAATTTACTTCAAACGGGGCTCAAAATAATTAAATAAAATTTTCCCGCAGACAAAACTTAACGAAAGGATAAAATAATTTTCGGCATTTGGGTATTTGTTGAAATTAGCTCCTATGATTCATTGGGAATATCTAAGCGCAATACAGATATCTTCTGGCAATAAAAGCACAAAACGACCCGTTATTTTAAAAGTAGGAAATTTTTTACATGGGGTAGTCTCAGATTTCAGGGTGAAATCTGGGGACACCAATTTTAAATATAACTTTTATCCCAACATTTTAACAAACGTTGGCTGGTTTTTTAATTAAGTTGTTTCTCGCTTAATATTACAAACCCAACAAGTGGCACTTTCCTCCACGGTCTTATGCTTGAATATCTTCTCACTCTTAACTACATGCCTATAGGCATCTTCCAATGTCTTAAACTTCAAGAACTCATTTTTTGCTTCAATGTGTGTGTGCAAGCTGATATGGTACTTGAGGTCTCTGAGTTCCTTCCATTAGGTACTTCCTTTTTCCTACTTGATTTCCTTTTGTGTCTCCAGCAATCTTTAATTCAAACTTGAATGCTTACAACATGAAGCCTGTATCGCTAAAGTGAAAGTTTGAGACTTAGGGAAATGAGATGAATTGAATTGATTTTATCAACATGTTTTGATTTCTAATTCACCATTGTTTAATTGGCTTCTTTATTTTCCAACACTTATACTTCAGTATTAAGAGTTCTTACAGGCATGTGTGAAGGTGCCAATGCTTATTAAGACAAATAGCTTTTTGACGTATTGTCAATGTTCTCTCTAAGAATATGGTTTTTAATAATTTCCTTTCCTAATCATCAAATTAATGAATATGATAGAATTATACATACATTTAGCATATGCTAGCCCTTAATTCCTTTCTTCAAGGTTGTTGGTATCTTGGTCATATTGTTGCTTGCCCCACATCCCAAGCAAAGTTGAAATGGATATGCCTTGGCAAGTTTCCATCGATCCATCCAACTCTACTCCCCTCAGATGGTTAATACTATACACTGGTAAACAAATAAATAATATCATAAAATGTTTAGGTGGTATTATATTCCATGTATGCAACCCCACTCACTGCAGATTGCAGAAAAGTATTCAACCTAGTAAGACCCTTGAATCAATTTGAATTTCATCATCATACATTCAACAATGTGAAAGTCTCATTTATATTTCTATTTGTATTTTTTGTGCTCAAGTTTATCATTGGAAAAAATAAAGTTTTGTGCTTATGATCGTTATGAAGGTTTTATGTGCACTTGATCATCTTGTAAGCAAACTATTAGCTAACAGGGTATTCTAAAAACATGTTGCATTGCAAGTATGTTTGATCATTTTTCATTAAATATCATATGCAGGTTTGATTCTGGTTATAGTGTATGAATTACACATTGGGACATTCATATATAACTTGTCCTTTGTTGGTAACCAAAATGACAACTTTTGCAGGTTGTATTACTTGGGAATTTTGATGATGGACTTGATATTTGATTTTCTCTACATCACTCCTGGGCCTATTTATGATTTGCCTTTCAGAATTGCTCCATACATCCGAGTGTTGTTTCTTGTGGTGAAACATTAGGTATCGTATCATTTCTTGTCTCAATGGTATTATATAATTTTTTGTCTCAATTTATTTTGTTTATGTGGAAGTTCATTATGTGCTTCAATAAATAACTACCATGGTATTAGAATTAAGGAAAAATTAAGTGGCGATGTTTTCTGGAACTAAAGATTTTGGGCTTATAATTCATTAAGGTTTTCTATAATGAGGACTATTCAATATGAAAAATTTGAAAATTCTTTTGACAAACTTCTCAAGCTTGAATTCCTTGGCTATTGTTGTTTTTGCAAACTATGATGGGTACCCTTATTTCCTTGTTTTAGATTTTTGATTCTTACACTCTTTTGATACCCAATATTTTCTGGTGTGATGTCTATCACGGTTGGAACAATGACATTTGAATTTCTTAGTAAGGTGCATACCTGTTTTCTTGGAAGGAGCAGTGTGTGAACTAGAAGACCTGTACATAGATGCACTAGAAGGGAATGTCCTACTAGGCATAGCATGGGAAACAAAAGGCAGAGATGCAGATGCACTAGTACTAGGAATAGTAATCATACTAAGTTCTGAAAATGCTAGGCCACTGTGAAGTAGGATCCTCGATTGGATTTACCCTTAGTTGTCACGACTTTTAGTAGATTATGAATGAACTTAGCACATGGATGTAGTAAGTAGCTATAATAGCTTCAAACTTGTGATAGCTAGGGCATATCTAGGAACCCGAATCCGATCAATCATTTATGGCAATAAGAGAAGTTGCCTGTCATGAATGCAAAATCAGGAGGTGGCTCAAAACTGACTAGCTTTCATTTCAGGTACAACATGCCGATAAAAATCCATTTCCCGCTTAGCAATTGACTATGAACGTGCTTCTTATCATATCCGAGAGAGCATAGTAGTTGAAAAAATGCACATATCATGGGGAGTAGTACTGTCAACCAAAAATTTGTTTACATGACTCTAATCAACAAAAGCTAGGAATATAGGGTGTATCAGAAACAAAACTATGTGCCATATCAGTATT
This sequence comes from Taxus chinensis, assembly GCA_019776745.2. Taxonomy (NCBI): domain Eukaryota; kingdom Viridiplantae; phylum Streptophyta; class Pinopsida; order Cupressales; family Taxaceae; genus Taxus; species Taxus chinensis. Next base: position 658,187,633 of record CM034146.1, read on the forward strand.
ATCGAAAGTCATACCTGGCAGGGGAGGCGTGGTAGTAACAATACCAATCATAACATCAAATGCATGATTATATTAAAGTAGAGGCGGTACAAAACGGTAAGCCTTATGGACCTCTAAGGTAGGTTTAGCAGTATCATGTTTTGGAAGTGGATCACTAAAGATTTTGAGCTTTGCATTATCATTAGTAGGCTTAGGTAAAGGTGGAGCATCATATTCAATAGCACCAACAACAAGAAGATCTTGCATAATGTGTCAAATCTTAATACAACTATTAGTGGAGTGACCAACACATCAATGGTAATTGCAATGGGCATTAGCGTCAAATCTTTTACCATGAAGTGCACTTGTATCGACCTCAAGCGGTGGAGGGAGAGATACACAATTACACTCAAGTAATTGTCTGAGCACTTTCTAGGAGCAGTGTGTAAACTTAGTAAGGTATGCACATTTTAATTTCTTAGTAAGGCACATACTTGTTTTTGTGGATCCATTGTTTTTGATTTTCTTTCTATGCATACTTGGTTTTCTAGGTGGATTATGTTCTATCTAATATTGATTCTTTCCATAGTTACCTAAGTCTTGGGGATGGAGGAACAGGGGGATGGGGGAACAGGGGGATGGGGGAACAGGGGGATGGGGGAACAGGGATTTCGATACGGCAAAAGATTTCCCAAATTTTGGGTATGACGGGGGTAATGACTATTAAAATAATAAATAAAAAATTAATCTTTCAACCTTTTTCAATTAAATTTAGGAATTTAAATTGTATTTAATGTATTTTAGGTCCTTTCAAGTTTAGAATTCAATGTTTTTGGTAAAAATAACAACTCTTTAAAAGTAAAAACAATTGAAAACTTTTAATTTCTTATAAAAAATAGAGGACGTCCCTTCCAAGTTCTTGAGTCACCGAAATGTTTGGGATGTCTGGGACGTCACTAAAAATCTAAGCGACGCATTTCCACGTAACACTGGTTATTTCTTTCTTTTAGCAATTATTTTCCTTTTTGAAGCGTAAGGTTTGAAGGGTGGCTTGGAGTTCATATTAAGGGCTAAAGATCTAGATTGTATTGAGATTTTGGGGGTCATTAGGGTCATTTGGGTGCATATTATCTAATGTGAGATTTCAAACCCTTTGTGAACCAATGTGTTCGGTACAATTTGGAAGGTGAGGTAATTTAGCTATTATGCTTTTTGTTAATTCACAATGATCTTTTATGTTGCCTCCTTGTTTAGCTCCGATCCTTGTCTAAAGGCTTCTAATGTGTTTTTCAGGATTCGATTCTCTAATTTTCTTGGCTTCATAATACATGCCTAAGGCAACTTTATAATTTTGTTGTTGTTTTCCTACATCACATACAATGTTTTTATTTGTTTTATGTTTAAAACAATAAAAAATGGACTTTAAATTTTTTCAAAAAAGTATTTTAAACCCTAAAAAGACACTCCCCAAACTCTTTTTAAATAACAACACGTTTACCTCACATGGCATACTTACCTCTCATTGTGTAATGTCCCTTTTCAACGCTAGTCCTTTTGGAAGACTTTAAGTCCATTCCACTTCTCGTGGGCAAGAAGGAAATGAACAAGGGGAGTAACTGTCATGTTTTTCAGTTATTTTCACGAGCATTGCATTCTTCTTTAGTAGTTTTCCATATATAGTTAGGTCGGTTGGGTTAAGAATAAAGACAAATGTAAAATAGAAGAGGAAGGATACATTATGAGGTCGGTCCTAATTGGGGGGCATTCTAATTGGTTTTGGCGCCACATCAAGGAATAAGAAGGGGTCGCTTGGCTCATTTGATCATGATCATCTTGTCTACGAATAACTTAGCATGGGTTATGGGTTGATTGCTCAACTACTTCCACTCGATGATGAAAACCCTCTTGTGTGGCCAACAAATGAGGACGAAAACCCTTCTTCTTTGATTGAAGAACGAAAACGATTCAATTCATTGAGGATTTTCCGTCTTGGGGTTTCCAAGGAGCTTCAAAGAGTATTGATTTTGCAGCTTTTCAGCTAGGGTTTGGTTGAAGAAGGGCCCTTATTTGAAGTACAAATGTAGATTCTAGGTGTTAAAAATAGGAGAAACACAATGATGGCTGAATTTGAAGTTGTCATGCCCTAGAAGACCCCAAACACCACTTTAGGAAAAGTCACCACCCTAGGAGAGGGTTGTAAAATGCCTTCAAAACTGAATACAACTCCTTATGAGATTGCCTTGTTGCAAACTTGAGGGGTTTTGTCCTTAAACCAGCCCACTATTGAGAGGATTCGTTCTCAATAGGTTTTCCAATAGGGTTTTCGTCCTCAATGGAAGAGAGAGAAAGCAAACATGCTCCAACTCCAAGAGAAATAATTTCCAAAAATATGCATAACCTCTTCCAAGCCAAGCAACCTCTTTAAATAACTAGAGGTGGTGTCAAAAACCAATCAGAACCTTCTAAAGAAGACCGACCTCCTTGAGGACATAATAGTTCCTTTTTTCCTCTATTTTTCATTTGGCTTTTCTCCTTTACCCAACCAACTTGACTATACTTAGAAAATTACTAAAAAAGAATGCAAAGCTCACAAAACAATTGAGAACATGACATTAGCTTCCCTTGCTCATTCCCTTTTTGCCCTCAGGAAGTGGAATGCACTCAAGGTCTTCAAAGAGGACTAGCATTGAGAAGGGGACACTACACTTGCACCAGTGTCTTTAGTATCTGTCATTCTTTTGACTCCTTTTCCAAACTTATTTTGTGCCCAAAAACCCTTTTTGACTCAGCTAGCAAAACAACTAGTTAGGAGTAAGGCGTGTGAAATTATGTCCCCTAGTCATTGGTGGTTCTTGTCGGAGATTACCTATATTTCTAGAATCTTCATATTCAATTGGTTGAATCAGTTCTTTCCCATTAATATTCAGAATTACAACTTGAGGGGGCATTTGCTACTATCCACCCCAACTTGCATACCCACAAAAGAAGCATCCATCCTAGAAGATTTTGGGGTCCAATTGACAAAAACCTCCCACTGCTTCACCAATCCTTTGAAATATCTCCTGCCTCTAGTATTCAAGAGGTAAAGATCATAGCCTGATTCAACATACACTTCCTCCAACAAATTCCAGTTTCATAAAATTAGGTCGCCATTGCTGTACAAAGATATTTCTTCCCTCAAAACACCAACTCCGAGCTAAGGTCCTATTTCTTTCTTCTGAAGTCTAGAATTTTACCTATAAACCAACCTTTTACCAAGCATCCTAAGGTTATTCCTGTGAAACTCTTGCCAAGTCTTCTGTAACCTTGATTCCAAACACCATCCTTTCTATGACATCGCAAGGAGGTTCCCTAAGAGTGTAAGGTTCTCCAAATTCCTACATTCCTTATTCACCATCCTTTGAGGGATCATCACTTGTTTAATATGTGATGTTGAGTCAACCCTATTCCCATCCCTAGATAAACCAAGTGAAAGATCTTGGGTTCCATCCAAAGCCTCTGAACCGTTTTACCAACATGACCCGTTATAAATTCTCTGAATTTGTAGTCCATTTGGTGTCCCTTCGCAGACAACCCATGGGAGGTTGTGATCTCGGACACCATGGAATTAGATTTTGCAGCTGCCTTTTGTCCTTCTACATTTTCCTTATTATCACCTTGATTGATATTTTGCAGCACTCTAGAAACCTCACCCTATAATTTTTGATGAGAAGAAAACATAGTTTCCTAACAGGGGTTTGCTTTGCCAACAAGACTTCGCAAGGTCCCATGATTCTTTGATTGCCAAAGCTTTCCACACAATGCCATACAAATCTTCCATTTCCTTTTTCTTCTCCGCAGGAAGAGCCCTAATGAAAGTGAAATCCATTACACTATTAATCTTCTCTTTGAAGTTTTTGAAAAGGAGCGTAAGATCTTTTTCATTTCCTCTAGATCCATAAGAAATGAGATTTTGCAAAACCAACAAATCTCTTTGCTTCCCCTCCTTACACTCCAAAATAGGGGAATGCTCCTTTGACCTAGTCCAGATCGGATGTTCCGATGTTCTAGATCCATCTATCCTCCTCTTGTAGGGCCAAAACCCTTCACCTGGGCATTCACCTTTCCTTTTAACCACTTTGATGAAATGTCCCACCTCCTAAGATAATCATGACGAAGACCCTTAGCCCATTTGGTCTTCCCGACGGCTAAGGAAGAAATTAAAAGGAAGACCTTAAGTTATGATATTTTATTATAAAGTGCAAAACTAAAATAAACTAAAAGAAAATATTATATGCACTTATAATAAAGTATTATAAACTTAAAAATAGAGAAAAAGCAAACAAAGAAAAAACTCATTTAGCAAAAAAAGAATTATCTAAAGGAAAATGCGACTTGCTTGTGGAGCAAAAGTAGGTGGGAAAAAGCATTTCATAAGGGAAAAATTTGATTGGTTAGCAAAGGGGGCTATTTGGGTCTCAAGTCTTATAAAGGCAAGGCGACTTGCCTTAGGAGGGGATCTTGTTTTATTCTCCCATTTTCAGATTTGTATGTTGAAGCAATTTTTCTTGCATAGGCACTCTTGAGGACAAAAAACCCTCCAAGAGCTCTAGAGAAGGACTAAAACCCTTCCTCTAGTTTGTGAGGATTCTCTACCCTGCAGTTTATTTTCATTATTTTCCAGTTGAAGAAGGAAGAAAGGTGTAAATTTCAGTCAAGGGTTGGAAGAGGAGATTGTTAGTATATTTTATGCCCTTATTCTAGGTACAGCCACTACACATGGAGATGATTCATGGCGTTCTGTGGCTGATTTAGAGCTATTTTTAGTGGATGTTAGTACTCCTAGTTTTTATACATCAGATTCTCCTATTTTCAGAATTGTTGGGTGATAAAAAGGTACCATTCTCATTTATTTTCAAGGGCAGCCTGTCTGCAGATTTATAGAATTATTTCAGCCTTGTGTCTCAAAAATATGGTTTTTCTTCTATAATTTGGCCTCATAAATTCAGTATATCAAATTTGAGTGGAAATATCTTAATATAATGAATGATTTGTATGGGTTTTCTACTTTACCCTAGTCGCATTTTTCATGCATAAATCAGATTTGCATTGAAATTAATTATTATATCTTCCAAAATCTACTTGTGGCTTGAGGGGTTTGACTCAAATCTGTTTGGGGTTGAAAAGTGTCCTTTTGGGGATAGTGCATTCGAACTCCAGATCTGACTCTTGCAACTCCTCTTCCCCAGTTTGTGCATTTTCTCAAAACTTTCCAATGGGTTTCGCCAATCTGCTGTCTCGATAGGATTTGTCTTCAATTCATTTGCTTCGGCGTGTCTCCATCCTGCCCCTAATACGTGTCCCAAGTCTGCTTGCCGAAAATTGATAATTATTATTAATATATTTATTTTAATTTATATTCTAGATTATCATAAAATTTCAAATATATAAATATATAATATATATGTATGTGAGTAATTAAAGTAAAATCCCATTTAGATATTAACATACTTAAATTAACAAATCTGACACGGGAGCCTCACCGGTTAAATGAGGAGATTTATCTCATGACTGCCTAGGTTTGATGCTATGCAGAAAATCTAGCCAACACCATGGCATGAATACTTCATTTTTATCACCAAAATCTGCATATAAAGCTTGCTGCCCTAAAAGTTGAGGTTTTGCTTGCACACAAAGCAAGCAAAAATATTATTTAATTCACCTGAACACATACCAACATGTAGATGCTCATAATGACCAAAATTAGACTATTCCAACCCTAGGCGCCAAAACTAGAAGCTTCCCGGCAGTGAAAAATAAACTTTAATGCAAAATTCTCCTTCTTTTGGTGCCAAAATCTGTTTGGGCTGCAATCCTCATCAAAAAGAATAAATTGCTTCTTTATTATGGCATCCCATGCTTATATAATCCTCAGCAACCCAAATTGGGTGCCCAATTATGCATACTACTGGTTGCTTTTAAATAAATTTATTTTATTTATTTTTAGCATGCATCCTTGACTTCTCTTGAGCTCTTCCAATTGTATTGACTTTCCTTCTATTTATGGCACCAAAATTGGGTGAATAAACCATTAATAAATATTATTAAATGCATTGTCATTCACCCAAGGTGGGTCTCATTTTTTAGCAAGGGTAATTTCCAAAAATAGGAAGTCAACTTTGATGGGAATTTCTACCCTGCACTGCAGCTCCAAAAATCCCCTCTTTCACTTAAGTGATTTGACTTTCATCATGGAAATTTTTACCTTGCAAGGCAGATAAAAAATTCCCGCCGATGCTTTAAGTGATTTTTCTTTTATAATGAGAATTTTTACTCTGCAAGGCATATAAGAAATTCTCGCTTGTTTGCCACTACCAAAATTCCCATTGCAGCTTAAGTGACTTTGACTTTATGGGAAAAAGTACCTTGCAAGGCAGATAAGAAATTCCCGCTTGCCTGCCACTACCAAAAATCCCATTGCAGCTTAAATGACATATTCCAAAAAGTGTGACTTGCATGAGAGAGGCTTGTTGTGCATGACTTCATCTTTTTTGGCTAGAAGCTTGCATTTTGAGGCCGATTCCTTCTGGTGTTGTGTCGGTAGATGATCTCCCAGATGCTTCAGGCAATTAAATAGACTATACTGGCAAAGGAATTGACCCAGTGAAATTTCACAGAGAAATTGCAGAGAAAACCGGAGAAAAAACGCAAATGAAATAAATAAAAGCGAAAAAAATGTTGCCAAAAGTTGCCCTGAGATGAGTGAATACTGGCATGCAAAATTTCAGCAGGATTCAACCAGAGCACAATTTACTTCAAAGGGGGCATTATTTATTCAATAAATAATTAAATAAAAATTTTCCGTAGACAAAACTTGGCGGAGGGATAAAATGAGTTTGGGCATCTGGGTATTTGTTGAAATTGGCTCATATGATTCTTTGGGAATATCTTAACGTAATACAGACATCTTCTGGCAATAAAAAACACAAAAAAGACCTATTTTTTTAAACGAACGATTTTTTTTTAAATGGGTAGTCCCAGATTTTAGGGTGAAATCTGGGGACACCAAGAAGAAAATCTTCGAAACCAATATTTATATCAACAAATCCTACCCTCTTTTGTACAATCCTTCACTCTACAATTTGACACGAATCGCCAATATTCTTTAAACTTGATCTACCCAATCTTTGCTAGATAGCAACGACACAACGTTTAGTTCACCTCCTTCAGAGCTGTTACCCTCCTATGTCTTTTATTCTAAGTTCAAGAACCCAAACCTTAGTACCATTGTGGATCTGATCCAAAAACTACTAGACTCTCACTGTACCTTCCACCACCTATTTATAACCAACTCTTGATGCCTCCTAGTACTCCTTACCATGCCTCTTTCTATGACTGCCTACTCCTAACTTGTGGTGTCTTTGGGCCTCCCATCAGCCTTGTGCATCAGCTATAACCAAAACTCAGTGCTTTGTCCATTTCTCATAGCACATTGTTTTAGGGCGCTAGCTTGTAAGAGTTCCCAAACACTAATAATGAAATAAAAATGCATTTTAGAAAAACATTCAAGGTTTCTATGTGGACAATGCAACTTAGGTAGGAAAGAGAATGCTATGTCAAATAATTTATTTATTTAATCCCATGTGAACATGACAAAAAGGACTACAAAGAAGCAGAAATCAAGTGGAAAGAAAAATTGTTGATGGCTCAACTAAGAACTAGCTCTCATCATCTTGTATGTGAAATTGGTAGGTGGACAATGCCTAAAGAAGAGTGGGATAAGAGAAAATTCCTATTTCGTACCAAGGGGACAGTGGAGACAATGACACTACATCATGGAGTGCACAACCTATAGTGATATCTGAATCAACTACGACAACCACCTAAAAGTGGACAATCTAGATGCCTTGTTTGAGGAAGCGAGGCTAGATAAACAACAAATCTATTGATTCAATATTCGTGGTAGAAGGTCCAACATAAAAATGAGTGGCCATTTTTCAAATTTAATAGGACAGCCCTTGGTTCAAGCAACTCTTCTCGTACAAACTACTTTTGTTACTGCTATGATGTCCCCCCAAGATTTCACTTGGAAATCTGGGACTACCCCTTTTTAATTTTTTCAATCTTTTTGAGCGAAGGGTCATGTTTTTGCTTTTTGTTTTTTGCTTTTTGCTTTTTGCCTTCGGTTGCTAGCGTTGCTCAAAGGTATCTTCAGGAAGTCATAAAGCCACGTTTGCCAAATACCCATATGCAAAAGCTCACTCAATTCCCTTCCAAAACCTAGTCTGGTTTTATAAAAACTTTTACTTATTTTTATATTAAATAAGTAAAAGTTCATTTAAAAATAGATTGAGCTAAAATTGGGAAATTTAGGTTATATAAAACACTTTGCAAGGTCATTATTACCACCTCATTATTACTTTCACCTCAAAGTGGAGGATTCACCCGGGAAGAGTTTTTACAGACTAGCTAATTGGAGAGATTTTTCGAGCAATTGCCCGTAACTTTATTTCAGGTTTTTTTTTTAATTTCTTTTGTGTTTTGGTTTTGGCCTTTCTCTGTTTTACATCTGGCAATCCCCATAGCCTTTTCTTTCTTCGTGCTGGATCTATTCCTTGGCCTAGGGTTTTGAAGAAGCCATCCATTGTTTTTAATTGCAAATCGACTTGTTCCAGCTGTGATTAATTTTATTCCCACAAGTTTCAATTATCCAAAGCCAAATCGTGGTTATGGAAGATTTGTTCTTCTATTTTTGAATGAAGCCATGTGCAAAGAAAAGAACACAGTTTTTCAAAGGCAAAGGCTTTTTAGTGCAAATCATGGATGTCAAGAGTCTTGTCTTATTTGTAGAAGCACACAGCCATCCTTCTTTCAATCCACCCAATTGTTATAAAAGCACAAAAGCAAAATCACTTCAGTCAAATCGTGGATGTCCAAGGTCTTGTCTTCCTTTTGCAAAACATCCTCCTTCTTCAGTATCCACATAGCTTTTGGGGAATGTACGCAATTGTTTAAAAACAAAAAAGAGAAAAGCAAATCACTTAAGTGAATTGCGTGGATGTGGGGCGCCTTGTCTTCCTTTTGCAAAGCATCCTCTCCCTTCTAAATCCACACAATCCTCCTCCATAATCCGCACAACCTTTGTAATAAAAAACAAAACACTTGAGGATTTGCGTGGATATTTATGACCTTTTCTTCTAAAGTAAAATCATGCAATCATCCTTCTATTCCCGCCATCCTCCTTCCCTTGTATCCATGCAATTTTTAAAGAAAAAGAAAATCATTCAAGTGTTGCGTTGAAGGTAAAAATCTTGGCTTCTAAAAATTGCGTGTTTTCTAAGCATCCTCCTTCCAAATCCACGCAGTTTTTGGCTAGGAATTAAAAACCTCTTAAAAGGTATTGCGTTGATTTTAATTACCTTGGCTTCTATTTTGAGAGCATCCATGCTCAATGGAAAGCACACAATTTCTTAAGTAAATTGTGGTTTTTATGAAGCTTGTCTTCTTATTTTTAATGCAATTCTTCCTTCCTTGCATGCACAAATAAATAAGGTTTCCATCCTCTATTAGAATGCAACTATCCACATTGCCAAATCCATGCAGTCTTTCTTTTGAAAACCATACAAAAAACCCAAACACAGCCAACATAAATGCATGCAAAGTCTCCCAGTTAAGCACACTTCTCTCAGTTGAGCCTACTTGTCTTTGCTTGCACCCGAAGTAATTCCCAGAATTTAAGGCTGCCCATATGCATAAATAAAAGGGTGATGAGTTGAATGTTTATCTAAATTGTTTACAGGAATATTTCACTTGTGCACATACTTGTGAGAAGAAAGATGAGGTCAATGTCGGATAAATTAAATATATCTTCACAATCAGGAGAAGCGGTTGCAGTTTCTACACAAAGAGATCTAGATTTGACAATTGCAAGAGCTTCGGGTAAAGGTGGAAAAGGGAAATCGTAGGCAAAAGCAGGTTTAGACAGAATGAAGTATGATGACAAAGGTTATCCAGAAGAATCATGCATAATGTCCAAGCTTGTTGAAGTGAGTGAGACAGACATGGGGCATGTGTTTATCAGTGAATTAATTGACAGATCGAGGGCAACTTGCCGGACACCCCTTATGCGGGCTATAAGGGATCAGAATCATTCAAGCTACAACATTTTCGACTACTACCCAGTTACCTGAATTTGTTCTAGAATGTGCTAAATTCTACCATCCTCTATCTAGAACAACCAGGGATGCAACAGGAAATATAGTGACAAGGCTGGATACTCAGTACATCAATTACTGCAGACCTTCTTGACGATGGGCATGTGATACTTGATGCATACCATCAAATGGAGGGGATAAATCTACTCTTCAAACCTGTATAGGTGGTAGAAAAACAATTGAAGAGAGGTCTTCAGTAGTCCCTGTTAATACCTCAAATTGGTTGTTAGAAAGAGGATACTGTTTGGATGAAGCATTAATGCATCAGATAATGGGGAATTTCAACAAAAGGAAACATGATGGCGAAAGCAGCAGAAGACCAGAGAAGTTAAAAGTGCTCAAAAGGTCTCAAGCATTGGATAAAGGACAATCTTCATCTGTTACACAAGTGCCGCTTATTGACAAAGCTTCTCCTACATCAACTCATAGCACTTCAACAGTTCCGGCACCATCGGAAGTCACAGTTATTCCATCATTGAAGCCAACATCATTCATAAAGACTCCTCTTCTGCCACCCAGTTCTCCACCTCCTCCTACAGAAGAATTGAGGGCACAGATGGCAGAATTCGAAAGAGCACTTTCCCTAAATGGCACATAAGGAGAGAGCCATGATACAGTGTTAAATTCTGATACGACAGGGCCCGAGCAAGAAATGGTGATACATATTGATGCTTCTCATTCTCTAGATAATAACTTCTCATCTTGGTTGGCTTTGCAAATAGTTCTAGAGGCTAGGGAAGTAATAAACCTGGAATAAGAAGATTTACAATTGCTCAAAAGACTTGGAGGAAGAGTTAAAAAGTCAAAAGCTGCCAAAGTAATTTCAATGCTGGTCATTGAGTCATCAGGGCAAAATTTTGCAGAAATATCAACTCTAGTTGAGGGAAAGCAAAAGGGAGAACTGACGGCAACAAATATATCAGTGACCAAAGTGCCACTCGGGGAAGTCACCACTAAGGGATTAAAACAAGATACCCAGACATTGATTGATACTTTGTTCCTCAAGCTAGAAAAGGGGAAAGCAGAGAAAGCCAAACTCCATTGGCAGATCTCCTAGCTGTGTGAAACTATCACCAAGGTTGCTAAACCTTGTTCTCATCCAGTAGTAATACAGGAGAAGGTAAGCTATCATTTGATCAAAGAAGTTGAAGAAGCAGGCGATAAAGTCAAGGATATTGATGAATGGGTAAAGAAAATCATCCACCAAGTGGCAGAGCAATTCAAAAAAGTACCAGATAGCTTGGAACATATGCAAAGAGCATTGACGCAGTTAAAAGAATTGATGACAGGTATAGAAGGTAAAAATGCAGTTATTGAAAGCCACTTGGAGACTTTGGCTAAAATAAATTCATTGCCTAAGAGTGTATTGATTGAAGAACAAATTATACCAGATGGATCAAAACAAAATGGTAAGCAACTAGAAATGACAGTGTCTTTCTGCATGAAAGTTCTCAAACATATGTTGGGTGAAATGCAGTTGCTAGAGACAAAATGGAAGAAGTGTCGAGGAGTGTAATATCTTTCACTACAGAGGAAGTAATTGATGGCGTCCATTATTATACAAGGTTCATTCCGTACAAACCACCAACTTCCCTTGAAGAATTTCTTCCATCTCTCCAAAAGAAGATTGATGAAGCAGTCATACCTTTCACTTTTGATTCAATTGAAAAATTAGTAAGGCTTCATGCAGATGTCAAGGGATTTGGACCTAGTTTAGAGAGGGTAAAGACAAGCATTAATATCCTATCTAGGGAACTACTAAGGTTCAAGACTGAAAGCGGAGCTATTGCTAAGGTAGATGGGAAAACAATGAACTACATGCTTGACAAATACATTCAGTATCAAAACAAAGGGCAAGTATGAAGTGTTGCAACTGGAATAACTTCTTTCTTCTTTCTTCTCCTTTTCCTTATTTTATTCGGACAAAAATTGTAAAGATGAAGTAATTGGGTTAAAAGCCATTTCTTCAAGTTGTTTGAAAAGTCCTTAACTTAAGAATAGGTGGCATACATGCAAAGCGTTGATTTAGTCTTCACTTGAAAATAATGCGTGTCATGTAAAGAAAAATTCTAGGAGAAAGATTCCCATTTGTTTCCTTTTTCATAGCTTCCACATGCGGGAAATCATTAAAAGTTTCCTATTTGTATTTTCCCTCTATGCACTATAAATAGAGGAAGAAGCCTATGGGCTAATGATCAATAATCAGAACTTGTTTAGCAGAGGCTTTTGTAACTGGAGCATTTTTAAGATTTTAGACTTTGTGTTTGAACCCTTGATGTGATTTCTGTAAAAGCTGAGATTGAATAAAAGGTGGATTTTTGGAGAACTTTGCGTCTATAGTGCTTTGATGAGTACTTCTATTCAAAGGTTTTAGATAAACTTTATGTTATCTTAGATCTAGGCTAGAAGTTATTTCTTTCCCTTATTGCTGAATGTTGTGATTTCTCTGTTTATTGACTTTGTATGGATGAGACAAACTCTGATAACTATTTGTTGATTCAGCACATCTTCCTTCTTTCCCTACTTCCGTTTTCCCCCTTCTGCAAATATTCCCAACGTAGTTGCTTACTTGCTACAAAATTACCTAGCTGTGGTTCACGAGCTGAGGAAATCAAAGTAAAACCCCCAAAAAGTAGTTATTAGGATTCACCACTGCAAATAGATAAACATCTTACATGGGAGCTTCACCGTTAAATGAAGGAGATTTATCTCATGACTGCCTAGGTTTTACGCTGTGCATAAAATCTAGCCAACATGCTATTGGTCCCATAGATTGCTTAGGCTTATGGGTGTTATTAAATTCATTCATTGATTCATTGATTCATTGTGGGATCTAGCTCCTCCATTCCTCCAACATTCAAATCTGAAATTATTGAGCATGTTAGAACACAAGCCTTCTACCTACTGCGAGCCTCATGGTACAACCCAAATTTACTCCATATCAAACAATTCTATCTTCTAAATAAGAAGCGTCTTTATCCATAATGCCATTTTATAAATTTTCTTCTCTCATGAATTGATGGAAAACAGAGAAATTTCCTTATCCACGGATGTATAGGTGGCCACCTCAAACTCCAATATGTGCTCTTCAACAACACCCTTCGAACATACATCCTCTATGCATGTCCACATGTCTAGATTTTTCCTTCATCTGATATCATAGGGTTTCCACTCAACATGTTGGCTATGGGTAATTGGGTGTTGCTTAATCCAAGCCACAATCTAGTCAAAGATATGGAAGTGCAGCTTAGAGAAGAATTCTTCATACAAACATACAATCTATGGTCACACCGCTTTTATGGCCTGACACTAACAAAAGACACTTGTGCAAATTCAATCTTATTTTAGTTGAACCAATCGTCAATATCCGCTTTCGTTAGGCGCCGATACTGTTAGGAAATATATTAGTGCTTCACATTAATAGTTTTGTATGAAATATAATAGTTTTTATAGTGGTTGTAACCACTTACGTAGATAGGTTGTGGGAGAGATTTATGGGGTGAATAGTTGAGCAAACTCCTTGTTTATAGTAGTTGCTTTGACTATAAATATGTATCATGTTGTCTATGAATTAATGAACAAATTATTGTTGTGATTTATTTTGTGCTCGTACCTTCTTTTGGTACCAGAGCGAGTTTTGTGCACGGCATGAAGTATTGAGATTTTTTTATGGGGTAGAACAATTGTTGTTCATGGTTTCCCCGTCTCATGAAAGCAAATATTTTTTGAGGAACTTAGTATCTGTAGCGCATTGCTTTGAAGATATTTTCAGTTATTGGGACTCAGCGTGTGTTGCATTGTGAATTTGTTGTTCTGCGTTCATCCACTACCATCATGCTCTGAGCTATTTGTAATTATACATGTTCCTGTTGGTGAGGATCATATTCTTGACGGTGGTCGCAGCAGTCAAATTACCCTATGTATACATTCACGACTTGTGATATTGAATTCTCGCGTTTTGACTGCATCAGAGGTGTATTTCACTCTCTCTGACTCTATTTGGTTTCTGTGTCCTACGTGGATTTTTGGTAGCTTGCAAGGACTGGCGCCGTATAAAACATATCACCTATTTCTTGCTTCTCTTCATAGAGTTAACATCGAGCTTTGTGAAGATCTAGTCTAATGCACAATCCAGACGTATTTTGCTATATTCTGGTGGTTGCACGCGTTTATCATTATTGACTCTGTTTTGAGTGCATTTGGAATCATTCAAACTCAGATCAGGTATCTTTGCCACTTTCACATCCCTGCTAGATTCGTCTAAATGATATATGCGCAGATTCCTTGCCGCTCATCACTCAAATCTGCGTCTGCTACTATCCAGTTGTGCGTTGTCTTTTTTCAACAAATGCAAAATAGCGTGACTCATATCTCATATTTCAAATATTTCTGCATCATATTTCTGGTCGCTCTACATTCCACAGTGTGGATCTCACGTGTCGACACCTGAAGGCATCACAATACTAAGACGATTCATTTATACTGCAACTTAGACCTATTTGAATTGTATCTTAATATCTTCATTAGCTTGAGCATTCATTACGGTCAGTCGAATGATTTGAGATCAGGAGGTATATGTGTCAAATTTCAATTCATGTGTTGTTTTGGTTTGTTGTTTTTGTCTCAAGTTAAAAGTCTTCTCATGTGTTGTCATTAATAGTTTAGAGTGTCAAAATAGTTTAAAATTTATACTACTTTTAAAATGAAAGTGTGAGTCGATGCATTTATCATTGCTCATTAAAACTCTAGTCAATATTTGACTAGGAATGATGTTTTAAAAGTTCGTTGTCAGTTAGTCCAAGTTAAAAAAATCGAGTCTCTATATCATTTTTTTAATAAAAAGAGTCTTATAAGAAGAATTTTTTATATAGGTGATCTTAGGATTAGCAATATTATTTTGTTTGAGAGTCATTTAGTCAAAATCAAGTTAATAGTCAAGTTTAAGAAAAAAAATCGTCAAATTTCTGAGTCATTGTCAAAAGTTGTAAAAAAAAATTAAAAATTGCCTCACTGTTCAATAATTGGACACATTTTTGCTTGTACGCGATGTCCAAATTGTGGAGGTTATTTTTTTGAGCTTCGTGATCACATCCGGTTGAGTTAGCAGCACGTACATTGGAGGAAGGAGGCATAGGAGGATGGAACATAAACAACGTCCTCTCGCCAGCCGCAAGCGATGGGGCCGCAAAATGAGGCTGTGGCATTTTGTTTCAGTTTGTTTTTTTCTGTTGCAGTGTACCTGTTATTATTCAGTTTCAGTATGTTCCTGTTGTAATAAGTGAGCAGATTCCTATGTACTTTCTTGATGTGAAGATATTGTGGAGAGATGAAAGCACGGAGAAAAAGCAATGTTATGATTCTTGAAGAGGATGAACAGGGGTTACTTTTTGGTGGACAGGGGTTCATTTCGGATGAACAGGGGTTCATACTGAGGTTGTTGGTCAGCCTTTGCAAAACCATCAGTGAACCAAGATCATGAGCACGCACGAGCGGCAAGCTGCAGAAGAAGTGATGATATTTTTCTCCCATGTTCTCACTAAGGGGGGAATGTTAGGAAATATATTAGTGCTTCCATTAATAGTTTTGTATGGAATATAATAGTTTGTATAGTGGTTGTAACCACTTACGTAGATAGGTTGTGGGAGAGATTTACGGGGTGAATAGTTGAGCAAACTCCTTGTTTATAGCAGTTGCTTTGA
Organism: Taxus chinensis; assembly: GCA_019776745.2. Lineage (NCBI taxonomy): Eukaryota > Viridiplantae > Streptophyta > Pinopsida > Cupressales > Taxaceae > Taxus > Taxus chinensis. Next base: position 658,203,504 of record CM034146.1, read on the forward strand.
CTATAAATATGTATCATGTTGTCTATGAATTAATGAACAAATTTATTGTTGTGATTTATTTTGTGCTTGTACCTTCAGATACATTATGCGGATGCGCCAACTTGCACATTGGAGTTTTGGCAATGAAACTCAAATTTTAGCTATTTTAAGGTTGCACACTATCCAACCATAACTAACACTTAATAGCCACCCCACACTAACATATCATCCCTTTTAAGTTTCTCACCCAAGGTGTGCAATGGGTACCTTGGAACTCCGTTTAGATAAAGTCACTTTAAGAAATAGTGCCACAATTAGGGATGTTGTAATGTCCCTTTCAGGCTCAAATTGGAGGAGTTTGGATTTTCCTCAAAACCCTAATGGAACATTGCTAGAATTTACGAAAGCCACATGTATAAACCTGAAAGGTACAACAGTTTGATTTTATGCAAAAATTAGGGTAGTGACCTGTTTTAGGTCCACAAAACCCTAAGCGACCTAGGTAAAATTCAAATTTTAGTCTTTCTCACACACAAATTTTCAAAAATACAGCAACAACATGAAATCCTTGATGAAATCAGGGAAAATAAATGCTTCAACCATAAATTATAGAGTACTGGAATTAATTATTGCTAAAAAACGGATGAAACTTCAAAATTCCATATCTTCCTAAATACTTGGAGATAAAATGCAAACGATAGCTCAAAATGACCACAAAAATGACAGCTATTAAACAAAAATAGATTAAGATTTTACCAATCACCAAAACCCACTGAAAAGTGATCCTGAAATCTCCAAATGGGTCGCCTTAGTTGAAAAGAATGTGGCAACCCAAGAAAAGTGTGCCCTAGATGGAATTTGTGCCCTAGCACTGATTGAAACCCTTGCTGTTATGAAATTCTGAATTTGAAGCTCGCATGTGACTCTTGGATGAAGCCACCTATGCAACTAATGAGGATTTTCGTCCCCAAGTGTTGTGATAATTGAGGGTTTTTATCCCTAATAGGATCAATGAGGGTTTTCGTCCTCAAAGGCTAAAAATGAGAGCTCAATGCTCCAATTTCCAAAGAGAAGTATAACATTTTCCATATGATTCTTACAATGAGCCCAATCCCGAATACCCCGACGAATCCCGAATACCCCCATACCATTATAGATAGGGCCAATCCTGAATACTCCCATCCTTCAGCGAAGGACCCCATCTCAATATTGATTCTAGTTGGAATACGAGTGAATACCAATACTCATCCTTCAGACCAACATTTTCCTTTATAGCCTTTTCTTTCTTCTTACTTGTGGAGCGCATTATATGGGACCCTTTATTTTATTTTTTAACATTTATTTTTCCCCCTTTTAGTTCTCCTTTTGGGTCACTCCATTTGGGCATTCAAAAATAATTAGTAAAATGTACGTTTCCCTCTTTTTAATAATTTAATTAAAGTGATAATAATTAAAATTATTTTAGCACTTCAAATTAAATTATTAATTTACTTCCTTCCATTCCCCCCCTTTTAGCCGACTGAAAATAATGAAAAAAGGCTAAGGGTCTTCTTTCTGCTTTAGTATTTAAAAATACGTTTTATTTTTAATAATAATATTACTAAGCTGGCCATAAATAGAGAGTTATCTGGGCTCAACTTATATCTGGGCTCAACTTAAAAATATTATTAAGTATTTCTAATTGAGAAAATGGGACATTATAGATGCAAAGAAATAAACATGCACCATATATATCAACATTATGCACAAAACATATTCTTCACCATTTATATTCATCAGAAACAAGTATACAAGAAATTATCATACATCTTAGATTCCCCCCCTCATTCTCTTTCCTTCCTTTTTTCTTTTGGATGATATAACATAAAAAATTCTTTCAAACCTGAACAAAATAAATCTAAATATAGATGAATATCTAATATATGATGAATATATGCATATATATTATATGATGTAATTTACATACTGGGCGATTACTTGCCAAGCCTGCGACTATTTGCCCAAATTATTGCATGGCTAGTTTTCGCTATTAAAACTCAGAAGTTTGGTATTCCCGAGTCTAGGCAAGTTTTTTGAGAGTACTTGCCAATAATTGGGGCAATACTCGCCAATACTCATTTGATACAGTATTTTGTATGAATTTTTTTTTTAAAGAAATTTAAGTATTTTTAAGTTGTCGAGTACTGCCAAGTCCATTTTTTTTTGGCTTGTGGAATATGAGTATGTGAACTATGCTGTATGGTCTATACATCATATATAGAATCTGGATGTATACGATATGTATATACATAATTTGATATACATATCATATACACACGTGGGGAATGAAAAGATCTTTCTAACTTAATAAGTTGTGTACATATTCATTGAAATATAGAGATTCATATTTAATACTTGGCTTTTGCAATTAAGTATTATTTTTCTCTATTAGCCTTTTACATGCATATAACACTTGTATATATAGGCATGATCTTAACAACTCATTGCGGGTATGTTTACCTAACATGTAACCATCATTCAATGCCCTTCACCTAACCCATCCATCCAAAGACACATATCTATGTGGCGTGCATCCCAAGAGTTAAATTTGCCCTTGTATCAAAAGGGGTCGCATATCTCACTTCACATTAGCATAGCATGCCACTCTAATTTTCTTTTTTTTAAAAGAGAAATTTATATTAACGAAAATTCAAAGAATACATATTCTATTGACCCAGGCATAAAAGCTATTGGTCCAGGCTTGGGCATTAGAGACAGAAGCATGCACATGCAGAACAATCATTGTTTTAAATCTAATTTCATAATTTGTCTAAGGTCTTGTTGAAGCTTATCAGACCACCATAGCGGCATAGGTCCAAAAGCTATATTCCCATAGTCAAGGGCCCAATTGGCTAATGCTTCTGCCACTCTATTGATCTTTCGTGGAATATGATGGAAGGTAACTTCCTGAAACCTGTCTTTCATAGACTGAATTTTGTTTCTCTCTGCACAATTTCCTGTTGCCATCCTGATATTCTGCAGAAGAGAATACAGCCTCATTATGGTCAGAAAATCGGACTCAACTTGAATTCTTTGCCACTCTAATTGATCTATAAAAAAAACTATAATATTATGGCTGGCTTATGGCACCAAGACTATAGAAGTTATGAACTATTTTATATACTTTCTTTAGAATAATTGAATATTCAAAGTTTTGATTTATTATAGTTAGGCACTCTGCCTCGTCTTTGATTATATTGTATTGGTTGGTAATGAGTTGTCCTGTTGGTTGCATTGATATCTTATGTATATATATTTTTATTCTGAATAGATGCTTCATATATTAGCGAAAAACAATATTTGATATCTTATTTATATTGCTGCAATTTCCATCTTTTGAAAGTATAAAAGATGCAATATCGTGTAATTCTAGATTCTCGCTTGTTTATACTCTGCCTTGTCTTTGATTTTATTGGAACGGTTCGTAATAAATTGTCATGTTGGTTGCATTTGATATCTTATATATATATTTTGAATAGATTCTTTCATATATTAATAAAAAACAATATTTAAATAACTTATGTATATTGATGCAATTTCTATCTTTTGAAAGTATAAAAGATGCAATATCGTGTAATGCTAGATTCTTCCCTGTTTACACTAAAGCAAGTACAGCTGGAAAACACTGAATGGACTGGTTATTCTTTCAAGCTGTACATATCAGTCTTTTGGGATGTGACATCCCTTGTTGATCTGATGTCCTAAATTTTCAATGAACCCATAATTCCAAAATATGAATATAATTTTTCTTTTTCAGAGCTTTTAGGCTTTAAGTATCGGAAGTGATAACTTGAGATTTTTGTTTGTTTGCTTTTTCTTTCTGTTTTGTTTTGTTTTCATAACACACCCCATAATTATATTTTCGACTGCTATTGTTATCTGTTTAAAGGGTCTCACAATGTTTAAAACTCTAAGGCTGGTTTATAATGCCAAGTTTCCAATTTAGGCATTTTAATTTGTATATGTTCCTTTTGTTAATGAGAAAAAATATCTGAAATGGAGTCTGCTGATTATTTGTTCTTTTTGATAATTCATAAAATGGATTGAAACCTGAATGTGAATGAGGAATATCTATTGTATTTAGAGAACTACGGGATTGCATTCGGACATTAGCTGGCATGGTGGAAGTCTATCTTGATGTCATGGTGAGTTTCTCTGGTCAGGAAAGCAATTAACTTTCAATTGCATTTTCATCCAACTTTTACTAAGGTAACAATTAAAATGTGCATATTGTGGTTTTAACCTTCTAGGTGATTGCTACCATATTTTTGGATTGCAAGATCACAAATAGGTGGAAGATGCATTGAGCAGATTTGAGAAAAAACATGAAACGATATGATTCACTATATTTCACTTTTCAGCATCAGTGTTTGCTTTGACACAAACAAGCATTTCCTTCTTATGCAGGCCCTTTTGGTTTTGTTCCTTTTATTTTCAAGCTGGGTTGCTTACATAATGTTTGAAGATACAAAGCAAGGCAAACTTATCTTCACATCTTACGGAGCAACGCTATATCAGATGTTTGTGCTTTTCACAACATCAAACAATCCAGATGTCTGGATACCTGCATATAAGTACGGTTCTGTTCATCATCTATTTGAAATTATAATTCGTATTGTGTTTATTTGAAGCATGTTATTAGTTAAAAGTTTTATATGGAGCCATGATGTGTTTTTCTAAGAGATGATTTATTTAGGAATAGTGCAATATTATTGACAGTGTTAGGACATGTCTGCACAGAAATTAGATTATGGTAATACTGATTTCACAAACCTCAAAACTTTATAGGATCAAACTGAAATAATGAAATTTCAAAATATCTTTCAATGTTGCACTACTTTGGCTTTAATGCTGCATTTTGGTTTATTTTTGCGATGTGTTTTCATTCAGTTTCAAGAATAATGCAAACTTTTAAAGCCGTTCAGTTAACTTTTTCAAAGGACTAAGTTCTGTATATGATTATTTTTCAAAGGACCAAGTTTGGCTAACATATTATAATTTGGAGAAGTGCAAAGAACATTGGTAAAATGTATGAAATTGGAAACAGTTTTCTATTGCACTAGCATCGGCTCTACGGAGTTAATGATGTAGCAGATAAATGCTAGAAAAGGAGGATGCAAAGATATTCGTAGAATAAGCTGATATACAAACTTTGCATGATGGAAAATGATCACTTGATAAAACTGCAACAGCCTAATCACTGATCAACCGAGTGATAGGAAATTATAAATCAAGTACCTTAGAAAAGAGGCATTACACACTTTTCTATGTATTAATTCTTCTGGCTTGAGCTCAGCCAATGTTATTAATTGTAGATCTGTTAGCTAATGTCAATTGGTTAAATATTCTTTGTCAATCAGACTCTTTCGCCATGAGAATTGTTTTCCCCTAATAGAGCTAACTTGCAGAAAAATGTATTTTATGTAATTGCTTCTATGATATTTAATCAACAAATTTTATACCAGGAACAGCAAGTAGTAAATCTTCTTAGAAATCCATTGTTCTGTTAGATAATACATTTAAGATTTTCTTATGGAGAAAATTATTATAATGTAAACTCCACATTTGGTTGTACCGAATACTTTCTGTTTCAACAGTTACCTACCTGCTTATCACCATTGAAATTTATGAAGTCAACTGTATGATGCAGGTCATCTCGTATATCTTGTCTCTTTTTCGTAATATACGTACTATTTGGCGTGTACTTTGTGACAAATCTTATACTTGCTGTTGTTTATGACAGTTTCAAAAAACAGGTAAAGAGCTTGTGAGATTCTTAAGGACATGTTTCCTTTACAAATAAGCACAGTTATTTTGATGCTAGTGTGGGATGCCTTTGTTTTGCTCCCGCACCCCCCTCCCCCCCCCCCCCCCTCCCCCACATGCTGTTACTGATCCCACATATAATCATCTGAATATTTTAGAATTGTTGGCTCTTGATTACTTTGATTTATAAATCTAAATTCCATTAGAATAAATGCTCTATGCTGATTTAATCATTGTACTTATGTTTGTAACATACAAGATTTTACGGTGTGTAATTGTCACAGCTTGCAAAACAAGTGGCTGAAATGGATAATATGCGAAAGAAAACATTGCAAACAGCTTTCACCCTTCTTGATGTAAATGTAAGTTTTTCTGTTTAGTTTTTGACCCAGTACCAATTTCTTTCATCATTCATTTGCTTTTATTTAGACATCATCTTTTGCAATCCACTTTATGCTTTTTGGCTTAAGTTTGTGTTAAAAGAATTTTTTAGTCTGCAAAACTGTGAAAAATAATGTTAATTATGAAAGTACAAGACATGAAGTAAGTCTAAAGCCTCACATGGAAAGGAGGCTGTCATAGAAACAGACCAAAATATGACATTTTTTATTGTTCTATGTTCATCACAACATTGTCCAGCTGAATATATTGCAAAATATCCTAGACACTTGTGAAAATAATTGTATGATAGTTATTGTAAAAAACAATAATATCCAATGAAGCTACATGAAACATTGATACAGAAATTATCCTTAACCCAAAACCTGGATAGCAGCTGAGCATGGAAAAAATAAAACCACCACAACAACATTTTTCCTCCAAGACGCTTGGAGGATACTGTCCTTTATGCTGAAACATATTTAGGAGGGAAGAGAGGTGAAATGAATTTACTTGGATAGCTAATTAGATTAACAACAATAGACCACCAAATGATGGAAATAAGAGCAGAATATTCAACTAGATATGACATAGCCACTTCGAGGAGGCAACCACCACTACCTTACAATAAGAATCAGATGCACAATATGATGGTTAACTACTAATTTCTACCTCCTATATATACCCTACTTATGTTATGGAAACCATCTTGGCAGACCTTACTACCAATATGAAGCATTGGAAATGATCATATGACTTAATTAGAGGTAATGCTAGCCATAAGTCGGCCACACATATACAAAGCCATGTTTTAAGTTGAGGGCATAGCATTCCCCCACCCCCACTGTCCGCTCACCCTTAAAACAAGCATTGTCCTCAATGTTGATTATCTGTGGAATCTTCCATATGAAATCTTCATTCTCCCATATTGCATCTTCTCCCTGCAGGTTCTTCCATTGGATAGATCCTTGGTGATCATCTTTGTTTGCATGGAATTGATTTGAGTCTGGATAACTTCCTTTGATTCCAAGATGATTCTTTCCCCTGGCTTAGTCACAAGTTATTGTGTCTGAATGGGATTCTTTCAGTAAAAATTGGAAACCTGAAATAATGGGTGTAATTATGTTGACAAAGACAACTTCAGTTTGTATTGAGTGTATTCCTTGATTGCTCAAATTTGCGGTTGTACCTTTAGGGAGGAGGTAATGGATAGCAGATGAGAAACATAAAATGCTGTAATGCTCCTTTCCGAACTAAAACTGAAATGAAGAGAAAATGACACCAACCCAAATCACAATAAACTGAAATTTATAACAGCAACTACAGCAGTCTGATTTCATATGACAAAAAGAAAGAAATTGCAAATATTCACTTCCAACATGACTTTTGCACCATCCAAAGCATGTAAGGAACAATAATTATTGTTTAGAGCAAGTACAAACCAAGAAATGAATTTTTAGAGCCCCGGTTGAAGTATTATAATTAATTTTGAGACAAGAATGAACCTACTTACAAAAATGGCAGGAAATAATGATTCCAAGGCCCAAAGTTCAATCTGTGAAATGAAATCAGCCTTATAGAATAGGAACAATTCAAATATCAACAAAGAAAGGAGTGCCGTGCCCTAGATCTCATCAAAACCCTCCACCATGCAAGTCACCACTCTAGGAGAGGGTTTACAATGGGCTGGAAATGGTGTGTTCCAAGGAAAATCTGAATGTAATCACCACGTGTGAGACCTCCAATGGAGGAATGAGGGGTTTTGTCTTCAAACCAAGTGCAAAGAGGGTTTTCGTCCTTAATTGCAAGAGAGAGAAAACGGTTTCTTGCTCTAATTCTAAGAGAATAAATTCCAAAGCAAGCATACCCTTTTTCCAATCCAAGCGACCCTTTTAAATAGCTAGAAGTGGCGCCAAATACCAAATAGAATCCTTTCAAAGAGGACCGACCTCCTTCGAGACATAAGAGTTCCTTCTTTTATTTTTCAATTGGCTTTTCACCCTTTTCCCAGCCAACCTGACTTTCTAAACTGTAATTAGAAAATTACTTAAAAATAATGCAAAACTACCAAGCAACTGAAAATCATGACATTAACTTCCCTTCTTCTTTCCGTTTTAGCCCACGATACGTGGAATGGGCCTAAGTTCTTCAAACGAGCTATCCTGGAGAAGGGAACATTACAGTCCTCCCCACCCAAAATTGTTTTCCTTCAAGCAATTGCGAGCTCACATGCCCAAGTACCATCATACTAGAATAATCAAAATGTCTAAATCCCATAGTTTTCAAGTGGAACAACCAATGTCGACAACTATCATGGTGTCTACTCCATCCATCACCCACATCTATATATTCTCCCTCAATGAAGTCTTCTACCCAATGCATGAGAACTTCTTTCATACACCTCCTTAAGGCCAAAGATTGTCCCAAGTGCTCACTATCACGTTCCCAAGGTACCTATTTACTTTTCGGCATTTGATGGTCAATCTGGGTAAGCACGAAGGTCATGGTCTTAAACGGGTTGAGGACATCACACCTCCATTTCTTCTTCAAGGGGCAGAAGGTTGAAATTACTAATACATACACCTACCTGGGAGTCCAGTTCTCAGGGCCTAGATTTAGTAGGAGGCATGCTCTTCAGCCGAGGGTGAATAAAGGGTATGGGTCTCTTGCCATTCTTGAGAGACAGTGTTTTCGGCACCACTTCTAGGGACATCTCCTCCAAGATGTTTCTTAAGAACTCCCTCATCCGTCCCACTGTTCTCCATGGGTCTGTTGTCTAGGGGCTAGCCCTTTTGGACACGGATTGGGCTTTTGCTGAGAGGATTCAGACTCTCCTCCTTCGCCGCTTCATCAGATGCAAATAGATGGTCCCCTAGCATATTATTTTGGCAGAGTTCGGAGCCCGACCTTTTCGTCTGGAGACTATATTTGACATATAAACCTTTCTTCACCATATTAGGAGGTTTGGTGATCTCTTCGGTGAGCAGGACAGGTATCCGTATCTCGCTTATTGTTCCTCTGTGAGTATTGCCCTGACTGGGGGCTGTTGTTGGTTTGTCGAGACTTCTGCCTTGTTGGACTTTGTTGGTATCCAGATCGATCGTCTCCCCCCTTTCCAATATTCCCTGGATGCTACCAGTCATCTCTTGCCCACCAAACAAGTGTTGAACAGGTCCATCCAGGAGGATATCTACAGGAGCTTCATTCAAACTACTTGGGTGAACCCTCCTGGGGGCTTGTGCCCTAAGATGTCCTTTTACGCAGAGCAATTTCTTGAAATCAAAGATGGACTCATCATCCGCCCTTAGTACACCTCTCATCACTGGGTACATGCCCTTCGTATACCTCTTGGTCAGTTTCGAGTCGGCTCCCACAGACTTCGATGCGAGACTGATCACCACATTGTTCGGGGAGGACAGACTTTGTAGGCTTTGTAGCCTTCAAGAGGTAGAGACCGAGACTCATTTCATCTTCCGCTGCCCCATATACTATGAGATCAGAGGACGATTTCACTGTCTCTTTAGAGGGATTTAGGACTCTCCCGATCTTCTTTAGATATATTGATCAGCGGTGTCTTGCCCTCTACATCCGTGAGTTTTTGCTATTTAGAGACCAGATTCTCCATCCTCCTCCGAGAGTCATCCCCACGAGACGAATTACAACCTTCTTTCCGGTTCTACCCACAGGTGGAGGAACCAAATGACAGAGTCTTTCTGATCCAGATACAGTGCATAGATCAATTCGTCCCCGATTAGACCTTCACACTTCCCTCGATCACCGCCAGCAGAATTGGATGCACACTCGTACTAGAGAGCAACCCAGCTCCATCTGTCCCCCTGACCGTTGCATCAGACTTAGCAGGGGAGGAGGTTTTCGCCCTCGTTTTCGGGTTGCTAGTCCATCAGGAGCTTCTTTTCGTCGGCCTTTAATGTTAGGAGGGGTGTGGCTACCATTCCTTAGCAGACCACTGGTCCTCGTTTGCCCTGCCCCCCCCTCATTTCATTCCCTTCTTTGCTTCTCTCGTCTTTCTCCCCTGCCTACTCCATTGCCCCCGCTCGTGGGGGTATTGGCTTCGGGTTTCCTTTCTGCTTTGTCTTTTTTCATTTCTTTTGTTCTTGGGAACTCGTTTTGAGTTGTCCCTACTCACACTTTGTATATTGTTTGGGTTGCAGTCCCATTGACCTACTTTTGTGGTCATTCGTTGGACATTAATATATTTATCTTTATCTTATCTTCTCTTGTGATGAAGGATACCATACACTTGCTTCATGACTATAGCCTTGAGCTCCAATGGGTCCCATAATGTTACTATGGGCTGATCCCTCCAAAGCATGACACAACAAAACTTGCATGTAAGCTGAAAGCAAGTCATAATAGCCACAAGTCACTTGGAATTCCATCCAAACCAGCTCTAGGATGGCTGGGAGGATTGTCTACAATAGTGCAGCCCCTCCACTAACATTACCATGCAAGGAAACCCTTTCAAATTGCACAAGTGTACAATTGTTCATGACTGAAAATATTAAGACTAACAATATAGAAATGATAGAAATATGACAAACCCACGCAAAATTCGGCAATGTGATCGATGTAGAATAGTAGAAGTGGTAGATAGCCATACAAGGACTGAAAAATCTCCATTAGTCGTCACCAACTGGAAAATACTCTTTCCATGACTGGAAACCCCTATAAAATCACTTGTGTGAGTGCCCATGAAGTGTTGCGATGACTGATAATTATGATGACAACAACATTAGTGCTAGAAATTGGTCCGTAGCTGTCCTGGGTATGTTTTCGCTGTCATATGATGATATCATCTCATCGTTGTTTCCATATTCGTCATTGTGTGCCTCTAATGTTTGGAGGAGCATCCCACCCTCACCAGTTGCAACTTTATGCTCTTCCTCATTTTCTTGAGCCTATAACAAACTCGGCTGCTCTATCACATCGTTGTTTTCTTTCCCCTTCATACTCTACCTTTTTTCTTGGCTGTTCACACTTTTGTTTTTTCTCCATTCCTTGACTTGCACATAGAACAAACACATTAAACAAAACAAAAGCTTCCACCAACATTCCGACAACCTCTCCATCATACCTCATAGGCATGTTATTCAATTCTCTTCCCATGCTTTCATCTCTTTCATAATTCCTGTCTTTGGGATGAACTTCCAAGGGCCCATTCTTACTACCCAAGAACGGATGTAGTTGTACCATTGCAATTTCTTGTTCAGAATTAGCATTCTGGTGGCTGAAAACTCTTCTAAAATAACAGTAAACAATCCCTCATCGGTGGTAGGTGGAAAATCCTTCCACTTTGTGACTGAAAACACTTTTGTGACTGTCATAAAAAGTGTTAAGGGGCTGGTTTTGATGCGGACAACTGCAAAAAGAATAGGATAACATCTATCATACTTCAAAATTTTCACAAAATTCAGAAATGACAGTGATATAGGGGTTGGAATCAACCATGAAGCGACTGAAAATGCTTCCACAACATCAACAAATTAAAGATTACTCCAATGTATGGCTGAGACTACTTGTATGGCTGCAAGCTATGTGAAATGTCCCTCTTTCTAAAATAACATTATTGAAGACCCTTGGCCAATTTTGTCTACCCGACGGCTAAATAAGGATGACTTAAGTTATTTTTAATTATTATAAAGTGCCATTAGCAAAGGAGAAATATGTAAGCACTTATAATAATCTAAATAACTTAATATTATATCATGTTTAGGATAAAAAAAGGTGCAATTGTATTTTGTATTTGTCCTAGTGGAAAATGCGACTTGGCTCACAAAAGAAATGGGACTTTAGAAAGATTAAAAAAGAGTCATTATATTTTTATGTCCTCCCTAAGGAAAATTGCGACTTGGTCTAGGAAGGGCAAATGGGGGGAAAATGCATTAAAAAAATTGGTGCATGCTGATTGGAGGCTTTGAGGGCTGCTTTTGGGTCTCTTCTTTCCTTTTAGGAAAAAATCGACCTGTTTTGGAGGGGATTATTTCATTCCATATTTTCCAAATTTGGCTAAGAGCTAAGGAGCTATTGCTGCAACTTTCTGAGGACGAAAACCCTTAGAAAGAGGAGAAGGAAGAACGGAAACTCTTCCTTGGATTCATCATTTTTATGAGGAAGATTCAGGTTGAAAATCAGATTCTTGAATCAAGTTTTATTTCAGCTCGAGCGACCCAGTTGGAACTGATTTTGCAGTGTTTAAGGAAGTCAAAAAAATCAGTTTTCATATCTGCTGTTGGGAGTGCATTTCCAGATATTTATCCAACACTTTTTGGTCATTTTTGTGGGGTTTCCAACCCTCTTTCTACTGCTGTATTCACACGTCAGATCTGCAGATTTTATTTAAATAAAAATCAAATTCTGGAGCTTCCATTTTGGTACCAACCTATTCCATTATTCTCCACAAGTTAGCTTTTATATAAAATTCTAAATTTTTTTTGTTCAGTCTTGTTTATTGTATTTTCCTTCTCTTGTGCAAATCGCATTTTCTAGAATATATTATTTCTACAGTATACATTTTCAGGTTGGTGCTCTATTTCAGCTGGGTTTAGAGTATATTCCACTATGTATTTAATCTAGTCCCTTGGGGGACATTACAGTGGTATCAGACCTGATTTTCCTCCCAGCCTATAGGGGAAGGGTTTAGATTTCAGATTTCATATTTGTATGGACAGGGGTGAGGATCATGTTAGACACCATTATCAGAGAAGAACTCCAGGAAGAGGAAGGATGGATGATGAAGAAAGACCTCCAAATGATGAGTTGAGCCACACGAATGAGATATTTGCCAGGGGTAATAGAAAGCTGCAGAACCGTCTCATGGAATCACACAGGTATCTTAGAGACTCCTTTCTAGGAGCCATTGCAGATATGGGAAGAGCTCTACAAGGAACAAATATTAATAGACAAAACCCGCAAGGGAGTCATGGCAATCTAGGTGAGGGCAACTCTTCCTCTTTACATGCAAAGAGGGCTTCAAACAAGAACTCTTCTAAGTTCTTTCGTGCAAGTTTCCTTCAGAGAGAGGAGCCACAAGAGGAGAGAGAGCAGCCACCCACTCATGGGTTTGTAGATGAAATCAACGTGTATGTGGATGAGTATGCATCCTTAAACCCCCACATAAGAGAGATCCTTTCATTTAGATACTTTTGCCAGCTAAGAAGGAATGAAGGGCCAAGGAAGAGAGTGAATCAACAACCAGAACTGAGGAACGATATTCAACACTGATTGGGAAAAATCACTCTTCTTACTTATGATGGGATAGATAAGTGTTCTGCAAGCGCTTGGCTACAAAAATTGGACATCTAACTCTCATTAAATCCAATGTATGAAGAGGAAGCTCTCAAGTTTGTCACCCTTCACTTGGAAGGTATAGCTCATGAATGGTGGTACCATGACATTGTGACACAAGGACATGGCTTCATTACAACACTTGAGGAGTTTAGTCAAAGGTTAGCTGAAAGATTTGATAGTAAGGATCTGGAAGTGTATTTCAGAGAGTTAGCACAGTTGAAACAAGAGACTTCAGTGGAGAGATATGTGGCTGATTTTCAAAGTTAGCGGTCATGGTTTCCGATGTAAGTGAGAGAAGACTAGTAGTACTATTCATGGAAGGTTTAACTGAACCTCTTAAGGGGTTGGTGAAGGCCTTTGAACCCCTCTCTCTCCAAGATGCAATAAAGAGATCGTTAAATCTGGATTCTACAGCAGTTAGGGGCAAAAATTTGCCCTATGGACAGTCCAAACCAAATTATTTGGGGCAGCCAAGGCACACATTTCAAGGGCGGTCAAGAACAACCCCTATTAATCAAGCAAGGAAGCCATTTCAACAAGGTACAAACCCCCAAAGAGAGCCTCCAAGGATCAAAGATACTGAGAATTCAAGAAATTAGTTAAGAAGAAAGAATCCTTGCTTCACATGCAAAGATCCATGGACTCCAGGGCACCGTTGTTTAGGCAAGGGCCAAGTGCATTACATTGAAGTCATTTCTGATGGAGAGGAAGAAGAAATAGACAAAGAAGAGAACCATGAGGATGAAGAGCAAGAAAACAAAGAAGAAGTTGATCAATTGGATAGTACTCTTGCCACACTATTCGGAGCTCCAAGGTACCACCCCTTTCGTGTTAGAGGGGAACTAAAAGGTAAAAGAGTCACTGTTTTAATCGATAGTGGTGCAGCTCATAACTTTATTGATGCTGATTTAGTTGTAAAAATGGGGCTGCCATTAGAGTATTTCAAGGGATTTAATGTTACAGTGGCGGATGGCTTCACCATCCCTTGTACTAAGAAGATATCACAACTGAAAATCACACTCGGTAAGCACATGGTGACAAATGAATTTTATGTGGTGGGTATTGGTGAAACGGATGTAGTCTTGGGTGTTCAATGGCTGCATTCTCTTGGGGAATTCACTCAAAACTACCAAACAATGGAACTGAAATTCAGAGCAGGGCAAGAAATAGTGCTACATGGTGGGGCAAACAGTGCTCCTATGGTAGTGACTACTAAGAGGATGGAAAGAGCCTTTCAAAGAGGGCAGATTGCTTGGGCAGCGGAGTGTCTAATCACATTTGCAGATTATATTTTGGAGCAACAACAGTGTCATGAGGACATTCAAGCTATCCGTGACAAGCATGCCAAGGTATTTGACAACCTTCCTCATGGGTTACCTCCAGATGGAGGTTTTGAGTATATCATTAAATTAGCACCAGGTACTAAGACTGTTATTACCACTCCTTATTATCATCCTAGAGCATACAAAGAAGAAATTGAGAAGGCCGTGAAGAAGTTGTTGGAAGTGGGGCACATAAGGCCTAGCTCAAGCCCCTTTGCATCTTCAATGGTTCTTGTGAAAAAGAAAGATGGGACCATGAGGATGTGTATTGACTACCGCTTGTTGAATAAAAGGACCATCAAAAATAGGTATCCCATTCCTATAGTTGATGAGCTAATTGATGAGCTACATGTAGCTATCTACTTTTCCAAGATAGACGACTTGAGATCCGGGTACCATCAAGTCCGGGTAAGGAAAGAGGATGTCTACAAAACTGCATTTAGGTGTCATTTTGGCCACTTTGAATTTCTTGTAATGCCTTTTGGATTGACTAATGCTCCTGCTACCTTTCAATCATGCATGAATCATGTCTTTAGAGAGCATTTGAGGAAGTTTGTATTGGTTTTCTTTGATGATATATTGGTATACAATAAATCATGGGATGAACATCTTCAACACTTGGATATTGTGTTGGGCATTTTGGAGAAGCAATCACTTTATGCAAAAGAATCAAAATGTGAAATTGGTGTGACTGAAATTTTATACTTGGGACACATTACCAATATCCAAGGTGTTCATGTGGATCAACAGAAGGTCATGGCCATCTTGGATTGGCCTCCACCCACCACCATGACACATTTGAGGGGATTTTTGGGACTATGCAGTTATTACAGGAGGTTTGTCAAAGGTTTCTCTCAACTTGCAGCTCCTTTGACTGATTTAACAAAGAAGGGAGCTTTCATCTGGTCTAGGATAGCCCAAGAGACCTTTGACAACTTAAAAAAAGTGATGAGCACATGTCCCGTACTAGCTGTTCCAGATTTCTCTATTCCCTTTGTTGTTGAATGTGATGCATCCGGTGAAGGTATTGGGGCTGTTTTAATGCAAAACAAACATCCCATTACATTTGAGAGTAGAAAACTAAAAGAGATTGAAAAGAAGTACTCTATCTATGACAAGGAAATGCTAGCAATCATGCATGCCTTGGTTAAGTTTTGACAGTATTTTGTTTGTGGCAAGTTCGTGGTGAAAGCAGATCACAATAGTTTAAGCCTTTAAGGTATTTTCTCAGCCAATCTGATTTGAATGATAGACAACAAAAATGGGTGAGCAAAATTCAGTCCTTTGACTTCGAAGAATTTGTAAAAGACAAAAATAATATTGTGGCAGATGCCTTGTCTAGGAAGCCATATTGCTGCTCTATGTCAGAAATTGCAGCAGATAGGAGGGCTGTTATAACAGCTGATTATGCAAAAAATCAGTTTGCTAGCGCTATCCTAGAAGGTGGAATTGAAGATGAAAAATACAAGGTAGTGGATGGCCGAATACTATACAAGAACAAGGTCTTTTTGGTGCCTGAATCCAAGGTGAAACGTAAAATCTTAGAAGCTATGCATGACTCACCCTTAGCCAGTCATCCAAGTTACTTCAAAACATACAAGCAAATTAGAGAAAAGTTTGTATGGAAAGGTCTCAAAGGGGAGGTACTCTAACACATAAGGGAGTGTCTCACGTATCAACAATGTAAGGCGGAACATGAATTTCCAGCGGGTATTGTGTAGCCTCTACCTATCCTAAATCAAAAGTGGGAGAGCATTTCCATGGACTTCATCACTGGAATTCCTCCGGCGCAAGGTAAAAGTGTTCTTTATGTTGTAGTAGATAGATTAACCAAATATGCACATTTTTTTCCACTACCAACTAAATATGATGGACCCTTGTAGGGTTGGTGCTCTACTAAACTAGGGGTTGGTGCTCCATGTGAAGTTAGTGCTTCACTAAATACTTTTGATTTGAGTAATATAATCAGAATTTTCAAAGGGTTTTCTTACCCTTAAGGGTTTCCCACTTATATTTTGTGCTATGGTGTTGCTACTATTATTCATGGTTGATTGCATGTATGTTAATTGATGTTGTGCACACATTAATGGATGGTTAATTGGTTAATGGTTTTAAGTAAACAATTTGAAATTGATTTAAGTTTGTAAGGATTGATTCACCCCCACTCTTAGTCTATTATGCTTCCAACATTGAGCAGTATAAACGAAAGCACAAATATTATTAACTAACATTGATTCAAAACTTTATCTAGAATCTATCTAAGATCTTCTTGAAGCTTGGTCGACCACCATAATGGTGGACCATAACAGAGGAGATTATGGTTATAAAAATCCCAATTAGCTAATGCATCTGCCACTTTATTGAGCTCTCTAGGAAGATGATTGAAGTAGATCTCTTGGAACTTATCCTTCAACCTTTGAATTTTCCCTAACTCTTTACAATTTGTCAATTTTCGCTCTGAACCACCTCAGGATTGGATAGCAAGCTAACTATAAAAAGAGAATCAGATTCAATCTTAAGTTTTTGCCACCCAATTTTCAGAGCTTCTTCTTAACCCTTGTAGGCTACCTTAATTTCAACAAAGCTATTTGTTGAATAACCCGATTTTTTAGAACGAAAAAGGCCACTGAAACATCAGAAGTTTTACCTATTCCTCCCATACTGGCCTGACTTGGATTTCCTTTAGCAGCACCATCAGTATTCAACTTTCCATATCCAGGCGGCGGAGGAGTCCACTTTCTATTCAATTGTCTTTTCTTTCTTGTTCTAAATGCAATCATGTTGGTGATCAATCGCTGTAAAGGAAGCATTTTGAAAAGATGAACCCACTCAGTTGAAGGGGTTTGAGGTAGGCGGAGCTTGTGCTTAATAGATTTTGCAACATTCATTTTTATCTTTTCCCAAACAAAAGAGATGTATCTACTTTCCTGTCGGAGAATTCTTCTATTTCTTTCCTTACAAATATTCCATAGCAGGAGGGTTATACCGCTCCACAAATCTAGTAAAAGATTTTGACTCTTTTCTTAATGTTTTCTCCATTTTCTGAACAAATTTTCAAGAGACTCGATTCCTACCCAGGGTATATGTAATGACCCCTTTTCCAAACTTGTTTGTTTTGGAGACTTCTAGCGCATTCCACTTCCTGTGGGCAAGAAGGAAGTGAACAAGGGAAGTGTTTGTCGTGTTTTTCAGTCATTTTTGTGAGCATTTGTATTTTTCTTTCATAGTTTCTCTCGTAAGTTAGGTTGGTTGTGTTGAAGAGGAAAAACCAAAAATAAAATTAAAAACAATCATCAATATGAGGTCAGTCATAGGGGAAAACTTCGTGATTGGTTTTAGCGCCACCAAAAGGGTATAATAGGGTGTTTGGACTCATTTGTGAATCATCTATAATGTCCCCTTTTTCCAGCTAGTTCATTTTGGAGACTTCTAGCTCATTCCATTTCCTGTGGGCAAGAAGGAAGTGAACAAGGGAAGTATTTTTCATGTTTTTTAGTCTTCTTTTCATGAGCATTTGCATTCATTTTTAATAATTTCTCTCATTTAGGGAAGATCAGATTTGCATGGTTTGAGTGTGGGACAGCCACACAAGTCCGTGTTTGAGCTTGCAAGGGTTTTGGACTAGCTGTTTGGCCAAATTTCAGACCTCCTAGGGTGGCGACTTGGCCTAAGATGGGGCTTGGGGTGTTCTAGGGCATGACAACTTCAAATTCAATCTTCATTGTGTTCCTTCTATTTTTGGTAGCTAGAATATTTATTTGTACTTGAGATTGGGCTTAAAATTCTTCATTTCCAGCCATATTTGTGAAGGGTATTTGTTATTGATAATTAATTGCCAATTGATATTAAATTGGTAAAAAGTTATATTCTTTGGTACTTTTTCCTTGCAATTAATTCCCGCTTTGAAGAATATTTTGAAGGGATTCTAAAAGTTTTGTGGCTGATTGCTATTATAAAAATATATTTACAGCTTCTTGCTAGGGTTTGAGATTTAAATCTCAGTTTTATTTCAGTTTACTATTTGGTTTTGTGCAAGTTCCTCTGGTGTTTAGATTCAGCCCAAAAGGGGCATTACACATAGGCACCTCTTGATTTTTCTGCACGAAGCTATTATTTTTCTCCTTGGCAAGCCCGACGTAGGAATATTTTTACTCAGCTTATTTTTTTTTATCTCTTTTATGCCAACTTTGATGCCTTCAGTGCAGTATGAGCCCTTGTTTCAAATTTAACCTCTAGTTTATGAATTCAAATGTCGAGCATTTTAGATGAGGACCCAATGGGGACTTCTTCTTTATGTTTGCTGCTTGTAATATCATTCCTTCCTTTGGGAACTTCATTGTATTCAAAGGAATTAATTTCTCTTGCACTTGTTTTGATTCCAAATTCTATTGTTGTCTCCTCCCATTGCATACTACAGCAAGTGTTGTTCATATGAATGTAATGTGATGGGATGTATACATCTATCTATATATATTAAAAAATATAATAATAGAACATATCTCTAAGCTGATGAATAACAAATTATGGGTCATGCTTATTAGGTAACAAAATACAGCTGTAGTACATCAGCTGGCCGCAATTTTTCTGCATTCCAGCCTCTGAATAAAAACAGAAGGTTAAGGTATTAAAAACTGTATAAATTAATGTAATTTTGTAAGCTATAATTCTTAACAGGAAAACCTTAATCTGAACCTGTTGTTACGATGTTTTGGGGCGGCTGCAGGATGTCAAGATTCTGCGTGGCTGCTAGAGTCTGCAACTTGTGGGGTGTATGGTCTGAAACTTGAATAAAGATGTAACGGTGATTTTTTTTTGGGTCTACAACTTTTATGGTCTGGAACTAATTAAAAGCTGTATTATTAATGTCCAATGGTCTGGGGTCTGTAATTTCTGGTGATATGTATTCACATTGATGGGTTTATGTCAGACAAATGTCATTAAATGACTTATTGTAACGCTCTTGGAGACCCTCTAGAATCTACAAGAGGGAGCAAAAGATACAGATATCAACAATAACGAGCATTCTAGTTCCAATTATGAAATCAAATATTATAAAAGGTAAAACTTTAATGAATTCCAATATTTTTACCATGTAATTTGTTGTTTTTCTTTGTACCTACTGGCTGACATTTTATTTTTCATTTTTCTGTATTTGAGTTTCACTGTTTCGAACATTCTGTGCAAAAGTCTTGATCTTACTTGAAATATTAGTTCATATCAATCCATGTTATCAGAAGTATCATGTGTCATCATCAAAAATTGTGTTATATGCCTGTATGATATAATTGTTCCACTGTAAGGACAAGAAATTTTTAAACAAGTAATTGAAGAATGAAACTTGTACTCCACATCCTAAAAAACACTTTTTCACAAATATGAGTTGACATGACTCTTTTGATTAAGTATCGAAGTTAATAACAATTAAGACATATTTACTGAAATGATACTATAGTTGATTTGTGACTAATACTTACCTTTATTTATCTGTTGTGTTGTGGCGTGCTCAGGGACGTGGATTTTTAGACAAAGAACAATGTGCTCAACTTTTTGAAGCATTAAATAAGTATCGGTAATGTTATTAAATTTAATTTCAATGTATAAATTTGCAATATAATTATTGTCTTGCATGTATATGCTTATATACTAGAAATCATCAAAAGTTAAAATACATTTTGCAAAGGCTCATCGTGATGTTTAATGTGTTTGATTTGTGATGTCAGGAACTACATCCTAGTTTCTCTTTCTAGATTCTGTTATTGTTCTTTTGAAAAGACATATGAAGCATAACTTTTATTACTTTTGAAAGAGTACTGGGAGCTAGAAAGACTGGAAATGAAAAGTTCTAACTCTTTGAAAAGTAAATTATACTCATTTAAAGTTTGCGTGCTGCAGGGTAAGGAGTGACTTGGATCAGATACCACTATTATGGACCCCCTTCCTTGTATCTGCATACTTGCAAAATATATATATAGAAGGGTGATTAGTTATGTGCCCTTGTAAACATACATGGAGGCTTTTATAGTGGATGACCATCAACAAACCTATGCTTTGATGAGCACCACTTGGTACTCATTGTCAAATTTTCGATCTTACTGAGATCAATGGCACCCCTTTTTGGAATGAATCTTCAATCGATGCTTCATTCAAAGCTGACCCCAAAACATTAAGATGCAACCTTTTACATGAAAAGTAAATAGTCAGCCAAACATATATTGATCATACCTTTCAAGAGATATCATATGTGCTGAAAAATGTTAAGTTGTAGCATTACCATGTCAAACAGTTGTATGCCGATAAGTTAATAGCCATTCAAACCTGCTATTTTGGGTTTAATTATTCTTCAATTAGGGTTATATCACATAAATACAGATATCAATATTCAACTCCAAGTTGGATGACACATGGGCCAATATACCAGCAGTGGGTGCATATGCGGTTAATTCACTATGGAGAATTGATTCACATGCGAAAGCTTCCAAGAGAGAGTGTTGATAATGGGAAGTTGTGCATCACGATATGGTTCGTGTTATGTATGTGTGTTACTATTGTGCCAATTGATATATTCATGTGTTGTGTGATTGTGTGTTGAGTGATCTTCTATAGTGTCATGTGTACTAAAATGTAAAGTCAAAAATAAAATTATGTGCGGTACTTTAGTGTTGTATTTGTGTGTGTTATAACTGTGGCTGTTGACGTATGCTGTCTAATTCACTTCAGTCATTATGACCAAAAAACATTTACGTGTAAGATTTTATATCTTCAAGCATAATAAAGCTGTGTTATTCAAGGGATCAAAATAAAGATTGGTGAATATCATGGCAATTTATAAACAAAAAAAATAGTTATAAATTTCAAACAACAATATGGAAATCAGAGTATTTTATGTCTTTGAATTTAGAAATACATTACAGATTAGATGTGAAGACTCGGTTCAGTGACTTTATCCAATATTCTCCTCATTAGTAATACATTTCATGTACTGCAGGTTTCAATATTAACAAAAGGAAAAAAAAAAACATTGTTTTATGAAATTCAAAATACAGCTGTAAAACTGATCGCATATTATATATTAGGTTTAGTTCACCAGGGCAGATTCTTTTTTTTACTTTAGTTCACAGGGTCTTTGATTGACGTATCCAATGGGTAATCTTTTTAGAGATTTGGAAGTTATTGCATAATTGGCGGTGCTATTGGGAGCTTTATTTTGTGCAATTCCTTCACATGACCGAAAGTCCGAGACCCATTAGGCGTTAATGTGCAACATTATTTCAAAAGCCAGGGCCCTTCATGTTGACATTATGTTGACAATTATGGGTCAGACATTATGTCAACATGATGAGCTTAACGAAGTCTGATCCCTTCCCCACGCAAGGGCTCAGGCCTCCCCTCTTTTACACTATATTTGATCGAGCACGATAAAATCAATTTTTTTCTAGTTTTACGAGCTAGATGGAAGTTTGCAGTGGATAGGCATTGTAGTGGAAATACATCGAGGATCTCTCTATAAACACCATTAAACTCCTTCAAAGCATAGGGCTATAATTTGACTAATTTTCATAATTGAGTAGAATAGAAGTAAACATGCTAAGACCATCATATATCATTGTGAAAGGGCTTATTTTTCGATATTGATAATGCTCATTAGGGTAGTAACTTTATCAGACTGTGAGTTAATTAGTGGCACGATGCTAACTAGAGAGTCACCAGTAACCTTGACAGCCTACCACCTTTCATAATATTGGATGCTTTAATCTCATTTCTTTCTAGAGGTACATGGATGAATATCTCTCCCTTTGAATGATAAATTATTAAATCCATATGGCATGTCGAATTGTAGACTCTGCATATCATAGAGCATTTTTTTATATTTAGTAGAACGGTTAGATCCTTCAGAGCATTTTATATAGAGTTATTTTACAGAGATCAAATCTATCACATATACTTAGACAACCCATTCTCTTTGTTTTTTAGTCTCCAAAGAATGGGCGCTCAATGCTCACCTAATACTATTATTAGGATGAATATAAACATGTGATCATAGTCTAGGTAGCCTTCAGAGGCATCCTAGAATGCTTGGCATCTAAGAGTGTCAAATTACAAATGGGCAGGAACTAGGTATTTCTTGTATAAGATAATAAAATCGAAATCAGGTCACACACGACACACACACACACATCACTACACACAGAGATATGATGTGTACCCTATGGATCGATACTAAATTGAAACTACAACCTATTTAATTGAATATCCAAATCCTGATTAGAGAATAGAGTTGTAAACTTGAATCACCACAATAGATCACATGCAATGTCCCTCTTTCTTGAATAGTTCGGTCGAAGAACTTTGGCCTATTTTGTCTACCCGATGGGCCAAAGGGTGATTTTCAAGGGTGACTTCGGTTTATTAATTTTATTATATTGTGCTCAAAATAAAAGTAAAAATATCATTAAAGCACATACAATTAATCAATAGATTGTTTATAGTGACTTTAGACGTTAGGAAAGTGCATTTAAATAAATTCAATAAATTATTTAATGTGCCTTCCTAAAGCCAAAAATGCAACTTGCCCATGTATTAAAAAATAACGGAAATAATTAATTCCCATTGAGGAGTTGAAAAAGTGCGAATGTGTTCCTTTGGAAAGTTTTTTTGGCTTATAACAGAAAAATGTCGACTTGGGGAAAGGGCATTCAAATCATTATTCGACATTTTCTCCCAGACTAGTTGGAGCTCTGAAGCTTTTGTAGACAAAAATCCAAGGATGGAAAACCTCTGGATTACTACCTCTTGTGGACGGAAACCCCAGGAGCAGTCAGAGGAAGTTTCCATTCAAGAGATCTTCATAGTTATTCACAGGTTTTTATCATTCCAACAGTGTAGACAGAAGAAATAAAATTGCAGCAGTGGGCATTACAAACTTCTTCTAGAGTGGGGTGACTCATGTTCTGATAGTTGTTTTATGCTAGTATCTGAGGTATTTTTCATAATCAGATTATTATTGCTCTAATTCCCAGCATTGCTGATATATATCAAATCGAGTTCAACATTTGAATCATTTATCAGTGAAGGGTTTTGGACAGTATCTCTTATTATTAATCTATCTGTAGATTTCTAGTAATTGTATTGCAGTCATAATTTAATATTAGGCATCAGATTTTAATCATGTATGTAAATGACATGAAGATGATTAATGGGATATTTGTGAAGAAATCTTCCTGTTAAACCCTAGGTGCACCTTTCCTTGATTGTATTCACCCAGTTCTGCGGGGTTTGTTCGCTCTTAATTATATCTGTGTGTAGCGTTTTAGTACGGTGTTCCTATGGATTCTCTATTGATGTTATCAACATCAAATTTGAGCCAGAGCAATATATATTAAAAAAAAGTATTCAGGAAAAAAGGGGTTTGGGATCTTTCAATGGTATCAGAGCAGTGTATCTCTCCTAGCCTGTGTGGAAAGGAAGTAGAGAGTTTTTGTAGTTAAACAAAATCATCTTTGAATGTAGCACGAAAGAGGATGGTCCACACAGATACTACACCCGATAGATGAGCACGACTCAAAGCTGGTATTGTAGGAGGTGACAGAATGGAATATTTATGGGTGAGAGACATGTAGAGTCCTACTCAAGAGGAACAGGTGCAGATCCATAGAGCGAGGATTTCATTTGGGACTATGACAGAGACTCAGCAGCGTAGTTGATTACAGACCATGGAGTGCTATGGTCATTTATCACTTGATAGGTTAGCACTTAGATAGGCTGTGGGATAGGCATGGTAGGAGGGATAGATCTAGTATTAGTTTCCACTGGTTACAGGGATCATAACAGATCACCTTCAAAGCTTGGGTGTGCGAGAGGGGATCTCCTCAAGCCATGAGCGGAGGTAAAATCATACATATGAGCAGAGACACGCTCAATCAGAGGAGAGAAGGCCTACACACATTACAGATAGGCCTATGCAAACTCAGTTTCCTACCTAGAGATGACCCACCAGAGATTGAGGTTCTGACCAGAAGAAGTAGACTTTCCAAGATACTATTATGGTAGTCGAGTGATGAGTGGAGGAGTTTACCACAGAATGTGAGGGATGCTTTTTCCCTTCTGTAGTATTGTGCACAGAGGAGGGATTTGCTTGAGGGCTAGATAGGATAGGAGGCCTAGAGCACAACAGAATAGGGAGCTGAAGCAGGTTACCAACAAGGTGTCTCTTTCCACTTTTGATGGTACCGGAAAGATCAGTGCCAGAGCTTGGATTCATAAGCTCGACACATATCTTACCCGCAAGCCTATGCAGGAGCAGGAGGCTATTCAGTTCGCTACTCTACACCTTGACGAAGTAGCTTATGATTGGTGGCATCATAGGCTGGTTACACAAAACGATAATCTTCTGCAGTCTTACAGGGAGTTCAGTGAGACACCGATAACGAGATTTGATCGCAAGGATGTGGAGCTATATTATAGGGATTTGGCGCAGCTCCGCCAGACTGGTCATGTTGATGCCTACATACACGAATTTCAGCGTATAGCAGTTATGGTTTTGGAGATGCCCGAGAAGAGGGTAGTGATGCTATTCATAGAGGGGATTCATGATAGGATGAAAGGATTGGTCAAGGCTATTAAGCTTAGGACATTACATGATGCCATTCAAACGGGATTAGAATTGGACACATCCCCCACTTCTTATGAGCCCAATAAGAAGTTTCCCATGAGCTCCAAGCCATTTCAGTGCTCTACTATTCAGCAGAAGAGTGCACCTTCTCCTAAGGTGGATCAAGATACTCGTGATGAGTTGAGGAAGAAGCTTTGCTTTCATTGCAAGGATCATTGGGAGCTTGGACATCACTGCCTCGGTAAAGGCAAGGTGCACCTCATTGAGGTGGTTTCATATGAGGATGATGAGCACGCACTAGATACAGATGCAGAGGGTGATGATAGTGGTCATGATGCGTAGGAGGAGAAGCCCCAGATAGAGCTTGGAGAGGGTGAGGCATTGGGTTCATCCAATGTCACTACTGCCACACTTTCAGGAGTCCCTAGGTACTATCCCTTTCGGCTGAAAGGAGTACTTAAGGGGTAGCAGATTGTTTGTTTAGTTGACAGTGGAGCTACGCACAACTTCATAGATGAGGGGTTAACTGCGAAGCGTGGATTACAGGCTGAGGACTTTGAGGGGTTTTGGTGTCCCCAGATTTCACCTTGAAATCTGGGACTACCCATTTAAATTTTTTTCATTTTAAAAAAAATAACGGGTCTCTTTGTGTTTTTATTGCTAGAAGACGACTCTATTACGTTAAGATATTCCCAGTGAATCATATGAGCCAATTTCGACAAATACCCAGATGTTGAAACTCTATTTATCCCTCCGCCAAGCTTTGTCTGCGAGAAATTTGTAATTAATTATTTATTAAATAAATAAAGCCCCGTTTGAAGTAAATTGTGCTTTGGTTGAATCCTGTTGAAGTTTTGCATGCCAGTATTCACACATCTAAATAGGATTTTCACTAGGAATGAATTCAGAGCATTGTCTGCTACTTCTGGGAATGTTTTTCATTTTTATTTATTTCTTTTGTGTTTGTTTTCGGTTTTCTCTGTAGTTTGTATGTTAAATTCCCCTCAATCTGGTCTTTGTTCTGTATAGTCTGTTTAATTGCTTGGAACATTTGGAAGTCATCCGCATCCTCAGCAGCGGAAGGAATAAATCTCAGAGTGCAAACTTCTGACCAAAAAAGATGAATTTAAGCAGAAAAGCCTCTCCTAGGCAAGTCACACTTTTTGGATGAATAAATCTAAGTTGCAATGGGAATTTCCACAGTAGCAGGAAGGTGGGAATTTCTTGCCTGCATAGCATGTTACTTTTTCCCATCAAGCGAAAATCAGTTAAGTTGCAATGGGAATTTATGAGGAGGCTAGAAGATGGGAATTTCTTACTTGCAACGCAAGGTGAAAATTCCCATTATAAAGAAAAATCACTTAAAGCATCGATGGGAATTTCTTGCTTGCCTAGCAGGCTAACTTTTCCCATCAAAGAGTTTTATTCACACATACAAGTCGCACTTTTTGGGAGATGACTTAAGTTGTTGATGGGAATTTCCGCAATGGCAGGAAGATGGGAATTTCTTACCTGCAACGCAGGGGGAAAATTCCCATGATGTAGTCAAAGTCACTTAAGTGGAAGAGGGGATTTTTGGAGCTGTAGTGTAGGGTGGAAAGTCCCATCAAGTTGACTTCTTATTTTTAGCACTCACCCTTGCCAAAAAGTGCAACCCATCTTGGCATTAAAGAATGCTTTTAACAATATTTATTAATGGCTTATCTACCTAATTTTGGTGCCATGAATGGAAGGAAAGTCAATGCAAAAGGGTGAGCTAAAGATAAGTCATGGATGCGTGCTGAAAATAAATAAAATAAATTTATTAAAAAATAACCAACAACATGCATAATTGGGCGCCCAAAGTGGATGAATAGACATGGCTATTAATTAATTAAATTGCCAGAAATAGGAAGAGAATTATTAAAATAGCATGCTGGAGGTTATATAAGCATGAGATGCCATAAAGGAGAAGCACTTATTTATTTTTCATGAAGATTGCAGCCCGGGCAGGTTTTGGCGCCAAAAGGAGGATGTTGCATTAATAAATATTTTCCATTGTTGGGAAGCTTCCAGTTTTGGTGCCTAGGGTTGGAATAGCCTAATTTTTGTCATTCTGAGTGTCTGCATGCTGGTATATGTGCCCAGGTATTCATCACATGTGCTCAAATCAATGTCAGGTACATTGAATATATCTTCTGAATCTGAAGAAGTCGCTAGATCTGCACAAATTGATCCAATTACAAGGGATTCTGGCATAATTAAAAGAAAAGAGCTCAGAACAAAGATTGTTCTAGCCATGATGAAGCGTGATGAAAGAGAAGGATCAATAGAGTCATGCATAGCTTCCAGATTTACTAATATCAATGATATAGAGATAGGCCCTGAACGTATCTCATCATCCTCTTTCCCTAACAATTTGAGATGTTGCGGGAAAGACAATAATCAGGTTGGATGCACAATTTATTAATTGTTGTTTGAAGATTCCGACACGGCCAGTGGTGATTGCAATTAGCATGCTGGACGGTGGCAATAGATGGGAAAAACACAAAGCAGATTGCGTGGGCATAATGAATAGCAGATACATAAAGAATCCCAGAGCTCCATCAAAGTTCCCAAGGACTATTCCACGATCCAATTTGGTGCATGAAGTTGATGATGTTACTAAATTGCTTTGCAGGATAAACGGAGAAGCCAATACTCACAACTTCCACTCATGGATGTATGATTTCATAAGAACCATTGAGATCAACAGAACTAATTCGATTATCAATTGGGCAAAGATCATCAGTGACAACATCGGCGAGCATCTCCGAAGTGTGATGCAGACATTTAGCTTCAAAATGACTTCATAGTTTTTATATGCAGCAGCCTCGCAGGGTATATTTTCTAAATTGGATAGACGAGGAGTTTTGTCAAAAGATCCTATTTTTGAGTGCTTCCCACAGTTGACAGTTTTTGAGTGCAACAAAGATTACAGGGTGGTCAACGATGGGTTTTTTTATGAATTCATTTGCAAATTGAATAACGATCTAAAGACCAGCAGAGTGAGCAAAGAAGCCTGGGAAGCTGTATACAAGCATGGTTGCATCTTCATCTAGTTTTCAGACTTCACATATCTCAGGGTTAGTGGCTTTTCAGGAGAACCAGTCAAGTTACGAAGGTATCCAAGCGATAAGTGGGTCATCATGGAGTTGTGCAGGCAGCTTGTTGAAATGCATGACTTACACTCAAAGCAGCACAAGCCTACAGGTTGCTTTCCAATCACAGTGGGTTATTATAGCTGCCAAAGCATCCATAAAGCTAGAGGAATCGAAGCAGAAATGTTTTCCGAATATGAGCATGAGCTCTTCCCAGCATGATGTAACTTTGATCCATATGCGATAATGCAGAAGACAATCTCCCAAGAATATTCGTATGTACCTTTGTTGGAAGACTTCTGGATGAAGTGCAGAAGTGAGTATGAAGCCAAGAAGAAATATTTAAGCAGGTTATAAACGCAACAAGTGTCTGATTATGGTTTAACACGGATACCGGCAGATCTCGCAGATGATGAGCATGTGGTACGTGACACATACTATCAAATGGGAGGAGATAGAGCTGCTCTACAGGAAAGCATAGGCGGTTGTCGGATGATTCAGGAAAGGTCTTTTGCGGTTTTGGTTAACACTTAGTCAAGAGGTATGCATCATGTTGTTTTCTATAGTTGTCATTAAAAAGGTCACATTGTTAGGTTTTTTCATCTTGATTATGTAGAAACAAAATCACGCACTTTAGAAATTATTTTGTCCTGGTCTCATACTACTATTCATATGGTTTTTGAGTGAAGAAATTACTAATTAACCCTTATATTTTGGCCATTTTATTTTGCTATGTGCCATCATTCCCAACCTTCACCACATACTTGCCCAGTTGGTTTCCGTCATTATGTATTGTTTTTCATTTCACTAAGGCACTGAAGCTAGTATTGGGACGCTGACAGGATTTTTAGTCCCAGTCGGGGAACCCTAATCCATTTTACACTTTCTTGCCTCTTTGTGGGCACTTTATAGCCGTTTGAACATTCTATATTTTTGGTGGTCGGCCTCTTTGGGGTTAATCATGAAATTAGAACAGGAGAACCATATAAATACAAATTTATGAGTCCATAATAAGGGACCAAACACTAGGCACTACTATCATCATCTAAGGTTTCATCCATAACAAAGGGGTATTGCCTGAATGAAGATTTGATGAATCGGATCACAGGTAATTTTATTGCAGGAGACTCCGGAAAAAGGAAGCATGAAGGTGAAAGTAACAGGAGACTAGAGAAGCTTAAAGTATACAAGAAGTCTCAAGAATTGGAAAAGGTTAAGTCTACAGCTGTTGTGCCAGTACTACTTTCAAACGAAGCTTCTCTAGTGTCAACTCATAGCAGTTCAGCAGCCCCAGAACCCCATGTAGATATTATTGTTCCTCCGTTGAATCCAACATCATTTGTATTTACTCCTCAGCCACTCAGATCTTTACCTCCTCCTATAGAGAAGCTGAAAGCACAAATGATAGTGTTTGAAAAAGCATTGTCTTTGGAAAATTCAGAGGATGACAGCCATAACACTGTGGCGAAGTCAGATACAGTAGAGTCTGAGCATGAGAGAGTGGTGCACTTAGTGACTTCCCATTCCTCGAGAAGCAATTTTTCATCACAGTTAGCTTTGCAGACAGTTCGAGAAGACAGAGGAGGTCAACCTAGAAGAGCATGACTTGCAGCTATTCCAGAGTTTGGGCGGAAAAGATAGAAGACCTAAAGTTGCCAAGGTAACTTCAAGGTTGATTATTGAAGAATTAGGGCAGAAATTTGCCGAGTTGACAGTTCTAACAGAAGGGAAGCAGAAGGGAGAACTCACGGCGAAAGACATGCCAGTAACCAAAGTGCCATTAAGGTCAAACCACCGTAGAAGGATTGAAGCAGGATACACAGACATTAATCAACGCTTTATTCCTCAAGCTTGACAAAGGGAAGGCAGAGAAAGCCAAACTTCAAGAGTAGATTTCCCAGCCGTGTGAGATTATTGCTAAGGTTACCAAACCTTCCTCTCAACCAATTCTAGTGCATGAGCAGGTGAGTAATCATCTGATTAAAGAGGTGGAAGATGCAGGGGACCAGGTCAAAGCTATTGCTCAATGGAAAGAGCAAATCATTCACCAAGCTTCAGAATAGTTCAAAAGAATACCAGCTGAATTGGAGAATATGCACAGTGTAGTATCTCAGCTAAAGGAACTAATGACACAGATAGAAGATGAGAACATAGTTGCTGAAAGTTATCTGGATACTTTAGCTAAGATACATTCGTTACCAGAGGATGTGCTAATTGCAGAACAAATTGCACCTGATGGATTGATAGAAAGGGGGAAGCAGTTAGAAATTTCAGTTTCCTTCTACGTAGAGATCCTCAAGCTTATGTTGAAAAGGATGCAGTTGTTTGAAAATGAGATGGGAGAAATGCCGGAGAGTATTCCAGACTAATTACCTGCTTCCCATGAGGAATCTATTCTGGTTGTGTAGAAAAAGATTGATGAAGCCATCATGCCTTTCACGATAGATTCAATTGGCAAACTCATAAAGCTGTAGGCAGATGTTAAGGGGTATGGGCTTGGCTTAGAGAAGGTAAAGGCTATCACTGCTGCTTTTTCCAAAGGGTTGCTACAGTTCAGGATCGAGAGAGAGGCTATTGTTAAAGCAAATGGAAAAATGTTGAATTACATGTTTGACAAGTATATTCAATATCAGAACAAAAAGAAAACATAAAAGTGTTACAGCTGGCCTATCTTCTTTCTTCTCTTCTTCCTTCTCTTATTTCTTATGTATCCGAATGAAATTGTAAGATTAAGGTTATTGGTTTAAAAACCATTACTTTAAGTTATTCAAAAAGATAAGTGGCAGATGTGCACAATCTTGATTTAGTCTTCAAATACATGTCACTTAGAGAGAAATTCTAGGAGAAAGATTGTTAGTTGTTTTCTTTTCAGCTTCCTCATGTTCTAGTTCAGTTGTAGTTTCCTATCTGTAATCTCCCCTTCACACTCTATAGATAAAGGAAGAACCTAAAGGTTAAAGGATGATAATTTGTAATCAACATTCTTGTGTTCCAAACTTTGAGTTGAAAGCCTTGATATCTTTCTGAAAGCTAAGGAATAGAGAGGAGACAGATTTCTGGATAACTTTGTGTCAGCGGTGCATTTGTTTCTTATTTATTTATATCTTTGCATAAAATTTGTGTTATCTTAGATCTAGAAACTTTCTTTTGCTTTGAATTCTGTATTTCTAGATCTATTTGTTTCGTCTATGTGCATGTGACCAACTCTGTCAACTATTGGTTAGGTTGCACATCTTCTTTCTTTTCTGCTCGCATTCAATTATTTCCCTCTTCTGCATATATACATTTCTTACAGTTGTTTACTTGCTGCAAAACTGCCTAGCTATGGTGCATGGGCTACGTGGTTAAAGTAAAACCAACAGATAGGTATTAGAAAATATAATTGACAAAATCTTACACAGGAGCCTCACCGGTAAATGAGGGAGATTTATCTCATGACTGCCTAGGTTTTTAGCTGTCCGGAAAATCTAGCCAATAGGTTTAGTTTACGAGTTGCAGACGGATTTGCTATTAGTTGCACTAAGAGGATTCCTCAGCTTAGCATCCAGATGAGGGTCTACACTTTGACCGATGACTTCTATGTGATTGGACTTGATGAGATTGATACAGTGTTGGGCATTCAGTGGCTGCAGTCCCTTGGCAGGTATGTGTAGGACTTTAGGAGGATGGAGTTAGAGTTTATGGCGGATGTGAAGAAGATTGTGCTTAGGGCTCTTTCCGATGGTGGGCCTAGAGTTGTTTAAGCCATGTAAGAAAACTCGACGAGTACTTGCTGAGTTGGTGAGTACTCGCCATTAAAACTCGCCACAGTTAACTCGCCGAGTATTCCTGAGTATTGGCCGAGTATTGACAAGTATTGGCCGAGTATTCCCGAGTATTGGCCAATTAGCTGTGTTGCTTAAAATTTATGTTTTTTAAAGAAATTTGCATATTTTTTAAGTTGCTGAGCATTGCCGAGTTCTTGCCAAGTCAAAATTTTTTTGGTCGGCCGAGTATTTGCCAAGTACGAGTATGCAAACTATGGTTTCGGCACACAAGATGGAGTCTATAGTCAGACATGGAGAGGTTGAATAGGCAGCCTAGTGTTTCGTTTCATCCAAATCTTCTTCTGATAGTGGGCAACCCTTTCATTTAGACATCCAGTCAAATACTGGATAAGCACGGCCTAGTGTTTGGTGACATTCCTCCAGGTAGAGCACCAGATAGAGGTTTTGAGCATGTTATAGAGCTAGAGGAGGGGGGCAAGCCCGTGATTACTATGCCTTATCGCCATTCTAAGAAATTCAAGGATGAGATAGAGAAGGCCATTAGAGAGCTCTTGGATATGGGACACATCCGTCCTAGTTCTAGTACCTTTGCTTCTTTAGTTGTTTTGGTGAAGAAGAAGGTTGGGACCATGAGGATGTGCATTGACTATCGTGCACTCAACAAGAAGACTATAAAGAACAGGTATCCCATTCCTCGCATAGATGAGCTATTGGAAGAATTGCATGGAGCTATCTATTTTTCGAAGATTGATCTTTGATTAGGATATCACCAGATTCGTGTTTGTGACGATATTCACAAGAGAACCTTCAGATGTCACTATGGGCACTATGAGTTCTTGGTGATGCCATTCGGTCTCACCAATGCACCTTCTACGTTCCAGTCATGCATGAAACATCTCTTCAAAAGGTAGTTGAGGAAGTTTGTGCTATTATTTTTTGATGACATTTTGATTTACAAGAGGACATGGGTGTAGCATTTGAGGCATCTTGATGAGGTACTTAGCATCACGGAGACACGGTCTCTATTTGTTAAGATGTCCAAATGCGAATTTGGACTTACAAAGATTTTGTATCTTGGGCACGTCATTGGGGCCAATGGGGTCCAGGTTCACCTGGAGAAGATACAGGCTATGCAGGATTGGCTGCCACCGAGGAATGTTTCAGATTTGTGTGGATTCCTGGGATTATGTTGTTATTACAGGAGGTTCATGAGGGGCTATTCTCAGCTTGTAGCTCCATTGACTAATCTTAGATGGAAGGGGGAATTTAGATGGACAGATGAGGCACATGTAATATTTGATAGGCTCAAGGTGACTACGAGCACTTGTCCAGTTTTGGCTCTTCTGGATTTCTCACGGCCCTTCATATTGGAGTGTGATGCTTCGGGATTGGGGATTGATGCAAATCTTATGCATGACCACCATCCTATTGCCTACGAGAGTAGGAAGTTGAGAGATAATGAGAGGTTGTACTCCACCTATGATAAGGAGATGCTCGCCATCATGCATGTCTTGGTGAAATTTAGACAATACTTGGTAGGTAGGAAGTTTGTGGTGAGGGCCGACCACAACAGCTTGAAATATTTTCTGGAACAAAAGGAGCTCAATGAGAGGCAACAGAAGTGGGTCAGTAGGATCCAGGCATATGATTTTGATATTGAGTATGTCAAGGGGAAGAAAAATGTGGTGGCTGATGCACTTTCCAGGAAACCACATCTCGCTGCCCTATGTTCTTTGAACGAGATTTCAACAGATTGGATATCTCAACTATGAGTTGAGTATTCCAAAAATACGTTGGCATGTGACATTATGGATGGTAAAATTCAGGATGAGCGGTACAAGGTGATACTTGATTTGATTTTGTATAAGTGTAGGATATACCTAGTTTGTAATGTCCCCATTTTCGAAGACCCTTAGCCTAATTTTCCTCGTGGGCTTTGGGATGTTGTAGTGGGAAAATTATAATAAATAAATGAATAATATTGCCTGGAGAGTGATTTTTATCATTTGACATTATAAAACAATAATTATTTAATCATCAAATTTATTTAATTCAATTCCCAAAATGCAAAATTAAAAGGGGAATTAATTAAATAATATTTGGGTGGCTTTTAATGTTAAAATCATCCTTAGAAAGGGGACGCCACACCTAGGGAGGATAAACTATTTTTATTTAATAATTTCCCTCTCTTAGGGGTTTCGAATTTTGTGCCTCCTTGTTTATAAAAGGAGAGCTTGGGATCATTGTGAAACTTATGCTATGATGAAATTAATTTGATACTCCATGCTTGGAGTTGGGATGCATGCCTATTGATGTTTTCTCTCTCTCTCTCTCATGCTTGGGAGATCTTTGTAGCTGGTTATTGAGAATCAATTTGAAGAAGTTATTTGTGTAATCTCAAGTGAGATCCACGTCTTTGGCTTTAGTGAATTTTTAGATGAAGTTTACCATTGAAATCTGCATGTTTTTTATCGTAGCGAATCATTGTAGCAATTCACTGTAGCAACTGGGGTTTCATGCTCCTTGCAAATCGATTTGGTAGAGTGAGATTGATTTAATGTTCCTTTGATATTGGTGAGTGCTTTCTAGCTTTGGCAACTTGTCATTGATGTTGTGGGTTATTTTGTATGTCATATCTATGGTGAAATCGACCAGCTGGGTGTTAGATGATTCTTTGAGGTAAATCGACTAAGATCTATATATATAATAGTGCTCTTGCTAAGTGATTCGTGTTAGACAAGTTTGGCGCAAAACCTTGGTGTATTTTGATTAGTCGTGGTTGATTTTAGGTTGCTGTGTCTTTGTTTAAAATCTGCGACTTCATTTGGTGTGCATATTGAATGATTGATGCAAGGGTGTAGTCATATATATACTGCGAATTGATTGCTATTATTTTTATAACTCCAACAACTACATTGGATGTGTATGGTCTGATTTTTGCATGAAATAAATTGCTGATTTCTCCTTCCTGGCAGCGACTCGGTGGGAGTGAGTATTAATTATTTTAGTGCATGATTCTCTCATTTGGGCAGCGATTGAGGTAGAGAAAGCTTGGTAATTCTTCGCATAATTATTGCTTGTTTTTCATTCATATAAATCTGCCAAATCTCCTTAGATATCAGCAACCTGGGTTTAGTTGTTGGATGTAATATTGCATGCCTCTAATGCTCATGTGGTGTAGAAGTATTCATGTATTGCAGCGACCAACCTGGGCATGTTTGGTGACTGTTTTGGGGCATTTTAGTAACAAATCGATTGACATTCAGAGTCTTATTTCCAACAATTTCATTGGGTTGTGTGTTAAGGGTTTTCTTGCATATTTTAGGCCATAGATGATCAGCATACTGTGTGTTATTATTCATTAAATAGCAGCGACTCCTTGAGTGTTCGTAGTATGTTTTGGACCACCTATGATCAGCGGCTTTATTGTCTAAATATTCTCCATGGTGGCTGAGTTTAGAAATCTGATTCAATGCATGTTTCAGTAGTGTTTTGGACCTTTAAGCTGCAAATTGTATAAGTGAATTACGCTGAGTTTGGGGTATGTTCTCATCATCATTTTGGCAGTAATTCATAGTTTGATTGCATATCTCTTATGACTGAAACATCCTCACATTGGCAGCTGGTAGTTGTATGTTTATGTGGTATTGCAAGGGCTGATTTTTGAGTATGCTTTGAGTATTGAATAATCTTTAGAGGCAGCAGTCAGTATAGTAGCAGTGTTTGATAACAGTGGTTTGCATTGATTGGAAAAGAAGCTTAGATCTGATTTGTATGTTCAGTTGAGGATTAATTGCTAAACTAATTAGTAGAGGCCATTAAACCCTTGTCCTCGGGTTTATTGAGTCATCTATTTGATTGGTTCAAATGTTTTTGACTATATTTGACTATTTGCATTGCATTGGGGTGTTGAAGAGCTGGTTGATTACCTAATTTCCATTGATCCCGGAGTTGGGACATTACATAGTTCCTGAATCTAAGCTTAAGGGGAAGATTCTGCATGCCTTCCATGATGCACCACTTGCAGGACATCCGGGGTACTTCAAAACATACAAGCAGGTTAGGGAGAGATTCTCTTGGAAGGGTCTCAAGGAGGATGTCTTACGCCATGTCCGTGAGTGTATGACTTGCCAGCAGAACAAGTCAGAACATACTTTCCTAGCAGGTTTGTTACAGTTATTGCCGACTCCTGAACAGAAGTGGGAGAATATTTCGATGGACTTCATTATAGGTCTTCTCGTAGTGTAAGAGAATAATCGCATTTATGCGGTAGTCGATAGGTTGACAAAATATGCACACTTTTTCGCCATTCCCACCAGCTTCAAGGCACCGCATGTGGCTGATTTGTTCTTCCGTCAGGTATTCAGGTTGCATGGACTTCCGAAGAACATTGTTAGTGACCGGGATAGCAGGTTTTTGAGCACTTTTTGGCAGGAGCTTTTCCGGTTGGTTAGCACAAAGTTGACTCCGAGTACTAGTTATCACCCTCAGACGGATGGACAGACAGAGATTGTGAACAAATGGATTGAGGGTTATCTACGCACCTATGTTTTGGGGCAGCAGAAGGCATGGGTAAGATAGTTGTATTTGTGTGAGTATTGTTATAATACTACTTACCACATGTCTATTGGTATGACTCCCTTCCGAGCATTATATGGATATGATGCAACATCTTTCATTGATATGGCTTTTGGGGACAGTAGAGCTCCCAAGGCTCAGGAGAGTTTACAGGATAGTCAGGACATCCTTAAGGTACTTAAGGATAATATTCAGCATTCACAGAATCAATAGAAGATGTATACAAACTGTCACAGGATTGAGAAATCTTTTGAGGTGGGAGACATGGTATTTTTACTCCTACAGCCATATAGATAGAGTACTCTTAAGACGAGTGGTGTAGAAAAACTCGAGCCTTGTTTTTATGGTTTGTACAAGGTGTTGAGGAGAGTTGGAGAGGTAGCATATGAGCTAGAGTTACCTTCCGAAAGTAAGATACACAATGTTTTCCATGTGTCTTGCTTGAAGAAGGCGTTGGGACAACACGTGGTTTCCTCTGCTGATTTGCCACCCTTGGATGAGGAGGGGAGATTGGGTCTAGTTCCTGAGGAGATTCTTGATAGGAGGGAGAGAAGATTGAGGATCCGGGTGATTCAGGAATATCTAGTCAGATGGAGAGATCTATCTTTAGAGGATAGTAAATGGGAAGGAGAGTCTATACTTCAGCATCCAACTTTGCAGTTGCTTGGGGACAAGCAATCTCGGGAAGGGAGGACTGTAATGTCCCTCTTTCTTGAATAATTTTATTGAATACCTTTGGCCATTTTTGTCTACCCGAAGGCCAAAGGGTGAGCTCAAGGGTGACTTAGGTTTATTAATTTTATTGTATTGTGCTAAAATAAAAACAAAAATATCACTAAAGCACATATAATAAATTAACAGACTTAATATTGACATAGACTTAGGAAAGCACATAAAAAAAAATCACTTAATGTGCTTCCTAAAGGAAAAGTGCGACTTGCCCATGTATTAAAAAATAAAAAAAAGTAATATTTCCCACTGCTGTGGGAAAAGTTCGACTTGGTCTTTTGGGGTTTTTTGTCTTTTAAAGAGGAAGTTGACTTGCAAAAAAATTATTCTAGATTATTTGGCATCTTCTTCCTGGCAATTGGAGCTTGAAGGTTTTGCAGACAAATCCAAGGATGAAAGCCCTCTGGATTTTTACCTCTTGTGGACGAGAACCCTAGGAGCAGTGAGAGGAATTTCTATTCAGGATATTCCATTGTTATGCACATGATTTTATTATTCCAGTAGTGTTGTAGAAGAAATAAAATTGCAGCAGCAGTTTCCAGAGTTCTTCCGGTGTGGGGCGACTCATATTGTGAAGGTTTTATTCTATTTTTCAGAGGTATTTGCAATCAGATTTGTATTGCTCTTTTCAGCTGCTAATATAGAGCAACTCGATTCAATATTTATTAATTTTCAGGAAGCAGCAGTAATTCTTGGTCTTTTATATGCAGACTTTTGGTTATTGTTGCAGTCAAAATTTAATATTAAGAATCTGATTTTAATCATGTCTGTGAATGAAATGAAGATTATTAATGAGATATTTGTGAAGGGATTGCCAAATAAACCCTAGGCACATTTCCTTGATTGCTATCTAGTTCTGCAGGACTTGTTTTTAATTATATTGTGTGCAGTGTGTGAATGATATTCCTATTATTCTCTATTGACATTCCCAACATAGATCCAAGCCAGAGTATTATATAAACAAAAAAAATTCAGGCAACGGGGTTTGGGATCTTTCACTATGATGGTCTATCTCAACTTGTAATCGATGAGTAAAAACTCTTAATTGCCCAAGAGGGATCCTCAAACCATGTGGTTAATGATGTTGGAGATAGGTTGGTTAGTGATGATGCCATCAACAATTTGTGAGAAATGGTTGGCATGGAAGGATAGATTGGAGTTGAGAGGTTGTTGTGGAGAGGTACTAGAGATGGTAATGTCCCCAAATTAGGGCAATTCAATATTCACCCGAATTTAATGAAACCCTTATGCATATTATCCTGAAGTATTCCAATGTCTACTATTGCTAACCCGGAGTGGGGTTAGAACTAGTGGAGGTAAGTGGAATAAATAAGAAAATAGCTACCGCGCACTAAATTAGCATCAATCTGATTATACGCAGCTGAATGTAATTAAATAATCAAACCCCAGACTGCTGCAATCTTCTAAAATTAATTCCCGCTCAACCAACCTTGAAAAATACTTCAAACTTTGGATATGTAGGTTATAAAATATGAAGTTTACGAATGTAAAATCAGAATTTACCTATCTTTCACCAAAAGTGTAGCAATGACCCTCCGACTATTTCGCCCAACACAATTAGGGCTGGTTATGTATGCAACAACACCCCACTGATCACCAAACGTTGTGCACAAGCTCATAAAAATATACAGAATCAGATTTGAATCTTTTATGCGCCCAATATGCTGAAAATACACCCTTACCTAGATGCCTAGGGCACGAAAAATACAACAACTTAAAACATCAAATCAATACCAAGACAAGCGAGATCCAACTTGATAGGGCATAAACGCATTACCAAAATTACCACCAAAGAACGATAAGATCAATGCACAATATTCAAATTTCACATCCACATCAAGTCGTTAGTGTGCCAGAGAAAAATAGACTAAAAATCATGCATGAATGGATCCTTCAACAACTAGGTTGGGTCTTCAATTTGCCAATAACAAGGTGGTGTTGTAAAACACCTTTAGTAGAACATCGATGGGCATGCATCCCTTTTCTTCAAGCATGAAGAAATAACAGTAATCATAATCAACATATCCCACAATGGAAGAGGTGATGTGACTTTATATTCCTCCCTCCAAGAGTGGCACTCCAAATGGGCCCCTTCTTTTCTCAATGCTCCCTTAGAATGGCGATTTACTTTAATGGTAAGTGGCCATTAAAAAGGGGGTCTTCATCATGTAGAACATATCTCCTTTTTTAATATTTAATTCATCTTTTTAAACTTGATGATTAAAATCAAAAAAGGGTAAATTTAATTTTGTTTTGATGAGTTCAAACGAGTTAACAAATTAGTGGTGAAAACCAATTTTATAATATTTTCCCCAAATTTCTCCTTTGGTATCTGTTTAGAAATGCCCCAGAAAAGGCGACATTACAGTGATCTTGATACATTGTCGATATAAGTCCTCATTAACAAATCTATTAATAATGTTCTTAGTTGGAAGAAGTCGATGAGGCACATACAAAGAGTTTTGAAAGGAGGAATTTGATCCATAGAGATATCAATAGACTAAAGTATAAAACTAGTTTCAGAATATCAACCATGTCGACGCTTGGTGAAGCCCATGAACGAAAGTTTCTCAGAGGAACAAAGTGCTAAATATAGGCATCTCTCATGACTAGAGGTCGAGTCACCAAGAGATCAAGCCAATGAAGATGAAAGTGAGTTGGAAGATACTCTTGAGTGGAATTCTTTCAGCAATAAGCCTGAGTAGGATAATATAGTGAGGGAATTTCCTTTTGCAACAAATTATGTGTTGGAGCATAATACTTTGGATCCTCTCAATGCCTTCCCAATCAATTATCCCTAATCCTCGGCCTGAAAGCTTGGACCCATAAAGAAAAATAGGATTGAGTATAATATTGTAAAACTGCATCTTCAAAGGGATGTTTGGGAAACATATTCAAAAGCATAGAGGCTTTATAACTGAGATTGATGTAAATCTCTTACGAAGACTTAATTATGAATATGGAATTAAACTAAGAGATGGGCTGGTAAAATTCACTCCCAAGTATACTTTGCTGCAATCTCCGTAGATTTTTCTTTGTAGAGGAAGTAATACATGGAAAGGACATTTTGAGAAGTATTAAACCCCATAACATTAGTTTTTTAGTTGGAATATGTGAACAAGGAATAATGAAGAAGAAGTGGATTGCACACTAAGGAGATAGTGTGTCTGTTGTTATAATATGAAAGAGGTAGTCACAAAATGGCTGATTTGGTTACAATCGATCTTTAGTTAATACATAACTAATGACATATTTACTAATAAGCCTTATATTCTAATACTAAAAGCAAAAACAAACACTCTAACAAAAGTTAGACCCAAACAAAACTAAATAGAGCTATGAATTCTATAGAAGCTTTCACTTTGAAAATTGTTCTTTGACTAGGTAGAGCCCCATCAAATTGCTTTGTGACCTTCGTTAAGGTGTAGCTCTCGAGCTGAATTCTCGAGTTCTCTGATTCCACCTCCCCAAATTCCCAAGTTATAGGTGTCCCAAATTATTGTAAGGGTATAATTCCCAAGATCCACAATCTCCCAAACTAACTGAGCGACTATCCATCCTGAGCTTCTACACTGTATCCCTTCTTATCTTCAAAGGGCGGGGATTCTTTTATTATACATATTTTTCATCATCCTCACCAGTTTCAACATTTGGTGTGTCTTCAACCATGGCTACATTAACTTCATTTGTTATGACTTTGAACTTACCTTGGAGAACATCATTGGATCGAACACGATAGGTCCCACTTTGTGTGATCACTTTTCTTGCAATAATGACATTTAATCTTCCTTTTGTCTTTACCTAATCTTCTACAAAAAATTCTTGAATATAATGCATTCTCTTGTTGACAAACATCTTCAATATCTTTTGTAGTTGTTCTCCTTTCTTAAGCTAGTATAGCTGCAATTATATCAACTAGAGATTGAGATTGTATTTGATCGAGGGTAAAAATGACATTGTTGTACTTTGAAGGAAAATTGTTTAACAAAGTAGGTTTAGGATCCTCGTCATCTACCACAAACTTGACTTCTACAAGTAGTTTGAGAAGAGACCTTAGATTGTTTATGTGGCTTGACATAGTGACTCCATCATCCATCTTGATCCTAAATAACTGAAGTTTTAGTGAAAATTTCACATTTACAACTTTTGCTCCAAACAATGTATTTAGAGCTTCCATATATTTTTGGAATGATTTTTCTAGGTCTACATGATGTAGCTTGGGATCAAAAAGAGCAAGGCCGATAATAGCTTTGGCTTTATCATCTCGGCTCTGCCAATCTTGTAATTTACTTGCATCTATGGGTGATTTCTCTGTTCCTTTTACTATTCCCCACAAAATTTTATTCATAAGTTGCCTTTGTATTCTAACTTTCCATATATGAAAGTTTAAACCATAATATTTGTCTAATGGAAATTCCATGTTAAATTTTTTTTTATGTAGTTTTTAAATAAAAATAGAAAAAATACCTTCATTCTCATAACCGAAATCAATTTCACAAAAATGTGAAATATAAATATTTTACCTTGAGCCATGCCCTAGGTAGCTTGTTGTAATATCCTCTTCTCAGTCGAAGATCCTTAGTTTATTCATTGTTTCCCGACGGCTAAACGAGGAATAAAAGAGAAACTTAGTCATAATGAATTAATTATGAAGTGCAATATAAAATATTATTATAAGCATTTTATATTAATTTATTAATGACAAAGTTAAAATAAAAAAGAAAAGAAAAGAAAAAATAAAAAGTGATAAAATAAAAAGAAATAAAATGAGTCACTTTATTTTATTTCCCTAAGGAAAATGTGACCCATGTGGAGGAGAAAAATGGTAAAGAAAAATATTAAATGCGGGGAAATAAATCTGATTGGTGGTTGTGGGTGGCTACAAGGCTAAATG
Organism: Taxus chinensis; assembly: GCA_019776745.2. NCBI lineage: Eukaryota > Viridiplantae > Streptophyta > Pinopsida > Cupressales > Taxaceae > Taxus > Taxus chinensis. The sequence continues at coordinate 658,246,013 of CM034146.1, forward strand.
AGGTTATAAAAGCAAGTTGAGTTGTAAGGGGAAGGCATCTCTTTTGTTATGATAATTTTCAGATTTGTGTAAGCTTGCATGCTTTCCATAAAAACTCCAAAGGATGAAAACCCTTTGAAGTTAACTCTTGAAGTCGAAAACCCTCTTGAAGATTAGAGAGAAAGGAACGAAAATTATTCTTTCTCTTGAGAGGATTCTCCTATTCAGGGGTTTTCATTGAAGATCAAGGATTTATTTGTGTTTTCCAGCAGTTGTTGAAGGTTAGTTTTGCAAATTTGTGTTACTTCTGGCGAGGGTTTGAAGGTGGAAGCTTGTTGTAGTTTGTTTACCTTCATTTGCAGCCATATCTAGAGTTATCTATACCCTTCTGGGTGGAGTTAGGTACATTCTAGGGCACGATTGTCTTGGATCTCATCACCAATAGCTTTGCCATAATTTTAGAAGTCGAGATCAGCTGGTTTGCGTGATGTCCCCTTTTTGGACAAATGGAAAATAACAAAAACTTCAACCCAAATTGAACAAAGAAGGATTAGATCCTTTCAATTCAACCTCAAATAGCCCAATGTTAGGGTAATTATAACCCAAAATGGGGTTGTAAGTAGCCAAGGTACTGGGTTAGATGGGAGAATCTATTGGAATCCCAATCTTATCCAGTTCAGATTTTTATAGCAGCAGATAATAAATAAAAATAGCTCACAGACAGTTGAAACTTTAAAAATTCATAACTCAGTCACTACACCATCTTTTTCCATGAAACAAAGTGCATAATAAACTAAATTCTTGGGGCTTTCCAATGCACTATCAAACAGATTTTCTGAGCACTAAAACCCCTTAAAAAAAGCATCCAAACTTCCATATCTGGGCGCTAGGGTTAACAAAATTTATTAAATTAATAACCAGTACTTCCCTCAATTGTTTTCGCCCTCCAAAAGCTTGTTTTGATGCACAAAAATGCCAAGAACAGACCTGAACTGAAATCACAATTTTTTAAGCATCAAAATGTGTCCCAAACAATTAAAAATCCAACCCCAGACTGCTGCAACTTCTAAAATTATTTCTTGCTTAACCAACCAAGCAAAAGCCTTTAAACTTTGGATTTTGGGTCAAAAAAAAATGAAGAATAATAACCCAAAATTAGTTTTTGCACAGAAAACATGAAACCCTTTTTTTCTCTAAAAAGTAGGTCGCCCAACACATTTAGGCCATCAAATTATCTCCAAAATTTTTGGAATTAATTGCAAAATAGGGTAGATTTGAAATTCACTTGTTTAACCATCAAAACATGGAAACAAACTCATATTTCCTTCAACAATCAATTCGCTAGGGTTAAGAACACTTTCCCAATCAATTCGTCACACAATAGATGCAACATACACACATAGATCCTTAGCAAAATCAGATTTACTTCAATTCCAAATCGAATGAGAGAGAGAGAGAGCACAATGAAGAGTTAGGGCATACATCCTTTGGGCATACATTCCATTTCTCCAAGCATGAAGTGTTATCAAATGATCAAATCAACATGAGGTGAAATGACCCCCCCACATCCCTTAAATAGACTTCCCAAAAGGGCTCGACCCACTTGGAGGGAAAATACACTTTTTAAATTTGCAGTTACAAGTTGGATAGCCATGTGGCCCCCTTTACCTAAGTTTCCCTCCCATGACATAATTAAAACATTTAATATGCTAAGACTATGTGCACTTTATTTATTTTCTATTTAAATAATAAAAAATAACTAACCTCCGTGGACATTTTAAAACTAACTAGAGACTCCCACGTGTAGCGCTAGGCATGCCAAGGGGTTACAATGCAAATGAAAGAGATGAACCGATATATTAGTAATGCCCTGGAAAAGGTGGCATTACAGTTTGCATATTTTTTGGGCTTGGAAAACTTTGTGTTCAATCTTGTCTGAGGATTGTCATCTACAGATTTGTAATAAATAATTTAGCCTTCTATTTTGATCCAATCTGGTATTTTTCTCATGTTCTTATCCTTATAAAAACTGCTGATCAGTTTGGGAAAGGAATTTAGTTGATTTACTTTAATTTTGGTTGATTGTCTTCCTTCACGTAAGTCGTCATTCACTAGTAAAATTCAGATCTGCACTTGTTTATTTTTGTATAATTGCTACCACTTGCCATTTTTGGCTGGGATTTGTAGAAAATCCATATGGGGTTAGAATTTGTCCATTTGGGGACATTACACTTGTAGACTAAAAAATATCACGACTAGCAAACACCTACTCTGTAGTCGTTAGGGTCTTAAAAATACACGATTTTCTTTTATAACCACTTGGCCACGACTTTTCCCTGTCGGCCACGCTTCGCATTTGCACATTCTAGTCTAATCGGCCCCAAAATAAATGACTATATTTTCGTTGTATTCCCCCCTTGAATTGGTCGTTAATGGTGTTGTTTATGTTGTTCTCGCGACTAGTTTTGGCGCTTTATTGTCTATGGTTGACCGTAATGATAGAAATGACTATTTTCGTGCCCTTTTCAATGATGTTTTTTCCCCCTACGATTTTTTCCTTGTGTGTAGTGACTAATCTGCTAGTCTTTAATGATGATGGTGTTTGAACTGGTCTTTGCTCCTTTTGTGGCCTAACGGGACTGGTTTGAACTGAGCTTTGCTAGACGTCTTTGCATATTTACCCTAACAGGACTGAGATCTTCTTCCCTTCGCTTTTTCCTTGCTTGTCCGACTTTGATACCAATGTTGGAATATGTGAACAAGAAAGAATGAAGAAGCAGTTTGGACATTAAGGAGATAGTGTGTCTGTCATTATAATATGAGAGGTAGTTACAAAATGGTTGATGTGGTTACAACCAATCTTTAGTTAATACATAACTAATGATGTCTTAATTAATAAGCCTTATATGCTAATAGTCATTTCAAGGTTAAGCATCAACTCGTGGAGATCACTGAAGCAATCCAAGGCATCAAACTATCTCTATAATCATTTTGGAGGATGGTAAATCAAGACCACATCATCAACAAATTGTATAATGGCAATTAAGACATGATGCAAGATACAACCATAATCAACATGTGTATGCCATCAAATAAAGTCATCAAGCTCATAAATGTAGATCCTAAAGAGACTTGGTGTGAGTGTTGACTCCAATAGTACTCTCGTCAAAGTCTAATAGTCCGTAGGGAGTTGAAAATTGGCTCATAATTGTCTTGTAGAGCTTCATGATGCCAATAATGAGGATCTCTTAAATTTATGTAGCACACAACGTCTAAAAAGATGATGTCTTGGAATGTACTCAAAAGCCTTTCTAAAGTCCTCAAAACAACAAAAGACTTTTGAAGACCATTAATGGCCCTCAATAATGGCCTGAAGAGTAAAAATATGGTCAATAGTTTGGGAAACTCTCCCAAAACCAACTTTCCCCCTTGCCTTAAGGTTATGCTGCTTCAAGTACTCAAAAAGAAGTATGTATAGTCTTGTGGTTGTTCATACTACAGACCAGAGCTGTCCCGAAACTTACGAAAGGGGTGAATGTTTTGTTGCAAGCAAGAGAGGGGATCTTTGGAAAAACAACCTTATTAGAGAGGTCAAATAAAGGAAGGGCAAGTGTGTCCACACCATACTTAAGGAGTTCAATTTAAAGCTCTTCACAATTTTTTCTGATTTGTTGCTGCATAGATTCTGAATAACTTTCCTAATGTCACTTGAGGAAAAAGAGATCAGAAGGAGGAGGAAAGGATATAAATTGTAGGTTAATTGGGGATGCCAAAAAGGGAGTTAGCGTAGGAGACCCGAGCTTGAGGGGAAATGTATGAAGGAAGAAGGGAGAACCTTGGAAAACCATCCTCATTAGAGGGGTTGTAATGTCCCTTTCTAGGGATAAAACTGAAAATAAGGGTTTGGCCACAACCCCTAACGAATCAAATCTGAAAATACACCATCAACCAACAAGCATCAATATGAAAATGACTGGAAACACACTGTAACCCTATTCGAGTAATCAATAATCAGTCCTTTGGGGCAGGGAACTGTATAGGCACTTCAAATCATCATACAACCATGCAATAACAACTGAAAATGCTTCTAAATAATTGTTTCAAGAATGACAATGTTTGTCCATCCAAATTACATCAAAATAATAGAGAAAATAAGAGGTTACACCTAGATGCAATTAATTTTATGACAACAGCAGGGCAGCCAAAAACAAGGGCTAAAAATAGCTCATAAACCTCTCCAAAAATCACTGAATTGTAGATTCCAGCCTTGTAAAATATGAAAAAAAATAGTATCAACTCAAATTGTCCAAAAGTGCCCTAGATGATATAAAACCCTTCACCCAAGGAAGTCGCCTAGGGTTAGAAGGGAATAAATAAATATGAAATCCTCCTTAAAGCTCACTTGTGACCTCTGTATGAAGCCACCAATGCACAAATGAGGGTTTCCATCCCCAAGTGTGATGTTATTGAAGGGTTTCGTCCTCAATAGGTGACCAAGGAAGGGTTTTCATTTTTCAATGCCAAGAATAAAAGCTACACTAGTTCCAACTCCAAGTAAATGTCAAAATAGATGAAATATGATACTTCTCTTCTCCATTCAAACTTCCTTAAGTACCCCTCCTTTGGTGCCAATGATGAATTAGAAGCCCCAACTTCATGGCCGAACTCCTAATGAACTTTTTAATCTTCACTTAAGAAGACCAACCTCTTAATGAAGAAATAGAAATTCTCCTTGCTAAGTCTTCTTTCTCCTAGTCAAACCATTCCAATGCCCTGATAAGTAAATAAAATAATTAATCGTGAAGGTACATCACTTACAACCATGGCGAGTTCCCCTCCTTTGCTCCTTCCTTGATGCCCACAGGAGGAGGAATGGGCATAAGGTCTTCCAAAGTGACTAGCTTGGAAAAGAGGACATTACAAGGGTTAGCTAAAGGAAGGGCAAACAAGTGCACACCATACTTAAGGAGTTTAGTTAAGCTCTTCACAATTTTTTTATTTGTTGATGCATGGATTATGAATAGCTCTCCTAATATACCACTTGAGGAGAAAATATGATAAGAAGGAAAGTAGATAGGTTGATCGGGAATGCCATAAAAAGGTAGTTAGCATATGAGACCCAAAGGTTGAAGGAAATGTGTAGAGGAGTCTTCTAGGGAGAAGAGTATGACAAATTTCTTTTGGAGAATTGTGGGGTGCATCAAAACCCAATGTCTTCTTAGTCTCAAGAAACTTGTGCTTCTTTTGTCAAAGGAGACATAATAATCTCTAAGCCTAGCGGATATGAAACAAAATTCACGAGAAACAATAAATTGTGTTTTCGAATGTAAAGACTTGCACTCATTGTCATACCAATGGTTCATAGGTAAGGCACCACAAGGACGAGGAGACTTTTAATAGTGGATAGTATTGGGAAATAAGTCAAGGGCTTCCTCCGAAGAATATGAGACGAAAAATAATATTTGGCAGCAAAGATAGAAAGAGAAAAATAGCCAAACATAAATTGGGAAAGGTAGGTAGTATATTGTGACATACGAAGAAGAATCAAAATAAATTGTGTTGTGATGAAATCATCCAAGAGGAGGGTTGGAAGGGACATATGGAGAGTGATGTTAATAAAACATGATCAACAAGTGGGAGCTCGTGGAAAACAAGAAAACATTGAATTGGCAGTATCAAGGGCCTATGGACAAGGACCTAATCCACCACATTAGTGACTCCACGACGGGGAAAGAAAATAAAGATCCTATAATCTGAGAACCAAAAGAGCTTGTTAAGAATGTGAGGTCAATGTCACTTGCCAAATGGAGAAGATGGCTCCCACGAACCACAATAAGAGTGTTTCCATTTGTTGAGGATCTTTGCAACCAAAGTCTTCAAGGTCCAACTTTTGAAGACAAAGCTCATCCTCTGCAAGATTATGACTAGGTTTCTGACAATTACTGATAAGTATGAGCATTCAAATATCCCAACAAAATTACATCACACATGGAAGAGCAATGTTAGATCTCACAATTGAGGTCAATATTTAGGTCACCATTAGTATGCATGGTAAAAGGAAGTGAAATTAGTAGGAAATAACAAAGTGCATTAAAGACATCCTGAAGAGGGGGTGTGTAATGTCCCCAAATGGACAAATTATGTCCCCAAACAGAACAGCAACAAATCTGATCTAAAATAGCAATTTCTAGAGAATGTAATTAAAAATATTAATGCAGATCTGATTTATTTGTGAAAAGTGTGACTTGCTCTAGGAGTGGTAAATCCAAAAAACTGAAGTAATATCACTTAATTCTTTACCAAAACTGATCAACTATTTTTATTTATGCAAGAACACTAGAAAAATACCAGATTTGGATCAAATAAAGGGCTGGAATTTTATTTATACATCTGCAGATGAACAACTCACAAACATGACTGAAAATAGAGTTTCCTCAACCCAAAACACATGCAAATCAGATGACCTTGGCTTCTAAAAATCTGATTATGAAACAACTTAGATCTGGTCCAAATGTGCCCTAGATCACTCAGAAATGGTCCCATGGTAGGTCGCTCCAGTGTGGGAAAGATGAAAATGAAGGATAAAAATCAGCAACAAGCTTCTACCTTCAAACGCTCGCTTGAATCAACACAAATCTGCAACTGTGACCTTTAATCACTACTAAAATTCAATGGAAACACATGAGAAGAAGAGTTATTGTTCTTCTTCCAAGGCTAAAGAGGGTTTTCATCATCTAAAGCAAAACTACAAAGGATTTTCTTTCCTTTGAAGTTGAGATGTGGTGTCCCCAGATTTCACCCTGAAATCTGGGACCACCCATTTGAAAAATTTCGTTCTTTTTTAAAATAACGGGTCTTTTTGTATTTTATTGCCAGAAGACGTCTGTATTATGTTAGGATATTCCCAGTGTATCATATGAGCCAATTTCGACAAATACCCAGAAACCCAAACTCGTTTTATCCCTTTGCCAAGTTTTGTCTGCGGGAAATTTTTATTTAATTATTTATTAAATAAATAGTGCCCCGTTTGAAGTAAATTGTGCTCCATTTGAACCCTGTTGAAGTTTCGCAATGCAGTATTCACATATATCAATAGGGTTTTCATCATAAATGAATCCTTAGCTTTGTCTGCAACTTCTGGCAACGTTTATTGCTTTTATTTATTTCTTTTGCATTTTTCTTCGGTTTTCTCCTCGGTTTCTCTGTGAATTTCCCCCAGGTCAATTCTTTCGCCAATATAGTCAGTTTAATTGCCCCAAGCATTTGGAGATCATCTATCAACACAACACCAGAAGGAATTAGCGTCAAAATGCAAGCTTCTAACCAAAAATGATGAAATCATGCACATAAAGGCTCTCCCAGGCCAGTCGCACTTTTTGGAAATGAATAGGTTTAAGTTGCAGTGGGATTTTTGGTAGCAACATGCAGGTGGGAATTTCTTACCTGCCTTGCAGGGTGAAAATTTCCATGAAGTCAAAGTCAATTAAGCTGCAGTGGGAAAATTAGAGGCAACAGGCAGGCGGGAATTTCTTATTTGCCTTGCAGGGTAAAAATTCCCATTATAAAATAAAGAAAAATCACTAAAAGCACCGATGGGAATTTATTACCTGCATTGCAGGGTAAAAATTTTCCATTATGGAAGTCAAACAGCTTAAGTGAATGAAGGGATTTTTGGAGCTGCAGTGTAGGGTGAATAATCCCATCAAAGTGGACTTCTTAAATTTAGAAATCACTCATGCTAAAAGTGCGACCCCGTTGGGCATTAAATAATAACTCTAATGCAATTTATTAATAGTTTTTCTTTCTAATTTTGGCGCCAGGGATGATGGAAAGTCAATGCATGACGTGAAGTCAAAGAAGAATGAAGGAAGAAAGCTAAAAATAAATTAAATTAATTTATTTAATGGCTGCCTGGAACATGCTAAAAAGTGCGACCTATTTGGTGATTAAATAATGCTTTTTGTGGCATTTATTAATAGCTTTTATTCCTAACTTTGGCACCATGGAGAAATAGGAGGTCAATGCATGATGTGAAGTCAAAGAGAACTGAAGGAAGAAGGCTAAAAATAAATTTAATTAATTTATTTAATGGCAGCCATGAGCAGGCAAATTTAGGTGCCCAAGTTGAAGGAATAAACATGTTTATTTATTAATTAATTGCTAGGAATAGGAGAGGCAACTATTAAATAGAGAATGCGGAGAGTTATATAAGCATGGGCTGCCATAGTGATGGAATAGTTAATTCTTTTATCAAAGGATTGCAGCCTGGATAGTTTTGGCGCCCAAAGGAGGAGGATTTTTGCTTAAAAAACTGTTATTTATTGCTGGAAAGCTTCAAAGTTTGGCGCCTAGGATTGGAGGAGCTTGATTTAAGCCTGTGTAATTATCTGCATATTGTTACAGGTGCCCAGGTGAAGTTAAAAATATTTATGCTTGCTTTGCATGCAAGCAAAGCTTTAAATTTTAGGGCAGCGGACTTTATATGCAGATTTTTGTGATAAAAATCAAGTGTTTATGCTTTGGATTCCGTCTTTGTCTGAGTTAATTGCAAGTATTCATTACAGGTGCTTATATAAGTGAAAGGGAGCTCAAATCAATGTCAGATGCATTGAATATATCTTCCGAATCTGAAGAGATTGCTAGATCTGCACCAATTGCAAAGAATTTTGATAGAATAAAAAGAAAAAGAGTTGCTCAGACAAAGATTGCTTTGACCATGATAAAGTGGGATGAAAGAGAAGGATCATCGGAACCATGCATTGCTTCCAGATTTGCTGATATCGGTGATACGGATCTAGGCCCCGAACCCCTCTCCGAATTGATTGACAGATCCAGGGTTGGAAAGACATCTGTCATGCGGGCAGTAAAGAGTAGTGGAATCATTCGAGCTTCAACATTTCCCAGTCTTAGCTTAGTTGCCTAAATTCGTCATGGAGTGTGCAAGGTCGTACCATCCACTATCCAGATCAATTCGAGATGCTGCGGGAAAGACAATAATCCGGCTGGACGCACAATTTATCAATTATTGTCTGAAGATTTTAACACGACCGGTCATGACTACAATCAACATGCTGGACGCCGACAACAGATGGGAGAAAGCATCAGAAGGCCTGAAAAGCTTAAAGTGCACAAGAAGTCTCATACATAGGAAAATGTCACTTCTATGGCTATGGTGCTAGTTCCGACTTCTCCAGCGTCAACTCACATCACTTCACCTGCCTTTAAACCTCGTTAATATATTGCCGTTCCTTCGTTGAATCTAACAACATTTGTGTTCTCTCCTCGGCCACTCCAATCTTCATGTCTTCTTGAAGAAACACTAAAATTGTAGATGGTAGAATTTGAAAGAGCATTGTCTTTGGACAATTTAGAAGACGACAGTCACAACACTGTAGCAATTTCGGATGAAGAGGAACTAGAGTACGAGATGGTGGTGCATTAAACTTCTCATTCTCCGAGAAGAAATTTCTCAAGTGGTTGGCCTCACAGTCAATTCCGGAAGCTAGAGAGGAGATCAACTTGGAGGAACATGACTTGCAGCTGCTTCTGAGTTTGGGCAGAAAAGACAGAAGACCTAAAGTTGCTAAGATGACTTCAAGGTTGATTATTAAAGAATCAGGGCAAAAGTTTGCTGAGGTATCAATTCTGACAGAAGGAAAGCAGAAGAGCGAGCTTACGACAACGGATATAACAGTGACCAAAGTGCCGATAGGTCAAACCACTACTGAAGGATTAAAGCAAGACATGCAGACATTGATAAATGCTTCATCCCTTAAGCTTGACAAAGAGAAGGCAGAAAAAGCTGAACTTCAAAAGTAGGTTTCCTAGTTGTGCGAGATCATTGCTAAGGTTGCCAAACCTTTCTCTCAGCCAATTTCAGCACATGAGCAGGTGAGTGATCATCTGATGCAGGGAGTGGAAAATGCAGGTAACCAAGTTAGAGTTATTGACGAATGGAAGAGCCTAGTCATTCGCCAAGCTTCTGTACAACTCAGGGAGGTGCCAGTTCGTCTAAAGGTTATGAAGGATGCATTAGTTCAGCTGAAGCAACTGGTGATAAACATGGTAGATATGAATACAGTGGCTGAAAGTAACCTGGGCACTTTGGTCAAGATAAATAAGTTGCCGAAGGAGGTTTTGATTGCAGAACGAATTGTGCCTGATGGATTGGTTGAAAAGGGGAAACAACTTGAATTCATAGTCTCTTTCCGCTTGGAAATCTTCAGAATTATGTTGAAAAGAATGTGGGTGCTCGAGGATATGGCATTGTCACTGTTAAGCAATGTAATTGCTTTCACCAATGAGGAAGTGGTTGGGAACGTTTCTTCATTCATAAGGACCATTCCCAACAAAGTTCCTGATTCCCTGGAAGGCTCTCTTCTAATGATTCAAGAGAGGTTTGATGAAGTTGTTAGGCGCTATCACGATGAATTCAATTAGTAAGCTGGTAATGCTACAATCAGACATTAAGAAGTTTGGGCCAAGTTTGAAGGAGGTGGAAGCGAGCATCGAAGTTTTGAGCGAAGGATTACTGCAATTCAGAACAGAGAAAGAAGTTGTGGCTAAAGCAGATGGGAAATTGCTAAACTATATGTTTGAAAAGTATATTTAGTATCGAAACAAAAAGGTGTAGAAGTTACAACTGGTAGATCTTCCTTCTTTTCTTTCTTCTCTTATTTCTTATGTTACCTGATGTAATTGTAAACTTAAAAGTTATTGGTTTGAAAACCATTACTTTAAGTTATTTGGAATGACTCTTTGAAGTTAAGTGACAGATGTGCACAATTTTAACTTGAACTCTTGATGCATGTCATTAAGAGAGGAATTAAGGGAAGATGAGTGCCAGATGTTCTTTTTATTTCTTGTTTATGATCTAGTTCAGTTATAGTCTCCCATTTGTAATTTTTCCCTCTACATGCTATAAGTAGAGTAAGAACCTACCGATTAAGGGATCAGAATTTGTAATCAACATTCTTGTGTTCCAGACTTTGAGCTGAAACCCCTGATTTCTGCAAGCAGAGGAATATAGAAGAGATTTTCGGAGAACTTTGTGTCAACGATGCATTTTGCTTCTTACTTTCTTTCTAAATCTGTTCATAAACTTTGTGTTATTTTAGATCTAGATCTGAAAGTTTCCTTTACTTTGAATTTTGTGCTTAATAATCTATTTGTTTTTATCTATGTGCATGCAATCAACTCTGTAAACTATTGCTTGGGTTTCACATCCTCTCTACTTTCTTCTGTTTCCTATTATTTCCTTCTTCTGCAGATTTTTCCTTTCTTTTACAGTTGCTTACTTGCTACAGAACTGTATAGCTATGGTTCATGAGCTACACGGTTAAAGTAATACTCACAAATAGATATTAGGATATACAACTGACAAAATCTTACACGGGAGCCTCACTGGTAAATGAGGGAGATTTATCTCATGACTGCTTAGGTTTTCAGCTATGCAAAAAATCTAGCCAACAAGATGGAAAGCCTGCAAACTTACACCAATATTCAGAAATTTTGATATGCAAAAAGATATCTTTTTTTTAAACGGAAAGATTTTATAGTAGATGATATCCAAATTTACATATATGGTAATGACAAGCTTGAAAGCTATTGGTCCAAACAATAAGGAGAAAATGAATAGGCTAAGGGTCTTCTACCTGTTAATGTTTGAGAAAGGGATATTTCAGGGTGGGACCCTCTAAAATCGAAGCCACATTTCCATGGAAACACTTTAGAAGTCAACAATACTGCCTCAGAGCTAATGCTATCATGTGTGAGAAATTCCACCCCCATGATCCTCATACACCACTTGAACCACGAGCCTTGTGATAGAACGCTGAGACCATAAACTAACGTAAAATAGGAAGAAGGGCCTATTCATGGCTGTCAAGGGTCCTAGTAAAGAAGATAAGGTTTTGTGAAGCAACCACATCATGAATGGTGCCAAGAGAAGACCTTACAAAACCATTACAATTACAATAGGAAATAGAGATGTTATTATCACCTACTAAGAATATTTTGGGAGTACCATCTTTGAGGGAATTCTTATCCTTTATAAGGAGTTATAATCATATTACCAACTTCATATACTTTGGAAGACATGGATAGATTCTATTTGAAGCAAATGGTTATGATAACATTTCAAATATGTTTTAACTACTTGCATATTACGGTGTGTGTGATGTATAACTGAAAGATCCCAAACCCGTTTTGTCTGAATATATATATATATATATATTTTTATTTTTTTTATATATATATTGCTCAGGTATAGAGCTGAACTGGTAATATCAGATGAATCCATGAAATAACATTCTCACACTGCATAATAATCAAAATACTGCAAACTCCCGCAAACCGGGTATTTATAGAAATGGCGCCTAGGGTTTAAATGATTGATTTCTTCATAAATAACGCAGCCATACATTCAACATTGATTTTTAATGACAAATAACTAGGGCACACACAAATAGAAATCTGCAGATGGAATAATACAGATACTACCCAAAAACTCAGCCAGAATGAATCCTAGTCAAATCGATTTGGCATATATATATGGCTGAAATGTATAACAATTAACTATCATGAAAAATACCTCTGAAAATGCATACATCAACTGTAGAACAAGTCGCCCCACTCCTGATGTTGCCTGAATGCCCACTGCTGCAATTTATTTCTCTATCTGTCACTGCTGAAATGAAAATAACCTGTCTAAACAATGAAGATCCCTGGGTGGAATCTTCTCTCACTGCTCCTGGGGTTTCCGTCCGCAAGAGTAATAATCCAGAGGGTTTCCGTCCTTGGATTTTGTCTGCAAAAGCTCTGTGCTCATTGCTCTGTAAAAATAATAATAATCTGAATGCCCTTTCCCCCAAGTCGCATTTTCATCATATAGCCAAAAAACCCTCCAAACCTCCAAGTCGCACTTTTTGGCCAAAACCCAATAATTAATAATTAATTAATTATTTTTCTTTACCAAGTGGGTCGCATTTTTGGGTTTAATCAAACATACCCAAACAAGTCGCACTTTTGGCTAGGAATTGCATTTAAATAATTTATTAATTTTATTTAAATACATTTTCCTAAGGCAAAGTCGCCCAAACAGTTTATTAATTCATTATATGTGCTTTAATGATATTTTACTTTAATTCGAGCACCATATACAAGAATAATAAACCGAAGTCACCCTTGAAAACACCCTTTTGGCCGTCGGGTAGACAAAACAGGCCAAAAGGTCTTCGACCGAACTAACCGAGGAAGAGGGACATTACAATAACCTGTAGGATATTTTCTTAAGCATATAAATAATTATTGATGATAGGAATAAAGCCCTTCTTTAAAAAGAAAAATTATTTTGGGAATCACTTTGATTTCATTTTATATTGTATGATTTTAGAGAATATAGGTGTTATTGCATGATGACTATTCTATTGCTTCATGTTAGGGATCAATTTGTGCACATAACTAGATTTCCTTTCCAAACGGGGTGGAAAGTTTTTTCCCATAGGTTCTAAGTTTATTTCATAAATAGTGGAATTTTTTTTCTACAATAGAGGTTTTACAAGCCCCGCCATCTTCCCAAATTGCAATCAATCAAAGGAATCCATCCAGCACCCTTTCCTTGAATGTCCCATGGATGTAGCCTCATGGGACAATCTCAATTTGAGGTTTCATTAAGGGCCATGACAATGACAAACACTAAATAAAACCTTGCACAATTGATCAAACTTAATGATAGACATGCCCATGTTATGCCATTTGGCCCATCTTGCACAAGGACACCTTCTTTGGCATATGTGGAATGAATAGAATTCAAGAATTTTAAAAAATGACTCCTACTCTCTTCCAATTATTCTACTTAGGCTGAAAGCCAATATTAGAAGTACTGCTCTATGCCATTTCCCCACTCAACTGCGAAGTCTGCATTCTTCCAGTATGGTTGATTCATAGGCTGCTCAACAATAGAACATCCATTTCCACTTCAAAATGAGTTGGTTTACTGTGGTCGCCACATTGCACTAGGCTTCACCACCCACAAGCTAGTATAAGATTATTTTTGATGGTGTGGCTAAATGTAACCTAGGTAAAGCCAACAACAAGAGAATCATTCGGAATGACCAAGGACACTATTGTTGTGTCTATGCCCACTATATTGGCTTCCAAACAAACAATTATGCAGAATTGATTGCTTGTTAGTATGGCATAACACATGGCTAAACTCTCCACATTTCATGTCTCATTGTGGAAGGAGAATCCCAATTCATCATTATTATGATCAACCATGCAATTCAACTCCATAAAATACAGTCCTTTCTTCCCTTGACTCATTATAACTGGAAATTGACAAATGTATTGCATCAATTGGATTTATGCTCTCAAAATTTTGATCAAATTCACTTCCAACAAAAGATGAGAGGGTGTCATGCCGTTCCCGATGCAATAGCCAATTTTTACTTTTGGCCTAAAGTTATATTGGTTCCACGTGTTTTTTTCTTTCCTCGAGTCACTTCCTTACCACCTCCATCAGTGGAATGTCTTGGAACGCCCTACCTTCCCTCCAGCCTCTTCATGATTCTTCACACCATCAATGCTATGGCAACCATGGTGATCAATCCGTCATTTTACCTCACTATCCCGCAATTGTTACTTGACCTAGGGACTGCTCACTATTAGCAGCTACCAATACATTCAGATGTGGAATGGACTTGTATGCTCATCCACATCACTCTCACTGATAGCACTATTTGTCTTATTATGCTTTTGTCCTTATGTCCCTCATTCAAAATAAACAATGATATTTGTCCTTTTCTGCCACTGTACAATCATTCACGCTTGGCCTTGTCATCGCCATTGCACCATCACATTGCCTTTGATCTCCATGATACCACCATTCTGCTGAGCTATTGCATGGGATTCTATGCCACCTGACACCTCTCTCGATCTACGTATTTTGCTTTACATGTTGGTCTCACCTTGTCACTCTATCAACCAGTCCAAATCCACACTTGATTTCACTCTCTTGATGAACAAAATGTCTCTAATTCGTTGTAGATTTATTTCCAGACTTATCTTTTCCTTGTTTCAGGGCATGGAGGAGTGGGAACCTTAAGTGGTTGACAACGATGAGCTATTTATTAAGCCTTCTCCCTGTTTGACATCAAGTGCAGCCATGGACATTGCCCCTATGTCAATTCATTCTCATGGTATTATTTTCCCTTCTACCTCCCACCAACCTCTTCATAAAGCAATTCTAAAAGTGGATCAAAGTTCAAATAAACTGTGTATGAAACCTGCCTCAATCTATATAATTTGATTTTGTCTAGAAAGGAACCAAACACAATCAATTTATTTTCTATTCGTAGAATGGGGAGGAAATCTAGGTGACCCCCAATGTTTATAAATAAAGGTAAGGTCAAGACCCACTTACTCCTACAACATTGCAGCCATCAATTTCCCAGGGTGTACTCGAAGCAACATTACAGGTCTAAAAAATCTGCGACTTCTTCTCATCAGCAATATGAAAAATACTCCTTAGCATCTCATTCATGTGGCTGATGATGGTGAAGCCACTAGTATGACTGAAGATATTCACCAGCGAAGTGTAATATCCCCTTCTTGGTCGAAGACCTTTACCCCAATTTTGTTTCCCAATGGCCAAAGGGTGTTAGAAAGGGAAACTAATCGTGATAAATTAATTATAAAAGTGTAATATAAAATCATATTGTAAGCACTTTACATTAATTTATTAATGATAAAATCAAATTAAAAATGGAAAAAGAAAATATAAAGTGAAAGTAAAATAAGAAAAAAGGGAAATACCACTTTATGTTTATTATTCTCGCCTAGGGGAAAATAAGACCCCTTTGGAGGATGAAAAAAGTGGGAAAAAATATGAAATGCGAGGGGTGAAATTTGATTTAAAGTTGGGGAGGTGATTTGGTCCATTACATCTATAAAATCAAGTTTACTTGCTTGTTGAGGGTGTGCTTTTCTATTTTACATAAACTCTGAATTTTGTTTGAGCCTTTGAGCTTAACAAAAATATTTCTAAGGATGAAAACCTTTAGAAATAATCTCTTGAGGACGAAAACCCTCTAAGAGATCTAGTGGAAGGACATAAACCCTTCTTCTAGTTGAGAGGATTCTTCATTCAGGGGCTTCCATTGTGGATCAGGGATTTATTGGTGTTTTTCAGCATTTTCCGACAGTTGATTTGCAGATTTGTGTTACTTTCGGCAAAGGTTTGAAGGTGGAAGCTTGTTGCAGATTTTTAAACTTCATTTGCAGCCATATCTAGGGTTATCTACATGCCTGTGGGTGGAGTTAGGTACATTCTAGGGCACGGCTGTCCCGGATCTCATCACCAACAACTTTGCCATAATTTTAAAAGCCAAGATCAGTTGGTTTTCATAATTTTTGGGCCAAGGAAATTGTATTTTCAGCTGTGTTTGAAAGAGAATTCTGTAGATTTTAATAAAAAATTTCATCCTTCATGTGGGATCAAATATGACATTTCTTTTATGATTTCACCTTTGCAATATTTGTTGAGTTGTTTGAGCTAAATATTGAGTGGTTTTACATCAATTTGGAGTGATTTTCCTACCTTATGCAAGTCTCCATTTCCTTATAAAATTCAGATCTGCATTATATCTTTTGTCATAATTCCTATAATTTGCATTTGGGGTTTGGGATTTGTCTAAAATCCAATTGGGGGTAAAAATTGTCCATTTGGGGACATTACACAAAGGAGCTCATATAGAAGTCAACAACCTCGTAGAGGACCAGAATTCTGCTAAAAGACCTTAAAAAGGTCATGGAATTGTTGGTTGCAATTGCAACTTTGTTAGATCTCAAATATCAATCTGGTATGTTCAACCCACATGAGTAATTGGCAATTTTGGTCTGAGTTTGACTCATCTCTCTCATGCATCACCCTCTTTAACTCCCTCTTTTAGGAAGCTAAGAATTCATTCTCCTGCTCACCACACCCACATTGCGGGAGCTTTTAATACTTTTTCTTATAGTTATCTACCCCACCTCATTCATGGTGGCTCTATTTTGAAGCCTTTTTCTGCTCCTCACTTCAACAATCCTTAGTATCTTCTTCTCCGATCCCTCCTACCCACCAGACGACTTCCTCTACATCCCATAATGTCCACATCCTCACTGCCATAATGGAAGTTTCAGAAAATATTCAACAACTTAGACAAATTATTGAGAAGTAGGGCATCCCTAATCCGGTATTGGAGGCAATCCTCTCCACAATGGGTCAGTTTTTGCTCCATCAACAAGTGAAATTGGGGTCCTTCCAAGACGCTGTGGGAAATTTCAGCCACATAGTTTAAAAACAGGAGAAAATGATGTATTTTGTAAATGTGTAAATGCCATCATGCCGATAGAGATTGCAAAACGAAGAATGGAGACCAGCTTTCTAGCCTTCCCTTGAAAAGACAAGACACTCATCCGGGTACCTAAAAAGTGAGGGTCACAAATGACTTATTATTTTACCGCGTAATTCTCCTCCTCTAGTCAAGCATGGGCCACTTGTCCCATTTAGGCGGATAGCTTTCCTTTCGCTTTTCCTCGTGACAAGTAATTTTGTTTGGAATTCTGGATGGTGATCTTGTTGTTCATAGTATTTTTTCCTCATAAAATTCCTACTTGGCTTTTCCTGTTAAGTCCATAATTGTAACTAATCACAACTCTTGATCTCTAATGTTGCGAGATCCTTTCGTTGTATCCCTTTTTTGGTTTTGATATAATTTACCCTTTATTAAAAAAAAAATTACTAAAAAAATTTGTAAAAGGAAAATTCCATCTAAGAACCGTGTATCTTTGTTTAGCATTTATGAGTTTTTTTCTTTTGAGCTTCTCTCTTTGGTATTAACTAATGTCTTAAATTGTTTTGCATGCAGGACTTTACCAAATATCTCAAAGGAAGACTTTGATTCTATATTTTTTGAGCTTGACGATAGTCACGACTTCCAGGTTTTAATTTGCGTTATCATTTGTTTTTTATTTGAATATGTTTGGATGATATATGGGCAACACATGAAGTAGAAATGATGGTGACTCGTGATCTTGGTTCTTTTGAATTTGTAATTGTTTATAGAAGATAAGGTTCAAGAAATGTAATGAATAAAGTCAAATGAGATCAATGTGGGATATAATCATTTTAGTCTTTTTGCATATCTTTTTTTCTTACATAGGAGGATGTCATTAAAAACATTTTTTAAGTTCATCTTTGCTACTTTACAATTGATAACAAACATAAAGAACTGATATGGCTTCAAAATTAGTTGAAGCTTGAACATTATCGGACGACTTTACTAAAAAGTAATGCTAGAGATTAAAAGTATGCTCAACAAGAGGGGAGAATCAGCTTTAAGTTACTATATTCTGTTCTGTTTTCCTTATTGCTTCATCAGCTTATTTAATTATGGTTTTTCCTCCTTTCGTATTGTTGATTGCTTGGATTGGGTCATAAAGCAGTTTTAGTTTACTTGCGCACGAATAATTAAATCACCTACTTTGCTTTCCACAATTTTTTGGACAATGGGAAGACATTTGTATGGTTTTATTTATTTGAAACTTCGATTGCATTATTGTGTATTATTCTTGTATATATGCATCCAAGCCTGAAAATTAGACTTGTGCAGTCCTAGTTAGTGTCCATTCTTATGCCCTATATATTCAAATTTATCTCTCATATATTTATCCCTAATATGACATAGTAGTATTACAACGTAACAGACAACTTAAACATTAGGTCATACAGTGTGATATGAGACTGCATACTAGTTTCAAACCTACACATATCTCATCTTATCAGATATTTCTCAAACATTAGGTCATATGACAGATTCAGTGTGTGATGAGACTGATGAGACCTTGCAGTCTTGAGGATCTTAATAAAATTCCTTCTCACAATTCTGAATTTATTTCCTATCCCCCTCTTTTAGCCACTTTACTGTGCATTTTTTCTTGCAATGAGGCACTATTCATTTCTTCTTCTAACAGCTTCTCCTCTCTTTCGTTTAATACTTGATTTAACCTCTCATTCCAAATTTTCTTCGATGAGATTTCAAGCTCCCTTTGTATATCCTTCTTCCTATTATTTATGTTTTTGAACTTCTTATTCCACTCATTCAGTTGTGCTTTAATTATCTTCAGTTTTTAGGCTATAATAAAAAAATTGGATCCATTGATCTTCATGTTCCACTTTCTTTTATTTGTTCTTTGATCAGTTGCATTTTTACCCACATACATTCAAATTTAGAGGGGCATTTTCTTGATCATTCTTCATCTTTTACAGATAGGATTCTCATCCAGCGATCCAATCCGGCTGTTGGCAAAATTTCTGATTCAATCAATGGATCCATTGGGATTCCGTCTGAACGTAAAAAGCAATCTATATTATCTTCTACCACTAAATCTGGGTCCAACCTTCTATTTGAGCTAGTGTGCTGCTCAGACATTGGCTTGATATTTAAAAGGTGTTGATTTATGACAAATGGCATAAAGTCCAGAGATGATTGACTCATATGAGATGAGCTACCCAATTTCTCCACTAGTGAAAGGATAACATTCAATTTACCACCTCAAATACATTTTTTGTAAGTTTATATCTGTCTGAAATCCCGCGGAGATTCCCAATAGAGGGCTCTACCTTGTTGTGATGTTACATACATACATATTAATACAAAAAGTATTTATAGAGAAAGGATGGGTATATACTATATACAATGACAATCATAACCTCATCCTAAGAGCAACAAGAGCAGAAATAAAATCAGAATAAAACTTGGGGTCCAAAGCACGGGCATCCTTGATCAACAAAGCTTCTTTGGGAAGAAGATGATGATGAAACTCATCCCTCGACATAGAACAAAAGGCAGGCATGGAGGGTGGGGGGATAGGCGGACAATGGGATGGGTTTTTTGAGATGACAGAAAAAACCAGGTTTTGGGGATGGCTAGGACGGGGGGACAACTATTAAAAAAATATTTAAATATTTTAACTTTATTCAATGATTTTTAAGGGTTTATACTTTATTTCATGTTTTTAGAGTTCTTTTGGATCAGGGTTCAATGTTTCTCGTAAGAACAACTATTTTATTTTATTTTATTTTATTTTTTTTTTTGGGGGGGGGTGTTGGGAATGGAGCGTGTGTTCTGTTTTAAATTAAAAGCGTGAATTTTGGTTTTAAAAAAAAAGGCGAAGACATCTCCTCCAAGTCACTAAAACATCTGTGACATTTGGGGTCAGACCAAAATTTAGGGGACACACCATTGCATGACACTGGATCAACCCCAACCTGTTATCAAGTATAGCAAATCTGATGGACCTTGAGAGGTGGTGCTCAATCAGGATGGGAAATAAAATCGATTTCTCAATGAGGGTAAATCAGGATGACCAAAACTTCAACTGGCTATTAAAATGTTGTAAAGAATCAGTAGATGTTTTCACTTGTCAAATAAGGAAGATAAAATTATTTGGATGGGCTCAATTTCGGAGACTATATGGTAACCGAAGAGCACAAGATCGCAATATTTTTGGATGAAAATCAAGTGAATGAAGTGGTAGATAATTTGATATGAAATAAATATGGTCTTCCTAAAGCAAATTATCGTATATGGTTAGCTGTGAAAATAAAATTCTTACCCATGTTAATCTTTCAAAAACGGTTTCCATGGTCCACTTTGGTGGCCCTTTTGTAAATAAGGTAAAGCTGAGACTAATCACATTTTGTTGTATTGCCTATATGCCAGAGAAATTTGGGACACCTTTCTGCAAAGCATTCACTATTCTTTTGTGATCCCGCGAAAATCGAATAACTTACTCACAACATGGAATATTAGAATAAGGTGACCTCCCTTAAGGAAAATTTGGAGCTCCCTCCCTGCACTGATTTGGAGCCTATGGTTGCAGAAGAATAAGAGAATATTTTGAGGATAGCTACTGAGTTTCAGCAAATGAATAATATTATCCTTAGAATGGTTAGGAATTTTATTCTTTCTTGGCCCTTTAAGTTTGGAGCAATAAGATTAGAGGATGCTAGGATATTTCTAAACTGGAAAGAGATTCTTAAAAAGGTCTTTGATAAAGGGGTGGGATTAAGTAGGTAGAAGGGGGGAAGTGCACATGATCCCCTCCTAAAGAGGATACATTAAAATTGAACCTCGATGGTTCCTCAAAAGGAAACCCGGGATTCAGAGGCAGTGGTGGTACTTTCAGAAATTATAAAGATCAAGTGCTTGCATATCATGAAGCATTGATATATGCAACAAATGTTTTTTTTGCTGAAACAAGGGCTCTTTTGAAGAGACCTGTGAATTGCAAAAGAAAAGGGTTTGGACAAGATTTGAAATCGAAGGTGACTCAAAACTTGGAATCTATCACTAAAAAGGAATGTATGTGTTGGCAGTCAAAAACTATTACAAAGGAATGCAGAAAAATGAATAATGCCTTGGGGGATTGTGTCCTTTATCCAAATTAGACGGGATACCAACAAAGTCATAAATTTATTAGCTAATAAAGGTGTGGATCTGAATGGAGACTTGGGCACTAAATTTATTTGTCTCACTGTCCCCTGTTCTGTACCCTATCGTTTTTGTTTAGTATCTAAATACATTTCCCTTGGGGGTTCCCTTCCTCAATCCTTATTGACTAAATTGGATGAGCACCTACAAAATGATTCCTCCTATGAAAACACTCTCTTTTCGCACTTGTGAGCAAGTTTGATCAGTCACTTTGCCCAACTCTCTGTCATTCACGTTTTGACAACAGTGGAGCAGGAACACGATGGTTGATCTGCTTGGACTCACAGTATGCTCTTCTTTGCATGTTGTTCTACTTTGTTGAGATTTTGTCTTCATTCCTTGTTTGACATCTATGTCTGGTTCGCTTGGGCATCATTCTCCTTGGTGTACATATGCCTTTTGGTTTTTGGTTTCTTCATCAAGAGATTTGGGTATGTGGATGTGTTTGGGGATTCTAGGGTATTATCCCTTTGCTCTTTCCGGCCTGCCATCCTAACTATGACTTTTCCTGTCTGTTTGTCTTCAAAAGTAGCAATGAGTTGTGGTATTGGAATGATCGGGTTTGGTAAATTGATTTTGGGGTGATAACCAGACTTTGTCTATATTTCCCCTTCATACTTTACCTGTTTGTTGGTGGCTTCCTTGGTCATGTGTGAAGGGTCTTAGAAGGCTTTGAACTTCTACTTTATCCATAGTTATTTTGATCTTATGTTGAATTGCATAGTCCAAAATATCCCTGCTTCTTGGATCTTTATATACTTCATATTTTTCACCTGAATAAATATTGTTTTGGTAGAATAATAAGAATGCGTTTTACTCTTTTGGATGGTGAGAGTTTAAAAGTTAAAGTATCTTATTACATATTCTATCCGTTCAATTAAGTTGCTTACAATTAGTTTTCCCAAGTCTGTATGTTTTTAACGTTGTGCGTGGTTGTTTTCTTAATGTAGATAAATGAGGAAGAATTTGCGGACCTTTGTGATGCAATTTCCTTGAGATTTGAGAAAGAGCTTGCGGTAATATTCACTTTGTACTAAATTAGGTAGATTGAAATAGTTTATTGTAGTTTTAAACTGATCACATAACAATGGTTTTTAAA
Organism: Taxus chinensis; assembly: GCA_019776745.2. Lineage (NCBI taxonomy): Eukaryota > Viridiplantae > Streptophyta > Pinopsida > Cupressales > Taxaceae > Taxus > Taxus chinensis. The sequence goes on from CM034146.1 coordinate 658,268,630, forward strand.
TTAGGTAAGTGAAATACTTTATAGTAGTTTTGGGCTTAAACTCTAGAAGGTGACATGCAATCTTATCTCATCCTTCTAACCTATTTGGACAAATGTTGTTTGCAGCCATCGTGGCTTGAGAGATATCCATACTTCTACCATTCAAGCCCATGCAATTGTTTTCGGGAGTTTGTCAAGAGCAAGATTTTTGAATACATCATCATTTTCATGCTTTTTCTAAATTTGGTCACAGTTGTCATTGAAACAACGGTATGCCTTTATTCGTATATATATGGATTTTGTTTATGTTATTTGTAACATTGATTGAATTTTAACGTGTGATTATTGTTCGGAAGAAATAAAGCTTTTGCTAGATTTTCAGATAGAATGGACATTCATTTGTATCATGTGTTTAGATGTTACATATAGTGCAGAATTTTACTGTTTACAGGGTCTACATTTTTCTTTTGTATGTTCCTCTATTTGGCATTTTAGGCTTCATATTCTTAATATTTGTTTCGGATTGCTTTCCTTTAATGGCACAGCTTTATTAAACATTTTAGTCAACATTTTAATCCGGAAGTGTCTATATTATCATCTTCGAGTACACCTCTTGACTACATTGTTCCTGCTGTACCGCATCCAGTATTCTTGTATTTGTGTCCTGGTTACTTTTATGTTGGAACAATCCTCAGACATATTTTAAAATCATTTATGAGTCTTTTTATGGAATATTGCTGCTTGATTTCTTCTCCTATTGCATCATTTCATCCAGGTTCAGCATTCTCTATTGTAATATTTGTTTGCTTCAACCTTTTATTGTTCCAAACTATTCCATTCATTATAGATTGATTCAACCTTTTCTTGCTCGATACTATGTCACTCATTATAGATTGATTCAACCTTTTCTTGCTCCAAACTATCCCATTCATTATAGATTTGGGCATTGGTTGGCACCTTTAAATTCTTCTTTCAAAGTTGCGCCTTAAACTTATACAAAATCAATACTAAACATGGTATATCCCCCAAGGGATAATTCCTACGTTGAGCTTCTCATGTCTAACACCCACCTGCTTTTCACTGTTGAAGAATTCTAGGACATCTACTATGCACAACATTTTTGTGTCCTCAATGTATCACCCTATTATTGTCATCGACCTTCTTGGAAGTCTTCCATTCAGGTTTGACTCTGGTCTTTGAAACTGTGCTAGGTCTCAATACCTGCAAAACAACAGTAAGAGCAAAATTTACCCACTCTTCACCTTGCACCTTCTGTCTTCCTGACCTTGCAGATTGCCCTTCCAACACTTTAGGAAATTCATCTTTCCGCACATCTTTCATTGTGGTGTAATTGCACTTTGGCCTCTTGTGTTACCTTTCTTGATTCTATTGTGAAGATTGAGAAGCAGTCATTTCACCACTAGCGCCCTCCCCAAAACTTTTATCCCTCTGGTGCTTCCAACATTGAACCTTGTTCAACTTTAGTAGTAGAACTTGTTCCAGAAATATCGTCACCAGTAACCCATACAATACTGTTAGTAGATTTACCATTATCAGAAAAGAATGGTACTTTCTCATGTACAACAACATCCTTACCACAATTCTGTTTGTAAATACATCTAGTAACCTGTATGCCTTAGCCTACTCACTACAGCCAACTAACTAAATTACACTCTGTTTAATATAGAAGCAATGCTATTGAAAACTTGAAAACCACTTATATCAGGTGTTTTACTAGACCATGCTTCTTCCACTGTAGCATTCTGTATGGCTTTAGTAGGACTTCTATTGAGAATGAAAACAACTGTATTCATAGTTTTTGCCTAATACTGAAAAGTTACATTTTGGCTCTGCAACATACACCGTGCCATCCCCACAAGCATCATGTTCCACCTTTTCATGGTTTTTCTTTTCTGTGATGTAGTATACAATGTGTATACCTTATTTCTTGTAGAAATATTTGAACTATTTTGAGACAAACTCGACTCCATTTTCTGATCTGAGTGGTTGTACATGTTTCTCTGCCTGTTTCTCTTTAGCTTTCTATGAAACAAAGTTAGAGAAACAATATGACTTTCTATTCAGAAAATAAATCCACGTTTTCCTAGAAAAATCATTAACTATCAATAGGAAATATTTAGCTCTAGATATTGTAGGTGTCCTCATTGGACCATGCAAACCCACATGTTCTAGAGTCAGTGATCCTTTGGCTTTCCATGCCTTACTAGTATTGAATGGAGTACATACATTCTAGCTATCTTCAATAGATGGAAGCCCATTCACCATGCTAGTCTTACTTAATGTATGCATATATTGATGATTGATGTGACCATACCTCTCATGCAAAAGTACACTAGTGCTCTCTACTATTATTAGTGCTTGTTATTTTGTTGTTCTAGTATTTCTAGTTTATGCAATTCATTTTCACCAATTCCTACATCAATCAATTTCTTATCTTGAAGAGTAGTTACCATACACTTGTTTCCTTGAAACTTTACACAAAGATTAGGATTTGCAGTGATTTCACTAATAGACAGTAGGTTTTTGTTCATGTTAGGTACATATCTTACATTCTTAAATAAATAACTATGAACATTATTAAATGTAACCTGAACATCCCCACATCCTCTTTACATAGTGAGTTCATCCATCGCCCAAATAAATAAATTCATTACTACCATCATCTTCAATGAAATTAATGTAGCAGTCTTTTTGACACGTATAGTGTTGAGATGCATCTGAGTCAATGTACCCCGTTCTTGTATCTGCCAACTAATTTTGAGACTTCACAACTGAAAAATCACCCGCTGATCCTTGGTTATCTTTGTCAACCACATTTTCATATCATGATTTCTTTCTAACATTTGTTAGATCATGTTGTCTCTTTTGACAGTCCTTGAAATGCCCCACTTTCTTGCAATAGGGACCTTTCCACTGTGACTTGTTATGTTTTTGAAAGTGTTGTCACTTGAATAACTACTGCGACTGCACTGTCTTCCTCTTCCCTTGAAGTGACATGCACTGAATGCATTTTCTATAGAACCAAATGTTGTTGCTTCCGATTCGTCTTCCCTTCCTTCTACAATAGAAATTCAGATAACTTCTCAAAATTAAACTCTTGAGTCTCTGCAATTAGATAGAGGGACTCAACGAAGGCATCAAATGATGGTGGTAAATTTTGCAACAACAAAACAACGAGATCTTGCTCCTCGATAGGCTTCTCAGTTGGTTTCAGTTGATCACTTTTGCCCATCAGTTGCAACAAAATCTGAGAAAATGAACCACCCTCTTGCATTTTAGTGGAAAATAACAAATTTTTCAAATATAAGATCCTTTTGCCTTCTAAGTCTGTTATTTTGCAGTTGAATATTTCCACAAATAAGATGCAACTTTGGACGATTGTATTTGGCCAAAAGTCTAATTTAAGTTGTGTGTGAACGCCTAAGTTGTGGCTCAGGTGAAAATACTAACATTACCATCTAGAAAATCAGACATCCAACCTGTAATAGCAACGACCCAAAATCTCCCTCAATTTTCAATATCAGCATAGCTAATATATTCATCAGTCAATGGGTCATTTTATTTAAATGAGAGCTTTGAGTATGGGTCTTTATGGACCTCTATATTCATTATCGATTTCATTGCAGCTCCTTCAGTAGATATTGGTGGTATTCGTGAGCTTTGCATTCCTAACCTTTAGAACTAGGCTATCTACAACAAACATTTTCAACAACAGTAACGCTTCTTTATGATTCTTATCATAGTTGTTTGTATCATTTCAAGGCCTGATTTATTTACCTAGCAAAATCTGATTTATATCTCGATATACACATATTGTCAATATCCTATGACTCCACAACTTACAATTCATTTTTGTCAATTTTTGTGACTCGCGCAAAAGCAGATGTTGAAGACTAGTCATTTTTCCCTAGTTTATACTCAAACAATTGTTCTGGGAAAAATACAAGGAAAATTTACAAGAAAATTCTTTTCTATGCAGTTTATCTATATACACTGGATAATGTTGCCAGTTTTCAGCTCAGGACACCTTCCAGTTTGCCGGATGAAGAATTCATTAGCTTTCCTAGACACCTTCTGCAAATCACGGAAACAATTGTTTCGGCAGTTTTATAAGCTTGCCGGAAAAAATTCTTTCTCCATGTTGTTTAGTTTCTCTAACCGGAGAATCCTGCCAGTTTTCAAGTTTGTACACCTTGATGTTTTCCAGATTCTGAATTAATCATCCTTCCAGGCAAGCTTTAAGGCAAATAATTTAAATTTTTGTAAGTTTAGTTTACTAAACTTATAGAAAACATCAATTAATAGTAAATATTTAGATGCCCTAGATTTTTTGTAAATTCAAAACTTTGGTTAAAATAACTCTAAACCTTAGGCTGGCTGCAACCTGCGCTTCTAACAATGACGCTTCCCGTCTGCAACTTCACGCTTCTATGCTTGTGCCTTCAGACAGCCCCAAACTCATGCTACGCTAGCACTTAGCATTCAAGAAAAAAAATTCACTAACTAGTGGCTCATGCCTCTCAAGAAGATAAATGGGTTGTGCTTTACAGTGGTGCCCAAAACTATAACCAACACTACAGCAGAAAGATTGATATTCATGCATCAACTTTACAGAAGATCTACGCCTGTACGCATTGCTAGAATATAAAATTTGCGCCTTCTCCCTACCTTACAGTTCTTCGCAGCATGCACTTATGCCTCACACGCCTCCCAGCAAGCTTTGTGATTTTACTTTTAATTAAAAAAGTGTGTTTTTTTTTAAATGTGTTTTTTAAGCACCATGTTTGCTTCTGGGGACAGGCAGGGCAACGAACTAGACGTCCCCAGTGCGTTTAGTGGCTATGCAGCTCACTACCAGTCCTCCTAAACGTACTGGCTGAAGTCACAGTCAAAAACACCTCTGTTGCTGTGCTGTTTTTATGCTTCCCCGGGACGTTTCCTAACATTGAAAATCAAAGTAACACCTTGGGGACAGTCCCCAAATGGGGACTGTTTGACCCCTAAACAAATTGTAGGCCGAGGTTCCGAAACGTCCCCGGTACGGGGACGAGCTATAGACAAACATAGGGGACGCAATCCCCGTGGAATGCAGATCTGCCTTTTATCTAGTAATTTGTGATTTGGTAAGGGCCTAGAAGGAAACTGGGAAATTATATGCATTAAATCCGCTTCACCTTCAACACAATGACAAAGACATGGTTTACTAAAATCTGTAGACCTGTTTCGAGTCAGCTGGCAGACAAAATAGGCATATTTGACTGCAAACCATAGGCTAACATTAATTTATAAAAATGCAGTAGTATAACTGCCCTCAAATTTAGATGAAAATTACACTTCTTCAACACCAGATATTCTGAGTAATCAGCTGATCTTGGCTTCTAAAACTACTGTGCATATAGCTGTACCTGACAATATGCGATGATATAACGTGCCCTATTGATTGCACCTAACCGGTTGTCATGCCACAGGGGTGTAGATAACCCTAGATATCGCAAATGACTTCAAGTTTATAATCCTTTGGAGATCAAGCTTCCACCTACAGATGAATCTAGTCAAGAAGTAACACAAACCTTAATATCTTCTGCTGGAAATCAGTTGAAAATGCTCAAGGATGAACTCCTTTATCTGGAATGGAAACCCCGAGTGTGGATTATCATAACATGCACCCATGAGTAGGGTTTTTGGAATGCTTCTAGCAAAATCCCTTAGAGGGTTATAAATATCCTCGAGAGATCCTTAATAAATGTTTTCGTCCTTAGAAACATATATTTGTAAAAGCTCTAGGTTAGAATGACCTACAAGATCAAATTTTGTATAAAGTAGAAAAACATGTCTTCTACAAGCAAGTACACTTGCTTTTATAGATGAACTTGGCTAAATAGCGACCATCTTCGAATGAGATTGCACCTCCCGCATTTAATGCTTTTTTCACCCTTTTTATCCTCTCAAAGGGGTCACATTTTCTCCTAGAGGAGAGTAACAAATATAAAGTGACTTTACTTTTTTCATATTTTTTACTTTATCACTTTATATTTCTAATTTGACTATCATTAATAAATTAATATAAAGTTCTTATAATACGATTTTATAATTAATTTATTATGATAAGTTTCCCTTTCTAACACCCTTTAGCCGTCGGGAAACAAGATTGGGCTAAAAGTCTTTGATCGAGAAGGGGATATTACACACAACGATGGTTGAATTTGAAGTTTTTCATGCCCTAGAATACCCCAAACTCTACCTTAGGGAAAGTCGCCACCCTTTGGAAGGGTTGAAAATGCCTTCAAAATTGAATACAAACTATTTATGAGATCACCCTTTTGCAAGATTGAGGTTTTCGTCATCAATGAATGAGAGAGAAAGCAAAACGTGCTCTAGGAGACCCTTTTAAATAGCCAGAGGTGGTGCCAAAAACCAAATAGAATCCTCTAAAGAGGAATGACCTCCTTGGGGACATAATTATTTTTTTTCAATTGGCTTTTTCTCCTTTCTCTAGCCGACCTGACTATTCTTAGAAAATTAATTAAAAAAATGCAAAACTCACAAAAACAACCAAAAATTATGATGTTTACTTTTCCTTACCCATTCCCTTTTTGCTAACGGGAAGTGGAATGGGCTCAAGGTCTTCAAAGAGAATTAACATTGAGAAGGGGACATTACTGTCCTCCCCTCCCAAAATTGCTTTCCCTCAAGCTATTGCAATCTTGGATGCTCCAATAACTTGGATCTTGTACCTATGAAATGAAAGAATTTTTGCCAAAACAAGCTCATATGCCCAAGTACCATCATACTATAATAACCAAAACACATAAATCCCATAGTGTCAGGATGGAACAACCTCCACTAGCAATCAACATGGTGTCTACTCCATCCATGAGCCACATCTATATGCTCCCCCCTCAAAGAAGTCTTCTACCCAAAGCATGAGAGCATCTTTCATACACTCCCTTAAGGCCAAAGGCTGCTCCAAGTGCTCACTACTATGTTCCTGAGGTACCCATTTACTCTTCTCTTGTGAATAAGGATCCGATACACTTGCCTTATGACTATAGGCTTGAGCTCCATTGGGTCCCATAATGTTACCGTGGGCTGATCCCTCCAAAGCATGGCACAACAAAACTTGCATGTAAGCTGGAAACAAGTCATAACAGCCACAAGTCACTTGAAATTCCATCCAAATCAGCACTACGATTGCCGGGAAGATTGTCTTCAATAGTGGAGCCCCTCCACTAAAATTACCATGCAAGGGTACCCTCTGAAACTGCACAAGGGTACAACTGTTCATGACTGAAAATATTATGGCCAACAATATAGAAATGGTATAAATATGAAAAACCCATGCAAAATTCAGCAATGTGATTGATGTAGGAGTGGTAGGTAGCCATACAAGGGTTAAAAACTGTCCATTAGCCCGTCACCAACTGAAAAAATACTCTTTCCCATGACTGGAAACCCCTACAAATTACTTGTGTGAGTGCCCATGAAGTGGTGCGATGGCTGATAATTATGATGACAACAACATTCGTACTGGAAATTAGGTCCATAGTTACCTTAAGTATGCTTCCACTGTCATATGATGATATCATCTCATCATTATTTCCATATTTTTCACACATGTGCTTCTAATGCTTGGAGAAGCACCTCTTCCTATAATATCCCCTTCGCGGTCCGAAGACCTTAGCCCATTTTGTCTTCCCGATGGCTACGGAAAAAAATAAAAAAAACGAGACTTAAGTTATAATATTTTATTATAAAGTGCAAAAAATGAAAATAAAATAAAAGAAAACATTACGTGCACTTATAATAAATTATTAGCAACTTAAAAATACAAAATGCAAAGAAAAGGGAAAAGCACTCGGAAAAAATAAAATATACATGGAAAAATGCGACTTGCTTTTGGAGCAAAAGTTAGTAGGAAAAAAGGCAAAATAATGTAAAAAGCATATGGGCCAAAGTGGTTTATCTTAGAAAATGCGACTTGCATTAGGAAAGCAAAAGTGAGGTGGAAAATATATTAAATGAAGGAAAAATCTTATTGGCCATGAAAGGTGGTTATTTGGGTCTTATGTGCTATAATGCAAGTCAACTTTCCTTGAAGGAGACACACTTGAATATTCATCTATTTGCTGATTTTTGTCTAAAACTTGCATGCTTTGTCAAAGAAATTTCTAAAGACGAAACCTTTTAGAAATACACCCCTTGAGAATGACAAACCCTCCAAGAGTTCAAGGGGATTCTCCACCATTGGTGTTTCCATTGTGCTTCATCGAGTTTGCAATAATTTTCAGGACTATTTCCAACAGTTGAATAAAGAGGGATTTACAGATTTTTGTACAAGGGTTTGTGGGGAAAGATTGTAGCTGTGATTTTCTTATTTATCCTATGTGGAGCAACACACTTCTTAACAAATCTGGTTATGTTTTAAGGTTATTTCAGACCTGATTTGGATAGCTATCATCAAAGCTCATTTTTAGAGATTGAGTCAATCTATTTTCGGAAATTTTGGTGTGTAAAAAGTGTCATTTTTCAGGTCAGCTTGTCTGCAAATTTTTATAATTTATTTCCAGCCCATTGTGCCACTAAAATCTCGGTTTTGATCCATATTTTGGCTTTATAAATATATGGGATCAGATTTGAATGAAAACATTTTAATATAAATGCCGATTTATTTGGGTTTTCCACCTAACCCTAGTCGCATTTTTCAAATAAAATTTAGATTTGCATAACAAAAATCTGATATATATTCTTTAAGTTTGCATTTGATAAAAATCCAAGTGGGGGTTAAATATGTCCATTTTGGGGACATTACACTTGCATCCCATCATCACCAGTTGCAACCTCATACTCTTCCTTATTTACTTGAGCTGATAACAAACTCAGCTGCTTTATCACATCCTTGTCTTCCTTCTCCTTCTTGCTCTACCTCCCTTCTAGGCTGTTTACACTTATCTTTTGTCTCCATTCCTAGACCTGCACATAGAACAAACAAATTAAAAAACAAGAGCTCTCAATATTACTTTTTCATGCCTCATAGAGATGTGGGCTAGCTTTCTTGCTTTGCTTGCATTCTCCTCAAAATTCCCCTTCATATGATGGACTCTCAAAGGTCCATTCACGCTGCCCCAAGCAAGGATGTAGCTATACCATTGCAATTTCTTGCTTAGAACCAGCATTGTGGTGGCCGGAAACTCTTTTATAAGAACAACAAACAATCCCTCATTGATCGTAGGCGGAATATCCTGCCACCTTGTGACTGAAAACACTTTTATGAGTGTCATAAAAAGGGTTAAGAGGCTGGTTCTGATGCGAATAACAACAAAAAATAATAGGATAACAACTGTCATACTTCAAATTCTTCAGAAAATTCAGAAATGAGTGTGATATAGAGGTTGGAATCAACCATTTAGGGACTGAAAATGCTTCAACAACATCAACAAACTGAAGAGTACTCCAATGTATGGATGAGACTCCTTGTATGGCTGTAATTACAATGTTGGGCGAATGGGAGCACTCCTACAACCCGAAATAGTGAAGCTCATTTGAAGAAACACATCCTCCTTCACCCATCTAATGGTGGCCACCCTGTATGTAGCTTGACTCCATAGGCATCATGCCTAAAACCTTGAACAACAACACATTTATTATGCTTACCACCTTTCCATATCTAGCATCTTGCTGCCTTGGCAATGGTGACTATTTCCATTGCTTCGTCCTCAAGTGTAGGGTTCAGTTTTAAGGAATAATTGATGGATTGTGAACATTGATTCTCCATATCTTCATTAGAATACATGACATACTTTATAGGGCTCCTTGGAAACCTCTTTTCTAGCCACATGCATGTGATAAAGAATTTATAAGTAGTGACATTGAATTCTTCAAAGATTTTACCCTTATTGTTTCTCAACAGATCATCCGGATCCCAAATTGTCATGTTCACACAATTTTGAGCTTGTAGGAGCGGATCGATTTGCCATTTGCCACCCAAAGTGTCGTTCACTCTATCACCATTTTCACTATGTTGTGCATGATGACCACACATTTGAAATGACTTAGTAGGAAGCAAACAAATCCACAACACTCCCATAACTTTGGCTGTCCACAACTTGCTCAATTTCCTTTGTCGAATGAAGAATGGTTGAGATATCTTCCACACCTACATCCTTGTGACTCAATTTTTTTGAGTTAGGATCAACATTTTCCTTCCTCTTAGAATCTTCACATTCAACAAGTGAAACCCCTTTCCACCTTGACTTCATCCATACTTTGTTGACACATGTATGGAGCATCTTTCATAGTTCTAGCTAGAGTCATGAACACTACTAACTTGCTTCTTATAGGTGGTTGTTCTAAAAATTCCAGCTAGTTGAAAGTCAATATTAGCAACCAGGTAAAGCTCTTTTCTCATATGCATGCCCCTCAACATGGTCTTCTTGGGACTCTACCTAAAAACCCTCTTGCAGATCTGATTTTTCTTTTTTTGGTTAATGCCCCATGATTTCTTCCTTGACATGTTGAGGTGTTTGATATAACCGCTACCTTGGCTGGCTCTTTTTCTTCTTCCAAGAGAAACTCTTTTAGGTTTGGATCCTTGGCATATTCTTGTGGTCTAGGGTTTAACCCCTAGCATCTTCATCCATGCAGCGGCTTCCTGTTTGGTGAAACCATCAAAAAGTGGAGGGTGTCAGCTTCCCCAAAGCATGTTCAAGATCCTTTTGTGGCGCTTGAGATCTAGGCTTGTGCTTTGACCTACCCTTGCTTACTCCTATGAACTCCGTAAGTGAATTGGCATCACTAATCTCCTTTGGAAGAGCCATATACTCCTCATAGCTGGCCGCAATGTTGTGACCCATCGAATGTGATGTTTCAACCTCTGGAAAAACTTCTTCTTTCTGTGGTAAGAACTTAGGTTGCCAATCCATGTTCTCCCTCCTAAGCTCCTTTCCATTCATGTGTCCATTGTAGATTTGCCTCAAATGTTAGCTTTCTGAGCTTGTAGGATGGGAAGATCAATGCTCTGATATCACTGTAATGCCCCTTTTCCGGGCTGAAATTGAAAATCAAATAACTTGCATAAATCCAAATGGTAAACTGAAGCAAACTAAAATTAAATTCCCAAACCCTAGCAATAGACTGTAAATATATATTTTTATGATAGAAATCAACCACAAACTTGTTGGAAATAATTTAGAAACCCTTCAAAATGATATTCTTCAAATCTAGAAACGATTGGAAGAGAAAAACACCTAAAAATATATCTTTTTCCCCAATTTGATATCAGCTCAAAATTAATTTACAACAAATACCCTTTACAAATATGGCAGGAAATGAAAAATTCCAAGCCCCAAACTCAAGAACAAATGAAGATTCCAACTGCTAAAGATAGGAGTATCACAATGATGACTGAATTTGAAGTTTCCATGCCCCTAGAATACCCCAAACTCCACCTTAGGGCAAGTTGTTGCACTTGGGAAGGGTTGGAAATGCCTTCAAAATTGAATCCAAGCTCCTTATGAGATCACTGTTTTGCAAGCTTGAGGTGTCTCTTCCTCAAACCACCAAGTATTGAGATGTTTTGTTCTCAATAGGTCTTCCAAGAGGGTTTACGTCCTCAATGGATGAGATAGAGCAAAACGTGCTCCAACTCCAAGAGAATAAATTCCAAAACATGTATAACCTCCTCCAAGCCAAGCGACCCCTTTAAATAGCTAGAGGCGGCGCCCAAAAACCAAATAGAATCCTCTAAAGAGGACTGACCTCCTTGGGGACATAATAATTCTTTTTTTTTTCGATTGGCTTTTCTCCTTTTCCACATCCGAACTGACTATACTTAGAAAATTACTTTAAAAAAATGCAAAACCTTACAAATATAACTGAAAAGCATGACACTGCTCATTTCCTTTTTGCTCACAAGGAGTGGAATAGACTCAAGGTCTTCAAAGAGAACTAGTGTTGAGAAGGGAACAGTACATGGAAACTGTCCTAACTGTCTTAGAACATGTATAAATGGAAGCTTTATGTCTCATAAATGGACCAAATCTGCTGCAATGACACAAAGAATGGGTGACAAATATTTGAAATGAAAAAATTGTACCTTCAGAAAAAGACATCCTTTTAAGGAATGTAGAGTTTTTAAATAATGCTTTTCAAAATGAGTTGTCATGTTCTAGAAAATTGTCCCTAGCTGAAACCAGACCTGTAAGAGTCCTTAGGTAGCTGTAATAGGAGAGCAATGGGGCTATGACCGGATATAGGGTATGTGAAGGAGAGTTGACACAAAATATTTATGCTCTTTTTTGCATTTTGCATGACTAAAGTGAAGGGTTTATCAAGAAATATGATAAACATGATTTTTGATATATTAGGGTAAGGTGAGCAATATAGTACAAGATCTATTCTAGAAGAGTTAAATGTAATAAATTTATGTTGGTTTATTTGTTCTTGGTTTCTTGACATAATGCACTTCAAAATGTAGGTATTCTTTGTTTGAGTTGCATTTCCACCCTTGCTTTAAGTTGCAAGTATGATCTATTATAACTTTATGTTTTTACTTATTGTAATATTCATTGGTGTTTGGCATGTTATATTGATGTAGCTGGACATTCAAAACAATTCTGACCAGTACATTTGGCAAACAATAGAGTTTTGCTTTGGTAAGCTCTCTTTGATATGTATACACAAACAAAGTTGATATATGGTCTAGTTACTTATGTTTCTTTGTTTCTTTTTTGTCGATGCATGACTTGAATACTTATGTTAACAAGCCATTTGTAAAATAATTTTCTTAGAAAATTTAATGGGTTAATCAGATTAATTAGGCTTATGAAATATAAATGCGGTTATAAATTGGCATTCAATACCAGGAACTTAATGCCTCTAATGCCTATAAAAGAAGGAAGTAATTAGCTTGATAGTTTCAGGGGTGCCATTTAAGGATCCGCGTTTGAGAATAACATCCTCTCAAAAAAAAAGATCCTGGTACCTCTAATCAAGGCACTGAAATATGGTTTTTAAGTACTTTTTGAAGTCTTTGTGCATCCAAATGAATGTCCCTTAGATTTCATAGTATATAGCATTCCTAAAATTAAAATGGTCCTTACCCTCAACCTCTTGGAGGAAGTATATGGTATATTTTGTCACCCATAAGTCATGGTGGTTAAACCCAATTTATGGTGAGACATGGGGGGTTATGGCCCAAGATGCTTTGTTGGAGAGTGAGACACTCCCAAATCGTAGCAAGGATTCTACCAAAAAATCCCTGGTCACAAAAGGTTTGTTAGCTCAGTAGTAAAACACCCCAACATGCACATGGGAGATCCTAGGTTTGAATCCTAGCTAGTCCATGGAAAATAACATGGTTTCAAATTCAGACTAGGATCCCCAAGAACCAAAGTGTGGTGGCTCCAGGGGGGTTATTGGAGATAATGAGCCACACACAAACCACATGAATGAGCCTACCAAAAAACCCATGTCACAAAAGGATCATTGGCTCAGTGGTAGATTGCCTCAACATGCGAATGGGAGGTCCTAGGTTTGAGTCCTTGTTAGCCGATGGAAATTAAAATGGTATTTGAGCCAAACTAGGATTTGAACCTAGGGCCTCCTATTTTCATTAGAGACACAAAGATGCAATGTCTTGATCTGATCCATCTCCTTAGGTCAATGCCACTCTCTATCGTCAATTGATTGAGAGTCTATTTTACATGATCGACATAAGGGTAGATAACAACTATGTTGTCAGTTATCTTTCACAATTGACAGAGGAATCAAAGTTATGTTATTGGAAAGCAACAAAGTCAGTATTTAGGTATGTCTATGGCATTATGGAACTTAACTTGGAGTACAAGAGGAATGATCCGTTCTTCTTGACTAATTGTATGGATGCAGACCATGCAAGATCCATCAGTGACAAGAAATCCACATCAGCAAATGTTTTGTCTCCAAGATCCAGTCCGATTTCATGGGGATGTAAGAAAAAAACCGCTTCCTAAAATAATAAGTTGAAGACCCTTAGTCCAATTTTGTTTCCCGACGGCTAAGGGGTGATAAAAAGGGAAACTATATTCTTAATAAATTATTATAAAGTGCATCAAAAAGAACTTTATAAAAAGTACTTATATTAATTTATAAATGACTTAATAAAAAGAAACAAGAAAAGATAAAGTGAAATTAGAAAAAGAAAAAAGAAAGATGTCACTTTATATTTTATTTCCAGTAGGGGGAAAAATGCGACCCATGGTGGGAAGAAATAAATGCCAAAAAAGAATTAAATGTGGAAAAAAGCATTTGATTTGTGGTTGTGGGTGGCTACTAAGCCAAGTTTTGGACTATAAAAGCAAGTCGACTTGGTTTGGAGAGATATCTCTTTCATTTTATAAAATTCTGATTTTTGTCTGAGCTTGATAGCTTTGCAAAATAATTTCTAAGGGCGAAACTCCTTAGAGATTATCTCTTGAGGACGAAAACCCTCTAGAGATCTAGAAGGAGAACAAAAACTCTTCTTTTATGATTGTGAGGATTCTCCATTCATGTGTTTGCATTGAGCATAAAAATTTAAGGAGTTAGCTACGTTTTCCAGTAGTTTTGCAGCAGTGTTGAGGGCTAAAAGTTGTAGATTTGTACAAGGGTTTGAAGGAGAAGACTTGTTGTGTTTCTTCTTTATTTCCATCTTGTTCTAGGTGAAGTGACCTACCTAGAGGACTGATTAGGGGTGTTGGGAGATGATAAAAATCAGATCTGGGCTGCTGTTTTATTTGCATATTTTTAGTCATCCAAATTAGCCTTTTTTGGAGTGGATTTTGGCTCTAAAATATCATATTTCCAGCTGTGTCTTCAGACAAGTATTTGCATATTTTCAACAAAATATTTTAGCGTCCAATTGGGTTCCAAATCTCGTATTTTTTTTGTGTTTTGGCATAATAAATTCAGCTGATCAGTTTATGGTAAAAATATAGTGATTTATCTTCTGTTTTGAATAAGTTTCATCCTCTAGCCAAGTCGCCATTTCTTTATTAAATTCAGATCTGCAATCAAAAATTTATTGACTATCCTTTATAACTTGTCTTTTGAAGTTGGATTTGCCTCAAATCCGTTTGGGGTTGAAATATGTCCATTTGGGGACATTACACTAGATAACAACTATCCTGTCAGTTATCTTTCACGGTTGATAGAGGAATCAAAGCTATGCCATTGGAAAGCAACAAAGTGAGTATTTAGATATGTTTGTGGCACTATGGAACATGACTTGGAGTACAAGAGGAATGATCAGTTCTTCTTGACCAAATATACGGATGGCGACCATGCAAGATCCATTAGTGACAAAAAATCCACATCAACAAATGTTTTCTCTCCAAGATCCAGTCGAATTTCATGGGGAAGTAAGAAACAAAGCATTTTTTCTCGATCTTCTACAAAGGCAGAATATCACGTAGTAGGTGCAGCTCTCTATGAAGCAATATGGTTATGTTGTATACTGGCAGAATTGGAAGCATCATCAAACAACTGATCATGTATTACGACAGTTAGGATGTTCTGTAACTTGTTCATAATCGAGTGTTCCATGAATGCACAAAACGTATTTGATTTTCAATGCCACTTCATACACCAACATGTTTGGTAACATGATATTCATATCCAGTTTTGTACTACTCAAGACTAGCATGTAGATATCTTCACCAACTCACTTGCATGTGTGAAGTTTGAGGCATTTCAAAATTCTTTCTCATGCACTCTTAATACTATGATGTATTAGGGGGTGGGGGGAATGCTAGATAAATTAATTACATCATCATAGGAGTTGAGATAGTTAATTGAGGGAGACTACATAGGTTGTAAAGATGTTATTCTATTGTAATAATTACTCACTCACGTAGACCTATTTGAAGGTGTTGTTATCGACTAGGTTAATATTGGTTATTTGTAACCAATACTTGTTACAACAAGAATTTTTTAAATATGTATGCTTTCTTATTAAATATTGAATTGAACTAATCATTTTTATTTTTAATTGCATATGAGCAATTTTAAATTTCGGAAAGGACTCTGGGTGAATGCAAATACAAGTAAATTCAATGAAGGCTTCAACTAGAAGATTGGGAGCACATGCCCAAGATCCTGGAAGGAATTTTCCATGCATTGAATTCTACACGGGCTATGCTAGAAACAAGAGGATGAATTTTTGTCGGAAGCCTTTTCAATTATGAGATCTGGATCTGTCAATTAAATCGGTGATAGGTTCAGGGCGTATGTCTGTATCATCGACATCAGCAAATCTGGAAGTTATGCATTATTCTGCTGATCCTTTCCTTTCATCATGCTTCATCATGGCTGGAACAATCTTTGTCTGAGCTTTTTTTCTTTTAATTCTGCCGGAATCCCTTACAATTAGATCAATTTGTGCAGATCTGGAAACTTCTTCAAATTCAGAAGATATATTCAATGTACCTGACATTGATTTGAGCATCTGTGGTGAATTCCTGCAATTAATTCAGACAAAGATGGAGTCCATGGCATGAATACTTGATTTTTATCACCAAAATCTGCATATAAAGATTGTTGCCCTATAATTTGAGGTTTTGCTTGCATGCAAAGCAAGCAAAAATATTATTTAATTCACCTGGGCACATATACCAACATGTAGATACTTAGAATAACAAAAATTAGGCTATTCCAACCCTAGGCGCCAAAAGTGGAAGCTTCCCGACAGTGGAAAATATTCTTTAATGCAAAATATCTCCTTCCCTTGGCACAAAACCTGTCCGGGCTGCAATCTTCATCAAAAAGAAATAAGTGCTTCTCCTTTATGGCATCCCATGCTTATATAGCTTTGCGCTTGCAATTTTTAATAATTGCCTCTTCCTATTTCTGGGCAATTTAGTTAATTAATAGCCATGTTTATTCATCCAATTTTGGGTGCGTAAGTTTGCATACTGTTGGTTGCTTTTTAAATAATTTGTTTTATTTATTTTTAGCATGCATCCTTGACTTCTCTTTAGCTCATCCTTTTGCATTGACTTTCCTTCTATTTATGGCGCAAAAATTGGGCAAATAAACCATTAATAAATATTATTAAATGTATTGTTATTCACCCAAGGTGGGTCACACTTTTGGGCAAGGGTAGTTGCTAAAAATAAGAAGTCAACTTGATGGGAATTTCCACCCTGCACTGCAGCTCCCAAAAATCCCCTCTTCCACTTAAGTGATTTGACTTTCATCATGAGAATTTTTACCCTGTAAGGCAAGTAAGAAATTCCTGCCGGTTCTTTAAGTGATTTTTCTTTTATAATGAATATTTTTACCCTGCAAGGCAGGTAAGAAATTCCCTTCTGTCTGCCACGACTAAAATTCTCATTGCAGCTTAAATCGATTTATTCCAAAAAGTGCGACTTGCCTAGGAGAGGCTTTTTGTGCTTGAATTCATCTTTTTTGATCAGAAGTTTGCTTTCTAAGGTTGATTCCTTTCGGTGCAGCGGCCGTAAATGATCTCCAGATGTTCCAGGCAATTAAACAGACTATACAAAACAAAGAACGGACCGAGGGGAATTAAACAGAAAGACAACAGGGAAAACCGGAGAAAAATGTAAAAGAAATAAATAAAAACGAAACATGTTGCCAGAAGTCACAGACAAAGCTCGGAATTCATTCCTGGTGAAAATCCCATTGAGATGTGTGAATACTGGCATGCAAAACTTCAACAGGATTCAATTGGAGCACAATTTACTTCAAACAGGGCATTATTTATTTAATAAATAATTAAATAAAAATTTCCTGCAGACAAAACTTGGCAGAGGGATAAAATGAGTTTCGGCATTTGGGTATTTGTTGAAATTGGCTCATATGATTCACTGGGAATATCTTAACGTAATACATACATCTTCTGGCAATAAAAACACGAAAAGAGCCGTTATTTTAAAAAGAACAAATTTTTTTCAAATGGGTAGTCCTAGATTTCAGGGTGAAATCTGGGGACACCAGTCTCAAATCTATTAATCATGAGAGCATGTAGTTTTATTCACAACGATATACATTATTTATTTCATTTTGGGATTAACTTATAACAAGAACACTGAATCACGCGAAAGAGTTAATATTGGTTTAAAGTAACAGGGTTCTGTATTCTGATTTACTCAATAGGAAAGCATCTTAGGAAACAACCTTTAGATAGACATAGTCGGTTAAATGTTTAAACATCAATGTAGTAGATTAAGGTCCCAGGTTTTAATTAACTTCCACTTGCACTCAAGGACTTTACGTCCAACTAAAAGTCGATTTTGGAGTGGTTCAAACACCTTTATCTCACAAACATCCAAGTTTTACTTTCTTTCAACAATCGCGCCTCATGAATGCAATTTAAATTCTAAAGGTTATTAACAATTTCATTCACCTTAGACTCTAATTGTCGTAATCGAGAACACAACTTGGACAATGGGACCTAATGCAAATCGTATCTGTAACTAAACCTTCTAAGAGATCTCTCAACAAACATATCCTATTCGAGTCACCCTAAACTCTCCAAAATACTCACGTACAAGAATTATTTAACCTATAATAAGTTTGAGCTAAGTTTCTTTTGAGATAATTAGCAACATGAGGGAAACACCGCATTGTGTGTTTTACCAAAGTTTGATTGATCACAATACAAGGAATGATAATTACCTTCTTTACTTGCCCTTATGATCCCATACACATACCTTGATTAGCCCTTCTAGAGAGGCTTAGGATAAGATGACTATTAAAACAAATGTTGCTAAACATGACATCAGTCATGTCATAAGGTGACACTATACCCTTAACCACCACAACATTCACACTTCCACAAGCACAAAAAACCCTTTTTTGGTAAATGACACACGAACAATTCAATGTTCAAGGGTAACCTTCTCAAGGGATGTTAGGTTAGGGTCCAACAAATTACTTTTAAAATAACCTCCTCATAGAGGTCAAACAATAACCATTCTTATATATGGCAATTTCTTTTCTTCTGATTTTTTGAGCATTTTAAAAAGAAACACACAAGGATACATGATCATCACTTTCACATAAAAGAACATTATAAATGATCATTTCATTTTCAGTTAAAAATCTACATCTACATTATTAGCAAGATATATGCCTACAATCAAAATCACTCCTAGAATAGAATGTCCCCCCCCTTTTTTTGAAGATACCAATATAATACAATCTCTTACTCATCATAAAATAATCAATAGATAACCTTCATGTTCGTTACAATAGTGTTGACACATCTATTTAATATTACAAGTATATTTCAACGATATATCATATTACAAAAGCACAAAAAAAGCTACCATTTTCTTCCGGTCTTGTGTACCTGCAACGACTACATAGTCAGCACAACTGCTGGCATGGCATAAAACTACAATCAAGCACGATTTATGTTTTCACAATTTTTTAACAATAATGAAACTATATTGTTCACACTTCAAAAGAGAGTAAGAAAATATAATTTTCATTTCATTTCATTTTCGAAGCCAAGGAGAGAGATAAAGAGAGGAGAGAGAAAAACACCATTTTTCCACAATCAATATCTTAACAAGCAAACATCAAAATAAAGTTTCCTACAGCCATGTATTCATGTTCACTAGGTTGCTCTATCGTTATTTTGCTTGGATAAGTTCATATGACAGTTGTCACCAATTAGTCGAAAATTTCCAAAAACGACAAATTTAGACAAGTTGCTCAAAAATCAGCCTTCAAAACCATCTTCGAGACTCAAACAAAAACAGAAACAAATTCCTACCTATTCCCCTATATACAGGGAAACACTCAGCGCTGACGGAACTTCAAACTGGAAAATGAGATTACAATGGTGCTCGTCTTTCCGGAGCTATCGATCATAAATGCACTCAAGTGGCCTTGTCACCTAGTGACTGGAGGCCTACAAAACCTATCAGAAAAACTAGCTTGCGGGACGTTTTTCTCCAAATTGAGGGTTTGTAGCAATTTTCTCGTAGAAATATTAGAGGTATGCAAAAGCTAAAATCCATTTCGACGCCCAAGGCCAAAACGACGGGTGAAAACCAAACTGCATTTTTAACTTTCAGCAGCTGTTTAAAGCTGCCAACTAGCCCGTTGGGCTCCTAAACGCGTTACGAAACAAGGTCAAATGGATATCTGAAGAACAACCCAGGGTTCGGTTGAGCACTCCACGTGACAAGGTACATAGCTGAAGCTTACTTTTCTCATTTCGTGGTTTATAAGAATATTTTACGCCTCATTGAAAACGGATTTTTATTTAACTTTACAAGGTCGCCAAGGAGTAGTTTTGAGCTAACATTCATGTTTAAAACTGCCAACTGCCTGGCATCCATAACTGGTACTGATATCAAAGTTTTTCCAACCATCCATGAGGCAAATGGGAGTGGCATCTATATTCATGGTTAGTAGTTTGGTTTCGTACAAATAGAGGCAAAAATTTACTATAAAATAGTACATCCCGTTTAATTCACCCAATAGTTGTCTCTTTATATTGTTTTGCAAACCCATTTAAATTAAGAAACAAGAAACGATAAAATCATGCAAGAGGGGGTAAGATGACCATGCTTGGATTGAGCTGGGGAGTGACTGAAGAACAAAGAGTGCATGGGTGAGGTCGTCCAAGCATTCTGTCAAACAGTTTGCATGCCTTGAGTAAGTTTTCACATTTTGCAAACATATCCATCGGGGTATTTACAACTACAACTGACAAAAATTCTCTATCCATTATGCTTTTATGGATGTCCACAAGCTGATCA
Organism: Taxus chinensis; assembly: GCA_019776745.2. Lineage (NCBI taxonomy): Eukaryota > Viridiplantae > Streptophyta > Pinopsida > Cupressales > Taxaceae > Taxus > Taxus chinensis. Next base: position 658,289,380 of record CM034146.1, read on the forward strand.
AATCTTCCCATCTTGGCGCAGGCAGCACGAGACATCAGAAAGGTACAACACTGAAAATTCCACCTCCATCAATTCATCCACTTCTTGTTATTTACCCATCCATAGCTCAACAACTTCTTCACAAAGAAATACTCACTGCTGCACAGAATTCTAAGCGAATTGTCTATGAGATTTCTCACAATCTCTATAAGTTGTTCCAGTCCCATGCTCATAAAACTTACCCTGCCAAGATTAATCTCTTCACTGTTACTAGAATGGGAGCTCAACAACAGAGACATTCTATGCTTAAAAATAGGGACAAGATTCAGTTGTACTGAAGGAAGCACATCAGGAAGAAAACATTCTGCCCCAACATCTGCTTAGAAGCACTCTCAGTCTCCACCTTCCAGCTACAAAACACTCAGCAACAACCTATTAATGTTGAGGATGACATAGTGACCAGTACGCATGAAGAATTTTCAATGTAAGGTACACTGTAGATCTAAGAAATCTACTTCTTCTCCGTTTCGTGCCAATTTTAACTAACCAGTCCACAATACCATGCCACACACTGCCAATATCAAACCCACAAAAGAAGATAGAAAATCACCTCCTAATGCGTTGGATGGATGTCCAAAAATTGGTTAAAAACTCCAATTCAGACACAAGTTGGGAGGTGCTGGCAGAGAAGATGCTGGTAGAGGTCGTGCAGTTTGTTTTACACCTGGCAATTTTATTTGCTTGAAAATTTCCAAGCTGTTTCAACAAAATTGTATTTTGTAGAACCTGCAACCATGGCACTCCATGAGATGACTTTTGGCTGAGGCATTTCTTTGAAAATCCTTAAAGTGCATCAAGCACACCGTTTGTGTGTATCCTGCAATCATCGCATTACATGAAACCACATTTTTTTGAGGTATTTTGTCAAACGTTTCCCCTGTGTGGCGCAGGGGTCAAAACCGGTATTCTCTATGGCATCTTAATTATCTAAATAGTCCAAATTCCTCCCATAATGATTTACAAGGTCCACAGTCACCAGTAACATGGTGTTTTCTCATTGATGGCACATTATGAGTGAGGGGGAGATAAATCCATGCTTCTATACTCCTGAAGCTTCTCTTTCATGCAACTCAACGACCTTGCTAACGCACTTGGGTGTCCACTCTTCCTTTAGCTATGCATAAGGCCCACTGTCTGCCAGACAAAGTAATTGTCACATTCCATAGGAAATAATGTATGCATTCTCAAGGGATAACAGAGAAAAACCAAATTGCCATAACCAAAACAAAACATGCTTCAAGCAGAATCCTATATGCCCCTAAGGCCTCTATATCTGAGCAGCTTTGCCAAAGCCATGGGATTTGCAAAAGAAAAACTCTGACCAAAATTTCTAACATTCCTCATGCAAGCAAACCCACAAACCTCAAGAAAAATTATCAAAATCTTCTCACGGCAATCAAATTACACTACCCAGGGAGAATTTCATTAATTCATCCTTGAAAAGAGCTTGACCCAAGCTCCAAAAATCTGGAGAGATTTTAGAATATTATAGAATTATTTATTTTTTTAATGAAAACTCTTATAGAATGCTAATTTCATGCTTTATTTAATTGTTTTAACATTTTCTTTAACTGAAACCTCCACCGCTCCTGATACGTCCCTTATTTATCACGTAAACATCTTCATTGAGGAATATGCGGAATCCTTCTATTGATATCGTAAAAGGTTTTGATTAGGACAACGTTAACGTAATAAAAGCTACTTACATAACTCAAACTCAAACCTCGAAATGCTCTCAAGTTGAATGAATTGAAAGGCAAATGACATCATCTCGTGAATCGAAGACACGAAGATACACTTAGTCCATGAAGGATAACTTCAACGTTACCCTCTTTATTTTATTAACACCATAGTTTAAATTTATTCCATTGCCTAGTTTATTTACGATCCCTGCGTCGGTGGTCAAAATGACAACCTGACATGATCCCAATCTTTCAATGACCATCCCATAATCCTTGGGAAAGGGTTCCAAACACATTTATTCGACAACCAGGACAAGGTTATCCTGATCCCCACGGCACACAGGGACTAGTGACAACACGAGCACTGAGAGGGCACTACAAACCTCAGGAATTTAATCTTGAATACTAAAAATTTAACTTCAAACACCATGAATCTAGATTTGGTTCTTAGATGTTAGGATTTGGTTCTTAGATGTCAAATTTTGGTCATCAGATGTCGAGATTTGGTGATTGAATGTCGAAGATTTGGATCTTGGATGTTGGGATTTGGTTGTTCGATGCCAAGATCAAGTTTGATGTCAAGATCAAATCAAATGTTTTAAAGTTGGAAATCGGGAAATCGGAAATTGAGAAGATAGTAGTTGGGGACCTAGATCTTGGGAACTTGCATGCTAGAAACCAAATCCTAGATACCTAGTAGCACATTAGGAAAACATTGAACACCATAAAAAGGTTGAACATGGGGAACTTGACAAAGGATATTAGGAAGGACGCTAACATCCCAACAATCATTAAAGTCTTAAATTAGGCCCTTGTGTCAGCACTAGGAATGATTGTTTTTGGGTTTTTCAGTGAATAATTAAGCTCAAAGAAACTGTTGTGGGACGAGTTTGATTTCAAAGTTTATTTTCTTGTGATTTTTGGGAGAAAGAAACTATAAAATCTTTAATTATCCCAAAACTTGTTGGGGCTGATCTAGAGCACTAGCATTGTACATTTTTGTATACAAGATATTTCATGGCAGATGATTTTTGAGAAACTAGTATGGGGCATAACATTTGTGCAAAGCATCAACATTTTAAGTGTTGGGGCATGCATCACAATAAGTTCTAGAAGTTACTACCACAACTACCCCCATTTCTCATTATGCTACACAACCCTAATCATTTCTTAGTGCCAAAGTTTTGGCATGGATGCTTACCAATCTCTTGGGGAGGGTAGATGTTGATCCGAGTGGCACCTCTAAATCTATCATTGCGAGTTGTGCGGGCCCCAAAATTGTGGATTGTAGTAAAACCCAATCATCTATTATTGTTTGTAGTAATGTAAGACCATTTCTTGTGGTCCACAGTACTACAAGATCAATATTATATCTACAATAGATACCACACCAACTCCAATGGTGCAGGAAGATATGAAAAAGTTGAACTTAGCATGCTATCTCAAGAGTACAATAAATGTAATGTCCCTTTTTCCCACTTAAGAATCAGAATTTGAACTTTTTGCCATTCTTTCTCCATGGAAAAAAAGCAGAGGAGTTGGAGAAGAACATTGGGCTTTCATTTACATTTGTTTTTCTAATTTTTTATGTTTTATTTTCATGTTTTCCCTCTTGAAGTAGGTCGATTGGGTTAAAAGCAAATAAAAGAAGCTTAATGAAGAAATATAACATGTTTATGGGTCAGCCTTATCTTTCTAAGGTTTGGTGCCAAAAGAAGATTATAAAAGGAGGCGTAGGACCTCATTTGGAGCATCTAGATTTTGGTGCATTTTCCTATTTGGGCATTAAGAGCTTGTTGTTCCATGTTCTTCCACTTGAGGACGAAAACCCTCTTGTGTGGCTTCCTAGAAGGATGAAAACCCTTCTAGTGGTTTTGTTAGAGGATGAAAACCCTTCAACCTTGATTGGTATTGAAGAATATTGCAGATTTGAGGAGAATCCTTCATTTTCATATTTTTATTTGTATTGGGCTGCTTTATCTACTCATTTAGAGATTTTGGGATCAATTTTGAGAGGGTTCCCATGGTTGGAAAATAATGATATTGGTCTCATTTGATTGCTGATATTTTTATGATCATTTTGAGCATTCATATGTGTGGAGATTCCTTGTTTTCTAAGAGTTATTGAATTTACAAGTTTCAGCTGTTTTTGTGCCATAATAAATTCCAGAATTCTGAGTTTAATGATTTGATCACATTTTTTTGCTTCTAAAATAAAGGGAAATCCAAGGAATAACTTCTCATAATTTTTGGGTGTTTTTACGGTGGATTTCTATCTCTCTCTCCTAGTCGCTAGGGTTTGGGAGTGTTGTTTGGTCCTTTATTCAATTGCTGACATAGAAAAATCAGATTTACTTGTACTGGGGTGTGGGCTAATTTCCTTAATTTTCAGTTTTATCCTCAAAAGGGTATATTAGAGCTCGGATCTTGAAAGGCCAAGGGTTTTAGTGAAAGAAGGCAACAAGGGTTTGATACTATCAAATAAGGAGAAGACTATGGACTTTCAAGTAGCCAAAGTTGACAAGTTGATTGCCGGCCAAGGGAGACTTGCGGATACAATGGATTTTCTTGTCATATCCCTCCAAAAGATCATTGAACCTAGGGTTCAAAGTGGTGATGGTAGATCGACTAGGGATAACAGTACGCAGAAACCAATGGGATCAACTTGAGGATCGGTTGCAAAGCCCACTTTCCTTCCTATGGAAGAGGTTATTTCGGAGGAAGAAACAAGGCCCATGGGTCAACGGAATATCGCTGCAAGTTATGAGGAATATATGGCCTTACCGAGGGAAATTCATGTGGCTATTTCACTCGCTGAATTCATTGGAGTGAATCAAAAAAGACTTGGGCCCAAGCTTAGACATCACATGCCACACTAGCAACGTGAAGAAAGCACGAAGTTTGTTGAAGAGGGGACCAAAACCCCAAGTTCGCCATGCAAGGGTGGAAATACCTATTTCCTTGAGGAGAAGAGGCAGGAAGAATTATTGCAGCAGCTGCTTATTAAAAGGGAGCAACCCGTGGTAGCCTTAAAAGCACCCACCACCATAGCCAAAGATGTACCCTTCATTGATTTTTCTTGCAGCCCTAAGGAAGCACAAGAAGAGGAAGAAATGGCCAAGCAAGAGCCAAAAGAAAGGGAAGGTAAAGAAATTTTAATTTTCAATAATTTTTCCTTGAATTCTAATTGTTGCATGTTGAAAAAGACTAAGGGAACTTGGGAGCAAGAGAAAAAGGATGAAGGGAAGCTTGAGGATCAAGAGGGTGAAGTGAATAGTTCAAGCAATTGTCATATGACAATAAGAGAGGGAGTTACTAAGGAAGAAGAATTGGTAGTCAAGAGATCTAAGGGCTTGACAATTGCACCCATTCCAAAGAATCAACTTCATAAGGTAAATATTGCTCTTTCTGTGGTTAATACTAAAAATGTTGTGACATGTGATGAATCCAGAAATGAAGCAAGAGGTGTTGAGCATGTTGGGGAAAAGGAATGGCTGGTTGGAAACCCTTCTCCAATAAAAAATGATGACATTAAGCTTGCTGGTCTGCTCAGAACAACAGAAAATAAGAGACAGATTTATGGTGTCCATGAGCACGATAAGAGCTACAAAGATGTCCTAGGTGAACACCATCAAGATGTGGTTGAAGCCCAAGCGGAAAAGTCTTTACTTGTTGAATTTGAGGAGAAGAAGAAGATTGATTTCAACTCAGAAATTCTGAGCCACAAGATTGGGAAAATGGAGGATGTTTAGATCACTCCTCATCCGGCATGGGAGAGTAGACTTGTGGGGAACAACTCAAGGTATGATGACATTATATCTCCTTTTATATCACTGCCATGCTTAAATAATGATGGAAAAACTGTTGTTAATGATCACATGTCATGTTTGAGTGATGTTGTTCTGACAAAGAAAGATGAACATTTTGAGATCAACTTAAGGTGTGAAAGTCTTTCAAATTCATTGCTTACAACATGTCAATTTGTGGATCAATATGAGAGGCATGCTAGAGAAATGGATATGGTTTGTAACATAAGTACAGAGAACATTATTTTCGGATCTCATTTTATCATACTTGCTGATTGGCACAAGAAGAAAGCCACAATGAAAGATAATTTTCAGTTTTTCAAGGCATTATGGGTCACCATTGAAGTATTCTCAGCTATGGTCACTTTTTGTTTTTTGTTTAAAAGAAAACCAGAATTATATTATAAGAAGTAAAATGTTCAAATTACAATGCCAAGCCATGATACTCATACTCGAAGATATATCCTTGGAATTATAACTATGAATTAAAGCAGAGAGAGAGAATATCTGCAATTTATCCATCCAGTGATTGCAAGTGAAGGATCTTTTCAATTTGTTTCCGCTTCTTTGGAGGCCATGTCAAAGGTAAAGGGCCAAAGTTGATCAGATTATTATGATCCAAAGCCTAGTTAGCTAAAGCATCTGCCACCTTGTTCTGATCTCTAGGCACATGTTGATATATGGTTGTCTGAAATTGTCTAGCTATAACCTTAATATTATGCTGAATCTTGACGATTAGCCAATTATTGGATCTATGTTGCTCTTGAGCTGACAGATTGTTAACAATAACCTTAGAATCAAATTCAACTATAGTTCTAAGACATCCCAGTTTAGTTGCCTCCTGAAGAGCTCGCTGAATTTCCAAGATTTCAGCCACATTATTAGTACATTGCCCCAATTAATGAGCAAAAAAGTAAAGCGGAGTTCCCAAAGAATCATGAGCTATCCCTCCCATATTAGATGGACACGGATTGCCTCTTACTGCTCCATCAATATTTAGTTTAACAAAGTCAAACAAAGGCGGTTTCCATTTTCTAAAAAAAGAGGGTACCGATAGTTTAGAACATGACTTTGTCTGTAATTTTCTTTCCCCCAAGTTGAGTTTTTGTAGTAAAACTTTCCATTTTCCAGGTATTGGGGAGGGAATTGTCAAATTATGCACAATAGTTTCCACAATATTACTTCGAATTAGTTCCTTGACATACCAAATGTCTCTGCTTTCAGATTTGAAGATACGTCTATTTCTCTCTTTCCATACATTCCACAACATAAGAGAAATAACAATCCAGATTCCTTTGCTAAGGTCCGGAGTATCACAGACTGAGTGTTTCCAAACTCTAACAGTATCCACAAGATTCGTAGAGTTCCAAGTAATAGATCGCCAATCAGCCAAGATATTCCATAGAGACGTAACAAAAGGGCATTGAAGAAAAAGGTGGATCAGAGTTTCATTTGCTTCTTTACATAAAGGACACCAAAAAGGTCCGACCATCCCTCTTTTCATCAAATTGTCTCCAGTAAGAATCCTTTTGTATAATAAAAGCCAGATAAAGAATCTAACTTTAAGCCACAAAGTGGGTTGCCAGAGATCAACGAAAATGTCCTTCCAAGGGTGCGGCTGAGTACCTATCAAAGTACTATATCTTTCAGCTACAGAGTAATTTTCCTCCTGAAGATTTTCCCCAAACAAGGGTATCAATGTCAGAAGAAATAGGAAGGATCCTGTTTTGCAGGAGAATTTGAAAAAAGTGAATTTGGCCAAAAGACAAATTGGTCTGCCACAAAGTCGGAGAGATCCATTCAATCCCCTCGAGATGATGATTGTATATAATGGCTCACCTTTTCCTTTCCTTTACTATGAAGATTATTCATAATATTTCTAAAATCTGGATACTATTCAATCAAAGGTGGGTGCCCATCCCACGAATCAGTTCGGAAGTTAGCCTGATCACCTTTTCCAATGTTCCAAAAAGTTTGTTTTTTAATAATTCTTTCACCAATTTTGAGGACTGATAGAATCGAAGATCCCCGGGAAGGTAAAGAATGTCGAATTAATTCTTGCGGCATCATTCCTTCCACATATTTTGCTCTAATATTGATGGCCCATAGCTGATACGGATTTTGCAACAATCTCCAATATAACTTTGCAACTAAAGCTTTATTATTCTGCACACTGCAACTAAAACCCAATCCCCCCTTATTTCTTTGGCAAACATAATGTTTTCCATTTCACAAGATGCTATTTGAGCTATGGTCACTTCAATTGGGAGTGATATGCATATTTTCAGGCATAGATTGAGCAATTCGAAGAGGTTAGGTACAGCAGCTGATATGCAGCCTGGAAATCAAGTTTTGGTGTTCCAAACACTCCACTTGGGGCAATCAAAGGGTCTTCTACAACAAGGTACTCTTTTCGATTCATCAAATTTGAGACACGCTTGTTTGTTGCTTCCCCATTTGTGTGTTAAAGTTGATTCTTGTGGAAGAACGGAAAATAGTATGGTGTGCATTTTAGAGTATCATAGAACAACCCATTTGCAAGATATAGAAGTACCAAAAATGTGTAATGTTTTGTCACTTGGGATCATGGTTTGGGTTCCAAAGACCCAACCAATCATTGGAGAAGTTTGGGAAAATGTTCCACTATTCATTGAGGATAGAATAAGCATGTTCATGGCAGCCATTAGAGATGGTAATTTTCAGTTTTCCAAGACTATTTTAATCACTCATGATGAATGTTTAGTTGTTATTGGATGATAGGATGCACATTTTCAGTCTTGAGTTGGACAAATTGTTGGGGTTATGGACAACGGTAAGTATGCAGCCCGAAATACTCTTTTTGGTGTTCCAAGCATTCACTTTTGGGCAAGAAAATTTTCTCCTTAAGCAAGGGAATTGTTAGAATACATCAAATTTGTGGTATCATTACATGATGGATTTCCAATTGGGCATGATGGCTGATTGTTGTTTTGAAATGAGAGAAGTTTTGGCATGTATTTCTGAATTTTTCGGGATAGCCTCTTTGCACCTTTGGTTAATACGGAAAATGCATGTTTGTATGGCTCCTAACTTGAGGATTCATGCCCAAGGACCTCACAATATCATGAAGAAAAGCCTGGGTGGGGGGGGCGGGGGGGGAAGCAGCTGGTTCAAAGCTACGGCATGCTCAATTGCAGCCACTAAGGCTGCTGTCATCAATTACTACAACCCCTTATATTACTCAATTGCTTTCATGTTCATGGTTAAAGAACTCTCTTACATTTTGAGGAGCATTATTGATGCATGGGCCAAGCTGAAAATTGCTTTTTCTTGTCAAATTCATGATTACTTCTTGCCAATGTTGGGTATGACAGTAGTTGGTCTTCATGGGCAGCCTTGGGAATTCAAGGAAGATTGGGGCAGCTATTGCAAAATATTGTTTTTATATCAGTTATCTCATTTGATAGGCACGATAGCTCGTTTGTGGAAGTATTACAACATGTTATTCTACTTGGATACATTGGCTTTTGGGGTGAGAGCTTGTTATTGCTTAAGGACAAGCAATCTTGGGAAGGGAGGACTGTAATGTCCCTTTTTTCCCACTTAAGAATCAGAATTTGAACTTCTTGCCATTCCTTCCCCATGTAAAAGAAGTAGAGGAGTTGGAGAAGAATATTGAGCTTTCATTTACATTTGTTTTTCTAATTTTTCATGTTTTTTTTTCGTGTTTTCCCTCTTGAAGTAGGCAACTGGGTTAAAGGCAAATAAAAGAAGTTTAATGAAGAAATATAACATGTTTATGGGTTGGCCTTATCTTTCTAAGGTTTGGCTCCAAAACAAAATTATAAAAGGAGACATAGGACCTCATTTGGAGCATCTAGATTTTGGCGCATTTTCTTATTTGGGCATTGCGAGCTTGTTCCATGTTCTTCCACTTGAGGATGAAAACCCTCTTGTGTGGCTTCCTAGAAGGATGAAAACCCTTCTAGTGGTTTTGTTGGAGGATGAAAACCCTTCAACCTTGATTGGTATTGAAGAATATTGTAGATTTGAGGAGAATACTTCATTTCATATTTTTATTTGTATTGGGCTGCTTTATCTACTCATTTAGAGATTTTGGGATCAATTTGGAGAGGGTTCCCATGGTTGGAAAATTATGATATTGGTCTCATTTGATTGCTGATATTTTTATGATCATTTTGAGTATTCAAATGTGTGAAGATTCCTTGTTTTCTAAGACTTATTGAATTTACAAGTTTCTGTTATTTTTGTGCCATGATAAATTTCAGAATTCTGAGTTTAATGATTTGATCACATTTTTTGGCTTCTAAAATCAAGGGAAATCCAAGGAATAACTTCTCATAATTTTTGGGTGTTTCTACGGTGGATTTCTCTCTCTCTCTCTCCCTCTCTCTCTTCTAGTCGCTAGGGTTTGCGAGTGTTGTTTGGTCCTTATTCAATCGTTGACAGAAAAATCAGATTTGCTTGTAATGGGGTTTGAGGTAATTTCCTTAATTTTCAGTTTTATCCCCAAAAGGGATACTACAATAAATCTCTTGGGCTATACATCATAGTTGTACACCTACTGTTCAAGTGGTAGGGCTTAACTCTCCCTACATGGTACCACTAAGTATTGACAACATCTTTCTTCCTATCCTAAGTAGGGAGATGCATAAGGTTGGAATGCCATGTGGGCATTGACTGATTATATTGGAAATGTGTTGTGGTATGGACATCTTTAAATGGTTTCCAACTATTGATGTTCATGTTATGATGCAAAGCAATGTTGTTTTTCCTGACACAACTAAAACCACTTTGGGAATGGTGGATGGGAAAAGCGAACATAATTGTTGTAAACAGGTTGGAATGTAGGGGAATATCTCACCCCATCTTTGAAATCTATCTTGAATTCTACCTTTGTCTTGTTCTCAATCCTTTAGATCTTCAAATGTCAGATATTATGGGAAGTTGAGATGACCCTCATAAAACCAATCTCATATATAAGAAATGCATGTGCATGGACTTGTTAATAACACTATATTTTTCTTATGAGAATGTTTGGCTAAATGGTGTTGGGGACCATAGGTGTTATTTTCCTGTTCCTTTGAAATGTTGGTGGGTGGGTGGGTTGGGGGAGGAAAGGGGTAATGTATTGAGTTAAATTGATTGTTCTAAACTAACAAGAAGGGGGGTTTAATATGGAAATACTTTCAATATTCTCTTTATGCAATGATATAATCAATGGATTAAAATGAAACATGGTTAGGGTTATAACGAGAGATACATACATTGATGCTTGGTGAAGGGTATGAAAACTTGAGATATGTTTCACAGCGTGTGAAACCTACTAAAGGGTTTTAGAGAAAAAAAAAATTACAATATATAAAAAAAAATTCACCAGACAAAGTAATTGTCTGTAAACTATGTTAAGTGCATTGGCTTGCCACTTTTTTGTTGAGTGAGACCAGGTCATAGGGTGAAGAAGTTAAAGGCGATTCTCAAATGGCAGGTAAATTTCTTATGAGAAATGAGGTGGACTGCCCACTCTTTGTTGTGTGTTGATATATGCCTATTTGGGAATCTTTTCACAACACACCAAAAGTTAAGAAGATCACTTGAGAGATTTATTGTCAAAATGTTGTAATAGACCTAAATGAAGAAATCTACAAGAGTGAGCAATAATATCGATTATTTGTTCTTTTTGTGTGTAGCATATTTGAGGTCTTTACACAGCGTAATAATCTACCTAAACCTTTGGATTGGCACATGGTGTTTAGGATGTCTCAAAGGGAACCTCATATAACTAAGGGCATAATTTATTACTTTAGGACATACCGACATTTTCTAATAGTTTCTAATGGTCCTAATTGTGGTTTAAGTGGACCTAATGGATATATGACTAAATGATAGGTGAAAATGATGGGTAGGAGGGGCAAAAGGAAGTCCTAGAAGGAAAGATTGGCATTCAACGGGGCTGTACGACCATGGGTCAATCATGCTTTGTTCTCAGCGATGCCCATCCAACCCTGTGATATCATGTTTGGAAGGCCCTACCTTATATTTCCTTTAAAATTGTAAGTCATCATTTTTATGTATACAAGGCATACCTTCAATATTACTATTTCATCCTACATTTGAAAGGTGTATAATGTTGTTGATATTGTTGTAGGTAGTTCTGCAGAGGCATAATTATTGTTGCATATGGATTTATTACATCAATGGCTGATTTCGATGACAACATTATTGGTAATGCTTTATTTAGAATTGTGGTATGTCAGTTATGCAATTACGGTTAGGGTTTCAAGTGAACAACAACCTTAGACCATGTAGGCAGGGATCTCGACACTCAATATTGACATACATATAGACTCGTAAAATATTGACACACCACAAACTTTATCTTTGTTCACTTTGAATGGGGAATTCTAAAACATATAGACACTACAGCCCTTAGCTTTATTTCAAGCGTAAACTGTGTAGAGATACAATATCCATCCCTAAATTGATGTGATTTAATCGTACAACTCTATGCGCAGACCTACACGCTCCTAGCAAATCTCTCCTTGCAAACCAACTTTGTCTATCTTCAAAGAGGGATAACTAGCACCATTGTCCAGCTGACCTCTAGCTAACCAGAAGAGGAACCTGCCCTTTCAAAATAAACTCATTCCTTTGTCATGACGCTCACCAAGAAACGTTATAGGAGTTGTAATACTTCAGCTTCCATACGTGAAACATGTCAATCCCCCTTCATGACTCTTCATCTTCTTGTTAGATAGAGGTTGTGATTGTCAGGGGCATTAACATCCGAACTTTCGTAGATGCATGACAGTGTTTTGGTGTTTCGTAGAGATAGCACTCGATGCACAAAGTTTGTGCTGAAATAGCGGAGGTAATGTGATGTGTATGTAGATGGGTGATGCATTTTGTAGAAGTTGACTATGAACCTACTCGTTAGAGTGAGATCTTAGGAGTATACAATGTGAACATGAATTTCTTTGATATGTGGGATGTGTCATCCTCTTTACTGCACTCAAGCGCTTATCATGCAGTGGAAAAGGACTTGTCGATCTTCACAGAAAAAAAACTTGTAAAATTTTTAGCCCTTCACACACAAAAGCTTGCGTAAAATTTATAGCCCTTCACACACAAAAGCTTACGTAGAAATTTGTAGCTCTTCACACACAAAAGCCTACGCATGGGTTTGCAGACAAAATCTTGTGAAAAAGTTCACAGACAAAAACTTCGTAGACAAAAGCTTGCGTAACAATTTGCAAGAACTATGCAATGATTTGCAGACAATGAAGTTGTGTATGACTTTGTGGATTCTCCCATACTCATCGAGTTGCACTGAACTTCGCAGTCAAAGGAGGGTACACTAAACTTCACAGAATCTTCACTCAAAGGATGATGTGCTTATGTTGTTAGATTTTTACAAATGACTAGGCAACAAGAAGTGCACTTCAACACGCTTGCACAGTAGGAAAAGTTGTTTGAATGTGAAATGTCCCTTTCAATGGCTGAAATTGAAAAAGAAGGAAACCACACAAACCCAAGTGAAGAAAATTCTGATTTTATAAGAGCAGCTGTAATATACTTTAAAACCCTAGAAGCGAACTGTATAGGGACTCAAATGCACAGCAACTTGAAATTGCTGCTACATAATTACTTCAATTATGGAAACCAATATCCATCTAATTTGCAACAAATAAATGGAGAAAATCAGCAAAGATTCACTGCTGTAATTAAATTTGTGACAGTAACATGGCAGCAACAAACAGCGGTTAAAACAGTAGATAAACCCCTAAAACAATAGTCGAATATTTAATGCAAGCCTTATAAATTATGGAGAATCTAAATATAAAATAATATATGAATTATGTTTCCTAGAAGGCACCGAACCAACACCAAACCCTAGTCACTCCTCTAGGGAAGAGCTCCAAAAATCATGCAAAGCTTTTGTAATCCTTCTTCTTGATTTCCCTGATCCAAAGCAACAAGCAAGTCTTCAAGATATGTCTTCAATGAACCTCCATGAAGAGTTTTCGTTCTCCACCAAGCCACAAGGAAGGTTTCCGTCCTCCTTGGATGCCACACAAGAGGGTTTTCGTATTGAAGTGGAAGGGTATTGAGCAACTAACCCAAAAAACCAAATGAAGATGTAAAATGCACCAAAGATGATGTTCAAATGAAGTCATACAATCCCTTTTATACTCCTCGCCTGGTGCCAAAGGCCAATTAGATGAGTACCGAACTCTTAAGCTTCACTTTATCTTTTAATTTGCCTCTTTAATTCCTCCAAACCCAACTGACCTGCCTCGTAAAGGAAAATCACTAAAAGAAAACATTAAATCTAACAAAAACAAACTGAAATGAAGTGTAATTCCTTCCCTTGTTCACTTATTCTTCTTTGCCATGGAAAGGGAGTGGCAAGAAGTCTTCATTTGGTATTAATTTTAAAAAGGGGACATCACAGAATGTGAGATGAATAAAGACGAAGATTGTGCTTTTTTCACATACGGTGAAGATCTTCCCCATGTGAATAGCGAGGAGGATTATGTTTACTGAATTGAATGGTAAACATGGACTTGCAAATAGAATTCGTAAGGCGTTGTGTAGTAAGGTCCAACTCCCATTGAAGATGAAATTAAGGGTGTTGTTTTGTTTAGCCCAAATCCCACTAAAGATAAGATCAATTTTGTGAGGCCCAATTCCCACCAAAGAAGTGTGGTGAGGGCTTATATGAGTATTGCCTTTGGTAAATTGTGTAGTTCCACATAGTTTCATAACTAGGGGATGGGGGACCAAGGGCCTAGGTTAGGGCACGGTGGGGGACGAGGATGACGGTGCATATATATATAGTACTTGAAAAATTAGTTATAAAAAACTGTATGCGGAATAACAAATTAACCTTTGAAATACTAAACACATTGCATCGAACATTGAAAATCCCAAATTTCAATATATTAATATTTATATTGAAAATGATGATTACATCCAAATTTCAAATACAATTGGCCACTGTCCCAATGCCTCTAATAAAAAATCATCCCCAAGTTCGCACCAAACTCCTCATCGCTCAAACTGCTACACTCCTCTCACTCTTGCACTTGCATCCTTGCTCAATATTTTTGAGCTTTGATAGTGATTTGGAGTGAGGGTGTGAGCTTCATTTATAGTTTTTTTGAGTGCTTAAGTGCAGGCGGGGGCCCCATAAAGTATTTGGGTTAGGGGCACAAACATCCAAAAAAAGTATATTTATAATTTAAAAAAACACCTTTTTGGCATTTTTTGGAGGGGACAATTGCAAGTCTCATGACAGTCGAGGGACTTGGGACAATTTTTCTTGAACTCTAAGAGATGTCCCAATGTTTTCTAGATGTGCCCTCTAAGACAAACATTTTCACTTTATGAGGGCATCCGCTAACTCATGGTGGTGGTGATGGGATGGCGAGGGGACGTTTCTCATACATTCCGAAGTCCCCGGGGTGTCCATGTCCCCAGAAACTTTGGAATTTTGGGGGGGGGAGGTGTGGGTATGTCCCTATGGAACACTAGTAAATAGTTAAGCTCGTCCCTATTCACACAATGTTATGTTGTAGACAATTGGGTGTTCCCCTAATTACACATGCGTGTGTTTTGATCCATTGAGGACAATTGTGTTTGTTCCTATTTACATAGGTGTGTGCCAAGTCACAAGGCTCCGTGATTTTTTGCCTAAATTTTTTGAAATCGCCCTTTTTTAAAACCCTTATGAAGTTCGGATAAAATGGCCATAGTTCGGCGAGAACAAATACAGCCATAAAAGATAGGAAAATTAGAGGAAAACACATGGAAAAACTGTGTGTCGTAGCTGTGTGTTCCATGCTTGTGCCCTAGCTGAATGCGAGGCTACTGTATTTGATTTTTTGCAAGCAATTTGTGAGCTTTTGGAGGGACTGGTTGAGAGTGGAGCATGGATTGGAGGCTGGAATTTAACTAAAAAATATTGAGATTCCGGAGCAGAGAGTCGACCATCAATGTAATGTCCCCTAAAGGACATATAAATGCTTACAAGGGATTTCCCCAAATTCTAACTCAAAATGCACCAAAAATATTTGATGAAATTACAGATCTGGAATTTATTCCAGAAAATGCGACTTGCCTAAGTTATAGAAATTCCTCAAAAAATGAATGAAAAAACACTTTTTCTTATCAGAATGGAACAACTGAATTTGGAATGCAAATACATAAATAAAAGTACCCATTTGAGACTCCAAAGATGGCTGATTTATTTATTAAAATTCTGCAAACCCTTGTCTTGAGACAGTTGAAAATATGATGTTTTGAAGCCAAAATACTCTCCAAAAATACTAATTTAGATGACTAAAAAATCAAAACTTATAACAGCAACCCAAATCTGAATTTTATTCATCCTCAATACCCCAAACAGTCCTCCAAGTAGGTCGCTTCAGCTGGAAATAAAGAAGAAACTTCAGCAATATTTTTCTCCTTCAAATCAGCCTTACAAGTCTTCAATCACTGTTGGAAAATACCCAAGAAGATGAGTTTTCGTTCTTCTCCTCAATCTCAAGAGGGTTTTCGTCCTCAAGAGATAATCTCTAAGGATTTTCGTCCTTAGAACATTTTTGATGTAAGCTCAAAGCTCAACATGCAAATTCAGATTTGTAAAAATAGAAAATGATCCCTTCTACAAGCAAGTCGACTTGCTTTTATAGATGTAATGGGCCAAATAGTCACCCTCAACATCCAATAAGCTTTCATCCCTCATTTAAGGCTTCTTTCACTTTATTCCATCCCCAAAGGGAGGTGCATTTTCTCTAGGATAAGTAAACATAATAAAATGCTTTTTCCCGTTTCTCATCTTATTTTATCATTAAGTCTATAATAACTTAATGTAAGTTTATAATATTTCTTTTTTTTAAATGCACTTTATAATAACTTATTATGACTTAAGTTCCCATTGTGTTCATTCCTTAGCCATCAGGGAGACAAAATGGGCTAAGGGTCTTTGACATGTTATTTTAGAAAGAGGGACATTTCAATCAAGCCAACCGTTATTTTTAGACAATCACGTAAAACTGCATTAAATAATTAAAATTCTCGTGAATACGTAACTTACTATTTGTTAGTGTTGCACGTAGACTTGTCTCCTACCAAAAAAATGTGCCTCAATACTTATCTCAAAGATTTAGTGTTTTAATATATATATATATTATACCACAACCAATAGCTAGTGGGAGTTACGTCCGAATAGAGGAAAATTGAACACCAGATAGAGCAGAGAGCAGAAGTCCCTATCTATAGTTCGAGGTGGGGCATGAGGGAGTTGTTACCGAGAACATATAACATTTATAGGGCCGTTAGGGCCCCAACTAGAACCTTGTGATCCCCAACTAGGCGATCCCTGGGCGCGGGTGAAGAACAAACATTCTGTTCTAATCCCTAGCCGATATCCATTCCACATAGGGGGCTAATTCAAGAATCCTTTCGGGGGGGCTTGGGGAGGCCGAGGGAGAGGCTCACCGGGGCGGGGTGGCTATATAGATATGGGGAACCCTATAGTTTTGTATAGAGAGGGCCGATTGGCGACTATAGACTCTAGATATAACATAACAATATATATATATATATATATATATAGAGAGAGAGAGAGAGAGAGAGAGAGAGAGAGAGAGAGAGAGAGTAATCGTTACCTTAGATATGATGAGATATCAAAGCTGAAAACTATGGTTAATTAAATGTAAGAGGAAATGGAGCTTCGCATAGAAGATGATATGAATAACGGTTATGGTTTAGTTCTAGGGATGGTATGCACAATTGTGTTGTGAATTACCCTATATATTGTTGGATGGGTGTTATCCTTTAATTCAATTTATTTATAATTGGTGGGTTGTCTTTGATGAAGCGACTCCACCTCTAGACTAAATTTCATTTTTTGTTTTTTGTTTTTTGTTGTTTTCTTAGCATTATGTAATTCTAGAGGTCTGAATCTTTGTTGCATGTGTGCATAAATAAGGTCCCTGTAGTGTAACGATTTTATCTCACGATTTCGTCAAAGTATAATTATTTATATGTTGTATTTGCAGGTTGGCTATATGTGGTAGAGATGGCACTTAAAATATTTTCTTATGGTTTTGATGCCTATTGGCGTGAAGGTCAAAATCGTTTTGATTTCACAATTACGTGGATAATTGGTAATTCTATGCTACTTAACAGACTTAGTTACTTCTTGATTACTTCTTTCGGAACTCCATATGACTCTCTTTAGTGAATTTCATTTGCCTAGAATTTTCATTGTAAGTAATTTAGCAAGATCATCTGTTTAATCAATGATTTCTTGTTTTCACTCTTTCTCTAAGCATTAATATGTTTTCTTCCATGCTTCCGAAGGAAAGTGCTGATCATAAACATTGTGTCTGTCTTATCTGTGATACATATTAAAACTATTTATTTATTTTTAGATTTCTATTATTCTTGGCACACTCCCTGCTACTATTGCTTGCAGATTTACCTCTAGTTTTAACGACCCATATTGGTCCTAAATGGACATTAATCTTATTTATTTCATTGGTTGTTTAAAGGGAAAATAATTTCTATTAATATGTAGCTATTTCCAGTTAGGGTGAAAATATTACCGATATTTTAAATATGAACATGGACTGTCCAAGATGTCATTTAATAGTCAGCAAAAATAAATATGTTGACTCTTGAGCTAGATTGATAGCATACAAAAACCATTAAAATCTATGTACTGGTACTAGGAAACTACTAAGATCTTTTAATCCCCACAGCTTTTGTAATTGTACTATTTCCCTTCATAGGGTGACTGAAAAAGTGCAAATATGTAAGGGATCTATCAACAGAATCAATAGGGACATTCTTGTCTATAATATTGATTATTACAAACATTAATTGAGGCAGATAACTAGAATAAACTGAAACTAAGTTCATATCTGGAACTATACTGCCAGGAAACACCAAGTATCCCCCTGTACCGAGCCTGATACGTACCTGGTACGGGTACGCTGCGGGTACGTACCCGCAGACCCCTGTTATGTCCTGGGTACAGAAATGTACCCGGGGCCTGCGGGTACGTACCCGCAGAGTACCCACACGGTTTGTTTTTTTAAGTGCAAGAAAATAAATAAAACTTGAGGGCTTTGACTGGAATTGAACCTTGGAAAGTTCGTGTGACATTCAATATTGCCAATAGGCTCCGAAGGGTCAAGAGAGATGAAAAGGACTTCATTTGGCTGACTTACTATTTGGGGCTTTCTTGTTGCTCCTCATGGGTCCTTTATTCTTCAGTCAATTTGAAAGGCATGGGAACAAGTGAAGTACTTGGTGGTTGGGAAGCTTATCTTCTCTTCCTTTTACACTAGGTGCCAAGCCTACAAATTGATTTCGTCGAATCTGAAATATAATGACAAGATCCTTGCCTTGACAGATCCTTGCCTTGACAAGAGGCTGCTATGCCCTCCTTTGGTTTGAGAAAGGAATTAAAATATTTCATGACTTGTACAGATTTGGGAAGTGGATGGAATGGACAGACCTTAATGCTTTCTGTAAGCTTTCTCAATCTAAGTTCAGAATGTATACAATGCTCAAAAATGCTTTCACAGCTCCCTCTACTGGACTAATTATGGAGGATGAGAATGACTTTTGGGATGCTATGAGGTGGCTCAAAGGCCCCCCTCTCCAGGAGGCTACCTCCAAAACAACTCTATGAAAAGATTGCCTTCTCCCCAAATCTTTCCCTAGGCCTTAACAATAAGTGGAATGTTTGTGAAGTCATAGATTTAATGTTTTGCGGTCTTCTTTTATTCAGTCAAAGAAATATTGCTTTAGATGGCTTCTAATTCATAATAAGCTTGTTGTTGGCTTCTAATATTTTATAGGTTGTCGAGACTATATGCTTGTTGTTTTCTTTTAATTTTTATATATATTTATATTTTTTACTTTTTAAAAATATATTGTACGAACGTACCCACAACATACTGTACCTGAGTTTTTTTTTTAATTTGTTGTTTCAGCGTATCGTACCCATACCCGTACCGAAACAGTCTAGATCTCGAACCTTGGGTTTCCATTCAAGCATTTTGTGGACCATGGGAGTTAGGTCGGTAAGTTTGGTAAATATTAGCAATCTCGTATTGGAGACTCTCCTTCTGAAACTCCACATCCTTCTCACAATGCCCAACAAGAAAATTGTAGTGAACTGTTTTGGACAAAAATCCCCTAATCTTATACAACACTAATTTGGTATGTCTTCAAATGTGAATATAGCATACAAATTATCTAAGTTGAGAAAAGAAGGGTGTGAGACGACCCTGATTGATTCCTTCATCCAAATGGCCCTCACTTATTGACAACCATATGCATAACGGAGTAGTAGGTGGTGGATAGTTGAATAATAGGTAGGCAATAAAACTATTCTTTTGTTCTTGGCTAGCCTTGTTTGAGAAATGAGATTCAATGCATTCCCATCTCAATGCATCACTATCCCCCTCTTTCTAGCGGTTGAGCCCCTTGACCTTCTTAACTATCCATCACTGCTCGAGACCATCCCGCTTGGTCTTCCAAGATAACTATTTGTTTTGGGTATCCTATCCATTGTAGGCCCCTCTTCATCAATAATAAAGCATAAATGCTATCACCACATACAAAGGGGTATCCTATCTGTAGTAGGCTCCACAGCCTCCCAAGATAATTGTAGATGAAAAATGTTGATACGAGGACCTTTAGGCCCCCCCAACAATATATGAGGCAGTCCCCTTCCTCCATTGTCCATGTATATAAAGATGGAGGAGAGAGGGAGGAGTGGGTGATAGTAAACCGAACAATAGGTTAAGGGTATCCCTTGACATAAGGCTTTCCTGTCCCTATATAATTTGGAGGGGGAAGCAGTCGCTTGCCCCTATATATCTCTATGGAGGGGGAGGGGCTCACCTGACGAAGAAGGGCGAGGGAATACCTCAACCTCCCGAGCATAAATAAATAAATGTCGTTGGCGTGAGAGAGGCTCTCTAGATTATATATGTTGGGGTCTGTCCATCTCTTGAGGCACTCAGAAAATAGGAGGATAGATGATAAATCAAGGGCCTTTATGTCATTTATGTGCTTAGCTAACATGATACAAGTTGATTGATTAGGTACTCGATTGATTGCTAAGTTTAATATACTTTACAACATTACATGAGTGAACCGCGTTGGGGAATGCAGACTATGGTTGCAACTTACTTACTATGGCGAAAAGAATAACCAACCATGGTGGTGTGGATAGAGATGGTGGTGATGGTTTCAACTTTTAGTCTTTCGTGTGGTACCAACCCGCTTTGCGATGGTGAAGTGAAAAGGTTAATGCCCACTTCCTGTTGTGGTTAGCATGGAAAATCCAACTATGGTATTGTGGTAAATCAAGATTACTAAGGTGAATCGGTACTCTCTCCTTAATGAAGACCCTAGTAGGAACTAGATTATTGTTGGTACACATTGGGGTATGTATAGTACCATATACACAACAGTTAGTATATCATATACATTATAAGAAGGTAGACAATTCCCAATTGAGGGAAGATGATGGGATGGAAAGTGCCCTCTTAATCTCTATTGTTGTGAGGTGGGCTATATATAGTTGTCCAATCTTGAAATTATCTTGTGCCATTCATACGTATTTGTGGGATTGAGTTTGGTGCTCAAATGTAACTAGAGTCGGGTATGTTGACAGAATGATCCACTAGATTTCTGTCATGCCAACCATTTTAAACAATCCTTTGGTTAGGTCATCCCTGCTTTAATTAAAGTTAGATCTAGGCTGGTCTATACCTTTTTCCTCCCTTTCCAACTATATCATGTCCTATTACCCCACTATAGAATTTAGGTGACATATTTGGTCCCACTATTCCTTAATAACACAAAATTTAGGCTTAGGCCCCCTTTTATATCTAACACCATATGATATATTTGGGTATTTGATCCAGCTGAAGATTTTCCATTTATAATAACACTTTGAGCCCCCACCTGTATATCCAAGGTGAGGGCTAAAGAGGTGATAATGGTGAGATCCACTATCTATAGTTGTTCCAATCCATCTCTAGTTCCCTTGGAGCCATTCTAAGATCCTTTTTGTTGGGTCTATAGCTATTGTTTTCAGTTGGTCGTATTGGGTATCATAGTTACGAAGTCCGGAAATCTGGATCTTTTTGGGAGGGAAACAAAATATGAAACTATGGAACTCGTGAAAAGGTTAGAAAAATTCGATGCAGAATATATACATATTATATATGATCAAAATTTATAAATATGTAGAAATTGACAAATGCAAAGAAAAACATTTGTAACATAATATAAAATGTTGTTGGGAGTCTTCTTATTGCAAAAAAAACTGTTTTATTTGGGGGAAATGAACAGGGCTAACCCGGACTGAATTTATCTGGGCCAGTTAAAAAATCCGGGTCCGGACACATTTGGTAACTATGTTTGGTATAAACATAATATGAAGTGAAGGAGGTGAGCTGCCCTCACTCTTCCGCACAATCTTTGTTGCGTGGGAGTGCAATGGCATGTGAAGGAAAACTTTTAGTGGGTGCGCACCACACCATCCAATACCAAGAATTATTTTCTCTCCTTAGGATGGGCCATCTTCTCAAGGTATTCCTAGAGTGATGGATTGAGTTGGGATGGATCGAGTTGATCATCTTCCATCCAAATGGATTGACTTACTAATGAGAAGTGACACAATGATATTGCAGCCTGTCCATCGGAACATGTAATATCCCATTTTGGGATATTAATTAAAATTTATTAAACTGCTTGCAAAAAAAGAAACTTAGGTTCACCTCAACTAACCCAGTGTCGGCTTTAATACAACCCAAATAGGGTTTAGTGAGCCAAATAAATAAAAAATGCACTGAAATCAACTGAAAAATTTCAAAAATTGATATCTCATGCATTACTTGGATTTTTTTAGTGAAACAAATTGTAGATGGAAGATAAAATTATACACTTTCCAGCCAACTTTAAATCATAATTTTTTGAGCACTTTAAGCCCCTCAAAACAGCCCAAAAATATTGAAATCAAGTTGCCCCAAGGTTAGAATGACATAAAATAAATTCCAGGTTTTATACTTGACTTTCCATAGTCAAATAATCTGATTTCAGATCTGCAATAATTCTTTTATGACAGGAGCTCATAAACTATTAGAAACCCTTCCAAAACATTGTTATCAAATGCCCAGGTAAGTCGGTTTGCATTAAATAAATTCCAGCAGTGATAGTAAGCCAAAAGATCATTAAAATGAACGCAATATGTCCCAAATTAGATGCAGAAATAGATTAGATTGTAATCATCATTGTATCTTCATAAAATCATACCAAAATAATTCATACCAAGTCGATTTGAGCTTACTAAAAATATGGAATGAACAACAAGTATTTCAGTACTTGAGACACCTCCAAACAAGCTTAAAATCTCCCTAGGCAAGTCGATTTCATCAAGGAAAAACCAGCAGGTTATAATAAATTGCATTCACCATAGATCACTCTCAAAACCCTTTTAAAGCAAACTTGAACTCTCCCAAAAATGGCGACTCACCTATATGGAATATAAATGCACATAACTCATTAATTCATAGTTCAAGAAGGAACACACACTTCACAATGGGTGGTATTAATGAACACCTTTTGTTTTTTAATCACTAGTGGGCATTCATTCCTCTTCGAGCATGGAGATAAGTTATAATAACCATCAACATACGAAAAGGGGTGCCAATCATCTCCTTTTATAAATCTTCCTTGCTCATTCTCCAAAGTTTTTTTCCTTCTGGCACCACCTTCTAGGAGAGAATCTTTAATTTTAAAAATTGCTTGGAAGTCACACTCAAAAACAAATATTAAATGCATGGGAAAATTAAATATATCAAATGATGCCCAAATGAATCGACCCATGCCAAAATAAGTTGATTTATTCCAAATAATAATAATTAAATAATCCTAAGGAATTCGACTTGCCTCTATTTAATTAATTTACATTAATTGGCCCAAGGTAAATCAATTTTTTTCTTCTATTTTAATTTTTTACTTGCACAATAGAAGAAATATATTTTAATTTTTAAATCCACATGTGCAAATTGAATTTCCCCTAATTTAATTTCCTTTAATCCAAGGGGAATGGATTAAAGGATACCGACCATTATCAATTAATTTTTGTTTGAAAAAGGGGACATTACAGTTCTCCCTTCCCAAAATTGTTTGCCCTCAAGCAATTGAGCACATGGCTGGTCCACTTTCTTTTCTATCTCATAAGGCCTTCTAGATAGTGCATCTGCAGCTACATTATTTTTCCCTTTCACATATTCAATGTCAAAGTCAAAAGCTTGCACTTTACTTATCCATTTCTGCTGCCCGTCATTCAATTCTCTTTGGTTAAGGAAAAAACCACAAGTTAATGATTAGATTTAATAACAAACTTCCCACATACCAAATATTGTCTAAACTTACTCAAAGCATGCACGATTGCCAATATTTCCTTATCATACACACTATATCCCCATTCATGATCTTTCAATTTTCTACTTTTAAAAACAATGGGGTGTTTGTCTTGCATTAAGACTGCCCCTATTCCCTCACCAGAAACATCACATTGTACCGCAAAAGGTTTAGAAAAATTTAGAATTGCAAGAACCGGACAAGAACACATTACCTCCTTCAATTTTTCAAATGTTTCTCAGGCTGGTTTGGACCATTTGAAGGCCCCTTTCTTAGTCAAATCTGTCAAAGGAGCTGCAAATTGTGAGAATCCCTTAACAAACCTTCTATAGTAACTACAAAGACCACAAAATCCCCTTAATTGTGTGAGAGAAGTGGGAGTAGGCCACTCCATGATCGCTGCATTTTTCTGTTTATCAACTTGCATACCATTAGCACTAATAACATGCCCCAAATATCCAATTTTCTTCAACCCAAATTCACACTTAAATTTTTTTGCAAAGAAAGAATTTTGTCCCAAATTAGATAAAACCAAATCCAAATGTGTCAAATGCTCTTCCTAAGTTTTGCTATAAACAAGAATATCATCAAAGAACACTAGCACAAACTTTCTTAGATATTGGCTAAACACATGATTCATGCAAGATTGAAAAGTAGGCGGTGCAGTAGTTAACCCAAAAGGCATCACCAAAAACTCAAAATACCCAAAATGACATGTAAAAGTTGTTTTATGCACATCCTCTTCCCTTAGCCTTATTTGATGGTACCCGAATTTGAGATCTATTTTTGAAAAATAATAAGCACCATGTAACTCATCAATTCTAGGGATGGGATACCTATTTTTGATGGTTTTCTTACTCAACATTCTATAATCATTGTACATTCTCATAGTACCATCTTTCTTCTTGACCAAAACTACGAAAGATGCAAATGAGCTAGAACTAGGCCTTATGTGTCCCATATCAAGAAGCTCTTTAATGGTCTTTTCAATTTCTTCCTTATAAACTCTTGGGTGACGGTAATGAGTGATCATAATACGCTTAGTGTGATGCTAAATCTCTAGATTTGCATAAATAAATTCAACAATAAATCAAATTAACTCATGAAATAAAATGTACAGAAGATAGAGACAAGATGTAAGTAGAATGAAACAATTTCTATTGAATATTAGAGGGCATTTTATACAATTGGTTGCTCCTAAAATCATGGAGTCAAGTCTTATCATTTTATCCCCACATCTCTCCTATATTCCCTAGTTTTACTCCTAATCCCAAGATATTCTCACACACTCCTATCTCTATGAGTTGTGTATGACAACTAATTGTGCATTCTTACATATTATTTAAATATTAAATAATATTAATATTCAAACCATATGTTCACACTATGAACACTTATTTCCTAACATTCACCCCCTTAGTGTGAACATGGGTGAGTTCTGTCTAGTACCTCCTCATGTTCTACAATCCGATAGTTTTCAAAGAGTACCATCAATTCCAACAGGTTTTCTAGTGGAACCATTAACCACTCTGTATGTGATTTTCTAAGAGATTCACACTCTCAAATTGGTTTTCTAGTGGACCACCAACTACTTTCATAGCAACGTACACGTTTCCCCACTCACATTTTACAAAAGAGAACAATATATAAGAAAATATGTTCCTAACTATGAACAAGAATTATCCATTTGTTCTTTATTTACTACCACACATGCTGAAATTAAACACACTAAACACAACAACAAAAAAACATGGCCACCAAAACAATATTGCGGCCTCATCGATGGTGCCTGACGAGAGGTCACTAAAATGCCTCCTTCCTCCGTTGCCTCCAGCCTCCATGGTTTTCACTACTAACTTAGTTGAATTTATTTTTGAGGCTCATTTAACAATTCTATTGGGTGTCGGTTTCAACCGATAATGCACCCCCTTACTATGGACGTCGCGTACAAACGAGAATGTGTCTGATTTTTGACAAGTGAGGCAATTTTTTTGTTTGTTTTTATAATATAATTTTATAATCACTCACAAATGATTTGACACTTTTGACATAGACTAATGACAATACTTGACTTACATCACAAAACGATAATGGACAAATGACAATAACAATTTTTTAGATTGATGGTGACTCCACGCTTAAAATTATAACAATAAAAAATTCAAGACCAACATTTAAATTAAGCATTTAATTAATATTTTTTCATCTAAAAACTTAAAAATCAAAACACTAGGACTTTAAAAAAAACTTTGTAAATAAAAACTACAACCTAATTAAAATATTTTTCTATTGAGTTATACACGTTTAATAAAAACTATAACCAACTAAATGACAAAAATGTAAATAAAGAAAAATGAATCAACATGACTATCAATAATAACAAATAAAATGAACAATATTCACGCCTACACCAAACTAAAAAATACAAATAAAACGACTCACTAAACAATTAAATAATTACTCAGTGACCAATGTGGGCCGAGCTCCATTCAAGAAAAGTGATAGATGATGTTTTTCTGATAACTTGAAACCCAGATCTCCGATTTGCGAACCATAAATTGTGTTAGAAAGCTTGCTTCGAAATCTTTGCAATGATACCAAAATTGTTCAATATTATTACACGATATAAAATATATTTGTGACTAAGTTGGACGTGAATCTGAATTAGAATTGCAGCGATCAAACTATGCAATCTTTGTATATACATGTTGGCTAGATTTTCTGCATAGCTGAAAACCTAGGTTGTCATGAGATAAATCTCCCTTATTTACCAGTGAGGCTCCCGTGTAAGATTTGTCAGTTAAATATGCTAGTATCTATTTGTGGGTATTACTTTAACCATGCAGCTCATGAACCATAGCTGTATAGTTTTGCAGCAAGTAAGCAGCTGTTAAAGAAAGGAAATATCTGATGAAGAAGGAAATAATAAAAACAGGAAAGAAAGAGGGAAGATGTGCAACCCAATCAATAGATTACAGAGTTGATTGCATGCACATAGATAGAACAATAGATATTAACACATAATTATAAGCAAAGGCAACTTTCAGATCTAGATCTAGAATAACACAGTTTATAAGTAGATCTAAGACAAAAAGTTAGAAACAAAATGCACCGTCGACACAAAGTTCTCCAGAAATCTGCTCCTTTCTATTCCTTTGCTTCAAATAGCTATCAGGGGTTTTAGCACAAAGTCTAGAACACAAGAATGCTGCTTACAAATTCTGATACTTAACCCGAAGGTTCTTCCTCTACTTATAGAATGTAGAAGGGAAATTACAAATGAGAAACTTAACTGAACTAGAACATAAACAAGAAGTAAAGATAACATTTGACAATCATCTTCCTTTAATTCCTCTCCAAGTGACATGCATCGGGATCTCTAGTCAAAATTATACACATCTGTCACTTAACTTATAGAATCGTTCCACACAACTTAAAGTAATGGTTTTCAAACCAATAACTTTAAAGTTTTACAATTACATCCGGGAATGTAGAAATAGAAGAAGAAAGAGTAGAAGAAGAAAGATCTGCCAGTTGTAACATCTACATCTTCTTTTTGTTTTGATACTGAATATACTTGTCGAACATGTAATTCAACAACTTCCCATCTGTTTTAGCCACAACTTCTTTTTCTGTCCTGAATTGCAGCAAGCCTTCGTTCAAAACCTCGATGCACGCTTCCACATCCTTCAAGCTAGGCCCGAACCTTTTAATATCTGACTGCAGCGTTACCAACTTACTGATGGAATCCATCGTGAAAGGCCTAACAACTCCATCAATCCTCTCTTGCACCATCAGAAGAGATCCTTCCAAGGAATCAGACACTTTGTTAGGAATGGTCCTTTTGTATGAAGAAACGTTCCCGACCACTTCCTCATTGGTGAAAGCAATGACATTGTCTGATAGTGATGATGCCATACTCTCAAGTGCCTGCATTCTTTTTAGCATGATTCTGAAGATCTCCAAGCGGAAAGATACTGCAAACTCAAGCTACTTCCCTTTTCAACTGATCCATCGGGCACAATTCGTTCTGTGCAGTCAAAACCTCCCTCGGTAGCTTATTTATCTCGACCAAAGTACTCAGGTTACTTTCAACTACTGTGTTCATGTCCATCGTGCTTGTCACTAGTATGTTTCAGCTGAACCGATGCATCCTTCATAACCTTTAGACGGCCCGGCACCTCCCTGAGTTGTACAAAAGCTTGGCGAATGATTAGAATTTTCCATTCGTCGATAGCTTTAACCTGGTTACCTGCATCTTCCACTTCCTGCATCAGATGATCACTCACCTACTTATGTGCTGAAATTGGCTGAGTGGAAGATTTGGCAACTTTGGCAATAATCTCGCACAACTGAGACACCTGCTTTTGAAGTTCAACTTTTTCTGTCTTTTCTTTGTCAAGCCTAAGGAATAAAGCATTTATCAATGTCTATGTGTCTTGCTTCAATCCTTCAGTAGTGGCTTGACCTATGGGTACTTTGGTCACTGTTATATCCGCTGCCGTGAGCTCGCCCTTCTTCTTTCCTTCTGCTGGAACTGATACCTCAGCAAACTTCTGCCCTGACTCCTCAATAATCAACCTCGAAGTCACCTTAGCAACTTTAGGTTTTCTGTCTTTTCCGCCCAAACTCAGGAGCAACTGCAAGTCATGTTCCTCCAAGTTGATCTCCTCTCTAGCCTCTGGGACCGACTGTGAAGCCAACCACTTTGAGAAATTGCTTCTTGGAGAATGAGAAGTTGCCGAATGTACCACCATCTCGTGCTTTGGTTCCTCTCCATCCGAAACTGCTACAGTGTCGTGGCTACCGTCCTCTGTATTGTCCAAAGACAAAGCTCTTTCAAATTCTGCCATCTGCAACTTCAGCGTTTCTTCAGGAAGAGGTGCTGATCGGAGTGGCTGAGGAGAAAACACAAATGTTGCCGGATTCAACGGAGGAATGACAGTATCCTGCTGAGGTGCAAAAGTTGGTGAAAGTACTTGACGTTGGAGAAGTCGGAACTAACACCATAGCCGTAGAAGTGACCTTTTCCCTCGAATGAGACTTCTTGTGCACTTTAATCTTTTCAGGCCTTCTGTTGCTTTCTCCCTCGTGCTTCCTTTTGAGGGACTCTCCTGTGCTGAGGTTGCCTTTGATCTGATTCATCAAAGGTTCATCAAGGCAATATCCCTTTGTCAGCAACTAGTTCGAAGTATTGACCAGAACAGCGGCATGCCTCTCCTCGATCGTGTGGCTTTCCACCAATGTTCTTCTTGAAGTACAACTCTATCTCCTCCCATCTGATGATATGCGTCAAGTAACACAGGCCCATCATCTTTAAGATCCGCAGGTATCCGTGCTAATCCATAATCAAACACTTGTTGCGCTGATAATCTGTTGAAGTCTTTCTTCCTAACTTCGTACTACACTGTGCCAAGAGGAAAATTGCACTTCATCCAAAAATCTTCTAACGAAGGCACATGCGCGTATTCATGGAA
This sequence comes from Taxus chinensis, assembly GCA_019776745.2. Lineage (NCBI taxonomy): Eukaryota > Viridiplantae > Streptophyta > Pinopsida > Cupressales > Taxaceae > Taxus > Taxus chinensis. The sequence goes on from CM034146.1 coordinate 658,318,852, forward strand.
CATTGTCTTCCTTGGCACCCCATACGGATTGAAGTTCAACCATGCTGGGAAGAACTCATGTTCATACTCAGAGAACATCTCTGCTTCAATTCCTCTGGCTTTGTGAATGCTCTGGCAGCTGTAATAGCCCACTGTGATTGGGAAGAAGCCTGTAGACTTGTGTCGTTTCGACTGTAGGTCATGCATCTCAACAAGCTGTCTGCTCAACTCCAGATGACCAATTTGTCGCTTGGATATCTGGGCAACTTGACTGGTTCTACCGAAAAGTCGGTGATCCTGAGGTATGTAAAGTCCGCAAACTGGATGAAGATACTGCCAATCTAGGATACAGCTTCCCAAGCTTCCTTGCTTACCCTATTGGTCTTCAGATCACCGTTCAACCTGCAAATGAATTCGTAGAAGAATCCATCGTTGACCACCTTATAATCTTTATTGCATGCAGACAAAGTAAGTTGCCCGGATAACACTCAAAAATAGGATCCTTGGAGAGCACACCACGTCTATCCAGCTTGGAGAAGATACCCTGCGAGGTTGCTACATATACCAAATATGAAGTCATCTTGAAGCTGTAAGTCCGCCTCACATTCTGGAGTTGCTCACCGAATCTTGTCACTAATGATTTCCGACCAATTGATTATAGAATCTGCTTTGTTGATTTCAATGGTCCTGATAAAGGCATACATCCATGAGCGAGAAGTTGTGAGCGTTAGCTTCGCCATTTATCCTGCATAGCAATTTGGTAATGTCATCCACCTCCTGCACCAGATCATGGCCCTTGTGGAAGAGTCAGGGATAATTTTAGTGGTGAATATTCGTAATATGGCAAATACTCCATTTTTGAAAAATTGGAAAAGACGAATTTTCTAGCGCGGGTCAGTGACCTGTTCGCCTAAAAATTACAATTTTTTTTTTAGGGGTCGGCTTCGCCTACCCATTTAAACTATCCCCTATATAATCTTAGATTATTCAACAAGTAGAACACTACCAGATCTCTCATATTGCACCTGGGGTATATGTATTATCAAGTACAGCAAATGCGCGAAAGGAAGAGGCTACAGAGAAATGACAGGAGGGCAGAGGCTACAGATGCGCGATAGAGCTTTTGCTTGATAGCCCACTGTATGGAGGGTTTGTTGACGCGCGACATGACTGCAGGAAGTTGTCAGACTCGTGTGACAAAGAGTGGATATCTTGTTGACGCATCACAAAATTTTGTTGTATGTAAACGAGCAGAGGGCATGAGGCTGCAGACGCACGACAAAAGAGCTTCTGTTGTCGCTTGCATCAACAAGGCACCGCGTCAACGAACCTCACTGACGCGTGTCAAAGATGTTGTCCGACACTTTATACATCCTTATTGACGCGCACTCAATGAGGTTTGTTGACAGCGAGAAGAACAAGGATGTTGTCGGACAGCACCCCGTTGACGCGCGTCAGTGAGGTTCGTTCACGCGCGTTAACCACCTTGTTGACGCGCGATCTCCGAACAAATCTCCTGTCTGCTTTGTTGCGCCTGCAATGCCTTCTGATCAAGGCACTTAAAAATCATGGCGAAAGTTGTGAGCTGTCGGACCCCCATTCGTCTTTCCATAGCAACCGGTTTTGAGGATATTCGCCAGGTATCCACCTCCGATTTCTAAGAGGTCTCTTAGATTGAATCGTGGAAGAGTCCTTCAGAACTTGGATGGAGATCTGGGCTTCTTCATATACTTGTTCATTATGCCCACATAGTCGACTTTATGCTTCTCCCATCTGTTGTCGGCGTCCAACATGCTGATAGTAGTCACCACCTGTCGTGTTGGAATCTTCAGACAATAATTGATGAACTGTGCATCCAGCTAGATTATTGTCTTCCCTGCAGCATCCTGGATTGATTTGGATAGTGGATGGTACGACCTTGCACACTCCATGACGAATTCTGACAACTGCCCTGTAAATGGGAATGCTGAAGCTTGAATGATTCCACTGCTTTTGACTGCACGCATGAGAGAAGTCTTTCCAGCTCTGGATCTGTCAATCAATTCAGAAAGAGGTTCTAGACCTAGATTTGTGTCTCCGATGTCAGCAAATCTGGAAGTAATGCATGATTCTGCTGAGCTTTCTCTTTCATCTTGCTTTGCCATGGCCAGATCTATCTTTGTCTGAGCAACTCTTTTTCTCTTTATTCTGCCAAATTTTTTTACAAGTGGTGCAGATTTGGGAATTTCTTCAGATTTGGAGGATATATTCAATGTATCTGACATTGATTTAAGCTCCCTTTCAATTATATAAGCAATTTGTAATGAATACTTGCAATTAATTCAGACAAAGACGGAAACCAGAACACGAACACTTGATTTTTATCATAAAAATCTGCATATAAAGCCTGCTGCCCTAAAACTTGAGGCTTTGCTTGCATGCAAAGCAAGCATAAATATTTTCAACTTCACCTTGGCACCTGTACCAATGTGCAAATAATTAACCAAGCCTAAAACAAGCTCCTCCAATCCTAGGTGCCAAACCTTGAAGCTTTCCGGCAGTGAAAGACACTTCTTTGAGCAAAAATCGTCCTCCTTTGGGCGCCAAAACTGTCCGGTATGCACTCCTTTGCTAGAAGAATTAATTAATTCATCATTATGGCAGCCCATGCTTATATAACCTTCATCATTCTATAATTAATAATTGACTCTCCTATTCCTGACAATTAATTATAATTAATAAATCATGTTTTTCTCTTCAATTTGGGCGCCTATTTTATGCATGCTCATGGCTGCCATTAAATAAATAAATTTAATTTATTTTTAGCCCTCTACTTTCACTTAACATCATGTTTTGACCTTCTATTTCTCCATGCGCCAAAAATAGGAATAAAAACCATTTAATAAATACTTCAAAAAGTATTATTCATCCTTCAAATGGGTCACACATTTTAGCATGCTTTAGGGCTGCATTAAATAAATTAATTTAATTTATTTTTAGCATTCTACTTCCAGTCTTCTTTGACTTCTCCTTATGCATTGACTTTTCCTCATCCTTGGGCGCCAAAATTGGAAGAGAGACTATTAATAAATGCCATTGAATAAACTAATTAATTCTCCAAACAGGTCGCACTTTTTGGTAAAGGCTGATTTCTATATTTAAAAGTCAATGCTGATGGGATTATTCACCCTGCATGGCAGCTCCAAAAATCCCATTATCCACTTAAGCTGTTTGACTTTCACAATGGGATTTTTTACCCTGCAAAGCAGGTAAGAAATTCCCATCAATGCCTTAAGCAATTTTTCTTTATTTCACAATGGGAATTTTCACCCTGCAAGGCAGGAAAGAAATTTCCGCCTGCCCACTGCCTCTAATTTTCCCATCATGACTTAAGTGACTTTGCCTTCATGGGAAAAAGTACCTTGCAAGGCAGGTACAAAAGTCTCACCTGTCTGCTGCAATAAAAAATCCCACTGGAGCTTAAATCCATTCATTCCCAAAAATGCGACTTGTTCAGAAGAAGCTTTTTTGTGCACGACTTAATCTTTTTAAAGAGAACCTAACTTCCTAAGGTTGATTCCTTCTGGTATGCGGCCGTAGATGATCTCCAGATACTCCAGGCAAGAAAACAAACTGTACTAGCGAAGGAATTGACCTAGGGAATTTCACAGAGAGAAAAAAACAAGAAAAATAAAAAAAACGCAAAATGTTGCCAGAAGTCACAGATAAAGCCTAGGATCCATTCCTGGTGAAAACCCTACTGGTATATGTGAATATTGACATGCAAAATTTCAACAGGGCTAAACCGGAGCACAGTTTACTTCAAACGGGGCTCAAAATAATTAAATAAAATTTTCCCGTAGACAAAACTTGACGAAGGGATAGAACAATTTTCGGCATCTGGGTATTTGCCGAAATTGGCTCCTATGATTCACTGGGAATATCTAAACGCAATATAGGCATCTTCTGGCAATAAAAACACAAAACGACCCGTTATTTTAAAAGTACGATTTTTTTTACATAGGGTAGTCTCAAATTTCAGGGTGAAATCTGGGGACACCAATGCATAATTTCTTTCTTTCTCCTTCAAACGCAGCCTTTGCTCAAAATCAATGCATTGTAGAATCGATAGACTAAGGCACACTATACTTTTTCATAAATATTACATCATCGAATCCCTGCTCTTTCACAAACTAGCAAGCCATATTGAGTAATCACACTACCATGATACCAGATGATGCTAAATCACTATATTTGCATAAATAAATTCAACAACAATAAATCAAATTAACTCATGAAATGAAATGTACAGAAGATAGAGACAAGATGTAAGTAGAATGGAGCAATTTCTTTTGAATATTAGAGGGCATTTTATACAATTGGTTGCTCCTAGAATCATGGAGTCAAGCCTTATCATTTTATTCCCATATCTCTCCTCTATTCCCTAATCTTACTCCCAATCCCAAGATATTCTCACACACTCCTATCTCTATGAGTTGTGCATGACAACTAATTGTGCACACTCACATCTTATTGAAAATATGAATGTGAGCGAGGAAATGTGTGATGAGAGGTATGTATGTGATGTGAGGTGATTGTAGTGTTGTTTTAAAATATTTCAGGAGTGTATTTTAGGGTTTAGAATGTTATTTTAAAGTCCATTTTGAATCATTAAACATGAAACAAAAACAAAATTAAAAATACACGTTTTTCTATGGTTACGCAATGGGTTCATACATGGTATATCAGGGCAGCCTTAATTATGCCCAAGACGAACTCAAACACAGGAAAGACTGCTCTAACGTACCCTGTGTGTACCCATACTGGTACCTAATACATGTTGTACTGAGACCGACCCTTGTAGGTGTGTACTTGGTAATGTACATCTAATCCAATCCATGATCAAGGAGTTTCATCGAAAATGAGATGAACCAAAGCTTGATTGATTCCTTTTTCCGGACGGCCTCCACTAGTCAACAACCAAATACATATTTGACTAGTTGGTGGTGCATACCTGACTGGTGGGTAGGCAATATCGCTCCTCTTGTGATTGGCTAGAGTTGTTTGTGGAACAAGATTCGATGCATCTCCATCTTAATGGGTTATCATCCCTCAATGCAAGATAATGAAGCATACCATTTCTGTAATGTCCCCAATTGGACAATTTCTGCCCCTAAACAGAACAACCACAAACCCAATCCAAAAGAGCATTGTTTAGAGACTATAATTAAAAAGAATGACGCATATCTGAATTTTATATAGAAAAATACGACTTAGTCTAGGACTGATTAATCCACAAAATAGATGTAAAACCACTTAATTCTTCAACAAAACAGATCAGCTATTTTTAATATGTGAGAACAATGGGAAAAATACCAGATTGGATCAAATGAAGGGCTGGAATTTATTATAAAAATTTGCAGATGAACAACTCTCAGACAAGACTGAAAAAAGAGTTTCCTCTGTTGGAAATATTGTCATTGATGTCAAAAGAGGTGCTGAACTGGTAAACGGAAATCTGTTAGAAAGTAATGGAATTATTAACGGAATTGTGAGTATGTCAACGGAAATAACCAGCAACATATAGAGTAGCAAAAAGAGCAGAAATGAGATATTTATATATGTGAAAAGGGTTGCCTTTATAAGAGAAATACAGCAGTATCTGTGTAAAGCTAATAACATTCAAGAAAGAGGAAGATCTTGACAATCATGATGAGAAGAAAGCAGCGCTTTTTCATGCAAACCGTGATTTATCCTTGGAGGCCCACAGTTTGCACAAAAGAGGGCCCACGACTTGCTTAGAGAGCAGCACTCATGTCTTAAGGGGCTGCATTGAATGTTTAGGTGATAATTAAATTGTTTGGGGCAGTCTTTATGTGTGCATTAATTAATTCAAAGGGGGCAGCGATTTGTTTAGAAAAAATAAATTAATAAATAAAGGCCGACTAATGTTAATGAAAGGCTGTGATGGTTTAAGGTGTAACGCCCTTTCGAAAAGGTACAAAAGGCTATATAAGAAGATTCATATGAGACTTATAAAACATGGATTCAAGTTGAATATCTAAAAGAAAAAGAAGAAGAAGAGGAAGCGTAAGGGGAGAATTTTACAACAACTAATTTGAAAGTAAGAAGAATTTTCCATTATTTGTTGAGGAAGCAACAAGTTCAAAAGTGGAAAGCAAATTTTGTAAGGAAGGTTGGTGCCTTCATATTCGAAGAGATCGGTGTCTCTTGTTGAGTTGTTGCTTAGCAAAAGGGGTGGGTGCTCCTGTAGGTTGGTGCCTACAAAACTGTAATTTGGGGATTGGTGTCTCCAGTAGGTTGGTGCCTACAAATTTTTGTGAAATATATATAAAGAAAGAAGTTTCTCTGTGGTTTTCTCCCGAAAGGGTTTCAACGTATATCTGTGTCGACTTGCATTAAGTTTTGTGTTCTTTGATTGATTTGATATATTCACATTGCTTGTGATTATAGATCTAAGTTCAAGTATTAAAGTTTGAAATAATTTCATAATACTGATTCACACCCCCTTCTCAGTATTATCTTGTGCTCAACAATTGGTATCGAAGCAGGTTCCTTCAGGAACAATCTAACAGTTGGAAGGTAGATCTCGGGAGCACATATGGCTAGTCAAGTACAAGAAGGATTTTCCTCGAACAAGGCTCCGTTGCTTAACGGAACAAACTATGCATTTTGGAGAGTAAGGATGAGAACTTATCTGATGGCACTAGGGTTTGATATTTGGCAATCAGTAGCGGTCGGATATACCATTCCTTCAACTCCGCCAATAGACCAAGCCGGTAAGAAGGCTTTTGAAAATAATGCCAAGGCGATGAATGCAATCTTGTGTGGTCTGTCAGAGTCCAAATTTGTCCAGGTAATGCAATGTGACATGGCAAAGGAAATATGGGATAAACTTCGAACAATATATGAAGGTGATGATAAGGTCAGAAAAGCTAAGCTTTAAACCCATAGGAGAAAATTTGAGAGCCTAAAAATGAAGGATGAGGAAGATGTTGCAGCTTATCTTCTGCGGGTGGATGAAGTTGTCAATGCCATAAGAGGGCTTGGAGAAAAGATTGAGAAACCTGTGATCGTCTAAAAGGTCTTAAGATCTTTACCATTAAGATTTGATGCTAAGGTGTCTGCCATCGAAGAAATAAAGGATCTTGACAAGCTAAGCATGGACGAACTACGTGGAATACTGACGGCTTATGAAATGAGGACCGAGTCTAATAAACCAACAAAGAAGGAAGCCGCATTCCAAGTCTCGAAGAAAAAGGAAATCAAGGAATCAGAAGCAAAGACTTCAGCTCCAAAAATATGAAGAACAAAATCAATCTTTCGAAGCTAAGTTAGCCTAGAGTCTTGAAGAATCAAAGAATCTAATCATTAACTTGAAGACCCAGATTGAAGAAGCAAAGAGAATTGAGGAAGGGTTGAGAAGTCAGCTCAAGGTGAAACAAGAAGAATGAAAATCGTGAGTCAGAGATTCTTGCGATGAGAAAAGACTTAGAAAAGGTAAATACCAAACTAATGAACAACCTGAAATTTGAAAAGAGTACTAAGGTTCTAGAAAGTCAAAGATCACTATCCAACAAATCAAGACTCGGATATGAAGAAAAACTAGAGAAAGCTTCAAAATCCATTGAGCTTCCGGAGAAGAAAGGTTTAGAAAAGGCAAAAAGTTATGCAGAAATTCTAAATATGCCTACGAAGAGTAAAGGCAGAAAGGAAGAGGAAACTACGAAGACCAGTTCCATCTACAAGGAAGGTGTTAAAGAGAACAACACCAAAAGACCATTTATTCCACGACATAGGAATATGAATAGGTTCGAAAGTTCCTTTCATGGTTATTGTTTTTATTGCAATATATATGGGCATAAAAAGATAGAGTGTAGAAAGCGAATGAGAGATAATGAAGCCTGGAACAAACCAAAATCTGCTCATAGAGTGCTGAATATGAACTATAATTCGTTTGCTCCACTATCCTATTATAACGAGGAAGTCATTATCTGCTACAAGTGCAATAATTATGGACATATAGCACGCTTTTGTAGAAGTGTGTTTGACTCGAGACAAGATCAAAAGACAAAGCCTTTAGATACAAAGAAAAGGGAGGCTAGGAAATCCTAGACAAGGAAGCAGGAGGAAGTTGGGCTACAGAAAGAAAAATCCATGCTCGTTCAAACAGCTTTTCATGCTCGAGATGAAGGACAGCAGTGGTACATTGATAGCGGATGTTCAAGACATATGACTGGTGATAAAAGTAAGTTTCTCTCCTTAAAGAAAGTAAATGAAGGTACAGTAAAATTTGGTGATAATGCTACAACAAAGATCGTTGGCAAAGGTACGCTGAGTTTGGATAATGGAAAAACAAAAATAGAGAATGTTTTGTATGTTGAAGGATTAAAACATAACCTCTTGAGTGTGAGTCAAATGTGTGATCAGGGACACACTCTTAAGTTCTATGCCGAAGGATGTGAAATAAGGAAAGCAGATACAGGAGAACTAATTACAGATTGCCACCGAACTGCAAATAATCTATATATGCTCAGAGAAATAAAAGAAGAAAAATGTTGCCTAAGTCAAGTTGAGGAAAGTTGGCTATGGCATAGAAGGATGGGACATAAATTTTGATAATCTTGTGAAGATAAGCAGTAAGCAGGCCGTACGGGACATGCCTAAAATAACAAAGCCTTTGAGTACTCTATGCAAGCAGTGCCAGCTTGGGAAGCAGACCAGAACAAGATTCAAAACAAAGGAGTATTCATTCACCAAACCATTGGAGCTAATTCACATGGATTTGTGTGGACCTACCAGAACGAAAAGTATTCAAGGTGAGTTATTTTATGTTACTCATTGATGACTACACTAGAATGACATGGGTAGCATTTTTGAAAGAAAAATTTGAAGCATTTGGAAAGTTCAAAGCTTTCAAGGCATTATTAGAAAATGAAAGAGGGCTGAAGATAAAATGTATAAGGTCAGATCGTGGAGGTGAATTCATGTCAAATGAATTTATTGAATATTGTGAAGACCATGGAATTAAAAGACAATAGTCAGCTGCCAGAACTCCACAACAAAATGGAGTAATAGAAAGGAAGAACAGAACCGTTCAAGAGATGGCCCGAACAATGCTGAATGAATCTAAGTTATCAGATAGATTCTGGAGAGAAGCGGTAAGTACTGCCGTTTATAGTTTGGATAGAGTGCAAATCATAGTTAACCATGACAAAACTCCATATGAATTATGGAAAGGAAGACTAGCCTCGGTCAAATATTTTAAGGTATTTGGGAGCAGATGTTTCATTAAAAGAACCGAAGAGGTCTTCGGCAAATTTGAGTCAAGATCCGATGAAGGGATTTTTCTTGGGTACTCCACTTAAAGTAAAGCCTTCAGATGTTAAAACAAGAGGTTGCGGACTATCATAGAAAGTGCAAGTGTCAGAGTGGATGAGGGTCTAGATCTAAAGACAAAAGAAAATTCAGAAGAGTCTTTAGAAATACCAAGTCTTGTGAAAGAAGAACAAGAGGAAGAAGAAGATATTGAAGAGTGGAGTAAATCAGAAAGGCAAGATACCAAGACGCCATCTCGCTTCGTTCAGAAAAATCATGATGAAAGTCAGATTATTGGAGAACTTGATACTGGGGTTCAAACCAGAAGAAGAATTACAAATGCTTCTGAGCAAGGGTATTTTTCTCTGCTATCTAAGGTAGAACCTAAGAAATTTTTAGAAGCAAGACATGATAAACATTGGTTGAAGGCGATGGAAGAAGAATTAGATCAAATTGAGAAAAATGAAACTTGGGAAGTGGTTCCCAAACCAAAGAGTCAAAATGTGATCGGCATTAAGTGGGTATTTCGGAACAAACTAAATGAAGATGGTCAAGTCACTCGAAATAAGGCAAGATTGGTATGCAAAGGGTATGCTCAAGTGGAAGGTGTTGATTTTGAAGAGACTTTTACTCCGGTTGCCAGACTAGAAGCAATCAGAATGTTCCTTTCTTTCGCAGTGTTTAAAAATTTCAAAATCTACCAAATGGATGTCAAATCAGCCTTTTTAAATGGGAATTTAGAAGAGGAGGTTTACATAGAACAACCTGAAGGGTTCCTATTATCAGAAAATGAAGATTATGTGTGTAGGTTGAAAAAGGCATTGTATGGATTAAAACAAGCCCCCAAAGCATGGTACTCAAGGTTTGATCAACATCTACAGGACCAAGGATTCAAGAGAGGACATGCTGACAATAATCTTTACATCAAAACTGAAGATGAACACCAGTTAATTGTGGTTGTATATGTTGATGACATAATCTTTGGAGGAGACAATGAAGAAATGTCTAGAAAATTTGCAGAAGACATGCAAAGGGAATTTGAAATGTCTATGTTGGGTGAATTATCCTTTTTCCTTAAAGGATTGCAAATTTCTCAATCTAATAAAGGAATATTTATATCCCAAACCAAGTGTGAAGGAAATGTTGAAAAAGTTTGGTATGGAGGAGTGTGCACCTGTCAGCACACCGATGATCACCGGAACTAAGTTAAGCAAAGATAATGAATCTCCAGATGCTGATCAATCTCTCTATAGATCAATGATTGGGAGTTTATTATATGTGACAGCATCCAGACTAGATATCATGCAAGCAGTGGGTATGGTGGCACGTTTTCAAGAAGGGCCAAAAGAAACACATGTGCAAGTTGTAAAACGCATATTCAGATATCTAAAGGGAACTATGGAATACGGGTTGTGGTATCCAAAAGGAAAAGATTTCACATTGGCAGCTTATACAGATTCAGATTGGGCAGGATGTGTAGATGACAGAAAAAGTACAAGCGGAGGAGCATTTTTTCTTGGAAACAGCCTGGTATCTTGGCTAAGTAAGAAGCAAAATTCTGTATCCTTATCCATAGCAGAAGCAGAGTATATAGTAGCAGTACTATGTTGCACGCACATTTTATGGATGAAGCAAACCTTGAAGGATATCAAAGTAGAGTATGATCATCCCATCTCCATATTATGTGATAATACCAGTGCAATAATTATTCAAAGAATCCGGTTATGCATTCCAGAACAAAGCACATTCCCATAAGATATCACTTCTTAAGAGAGCAGGTGGCAGAGAAACAGGTAAAGTTGGAGTATGTCGCTACATCCGAACAGATAGCAGATATTTTCACTAAGCCACTTCCAAAGGAGACATTTGAATATCTACGACATAAGCTGGGAGTAATTTCTTTTACATCTTTACATTGAAGAGTCAAGGGTAGCACTGGTTAAGGGGGAGCTAAAACTTTGCAAATTTTTTCAGCTCCTAGGATGACCCTTTGGCATTGATGTTAAAGGGGGAGAATGGTAGTAAGGGGGAGCTAGGGCAAGAGGAAGCTGCAGAAGAGGAGATTTTTTTTTTTTGGGGTTGCCATCAATGACAAAGGGGGAGATTGTTGGAAATATTGTCATTGATGTCAAAAAATGTGCTGAATTGGTAAACAGAAATCTGTCAGAAAGTATTGGAATTATTAACAGAATTGTGAGTATGTCAACGGAAATAACCAGCAACATATAAAGTAGCAAAAAGAGCAGAAATCAGATATTTATATATGTGAAAAGGGTCGCCTTTATATGAGACTTATAAAGCATTGATTCAAGTTGAATATCTAAAAGAAAAAGAAGAAATGAAATGAAATGAAAGATTTTAATGACGTCCACGTGACTGAAGAGTCAAAGGGACCAAGAGGAAGCATAAAGGCAGAATTTTAGAACAACAAATCTGAAAGTAAGAAGAAGAATTTTCCATTATTCGTTGAAGAAGCAACAAGTTCAAAAGTGGAAAGCAAATTTTGTAAGGAAGGTTGGTGCCTTCATATTCGAAGAGATCGGTGTTTCTTGTTGAGTTGGTGCTTAGCAAAACGGGTGGGTGCTCCTGTAGGTTGGTGCCTACAAAACTATAATTTAGGGATTGGTGTCTCCAGTAGGTTGGTGCCTACAAATTTTTGAGAAATATATATAAAGAAAGAAGTTTCTCCGTGGTTTTATCCCGAAAGGGTTTCCACGTATATCTGTGTCTACTTGCATTAAGTTTTGTGTTCTTTGATTGATTTGATATATTCACATTGCTTGTGATTATAGATCTAAGTTCAAGTATTAAAGTTTGAAATAATTTCATAATACTGGTTCACCCCCCCTCTCAGTATTATTTTGTGCTCAACACGTTTTTCTATGGTTACGCAATGGGTTCATACATGGTATATCAGGGCAGCCTTAATTATGCCCAAGACGAACTCAAACACAGGAAAGACTGCTCTAACGTACCTTGTGTGTACCCATACTGGTACCTAATACATGTTGTATTGAGACCGCCCCTTGTAGGTGTGTACTTGGTAATGTACATCTAATCCAATCCATGATCAAGGAGTTTCATCGAAAATGAGATGAATCAATGCTTGATTGATTCCTTTTTCCAGATGGCCTCCACTAGTCAACAACCAAATACATATTTGACTAGTTGGTGGTGCATACCTGACTAGTGGGTAGGCAATATTGCTCCTCTTGTGATTGGCTAGAGTTGTTTGTGGAACAAGATTGAATGCATCTCCATCTTAATGGGTTATCATCCCTCAATGCAAGATAATGAAGCATACCATTTCTATAATGTCCCCAATTGGACAATTTCTGCCCCTAAACAGAACCACAAACCCGATCCAAAAGAGCATTGTTTAGAGACTATAATTAAAAAGAATGATGCATATCTGAATTTTATATAGAAAAATACGACTTGGTCTAGGACTGATTAATCCACAAAATAGATGTAAAACCACTTAATTATTCAACAAAACAGATCAGCTATTTTTAATATGCAAGAACAATGGGAAAAATACCAGATTGGATCAAATGAAGGGCTGGAATTTATTATAAAAATTTGCAGATGAACAACTCTCAGACAAGACTGAAAAAATAGTTTCCTCAGCCCAAAAAATATGCAATTCAGCTGATTTTAGCCTCTAAAAATATGACAAAGATGTTGATGATGAGATCTGGGACAGTCGTGCCTTAGAATGTATGAAACTCCATCCACAGGGGTATAGGTAACATCTAGCTGAATCTGAAGGTAGAAATCTGCCCCAACACTTGTGTCTTCAAACTCTAGCTGGAAACAATATAATTACGCGACTTTGCCCTTCAACAACTGCTAGAAATTTGAAATATAGCTTTGAAAATCAATGAAAGCTCTTGAATAGAACCACCTCACATAAGAGAAGAAAAGTTTTCGTTCTTCTTTCAAGGCTAAAGAGGGTTTTCGTCCTCCAAAGAACTACAGAGGGTTTTCATCCTTTGGAGTTGAATTGGAAAGCATGCAAGCTTAGACCAAAATTCTGAATTGATAAGATGTAAAAAAGATCCTCTCCCATGCAAGGCAACCTCCTTTTATAAGTTGTCTTGGCCTTTTTGCCACCCAAAACAACCAATCAGCTTCGTTTTCCTCATTTAATGTTTTTTTACTTGCTTTATTTCATCCCCCTATGGGTCGCATTTTTCCTCTAGGGACAAATAAAACATAGAGTTACTTTTTCTTTTTCTTTTTCTATTTTGTCATTAATAAATTAGCTTAAGTGCTTATAATAATATTTTATGATGCACTTTATAATTAATTTATTATTACTTAGTTTCCCTTTTTCTCATCCCTTAGCCGTTGGGAAACAATGAAAGGGTGAAGGGCCTTCAACCGAGAAGGGGATATTACAATTTCATCCTTTGAGGATTCATAGCATAATGGACTCAAAACACTTTTCAATCAAACTACAAATATTTTCAATGTTAGTGCTTGACTATTGTTGCATTGATCATGTTGATGTTATTGAGTCATGCTTCAACTACTACATGGGCATTCGAGTGAGCTCTATTAGTTTTTCTTATCAATTGAAATGGTGAGGATATATGCAGACAATGTAGGACATTAGGGTTATAAGATATATACCTGAAAGTTCTAGAATTCCCTATAATTCGAGCCGATATACCTCTAGAATCGCATCAAATAAGTACTAGATAGCATTATTCATTGAACTTACTGCGGTTAGACTTTGTCTCTCACTTTATATAAGCCTGGTTTTCCGTTTTGATTTTAACAATTGTCTTTTCTAGCTTAAAAAATTGGCAGATATACACTTTTGTGGAGTTTGATAGTCTGGGAAGCATGCAATTTTTTCGTGATGATGAATTGGCTGTTATAAATGAGTTATTTCACCATACATCTCATTTCTAGTCAATGAATGTATTTCCATGATTCTGTCTCTCAAGAGGGAGCCCAAGCTTGGTATATTCCTCGTCTTGAGATGGGGTCCAATTCTGTTACATTTCCTTGTCCTAAGATGGGATTAGGTTTTAGTATATTCCTTGTTCCAAGATAGGTCCTAGTTTTGAAGGTATTTCCTTATCCCAATATGGGCTGTAAGAATGCACAAGCATTCCTTATCTGAGACAGACTTCTGACTTCAAATGGACATCCCTGTTTGAGATGGACCTCCCTGTCCAAGATGGACTAAGCTCTGCATTGATTGAATTGATTTTAATGATTTTATTGTTATATTAGCTTTGTGTTAGCTGAAGTGGATAGAGTTGGTTGGAATCTAGTTTTCCTTATGGTGATGAACATCAAGGGAGGCTGGTCTTCAAACTCGGATTGGTGATGGTCTTCCTCTGGCCCAGACCTGTTAGCTTTGATCACCAACTTTGCCAGTTTTGTTGATCACCAGACATCACTATCAAGTGTTATTCTAAAGCAACTTAACCCATAATGGTGATTTCATATATATTCGTAGATAGTTTTCATATAGTTTTCCTAGATAGTTTTCATAGGGGAAACAATCATTTAGCTAGTCAATAATGAGTGGTATGACAAATCCATTGGCTCAAATATGAAGTTTTATATTTGGAAACACGTTTCCTATGTTTTTGTAGCATTCCAATTGGCTACAAGTCATTATAACTGATATCACTTGTCTTTGCAACCATCAATACATGTGGTAGTCAATGTAAGTAGCGGGGGAAGTGGCTGAATTGTTCCAACTAATATGAAATCAGGAAGGATGTTGGTATTACAGTGTTCTTTGTTTTCAGATTGCAGTCACGTCTAGGAAAAGTTTGGGAAAGTATACTAATGGAGGTTTCTTAAGAGGGAATGTCCACACCTACATAACTTGTTATATCATTGTTTTCTATTTTGTTGTTATGGTGTTATTCTGTATGATGGTCTTGAGTAAGTTACTTTCTTGTTTTATATACCTCATTCTCATGCGATAATAGCAGAGTAACAAAGCAGGGAACTTTTCCTTTTTTTACATTAAAGTCTATTTTCTTTCATTCTTTTGATGCATGAAACAAGCCAATGCATTCTCTCAACAATATACAACCAATATGGCTAGCAAAATCTTGGAAGATCATTTTCATCCGATATTGCTGTAATCAAGGGTTGATGCTTAGCATTAAGCTTCTCCCCCAATTTTCTGTGGCTCAGGAACGACATAATCATGGCATGATATAACAATATATCAGCTACAACAGCTATCCATAGCGTAACCATCAAGGAATACGCATATAAAGATGGAACCAAAAGAACCATTAGAGATCATAATTTCTTTTTGTTGCATTCTCGTAAACATAATGCTTTAATATTTGAGGTATCAATGGACCCCTTTATTTTTAATCTGGAATACCAGTTTCTTTGTAAAGACAATGACCCTTAGATGACACTATAGATGCTGAACCAAGGTTTTCAACATGTATAGATACATGTATGTTCAACCATCATAAATGAATCATTTCCCCCCATCGTACAAGTACATTTTTTAGGCTATATAATTTATCTTAACTTATAAGGATTTCAATGAACCTGTAAGTACATCCCAGTGTCTAAGTACAGTGATGGTTGTCCCTTATAAAATCTGGTTGCTATACCTTGCAAATGTTGATCCAGAAAAGATGTTGCAGAAGATTTCTAGGGGTTTTTCTATTACTCAAGGGTCAGATAAGTCATCAAATTCCTTTCAAACTGTTGAATAAGGCATTAAGGGAACTAACTTAATCCTCTCTTGTGCAATTTTCTGGTGTCTAAGTGATGACAATTTCTCCTTTGTCACAATAGAAAACATGTTTTATTTTTTAAATTGAAGATGCTGCTTTTATTAAAAAATTAAGAAATCAAAGTACACAAGTCATAGAGTCTGGAGAGTCCGTACAGGAAACAAGCTACATGGAGTGCATCTTTTAAAACATGTTTTTATGTTTATCCCATGAGAGGAGAGTGGAATTATTGGAAAAAGGGAAAAAGAAATGAATGATTGGTCTTTGAATCTTGTTTTGTTTTAAACTTTCTATTGAACAATGTGCTCACTATAGTTAGTGTTCCTAGTTGTATGTTTATCACAAAGACTGCTTAGCAATGGCTACTGACCATTTTTTGTGAGAAGTTTACCTTGAAGTGTCTTGTTATTTGATCTACTGCCACGTTTTTATCTCCTTCTTGACCTTTTTAGAAGCATGACTGTCTATGATATAATATCCATCTCTTCCTTATGGTTTTTGGGTATCACAATTCTTTTTAGGTGAAGCATCACTTAACTTTTTGTTGGGAGGCAAAGAAATTAGTACATTTGTTACATATTCTCATGAGATTTGTTGGATTTGTAAGATTTAGGCCTTCTAGACATGATGTGACAATTCATATGAGGCAAGGGCAACCTTTGTTTCTAGAATATAGTATTTGCATTTTCAATGTGGTTATCTAAGGGTTATTCTTGTCATTTCAGTGATCGGAGAAACATTGACACTTGCCTTCCCTCATGGTCTGCCTATTTTCTCAAATGCGGAGTGGTATGTCATTTTTCTATTAGCTAAAGTTCAAAACTAATGAATTTATTAGATGCTACCTTTTATTTTACATTCTCAGAAAGAATTTTCATCTTAAATCTGGGTAAGAACAATCAAAGTTCTAGTTTTTTGTTATTCTATAGACTAAAAGTTTAGTTTAATAGCACTATGGACTGTTTCTCACATTAGAGAAAAATATGGGAATGGATATAATAAGAAGATGAATTTACTTTGGGGAATGAAATATGTAAATTGTAATGGCTGGAGTTGTATATACATGTACACTCAAGTGGAATTAAATTAGTTTAACCCTGAATATGAACAATAACATGAAGAATTTTCTAAAAATATACAATTGAGGCCATATGCAGAGAAATGATATTCCTCGAATGAGTGTACATGAGATGTGTTTTTTGGGACACATGTTTTGTTATCCTTTCTCAGAGACTGATACAGGAAAGGGATTTATTTTGCATCTCTCTATTCTAGGTTGTAACTTGATGGGCATAAAATGTGGATCTAAGAAACAGAGTACACATGGAGAAGGGCGATCAGCTGCACCAATTGGCTCATAAGCATGGCAATTCTCTGAACTTCTAAAGGGAAGGTCCGTAGATTTTATGAGTTGTGGAGGTCCCTGAACCCTTGGCAAAGAGTCCATAGCATGTGTCCTTGATGAAGAATGGAACCAATGGTGTTGCTCTATATTGTCAGTAACAGTCTACTTGTAGAAATATTTCCAAATTGGGACAAGAACTCTAACTCTAGTTTGGCTTTTAATTTTGATGATGTCTAAAATTAGCAGGTCCATTTTTTAGGAGGTATTTTCTATTTTGGAACTCACTGGTTTTGAGCGGAAGATGCATCATAAGTCTACTTCAGAATCAGTTAACTGTTGATCAGACCAGTGCTTAGTTTGAGTGTTATCGCTTGCACACCAATCAAATTTCTAGGGTGACCCCATTAGGCCTGTAAGATGTTATGTGTGAGATATATCTCAAGCTTTAATGGTGTGCGTTATCAGTTGGGAGTTGGGATTTGATAAAGGTGGTCAATCTCCCATAGGTGACCTGGAATACTATATATTCATTGCTTATTAACAAGTGCTTACTCACCAAAAGAGAAGCAGTTTAATCGCATAGAGATACTTAAAAGTATGACAGTCCCATCTATGGTGCGCTAATGTTTCACACAAATATAATGCCAAGATACTGTTTCCAAACTCTTGTTTCGTGATTTTAATACCGCTAATAGCGTGTTTACTAGAAGTCATATTTCATTTCAAGTTTAAAGTATATGCTTGGCACAAGGAAAGTACAATCATGTCAATATGACAAGAAGGAAGAGGTCAGACATCAATGCCTACTAGGCACATGGTAGCAATATCATCAAAGTCGAACACAAAGGGTGTATAAGAGGATTTGGGGAATATTTGGCTCAAGTGACCAATCCATATAACACAATAAATTTAATCTTTTGCAGATCTCATAGGTACATGACCAAAAAAACTAACTAGGAAAAACGGGCATTTCAACCCAAAATAGAATTGGGGTACCAATAACATCCCCAAGTGTCAGGACCCACGCAAAATTATCCATTAAAAGATATGCTGCTGGAAAAACTAGAAGCATACTTGACATGCGACTGTTATATTTTTCCTTGACATAATTTTCATGCCCTTCTTCCTCAACAGTAACAAATTGAATTTTGATGGTCAAATTAAAGGCGACCTTAAAGTTACTTTCAATGGCATTTTACAACTATTGTTACAATCACATTTTGCAATTATTCAACAGTTGAGCTTTGCATGATATTCCTCAAAGGGATTGCATTTTTGGTATTTAAATGTCTTGGTGAAGCCTGTTCTCTAATGCGATAGTCAAAACAACTTCTCGACCTTCTTAGGCGATCTTGTTACAATTTCCTCTGCAATCTGCAAGTCTGCATGACCTCCACAGTCTTCTCCTCGATGTTGGTACTCTACTCCAAGAGTTTCCTTGGACTGTGTAATGTCCCCAAATGAGACTATTTGAACCCTTGGTGGATTTTAGGCAAACCCAATACTAGAGTGCAATTTAATAAAAGATAATTCAGATATTATCACTGCAGATCTGATTTTTATAAGGAAAGTGCGACTAGGTTTGTGCATGAAACTCATTCCAAACAAGCATTATTTGATAATCTTTATTCCCCAAATAATATGCAGATTTTTATGAGACGAATTCAACCCAAAACAGATGTATGAGACCTTACAAAATTCAATCTTTTGACTGCTGCAATTATGATCAGAAATGGCGACTAAGGGTATTGGAGAAACCCTTGTAAATCAGCAACAAATAAATATATTTGTTATACTAAACAGGTCCTAATTCTTTAACAGTTCAATCATAGGAGTAATCTGATTTATAGGGCAGACACAGACTGAAAAACAACTCAGAAATCTGCAGATGAAAGGATGCTGAAACCACACATTAAACCCTTCCAAAAATTCTGAAAATAACTTACTTTGAGTCCCAAAAACCAGTACAATAGATGGAAGCTAATTTCAGACCTGGAATGTCTCCAAAATAGCTCAAAATAGCCAAGAGATGGGTCGCTCCAACTTGCACACTGAACATACAGCTGCTACAATTTTATTCTTCAAAACAACACTACTGGAAATAGTAAAAATCTGTGAAGACTCAATGAAAAATCCTGTGTAGAAATTCTTCCAAAGCTCTAAGAGGGTTTTCGTGCTCTAGAGTCAAAATCCTAAGAATTTTCGTCCTTGGATTAATTCTGCAAAAACAAAAGGGTTAGATGTAAATCAGAAATTATAAAAATGATCATATCATGAATGCCTAAGCAACTCGACTTCTCTTTATAAAAAAAGAAGAGACCCAAAGGCAACCTGTTAAACATCCAATGAACATTCAATTTCTCCATGCATTTTCCACCTTCCATTTCCCTTCCTAGGACAAGTCGCCATTTCCCTTAGGGAGAATGCAAAAGATATTTAATACTTGTTTTTCCCTCCCAAAGTTAGTTGCATTTTTCCTAGAGGAAATACACAATGAAATGGGCTTTTATCCTTTTTGAGTTCCCATTTCCCCTTTGTAATGTCCCCCTTTTTAGATAAGTTAGGAAATGAAGAACTACTTGTCAAAATCAAGCAAAGAATGCATAAACCCTTTTGCATCAACGTAAAATATCCCAATGTCAACTATTTCGAAGCCAAATGGGGTTGGAACTAGCCAAGGTGGTGGGATAGATTGGAAAAAAACAATCGGAATTTAAATACATTCAAATCAGATTTTTCAACAGCTGGAAAATAATTTAAATCTGAAACCCTAACTGCTGCAATCTTCAAAATAGCACAACTTTCTCTACACAACTCTGATTTAGGCAAATGACATATGTCCGAACTCGGAAAAATACAAGGAAGGAGATGATGTAAACCAATTTAGAACGACTACCAAACATGCAGATCTAGCCCTTCTACTATTTCGCCCCACACATTTAGGGCTGAGTAGGGCATCCAAACTTGCCCAACAATGATGAAATTAATCCTCAAAGCTGCCACTAATTTATAAAGCCCAAATAACCTCATAAATTCTCCAAAAACCTTAGATCTGATTTTTATTCAAAAGGAAAACGCATCAAACTTGAAAAGGGCATAACTTCTTCAAAATTTAGTATTTTCGCATGAAACAAAGACCAAAAGAATCCTTGAATTTTTATCTTTCCAATAAGCCCAAAATCGCCAAATTCCAAGGGTGGGAAGACCCCCAAAAAGCTGTCACAAAACCCAGAACAGGTTGCTGCCTTGAAGTCAGTCAAAATTTGTAAAGTCAATATCTCACAAAATACCCAACCAAATCACCCAAATGACATAAAAATGTTCACAAAATTATGAGGATCCAATGAGTATTTTTGCAGATTTTTCTGGGCACAAAATGTGGAAAAACAGCCCCAAACCCTAGTCGCTAGGGTTAGAGAAAACAGGATTTGCACTAAAAGATTCCACCAAGGAAATTCGCCACACTTATGGCATAAACAATAATGATAATCCACCACAATAATGCAAATATAAGTCTTTAATCAGATCTTCAATAGCTCCAACTTAATTGTCAAAGAGAGAGAGCAACAACAAGACATACATCCCTTGGGCATACATCCCATTTCTCCAAGCATGGAGAGACATAAATGATTTAATCCAACATACCAAAAGATGGCCATGCAACTTCCTTTTATAAGATAAGGGGTGCAACATTTAAATGGTCGACCTTTTCCCTTTTGGAGGGAAAACTAATAAAACTTAATTAAAATATTAAAAGACTAACTTTATGTGCACTTTATTATTTTCTAATTAAATAACAAAAAGTAACTAACTTATGTGCACATTTTAAAACTAACTAGAGACTCCCTCTTGTAGCGCAAGGCATGCCAAAGGGCTACAATAGATATAACAGACACCTCAGAACAATCCCCAAGCTTTATCTTCGAACCCACGGGGAGAGAAAATTGGTTGAGGGTCTTTAGTTCTTCATTTTCAAAAATGTCTAGAAAAGGGGACATTACACCTTTCTAAGGAAAGTCACCATTTCACCTAGGATGGATAACAAATTATATTTATGCCTTTTCCATTTTGGATTTAATAATTATTAAGTCAGTTGAATTATTATAAGTGCTCTATATATGTTTTTCTTTTATTAATGACACTTTATAATAACTTACAATTGACTTAAGTCACCCTTAAGATCTCCCCTTAGCCGTTGGGTAGACAAAATAGGCTAAGGGTCTTTGATTGGGAAGGGGATATTATAGACTTTGAACCTCATTGTTCGTACTCTATGCTCAAGCTTCCTTGAACTTCGAACTCCTTGACCACTAATGGCTCTAATACCAATGTTAGAAGATGTGAACGGAGAAAGAATGAAGAGAACTTGGGATGTACACTTTGAAGTTTGTGTTTGTCATTTTATCATGCTAGAAGTAGTTACAATATACTCGAGGGGGTTACAACTGAACATTAGTTAGTGGACAACTAATAGTTTCCTAAGTAATAAATAATATACCTAATATAACTCATAGTTTCAAGCAATTTTAGAGCACCCAAGTTTGAAATTGCTTGAAGGCAAGTAATTTGGGGTAGGGAGGATTGAAATGTCCCTCTTTTTAAAATAACCAGTAGAAGACCCTTAGCCTGATTTTGTTTCCTGATAGCTAAGGGATGAATAAAAGGGGAACTTCAGTCTTAATGAATTATTGTAAAACACAAAAAAAGAAATCTTATCAAAAACACTTATATTAATTTATTAAAGACTAAATAAAAAAATAAAAGGGAAAAGTCACTTTATAATTTTTAATTTTCTCATAGAGGAAATACAATCTATGTAGGAGAGGGAACAAAGCCAAAAATGAATTAAATGTTAGAAAAGAAAGATGATTGGTGGTTGTGGGTGGCTACTAACCCAAGATTGATTATAAAAGCAAGTCAATTTTCTTGGAAAATTATCTCTTTTTATTTAATGCAAATTCAGATTTTTGTTGTGAGCTTGTGAGTTTTGGATAACAACTTCTGAGGACGAAAACCCTCTTGAGGATTAGAAGGAGAACGAAAACTCTTCTTGTATGTGTTTCCAGCAGGGTTTGAAAGTTGTATTTTGCATATCTGAACAAGGGTTTGAAAGAGATTATTGGTTGCTATGATTCCCCTTTATTTCCATCTTGTTCCAGGTGAAGCGACCCATATAGAGAACAGATTTGGGGTGTTTTGGAGGTGTTAAAATTCAAATCTGGGTTGTTCCATCTTCTGATTTTTACACATCTAATCAACCATTTGGTGTAATTTTTGGGTCAAAGAATTGGTGTTTTCAACTGTGTTTCTGAAGGAGCAAACTACATATTTTTCATAAATATTTTAGCCTTCAATTGGGTTCCAATCTGGTAATTTTCTTGTGTATTTGGCATAATAAAATCAGTTGATTTGTTTTTGATAAAAATATAGTGATTTAGCTTCTGTTTGGGATAAGTTTCATCCTCTAGCTAAGTCGTCATTTTTGGGATCAATTCATATCTGCATCTTTCTATTTTATATATTGGGCATTCTAAGATCAAATTTGTGGCAAATCCCTTGGAAGTGTTATAGTGTCCATTTGGGGACATTACATTTACACCATCCAAAGCATGCAGGGAACAATATGTAATGTCCCCAATGGAGGAGTTTCAAAGCCCAAAAGGAACACCTAATATTTCTGATTTATACCAACAATCTGGATGAAGAAATATTAAGGTAATAGTGCAATTGATCCACAAATTTTATGTTTGAAATTACCCTAGAAATGGGCGAGCTCGTCTAGAACTCAATAACCCTCAAATCTGATCTTAGAATGCCCTAGAAATGGGCGAGCTCGTCTAGAACCAAATCTTTTCCAAAATGATCCGAATTAATCATGTATGTATGAATACCAAAATATATATTTTTTGGACCAAAAATAAGAGCTGGAAATTTATTAAAAAACTGCAGAAGTGCAACCTATAAAAAGGACCGGAAAGAAGTGATCCCATGCCCAAATCCACTGAAACAAAGTTGAATATGGCCTCCAAAATTATGAAAAATATGTTGGTAATGAGACCCATGACATCCATGCCCTAGAATGTGTTAAACTCCACCCACAAGGGTGTAAATAACCCTAGATATGGCTAAAAATGAAAGTAGAAATCTACCCAAACACTCTTGTCTTCAAAGCCAAGATGGTAATGCCTCAAATCTGCAATATTGGGTCTTAAATCACTACTGAAATTTTGAAATACTCCTTGAAGCTCAATAGAAACTCTTGAATAGAGCTTCCTCACACAAAGGATGAAGAGTTTTCGTTCTTCAACCTTGGCAATAGAGGGTTTTCGTCCTCTAATGCAATACATCAAAGGGTTTTCGTCCTTTGAAGGACAAATGGAAAGCAAATAGCTCAACCAAATTTCATATATGAAAATATATAAAAGTGATGCCTTCTTTATGATGGCGACTTTCTTTTATAACTTCTCTTGGCCTCTTTACCCACACAAAGGCCCAATCAGCTTATTGCACTTTATTAAATATTTTCCTCTTGCTTTACTTTGTTTAATATTTCTTTATCCCTTTGCTTTCTATCCCCATATGGCTCACATTTTTCCACTAGGGGGAAATAAAAATAAAGAGTCTTTTCTTTTTTTCTTTTTTTAGTTTTTCACTAATAATTAATTCAAGTGCTTCTAATAAAATTTCGTTATGCACTTAAAATTAATTTATTAGGACAAATTTCACTTCTTTCTTACTTCCTTAGCCGTTGGGAAACAAAATTAGGCTAAGGGTCTTCGAATTTATGTTTTTTAGATGGGGATATTACAATCCTCCCTTCCCTAAATTGCTTGCCCTCAAGCAATTGTGACTCATATGCCCAAGTGCCATGTGCAAGAGATAAAACATGTAGTCCTCCAAGAGTCCATATCTCGTGCCTGTCAAATGAGAGAGCTCTTGCCAAAGTATGTATCTCCCATAATTCCCACAATTGTGAATTTTGAACAATGGATCCACAAGCTCCATATTGCAATCCTTTATTTTATTATGCTTCTCATGAGAAAGGAAAATCTGAAATGGTTTAATATGCAGCAATAAATATGACATGTTACCATTTATTTCATACCTTGGAATCTCACGAAGATCTTCATTTCTTTTTGCCTTCATGATGTCTTCACTTTGTTGTACCAAATCCTTAGCACTCTTGTGCAAAATAGGCTAAATGTCATCATGATAGGACTGCTGTAATAAAGAGGGTGTATCTCTTACCGTACAATGTATAGCCCATGCAATTTTCCGTCTTTTGGAAGATCCTTCCATACACTTGGCTGTCACAACTTGAGGAGTATTCCTTATATCTGATTTTTCTCTTCTAATCAACAATTCGTTATCAAATAATTAAAGAGTGTTACCTTGGGTTGCATGCTCCTTAATATCCTTCTCATTCCTTGGCACACGCCCCGTGATTTCTCCAAACCCTTGTGTCTTTATGGTGCTATTTGGAAAATCAGTCAAGGGATCTACTTTGGCAATGGTGATGGGGGCTTCTAGGGCTACCATGGGTTGCTCCTGTATAGATCTATTCTTTTTGGTGCCTTTACTATTCTTCAACTCACATAAATCTTTGAAAGACAACATGTCTCTCACTCTGAAACTGAGGGCTACATATTTTTCACCCTATGCCTCCATGTCTTCAACATCACTTGGAGGATCTAGCTCAATTGGTTGTTCCTCGTTTTGGAGAAATTTGGCCCTGGATAGTGGAGGCTTGATGGATGTCTTTGCTGGTTCAAATGAACTTCCTTCACCATTGTTGGTTGCTCTTTGGTTGACTGATATATTATATCCATGTAGAACCTTAGCCAGGTCCATGATTGATCTTGTTAATGCATCACGCATTTCCCTTTGAGATTCCCTTACAGATTGTTGCAACTCCCTTTGAATCCTTGTGATTACTTCTTGTATGAAGCTGAACTGATCTGTAGGAGGAGCTCTCTGATCATGCTCATCCATTGTCCCTTTCTGCATTCAGATCCGATTTTTTTATTAATATATTTCTCCCACAGGCTGGCAAGGATCACCACTCTAATACCACTGTAATGTCCCCAATGGAGGATTTTCAAACCGGAAAGGGAACACCTGATATTTATGATTTATACCAACAATATGAAAGAAGAAATATTAGGGTAAACTGTAATTGATCCACAAATTTCAGATCTGAAATTACCCTAGAATTGGCAAGCTGATCTAGAACTCAATAACCCTCAAATATGATATAAACTTAACCAAATTTTGCCAAAATAATCAGAATTAATCATGCATGTATGAATACCAAAAAAACATATTTTTCGACCCAAAATAAGAGTTGGAAATTTATTAAAAAATTGTAAAAGAACAACTTACAAAAATGGCAGGAAAGAAGTGATCCCATTCCCAAATCCACTGAAACAAAGTTGAATATGATCTCCAAAATTATGAAAAAAATGTTGGTAATGAGATTCGGGACAGCCGTGACCTAGAATGTGTCAAAATCCACCCACAAGGGTGTAAATGACCCTAGATATGGCTGAAAATAAACATAGAAATTTGCCCAAACACTTTTGTCTTCAAAGCCTAGCTAGAAATGCCTCAAATCTGCAATATTGGGTCTTCAATCACTGCTGAAATTCTGAAATACTCCTTGAAGCTCAATAGAAACCCTTTAATAGAGCTTCCTCACACAAGGGATGAAGAATTTTCATTCTTCAACCTTGGCAATAGAGGGTTTTCTTCCTCTAATGCAACACATCAAAGGGTTTTCGTCCTTTGAAGTAAAAATGGAAAACAAATAGCTCAACCAAATTTCAGATATAAAAATATATAAAAGTGATGCCTTCTCTATGCATGGCGATTTTCTTTTATAACATCTCTTGGCCTTCTTGCCCACACAAACGCCCAATCAACTTTTTGCACTTTATTAAATATTTTCCTCTTTCGTTACTTTATTTAATATATCTTTGTAATGTCCCCTTTCTGGGACATTAATTAATTAAAAATTATGGGAGACCTTTAATCCACTCTTCCCATGCATTAAAGGATAAAAATTGGAAAAATGTCACTACTCTTTTTATTTTAAAATTAAATAATTGGTATCCCCATATTTCTCCCTGAAATTTGAGACTGCCCCTTTAAAAAATTTCATTCTTTTTAAAATAGCGGGTCTTTTTGTGTTTTTATTGCCTGAAGTTGTTTCTATTACGTTTAGATATTCCCTGTGAATCATATGAGCCCATTTCGACAAATACTCAGATTCTAAAACTCATTTTATCCCTTCGTCGGGTTTTGTCCACGAAAATTTTATTTAATTATTTATTAAATAAATAAAGTTCCGTTTAATGTGAATTGTGTTGTAGTTGAACCCTGTTGAAGTTTTTCATGCTAGTATTCTCACATCTCAATAGGGTTTTCACCAGAAATGAATTCAGAGCAATTGTCTGCAACTTCTGGCAACGTTTTTCATTTTTATTTATTTCTTTTTTGCTTTTGTTTTCGGTTTTTTCCAAGGTCTGTCTGTTAAATTCCCCTTGATCCGTTCTGTACTCTGTATAGTTTGTTTAATTACCTAGAACATCTGGAAGTCATCCATGGCCTCAGCGAAGAAAGAAATTAATCACAGAGTGTTGACTTTTGACCAAAAAAGAAGAATTTAAGTAGAAAAGCCTCTCCTAGGCAAGTCACACTTTTTGGGATAATAGATCTAAGCTGCTAATGGGAATTTTGGCAGTGGCAGGTGTTGGGTTTTAAAAATGTACTTTAATAACCACTGTCAGGGGACAACAAGTCCCTCCTCTTTAATGGGAGAGGTTCTCTTATTGAAAGCAAACAACAAAACTTATATACAAATGTACAACTTTCGAAGTGTGGATTCTTGATACTTTGAAACGTTTTATGCCCAAAGATGATCAATACGAAAGAATGGAAGAATTAATGAGATGAGAGAGGAAGAACATAACAATACTTTCAAGAAATATAGATAGCAGAGTATAACCTTATACGTATTGAACCAGGGAGATGCATAATAGAATCATTCACTTTCATAACCAATATAATTCCATAGACACAAAGTTCTAGAAATCATATAAACAAGAACACAAAGTTTCCTATCACAAAAGATGGATGATTCCCAAATATTCAGCCAAAGAAAGAAGGAATAAAAGAGGAAGAAAAGGAGAAAATTTCTATATTGATTGCTTCGAATCTATTACCTTTACAGAGTACCAGGATCCTGTCATCACCAATCCGGCACTATATAATTCTTCACCGGGAACTCCTCGTGCTATGATTATTTACTAATGCACAGCCTTTAGTTTGGTGGATGTAATCTGGAAACAAAACAACAAACATAACACAAGAATACCATCGACTATGATAAGACGGAATGATATAAAATCTGAAATATCAAAGTAAATTATACTATTAACATAAAATTGTTACAATCTCACCCATGAGGTACTTCAAGTGTTATTGAATTCACTTGCCTTCCACCAATACTATGGGAGAAACTTTACAATTACACCTCTTAATGACTTCTTCAACACACCTTTAAACTGATGGCTTCCTTTACACACTTCATACAATATTTCTCACTACTTTCTTATATGCTAAATGAGGGGGGTGGCCTCTTTATTTATAGAACTTACAGGCTTATCCATCTTATCTCTAAGATAGGATAAGAAATCCACTTTGACGAATCATATTCCATACCTTAACTCTTATCTGTACATGTAAGCTTATCTTTTAAGATAAGATAAACCTTATCATTTCACATGGGTTCCACATTTTTAGACTTTTTACAAATAAAATACCCAAAATATTTATGACCTCACTCTTTGTCCTTATTACCAATATAATATTTCTAATTTCTAATCATATAGACCCTACTTCTCTACTTATCCCACCTTTGACATTTTAACATTACCGGACCACTTACGACAAATATTTACTTTTTACAACATTCCTATTGTACTTTGACTGTTACCGTACTCTGCATTATTGGCGGCACCGTACTGACGGCGTCGTTATCTTCTATCAGACGCTACTACTAATTACACTTAACAACATCCTATTCATAATACATACATTAATGAAATAGAAATTACGGAGGAAAATTTTAGTGTCGACATCTTCCCCCTTTCTAGCTTCTACTCCGTCCTCGGAGTAGACTATTCTGGTGCTTGGAAAATCTTCAACTTGTCGTGGTTGACCCATTTCGTAATGGGAGTGCCATCCAATTCCTCCAGTCGGTACGTACCATTTTCATGCACAGCTGCTATTTTGTAGGGCCCCATCCATTTTGGAAGAAATTTTCTGTCTTCTTTTTTTGTATCTGGAATCATATACTAGAACCAAGTCATTCACATGAAATGGAGACCAACGGATCTTTTGATCAAAGTATTCCTTCTGCTTCATTTTCTTCGTATGGCTTGTATCTTTTGCTATTTCCCTCATTTCCTCTAGCAAATGAAGATGTTTTACTGAATCACTTTCATCCATCCTTTCATTTTTCATTACTCTCACAGTGGGAATATCAAACTCAATAGGAAGAACTGGATCAATGCCATAGGCCAACTGAAATGGGGAGTATCCTGTTGCTGACTTTGATGTTGCCCTATATGCCCATAATGCTGCATGAATCCTTTTATCCCACTTATGTACCTGCAAGGCTACATCTTTTGCTAGAATTTGACACAACACAAAATTTGTTCGTTCCACCTGTCCATTTGTGCTTGGCTTGTATGTTGTTGCCTTCCTGTGCTTAATAGAAAATTTATTGACTAGGGCTTCTACTACGTCATTAATGAAGTGGCTTTCTTGATCTGTTACAATTTCTAATGGACAACCAAATCTGGTGACAATGCGTTCATATATGAACCTTGCCACCTCATCCATGGAAGCTGTTTTCAATAGCCTAGCTTCAACCCACTTGGTTAAATAATCTGTGACAACTACAATATACTTATTTTGGCGTGAGGTAGTTGGAAGTGGACCTACAATGTCTATTCCCCACTTTTCAAAGGGACCAAGTGGAAGAATAGGACATAATGGAGATGACGAAGTCTTACGGTTACCATGTGTTTGACAAATATCACATGTCTTACAATAATTATAACAATCTTTAAAAAGAGTGGGCCAGTGATAACCTGCATCCAAGATCCTTCTTGTTGTAAGTTGTCCAGAGAAGTGCCCTCCACATGTACCATTGTGGAATTCTTTTAGCAGTTCCTTCCCTTGATCACGTCCAACTGCCCTCTTGTACTGTCCATCAGGTCCTATTCGAAATAATACTCCATGCAGAATAGAATATGGATGACTGACTTGAGTAATCTTTCTCTTAGTCTTTGCATTGGCACCATCAAGAAACTTGAATTCATTCAGATAATTCCAAATATCTATGTATTCACTAGGGATTGTGTTAAGAGATAACAATGCTGCATCGGGGAAATCATCATCATCACAAGATTATCCTAAACCATCATAGGCTCGAGAGAGTGCATCTGCATTGACATGCTTCTTTCCTGGCCTATCTATAATATCAAATTCAAATTCTTGTAGCAAAATTATCCATCTTGCTATCCTCCCTGATGGGTTAGGCTTATTGACAATATATTTTAGAGCCTGATGATCTGTTACAACTATAAATTTCTGCTCTAGCAAGTAATTTCTAAACTTCCTTACAGCAAAAATGATAGCTAGAGCCTTTTTTTCAGTTACAGTATAATTTACCTCAGCACTGCTCATTTGTCTGCTTCCAAAGTAAATTGGATGTTCATTCCCATTTTCATCCTTTTGGCTCAAAATACTTCCTAGTGCTGCATCTGAGGCATCAGTGTACACAATGAATGGCTTGCTCCAATCTGTATTCTTTAAAACAGAGGAAGACACCAGGGCTTCTTTCAGTTGTCCAAAAGCTTCATGTGCTTTATTTCTTGGTTCATAAGTAACATTCTTCTACAAGAACTGGGTTAGTGGTTGTGCAATCTTTGAGAAATTCTTGATGAACCTTCTATAGTAACCCACATGGCCTAAAAATGATTTCAACTTCTATTCAAAGGAAATGGCAAATCTTTGATTTTTGAAACTTTATCAGGATCAGTACCAATACCATCTCTGGATACAACATGCCCTAACAAAACGCCTTTAGAACATCCAAAGACACACTTTGTAGGGTTTAGTGAGGCTTGTGCTTCATCTAACCTTTGAAATGCTGTCTCCATCTGATGCAGGTGGTCCAACTTGCTCCCATATATGCAAAAATCATCCAGAAAGACTCTGATGAAGGTTCCAATGTAGGGTTCGAACACTCTATTCATCAAACGCCGGAATGTTGCTAGAGCATTACACAACCCAAAAGGCATAACTCTATAAGCAAACGTTCCCCAAGGAGTGGTGAACGTGGTCTTCAGCTGATCTTTCTCCGCTATACGGACTTGGTTGTATCCGGTATATCTATCAGCAAAACTATAACACTCCTGGCCAGCTACTTTGTCCAAGATCTGATCTGAGAATGGAAGAGGGTAATGATCCTTCTTTGTTGCCTTATTGAGCTTCCTATAATCAACACAAATGCGTAGCTTCCCATTCTTTTTTATTGAGATCACAATGGGAGAAACCCATTCTGAATTCTCCACAGCAAATATGAATCCTGCATCAAGCAACTTATCTATTTCTTCTTTTACAGTCTTGAAAAAATTAGGATTCATTCTATATGGCATTTGTTTTATAGGCTTAGCACCATCTACCAGCTCAATAGAATATTCTACCCAACTTACTTGACGGAGTTCCTTGTAATCAAAAGTGAATATGTGTATGTACCTTCGAAAGAGCTGGAGGTAGGATTCCTTCTCACTCTCCATCACAGCATCATCAATCTTTATTTGTTGGAGACAATCATCAACTTCTTCAGATAATTTTATGGGGTCATGAGTCGGTGTGACTGGAAGGATATCCATGACTGAAACATCAACCTCACTTTCTTCATCTTCAGTGTCCACTTCACTGGTACTAGAGTAATCAGAGGATGTCCAATCATCAGTTTCATCACTTGAATCCACAGGTTCTGCCTTATGATGTCGAGGGATCACGTTTATCTTCACCCTCTCTCTACCACGTCCAAGTGTCATGAAACCTTCATTCCAGTAGTTTCTTGCATGAACTCTCCTTAGCCATGGTCTTCCCAACAACATTGGGTACGCAACAGTACCATTTTCATCACCTGAAAGTCTACCACACATACAACACCCATAACAGATATTGCCACATTTGAAACTACACCTTCTGGTTTAGTTTTTCCATTATTTAATGACCTTAACATAAGTGTTGAAGGGCGATCAATTTTTAAACCCAACATATTCATTACAGACTCGGTCATTACATTAACTGCAGCACCTCCATCAACTAAGACATCATGAATTGAAATACCATTACATAATACCTCAGCTTGTGGAGCATAGGGATCCGCCTCTGCCTCCAAAACAGGGACCTCAACCTCCTTCCTTCGTCGAGCATTGAATCCACTTCGCAGCTCCTGCCTCTTTTCAGAAGACATAGCCAAGAGTTGATCATATGTAATATTTGCAGGCCTTTTGGACAGATCTTCCAAGATGGAGTATGGTCCTTGCCCCTGTGAAATCAGAAAATCCTGCACACCCAACTTTCTTCTCCTATGTTTCTTACTAGTTTCTCCTTTCATCTTCTTAGGATCATTTCCATCTTGATTATCTTTTTCTTTCTTTCTTTTTGTTACAAACACATCTACTTCATTATTTTTGCTCTTATCTACTACATCAAAAGAATTCACAGGTGCTTTTCCTTTATCATTATCTCCTTTACCAGATGTAGAAGCTCTATCTGGACAATTATACTTATAATGACCCTTTTTATAATAACCATAACATACAACTTCAAAAATATTTCTTTTTGGACCTCTATCTCCTCCCTGAGAACTAAATTCTTTTCCTTGAAGAAGATTAATAGTTAACTGACCCATCTTTTTGAGCAGATCTTCATACTCAGTAGATGTACTAGGAGAAAGATTTGTGCTCACCGAGAGTTGCTGTGGATTTTGGAGCAAAGGTGCTGGTGTAGGCTCTACTTTAGCAACAATTTCTTTGGGCTCTTCCATGCTTTCTTCTTGCCTTCTTGCAATCTCCTTTGCTTGTTCAATGGTCGCTGGGCGGTCATACTTCACTCGTTGTCTGATCTCTGGCTTCATCCCAAGAATGAAGTGCTTACATAGGAGATTATCCACGCCATTCATCAACCCATCCGCTAATCCTTCCTTCCGGATCTAGGCGTCGAGCTTCCTCCTTAGCTCTAGAACACGAACATGATAATCCCTTATCTTCTCCTTCTCTCCTTGGGTTAGTTTTGTGATATCGATCATGAGATCTGCATATCTCTGTTGTTCACCAAATTCTTTATAAAAACTTTCAGTTAATAAATCCCATGAGTTTTTCACATTATCACCTAGTGTTTCAAACCACCTAAGGGTTGAACCATCCAAAAAGGTAGGAAAAAATTCAGTCCATTGTTCCCTTTTTACAAGGCCATTACAAATACAAGATCGTTTAAACTCTTGAATGAAAGAGGAAGCATCTTCATTAGATTGGGCTGAAAAAACAGGAATCTTCCCCATTTTCAAAAGTAACCACAGTGAAATACCAACCCAAAAGTACAATCAACAAGACTTATGTGCACCAATAATTAAAATCACTATAATAGAAAAGAGAAATGACCACGGTAAACTATGGTAAAACTTGACTTATTGCGGTAAAAACTGACTTTACTGTGGTAAACACTATTCACAGTAAAAAGTGAAATTACTGCGGTAAATACTATTCACGGTAAAAAGTGACTTTACTGTGGTAAATACTATTCACAGCAAAAATGACTTTACCATGGTAACTACTATTCATGGCAAAAATGACTTTACCATGGTAATTACTATGCACAGTAAAAACAAGGTTACCCTCCAATTGATTTTTGACTAAGTGGGAATATCTCTCCAGACAATCCATCAACGAGGAATTGTCCCGGCAACGGAACCAAAATGTCATCACCAATCCGGCATTATGATAATTCTTCACCGGGAACTTCTCGTGCTATGATTATTTACTAATGCACAACCTTTAGTTTGGTGGATGTAATCTGGAAACAAAACAACAAACATAACACAAGAATACTATCGACTATGATAAGACGGAATGATGAAAAATCTGAAATATCAAAGTAAATTATAATATTAATATGAAATTGTTACAATCTCACCCATGAGGTACTTTAAGTGTTATTGAATTCACTTGCCTTCCACCAATACTATGGGAGAAACTTTACAATTACACCTCTTAATGACTTCTTCAACACACCTTTAAACTGATGGCTTCTTTTACACACTTCATACAATATTTCTCACTACTTCCTTCTATGTTAAATGAGGGGGTGACCTCTTTATTTATAGAACTTACAGGCTTATCCATCTTATCTCTAAGATATGATAAGAAATCCACTCTGACGAATCATATTCCATACCTTAACTCTTATCTGTACATGTAAGCTTATCTTTTAAGATAAAATAAACCTTATCATTTCACATGGGTTCTACATTTTTAGACTTTTTACAAATAAAATATCCAAAATATTTATGACCTTGTCTTTATTACCAATATAATATTTCTAATTTTTAATCATGTAGACCCCACTTCTCTACTTATCCCAACTTTGACATTTTAACATTACTGGACCACTTACGACAAATATTTATTTTTTACAACATTCTTATTGTACTTTGACTGTTACCGTACTCTACATTATTGGCGGCACTGTACTGATGGCACCGTTATCTTCTATCAGATGCTACTACTAATTACACTTAACAACATCCTATTCCTAATACATACATTAATGAAATGGAAATTACGGAGGAAAATTTTAGTGTCGACAATCCAACCCTAAACAATGGCGTGTAGAAGCGATTAAATAACTTCCAAGAACAGTTACATTCGGTTACAGAAAAATGATGAAACTGATTCAAGAAACCGATGTCTGAACTTCTCTAATGCCTCGGCCGTTTCCATGCCTGGCGGAAAAATCAGACGCATTGAATTGTAACCATTCATTCTGCCTTTGCAAACTTTAAATTCGAGCCATCCACGTGGGAGAGATTTAAACTGAAGCGGGCCTGAGGACGCCTTTTGTATTTTTTGCCTTTTGGAGAAATGGCACTTTGAAACATTTTGGCCCGCCCATCCGCTTTTGATACGGTCTTGACACGTGAGCTTACTTGAGTGGAGACGGAATTGCGGTTCACTTTTATAATTTTACCTCTTTTTAATGCAGGCTCAAAAGCTCAAATTGCTTCGCCGACCCGCCTTTCCACTTTGACTCTTCAATGCAGGCTCAACATTTGACTTTATCCCTTGGCATGGGTGGTGCCGTGGGCCACTTCATAACTTTAAGCTCTTTTATGGAAACAAAGCCCAAATTCTCAAATTGCCACGACGGCCCGCTTTCACACTTTGACTTTTCAAAGCATCAAAACACAAAAACGGCCCGCCTCTCTGCCTTCGCTTGAATCATGACCACGTGTCCCTTTTGTTTGGCGGGGCCATATTTCTGACCCTAGACACGTGGAGGCTCAGCGCACTCTTGGGACTTGCCTCCGGATTTTGCCTTCGAAGTTGTGCCAAGCTGACATGTGGAGGCTTCCACAAACCCTTCTATACTTAGCCAATTCGGGCTTGCTTTCCACCTGACTTATGTTGAACCCTAGACACGTGGAGAGTTGGCGCTCATTTGAGTTTCCGCTTTGGATTCGCCTCCTGAAATTGTGTCGTTAAGGCATGTGGAGGCTTCCGCCAACCCTTTTGTACTTAGTCAATCAAACAGTCGGCTCTGTCCCTTTTTCGGACCTGGGACACGTGGAGGGATGGCGCAAGTTTGGGGAACTGCCCTTGGCTTCGACTCTTAAAGTTACACCGATGAGGCACATGGCGCCATCCGTTGAACCTTCCATACTTAGCCGATTTAGGCTTGTTTTGTCTTCATTTTGGACCTGGGACACGTGGAAAGCCTGCGCTTATTTGAGGACTATCCCATGGGCCCTGCCCTTGGAGTTGCGTCATTTGGATGTGTGGAGGCTTCCGTTTTCACTTGAAACATGGTCGTGCTACATCCAATCAGAGATATCCACGTACTACACATGGATACTGGGGCAAAAATTAACGAGGAAGATACGCCTGTCATTCCCAACTATGTGAAAAATAAAAAAAAGGGAAAAAAATCCACCATTACTCCTAACTTTCAAACTGTTCTCCATAGAATGTAAAACTGCAAACAATACCAGGCTCGACGCGATCCATTACTCCAAGGAACCGACTCAAAAATTTTGAAACTCGACTTCAAAAAGAGGGGAATTTTGAGTGCGACAACAAGGTAGAAGCTCTTGGTGGAAGAACTCTAATTCTAATCACCTGGTAGTGAATGAATCATTAGATTTTGATTTTGATTCACTCTGAGAAATCTTCTTATTCAAAAGGGATGGAAGTGCAACAAGTGTGTAAGGATGTTTCGGCTCTTTCATCTTATTCCCAAGACTATGGGGAAAACATCGAAGTTTTGATTCCAATCCATAATAACGAAAATCTAAATCCAAATATGGAAGAGGGTTGGAAAGTTGTCAATTGGAAAAAGAAAGGCACAATCTCCCCCCCTTAAAATGTAGCTAAGATCCAAAGGGAATGGGCTTTGTTGAGATTGTTGATGGTTTTTGTTGTATTGTTGTTTGTTTGTTTCTGTTGTTATTTTGATCTTTGGCGCCACTGGTAGAGGGTGGATTGTCTTGTTTCTCACTGTTCTATCTTTTTCTCCTCTTTTTGTACAAGGTAGGGTCCCCTTAACTCTTTTTCACCATTAATCAAAAAAAAATCTTTAACTCTTTTTCGGAGTGCCTTTTGATCCTGCCACATCTTAATGGGGAAAGAAATGAGTGAACAACTATCCTACCTTCTCTCATTGGAAAACTATTGTCTAAAAATCACTTAGTATTTTCTCTCTCTAGAACCTAGCGATACTCTTATCATCATTTTCTTATCTAATTAACTTTCTAATCCTCACATTTTATTAAGTTAAATACATCTACGTAAAGTGTGGAAAGCATTAACTCCAATTTTTCCAGAACGGTAAATGGAGAAAAACCTAGAGCTTTGAGAATTCCTTCTTATTCTATAATCCCTTCCTTGTTAAATTATAGTCATACATTTTGAAGCCCTTAATTACTAAATTTAGCTTTAATTCCACATTGAGTGTATGTTTTATAATGACAGTGATGTATAGGCTTGTATTTTGTTAGACGTTCATTATATTGTTCATTAACCTTAAGATGGCTTTATATAGTCTTCTCAATAAAGTTTGTTCATGTAGTCACTTTAATTTTGTGTTCCTTATTCATATTCCCCTATTACAATATCAAAAGGATTAACATCCCAAACATGCTTTAGTAAGTGATTAATTATTGGATAAGCAAGTACCATACAATCTCAAATGTTAGAAAAACATTCCAAACATTCTTCAATAATAGCTGTGCCACTTCGAGGTGTCTAACCTTTTATACTGCGACGATGCGAGGGGGTAACCTCCTAACCCTAGCAATAACACTCCAATACTCAATGGAGGATCATTAAATACATTCGTGGAACCCCTAAATATACCATGTTCTAACCTAGGTGGCGCGGAAGGTTACTGAGGCTCGGGTGACCCTGCTTCCGTGACAGCCTAATAAATCATCCATGAATGATGGCGGTAAGGTTTGGGTTTGTGTGCCAGGATGTCGGCATCTCCATCAGACCCATATGCGATTATGATGTTATTTCCCCAGGTACATAGCATTGGGGCTCCCTCGATTGACAGGTTTCGTTTGAAGACATAAGTAGAGGCACATATAATGAGTTGGATCCCCTCTAAATGGGAATACCCACTAGAAGAAGAAGTTCTTGATCTCTCCCTCTCTCTCCCAGATTTTATCCTATCCTATGTAGCAGCTTCATCATCAACGTTTGCTTGGAGGCTGCGAGGTTGGGGGTTCAAGGAAAGGCAAAAAAAATTGCTGATGTTGCTAAAGCTTCTAAAAGCCATCTTCTTCCTCTAAAACTTCTTCTTCTACATGCCAAATCTTACTTCTTCTTCTGCTGCGTCTTCTGGCTTCAGATGTGTTGAAATCTGAGGCGTATTGTCAAGGAAAATTTGTTCCAGATCCTGCAACAACCATTTTGTCCTGGCCTGCCTGCTCTAACATAGACTAGAATCTCCTCGTCTTGGAAGCCATTAATGGATGGTAAAGTGGACATTTACCAAATCAACTAGATGGTTTAGAGAATTTCATTGTTGTCTTTGATATCCACCATTCTGATAGAGATTTAATTTTTGCTAGTCTCTATGGTATTTTACCATCCCACTTGTTGCTCATGAAGCTTTGGTTTTCGGAATTCTGAAAATATTTCGGTAGATGGATAAAACATTCCAAGATCAGACCCTAACTGAAATTTCAAGAGCTTTCCGAAAATATAAATTTTGCTAAAAAATACTACAATTTGCTTCCTGAAAAGCAAATTTATGAAAAAACCTAAAACACCAATAAAATCCGCAAAACAGATCCAATCGAGCTGAATTTTTCAGATATTCAATGACTTTAGAGTGTTTCCAAATTATGGTTGAAAAAATTGGCAAAAAATTCGATATACTCTTCAAGATATACTTGAAACAAAAAAATTAGGGTTTTTGCCCTAATTTTTGCCGAAATCGCTGCTCTGATACCACTTGTAAGGATATTACTTGTATAAATCAGAACATATACAGAAGAATAACATGAGATAGCACCAAAACATAGATAAATGATGACAATATGCTCGTATGATAGCTTTGCCACTTCGAGGGGGCAACCTCCAATACCACTTCGAGGGGGTGACCTCCAAACCATAAAATAACACTCCAATACTCAATATGATGATTAAATACAACCTTCTAACCCCTATATATACCATTCTAACCTATGCCAATACTGAGGCCGACCTCCTAAGCATAATAAATCATAAATGAATGATATAGTAAGATAAGGGGATGTGTGCCACATGTCGGCATCTCCATCAACCCATATACATTATAATATTATATCCCAAGGTACATAGCAAAATTGCCAAATCTGCACAAATTGATCCAATTACAAGGGATTCCGATAGAATTAAAAGAAAAAGCGCTCAAACAAAGATTGTTCTAGCCATGATGAAGCATGATGAAAGAGAAGGATCAGCTGAATCATGCATAACTTCCAGATTTGCTGACATCAATGATACAGACATAGGCCCTAAACCCATTACTGATTTAATTGACAGATCCAGAGCCCGAAGGACATCTCTCGTGCGGGCAATTAAAAGTAACGGGATTATTCAAGCTTCAGCGTTTCCAATCACAGCTCAGTTGCCTGAATTTGTTATGGAGTGCGCAAGGTCTTATCATCCTCTTTCCAGAACAATTCGAGATGTTGCAGGAAAGACAATAATCAGTTTGGATGCACAATTTATTAATTATTGTTTGAAGATTTTGACATGGCCAGTGGTGATTGATAATTAGCATGCTGGACATTGGCAATAGATGGGAAAAGCACAAAGCAGATTGCGTAGGCATAATGAATAACAAATACATGAAGAAGCCCAGAGCTCCATCAAAGTTCTCGAGGACTATTCCACGATCCAATCTGGTGCAGGAAGTTGATGATATTACTAAATTGCTTTATAGGTTAAATCAAGAAGCCAATACCCATAACTTCAGCTCATGGATGTACGCTTTTGTGAGAACCATTGAGATCAATAGAGTTGATTGCATAATCAATTGGGCGGAGATCATCAGTGACAACATCGGTGAGCAGCTTTGAAGTGTGAGGTGGACTTTTAACTTCAAAATGACTTAATACCTGGTATATGCAGTAGTCTCGCCGAGGGTATATTTCCCAAATTGAATAGACAAGGAGTTTTGTTGAAATATCCTATTTTTGAGTGCTTCCCACAGTTGACAGTTCCTGAATGCAACAAAGATTACAAGGTGGTCAATGATGGGTTCTTCTATGAATTCATCTGCAAATTGAATAGTGATCTAAAGATCAGCAGAGTGAGCAAAGAAGCTTGGGAAGCTGTATCCCAGCATGGTTGCATCTTCATCCAGTTTGTAGACTTCACATATCTCAAGGTCAGTGGCTTTTCAGGAGAACTAGTCAAGTTGTCGAGGTATCCAATCGACAAATGGGTCATCATCGAGTTGTGCAGGCAGCTCGTGGAAATTCATGAATTACAATAGAAGCGGCACAAACCTACAAGTTGCTTTCCAGTCACAGTGGGTTATTACAACTGCTAGAGCATCCATAAAGCGAGGGGAATCTAAGCAGAAATGTTTTCCGGATATGAGCATGAGTTCTTCCCAGCATGATTGAACTTTGATCCATATGGGATAGTGAGGAAGACAATCTCCTAGGAATATTCGCACGTACCTTCCTTGGAAGACTTTTGGATGAAGTGCATAAGCGAGTATGAAGTCAAGAAGAAAGATTTCAGCAGGTTGTCAACGCAACAAGTGTCTGATTATGGTTTAGCACGGATGCCTCTGCAAATCTCGGGGATGATGGGCATGTGGTATTTGACACATACCATCAAATGGAAGGAGATAGAGTTGTTCTTCAGGAAAACATAGTTGGTTGTGTTGGCTAGATTTTCTGCATAGCATCAAACCTAGGCAGTCATGAGATAAATCTCCCTCATTTAACCGGTGAGGCTCCCGTGTCAGATTTGTCAATATAAATGTGTTATTATCCTATCAGAGGTTTTACTTTAACCACTTAGTTCATGAACCATAACTAAGAAGTTCTGTAGCAAGTAGGCAGCTGTTCAAGAAAGGAAGTATTTTATAGAAGAAGGAAGTAAAGGGAATACAGAGAAGAAATGGGGAAGATGTGCATCCCAATTAGTAGATAGTAGAGATAATTGCATGCACGTAGAAGAAACTTAATAGATATGAACACACAGAATTATAAAACAAAGGCAGCTCTAGATCCAGATCTAAATTAACACAGTTTATTAAG
This sequence comes from Taxus chinensis, assembly GCA_019776745.2. Classification (NCBI taxonomy): domain Eukaryota; kingdom Viridiplantae; phylum Streptophyta; class Pinopsida; order Cupressales; family Taxaceae; genus Taxus; species Taxus chinensis. The sequence continues at coordinate 658,359,368 of CM034146.1, forward strand.
AGATCTAAGATTAAAAGCAAGAAACAAAGTACACCGTGACACAAAGTTCTCCAAAAACCCTCCTTTGTATTCCTTTGCTCCAAGTTGCTCTCAGGGGTTCAGCACAAAGTCTAGAACACAAGATTGCTGCTTACAAATTTTGATCGATCCTTAACCCGGAGGTTCTTCTCCTACTTATAGAATGTAGGAGGGAAAGTACAAATGGGAAGTCTAACCGAACTAAAACATAAACAAGTAAAGCTGACATTTGGCAATCATCCTTCACTAATTTCTCCCTAAGTGACATATGTATCACTTAACGAATAGAATGGTTCCACATAACTTTAAGTAATGGTTGTAAAACCAATAACTTAGAAGTTTTACAATTTCATCCAGGAACATAGAAAATAGAAGAAGAAAGAATAGAAGAAGTCATGCCAGCTGTAACATTTATGTCTTCTTCTTGTTCTGATATCGGATATACTTGTCGAACATATAATTCAGCATTTTTCCATCTGTTTTAGCCACTGCTTCTTTCTCTGTTCTGAACTGCAGCAACCCTTCATTCAACACTTTGATGCACGCTTCCACATCTTCCAAACTCGGCCCAAACTTCGCAATGTCTGCCTGTAGCACCACCAGTCTACTGATAGAATTCATCGTGAAAGGCTTGGTAGCTTTATCAATTCTCTTTTGTATAATTAGAAGAGATCCTTCCAGGGAATTAGGCACCTTAATTGAGACGATCCGCACGTATGAAGTGATATTCCCGTCCACTCTCTCCTCAGTGAAAGAAATGACATTGTCTGGTAAATCTGATGTCCTACTCTCAAGTGCCTGCATCCTCTTCAGCAAAACTCTGCAGATTTCCAAATGGAAAGATACTGCAAACTCTAGCTGCTTCCCCTTCTCGACTGATCCGTCTGGTACAATCTGTTTCGCAATCAATACATCTCCCAGTAGCTTGTTAATCTCAGCCAAAATACTCAGGTTACTCTCTGCAATTGTATTCATGCCTTCTATGTTTGCCATCAGTTGCTTTAGTTGATTTGCTGCATCATCCATAACCTTTAGGCGGGCTGGCACTTCTCCAAGTTGTACAGAAGCTTGATGAATAATCAAATCCTTCCATTCGTCAATAGCCTTTACTTGATTGCTTGCATCCTCCATTTCCTGCATAAGATGATCACTCATCTGCTCTGAAATGGGCTGAATGGAAGGTTTAGCAACCTTGGCTATGATCTCACATAATTGAGATACTTGCTTCTACAGCTCTTCTTTCTCCGCCTTTTCACTGTCAAGCCTAAGGAATAAAGCATCCATCAATGTCTGCGTGTCCTGCTTCAATCCTTCAGTGGTGGCTTGACCGAGGGGTACTTTGGTTACTGTCACATCCTCTGCCGTGAGCTCCTCTATCTTTCCTTCTACCAGAATTGATATCTCAGCAAACTTCTCTCCTGAATCCTCGATGATCAACCTAGAAGTTGCTTTGGCAACTTTAGGCCTTCTGTCTCTTCCGCCCAGATTCTGGAGTAGCTGTAAGTCGTGCTCCTCTAGGTTCATCTCTATTCTCGCTTCTAGAACCAATTACGAAGCCAACCATTCCGAGAAGTTACTTCTCGAAGAATGAGAAGTCGCTGAGTGTACTACCATCTTCCGCTCAGCATCCTCTCCGTTAGAAAGTGCCACAGTGTTATGGCTGCCATCTTCTGAATCATCCAAAGACAAAGCCCTTTCGAATTCTGCCATCTGCAGCTTCAAAGTATCCTCTGGAACAGGAGTTGAACGAAGTGGCTGAGGGGAGAAGACGAATGTTGTTGGATTCAGTGGAGGCATGGAAGCGTCCTGCTGTTGTGGTGCAATAGTTGGTGAAGTACTAGGTACTGGAGAAACCAGAGTTAAAGTCATGGTCGCAGAAGTGATCCTCTCCTTGGATTGAGATCTTCTACGCACTTTCAACTTCTCGAATTTCCTGCTGGTTTCTCCTCCGTGCTTTCGCTTGAGGGAATCTCCTGCGCCGAAGTTGCCCATGACTTGATTCATCAATGCTTAATCAAGGCAATATCCCTTCGTCAGCAACCAGTTTGAAGTATTCACCAACACAGCTCCCGACCTTTCTTCAATTGTGTTGCAGCCTCCTATGTTATTCTGCAGTATGGCTTTATCTCCTCCCATTTGATGGTAAGTGTCAAGTACCGCATTCCCATCATCTTTAAGATCCGCAGGTATCCGCGCTAGTCCAAAGTCAAACACTTGTTTTGTTGATAGCCTGCTGAAATCTCTCTTTCTAACATCGTACTCACTTTTGCATTTCATCCAGAAATCTTCTAATGAAGGCACATGTGCGTACTCCTGGGAGATTGTCTTCCTGGCTACTCTGAATGGATCGAAGTTCAGCCGTGTAGGGAAGAACTCTTGCTCATACTCGGATAACAGTTGTGCCTCCATTCTCTGAGCTCTATGAATGCTAATGCAGCTGTAATATCCCACAGTGATTGGGAAGAAGCCCGTAGACTTGTGCCACTTTGACTGAAGGTCGTGTAACTCCACAAGTTGCCTGCTCAGCTCCATGGTGATCAATGTATCATTCGGATACCTGGGCATCTTTATTGGTTCTCCAAAAAAGCCCGTAACCCTGAGATATGTGAAATCTGCAAATTGAATGAATAGACTGCCAATCTTGGACACAGCTTCCCACGCTTCCTTGCTTACCCTATTGGCTTTCAAGTCTTTGTCCAGCCTACAGATGAAATCATAGAAGTCATCGTTGATAACTTTGAAGTCTTTCTCACATGCAGGTGCAGTAAGTTGCGAATAGCACTTGAAAATGGGGTCCTTAAAAAGAACACCACATCTATCCAGCTTGGAAAAGACGCCTTGTGACGCTGCAGCATACACCAAGTATGAAGTCATCTTGAAACTGAAAGTACGCTTCACGTTCCGGAGTTGCTCACCCATGTTGTTGCTAATAATTTCCGACCAATTGATTATAGAATCAACCTTGTTGATTTCAATGGCCCTGATGAAAGCATACATCCATGTACGGAAAGTGTAGGCATTCGCTTCGCCATTCATCCTGCATAGCAATTTGACGACATCATCTACCTCCTGCACCAAATTGGACCGTGGAAGAGTTCTCGGGAACTTTGAAGGAGATCTAGGCTTCTTCATGTATTGGCTATTCATTATGCTCACGCAATCAGCTCTATGCTTCTCCCACTTGCTGTCGGCATCCTGAAGGCTAATGGAAGTCACCACCTTTTGCACTGGAATCTTCAAACAATAATTGATGAACTCTGCGTCCAAACGAATTATTGTCTTTCTCGAAGCATCACGCACTGATATGGATGAAGAATGGTAAGATCTAGCACACTCCATAACAAATTCTGGCAACTGGGCTGTATATGGAAAAGCTGCAGCTCGGATAATTCCACTGCTTTTAACCGTACGCATGAGTGAAGTCTTTCCCGCTCTGGATCTATCAATCAAATCGGAAAGAGGTTCCGGGCCTAGATCTGTGTCTCTTATGTCTGCAAGTTCGGAAGCAATGCATGACTCCATCGTGCTTTCTTTTTCATCTCTCTTCGCCATAGCTTTGTCTATCTTTGTTTGAATAATTATTTTTCTTCTTACTTGGCCGAATTTCTTCAATACTGGTGTAGATCTCGACAATTCTTCAGATTCGGAGGATATATGCAATGTATTGGACATTGATAAAAGCTCATTTTCTTTTGTAAAGCACCTGTAATGAATTCCTGCAATTTATTCAGACAAAAATGGCCATTGAGCATGAATAGTGAATTTTAATTGTAAAAATCTGCACTTTTCAAGCCTGCTGCCCTAAAAATTAGTGTTTAATTTGCACATAAAGAGAGCATGAATCCTTTCAACAACACCTGAGCACCTGTAACACCTATGCAAACAATTATGCAGACAAAGATCAACCTCCTTCAAAGCATGTGCCAAATCTGGAAGCTTTTAGCCTTTTTACCACCTTGCCTAAGCAAAATCCTTCTTCAAATGGGGGCGCAGTTTTCCTTTTGGCTGCAATTCTTTACTTGTGAATCAAATAATTCACCCATATGGCTGCCCATGCTTATATAACTTTCACAATTCTATAATTAATAATTGCCCTAACACTTAAATGCAATTAATTAATTAAAAATCATGCTCTTCTCTTTTAAAATAGCATGTTTAAGGACAGCCATCCAATAAATTAAATTAATCCAATTTAATCCTTCACACATCACTTCACTTAAGCTTCACAGTGTGCCTTGACCATAGCCACTGAAAATAGAAATTAATTTAATGTTTTAATGTCTTTAAAAACATTAAATAACTCCCAAATGGGGCGCACTTTTTGAGAGGAATGGGGCAGCCACTAAATAAATTAAATTTAATGCATTTTAATCCTTTCTTTTATTCCCCTTTTGACTTGTTGACTTCCTCCAAGCTTGGGCGCACTTTTTGAAAGGATAGATTAATTAAAATAATCACTTTAGGTCTTCCATCATCTCACCAAAGGGGGCGCACTTTTTTGCACATATAATTCTATTTTTAAGAATTTTTTCACAAAGGGATTCTTTACCCTACAAGGTAGGCACTAAAATCCGATGATCCACTTAAGTGATTTGACTTTAACAATGAGATTATTTACCCTGCAAGGCAGGCACTAAAATCCCATGATTTCACTTAAGTCACTTTCCTTTTATTTTATCATGGGAATTTTTACCTGCAAGGCAGACAATAAATTCCCACCTGCCTGCAGCCTCTATTTTTCCCACTGCAGCTTAAGTGAATTTTATAACACGGGAAAAAGTACCCTGCTAGGCAGGTACAAAATTCCCACCCTACCTGCGGTTTCTATTTTTTCCATTGCAGCTTAAATCATTTGTTTTCCAAAAATGCGCCCATCCCCGCAGGGGCTTTTCCATGCACGACTTCGCTTTTTTCCAATGATCTAGACCTCTAATGGCGACTTCCTCCGGGCATAATGTGCGTATATGTTTTCTAGCTGCTTCAGTCCAAAAATCGGGCTTACTCAGCAAAGGAATTGTTCTAGAGAAATTTCACAGAAAACGAAACGGGATAACACAAAAACATGAAAAATTGCGAAAAGTTACAAATAAAGCCCAAAACTTATTCCAAGTTAAAACCCTTTTGGTACATAAGAGTAATGACATATTCGATCATAACAGAGTCAAAACGGGGCGCAAATAGCCTCATACGGGTCTCAAAATAATTAAATACAAATTTTCCGCAGACAAATCCCGACGGCAGAATATAACAATTTTGGGCATCTGGGTATTTGGTGAAAAAGACTAATATGGCTCTTTGGGAATATCTTGATGCAATACAAGAACTTTTAGGCAATAAAAACACAAAACGACCCATTATTTTAAAAGTACGAAAAAAATTCGGATAGGGTAGTCGCAGATTTCAAGGTGAAATCTGGGTGACACCATGTTGTTAGACGATTGAGGAAAGGTCTTCCGCAGTCCTGGTTAACACTTTAAATTGATTATTAACGAAGGGGTATTGCATGGACGAAGCTTTGATGAATTAGATCACAGGAAGGTTAAAGTAGTAGGAGACCAAAAAAGCTTAAAGTATACAATAAGTCTGAGGTACTTGAGGAGGTCAAGTCTACAACTATTTTGCGAGTACCACTTTCAAACGAAGCTTCTCCGGTGTCAACTCATACCACTTCAGCAGCCCCTGAACCCCAGACAGATGTTGTTGTTCCTTTGTTGGATCCAACATCATTTGTATTTGCTCCTCAGCCACTCAAATCTTCACCTCCCCCTGCAGAGAAGCTAAAAGCACAAATGGAAGAGTTTGAAAAAGCATTGTCTTTGGACAATCCAAAGGATGACAGCCACTACGCTGTGGCAAATTCGGATGTAGCAGAGTCTGAGCATGAGAGGGTGGTACACTTAGTGATTTCTCATTCCCCGAGAAGCAATTTTTAATCATGGTTCGCTTTGCAGACAGTTCTAGAAGCCAGAGAGGAGATCAACCTGGAAGAGCATGACTTGCAGCTACTCCTGAGTTTGGGCAGAAAAGATAGAAGACCTAAAGTTTCCAAGGTAACTTCAAGGTTGATTATTGAATAATCAAGGTAGAAGTTCGCCGAGTTGACAGTTCCAGCAAAGGGAAAGTAGAAGGGAGAGCTCACGGCGACAGATATCTCAGTAACCAAAGTGCCACTAGGTTAGACTACCACGGAAGGATTAAAGCAAGATACACACACACACACTAATAAACGCTTTATTCCTCAAGTTGGACAAAAAAAAGGCAGAGAAAATCAAACTTCAAGAGTAGGTTTCCCAGTTGTGTGAAGTCATTGCTAAGGTTGCCAAAACTTCCTCTCAGCCAATTTTAGCACATGAGCAGGTAAGCAACCATCTGATTGAGGAGGTGGAGGATGCAGGTATTCAAGTCACGTCTATCAATGAATGGAAAAGTCAAATTATTCACCAAGCTTCAAAACAATTCAAAGAGGTACCAACTAGTCTGGAAGTTATGAAAGGTGCATTATCTCAGCTAAAGCAACTGATGTCAAGCATAGTGGATGAGAATACAGTGGCTGAAAGTAACTTGGACATTTTGGTTAAAATAAATAAGCTGCCAGAGGAAGTTTTGATTGCGAAACAACTTGATGGACTGATTGAAAAGGGCAAGCAACTAGAGTTTGTAGTTTCTTTCCGCATGGAGATTCTCAAGCTTATGTTGAAAAGAATGCAGTTGCTCGAGGATAGGATATTGTCATTGTCAGGCAATATAGTTGCTTTCACCAAGGAGGAAGTAGTTGGGGATGTTTCTTCGTATAGAAGAACCATTCCAGACAAAGTGTCTGCTTCTCTCGAAGGGTTGCTTTTGATGGTTCAAGAGAGGATTGATAGAGTTGTCAAGACTTTCACGTTGAATTCAATCAACACGCTGATAACACTTCAATCGGATATTAAAGAGTTCGGGCCTAGTTTGAAGGAAGTGGAAGTAAACATTGACATTTTGTCCAAAGGATTGCTACAGTTTAGGACCGAGAAAGAGGCTGTTGCTAAAACAGATGGGAAATTGCTGAATTATATGTTCGACAAGTATATTCAATATCAGAACAAGAAGAAAGCGTAGGGTGTAACATCTGGCAGATCTTCTTTCTTCTCTTCTTTCTCTTATTCCTAATGTTCCTGGATGAAATTGTAAGATTAAAGTTATTGGTTTAAAAGCCATTACTTTAAGTTATTTAGAAAAGTTCTCTAAGATAAGTGGCAGATGTGCACAACTTTGGCTTAACCTCCAAATGCATGTCACTTAAAGAGGAATTCTAGGAGAAAGATTGCCAAGTGTTCCCTTTATAAATTTCCGCATGTTCTAGTTCAGTTATAGTTCAGTTATAGTTTCCATTTGTAATTTCCCCTCTATACACTATAAATAGAGGAAGAGCCTATGGGTTAAAGGATGAAAATTTGTAATCAGTATTCTTGTATTCCAGACTTTGAGCTGAAACCCTTGATATTTTTTTGAAAGCTAAGGAATTGAAAGAAGGTAGATTTCCGGAGAATTTTGTGTCAACAGTGCATTTGTTTCTTGTTTCTGTATAGATCTTTGCATAAACTGTGTTATCTTAGATCCAGATATGAAACTTTACTTGGCTTTAAATTCGGTATTTCAAGATCTATTTGTTTTGTCTATATGCATGTGACCAACTCTACAAACTATTGGTTAAATTGCACATCTTCTTTCCTTTCTTCTCGTATTTAATTATTTCCCCTCTTCTACACATATTTTTGGCAGTTGCTTACTTGTTGCAAAATTGCCTAGCTATGGTGCATGAGCTACGCGGTTAAAGTAAAACCAACAGATAGATAGTAGAAAATATAACTGACAAAATCTTACACGGGAGCCTCATCAGTAAATGAGGGAGATTTATCTCATGACTGCCTAGGTTTTTCGCTGTGCAAAAAATCTAGGCAACAGTGTTTGGCGACTCCGTTGGGGAACAACAATCTTTTGCAGACCAGAGCTTATCTTACTAGTTTCCATTGAACTCTCAACCTGGCTGAACGCCCGTTCACCCGATCTGTCAAGGCACAAGGAAGGACTAATCATTTTTATAGATTGCAGGAGAAATTTAATTTCAATCATCTTCAAGTTAGAAGTTGCAGATCCAGTCTTTCGCCAGGAAGAAGAGTGCAAACCCCTCCAGATTCGGATCATTTTCAGGCATAATGCGGTAGCTGGAATTATCTATTAAGTCTACTCCTGAGGAAGACGTGTTCCGTTCGTTCATCATGTTGAAGTAGAATCAACATCAACCACCACCTGTCCCATTGGGTGCAGCCTTTGGGCCAGTGAACCTGACTCCACCTATGCATGCATTACCTAAAGGGTCAAGGAAGAATTTCCCAAAATTCTTTGGAGATGGCAAGAAAAATCTAGATGATCATTTGGCGGCATTCTTTATATCTTGTGGAGTGCTTGTGGTGGAGCATGAAGATGTTTCGGTCAAACTTTTCATTGAACCTCTACATGACTTGGTCAGTGAATGGTTCTATCGATTAGCTCCTAGGACTATAACAAACTGGGTGTCCATGTATGAGCAGTTTCTAAAGAGATTATGGCCTGCAGAGGATGCTAGCACATTGATTACTCAGCTGATGCAATTAAAGAAGGAACCACATGAGAACATGAGGGACTTTATTGCTAGGTTCTAAAGGATTTTGTATAAAATCCCTACTTTTGCTGCGCTTAGCAATGAAAATCAAAAGACGTTTTTTATAAACACTCTGTTGCCCGAAGTTGGATATCAGCTGCGGAGGGCAAGACCTGTGAATCTATTAGAGGCACAAAATGTTGCTGTAGAGGTTGAAGATGACTTGATCATGGCTGGAAAAATCAGGCAATCACCCCATAAAGGTGATGGGTTTTCTTCAAGTACTTTTGATCCTTTGCTACAGAAGTTAGCTAATGACATGCTACAAATCAAGAAGCAGATAGCTCAAGGAGGAAATGCAACTCCTTCAAGAACGGCTCTTGCTTAGACTTTTAATGGTCAATATCAAAATTGAAATAGACTTACTGCTGCACCATAGAGGTTGGCTATGTATGCCCATTGAGATCTCAAACAAAGGTGTTCTTCAACACCACCATTATTGTGGAGAGTGTGAGGCCTTCCAAGCTTTCATTGAGTGAATGTTGCATGATATATTCATTCTATTATTGACGCATTTATTTGAGAAGGAAATCTGCATTTTATTGATGATTATTGGAGAGTTTTATAGTGTTTTATGAACTTCCATTAATGTTGCAATTATTCCAGCCATAGCGACTTGCATGGGTGGTTATTTTGGCATGTTTGGGTGTCCTTTGAAGTAGGTATACAATCTGATCTGTATTGCCATATTGTGGCTCCATTTTAAGTGATTTGGGAAGGATTTAATAATATTTTTAAGCTGTTGGTTATTGTTGTTTTTATTCTAGCTATGGCAACTTGATCTGGGTTATATTTTGGTATGTTTGAAGGTTGAACAAGCAATATATTTGATCTGATCTGTGTTGGCATAATTTTCTAAGTGTGGGGCAGCGATTTTGAGTGTATTGAAGGGTTATTAAGTGCTGGAAATTATTTATTGAATTTATTCTAACCCTAGCTACTAGGTTTTTGATTTTGGGGTTTGTTTTGAGGTGGCTACAGTTATCAAAAAATCCATATTTATAGCTCATTGAAAAGGCCTTGATTTATAGAATATTCTGCATTTTATTGGGTGGAAAAATATTGAGTTTTGAGTAAGATATCAATTTTCGAATTTTCAACTATTCTGGTGCATTTTTAATAATTAACAGCTGCAATAAATTTCAGATTTGGAAAAGATTAATTTTCTAACTAGTTTTCTCATTTAACCCATTGTTTTGGCTTACTCCAAACCCATTTGGGTTGTATTAAAGATGACATTGGATTATTTGAGGTCGAGCTAGGAGGGTTTAATCCTTCTAGAGTCAATTTGAGTTAATAAAGTGTAGATTTAAATAATATCCCAAAAGGGGATATTGCAATCTTTATCCTCTTTCTTTCTATCCCCATATGGGTTGCATTTTTCCACTAGGGGGAAATCAAAATAAAGTGACCTATATGTCCCCAATGGAGGATTTTCAAAGCCGAAAGGGAACACCTATAAAATTCGATTTATGACAGCCAATTGGTTGAATAAAATAAAAAACAATGCAGAAAATTTCCTTCAGAAAAATGTGAATTTCTCTGAGGATGGTTGGCCCATAAAATTGATGTGAAATCACTCAAAACTTTGCCTAAACTATTAAGAGATTATTATAACGGCATGAACACTAAAAATATAATTTTTCTACCCAAGAAGAAGAGCTGTAATTTTTATTTAAAGTCGGCAGAAATTACCTTACAAAAATGGTCAGAAGAAAGTGATCGCAAGCCCAAATCCATAGAAACAAAGGTGAATATGCCTCCAAAATTATGTCAAAGATATTGGTAATGAAATCCGGGAAAGCCGTGCCCTAGAATGTGTCAAAGTCCACCCAAAAGGGTGTAGATAACCTTAGATTTGGCTGAATTTGAAGATAAAAATCTTCCCCAACACTTTTGTTTTCAAACCCTAGCTAAAATTGCCTCAAATCTGCAACATTGGGTCTTCAATCATTGTGGAAATTCTGAAATACTCCTTGAAGCTCAATAGAAACCCTTGAATAGAGCTTTCTCACACAAAGGATGAAGAGTTTTTGTTCTTCAACCTTGGCAATGGAGGGTTTTTCGTCCTCTAATGCAACACATCAAAGGGTTTTCATCCTTTGAGGTAAAAACAGAAAGCAAATAGCTCAACCAAATTTCATATATATATATATATATAAGTGATGTCTTCTCTATGCATGGCGGCTTGCTTTTATAACTTCTCTTGACCTGTAATATCCCCTTCTCGGTCGAAAACATTTAGCCCAATTCAATTTCCCAACGGTTAAAGATTGTTAGAAAGGGCAACTTATCATAATAAATTAATTATAAAAGTGCAATATAAAAGCATATTATAAGCACTTTATACTAATTTATTAATGATAAAGTCAAATTAAAAATAGAAAAGGAAAATATAAAGTGATAACGTAAAATAAGAAAAAAAAAAAAAAAAAGGATAATGTCACTTTATGTTTTATTTCACCTAGGGGAAAAATGTCACCCCTTTTGAGGATAAAAAAGTGTGGAAAAACGGTTAAATGCAAAAGGTGAAATCTGATTGGAAGTTGGGGAGGCTATTCGGCCCATTATATCTATAAAAGAAAGTTTACTGACTTGTACAAGACATGCTTTTCTATTTTATACAAAATCTACTTTTTGTCTGAGCCTAGAGCTTTTACAAAATATTTCTAAGGATGAAAACCTTTAGAAATACTCTCTTGAGGACGAAAACCCTCTAAGAGATCTAGTAGAAGGACGAAAACCCTTCTAGTTGAGAGGAATCTCCACACAAGGGTTTCCATTGTGCATAAAGGAGTGGCTGATTTTTCAGTTGTTTTTCAATTGTCTGAAGGCTAGAATTGCAAATTTGTGTTACTTTCGGCGAGGGTTTGAAGGTGGAAGCATGTTGTAGATTTTTTACCTTCATTTGCAGTCATATCTACGGTTATCTACACCCTTGTGGGCGGAGTTCGGTACATTCTAGGGCACAGCTGTCCCAGATCTCATCACCAACAACTTTTCCATAATTTTATAAGCCAAAATCAGCTAGTTGCAAATTTTTTGGGCCAAGGAAATTGTGTTTTGAGCTGTGTCTGAGGGCAACTGTCTATAGATTTATTATAAATAAATTCATCCTGTTTTGAAGCTCCAATATGGTATTTTTCTCATTATTTCATCTTTACAAAAATTGTTGAGTTGTTTCCAATAAAAAATCAGTGGGTTTAATTCATATAATGTGGATTTTTATCTCCATACCAAGTCGCCATTTATAGATAAAATTCAGATCTGCATTCAACAAATTTGATATATTGTCTATAATCTGTATTTGGGGTTTGACATTGGCCTTAAATTTGTTTAGGGGTGAAAAGTGTCTATTTGGGGACATTACACGGCCTCTTTGCCCACACAAAGGCCAATCAACTTTTTGCACTTTATTAAATATTTTCCTTTTGCCTTAATTTAATATTTCTTTATCCCCTTGCTTTCTATCCCCATATGGATCACATTTTTCCACTAGGGGGAAACACAAATAAAACTTTTCCTTTTTTCTTTTATTATTTTGTCACTAATAATTAATTTAAGTGCTTATAATAAAATTTCATTATGCACTTACAATTAATTGATTAGGACTAGTTTCTTTGCTTTCAGACTTCCTTAGTCATCGGGAAACAAAATTAGGCTAAGAGTCTTCGATGTGTTGCTTTCGAGAAGGGGATATTACACAATAAAAATTATTTAGAGCAAGTAAAAACTAAGAAATGAGTTTTTAGAACCCTGGCTGAAGTATAATAGTTAATTGTATGACAACAACAAAGCCACTTTAATGAATCCTAGGCCCAAATTTCAATTTGTAAAGTGTAATCAACCTTATAAATTAGTAACAATCCAAATATCAACAAAGAAAAAGAGTGTCATGCCCTAGATACCAGAAAAACCTTCAACCATGCAAGTCGCCACCCTAGGAGAGGGTTTACAATGGGCTGGAAATGGCTTGTTCCAAGGAAAATATGATTGTAATCACTAAGTGTGACCTCCGTGTAAGATCACTAGTGAAGGAATGAGGGGTTTCGTCTTCAAACCAAGTGCAAAGAGGGTTTCTGTCCTCAAATGCAAGAGAGAGAGAGAGTAGTTTCGTGCTCCAACTCCTAGAAAATGAATTCCAAAGCAAGCATATCCTTTTTCCATCCAAGCGACCCCTTTAAATAGTTAGAGGTGGTTTTAATGTTTCCAATGGAAGATTTTTTAACCCAAAGGGATCACCTGAGAATTTTGATTTATTGCAGCGCCCTAGAAATAGAGATATTGGGACAAAAATGTATTTTTATTTTCACAAAATTAGAAATCTGAAACAAGCCCTAGGTATGGCGAGCTGTTATGGAGACAAAGGAGCCACAAAGTACCTTGAATATGATCTCAAATTACCCAAATCTTATGCCAAAATATTTATAATAAATTATGAATGCAAGAACACCAAAATATTGAATTTTTGGGATCCAAAACAAAAGCTGGAATTTTATATTTGGACCGCAGAAATACAACTTATAGAAATTGCTGGAAAGAAGTGATCCTAAGCCCAAATCCTCTGAAACAAAGCTGAATATGGCCTCCAAAGTTATGACAAATCAATTAGTGATGAGATTTGGAACATCCGTGCCCCATAATGATCAAACTCTAGCCACAAGAGTGTTGACAACCCTAAATATAGCTGCCAATCGTGCCCTAGCTGTCCCTACTTGAAGTCTTGGCAAATGTCTCTCCATTGGCTGAATTTCTTCGCTTGAAATGCATATCTGAAGCGAGAAATGTAGAAAACGTGCTCAGAAAGTTTTCCCTAGGTCTAAAAATACGATCTTTTCCTTTGAGAATCTGATATAAGCTCAAGTGTAATTTCTGTATGAGACCACCAAGGAGAAATTGAGGGTTTTCGCCCCCAAAATTCTGAATGTTAATGAGGGTTTTCGTCCTCAACAGCTAGCCAATGAGGGTTTTTGCCCCCAATAGCTGAAAGTAGGAGCAACAAAGCCGAAACTCTCCAAAATGAAATTTAGAAATGCAAAAAATTGTCTCAAATGAAACCCCAACCCCCCCGTTTATAATTTTCCATTGCCTTTTGCCAAGTTGGGCACTTCATGTGGGATTACTAAAGTGACTTTCCATCTTCTAATTTATTGTTGGGTTTTACTTTATTTGGAAAGTCACCTTTATTTTTATTTTAATAATAAAATTATATTAAGTTGTCACCTTTTTAATAAAAAGTGAGTGACTTGACAACTTAAAAACATTAACTTTATTATTTTTCTTTATTTGAAAAATGGGACATGACAGTGGTGTTAGGAAAATAATGTTTACATTATATTTGTGGTGTTAGTAATTACGTAAATGTAGAAATGTAATTACTATTGTACTAGTGAAGTTGTTAATAAACAACTCACTAATATAGGTGGTTAGTCGTATTTGGTTAGTTAAGTAATATTGTTGTATATCATAACAATATTACGTACTTAGATTAGTGGTTGTTTATTTGGAGTTATATGGGGTGTGTTGTTTAATGGTTTAACCTACCTCCTAATTTATAGGAGCCTCATATACTATATATTTGTACGAAGTTTTTGATAGAAATTTACTGAAGATTATTAGTGTTTAATCTGTGCAACTTTGTCCATATTCCAAGATTTGGTATCAGAGCAGGTGAATCCGCTGACAGAAATCATAGCGATTCATGGAAGGAGTAATGGGCTGTTAAGTCTGTGAAGGGGCATATCTGCTGCAAGTTATGGGTGCCCCGGCTAATAAGAGATTATTTTATGCGGAAGTTTCATATTAATTTAGAAATTCTAGTTTAGTCTAGATTTGTATCTTCTGTAAAATTTGCATGATGTAAGTAGAGGAGTTTGTTGAAGATAGCTCATTTGTCCATCGACCAAGGGAAGCGAAGATATTTTAGCGCCCAACTTTCAGAGTTCTTCACCAATTCTCCATCTGTTGTAACTGTTTATGTGCAGGCCTATGTGTAACATTTTTTTCTAGCAGATCCATTTGGGAAGAAGCAAATAAAGTCATTTAGTGGAGGCTAAAGATCCTTAAGATCAAAGAATTTGATAAATTTTCCCCATGGGAGACTGTAAAATCTGATTCACTGTGGAGTTAATTGAGTTTTGATTTTGTTTCACCATATTGCCTTTTATCAGTCCTCCTGGATAATTATTCACCTGTGTACAGTTCTTGTCGGATGAATTCCTTGACTGTACATCTTTGGCTTCCCTTCGAGTCTGTCGTATAGCGAATTCGGGATTGGTTTCCGTGCAAGTTTGGAAAGATCCAAGCTCAAACGAAACACGTGGTACATGTGTTGTAGGATGTAGTAGATCAGAATAAAGTGATAGAGCTTGGTGAGATCCAATTCTATCTATACGCCTACATTTTGGATTCAATTGATTTATTCATCGTATATGTTCAAGCTTCGAATTGATGAATTTGCATTGATCTCGGTGGATCAAAATAGGATCCCACAAATTTTCTTTGCACGTGGTGTTAAGATTCAAATAGACAGACCTGAGTTTGCATTGGTATTTACAATAAAATTCACACAGTTGACGTGGATTTTGCATTGGTTCATAATTATCCCTCAACACAACATCTGGTCGAAACATCCTTGACACGTTTTGTCACCAAAGCCCACAGATTTCCAAAGTTGTGGTCTTTGAAGGTATTTGAATTTCGCATGCCACTTATTATTGTATTTAGATATGGTTTAGTGTAAACATTGCCTTTATTTGATCTAGATTTCGAGTTATTATAGTCGGGATTTTTGGATTTATGTCAAAATCATTGGTGATTCATTTAGATTTAGAATATTAAATCTTCGAGTCATTATTTTTATAGTTGGTAGAAAGTAATTGAATATTACTTTCTACTCTATAGGTAGAAATTTAGTGTTATGTGTATTTAGTCATTTTTGCATCAAAATTGTCTAAATAAAGTGCCAAAATCATTTTTAGGGTCTATTGTAAATTATTTGGGTCAATTGTCAAAAACTCATCAAATATTCTCAGAAGTGTCATAGTCGAGAGTTAGAGTCGTAGTCAAAAGCATTTAAATGTACAAGGACGCATTATCGCTTATATGTGACATCCGAAGTCAAATGTTAAGTTAATTTGTAAATTGAGTCTTGTTGTCACTTAGGTGATTTTAGGATATTTGTTTATTAGTCTAAATTGTCAAGTTGTAAAAATTTGTAACAAAAAAAAAAAATGTCTTACAGACACATTTTAGGTGTTACCCGACGTCTGGAAAAATAAAGTCTTTCACATTGCCGGAGGGAAGATATAATAAACAATGTGGAAATAGTTGAGCTTCATATCCAAATCCGGCTCAGTTAGCAACATGTTACTGGAGGACAGAGGCATCAAAGGCTGGAGTTAAATCAGTGACCTCTCATCAATTGCCAATGACGGGGCCGTTTCACTGATTTGGTGGCACATGTGTGAGTATTTTAGCATGCAACATGTTTGATTTCTACATTTCAGTTTGGTTTGGATATTAGTTTTTAGCTTGTAAGTATGGTGTGAGAAATAAGAACAGAGGTTCATTCTTGTTCACATGTATATGTGAGTATTCCTACATAATTCCCCAACGTAATAACATAGTGAAAAACAAATAACACAATGAAATGCGGCATCATGAG
This sequence comes from Taxus chinensis, assembly GCA_019776745.2. Taxonomy (NCBI): domain Eukaryota; kingdom Viridiplantae; phylum Streptophyta; class Pinopsida; order Cupressales; family Taxaceae; genus Taxus; species Taxus chinensis. The sequence continues at coordinate 658,375,729 of CM034146.1, forward strand.
TCTTGAAGAGGTTGAACAGTCAGATCTGTTCCTGTTCATACCTAGGTTTGTGGTTAGCCTCTGGAAAACCATTGAAGGTTGTTCAGATGTGTTCCTGTTTGAGTTCCCACACTGCTAGGTTAGATGTGTTCCCTAGAGTGACTGGTTGATAAACAAATGATTCCTGAGTGTGTTCCCATCCTCGTCAGTCAAATGTGTTCCCGACAGTGTATGGTTGATAAGAAGTTGATGTGTTCCTTCATCCAAATAGCTCTCCTAGCAATTTGGATAACTTGCATACACATTCTGGCCCTAAGTTATTCATTGAAGAATGTACACGCGCTCAAAATCACTTGGCACATTCCCTTGGTCACAGTTTACCTGTGCGCCCCTTTCCTTTTCTTCTTCCACTTCTCCCTTGTGCCCACCTTCCGCACATTCACCTTCTTCCTAGTCAGCTTCTTCCCATTGCCTCCACTTACTACTAAGTCGCGCCCTTCTGCGCCTTCCACCCATTACTTTGTAATAGCGTGCCTTAACCATATGTTCTCTACTCCAGTTTGCTCATCTCCCCGCGTTTTGCCCCCTCGCCTTCCTCTGTTTGACACGCCCTTCCCTCGTACCCTTCTGTGCCAATCATCTTTTGACACATGCTTAAGTGTGTGCAACCAATCAAAGGGCAATAGGGTGCCAAATCCTTGCAACAAATCAGTAAGTGACACGTGGCAGAAACGACAAATAGTTGTACAATTGGCCATCATTTCAGCCAATCCGCATGCGCCACGTGTTTTGCATGTGCCAACGACTCTGACATCTTCTGACAGCCATATCTTCTGCTACAGAGCTCAGATTGGCATGTGCCTGGACTTGTCAGAGAGCTGCTGACATCAGCTACAGTGCCAGAAATTCAAAATTCAAATTTAGTGGTGGATCTGGTAGGTGAGAAATGGGAAAACGTCTTTCTGAACATTGATGAGCAGATCTGATTGCTCCAACCACCCAATTTGGTATGATCCGCCCTCCTTTGTCTTCAACACGTCAAACAGGCATGGGGAAGCGTATTTCACAGATTTCCAAGTGGATTTACAGACATTGAATGCTTCTTGTTGGTGGTTGTGTTTCAAATTCGGGTTTTCCCTCCTTTTCCCTTCTTCCTCCATGGATTCATCTATAAATGTAAGAGCAAGGCTCATTTGTTATGTTGGACACTCTGGATCCTTACGCATTTTGCTAAGGACTCCATATTTTCTGTATTTTGAGTTGCAGACCTCTATGTTTGGCTCTTGCATGTGGATATCAGCCTCCTTCATCATTGTAACAACTCTGTGCATTTTTGGAAGTAATAGAAGCATCGTTTTGTGACTATTCTCTGTCCTAACATGTTTGCATTCCTTCTTCTTGCCTTTTCTTTTGCATTGTGTGCTGGTTGTGCTACTTCAGGTCCCCTGCAGTTCCATATTTAGTTGTGTTCCATGAGAATGATCTGGTGAATGCGTATTTCACTGTGCTACTCGTGCCTAGCCTCCTTTCACACATTCCCTATCATTCTCACTCAGAACAGATAGTGTTCATCCCTCTTTTCTGGTGCTATCACCTTTTAGTGTAGTTTCCTTCATGTTATCCTTCTTTCCCTGGTCCCTTGGCATCATTAGCTTAGTTTCCCCTTTCAGCACTAGGAGTAGCAGTAGCAGTAGAAATAGATAGAGGAACCGGCCTTCTCTGGAGATCCGTCCCAAGCTCGCAAGGTCCCACAACTTGGGGACGGTTCCATTGTGGTCTCAAACACCTCGGCCCTTTCGAGATCTGAGATGTGGGTGCATGTTTGAGCAACCAACAGTTTCTGGCACGCCCGGTGGGACCAACATTGAAAGCTCAAATTTCATATCTCTAAGTTCTGGTGTGTGAACTTAGTGTTTCAGCCTTTGGAGGCTCATTTCAAACACATCTGGTGACTCCCAATATTTTAAGATCTCTGTTTCAGCAGTCCTGAGTGCCTTTCATGAGAAGAGTGCACACAAGAAGAAGTGCAGCAGCTGAAGATTCTTTTGAATACCTCCAGCTATCCCCGAGAAGAGTTCATTCCAGAAAGCCTATGCGCTATGCATCTCTATCTCCAGTGCGCCATGCCCATTCAACTCCTCCTCAAAACACACAACCTGTGCACCCTGCAATGGCGCATCAGCAACCCCCTCCATTAAGAACTTTGCAAACTTTGCTGGAGGGAGTCCCTTACTCCTGGCCGTGCAGCATGATATGCCAAATGGTGCACTCAAGAGTATTCCTTACTTTACTGGTGAGAATCAAGTCACCCCTCAGGAGCATATCCAGGATGTAGAAAATGTGTGTTCACTCTATCTGATCACACATGATGATGTAGCAGTCAGGTTGCTTGCAGCCTCTTTCAAAGGTAAAGCACTTCAATGGTACCGAGGCTTGAGACTTGGATCTATCACCACTTGGGATGAGCTGGGAACAACTCTTTGTAATTACTTTGAAGATAAGTCAGATCACCTATCATTGGTGGAGCAACTGACAACAACAAGGAGGGCGCCCAATGAGCAGATGACTGATTTCAACATCAGATTTCAGAAGACTTGGGACAAAATTCCTCTTGTGGTAAGACCTACAGCCCAACATGCTTTCCTTTATTATCTGAAGGTGCTCAACAGTGATATTTCAGTTATGATCCAATCTATGGGAGGTAGGACTTTACCAGCTGCTTATAGCATTGCAGTAAGGGCAGAAAATAGTCTCATTCAGGTGGGAAAGTTGGCTCCTAGACCGCCCATGCCCTGGTTCCCAGAGATGTCACAGGCACCCCAACCTTCTGTGGCCCCTATTCCTATCCCTGAGAAAAGCACGCAACCAGTTGCCTCAACATCCTATTCTCCATCACAGCAAAAGGAAGATGAAGAATTGAAGGCCTTGATCAGAAATTTATCAAACAAGGTCATATCATTAGAAAAGCAGCAGGCGCAAGCCTATAGAGGCAATTCCAATCAGGCACATGGCCAAGGCAATCAGCCTTGGTGGAATCAATATGGAAATCAAAGATACGCGCCCAATCAGTAGAATGATAGATGGCAGCCTAATGCACATCTGCCCTTGCAAGTTGTTCCTCCCGCACCTTCTCTCCCAGCACCCAGTGTGAGCCGAGCGCTTGTTCCAGTTCAGAACAACTTGGCACAAGAGTCAGAATGGTGCTTCCCTTGCAACATGCCTCATAGTCAATATCATTGTGCTAATGTTGCATGCACCCAAGCCTTCATGATCCAGAATGCTTCATCCTGTGAGCCCTCAACAAGTGCCCATGAAGCAGATAATCCAGAAAGACCAGAAGTTCCTCTAGAGACCAATTTGATGTTCTTTGGCGTGGAGGACTTCTGTGCAATCAACCAAGCTATAGAAGATACAAATAGACCGCGCACCCAAGTTGCGGACAACACAAGATACAAGAAAAGAATGTTAGAGTCAGGTGCGTAGGTTATACCCCTGGCAACGCAAGAAGATCCTCAGAAGAAGAAAGAATCAGACAAGGCATCATGCAGTAAAAGTGCACTCAAATCCCTATGTAGGAGGCCCCTCGTAAAGCTCCATCTGAAACAACATGTGCCCCTCATTTGGTAGGCCAAGCCTCTGCCCCAGCTAAAATTCAGGCTTCCATGCCTGAACAGTCAAGAAGGGATGTTGTTCCCCAAATGCACAAGATGGGGGGGCTTCCGTTTAGCATTGTTGACCAGATGAAGAGAACAAACATAAACGTCACAATGTGGGATGCCCTGACCATTCCATCTCAGTGGGATCTGTTGCATGAAGCTCTGGCACAACTCCCGCGCGTTGATCTAGTTATGCAGAAGCCACGTGCTTCTGTCAAAATCTGCCAAGAAGAGGAGAAACAAGTAAGTAAAGTTGTTAAAACCCCACCCTTCTATATGTCCTTGATTATAGGTAAACACCTAGTGCATAACTGCATGATTGACTCAGGTGCTAGTACTTCTGTTATGCCTAAGAAGATAGTTGATGTCTTAGGTCTGAAATATAGCCCTTTGTCTAAAGGAGTCCTACAACTTGATGGCTCAATTGTAACCACCTTAGGAGTCATCAAGGATCTTGAGTTAACCCTCCATGCATGTCCAAGCCTAACAATTACTCAAGATGTGTCAATCATTGACCTGCCTCCTTTGTTTGCCCTATGTTTATCAAGAGAATTTACTGCTAAAGTGGGTGGTTACTTGTCTTCTGATTGGTCTCATATGTTACTCAAGACAAGGTATGGTACCCAGTTTACCATACAAGCTGAGCCTATATTTTCCTATCATGTAGAGTCATATGTCCCATCCCCTCTCCAAGCCAATTGTCTTATCCAAGAAGAACAAGTTTCAGTTCCTGAAGAGCAGTCTCTTCCACCCTCTGTTCCAGACCTAGTGCTTGATGAATGGGTGGAAAGACATCACAAATTTGATCCCTATGCTGAAGAACTAGAAGCCTATGAAACTGGGCTTGGTACTTATTGCATTCTAGAAGAAGATGCTATGCTTCCGCGCGTGCTCATGGGAGACAAAGTTCAAACTGGTCTATGGAAGTTGTACTTTGATGGATCCAGAAGCAGAAATGGTGCAGGAGCAGGAGTGGTTCTCATTTCCCCTAAGGATGAGAAATTCTTCTTCACACATAGGCTGCAGTTTGCATGCTCTAACAATGTGGCAGAATATGAAGCGTTGGTGCATGGCTTGCTCATTGCTGAAAAGAAGAAAATTAAAGCGCTGCAGATCTTTGGGGACACAGAATTGATCATCCACCAGGTCACCAACAAATGCCAGACAAAGAATAAGCTTCTTAAAGCTTATAAATATAGAGTTTGGGACCTACTTGAGAGCTTTGATGCCCTTAATCTGCAGGTAGTCCCGCGCAGAATGAACAAAGAAGCTGACCAAATGGCCACGCTCGGTTCACAGTTTTCTCCTACTGAGGACTTTGTCAAAGGAAACACTCAGCACATTAAGATGGTAATCAGACCATCCATTCCAGACAATAACACCAGCTGGCAAGTGTTTGACAGTGATGCGCAGATCATCCAGTTTATCCAGAATGAAGCTGAATTTTCATCAAGTATGCAAGCTGACTTGCATGACAGCTATGGTGACCAAGTGATACTATTGACAAATAAGTTTCCTAAATAAAGACAAATAAGTTTCCTAAAGGGCTGGTCACCTTAGAGAAAATTTTCAGCCCTGATGATGAGTTCAAGGGTGAAGAAAGATACATGCACACGCCTGCCGCATAAGAGGACTGCTCATCCATTACTATTGCACGTGGAAAAAAGAGCTGCTGCTCAGCAGGACTTGTGCGCATGAAGAAAAATAGGCCTTCATCTCTCTCTGTCAAAAATACAGTGATATTTTCTCATGGGATACAGTGATATTATGAAGACCTCAAAGGTTTTGATCCAAGTGTTGCTCAACACTCCATTGACCTTGATCCTGGTATAAAGCCCGTCAGACAGAAGCAACGGCCAGTCAATCCAAAGATAGAGCCCCTCATGAGAAAGGAATTATCAAAACTCATTGAGGCAAAAATTATTTTTCCTATCAAATACTCTACCTGGGTTGCAAACCTGGTTCCTGGTGCGCAAGAAGAATGGTGAAATCAGACTCTGTGTTGATTTCAGAGATTTGAATAAGGCATCTCTAAAGGATCATTATCCTTTGCCTTCAATGGAGCAGATTCTGCAGACATAGCTGGTGCGCAGACATTCTCCATGCTAGATGGGTACTCAGGTTTCAACCAGATCCTGGTCAAGGAAGAGGATCAATTCAAAACAACATTTACAACCAAGTGGGGAACATATGCATATCAGAAAATGCCCTTTGGTCTGTCAAATGTGGGTGCCACATTTCAAGCGCCTATGGATATTGCTTTCAAAGGATACATTAATGAGTTCATCTTGGTTTACCTTGATGATATAACTATCTTCTCAAAGTAGAGTGGATCACATGGCGCACCTGGAAAAGGTCTTTGAGAGATGCAGAGAATTTGGGGTATCTCTTAACCCCAAGAAGTGTAATTTTTTGGTGGCGCAGGGCAAGCTCTTGGGCCATGTGGTTTCAAAGGATGGCATCGCGATTGATCCTGAGCATGTTTCAGCCATCCTAGCTCTTTCCCTACCAGCACACAAAAAGGCCCTACAGTCCTTCCTTGGCAAGATCAATTTTGTTAGGTGTTTTATCCCTAACTTTGCAGGACTGGTTCGGCCCATCACCTTGATGCTCAAGAAGGACATAGCCTTCAGATGGACAACAGAAGGAAGAGAAAGCTTCAACAAGATCAAGAAAGAGATTGCTTGTGTGCCAACACTCATCAATCCAGATTATTCAAAGGATTTCATCCTTTATGCTTATGGCGCTGGATGCAAGCATTGTTGTTGTCCTAACACAGGAAAATGAACAAGGGTTGGAACAGCCAGTGGCTTTCTTCAGCCAGATGCTGAAGGATTATGAATTAAGATACAGTCACATGGAGAAGCAGGTCTTTCCATCATGTGCGCGCTCAAGAAATTCAAGAGCATGCTCACCACCAATCATGTTAAGGTATTAGTCTCCCACTCTTCGGTCAGAGACTTCATCATGGGAGCAGAAATCAGTGAGAAAAGAGCACGATGGGTGACCAAAATCATGGAATATGATGTGACTATTAAGGCCACAAAACTAGTAAGAGGTAGTGCACTCTGCAAGCAGATTGTTGAGGATGCGCAGAGTGAACCTGAGGCTTCATTATTTCTGGATGAAGACCTTCCGCGTGTAGAACTTGAATAGAATATAGACCCTGGCGCGCGTGACTGGATGAAGGACATGATCACATTCCTTTCTGAGGGTGCATACCCTCCTAGTTTAAATAAAGCAAAGAGAAGACATCTGAGGTTACAATCTATCCCTTATGTGTTGATTGATGGACTTCTCTTCAAAAGGAATCTTGATGGCATGTTGTTAAGATGTATCAATGCACGCAGAGACTGAAAAAGTGTTAGCAAAATTTCATGATGGATTCTCTGGTGGACACTTCTCTGCCAAGACTACAACAATGAAGATTATAATGGCAGGTATCTTTTGGCCTACCCTGTTTGCAGATGCACATAGGTGGGTCACAAAATGCAAGGAATGTGCTTTCTTTGCAGGAAAGAAAAGATTGGCAGTGCTTCCCCTCCGACCAATCCAAGCAGATCAACCCTTTGCACAATGGGGTCTCGACTTCATAGGCATGATCAATCCGCCTTCAAGCGCTGGACATAAATGGGTGCTGACAGCTACAGATTACTTCACCAGATGGACAGAAGCTGTCACGCTTAAGGAATCAACTGAGGCAGTCATCCTTGACTTTCTCGAGGGTTTAGTCACAAGGTTTGGCATTCCTCAAACCATTATCTCTGATAATGCAAAGGCCTTCCTTGGTGCTAAAATCACTGATTGGGCTCTAAGTCTGGGCATTTACCTAAAAAACCTCTTCCAACTATTACCCTCAGGGAAATGGTCTGGTAGAATCAACAAACAAGAACCTGATCAGAATCATGAAGCACACAATGAACATCAGCCAAAGACAGTGGCATATGAAGGTCTTGCGCACGCTCTGGGTAGATAGAATCATAGTAAAAAAGGCAATAGGAACTTCACCTTACAAGCTTGTCTATGGCAAGGAGGCTGCCCTTCCTTTGACACTAGAACTAAATTCACTAGCGCTTGCCCAACAACTGGAATTTGAAGGCGCAGACCAGAGAGAAATCAGAATGGTGGAGCTGGTTCATCTTGAAGAACTCAAAAACTCTGCCATGATCAAGCTAGAACAACATCAACAAGCAACAAAGAAATGGTTTGACAGAAAGGCTAGGCCTCAAGCTTTCAAAATTGGGGACCTGGTTCTAAAATGGGATGCTGACAGAGCTAAGCCAGGGTGCCATTCAAAGTTTGATGCACTTTGGAGTGGCCCATACATCATCAGTTCCTACAAAGAAGCTAACTCTTTTGAGTTAACTCATCTTGATGGAAGCGCGCTGCAAATCCCAGTAAACGGGATCTATCTCAAACCCTTCCATTAGGTTTGTTGCATCATGTTGTATATATTAGAGTAGTTTCAATTCCTCCAAGTGTGCTCTGTGCACATTGTTTGTTTGTACATAGTTCTTTCCTCTCATGTGCTTCCTGCGCGCACTCTTTTGTTACTTCCAGAGTGCAGAGCTTCTCTCAGCAGTTGTGAGATTCAGAACAGAGTGCAGAAATGATTCTCAAGTGATCACAGGGGCATTTTCATGATTGAACAAGTAGACTCCATGCCCAATGGATGCTTCAGGCTACTGATCTCTTTCATCTAGCAGGAGGCAGATGGCCCTGAAAGTCACCAAAATTGTTATCCAAATAGCTCTCCTAGCAATTTGGATAACTTGCATACACATTCTGGCCCTAAGTTATTCATTGAAGAATTGTGCATGCTCAAAATCACTTGGCACATTCCCTTGGTCACAGTTTACCTGTGCACCCCTTTCCTTTTCTCCTTCCACTTCTCCCTTGCACCCACCTTTCACGCATTCACCTTCTTCCTAGTCAGTCCTTCTTCCCATCCCATGCACCTCACACTTACTACTAAGTCCTTGGCCCTTCATGCCATGCCCATTACTTTGTAATAGTTGTGCCTTAACCATACGTTCTCTACTCACCAGTTTTCCTCATCTCCCCACGTGCATCGCACGTGCCCCCTCTGCCTTTCTCTATTTTCTCTATGCACCCTTCCCTCATGCCCTTCTGTGCCAGATCATCTTTTGACACGCTTAAGTGTGTCACATGCAACCAGTCAAAGCATGCACCAACAGGGCACCGAATCCTTGCAACAAATCAATAAGTGACACGTGGTAGAAATGACAAATAGTTGTACAATTGGCCATCATTTCAGCCAATTTGTGTGCGCCACGTGTTTTTCATGCGCCAATGACTCTGACATCTTCTGACAGCCATATCTTCTGCTACAGAGCTCAGATTGGCACGTGCCTAGACTTGTCAGAGAGCTGCTGACATCAGCTACAGTGCCAAAAATTCAAAATTCAAATTCTGGTGGATCTGGTAGGTGAGAAATGGGAAAACATCTCTCTGAACATTGATGAGCAGATCTGATTGCTCCAACCACCCAATTTGGTATGATCCACCCTCCTTTGTCTTCAACACGTCAAACAGGCATGGGGAAGCATATTTCATAGATTTCCAAGTGGATTTGTAGACATTGAATGCTTCTTGTTGGTGGTTGTGTTTCAAATTCGGGTTTTCCCTCCTTTTCCCTTCTTCCTCCATGGATTCATCTATAAATGTAAGAGCAAGGCTCATTTGTTATGTTGGACACTCTAGATCCTTGCGCATGTTGCTAAGGACTCCATATTTTCTATATTTTGAGTTACAGACCTCTATGTTTGGCTCTTGCATGTGGATATCGGCCTCCTTCATCATTGTAACAGCTCTGTGCATTTCTGGAAGTAATAGAAGCATCATTTTGTGACTATTCTCTGTCCTAATGTGTTTGCATTCCTTCTTCTTGCCTTTCTTTTGCATTGTGTGTTGGTTGTGCTACTTCAGGTCCCCTGCAGTTCCATATTTAGTTGTGTTCCATGAGAACGATCTGGTGAATGTGTATTTCACTGTGCTACTCATGCCTAGCCTCCTTTCACGCATTCCCTATCATTCTCACTCAGAACAGATAGTGTTCATCCCTCTTTTCTGGTGCTATCACCTTTTAGTGTAGTTTCCTTCATGTTATCCTTCTTTCCTTGGTCCCTTGGCATCATTAGCTTAGTTTTTCTTTCCAGCACTAGGAGTAGCAGTAGCAGTAGAGATAGATAGAGGAACCGACCTTCTCTGGAGATCCGTCCCAAGCTCGCAAGGTCCCACAACTTGGGGACGGTTCCATTGTGGTCTCAAACACCTCGGCCCTTGTAAATGTAGAAATGTAATCACTATTGTAATAGTGAAGTTGTTAATAAACAACTCACTAATATAGGTGGTTAGTCGTATTTGGTTAGTTAAGTAATATTATTCACCATATCATAACAATATTATGTACTTAGATTAGTGGTTGTTTATTTGGAGTTATATGGGGTGTGTTGTTTAATGGTTTAACCTACCTCCTAATTTATAGGAGCCTCATATACTATATATTTGTAGGAAGTTTGTGATACAAATTTACTGAAGATTATTAATGTTTAATCTATGCAACTCTGTCCATATTCCAAGAAGTGGCGCCACAACCCAAATAGAATCCTCCCAAAGATGACTGACCTCCTTGGAGACATAAGAGTTCCCTTTTCTTTTATTTTTCAAATGACTTTTCACCTTTTTTGGAATGGAGTTGACATCTCTAAACTATAATTAGAAAATTACTTAAAATAATAAAAATCTACATAAGCAATTCAAAATTATGACATTAAATATTTCCCTTGCCTTTTCCCTTTAAGCCCACAAGAAGTGGATTGGGCCCAAGGTCTTCAAAAAGAACTAGCGTTGAGAAGGGGACATTACAGTTCTCCCCTCCCATAATTGCTTGCTCTCAAGCAATTGCAAGCTCACATGCCCAAGTACCATCATGCCCAAGTGAAGAAACATGTTGTAATGCCCAAGGAGACTGGATCCTATGCCTATCACATAAAAAAGATCTTTTCAAAACAAGCTGCTACACCTGCTGTCCCTCTTCCTATTAATGTTCTTAGGTAGACTGTGAAGATTAAAAAACTTCTTTGACGAAGAGAACAGCCATCACCTCAAACTTGTCATCTTCGCTTTTACCTTTGAAAACATCATTAGGTAATTTATTCTTTGCTTGTTTAGCTGTGCTGAAAGCCCTTCCGATCTGCTGTAATAACAGTTTTAGAGCAAAGAATTGATGAATAATCAGCAGCTTGACAAGCTAACACAACCTCCAATGTGGCATCTTTACTCTTCATTCCAATCTTGTCAACCATGGCGAGAGAACATCCTAAATTCACCAATACGAATGCAATTGAAATAATGTGGTGGCTGCTAATGATGATGACAATAGTATAACTGATGCTAATTTGGCACATATCTACCTTCGTGGCTTTCATGAAAAATGCCTTTAGCTGAAATTTCTTTCTAACCTTTTCCATCAAGGATTTTTCCAAACTTTCAATAAAGTGGAATTCTCTTGCAAAAGTCAACAATTTGGGCAATGCAGGGTCTGGAAACAACCAAACAATGATTGCAAATACTTTATTAGCAGCAACAGATAGAGGATCATGCAATGGAAGCATTTTTATGGCTGCAAAAGTTGTTATGTGACAGTTGGAAATGGCGATGAATTTGGCCTTCAAGCTGAGGGTTTGGGGCACAACTATTCCCATCATGTACACCTTTTGCTTGAGATGTAGAAGATCATCACTCCTTGCTCTTACTTTCTCCCAAACCGCCTTAAGGGTGTTAGAACCTTTTCCCATGATGTTCTCAAGAAATGTTTTTATGTTGCTTTTTTTTTGAAAAAGTAAAAAAAATTAAATTAAAAAAACGTTTAACCTTGTGGAAACCACTTGGGTACCTTCTGAGTACGTCCCATGTGTACGAGTGTGCCTAGGTACGTCTGTAGACATACCTAGGCTTATTCGTACGCCCAGGACGTACCTGAAAGGTACCCAAGTGGCATCGTACCCATACCACATACCAAGTATGTACCCAAGCTGGGTATGAGGTCCCTTAGATGATTTGGAACCTTCTTTGTGTAATGCAAGTGTTTGGAATCCAAATCGTGGTGGAGATGTGTCATTGATGGCTCAATTTAGTGGAGTTTTGATAGGGCTTAATGAGCCCCACATTGAATCCTGGATGAAGTCACAATCAAGTATGGTGCCCAAAAAAAGCTTATGAATGTGTTACATCACTAGTTGTGTGCAAAACCATTGGTTAAGGAACATACCGTAGAGGCTTGATCTTTCAATGCGGACCCTAAAAAAAGAAAGGGGGCACTCCTTCTGCAAGATTCCAACTAGACTTCATCAAGCTGAGATTAGAAGGGGGTATGGTAAGGTGTGACAAACTGAAGTAGTCATGGATCTACACTTCTCTACTTCTATTGTGGGAACACCAAAAAATCATGTCGAACCTATTGATGAACAAATTGATATGTGTCACCGTACAAATTTTGCATTTTGTACATACGCTTCCTATCTCCTTTGTGCGTGAAACTTTACTTGATTCGTTGATGCTAAGGAGATAGAGAGGGCTGATCCTAATAGAGGTGTCGTAGGTTGAGACTTAAAGGGCTTGTTTTTGAATGGACTATATCTTGTAGAACCGCGAAGAGCTTTGTTGTAGGCACTGTTGTCTATAACTGCAAGTTAACATCCCATTGTAGGATACATGCAACAATTAGTAGCTTTACGCAAAAGCCTGAATGGGGTTTTCATGTGGTTGACAACTTGTCATTTGTTCATCTATCTCCCCATGGAGTGAAATCTTCTGATTCCTCAATGCGGTTCCAGGATCTGGTTGTATTCCATTGGGAAATTTCCCACAATGATTTGCCCTAATTTCAGACTTAATCAACAAGGCAAATCTCAATCATATACGGTCATGATGTTGGGAGTCTGAAGTTTTGCATCCAAACATGATGTGGAAGAAGGCACCTTATAGTGCAGCATCCAACATTGATAGTCCTTCCTTAAATGCAACCATGATGACCATCGTTGAACAATCTATTTTCTATAAAGGTTAACACAATGTCAATGCTGGTGCTTTGTCATCAGGTACCCCCATTTTCATGATAGCATCCATAATTGGATGGAAAAATCACCATGGTCTAGATGGAATCGACATTTAGGCATATGTTAAGTCCTCACTAAAAATAAGTTTGTGGGATAACTTGTTAACAGCATATCCAAGGATATGTATGGATCCCTTGCGTACTGTGTCGCTCAATCATCTACTATGCAATGTGTGTCCAGTAGAACATGTTGTTGCAATCCCACGATTTAAATGTTTTGGTAACTTCTGAAGTGCCTTCATGGTCTATCTCAGCGATCAGTGCGCCTGCCCAACTATCGAGTCTCTTCCCCTATAGCATCCACACTAGGTACATAACAGATGTGCAAGCAAATTGTAGATAAGCTTGTCGAATGAGTAGGAATTCCTGGAACTTGAGCATTCACCTTGTGAAAGAGCTAATACATAGGTGTCATATGAAGTTTTTGTGAGTTGTAGTAGAGAGGATATCATCAATCTGAGAAGTTGTGGTTGCACATGTAGCATACATTGCGAGGAGTGTGTGAACCAGTGGTCGATTTTAAGGTCAATTTACTGCCTTGTCATCCATGTCCCTCTTGGATGCACTTATCACTAGATGGAATTGTTGTAGGTAAGTCATCCGTTCCTATGGTATGCATATCTTCAACTTGCTTTGAATGACTTTTGCATAGAATTAGTAAGTATATGATCAAAATGAAAGATTGTCTCCTTACAACGAGATTTAGTGTTACCATTGCTTGACTACTTGCACAATAATGGTACACTTCTTTTATGGCTAGGTGGAGTATTGTTGAACCTCTTGGTCCATGCTGAACTGTCGGGTCCTGAGTGGTAGGTGACTACCACCCCCTGTCCATGACATTGTGCATGCCAGTCAACCTCCTGCTCGAGTTAGATGCCTCATATGAGTGTGAAGTTCCAAAGGAATGAAGTTCAATGTTGGAATTTATCCCTTCGAATTAATAGATCTCTAAATTTTTCCTGTCTTAAGAATCGTCTTACCTCAAAAGATTCTGTCGCATACTTTTCCAACAGCTTCTCTTTTTACTAGTAAATGGGCATGGACAATGCTTCTAATCCAGCAGAATCTAGTTAAATGTACCATTGGCCATACTTTTGCTACTGAGATTCGTATGCCATAAATCCTATAGGGGAGTGTACCATCTCCTAGAGATGTTCTGAATCCCTTTATTTGACTATGAGTACTCTTGTTAGTTGTCATCCATACCATTGATGAAATCTTGAAAATCATCAGTGATAATATTGGCATAAATGGCCTCTAAGGACCCAAGTTTTCTAGAAAGGAATCTTGTACCATTTGATTCATGTAATATCTGAACTCAATAGACTTACAGTAGTAGAACCTTTTTTTGGTTCCTAATTGAAATTTACCTTTGTTTTCCTGAACCAACTAATGGGCTTTTATTTCTTTTCCTGACAGAGCTCAACTACTTGCAAACTCTCTTCATAGGACCAGGACAGTCCATCATTTTTTAGTCTTCTTAGACCTCAGGCATAGCTTTTCGTCCAATCTTCATAACTCACCTGATGTTGCCACTCCTGGAGGGGTGGTTGAAATTGTCCAAAGCTTATTCATTTTTATGGTGCCTGTATTTCAACTGCTGGACTTGACTCCTGGTCACCACAATGTCTTTTGCGTGTTGTCTCCTTTTAACATATCGATGGACTTTCCTCTCAAGGACATTTTCATGATCTTCTTCTTCGTTCACATTTCTCCTAGTGGTTCATTTCATAATTCCTCACATACTGAGGCCTAAGTTATCTCCTTAAGGGTCTCTGCAATATTACTGTCATACTAGCCCATGGCGAGATGTGATAATTATAGATGGGTATTTCAATAATACACTTTTGTAAATCATTGCCTAGCAAAAACCAACATGCAAGAGTCTTCCTTAGGAGACCTTCATTTTGATATCATTGCCCTTGCAAAATCAGAACACCTCTTGATCGTAATGAAGACATCATATTTGGTGACATAATGATTGTGGGTCTGTCGATGCCTACTTGTAACTTGATTCCTTGGTCCACTGCGTTTGAGGCCTACCGTTCTAAATTCTTCTCAGTAGTCCGAAATTAACAATGTTTTGTCTCTTCCCTATGCTTAAAGCAGACATCTAGATTTTATTAGCATTTATCTGAGGATAATCGTTAATTTGTTTTTATCTGTAAAGTTTACCACAGGGGTGTCTGTAAAGTCCCTTTCTAGGGCTGAACTGAAAAAAAAAACGAAATAACACAAACCCCAAACTGAAATATTCTGATTTTTATATCAGCCAACTGGAAAATAGAACATAAGTGAACAATAGTCTGATTTTTAGAACAGCAGCAAGGAAAAAACAATAATTCATCAAAATATCACCATTCACAATATCTGAACTTAATGAATTGAATATTCAACATCATACACAAGCACAATGCTGGCTATAAGAATTCCCTTAAGGTCATCATCACATCATGAGAGAACACAATGGAATATAAGTATTAACATGCATTCATAGATCATTATAGTGGTAATGCACATGATATCTTTCAAGCCTGCAATAGATTTGAAATTGGAGAACTCAAATCATCTCAATCCAATGTGACATATGGAAACAATAGAGATAGATGTGACAGTTACCCTCGATGGTCAAGGCCTACATACCTTGCTCACTACCATGACTCAAAACTAATTTAAGCTAAACTGAGTACATGATACCAGGGAAAGATATAATGCTTCTTTTATTAATGACTTTGTATGTGTGTGTGTGTGTGTGTGGTATATAGTATATACAATTATGACAAAACATGTCATTACATCTATCCCAATCTTGTATTGTCGGCATCCTATTGACTCCAGGGCAGTGGAAGCTGTGGGAGCAGATGATGCAGCAGACTCTGGTGAAAACCTGAGAGCAAAACTCGCAGACCATGGAAAAGGCTTAATAGAGGCTATAGAGTGGAAGGCGAGGGCAACAACTGAAGTACTTCTCTTCAATTGCCTGTGTTCCTGTTTGCAGCTTCTCATTGGCCTTTCTGAGTTTGTTTGGACCCTCCACTGTGTTTTTTGGCCTCTTTAGCTTCTTTGACATCACTTCAATCCTTAACTGACTTCTGCTCCGAATTGGATCTCTGCTTGGAAAAATCTGAAGTATCCTACTGCCACTCTATCATTTATTAAGAAGGAATAACATTGCAGAAGTATTCTTATTGGACCTTTACGGCAAGAACTGGAGTATAGCTCTTTCCAAACCTATAATGGTAATCCTCAATAGGTGTCATTCAAAGTTTGTTCTTGGGTTTCCCTTCGGATTGTGGTCATTATGATGCAAAATCACTTTGCTGCGTTCATCCTATCCAAAACAATTAGAAATACAAGATTACAATCATTTCCTTTGAAGAAATTTCAATCAGGATGCTGGGATTTACTCAAGATAAATTAAACTGTCCAAAAACCTCAAATCGTAGATCACCAATGTTCTCATCTAGAACTAAGAAAGGCCATGCTATTAAGCTCTAGTGTCATCGATGGGTCAAAAATTGTTTGCTCTGGTTTCATTACAACAGGGCATCACTGGCAAAGACCTTATGCATCATTCTATGCTATGCATTGTGAATGTTGTTTGTGCAATTATATTATATCATGGCAAATTGATATATCTTTTGTAAGACAAGTAACATATAAAACTGCAAGATTTAGTTAGAATGTTGCTAAGTAGATGCCACAAATGAAAAAAAATAAGAGAGAAGTTATTCTTATTGGTAAAAAATGATAGTCAAATATGCTGCTGGCGTGTACACTGTAAATATATCTCCAAATACCCAGAAATCTGGTATTGTTAGCCCCTACTATGGGATATCTATATATGGTCAAATCTCATCTCTTAATCCTGTCTGGGAGTCTCTCTGTTTGAGTGCCAAGTATGATGTCATTCTCCTTTCCATGTGATCTTTCATGCCTATTGGCTGGCCCTTATCTCTTATACGAGTGGTTAACCCTAAGTTAATAGTATGGTCACAACAGGTTAACTCTATAATCTGGCCCTCAGGGGATGTAAATGGCTTTGTTCCTATTTCTCTTATTTACTATAATATTCTTTAGTGATGATTTGAGGCTTCCTTATATGAGTTTTGAAAATTCAAGTGACTGCTTATTTGGTTACCTTTTGTATGGGATTTTGTTGCTTGTTAAATCTGTAGTTGACTGCAGTTTCATCTAGTATTTTTTTTAATGTTCAATGCTAGTCTAAGAGATTGTATCGTGTCTAACATATGCCACCATTGTGCTAACTATGGCTTCTCTAATCTTACCTCTTTATAAAAATTCAAACTATGGCTGATTATAAAACATGAGAGTTATTTGGGTTCTAAAACTTTATTATATGTAGAGATTTTCTTTGTTTCTGTATGAGACTAGGGTTATAATATCGACTTTCCATTCCAAAAACAAACTTTGTCCTAGAGGAATTGTTTCTTAACTAATAGCAACGTCATGCACCAATTGAGACTCAATTGCAGGCCACAATAATCAATCATCACTAAGAAGATTTTTTCTTCCAAATCTTCACTTATCAAAACCTTTTGTGCCATTCGAATTAATACTTTTCTCAGGTGGTTGTTCATTTATCTCACTTTTCTTTTCTGAAAATAAGTTTAAGCAGCTGCTCATCTAATTTAAAAATTTGGTTTTATAGATACCTTCACTAGTTATTTGACTAGAAGATGCAGTCTATCTAACAACGGTAAGTCAAACCATGTTCAATGACTAAATATTCAAGAACAAGGACTTAGCCCTTGTTTTTGTTTTTTTAATATTTATAATCATTCTCATGTTAAAATATAGGAGGATGAAATCAAAAGCCTAAAACCATTGAAGTAAGGTTAGATGACTGCACAACTTCCTGGATGGCATTGCAGGTCTTATTCAACTACAAATGATTTTGTTTTATGTGATCATTTGCATACAAGCTTGTTTAAGACATTTTGAATGATTCACACAATCCAAGTATTGTGTATAATTAGCATGATCACTATTGTATGTTGTTCAAAGTCAATTTAGATTTTCCTTGGACAGAATAATATTTGTATTATCTTTTGTGCAGGATTCGTTACTTGATAATTGCTAGACTACTACGTCTCACAAGAATTCTGATTCGAATTCCACGCTATAGGGGAATTATGTCAACTTTTTTCACACTTATTCCGAGTTTAACACCGTATCTTGGCATCATCTTTTGTGTAATGTGTCTCTATTGCTCTCTTGGTTCACAGGTACGGCCAGTGCTTTGAGGCCGGCTCTCTCTTTTATACTAATAAAGGCTATTTTCAATATTGATATAATTAATTTATGCAAATAGTTGTCAGTGACCATTTTAATCATTCATTTCATATTGTTTGGTATTTATATAGAATTGACATTGAGTTGGAAATCGTCACTTTAGTGTAGTCAGATCTACAACAATGGAGCACTTTCTACTTTATCACCATTCCTTATTATACATATCCATTGTTCATGTGTATGTAATTTCTTATTATGTGAACATGCATGTACATCTGTTTATTTTTATATTTATCATATATACCAAGACTACCACTGAGCATGACTTTAGTTGAAATTGCCTATCATATTTACTGAGTTTCATACCTATCCTTACATTTATCTAGATAAGAATATGTTATTTGTAGGATTAGTATGTAGTGTCTTCCTACTAAAAGGAATAAGTGTATCCGTTATTGTATCTGCAACCACTATCATGGAAGAAACAGTCTGTATATGTGCAAGTATGCATTCATGCATCCCTTTCAGCACTAAGAACATTGGTTAATGATTGTCTGGCTTGTGACTGGTGTCAATGCACACTACTTTATAGTTACTACTAACTCTCATACCTACGGTAGCTCCTTATATAAGTTGAGTTAATCATCCTGGCATCATGTGCACGTGATCATTAACATTTAGGTCATTGAAGATTGTTACAACAAAGCTAACCCGTATACAAGTTGTGGGTTTCCATCCAAAGGATTGAACTCCTTCGTTTAGCAGGAATTTATCATCACCCATACCCATAATGCACCACCTCCATCTTGTCATTTTAAATATCAAGCGCACTGAATAATATTGATTACATTAGGATTTATGAATTCTGTGATGCAATATATTCACATGGTGACTTAATTGACACATCAAGATGCCCTCCAAAGACATCGTAAATTATTGGAATGTGTAATGATATTAGTTTGTCATGTTATGAGGTCGAGAGTAGTTGTGATGTAGTCAAGGAATGAGGGTCAAATTAATGCTTGTCCAACCTTGCAGCATGATCTATCCTCCGTTCCCACCCCACATGTAATGTCCCTTTTTGGGGACTCACAATAAATGATGCGAAGGTGAAGATAAACAACACTTTTGAGATTTTTAGTAGGCTGTTAGTGACTGAAATAAATAGATAAAAACCCTTAACTGCTGCCAGCAAACACCCTTCTAGGGAAGCAACCCTTTTTGGGGTTTCAAACCCACTTTTGTGCCCTTAAAAACCTTGAAATCAGCTACCTCTAAATCTCTAAAATCAGCTTTGAATCATATCATAATCAATAAAATACTGTTAAACAGCCATGAACAGTCATTTTCATATGACATACACTTGAAATCACTCGGTCATTATTTGAAAAACTTGGACTGTTTTACTCATTCCAATGCATACAAAGAATTGAAAATGATACTGAAAACTTGTTGATCAGATTTAGATATCATCCAATAATGTCCTCTCAGTACAAGAGCTTCCAAACAGCCTACCAAAATCTTTACAACTCGACATTGGGATTGTTACAGAAGGAAATAACAAATTAACATTTCTACAAACACTTGGCCTAACCTTTGATGACTAAAATCAACTATGAACCAAATTGCTGTTCTAAATTTGAAGGTGGTTTCTTCAATAAAATAAAAAATTCAGTTCAAATATGTCCTTGGATTCTTTAGATGCCTCACCAAATTCCATAACCTTCACACTGCCATGTATGCACTATTTTACTAAAACATACCTGCACACGTAGGAAAGTACTTGAAATTTGGTGATGGCAAAGCCATCTCTATGCCAAGACCTTCTTCTGGTACCTTGGGAACCCGTTGAGATGGCCTTAAACTTCAAACTTCACACCACCTCCCAAGCCCAAAAGAAAATGTCTTATCCTTCCTTTTTTTGTTTGTTTTTGGTTTTGCTGCTATGAACAGCAAGGATTTGATTTAGTGTTATTGGGCCCTTTAGGGACATTTTCTGTACTATCTTCCCCATGGTTCCGTCTCTTCAATGGTTTTCTTTGTCTTCTTGTCAAAAATGCCTTGTTTTCTCACAAGCATCAATGCAAACATTTTTTTCGGTTGTGTGAATGAAATTCAGGTTTCTATTGTTTTTCCCTGTTGGAGGCAACCAAAATATCCTTAGTCATGCTCTTTAAATGATTGAAACAGTTCCCAACTCCTCAACGCATAGTTACCAGGTCCAGAAATCTGGATCCATTCGAGAGGGCAAAAAAATCCGAAAATATGGAATTCTTGGAAAAAAATGGAAAAATCTGGTCTGAAATAAATGAGTTGAATTTTATAAATATGAAAATCTGACAAATACAATGAATTTTTTTAATAATTTAATGCAAACTGTTATATTTGTTAATATATAAAATTGATGGGCGACTGCTTTTTCCAAATAACTACAAAAAATTAAAAATTATTTTTTCCTAAATTAGGGCCGACCTGGTCCAAATTTATCTAGGCTGGCTGAAAAATCTGGATCCGGCCAGATTTTATGCAGGTTCATTACCCTCCAAAACAACTTATCAAGAAAGAAAACGGACTTTTCTTCTTGTAAATGATATGGACATTAGTTTTTTTTGTTGGGACCACGTTATTGGGATCGTGAGAAGCTTAAAGATACCTTCTAGTCCTCTTGGAATGCTTCCAAAGCATCATGTGGGCATGCTGCTGCAAAAAAGGGCACAAAACAATGTATAATTAAATGACGGCCAAACATGATCCCATTCTCCATTATTGAACACAATCAAAACAATACTTTTTTACTTAAGACTACTAATGTTTCTGGTGATGCAAGATTGCCAACCTTACTTGGATGCTCTTGCATCAAGTTGCCTCGTCATTACCACCACGAAAGACCTGCTTTTTTTTGTCTATGGGGCCCCTCGTTTCTTTTTTTTAGCACGATTGATTTGAATCAGAGACAAAACTGTAGAGACCATTGAAAATGCTCTTCAAATGTGCTACACATACAACTTGGTGATCCCTACATCATTTACTCTTTCAATGGGTAAGAAATATTGATTAGCATTTATGAGATAATTGTGTTTTGAATGGGGTTATAATGTGGAAAATAATTTAAAGTGAATAATTCTGTATGCATCCCAAGTTTTCTCCACATTGTTGGGCTATCAGACTTGAAGAACCATCTCATATTTGTGGTGCTATTTCTAGAAGTGTTTGGTGGAAGAATCCCCAACATTTTTGGCCGTGTTGCTTAGCCTGGTGGTTGCTAGTATGCATAAGGTGCAATGATCAAACACGCAGAAGTCATCAAAGAAAATAAACATTTAGAAAAATAATTGATGCCATAAGGATGTAATTGATGCAAATAGTTACTGTTATAACTTTAAACCTCGGACTGTGATACTTTTTTTTGTTCTTTGTAGAGGCTGCTCTGTAAATCATAATTAATGTGCCTCCATGTTTTTCATACCCTTTGAGTATGAACTGTGCTTTCTATCTGGCCATGGTTTTATTATTAATAGCATCATTGTACTTAATATTTTGTGATTAATAGTAAATATATTGCATTTTTCGAATAAAAAATGTGTAGTTTGTGGAAATCTTATCGCCCTGAATTGGTCAGTTATGAACTGTCTCTCGCATGTATGTATGTGTGTAGGTAGGTAATTTTTCTGTTGTTATTTGCACCTCAGTAAATGGTTTGTCACCGCTACTGTTTTGGTTAACTCCTCCGTCTCTGATGTCAATGCTAGGATGTTATTCTGCTTGTAGGGGATCAATGTATGGGTATCTGGAGGCTGGTGCCTTGTGTCATTAATTTTTTTTTTTTCTCACGAGTATTTGTTAATTGTCTGGAATAATTTTGATTTTCTCACCTTATCCTGGGATTCAGATTTTAGTATAAATTCCTATACCATGGGAAATTAATGTTTTATCTGGTTAGTATGTGATTGAGTTGCATTTGGAATGTAGTTATTTGGTGGCATTGTGTATGCTGGCAATCCAAAGCTAAAAGGAACAAGTCTTCTGGAGGATGAGTATCCTTTTCGTTATATATTATTGGCATCTGATAACAAAGAGAATATTTGGTTGAAAATTTTTACATTGATAAACAGAAACAATTTATGATGGAAAAGAGACCTTCTATAGAATTATGGTAATGTGAAAATACTAGAGGTGCATGCATTTGCTCACGATGCAAGCAGGTATTGTGAAATGCACATGATATATGCAGTTGCACATGCTTTTTTGATGAAAAACACATTTATTATTCTTTTCATTCCATTTGATGATTGCAGGAGCTGAAGCACAAGAGACAATGTAAGATGATCATTGATTTTTTTTGTAATTATGTTAATCAGCTTATTTTCTAAAATGGATGTACTTCTTAACAACTTTTTAGCTATTTAGTGTTCAATTTTAATGACTATCCGAGCGGTATGGTCACACTCTTTAACCTGATGGTGTTGGGGAACTGGCAAATTTGGATGGAGGTATATTTTCCTCAACTAATGCCTCTCTTTATGTTTATACCTTCTCCATTTTCACTCAAATAGATAATTAGAGAATATGCAAATTTTCAAGCAGAAAATTAAAGTTCTATTTAATATTAAACCCAATATTTCATTAAAATTATTAAAGTTTTGAGAAATTCAAAGCCAAGTTTAAACCTTACCTCATTTTCGAGGTTTTTCGTAACCGACCTCTATATTCCGGCTGAAACCTCTAATCAACTGAAGAAAACAAGTGGGGGAGAATTGTCTCACTATCTGATCACCATGGCCATGTGTATTGTCTGTGTCCAGAAGGCGCTTAACTCCTCCCATGCCTGAAATGGACTGAAAGGAGGTGATCAACCAAATATGTTGAAATGTGAACTGAGCAATCACATTAAAAGGCATGGGCACTAAAGCAAGATTATCTGGAATTTTCAGGATCTTTGTAAGAATTTGTCTTGGGTTGAACTCACTCTCCAATTTCTATATTGAGTACTGGTTATGCAAACCAGGTTTTTTCTTCTATTGAAAGTCAAAACAAAATTGCTTTCATAAATCCTCTCTTAAAATCTGAAGTTGATTGATTATAGCTTCATGCGCATGCATACATCTTTTTATTGGTTCCCTAGCAGTTTTTTCAGTTTATAGTCCACGAAGAACTCCCAAATTTCTCACACATTTAGACATTCCTGAAAGTCAAAATATCAGATATTGAAGAATAAGCTATTTCAATTCAACATTCATTTTTTATATTCCTCAAATAATTGGAATATTCCAAATTGATTATGGGGTATAGAATGTAAAAAAAAATATTGCACGAATAAAAGATGAAAAGTGCTACAATTATTGTTTAGCTTCTATTTCTATGTCAGCGGGGGAAGGCTTATTTGGATGCTCGTCTTCTCATTGGGCATTAATGGACAGGATCCAGATAATCCTTCTGATTGACATTAAGAGTCATTTTCTCAGTCTTTTGTCAATCTCTTGAAGCAAAAGAAAATTCTCCCTTCTTCCTTGGCCATTTGGCCCAAGCTGTAGATAACTCAAAGACCACTATGTAGCCTGACCAAATGGCACAGGATCTAGTGTATTGTAATGATCAGGCATTGATCTGTTGATTTAATAAGCTGATTCCTACAGTTATGGGTGAGATACTGGATCAATGGAGCTACGAAACCTGGAGAAAAATATAAACCGGTCATTGTGGAAAAAGGGTTATTGTCAATTGCATTAGTATAACCTGTCACTATTGCTACTTGGTATCAGTGACTCATTTTGATGATTTATAATTTTGAAAGATTTTTCTGTAGTATCTAATTCTTAAATGCTCTATTTGATAACATTATTTGACATATTTCAGAGCTATGTGATACTGACGGGAAGCTCGTGGACCCTGACGTACTTCATCAGCTATTATGTGATAACAGTTTTGCTCCTCGTTAATCTGGTAAAGCAACTTACTAAAATAAAGGGTCATTTCAAATAGATAAAAACTACTTTGTGTAACTTGGAATAGCTGTTTCTTGTCATATATTGACCAGAATATTGTGGATAACCTCAAACGGGATTATACAAATCCATTTTTTAAGGCATGAGTGAACAAATCCATGTTTTTTATGCATGATTTTATTGTATATGCGAACATTTAAAACTATTCATTATTGCAACGCAGGTGGTTGCATTTATATTGGAGGCATTTTTTGCTCAAGTAGAGCTTGAATCCGATGGAGAAACTGAGCAGTTACATTCCAAGGTAACAAAGTGCAATTTAAAAAGTGAATATGCTTGTACAGATGAATAAATCTCTCTGAAAAATGCTAATAGATGGCATGGATGGAGAAACTGAGCAGTTACATTCCAAGGTAACAAAGTGCAAATTAAAAAATAAATATGCTAGTACAAATAAATAAATCTATCTGAAAACTGCCAATAGATATCAATCTTAATCCATCACTTTCTTTGCGAATTTCCTATTGACTAGTGATAGATAGCCTCAATCTAGCTACACCACCACTTTGGACATGGAAAAAAAATCGGTGAAAAAAACCAGACTCCAAATTGAACCATGCCGACTATATCACATTTTTTTGACTTCCTTTTCCAAGCAAGAAGAAGTACCCTATGATGGCCAAATGGATGTCAAATGTATGATTGTCAATTGATTGTTTATCCTCAAAATTTATACCCCCCCACCATCCTCCCTGCTGCCACTGTAGGACACCTTTCGGCGTAACAATTATTCCAACCTGCAGTCCTAGCCTTATGAAAGGAAATTCTGCTTATTGGGTATTAAATTATTAGTATATTCTAGTGTACAAAAGAGGTTAATTGTATGGGCAGGATATGACAGTGGTCTGTGTTGGCAGATGAGATTAACCTGAGAGAGTTCTTGACCAAAGAAAAATGAAAAGAAAATAAAATCTCACCCACTAACAAACAAGAAAGATGACAGGATAAATAAAATTTCTATTGAGAGCCATGGGATTTCTTACAATTTTTCCAGTCCTTGAATATTGAAGTTGGACAGCTTCAAACTTTAACCCATTAGTCCTGTCATTTTTCCAAATTAAGTTTAATTATTTATCATTATCTACAAGAATATTTTATTCTTTCTGCCATTGAATAGGACGGAATGGCATGCATCGCGTGATGTTTGGATGGTTTGTATTGTAATGCCAAAGCATGTGGTGTCTACATTACTCAAGGACTAGTAACCATTGGTCTATTATCCTTTGTGTATCATTACTAATTCTTTAAATTAATTCAATTATCCAATATAAGAATGAATGTTCTTCCCCATTCAGGCTTCGTTTTCTCTGCTACATGATAAAGCAAGTCCTCGAAAGGCATCTTGCAGATGGTTGAGTTCGACACCAGATAAATTACCTTGAACATGGGAAGGTTCATTGCACATTCCACGTGTCCTACCTAAGCTGATGGGTTTGGTTAACTTTGTCAAACAAACCGACAACCCCAATCAAACCAATTCTTCAAGGGAGCTTCCCATTATTCTGCATCTAAAGGAACAGCTGTAATTTCCTTTTTCCATGCAGCGCTACAAAGAATGACATAAATGTCACAAAGAAGGTGTTCACTTATTTATTACTGCTCCAAATAGTGTCAACACCCTTCCACCGTGAGAAATACATATTAGTTTCAAAATCAAGCAACCAACCTAGGAAACCATACTATTAGATGGTGACCCAAAATTGAGAAGGCACTGTTATTACCAAATGTGATTCAACATCTTTGTTTCCTTCTTATATTCATAAGAAGCACCTCAAAGTTTTCAGTTTCCTTTTTCCCTTTTCTAATAAAGGAGAGAAATTTGACGAGATAAGCAATTGAAAAGTCGCTAAAACAGGTGTAATATGATAGTGTTTTTGGATTGTTAGCAACGGTTATATGTAGTTACTCCAGAAAGAAATTGAGGGCACTCCATAGTGTTTGGGCGGCTAACATTTTTATGGGCATCAAAGTAACAAGTTTCCTTTGCATTGGCAACTAGTCTAATTGCAAAGTGGTCAAATATCTGGCGAGGTTGTCTCAAGCTCAATCCTTGGGAGCCTCGCCTTTGTTGGGCTGATGCGGGTTGAAACGGAGCCAAATACCCCTAAGATATATTTGGATCTTCTGAGTTGTGATAAATAAATTATATCCAAAAATTCAGCTAGTTTCGGTTGGGTTTCTACTTTGTGGGCTGATGACAGTTGGCAACAAAATGTTAACTAATTTCCAACAGATGATGTTTTCTTGCAAACATAATATACACTTGAACTGATACAAGGGCCATTTAGGAGAAACAAAACACGAATGGAATAGCCACATGAACAGGCCATTTATAAGAACTATGCCAACCATTCAAAGATTGATATGCAAGAAAGCATCTAGACAATAGATCATTATTCTTAACAAAAGGAAGCATATTTGTTATACAATCAATAGCGTGAGAAATATCCTGAGCACACACCAAGAAAGATCAAATAGTTTGTGTCATAAGTGAAAGTGGGGGGGAACTACAAGCCAAGCATTATGTAATTTGTATCTTTATGAGGTAAAGACATTGATTCATCCCATCGAAGTTATATGTAACTTATATCATTTTAATAATTTTGGCCGTAGTTATATAAGTGGATTCATTCGGAGTTTTCCCCGTGTAATTGAGTGTATTATAGTTACTTAAAATAATTAATTTAATCTTTTGGTATTTTATTCTCCTATTGTACATGAACTCGTCTATTTTTGTGTTTACAAGTTATATTTTCATTATCAAATATTGTATATGAAATGCAATAATATTAAGAGTCTTTTAACATTGTATTTTATTTGTATGATCGTTTTGCTTATGTCTTAAATCAAAGTGATAACAACCCATCCATCACCTGAATTCATCATTTATCATCTTTTTTCATGATAAATGTTCTAATTTTATTTAATAATTGTTTAAAATATTTATCTAGAAGTAGAGGAGGGACTATAAAAGGGCAAAAAACTATTTCAATATATTTGAATAAAAAAGACGTGCCGTTTTAATTAAACAATTTTAAATTGGAAGCTATGCATTCATAGGACTCATGTATTTATTGATTGTTTAGTACTTACATTGAGTTGATGTAACTGTGCATTATGTGACAAATTTAATTTATGGCCATCAATAAGTAAAATATATTTTTTTGCCTATTGTTAGGATTCCAAGAATATAAGTTCACAACATTCAAGGCGTATAAGGTATGTTATCATTTTGCCGTGCTTCGCCTTTTGTAACTATATTTAATATGTTTGATTTAAGCTTGGTTTTTATGATGTGCGATAATGAATAAAAATTTTCTAGAATCATCTGCTTAAAATTGTTTTTACCCAACGTTTTGGATCCCATGATTGACTACATTCTATATTTCTCTGAAGAAATTTTAGACAATTTTCAGAAGAATTTTATATATTTAACATTTATGCAATTGAACGGAGTCTTGCAATTAACTATTATTTTCTTTATTAATTATTTTGAGATTGATGCTTTATTTCACATGTATGATCAGGAACCTTTGCTTTATAATAATATTAGTAGTGAGACAACATAAACACGTATTTAATAAAATTGTAAGCAACTTTTTTTGTGGTGCAGTTCTAAAGCAAGAAGTGGGCGAGTACAAATGCTTCTCCATCATATGTTGAGTGCAGAGTTGCAGGAAACACATTGTCTCTGAGAATGAAATTGTAGTAATATTAAATAAGACAAACCAAGAGTGTGTGTATATGTCTTATCACCTTGTTTAATTCATGTGCAAGTAATGGAGGAAACACATTATATCAATATAATTTAAACATCAGACAAATCAAGAGAGTGAATATTTGTTTTGTTACCCCATATAATTCCTTAAATGAATAAAAAAATATCAATGTATTCTCAATATATATTTTTATTTGGTGCATACTATGTCTTATTGCCCTTTATTGTGAATTGTTATTGTATATATTCCTTACTCCCAAAGCTTGCAATTCTTTATAAGTCTTGTGAATCTCACTATTATTATCAATTTGGGTATTTATATAACTCAATAGTCGTTACTACCAATAATTTTTTTGAGGTTTTGATTATGATAAATTTAAGTCATCTTTATGGTGGCCAATTTTTTCGAGTAATCATTTCTTTAATGAGTTCTCTCATGTATATTATTGTTTTATTTCTTGGATTTTGTCCATAAAATATTTAATTTAAATCAAAATGAAATGTATATATTAAGAAAGTGATAAATCTTGGAGTGGTTTTAAAAAAATAATAGAACTATAAAATTTTTGAAGTATATAATTCTTAATCTCGTGTCTTTCCGAATTTCTATTATGATTTAGGTCTGAAAATCCTATCTTTTTTAATTTTTGGGTTTCTTTCATGCTCAATGGTATTACCCTTTTGCAATTTTTTGTTTCTTATGTATATGGGCATTGAGAGATGAGAGTGAATGCATAAAAAAAAATTGATTGCACTAATCATTGTAAGGTGAGGAGTGATTTGTGTAAAGCTTGCTTTGTTTTGTTTTGAGAGATGACATCATATTACTAGTGATGATTCTTAATAATGAAATGCATGATGTGTCATTATGGGAGAAAAGCTCTCTCTCTCTCTCTCTCTCTCTCTCTCTCTCTCACACACACACACATTTGAAACCCCTTTCGTGCACCTTTGTGCAACTCTTCACATCTAACTCGTTCTTGTCATATCCCATGCCAAGAGTATTTGTGTGGTCTTCACACTCGTCAAGACCATCCTTATGGACATGAGAGGGTTGCTTGTGCCGCCATCTAAATTGGATGGGTCCAAGCATATACTTTGCCTTCTTTATTTCTATCCCTTAAGAAGTAATTCACGTGTTGATTTTGTTGAAATTTGAATTCAAGCCATCTATAAATAAGGCATTAGGTTCATCTAAAAATCAAGTACTTGTCAAACATTCTATTGAGGGCTCTTTGGGATTGATTCGTTAGTGTTTTTTTAATACATTTTTTTGTTTATCGACTTATAATTTTTCTATATACTTGAGAGATTTGACAAATTGGAAGGGCATATGGCCAAGATTAACCATATCTATGGATTCCCCCAAACCAAACCCTTATGCATTTATGGTTTGTAGGGTTTGTTGATTTAAAGAGGGAAAAAGTTGAGGCATGTAATTAGGGTGGAAGGCAATAATAGGGAAACAAGGTCAATAAAATGTGTTGTAGTTTGCAGGGCATGACCAAGACTATATAGATTGACTAGAATTGGTTATATTGTACTAACATTTTTTTGTGGTTAGATTCACCAGGTGCACAAGGTTAGATATTTTTTCATTAGCACTTTTTTAGGTTTTAAAACAGCTCAAAAGTTTTTATGATGCCAATCCAATTGATAAGAGCCATTTAGCTCTTTGCATATTTGATTGAGAAGTTTATTAGACACTGTATATTATATTTTATATGGTTTATTATTCCTAGTTTGAGGTATGTGTATTTATATGCATACAAGATGCTCAAAATATCTAATAGGTATTGAATCTTTAAATAACATGGAATGAATATCACTTTGCTAGGGTTTATCTCTCTTTTGATTTTTTAAAGTCAAACCATCATTATTGGCATGCTATCATGTCACGGTCAACTACATTAATTGCACTATCCCTGCCAATTCACTATTGCTTGGGTGGAAACTCGATTTATATTGTGCATGATTCCTTGGCTCCTGCATTAATTGATGCAATTGTTTCTAGTGGAGCTTTGGATAAAAACACTAAAATAAACCAAGAAGCTTGTAGTGAAGGTCTTCTACAAGGCAATGATTCCTGTCAAGTTGACTCTATTAGATAGTGATTTAGATTGACCCACATTTAATAATTTTGGTTCCATACTTTGTTGGTTGAATTCGTCTTATAATATGTTTAAAAATTAGATGCAAAATAATTTAAAATCCCATAGTGTATACTTTTGAAGACGTTCAAAACTTACCAAATCTGTTTTTCAAGTTTTCGAATCAAGAGTATTGCAAAGCTAGTCACGCATTATTCTTGGTTTATTCTCCCAAAACCAGGCCAAACTTACAATCCTAGTTTGGGTTGAGTTTCTAAGCCCTCCTTTGCCACTTTGGTGTTTTATAAACCAATTAATAAATCCCCTAAGTCATTTCATATGCCACGACATTACCACATGAAGTACAAAGAGTGGCACAATTTGGGTCAATTTTAGTGTCATCTTCATTTTTTATCAATGGAAATTTTGGAGCAAAGGTGATGCAAATGTGAAGCAAAATAGGTGATGTGAATAATGCAATGTGTGCAATCATTTTTTGATGTAGGCCCATGGCATAACTACTTGTAAATATCAATTTTAGTTGAGGGAAGAAAGAGAGGAAGGAAAAAGACTAAAATTGTTGTGTTTGGTGGAAAATTTTATGTTTATTGTATTCTTCTTAATTTTTCTAGTTAAACATCACTACCAATTTAGTCTTATAACACTTTCTTGCTTGTAACATGTTATTAAATGTAAAATAGGGTAAACAAATGAAATTTAGGAACTACATAAATTAATGAAAAGCGTAGTAAAAGTTGGAAAATTATATTTATGTTTTAAAAATAAATGTAAAATATTAGACATGGGTAAAATGATGATAAATATACATATTTTTCATATTTAATTTATTGAAATTATATAAATTAATATTTTATTTAATTTT
This sequence comes from Taxus chinensis, assembly GCA_019776745.2. Lineage (NCBI taxonomy): Eukaryota > Viridiplantae > Streptophyta > Pinopsida > Cupressales > Taxaceae > Taxus > Taxus chinensis. Next base: position 658,406,455 of record CM034146.1, read on the forward strand.
TCATTCAATATATAATTATTATTTTATTTTAATTGTTCCCCAATTTTCAAATTATTAGTATTTTTTATTTTTATTTACATTTTTGTAAAGATATGTTTCTCTTCAATTTGTTACTCTTCACTATTAAAATATAAGGCTTATTTATTGATGTTATATTAATAGTAGTTAAGTATTAACTAATAAATGGTTGAAACTATTTCAACTACTTTGTAAGCATCTTTCACATGATAAAAGGACCGACATATAATGAATAATGTGTACATTCTGGTTTCTCTTCATCCGTCTGTATATTCTACTCTTTCTTTCTATTCTAACATTGGTATCAGAGCGTGGCAACTGAGGAGAGAGAGAAGTGAGAAAAGACATTTTTTTATGGCAGTCCTATTATGGCACAGTTCAAGTTTGCACAGTTCGAGTTTACAGTCATCACAAGGGCCTACAAATGAGATCAATGAAGTGTTGAGACTAAATCATGAACATAATTTTCAGGACATAAATAGTGGAAGACTGAAACGATATCAATGAAACGTTGAGACTAAATTATGAACAGAGTTTCGAGGGGACAATAAGTAACTAGTCACGACAGTACCCAACGTTCAAGGGCACCAAGATGTTTGCGAAGACACAGTGGGTGAACTCAATCACAAAAATACCCAACACAAATATTTGGGGTCAGTTTGGAGCGGAAATCAAGGGGTTGGAACTCCATTTTCGGAGGTCTTCACATGCAGTCGTGAGGGAAGGAAAAAAAACTTGATTTCTGCCATTTCAGATCCTTTGCCCAAGGAAGCTCTTTGACGAGTATGGGAGTGTGGCACAACGATTCGAAAAATCCCTACGGAAGATTTAAAAGATTTAGAATTGACAGAATCATAAGGTCACGTTTCAAATTGAAATAAACTCTGCAGATCGTGAGTAGGATTGACATCATTTTCAGACCTAGACAGAACGCATTTACCAGTCAGATCACTTTTTTTTTTTGCTTTTTCAGTGTTTTGAACAAAAATCACGTTTTTATTCGATTGGAGGGCACGAAATCCTGCAAATGTGAAAGGCATCATCCCATAATTGTGTTTAATCTCTCCCTAATCAAGTACGAGTTGTGTAAAGTTGATTTAAATAAACAAAATTGAGAGCAAAAATAAAGAGTTTCAGATTGTGATAAGTCGAAATAAGGGTAAAATACATATACTATCAAAAGAGAGAGAACTTATGATCATCTATGGCATGCATAAAAATCCTAATTGTTGTTGTAAATCACGAATTAGGGATTTTTATTTGGCCATGAATGGATTGTGTTACTCTTGGCACAAATGATAAATAATTTTGAAGAATATTTATATTATCAAGTTATTGAATGAAATATTTTTCAAGAGACGGATAAGATCATAAAGAAAAATATGAAGGGAAAATTCCAACACAAAGGTGGTGAAAATCCACCTCATGTTGACATTAATGAACTCACGGATAGAGAATGTGTATTTTAAAAGAATCCCAACACTTTGAAGATGTGAAGGAATTCAATGTATGTGAAACCTTGCATGGATGGTTGTCCAAATAGTTCAGGAGACATTTTATATCAGGAATGTACCCTTATGAGGGTCATGAGACAACTTGATGAAGCTTGTGGATGGCTCGGTATGGATGTTTGTCCAACAATTCAAGAGATTCTGTAATTCGGGAGTTCGAGGAGGTGGAATCCGGGAACTCGGGAATTCAGCTCAAGAACTACACCTTTATGAGGGTCAAGGAGACAACTTGATGGAGTTCTACCCGGTCAAAGCATTGTTGTCAAATGGGAAAGCTTCTGAAGAATGTGTGGTCTTGGTTGGTTATGTTATTTCAATCTTTTGTCAATATGTTTTATAGAGTAATCTTTAAGAGGGGGTATTAAAATATAAGGCTTATTTATTGACATTATATTAATATTAGTTAAGTGTTAACTAATAAATGGTTGAAACTACTTTAACTACTTTGTAACCATCTTTCACATAATAAAAAGACGAACACAATGAATAATGAGTACATTTTGGATTTTTTTCATTCCATCTTTGTACATTATATTATTTCTTTATTCTTTCTCTCTCTGCAAATTCTAACATTCACCACCATTATTATCTACATATGAATATGTAGACAATATAGCCCAAAAAAATCTAAATGAAAATATGTCGAAGAAGTAATCCATGGTAGTTTCATTGATACATTGATAAATACTAGGATGACAACAATTTTAAATAAATTGTGCATAGATAAGGGGAAGGATAATATTCAAAGTTTTGAGGAAGAGTTTAAAGATGATGTGGAACTTCTTAATGACTTATTGTCGAAAAATAAATTTGGTTTCTCTAATTCTTGATATTATGGTGCAAGTCCAATTGATACTCCACTCCCAAAATCTTGTAAGGTATTTATATTTTGGAAGCAAATTTATATGATACAACCATCAACTATCCCTAATGCAAGGATTGGGCTCTTCACATTAGCAACAATTAATATCGGGTTTAGTACTTGTCATGCATCAAGTGTGCCGATATTATCTTTTTATGGCCCATTGTACAGTTTCATAGTTTGGTTTGCATGGTAAATATAAGTTTAATTTGTCAACTTATGCCATGTGTACTAATTCAAAAACAATGAAAAAATTAGTTCATACAACTCAACAAGAAACTTGATGTATACATGATCATACCTACATTGGTGGAATTTTTTATGTATTTAAAATTATTGTTGGTTTCATCAATAATACGTGTGGGTGTACACATTAAGTAAGTCCCAATTTTCAATACATAGATTATGTTAATAACAAATATTAAAATATATCTATAATTTTACCTCATTATTTTATGGTAGAAACAAATATAAATGTAAAAATTGGTGAATAATTTCTCATTGGATGTATATTTAAAGGAGGAGAAACACCAACAAATTTGACAAAAAGAAATGTAGTTGGTTATAATGATTGATGTATATTTTATTTTTAAATTCCTTTTGTGAAAGCAATTTAATGTTATGGTATTGTGTGTTTAAAATGTTGGTTATTTTATAGTTTGTGCTACATTTAAATAGTGTTGATTAATTTTCTAATTATTTGTACATGAAAATTTATGGGATGAGATTGTAAAGAACATAAAACAGTGTAAAATCTTATGGATTATTTTGTAATGAACAAAAAATATTTAGTTTTTAGTTTTCTTTTCAATGATATTTACTTGATTATTTGTAAGAAATAATTCGAAGATTGACTATTAAAATATTGAATCATAAGTAAATACAATGCAATTAAATTAATGGAAACATAAAATATATCCTAAAAGAGTTGAGACAATATTTGTTAAGTGGAGAAACCAGTACACTAGAAGAAAATCCCATGTTCTTGAAAGATGGTTAAAACATTTACAAGATATCACAATGTGCATAGAAGTTTTTTTAAGAAGGAATAAAATCCATAGAAAGACTAAAAAAATCGTTCAAGAAACTCTTTAAAAGAAAAGATTTAACAAGTCAAAAAAGTGTTAAGGAAAAGATTCAACTACTCTTAAAATAGAGTGAACAAAAATTAAGAAGTTGCAAAATAACTCCAATCATTGCATTAGTCATCCTTCCAAGTGTGCCTAGTGTCACTATTTCCCATGAAGTGAAGGAAAGTAGATGCAAAGTGGCATAGAAATTACGTTTGAAATATAACGAGCTAATATTCCTTATAATGAAAAATATCTCTAATAAGACAAATAAGGTGAAGGCTACATGCCGCCTCACATTATTCGGATTTTGTGAATTAATAATTCTCATGATATTAATAATACACAATATTGGAATATTCAATATACCCAAATAAAGATTAAACTCAAACATTCCCTTTTAAGATCTATTTAGGGTTTACAAAAAAATCCTAAACATAGGAGGGAGGCGGTATTACACAACATTCCTCTTTGACAATTTCCTTCAAGAAAAAACAATTATTTGATAAAGGAAAAAGAAGAGAGTAGGTGCCACCAAGAAGCTTGCAAAATGAACATCGACAATCTCCAAGAATCATCTTCAGACAAGAAGGTCAATTTTTATTAGTAAAAGGACCATCAAAAAAAGAGAGGACAAAAATGATTCACTATACCCGTAAAACAGAAGCTTGCACTAATCTTCTTGTTAAGAAAATATGGTATACATTGATGTAAAAAAGGTAGATATAATATAAGGCAAAATGATCAAAAGACAACTTCCATAACAAAGTGTTGAATCTTGCACGAAAAAAGGAAGTTAGTCAAAAATAATAATTATCTCCAAAAAAACATAAATCCTTGACAACTTACAAGAAAAAGCAAACACAAACACAAAGAATGCAAAATAAATTTTAAAAATGAGTTTTAAACTTATCAAATGGGAGAAAAATAAGATGTTTCACTTTCTTCAAAAGATATCTTACTTGGAGCAATTGAGAAATTATAAAAACAAGACACAACAAAGTCTCAAGAAGATACCATAACTTTATGGATCCAAATTGGTTTTACCTTAAAATGAGGTGATTTAGTATTTTTTCAGTAATTTAGAATGTCGTGAGCTGATTTATCACAAGATTTACATAGATGTAATTTCTAACATTTAAAAAGATGATGTTCGTCTTTAACAAAATATTCACAAATTTTATTGTTGTCAATTAGAGTATGAGCATGAAAAACAATATAATAAAAAAAAGTCTTGTGAGATTGAAAATTATTACTATGTAATGTCTTTGGGTGATGGGGACAATATGATTTTAAATTTCTATTAGAGGCATTAAAACCAAGTCCTCCAAAAATTGTATTAGATTTAAACAAAATGGGCTCAAAAATACCATTTTAACTCATCGATTCCCTTGTTTTAAAACCAGGGTTAGATAAATAAATTTGCATAGATAAGCAATCATTATTTGAAAGAAAAGTAATATTGTTATCAATATGAGCATTAAAAATGTTTTTTTTTCTAAATATGCAATCTAAATAGTTAATATGTCAACACATTTATGCATGTCCACTAGTTTTATTTTCAAAAGAATTTTGCAATGCATTAATACTCTTATTGTGATATTCACGAGCAATAATTTCATTATCTCGAAAAGAATTTTTTTGCTTTATGTTTTAAAAAGCTAAAAGGAAAGTTGATTTAAAAGTCATAGCAATAAAATATATAAAAATAATGACCATTAAATAAATAATGTCAAATATCCAACAAGTAGTGGTGTAATAGTTCTGGGGTCTCCTACTAATTGGGAGGTCCAAGGTTCAAATCTCGGCTCCATGTTAAGGTGGCTTGCTACCGACAATTTGGATACCCTGGTGATATGACACCATGATAATGTGGTTTAATACATGGGCTAATCGAGAGCTTAAACTTCCATCCATAGATGGTTCCATGGCCGGTGTGGGGCAGTGATGCCACAAAGGGCTAGGGCCCTCTCCCTAGGTAACCTCAACAAAAAAAAAGTCAAATAAAAAATTCTTTAAAAATTATTCCAACTGAAAATATGTTTAAAAAATACGTATTTCAGCGAAAACAATTTAAGATGAAATTGGACAAAAAGTTTCAAATGATTTATTTTTAAAAATAATAAAAAATATTTAAAAAATAAGTATTAAAAATATGAATATTTTTTTAATGTTTATCTCATAAACCATAATCTGGGTTAGGCTATAATATTGACAAATTTTTCGGAGCATATAAGGAAATAAACTCAATAAAAATATTATAAATCTATACCATAAGTTATAAGTTAAGATTTGTTATCCAACGGGTAGTGGTGTAACAGTTTTTGGGTCTCTTAGTAATTGGGAGGTCCAAGGTTCAAATCTCGGCTCCATGTTAAGGCGGCCTACTATGGACGGTTTGGATACCCTAGTGATAGGGTACTACGATAATGTGGTTTAATCTATGGGTTAGCCAAAAGCTTAAACTTCCACGACCAATGTAGGCTGGTGATGCCACAAAGGGCTAGGGCCCTCTCCCTCGGTAATCTCAGCAAAAAAAAATTATGATTTGTTTTCGAGGCAGATTTTTTAAAAAATATGGGTATAAACTATTCAAAAAAACTTACTAAATTATTTAATTACTTTTATATGTATTTAATAAATCTGATGAAATTTTCTATGAAATTGAAGATTTTTTTTGGCTCATCATCATTGCCTTGTCATGACAATGATAAGCTTGTATTGTCGATAGAAGCAGATATTTAACCTCCGAATTTAACTTTGTCACCATCACCTCTATCACATCCTACTCTTCAAGCTCGGTGAGGCCTAGGGGATAAATGACTGAGCAACTTAAATGATATCAAATGAAAAGGACAATGCAAATTTAGTCCAGAAGACCTAGCCAAGAAGCCTAACCACTATGAAAACCAACCCAATTTACAATCACTAGCAAGAAATTCATAAAGCTACCTAAGAATAGACAAATATTACACTTAAACAAATAATAAGGACACAAATCTCCATAATCTACAAGTTAATTGCTCTCTAGGCTAGAAAAATGTTCAAAGGAAAGATCATATACATGAATCCAAAATTATAATCACTAAAAGCTTAGGAATTTGCAAATACAATGCGATATTTCAGTAAGGCTTGGAGGTGGATGAAAATATTAACAAAAAAAATTGATCAAATGAACTACGATCAATGATTGAATCCATTAGGAAAGGAGTTACCAAAATTTAGATCAAGTGACCTAATGATAACCAAAAAATACAACATCTACACTATTGTTGCACATTCCACCATAAATTCCGACAAATAATATAACTGTAGATTACATGTATCACTCATTACTCATAAAAACAAGACATTGCAAAATGAAAACACACATATATTAGGATAATTACATAAGATACAAAGAAGTGAAAATGTGTAAAGATTTGAAATTTAGCACTCATACATGTATACACAACACAAACAAATTCTTAGTTACCAAATAATGATCTCCACACTCAAAACCTTCTAACAAAAAACACAAAACTTTCTCAACATCCTATAATATTTTATTGGGTCATCCTTGGATCCATTTTATGCAAGTTGTGACTTCTACCTTCCATCAATGTATAAAGTTCCCTTATGAAGGTAAATAGTTTACTCTACTCAGTGATATAAATCCATTTGAATATTACAAGATTCTAGAGGGAAGATATAAGCTCGTTAATTAATTTCCTTCTATGGATATATCCACATAGCCTTATACCATCCCTTTCACATATGAAAACCACATATATCAGGACATACTTTTGAAACTTCAACCTTCTACATCCACTTCTCTACACGAGCTTAAAATCCTTAACAAATGTATTGACGAATATGAATTCCAACATACCTTTCATATTAGTATATTAATTTCATCACCATGAAGTTATGGTAAGCCCAATTCTCCCCATCTCAAATAATCTCCCATTTACACTCATGGTACAACTTAATGGAAATAGTTTGGATACCTGGATGATGAACACATTCAAGGTTCCACGTGTTCTTGGTAATCTGAATATTAGATATCTACATGATACAAATCTCTTAAATATAATAAAGCACATAAAATGATGATAAACATATTATAGAAGGGTAAAGGACTTAGAAAAAAATGACCATGGTCATCTTGATCCAGTTAAATACATAGAAAATCTCTATCTCATGGCCTAGGTTTTGAAACATTTGAAAAATGCCTCTAATATTTGATGTAATGACTAGTGATAAGGATAATAACTTTTACGTTGAGATATGTTCCACACATAGCCTCTTTGATGACTTAGTTGGCATTATTATAGTTAAATTTCTTGTAAATCCATACCATTGACTTCATCCTAGTACATCCTCATCTCATAAGTTAGGATCAATAACATCTCATATCTATAGATCTCTTTCAAAATGATGAATCCATGAAATGGTTCCTCAAAACTTAAGACCATATTCCCCTTTCCAAGTTTCCAAATTTTCGAGTTAACGAAAAGGGTTAAAAATGGTACACCAAGAAAGGATACATGCAAGGTTAATACACTAAGGACACATGGGTCCTATAAAAAATAATTCGTTCTCTATGAAATTACCCCAAGCAACTGGATGTACAAGGAAGGGCAGACATAATAGCCAAACCAGCTTTGTTAATGAAGGTAGATCAAAATGATCCATAATTCATGCGTAAGGACCAAAGAAAGATGTTTTGTAGGATAAATTTTGATGTTTGAGGACATTGTGTCATGTGATAGATTGGATTGTTGAAACACTGGATTTGCTAATTTTTAGATTTTTAACGTTTTACCAATTTTTTTATATTCTTTTAAATTTACCATTTTTTGTATTTTTGAAATTTAAATTTTTTAAAGTTTTTTGAAAAAAATTTGAAGCTGTGTATAGGAAAACAAAGATGCAAGGATTCCCCCAGCGAGAGGTGAGAATTTACAAGGGAAAATCCCACACATATATACAAGAATAATACAAGTAGGATCAAGGCCAAAACAGATAGGTTTAACGTGATGATGAACACAAGCCAATGAATTGATAACAAGGAAAAAAATTTCCCCCAATGTAAGTTGGCCAAGAAACATAAGATAGAAATAAGGACAAGATTTTTAATTGAAACAAGGTACAGTTTCCCTCAAACATGGTAAAAAGGAAATGTTATACACATGAATGTTCTAAATAAAGAAGAATAATAGTAATGCTATGAAAGGATATTAAAAAATGTAGCTAGAATACTCATGATGAAAAGGTGATTATCCCAAGGTACAAATCATGAGACAAGATATGAACTAAAGAAAGAGTCTAAACAATGTCCACAAAACACTTGGTAACATACTAATCATGTTTTCTCATCGAGATCTAGTGTGTGTGCATGAAAATTATTTACCTCTTGAAGGGAAGATTTGTTAAGTAATAAGTTAAGACACACTAGCCAATGTGTAGGAATGATTTATTGAGAAAGTTGATTTGTGAATGGAGGGTAGAAAGAGAGTCATACATTTCTCTTCTGCCATCTGTTAGCATATGGATTTGCACACATGAAAATGATATGCAATAGTAATGGAATGAAGTCCCTCCTCAATGAAGGTGAGGTTTCCTTTATTGAAAACCACAATAGTATTTACATCTGTACATTCAAAATTGTATGTGGGGGTGTTTTGGAACATCAATGGAAAGAAAAGTGAATGACAGAGATGGAATGGAATGAAGGAAAGGAATGGAAAGGAATGAATGGAAGGAACATGCAAGAGTTAGGTAAAAGAAGAGCCTAATATTGCATGAAGAAGAACAATGAATAACTAACATAAATAAAATGTAGTTTGAGTTAGCTAAACAAGAATGGGTAAAAGGGAACACGCATGAGCAAGTATATAATCCGAACTTGTTCATTGTGAACTAGAACAACATATTAATATAGTTGACAATAAGATCCAAGATAATATTTACATGCAATATTCAAACGCTAACATCTAATGAACATAAGAACACCAAATTTTACAAGAAACAATGAATGGGACACAAATTTCATATTTCATTAATTCCAAAACGTCTTCTCAAAATAACAACAAAGCTTCTTTCTTTGAAAGTAAAGCTTACATACAAAAAAGTATTTTCTTCTCCTCTCTCAAAGTAACCCTTACAAATGAGCCTCCTCACTTCCTTTTATAACCCAAAAGTTGGTTATAAAGTAGTTAGGGTTTTACATGAACATTAAATAGGGCATCTTAAATGACCTTTGAATTTTTCAACCAACTTTATTAAAAATCAACTAAAACTAGAATCCGCTTAAGTTATCCAAGTTTTCCAAGTTATCTAAAGTTTTCTAAAAGTGAGTTTGATAATAACCAACTTTTAAAACACTATTTTAACATATGAAAAAATGAGTGCCTTATCCATTGAAGTGGGGTCCACCTATCTCAAATGTATGAGAAATGGAATCTTCCCACTTCATTAGATACTACAGAAAGCTATCTCCTTGTCCGCATCAGTGAAATTGGGATATGGCACCTCTGCTAGTTGAAAAGATCTAAACCTTCCCAATGTCTCAAACATCTTCTCTTCCTCATGGAGGCTCACTCGGTTGAAGAAAAACCTCACAAAACACTTGCAATTCTAAGAATCCTACCTGGCATATCATTCAGATTGACCATATTTGATTGAAAATTCTCAAATAATGTTCTTTAATTTGATGTAACTTTCCATTGAATCTAAAGACAAATTGTATGGTAGGAATGTACATGTCCTTTGAACAATTGAGAAAATTTCTCCTCAACATGTTCTAATGAATGCCTCTAATTTTTCTCATTTACAAGATCACAAGGGATCTTAGCTATGAACTGCTTAAATCAAGGTGAGTGAAGTGAAGGCTTCATTACATACACTCTCGTAATGGATCATATAATCCTTGAGAAGTGTCTTTCTTGATTTGAGATGTAGACACCAAAGAAAGTGTGTCCCTCGAAGATTCATAATTCAAGAATTCCTTTAATGGATAAAGTTGAAGATTCCATACTCGTCAAATCCTGCATAGACTAGGAAATAACTCATCTAAATTTGATATGTTAGAAACAAAAGATTCCTTAAAAGAAATGATTGGATCCAGATATGTACTAATATCCTCATGGATCTTAACCGACTGCTTTGATCGTCTCCTTCCATAAAAAATGAGAATATCTTAAAGCTAAGATTTAGTGACATGGCCCAATGTGTTTATTTCTTTTGAAAAATTGAAAGTTTCTTCATCATGGGCAGCTATTACATCAGGTAATGGGAAAGTGGATGATATGGGATTTATCATTTGTTGAACATAATCCACAAATTGACTCTTTTTAGCCTTAAGATGAGAGTTCTAATATTTATATTTCTCAAGCCTCTTTAGCACAATATCCATTGAATCTCAGGCCATTTCCATGTCACTTTCCAATGTGGACTTCCCAAATCCAACTCTGAGAAACTTCATAATCAGCAGATGTCATGGTACATCATGTTCCTTGTCAACTTATGGGATGGAAAAATCTACAAATTTGTTTCTATATCATCATCCACCATTATCTGGGATAGCACTTTAGTCTTCTTGGGAATGATATCATTCTTAATCTTGAAAAGGGCATTGAATTCAGTGTCAATTACCTTGAAAACCCTCTTCCTTTTCTTGATCTCGCAATCAACCCAAAAATGAGTATCCTTCACCAATTCTGCATACAAAATCCTAGAGTCTTAAAGCAACATTCACATTGTTCCTAACATCATTATATTCTATAGGAATCCTTATCCACGACCTCGATATCTGAGGAGAAATGACCTTAATATCAACCTATTAAACATTAGGGAGACCTTGGTAAATCTTCTTCATGAATTGTAGGTTCCAGAACTGTTTGATATCTTGGACTACTTGCACTTGAGTGGAATGCTTGTGTCAAGACACATGGCTGAGGAGTCATTTTCTATGAGATTCTTCAAAATATCTAACAATGTGAGCATAAGAATCTCTACTTGAAGTGGAAATTCTTGATACACACTCTCTTCCTTCACTAGGGATAGGACCCTTAGATATTTCACCTCGTGCGACACCTTACTTTGGTGAAGTTTATTTTAGCAACCACTCCTTTCTTACTCGATGTGCATGGGTAGATGGCACAGAGGTTGACTAAGAAGAAGATTTGGTTGGTTGGAGACCTCCTCAAGTTGTAAATTTTTGTAATCCTGAAGGTATGAACTTGGATTGATGGTAACTTTTCAAGTTCTCTTTCATACCAGGATATGCTTCTTTCGAGGATTGGTTAATTCTTGTTATCAAGAGAAAATTCATCTCTTTTTGTCCAATCAATTCTAGGGAATGAAGTAAAGTCAATGACATCATATGAGGGATAAATAACATCTTCATCATCATCTACCAATGAATCTAGAGAGGTTTCTTAATGCAAACTACCTTGATGTGAGAAAGGGTTAGGTGGGAAAACTCATGCATCTTTTCACTTCATGTTCATCTGAATAGGAAGCCCATTAATCTTCCATGGTAGGATTGTGTTGATACTTTACTCCAAGAATCTTCTGCATATATCTGTTGATATCAAATTAGAATCTCTTCACATATGGATGAATAGTGATGAGAGAAAACTCTTTCTCCATGAGTTACGCACTGCAGATATTTGGACATTGGTATTCCCCAATATGGATTGGGAAATGAATATCCCGACATGATACTTGTCACTGACGAAGGCAATGAACGTGGAATAGTTGTCATACAAGCACCATCAATGCCCACTCTGTCACTAACATACTTAGGAAGATTCCATGGATACCTACAAAGCCACTCACACAAATGTAGGAAAAAGATGGAAATTGAATAAACCATGTTCCCCATTGGGAAATGACATCCATGGCATCTTTAGAGAATCTTTCCTCTATATTCCTGATTCAAGTTTCAAATCGCGTGGAAAGTGAATGCATCATTAACTCTCCTAAAATTATGAGAGCTATTTTTAAAACTTAATTGCGGATAATGATGGAAGACATTATTTGATGGACCTATGACTCCTCTTCATTTCTAGCCCCGAAAATAGCTATTCCTTCTTAGCCACTGACATAAGTCAAGTATACATGTCATGTAGAAACATCCAGTCATATTTACTTCAATCAATTATTTGTGAAGAGTATCACTGATGATGGTGGCCCAATCCACAAACTCTCTCTTGGCAAGGATGATACAGATAAATTGATACATCCATGGGTGGAAAATCCTGAGCAGAGGGTATACTGAAGGCTCAGCTCAGAAGAGTGATCATCTCACTGATTTCCTCCACAAACTCAATGCGGTATAGTTCCTTAGGAATCCTATCAACATGAGGCCTCTTGGTCACTAACCAGTTTTATTGACCATCTTGCTCCACCTGAGGGGTTCCTCATCCCAAAAATATCTTTGTTGAATTGGTGAGTGATGGCAGCATTCTCAGGGAAGTCAGGTATGATGAGAAATTATTCAATATGCTCTAGTCTGATCAAGAGGAAATGACTCACAATTATATTATAAATTCCTCGTCTCTTGGGATCATAATGCTCTGCGCAGGTGATGACCAACTTCTGGAAATTGCACTCGAGATAGGAAATGTCACTGCTTGAGGATAGACCTCTATGGTAGAGCCTATCCGAGAATATGGTCTTGCCTTCAACTTTCACCCTATCAAAAAAAATGTTACACATTAACGTGGCCAAGATTAGTGTATCAGTTGATATTGTTGCGTATGAAGACTTGATGGAAGTGGGAGGAATGACCCCTTGGAATTCGTATTTGAGTGCAGACCTATTTGAATTTCTCCACTGGCTTCTTCAATTTTGTTGCAGATTTATTGGATTTTTTTGCCATTATGACTTTTACAGAAAAATGACTCAGGCACACAAAACAATGTAAATGGTGTCGGGTCTTAGTCTATGAAACCACCATCAACACAAGAGAAATATGGCTTGTTTAATTACTATTATTTTTAAAATAATAATAATAATTGAGTACCGAATTACAAATTTTTAAAATGTGAATACAAACAAAACTATCGAGACTAAGCTCAAATTCTAGATCGGGAAACAATAATATTCTTTTTTTTTGTTAATCTCCTAATTATATTGATTTTATGTAAGACCAATTTTAATTATTTATTTTCCTCACCTGCTCCAAGTTGTTTAGCATGGAAATTACTCTGATTTTCTGACAAATACTTTGAACTTGCAATTTCCTTGCATTGGTGTTTGTATGCATGATATTATTTAATAGCTCGAATTATTTGGTTAAACTTCAGCCTCTGTAATGTGTGGTTTTCTCCTCTTTGCTGAAACGTGGATCTCCTTAACAGGATAGACAAATGCCTTTTTTTCTATTTTAGACTGTTCTACTTATGACAAATGTGTGGAAAATGATTTTAAAACTAAAAAATTCTCCCCCCTCCCCCCACCATGGCCTTTTCTTGGACTGTGTTTTGTTTTCTCATGTGTTGATTTTCTCTTTTCCCAATGCCTGCATAGTTTGGAAGTTTACTGGTATGGAGAATGCGTGGAAATATGTTCTTGTTTTCTTCCTTTCAAAACAAATGCATTGAAATTATTTACAACTTCTGTATGTTACGTGGGATCTTCAGTTGTTCCTTGGGTTGCATGGGCTCTTACTTTCTCCTCCTTGCATGGTGTTTTGCTTAGGTAAATGTGTGGAAATTGGTATTCTTATTTTATTTTTTTGTCTCCTTGCCTCTTTAGCACCCAACCTCCTTTGCATTTGGTTTGATTTCTTTCTTCATTGAAAATTGGCCTGATTCTGGGAATGCATGGAGATTTTGATTTATACTTTTACCCGTTGTGTTGAAATCCTCTTTTCCTTTGTTGTCCCCCTTTTCCAATGTGTGGGAAATGATTTCCCTTGTCCTTTTTCCCCAGGTGTGATGTATTTCCTCCTGCTGGCTAGGTGCATTGGAAAATTGCTTGTTTTTTTCCTATGTGTGGAAAGCTTATTTTGTTGTCCCCTTCAAAACCTGCACATTTCTTTGTATTTTCTCTCACCTCCTGACCTCCCTCCTATGCATGGAAGCTTTATCTTTGCTATCCCTTTGAATGATTTGGAATTTCCTCTTGTTTAATGTGTGGGAAATATTTTTATGTTGTCCTCCTTTGCCAATTGCGTGAGAAATTGATTACTTTGGTTGTTCTCTCTTTTTTACATGTATTTTTCCTTCACAATGGCATTCATAGTTTGAGGAATGTGATAAAAAAATTATTATGATTCTTAGAAGAAGTAAGAAGCAATTTAGAAAGCTTCATATGATTCTTTCCAACGTGTTCAATGGCAGAGGAATTTATGAGGGTTAACCCAACTTCCCCTCTTCCTAGGTAGTGGAATTAATTGCCAGGGGGAAATGGGGAAAGCAACGGCCAATCGCCAACAAGAATGGCAAGGTGGGCTAGAAATCTCCATTTAATTTCATCATGTGGGAAATCGGGAGATATTTTTGCCCGTTTGCTAATTTATTAATTTGGCAATTGGGGGAAAGAAATCCCATTAGTGGGGATTTAAAGTAATTTTGCCAGGAAAGGGGAAATCTGGGCCTGGGAAGCCAATTTGGCATCCCTAGCAATGGGAAGCAGAAGCTTATTTTTCCCTCGGAAAAAACTTTTCAAATGAATTTTAATTAAAATTTATTTAATTAAATACTCCAAAGTTATTAAAAATTAATTTTATTCAACAAAGAGTAATCAATTAATTAAATATTAATTAATTAATATTTAACGCGACTTGAGACCTAACGGGAGGATTTCCCACCTAAAAAGGATGAAATGAAGACTAGAATGATCACAAAAATGAGACGGTTGTGATGAAAGTGACAAACTATGCAAAGTAACACTTTTGAAATTTTTCAAAATTTCCATTTTTTTATTTTTATTATTATTTTTATTAATTTTGCTGTAGTCAAAATTAGCTAATAATAGCTGGCTCTAATTTGGGACAAGGAATTCATGGAAACAACAAAAAACTTAGACCAAAATATTCATGAACATGATCCCGAAATGATGGGGCACAAAAATGGTGATACAAAAGAGGAGACCGAAAGGTGGGGAAAAGAAACAAACCAAAATCTTAATTACTTACGTGCATACAGGGAACAACCCATTTTCAATTTTGATCGTGCTTGAGTTGTTGCCCACTGTAGGGAAAAGGCAATTGAGTTCCATCAGGATACACCAAGTAATAGGTACTATCTCCATAGAAATGTCTGATTTTGAAAGGGCCTAGCCACAACGAATCAAACTTCCCATGCTTTCCTTTCAGTTCACGTCTCTTGTCCCAAAGAAGAACCAAGTCATTGATTTGGAATTTCCTCTCCTTGGTTTTCCTGTCAAACAACCTCTTTACCTTGGATTGATGTTATTCGATCATGTTTTCCACTTGAATTCTTGTTCCTCAAGTTTGCTTAGGAACATGATCCTTTATCTAATGCATTGGCGAAGCATTCATCATCAACTGCTTGGGATAATTTTAATGCTGGTAACTCCAGTGTGATGGGAATTTGAGCATAGGTTCCATACAAAATTTGAAATGGAGACATCCTGATTGCTCTTTGGGGAGTTATGCGGTCAACCCACAATGCATCATATAACTTTTTGTGCCAAGTTCTTTGATTTTATTCTACTAACTTGTGCACGATAGTAATGATGTTCTTGTTACTAGATTCTGCCTGACCATTTCCCTAAGGGTAGTAATCTAACGAATGAGACAAAGATATCCCATACCCATGAGAAAAACCTATCATCTCTGCAGAAGAAAAATTTGAGGCATTGTCTGTCATGATCTTGTGTGAAATTCCATAACAGACCAATATATTTTCTTTGATGAAATCACAGATTACCACAATAGATGTTTGTTTCATTGGTATAGCTTCTACCCACTTTGTAAAGTAGTTAGTTGTGGTGAGCACATGAGTATGACCAGCACTAGAATCAGGATTTAGAACCCTGATGAAATCTAAACCCCATTGCTGAAAGGGTTCTTCAATGACAACTGGCTTTAAAGGCAAAGATTCCAATTTTGGTCTTCTAACAAATTGTTGACAAGCTTCACATTTTGTCACCCATTTCTGAGCACCGGAAAACATAGTGGGCCAGTAATAATGTGCTCACAAAATTTTATGGGTTTTCACTGGGCCAGAGAAATGACTACCGCAAGCATGATTGTGAAAATCTTCCAACAACCTAGGTTGTTGCTCTTTATCAACACATTTGAGGAACATGCAGTGAATTCCTTTTTTGAACAAAGTGTTGTCCCAAATGACGTACCTTGCAGCTCTTAGTTTGATAGCGCATTTCACCTTAGCTGTCAGATTCTCTGGACACTTGCCATATGTGAGAAAGTAGGCTATATCAGAATACCATTCGTCCTTGGTACTGACAAAAACTACCAGTGGTAAATTTTCCTCAACTATTTCTTCTTCAGAGTCATCTCGTGGCTCACTTTTTGCGATGAGTTGGCAGATTCCTCTTCCTCGAACCAACTTGGTAGGTTTGATATCCAAATCATATTCCTGGATCTTGGAGACCTAATTACCTCTTTTAGGTTCTAGTTCCTATTGTGTCAGCATCGATTTAACTACAGTGTCTGGAACTAAGACTTTGGTATGTGAATTCAAAACATAGTACCTGAAGTTTTTCAAGGCTCTCACCACCGTGTACGCATGCCTCTCAAGGGGGGTGTAATTGAGTTCATTTTTCTTGAACGCAGAACTCATGAATGTAATAGGAGATTCGATTCCCTCTTGATTGTGTTGAGTCGGGATGGTAGAGATTGTGTGTAGTGAAGCATAGCAATAGATTATGAAATCCTTTTTAAAATCAGGACACATCGATGTAGGGGCTTTTGCAATAGCGCCCTTGATATTTTTAAATGCCTCTCTACCTTCTTTTGACCATTTGAAGGATTATTTTCCTTTCATCATATCAGTAATTTCTTTAGTCATCTCAGAAAAATCTGGCACGAACCTTCTCAAAAAATTCACCTTCCCAAAGAATGAGTGGACTTTAGGCTTACTTTTAGGCAAGGAAGATTCTTGATAGCTTGAAAACGCTCAGTATCGATCTTAGTTCCTTCCTTAGAAATAATATGACCTAGGAGTTTCCCTTCAGTAACTTCGAACACAGACTCTTTTGGATTTAGAGAGATCTTATGAAGTCTACACCTTTGCAATATTTTCTCTAAATCTCTTAGGTGATCTTCTCGCTTCTTTGAGAACACTTTCAAGTCATCTAGGTATATCACAATGATCTTTTCTTTATAATCTGTGAATGCCATATCCATAGCCCTTTGAAAAGTAGCACCAACATTGATCAAACCAAAAGGCATTCTTCTATACGTGAACATACCCCAAGGGGTGGTGAACGTAGTTTTATGTTTATCTTCTCTAGCCACTTTAATCTAATTATAACTAGAGAAACCATCTAGCATGGATAGCATTTCCGATCTAGTTACTGCCTACAGAATATGTTCCATGACTGGCAGTGGGTAGTTATCTTTCAAGGAAGCTTGATTAAGATTATAGAAATCCACGTAAATCCTAATTTCTCCATTTTTCTTGCAAACTAGTACAATATTATCTATCTAGGTCGAATGTCAAATAGGAAAAACTATCCACGCATCGAACATCTTTTGAACTTCATGAAATATTGTTCCTGCAATCTTGGGATTATATTGTCTTTGATTTTTCCTAAACGGAACTACACCAGGCTTCAAGGGTATGGCATGCTCCACTTCCCTGGGTTGGAAAGACTTCAAGTCTTCATATGAGTAAGCCAAGACGTCAGCATATTTGGTAAGGAGGCTTATGAATTTATTGCGCTCCTAAGGTGAGAAACACTTACCGATGTTGACCAGGCAAGATTTATCCTTGGTACTAATGTTAAATTACTCGTAGTCAGTAGAATTCACATGTCCTACCTACTCTTTCTCTTTGATAAACCTGTCATGTTAATAGAAAATTTCTTCAAGTGAAACCAATCCTTTGGGAATTTTATTTCCTTTGAGTTGAATGATGCCATCACCAAGATCTTCATTCTCAACTCCTTGAATGGGTGATGTCGTCGATTCACAAAACGCAGAATCACTTCCTTCAAAGTACAATTGTTCAAAATTATCCCTCTTTTCCAATAAAGCTATAATTTGTTGATCATCATTAAATACTTGCCATTTTTTGCATTTTAAAGAACACTTGGCCTAAAAACCATTTCAATGGTGTATTTGACTTGATCAAACTCTACATGTGGAATCATTAATGAAGTTGATACTACTAGAGAATATACTTTGTCATTCTTTTCACGAGGGACATATTTTATGGAAAAAGCATCAAAGACTTCTATCGCGTCCCACACTTTATTTTTGTAGTGTCTCAAATGATCATTCTTTACCTGAAACTGATTTCTTACTTGTTTCAAGATCAATTCCGCATCTCCAAAGACTTCCAAATTTTTTATCCCTTTCTCCTTTGTAACTTGGAGGCCAAGGATTAATGCCTCATATTCTACAGTGTTGTTAGTATTTGAAAATTCAAGTTTGTAGGAAAAAAGAAATATTTTACCATTTGGACATATGAGCATCACTCCTGCACAATAACCCATCGAGAAACAACTTCCATCGAACTCAAGAGTCCAGATCTCATTGGAATCTTGGCAAGTGATTTTTAGTGCAAAATCACAACACCCCCGAATGAGTTATGGATATGCTTTTCTAAGGTAGGGTCATTTGGTGTGATTTACATAACATTGGATCATTCCCCAAGCTATGGGACTTGCAAATGGGAATGATCCTCTAGAGAAGGCTGGTTCCTATTCCTAAACTACCTGCCATGAGCTACTCCAGTGTAGGAAAACTAAATCTAACCTAATCTAACCATTCTAAGGAACCAAGAAGAGAGAAAGAGGGAAAAAATAGATCCTACACTAAAGTGGCGATACACTAGCAAAGGAAGCGAGATATTTTGTTGAGGGAGAAAGAAACAGAAAAAATGGACATGAGGGAGGTCAGACAGAAGTAACACAGCCCAAATCTTCAAATTCACAATTAAACTCCACGAAACACAACACTTTGCACCTACGAATGTGAAATACATGCACAGAAAAATAAATCTAGAAGGGAGAGGCATGGAGAAACAACAAAACGATGCAAAGGGTTGAAGAACACCACAAAAACCCATTTTTATTTCTCTAGAAGGTGCACAGATCATTACATTTCTGGAATAGAGGTACAAATACATTTGTTAGGCTTAGGAGAAGGTTTGGTGGTTAAAAATGGCATCGAGAAACAAATTTGACAGAGTTTCTCTATGCCCAGAATGTCTCTCCTTCTCAAACGAGAAGTGTTACAGTATATATAGAAAGAAAAGAGAGAAAAGAGGGAAAAGTTGAATCCTATTTCAACCACCTCAGGATATGCATTGAATCCTATCTTGAAGATTCAAATGCCATCAATCAATGACCCCTTTCAAATCTACCCCAAATATGTCGATTCTGGCTCCCTCTATATGTCTGGCATGTTGAAGAAGAATGGTAGATCAAATCAAATTAGATCTGGTAGATGAGAAAACCAGATTCTGTATTAAAGGCATGAAGATGTTTCTCCATGGTTCACCTACAAGGACCTAAGAAAAATTATTTTTTATCTTTTCATGGTGTAAAAAACGTCAAGACGCTTCTAACGGTGTCATATTTGCAATATTTCGAGCCCTGAGTCGAAGGATATTCGCCTCCGAAGTTAGTATCGAGTTTGTACAAATGGGCAGGAAAAAAATTGAAAAATGGGTCCTCTTTTGATATGGGATAGGTGGCAGCCAGATTAGAGAAAAAATTGGGTTCGCGGGTCCATAATTTATCCTTTTTCCACAAAAAATGCAAAACTCAAAAAAACCCCATGGCCCGCTGCTTCGCTTGGACACGTGGAGCCATGGCGCTTGTTCGAGCCTCTCCTTTTGGATTTCAACTTTGGAGAAGCACCACGCTGACACGTAGCTCACTCCACTGTCTCCTCCATACTTAGTCAATTTTGGGACTCTTTTTGAATTGTTTTGAGCTCGAAGACTTCGAATCTTTTCCGTTTCTTCTTCTCAAACCTCTGGTTCTTCTGACACTGCTCGGCCTCCTTCCCTGACCCTTCTTTTTTTTATTTTAGAGCCTGCTCGAGTCCGTCAAATAGATTTAAGACACGGATTTGTGCGATAGATTTGTTTCTTCTCTTTCTTCTCGCACAGGGTTGTTTAAACTTTCGCAAGCCCCGCCATTCCATTGTAGAGTCCCTCTGCAACCAGTTTGCAAGATTTAAACGTGTTTTCTCTTATTATTTTTGAGCAGGGTTGTGGCCTACCCAATATTTTTCCCAGGGGGTGAAATATGGATAACAATTTGGTGACTGATGGGGACATCTACATGCTAGATGAAGAGACCAATGGCCTTGAATCATCCATTGGGCATGGACTCTGCTTGATAAACATGAAATTGATCTGAACTTTTGAAGATCTAATCCCTGAGCCACTGTGAGCCTGACTGTATGCCTTTTCTATGTTTTGTCTAACCGTGAGTCTGCACTCTCAATTTTCATAAGGAAATCTTGGAAATGGAATTTCTGAGAGTAGAAATTTGTTTTAACTCTGTGGCTTTCATCTATCCCTAAAATGGACTATTTTGAAATGAATTTATTTGCTTTGCATTTGTTTTCTTTGAAGATGTCAACTATTACGGGTAACTATGAGTTTCCCTGCTATGAATATTGAAGAGCGTGGCTTTATGCACCTTTTGAGCAATGCAAACAAAACTTATATATAGAGACCAAATCATACATGCCTCAAATGAGACATGTAGAGTGTGCATAAGCACTTCTTCTACTGGAAACAAAGTCTACTCCTACTCCTACACTAACCAGAGAGAAAGAATGCTAAACAAAGCCTACTACAAGCAGGGAGAAGTAGCTTCCCTTTCTCAAGAGGGGTAGCCAAGCAAATGATTTGACACTAAATATAGTTGCCTGTATGAGTGAAAAACTGACAATAAGCCGGTCCTCCACCCAAATCATCAAGGTATCAGAATTAATGGAAAATACCTCCTCAAGCTGACTTGCATTCTACTCCTAGAGGTATTGATGATGACCCTTGGTGCTTTGGTATTCATCCTCATGCCCTGAAGTAGGCATTACTGGTTCTAGCTTCTTCTTTGGCTCTAATGAAGCCAAGTACCTGATTGGGCACAATTTGATCCTTTGGATGTGCCCATTTCTTTGAAATCGAACTCCAAAAATGGAGTCTTCTTGTGGACCTTCTTGGGTGGATGGTTTGAGAGAGATGATGACATCCTCCTGCCTTTTCTCTTCCTCATCCTTTGAAGAACATGGAAGATCAAGATCTTCCAACCTTGGTGCCAGAGGGCCATTATGGAATGTAGGTTGTTACACTTGGATGTTCTCCTTCATGGTAGTAGGTTTGTGTGCTTGGAAGGTTGAAGATGGAGGAAAAAATGATGTTATCTCCTCAGGATCCTCTTTATTAAAGCAATCTTCCAAGTCTGACAGGCAGTCTGCCTCCTTGTTGTCCTGTTGCATGTGCTCTACCTCCTCCATGGTGCCTTCCTGATTTGCAACTTGATCACCATGGCTCCCTTCACTCTCAAACATGAAGTTTGAAAGGTCAAACTCTTCTTCAGCATTAGATCTTGAAGGGGATGAAGTGGGAGGAAGAACTGAAGGTTCTTCTATATCCTGCTCCACACTTGGGGCCTCTAAAACTTTATGGTCCTCCTCCTCTGCTGAAAATTCAAACTCAGCCACCACTAGCTCTTCAAATTTGATCTCCTCTATTGGCTTGACCATCAAGGGGATCTTTGTAGACCTAAATCTAGCATCCCAACTCATCAGATTGTTGGTTATTTCTTTTATGTTGGACTCCTCTTCTCGTTGTCCTTGACTATATTCTTCAGTATCTTCCCAACATGGACTTGGGATAGCAAGAGGAGTGGCAGGTTGGGGTTCAACCAGCTTTGCAATTGTTTGTGGTGGGGATGGAGGTGGAACTTCTTGTTTGTTTAGAGGGGATGACTGTTTGGAAGGGAAAAGGCTAGAAGAACTAAAATGGGATGGAATACTAGGGGATGGAGAAATGGATTTCACACTTGGAGCAGTATACAATGGGAAGCTTGGAAATTGAAGCTCAAATTGAGATGGTGTTTCTTGAGGAGTGGAGAGAAAATTACCAGATAATGGTGTAGGATTTACCCATTGACAAGGTTGTCTAGCACCAAATTCATAGGCCTATATCTCTTCATCCATTGTTCAATTTGGGGCAGCATTCCAATCATGAAGTCTAGCTTCTCCTGAGGTTTGTAATTTCTTGGAAAAGGTCCTTCGCATGGACAAGGTGCCTTGCAACCAATATTGAATGCCTTCATTTTTGCTATGGCCCTAGACTGCACCATGCTAGCCTCCATTTTTTGAATCTTCTCCAATAGACCAACATCTTCCATTTGATTGTTGTCATTATATGCATATCCCTATTCCTGATAAGCTTCATGGCCAAACTAGTTTTGGCATTGCTGTCATGGATAGGTATAGTGATTTTGAATCTGCTCATAATGTTGATTTGGAGGAGTTGTGAAAAGCATTGGAGGTGGAACATACTGTTGTTGCTGCAAGTGTGAGTTCCATGAAGGGAATGAAGTCATGATTGCATAACCTTGTGGAATGGGATAAAATGAAAGAGATGGAAGAAGAAAATGGATGAAAATGAGTGGAAATGGATGGAAAAGGTTTGCAACTCAAAGAATGGGTTTTTGACCAGATGGAGTTTCCAGATGTGCTTGCATGTGCTTCAAAAAGTTGAATCCCACCAAGAACACATCAACTTGATGAAATAAAGTGAAGACCTCATGTTCCACCGGGCATGCCATAATTGTTAGTGTGAAATCGTTGCACCCCCAAATGAGTTATGGATTTGTTTTTCTAAGGTAGGCTCATTTGGTGTGATTGCATAACATTAAACTTTCCCCAAGGTGTGGGACCTTACAAAAGTGGGAAAGCTCTCTAGAGAAGGCTGGTTCCTCTTCCTAAACTACCTGCCACGAGCTAATCTAGTGTAGGAAAATTAAATCTAGCCTAATCGAACCATTCCAAGGAACCAAGGAGAGAAAAAGAGGGAAAAAAATAGATCCTACACTAAAGCGATGATACACCAGCAAAGGAAGAAATATATTCTGTTGAGGGAGAAAGAAACAGAGAAAATGGAGATGAGGGAGGTCAGACAAAAGTGACACAGCCTAGATCTTCAAACCCACCATTAAAATCCATGAAACATAACATCCTACACCTATAAATGTGAAATACATGCACAAAAAAACAAATCTGGAAGGGAGAGGCATAGAAGAAACAACAAAACAATGTAAAGGGTTTAAGAACACAAAAAAAACATGTTTTTTATTGCTCTAGATAGGTGCACAAACCATTACATTTCTGGAATAGAGGCACAAATACATTTTCCAGGTGTAGGAGAAGGTTTGCTGCTCAAAAATGGAATTGAGAAAAAAAATTGACAGAGTTTCTCTATGCCCAGAATGTCTCTCCTTCTCAAATGAGAAGTGTTACAATATATATAGAAAGAAAATAGAGATAAGAGGGAAAACTTGAATCCTATTTCAACCACCCCGTGATATGCATTGAATCATGTCTTGAAGATTCAAACACCATCAATCAATGCCCCCTTTCAAATCTACCCCAAATTTTTTGATTCTGGCTCCCTCTGTATGTCTAGTGTGTTGAAGACGAATGGTGGATCGAATCGAATTAGATCTAGTAGCTAAGAAAATTGGATTCTGTATTAAAGGCTTGAATATGTTTCTCCATGGTTCACCTACTAAGGCTTGAGAAAATTGATTTTTTATCTTTCCATGGCATAGAAGATGTCAAGACGCTTCCAACGGTGTCAGATTTACAATATTTTGAGCCCTAAGTTGAAAGATATGCCCCTCGGAAGTTTGTATCGAGTCTATACAAATGGGCTGGAAAACAATTTGAAAAATGGATCCCCTTTTGATATGGGACACGTGGCAGCTAGATTAGAGAAAAAATCAGGTTTGTGGGTCCATAATTTATCCTTTTTCTACAAAAAATGCAAAACTCAAAAAAACCCCGCGGTCTTGTTGCTCTGCTTAGACACGTGGAGCCCTGGCACTTGTTCGAGCCTCTCCTTTTGGATTTCAACTTTGGAGAACCGCCATGCTGACACGCAACTCACTTGACTGTCTCCTCCATACTTAGTCAGTTTTTGGACTCTTTCTGAATTGTTTTGAGCCCGAAGACTTCAAATCTTCACCATTTCTTCTTCTCAAGCCTATGGTTATTCTGACACTTCTCGGCCTCCTTCCTCGACCCTTCCTTTTTTTAATTTAGAGCCTACCCAAGTCTTTCAAATAGATTTAAGACATAGATTCACGCGATAGATCTGTTTCTTCTCTTTCTTCTTGCACAGGGTCATTTAAAATTTTGCAGGCCCTACCATTCCATTATAGAGTCCATCTGCAACCAGTTTACAAGATTTAAACATGTTTTCCTTTATTCTTTCCGAGCGGGGTCGTGGCTGACCCAATATTTTTCCTGGGGGGTGAAATATGGATATCAGTGATCTCAGGGGTATGAATTTCCACAGTCATCATATAATTACCCATACTTGAGCCTTGGAAAAGGATTTATGCGCGAGGATCCTCAGTTTTAGTTACCGTGAACTTTTCCTGAGCTTTTGTCATTAGCTTCTTTATTTCGCCATTGATAGGGATCATAACATGAGACCAATCCATTTGAATCTCTCCACCTAGATCTCTACAAAATTTCCTACTCAACAACATACCATATGAAGCAGGAATGTCAGCAACTAAAATAGTTACCTTAACTTGCTTTTGAGGGAATTGGGCTAAAACCATTTGGGTGTCTTTAATCTACCCGATCAGAGGAACTTGCTTGGTTTCCATAGAGTAACATGACCCAAATGTTCTTGTACAAGTCAAACCAAGAGCATGTGCTACTTTTTTCTAGCATCACATTATCCGAGGCCCCAGAGTCTATAATGCAATTACTTAATTTGCATCCATTGATCAGGAAGGACACAAAGAAAGGTTCAATCTTTTCATTTGAAGGTGTAGTGGCTGCCACAATATTTTGAGTTTTTCCATTTTTGGGAGTTTTCAGAATCCCTTTGGAGGAATGAACAGTTAGAGTCGCCTTTGATAAACTGGACCAATTTCACAAGTTGATCCTTATTGGACTTCAAGTACTCTGTCCTGTGACATGGAAATTTTTGTTTTATTGATATTATCAATGATATCAAATTTGGGCAAAGTAATCAGTACTTGATGTCTCAAATATTAGTTCTTTCAAACTTGATGATGGCACACTTTTGACCTTCACTTCAGGCTTGGTTGATACTAATGTAGAAGAAGAAACTTTCTTCGTAGCTGATTTATCTATGGATTGATCTCGGCAAAGGTTCTCCTTTCTTTAAGATAGTTTTGACCTTAGGAGTCTTAGCTATTTGTCTTTGATTATTTGGAAGCTTCTTTAATTTTGGATTCTTTAGAAACTTCCTTGGAAACCTCTTTATCTCCCGCCTTAGTAGTATTTTGCTCCTTTTTCTAGAGAGCATGTGAAGATAGTGAAAGACTAACTATTCATATCTTCTATATATTCTTCGTATTTGTCTTCTTCTTCGTAACGATACTCAAAGAAATAGTTATTACTTTCTCCCTTAGGATCTTCAACTTCAGGTTTAGATGTTCTAGAATTCAGCTCTTCCTCATCAACCTCAATGACTTCAACTTCATCGTCACTTTCTTCAATGACATCACATTTTGAGTTAGTTACGGGAGCTGCTTCAATAGCAAGCCTCGTCGGAGGACCTGCAATCCTGGCTTTGTTGGGAATATATCCTTTTCTTGGGATGTCTTTGTAAGGAGCAAATTTACTACTTTGAGCAACTTGTTTTTTCAAAGCCAGCACATCATTAGCCAACTTATTAAGTATAGCTTCTGAAGCATTGGGAGTTTCTTGACCCTTTCCCTTGAGGGAAGTTTTCTTGAATTTTCCTACCATAATTAAGTCATTCTCAATTTCAATGGCCAAGGATTGAGCAAGTTCCAAAGTATCCACTCTAGCCCTTCTTAGTTAATAGCACACTTTTGGTTGTTATGCATTAATAAAGAGACATTTTTGTCCATCAAGGTTTGGGTGAATCCCGACAGGAACTTTATTCGCTATTTTGTTGAATTTAGCCACAAAGTTCCTCATGGGTTCTGTTGGTTCTTTCTTCACCTTATATAGTTGGGCAAGAAGGGCATGTTCATCTTCTGCCATTTTGAATTGATCTTCAAACTTAGTTTTCATATCATTCCAATTTGTAATGCATCCATTTGGCAGATGATGAAACCAATCTGTAGCAACATCATGCAATGTTTCGATGAACAGACGAATAGCAACATCTTCATATTCTACCAACAAAACAACACATGCAGTGAAAAAGGTAGAAATATGGTCATCTGGTGATGTCTTCCCGTCTCCATCAAACTTGGGAAGAATCTTTCTTGATCCTCGTGGGATTTCATGTTGATCTGGTAAGGCCAATGGGCCAATGGCATTTCCCCATGGTACGTTGACTGCCATTTTGGGAAAGGTGGTATGCAAAGGCAAAACAATGTGAGCAAGGACAAGTGCTTGAATGGTAGTGATTCCTTCCTTGCTTACTTTTTCGGGACTTGGTGCAAAGCTTGTAGATCTACGAGGTGTGTTCTTCTTTAGAGGAGATAACTTGAAACTAAACTTTCTTTGAAAGTCAAAAATGGGATCAGATCGACCTTTAGCTTTTTCTCCTTGTGTAAACTTCTTTGCTTCCAGTTTTAAATCCTTATTGTGAAGGGATCACTGACATGTTCTAATCACCTCTAGACTTTTCTCTTCACTCTCTTTCTTTCTTTTGACAAATTGATATTTTCTTCATCAGGGGCAGCCACTGCATCAGGTACTGGGAAAGCGGATGATATGGGATTTATCAAATGTTTAACATATTCCACCAATTGATTATTTTTGTCCTTGAGCTGAGATTTTTGAGACTTATATTTCT
Organism: Taxus chinensis; assembly: GCA_019776745.2. Classification (NCBI taxonomy): domain Eukaryota; kingdom Viridiplantae; phylum Streptophyta; class Pinopsida; order Cupressales; family Taxaceae; genus Taxus; species Taxus chinensis. The sequence goes on from CM034146.1 coordinate 658,434,077, forward strand.
CAAGTCTCTTAAGCATGATATCAATTAAATCTCGATCCATCGCCATGTCACTTTATAATGTGGACCTCGGTGAACAAGTCCAAGTCTAGAAACTTCATAATCAGCAGGTGTCATGGCATCACGCTCCTTATCAACTTGTGGGATGGTGAGATCTGCAAATCTGTTTCCGTCATAATCCACCATTATTCGAGAAAGAACCTTAGGCTTCTTGGGAATGACATCATTCAAAAGTATTAAAAGGGCATAAAAATCGATGTCAATTGCCTTGAAAACCCTCTTCCTTTTCTTAACCTCAGAATTATCCTAGGAAGGAGTATTGTGCACTTTTTCCACATACAAAATCCTAGAGCTTGAATCAATATTCTCATTGTTCTCGACATCATGAGATTCTATAAGAATCCTATCCATGACCTCAATTTGAGGAGAAATAACCTCAATATCCACCTCCTGATCATTCGGGAGATTTTGGGAAATTTCTTCATGAACTGTAGGTTATGAACTATTTGATATTTGGACTACCTGCACCTGAGTGGACGCTTCTTCAAAGCATGGCTGAGGATCATTTGCCATGAGATTTTGATCACTATTAACAATGTGGGTAGAAGAATCTCTACTTGAAGTAGAAAATCCTGATACACGCTCTCTTCCTTTGCCGGGGCTAGGGTCTTTAGATTTTTCTCCTCGTGGCACATTATTCGGCGAAGTGGATTTTGGTAACCACTCCTTTCTTGCTTGTTGTGTATGATTGGATGGTATGGAGGTTGAGCAAGAAGGGGCTTTGGTTGAATGAATACCTCCTTGTGTTGACAATTTTTGTGATCCTGAAGTATGATCTTGAATTGATTGTAACTTGGCAAGTTCTCTATTGTACCAAGATATACTTCTTTCAAGAATCGGTTGATTCTTGCTATCAAGAGAAAATTCATCTATTTTGGTCCAGTTAATTCAAGGAAATGGGGTAAAAACAATTGCATCATATGAGGGATAAATGACATCTTCATCATCATTTATGAAGGAATCGGGAGGGTTCTTGATGTGTAAGGCCTTGATCTGAGCAATTTTTAGGCGAGAAAACTCTCGTCTTTTTACTTCATGTTCGTCCGAACAGGCAGTCCAGAAATCTTCTATGGTAGGGTTATGTTGATACTTTGCTCCAAGAATCTTCTCCATATATCCATTGATATCAAACTGGTCTCTCTTCACATATGGATGAATTGTGACAAGAGCGAACTCTTTTTCCATGAGTTATGCACTGAAAATATTTGGAAATTGGTATTCCCTAATTTGGATTAGGAAATGAATTCCCGAACAGTGCTTGTCAATGAGAAGATAGTGAACTTGGAATAATTATCGTGCAAGGTCCATTAATGCCCATCAGTCACCGACATACTTAGGAAGCTTCCATGGAGCACCAGCAAATCCACTCACACGAATGTAGGAAAATGATGAGAATTGAATAAACTAGGTTCCCCATTGGGAAATGACATTCATGGCTTCTTTAGAAAATATTTCCTTAGTATTCCGATTTAGGTTCCAAATCACGCGGAAGGTGAATGCATCGTTGAATCTTCTAAAATGGTGAGAGCTATTTTTGAAACTTAGTTTCCGGTAATAATGGAAAACATTGTTTGACGGCCTCATGACTCCTCTTGTTTCGAGTCCAGAAAATAGCTTTCTTCTTCCTACTGCATAATTCAAATACAATGTCATGTAGAAGCATCCAATCATCTTAACTTCTATCAATTGTTTGTGAAGGGTATTGCTGATTATGGTGGCCCAATCCACAAACTCTTTCTTAGCAAGGATGATACAGATAAACTGATACATCCATGGGTGGAAAATCCTAGCAGAGGGTAAAATGAAAAATCGGCTTAAGAGTGTAATCATGTCCCCAATTTCTTCCACGAACTCAATGCGGTACATTTCTTTGGGAATCCTGTAGATTTGAGGCCTCTTGGTAACTAACCAGTTGTTATTAACCATCTTGCTCCATCTCAGGGGTTCTTCATCCCAAAATTCTTGTGCTGACTGGCGAGTGATATCCACATTCTCAGGAAAGTCAGGTATGCTGAGAAATTCCTCAATGTGATCTGGTGTGATTAAGAGGAAAGGCTCATGATTATCTTTAAAAATTCCTCAACTCTCAGGATCATAATGTTCCACACAAGCGATAACCAGTTCTGGACACTGCACCGAGAAAAGAAATGTTGCTTCTTGTGGTAGACCACTATGGTAAAGCTTATCCGAGAATATGGTTTTGCCTTCAGTTTTCACCCGTTCACAGAATTGTTGCACATTGATGTGACCCAGATTTCTATCAGTGATATTGTCATATGCTTACTTTATGGAACTGGGAGGGATGATTCCTTGGAATTTGTAGTTGAGTGCGGACTTATTTGATTTCTCCAGTGGCTTCCTCGATCTTCCTGTAGAATTGTTAGATTTCTTGGCCATTATGAATTTCACAGAAGAATGACTCAGGCACACAAAATAATGCAAGTGGGGTCAGGTCTCAGTCTCCGAAACCCCCATCAATGCAAAAAAATAAATGACTCGCTTTAATATTATTATTATTATTATTTTAAAAATAATAATAATAACCAGTCCCGGTTACAAATTTTTAAAATGTGAATACAAACAAAAATATCGAGACTAAGCTCAAATTCTAGATCGGGCAACAATAATATTTTTTTTAAAATCTCCTGATTATATTGATTTTATGCAAGACCAATTTTAATCATTTCTTTTCCTCACCTACTCCAATTTTTTTGACATGGAAATTACTCTGATTTTCTAATAAATACTTTGAACTTGCAATTTCCTTGTGTTGGCGTTTGTACGCGTGATATTATTTACTATCCCAAATTGTTTGGTTAAACTTCAACCTCTGTAATGCATCATTTTCTCCTCTTTGTTGAAACGTGGATCTCCTTAACAGGACAAACAAATTCCCTTTTGTTGTTTTAGACTGTTATGCTTATGAAAAATGCGTGGAAAATGATTTAAAAACAAAAACTTCTCCACCCGAGTGGCCTTTTCTTGGAGTGTGTCTTGTTTAATCATGCGTTGATTTTCTCTTTGCCCAATGGCTGCGTTTTGGAAGTTTACTGGTTTGGAGAATGCGTGGAAATTTGTTCTTGTTTTCTTCCTTTCAAAACAAATGTATTGAAATTATTTACAACTTCTGCATGTTGCATGGGATCTTCAGCTATTCCTTGGGCTGGGTGGGAATGTTATTGGTGCCTGAAGAATGCATGGAAATTGGTATTCTTTGTCTTTTTAGAACTTCTTGCCTTTTTAGCACCCAACTCCCTTTGTTGTCCTCCTTCTGCCAATTCGTGGGTAATGATTTCCCTTGTCTTTTGTTGTCTTTTTCCCCAAGCTTGGTGTATTTCCTTCTACTGGCTGGGCGTTGGAAAAAATGTTATTGTTTTCTTCACTTCAAAACCTATGCTTTTATTTGTCTTTTCTCTCACCTGTTGCCATCCCTCCTATGCGTGGAAGCTTTATCTTTGTTGTCCTCTTGGCTGTTTTGGATTGTTCTCTTGTTTAATGCGTGAAAATATTTGTATGTTTTCCTCCTTTGCTAATGTGTTGAAAGCTATCTATGACTATCCTCTTGTATTTCTCCTTCACAATGGTGTTCACAGTTTGAGGAATGTGATAAAAATATTATTACGCTTCTTAGAAGAAGTAAGAAGCAATTTAGAAAGCTTCGTATGAATCTTTCCAATGAGTTCAACGAAGGAATTTATGAGGGTTAACCCGACTTCCCCTCTTTCTGGGTAGTGGATTTAATTGCTAGGGGGAAATGGGAAAAGCAACGGCCAATTGCCAACGGGAATGGAAAAGTGGGTTGGCAATCTCCGTTCAATTTCCCCATGTGAGAAATTGGGATATTTTTTGCCCATTTGCCAATTTATTAATTTGGCAATTGGGGGAAGAAATCCCATGAGCAGGGATTTAAAGCCATTTTTCCATGAAAGGGGAAATCCAGGCCCGGGAAGCCAATTTGGCATCCCCGGCAATGGGAAGCGGAAGCTTATTTTTCCCCAAAAAAAACTTATCAAATGAATTTTAATTAACATTTATTTAATTAAATACTCCAAAGTTATTAAAAATTAATTTTATAAAACATAGAGTAATCAATTAATTAAATATTAATTAATTAATATTTAACACGACTTGAGACCTGACGGCAGGAGTTCTCACCTGAAAAGGAAGAAACGAAGACCGAAATGATCACAAAAATGAGACGGTTGTGATGAAAGTGACAAACCACGCAAAGTAACACTTTTGAAAAATTTCAAAATTTCCATTTTTTATTTTTATATTTTTTAAATTAATTTTGCGCAGTCAAAATCTGCTGATAATATGATCAAAAGATAAAATTTTATTAGGAGATGACTGTTAGAAACTCTATAAGCACTCTTAATACATCCCAAGTAGACTGTATCCTCCATTAAATATCTCAATACTCATTCAAATATGCTTGTGAACATTGTACAAGATGGGAACTTTCTCAAACGAATGTAGTCTTGAGAAAATGAGCTCAAAACATCCATTTAATAACTTTAGTTATTTTTTATTCCAACTTCAAAACCATTAAATGTGTAAAAGAGACATGGAAACATTAGAAATCAAAGGTAAACAAGGTTAAGTATGATTTAGCTACCCAAATTAGGCAGGAAGCTTATTTTGACAACACATTGAACCAAAATTTTTAACCACAAGGCCCCTAAAATTGAAGTGAACAATTTTATTTTCCAATATTTTATCTATATATGGAATGGGTACTTGTTGTGGGTAAATAGAGACCCTATACAACTATTGGAATAAAAATACTAATTCCTAATCCATAAATAAGTTTTAGCTCATTACTTTTATGAATTTTGCAACTTACAACTCAACCCAACTGAAAATTATCTGCTTTAAAACAAGTCCATGTAATCTGTTACAATCTCAACACACTTATGAATGAATAGATAGAGAAAAACTTCAAGACACCTTTGGTCTATGAGAAACCACAAAAAATAAGAAGCAACAAGTATATACATGCACCAAAACCCAGGAAATAAAACAAACACTTATCTACATTGTACAAGGAACTTTACTACCTTCAATCAGTTGAAAAACTATTTCAAATTCCTACAATTAATAGGAAAGTCCAAAATTTATCCATTCATATCATTGAGGAAGATTATTTTTTCTCCAATGCAGACATCAATGTAATATGACCCCATCCATAATGAATCAAACCTACTATGTTTTGTTTTTCGCTCATGTCCACTATCCGAAAGAAACACCAAGTCATTTCATTGAAATTGTCTTAGAGAGGCTTATTTATTAGATGCTTTCTTTATTTTTCTCTTAAATTTTAGACACTTCTCATGATATTTCCTTCTAGTTTCATCCAATTGTATGAGTTGATTTATTCTCTCAAAAAATGGGTCAACCTCACCATAATTTACCTCTTGCAATAACTAGTAAGTTTTAAGCTCCAAGTTTAGAGGCAAGGTAGAATTTGTTCCATAAAAAAATTCAAATGGAATCCTTCCTATGGATTTATTGGGAGTAACTCTATCTAACCAAATATAAAACCTCAGTTTCTCTTCTTACTTCATTTTATCAAGTCAAGAATCCTCGCAATTATGATTATATTTTTAGTTCTAGACTCGGCTTGACCATTTCCTTGGTAGTAGTAATTAGATGAATAATCAAGTTGATTTCAAGATGGTCACACATATGCAAGAGAGGAAAAAATATGAAACACATAACATCATCAACAACAATCTTATTGGGCACACCAAACCTTGTGTTGATATTATTTTGAAGGAATTCCATCACTACTTTGTGGGTTACAATCTTGTTTGGGATGGATTTTACCCACTTGCTGAAGTAATCCATTGCCACTAAGATTCATCTTTTTCCACAACTGGAATGATCACTTATCTCTCCAATAAAATTCATCCCCCATTGCTAGAAGGGGGAAACTACAAAAATTTGAACTAATGGGATAAAATCAAACTCCTTAAGTCTTCCAACAAAACATTAGCATGAATTGCATACTCTTACAATATTAGAAACATCAACAAACAACGTGGGCCACCAATAACTAAATCTAATAATCTTATGTGTAATTTTCTTAGCTACATAGTTGCCTCCACATAATCCATGATGAAACTCATTAAACAGTTATACAAATTGCTCCTCATTGACACATCTCATAAGGGTACATCCAGGATTTTTCCAAGCGAACCATCTTCAGTAAGAACATATATTTGGGTAGATAATATCATATATTTATGTTGATCCTTGTCCAAATGAGGAGGGAAAATGAGATTATTCAAGTAGTAAACAATATCCCTATACCAATATGATACCAATTAATCATCCTCGATTGTTATACGATCTTCTTCTTGCAAAATAATGGTAAGTGCATGGAAATGAGGGACCAAAGGGGGTCAAAAGTGGACACATTTTTCATGAAATCAATGAAACCTGAACTTCATCTAGTAATTTGGTATGCATATGCTCAAAATTTGACAAAGTGATAATAATAAGTACAGTAGAGCTTGGAATCTAGTTTCTAAACTACTAATGTTTTTTTCAAAATGGTGGAGATTAAGAAGGTCAAATGTGGTGCACAAAAAAAGTATGTCTAATTTTTTTTCAAAAAGATAAGAACCTATTGTGTGTGTTCCCCCCATTTTTTGAGTTCTATAAATTAATTTTCAAATCTCTTTGATAAAAAGTTAGCTAATACCATGTACGAGGTCCCACTATTTTTTCATAATTTTTGGATGAATATATAATTTTTACTAATTTTCAAAGTGCACACGTCACAAAAATGAAATATTTGTGTGTACACCCCATAATTTTGAGAAAAATAGTCAATTTTTTATTTTTTTAATGTGTGTAGAATGGATTTTAAACAAAGCAATTTTTTTTAAAAAATTGGATAAAAAAATCATAAATTGTGCACCAAAACGTATCCATAGGTTTTGGCAAGAAAATAAGGCACTGGTAAAAGAAATTATGGATGAAAGCCTTCAACTAATTTGATTTTATAAAGAAGTATATCGTCACCAAGGTAAAACTAATCTTGAAATTGTAGTCTAATTTTTTTTAATAATATGTTATAATGCACGATATATCGGGGTGTACACGTGAGATTTTGATGTTTTTTAATCAAACACATATATATTCATGGATTACATAGTCCAAATCTTAGATTTAGATATTCAAAGAAAATCCAAGCCTATGGATTGGGAATTTCAAACCCAAAGAAGATGAAATGTATTCTTGCTATAACTAACTACAGACACAAAATCACGCACTTTGGGCATTATTTATTCCCTCTCTCATACTAATATTCATATGGTTTTTGAGTGAAGAAAGTACTAATTAACCCATGTCCTTTGGCCATTTTACTTTTCTTGTTGTCGTCATTGCCGACCTCCCGCACGTACAAGCCCAGTCAGTTTTGCCATTGGGCGTCATTTTATCTTTGATTAGGGTGCCCAGCCTAGTACTGGGGTGCCCTAGGCGCCTTAGTCCCATTTGGGGTGCCCTAATCCTTTTTACACTTTCCCGCCACTTTTTGGGCACTTTCTATCCGTTTGAAATTTCTATCTCTTTGGGGTTAATTACGAAATTAGAACAAGAGAACCATATAAATATAAATTTATGAGACCATAATGAGGGACCAAACACTAAACACTACTATCATCACCTAAGGTTACATCCATCAAAATCTCCATTTTTATCCATCTAGCTCCATCATAAGGCACAGGGATGGTTCATCTACATCACACTACATAGGAGGGAAGTTTATTTTTTTACACTTCAACATTTAGTTATTGCTCGCTACTTTCACAAAGTGTGCTGGCAGAAGAGCACCTAGGGCATGATTGCACACACACACACATAGAACTACATTGGGTCTGAGATGTAGAGCAACGCTTAGTTAGTAATTCCACCATTATGGCCGTTGAGGATAGTTAGACCCCTTCATATGTATCTTTTTTTTTAGGGGTTTGATTCTTGGTTTGGGGTTTTGTAGGTCTTTTCTTCATCATTGATTATTAGTGACATCGAGTGTAGTTTAGCGACATCAACGTGAAAGGAAGCAAAGGCATGATATCATTCAGTGACCCCTCGAAGGAAGATTGTGGAGTGTTTTCACAGACCAGGGCACCTAGATCTCAAACTAGAGCACCCCAGGCACCCCAGTCCTTCTTTAGGTTCCGCAGTCTAGCCTACTGTTCTAGATCTGTGCCTTCTATAGTTTATGTACGGTCATTCCTAGAATTTTGTGCATTTTTTCTTCTTTGTGACATAGTCCCAACATATCTGTAAATCATCTAAGATCTTCCTAACCCTCTTTTTTATTAGGTTTTCATATTTTTATTTGCTTAGTGGTTTGGGTTACTTTCTTTATTTACTTAGCTTTTATTTACTGTTGTTCTTAACATTAGATTAAATAAATATTATCCACATTTTAGTTAATAATTTTTGTGCACCAACACTATCATCATATATTCATCCATCACATACGCATATGCTTCACTTGCTCACACAACATTTATCTACTATACCACCATTACTAGCATGTGGTCATGCACTTTCGTCACCATAGGCATTTGATGAAGGACCGTCATCCTTCACTTTCATTGGATAGTTCATTCACCATCATACACTTGGGGGCATAGCATCCAACACATCCCCCCATCCCATATTAGAATCCTACACATCCCCCCCTCTCATATTTGCATCAATGCATCCATAATATTTTCATTCTCATTCATCAATCTCCTCACATAAGCATATTCATCTACACTCTGGCATCGTCGTTACCCAATGACATGCTCTAGTGCTTCGGTTCACACTTGATTATTGAGGGCTACATACTACACATGAACCCCACACATTGCACAATAGGTATTACACATTTCTTTGTTCACACATATCGTATCATATGTCCTACGTCTACATCCTACATTTATTCTACATCATTTTGACCATTGCACATTTACACATTATGCATATTCTACACACCATACTAATATTCATCACATATGTGTCACACTCCTATTGTCTACAAGTCTAGAATTATCACCACTACTACATAGAAAGCAATGTCACACTATTAGGCTATCTACACGTCTTGCATTACACACTATACATTGTATTTTAGACATCTTACACACCATATGATCGTTTCTTATCATCACACATACTACATATTCTTTTATGCGTTGTACTCACTACCCTATGATGCACTCTAGTTCCTTGTTCCATACTTGATTGTAGAGGGTTTACTAATCAAATGGATCTCATCATACTTACACGTTCATCATTCTACCTTATATCATGTGACATCACTAGGTTAGTGACATACATTAGAGGCTAAATGGTCACCTATTCCTTCATCTTGTATTGGTACGCGCTTTAAGCTACATCACCACTCCCTCTATTTAACTCACCCTGACATATGATTTAGGCTACATCATCACGCGTTCATCTCTAGGTTGCATATCATCAAAATGCAAACACATTCATCATAGTGTGCTACATACCACACACTTCTCAAGCATTTCCTGATGGTGCACTCTCATTTACAGTTCATTCTTGACTTCTAAGGGGGCATACTAAATGAACCTCACTTCATACAATTCCATTCACTTGGGGGGCACACAGATACTATCATCCATTTTTCATTCCATTCCATCCATCCACAACACATTGCATATCTTAGTTGCTTGTACTTTTGCTCACATTTTCTTGTACATGTTCACTTTGTTACACATGCTAGCTAGATCTAATCTATGTCATTATCTTTACCATACACACATGGGTGTTCACATCCTTTTTTAGTTCTAATCAGAGATACAATTCTCCTACACGCAACATGGATGCTCACCTTCTCTTATAGGTGTTATTGTTTCATTTTGTGTTTAGCACTCTACATTACTTTCTTATAGACACTTTTGACATATGGGTTATATTTCTAACACGCTAACGAGTGCTTCATGTGCAACATTTGTTTGAAGGATTATTTACTTCCATGGCTATTTGTTTGTTTATCTACTATTGTTTGTATTTTTTTTCTTTTGTATGCAAGTCTTGCCTTATGTTTGGTGTACACACTTATTTGCTATATGTGGCAGTCATAGCAGCCTTATGTGTCTTAGGAGATTGTGAGTGATGTCCCATGTTTTCAACCCACTTTGGTGGTCTATGATTTTCTTCTTGTGTGTTTACTTGCTTTCTAGATTCTATATTGTTTGCATAGCATACATTTCTCTCTTATAACCATTTATTTGTGGTGCATTGGTTTCTATGAATGCACTTTCCCTTCCCCCCTGTAGGGTATAATTTACGTGGTTGGTCCTCTTTTAGGTCCACATCCTCCTATCCACGACATTGCATGCACCCACAAAGAGGGGGGAATCATTTGGGGTTTTACATATTACACAATGCTCTCTACTGGTACAGTTTAGTTCAGTTTTCCATCCTTGACATTGTGGGTTATACAGTGACTAGGTTCAGACCAGTCTACAAAACCCGTACACAGTATATTTTATAGGATAGGTTGTCCTTAACATTTTGGGGAGCAGTTACAAGTTGGAGGATACAAGGTATTTCCTCCCTAAACTACTTCAGCCAGTGGCATCAGTTCGACCAAAAAACCAGGTATTACAAATATCTTCTCACACTATTCTCAAGGAAGTAGTTACAGGTTGGAGAATAATATAACTTTCTCCCTTCACTTCTTCAGCCACAGTGGCATGAGATTTCCCAAAAAAATTGTAGTTACAAGATATCCTCTCTATACCCTTTCTCTCATCATGGATCAAGTACACATGTTCCTTTCACTTTTTCATTTTTACTATATACATGTGATTTTTACATATACACACATATTTGACTACTTTATCATCTTCTCCTTTACAGGTTCGTCTGTATAAGAAGCAAATAGTCAACAAAAATAACAAGCAACTACAACAAAGGTGTCAACAGACAACAACAATGATGTCATTTAGTAGTTTTTTGACTCATACTAACACGTATGTACATCACACACATCAAAAACTACACACACGTTTCTACCCTAGGTTCGCTCTTACCACTTTTTACACTTTTACATCTTAGTCTCCACACTCCACTATTTTCTCATTCCATGCTTTTTCTAGTTCATTGGCACGCTTTCTACATCACTTTAAATGGACATCAGGTACACATATCTATCTAATTTATTTTACCGAGCATTCTTCTCACCAACATAAAGTGGGGGAAAATGTAGACAAAAATTCATGCACTTTGTGGATTATTTAGTCTCAGTCTCATAGTACTATTCATATGGTTTTTGAGTGAAGAAAGTGCTAATTAACCCATGTCCTTTGGCCATTTTACTTTTCTTGTTGTCATCACTACCGACCTCCCACATGTACTCACCCAGTTGGCTTTTCCAATTAGCATTGTTTTATCTCTGACTAGGGTGCCCTAGGCATCTCAATACCATTTGGGCCCCCCTTATCCTTTTGAAACTTTCCCACCACTTTTTGGGCACTTTCTAGCGATTTGAGCTTTCTATCTTTTTATTGGTCGTCCTTTTCGGGGATAATTATGAAATTAGAACAAGAGAACCATATAAATATAAAGTTATGAGACTATAGTGAGGGACCAAGCACTAAGAACTACTATCATCACCTAACTGTAGACACCAAAATTTAGTATTGCTACCCTTAATTTCCCGCTTGCACATATTTATTTAATTCATCCCCATTAATTTAATTAAATTCCCATCTTATTACCTCATCACCTTTAACCCCCTTTAATTAATTAGGTCTTATTAATTAACTAATTGATGTCCACATCCTAATCTAGCCCTAATTGACTTTCCATTTAGGATGTTTTCATTCTAAATATACATCCTATGCATCCCTATGCTTTTCCTAGCCTATCCTTATCTCCATCTCACCCATATCTCGCCCCTAAATCACTCCTTCCCACCTACATGATTTAAAAAACTTAAGAAGTTCTAGAGGTATGCGGTGAAAACATTTCATTTCTCAATACGGGGCCTAAACTGCAAGCCAAAACCAAACTAAATTTTTAACTTTCAATAGTTTTCGAACATTGTGAAATGGTAAACCGGGATCCTATATCCATGAAGTTAAATGGTCAAAAAATCATCTAAATTTGTTCTATTGGTTTTATGTGACATTCCACGTCACGAGGGAACATGGTCAAATATTAACTTTCCCACTATGGTAGCTGGAGAGGTGTATTACATGTCATTTAAAATCATGTTTTATTAACTTTTATAAGGAGAACAAGTGGCATGAACTTACCAAAATGGTGGCTATAATAATCCAATATTATTATCCAAGATTTCCAATTATCTCAGGGCATGGTTCAAGAGTATAGTTTACACTATGTTGGTTTGAAAATATGTCGCTTGGGCAGATCTATGGATAAACAAGCCAACAGTGTGCAGGGCATAGCCCCTCTTTGAGTCAGCAAAGTGAAACTGGTTTATTGCTATTCTACCAGCAGGAATCTTGTGCAAGTCTCATAATATTCTGCCTTCAGGGGTTGGGATCTCATCCCAGTAGAGGTATTTCCAACTGTAAAAGAAGGGAAAGAAACGGAGTGGGGGAGATAGAAAAGATCTGAAGGGAGAAAAAGAAATGAATTCCAAAGCAGAAAGGTCAGAAGGTCTATGATTTGGGTTGGTAGTATACAGAGCCGAACCTACTCGCATAGATGAACAAATCAATACTGATGAATAAATGATAATAAAGTAGAGGTAGATTCAACAGAACAAACATACAGATCTAACTTAAGAAAGGTCTGATGTAAAACACATGTATTCAACACAAAGTCTAAATATTGTATTAATGTTTGTTTCTGTTACAAAAAGCTCAAAGTTTTTTCTTCTTACTTCTATTTCTCATCTGAAAAGTATCCACACTTGAATACAACAAGTATTCAAGTATTTATAGAAGAAGAGTTCAAGCAAAAATGAACCAACCACTTAATTACAAAAATATCTTACAAAATATCTCAAAGTCATTTGTTGACTTTTGACAACTTTGTGGATGACATCATCCCATGGTGCAACATGGATGATGTCATCATTTGTGTCAACACACTTTAGATAATTACAAGGAGAAATTCGGGAAGAAGGAAACTATTCATTGTCGTCTCGTGGCTGAAAAGGGGTATCCTGCTTTTGCTGCTGCTCAGGTGACGAGATGTGGAACTGGGCACAATATTCGATAAACTTACTGATCATGGGTTGAAGTTGATCCTAGGAAGGATCCTTGTGTCGATCACTAATATCCTCACAAGTCTCCCACTCATCTGTGAGATTTTTGGGGAGTTTGGAATAATCATTTTCTGCCTCTATCAGGTACCCAATGAAGTCATGACAGACCAGCAGGTTATTGATGGATTCAGCGTTGAAAGTGACCTCTGGTCCTAGCCCTTGTGAAACGATCTCCTTGAAGATCCGAATAGTTTCCTCTACCTTTCTTACGGTGAAAGAAGGAGTGAGCAAGCCCGAAGACATTCTTAGGACAATTTACTCCATTTGATGCATTGCATCCAGGGCTTCCTCCTTTATCTTGTCAATCTTCTCTAGGACGAACTCCAATTGATCAACCCGATAATCCAGAGTAGAAAAGGATTTTGTTGAGGGCTCTAGGGTGTCCAAAGACGTCGAACTTGACCAGATATTTGACTGAACAATCGAGCATTTTTTGAAAGGTTGTCATGCTGCATCCTAGCATGGTCCAACTCTTCGAAGATGGGTCCTGCTATCACCTGGAGCTCTTTGTTCATCCAATTGATATTCTGATATAATACGGTGAACTTGGCGATCACTCCCTCACTTTCTTTGAGGATTTGGTTCCTCCAGGTGGAAACTGCCATACCCTGCTCGCCAATTTTGGCATATTCATTAATCTTACCCTGGCTCAAAGGCTCAGGAGTTTTTGGCGGCAGTCGTAGGAGGTGCACTGTCCATCTTCTGCAAGGCATGGAGGAGATGTTTATTTTTTTCCTTTAACAGCCTCTTTTCCTCCTTTGCTTCCTGGAGCTTCTTGCAAAGGGCGTCAACTGCAGATAGGGCCTCTCCTTGAAGGCTTTCTAAAGATGTCCCCATTGTGACTTGGGTTACTTTGTAATCTGTCGAAGACAGATCCTTTTTATCCTTTAAAGGATTGGGGTAAGCTATCTCCATTACTCTCTCTCCTGACACACTCTGAGAGAAGCGGGTTATAGGCTTTTGCTTCTTGGCCCCCTTTGATGGGATGACGAAGAAGTCCATCGGGTGCGATGGGAAATTTCCTCTTTTGTTGGCTCAGGTGCTGAGAGATCCATGCTGGACTTATGGGAGAGGGGCTGGAAATAGAAAAGGGAGCAGCTGTAGTAGTAGAAGGAAAATGCGTGGAGACACTTGGAGGTGCCATTGAGAGGGAGGTCGAGGAAGTGCTTGTGGGAGGAAGAGATACTGCAGAGGAGGTAGACATGGGAATGGAAGGGAGCTGAGAGATGAGGGAAGAAATGGTGGGGGATAGCTCCGCGAGAAAAGAGAAGATGGACGATGAGGAAGGGGGAACAACAGAAGATGGGGGAGAGGATACGACCAAAGGAATGGTCACTTGGGTCACTTGAGGGGGGGAAGGAGGAGAGGGAGAAGAGATAGAAGGGGACCTCAATAGTTGCAGTAGTGGTAACATCCTGTAGTGCCCACATTTTTATAGCTCCAGTTATCTGTTGGTTCCTTTATTTCTAGACATGTTTTGATTGAGGCTCTGATAGACTTTGGACATTTTACTATGATATTTTATCCTCTTGGACATTATGGCATTTTGGGCGTGTAGCGCCAATTGGATTAGATTCATATACTGATATATTTTGTATGATGTGATGACACTAACAGGGTTATATGATAGACTTATCAGTTAGATGTTAGTCTCTTGTGGTTAATTTGATTGATGATATTGTGTTTTGGATTTAATGATGGTGATTTTCATGCTAACCTAAGTGTATGTCATTACAATTTTAATTGTGGATGATTCATGGCAAACTACGTGGATAATTGGATGCATTGCACTATCAATTGTAAATTATGTTCGGACATTATAAGTTTGATTGATATTGTGATGTATAGATGATGTTTACTATATTGGACAGGTGCGGTTAATGTTTGCAATGAGTGTGCAGGTGACAGGTATAGGAGAGCATGGGTTTCAGGGCAGCTACGCAATTGTGCACAAGCGGCCCACGGGCTGAGTCCTAACCATGCTAAATGTTTGAGGCCTTAGATTAGATGTATTTAATTGGGCACCATGGGTGAACCCTCAATTTGTAATGTAATTATGTCTTGTAAAATTAATTATGTTTAGGGTGTGTTTTATGAAGTAAACTAGCTTAGGGGTTAATAATCTTATCTTAAGTTAAGTGTTGGTTTTGGGAAAGTGTGTGTGTGTTGGTAGAAGGGATTGGGGACCACATGTGAACCTTGGGTGGACCCCACACCCTCTACCCATGTGCCCAAGCATGCCAAACCCGAAATTGGGTTATTTTGGGTAATTTTAGGGACCCCTTTTGAGTTTGGGGGTTCCCTTAGCATGAAAATGGGCCCTTGGACCCTACCTAATAGGTAGGGGGGCCTATTTCCAAGGTTTGGAGGGAGTTTCCCTCCCATTTAGCCCTCTTTAGTCACCATCCATGTAAGAGGGTTGGGTTGTGTGAAATTGTTAAAAGTTGCTCCACTTTGTTTTATTTTAGTTTTTAGTATTTTGGGTGAAAAGGGATAAAAGGTGAGTTTACTCTTACTTATTTTGTTTTTGGAATCTTTGACTCTTGAGAGGAGAGGGGGTGACACTTGTCACTTTCCCATTGGTGAGGAAACTTTTGGGTTCCTCTTTTTATTCTTCCTCATGTGGGAAGAAGGGGTCTTCTTGGTTCATTTTTTTTTGGAGCACTTGGAGAATTTTGGGAGCTTGGAAGGAAGCTTGGACAAAGGGGAAAAGCTTAGAGTTTTGGAAAGCATATTAGAGGTATGGTTCTTATCCTTTTTCTTCTTAGTTTTGTTATCTTGTATGTATGCTTGATCAATGAGATAATGTGTGTGAAATATGTGTTGAGAAGTGTATGATGAATGTAGTTGTTGTTTGTTCTTGTGGTTTTCTTGTTTTCTCTCCACCATCATTTGGATTGATGGTTTTTGGAGAATGTAGGGGAAGAGAGAGGGATTTCCCTCTCAAACCTCATGGTTGTTGGTCAAGCCATGAAGGTCCCTTCTCATCCCCTCATATGGTTTGAGGTGGGAGAAAGGTTCATATGGCTTGAACCTTTCCCCATTCTTGGTGAGGAAACCCTCTTGGGTTTGAAAATCCTCCCAAGAAGGATTTCTATAGCATAAGGAGGAATAAGGAGGATGTATGATTAGGAGGCATAAGGAGTTTTTATATATATGTATTTATTGGTGCTCCTATGGTTGGACACCTTGATTTGGGCATCCTTCTTCCTCTCTTCCCCCTTGTGAGGTTGGCATTGTTATCCTCATATTGTTGTTTTCATATGTAGTAAGTGGTTGAATGGTTTTATGTTGTCTTGTTGTGTGCAAACCCCCATTATACTTGTGCACATTGTGGAAGCTAGTTCCTCTCTCCCATGGGCTTGGGGGAGGCTAGCATGACTTCCAACCATGGAAAGACATGTAATGATGCCTATTGGTTGGGTGGTAAACAAGCCATGTTCTCTTGAAGTTGGATTTCTTGTAGGAGTATTGGAGTTGGAGCTCAAGTGGGAGATAGTTGGAGTTCCCTATTCATCTTAGTTCTTATTGTATATTTATAAATGTGATTATGTGAAGCTTTCTCTTCTTGTAAAACATCCACTTTGTATGTGATGTTACTTGTAAACTTAAGCCATATTGCTTAAGAAAGTTTCCTTCAATAGTGCAAGGATCTTGTAAAAAAAAAGGGGGTTGTCTTGAATAAGCTATGTAGTTGAGCATGTTTTTACAAATGTGAAACCTTGCCTTGGAAAAGTAAGCTTGTAAAATAGATATGAAGGATCTCTTCATAAAGAAATTGTTGCAACTCTATTTTTTGAAATAAAAGATTGTTAGTGGAAACTTTGTGTTACAAAAATAATGTTTGTGGGAATAACTTTCTTGTAGAAATCTGCAATAGTTATTTATTTGTGCATTACATATAAAAAAAAATTAGTGAGCTTGCATTTCATTTTATTTCAACAAAAAATATGGCATTACATTTTGGTATCAGAGCATGGTTTCAACACACGGACCTTTGGGTAACTTGTAGATGCCTTAGCCTTGCATTTCACAAAAAAAAAAAATATGGGTGTTTCTAATATAATCTCCTTGCATGGAAATCTGAAATATTTAATTAGTTAGTATTGCAAAAAAAAAAAAAAATAAATTTGAAAATACCATCTAGTTAGTTCATTGAAGGAAAACTAGTGTTCATGGAGTTTTGTGAATTATTTTAAATGGTTATATTATCATTTTGTTTTAAAAATAGGTTTTGGCCTACAAATTAGGTAATATTAAACAAGAAATGAAACCAAATTGTATATAGGTATTTTTTTTACTTATGACAATTGTTTGCTTGAAATATATATATATATCCCTTTAGGGCATGGCCTATAAGATTGATTTAATTTCAATGTTAAAACAAACAAATATATATATCTTTATTATACATATATATATTATATATATATATGTATTTATATATATATATTTTTATTATATATACTAAATAATATAAAAATATAAATATATATATATATATATATATATATATATATACAAATAAAATAAAATAAAATGAAATAAAATAAAATTATAAAAAAAATAAAATAAAAAAACAAAACAAAATAAAAAATATATAAAAAAAACAGTTATTTGGGGGGCCGAACCCCCCCCAAACTCCCCCGCATCCCCAATCTTCCCCTGCCCCGCCCAGCGCCCAGCGCCCCCCCTGGACAACCCTGTCCCTAACCCTACCCCCCAACGGACCCCCCTGTACCCTGCCCCTGCCCACGTACCCCCCCCCCCCCCCCCCGCGTCCCTGCCCACGGACCCTGTCCCGCACCCCTGCCCCCCGCGCACCCCGCGACCTGTACCCCCTGTACACCCTGCCCCGGCCGCGGCTCCCTGCTCCAGCACTGCAAAAAATAAAAAATATATATATATATATATGTATTTACCATATAGATACATATAAATCTATAATAAATATAAAATTAGATATATATATATATATATATATATATATATATATATATATATATATATATATATATATATTAAAACTTGGGTTTTCCCTTACCAATTTTTTTTCAAAAGAAATACATGGATTTCTCAAAAAAAAAAAAAAAGGAAACATGTATGGATGTATGGATTTCAAAAAATATATATATTTATATATATCTCAACAAATGAGAGATTCCATGGATTCATCTCTCCATTAGCTCCTCCACAACCTACACATTCAAATGACAAAACAAATGAGAAAAGAATAGAGAGGAAAAGAGACAGAGAAATTTAGGGCACTTTTAGGGTAGATTCAAAATCAATGGCCAAGATTAGAATGGATCCTAGGGTTCCTATTTAATCTTAACCCTCTTAAGTCATGGGGATTTTGTTAAAAATAAAAATAAAGGAATAAATAAAAGGGGGAGTGTGTGTGTGGATAAACTAAGTTAAAAGGAGGGGGAAACAAAATTAAAATTAAAGAGTGTAGAAAAAAATAAATAAAAATAAAATGAATTAATAAAAGGGGGAAGATTATTTATTTGTCTAAGAGTGGAATTTTATTCATAACCCTAGGAAGTTTGATAAGGTGAAATGAATTAAATTATTATCGAGTTAGTGTTCATTTGATTTTGAGTAAATTAATGATTAATATAAATTAATTATTATGTGAGAGGCTTAAGCAAGCATTAGTAATTATTGACCATTTCAAAAAAAAAAAATTATTATTAATTGACGCTTTCTGCAACTTTAAAATTAATTAATTAAATTAATTAATTAAAAAATAATTAAATTAATTAATAAATCAATTAAAAAAAAAAAACAAAAACAAAATTTATAAACCTTTTTACTTATTTATTTGTTTATATTTTACCTCGGGTTTAGGATGGCACCCAAGAGGGGACGTTCAGCTCGAGGTTCGGGTCGTAGCGCACCTACGCGAGAGCCGTCGGTGCCCGATTTTGGGCCTCAGATATTGGAGACCCTGCAGCAGCTGATAGGTGTCATACAGGAGCGCCTCCCACCACCACAGGTGCCGATAGAGGAGGACATTCAGTTAGGAGACAAGGAGTTGATTGGTGAGGACGCACATCCAGATCCATTTGAGCACGACATTCCGAGACGAGAGAGGTCATGCAGCCCTTCCATCCTTGGCGAGAGGGTGGCCTCATTTCGTCATAGCCGATCACACAGCTTCGAGGGACCTTTTGGAGATAGGCGACCCCTCTCACCTGTCAGACCACACCATCAGGATCGAGACACAGGCAGTGTGATTCGAGACCTTCTTCGCCTACAGCCGCCTACGTTTACTGGTTCGACAGACGGCTTTGGGGTGGAGTCCTGGCTCCTTAGCTTGGATAGCTGCTTCGGCTTGCACTCTCATGAGAGCAACGTCAAAGCCAGGTTCACTATACACCTCCTCCGAGATGCAGCAGGTGTTTGGTGGAGGAATGAGGAGCAAAAGCTCCATTTGACTCGGGATACAGTGACATGGGAGTTGTTCGAGGAGCGATTCAGGGCCCGGTATATGTCAGAGCATTTTGTGCAGAAGAGGATTGATGAGTTTCATGACTTGCGACAGGGTTCTGGCTCAGTGGCGCAGTACGAGAGCAGGTTCTTGGATCTCTTGCAGTATGTAGACTACTTGCAAGACGAGAAGTTGCAGGTAAACAGGTTCATTCGGGGCCTGAATGTAGATATAGTAGGAGCTGTTAGGATGTTATCTCCTCCCACGCTCGAGAAGGCCATTGAGAAGGCCTACTTGGCTGAGGAAAATAGGACCAAGGCTCAGGAGCACAGAAAAAGGAACAAGAGTAAGTTTCAGGACAGGATTCAGGCATTCCAGAGTCAGAGAGCACGGGGAGTAGTACCACCCCCTAGAGGAGGATTCTGGTCTTCTCCAGCAGCATCGAGAGCTCCTCCACACCCACCACAGCAGACACAGCATCAGGGACACCAGCATCAGAGGGGTAGACAGACTCAGAGTTTTCAGCAAGGTGGGTCTAGAGGTGGTTTTGGTGGGTCTAGAGACAGGAGGCCGGGTACTCATCACTCCCAGCCAGCCAGCTCGCAGCAGTCTACTAGGGTTAGACCGGCAGGTTCAATTCACCAGAGCACAGGAGGGACCCCATCTCAGAGAGGTACAGGAGGATGTTTTATTTATGGGGCTCCAGATCATTATGTGCGTATGTGTCCGCACAAGCCCACTACTACAGATATGCAGAGAGCTCCTAGATCTGAGCAGATGGTGGGTGACGTGGGATGCACCCATCGTGTGTATGCAGCGGTTGACAACCGCTAAGCTGAGCATCAGGCCACAGTCATTGAGACGACAGGTACTATCAGGGGTATTTCTGTCTCAGTACTTTTTGATTCAGGTGCTTCAGATTCCTTTATATCACCTTCTATAGTGGACCAGTGTGGGCTAGTGGTGGCTAGGCAGCCAGATAGTTGGCAGGTTGAGTTGGCCTCTGGGGCTAAACTTGCCGTGGACTCGTATGTGGAGAGTTGTGTACTCGATTTGGGAGTCTTCTCCACTACGCTTGACCTCCGAGTTATTCCTTTAGGATCCTATCAGGTAGTGTTGGGTATGGATTGGCTCGAGGCTCATCGAGCCAAGGTGGATTGTAGAGAGAAGGTCATTGAGTGTCAGGATGATTTGGGTAGTGCAGTTGTGATTTTAGGGATGCAGAGACCCATTTCCTTGCGTATGATCTCGGCTAAGCAACTCAAGCGGAGCATTCGTAAGGGTTGCTAGTTGTTTGCTATCACTATCAGTGATCATTCGGATAGTACCCCAGAGCATTCACCCCTTGATGATCACGCAGTTTTGAGGGAGTATGCAGATGTGTTTCCAGGAGAGCTTCTAGGTTTACCACCTAGTAGAGAGGTGGATTTCACCATTGACTTAGTGCCTGGATCTGCACCAGTTTCTAGGGCACCCTATCGGATGACGACTTCAGAGCTTCATGAGCTCAAGATTCAGTTAGAGGAGTTGTTAGAGAAGGGTCTCATTCGCCCTAGTGTATCTCCTTGGGGAGCGCCAGTCATATTTGTGAAGAAGAAGGATGGTTCTCTCAGGCTTTGTGTAGACTTCAGACAGCTCAATAAAGTCACAATAAAGAACCGTTATCCGCTCCCTAGGATTGATGACTTGTTTGATCAGATGCGGGGAGCTAGAGTGTTCTCCAAAATCGATCTCAAGTCAGGATATCATCAGTTGCACATTTCAGATGCAGACATTCATAAGACAGCATTTTGCACACGTTACGGGCATTATGAGTTCACAGTGGTTCCATTTGGTTTGACTAATGCCCCAGCTGTCTTCATGAGCCTCATGAATGGAGTATTCAGGACATTTCTGGACCGCTTTGTCTTAGTGTTCCTTGATGACATATTGATTTATTCTCGTTCCGAGGAGGAACACGAGGAGCATTTGAGGCAGGTACTTCAGGTTTTGAGAGAGCAGAAGTTGTATGGGAACTTGGAAAAATGCAGCTTCTTTCAGACAGAGATTCAGTACTTGGGTCATATCATATCAGGCGAGGGTATCTCCGTAGATCCCTCTAAGATTCAGGCTATCTTGGATTGGCCAGCACCCACATCAGTCACTGAGGTGAGGAGCTTCATGGGTTTAGCAGGGTATTACCGCAGGTTTGTGCAGGACTTTTCTAGGATTGCTCACCCTATTACTTCTCTTCAGAGGAAAGGGAAGAAGTTTGATTGGTCAGAAAAATGTGAGCAGGCCTTTCAGTTGCTTAAGGAAAGGTTAACCACGGCACCCATCTTAGCAGTTCCAGACCCAACAGAGGATTTTGTTGTTTGCACTGATGCATCACTAGAGGGTTTGGGAGCAGTTCTTATGCAGGAGCATCGGGTTATTGCTTTTGAGTCTCGTAAGCTCAAGGACTATGAGCTTAACTATCCTACTCATGACTTAGAGCTTGCAGCAGTTGTTCATGCACTTGTGCGTTGGCGACATTTCCTTTTGGGTAGACCTTTCATCTTGAGGACAGATCATTGTAGCTTACAGCATATCTTCTCTCAGCCGAACCTCAACGCTCGTCAATGGCGTTGGATGGAGTTCCTTTGTGAGTATGACATGGAGGTGCAGTATATCAAGGGAAAGGAAAATGTTGTTGCAGATGCACTTAGTAGACGATGGCATGTGCTTGCTTCTTTGACACTGCAGTCAGATTTGAGAGGCAGGATACTTGAGCATCTTCCAGAGGACAGGTTTTATGAGGGTGCTAGGCAGATGTTGGATTCTCAGGGTTCTTTTGAGGGCAGATATTCAGGATGCATGCTAGAGTCAGATGGTTTGCTTCGGTTCCATAGGCGCATTTATGTGCCTAAGGCAGGTGATCTGCGTAGTTTCATCCTTACTGAGGCTCATCGAGCCCCATACGCAGCACATCCAGGAGTGAAGAAGATGCATGCCGATTTGAGAGAGTTATATTATTGGCCAGGTCTTCGTCGGGACATAGCAGATTTTGTAGCACGTTGTCTTGAGTGTCAGAGAGTCAAGGCAGAGCATTCTCATCCCGCAGGACTTTTATACCCTCATGACATTCCCGAGTGGAAATGGGATGTGATCTCCATGGATTTCATAGTAGGACTTCCTATGTCCTCTTATCGTCATGATGCCATTATGGTCACGGTGGATAAGTTGACCAAGGTTGCGCATTTCTCGCCAACCAGGGTCACCTATAATGCACAGGCCATCGCCAAAGTGTTCATGGAGGACATTGTCAGATTGCATGGGATTCCGAAGACGATCATTAATGACAGAGACACCATCTACACATCAGTTTTCTGGACTTCTTTTCAGGAGGCCTTGGGTACACAGATTAATTTCAGTTCGGCTTATCATCCAGAGACAGATGGGTAGATAGAAAGGGTTAATCAGGTTCTTGAGGACATGTTGAGGATGTACGTGATGGACCAGCAGAAGAAGTGGGAGGACTATTTGCATTTAGTTGAGTTTGCCTACAATAACAGTTATCATAGCTCCATTGGCATGGCTCCCTATCAGGCCTTGTATGGACGACCTTGCAGGACACCTTTGAGCTGGGATAGACTAGATGACAGGATTATTTTGGGGCCAGCTTATCTTCAGGATTTAGAGCAGCAGGTTGTTCTGATTCGGCAGCGTCTTGAGCAGGCTAGAGCATGCCAGAAGGCGTATGCAGACACCAAGAGGATCGATCGTCACTTCTCAGTAGGTGACAAAGTCTTCTTGAGGGTTCGTCCTCATAAGAGTCCGATCCGTTATGGAAAGGGTTCTAAGCTATCACCTCATTTTGTGGGGCCTTTTGATATTCTTGAGGTCATCGGTCCAGTTGCCTATCGCCTAGCTTTGCCACCACGCCTTGCACGGGCCCACGACGTTTTTCATGTTTCTGTACTACGTAGATATGTACCAGATGTTTCTCATGTTTTGGATTGGTCGGCATTATAGGTAGAGGACGGAGGGCAGTGGAGATTGGAGCCCGTACGCATACTGGAGCACCGGAGGTTGGCCCTTCGGGGTCGAGATTTGGACCAGGTTAGAGTGCAGTGGGACCGATACGACGAGTCATCAGCTACCTGGGAGGATGCTACACCACTGAGGGCTAGATATCCCTATCTCTTCCAATGACTTCCAGGAGGAAGTCTAATTCTAGGAGAGGGGGATGTAGTGCCCACATTTTTATAGCTCCAGTTATCTGTTGGTTCCTTTATTTCTAGACATGTTTTGATTGAGGCTCTGATAGACTTTGGACATTTTACTATGATATTTTATCCTCTTGGACATTATGGCATTTTGGGCGCGTAGCGCCAATTGGATTAGATTCATATACTGATATATTTCGTATGATGTGATGACACTAACAGGGTTATATGATAGACTTATCAGTTAGATGTTAGTCTCTTGTGGTTAATTTGATTGATGATATTGTGTTTTGGATTTAATGATGGTGATTTTCATGCTAACCTAAGTGTATGTCGTTACAATTTTAATTGTGGATGATTCATGGCAAACTACGTGGATAATTGGATGCATTGCACTATCAATTGTAAATTATGTTCGGACATTATAAGTTTGATTGATATTGTGATGTATAGATGATGTTTACTATATTGGACAGGTGCGGTTAATGTTTGCAATGAGTGTGCAGGTGACAGGTATAGGAGAGCATGGGTTTCAGGGCAGCTACGCAATTGTGCACAAGCGGCCCACGGGCTGAGTCCTAACCATGCTAAATGTTTGAGGCCTTAGATTAGATGTATTTAATTGGGCACCATGGGTGAACCCTCAATTTGTAATGTAATTGTGTCTTGTAAAATTAATTATGTTTAGGGTGTGTTTTATGAAGTAAACTAGCTTAGGGGTTAATAATCTTATCTTAAGTTAAGTGTTGGTTTTGGGAAAGTGTGTGTGTGTTGGTAGAAGGGATTGGGGACCACATGTGAACCTTGGGTGGACCCCACACCCTCTACCCATGTGCCCAAGCATGCCAAACCCGAAATTGGGTTATTTTGGGTAATTTTAGGGACCCCTTTTGAGTTTGGGGGTTCCCTTAGCATGAAAATGGGCCCTTGGACCCTACCTAATAGGTAGGGGGGCCTATTTCCAAGGTTTGGAGGGAGTTTCCCTCCCATTTAGCCCTCTTTAGTCACCATCCATGTAAGAGGGTTGGGTTGTGTGAAATTGTTAAAAGTTGCTCCACTTTGTTTTATTTTAGTTTTTAGTATTTTGGGTGAAAAGGGATAAAAGGTGAGTTTACTCTTACTTATTTTGTTTTTGGAATCTTTGACTCTTGAGAGGAGAGGGGGTGACACTTGTCACTTTCCCATTGGTGAGGAAACTTTTGGGTTCCTCTTTTTATTCTTCCTCATGTGGGAAGAAGGGGTCTTCTTGGTTCATTTTTTTTTGGAGCACTTGGAGAATTTTGGGAGCTTGGAAGGAAGCTTGGACAAAGGGGAAAAGCTTAGAGTTTTGGAAAGCATATTAGAGGTAGGGTTCTTATCCTTTTTCTTCTTAGTTTTGTTATCTTGTATGTATGCTTGATCAATGAGATAATGTGTGTGAAATATGTGTTGAGAAGTGTATGATGAATGTAGTTGTTGTTTGTTCTTGTGGTTTTCTTGTTTTCTCTCCACCATCATTTGGATTGATGGTTTTTGGAGAATGTAGGGGAAGAGAGAGGGATTTCCCTCTCAAACCTCATGGTTGTTGGTCAAGCCATGAAGGTCCCTTCTCATCCCCTCATATGGTTTGAGGTGGGAGAAAGGTTCATATGGCTTGAACCTTTCCCCATTCTTGGTGAGGAAACCCTCTTGGGTTTGAAAATCCTCCCAAGAAGGATTTCTATAGCATAAGGAGGAATAAGGAGGATGTATGATTAGGAGGCATAAGGAGTTTTTATATATATGTATTTATTGGTGCTCCTATGGTTGGACACCTTGATTTGGGCATCCTTCTTCCTCTCTTCCCCCTTGTGAGGTTGGCATTGTTATCCTCATATTGTTGTTTTCATATGTAGTAAGTGGTTGAATGGTTTTATGTTGTCTTGTTGTGTGTAAACCCCCATTATACTTGTGCACATTGTGGAAGCTAGTTCCTCTCTCCCATGGGCTTGGGGGAGGCTAGCATGACTTCCAACCATGGAAAGGCATGTAATGATGCCTATTGGTTGGGTGGTAAACAAGCCATGTTCTCTTGAAGTTGGATTTCTTGTAGGAGTATTGGAGTTGGAGCTCAAGTGGGAGATAGTTGGAGTTCCCTATTCATCTTAGTTCTTATTGTATATTTATAAATGTGATTATGTGAAGCTTTCTCTTCTTGTAAAACATCCACTTTGTATGTGATGTTACTTGTAAACTTAAGCCATATTGCTTAAGAAAGTTTCCTTCAATAGTGCAAGGATCTTGTAAAAAAAAAAGGGGTTGTCTTGAATAAGCTATGTAGTTGAGCATGTTTTTACAAATGTGAAACCTTGCCTTGGAAAAGTAAGCTTGTAAAATAGATATGAAAGATCTCTTCATAAAGAAATTGTTGCAACTCTATTTTTTGAAATAAAAGATTGTTAGTGGAAACTTTGTGTTACAAAAATAATGTTTGTGGGAATAACTTTCTTGTAGAAATCTGCAATAGTTATTTATTTGTGCATTACATATAAAAAAAAAAAATTAGTGAGCTTGCATTTCATTTTATTTCAACAAAAAATATGGCATTTACACCATACTAGATGATTTCAGCCAAGGCTAAGCGGGAATGGTCTTTCCTTCTGAGCTCGACCTCATGATATAGGTCGATATAAATATCCTCGATCTGTGGAATGTGGATCGGATCGAGTTTGGCCCTGGGCAGGAAATTCCTTGGGTCGAAAGTGGGCCTTTCCGAGAAGTTGTGCTTTATATTTAGTAGCTCCAGCTCTGCAAACATCTCCCGTGCTTTGTGGTGAGAGAGACAAGTGTACCTGCCCACTGTGAGGGGGAAAGGAGTTCCACCCTTCTTTCTCTTCAAGCACTTCTCGTGATAGGTTATGAGCTGTCTTGACAGCTCCAACAGGATCAGCTTGGGGCCAGCATATCTTTGCAATTTGGTTGGTTCCCCCAAGAAGTTGGCTGCCCTCAGATAAGTGAAGGTGGGGAATTGAGTGAACAAGGCACCCCATTTCTCTGTCACTGCAACAATGCTCTTGGTCGTACGACCGTGAGTCATGTTTGGCCTCAAAAGGTAGACAATGCCATAGAAGAAGGTGTCGTTAATCTTTGTAAACTGGGGGATACTATTCTCCAACTTCAGCTCTAGATAGTATTCATATATTTTTACCTGGGGCCAAACTCCGCACCGTATTAATGCTGGATAATCTCTTTCTATGGACACAACATAAACTACATAGGAGCTCATATAGAACCTCCCCGTTGTGGTAAGTTGTTGTAGCTTCTCAGATATAGTGCTGCTTATGATCTCCGCCCACTCGAAAGCATTGATCTGGCACATTCTTGTTCATTATCTCCAGGTATCTAAGCATCCATTTATGAAAGTAGTGGGCATCAGGAAGCCTAAATACTCTTCTCAAGAATGTGATGGTATCACTGAGTTCCTTTAAGAAATTGCTACGATGAATGACTTGTGGCCATCTGGTCACCACCTTCTTTTTTTTTAGGTATACCTCCTTCATTAATTGCATACACTGATCTTCATTATCCTCCCAAGCCTTAGTGCAATCTTCTTGGCTTACGGCCACAAAGTGCCAGTGGTGAGGAATGCCAAGCATTATTTCGAAGTGCTGGGCAGTGAGGTTGATCACGACCTCGCCTTTCTCATTCTGGACACACCTTGTGTTCTTGTTGTAGCAGCGGGCTACTACCATCATGAACTCGTTAGTCACAACACTGACTGGGATCCCCCCAGCAAAATGCAGTCCACTTCCTACCAGTTTGTCCATCCAAGGACTTCCTGTGACCCTTTTGGTTCTAGCCTAGAAGTCCTCCATATCAATATGACCAAGTTCTGAGTCTCTTATGTCCAGGTCACACTCTGCCTAGGATTCGGGCATCCTGACCCTCTGATATTTGTACTTCATTTCTTCTTCTATAAGCTTGGCTTTGCCCTTAGACTTGGTTGGTCTCTTACTTGATGTTGACATATGTAGTTCTGAACTCAGTTGCTAATCTGGCAAGAAGAAGAAGTGAAACCCAATGTAGGAAAGTCATATTAGATGTTTGATCTTCCATTAAATTGTTGACAGAAGGAAGAGTTAGCAATTTTAAGGCCTCAGGGCGCAGGGCGCATGAACACTACAGATGACATTTTTTGTTGTTGCAAGCGGAAGTGTGCCTGCACCATATATATGCATTTTTATAACAGGCGCTGATATTTTTCATGTTACACGGGTATAGGATGTGCTAAAGGGCACAGGTTTAATGCGTGTAAGATCATTTTTTCATGCGCCACAGGGGAACTTGGCGCGGCGCATGGAAGGTCTGCATGACATGATGTTTCTATAATAAGGGATGCACCTTCGCCGTTAATCAGTTTTGTACTTGGCATAAGTAAGGTTGGTGTTGCATGGATGCAAGGTGCGCCAAGAGGGCACAAGGTTAGTGGGTGTTGTAAGCAAGGAAAGTGCGCTTTGAGGGCGCAACTATTTTTTATGCAGCAGGCATGGTGGATGTGCTGTTGGCGTGACTGTACTTCATGTTGCAAGGGTGGCAACTACGCCAAAGAGGAAAAAGAGCAGTCTATCAATTTTTAAGTCTATGTTCTTCCTCTGGAGGGGTTACATGTGTTTAAGCCTCTTCCTGCAGGGTTCCTTGGATGATGAATAGGCTAAAACAAAGAGATCCAAGTGATTTTTTCAGAGGTAGAGTCCTCTTTACCAGCAGATCTGGAAAGAGGGAAAAGTGCATGGGGAGGACAAAAAAAACAGAAAAGGGAGGTTTCATGGTTTCATAGATCATTCTATCCAACCCCACAAACAAATAGCCAATAACCAAAACATAAAACATGAGAGCAATAAGGACCACTTACCAGGAATATATATAATGTGATAGGTGAAACTCGGTCCACGACGCGATACAAGAATGACAGGCGTGTTGATAGGTGCAGAGGAAAAATAACAATCACGTGTTTTCTGACTGGTGAAAGTGATAGGGCAGATGCGCCTATGTCTAAGCAAAGTTGTAATAAAAGCGCCAATCACTTTTTGAAGTGGCGCATCAAAACGCTTGTCAACACTGGAAATCTTGCGCCGTTTGGCACATCAAAACACATGTTAACACAAAGTTATGTGTGCCCTTGGTGCACCAAAAGTGCTGTCAACATGGAAATACGTGTGCCCTTTGGCACACCAAAATGCGGCGCAACAAAAATATTATTGACACAAAGGCGCATGCGCCAAGAAAGGCGCAACATGGTGAGGTGCACCAAAATGTGTGTCGACACTTCAAACCATGTGCCAAAGGAATTAAAGGGGGTGCATGCTTACCCTATGTTGCATAGACATTAGGTGCGCTTGACCAAAAAAGACCAAAAATGGCTAAGTCGGAAAACTAGATTTCCCGGGAAGGAATTTTGCAATGTTTCGAACGCAAGGAGTCCCTAACGAGGGACCAAAACAAAATTTTTGTCAGGGTTATCTATAAAATTTCCCTTGCGAATTTTACGGGATAACACACTAAAAGGGGGTCATTAAAGTTGTACATAATGTAAAGAATATATAATTTTATTTTCAATAAGTCATTTTTTTAATAATCAATAACATACTTTTACTTGAATAAAAATGTTCACCACCACTATGAAATACAACTATAAATGTAGAAATCATGCTAAAAGTAGGTGAGAAAACCATGCATGTTAATCAAATAGATGAGGTGTTGCATGAGCTATGATTCCACCACCACTAGACCATTTGCTAACAAGTTCAAGTGAATATTGAGTGCTTCCTCATTTGTTACAACTAATAAATATCCTCTTCTAAATGATGTTAGAATGTCAATACCTTGCTCCAAAGCTCCCATTTTGGTACAAGTAGATAGGATACTCACAAAGGCTGTAAGATTTAGCTTTTAATTTATTTACAATGACTCTTCTTTTTGAGTTGGTTCCTCAAATTACTACAAGATATGTTCTTTTTTCAAATATCTATATATTAATGCATAGGTGAGATGTGGTTCTGATAGTAAGAAGTATAATGAAAGAAAACAAAATAAATACATGGATGAAGTTAGATTGAATCTCATAAAACTATACATACTTTTGTGTAGGAGACAAAACACTCCATAGATATAGAAGATCTATGCAAGGTTAGAGAGATAGTCTTGGGAGATGAGCGTAGCTAGATACTTCCCAAATCCAAAAAACATACTCAATGGCATGAGATAGGGAAGAAAGATATATGTGTATCTGTAGATACCCCAATTTCATACCTCTCATAAATCAATTAATTTTTCCATTCCATTTCCCTTAAAAACACATGAGAAATTAATTGAAATTAGTCAATTAATAAAACCTTGTAATTCCTAGTTAATCCTCCTTACATGTCAAATATTCCCCATGTCCCCCTACTTGTGAATTAAATATTCATGTTTAATTCATGTCCATTCCTCATGTCCCCCACTCAATTAATCTTGTTTAATTTTTAAAAACATAATTAGCCAAAACCTCCGAATTAATCCAATCTTCAAGTTATAAATAGAGCATTGATCTCCCCTCTCAAAGATAAGAAAAAATCATGTGAGATCTCTTGCATTCTTGTTTCATAGAGCATCCCTTCCACCTATTCCTAATGTCCACATGAGCCTACTTTTCCCATCCATAAATCCATCATCCTCATACCCATTGGTGTAAAGTTTGCGAATCAATCGTTGGTGCAACAAAACTCTTTCTCGCATTGAAGGAAACACCTGTATTTCAAGAAGTTTGGGCCCGTCCAAGTCACTATTCCATTCTGAGAGGAGAAACATGAAAGGAGGTATAAGTTTAATTTCATTACTTTCTTATTATTGATGATTTCTGGAGCTCGCATTATGATATGCCCTGGTGGGACTTACCCACACCTTGTTACCTTTGGTTTCACGATTATTCATTTTATCCATTTTGTGCTTACTATTATCTAATATTATCATTTCATTTTCTATACCTTACGACATCCTCTAGCTAACATTTACATTGAAGTGCTTTGGATTTTTGGTTTCTTTGTTAGGAAATTAAAGGATGAATAATTAACGAATTATGAATCCACAATATAATGTTCGAAGATTATAGATTATGAAGTGCAGTTAAATTAAACATAGCTTAATATGTTTATATCACATATTACAAAACATGAATAAAAAGTAAATATAAAAATATAAATGACACAGGAACACCAGATTTAAGTGGGAAAAACATGAAAGGTAAAAAAACCCACTGAGAAATCACTTATATTTATTGATAATATACTTTTACCCAGCACTCCCACTATTTCACATGCAGTTACACCTTCAATAAGGAATTATTAATTGCTTCACACATTTTCTCATGATACTTAAAAATCATCTCACACATATAGCTCTTACAATGCTACAACCATGTGTAACCAATCCCTAAAGGATCACCTTGGTATATACAAGGCGGTTGGTCATGATCCACTCTTTAAAAGTTGACCCGGGTCATTTGGTGGGTTTTAAAATAAGCAGTTTCCTGCTTAATATTATAAACCCCAGCACTCCCCCTAAATGTTAAGCGGGGAAACATGCAAAAAAATGTTAAGATTTTTTCCTTATGCCAAGTTACCTTTTAGTACAAAAGGAATTGTAATCCATAAATCAACTCCTGATTTAGACTAGCATCCAAATATAATTGTTCTGCGAGTTTATAGTTATGCAATGCACTAGAGCAGATTCTTGTGGGTTTTCAACTCCACAATACACTAGCACAATATCCTACGGGGTTATACAATCCGTAAACAACTGAAAACACATTGTGAGTTTTAGAAAATCCATGAGACACTACTTTTACGTGGTTTAAAACAGTGTTCCAAGGATTTCATAAAAACTGCAATATAAAGGAACATATACAAATTTTCAAGATAAAGTGATTAAGGACGAAGACTTACATAAAATTATGGAGCCTTTTATAACACAAGATATACCCATAACTAATGTTTCACTGGGAATGACAAGTAAACTTCACATACATGAAAATTTAATTAAACAACATAGAAGTAGTCTTGGGAGTATCTACTTTAAAATATTCAATCCGTTAAGAGGTTGCATTGTCATGTACACTCCCCCTCAATGGAAACTCTAAAAGGCTCAATAAGGCATTAAACTTAGAAAACTTCTCAACACACAGCAAATTTGTGAAGATATCCTCAACTTGATCTTCAGTCCAATAGAACTTGAGATCAACATCACCATTTCATACTTTTCCTCAAATGAACCTCAATATGCCTTGTCCTCTAATAATGAGCTGGATTATTTGCAAGAGCAATGCAACTCTGGTTGTCACATAGAAGAGTAGTGTTTATTTTGACACCCATATGGAGTTCATCCAACAATCTTTTCATCCATACGGCTTCCTTTATTGCTTCCATAACACTTCTATACTTTGCTTCAATAGAAGAGATAGAAACTGTTGGTTATTTCTTGTCTCTTCAAGTGATGGCACCTGCATCAAAAACACTTGAACAAAAATATAGATGTATATCAAACACAACATCAACATGGTTAGAGACATAATATCCATATTAAGCATAATAACACTAGTTGTATAGAAACTA
This sequence comes from Taxus chinensis, assembly GCA_019776745.2. Classification (NCBI taxonomy): domain Eukaryota; kingdom Viridiplantae; phylum Streptophyta; class Pinopsida; order Cupressales; family Taxaceae; genus Taxus; species Taxus chinensis. The sequence continues at coordinate 658,466,642 of CM034146.1, forward strand.
TCATAACAATATGCTTGGCAAATAACCATGTTAGAAAATTTAAGAACTTTTTTTATCAAAAACATATATACCTTCAAGATCTTATTCTAAGCCTTTAAATAATGAGATAATACCTTATAGATAACTGATCTGAATAAATAATCAAATCATATAATAATAATCACAATATTAACTAAAAAACATGATCGACTAACTATGGATACTTCCCATGGATTTATATGGATTTTGCTTTAAAGAATTACCATGTAAGCACCCTTTAAGATATTTCCCATGGATACTTCCCATGGATTTATATGGGATAAAGAGGTTTTTGGAAATATTTTTGAAAAGAAGAAAGAACTTAAGCAGTAGTTGGAAGAGCTTGAGCTTAATGTTTCCTTGAAAGGTATGACTCTAGAGGATCATCAACAGGAAAAAAAGCTTCTCTCAGATCTACATAATATAAACAGTCATGAAGAATCCTTTTAGAGAATGAAGTCTAAAGCCCTTTGGCTTAAAGTAGGAGACAGGAATACAATTTTTTTTTTATTTGACAGCCCTCAAGCATAGAGCTTGTAACAGAATTACTGAGGTTTCTAAGGACAATGGGAACATTACTAAGGATTCTGAAGACATCAAAGAAGAAGCCCTCAAATTTTACAAGAATCTACTCACTGAGAATAATTCCTACAATGAACAAGCAGCCTCCTTTCTCTTAGACTCCATTCCTAATAATATAATACCTACTGAGAGGTTTAAGAGTCTTTCCAAAACTGTCACCATTGAGGAATTGAAAAAGGTTGTTTTCTCTTTAGAAAGGGATAAGGCCCCAGGCCCTGATGGTTTTTCAAAAAACTTCTACCAAAGATGTTGGGAAATATGTTCTGAAGACCTATTGAAAGCTGTTAATGAGTTCTATAGAACTGGAAATTTTATCAAAGAATTAAATAATGCACACATTGTGCTTGCTCCAAAGAAGTTGGATGCAAAGGACTTCAAAAATTTCAGGCCAATCAGTTTGGTTAATGTCATATATCAGATCTTCACAAAGATTCTTACCACTAGAATGCAACTTATTCTTGTGGAGATTATTTCACAACATCAGAGCGGATTCATTCAGGGAAGAATTATTCAAGATGGAATTATCATGGTTCATGAAACAATCCATTCTATGGATAAAAGTAAAAAGGCAAGGATGGCTATCAAGTTAGACATGCATAAAGCCTTCGACAGAGTCTCCTAGAGATTCATGGATGAGGTCTTATCCAAGTTTGGCTTTCAAAATAAATTCAGGAAAATCATTCACTCTTGTATTTCTACTTCCAGATTCTCAGTGGTTGTTAATGGGGAACCAGTTGGTTTGTTTACCAGCAATAGAGGAATCCAGTAAGGGGACCCAATTTCCCCTCTATTATTCATTATAATGGTTGACAGTTTAAGCATATCTATCTCCAAAGCTATTAGCATTGGCATGATAAAAGGCTTTCCTCCAACTTCTGGCAATCAGGTCCTCCCACCAATAGTTTGATGATGGCACTCTACTTCTTTTGATGGCCTCAATAATTGAGGCAAAGGCTATCAAAACTGTCCTTAGATTTTATGAGGAAGCCTCGAGGCAAAAAGTTAGTTTTGACAAAAGCTCTATATATTTATCCAATACTCCTATGGAAAGGAAAAGAAAGATTGCTAATATTCTAGGATGCACTATTAATTCTCTTCCCGCTACTTATTTAGGTCTACCTTTAAGTACTGGCAAGATTTCTAATGAGGTCTGGAATGATCTTATTAAGAGATTTAAAAAAAAAACTAGCTGGATGGAAAGGAGCTCTACTTTCAAGCACAGGCAAGTGCTTATTGATAAAAAGCCCGCTGCAAAACCTGCCTATTTACATCATGTCAATGTTTAGCATACTAGCAACAGTGACGAACAATATTGAAAAGATTCAAAAGCACTTTTTATGGCATGGTACTAAGGACAGGTTCATGTATCATTTAGTGGCTTGGGAGCAGGTTTGTAAACCAAAGAGGCTTGGGGGTTAGGTATCAAAGATATCAAACATATGAGTGTTCCCTTATTGCAAAGTTAGGTTGGAGACTTATAAAAGAACACAAACCTTGGATAGAGTTAGTTCAGATCAAATACCTTTCAAACCAAAGCAAGATTTACTTTATTTCTGATCAGTCTCTTCCGAATGGTTCTATTTTTTGGAACAATCTTCTCCACAGCAAACATATTCTCTCTCAAGGGTGTAGCTGGAAGCTTAGGGATGGGTAAGACATTAACTTCTGGACTAATAAATGGACTGATTTTAATTAGATTTCTGCTTATGGGCACATTAAAGACAGCTTAATTACAAAGGATGGACAAAAAATATAGGGATACATTGAGGTGGATGAAAACAAAAGAAAATGGAAACAGTTAAAAGTGGAGAAGGATAATGTATAGTCTGATGTTTCATCTTTACAGAATCAACTTTCTCTAATCCATATTAGTAATCAAAATCTTAAGGATGAACTCATTTGAAAATATTCTTTTGATGGGGAATACTCAGTTAAATCAGGATACAATTCTTTCTTTGCCTCTATTGAAAGTGAAATTAAGTGGCATAAATTGTGGATGCCAGAGCTAACCACTAGAGTGAAATTTTTCTGGTGGCTCATCATTAAAGGTAATATTCTGACTAATGACAACCTCATTAAGAAGGGATTCATCATGCCGAATAGATGTTGCATGTGTCAGAAAGAGGCAGAAGACATAAAACATTTATTTCTTCATTGTGAGTACACTTCCAAAATTTGGCATCTTGTTTTTGCAAAATTTAATTAGAAATGGATCTTTCCCCTTACTTGTCTTTAGGCCTAGGAACAATGGGACTCTCCGTATAAGCATTATGTGGTGAAGAGATTGTGGCAACTTGTTTTACCTCACACTATGTGGCGAGTTTGGAAGGCTCGTTATGATGGAATTTTCAGAAACACTAGAAAGGCATGTAAAAAAATATACAAGGAAATAATCATTGTTGTGCAAGATAATATTGCTAGATTTAAACCTCCTAAAAATAGACTTTGCCTTGAGAAAGAAGAATACATTCTAACTAATTGGAATATCGACACTGTCTTCAAAAAGAATAACAATGGAATAGATAGAACCACCATCTGATGGACTAAGCCTCCCAATGCTTGGAATAAGTTAAATTTTGATGGGGCCTCAAAAGGCAATCTGGGAGATTGTGGAGGTGGAGGAATCATCAGAGATAAAAGAGGTTATTTTGTTACTACTTTTTCTGGGAAAATGGGTAGGCAAACTAATCATTACTCTGAAGCTCTTGTTTCTCTATGGGGAATAAGGCTAGCCAGGGATTGTAATATCCTAAATATTATAATTGAGGGTGATTCTCTGAACATTATCAATCTCTTAAACAAAAAGCAACACCCCAGCTGGTCAATTAAAGATTTTATTGTTGAAGCTATTGATATATGCAAGAGTTTTGAAAATGTTAAAATCACTCACACCTATCGGGAAGGCAATAGGGTCGAAAATGGGTTGGCAAACTTTGGAGTTATCAATTCTTTTCAAACTTGGCTAAGGGGGGACATTCTGCCCATTCAAGTTAATAAAGACATAATCAATGACCTACATGGCAGGGAAAATCATCACTAACGGCTGTAATGTTGATGCTAATGAGTAGATTATTAAGTACATAATGATGATATCATATAAGATTTGTGTGATTTATGAGATTTGTGCAAACTGGACAGCCATCATTTCTTTTCATAGGGAGAATGCCAAGGAGTGGGTCACTAATTACAAAGTATGGTTTAATAATTACATCTTCTATCACGGAAGGGAAAGATTCAAAAACAAAGCTAAGTCTGTAACGCATAGTGCTAAAATCTTTACCATTAAGAGTAGAATCACTGGAAATATGGGAGGTCTGCCATGAAAAATAGAGCCCACCCACAATCCAGTGTGGAAAGAGAATGCTGTGCTCTAGAACTATCTTCAAATTGGAGGTCTTGCGAATTTGATAGAAATAATTCAAGGTTTTGATCAGGATATTTCTATTAAATTCACAGAGGGATGGGAGAATCGGGTTGTTAAATACAACATCATGGAGGTTGAGATCACAGAGGAGCTCATCACCCAGATCATGGGTCTCAGTATTGATGGCACCAAATTCTTTAGTAAGAAGGTTGACAGAGAGGTGGAGATAAAGAAATTCCTAGACAAAGGGGAAAATCTTGAGTTTGTGATAGCCGGCATCAAGTTGGATTCGATTCCTAAGCCTTTTGCTGAGCTCACCAGTATGGTTGTTAGGTATGTAACCCTTGAGGGGAGATTTGTTACTATTCCTCAAAAGCATTTTATATTTCTTAACCACTTTCGTAGAAATATAACCATCAGCTTCCCTCATTACTTGCTAAACTCGCAGGAGAAATCCGTTCGGGAAGTGTAGAGTCATTCTAGGGCAGTTCCTTTACATCAAGGGCTAATTCTTCTCATCCATCGTCACTGCTCAAACTATCCCCACATGAATCCTACTCCACCCTCTTCCTCCATTCCTCCCCTTGCTCACACCGCCTCCATTCCCCCCTACTCAAAAGGAAGATTGAAACTGCTTCGTCTAGCAAGAAAAGAAAGGGCATGAAAACTAAGATCCCTACTTCTCATAGGGTTCTTAGAAGCCACAAAGTCCTCGAGCTTGCTGAGAACCTCCTGCACATCAACCAACTGGTAGAGGAGCCTAAGGAGGAGGATTTGTTGGTCATATTGGGTAGGATGGAAAAGGAAATCCAAGAGCTCAAAAGGGTTATTAAAAATATGGAGAAAGCTAAGGGAAAAGGAATATTTCAAAATGATGATGAGGAGGGTGTTATTGCTGAAGTGTTCAAGAAGTTATAGTCTTTGGATGACAGAATGGGAAATGCAAAAAGTCATAATGACTGCATCCTATCTACTCTTAAAAGTATTTACAATTTCATTGAACAACATGTTCATAGTGTTTGCAGCCTAAGTGGGATTAATGAAGACATTTGGGGCCCCAAAGAGAAAAGGGATATGGAAATTGCTCAGGAAGATCTAAAAGACTCTTCTCAGGCCACATCCATTGCTTTCTTTGTCTCGCTGCAAGTGATCAAAACCAAGATTGACAGGGCTATCAAGTAACGTGGTGTTGTGCTACTGTTTACTGGCTGCGAAGTTGCTGATGACTGGCGGATCTAGAGCTATTTTTTGGTAGAGATATTCTAGGATAGATATCTATTATTTTCTTTTTGATCTCTTCTGCTATTTTTTAGATCATTGTACGACTGGATCCTTTCTTTTAATTTGTTGTTTTATCTTATTGATGAGCCCTCTGAGGTTGGTTGTTTTGCCCTTCTCTGGGTTGTTTCTCTCACTTCTGATATATGGCTTTTGAGCCCTTTTGTATACAGGGTATAGTCCCTTCAAAAATATTTTCCCTTAATAAAAAAAAATATTTCATAGGTGGCAAATTTACGCCTAGACATGTCATATATGCCAAAAATGGACAAAGTTCAATTTTGAATAAAATACAAGAAAAAACAAAGCAAAATCTTAAAACACATAAAATCCATTTTGAGTATGTTTTTAGTTATAGTTTATTTTCAATAAACCATTTAACTATGAAAAAAATTTAAATTCATGCAATATATTTAAACAAATATATACTTTTCATTCAAAAGTGATATATGTATTTTATAGAGTTACTACATTAGCTCTATGATTATCTCTTCATTTTCATCTTGATTTTGATCTAATTTATTCCATTTTATTTTTGAAATTTTACTTAGTTTTCAAGATACATTCTTATTTCTTATGGCAAAATTTCCCACAAAAATGACAATTACCATCAAAACTAACTCTTAAATTTCTTGGTTTCTTGTCTTTACTAGGGGTTTAAAAGTTGATTTTTTATTTTTGAATCTAGAATGTTTACTTTTTATTCTTGAGTGAGAAGTACTTGAGTGGCATTCTATTTAGAATCAAAATTTTCCATAACTTGCTCTTCTTGAATCAAAAGAGAGGACAAAGTATCTAGATCAGGTAAATCAAACTCATTCTGATATTTAGAGTTAAGGATGGAGATATAGTTCCTAAATTTTTCATGAATATTAATCTGAATGATAAAATAAAGAATCTTATCATGAAAAAATTTACAATTACATCCATCCAACTGTGATTTTATGGTTTTGATTTATCCAAATAATCAAAAAAATTCTCACCCCCTTCATGGGAGTTGTGAACAATTCCATCACAAGTTTAATTATTTTAGAGAGACGACTTCCTTAATGCATGGTTTCTAATTATTTCCATGCATCTGCAAGAGAATCCATATGACCTATATGCATTAAAAAATTATATTATGATTTGCAATAGGATCAATAGGGCTTGTTGTGATCTTTGAGAGAAGGAGCTAAGATTTTTAGGATTTTCTTTCCTACTAGTGGGTCATTTTTCCGCACCAGATACAAGATCCCACAATTTTCTAGCCATGAAATAGGATTTTAACCTAACTCTCCAAATACTGTAATTTGTTTAACTGAGATTTATCCATTGAAAAACTAGCATTATGACCATTTTAAATGCTCATAAAACTATGATGATAAATACAACTAAAATTGAACCAACTCTTTAAAGGAGAGAAAAACATAGACAAAAAACAAACTACAAATTTTTTAGCAGTTATGCATGCAAACAACTTAGCAAAAATAAAATAACAATATGCGGAAGGCCGCAAAGAAGAGATATACACTTTACAAATTTTGGAATCCATGAGACAAAGGAAATTTGAAGCCCGTGACATAAATAAACTTAGAAAACCAGTTGCATAAAAAATTTTAGGAACCTGTGGTAAAAGATTTTTGAAAGGATATGTGGCAAAGATATAAAAAATGCAACATGGCATGTGTTGGCTTTCTGAAAAATTCCAATGCAGATCCCTCTGGCGGATGCGAAGCCCTCAGAATTTAATTAAAATAAATAGTTTATTAGGTCCGTAAAAAAGTTTGACAAGTCAAAGAAATAGAACAATTCGAAAGAAGGAACACGTGGCCAAAACAGGAGGCAACACGTGGAGTAAATAAAAAATACTAGGGGCCAGGTGTCACCTTTTCAGAAAATTTCCATTAAAATGAGCCTAGCAGACTTGAAGTCCACAGAATAAAACAAAAAATATTACCTTTCGGGTCTGAGCAATAACTACAGAAGATGCGAAAACAAAGACAACGATGGAAAAAAAACTAGTTAACTAACATCACTTGGCAACAATCTAACGACTGAAAGAGGACACTTAGAAGCTTTCCGTCAAAATTTTAAGATATGGATTGGGGTGGACTTGAAGTCCTCAAAATGAGCCAAATTAAAATAAATTTTGGATCTGAACAACCTGAAAAAAAAATGATAGGTGTCGATATCTCACTGCCTAAGAACAAACAGATACTGACACTGCAAAAGCTAGACAAAGTCTGACACTTGCGATAACTAAGCAAAGACTGACACTGTGAAAAACAAATGTACGTGGTGTTTTTCTATTTGTTCTCACTTCACAGTGCAACCTAAATGACTAAATAAAAACTATGCACACGTGGATTCTTTTTAATAGCTTGCTTTTTGCAAATCTGAAAAATACTGGAAGATGTAAAAATGATGGTTTATTCCTATTAGATAACCATTGCCACGATTAAAAAAAGATTAACAACACAAAATGTGAAGAGACTTAGAGCTTTCCTATTGGATCAGATTTTGCATGCGACAAAGACAAGCTAACACAAATATGATTTTGCAAAGATCATGGAATGCCCTTATTGGCTCGTGCTTCGCAACTGTTAGAAGGATCTAACAAAGATCTGACATAACAAAACTACCTAGACTTATTTTATTGGTTGAAGCTTCGCAACTGAAAGAGAAATCTAAAGAGATCTAACACATACTTTTCTTATTGGCTAAAGCTTCGCAACAACAGAAATTAACAAAAATAAAGATTTTTAATGTCGGCATGGACTTAGAAGCATCGAACTAACTGGATCTAAAGAAATATTTCATGTCCATAGCCAAAAACAACTACAACAGCTGTAAAAAGTGTGAAAAACTTAAAAACCCTTGCAGGAAATGGATTTAAACCATGAAAGACCAAGAACAAGTCACAAAAACAAATATCTATGGATGCAAATGCACAAACAAGATCTAAACAACCAATTAACCAATATTTCAAAAAAATTGGGCAAAAATTAGAAATATAAACCTGATTAACTTGAAGTCGATGGCTGAATAACTAGGGTTTCAAAAATCTGAAAAAACTTCAAGTTATTTACTCCTACAAATAAAAAACATCCTAATCCATCCTGCACAAGCATAATCACCCACTCTAATACCATGTTAGGAAATTAAAGGGATGAATAATTAACAAATTATGAATCCACAATATAATTTCCGAAGATTATAGATTATGAAGTGTAGTAAAATTAGACATAGATTAAGATGTTTTATACCATATATTATAGAACATGAACAAAAAGTAAATACAGAAATGTAAATGACACAGGAACACCAGATTTAAGTGGGAAAATCATGAAAGGTAAAAACCCTCACATATAAATCACTTATCTTTATTGAGAATATACTTTTACCCAGCACTCCCACTATTTCACATGTAGTTACACCTTCAATAAGGAATTATGAACTGCTTCACACATTTTCTCATGAGACTTACAAATCATCTCACACATATAGGTCGCATACAATGTTACAACCATGTGTAACCAATCCATAAAGGATCACCTTATTATATACAAGGCGGGTGGTCATGGTCCACTCTTTAAACGTTGACCTGAGTCATTTGGCAAGTTCTATAATAAGTAGTTTCCCACTTAATATTATCAATCCCAATAGTCTTGTGGTGTCTTTGTAGGCTATAGTAACAATCAATGTGATGCACATCCAATCATGAACCTTTGCAATGAGAATCATTCATTCGATGTTCCCTTTTTGTTTCACATCTTATTAATCCTCTTATCCAATTGTTCAATGTTTATTAATGCTTACATACATGTTCTTTTGTGTCTAATATTTATGTATGGTTTATTATTCTTATTTTTGTCATTTTATACAATATCGTTCAGGTATCGAGAGGACCCAAAACAAGAATCAAATACTTACAAATCATAAAAAAAAACATTTTATTGTTTTAATGTTTATGTAATCATGCAGGTATCTTGAAAACATCTAAAAAACATTATTGAAAAATCTTTTTTTGATAGTTGTTGATTATTTTGACATTTTTTGGAGCATTTCACTTTTATTCTAATGTTTGTTTGCATGGGTATAATGGGTATAAGTATATTTTATATCCACATTAAAAGAACAAAAAAATTGTGCTTTCTCCGCTACGTTTAGTGGGTTAGTTATAGCTAATATTTCGTAGTCTATATTAATTTTGTGGGGGTTTGTTTTCCATTTTATGGTTGTATAATAGTTAATTCCTTTATTCTTAAAGGGATTATTTCATTCTATTTAAACCTACAAAAAAACACAAAAAGTCAAAAAAATATTACATTTTTTGATGTATCCTAGACCTTCCTACCCTAATCTACCTACTAGCTCATCTCACAGCTTGGCGAGCTTCTCTCCAAGATACCCTACCACCTAAATTATTTCCTACCCATTCCTACAGATTGACTCAGACACACCCACTCCTTGACTCGGCGACCCACTCGTCGAGCCACCCCTGACTACCCCCAACCTAGACCTAACCCCATCACCATTCCCCACATACCCCCCACATCTACCCATCTGACCGCTAAGTCACTCAGCCACATAGCCACACACTATATATCGATCCCTCCACATGCCATTCCCTACAATCCCTCTCTCGGCCACATGACCCTCCCCAACATGTGACAGTTCATATATCTCTGCCCTCCATTCATATCCCACCTCATTCATCCCCTCCAAGCCTCCCTGCTTGCCCAAGCACCCGGATCAGAGCTTGTAAACTCCCATCCACTCACCGATCTCTATAACATAGACCCACATTGCCTGATCTCCAACACCTGCATTAAAAGTTAAACCAAACCACATAAGCCTCCATTTAATTTGTATTTTTAGTGTATATGTTTAATTTTTAGGGTTTTTGAAATCCTCCCCTAGGCTTATTTGATATTATCCATAGTTTAAATGTAGGTCAAAAATTTGATCACTAACTTATTACCCAATTAGTTTATCTAATTCGTTAAATAGCTTAATTTATAATTTACTATAGTTATCAAGTTTGTAATGTGTCTCATGATTAATTTGATATCAAATTCAATAATTTGTTAAATAACTTCTTACTTATTTGGTTAATCTATTTAATTAAGACTTTCTTTTTTAGGCGTGATTAGTTTTAATTCATTCACTAGATTTTTTTGGTTCCTTCACTTTGTATCATTAATTACATTACATCTTTTAAACTAGATAGGAACCCTTTATTTTACTCTCTCATCATTTTCGTTAATTAGAAACTAATAGTCAAAATTGTTAATATAGGCCTTCTTCGCAACAAAATAATTTCAAAAAAAGCTCAATACAAAAAATCATTAGGCCTGTTTTGAAACAAAATTTTCTTAATTAAGTACCTTAATTATTTTTATTACTTCTCTTATTAGTCCATTTTCAGAACAAATTAAGGCCTTTAAATTATTTTTCTCATCTATTCAACCACATGAACTAATTATGTTACTTGATCTTGTAGGGTTCTTAAACATTTCGGTTAATTTCCTCCACCATCAAATAATTTTTATCAAATATATACTCGCTTAAGACCCCTTTCACTTACTTTTTTCGACATTTTGTCAATCGTGAAAATTGCGAATATAGGATTATTAGACGTTTCTGTCCATTTTTTGTCAATTTTTAGCCCTTTCGTCATTGTTTAATCTCTTTACAACATCGACTAACATTTTTTAGTGGATTTTGTAAACATGTTTTTTCATTTTTATGAAGCTAATCACAACACTTCGTGCATATGCTCTTCTCTCATGCTTGTTACAATCGATCTTGAGAATCAGAAACGTGATTGTGTTGTTGTTCATCATTTTCTCTTTCTCTTCCTTGGAAATCTACTGATAATTGTTCGTGGAACTCCTTGATAAAAGAAACATTACAAAACTCAAATTGATATCTTGAGTTCACAAAATTGTCTGTCATAGTTAACTTAAGTAAATCACCACATTTTACCAGATTTAGTTTCCTTTTCTTAATCATTTCTAGATTTCAATTTTATTTCTAACAATTTATGTTAGATCATGACCGTGTATGCTCTTTTCCTATCTCTTTGAGAGATCTATAAAATTAAAAAAAAAACTTTTCATTTATTTTATTCTAATGTTTCTAATGCAGGATAATTACTAATCTGTTTTACGTAAGACCACAACGATCGAATTTTTTTCCAAAGGAAAAAACTCTAAAAACTTCCCATAAAATTATTTCGGTCAAAGAACAATTGCTTAAAATGCTAAAAACCCAAAAAAATCATCACGCACAGGTATGCTATCATTTTCTACTAGTGATTTTATTTCAAATTAGAACAAAGTTTTTTGTTAATCACCAATCATCATTTATATTTACACGAAGCAGTAGTGGATTTCATCACCACCTACGCTACACTAGTGATGTGGAATTCATCTCCACACACCACTATCATTTGTATTTTCATTACACATTGAGACCCAGTCTCAAAACAACATTCAATATTTTACCTCACCTTTGGTCCCCGCTTGTGAGCTAGGAAAATACACTGATAATCAAGAAAGTAAATAAACTATCCAGATACCTCCTCCTTCGTGATTCCTTAGCAAACCTCAGAATGGCCAGTGAAACATGGATGAACCTTGATTGTGTGAATTATAGGCGCTTCTCTAGAACTAGAGCAAGGCCTTCTCTGCAATAAGATCAACTTATTTTGGACCAATGGAAAAAGGGATTATGGATTTGGGATGCTTCAAGACGAGGCTATTTGGGCATTAGGAGGAGGTAGAAGGGATTCTCTATTCTCAAAAGATGCAAGATTTCAGACAACCTATTTAAGCTTATTCTTTGTGTCCTTTAGAGGGGGGGTAAGGTTGTATTTATAGCCTGGAATTGGATTAACTTAAAAGATTTTAAGTAATCACAGTTTAAAATGTGAGCATGATTAGGTGAGTGGGGACTAAAAAGAGTGGGTGTGGATTTGAATCGAATTTTTAATTCATAAGTGGAGGATTTAGGTGAGTGGGGACCACAAAGAGTGGGTGAATATTTAATTTCAATTTTTAATTCAATAGTGGAAAAACATGGAGAATAATGACATGTGGTAAAGATTAGGTTATTTTTAGGTTTGAAAGGGATAATTAATCAATTTATATTTGATTAATTTGAAGTGTATTTTTATGGAAAATGAGGTAGGGGAATTAATTAATTTAATATAGATGTGAAATTAGGGTGTCTACATTTGCCCCTCTTTAGGAGGGTACTATGAAAGTAGTGTCCTTTTAAATAAAGTAGACAAGATGGATGAATATGCCCCAGGTGGTAGGATCGAAGGTTTCGAAGAGATTCTTCTTAAAAAATGCGTTCTTTCGATAAGAATTTATCAGAGGAATAAAAGAGAAAGCATTCTTTAAGTAAGAAGTAAAACAAACTTTCACTTGTAATAATGGGGGAAGAATTCAATCTAACTTTGCTAAGAAAAACATAGAGAAGATGTTTTTTAGGAAGAGTAGAAGGTGGTAGGTGATGGATGTCATGGTATCCTCGAAGACAAAAATTTCATGAGAAGATGTGATTATGGATAGATGTGATGATTCCCCCTTGAGAGGGCTGACGAGGATGGAATATACGACTGAGCTCTCGAAAAGAGGAGAGGTCAATTCTGTGAATAGGAGGATGAGAATGGGGTGTAAGAGAATGGAATAATTGCACAACACAAATGGAGAAAGGATTCAATCAACCATGAATTTTATGTGTGAGGATGTGTGGACGAACATAATGAGAAAGAGAAAAGGGAATGGACAGGAGTAGTGATTGATTATGATAAGAGCAATAAAAGTCAAAGGTGAAGGAGACAAGGGTATGGAGAAAAAGGAGGGAAAAAATAAATGAAAGAGGTAGAAGAGAATAAGAGAGAGGGGTGATAGGGGAAGAAGGGAATGATGAAGGAAAAACAAGAAGAAGATAAGAAAATGAAAAAGCAGAGGGTGAAATTATGAAATAAAGGGGAGAGAGAGTCAAAATAAAGGGAATATAAAAATGAAGAAGAGTAAAGGAAATAAAGGAACATAAATGATGGAAAAACAAAAGAGATGATAGAGCTGAGAAAAATAATAAACTGTAGAAGCAATAGGTTAAGAAGACAAGGGTATGGTGAATGGGGAAAGATAAACAAGAAGGATAAGATGAGATGAGATTAGGGGGTAAAATCGGGAAAAGGGGAGAGAAAGGTGTAAAATGAAATTAGTGGAATAGAGAAGATGAGAAAAAGGGAGAAAATGATGGGAAAATGAAGATGATGATGACGATGAAGAAGTTAAAGAAGACAAAAGAGGAGGTAGAATGGAGAAAAGAAAGAAACTGTGAGGGACCAGGAAAGTGTGGAAAAGATCAGAGAAAAGAAGAGAAACTGGTACATAATGAGTGAAAAGGTAGGGGTGGTAGAGAAAATGAGGGGAGGGTAGAAGGAAGGTTAAAATGATGGGGTAGGCAGAGAGGACAAAGCAAATACAAGGAGAATATTGAAGGAACTTGGTCTTCGTGAGGAAGACCAAGGTAAAGTACATGGAACAGATCGCATGGAGATGCATGTGGATGAGAATGGGATAAAAAATATGCAATAGAAAAAAGGGACAGGGTACTGATGTGGAAGTATGAGAAAGGAACGAGAAAAAGAGGGGAAGAAGATGAAAAAAATGAAGCATTGGAAGGAGGAGAGGATAACAGAGAAAATGATGCAGAAAGAAGGAAATCAATAATGGTGATAAGTGTAGAGTGAGAAGCATTAAGAATGTAAGGAGAAGAAAGAGGGGAGGAATGACATAGATTGGAAAATATGTGGAGATACATGAAATGAGAACATAAGGATTACGAGACAATAGAAAAAATATGTATGATGAAGATAGTAAACATATTGAAGATGGTGAAGGGAATATGGAGAGGTGGGGAAGAAGTGACAAGAAAGAGTGGGAGCAGAGAAAAGGAAGGGGATGGAAGAGAGAATGGGGGATAGAAGAGGAAATGCCAATGAGGGGAAGTTCGGGAAAGTCCACCTATAATGATGGGTGGGGAAGGATTAGAGGACAAGTAAAGAAAGGGAGAAAGTAAATGAGGAATGGAAAGGGAAACACCAATGAAGGGATGTGTGGGAAAGTCCACACATAATGATCGGTGAGCCTAGAGGAAGGAAGGAATGATGAAAAAATGGAGAAGGTCAAAGAGAGTGATCAAGGTCATGCATGATGAGGATGAGTGAATTTTATGGAAATTTCGCCAATAATTATTAGCATGGAAATAGAAGATGATGATGAAAGAATGTTAGCGGAATGTCAACAACAATGGCGGGTAAGCATGAGGTTAGATATGTGGGAGAACTCGAGAAGATGGAATGAGAAGAGTGAAGAATATGTGAGGGATAAGTTGTGATAAGATGAAGGAAAGGAGAGGATGTGGAGGATGAGGATGAACAAGGTGAAGATGAAGAAAAAAGATATGAAAAGAATGGCAAGAAATGGTATGAAGGATGATGGTTCAAGAAGGAGAAAATGGGGGAAAGGAACATGATTACAGGTGAAAGATAGTAGATGCACTTTTTGATATGATAGGTTGATAAAGGATAATAGTAGGAGGAAAATGTGGTTGGTAGGGGTGGCCAAGAGGAATAAATAATCAACAGAGGGAATGATGAATGAGGCGAGGGAGAAATCCAGAATGATGATTTCAACTTAAGGGGGACCCTTGAGTGAGATTGTCTTGCGACAGAAGTGGTTACGTAAGATTGACAAGCAAGGGATGATGGAGATGGTGACTATGGAACTATGAGATAGTGTGCGTGAGGAAGAAAGCATAGATGAGAATATGTGATGATGGGGAATGAAAAGAAAATGTGGATGGTGAGGATGTGGAGTGATGGGTGAGTGCAAGATGACAGGTCATGTGTAAGAGGGGCTCTTAAGTAAGATCGTCATGCTGTAGGAGTGGTTAAGTAATATTGAAAAACAGAAGATGGTGATATGCAAGGTGAAAGACGACATTGTATTGGGTACAGGGGTGGAATGGTTAGTTGGAGAAAATGATTACAACGAGAGGAGAGAGACATAAGATGGGGAAAATATGATGGGATGGGGGAAGGCCACATGGTAGATCAACCTTAAGAGGGACTCTTAAGTAATATTTTCATGCAGCGGGGATGGTTAAGTAGGATTGCCACTCTGAAGAGGAAGAAGAAGAATGATGAAAAGAAGTAAGTCATTGATATAGTTGATAAGAAGAGGGTATGACAAAATGGACTGAAGGGGACCCCTCAAGTGAATCTTTCATACTACAAGAGTGCGTAAGTAATATTACCAGAAAGAAAATAGATACGAGGAAGAATGAGAAAAGAGTGAGTGGTGTATGTCAGAGTGGGAGAAGAGGTGAGAGGAGGTGATAACAAGGAATGAAGGAAACAAATGAGTGTAAAATGAATGGGGGAACATATGTGGTGTAGGATGGAGAGTGTGAGAGGAATAATTAATTGGGATGCCCATGTGGTGAGAGTGATGAGGTAGGAATGATTAGTGGAAGAGGCAGAACAAAAAGATGTGTGTGGTGGTGATTGTCGTCTGATGAAAGAGGAGATGGTGGAGATTCTTCTACACCAGGAAGATCTTAGGAAGAGGGTATACCACAACTGAGAGTCCCATGTGGAAGGGTTGATTAAGTAATATTATCAAGCTGAAAGCAGAAGGGTGAAAGGGAAGAACACAAAGTGGCTAGAGGGGACATGAATGGTAAGAAGGGAAATGTGGGGATAAGTGGCAGAGTAAAAATAAGAAGCAAAAATGAATGGATCAAATACATGGTGACCATGGTGGGGGATGAGGAGTTGGTGGATAGCGAATGCTACTTGAGAAATATCCTTAAGTAGGATTCACAAACTGCAATGGTGATCAAGTAGGATTCCCAAACTGGGGAATGTTTTAGTACATGTGAATGGATGGGTTGCAAAGTAATATTTTGATCATGCACTAAGATACTCACATGACAAAATCATCTTAATTTTTAATATAGCACATAACAAAATGCGTCATGATATAAAAGATCAGGATGCCTAGAATGTAATATGCATGAGATCATAGACAGGGGCCATCAAAAAGGTTTTATGCCCCAGTACGATATGTAAGTGTAAGAGAGCATAGACAAATGCCATCAAGAAATTATGATGCCCTTGTATGATATGTAATCACATAACAAAAGTTTATTAGAGAGAACACCATGATACATAAAATTAAGATGCCCCCTGTAATATATCAAGATATAAGAAAATAATGAATAATTTGTAACTAATAATGCAACATAAGAACCAATAAACTTGTCTCTAACGTGTTCCATAGTAATGATTGATCGGATGCACCCCCAAGCAAGGGTAGAAGGACGTAAAAAGGATTGGGTCATTGTCCTCAAACAAGGAAACAATGAAATCCAGATTTTACCCCAAGCGAGGATTCATTCTAGGGGAAGTGGTTTGAATTTGATAGTCATAAAGTGGTTGGATCATTCATTGGGGACAATAATTCAATGGAAGAACTGTGCTGATTATTAAGTTTTTTGGGGTTTTTGATGGTTTTACAATTTTTTAGAGTTTTGTGATTTTTTGTATGTTTTTAGGATTTTGAAGAGTTTTCAAATGTTCTTGTATTTTGGAGATTTTCTAATGTTTTTTGGATTTTGGAGATTTTCTAATGTTTTTTGGATTTTATAGGTTTTCTAATGTTTTTTATTTTGGAGATTTTATAATGTTTTTGGATTTTGGATATTTTCTAATGTTTTTAGATTTTTGAGATTTTCTAATGTTTTTGAAGATTTTGTTTTGGAAATTTATGGACCAAAATACAAACTTCTTCTGAGAGGTGATAAACCATGGTATTGTCCTTATGTACCGTGTTCCTCATGGTAACTCATGCTTTAAATAATAAAAGTATTCTCACTCCATTGGAAGGATATGTTGGTGATGATAAGACGAAAAGAAGTCCAGCTCCATTCTTGACTCCATGTAATTAGTAAGATGTTAGGGCTTATCACCAAGAATCAAGAAGGATGCAGGATGCAGATAGAGACAAGTGTTAATAACAATCCCTTTGGGAAATTGTGACTCAATCCTCTTTAAGGTTACTGAACCAGTTTAAAAATAAATTTCGTTTTATAGGTCATGTGTTAGACTTAGACAGTTATGTGGTTTGTTGATTGGTAATATATGAGGTGAAGGGATAGTTCTCTCTTCACTTAGAGATATAAATTACTTCTTTGGGGATTTTATAATTATAAGCATTTTTAGATTTATAATATTTTGTATTTTTTTGTAATGACTCCCTATGCCTTGACCCATGCTACTAGTAAGAAGAAAGGGTTCATCACTGAAGACAAAACATAGGTGAGTGAATTTTTTTTTTTTTTTATTTTTTGATTTTTTTTATTTTTTTGAATGTTTTGCGAAATTTTAATGTTTTGTGGTTTATAAATGACCCTCTACACTTTTCCCCATGCCACTAGTAAGAGGCAAGGTTTTATCACCAAAGACAAGACGTAAATTGTAATGCCCCACCTCGGAACACCAGAAAACACACAAAAAGTCTCTAACAATTTGGGTAAAATTTTTTTTGAAAAGAACTAAAAATAATACTAATATTTCGCTTAACCGTTTCCCATTAAATAATTTATTTATACTAATATAATTTACCTGCAATTAAATAAAGACTAACCCAACAACTTAATTATTTTAATCTATTAAGTTCACTAGGGTCACGAATAAAAGTCTACACCCCTTTATAACTTATTTAGTTTTCCTCCTTTTTAATTTGTTTGCCCACACACCCCTTTTTAATTTGTTTCTCATTCCCATAATATGTTCATGACTCAAAGTTTGTAGGATTTAATGAGAGCCCTAGGATAGATCTAATATGGACCCTAGATTTTGAGTTTGACCTAAAGTTACCCTAAACATCTCTATCTTTTTCTTTCTTTTCCTTTCTTTTCCATATCATTTGGGTTTTATTTTTGTTTCTTCTTGTACATGTAGAGGAGCTATGGAGGCTTGATTCATGGATTGAGAGGATATCATCCCCATGGTCTTTGTTTAAGCAATCTAAAATAACAAACCATTATTGAAAAGTAACCATTTTATGGATCTGTGTGGCCGCAGATTTTAAGAGAGGCGACGATAGACGAGGGAGAGGCTGGTGTGTGGGATGTACACAAAGGAAGGGGTTCATAGGTATGCGTGGAGAAGGGAAGAAGGGAGTGGGGATGACACAATGGAGGCTGCATGGAGACCGTGGAGAGGGCTGCATGGAGGAGGGGAGAGGGAGCGTGGCAACATAGAGGGCAGTGGGAGCCGCGCATGGTTGGGAGTGGAGTGTGCGATGGGTGTGCGTGGTAGCAGTGGTATAGGGTTGGGTCGATGGGGATGGTGCATAGGCTTGGGGAGGGGTTCGACCCTCCCCACTGAACCATTTCACTTGCTTTAAAAATTTTAACTCACAAAAAAAAGACCTTCCGCACATTGTAATTTATATTAAAATTTATTTGTTTGTATTTCATAATACCAGTTGAAAGATAATTCTATTATATATATATATATATATATATATATATGATCTATTGTATTATATAAATTTTATATCAGTTTATTTTATTACTGTTAAGTTATATAACAGTATAACAATTTTGTAAATTAATACATTCTGTATTATAAACCCAGATTTATAAATATATATTTTATAACATTTCATATTTGTAATATTACAACAGGGTATTCTCTACAATAATAAATATTAAAAGGCAAACTACTATGTAAAAATATAAAGTAATTGCTTGCCAATTTTTTTTTATAAAGAATATGGCTTTTACTTAAATATTTTATATAATATTCTAAGAAAAAGATAATGACATAATAACAAAAAAAAATAATCGACATGAGTTGTTTGTCAACATGGACTATGAAACTTTAAAAGTTATTTTTGTTTGAAAACAAATCTAGGTTAAAACTATTTATTTCTTTATGTGAAACAAAGGCATGTAGTATTATATTTCGTTCAAGAGAAGAAACTAGAAACATGTCAAAAGGGTTTGCTAAAATGCCTTCACATTTTAGAAATAGGATTTCAAATGCAAACACCTATTAAGATTTTTCATGAAAAAGAGAGTGTAACTAACTTCATCTCTTTGTATAAAGCCACCAAATCTTGTAAGAAAGTAACTTATTACATGACTAATATAATATTCAATAAATCAACTTTCATTCAAAAGATAAGAGTAGTTCTTATTAAATGAATCATTTTGTTACAATATTTCATTTCTAATAGACTTAAACTTAATCTGTAAAATTTATTCCCAAAATACATAATTACTCAAGAAATCTCATTTCAAAGCTTCTTTTCAATGTTGAAGAGAGATTGCTCAAGTTTACAAGTAATACCAATTTACATAAAAGGAGAATTAACAAGGAAATGAAATCTTCACATAGCCACATTCATAAAGATACAATGAGGGAAATGTCCACAAGGAGAATGAAGATGATAAGGAGAGGCCAAGTTGATAAGAGACTCCATATTTCCACCACATGATCTCCACTTCAAAAGCTTCCAAGAATCCAACACAAGGAGAAAAGGCTTGTTTAACCACCCAACATTTAGGCATCATTACATGCCTTTCCAAGGTTGGAAGACATGCTAGCCTCCCCCAAGCCCATGGGAAAGAGGACTAGCTTCCATAATTTTGTACAAGTGTAAGCGAGACAATCCAACAATATTTTCACATATAAGCTCAGACCATGCACAAAGAAAACAAACACCAAAGAATTACAAATAAGGGAAAAGAGGAGAATACCATATTCTACCTCCAAAATGGGAAAGAGAAGAAGGAGATCTCCAAGTGTCAATTGTGTAGCAACATTGGTTGCACATAAACAATAATCTCCACAACCTCCTTATTCCTCCAAATTCATTAAACCCCTCCTTATTTCTCCATCCATTCACCAAATCCTTCTTGGGAGGATTTTCAAACCCAAAGGGTTTCCTCTCCAAGAATGGGGAAGGGGTTCAAACCATATGAACCACCTTCCCCACCTCAAACCATTTGAGGGGAGAAACAAAAATCCTACATGGCTTGCCCATCAAGCCATGAGGATTGAGAGGAAAAATCCCTCTCTTCCCCCACAAACTCCAAAAATCCATCATGCCATATTATGGATGGAGGAAAATAAAATAAAACAACAATTAAAATCAATATGCAACAACACACATTTTAAATAAACAAGACTAATATATAACATGATATAAAACACACAAATAAGCTCAAGGAGCGTACCTCCAAAAGCTCTTCAACTTCTAACTTTTCCACTTCTTGACCCAAGAAAACTCTACCTCCAAAATCCACAAGCCTCCAAACAAAAGCTCCTAAAAAAAAAAGTTCTCTTCTTTCCCCATGAGGAAGAATTTGAAGAGGAGCCAACAAAAATCCTCACAAATGAGGGGGTGACATTTGTCACCCCTCTCTTCCCTTAAGGTCAAAGATTCCCAAGATAAAAGAGAGAAAGCATAAAATAGCTTTTAACCCTCTTCTCCCAAATTACTCAAAATGAACAACAAAAAAAAGTTGTGCAACTTTTAACAAAGCACACTTACCCATCCACCTTACATGGATGTGACCAAAGGAAGGCAAAATGGGAGGGAAACTCCCTCTATGCCTTAGAATTAAGCCCCCCTACCTATTAGGTAGGGTCCAAGGGCTTATTTTCATGCTAAGAGAACTCCCAAACTAAAAAGGGGTCACTAAAAATACCTAAAATAGCCCAATTTCGGGTTTGGCACATTTGGGCACAAGGGTAGAGGATGTGGGGCCCACCCAAGGGTTCACATGTGACCCTAATCCCCTTTTAATTAAATACCACATTAATCAAACTCAAAAATTAATGCAAATGGGGCCATTAAGTCCCCAAAACAAGTTTACAACACAAACTAAACACCCTAAGCAAGATTAATATTACAAGACATATTATATTACAAATGAGGGTCACTCATGGTGCCCAAAACAATAAACTCTAATACTAAGTCCTCATACAGTAAACACGGTTAGGGCTTAGCCCCGTGGGTTGCTTGTGTAAAATTGTGTAGCTGGCCTGAATCCCATGTTCTCCTATGACCTGTCACTGGCACACTCATTGCACACATTAAACACACATGTCTGATAAAATGTGAATCAACAAATCAATAAGAAGTCAAAGAATTTCTATACTAGCATATCATCATTTTGGAATCGAAAATGCGACAACATGCATAATTATACACAATCCACCATGAGTTAGCCATAAAGATAAAGTGATATTCATCCATAGAATCCAAACATGCAATCAAACTGAGTATCCATAAAATATAAATGAGGTCCGAACAATATCATATCAGTTAGTATCCATGACATCATAAGATAAGGTGACACCATAGTAATCAAGCTAAATTGGTGTTATACGCCAAATCTCCATACATGTCTAATAATATCAAATATCCTAATGCAATGTCCAAAATATATCAAATCCCTACCGAAACATGTCTATGAGTAAGAAGGAACAAAAAATAAACGAGGCTATAAAAATGTGGGCATTACATCCCCCTCTACTAAAATTATACTTCCTCCTGGAAGTCATTGGAAGAGATAGGGATATCTAGCCCTCAATGGTGTAGCATCCTCCTAGGTAGCTGTTGTCTCATCATATATGTCCCACTGCACTCTAACATGGTCCAAGTCTTGACCCCAAAGGGCCAACCTCCGGTGCTCCAGTATGCGTACAGGCTCCAGTATCCATTGCCCTCCGTCCTCTACCTGTAATGCCAACCAATCCAAAACATGAGAAACATCTGGTACATATCTACATAGTAGAGAAACATGGAATACATTGTGGGCTCGTGCAAGCCGTGGTGGAAAAGCTAGGTGATAAGCAACTAGACCGATGACCTCTAAAATATCAAAAGGCCCCACAAAACAAGGTGATAGCTTAGAACCCTTTCCATAGAGGATCGGGCTCTTATGCGGACGAACTCTCAAGAAGACTTTGTCACCCACTAAGAAGTGACGATCAATCCTCTTGGTGTCTGCATATGCCTTTTGGCATGCTCTAGCCTACTCAAGACGATGTCTAATCAGAACAACCTGCTGCTCTAAATCCTAAAGATAAGCTGGTCCCAGAATAATCCTATCATCTAGTCTGTCCCAACTCAAAGGTGTCCTACAAGGTCGACCATATAAAGCCTAGTAGGGAGCCATACCAATGGAACTATGATAACTATTGTTGTATGCAAACTCAACTAAATGCAAATAATCTTCCCACTTCTTCTGTTGATCCATCACATACATCCTCAACATGTCCTCCAGTACTTGATTAACTCTCTTTGTCTATCCATCTGTCTCTGGGTGATATGCTGAGCTGAAAATAATCTGAGTACCCAGAGCAGCCTGAAAGGAAGTCTAGAAAAATGAAGTGTAGATGGTATCCCTATCATTGATGATGGTCTTCGACATCCTATGCAATCTAACAATGTCCTCCATAAATACTTTGGCGATGGCCTGTGCATTATAGGTGACCTTGGTTGGCGAGAAATGCGCAACCTTGGTCAACTTATCCACGGTGACCATAATGGCATCATAATGATAAGAAGACATAGGGAGTCTGACTATGAAATCCATGGAGATCACATCCCATTTCCACTCAGGAATGTCATGAGGATGTAAGAGTCCTGTGGGATGAGAATACTCTGCCTTGACCCTCTGACACTCAAGGCAACGTGTAACAAAATATTCTATGTCCTGTCGAAGACCAGGCTAGTAATATAACTCCCTCATATCAGCATGCATTTTCTTTACTCCTGGGTGTGCTACATATGGAGCTCGATGAGCCTCTGTAAGGATGAAGCTATTTAGATCACCTGACTTAGGCACGTAGATGCACCTATGGAACCGAAGTAAACCATCTATCTCTAATATACACCCTAAATATCTACCCTCTAATGAACCCTATGACTCCAACATATGTCTAGCACCCTATTAACACCTGACCTCTGGAAGATGCTCAAGAATCCTGCCCCTCAAATATGACTGTAGTGTCAATGAAGCAAGCACATGTCGTCGTCTACTAAGTGCATCTACAAAAACATTTTCCTTTCCTTTCATATATTGTACCTCCATGTCATACTCAAATAAGAACCCCATCCAACATCATTGACGAGTGTTGAGGTTTGGCTGTGAGAAGATATGCTGCAAGCTACGATGATCTGTCCTCAAAATGAAAGGCCTACCCAAAAGGAAATGTCTCCAACGCACAAGTGCATGAACAAATGCTTCAAGTTCTAAGTCATGAGTAGGGTAATTAAGCTCGTAATCCTTGCGCTTACGAAACTCAAAGGCAATAGCCCGACGCTCCTGCATAAGAACTGCTCCCAAACCCTCTAGTGATGCATCAGTACAAACAACAAAATCCTTTGTAAGGTCCAAAACTACTAAGATGGGCACCGTGGTTAACCTTTCCTTAAGCAACTAAAAGTCCTGCTCACACTTTTCTGACCAATCAAACTTCTTCTCTTTTCTTTGAAGAGAATTAATAGGGTGAGAAATTCTGGAAAAGTCCTGGAAAAACCTACGGTACTAACCTACTAAACCCATAAAACTCCTCACCTCAATAGCTGATGTGGGCACTGGCCAATCCATAATAGCCTGTATCTTAGAGGGATCTACTGAAATACCCTCTCCTGATAAGATGTGACCCAAGTACTAAATCTCTGTCTGGAAGAAGTAGCATTTTTCCAAGTTCCCATATAACTTTTGCTCTCTCAAAACCTATAGTACCTGCCTCAAATGCTCCTTGTGTTCCTCCTTGGAATGAGAATATATCAATATATCATCAAGGAACACTAAGACAAAGTGATCTAGAAAGGTCCTGAATACTCCATTCATGAGGCTCATGAAGACAGCTAGGGCATTGGTCAAACCAAAAGGGACAACTATGAACTCATAATGCCCATAACATGTGTGAAAAGTTGTCTTATGAATGTCTGCATCTGAAATGCGCAATTGTTGATACCCTGAATTGAGATTGATTTTGGAGAACACTCTCACTCCCTGCATCTGATCAAATAAGTCATCAATCCTAGGGAGCAGATAACGGTTCTTTATTGTGACTTTGTTGAGCTGTATGAAGTCTACACAAAGTCTGAGAGAACCATCCTTCTTTTTCAAAAATATGACTGGCGCTCCCTAAGGAGATACACTAGGATGAATGAGACCCTTCTCTAACAACTCCTCTAACTGAATCTTGAGCTCATGAAGCTCTGGAGTCGTCATCCGATAGGGTTACCTAGAAACTAGTGTGGATCCTGGCACTAAATCGATGGTGAAATCCACCTCTCTGCGGGGTGGTAACCATGGAAGCTCACCTAGAAACACATCTGCATACTCCCTCAAAACTGCATGATCATCTAAGGGTTGTTTCTCTGGGGTGCTTTCTGACTGATCACTGATGGTGATAGCAAACAACTGACAACCTTTGCGCATGCTTTTCTTAAGTTTCTTAGCCGATATCATATGCAAAGAGATAGGCCTCTACATCCCTGATATCACAACTGCACTCCCAAGATCATCCTGACACTCAATGACCTTATTTCTGCAATCTACCTTAGCTCGATGAGCCTCGATCCAATCCATACCCAACACTACCTGATAGGATCCTAAGGGAATAACTCAGAGGTCAAGAGTAGTGGAGAATACTCCAAATCAAGTACGTAACTCTTCACATACGAGTTACAGCGAGTTTAGCCCCAGAGGCCAACCCAACATGCCAACTATCTAGTTGCCTAGCCACCACTAGCCCACATTGGTCCACTATAGAAGGAGATACAAAAGAATCTGAAGCACCTGAATCAAAAAGTATTGAGACAGAAATACCCCTGATAGTACCTGTCATCTCAATAATTGTGGCCTGATGCTCGGCCTGGAGGTTGTCAACCGCCTCATATACATGATGAGCACATCCCACATTACCCACTGTCTGCTCAGATCTGGTAGCTCTCTACGTATCCATGGTAGTGGGTTTGTGCAGACACATACGCACATGTGGTCAAAGGACCCACAAATAAAACATCCTCCTGTACCTCTCTAAGATGGGGTCCATCCTGTACTCTGGTGAGCTGACCCTGCCATCCCAACTCTAGCTAACTGCTGTGAGTGAGCTAGCTATATCTGTTGAGTATCATGTCTCTTATCCCTGGCTCCACCAAAACCTCCTCTAGAACCACCTCTCTGAAAACCCTGTGTTTTTCTATCCCTCTACTGCTGGTGGCCCTGATGCTGTGTCTACTACTGTGGATGCGGTGGAGCCCTCAAAGCTGCTAGTGAAGGCCAGAATCCTCCTCTAGGGGGTGTTGTTGTACCCCGCGTCCTTTGACTCTGGAAGGCTTGTATCGTATCCTGAAACTTTCTCTTGTTCCTATCTCAGTGCTCTTGTGCCCTAGTCCTGTTCTCCTCAGCTAAGTAGGCCTTCTCAATAGCCTTCTCAATCTTGGGAGGAGATAACAGCCTAACTGCTCCTGCTATATCTACATTTAGGCCCTAAATAAACCTATTTACCTATAATTTTTTGTCTTGCAAGTAGTCCACATACTGTAGAAGATCCAGGAACCTGCTCTCATACTGTGCCCGATGCCCTATCGTAAGTCGTGAAACTTGTCAATCCTCTTTTGTACGAAATGATTTGACATATAGCGAGCCCTGAATCACTCCTCAAACAACTCCCAGGTCACTTTCTTTCGAGTCAAATGGAGCTTCCTGCTCCTCATTTCTCCACAAAACACCTATTGTGTCTCAGAGGAGGTGTATGGAAAACCTTTCCTTGACATTGTCTCTCGTAAGATTACAGGCCAAAACAACTATCCAAGCTAAGGAGCCATGACTCAGCCCCAAAACCATCTATAGATCCGGTGTAAGTAGGAGGCTGCAAGTGAAGAAGATCCTTGATCACACTACCTGTATCCCGATCATGGTGATGCAAACCAATAGGTGAATGGGGTCACCTATCCCCAAAGGGTCCCTCAAGACTATGTTAGTAGCTATGACGGTACGAGGCTACCCTCTCGTGGTAAACGAAAGGGCTACGAGACCTCTCCTGCCTTGGGGTATCATGCTTTGGTGGCTCCAAGTGCACGTCCTCACCTAATGGCTCCTCATCTCCCAACTAGAATCTCTTCCTCTCTCACCTCATGAGGTGGTGGAAGACGCTGTTGTATAGCACCGATCAACTGCTAAAGAGCCTCTAAGATCTGAGGCCCTAACTCAGGTGCCTGCGGTTCGGGCGTAGGTGAACTACATCCCGAACCCCTAACCGATCGTCGTCTCATGGGTGTCATCCTGTGAATGAGGTACGAAAATGGTTATTAAATTATAATGGTTGCGGAAATGTGGTTTAATTGTTTTTTTGATAATGTAATTAAAATATTATTTACTAATTAATTAATTACCCAGGGTGTCCGCATGTGCAAACCTACGCTCTGATACCAAATGTAATGCCCCGCCTCGGGACATTGGAAAACACACCAAAAGTCTCTAATAATTTGGGGTAAACATTTTTTTTGAAGAGAACTAAAAATAATACTAATGTTTCGCTTAACCATTTCCCATTAAATAATTTATTTATACTAATTTAATTTACCCAAAATTAAATAAACACTAACCCAACAACTTAATTATTTTAATCTATTAAGTTCACTAGGGTCACAAATAAAAGTCTACTACCCTTTATAACTTTTTTAATTTTACTCCTTTTTAATTTGTTTCTCATTCCCATAATATGTTCATGACTCAAAGTTTGTAGGATTTAATGAGAGCCCTAGGATAAATCTAATCTGGACCCTAGATTTTGAGTTTGCCCTAAAGTTGCCCTAAACATCTCTATCTTTTTCTTTCTTTTCCATATCATTTGGGTTTTATTTTTGTTTCTTCTTGTATAGGTAGAGGAGCTGTGGAGGCTCAATTCATGGATTGAAAGAATATCATCCCCGTGGTCTTTGTTTAATCAATCTAAAATAACAAACTATTATTGAAAAGTAACCATTTTATGGATCTGTGTGGCCGCGAATTTTGAGAGAGGAGGTGGTAGAGGGGGGAAAGGCTGGTGTGTGGGATGTACATGGAAGAAGGGATGCACATGTATGCATGGAGAAGGGGAGAAGAGAGTGGGGATGGCATGGCGGAGGCTGCGTGGAGACCATGGAGAGGGTTGCATGGATGAGGGGAGAGGGAGCGTGGTAGCATAGAGGGTAGTGGGAGCCACCCATGGTTGGGAGTGGAGTGTGCGGTGGGTGTGCGTGGTAGCAGTGGTGCAGGGTCGGGTCGGTGGGGATGGTGCGTAGGCTTGGGGAGGGGTTCGACCCTCCCCACCGAACCATTTCACTTGCTTTAAAATTTTTAACTCACAAAAAAAAAAACAAACCTTCCACGCATTGTAATTTATATTAAAATTTCTTTGTTTTAATTTCATAATAACATTTGAAAGATAATTATATAATATATATATGATATGGAATATTATATGTACATATGTATGATCTATTGTATTATATAAATTTTATATCAGTTTATTTTATTATTGTTAAATTATATAACAATATAACAATTTTGTAAATTAATACATTTTGTATTATAAACCCAGATTTATAAATATATAATTTATAACATTTCATATTTTGAATATTACAACAGGGTATTCTCTACAATAATAAATATTAAAAGGCAAACTACTATGTAAGAATATAAAGTAGTTGCTTCCCAAATTTTTTTATAAAGAATATGGCTTTTACTTAAATATTTTATATAATATTCTAAGAAAAAGATAATGACATAATAACTAAAAAAAATCAACATGAGTTGTTTGTCAACATGGACTATGAAACTTTAAAAGTTATTTTTGTTTGAAAACAAATCTAGGTTAAAACTATTTATTTCTTTATGTGAAACAAAGGCATGTAGTATTATATTTCGTTTAAGAGAAGAAACTAGAAACATGTCAAAAGGGTTTGCTAAAATGCTTTCACATTTTAGAAGTAGGATTTCAAATGCAAACACCTATTAAGATTTTTCATGAAAAAGAGAGTGTTACTAACTTCATCTCTTTGTATAAAGCCACCAAATCTTGTAAATAAGTAACCTATTACATGACTAACATTATATCCAATAAATCAACTTTCATTCAAAAGATAAGAGTAGTTCTTATTAAATGAATCATTTTGTTACAATATTTCATTTCCAATAGACTTAAACTCAATATGTAAAATTTATTCCCAAAATACGTAATTACTCAAGAAATCCCATTTCAAAGCTTCTTTTCAATGTTGAAGAGAGATTTCTCAAGTTTAGAAGTAATACCAATTTACATAAAAGGAGAATTAACAAGGAAATAAAAGCTTCACACAACCACATTCAAACAGATACAATGAGGGGAATGTCCACAAGGAGAATGAATATGACAAGGAGATGCCAAGTTGATAATAGACTCCATATTTCCACTACATGATCTCCACTTCAAAAGCTTCCAAGAATCCAACACAAGGAGAAAAGGCTTGTTTAACCACCCAAATTTTAGGCATCATTACATGTCTTTCCAAGGTTGGAAGACATGCTAGCCTCCCCCAAGCCCATGGGAAAGAGGACTAGCTTCCACAACTTTACACAAGAGTAAGGGAGACAATCCAACAATATTTTCACATATAAGCTAAGACCATGCACAAAGAAAACAAACACCAAAGAATTTCAAAAAAGGGAAAAGAGGAGAATACCATATTCTACCTCCAAAATGGGGAAGAGAATAAAGAGATCTCTAAGTGTCAAGTGTGTAGCAACATTGGTTGCACATAAACAATAATCTCCACAACCTCTTTATTCCTCCAAAGTCATCAAACCCCTCATTATTTCTCCATCCATTCACCAAATCCTTCTTGGGAGGATTTTCAAACCCAAAGGGTTTCCTCTCCAAGAACGGGGAAGGGGTTCAAACCATATGAACACCTTCCCTGCCTCAAACCATTTGAGGGGAGAAACAAAAATCCTACATGGCTTGCCCATCAAGCCATGAAGATTGAGAGGGAAAAATCCCTCTCTTTTCCCCACAAACTCCAAAAATCCATCATGCCATATGATGGATGGAGGAAAATAAAATAGAACACCAATTGAAATCAACATGCAACAACACACATTTTAAATAAACAAGACTAATATCTAACATGATATAAAACACACAAATAAGCTCAAGGAGCATACCTCCAAAAGCTCTCCAACTTCTAACTTTTCCACTTCTTGACCCAAGAAAACTCTAGCTCCAAAATCCACAAGCCTCCAAGCAAAAGCTCCCCAAAAAGTTCTCTTCTTTCCCCATGAGGAATAATTTGAAGAGGAGCCAACAAAAATCTTCATAAATAAGGGGGTGACATGTGTCATCCCTCTTTTCCCTCAAGGTCAAAGATTCCCAAAATAAAAGAGAGAAAGGATAAAATAGCTTTTAATCCTCTTCTTCCAAATTACTCAAAATGAACAACAAAACAAACTTGTGCAACTTTTAACAAAGCACACTTACCCATCCACCTTACATGGATGTGACCAAAGGAAGGCAAAATGGGAGGGAAACTCCCTCTATGCCTTGGAATAAGCCCCCTACCTACTAGGTAGGGTCCAAGTGCCTATTTTCATGCTAAGAGAACTCCCAAACTAAAAAGGGGTCACTAAAAATGTTTAAAATAGCCCAATTTCGGGTTTGGCACATTTGGGCACAAGGGTAGAGGATGTGGGGCCCACCCAAGGGCTCACATGTGACCCTAATCCCCTTTTAATTAAATACCACATTAATCGAACTCAAAACTTAATGCAAGTGGGGCCATTAAATCCCCAAAACAAGTTTACAACACAAACTAAACACCCTAAGCAAGATTAATATTACAAGACATATTACATTACAAATGAGGGTCACTCATGGTGCCCAAAACAATAAACTCTAATACCAAGGCCTCATACAGTAAACACGGTTAGGGCTTAGCCCCATGGGCTACTTGTGTAAAATTGTGTAGCTGGCCTGAATCCCACGTTCTCCTGTGACTTGTCTCTTGCACACTCATTGCACACATTAAACACACCTGTCTGATAAAATGAGAATCAACAAATCAATAAGAATTCAAAGAATTTCTATGCTAGCATATCATCATTCTAGAATGGAAAATGTGACAACATGCATAATTATACACAATCCACCATGAGTTAGCCATAAAGATAAAGTGATATTCATCCATAGAATCCAAACATGCAATCAAAATGAGTATCCATCAAATATAAATGAGGTCCGAACAACATCATATCAGTTAGTATCCATGACATCATAAAAGAAGGTGACAACACAGTAATCACGCTAAATTGGCGCTATACGTCAAATCTCCATACATTTCTAATAAGATCAAATATCCTAATGCAATGTCCAAAATATATCAAATCCCTTCCGAAACATGTCTCTGAGAAGAAAGAACAACAAATAAATGAGGCTATAAAAATGTGGGCACTACATAGATGAGTAAGGGTACCTCCCTCCATTCATAGTCTCACACTACTAGTAAGAAGTGTGGGCTCAACACCAAAGGTTGTGAAGAATGAAAGGTGTGGCAATGAATTATTCACAATTTATTTAATTTATTGAATTTTACAATAGTTCTTTTTATTTGGGGAGGAACGTCTGCCTCTAATATCATCCTCACATGACTAGTAGGACGCGAGGGTTCAATGCCGAAGATTGAGATGGGTGATCAAATGACATAGGTAAAGAAGTTTAGAGCTTTGTTGTAATAGAGAGGATTTCTTTGAAGGGGATACATTACCATCAGTAAGCTTCTAGGTATGACCATAGGCGAAAGCAACTAAAAGTGGGATATATTATAAGAATTATGATACTCATAAAACTTAATAGGATCTATAATAACACTTGTCTCATGATGGTGAATATAAAGATGTGATTTTTATAATGAAAATATCTTCTAATGGAATGAATAATGTTAAATTATTCAGAGATAAGTAAGACAGAAAGAACAATGTACAAGTGATTGTCTCTCGGAATAGAGAGCACCTCAAGAATAGAATTTATTTAAATGTATTGCATTCATTGGTTTGTCAAGTTCCAAACCATCTTTAGTGGCCAATTTATAGGCTCCGGAGCCAAATTTAGTTGTAATTACATAGGGTCCTAACCAATTAGGTTCAAATTATCCTTTTTTGTCTCATTCTTTGTTTGTGTTCTTTTGATTTTCTTTGAGGATGAGATCACCAACCTTAAATTTTCTAAGTTTGAATTTTTTATGAGAGCTACATCGTAGCTAGTTTTGATAGACTTGAAGATGATTGAGAGCATTAAGTTTTTTTTTTCAAGAAGCTCGGGTTCATTAAGGCATGAGTGTTGATAATAATCTTTATTGATTACATTTTTAAGGGATATTTTAAAGGATGGGAATTCAACCTTGATAGGTAAAATAACTTCCCAACCATAAAAAAGGGAGAAGGGAGTGGCTCCAGTAGGTGTGTGATAAGATGTGCAGTAAGAGAAAAGAGTGGGTTAGATTTGGTTGTGCCAATACATTCCATGTGTATTGACAATATTTCAATGATGGTTTGTAATTTTTATTTGTTACTTCTACTTGTCCATTAATTAATTGATTTGACGATAGATTCACAGTTAAAGATGGAAAGGTTGTGTAAGGATATTCCTAGGTATACGTACCTCATAGAATGTATGCACATATAAGTATTGACAGGTGGGAATCATCAATGATGATATTCTTGCAAGATCGATCATTAAAATTATAATGGACAAGGTTGCATTATTGCAAATGTCTAAACTTTTTGTGGTTGTTCTTCGACAAAAAGGCTAGATAAATTAGGAATAGGAGCTATTAGAATAATAGAATCAAGCTCAACAATATTTGATGATGGAATTTATTTTGTAATGTCTACAATTATATCAAGGTTTGAAAGGGAGTCTTGAAGTGAGGTCAAGATATCATTAGATATTGGAAGAATGTTGCTGTCTAAAACAGTTTTAATGTATGTTTGGGTTGAAAGAGAGTCTTGAAACAAGTTCAAGTACTCAGTAGATCTTATAAGAATGTTGTCCAAAACAAGTTCAATGTATGTTTGAACTAATGGAAGAAAATTTGAAGAAGAGATGAATTGGTTTAGAAATAGAGAGTCTTGAATTTTTTATCATGATCTCATGGAATTTCAGCATGCATAGGAGTTTCGATAGTAGTCAACTCTTCATTGAAATATGTGGCAGTTGATGTGTCGTCAATTTCAAGAGATTTGTCATCAAGCTCTATAATAAATGACATCATCGTCAATTAAGTCTTGGACGTAATTCTTAAATCACACACATTTATCTGTGTGATGACCATCAATGCGATGAAAGTCACAATATGTGTAAGGTTTTTACCAAGATGGATTAGGATCCCCCTTTGACAAAGGGTTTTTGTAATGGGATATCTTACTAGTTTAGCCTCTTTTAGTTGATGAAAACCAGTAGAGAGACTTTCTCCAAGGGGGGTAAAAACTGATGTTGGACTTTGTGTGGAGTGATGTCTTCATTAGGTTATATGATTTGTATTTTGCGGTGATCGCTCACTAAGTTGGGTAACCATATGAGAGAGATGTGTTGTCATCTTGGTAAGTTGTTATAATGAATTCATCATGTTTGAAAGAGAGAGAGAATGAAAAAGGTGTGATGAAGAACTCAACCTATTTATTATGATTCTTGTTTTAGCTTAAGAAATATTTAACAAGTAAGGCTATAAAGAGTAAGATCAAACAAGCTACTCGGGATAAATATGCGATAACTCAAACAAGATATAATGAACATGGTTTAGATTTGGCTTAAACAAGCTTAACGTGGTCACAATGTTAAGGAGTACACTCAAACAAGGTACTCGATACAATCTGGGATATAGCTCAAACAAGCTATGGTGAATATGTTAATTGGTTTGGCTTAAACAAGCTTAGTGGATGAAAATGTAAGGAGTACATTCAAACAAGGTACTCAATACAGGTATGATATAGTGTCAAAATGAGATATGAGGGATTCATGTTGGATGAAGTTTAAACGAGCTTGAAAATTAATGAGATAAGGAGAGAACTCAAACAAGTCACTTAATATCACTTTAATATAGCTTGAAATAATATATGAAGGATTTTTTGTTGCATGAAGCTTAAACAAGCTTGAAAATTGATGAGATAAGGAGTGAACTCAAATAAGTCACTCAATTTCAGTTTGATAAAGCTTGAAACAAGATATGAAGGATTCATGTTACAGCTTAAATAAGCTTGACACTTGATGGCATACGAAGTGATCTCAAACAAGTCACTTGGTATCAATTTGATATAGCTGGAAACAAGCTATGAAGGATTGGTTGTTGGCTTAAAAAAGCTAATGAAATCAATGTAATGTTTTGGTCTTCATTGTTTGATTGATTCATTGTTTTGTTTGGTATTGAATCTATTGAGAAATGGTTTTGTGGAACACGACTAGGATTTAAATTTACAACAGAGATAGTGGTATCATCTAAGTTTCATGATATAAACGATGCTAAACTACTTTGTTTACAAACAAAAAGTAGTCATGTGTATCAAATTTTTTAAGATCAAGAGTCATAGATCCTTCGGGAATAATCATTGTTCCATGCAATTATACAGTATGTTGTGGAATGGTGGATACACTCTCTTATCACTCCAAAAAGACTCACCAATTCTTATTTGCCTGCTTTCGAGTGAATCACCACATCTAAGGTAGGTTTTGGGAAAAGGTGGAATGTTATGGGGGGATGAATGTGTGTATGGGTGTCCTTATTACTCCCTGAATATTAATAGTGACGATGCCCGGACTCTGTTATTACATTTGTATTAGGTGTTAAGTTCAGTAGTAGTCGTAACGACTTCACCCATAAATGCGTCCTAGATGCACTGTAAATACCAAATGTTGTGATGATACTAGGTCTCAAAGTGCAACACAAATGCGAATGCAGGTGTTGCGTGGTAGTGAATTCTACGTCACCAATGTAGCGTCGATGGTGATGAAATCCATCTCTACTACGTCACATGAGGTTCATTAGCTAGGCAATATCCTAGCACATGAGTTCATATTGAGGTAATTAAAATTATTAAAAGTAAATTCAATATATCGGTATACATGAGGGGTTGAACTTTGGTTTAATTTATTAATATTTTGAATCAGGTATTGGGGGTAGGTTAGAGAGGTGGGCTAAAGGAAAGGGAGGTTTAATTTTAATATAAAATTAAATATTTGAACCCTATTTTTAAAAACTAATTACTTTAAAATTGTAAAAGGAGTGTGGTCATAAAGTTAAATTATAATATCTTTTTGAATAAAAAATCTCAATTAAGAGATTCTTAACCAAGAAATAATAAGATGGTATAAAAATAGGATTGTGTATATTTTCAACACAAGTGATATTATTTCACCATCTTAAATATTTAAAGAACTAATGATAAATGATTAAAGCTTAAAATTTATAAGGTAATTGGTAATCATTCTTGAATGACTTCAACCTATCTTTCTAGAGGAAATGCATATTAAAAAAAATTGAGTGAGAAATATAATATATTTTTTGTTTAATACATTAGGGTAGAAATAAAGAGTAAATAAAATTGTAATGGAAAAATGGGTAAGGAACATGGAAATAATAGGGGGTATTTTCATTCTAATAATATAACAGGAGGGGGTATTATCAATTGAATAATTAGAAGTAAAAACTAGAATTAAGGGTATTTTTTAATACCCTTCAAACGCATATGCTATATCATATTTTTCCTAAGTGAATCCCCCGTGTACAATGTGCAAAAACAAAATGATGATGTGATTATAAGAAAATTCCTTTCCAATTTAAAATAAATTAATGGCGGAAAATGACATTGTACGTGAGCGTGCTAAAATTTTTTATTGGTTTCAACAATTTTCTTTGAATGGTGGTACTTTTGTGGGAAGGGTTAAAAATTTTGTTTTTGTTTTGTTTTTTTGGCAATATTCCAACGACGTGGTCTTGTAGAAAACAAATTAGCAGTTATCCTACAAAT
This sequence comes from Taxus chinensis, assembly GCA_019776745.2. NCBI lineage: Eukaryota > Viridiplantae > Streptophyta > Pinopsida > Cupressales > Taxaceae > Taxus > Taxus chinensis. The sequence continues at coordinate 658,502,043 of CM034146.1, forward strand.
GAAGTATTTCTAGAATGCTCAAAGGCACAGGAAAAGAGCATATACAACCAATGACTAGAAAAATATTAATAATGCGATGAAATAACGATTGAAATGATAGTTAGAGATAAAAAATAAATAGGAAATGAATCCTGCAAACAAAGTAGATTAAACTTCAAATGATATGGTCATGCACAACAAAGGTTACTACTTTTATCCTATAGAAAATAGATTAGAAAGATGGACAACCAATGATTTTGGTTTTTTTATTTTCAAGATCATCTGAGAGCGCAAGAAAAGAGCATACATAGCCAACAATCGAATAAAATACGAAGAAGGAACAAAACTGAAATTACGAGCTCATCAATGACAAAAAAAATAGAGCTAAATTAAATGATTTAATTAAGCTACAAAAGATCTTATTAGTCGCGAATGTTGATTTGGCTAGGGATCATGTAGTGTCAGAACAAAACAAACTAAACAATCGCAGTCATTTCTGATTTTCCAAATCACTCAAAGGCGCAGGAAAAGACCATACGCAGATATGATTGGAACAATTTTTTTTTAAAACGTTTAATAATTCTTAAAATTAATTGTGATTGTGAAATAGTGATAATGATTATCTTCACAAAAAAGAAAATGACAACGAAAAAGTGTAAAAAACGTTATAAGAAGCGTTGACATGGAAAGTTGGAATGTAAGGCATTTTTTTTTGTTTTTCGAGGCCTGGGTGGCCTCCAATGTGTAAAAGATGACTAAGAATGCAAAATAAATAGATTTTTGAAATGTGCTGACAAAATTTGGGTGATGTGGTCCTGCAAGAACATGATTAGAATTTTGCACCTACATACAATGTTATCATAATGATCATAAACAAAAATAATGTATTAGAAGCATGAAGTATTAAAAGCTATAAATTTAAGTTGATAAAAAAATGTGGACATTAGTACATAAAAGTCACAAAACACGATAAGAATGATCTCGAAAAAGAATCATGAAATTTTATAAATATCACACTATAAGTCATAAAATGGGTCGCAAAAAAATTAATTAACTTTGTTTATTTACAATTGTGAATAACCGCACAAGGAGTTACAAAATTGATCACTAAAAGAACAAGGGTGAAAATTGTGAACTATTACGCGCAAATTCTCTAAAAGCAATGAAAATTGATAACAAGAGATTTAATTAAAGAGGAATGTAATTAAAATCTTAGTAAAGAGAAAATGATCGAGAAAAATAACTCAATCAATAAAGCAATGGGAGTGCGACCTTGTTCGGTTTGAATAAGCATGTATATGATAGTGAAGATAAAAATGTGGACCGGGAGGAAGAAAAATGTGAATTGAATGGAAAGTGTTAACATAATGTCAAAGTAAGTCGAATAAGAAACGTGAAAGTATGTATGAGATGGAATATTATAAGGACTTTAAGGAAAAGGAATACACCGAAAGGTGAATGTGAGTTGAATGTATGGATAAGATGACAATGACCTAAAGGTGGAAGAAAAGGAGGACCAAACTATCTTAATTTAAAAGTGTTGGAATGTATACAATGTAACCAAATAAATGAAGTTGGAAGAAAAGGAGGACCAAAATATTGAATGTATATAGCATGACCAAATAAATGATGGTGGACCAAGTATGAAAGAAATAACTAGTCTTAGATTTGGAAAATTTGTCCACGTGGTAGGGAATGAAATATTTCTGCGTGGAGAAACCCAATTCCAAATCTTAATACCAATGTTCTTTCAATACTACCAAGAAATTACAATCTCAATTCTATATCAACGCTTAGTATGTTCCATTATCAGAATGCGTTGACTACTTGGATATGTTCAGAATAAGCAAAAAAAAAAAAATCTTCAAATTCGATTATTAGAGAAGGTTGGGTTGTGAATGCCTCACCGTGAATAACATAGATATGAATTACATATGAATTAAAGAATATAGATTAGTGAATGAGAATACATAGCTAAACCATGATAAAATACACAAATCAAGGAGAAAAATAGATAGACAGTTGAATCCTCCACACCGTGTATGAAAAATAACCAGTTGAAAGCACAACTCAAATTTTTTTGCTAAACGAAGGATCCGTGGCATCACAACTCATAAAATTGGTCTTAATAACTGGTATAAAACACACATGTGTGGTTGAGCAAGGCACAGAAAGGGCGGGAATAGATAGTATTGACCAACAAAGCTATTAGAGATGTGAAATCCTGGAGATGCAACAAATGTAATGTGTATACTAAAGGAAGCACTGGGTAAATGGGCCAACATTTTGAGCATTTTCTTGAATGGAAATTTCATGCATTGTTTTCACTATGAAAATATGAATAATAGGAATCTAATGAGTAAGGATTCAGTCAAAAATTCTGCTATCAGATGGAGCGAGTAGGGGAGAATCAGGGTTGGGATTGGATGTAAATGGGCACAAAATGGTGATGGGATTTATGTGAGTGAGAATGGGAGAATGGTCGACATGGAAGAGGGGGAAGGGGTTGACGTGTAGGGAGATGGTAGGGGTTGGGATCAGGGTAATTCTTTAGGTGAAGTGGGCTTGGGGATGAGCAGGGGATTAGTGAGTAGTGGGATGGGTCTGTGTGAGGTAGTTGGCATTGGGGGTGGGTGTGATAAGATCTTGGGAGTTGGGGAACAGAGCGGATAGGGGGATTTGAAGGAAGTGAGGTGAGAGCTCAGGGAGATGACTGGTATTGCTCAGTCCGAGGAGCCAAGTAAGTAATATTTGGAGAAGAGGATTGTTAACAGGAGTGAAAGATGTGGGGAGCTGGTAAGGGAGCTGGATGGGAGATGGGTCAAGGAATAGGGAGATCGGGCTGAGTAGGAAGGTGGGGGTCGAGGATATGACTAAGTGGCTTGACCAAGTGGCCAAGAGTAGTGGGGATGGGTAGCGAGGATCCAGGGTGGGGAGTGAATTTTTTGTTTTTGATTTAAATAAATAAATATACTTTTATATTTTGAAAAGTAAGATCAATTTGGAAATTAAGATCTAAAGACCAATATATATATATATATATATATATATATTGTAAAACTAATTTTGAAAAACAAAAGATAAAAAATAATATTATTTTCCAGACTGATTTCCCATGACAGTATAATATTAAGTTTGATGTGTTTAAGAAATCAAGATCTATATCAGTTTGAAAATTAAGATCTAGAAATTTGTTAGTAACTAAGATCAATTTTTTTTACGTTGTAGGAATGAGATCTGATATGATATTTTTTTGGATTTTTCATGAATATTTCAAAAAAGAAAAAAAATTGACGACAAAAATTTTCTTTATTACACCCAGAAATTAGAGATCAAACTAAATGTAACCTCTGCAGACACCGTAAGACTATGAATACTTCCTCTGCAATCCACAAGTATCCAGATCTGGTAATAGATTTTCCACAAAACACTTAGTGTTGAGGAGGTCAAATACGTTATGAGCATTGTAAATTCATTGGTACTATAATCTGCATATGCACGACAAGACACCGCACAAAAAAATCACTTCCCATAGCTTGAAGGTTAACCAAATGATGCCATAAGGGATAGAAAATGAGATAATAACAACAAATAATAGTAAACAAAGAATGGATAAAACAAGTAATTGGTAAATCAACAGTAACAAAGTGTGGGTAAGTCTCAACGGGCATGCCAGAATGTGAGCTAGGAAAATACACTGATAATCAAAAAAGTAAATAAATTATCCAGATAACTCCTCCTTCATGATTCCTTAGTAAACCTCAGAATGGGTAGTGAAACATGGATGAGCCCTGAGTATGTGAAATGTAGGTGCTTCCCTCAAACCGAAGCAAGGCCTTCTCTAAAACAAGATCAACTTACTTTACACCAATGGACAAAGGGATTATGGATTTTGGATGCTTCAAGATGAGGCTATTTTGGCATTAGGACGAGGTAGAAGGGATGCTCTATGCTCAAAAGATGTAAGAGTTCAAACAACCTATTAGAGCTTATTCTTTGTGTCCTTTAGAGAGGGGGGGTAAGGTTGTATGTATGGCCTAGGATTTGGATTAACTTACAGGATTTTAAGTAATCATAGTTTGAAAATTTGGGTATGATTAGGTGAGTGGGAACCAAAGAGAGTGGGTGAGGATTTGAATTGAATTTTTAATTCATAAGTGGAGGATTTAGGTGAGTGGGGATTACGAATAGTGCATAAAGATTCAATTTGAATTTTTAATTCAACAGTGGAAAAACATGGAGAATAATGACATGTGGTAAAGATTAGGTTATTTTTAGGTTTGAAAGGCATAATTAATCAATTTATATTTGATTAATTTGAAGTGAATTTTTGTGGGAAATGAGGTAGGGGAATTAATTGATTTAAGACAGATGTGAAATTAGGGTGTCTACATTTTCCCCTCTTTGGAAGGGTACTAGAAAGTAGTGTCCTTTCCAAGAAAGTTGACAAGATGGATGAATATGCCCCATGCAGCACGATCAAAGGTTTTGAAGAGATTATTTTTAGAGAAGGTGTTCTTTTGATAATAAGTTATCATAGGAAGAAGAGAGGAAACATTATTAAATTAAGAAGTAAAAAAAAATTGCTTGTAAGAATGGGGGAAGAATTCAATCTACGTTTGCTAAGAAAAAAGTAGAGCAAATGTTTTTTGGGGAGAGTATAAGGTACTAGGTGATGGATGTCATGGCATCCTCGAAGATAAAAATTTTAGGAGAAGATGTGATTATGGATAGATGTGATGATGCCCCCTCGAGAGGGCTAACGAGGATGGAATATACAATAGAGATCTTGAAAAGAGGAGAGGTCAATTATGTGGAGAAGAGTATGAGAATGGGGTGTAAGAGAATGGAATAATTGCATGATGGAGAAAGGATTCAATTAGTGTATTTTTTTTTATAATCACCAATCATCATTTGTATTTACATGTAGCATAAGTGGATTTCATCACCACCTACGCTACACCAGTGATGTGGACTTTATCACCACACACCATTAGCATTTGTATTTACATTGCACATTGAGACCCAGTCTCAAAACAACATTCAATATTTACCTCACCTCCGGTCCCCGCATACAAGTAATGTTTTCCTGATTGGGACTACTGCAAGTATTTCCTAAATAGTTATAACAACAAAGTTTGGTCATCATCCCTATAAATCTTTGGAGATTAATAAGAACACCTTACACAATTTCATTCCCCCATCACCTTCCACCTTTTCACAAATCCTGCCTTGGACGTGGTGATTCACTCTAAAGTAGGTTAATAAGAATTGGTGAGTCTCTTCCAGTATGATAAGGGTTCCCCATACCACTTTTGTCCCCATACAGATTTGGGTGTATCAAGACTAGGATATATTGGAAAATGCATCTATATGGAGTGATAAGAGCCTGCATTCACCCATTTCACAGCACGATATCTGACTGAATTCCACTCTGGTATATGCAGAGTGCACACGAATATTATGGCTCTAACTAATAAAATCCTATGTGTTGGGTACTATTGGCCCACTATGGAGAAGGAAACATGCCTTTTTGTCAAACAATGTCAGGTTTTTCAAATAAATTACAACCTTATCCATGCACCTTCTCAATCATTACAACCAATCGCCACTCCTTAGCCCTTATCTCAATAAGGGCTTGATCTCATTGGTAAAATTAGACCAATGCCATCTAATGTAAATAAGTTCATCATTACCACTACCGATTACTTCACCAAGTGGGTAGAGTTTATTCCTCTCACCTACATTACTGGAAGCTAAATATCAAAATTCATTTTTTAATAATATCATCTGTCAATTTGGCATTCCATCGTCCATTTTCAGTAACAATAGAAAATCATTTAAAAACTAGATCATCAAAGACCTAACTAAGAGTTTCCACATCAAACTTAAATGGTCTACTCCACACTATCCCAAGGTAATGACCAAGCAGAAGCAACCAAAATAACTTTAAAATAGATCATGGAAAAAAATGTTGATACACATGGAAGAAATTAGCACACCCAAATTTTCCCTATTCTTTGGGCTTACCACACACCTATAGGAACCACACAGTTCTCCCTTGTTTATGGTTGTGAAGCCCTTTTACCTGTTGAGGTTGAACTCCCATCCTTAATAATATCCCTTAAAGATGTAATCAATGAAGACAAATATCGACAATCACAACTTCACAAACACAAGCTTCTCGAAGAAAGATGATTTATTTCTCTCAATCACCTTCAGGTCTATCAAAACTAGCTACAACATAACTATCACAAAAATTAAAGCCTAGAGAGTTTGAGGTTGGTGATCTAGTTCTCAAATAAAATAAAAAGAATACAACCAAAGAGTGAGAAAAACAAGGGAAATTTGAACCTAATTGGTTAGGGCCCTATGAAATCACAAATAAATTTTGCTATGGAGCCTATGAACTAGCCACTAAAAATTCTCAAGAATTTGACAAACCAATGAATGTAATCCATCTAAATAAATTTTATTAATGAGGTTCTCTCTATCCTGAGAGAAACCGCTTGTAAATTCCTCATGTTTGACTCATCTCCAAATATTTTTAAACTTTTCTCTCCATTGGAAGATATTCCCATTATAAAAAGCGCATAGTCATATTCATCATCATGAGAAAAGTGTTAATATAGATCATATTAAGTCTTGTGTATCTCATACTTCTTCTAATTTCTTCCATTTTTGGCTACTTTCACCTATTGTCATACCTAGAAACTTACTAATGGTAATATATTCCCTCCAAAGCAATTCTCTATTTCACAAAAAATCTCTAAACTTCTTTACCCCGGTTCGTTTGACCACCCATCTTAGTCTTCAGTGTTGAACCCTTGCATCCTACTAATCATGTTGGGTTAAGATTGAGGGAAAATGTTCCTTTCCAAATAAAAATAACTATAATGCAAATCAATCAATCAAATAACTTATGATTAATTAACTATCACACCTTTCATACTTCACAATCTTTGGTGTTGAGCCCACACTTCTTACTAGAAGTGTGAGACTGGGAATGGACGAAGGTTCCCTTACTCATCTATGTCATGTCTTTGATTATGAACCCCTACCTCTTACTGGTGGCATAAGGAAAAGTGTAGAGGGTCATTCATAAATTAAAAAGCTTAAAAGGTAATAAAAATTAAAAAAAATGTTAATACTCGCTTACGTCTTGTCTTTGGTGATGAACTCTTGCCTCTTACTGGTGGCATGGGGAAATACATGGGGGGTCAGTACAAAAATACAAAACCTTATAAATATGAAAGTGCTTACAATTATAAAATTCCCAAGAAGTAATTGAGATGCATAAGTGAAGAGACAACTATCCCTTCACCTAAAATCTTTATAGTCAATAGGCCACGTAACAGTTTAACTCTAGTAAGTGACCTATAAAGTGAAAGTCATTTCGAACCTGATTTAGTAACCTTAAGAGGAATTGAGTCACAATTTCCCAAATGGATCCTTGTTCGCATTTGTCTCTATATTCATTATATACATCTTGTGTCCTTCTTTACTCTCGGTGATGAGCCATCGTATCTTACTAGTTGCGTGGAATCAAGAATGGAGCTGAAATTATTTTTCATCATATCATCATCATCATATTTTGCCAATGGAGCAACAAATTTAATATTATTCAAAGCATGATTTATCACAAGGAACATTGTACACATGGCTGATACTCTGGTTTATTATCTATCTCTATAATCCAAAAATATTAAAAAATATCAAAATCTAAAAACATTCAAAAATCTAAAAAATCCAAAAACATTCAAAAAATATCCAAAGTCTAAAAACATTCAAAAAATATCATAAATGCAAAAACATTCAAAAAATCTCAAAAATACAAAAAAAGTCAAAAAAATCCAAAAACATTAAAAATATTAAAAATCCCAAAAACATTAAAAAAATCAAAGAAATCCTCAAAATTTCATATACTCAACAATTAACACAATTCAAACTTTGAACTCTTTTCCCCAATAATTGTTCCAACCACTTTACAAATTTAACACCTGAATCATTTCTCCCTCGTGTGAATCCTCGCTTAGGGAAAATTATGGCTCTCATTGTTTCCTTGTTTGAGGATGATGACCCAATCCATTTTGAATCATTGTACCCTTACTTGGGGGCACATATAATCGGTCATCATTGTGGAACACATTAAGGACATGTTTGAAAGTTCTTGTGTTGCATTATTAATTACAAGTTAATTTGTTATCCTTTGTCTTGATACATTACAAGGGGGATCTTGATTTTATGTATCCTGGTGTTCCTTCTAATATGATTTTGTTCTATATCACTACTATTCTTATATGATTGCATATCGTAATGGGGCATCATATATTTTTTATGGCCTCTATCTATGCTCTCTTGTATATTACAGTCTAGTTATCATAATCTTCTATATCATGATGCATCTTGTTATGTGCTATATTAAAATTAAGATGTTTTTTTCACGTGAGTATCTTCCTACATGATCGATAAATTACTTTGCACCCCATCCTTTCACCCTTAGTAATACATTTTCTAGTTTGGGAATCCTACTTGATCATCCTTGCAGTTTGTAAATCCTACTTGAGGATCTCTCTTAGGAAGAATTCGCTATCCTACTGATTAAGCTAAAATGTAATTTATGAGCCTAATCTGAATGTTATTATAGCAATAAATGAATGATAATTAAGTACAACAATAAATACTCAAGCAACTAAGTAATAAATAATGAAACCATATTGTGAAAAGAGAGGGTGAGAAGCCTTAATGGTTCGAAGTGAAGTTTGAACTGGATTGAAGCTCTAACTGGTTGAATAAAGAAGTGGGAGCTTCACACAGAAGTAAAAGAAAATGTAGATTTAGAGGAACATACTAGACTGGGGCACTTGGAGAGGGATAAGGGCATCTGTGGGCACCCAAGTCTTGATTCTAGGTGTCTACGTTTGCGGAGAAGCTTAGAAAACCTCCTCTGAGGTGTTACTAGGTGTTCGTTGTTATTTTCCTTTTGTCGCTATGTGGTCACACCAAAATCTCTAAGGTTGCTGGAAACCTGCAATGAAGTATGAACCTACAAAACCATCAAATAGACATCAAATTCTAAAAAAGAAAGATGCAAAATTAAGGGTCAGACTATTCTCAACTGCCAAAATGATGGACTTTCAACTGAGTGTTGTAGTACATCTCAAACCCAATGAAGTTTTTTGTGTGTGTGCGGAATTGTGCCCTAGGTTTCTCTTATGCATGTCACACTTGGAATAATGAGCAAGTAGCTAGATGTAGAATGTAGTAAATGTGTGAATGGAATAATATGCACTTCCCTCCTATGAACTGTAATGCAGAAAACTAGCCCTTGTGTCCCTTGTGATGGAGCTAGATGGATGCAACCTTAGGTGGTGGTAGATATTTCTTAGTGCTTGGTACTTTATTACGATCACACAACTTTAAATTTTGATGATTCCTTCGCTTGAATTTTGTAATTAACCCCAAAAATTCTAACTACAAAAAAGATAAGATGCTCAAACGGCTAGAAAGGACCCAAAAAGTGTGATTTAAGTACAAAGGGGACAGGATCACCCAGAGGGGACGAGGGCACCTAGTGCCGGCGTCCTAGCTAGGCGCTGGTGTCTAGGATGAAAAATACCAAAGAGTAAAAAGGAATACTAAGAAAGTAAGAGTGAAATACTAAAAGTAGTAACAAAAAGAAAAGAAAGGTGGCCAGAGACTTGGGTTGATTAGTACTTTTCTCTCTTGGGAATCATATAAATAGTAGTATGTAATCAGGACTAAATAATTACCCAACGTGTGTGATTTTTTGTCTACATTTACCCCCACTTTATTTTGGTGAGTAGAAATCTTGGTAACATAAAGTAGATAGAGATGTGTACCTGATAACCATGTAGATCAATGTAGAAAGCATGCCGATGGACTAGACAAAAATGTGGAGTGATAAAAAAATGTGAAGCATGGACGCTAAGGATGAGGAAGTGTAAAAAGTGATGATGAAAATTAACCTAGGGTGAGAAAACATGTGTATATTTCATGATATACATGTTGTCGATGTCGATGTCATTGTTGGTGTTGTTAACTACCACTTCATATATGGAAAGACCTACAAAAGAGAATCCAACAAGTATTTAAACATGCATGTCTATGATCAAAGTATGTAAAAAGTGTTTAAGGAAAGTATATAAAAATATTGAAAGTGTGAAAAAGGAACATGTGCACCTTATCCATAATGAGAAAGGGGTGTAGAAAAGGATCTTGTAGATTATGTCAATGAGTGAGTTTTTCGAGTGATCTCACACCAATGTAATGGAAGAAGTATAGTGAGAACTGCCTGGTGTTATCTGCCAACATTTAACTACTTCCCACTATTTAAAACACCATTGCAGATGGTGTGCATGTGCTAAGGATTGTCTAGCCTATAAAATCCACTATGTAAATTCCCAGTGCTAAAGGACTCTTTGCCCTATCAAAATCCTTTGTGACATGCCAAAATTGTGTAATTGTCTCCTAGTTACTAGCATTCTAGGAAAGATCGTTGTATTACCCCCCTGGTCTTAGGAATCTAGGAAAGGCCACTATGCTAAGGACCCAAGTATTATTTTGAGCCATGTCTAAAACTGAAAACTGTGTTGTAATGATACTATGTTGTTCTATTTATAACATTGTATGAGGTGACTAATTCACCAAAATGATGCCCCCCCCTAATTTGGGGTGCATGCGATGTCGTTGAAGAGTATACAGCCCAAAGGAGGACCGACCGATGTATTATAATTGTTCCCTACAGAGGGGAAGGGGATGTGCTTAGTAGAAACCAAGGAACATGCAAAAAAGTGGCTAGGAAACAAGTGTTAATATAAACAAACATGCATGTAGAAGACAAGTGCAGACAAAGTGTAAGCTAGGATGCAAGTAAACACGCAAGAATACAATATATACCATGAAAAATGGTTTGCAAACATGGGACATCACTCATGATGTCGCAAGAAAATAAATTCAATAATGGTCACAAGTAGACAAGTGTGCACACAAGACAAACGGCAAAGCCCACAAACAAGAGCATACAAAGAGAAAACAATGTCAAATAATGTAACAAACAGTCATGGAAGCAAGTAGCTCAGCATAACAAATGTTGCACATGAAGCACCCATTACCATGTTAGAAAGATAAAAATATGCCAATGCATGTATAAGATGCTAAAGTAATGTGTTATGAAAGAAAATGAAACAATGACACCTGTAATGTATGAAAGTGGATGCCCCCATGAGCCTCTACGGGAATGGTAATAGGTATTGCGCCAAACATCCATGATGCATGTAAGAGATATGTAGAATCTTTTATCACATATAGAAAGGTGAGTTAACATGCATGTGTGTATGATAAAAATAATTACATACAAGATATATATCTAGCATGTGTAATAAAGTTAACATGTAATGAGTAAATGTAAGCAAGATTAAATACAATCAATATATGTAGTATGTTGTGGATGAGGTGGAATGAAATACAGATTGAATGATAGGGGAAACATGCCCCTTGAGTGGATGTGTATGTATTTAATGAGGTTCATTTATTTATGCCCCCTCAGATGTCAATAATGAACCACAAATGAGAGTGCATCATTAGTAAATGGTTGGAGCAATGTGTCATATGTAAAAAGAGTTAGTGAATAGCATGTGGCGTGTTGATTGTAAAATGATGATGTATAGATGAAATTGTGTGCAACATAGGTATGAGTGTTGTAGAATGAGGTGATAGAATGCTTGATGATTTATCCTAAAGCATATATCACTAGGTGGGTGAATAGGATGCTAGTAATTGTGATGATGTAGTATAAGGCATATGTCATAAAATATATGAAGAGGATGATAGAAAACATGATGATGTAGCATAAAGTGTATATCACGAAATGTATGGATGGAAGGACAGAAAATGTGATGATGTAGCACAAGGCGTATATCACAAAATGAATTAATAGGAAAAATATAAGGGGGTGATGATTTAGCTTAAAAGCGTATATCACGATATGTGTAAGGGAGGTGATGGCTAAGAATGTCGTATGATAAGAAAATTGATTGATTGAATTATTGTGGGAGTGTGATGAAGTCCATTTGAGTTTTATACCCTCAGTTTTCGAGTATGGACCACAAAACCAAAGTGTTTCATAGGGTAGTGAGTGCAGTGCGTATAAGTAGATGAATAAAATTTATAATGTGTATAGTAGGTGTGGTGAAGAATATGTTATTTGGTGTGTGACGTGTGAAATGTGTAATGTAAAATGTGTAATTTCTAATGCAATATGTGTATATTGTAAAATTGTATGATAATGTAATGTGTAAAACATGTGCAATGTATGGGTGTACAAAGCATAAAGTGAGGATGATGGTTAGTAAATTGAAGATGGGGTTGATATATATGTACAAAAGTGCATAATGTGTGAAGTTGTGTAGTGTGTCGTGTATAATAGTATGTAGTGCAAGATGCATAGATTAAATAATTGTAGAAGTGTAAAGCATATGTGATGTAAAATGTATAATAGTGTAGTGTGTGAAACATGTATGATGTATAGGTGTATAAAGGACAGAGTGTGGATTATGCATAATAGATTAAAGAGGAAGATGGCGTATATGTATAAAATTGCATGATGTGTGAAGGTGTGTAATGTGTAGTGTCTATTGTGTAGTGTGTGAGGTTCATGTATATAGGATGCCCTCAATAGTCAAGTGTGAACCAAAGCACAAGAGTGCATCATAGGGGAATGACGATACAATAGTGTATCAAGGTGTGTAAGATTGTTTAAAGATATGAATCATAGAGTGTAATAGTAAGAAATGATAGCCAATTGGTAATGTTAGACGTGGGGAGAAGAATAAGGGTGATGTTCTTTGAGTGCGTAAGAGATGGGAATATATCTGGGTATGGAAGAAAAAGGATGCCATGGTGGGAGATGTGGCAATGTGTTAGGATTATTTGGTGTGCCAAAGGAAGTTGTGGCAGTAAGAAAAAATGGAAATTGTTTGTGGTGATGATGAGTATGTGAAATGGTGTAAAAATCAAGAGGAGATGTGGAAGGAAAAAAAAAAACAAGCTTAGGGTGATATCTGAGGCTGATCCTGGAAAATTGTGTTGGAATGGAAAGAGTTTCTTTGAGTCCTTTTTTTATGTTTTCCTGATCCATTTCCATTGAAACCATAGCGCTGCAGGTACCAATACCCAGGGCCATATTATCTAAAGTTAGGAGGAAAGGTGGCCGAAGTATGGGATTTTGGTGAATGATCAATAGAGTTGCAATAAGAAAATGGAGAGGGGTCTACTAATGCTTCATAAACCACACCTTGATATAAAAATTTAATACGCACATGAAGGGTTGAAGGGACCACATTCATTATAGTTAAGATTGTTAGGAATGACATGGAATGGGATGGATAAAGTGTATGGCCCGAGAGTAATGGGAAGCGTTATTATACCTAAGACTCATGTAAGAACATATTTGAAGCCGTGAAAGAAAATGGATGATGGATTTAAGGAGGCTTCATATAGGCCAAGTTGTATGAGGAACATGAGATTATAGATGTTAAGCCCATATCCATTATTGACTAAAGCTTGCTTAACCCATATGATGTTGATATAGACTTGAATATATAGGGGGTAATCATTCCTTAAGGTAGACTGAGAAGTGATTTCATCATATGTAAATGTGATATGCTCTTCATTTATAGACAAATAAATAGTAAACCTGTGATATAGATATTCAGGAGAGGTGTGAGGATGAATATAAGTGTTAGCCAAAAATGATTTGAGTTTATTTTGACAATCAAGATTATCATGTAAAAAGGCATGGAGAGAGACCTCTATGGTGAAAGGACCCTAAGATAATGAGGTGGATAAGAAGAGAGTATCCAAGAGTTATCTCACGTCGGGTTCACCAAAATGATTAAGCTAAAATGTAATTTATGGGCCTAATCTGAATGTTGTTGCAGCAGTAAATGAATGATAATTAAGTACAAAATTAAATACTCAAGAAACCAAGTAATAAAAAATGAAACCCTAATGTGCAAAGAGAGGGTAAGAATCCTTAAGAAGTGAATTCTGAACTGGAGTGAATCTCTGAACAGTTGAATAGAGAAGTAGGAGCATCCCACAGAAGCACAAGAAAATGCAGAATTGGAGGAACAAATTATACTAGGCCTGCCTAAAAAGGGATCGGGGCACCCACGAGCACCCAAGTCCTGATTCTGAGTGCATGGGTATGTGGATAATCTCAAAAAATATCCTCTAAGGTGTCTACATCTATTCGTTGTTATTATCCTTTTGTCACTATGTGGTCGCACCAAGATCACCAAGGTCATTGTAAACCTATAATGAAGTATGAACCTACAAAACCCTCAAATAGATATCAACTCCTAAAAAAGAAAGATGAAAAATGAGGGGTCAAACTATCCTCATCTATTATAATGATGGACTTACAACTGAGTGTTGCACTACATCTCAAACCCAATGTAATTATGTGTGTGTGCGTGGAATTATTCCCTAGGTTGCTCTTGTGTGTGTCGCACTTAGAATAACTATCAAGTAGCTATATGTAGAATGTAATAAATGTGTGCATGAAATAGAATAAACTTCCCTCCTATGAAGTGTGATGTAGAAAAAACATCCCTTGTGTCCCTTGTGATGGAGCTAGATGGATTTAATAGAGCTCTTAGAAGCTTTTATAGATGCAACCTTAGGTGGTGGTAGATAGTTCTTAGTGCTTGTTCCTTTATTATGATCACATATCTTTATATTTATATGATTCCTTAACTTGAATTTTGTAATTAACCCTAAAAAGGCTAGATAAAAAAATATAAGATGCTCAAAAGGCTAGAAGGGACCCAAAAAGTGTGAGTAAAGTAGGGGACAAGAACACCCAGAGGTTATGAGGGTGCCTGGTGCTGGCATCCTAGCTGGGTGCTAGTGTCCAACATGAGAAATGTTGAAGAGTAAAAAGGATGACTAAGAAAGTAAGTGTGTAAGACTAAAAGTAGAAACATAAATAAAATAAAGGTGGCCAGAGACATGGCTTAATTAGTATTTTTCTTACTTAGGAATCATATGAATAATATTATGTAATCAGGACTAGATAATTACCCAAAGTGCGTGATTTTGTGTCTACACCTACAACTCCTCATCCCCCACCATGGTCAACCTATCTTTTCTCCAATCATCCTCCCTCCTCATTTCTACCTATCTAACATTTATGCACACCTCATACTCCTCACTATTCATTTCCCCTTCACCACTATGTGTATCTTCCTTCTATGTATTCTTTTTTTCATTCAATTCTTTCACTTTCATCTTGAAAATCTTACTTCATCATCTATACAGTGTGGGAATCTTATTGGAGGAATACCTTCTTCCTAATATCTTCCCACTGTAAAAACTTCTCCATCATTACATCTCTTATCAGATGAAAATTACCACCACAAACATCTTTTTGTTCCACTTCTTTCGATTCACATTCTTTCCTCGTCACTCCCACCATAGGGGAATCCCAATTATGTATTCCCCTCACAATCCACATTTCCTACCACATATCTTCCTCCATACATTCATGTCACACTCCTTTGTTTTCATATTTCCTTGTTATCACCTTCTCTCACCCCTTGTTCCATTCTCGCATATTCCATTTCCCCCTTTCTCATTTTTCCTAGTATCCATCTTCTTCTTGGTAATCTTATTTAGACATTCTCACAAGTCTGAAAAATATACTTGAGGTTTACCCTTTAGTCCATTTTGTCATACATTCTTCCCCCACCTCCCTCAATCACTCAGGTCACTTCTTACCTCACAGATCTTCTTCCCATCATTAATTTTCTTCATCTTCGGGTTGACGATCCTACTTAATCATTTGTGTAGCATGAAAATCTTACTTAAGAGATCCTTTTAAAGAGGATTTGTCATCTTGCACTTCCTCATCCATACAAGTTACCTCCATACTATGTTTCCCTCCCCTTGTTGTCATCTTTTTCTCTAACCAACCATTATATCACCATGCCTACTACATTATTTTATCTTTTTTCGCATTCACCATCACTGTCTGTTTGGCGATCTTACTTACCCATTCGTGCAACATGGTGATATTACTTAAGAGTTCCTCTTAAGGATGATTTTTCATCTTGCACTCCCCCATCACTACACATTATCACCCTTCACTTTTTCTCTTCATTCTCCATCATCACATCCTTTAACCCCCTCTTCCCTTCTCTCCAAATTCACCTCTTGATTTCCCACTCTTCATCCCACCATCCTATTTTTGGAAATCTTACTTAATCACTTTTGCCACATGACTATCTTACTTAAGGGTTCCCCTTAATATGAATATGTCATTATGGAATTTTCCTTTTTCTCAATCATCACTCCTTCCATTGATCATTACTTCCTCCTCGTCTCCCCCACCAACCAATTTTTCCTCTTACCATTACCATTTCTCAACCTATCATATCAAAAAGTGTGTCCATCATCTTCAGCTTGTGAATCCTATCCCTCATTACTCAACCATATTCCTTTCCCCCATTTTCTACTCCTTATTTTATATTTTATCATCCTGCTCTTTTCCACTCTTTCCATATATCATTCCTTCACCTTCATCTCATTCATCATCATCCTTTGCATCCTCTCCTTTCCTTCATCTTGTCACAAATCATCACTCACCCTTTCTTTACTTTTTCCACTCCATCCTCTCAAATTCTCCCACATATCCACCCCTTTTACCACCCGTCCATATTGTTAGAATCCCTCTAACATTCTTTCATCATCATCTTCCATTTCATCATTTACTGTCCCCCATACTATTACTCATATTTCATGCTAATAACTATTATTGGTCTCCCCCTAAAATTCACTCATCGTCATTCTCCATTGCCTTTTCACACTCTTTATCCTTTTCTAATAATAATTATTGTTGGTCTTCCCCTAACGTTATTTCACTGGAATATCCTCTTCCATCATACATTCTCTCTTTTCTCCCCCCTTTCCTCATCCCCCACCCTTTCTTGTCATTTCTCCCCCACCTCTCCATCTTCCCTTCTTCCTTTTCAATGTCTTTATTGTCTTCCGCATACATCCTTTGTCTATTTTCTTGTAATTTTCTTATCCTCATCTCACACATCTCCATATTTTTTCTAGTATGTGTCATTCCTCCCCTCTTTCTTTCTTTACATTCTTGATGTTGTTGAATCTCCACATAATATCCTCATTCTTGATTCCCTTTCTGTTGCACCATTTCCTCTCTTGTCCTCTCCTCCTTCCCACTCTTCCTTTTTGTCTCTCTCTTTCTAAACATCTTCTTCCCCCTTTTCCCTCTTTCCTTCTTCTTACTTCTCCATTGTTACCCTGTCGCTTTCTCACTATCTAGTATTTTTTATCCTTTCACCTTCCACATGAATCTCCATGCGGTCTGTTTCATATTCCCTTCTTACTATAATGCATTGGTACCTTCTATCTTCTCCCTGTATCTTCCATGTCATCTCTTCTTCCCCTAAAATTTTCACCTTCCTCCTCCCCTCACCTTTTTTTCTCTACCACACCTAAAATTTTCATCCATTATGTACCATTTTCTCTTCCTTTCTATAATATTCTCTACATCTCCGTGTTCTCCTATAGTTTCTTCCTTTACTTTGTTTTATCATCTCTTTTGTCTTCTTTAAAGTCTTCGTCTTCCTCATCTCCTTGATTTCTACATCATTTCTCTCCCTTTATCTTTTATATTCCACTACCTTCATTTTTCATATTTCTCTCCTTTTCTCGATTTCACCCTTTGCTCTGTCATCTTCTTTCATCTCATTTTCTCCTTCTTGTCTTTCCTTCCTAATTATTTTATTCCCATATCATTGTTCTCTCTTATTCTCTTCTACCTCTTTCATTCCCTGTTTCTCCTTCTCCGTCTTTGTCCACTCTATTCCATACCATTTTCTTCTTCACCCCTAATTTTTGTTTACTCGTGAGATTTTCCCATCCTTCACCTACTCATAATCAACCACTACTCTTGTCCAGTATTTTTTTTATCTCTTTCCACCCTCACTCCTTATGTCCTTCAACACATCTTCACACCTAGCATTTAAGGATAATCAAAATATTTCCCCATTTGTGCACCGTATCTATTCCATTCTCTTACACCCCATTCTCATCCTCCTCTCCACAATGTTGACATATCCTCTTTTTTAGAGATTTTTTGACTCGTCCATTCTCTTCAGCCCTCTCGAGGGGGCATCATCACACATGTCCCTAATCACATCTTCACATGGTATTTTTTTCTTGGATGATACCATAACAATCATCACCTACCACCTTCTATTCTCACGAGGAAAAATTTGTTCTACTTTTTTCTTAGAGAATGATTTCTCTTTTCTTTCTCTAATAACTTCTTATCGAAGGAACATCTTCCTTAAGAATAATCTCTTCAAAACCTTAAATCCCCAACCACCTAGGGCATATTCATCCCTTTCATCTACTTTCTTTGAAAGGGAACTACTTTTATAGTACCTTTCCAAAGAGGGGCAAGTGTAGAAACCCTAATTTCACACCTCTCCTAAATTAATTAATTTCTCTATCCAATTTCCCATAAAAACCCATGAGAAATTAATTGACATCACTCAATTAATAAAACCTCTTCAATTCCTAATTAATCCTCCTCACATGTCAAATATTCCCCATGTCCCCCCACTTGCAAATTAAATATTCATTTTTAATTCCCGTCCATCTTCCTCATGTCCCCCACTCACTTAATCCTTTATACTTTTTCAAAACATGATGAGCCAAAACCTCCAAATTAATCCAACCTTCAAGTTATAAATATATCATTGATCCCCCCTCTTAAAGACAAGAAAAAATCTTGTCAGAGCTCTTGTATTCTTGTTGCACAAAGCATCCCTTCCACCTAGTCATAATTTCCACATGAGCCTACTTTTCCCATCCATAAATCCATCATCCTCATACCCCTTGGTGAAAATTTTGTGAATCAATCGCTAGTGCAGTGAAGCTCTTGCTCACGTTGAAGGAAGCACCTATATTTCAAGTAGTCTAGGCCCATCCAAGTCACTGCCCATTCTATTGTTTGTGAAGGAGACACACAAAAGGAGGTATAAGTTTGGTTTCAATACTTTCTTGTTATCGGTGATTTTTGGTGTTCACAGTATCTTTCACTTTAAAGTAAGACATTGGAACATATGTTTAGATAGCTGAACTTGTTAATGCATTTGTTTTACAAGTTTCATAATATTTTCAAGGTAACACCAAGTTCTACGACCATTCAATGAACCCAAGTTGTGCATCTTTTCCAGTTGTTAACTATAGGGAACTAGATAAGCATCATACCAGATTGTGCATTTTCAACTTTCCATTTTTAATAGTTTTTAAGAGATTCCTCAAAATACCTAGCACTATTGAGGTTGCATCCAACATACATATTTCCAGACCATCATCATCAGATTTAATTTTCACAATGATGATGAAGTTTAGAGATTCCTTAAAATGAGTTTACATACCCTTAATGCGTCAACAAAACATGTATAGTGCAAGCTAGCCCAAGTGGCCACATATTGGCCTGTAAAAATGGCGTGGGATCCCCAAATGAAATTTCCAAAGATACTTGAAACCCTCATCCATTATCTTGTTATATAGATAATGCACAAAAAACTTACATGATCAAAAACCAAGCTCATCGAGGCTCAAACTGCAGCAATCTTTCAGAACTCCAGTTGGTTAAAATTGAGATGTTTTCTCACCAACAAACTACGCCTCAATGGCCTCTGAGATGGGATGCGCAAAATGTGTTTTTGAAGGTAAATAGGTAACAAGGAATTGCACTAGGTTGTTTCATATAACAATGATAGAGGTATGCAAGGTCAAACTATTCTTTAATGGGATCCTATGGCACAACTAATCGTGAGATATGTTTGTTGAGGTTAAAGGTCGTTAGGCTTAACATGGTTGCTCCTAGCATAACATTTTGATCTGAAGTGGCCATCAAACCCACTTCCCAAACACAATAGTCGAGATATTTGGAAATAATTTCTAGGTTGGAATGGGTCACCATATAGCAGAACGAGAGGTTAGGATAGTTCATCAGTGGAAGTGAGGTTCAAAGGCACTTCTTGCTATGCCAGTTTATGGGAGATAATTTTGGCATCATCTCTGAGCATAGTTTATATAACTACTAGTTTGCATATGTATAGCACGTTTTTCACACATCATATTCGATATTTTTATTTGTATTTAAACATCCCTTGTCAAGGAACATGCATCTCACCATGAATGCATAAATTTGAGTACTTTCTTTGGGTCCATAATTTTAGGGTACGAAGCCCATGAATTTTGGCACACCATCCAACAACAATAGTTTTAAATGATACACAAATGCAGTGAAAAGTGATATGAGTTAACATAAACAAGGCGTAACAGAATTTATGAGTGGCATTAAATCCAGAATAATGCATGTTAAAATTTTCATAAACAAAGAGAAATTAAAAAGCGAGAATGAAAGGCTACTTAGTGAATTTATGCTTTGGTAAGTCGACGATTTCTTGGATTTTAGAGGTGCTCTAATTCAACTCCGCATGGATTCCAATTAGATGTCAAGTTCTATTTTTTAATCAAAAATGCTCCAATTTAGGCATCTCGTGTAATTCATTGCATTCAATGAGAGCTCTATGTTTCATAATGAGGCATATTTGTTGAAATTTGGATTTAACTAGGGTTTCCACTGTTTTTTTATAAACATTTTCAAGGCCTTCTCAACAATGCACCTTAGAATGTGCAGGTATTTTGAAATCTATTTCATTCCATAAGGCCCCACTTCTTTGAGGCTAGGTTACCACAATCTGCATGCCTCATCTTTTCTCCCACATATAATTATGGTTAGCAACATGTAACAGAAGAACATTGATAGTGTTTGTTGTAGGTTTAGGGGGTCATTTAAAGTCATCTAATGTTGTTAAACTTAATAGAAATACTTCCCAAATATTGAATTGTGCATTTCCCTCCAAACCACGCAAACAAATTTAATTTTGAAGGAATTTTTATCTTGATTTAGGAAAAAATAAATGTACACTATGGGTCATTTATGTATTATCAAGCATGTAATGCAGGAAGTTTAAAGTTCCAATAGATAGTCATAATGTGTTCTTAGGAGTTAGCCATCTTAAGTTCTCGCCACATAATCTCACTTTTATGTTGTAGACAAGGTGCGTAATCTATTTGCACCTAAGAGGTCTTGAGTCGGGCCTATTGCAGCTTGGTGTAAAGAATGTCCCTAACATGCAAATAAGGATCGTAATTATCAAATTTTGTAACTAATTTCTTATTTATATTCAAGAAGTCATAGAGTCAAGGGATAGATTAGAGCCTCCAAGTTTGAAGAAGGAATAAATTTCCTTCCATAAAGCGCAAACTTTGGAATATTGAGGGAATTTTGGCTTGTATTGGTGCTTTGAAATGTGTGATCTTGGTGCAACCTAGAATTTATAGTGGCCTTTAAGGATGGTAAGATAATATTATGAGAATCCATTTGTGTCGGTTTCACTAGTTTCTTATTTCTCAAGTCTTTGGATGTTCTGAGAAAACCTAAATTTGGGTCTATTCAGTGAGGTACTTAATTAACTCTCAAACATGTTAATGTAGCAAAGTATACTGAAACCAAAAGGTTTGGATAAATTTGAGGTTGAGAAGGTTATTTAAGCCTTATTTTCAAGGAATGAACTAACTGATAAGAATCTTGAGTGAGTCAAAGGTGCATACCATAGGAGCTCTATTGAATATTAAGGAAAAATCCCCCTTGTTTAAATAATGTTTTATAGCTTTAGTTCATGTGAAGCACTTAAATATATGCATGAGATTTGGTAAAGTGACTTATATCTAATATTTCAACTGGGAAGATTAATCATATTGCAGTAAAAGTATTTTGATAAGTGGTTTTGGGCATTACTTCTGAGTGTAAAATTGTTATGACTTGGTGTGAAAGACTTCTCCTTATTTGAAGGAAACCCTCCTAGGATTTGAACAAGAAAGAATTTGTATTTGCCTAAACCACTAATTCAAGGCATAAAATTTGAAAGTAAATACTTGAATCTCTCCCAAAAGATATTTTGATAGATTTAAATCTAATGCATCTGTTTACTCTGGTTTCCATGATAGCATTTTTGTAAGTAACAGGGCATTATAAGAGCACAGTCATTGACAAGGAGACAAGAGAACAAGTTTGAAAGGTTGAGCGAGTTTAAGAGAGAGAGTTTGAATGCTTTAAAATTTGCTACATGCCTATGTAATTAAGGGGAGAAATAGACCTTAATGGGTTGTAAAGAGTTAAGATTTTATCATTTGGCTCAGAAACCCTATGACAATCTTTCAAGGAACTTGTACATTCTAGGAAGGCCTAGTTGGAAACAGAAATAGTGGATTTAGTGATATTTTTGTAAAGATAAGGAGCCTACACTGTAAATTTTATCACAGCTGAAGAACATTAAAATGGGTATCCCAAAAGGAAAACTTCATTTTGTTAGATTGAATTTCTAACAAAATTTAAGGCAGAAAAACACTTAACAGAACTAGAAGGAGACTAAACAAGTGAAAAGTTGAATGAGGTTTCAAAGGGTGATCTAGCAAAGGAGTGGAGAGATATGGTAATCTTCTACACAAACTAAAGAGGCCCAAAATGGTGTCTAAAATAATTTTCACTTTGAGCTTTAAGGTTCTCGAAATTCTCCTATTATGCATGATAGTAAGGAAGTGTCATTTGACCTGTAGGAGTAGCTTTGAAGGCGGATTGGGTACAAGGGAAGGCAAGTGAAGACTTTTGAAGGAATTGATCATCTTTTTTATGGTTGATCATGAGCTTGTAAGAAGGTCTATAGATATCCTCTAAGAAAGGAGGAAAACCATGCATTCAAGGCCATACATTTGGAGTTGGGTTCATGATTTAAGAAATCTTCTGAGTTTTGCAATCATAGCCAGTTTTACAAGGCTATTGAGATATTGTTTTGAAGACCTAATTAGAATAGGCTACACATAGTAGAATTGTTTCTAAGTGATATATTCTGCATCATTTGGTATCAGTGCACCCTAGAAATGGACACACTTGTGAAAGGCCCCAAATATTGTATGGGAAAAGCGATTCCTAGTTGATATTTTTAAGGGAGTGAAGATGGTATCAAAAATTATTGGAACAGAATGATTAAGTGGTACAAGCCAAGGCTTAATGTATATGAGTCCATCAGTTGAACTATATAGGTTAGAAAGTGACGAAAATGTGTCTTAACCATAGAGTTATAGGTTCTATTATTAAATGATTCTAACCTACGCCTCATACTTCAGGTTAAATAGGGTAATATCAGGAAATGTGCTTGGTTTGTTCTGGGTGTTAAATATTGGATAGCTCCAACCTAGGTGTAAGTCATCAGCGGTATTTGCTTGAAGAAGCACTAAAGGGTAGTTTTGACATTACCCGACCACCTTATACACAATTTGATCTTTAGGTCCTAATTTGATATCTTGTTGATGGTTGTTTTAGCTTAGGTTTGAGGTTCAAGTGACATGATGAAATGGTTGGTTAAATGCAATGAGGTGAAAAATCAAGAATTTGCATGATCTTAAGGGAGTGTAAAAAAAATTCTCTGGAAGTAAATAGTTTGTTTTCAAAGTGGTTATAAGATTGTTTTGAGTTCTTGAATCTATAAATAACATTACCTGTGTTATTTATTTCCTGCAAGTGATTTAGCTCTGCATCTACTTATGGTCATTAGAGCATGCAATAGATTCTTGAAATATTTATTGTAACATTATATAATATGTAAGTTGATTAAATTTGTATTACAGGGAGAATCCTCAAGATGGTAACACAGGTGAGAGAATATAGAAGGCCATCTTTGGAAGAGAAGATGGATATGATGATGGAAGTTTTATGATCAGGTTGACAGGTATAGAGCAATCACAAAGAAGAATGAGAGTAGAGATAAGTCTCATGAATAAGAAATGGGTTGAATAATAGAGTACAATTTGCAAGGAAAGTGTTACAAGTGTCAGAGATATGCAAGACACAAAGCCTATGAGTGCTATATGAGATGGATAAAGGGATGAAAAAGGTTGACAGAAGATGTTGATCCTATTCTTAAAAATAGAGGTAAGTCTCTTTTATTCAGAAGATAGTTTTATTAAAACCAAGCAAGGTAACAATTTGATGTAACTCAAAGAAGAAATTTGTTCAGAACTAGGTGTAAAACTAAGGGAAAATGTTGTAATATGATTATAGACAGTGGAAGTACTAAAAATTTAGTTTCTTTTGAGATGGTAGATAAGTTGGGTTTGAAAACAACAATATACCATAATCCATATCAAGTATCTTGGATGTAGAAATGTCATCATGCCTTGGTTAGGGAACAATGTCAAGTAGAATTTCATATTGGGAGATATAAAGATAAAGTATTGTGTGATTTGGTACCTATGGATGTGTGTCATGTGTTGTTGGGTAGACCATGGAAATATGATAGACAAGAAGTGCATGATGGTAAGAAGAACACATACACTATTGTGTTAAATGGAGAAAGATCATACTCTTTTTCCCATTACAGGTGAACAAGATCCACAAACAAGGTTGGTTATGATGTTATCAGCTAAGAAATTCTTGATGGTAACTAAGGAACATGTAAAGAGACACTACTAAGGGTTGTTAAGCCTTTATATTTGATTTAACAATTGATTTGATGAGTGATAGGTGTGGGTATGAAGGTGAAGAGAGGATTTTCAGTTTTGTGAGAAACAAGAAAGCTTGAGAAGATAGTTTGATTGCTTAACAAAGAGGATAAGAAAAATGAAACGGTGAGTTAGAGGTATAGAGTAGGTGAGGAAGGAGATGAAGAGGTATTGGAAGAGGCCTTAGAATATTTTTTTACAACTTAATGACAACAAGAAAGTTATGATACCAAAGAGGTCACTCAATAAGGAAGATCAAGATAATTTTAAGGAAGAGGAGAGAAGGAATGGAAGAAAATCAGGTTTGTGAAGAAAATGAGAAGATCGTAAGAAAAGAAGCGATCAAGAGAGAGAAATATGGTATAATGAAACAAGAGATAGAAGAAAATAAGAGTGAAGAAGCACATGATGAAGTGTTTATAGACCAAAATAAAATTCTAATGGATGATGAATCAGTAGTTGTGGTTGGTAGAGGTGACGAGAAAAGAAAAATTGAGAAAGATACAGTGAACATGTTGTATGGAAGAAGCCATGAGTGAAGATAGAGAATAAACAGGTCATGAAGAATATGGAAGAGGCATTTAAGCCTCATATTTTTGAATCTAACATTGCTTTGAGTTTTGAATGTGTAGGTATAAGTGAGTTAAATGAAAAAGTGAATCCTTTTATGACAATCATGAAGAAATTAGACGTTGGTAGAGATGACAACAATCATGGAAAGTTTGCAAAAATAGCCCAAGAAGCAAAGAAATTGCAAAGTAAACAAGGAAGAAAATGTGATATGGAAATGGTAGACAAGGAGGTGGATGAAACTCAATGTTTATCAATCTAATATTTCATTGAATAAGTTGTATATATGTTCAAGAGTTGAGAAAGTGAAGGAATCAGTCAAGAGAAGATGTTTTTTGCAAGAAAAAGAGCCTAGATTCAAACATCAAGAACATGAAAGACTCAAGGAATAAAAAATAAGGATGATATGGATATTTTAGTAGTATTGGATTATGAATATTCATCTCAAATGAACATGGATCAGGTTTACAATGTCAAGGATAAGGTGAAGAACAATAAAACCAGTCCTAAAACCATCATTCTACTCAAGCACATGATCAATCCAAGGACAAAGAAGTTTGTGAGAATCATGAAGGAATTGATGAAGGAATGTAAGGCATGTTAAGCAATAAAGTTCCACCTCAATAATGCCATCATCAACTGGAAGGAAAGGAAGAATAAGAAGACAATCTTGTAAAACATAAGTTATGGGGAAATTTTGTCTTTCCCTTAGAAGTATGATGCATAAGCATCACTCTAAGCATGTAGATATGGCTTGAAACATGAAATTTTGGATTGTTAGTGTGTTTTTAGGTTCAAGACGTCAATTTAGAGTTATCTAGGTGTGTTAGTTTGTGTCTTGTCCTTCACAAATTTAAAATTTGTAATTTCCCTCCAAAAGTACAAATTTTAATTTAGAAGGTCTTTTGGACTTGTTTTTGTGTTTGTTGTGGTTCTTGGAGATGTGAATATGTGTTAAGGTTTTAAAAGAGATTATTAAGGTATATAATGCATGAATAAATCATATTCATAGCCTAGTTTACCATATCCATAGTTTTAGCTTAAAACAAGAGTTACTCAATGTTGTATTCTAAGATAAACATGGACTAGAGATGTCATATGATTGCCTATTATTAATATAAACTGCATAAAATGATATATAAGACATGTTTTTATTGTTTTTATTCATTCATTTGAATGAGAAAGTTTAAAGGAGCTCCAAGATTCTATAGAAGTAGTTTTGTTTGCAAAGAAACTATGTAACAATATTATTTTGTATTTTTTGTGCTTGTAGCTTTGAAATGAATGTGTACAAATGGTGAACCTCATTGATATGGTATTTAAGGTTGGTAAGAAATATTTTTCGATCCATTTTTTTAGTTTCACTATTTTCTTATATTATTGATTTTTGAACAAACATGAGAAATCTATAGCAGATTGTGGAGGTATTAATTGACTCATGATAGTTAATGTAACAAAGAACTAGACCAAAAAGTGATAAAGTTGAGGTTGAATAAGGTTAAGAATTATTTTTAAGGAGTGAAAAAACTCATCATAGATATGAGTAAAGATATAGACATAATCTTATTGGGAGCGCCTTAAGGGTTAAAAAATCCCATATTTTATAAAACTATGTAGTTATGTTTTTGGATGAAGATTCACCATTGAGAAGGTAAAGTGACTTTTTAATGTCAAGTTTATAATATTTAGAACACATTGAGTATAGGCTAATGTATTAAGTGGTTACTAGATGCATTGAAATCACGTGAGTAAACAACGTTTAGGTGAGATAAATACCTCTTCATCGGGCTCCTGAAGGAAACCCTCATAGGGTTTGACACATAGACTAGTGGTTTTAGAGACCCAAAACTCAATAACTTAAGGCAGAATCATTTTGGTAAGTAAAGGTTTTCACCCGTCTCCCCCTTGCATAGATTTTGTGGAAGTTTTAGATTGTTGATCATCAATATATCCAAGACTTTGAAATTCCATGACATAATTATATGTAGAACACTGTAGGGAAGAGTATGGACAATGAGAACTTGAGATAAGAATTTGAAGCCTTGAGTGAGTTGCTAAGACCCAGTATCAAGAGTTTCAAAATTGTAAACCATAACATCTACATTGACATAGCACACATCAAGATTCAAGAGGATTTAATGCCTTAAGAAGATCTATCATTTAATGGGAAAAAAGTTACAATCTACTATCAAAAGACCTATACATGAGCTATGGAATGACCTGATTGGAGGCATGCAATAGTGGAGTTAGTGAGAGATTTTGTAAATTAAGTTGCCTTAAAAATTTTTCTCACAATTGAAAATCCCAAATGGGTATCCCAATAGATATTCAGTTTGTTTAAATGAATCCCTAGAACAAAAGTTAAGGAAGAAAAACCCCCAGAACAGGGCTAAAAGAAGAGTAGACAAGTGAAAAGGAGTGAAGGTCAAAAGGTGATCACTAACAAAGGAGTCGAGAGATAAAATTTCACACACACACCTTCGAGGCCCAAAAGGGTATCTAAAATAATTTATACTTTTGGCTTGAAGGTTTGTAGTTTTCTCCTAACCACTAATTCACCAGTGTCATTTAACTTGAGAAACTTAGAAGGTAGTTTTGGAAAGAAGGTAAGGGAATTGAAACTTTTGATTGAATTACATCATTTTTATGGTTGATTTGTCTTATTCCAAGGTCTAGAAGTAGGGTACAAGAGTTGGTTGATTGCATTAATATGTAATAAATTCAAAGTTCACCATGATTTAGGGGATTCTTGAGTTGTAGAGATAACTAGTTTTGAAGGTCTAAAAAGATTGTTTTGAAGTATTTTGAAATATTATAACAGTGTGCATTGTTTCTAAGGTGAAATTTTTTGCACATCAGGATCTCACTTGGATACTATGATACTTATTCCTCTGTGGTTGAGAGGCTCTTATGATATTTTTTTGATATTTTTTCTTCTATGGTTGAGTGACTTTTATGATACTTAGTCTTCTGTGGTTGAGTGACTTTTATGATACTTACTTCTCTTTGTAGCTGAGTGAATCTTACGATACTAGTCTTTCTATGGTTGATTGAATCCTATGATACTTATTTCTCTTTGGTGGAGTGGACCTTTTTTTATATTCACTACTAGTTGGTGGGTTGATTGTGATGTTTGTTTTCTATGTACCTTGTGATGACGATGCTTGTTCATTGAGATAGATATGATACTTATTTTAGAATCCATGGTTATGCTTGGGATTTTACACTCTTTCAGATTGTGGATTACTTGAGGATAGTATACTTTTAGACCATGTGGGATTCAACAGGAGACATATTGATGGAATACTCGATACACTTACGTGGTTCCTTTAGTTCCATTGAGGATAGGTTGAGACTCTAGACTATAATTTTTTTGATAGATGTTACTATAATTAGAATTTTTTTGGGGCACTATGTATGGTGAGAGTTATTAATTTTTAGTCATGATGACCCTGCTATAGATGTTTTTTTGACATACCTTTGTAATTTTTTTGCACGCACTATTATATTATATTTATGTGAAGTCTATGATATGAGGACCATATTGTGGGATATGTTAGTTTCCTCTCATGTGTTATGTCAATTGTACTATCTTCCCATGTTTGAGTTAGTGGTCTTGTTTGGGTTATAGTCATGAAATGTGTTTAAAATGGTGTTTTTGTGGAGTTATTTGTGTTGTGCTTGGGGCCTTGTATGACATTGTGTTGTTATGTGTTATTGGGCAAACTTGTTGGAAATTAAATTTTTTTTTGTTAACAATGAAAAATAGTAATGAGTATCAAATTAAGGAAATGCTATAAAGGAGAAAAGAAGAAAATGAGTAATAAAAATAAAATAACTGGCACTCTTCATAAAACATAAATAATTGAATGGAAAGGTCAAATTTTGATTGCTTCCTTGTGGTCGCGCAGCTTTAGTGAAAAAGATCCTTTTTCTAGCGACATTAATCAATGTTGACTTCTTTTTTTAACACATATCACCCTTTGTTCATTAACATTGTGTTTGCATCGAGGTTGATGCCATTATAAGGGGAGGGTAGTGCCCCTTTCACTTTTTTTGTCATCCCCGCTTGTGAAGCCTTGTGGTTTGGTGTAGTTGTTGCGGATGAATTTTGTGGGGTAACTAACTTGAATTCCTTCCATGGTCAAGCGAGAGACAAGACATGTCGTAATCGAATTCACTGCATCCATAATTATTTTTGATGTTCAGTACATTGGTGTCATTACTAAACGTTAATTGGATTTGTAAATACCTAACCAGACACTAACCATGGTTTTTGGTTTCATTTCACGTGTGTTTCGTATGTTTGATTCATTATTACTTTTCTAACCGTTAAGTGAAATTTAATGATAATGATGATAAATTTATACCAGTGAATAGATTATATCAAAGGATTTAATATAATTAATATGAAAAATTAAAATCAAATGACTAAAATGATAAAAAATAAAATAAAAAAATCAATATAGTTAAATAAATTAAAAATTAAGTAATGCATGTTTATGTATAACAAGTGTTTTAGGTAGGTGGGGGGTGCATGTTGATTTTATGGAGTGTTGTCTGCCTTTTAGGCTAACATGCCATATGAGAGGACGTGGAGGAAATTATGAGGACCATGTAAATTATACCTTTTTGAGTCATTGAATCCGTAGAGAAAAAATTATACTAATACATGTAAATTCCAAACTCCACCTACTAGTACCCTTCCACGTATTGTTTGTATTATTGGATTTGACCTTGGCCTTGAATTTTCATGTAATTAATAAGTAACTGGTGAAAAGCACCAAACTTCACAACTTTTTTCCATTCTCCTATCTCATTCCTTTGTCAAGATAAACAATTTTTTCGCTTGGAATGGAGTGATTTCAAATCCTTTTAGGGGCATTTTTGTCAAGAGTTGAATCGTATTTTCTATATCACTTATTCCAAAGTATTCCAAGCTTGTGCCATGGTGGAGTCTTGGACTATGTTTTTTCATCCGTTTGAAAATTTTTATGGGATTATATTCCCCCTGTTTAAGGCTCCTAGGAGACATTTTGGTAGAAATGGGCACTGTTAAAACATTAATGAAAAACCAAATTTTAGATGCCTAGTCTAGTGTATAGACTTGCAACTTTGGTTTTTCCAAGTGGGTGGAAAAAGGATTGGTTTTGCATGGTTGGCAGTGTGTAAAATGTGGCATGCACTTTATTTTGGAGACTTTAAATGTGGTTTGCATGGGGAATATTTGATTTTAGGACCCCGTATTTCTATGAAAATCCTTTTTTGAGTAGGTCAAAAGACCAACTTAGTAGCCTTGAGGTCAACCATAATGTGTGGGATTTCTTAAGGCGGGGTTGGCATTTTTTGTCGGCATGACTTGGTCTTTAGAGTATTAAGCACTCCATGCGGGTGGTCAGAAAAATGCACTTTCATCAAGTTGGAAAATTTTTGGTTGGCACCTCATGGCATGGTTTTATTTGAATTTACAAATGCGCTTACCCACTTAACTTTGTGAAATAATTGGCAAAATAATATGATTTGTTAGGTCTTGGACTACCTCTTGTATTTTGGTTTGACCTTGATATGGGTATGTGAGTTTTGTAATTAGCTAAATGCGTTAGAATGGTTAGTTGATCCTTCTAGCCATGTGAGCTAACCTTTGGTCTCACTGGTGGATGATGAGGTCAATCAAACCACGATACAAAATCGATTTTAATAGGAGTTTAGGAGATTCACTCAACTTAATATTGGCATCACGTATCAATGAAATTAATGACTTGGCATATGGACAAATATGAGTGAGGGAAATAATGGTTGAGCATTTTAGTTTGCATTTGGGTGAATGTGTCCCTAGCCTATGTCAAAATATGAGAGCACCTCGTATGCCACCTTATCATTTAAATAGGAATGGTTTTTCTCCCTTATATCTCAAAACAATTCTCATATTACTAGTTTCCCTTCATTATTATATTTAAAACTGAAAAACAAAGTGAAGAATTTGTATTTGTTAAATGAAAATGACTCGTATTTCTTGAAAAAATTTTAAAAATTATTTTGTGCACAAACCAAAGTGACCGTTTTGGAAAGGTGGCCTTGCTCATGTAATAAGCTCAAGATTAATTAAAAAATTAGATGATTAAATTTGGGAAATTTAGCCACATGTTGGAACGTTTAAATGGGAAATCTCTCATACAAAAAACTCTACCTACACATTACAAAAAGTTAGAAAAGACATTTTTAAAAACAATGTAAAAAAATGGCCTCCCTGGATCCCGTAACAGAGATTTCATTGGAATGACTTTTGTTTCTTTAGTGATATGGGATGTCACATCAACCCTTATACCAACATTATATACTCATTGAATCATTGAAATGACATGCATTTTCGAAGCCCAACTGGTTATTTTCCCAGCATGGGACAACTGCCAAAAGTTAGAAATTTGTTTTTGGTTTTTGGCTCGTGGTTTAGGGATCCATGTTGGGAAATGAATACCTATCACCACATACCTATACAGTTTCACCATGATAGTTAAAAATCAAATTTTACATTTTGAGAAAAAATACTTTGGGAGATCAACTGAGTTTCGTAAAGCCACTTATCGTTCTGCAACAAGAATGAACGGGTCCATTTTACGATAATCAAATTTGGAAAAAGTAACCATAGATTAAACCCTGGTTGTCAAAAAAGAGTTCCCCAACCTACTAAGATTCAACTACAAGATACTCCTTAGAGGAAATTCAGGTGATTTCCGTCTTTGCCCAAAGTGATCCTTCAAAACTTTTCTAGAGTGCAACCTTATATCTCCCCCTCAATCTTTTAAAGGACGATACAAGAAATCCTCATGGTAAATATTTTTGACTCTAATCCATATTGTGGTTACCATAATTGATTTTTACATTTCTACTAAGCAATGTATCAACATTTTGTCATGTTATCGAATATTTTATTTATATAACTGCTATTGAATATAACTCGCCTCCTAAGAAAATCTAGGCCTACTAATGATAATTTCTAAGCTTAATATTTTCAAAGACCAACTTCCTAACCACAAATATTATTCAATCTAGTCCATATGTTGCACCATCTCTGCTATCGATCTTAACCTCCTCCTTCTTATGACCACTCGTTAAAGTCTATGATTGGTACTATTTACTCCTATGTCATCTCCTTTGACTGTTTATTAATTTTAATCATTATAATATCACTCATGAGCTTGTTTTCAATATACTTTATTTTTGACACTTTTTATTGGGCCAATTCCCTAATCATAGTGTTTTTTATTAATAATGGTGCTAGGCACAATATGTGCACATTCAAGTCACTTGACTTTCTTAGGTATATAAAATAAAACATGAAAATTCAATACTAATACCTCTCTTGGATATATTGGTATATACCTCTTACGGTTGGTTCTACTACTACAACTATTCATTTTTTAGTCACCCTCTTCGCTTTTACCAATGTGATATGTGTCTAGGTTTTCCCTTGGATATGTATTCATAAGGCGCTATACCATCTATTTTTGAAATAATGCATAAAGTTTATAGATAATAACCATGTTGTTACATGTCTAAAAATATCCATTATGAAAAACATTTTTTTCCTCATCCTTTTACTAAATAATGGTGTTCAGTCATAGTTAAATCATGTCACACCTACACATGCTACCTTTTAGTGGGGTTTATCTCTCGCATGCCTACTCTGATGGAGCCTCTGAAATGCCTTTTTGAATCCTAAGTAGGTTATAAAACCTCGTATTCTTGAGGTCCATCCTCTTCCTACTACACATGTAATGCATCCAAGATCTAAGCCTCATTTGTTTTATGGGACTTCCCATCCCCATGAGGTCCAGTCTAATACTACTACACTACAAACTATTTGAGGTCTAAACTTATTGTTTTGTATGGGTCCTCTCATCGCCCTATTTGACATTTTCATAAGGTAACTCCTTCATTTCCCTCGATCTTAATAAATATCTTTAAAAACAAAAAAAAACATTCAAAATATTTAGAAAAAATACAAAAACTAGGACCTATATATGACTTGATTTTTCTAGATTAGTATTTTACATATGTTGTTGTTCATACCAATTTGATAGATACTATAATTTTCTATATACTATTTTTAATACACATTCATTCATGACATGTCTTGAGCTTGATGTAGGATACACATAGGATTATAAATGATGTCATGTGCTCGCCTAAATATGTCCTAGTGGTTCTAGAATTTATAGTGACCAGTGACAACCTTGTTTGCAGTATGTTCATCAGTGTGCACTGCCCAGATCACTTTCCTGTTCACTCAAAAATCAACCAATTACTCTTATCTCTCTTCATTTATTAGGGTTTCATACTTAACATCTTAGTTCACTTGTGTCATTACTATATTTTTAACATTTGTACATCAATAGTTACTCTATAATATTAGATTTAATTTTAAATTAATTAAATCATTTGGTGAACTCGATCGCTCAAACCCTACCTTCTGAGAATGCATCGCAATCTATCCCCTTCTTCTGAATTCATGGATCAATCTTCTTATCCCTCTTTATACTCCCACCAAGGTTTCTGGGGATGGTTACCACCGTTACTGATTTTATGCAATTGCGTACTCAACATCCTCCCTGCTTCATCACTCCAATGCCTGATTCAACCATCAATGTAGTCATCACTCACCACACACTCATCCTTACTACAACACCACTTGTATTGTCTCCACTCCACCAATTATTACTCCTACAGTTCCTACCACCACCTTTAAGGGTTATGACATCATTAAGCAGCTTAAGAATACACCAACCAAAAACTTCTCTTTATGATGTCTTGCGTAGTGTTCCTAATTTTCGTCATACATTAGAGGCTTCGCCTTTCAATTCTATGCACATTGAAAGTAATAATTCACCTATTTCCTTTACTCACCTCATTCAATCCCTTCAAAATATATACCACATGCTATATCTTTTAGTGATGAGGATATCCCTCCCTCTATTGTTGACAATCCCTTTACACCTTTTCTTATCACCACTACTATTGGTTCTGTCTCTATTAAGCGCATGCTCATTGATAATGGATCTGCTATAAGGCTATGTGCTATATCCCTCCTTAGGAAAATTGGACATTTCATATGACCTAATTGAATAAATCCTCTCAAATCATTTCATGACTATGATTCCACTACTCACACATGTATTGGCACTATTCACCTTACCTCTATAAGTTGGGCCTAAAATTGTTCCTACTGTATTCTTTGTTATCTATACCTCATTCTAGTTTAATTACTTACTTGGTAGACCATGGATTCATGCAATGCATGTTGTTCCCTCTACAGTTCATAGGTGTGTTAAATTCTTACATGATATCTATGAACATACCATTTTTGTTGACCATGACCCCTTCAATTTTTTCCATATAGACCACATCACCTCCATGCCCATTCCTCCATCATAACCTATTCCATATCACAATATTAGTACATACAATGTTGGTCAATCTAATGCTCCTACTCCCTCTGCTACCTCTACATGCATTCTGTCCATTCCTACTCATACTATTGATATCCTATCACCCACCATGTCTACCTCTATGGCTATTACTTCTCCATCTGTCATGGCTCCTCTCAATTATGCATCTATCTCCATCCCTACCAATATCCTTGATAATGATATCCAACAAGATAATGACAGCATTGATGATTCTGATGATGAGGTTGATGTCAGTAGAGCTTAACGATGACACATTACACAATCTTAACTTTAAGCCTATTGAAATAGATGAATCCTACTTCCAGGATGATTTTTTTGTTATTGGCCCTCGTGAATATCAATTCAAGAAGCCTCCTCCTTCCACTAATGCCATGATACCTTTTTTCAAGGGACTGTACACCACATTAGACATCTTACCACCTATTGCATCTCCCAATAATCATCCTGCAACCATGCCCTAATCCCTTTACATGCACTCTCTTCATCTGTAACTCTTATTGTCCTCATATTCCATTCGACCACTACTTTGTTTGAAGACTCTTTTTCAAGCATGATGGATTACCATGCCTAGGATTCACACTTTCCAATATCCTTCCCCCACCTCATTCTCCTCACCTATATCATGGATGTATATTTTTTATTGATGTTTATGGCCTCCAAGTATTCCATTTATTAGTCTTCCTTTCACGCACTCCTCATTCATCTCCACTCACACTTGGATAGTCTTGGCTTGATTGCATTGGTGGCATATTGGATCCTAATCATAATGATATCACGTTTTCCCATGCCTTTTGGCCACATCTCTATTTGCAATGATTCATTCTTAGGCTATACTCAAAATCTCACTCACTGGTATGCACATGATTTTCCTCAACCCCCTTTTACTGATGAAGAATATGTTATGGGCATGTACAATTTACACCACACAAGATCTTTATATGATCAAACCCACATACTATTACCTACCAAGTCTCTAATCTAGATCTTATCAGTTATGTCCCTTGACACTGATGATCTTCTATATGAGTTTACTTGATCCTTCTCTACATCATATACTCAGGGGGCATCATGTTTTTCTTCCCCCCTTCATTCCTTCCAGTTTTCTTTTAGTATATAATATCACACTTAACACTTTATGCTTCATGTCTCATCTTTCTACACACTTTCAAACCCTTTGATACACACATTTTATGTGTCATTACCCTATGACACACTCTAGTTCCACGGTTCATACCCGACTACCGAGGGTCTAATTCTGAAATGAACCTCACATCATTCACATTTTCATGCTCTGTGCTTTCATGACATATCTTTCAAGCATCTACTATCACACAACACATTACCCGATGACACACTCTTGTTCTATGGTTCATTCTTGACTATTGAGGGTTCCTATAAATGAACCTCATCTCATACACATCCATTGAGGGGCACACTACTCCTATCCATCTTCACACTTTGCATACCATTCCATCACACTCATACATTGCATTTTCATATATTGGTTGCATCTACTCTTGCAAAAGCTTATTCTATTTACATGTTACACTTTGTTTTCCATGACTAGAACAAATTCTTAGTATGTCATTATCTTTCTATATATACACATGCATGTTCACTTGGTCATTTTGTGGTGAATGTATATCTCTTACAAAGTTTCACACACTGCAATGATGCTTGGCATTGTACCTTTTACCAAGTCCCACCAAGGCTCCTGGGGGCATCTACTTTCACTCCTCACACATTACGATGTTCTATTGCTCATTTTCACTACTTCTACTTACATAGTTAATTTACTTTTCATTGATTATATACATGCTCTTGACATACTATTTATCTTTCTAACATGCTAACGGGTGCTTCATGTGTAGCATTTTCTTTGCAAGAATATATGCCACCATAGTTTTCTGATACATTTTTTCTTGATATTGTTTTCCATTATATGTTATTGTTTGCGGGATATGCCCTATGTCTTGTATGATCATTGTATGGTTTTGGCCACTTCAGCCCTGATTGTCTTGTGACATTGTGAGCAATGTCCCATGTTTGAAACCCACTTTTCACGGTCTATTTTGTTTGCACACTTGATTTTACATTGTTCTTCTATTGCATGTACTTTCTTTTACTACTAACATATGTTACTAACCACTTTGTTTGCATGTGCCTTGGTTTCTACCATGCACATCCCTACCCCTGCAGGTATACACTTCAAATCAACATCAGGTCCTCTCCTTTGGGCCACATTATCCTCCTACCATCGTCACATATGCACCCCAAAATGAGGGGGGCATACATTGGGTGAATAAATCACCCCTACAACATCTCAGAGCTACAGTACAAACACATGCATAATACAGAATCCACATATGAACATAGTCATAGAATGACCCAAAATCTAACTTGGGTCAATACAAACACCAATGCCTAAACTCAGACAGTAGAACTAGGAACCTGTGTCCTCTCCTGGGCTCTAATGTCATGGGGGAAAATACATTCATCTTCTCATATCAACATAGTATACAGAAGTCTTCTAGAGAAATTCTACAGTTATAGGTAAAGTCTTCCAGTTACAGAATGCATTCTATCTCCTCAATCAGTAAAATCAGAAACTAATTTGAATAATCAAGACAAAAGGAACAACATGAACTAAAGTAGGATGCACCATCTGCAGTGGTGCTTATTGGGTAGAGTCATGGAAGGAGAGTAACACTAGACCTCTCTCCCCAAACACTTGCTCCTTAGCATGAGATCACCCAAAAAACTCACACTTGGCATGAGATCACCCAAAAACTCACACTTGGCATGAGATCACCCAAAAAACTTGCAATTGGTGTGAAATATCCCAAAAAAACTCTCTCTTCATAACATTTCAGGACACATTTCTATCCTTTACACTCTTTTACATCAAGTGCACACTTTCCTTTGCTTCTACTTTTACACACTTTTACATACTTTGCTCAAATTTTTCATATACAGAACTTTGACTAATCTTTTTCTCTTCTTTGGTAGGTTCATCCTTAATATGCAACAAGAAGCAACCTTCAAACAAAAATACAAGCACAATAATAGGTACAAACAACATATACACTTCACCCCTAGGGTCACTTTCCTTTCCTAGTCTCCATGTTTCACTTTACAATTACTCTATGCTTCACTTGTCCCCTCAACACACTATTCACCGCATGTTCTACAAGATCATAAGGTACACATATCTTATCTACTTTATGTTATTGATTATTCACTCAATAACATAAAGTGGGGGAAAATGTAGACACAAAATCACACACTTGGGAACATTTCTAGGTCCTAAAAGCATGTTAGCATTTACATGATTCCTAAGCAAGAAAACTAGTGGTTGACAACTATCTTTGGCCTCTTTTCTTTCTCTCTTGTTTTCTATTTGGTCTTGCACACCCTACAGCCCAGTCGGAACTTTACTTTTTTATCTTTCATGGCTTCAGACACCAACGCCCAGCCAGGAAAAGGAGCACCTAGGAACTTCTTTCCCTCTTAGGCACCCCTGACCCTTTCTTATCTTACCCACTCTTTTTGGGTCTCTTTTATCTTTTAAGCATCTTTTTCACTTATGGAATCATCCTTCTGGCTGTCAATTATGAAATTAAAACAAGGGAATCATATAAATACATAGTTATGTGTTCAAAAATGGAGGACCAAACACTAAACATTACTATCATCACCTAAGTTTGCATTCCAAAGGCACTAAAATACTCTAACGACATTCATCTAACATCCATTCAAGGGAAAAGGATTGCATCAACTCTGCATACATAACGTAGGAAGGGAAAGTCTATTCTATTCCATTCATACATACTACTACATTGCTACATTCTAGCTACAACCAGCTATCATGTGTAACTTTCACAAGGGCATCCTAGGGCATCATTCTTACACACACACACAAGAAGTGCATGGAGTCTGAGATGTAGTGAAACACTCAGTCATAAGTTCACTCTCGAGGTGACCATAGGGGTCAGTCTGACTCCCCATTTTTCATTTTCTTTTTTAGGTTTGATGTGGTTTGTGGGTTTGTGCAGGTGAACTTATCTTTTACAGGTTGTAGGTATCATCACCAATCATTGTGCAAACATCAGATGATCAACATAAAGAAACGAAAAAAAACCCTTATGACACAAAAGAAATCATATCATGACCTTCTGAATAGTCAACAATGCCTAGGTTCAGTCACCAACATCCAGGTGCCCCTGTCCTACACTGGGCACTCCTGTCTCGAATTATTCTCAGGTTCCATAATTTACAGTGACCAATGATCACCTTGTTTTCATTTTGTTCATCAGTCGCACCTACCTAAATCACTTCCTGTTCACTTAGAAATCAGCTAAGTACTCCTATCTCTCTTCCTTTCTTAGGGTTTCATACTTTACATCTTATTTCACTTGTGTCATTACTGTATTTTAAAATTTTTACATCAATATTTATTCTGCAATATTAGATTTAATTCCAAATTAATTAAATCAATTACTTCATTCAGTTTAGCACTACATGACT
Source organism: Taxus chinensis (assembly GCA_019776745.2). NCBI lineage: Eukaryota > Viridiplantae > Streptophyta > Pinopsida > Cupressales > Taxaceae > Taxus > Taxus chinensis. The sequence continues at coordinate 658,541,285 of CM034146.1, forward strand.
CAAACATAGTTTCAATACAAGTTATGGGGACAAGGGACATATTCTCCTTTTTTTACATTCAACATTATATATCTTAGAATTATACTTACCTCACATGGTGGGGGCATGAGATCAGTCAATCCATTTCAATTTTGTGTTGCTTTACACTTGGATCTAGATACATCTACAATAATATAGTATGTTGGATTTGAATATATCAAGGTGGTAAAAAAACCTTGTGGTATCCTTAATCTTAATTTTGTTGGAAGATATAGACTTTGAATATAAAATCATGAGGAAATATTCCATTTTTAGGTTATTGGGATTGAATCCCTATGACATCTTTTAATTTTGGGTTTAGTAACACTCAATTCCTATCCAAATCTGAAATTTTATTTTAGAAACCTATGGAATGATGACCTCTTATCCTCCAACAACTCAGTCCAAATCCAAGTCTTCAGATATAACACATATGGGAGTTTATCCCTCACAAAATTGAAAAGGTGTATTCCTTCCATGTTTTTACTACTCTACTTTACTATGTTACATATTTAAACTTTATTTTTTAAAGTTACAGATATACTTTTTTAAATTTGAGTTATAGCTCAATTTCTTGCATGGACATAGACTACACTCTGTGTTGTATATTTCATTATGGAATGTGCCAACACAAAAGAAACATTGTAAAATTTGATTGAAGATAAAGTTTGTGTTCACACTCAAGTATCTTTTCCTTTAAGGACACAATTTGCATTTCATACTTAATGGGGGTGATAATGTATACACATAAATTTGGCAATTTATCATGTGGAAAATAAAACTTTTGTCGTATAACTTAAGATTGAATTGTGCACACATTGCAAACCCAAGTGAATTAGCTTTATCTCCCTTATGTGAATTTATTATCCATGTAAACTGATCATTCGCTCATAAAACCATTTAAATAATTTTGTATTAGTGGTCTCTACATGATTCTTCACCCAAAATATTTCATATTCTCTTGAACTTTGTGTCCAAGACCATACAACTAGGATTAAATCGTCTCAGAAATTGGTCCTTGGCCAAATGGTCATATCTCCCACCACCCAGCAAACACTTTTCCAATTTTATATCGATTCTTAGGCTTGTTCATATCCTATAGGTATTTTTTTAATACAAAAATGTACTTATGAGAGCCTATACAAACAATTTTAATGCACTTATTAATTCACTTGAAATTTTCGAAATTAATGATCCAAGACAGGACTTCTGAAGATTTATTTTTGGAAATTCCTAAAATTTCTATTTTTAGCAATTTTCAAGGAAAGTCCTGAAAGTCTATTTTGGGTAGTTTTTTAGCAACTTTTGTATTTTGCATTTTTGAGGGTCTTCGGAGAATTTTTGGGCTTCGTAAAATTTGGGCAAGATATTTATTAAATAGAATTGTATTCTAGTTGTGTGCCTCACTCTTCTTTCCAATAGACTGTCTAGTTTAGAAAATGGATCAACGAGCTAGGAGATATGGCCCCGACAAGGGACACTAAATAAAAACAGTGATAATAGGAAATATGTTAGTTTTTTGTCACTTCTATCTTTTCAAATCTTCCCCTAAGGTGGATATGAATGGTCTCCATGTAGGATGACCTTTTGGTTCCCATCTAGAACCCTTCATGTTCTTTGTATAGCTACAAATTAGTTGGTTTTTTAATAAAGAGGTAGATCTCGGAGCATACATCTCTCTTATGGAGTTTTCTAATTTGTATTGGAAGTCATAATAATTTTTTTTTTTGTTTACTACTCTTTCATTGTAAATTTCATTGTCACGACACATTAAACACCATCATTAGTGTGTTGTCCACCAAGTTGCACTTGAATCCAAATCAATAACCTACTGCACATATCTCCTAAAAGGTACAAAAGGATCTCTTCGATCTTCCTAAATAGTAAATCATCTCTAAAGAGAAGCCACTACTCAAGTATGAATCACTCAAACCATGTTTAAGAGTCTAGATTCCTTATCTGTAATGCTTTAAAAGGCACAAAGCCAAGTCATAACAAGGTTAATACAACACAAATAACTTCCAAAGTTTTTAAGGGTCGACAAAATCAATATTTAATTTACAAGCACAATATGTTATAAAATAATTATGAAGGCTACATTATTTTTTATCTATAGTTTTCCCCGCTATTTTTTTTTTTCAAAATATACAAGGGAAAGATAGGAGGATGGCTTAGATTTATATACACAATTGCAAATACAATGGGAGAATTACATGGATTTCTATCCCTCCTTCAAGGGGATGTAATACAATGCCTAGAATATATAAATAAGTATTAACCACCAGGATCATTCCAACTCCACCACACACATATTTATCTCCTTTTCTTATCTAATTATGCTCATGAAGTGTTAGTTCAGGAATCTAGGTTTTTCATCTATTATAGGTCATTATAGGAGGTGTTGCACATTTGCAAACCCTAACATTATACATTGAATTATGTTTCAAGTTTAATTATGACCATCATAAGTTATAGAGTGCCAACATATCCCTGTTTGAAATTGTACATTTTAGGACCATACCATGCTCTAAGATAAGCTGTATGGTTCCATACCATCTTAGTTTGTAGTCAAAGTTCTAGAGATGAAGAACTTTCAAGTCATTTCCATTCTTTTCAATCACTCTACACTCCCACATCACACCTCTTCTTATATACTTAGCTAATTATAATTCCCCTAAATTGTGTTTTAGGAAATCACTTCTATCATTACACCCTACAATTAGAGATTTATTTTCAATTTTGGGTTCACATGTTATTATTTATTTATTTAAGGTGTAAACAACCAAAAATGGGGGATTAAGCCTTAGGAAAACTAGGCAGTTTCCTAAGGCACCAATAATTAGGGGCCGCCAATTTTTTAGTATTTTCACTAGGTTAGTCTCTTACTTCTTGCCAATTATTATTATATGTAATATATTAAATTTAGGCACAATACCGATCATAGATAACATAATATTAAAATTTATTTTGTATCAGATTAACAATATGATAGTGTCTTTTGTTTAATAAACATGCCTTCGATGGAAAGAAAATGCAATGGTTGTTCTTGGTGAGTTTTTTTAAAACTAATTAAAAAAATTGTGCATTTGGTATGATTATTTAAGGTGCCTACATTCTTTTATAAATATCAATATTTATGGGTCATTTTTAGATTCCTTGCTTCATGTATGATTTATAAGATGCAACAATTTTCAATTGTATTTTTAGAAAATGACGATACAAAAGAAAAAACTAAAAGAATTCAAACCTTGATCTTTTGAGAAATAATCCTTTTTCAACTCTAATATTTAAGTTGATATGTTTCCAAAAGAATATTTTATTATTATTTATGTTGAACCCTAATATTTTTATAAAGAATCATTCTCAACCCTAATTATGTGTTATTTAAAAATCTAGTATGTAACATTTTTACAAATTAAGTGGGGGTATTTGACTTAAAGTATTTCCTAGGGCACTCAAAAGTGTTAATTCGGCTCTGAAAACTAATCAAACAATCAATATGAAAAAGTGACACTGTTATATTAGTGTTGTATTTTTTCATCGGAGAATCCCATATAAAATCAAAATGACATTTTAATATTGACTCACATTTTTTTTTTGCTATTGATACCTAGGGAGAAGGGCCTAGCCTGCAAAAAAATACATGAAGTGTCATTCTATGATAATAACATGCATCAATGGACTCTCAAAAAAAGTGTAAAGAACATTATCATGCGACCTACATAAAAAAGGGAGAAGAGTTAATATCAGCCTCTAACCCTCCCAAACCTTCTTGTTAATCACTATGTATAATATCCTACCTAAATAAGACTATATTTGAAATCCCCTTTTTATTATCAGAACTTCCTGACCACTTAAAACCATTACAAAAACATTATATGCTCTCTTCATGTGACAAAGGAAAAACGTAATTCCCTTTATGACCACTAGGAGACACTTCTGCAATGGTTTCCACCTTTGAATCATCCATGCTCCGAGTTGAAGAAGAGGAAGGCGACACACAAAAACTAGACAGTTCTACTTTTGATTCCATCAAAAGAGAAACCCCCATATTCATAGCCAGAGCTTCTTGACAAGGAGCCATCTCCTGAAGAACCTTAGTAAGAACGTGAACATGTAAGTGTGGGCTCATTAATCACTCCTCCAAACAAGCATTTTCCCTGTGGAGAATAAATTGACCCGAGGAATTTGAAAGAATGTTGGCGGCACTCAGAGCCTGAGCCATATCGAAGACATTGTACCTTCCTACCAAATTTTTTGGATCCAACATCAATATTCACATGTGTTTGCAAATGTCATCATCCTTGACCTTTTCGAATTCCTCCACCACCAACCAATATTTCTCTAGCCACCCTCTCATTGTCGTGTTTTTTATTTTACCGTCCATCCAAGAGGTTAAAGATTCACCAGCTTCTTCACCTCTAAGAGCCTTCTTTCTTTTCCCCCTTTGCACCACACCCTAAATTCTTCATTGTGGAAAGGTAAAATAAAAACCCACAAATTCACCCAAATGAAAACCCAACAGAGCTCCAATCCACAAAAGTAGATACAATTAAAAACCCTCGCCAGAGAATTGAGCTAAATAGACCCCCGACACACCTCTCATGAGGGAAGGAGCATGAGTCTAGTACAAAATATTGTTGAGAATATATCCCATGCATTACCATAACCGCACTAAATTATGGAAATAAACTCCCCAATAACCTTAATAATTACACTTCAACATGGCATTCGGCCAACCTTGCATCATTTGAGGTAAGAGAGATGATATCACTAGGGAAATTATCTTCCCATACTTTCCAATTTGAATGACATTCTTCCCATACCTTGACATATTTGTTGTCCAAGCAATTAGTAACTTGATTCCCAGATCTTTTAATGTGGGAAATTTGAATCTCGGAGAAAAAAGAAAGAGTATTCTTAATATGTTGACATTGGTCAATAACCAAGCCTTAGGTTGCTTACCCTTAACAAATATGATAATGATTTTAAAATCTCCCTTTATCTATAAACGGAGCCAATTCTAATTTTTTTCCTCTAAGAGACCAAAAAGAAGGGCCATGCCTTCTGCCACATTATTTGAGGAGACACCACAATCCACTACCAAAGCAAACACAAGTTAGCACCTAGAATCTCTGAATATGCAACCATAACCCGCTCTACCCGGATTTCCTCTTGAAGCACCATCAAAATTTAATTTAATACATCCATCGTCAGGAGGTCGTTACCGAATTTTTAGATCTTCCCTCCTCCCATTATCAAGATTTATCGACTCATAATTTAACTTAATGGAAATATTAATAAAAAATCCAAGGAAAATAAAGAAATAAAACATTTCCTATAAAACTACCAAATCAAAAGAGTTTTTTTCCATTCAAAATATTTAAAAATCAAGCAAATAAAAAAAAATCAACATAAAATTTTCCCACAAAACTACTGCATTAATTCTATCAAAATTAAGCTCCATAAATTTAATACCTACTAATGGATTCATTTGTTTTCTATTGAATTTATATTTTCTAGAAGTAATGAAGCCAAACCTTTAAATTTGAGAGACCCCCAAAAAATAGAGATGATAAAGAAAATAATATTTTTTATCAAATACTGAATATCATGTATACTTGTAAAAAATTCGTAGGTATTTAAGAATACCCCAATGCTGGTAACAAAAAACATCACTATAAATTGGATTGCATGAAAAAGAAGATATTAGTAACTAGTAGTCATACCATACAGTATATATCATTTTATTAGTAACAGTCCTCATAAAGTAATCCTTAAGTAGTGATATACCCTAAAGGACCATTATTGTTGAAGAGTTATGAATTATTTGAGTACGTACATATAAAGAGATTAGAATGATACGATAAAAACTAAAATTTAGTAACTTATCATTTGGAAATGACAAGATTAGCTATGATTGCTTGTTAAGACAAATGCTCATGTTTTAAGTCCAATCATTACATCTCCATATCTCTTTCTTGACTCCATCTTCACTACACTCTACTCTATCATAGATTAAGGAAATATTAATTAACCAAAGTAATAAATCATTCCTAAGAATCATTCTAGTTTGCATCACACTATTATTTTCCAAGATCATATAGTCTGGTCAAGATAAGTTATATGGCCCCATCTAACTCAAGCAGTCATACACCTTCTTATCTTTCAACTTTGATTTCAATTTGAATATTTATATTGTGACATTCCATATTCCTAGGGTTAGACTTATCATAAAATTTCATCTATGGAAAGTTATATAAGAAATTTAATATCACATTATAACTTACCTACCACTCTTACAAGATCCTATTGAAAATTTCATTCCAAAAGCACTCAAGGCTATCATATTCCTAAATAAATTACACACCATTTAGAGAAGACATTACTAGGTATGGAGCACTCAACTTTGTCAAAGAGTCTATATTCCTCCATTTCCAAGCATGTAAAGGTTCTAGACCCATTTTAATGCAGGATCATCACTCCATTCTTTAAATATGGTTATTAGTTAGAAAATTATGGTTTAAAATGTGTCAATAAGTCTAGTAAGCCCTTGAAAGTCCTTTAAGTGTGCTAGTTTGTGCTTGTACTTTTTAAATTTTGAATCTTGTACTTTTCCCTCCAAAAGACAAATTAAAATTTAAGGATCACTTTTGGTTTGGTTAAGAGTTTAGAAGCATGTTAAGGGTCATTCCTAGTGTTTCAAAGTTGTAATAGGAGTCTTATGAGTCAAAACAAGTGTGTTAAGGGGTTAAGGTCTTGGAGGTTATCTAATTTCAATGTTGTGCACAAGGTAGCCATATGACCATGTGTTCTCTAAGTTCCCCTATTTGAGTGAAAAACTGACTTAGGAGAATATAAAAACCATTTTTGTAACTTTTTATCATTTATCTTTCGAATGATCAAAGGAAAGAAGAACTCTAAGGAAGGGAGGAGCAATTTTGGTGGTGTATACACACAGTGTGATAGTTGAAATTCTCTTGCATGATGATTTGTGATAAGTTTTTTATATTTTCTTGATAGTATTTGAATGCAATTAGGATAATATTTTAGATTTATGAATTTTAAGAGCATAGACCATTTATTCTCATTGGTTTCTATGAACTTAGATTTTTTGAGCATATACTTGAATTAAGGAAGACTATATCAGTCTATAATAGAAAATCTGAAGACTATAGACTTGAATTAAAAGCTTAGTGAAATCTGAAGGTAAGGTGTAACGAGTGATGAGATAAAAATTGAATATGTATAAGTTTGAATTTCATATATTTGTCTAGTTTATGTGATTATACTCTTAAGAGAATGTGAAGCATGAGTGGAGTAAGGTTGAACAAACTGTAACTGACCTTTGGATGTATTGCACGAGATGCATGCAAAGTTGACTATTGAATTTCATATGACTAAGTTAAGAAGGTTACATTATTGAAGCCATGTAGTGTAAAATGTCTCAGAATGACTTACATTAGTTCCATACTTTGAAAGATGTTTCTAAAAAAAGAGGAGGTAAAGTATTGTAAGGTGATACACTGTCTAGGAAAATGCAGAGCAGTGGATGCTTGGATCAATATCACAATTAACGGTTGTGGGAGACATCAATGTCAAGATGTAGGGTCTATATATGTTTTCATAGAACTCATAAAAGATATTTTTAAGTCTTGAAAAGTGATACAATGAAAAAGGTGAGTAAAACCATGTTTTTGGGTCTGTAGAAGACCTCCTTAGGGTTTTACCTTGGTCAAACATTTAAGGTATTTAAAGTTTAACTCAAACTCCAAGGATGAATAGATGTATTATAAATAAAGTGTATGGGAGTATTTTAAGGGTTTTAGGGTATAAAAAATCCCCAGAAGGTCAAGGAATCAGTCAGTTTGCAAAAAGACATAATTGTGACATAGTTGTCAGCTAGGGTTTGAGTTTTAAAGGTTGGGATCATCGAATTCAACCTTGAGATTTGATAGTAATAAGATTAGGAATTACCTTAAGGGAATGGTAGATGATTTTTTTTTTTTCATCGGTGGAATTTTTGGATATTAATGATAGTAGATGTAAGGATAGTTGGACACAGTCAGAGACCTAGTCTAGAGGAAAACTTTACAAAGGAAGTACTAGATACATTTAGAGTTGGCTCTTGAAACTTTATACACATCATAATCCCTCTAATTGGTACTTTAAATGATATTATTTTCATATTGAAACCCCCTAGAAAAGATACTATGCATTAAAATTCCCTAGCAAAGACCTAGTAAGGGTTTTGAGCCAAACAAAAAAGGAGGTAGAAAAAGTTATACAAGGAGTTGAAATTTTAAATTTTGGGCACACATATAAGGTGTTAATAGGATGATAATGGAGTTTATGAGGTCTTATGAACATATATAGAATTCTATACCCACCCATAAACCAAGCATGCATCGTCTTGAAGAGAAGGAAGAACAATGTAAATACCAAAGAGAATAGTGTTATAAACTCAATGGTTTTTAACTCTTTTTTGTGATCTACTAAACTTGTTTTGAGGTGTATGTACAAGGTGCCTATCTGAGGAAGTGTGAAAAAATACTAAATAAAAAGTTGGCTTATTCTCAAGAGACTAGAAAGGGCAGTATAAAAGCTATCTAAGGATAAATGTGACATATGTGATCTTTACAGGTAAATTGTTGTTGAAACCTCATTTTTGTACAAGGTGTAACAGGATTATTAAGCCAAGAAGCCTTGGAAGAAGACCAAAACCCAAACTTATAAGCTAGAAGGAGGAAACTAAACAAGAAAACTTGAAGGAAGAGATGGATAAGGTAAGAGTGAATGAGAAATTGTGTTATTGTCTGATGGAATAATTTGAAATCAGGTTGTCTAGCATATATAAAGGGAAAATAAATCATTCAATTTTCAAGGAACCTTATTTGATAATAACTCATTTTTGCAAGATTTTTTTGAGTTGTGGAGCTTTATTGATTCACATTATCATGCTTTATTAATTTGTTGGAATACACAGTAACCGGTGTCGGTCGCCTGGAGACAGGTATTGGTTAAATCAAGTAGAAACTAGTATCAGTTAGGGTAACCGACATCATTTACCTGTGCGTGATTGTTTTATTTAACTCACGAGAATTAGATATAAACTTTGTTATAACGTTATTCTAATGGTTGTAATTTCATAACTAAAGTGCCCTAAGTTTGTATATGCATATACAAGCTAAAAAGCTAGGGTTAGAAAATAATAATTGGGAGAATTATTATAAGGAATTATTGGAGAGAGACAAAGAAAAGCTTGTGAGGAAGAATGTACTGTACATCTGGAGAGGTGTGGAAGATTACATATCTTCATTTGTATATCCTCTATGAAGCTTTGAATAATATTGTAGACACCAAATTTGGGTCTTACGACGCCCTGTACCCCGTATCTCGTCCCACAACCTAACCCTACCTCACCACCTAAACCTTACACACTTAATTATTTATTAATTACCTTATAATTAATAAATCCACATCTCCAACCCTGCCACCTCACCTCGCCACCTCACTATGACCTAGCCCTAACCCTAAACTAACCTAATTAAGACCTATGACTTGGTCCAGACCCACACCCATGACTCATCACCCCTCACCCGCATCAAAATGAGCCTAATAATGACTTGACCAAGCCCACAACTGACCCCTCAGGAGAAAAGGAGGGAAAGTTGGCTATTTTTAGTAAAAATAGCCAACTTTGACTTGACCAACGCCGGTCCCTACTCGACCGCCGTCGGTTATGCAACCACCATCGGTTCCCTGTAAATGACCTACCCCAACCAAAATGTAAGGATCCGAATCCATTTTTGCAAGAGAGAGACAAGTGAGAAGGAGAGAAGAGGTTGCAGAGAAGAGCATTGAGTCCAAGACTGTAACTGATCAACGAGATCACTGTCACACTCATCCAAGCATTGGGAGAGTCAGAGGATAGCTTCATCAGCTCACTTTCGATTGTCAGATCATCCCACCTGAGCTTTGCCTTCGTCACCACATTCCTCGGACCTGTATCCTCATCAGAAAGTAGTAAGTAGTATCTTGTATGCTTCTAGGCTCCACTTTGTGAACTTTTGATTGATAGTAATTATAAGCTCACCCCTGGATCTAACACCCGGCAGCACCCTGCACCTAACCTTCATTCATCCATCCCTATATTGCCCAGAAGACAGCTTTCTCACTCTCTGAGTCTTCTCCATTGCCTTACTATTCCCCCTAACCATCTACCAACCTTAAAAACCCCATAACCACCCTATAATCAACCTCTACACAGAAGCCCCTGAATCACTGCCCCTACCGATATCGGTTATCCCCTACCGGTAGCGGTTTTATAACCGCGGTTGGTTATCCGGTGACCGGCATCGGTCACTGTGACTTATACCAAAACCAACCTTTCACCTATTTATCTCCTAACAACCTCAGATTCAGCCTGGTCTATCCCTGTAACTTGATCTGAACGTATCAATAACCAGTGACCAAACAAACAGAATGATTTTATTATGGGTAGTTTAGTCTCTATTGCTTTTAGTAACGAGGTACCTAAATCGTGATTTCGCAATAGCTTCTTTATTATCATTTGCAATAATTTATATTAAAAGGGAACTGACCACCTTCGAAAGGAAGTTTAGTATTTCCTGGGCCCAAGGCAGTTCCCTTACTTATTGTCTAACTAAAATCTGGTGGTCTTGCATTCTTATTTATAGGTAGTCCTTCCCAGACAAAAAGGAGTTCTTCACAATCGGTCTGATCTCTCTACGGTATGCGCACACCTTCCCAACACTCAACAGGTATTCCTCCTAACCCTAACCCCTTATCTGTTTCTCAAGAGAATGAAAGGATAGAAGTAACTCTATTCTGGAACTAAAAATTCTGTGTGAAACATTTTGGCACACCTGGTGGGACCCTATTCGGGTTTCTTTCTTTCTTGCTTGTTTTCATATAGGGAGCACACTTGTTGTTTCTTTCTTCTAAATATTCACAAAATATTTTGTCATTTTGGTAAAAGAATTTGTCTTTCTTTCACATCTTTGCATTAGTGAAAGTCATCTTCTTGACCTCTTCTCTTTCTTTGCTTCATCGAATATCATTTTTGATTTGGGTTTAAAACACGTGCATCACATTCTTGCTTGCTGTTTTTAATTCTAGTGAACGTAGATTAAGTAACAGGTCGTACACGTGGGGGTGATATCCACGGTATTGACAAGAAATTAATCTTACTCTCACTGCACAACACATACCAAATCACATCATAATCTACACAACATCTCAAACATCCCCCCTTTCCGCGGTATTCCTCCACCCGATTGAGGTAGCCTTACAAGCCAAAACAAACTTGACATCTCCCTTAGGTCTTTTGTTTAGGAATGACATCATCTTGTGTCTAAGGCATAAGCCCAAAAGTGATTAAAACTAATCCTAGGGTTAGTCTCTTGATTTACTTGTGCATCTTGCTTGTTTTCTGTTTTTCTTTCAGTTCTGTTTCTCTGTTATACCCTGTCTCAGTTATCACTTCAGACAGTTTGGTGGGTATACTAAGCCTTGTTATCCCCAAACCAATAGCCTCTTACATTCTCTCTTTTCCTTCACAGTGACCGGCACTGGTCCTCTTCTACTGACATCGGTTACCTGACTGACGCCGGTTACAGTCTGACCGACATCGGTTACCAGACCGATATCGGTTACTGTGTTTTACAGTTCCTGACAAACCAGCAACCTACCAATTCCAACATTTTGTTGCATTTTTTGTTCCTGATTGACTAATTCTCTATTGTATCCTCTTGTCCATGGTTGTTATCACCCGGAAACAAGCCGCAGCCATGGTTTCACATGCTTGTTCCGTGTCTTTTCCTGAGTCACCCCCTTCGCATCCTATGGGGAATCCTACAGACACCAATGCTTTTCCCAAGATCTCTGTCGGAGATCCGGATTTTGCTAAATTTTTGGATGCTAATCTTGGCACCGTACAGTATTATTTGTCTCATACCCCTGACCATACACCCGACGGTCAACTCCTCTTGGGTATGCCTATTAGTATAGCCGCTCACTTAGCTCCTTCCCCACCTAATAACTCCACCTCACCGTCTTCATCCTTAGCCCCGTCTCCCAGCTCAGTGGATTCGATGGTCCATACTGCACCAATTGGCTTTCCTTTGGTTAATCTGGGGCCCCACATATCACTACCATCCACTGCCCCTACCTCATCCCTCTCGCAAATTGCCTCTTTCATAACTTGTTCTCTACCACCTATTCACACGAGCTTTCCCTCTCAGGCTCCGCCCACCTTTTCATTTCCACAAACGCATCCGGTGGCCTCAACATCTTATATAGGACACCCTTATTTGGCCGCCCCAACACATTCATCATCGATACCTTATCAACATTTAGCCCCACCATTGTCTAGTAGTGGCTCTTGGCCTAATCCTCCTCCGTTTACGACGACAACACCATCATCTAACCCAACCAATGATTTAATTAAACAGATGATGGACAAGATGCAAAATCTTGAGGCTTCTGTTTCAGGAAACCGTAACACCCTGACATACGAGCAAGTTTTTCGGGAGCCTATTCACCCTTCTGTCCCCCTTCATACATATCCTCCTCAATGGGAATTACTGAAATTTACTCGCTTTAATAGTAAGGAGGACCCTCAACAACACTTGCGATCATTTAGACATGCCTGCTATCTGATTGCTCATGATGATGCCTTACTACTCCGTACCTTCCCCATGTCCTTATCAGGACCTGCCTTGGAGTGGTACAGTGCTTTAGCCCAGCACTCAATCTTCTCCTTTAACCAGTTAGCCCAATCTTTCTTGGATCATTTCTCCATCAATATTGCCAAGAAAGTATCCATTACTGACCTCTATGCCATCGACAATTTGAAGACGAGTCTATCACAGATTTCGTTGGACGATGGCGGGGCCTCATCAACCAACTTACTTATGCCTTACCTCAGGCCGAGCTCATTGAACTCTTTACGTGGGCCTGCACTAAACACATTTCTCCCACCCTCCAAATTCAAACTTTTCGCACCTTTGATGAGGCCTTTACTATGGCTCAGAAACTAGAGATTCGAGCCTTAGAGGAGGAGAAATTGAAGTTGCGCAACAAAAACTCAAATTTCCAAACCCAGGACTCCACGAACAAACCCAACACCACCAACTCTCATGCATCGGCTGCTTCAAAATCAAAAGGAGTTGTACACGTGGTAATGGTCAAATCTCAAGCACCGTCTTATACCCAGCCAAAATCCACCTATAAGTATAAAGCTGAGCCCATCAAGTACACTCCCTTGGGAGAAACTTATGAAGTGATCTTGGACAAATTGCTTAAAGCAGGAGCTATCACCTTGCCTCCTGTTAAACCTCACTCCGGGTTTGATTCCGCCCATGCTATACCTTCTTGGTATAAAGAAAATGACTTCTGTAACTTCCATCGCGTGAAGGGACACAGCCACGAAAACTGCAAGATGTTGAAAAACATAGTGCAGGAAATGGTTGATGCAGGGGATATAACCCTCGATAATCCTAATGCCCCTGCTAATCGAAATTTAAAAATCTTCAACAAACCATTTCCAAACCATTCCTCTAACAGTAACACAAACCAAGAAACCTTAGCCGAGGAGAAGAGTGTGCATGAGATCCATGTGGTTTTCAACTCCCAACCAAGGGCTTCCATCGAAGAAATTCTGAATCGAGCCTCTTCACCAACGCAAGAGTCCTCGCCCCCTTCTCCTTCATCAGGACAAGAGGACAGCCCCGCTATTCCTTTACCCATAAAGGAACCAACCGCCCAGAGTTCTCTTCTCACAGAAGAGCCTTCTTACACCACATCCCTGCAAGACTATGAGTGGATGTTATCCAACTTATCTATTGCCCAAACATCTCCTTCCACCGCTCTTGCTGCAAAAGAAGAAGGATCGCCACTTTTTCTGTCATCCTTAGAAGAGAAACCCCTCAAGCCTACATCACCAAATTCCTTAATCAGGACAGATCCTCTAGAACATGCCCTCCTCCCTATCAGTTCTTCATCACCTAAATCTTTCCAGCGACCGGTTGACCCTTTAACACCCATTGATACAGCGCCTCATTCGCCCCCTGTATCACACCCCCAGTGGACCGGAATCACAACCCACTTCTCTTCCATATCAAAATGCCCATCCATACGTGAATATTTTCATCCCCCAGAAGATAGATGACTCTTATGGGCACGTTTGAGAACACCATGCTCTACTCAAATGCAAATGACTAATCCAGACACCTCTACCATATACCTGAAGTTTTTACAAAAGCTCAAAATGCCTATGTCCTCACCTCCACCCCCCTCATCTCCACCGAATACCTCATCAACCTCTATCAACCTAACCAAACCTTCCCCTACGCTTGGGACTTTACCAATACCCAGCCTGACGCACCCACCTAAATGGTTAGACTTATCCAAAAATAAAGCCGTCAATCCACCTAGGAGACAGACCCAATCTCCTCGAGTCTAATCTATGCCTCCACCACAACTAAAACCCTCACCCCCGATCACACCAGTACAGCAGGCATGGCTTCAACCCTCGCCGTCACACCTACCTTCTATATTGGGGCCTCACCCCTCCACCTTGCCTCAATACACCATGCCTCCCACATCTTCTTTAACACAACCAGCACCTTCTGCACCCATACAGAAATCCACAGGCATCTCAACACCGTCACCCCAAGTATCTTGCCTACCTACCAACCCTAAGAAAACTCGATCATCGAAGGACTTGTTTGCTGCCGCTCCTCTTTCCCCATGGTTGTTTTCTACCACCACGTCATCTGTGGCCTCATCATCTAACCAGCTAAACATGACTTCTGCGCAGAAGAAGCCACGCCAAGTTCAACCCAATCATCAAAATCCCTTACCTAAACCACCACCCGTACGAACCACTCATACCCAACCATTACCAAAACAATCAATAATCTCACCCACTCAATCAATAGCCTCATCTTCATTTGACCCACTCAAAGGATCTTATGCCAAGATCCTTGATATGCTGGTAGGGGATGTGACCATTTCCCTACCCCCACTCAGACCCTATGATCCATCTAAACCTCGACCTATAGGTTATGATGAATCTAAAATCTGTGCCTATCACCGCACACCAGGACACAATGTAGAAGGATGCAAAGCTTTGAAAGCCATCCTTCACCAGTCACCTATCTCGGATAGAAAATCTCAGAAAGACAACTTACGGAAGAACAAACCCTTAGCTTCGATCCCTTCTCCTATACCACCTGTCCCCGCCTCGCCAAAATCTATCATCATTACAACCCCGCCTCTCGAGAACAATGACTTATCCCTGTCATCTTCCTCATCTCGTATTCATGAGATCAACATGATTAGCATTACTACTCGAGGTCAGAAAAACAATGGAAAAGCTAAAGAAAGCACACCGGCGGCCTCTCTTTCTTCTTCCACCATCCCGATCGCACCACCACCTAAAGTGGTTATTCGTGGACCTGCCTATCCAGTCTCTGATGGAGTTTCCCATCGCACCATGATCAAACAACTTCACCAATCTCCTGTAAAAATGACACTTTATGATCTCATTCAAACATCTGAATCTCATCGACAAGCTCTAATTGAGATCCTTCAAGGGATAGAGGTCCTACCTAACGAAACCTTACCCGTCACCTCCATCTTCACACCCAACCACGTTGCTTCTCTCACCAAACAACCTACCTCCACAACCACCTCTGTCCCTGTACAGCAAGCCGCTGCTGTTAGTTTTTCCGAAGAAGAAATTGTTGTCTTTGGTGCAGAAGATCCTGACCCCACTCTTTTCATCTTGGCTTACATCTGGGACATCCGGGTACATTGTGTTATGATCGACGGGGGTGCTAGCCTAAACATCGTCTCTTCCAAAGCCTTCCAACAGATGAATATCCCTCCTAGCTGCATGTGTGCCAACCCCACCATGTTGCGTTCATTCAACGATGCTATTACTTCTACCCTAGGCACCGTGATCCTTAACATTCGTGTAGGGCCATGTACCTTACCCAAACTCTTCTATGTCCTTGAGGGAGAATTCCAATACAACATGTTGTTAGGCCGCCCTTGGATCCAGGCTATGGGATGTGTTCCCTCCACCTTACATAGATGCATCAAATTCGAGTATGAAGGGAAGTCATACACAGTCACAGCTGATGCTTCCCCCTTCAAAACCTGTAATATGTTATACCACCCTAATGATGTGCTTGTACCCGTCAAGACACCCATTGATCCAACCCAACCATCTACTTCAACCACGCCTCAACCATCCACCTTAGCCGCACCCACACCTTCGACCAATGAAACCACCGACACGAATACCTCTTCCTTCCCCGTGGACAACATCCCAACCTCAGATCCCTTGGTAGGTGTTTTTCAATGCCTTACGCTGGGGGAGTACCACCTATACAACGTTAGCACCTTCCATACCCCACAAGAGTATGGACAGTTACATGTGCATCCTACCTACGACCGTCGTGTGGGGGAGGTGATCTCCTACGGACCACCTAATTTCCGCACCAACCTAACGTATGGGGGTGTTGAAGCATCCTATGTCACCCCTGAACCTCCCCTTGGTGTGGTTCCCTTCCAATCTAGATTTTCAATATCTAACCAACCGTCGTTTCGCCCTCACCTTCCTGACATGCGCTGTGCTTGGAAAGGTTTTGGTTTCGGTCTTTATGAGCAAGGATGACATACGGTTATTCCCATGACAACACGCAAACACAAAGATCGTAGTGGTCTTGGGTTTTCTGAACCACCTACACTGAAGAAACCTCATGTCAATTGTATCCAGGAAGATGACGAAGTCACCCATTCCGAACAATCATCGCCCATTTTACCATCTTCACCCACGGAGTCGATAGACCTAGAATCTATCCCTCCTAACTTTTTTTTTCGTGAATGCTATCTTCCTAGGTCCTCTCACTTATCAACGCGATGGTGAGGACCCATCTTCTCTCCCCCTTTTATATCCAGACATGATCAAAGAAGACCTACCTTCGATTAATGTTGTGGAGTGCCAAGATGATGACTCCATCCTCACCTACCTTGGTGTGGATGACTCTTATATTCAACGTGCCTTACCATCTGAACACCCAAACCATGTTGAATGAGTTGACTATAGAAATCAACATCCACATGGAGGATGATCCTCACATTGTAAAGATCAGACAATCTCTCGACGCATCAGAACAAGCCACCTTCACTACCTTTCTCTGTGCCCGCAATCAAGCTTTCGCTTGGTCCTACGCTGACATGCCAGGAATCGATCCTGACATTGCTGTCCATAACATCACTCTGAAACCAGACTCCAAACCAGTTAAACAGAAGCTGAGAAAAATGCATCCATGCATTGCTCTCTTGGTTAAAGAAGAGCTTCAACGACTCCTTTCTGTTTCTTTCATCTTACCTATTGACTATCCGCAATGGATTTCTAATGTTGTACCTGTCACTAAAGCGACGGGGGGGACTTCGGATATGTACGGATTTCTAGGATCTTAACCTCGCTTGCCCAAAGGATGACTTCCCCCTACCTAGTATTGATCAACTTGTTGATCTCACTGCGGGCCATGAGATGCTTTCTCTCATGGATGGTTTCTCGGGATATAATCAAATTTTAGTAGCCCCGGCTGATCAACATAAAACCACCTTCATTACCCCCTGGGGCACCTTCTGCTATCGTGTCATGCCATTTGGCCTTAAGAATGCTGGTGTAACCTATCAACGGGCTATGACTTACATTTTTCATGACATTATGCACACTATCCTTGAGGATTATGTCGATGATCTTCTTGGAAAATCCAAACATCGCAGTGAACATCTCGATGTTTTAACCATTATTTTCGATCACCTGTTACAATACTGTGTTCATCTTCAGCCAAAGAAATGTGTCTTTGGCATCCTTTCGGGAAAACTCCTTGGCTTTATCATCTCTTTGCATGGCATTGAGGTCGACCCCGCTAAAGTCAAAGCTATTTTAGAAATTCCCCCACCCACTAACCTAAAACAATTGCGTAGTTTATAGGGAAAACTCCAATCTATCCGTCGTTTCATCTCACAACTCTCGGATCGATGTCAACCTTTCCATCATCTCCTTAAAAAGGACATTGTCTTTCAATGGAGCGAGGAGTGCCACAAAGCCTTTGAGGCTCTTAAAACTTATCTCTTGCAGCCACCCGTGCTTATCCCACCTCAGGACGATCACCCTTTCTACCTTTA
This sequence comes from Taxus chinensis, assembly GCA_019776745.2. NCBI lineage: Eukaryota > Viridiplantae > Streptophyta > Pinopsida > Cupressales > Taxaceae > Taxus > Taxus chinensis. The sequence continues at coordinate 658,559,540 of CM034146.1, forward strand.
CCTTTCTGCCACCGACCATGCTGTAGGATCCATGCTCACACATCGTGACTCCGAGCATCGAGAACAAGTAGTTTATTACATAATTTATACTCTTGTGGATTAAGAAACTAGGTATACACATGTCGAAAAGTTGTGCCTATCCCTATCATTTGTGGCCACCAAACTCTGACATTACCTCCTGAATCACAAAACTTTTGTCATCACCAACACTGACCCCATACATTATATGTACGCCAAAACCTCATCTAAACCAACGTATCACCCGATGGCTTATGCTCCTCACCAACCTCAACCTTGAGTTCGTACACCAGAAATCAGTCAAAGGACAAAGTATCATAGACCAACTCACAGAAGCCCCTTTACTTGGGGAATAATTTACCAATTATTACTTTTCCTTGATGAACTCATCGCAACTCTTTCGCTCCAATGATGCATCTTATCTGATGACTCTCTTCTTCGATGGATCTAAATGCCAACATGACGGAGACGTGAGGCATTGTTCTTATGCCTCTTGAAGGTTAACATATGTCTCTTTCATTCACGATTGATTTCCCGTGCACTAACAATACAGCAGAATAAGACGCCCTTGTTTTGGGTCTCTACGTTTACGTTACACTTAGGTGTGAAGTCTATTCACATTTTTCAGTGACTCTCAATTGGTATTAAATCAAGTCACTGGCATCTACCAATGTAAAAATGAGGAACTTCAAAAGTATAAACATTATGTATATTCACTTTTGACCTTATTTACCCCATTATACTATCCAAATCGTTCCACGTTTAACTAATAAATTTGCGGATATTATGACTTGCTTGGCCTCGCAAATTCATGCATCACCAACTAATTCTGACATATTTGTCTTGGTCTAACAACTCTATGCCCCATCTTACTTATTCTCGGATGTTTGTATGGTAAATAATGCATCTGCTGACTCGCAGGATACCTGGTATCACCAATTTCACGACTACCTTACAAACTTTGTTCTCCCACCTGACCTTAATAGTAATGGAAAACGTGCTTTTCTTAAAGGTGTTTCTCATTATATCGTCATGAGGGAACTCCTCTATAAACATGGCTTCGATGGTATCCTCCTTCGATGTCTAACCAGTTCTGAATTCGCTCATACCATCTAACAAGTCCATGACGGAATTTGTGGTGGGCACTTTAGTGGCTTTGCCATGGCCAAGCGGATCCTTCGCCTAGGATATTATTGGCCTACTCTTAATAAAGACTGCTGCGAATATGTTAAGTGTTGTGTTATGTGTCAACAGCATGCCAATCTTCAACATACTCCCAGCCATCCGCTACAGGTCGCACGAGATTTTTGGCCTTTCTCACAATGGGGTTTGGACCTTATTAGTGAGATTCATCCACCTTCTTTGCAACGTCACCGTTGGATCATCATGGCAACTGAATATTACACTAAATGGGTGGAGGCTGTTCCAATCATTTCAAACAAAAAGGAGAAAATTGTTGAATTCATCAATCATCACATTATTTGTCGTTTCAGTGTTCCTCATCGCCTGATAACCGATAATGGCAAATATTTCAAAAATAAGCTGTTACGAGCCCTTTGTGACAACTTTGGTATCAAACTTAGCTTCTCATCACCTTACTATTCATAAGAAAATGGTCAAGCTGAATCTTCTAATAAAACCTTAACCAAAATTCTCATGAAATTCGTTAATGATTCTGGTCAAAATTGGCATGATCACATCCCCTTTGCCCTTATCGTACCAGCATTCGTACTTCCACTAATGCCACACCATTCTCTCTAGTGTATGGTACTGAGGTTGTCTTGCCTCTCGAAATACAAATCCCTTCCCTCAAAATATCTCTCCAGGATATTCTCACCAATGATGAATTCTGCCAAGAGCAGTTAGCCCAATTGGAGCTTCTTGACGAGTGTCGTCTTACAACTCTTGACCACCTTCAAATTTATCAAAAACACATTAAGCGTGCTTATGATAAGCAAATTTATGAGCGTACCTTTAAGATTGGTGATCTCGTCCTCAAAGAGAATCAACATGTAACCAAACTAGAAAAGAGTAAACGTGGAAAATTTACTCCTAATTGGATTAGGCCTTACATTATCACTCACACTTACGGATCAGGTACTTATCATTTAGCTTTGCTTAATGGTCAACATGAACCTGAACCCCTTAATTCCTTGCATCTCCGACCATTCTACTATTTAATTTAGTGTTACATCACTTCTTATCTACCTTGCGCTCATCCCTTGAGCTCATTTACCACCTCATACACCTTGTTTCGTGCATCTCAAAGTAGAATCAAGCTAACATGGTTTGATCATCACCTCCTCTTAAAGATGCCTTCTCCTTCTTTAGTCTGGTCCATGACTTAAAAGTATCAAAATAACAAGTTCTCAATTATATAATTCTAGGATATTCTTGAGTCAAACTTCCTGCAAAATTAGATGCTTCATGCCAAACAAACATCTAGACCTCTAAGCTATAAAATAGACTGCTCCTTCGAAGGACAGCTATGTGAAAATCCACATCTGCTACTATAAGTAGACTGCTCCCTTGAAGGATAGCTATACAAAGTTAGCATCTATCAGAAGCTTCTCGCATTGATCAGCTTCGTGAAGACCTCAAGAAAAACAAAATGCATATCCCCTATAGACTTCCTGCATCGATCAGTCTATATCCAGAAAAAAAAAAGTAGTATTTAAAAGCACTTTTGAGTCATGGACTTGTCTATTTAAGTTTGGTTCTCTTTCATCAGAATAATCACCTTATAACAAGTTCTCTACGCCCTATCTATACCATCCACCTCACCTCACCATTATTCAAAACAACAATACTCAAGGGACGTGACGTATATCTGATATATTGTGATTATACAACTCTTTTCACCTATCGACTTCTCGCCTATGCAAGGTACCTAGGGATTCAAGCTCATCCTACGATAATACGTGGTTGTTTAGCTCTTTCCAACTATGGGACACTTTTACCTCTTTTACCTGAATCTAGGATTGTGTGTTGACCTTAATTAGGACATGGTTTCCTATGCTTGGGTAAGCTAACCCTCACTTCACCTATACCCACACCAACACCAACAACATTACCCTACTAATATCAAAATTTTTACCAACCAAAAAATTGCCTAACCACAACCAAATTGCCTAAATTCACTTCTCCCTGGTCCTAAGGGAGAACTACATCGGTCTAAAGCCCCTCTTTGCTTTGTGCAATGGCCTATGTAGGCAGCACTTAGGAGACATGGGGTCTCCCAAGGTTAGCTCGATCATCCCCTACCATAACCTATCATGTGTTGTGTTTTCTTTAAAAATATAAATATTTTCACGTATTTTTATTGATAACACTCACCTTGATCCTTTATCAATCCAAACATTCAAAACATAAATATTCTTATAATTATCACAAACTCAAATCAACATACATGTTCCATTTTATTTAGATGTTAAACAAATACATCTTCTCTATCATTGACGCGCAGGTCGGAATCCTTATTTATTCTTCTACCCCTATGTATGAAACTCACTTAGACCCCCACGCCTCGTCCCGAACCAGGTAGTTATGGTGATCGTCGACGCCGCTCACTTGGCCTCTCCATGCTCAAAGGTACCACTACTATTGGTTCCTCCCACTGATCCACCAATCTCTCCTGTAACATACGAATCTGCCCTCTCGCGTGGAGGACTCTTTCCTCTAGTGTTTCCGCTTGAGACTGCGAAGCCTCTAACAATCCCATGGTCTCATTCACCTGTGTTTGAAGCTGGTGAACTAAACCCTGCAGGTGGTCTCTCTCTGCAGTAATCACAGCTATGTCAGGATAATCGGCCCTCTCATGTGTACCTCGCAGCTCTACTACCCACCATAATCTATAAGACTTTGTCACTCCTACATCCATTACCCTGCAATTGGCTGCTGTCTCTTCTGGTCCTTATGGAAGTGTCAGCCGTGGAGGTGAGAATGGTGTCTCGGCATCGATCCTCCTGTATGGTCTATGAGCCATGGGTATATCCTGAACAAATCCAAAATGTCGTCGTACCCTCTCTAGGGGAATCCGCTCATACTCCCCGGGTCTCCATCCAGCTATCCAGAAGATGTAATGGATCCATTGCAGCTATGCTCGGGCTCCTCCACGGGGCTGATGGCCTCTGTATGGCCTCCATATAATATCTAATGCAGTCTGGCCCTCTAACATATGCATGTAATAAGTGACATCTCACCCTGCGATAACTGCTCATGGTTGGCCCACGACCCCCAACCACCTCTGAAATCCATATCTATAAACTACATGTGGCCCTAGCTACTGGGGCAACCCTATTGGTCATATACACATGATATGATCATAGGCCCAGTAGTGTAACAAGAATGTAAAACATATACCGAATCACCTCATATGGCGATAGCCCCAGAGCTCTCTGTATAGCTACACCAGATACACTGGTGCCCATGCATAGCAGGTGTGCTCCTCCACCATCTCATGTAACACTCCCATTAGAGCCCATGGGAAGTGGCCTCCCTCTGATTCAGGGAGGGTGAAGTAGGTGATACCGATCATCATCAGTACGGTAAGCCGTGTCTCCTGTCGATGCACGCAATACATATCACCGTAGCAGATGCTCACATTATGATATGTAATCAATGGGGTTGCATCCCCAAATACCTACAGGATGCTATCCATCATTGTCTCAGCATCCACCTGGAACACCACCTCACCTATGATCAGCAGTCTCAGGATGTGATACACATCCTCTAACGTGACTGTCATCTCTCCAGTAGGGAGATGGAAGACATTGGTTTCCAGATCCCATCTCTCGATGAGGGCAACCATCAAGATATGGTCCCTATCCACAGCCCTATACCTCTGGACTCTGCCAAGCCAACATCCCGCATGACTGCCCACTGCGCTGCAGTCACATGTGGCCGCATCCACCCCAGTAGAGGCAGCACCCGATCCCGCATCATCGACTGCTGGCATGCCTACAAAAAGAACCCACTCCAATCAAACCTAAAACACCTCATCTCCCTCAAAATCAATAACCCCACACAACAAACATCTACAATATCCCCTTTACCTATCCCACACCCTACTAACCACCCCACTCATACTCCACCCACTCTACTCTCACCCTCTAACCATACCTCAACCATTTTAACCCCTCCTAATTCATACACAACCCATAACCTATCCTACCCGAACCGGCCCCCAACCACCCGATTACCCCCACCCCAATAACCTTTCCTAGCAACTCTACTTTCTCCCCCTTCACCCCAAAACTCTATCTTACCTGCCTACAACAAACCAACACAACAAATTTCACAGCCTTACCTCCTACCCATGGTGACCGATACCGGTCACCCTCGACTGCCATCAGTCCCCCACCAACGATTTACCTTCATTTATTCATTATTTTATCAAATTTTGGATTCCTACCCCAAAACCCACATCCTAGCTAAATTCATCAACTTCACAAAAATAGGGGTTCAGAGCCTACCGGTACGACTACACGTCGTCATGGTGGGATAGGTGGTGGTGGTCCAACACCTCCAACACCTCCTGCTCCTCCAGGTTGTGCCATAGCTCCAAATCTCCTCAGCAGGGTTCTCAACCAATCAAACTCTACCTCCTGATCTCTATGGCCTACCAATAACTCACTCCCCCACTCAACTAGTGCCAAATCAGCCCAAAAAATCCACCCAATCAATTCAAAACTCAAACAATAAAAAGTCGGCACTCAAATTCACAATGTGAAAATGACATGCCATATTTTTTCTTTTTATAGGTTTTGACCTCTAACCGATATCGGTTAGGGCGCGCCCTAGAAGACCGATGTCGGTCACCACTAACCGATATCGGTTACCTACCTAGTTTACCCTAACTCCTACCCTTATCCACTGAACTCTATTTTTCACCACATCGCCTACCCCCGGCCTTTGCTAAATAGCCTTATTTTTAATTCATTGACCCGAACCAAGGCCGCAATCAATCTATCGGCCCGACCCAAGGCCGTAACCAACCAATCAGCCTGACCCACGGCCGCAACCACCCAATTGGCCCAACCCAAGGCCACAATCGACCAATCGGCCCGACCCAAGGCCGTAATCAATCAATCGGCCTGACCCAAGGCCGCAACCAACCAATTGGCCCGGCCCAAGGCCGCAACCAACTAATCGGCCTGACCCAAGGCCGCAACCAACCAATCAGCCCGACCCATGGCCGCACCAAACCAATCGGCTCGACCCAGGGCTGCACCAATTAAGTACCTCGACCAAGGCCCGCACATTACAATTCTATCCACCCATCATGTAGTTGTTTGTTTAATCGAGCTCACCTGTTCATGTTTTAACATGATTAGGATACTTGAATTGATCAGCCGACCAACTTTGCCTAGATCGAGACTGTGACGTTTATCTCAACCAAACCAACCATTGGGTACTGCTGAACATGCCTAAACGTTCCGGTACCTTACCCGTTATATCCCCTGGAGCTACTTCCTATGCCTTGGATACCAGGATTATATCAACCTTGTTTGGATAAACTATCGACCTTTGCCTATGAATTTCTTGTTTGCTTTTCAAATCGTGTACCCTGGCCACACTACTGCATTTCAACGTGCGTTTGCTTCCTTGAAATTACCCCACCATCTTACCATCATGTCATCATCATTCACCCTTTATCAACCCTATCCCTAATTTCACGTCACCTCAATCTGTGATCGATTTGAGGGGGATTACCTATACCCTTAACTGGGGCAACCACTTCTTATTATTGTCAGTGCAGCTTTACAAGACAAGCTACACGACAACAAGGGGCAAATGTAGACACTAAATTTGGGTCTTACGACGCCTTGTACCACGTATCTTGTCCCGCAACCTAACCCTAACTCACTACCTAAACCTTACACACTTAATTATTTATTAATTACCTTATAATTAATAAATCCACATCTCCAACCCTGCCACCTCACCTCACCACCTCACTATGACCTAGCCCTAATCCTAAACTAACCTAATTAAGACCTATGACTTAGTCCAGACCCACACCCATGACTCATCACCCCTCACCCGCATCAAAATGAGCCTAATAATGACTTGACCAAGCCCACAATTGACCCCTCAGGAGAAAAGGAGGGAAAGTTGGCTATTTTTTGTAAAAATAGCCAACTTTGAATTGACCGATGCTGGTCCCTACTTGACTACCATCAGTTATGTGACTGCCATCGGTTCCCTATAAATGACCTACCCCAACCAAAATGTAAGGATCCGAATCCATTTTTGCAAGAGAGAGACAAGAGAGAGAGAGAGAAGAGGTTGCAGAGAAGAGCATTGAGCCCAAGACTGCAACTAATCAACGAGATCACTGTCACACTCATCCAAGCATTGGGAGAGTCAGAGGATAGCTTCATCAGCTCACTTTCAATTTTTGGATCATCCCACCTAAGCTTTGCCTTCATCACCACATTCCTTGGACCTGTATCCTCATCAGAAAGTAGTAAGTAGTATCTTGTATGCTTCTAAGATCCACTTCGTGAACTTTTGATTGATAGTAATTATAAGCTCACCCTTGGATCTAACACCCAGCAACACCCTGCACCGAACCTTCATTCATCCATCCCTATATTGCCCAGAAGATAGCTTTCTCACTCTCTGAGTCTTCTCCATTGCCTTACTATTCCCCCCAACCATCTACCAACCTTAAAAGCCCCATAACCACCCTATAATTAACCTCTACCCAAAAGCCCCTGAATCACTGCCCCTACCAATATCAGTTATCCCCTACCAGTAGCAGTTTTACAACCGCGGTCGGTTATCCGGTGACCGACATCAGTCACTGTGACTTATACCAAAACCAACCTTTCACCTATTTATTTCCTAACAACCTCAGATCCATCCTGGTCTATCCCTGTAACTTGATCTGAACGTATCAATAACCAGTGACCAAACAAACAGAATGACATTTTATTATTGGTGGTTTAGTCTCTATTGCTTTTAGTAACGAGGTACCTAAATCGTGATTTCGCAATAGCTTCTTTATTATCATTTGCAATAATTTATATTAAAAGGGAACTGACCACCTTCGAAAGGAAGTTTAGTATTTCCTGGGCCCAAGGCAGTTCCCTTACTTATTGTCTAACTAAAATCTGGTGGTCTTGCATTCTTATTTACAGGTAGTCCTTCCAAGACAAAAATGAGTTCTTCACAATCGGTCCGATCTCTCTACGGTACACGCACACCTTCCCAACACTCAACAGGCATTCCTCCTAGTCCTAACCCTTATCTGTTTCTCAAGAGAATGAAAAGATAGAAGTAACTCTTTTCTGTAACGAAATTCTGTGTGAAACAAATATATTGGTTGTTTCTTGGTGAACGTAGCCCCCACTAGGTGAACCACACTATATCTTGTGTATTGTTTCTTCTGGTTTATTTCTATATTTATTGCTTGTATGCTTAAATCTGATATACATCTATACAACTAGTGTGATTAACCCCAACAACTGGTATCAAAGATTTTTTATTTGAGGGTTTTGTGTGTTGACATGTTAACTCACATAGGGATTTTTGATTGAGTGCAAGCTACAACAATGGCAGAAGATGGAAAATACAGAGTTGAAAAAATTGACAGCCGTAATTATCAATTATCGAAGATGTAGGTGGAAGATTATCTGTATAAGAAATATCTATACTTACTGTTGGACGAGAAGGAAAGACCTACAAAGATGACTAATGAAGAATGGAAAATTCTTGACAAAAAGGCTCTGGGATCTATAAGATTGAGCCTAGCAGCATCTGTGGCTTCAAATATTACCGAAGAAGTAACCAACGTAGAGTTGATGAAATCTTTAGCTAATTTATATGAAAAACCTAGTGCTTCAAATAAATTTTATTTAATGAAGAAATAATTTAATTCAAAGATGTAAGAAGGTGAATCTGCATTAATTCATTTAAATGATTTATGGTATATAGTAAATCAATTAAAATCGGTTAATATTTTGTTTGATTATGAAGTGAAAGCACTTTTATTCTTATGCTCTTTGCTAGATAGTTGGGATAACTTGGTAATGGATGTTAGTAATACAATGTCTGCTACTAATATTTTAAAGTTTGATGATGTGGTTAGTATAATCTTGAATGAAGAAATATGCAGGAAAAGTATAGGAGAATTATCATCTGGTAATGCTTTGAATGTATAAAGCAAGGGAAGGTAGAAGGAGAGATCTAAGAGAAAGAATAATGGGAAATCAAAGTCTAAGAATGATAGATCTAAATCTAGAGGTAAATGAATAACCTGCTGGAATTGTGGAAAGAAAGGACATACAAAGAATGATTCCTGGTTCAAGGAAAATAAAGAGAATGTACCAGATAAAGGTAAAGACGCAAATGTTTCATCTTATGATGTAATGCAAGATGCCCTTATTCTCTCCTTAGATGATAAAGTTGAATCATGGGTTTTAGATGCATGAGCTTCTTTCCATGCTACCCCTAATAAGGGTTATTTCAGAAATTATGTCTAGGGTAATTTTGGGCATGTTTATTTAGGAGATGATGAATCATGCAATATTATTGGTAAAGGAGAAGTTCATATAAAATTGCAGAATGGAAATACATGGATATTGAAAGATGTGAGGCATGTGTCAAGCCTCAGGAGAAATCTAATTTTTGTAGGACAACTAGGTGAATCTAGTTACATGGTGACATTCACAACTGACTCTTGGAAGGTTATCAAGGGATATCTTGTTGTAACAAGAGGAAAGAAGGTAGGAACATTGTATTTTTCTACATGTATTACTGATTCCTTTTATGTGATATCTACTTCAGATTCATATGCAAGCATGTGGCATAATCAACTAGGCCATATGAGTAAAAAAGGAATGTAGATCTTAAAGGCTAAGGGTAAGTTATAAGATTTGAAAGATGTAGATATTGATTTATGTGAGCATTTTATATTTAGAAAGCAAAAGAGAGTGATATTTCTTAAAGTTGGGCCAACAAAGGAGAAAAAATTGGAGCTTGTGAACTCAGATGTGTGGGGACTAGCCTAGATAGCTTCTCATAGAAGATCTCAATATTACGTGACTTTCATTGATGATGCCACAAGAAAGGTATGTGTTTATTGTATTAAATGTAAATCTGATGTTTTTGAGACTTTTAAAAGATGGAAATCCGTTGTAGAAAATGAATCAAATTCAAAGTTAAAATGCCTTAGATCTGATAATGATAGTGAGTACTGCAACAAGGCTTTCAATGATTATTGTTCAGTGAATGGAATACATAGAGAAAGAACGGTTCCTAGAACACCACAGGAGAATGGTGTTGCTGAAAGAATGAATAAGAAAATCATTAAGTGTGCAAGAAGCATGAGGATACATGTTGGATTACCCTTGTAGTTTTGGGTAGAAGCAGTAGATGTGCACGGGTTATTTAATTAACTGTGGTTCTTCAAGTGCACTGGATGGTGGAATACCAGAAGAAGCTTAAACTGGAAAAGAGGTAGATATTTATTTTCTTAGATTATTTGGTTCAGAAGCTTTTGTGCATGTTGATAAAGAAAATAGAAATACGTTGGATGCTAAATCAAAGAGATGTAATTTTATTGGTTATGGCTCTGATGATTTCGGATTTCATTTTTTATATTTAGAAGATTCTAAGATTGTTAGGAGTCATGACATTAAATGGAATGAAAAGAGAATATACGGGGATCAATTTTTGGTACCCAAAGATGAACCGGTAGAAGAGTTTATGGATGAAAATACATTTTTGGATTTAAAATTGACACCTACATGTTTACATAGTAACCGGTGTCGGTTGACCCCTGACCGACATCGATCACCTAAACCAAAGTCAGTTATAGAATAACATGATCAACATCAGTTAGTTGAACCAACATCAACAAGAGGTGACCAATGTTAGTTATTTTATGAGATTGATACAAATTTACAGAATGAGCAGATTGAGCCTCTGACACCTTAGATCTCAATGAGAAGGTCACAAAGGGTAAATAGACCTCCAGAAAGATCTATACCTTCCTTATCTTATTTATTATTGATTGATAGTGGTGAACCAGAAAGTTTTGAAGAAGTAATGCATGATGAAACCCACAAGCAATGGGAGCATGACATGGATGAGAAGATGGACTCCTTGGAATAGAACTAGACTTGGGATTCGGTTAAGTTACCACCAGGTAGAAGAACATTGTAGAACAAATGGGTTTACAAAATCAAGGAAGAAAAGGGTGGACATAAGATATATAAGGCAAGGCTTATGGTAAAAGGATTTTCTCAAAAAGTAGGTATTGACTTTAGTGAGATACTTTCTCCTGAAGTAAAAATGACTTCTATTCATACTGTATTGAGTTTAGTTTTAGTAGAAGATTTGCATTTAGAGAAACTTGAAGTCAATATGGATTTCCTTCACGGTGATTTGGAGGAAGATATGTATATGTAGCATCCGCTTGGTTATGAATTCAAGGGTACAAGGAGAAACTTGTGTACAAGTTGAAAAAGAGCTTGTATGGGCTCAAGAAAGCCCCAAGGCAAAGTTATATGAGGTTTGATAGTTTCATGCATGAGCATGGTTATATGAGATGTGAATCTGACCATTGTTTTTATTTCAAGAAGCTTGAAAGTGGAAGCTATATTATTTTGTTAATGTATGTGGATGATATGCTTATTACAGGATCCAATATGCATAACATTGGTGAGCTTAAATAAAAGTTAGCTCATACATTTGGAATGAAGGATTTGGGAGCTACAAAAAAAATCCTTCACATGCAAATTCTTAGAGATAAGAAGAACATGAAGTTGTATTTGTCTCAAGAACATTATATCAATAAGGTGTTGGAAATGTTTAATATGCAAAATTAAAAACTTGTAAGTACACCTATGGTTGGACACTTTAAATTGAGAAAAGATCAATTTCCTACATCATATGAGGAGGTCGAGTACATGACACGAGTTCCATATGCTTCAGTAGTTGGAAGTCTTTTGTATGTTATGGTTTGTACCAGACCAGATATTGCACAAGTAGTGGGAGTTGTGAGAAAATTTATGTCCAATCCAGGTAAAGAACATTGGAAAGTAGTCCAATAGATTCTCAAGTATTTGAGAGGGACATCCAACATGTAGCTATGCTATAGAGGGTCAAACATTTCTTTATGTGACTATGTTGATTCAGAGATGGCTGGTGATTTGGATGGTAGGAGAAGCACCACTAGATATGTATTCACAGTAGGTGGGATAACAGTTAGCTGGATTTCTAGATTGCAAAATTTTGTGGCCTTGTCTACTAGAGAGGCCGAATATGTTGTAGCTATAGAGGCTAGCAAAGAGATGATATGGATTAGCATGTTCATGGAAGAGTTGTGAAAGGAGCAAGAGGATTGCAGATTGTACAGTGATAGTCAAAGTGTGATTCATCTGGAAAAGAACTCAACGTTTCATTTAAGAATGAAACATATTCAGTTGAGATATCACTTCATACGATAAGTGTTAGAGGATGGACAACTAAAACTAGAGAAAATTCATACAAATAAGAACCTCGCGGATATGCTAATGAAGTTGTTGGAAAAGGAGAAGTTAGAGCTACACTCTAGTTCTATTGGTCTTTGAGTTTGAGACTTGAAGAGGGAGAAACATGCCAAGAAAGGGATTCAATAATGAAGTTGTGTGATATAGTACAACAATTTATCTCCAAGTGGAATATTGTTGAGTTGTGCAGATTAATTTCTTCACATTAACATGCTTTATTAACTTGTTAGAATACAAAGTAACTGACGTCAGTCACCTGGCAACCGATATCGGTTAGGGTAACTGACATCAGTTTCCCATGCATGATTGTTTTATTTAACTCACGGGAATCATATCTAAACTTTGTTATAAAGTTGATCTAATGGTTGTAATTGCATAGCTAAAGTGCCCTAAGTTTGTATATGCATATATAAGCTAAAAATTTAGGGTTAGAAAATAAAAATTGGGATAATTGTAAGAAGGAATTCTTAGAGAGAGAAAAAGAAAATCTTGTGAGAAAGAAGGTATTGTACATTCGGAGAGGTGTGGAAGATTACAGATCTTCAATTGTATAATATATTGGTTTTTCTTGGTGGACGTAGCCCACACTGGGTGAACCCCATTATATATTGTGTATTGTTTCTTCTGGTTAATTTCCATATTTATTGCTTGTATGCTTAGATATGATATATATATATATATATATGTATGTATGTATGTATGTATGTATGTATGTATGTATGTATGTATGTATGTATGTATGTATGTATAACTGGTGTGATTAACCCCAACAGATTTTGAGCTTCACAAACTAATCCCATGATCCTCAAATGCAAAGTATGATGGAAGTTGTCTACTAAAACCATATCGTGGATTGAATACATGCATTATGTTATGTAAGGCTCTACACCATTTGGTATTTGAGCCTGAAGATCAAGGAAGATGACTTGGAAGAGGGGAGAAAAGAATTGATACAATGAAAATAAAAGAAGAAAAGAGATGGATAAAAAGATGAGTGAAGAGAAGAGTGAGAAACCAATTTTTGAATATGGATACATGATGCCACCTTGGATGGAGAAGTCAATGTCAGAGAAATAAGAGGCTAGGTTAAAGCAAGTACATGAAATGATAAGATAACAAGAGAAAAAGAGAAGAATGGAAAGGATGATGGAAACAAGGGAAACATGCAGGGAAATTGAATTGAAGGCTATTAGGAAACATGAATCAAACTTGAAAGATGGTGAAGATGAAGAGGAACCAGCTGTAGAAGTGATTTAGGGATCGATAGAGCTGATGAGATACAAGAAGAGAGAGAGAGAGAGAGAGAGAGAGAGAGATCACAAAATTTAAGCAAGAGGTAGCACAAATTATGGTGCTCATAGAAAGAGAGACAAAATAATAAGGAAAAGAAAAAGGGATGGTGATGAATAAGATATTTATGTGGCTGATTAAGTTACTTATGGAAAAGAGACAAAGAAGGTAGCTCAGGATAAGGATAAGACAAGAAGAAAAAATATTGAGACAGATGGAAAAGAGAATGAAGAAGTAAGAAAAAGAAGTGATTAAAGAGGTGGTGCTGATAGAGGATAAGAGTGAAGAAAAAGTGATAAAAAACATTCTTGGATTCTCTTGAGATGGTTGAACATAGTGAGAGCAGTTGGTATGCAGATATATAGGAAATAGAGTTCTAGAGAGAACAAAATGAAGTGATGGCAAGAATGGAAGAACTTCTAGGGATATAAGAGCCTCAAATTTTTGAATCTAATAATGTGTGTAGATGTTTGTTTTTAGGTATGAAGAATGAGCTTGATATACAAGATGAAAGCAAGAAGAAAATCAGCCAAGAACAAGATGAGAAAAGTGGGCAAGAGAGTGCATTTTTGTATGGGAATTGGGAACAATTGAAAGTAGAGATAACAAATTAAGAGCATGTTGTAAACAGAGTAAAACCATATGAAAAAGAGACGGAAATTAGTTCCAGGAGAGAGAGAGAGAGAGAGAGAGAGAGAAGCTCAAAACATGAAGATGGGAGAAGAATTTGAAGAGATAGAGAAACAAGAGTGTAGAAGTAGAGAAATAGGTGCATGACAAAGAGGATGAAGTTAGAGTGGAACATCAACAACACAAGCAAGAGGAAGATGTGATGAAGGAACAATAAGAAGAAACCTATGAAGTACTAGAACTCACTCATGAAGATGAAGAGAACCATGAAGATCAGGAAAAGCAGAAGGCAAAAGTAAGGAAAATAAAGGAAGCTGAGGGTGAAGATCATATCAGAGAAAGGATGAAGGCACAAATAAATTGGAAAAGGAAGAAGAAAAGAAAATAATGGAGTTGAAATTCTTCTTACCCCTGGAGTATGATGCAGGAGCATCACTCCATTATGTAAATATGGTTAGTAGTCAGGAACTTTGGTTTAAAAGGTGTCAATAAGTCTAGCAAGCCCTTGTAAGTCCATTAAGTGTGCTAGTTTGTGCTTGGAATTTTAAAATTTTGAATCTTGTGCTTTTCCCTCCAAAAGAAAAATTCAAATTTGAGGATCATTTTTGGTTTTCTTAGGAGTTTAGAAGCATTTTAGGGGTCATTCCTAGTGTGTCAAAGTTGTAATAGGAGTCTTAGTAGTAAAAAAATGTGTTAAGGGGTTAAGGTCTTGGAGGTTAGCAAATTTGAATGTTATGCACAAGGTAGACATATGACCATGTGGTCTCTAAGTTCCCCTATTCGAGTGAAAAAATGACTTAGGAGGATATAAAAAACCAATTTTATAATTGTTTATCATTTATCATTTGAATGATCAAACAAACGAAGAAATCCAAGTAAGGGAGGAGAAGTTTTGGTGGTGTATACACATAATGTGATAATTGAAATTGTCTTGCATGATGATTTTTATAAGTTTTGTATATGGTCTTGATGATATTTGAATGCAACCAGGAGAATATTTTGGATTTATGAATGGTAAGAGCATAGAGCATTGATTCTCATTGGTTTATATGAACTTATATTGTTTGAGCATAGACTTGAATTAAGGCAGACTATACCAGTATATAACAGAGCACTTTAATATCTTAGTGAAATCCAAAGGTAAGGTGTAATGAGTGGTGATATAAAACTTGAATGTGTATAAGTTTGAATTTCATATATTTTTCTAGTTTGTGTGATTATATTCTTGAGAGAATGGGAAGCATGAGTGGAGTAAGATTGAACAAACTGTAGCAGACCTTTGGAGGTCTTGCTTGAGATGCATGCAAAGTTGAATATTGAATTTCATATGACTAAGTTAATAAGGTTACCTTATTGATTCCATATAGTGCACAATGTCTTGGAATGACTTACATTAGTTCCATACTTTGAAAGGTGTTTCTAAACAAAGAGGAGGTGAAGTATTGTAAGGTGATACCTTGTCTAGGAAAATGCATAGTAGTGAATGCTTGGATCAATATCACAGTTAATGGTTGTGGGAGACATATCTATAAATTTTTAGGGTCTATATATGTTTACACAGACCTCCTGAAAGATATTTGAAGTCATGAAAAGTGATATAATGGAAAAGGTGAGTAAAACAGTGTTTTCAAGTCTGTAGAAGACCTCCTTAGGGTTTTACCTTGGTCAAACATTCAAGGTCTTTAAAGTTTAAATAAAAATCCAAGGATCAATAGAGGTCTTATAAATATAATGTATGGGATTATTTGAAGGGTTTTAAGGTATAAAAAATCCCAAGAAGGTCAAGGACTCAGTCAGTTTGCAAAAAGACTTAACTGTGACATAGTTACCAGCTAGGGTTTGAGTTTTAAAGACTAAGATCACCGAATTCAACCTTGAGATTTGGTAGTAATAAGGTTAGGAAGTCCCTTAAGGGAATGAAAGAGGAATTTTGTGTTTCCAACAGTGGAGTTTTTGGATATTAATGATAGTAGATGCAAGGATAGTTGGACATAATCAAAGACCTAGTTTAGAGGGTAACTTTACAGAAGAAGTACCATATACATTTAGAGTTGGATATTGAAACTTTATACACATCATCATACCTATAATGGGTACTTGAAATTATATTCTTTTCATATTGAAACCCCCTAGAAAATATATTGTGTATGATAGTTCCTTAGCAAAGACCTAGTAAGGGTTTTGAACCAAACACAAAAAGGGAGGTAGAAGAAGTTATGCAAGGAGTTGGCCTTTTAAGTTTTGGGCACACATATAAGGTTTTAAGAGGATGCTAATGGAGTTTGTGAGGTATTAGGAACCTCTCTAGAAGGATATACCCATCCATAAACCAAGCATGCATGGTCTTGAAGAGAAGGAAAGAAAATTTAAATACCAAAGAGAATAGTGTTGTAAGCTTAGTGGTTTTTAACTCATTTTGGTGATCCACTAAACTTATTTTGAGGTGTATGTATAGGGTACCTATTTGAGGAAGTGTGAAGAGAGACTAAATCAAAAGTTATCTTGTTCTCAAGAGATTAAAAAGGGAAATATAGAATATATCTAAGGAGAAATGTGACATGTGTGATATTTATAGGTAAATTGTTATTGAAACCTTGTTTGGGTACATGGTGTAACGAGAGTATTAAGCCAAGAAGCCTTGGGATAATACCAAAACCAAAACTTACAAGCTAGAATGAGGAAACTAAATAAGAAAACTTGGAGGTAGATATTGTTAAGGTAAGAGTGAATGAGAAATTATGTTCTTGTTTGATGGAATAATTTTAAATCAGGTTGTCTAGCATATATAAAGTAAGGGAAAAAAAATTATTCAATTTGCAAGGACCCGTAGTTGACAATAACTCGGTTTTGCAAGATTTTGACCTTCACAAACTAATCTTATGATCCTCAAATGCAAAGTCTAATGGAAGTTGTATGTCGAAACCATCTTGTGGATTGAATGCATGCATGATGCTATGTAAGACTATACACCACATTTCTTAACAAGAGAAATCTCACTCCAAGAATTTTCAATGGGTTTCAATGGATAAAGGGTTTAGTCACACAATTGAAGCACACTACATCACACTACTACCACGTAGGGTACATTTTCTATTATATAGATAGTCCACTATATTTGTGTCAAGAGACATGATAGAACTCATAGGGGATTTTCTTAGTTCATACTCACACTTGCACATGCACCATTGAGAGCTACATGAGATTTGATCTCACATAAGGGCATGTAGTGTAACACTTATATTGGTTTGGTAAGGGTTGAAAACTAAGGGTTCCGGCCTCACCACACACTTGGTTTTTTCTTTTATTATTTAATGATTTTATGAAGGGTATTATAGGTATCTAAGGTTTCCACTTTGTTGTATGTGATTACAAACTGTGAAAACAAGAGTGATATATAAAGAAGAATATTTTTGACGAATCAAAACACACTAGAAGTTTCAAAACGTGAATATAGAAGGGTCCAAGAATGTAAAGATCTAGTCAAGACCATATAGATCCGGGACAAGACCATACATTAGTTACACAATCTTGCATCATCTTAGATTCTAATTTCCCTAATAATAACAAAGCATATATAGTCTTTGATTAACCTTTTCCACCTATCTTCACACCCATATCTCTTTTGTGTAACACCCCTTCCAGTTTTTATTTTTCATCCCCACTTGTGAAGCCTTATGGTATGGTATAGTTGTGTCTGAAGTTTGCAAGGTAACTAACTTAAAATCATTCATTACCGTATTCACTGCATCCTAGAATGATTTTTGGTGTTGACCATGTTGGGGTCATTGCTATACAATAATTAGATTTGTAAATTTCCTCACCACAAACTGACCATAGTTTAGGTTTCATTTCACGTGTTTCAAGTTTTTGATCATGACTGCCTTCTATCATGAGTGAAATTTAATAATAATAGTGATGATGATAAATTTTATGAGTGATAATTATAGTTGAGGGTTTTAATATAATGATGTGAACATCAACATTAAAAATACTACAATGATAAAATGAAATTAATATAATAAAATAAATTAAAACATTAATAATCCACTTTTTATGTGTTGTAGTGTTTGGGTGGGAGTGCATGTTGATTCTATGGTGGAATTTTGTCTTCCGTGTGAGAGGATGTGGAGGAAATAATGAGGGCCATGCAAATTGTACCTTATTTTACTCATTGAATCCTTTGAAAAAATGTAATTAATACATGTAAATTCAAATTCCACCTACCATCACCCTTCCCCCATTTGCACGGATTATTTTATTTCTAGCAATTGAAAATGAGTTGCAAGTTACGCCGGAGAGGAATTGAATTTTTTGTTTACAATATGGTTTGGATGCAAAGTTAAGGTGACTTGTATCTGTATTGCATTACAAGTGGGTTTTGTGTATATATATGTGCAACACTTCACTTATATATGTAGGTTGGAACCAAGATCTGGGCACACTACTATGGGTATGATGTAGGTAGGAGTGTGCACATGCGTTGTACGCGATGAGACAATTGTGTGTTACAAAGTCTTTGCTCCTCTTCCTTGCATGCTTTTACATTATTTTTATAGCTTATTCTTGCGTAGCGTTCAAACATAGAAGCTAGTAGAATTTGCAGATCTTTCATGGCACGAACTCTTGACATTGCCGTGAATGTTAGTCCTTGACGGTCAACATTTCCGATGTATATTGTGGCCTTATCAAGAGTTAGGCCTTGTGATTTGTGGATGGTGAGGCCCCAAGACATTTTTAGGGGGATTTGGCGATGAGTGCCATGTGTGACAGGAGGTAGGGACAAGTGGGTTGGGTTGATTTTGTCCCATGTGGGCCCTGGTGGGTGTGATTTTGGATTGTACACCACATCAATCACTTGCCCTAGTGCACCATTAACCAGTCCTGAGCTAACCCACAAGCTAGATGTCAACATGACCTCTTGTCTGATGCATAGGAATACTATTGGCTCTAGTTGAGGTTCGTTGATGTTTGAGTCAGAGTTATGCTTGCTTTGTTCTGCGATGCTCCTTGCAATTGGCACATGTAAGGATTTTAGCATTTGCTTATTGTGCTTGCTTACGAGGTCCTTTGTTGTAAAAAGGTGTTTCTCAGTCATGAAGATGAATTTCTCTAAGGTAGACATGCATGACTTTATACGTGACATGAGAAGAGACCAATCCTTAATGGTTGCTTTTGCATTTCTGATGTTGGTCAACATTTCCCTGAATTCAAGTTGTGTCGGGTTCAATCCTTGTTGCCTGAAGTTTGTGTCCAAGGTGATCACTGTATCAAAAGCATGCCAAAGGGAGCTGCCTATTTTGTTGCTTGCATAATGGTACATCGTTGACCAGAGGGAGTTGGCCTAAGTTACCCACCAAAATCATTGAGCAGTTGCTGAATGTGTGGTTATTTTGTTGGGGGAATGCCTCACGAAGTCTTTTGTTGATGTTTTTTAACATTGTAAGACCTATAAAGCTCATTTCATCTATTAATATGTACTGTATGGCACTCATATGATCTTGGAAGATCTCTAGGGCTTGGCCTTCAAGAGGTTTCATGTCAGAAATGGGTATTTGGAGGGAAGAATGTATAGTAGATGATTTTATGTTGAATGCAGTAATACATGTTGGGGCTAGTACAAGAATGGAAGATTTAAATGTTCCTGTGATATTTTGAAGCCCATTTTTTATGAACTGTATGAGGTATGATTTTCCTGTACCAGTGGTTCCCTGAATGATCATCTTCAATGGTGGGTGTTTCCCTTGTAGTGAATTTTCAGTGCGGGTAAGGTCTATGAATTTAGGTGCACTTTTTTGTAAGGCAGCAAGGATGGAATGTACCTTCCAATTGTGGTTAATTTCAAAGTCATGAAGGCCTATCATGTCTACATCATCAATTGTTGTATTGAGTGTTGGGTGCATGTGTGCTATATGCTCCCATTCAAATAGTTCTGCATGCAGGGGATTAGATCCCTACGAGTTATTGTTGTCACTGCTTGTTCCAGTTGCAGTTTCTTCTAGAGTAGTGGCTCTATGTACATGTAAAGGGATGTAGGAGTTTTTAAATTTTCCCCATTGGTTAGTTATTTCATACGTAGAGATGCCAATATCTATTTGGATATGTCGAAAGGGTTTATAAAGAAGAAGCTCTGACTAGCGAAAATCCTCATAGTGTATTACATCTGGGGTGGGGACATCACTATATCAAGGGAATACATGAACAACAGCAGGGGTTCTTCTTTGTAGCCATTGAGTAACTTTCCTTTGGTTGTTGTAGGACCAGGAACGAGCAACCTCAAAGGGGGAGGTGTTCTCCAATTGTAAAGGGTGTTTTATGTATGCATCTATGAATGAAGGGAATTGTAATGTGTTTCCTACATTTGTGAGGACACTTTTGAATACTTGTTTACCGAATGATAGGGTAATAAATGCATGACTACAGCTGGAGATGGGGAGTTTTAATAACATGTGGCATGTATCTTGTGCACCAATGTCCCGATCAACAATAGTTTCTGAAAGAAATCTGTTGTAGGCAGCCTTTGCAGGGCGATCGACACTAACTTCATTAGATATTCCTGTCAGCATGTGATGGTAGCTTTCTAATTTCTTCTCTGCCTTGGCTAAAATTTTTGCAATGTATTCTAAAACTGCATGTCATGCCACAACAGACTGACAGTCAACATTGGCTCGCCACAGTGCCAGCATGTCTGAGTTGTGTATGTTGACCTGTGTGCCATTGTGTGAAGGGGTGTACTTTTTTTTACCTATTTTATCTAATCCCAAACTCGAATAATCTTGGAGTGGTCAAGGGGCTTTATATCTACATTGAAGTAACCCATTTTTTTGTAAGCAAGTTGACTCACTACATTTTGTGTGTCATTGCACGTGGTTCAACAGGTTTTCATAGTTAGCTACAGGGTTGTCTGTAAGTATCCCGTATGTGTCTAACTAGCACGGGTCATATTCTTACGAATGATGTATCCCAAATTTTCCACTCTCAGGGCCCCTTGGATTCCATGCAGTTACTAATTGGTCGAAGAAAATTTTTGCCACATCAAGTTGAAGGGGGTCGTCCCAGGTCAACACCTCCATGTTTGGTGCATTTGGAAGCCATATAAACCTGTGGATATGAGCCGAGCCTCTGTGTTGCCATTCGTACCTGTATTTTCACAAAGAGGATCCATGTTGGAAAATGGGGTAGGGGTGGTATTGTATGAAAATCTAAGTTGTTGTGAGCTCACCTGTACCAGTAGTCGATGTAATGTAGTTTTTTTGAAGCACCTCCTCGCAAAATATTGTAAATATTTTTTCCATGTATGCAGACACGATATGGGGGTGCATGTTCAAGTTCATGTTTCTCCGTTGTTGGCCAGTTGTTGTGGGTGGCGCAGGGGCTCCTGGCATTACTCTGTGTAAATTTGGCCATTTAGTATCTGCTGCACTTAAAGTGAAGAAAAGCGTAGGGATTTCTAGTTGGGTTATCATATCTGTGAGTTCATGTCTGCGCTTTCTCCAAGATGATTTAGTTCCTAACAAATTAGACCCAAAGCGCATTAGTTGCTCTGCAATGTGGGCATCTGGATAGTGTGTAAGTTACTGGTGTAACATTGAGACTTTGGTAGGAAAGTTGTGCCCTATATTTCTTTTGTGAAAACAACAAATGTTGATTGGCTTCTATGGTGCAACATAATGTTGAGAAAAAATTAGTGAAAGCACGGATGGCTTCCAAATCTATTATCATGGTAACACATTAGGTGCAATGCGTATTCATGCATGTGAACCCTTTTGATTTGTGTTTGGTGGAACAATGCAATCCCTGTAGGGAACAATGTTGGAAAATCCATAGAGAGAAAACCCTTAGTGTTGTATTCGTTGACTGTGGATGAATCAATGTGTGGCCACTCAATTGACTGTAGTGGAGTTTGGTTTTTGCCTTCAATGAAAGTTGTTATTTGGTCAACTTATGAAGTGGTTGGAGGGAGGGTGGACACAAAAGATGATGGTTGTCGCTGATGGGTATGTGGTGGGGAACATGGGAGAAGGTCTACTTCTGATTCTGCTTCAGCATGGTCTGAGATAGTTGAATTGAAGTGTGGTAGGGAAGTAGATATATCAGTACTGTGAGGTGGTAGGGAATGCAATGCATTGTTGTCTAGGACAACATCCTCTTAGTAAGGGTCATCAGATATTTTTAATTGTAATTCAGCGAAAACATGAGATCTACTTACAAAGCATTCATAAGCTTTATTTTTTGCTCCAATTCTTTAGATAATTAAGATGTCCAAGTCTACGACGTGCCAAGGCAAGTGTTTAGTTATGGATGAAACATCTTGGGAGAAGCATATTGTGTGGCCCCTATATTTGTATTGACCACCTATAGTGTGAGTCACCTACAATATTGGGTTGACCCTTGCTATCAACATTTACTCAACTTGTGTAAGTGAGGATAAAACCTTAGGTTGCGGGCCTGAGTCCATGTTATTCCAACTTGAGAAGCGACGATCATCTTTTTCAACAATGCATCTACGACAGGGGTTGGCACCTTTATAAACACAACGGTGAACTATTTGATTGGTCACCAATAGGTTACATATTGTGAAATAGACATAATTTTGTGTGAGGATGCCCATGTCCTTGCTCCTTCCCCAGTCCCCTCTTATCCATTTTTTGTCTATAGTTTGATGCGGGGAAATTCCATGTTCTAAATCTCCACCTATACCATAAAAGTATTTCGAGAATGATACCTCACAAGCTTGGGAAGTTTTGGAATTTGCAAAGGGTTTTCCTTTAGTAGAATAAACCTGTGGTAAGTAGGTTAGATGAGTGTAATGAACCGTTACACCAAAACCTTGAGGTATTAGTGAAATCCACACCTGAGGATCATAACATCCCACCACGCTTCCATAGCCCGGACCCCGTGCTAGATTTTTGCTCGTATAACAGGACCCCACCCTGCCCTATACAAGCCCCAGGTGAACACTGCAATGTTGGCGTAGCTACTCGTGCTGAGACTCGAACCTGGGTGGTTGCTTTGATACCAAATGTAACGAACCATTACACCAAAACCTCGAGGTGTTAGTGAAATCCACACATGAGGATCATACCAATGAGATCACATTTCTTCCAGGTATCTAGTTGAACAGTTCTCATGCCCTATGCATGCATCTACATTTTGCAGACATCTCCCAAGGCACCTGCAACTACAACATCTACTAGAAGTCCCTTCTCCATAATCCTTTGGTGGTTGTCCCACGCCCTATTTCAAAACTCCTCTTTTTACATAGTCTGGTAGCATGCTAGCAAAGGTTATCTGATTGGATTGGACACCTTTTGGTTACATTTGGTGAAACGACATCAATGTTGTGTGAGGATTCCCATGTCCTCTGTTAGCTGCTCCCTCCCTAGTCCCCTCTTACTCATTCTTCATCTGTAATTTGACATTGGAAAATGCCAAGTTTTAAATCTCCCATTCTGATAGAGGCCAGAGGAATGCTGGTAAAGGTTGTGCACTCTGGTTTTACTCCTGCAAACTACATTTGGCTGAAATTTTCGAAGGTCTTTTCAACAAACTCATTTTTTTCATATAGTGCAATCATTATAGTCCACAATACCACTTATCTTACTCGGGCCACTCGTCTCTCCTTGTAAAACTGATACATTTAAATTTCTTTCCTATTATATTTCTCTCACATAATTGTAGACCCCTTTTTCTCCCTAGGGGTTCTTGATCTTTGCTGTTTCTGGTCCATATTGACGCAAAATTTGAGTTTGCTTTGGATTTTTTAGAGTTGTTTCCCTCTGAATCGAAATTGGGAGTCTGCGATGACCCATGGGTTTTTACAGATATGGATCGTTTTTGCAATGGAAAAAATTGTGGTTTCATGCAATCAATGCAAGTATTTTTTTTGAATTCGAAAGTGAAAACAAAAATGCTTATATTCATGTTTGTCATTTTAACTGTATATTAGTGAATTTTTTTAAAAACCATAGACAATGACAGGCTGCAAATTTTTAAAACCGTAAGTTTTTTTGTGGTTTATATAAAAACATAATATCTATGTATATATATGAACAGATCTATAAAAATTACTGGAATTTACAGCTACCTTAAAAAGCTAAGCCGTCAAGCGAATTTTTTTTTGACAGGCACAGATAATTTGAAATTCCAGGCTTCTAGCGAGTCAGCGACGTATTTTTCTGTCACTCAATCAGACAGGTAACGTCTGTGGGGCCGAATTTGCTTACATGCAGACTATCCGTGCCTTTACATACACAGTCACACCACCGTATGTATGTATTTCGTCCCTTTGGAGTGCAGAAGAAAAGAGAAGCAGGATCGATTGCAATGGAGTAGGATCGAACCCTCGACCTGTGTCGAGTTTTCATATTATTGGCAGTAAATTGGAATATCGTGTTGGAGTGATTATGAAGAAATTTTGGTGGCCGGCATGGGCGTCCAGAATCCAGAGCAATGTTGTCTAGAAATATGCTCTGTTATCCATCCTAGGCCTAATTGCAGTTCCTCTCCTGCGGATCCGGAAGAAAAATGCAGCCCTACTGTCGATTCTTCTTCCCCACGGCATTTTCTCGAGTTGGACTCCGAAATCGGTCATTCTACATCGATTTCTTGTTCGGATTATGATTTGGTTCAGCATTTATGTTATATGCAGTGTTTCTATTTTTCAGGAAAATAAGACAGCAAACTGGGTAGCTGGAAAGGTTAAGCCGGAATATGTTACTGGAATTTGACTCTTTCCAGCAAAGTCTTCTTCAAAGTAAACGCCTTTTGTCTGTGGCTCCTGGAAGACATTTTGGTGGAAATGGATTTCATTAAAACAATAATGAAAAATAGATTTTGGACACCCATCCCAACTTATGGAAGCAACTTGGTTTTCTATCTGGTGGGAAAATGACTGCTTAGAATTTGGTTTTCATGGTTAGAACTTGGTAAATGTGGCATGCACTTTATTTGGAGGCTTTAAAATGTGGTTTCATGGGAGGTGTTGATTTAGACCTGCAATTCCATGACATCCCTTTTGGGTAGGTTAAAAGACCACTTAGTAGCCATGACTTGGCCATGTTGTATGGGATTTGAAAGGTGAGTTGGAATTTGCATGGCATGGCTTGGAATTTGGAATATTAAGGGCTCTATGTGATGGTTCGAAAAAGCACTTGCATTGAGTTGGGAAAATTGGTTAGCACTCGTGGCACATTTGTTTGAATTGTAAAATGCAATTAGGTGCTTAACTTGGTGAGATAGTTCAAACATAACGTGACTTGGAAAGCGTTAGACCACCCCTTGTATTTGAATTGGCCTTGGCATGGCATGTGAGTTTGTAATTGGTAAATGCATTGGAATAATGAGTTGGTCTGCCTATCTATGTGAGCTCTCTTTGGTCTCACAAGTGGATGACGAGCTTGATCACAACATGATGTAACTTGATCACAAAGGATTTGAGGAGATCACTGAGCTTATCCTTGGACTCACGTATCAATGAACTTGGTGACTTGGCATATGGAAAAATGTGTGGGAAGTAATGGTTGAGCATTTGAGTTGGCATCTGGTGAATGCATCCCCAACCTATGCTAGCTCTGAAGCACCTCGTATGCCACCTCACCATTTAATAGGCATGGTTTTATTCCTTATATCTCACATGATTCTTGTATTACTATTTTCCCTTAATTATCATATCAAAATTAAAAACAAGTGAAGAATTTGTTTTTACTAAATGAAATTACTCATGTTGCATCAAAATGTTAAAATTTAATTTATTTCTGCACAACTAGAGTGACAGTTTTGGAGTGGTTAACCTACTCATGTAATGTGTTTGAGACCAATTGAAAACTTAGATGATTAAACTTCACAAATACAACCACCTGTTGGAAGTTGAACACAAAATGTCGTACAAATACTCTACCTTAAAACACCTTGCAAAATTTAGAATAGACTTTTTAAAATGGTGTGCAAAATACCTTCCTGGCTCCCACAATGGGGATGTCAATGTATCACCATGTTCTTTGGTGACATGGGATGCCACATCAACCATTCAACCAACCTTATATTCTCATTATATCATTTAATGACAAGCATTTCTAAGCCCAATTGGTTATTTCCCAGTATGGGACAGCTACCAAAAGTTAGAAATTCATTTTGGTTTTGTTTTGTGGTTTAGGGATCCATGTTGGGAAAAAAAATATACCACCACATACCTCTAGAGTTTTACCATGAAAATTGAAATAAACTTTTGGTTTTGAGAAAACTAATTTGAGAGCTAGTTTTTCAAGTGATTTTTGTAGGTCACTTGTCATTTTGCAGCAATAACAAACTAGTGCATTTATGATAATCAGATTTGGCAAGGTAGTCATAGATTGAACCCTAGTTTTCATAGAAGATTTCCATCAATTTAGAGCGTTTATCTACATATATGAGAGTAGATAAGAATTGACAGAATGTGTGTTTGAGTCTATTACATTGGTTTTCGAACTCAATTTCGTAGCCACTCTGGCTAATTCTGTCACTTTTGTAAATTCACAACAATAACTGGAAAATTATCATGGGACATGCCTTAAATATTAATAAATGTTGAGATTATTTAGGAAACCTTCACATGAATGTATGAATCCTCTCTTATGTCTTGGATTTCAGAATTTTTCTTTTGGGAAATATTATGTTTCTCTCTCTCTCTCTCTCTCTCTCTCTCTCTCTCTCTCTCTCTCTCTCTCTCTCTCTCTCTCTCTCTCTCTCTCTCTCAAGATTGAAAATACAATTAAATTAAAGGTGTATTTCTTATTCTTACCATTTCTAACTACATGATAATATTTTTGATATCGTTGTGAGTTGAAAATATGCACACGTGGAACATGTTAGGTTGTGGGAGATTACCATGCTAACTTCTTGGGATGCTCATGCTTTTGGTTGCAACCCTAGACAAGAGGATTCATTAGCATTATTTTATGGTTTTGTAGTAACATGTAACCTTTAAAAGTAATGTAATTGAAAATGATAAATATTCATTATTGTTATAAATTAATTTATGTAATTACTTATTCTTGTAAGAGTATACAAATGTGATTGTATTAGGGTGTTATGAAATGGGTTTTTAGACATGAGTTTAATACTTATTGTGGGTTATATCTTGTTAATGGCATAGATGTATTAACTAACTGAAAATAAAATATCAATTTATAACATGCTCATGTATGAAATTGATGACTTGGTGTTCAAATTGTGTGATTTAATAATACTAGAGAACTTGGAAGGAAAGAACCTAATTGAAAAGAATGGTCTAAGAGTAATTTTCTTCTGTGGAATGCCCTTAAGTGTAATAACTTTCGTAGTGTAAAAAACAAAAGTTATAAGAATGATCCTAATTATATTAGTAAAGATTGACATCATCTATCATAGATAAAATAAGATCAAAATTTTAGGATACCATGTTGAATGGATAATGATATGAAACACCTTGTTGGGATTACAAATGGTTAATCCTGTTTATGATGACAGCCTAAAATACAACATGAGGACCCTAACTTAGTATTCCTAGTGAAGGATATTTAGACCACATGTTAAGCGTATGTTTTACTTCCAAAATTGGAAAGAAAGAGAACTTGGCTATCCAAGAATGACATGAGGAAGAGAAGTGCATGATTTTGAGCAACCTCGATAAGGGACCCACAATTTTACTTTCAATGTGTATATGCACCCTATCTTCATGTGTATTCCTAGAAACCTAGTAGTAGGTGGTGGCATGTGTCTAAGTATGTATGATGCAGTTTTCAAATGGTATAGTTTTACTTTTGGAAACATTATGATTTAATATGGTTAACCAACATAATGGTATGGATAAATTTGGAAAACTAATTTATAATGGAGGTGATTAAACAATATAGTGAGGGGGTGAAATTAGAGTGAATGCAATAAGGTGACATTAAAAGGTTATCAAACAAGCATTAGAAATTAGAAAGGTGAGGTGGAACCCTCACATGTGTAAACCAATGGGAAATCCTTATTTGAATCAAAATAAAATTAAATAAAACTTGTTATACAAGAAAAATGAAGGGTGTTCTTCTTATTTATGTATGTTCTATTGTAATGCATAATTTTTGTTGCTTCCATTGAAATCTTCACCCGAAGATGGAAACAAACAAGGAAAGCCACTAATCACATAACACCATGGTAAACCATACTTTCCTAGAATGAGACGAACATAGACTTTTCAAAAAAGGGAAATTAGTAATTTGCACTATCTCTACTAGTGGCTTGAGGTATGTTGCTTCCTTGGAGTTAGCATATGATTATGTAGTCACATACAATGAATAAATGATATTTTAACCCTATATTAGATGTTGAACTCAAGTGCTAGATGAAGTATATTGATAGTTTGGAATTAGAGCATAGAGTTAATGGAGGATTATATGGGTGGGTGCGACCTATGCCTTTCAAGATTTCTCTAGGACCTTACATTTTGATTTTACTTGGCAACTTGTTTCATGAGTGATTCTTGGTATTGAGTGGCTTATGTGAAAACTAATCCCCTATTTATAAAACACATATCAATGGATATGAGAATATTGGGAAAGTTTCTCAAGAGATCAATGGGGTTGATAAACCTTATTGCATGCTTAATCCCACTTAGAATTTCTGTTTAAACTAGTTAAAGTGTAAAGATAAACAATAAATTATTATTGCATCATTGACAAATTTGATGTCGTACCTGAACCACTATTTTCTATGAATAATTTTTAGTATGAAACTAACTCATGAAAGAAACCTTAAAATAAAATGAACCTTGTTTGAGATGTTGGTATCATGCATCTTGGTGACATTATTTATACTTCTACAATCTAATATTTATTAAGTATTGGGATACAATTCATATGAAAGTAAACTTGTAAGTTATGTGTTCTTTTGGTTAATGAAAACCTAAAGTGTCAGTGTATATGTGGGTCCAATGTTGTTTGTCTTGCACTCAATATAGCAATAGTAAATGATGTGTCAAACAATAACAAAAAAATCTCCATTTTTATTGTTGCATTTTGGGTTGTGAATAATTTGGGGGCTTGCACTTTGTTCCAATCTATAAAACTAAGTCTTTGTCTCCTCTTGTGTATTTGAGATATCGTATCATTATTTATCATTGTTGTAAGTACTAATCATTGTTTTAATTATGCATGGGTAATTAAGAATTAATTAGATTAGAATAATCTCTTATATAGAACCCTTGCATCTGATATTGCTTATATTACATTTATATTTAAAGTGTAAAAAAATACCCATTTTGAAAACATCCATCAAGAAAGAAAAGAAAACAAGATTATAGTTAATAAAAACATGCAAAATCATTTTGTAATCCAAGAACTCGTCATCTAAGTTAGATAGGCACAATTACTTGGGGATTACAAATAGCCATGGGAGGAATCACCAAAAATCTACACATAGTAAAAGGTCAATAGTCTCAACTATGTGTACTTTGCAAGATAAATTTCCCTACTGTTTGGGCATCCATAATAAGGGATGATTTTAGGTGGTAGGAAATTGAAGAAATTTGATAACATACTAAATATAAAAAAATTCTTGCAAGTTTCATTTATTAGAATATCAACAAACAAGAAAATCACGAGAGAAAATAATTATCATCATCATAGAAATTGAAAATGGACTCTAGTCATCTAAGTTGCTATAGCCTTTCCTATCTCCATATAATCGAGGAAAACAAGATCATGATCCTCTTTTTGAACTCTAGGAAGCCATAGTATTCCATGAATATTGTTGTCTTCTAGATGACCCACTTCTCTATACCGCCCTCGTGAAAACCTAAATACCACTCCCCTAAACCATACAATGGAATAATAAATTAATTAAATCAATTTGTTGATATGTTTTTCCCATTGTTGTGCATAATTAACTAGAAATAAAACCAAAATAACTAATAATTAAACATTTGATTATACTTTGAAGAAAAACATGAGAAATACTAGATCAATGAGCTATCTTTTATAGTAATAATGCCAATATTATTGTTATCAAACCAATTCCCAACTGCATAATATACATATGGTTGTTGAATTGAGTTTTTGTGATGAGGATTTTTTAATTATTAGGTAGAAAAATCTACATACCCAAAGAATCAATTAATAGACGGAATAAATTTTGTGATAATCATAAAAAATCATAGAAGCGTGACAAAAGGCCAAAGCTACCTCCTTATTTTACTCCTTTCTACATGATTGTGCCTAAACTTCTTGAGATTGCTCCTTATTCCTTGGAAATTTAGTGTATTTTTATTCTTGAACAAAATAGTGGTATTTCTAAATTCCCTATAGGTTTTTTGGAAAATATGTTAATTGTTGTAACTAGCATGATGTACAATGTAAAGTTTATGTAGAGGTTAGTTGTCTTCTCAGTACAATGCATATTCAAGCCCATCTAACAATTATAGAAGCCCACGAACAAGTGTAAAGCGTAAACATGTTATTATTGACTATACACTATAACATTTTATTAGTAATAGTCTTCGAAAAACAATTCCTAAAAAGCAACATGCCCTAGATGACCATAATTGATAAAGAGTTATGAATTGTCAAGAGTAAGTATATATAAAGAGATCGGAATGATACCCATGTTGAATGCATCCATCAAGCAAGGAACATAAGTTTGACTTCTAAAAAAACATGCAATGCCATTTTTAATCAAAGCACAAACTGTCTTAGAATACATGAGGATTACAACTAACCATAGTAGGAATCACCCCAACTTTACACATGGTAAAAGACCAATAGTCTCATATGCGTTTCTCCATAAGATTATTCTCCCTAGCATTTGGGGGGTTATAGGTGGTGGGGAATTGAATAAAATTGATGATATATTGAATACAAACAATGTCTTACAAGTTTCATTTATTGGAATAATAATAAACAAGATGATCATGAGATAAATTACACCACCATCATCATAGGATCTGAAGAATGGACTCTATTCATTTGCAATGTTATAGCCATTTCCATCTTCATATGATCAAGGTGAAAAAGATCATGACCGTCTTATTGAAATGAAAAATGTCATAGCATTCCATGAATATTATTTCCTTCTAAAAGACCCACTTCTCTATTACCATACACATGAAACCCTATTTAGTGGTGCTCTAGAGCCTACAATAGAGTAAGAAATTAAACCCCTTTTGTTGACATTTTTTTTTTTCGTCTTTTACAAAATTAATAAGATCTTTTTTAATAATAACAACAACAATAATAATGAAACATTTGATGATAGTTAAAGAAGACCCCAAAAAACTAACAAACTCGAATTGAACTAATGAATTGAGGATTTTTTTTTTTTTAGTATTGAGTAAAAAATCTATATATTCAAATAATTAATTAACACATAAAATGAATTAGATAATCCTTTAAAACCACATAAACATAAAAAAAAATTCCAAATCCGAGTGCTTGTTTTTCTCCTATCTATAGGGGAGAATACCCAGTATGCGAACACCCTAAGTTCGCAGGGACATGGAGCCAAATCCTCGCCACGTAGGATTACCAATTTGACAGCTAGTTATAAATAAACATTTTTTTATCCTAAGCCTTTAATTTTGAAACATATTGCAATATTATTGAATTACACATGATCGATTAAATAAAATATCTCAAAAAAAACGCATTTACTGGTGGAGACCCGAAGTGGTTCACTCCACTTGCCAGGTGTTGTCCATTTAATTCGAAATTAAAGAGGGAAACAGTATCTTTCCTCCTCACCATAAGCCGCGCGTAATAGATAACCTTCAATTAAATGCCCAACCACCCTTTACCAGCCCCTGTTTACCTGCCTTCCAAACTGGTTTGCTCGACCCACTGTTCATGGCGCGTTTTGGCGAGAGCTCTCACTGTTTACCTGCCTTCCAAACTGGTTTGCTCGACCCACTGTTCATGGCGCGTTTTGGCGAGAGCTCTCACTGTTTACCTGCCTTCCAAACTGGTTTGCTCGACCCAGTCTTCCATGGCGTGTTTTGGAGTCGTTCCACACTGTTTTGTTCAGCCGCGTTTCGCGCTGTCTCCTCCTCTGGACGCGTTACACGCTGTCTCCTCCGCTGGACGCGTTACCTACTGTCTCCCTTGCTGCACACTGTCACCTACTGCCTCCGCTTCTCAGTGCCTTGTACAGTGAACAATCAGGTACGCATTTTTTTTCCTTTTTTTTCTCTCTTGTTTTCTCGTTTTCTCTGTAGTTTTCTCTCGTTTTCTCTGTACTTATACCCGGTTGCTCGTTTTCTCGTGTTTTTCTCTGTAGTTGCAAATGGTGTTGGTTCATGAGTGCGCTTACATCCTGTGCGAGTTTCGCGTGAAGGGCGGCTTCTCAGTGCGTTGCTCGAGGTGTTCATATCGCCCACAGCAGTATACAGTGAACAATCGAACCCTACAGGTACGCATTTTTTTCTTTCTTTTTCACTATAGTTTTCTCGTTCTCTCGTACTCTCGCTTTCTCTGTAGTTTTCTCGTTTTTTCGGTTCCTTATACTCGTTTTCTCGTTTTTTCATTTTTTTCCCCGTAGTTGCGACTGGTGGTTGTTTGCGAGTGGGCTTACAGCCTGTGCGAGTTTTGCGTGAAGGGTGGCTACACAGTGCCTTGCTCGAGGTTGTCATATTGCTCACAGCATTATACAGTGAACAATCCGACCCTACAGGCACGCATTTTTTTCCATCTTTTTCACTGTAGTTTGAAAACTCTTGTCCAACTCGTTTTCTCCTTTTTCTATGAAATAATCTAACTCGTTCTTTTAGCCATTTTCTTCTTTCATTTTCACTGAAACTCAGATTGCCTGTTGTTATCCATTGTTGGCATTCATTTTCTCTGAAGCTCTGACTGCATTTTGATAGCTGTGACTGGTTCTTTCATTCTCTGTTTTTTAATATATGGTTAAACATGCATGCGCAGATTGCATGGAAATCTTTGGAGCGGCGGTTTTATGCGTCAAGATCGGTTCGAAGTAGGGTGGAAACAGTGTGTATTCACACTACTAATACTCAAGGAAAATGTTACTTGCAATTCTATGTTTTTTAGCCAGATAGAGGTGAGGTTTCTACCTCACCAAGATTCAAATTAATCCATGTCTTTCAGTTTTTATTTCACGGCGTTCATTATAAGTTGCAACAATTTAACGTAAACCTTTAACAAAAAAATGTTCTGATTTGGTTTCCACATCTGAAACAACAATTACATCTCGGGCAAAATGTATTAATATAAAATGTATGTCTTTAAAATTCTTACATTTGGAACAAAACATATAAACTTATACTGTATGTGTCTATATTCATTACATTCGGAGCAAAACATATAAACTTCTACTGTATGCGTGCATATTCATTACATTCGGAGCAAAATATTCCAACTATAAATTATAAACTACATACCAACTATAAACTATTACTACACCTTTGTTAGTCAATTTCCATGTCACACCTTCAAAAAGGCCCTGAGTTTGGACTATCAGGAACGATTGTATCATTGACGGATGTTGTTGGAGTCATTAAGAGGTTCACTGGATGAACCCATGGTGGAATAGGAAAACCAGATATGGTATGAAAGGTTGTATGTGAAGTAGGAGGTTGTGGGATAATGGGGCGTGTAGTTGGAGTTGAAGTTATTTGCATTCTGTTGGTGTCAAGGAAGTAAGGGTGGTAATCTGGGATAGGAACTTTCAACATATCTTGCAACATGGAGTTCTGTATGGACATGGAATGCTGCATGGGAAACAAAACATGCGGATTGTTGAACTTGTTATCTCTTTCTTGTTTCTCTTTCTCCCTTTGATGCCGAGTGGCTTCCTTCTGTTGTAATTCCAATTCCTTTTTTTGGCAAGCTACTTCTCGTTGTTTCTCGCGCTCCTGTCTTTCAACAAGCTTTTGTAGATCCCTTTCTTGCCTCTCTTTAATGCGTTGCAATCTCTCTTCCTTTTTTTGCTCCTTTGCTGCCAACCTTTCTTGCTTTTTTGCCTCAATATGCTCCTTTTTACGTTGTTTCCCTTCGCATATTTCTTGTTTTTTTTGTTGTGTATCTTTTAACATCTGAACATAAGCATCAGATGTTAACAATTGTGAAGCACGACTTATCCGGAGTGTAGCATCACTCTTACCTTTGGAAGGATCCCGTACAAAGTGTGTTGGTAACCTTAAAAATTTACCCAATTTCTTCTCATTTGCAGCAACACCATCATTTGATATACCACTTTCAACATCATGGCCAGGTGTCTCTTCCTCATTTTTATCTTTATCAATGACCTCAATTTCCTCTGTGTCAGCATAATAATGAGTAAAGTTTGCTGGTTCAAAGTCTGCTGGCTCAAGGTTGGTTGGCATCGAAGGTAAAGATATACTTTCATCCTCAATGTTTCCAATCTGATCAAGTCCCAACTCTACAATATGCTCTTGCAGCCAAGTAGGTTGTTCTGGTGCACTTGGCAATGAGAGATCGTCCTCTCCAAATCCTTGGGCCTCGGTGTTGCAGCTGGATGTGCCTTGGTCACCAGTATTCACAATGTGGTTCACTTCATAATCTTTGGTCTGCATTATACTTTGTCTTTCTCCCTGTACACTTGGTTCCTCCGTCTCTGTATTAGCAACAACCATTATTTCAATGGTTGGATGGAATTCTTTTGCTGCTGACAGATTCTCAACTGATTCCATTAAGTAATTTTCTCCTATTTTGTCACCAACTGGTGGAGCTACATCTCTTGACAAACTTAGTATGTTTTCAGCAGCATCAACATCTATTATGTTTTCAGTACCATCAACATTCATAATGTTTTCAGTAGTATCATCATCTGTGACATTTTCAGCAGCTTCTTCGTTGGCGTCTTCTTCAATGATATATAGTTTACTACATTCCATGTCATTCTGTAATGCATTTGGATCAAGTGGCCATATACCTGTTCGTCTAAAACCAGCACGAATATTTGCAGGTGTCAAGGCCTTGGCGAGAGCTCTACTACCTATTTCTGCCAAGTCTGAACGTTTGACTTCTTGGTACTTATTATTACACATCCACTGCATCCTCTCAGATCTGAAATATGCTTTAAAAGGACCAAAGACACTAACATCTAGTGGTTGCAACCTGTGTGTAGTATGTGCTGGTAATGTCAATAAATCAATCCCCAATCGCCTGGCCTCTTCTATAGTTGACAATGCCACATGGCTTCCATGACCATCAAATATAAGTAAATGCCTATTTTCAGGGCACACCCCTCCAGGTACAGACTTACTAAAATGATACAACCAGCTTATAAAGAGCTCTCTAGTCATCCAAGCACTCGGATGAGCAGCCATGCAAGCACCTGGTTCACATCCCTTGATGTAATTTTGTGAAACTTTCTGACCTTTAAATAAGTAAAAGTTAGGGATACATTGCCCTGCAGCATTTACACAACATAGAATTGTCATCCATTCTCTGCTACGAGGAATGATTTTGGGAACATTCCTGCAACCCTTGGTGGCAAGCACCCTCATGCCACAATTTCTCCCTGCCTGGATTCCTGTCTCATCACAATTCCATAGTTTGCCTGCACCATAGGAATTGATATAAATGCTAGCTAGTTTTTCATAAAACTTGCTAACCACCTCTGGACGTAAACCAATTGCACGATCTCTGTCTAGACCTTCAGCAGTCCGAAGGACTTTGTCTGGGTGTCTTTTTCTAAATCCTTCACACCAAGATTTTCCAGGTAATCCTTCTCGAAATGGAGTCTCTCTAGTTTCACAAATTTGTGCAACACATGCCCTCAGTTGCATAAATCCCACTCCATGCCCTAGATCTGCCATTTGCTTACACCATTCAACTATCTCTTTCTCCTCTCCTTCACTCAAAACAGGTGCAGGCCCCTTCCTTTTTGTATGGGTCAGACCATTCAGCCAATAATGAACAGATGTAGGAGGTAAATTATATTTCAGTGCAGCAGCTCTAATAGAATAATTGTTGAATTCAATATCATATATGGCCTTTAACATATCTTCTTTTGACCAACTAGACAAAATTCTAACCTTCTTGGTCGAATTGTTGCCTCTAACAACCACAGTCTCCTGCATTTCATGCCTATTTAGTTCACATCCAGCAGGTTCTGACTGATGATCATCATTTGTGTTTGTATCTCCTTGCTTTGTTGTTGCACCATCCTGTTCACTTATTATTGAAGCATCCTGTTCATCTGTTTCATGGTTAGATGGTTCAATTTCAAATTGTACACCTCGTTTTTTGGGCATACGGTGTGCTCGATGTAAACTTCTCTTTCTCTTCATCTTCTCTGAACGCTGCAGTATCAAACAATATAAAATTAGTAAAATATGTATTAATATATCAATAAGATCATCTACAATTGGAGAAGGGCCAGTATGTGAACACGTCCCAATACTTGAACACTATTTTACATTTAAAATATCCAATACCTGATGGAATAAAAACCCAAATTTTGATTATTGAAGTTTCTAAATTTGTTTATTTATAAACCACATGTGAATAGGGTCAACATCTCGAGAAAGGCACCGAGAAAGCCACCCTTCACGCAAACCTCGCACAGGCTGTGAGCCCACTCACAAACAACCAGCATTTGCATGGTAAATGGTGGTTGAGCATTTATTTGTGTCTTATCTATGAGGGTTAGGATAAAAAAATGCTTATTTATAAATCGCTGTCAAATTGGGGCCCCTACGTGGCAAGGAATTGGCTCCCTGGACCTGCGAACTTAGGGTGTTCGCATACTGGCCCTATATAACTTTCTATAATCAAAATTTTGGTTTTCTTTTCATCAAGTATTGGATATTTTAAATGCAGAATAGTGTTCAAGTGCAGCAGCTTTAATTGAATAATGCGAGTAACTCAATATCATCTATGGCCTTTAACATATCTTCTTTTGACCAACTAGACAAAATTCTAACCTTCTTGGTCGAAGTGTTGCCTCTAACAAGCACAGTCTCCTATAGTTCATGCCTATTTAGTTCACAACCAGCAAGTTCTCGCTGATGATCATCAGTTGTGTTTGTATCTCCTTGCTTTGTTGTTGCACCATCCTCTTCACTTATTATTGTAGCATCCTGTTCATCTGTTTCATGGTTAGATGGTTCAATTTCAAATTGTACACCTCGTTTTTTGGGCATATGTTGTGCTCGATGTAAACTCCTCTTTCTCTTCATCTTCTCTGAACGCTGCAGTATCAACCAATATAAAATTAGTAAAATATGTATTAATAGGATCAATAAGATCATCTATAAACACTTCTAAAGATGAGGTGTTATCAAATAACACTACATTCAACAGCTTGTTTGTAATTGATCAATATTAATTCGAATGTTTCAAGCGAACATTGTAATTCATATCGATCAATTGACGCAGGTCTTGTTAATGTAATGTTTTTTTACATCAAACCATCTTCAGAATTGAATGCTTGTAAGAATCCTAATTGTAATAGCTTGACTACATATGCTGTTACGGTGGCAGCAAATCTATTGTACTACTGTACGTATTGGCATTTAATTGAAGCTTATCTATTGCGCGCGGCTTATGGTGAGGAGGACAGATACTGTTTCCCTCTTTAATTTCAAATTAAATGCACAACCCCTGTCAAGTTGAGTGAACCACTTCGGCTCTCCACCAGTAAATGTGTTTTTTTCGAGATATTTTATTTGATTGATCATGTGTAAGCAAATAATATTTCAATTTTGTTTCAAAATTAAAGGCTTAGGATAAAAAAATGTTTATTTATAATTAGCTGTCAAATTGACATTGAGATCTGGAACTGACATTGTGAATTTGAAGTCATCCTGATTCTTGTATTTTAGGGGAAAGATTTATGACCTAAAACAACAATTCAATTTTGTAAAAGTACCAATAAATACTGTATTATTTGGACTGATTATTTCATCCATTTTTTCTTTTTCCCGCTCCTCTAATACTGATTATTTCATCCAATACTGAGGGCAGATTAGGATCTTAACCTTCATTCTAATCCCCATTTCGATCTCCTTTCTCTGTAGTTTTCTCTGATTATCAGGTATACTCGGTTGCTCGTTTTCTCTTGTTTTTCTCTGTAGTTGCAAATGGTGTTTGTTTGTAGTTTTCTCGTTTTGTCGGTTCCTTATACTCGTTTTCTCGTTTTTTTCGTTTTTTTTCCCCGTAGTTGCGACTGGTGGTTGTTTGTGAGTGGGCTTACAGCCTGTGCGAGTTTTGCGTGAAGGTTGGCTTCACAGTGCCTTGCTCGAGGTTGTCATATTGCCCACAGCATTATACAGTGAACAATCCGACCCTACAAGCACGCGTTTTTTTCTTTCTTTTTCATTGTAGTTTGGAAACTGTTTATCTTATCCAACTCGTTTTCTCCTTTTCTATGAAATAATCGAACTCGGTTTTTTAGCCAATTTTTTCTTTCATTTTCACTGAAAATCTGACTGCATTTTGTAAGCTTCGTTATTTTTTTCAAAATTTATTACAAGTCTTCGATATTGGTAATGTTTATTTATACCTAGCTGGCATACTGTCACTCCTACGTGGCAAGGATTTGGTTCACTTAATGTCTAAGCTTAGGGTGTTCGCATACTGGCCCTTCTCCCCTAAACTCTTCTAAATAAATGTCGGTTGAGCAAAACAGTCTGAAACGACTCCAAAACGCGCCATGGAACAGTCTGGTAAATGGTGGTTGAGCAAACCAGTTTGGAAGGCGGGTAAAACAACCGCTAGTAAATGGTGGTTGAGCCTTTCATTGTGAGATTCTATTTCATCGATCATATGTAAGCAAATAATATTACAATTGGTGATCCTACGTGGCAAGGAATTGGCTCCATGGGCCTACGAACTTAGGGTGTTCGCATACTGGCCCTTCTCCCCTATAAATAAACATTTTTCTTACCTATATCTTTAATTGCTGGGAGTAGTGCCATTATGTCAACACCCCAAGTCCACGGGTCCATCGGGCCAATTCCTTGTCATGTAGGTTTATCAATTTTACAGCTAGCTATAAATAAACATAGCTAGTTATCTTATCCCTGTAGTTTGGAAACTCTTTATCTTATCTCCTTAGTATTGGGCAGTGTTCACATAGAGTTACAAAATTCTGTTTTGTATTAAATGGTACAGATTTTATATCTTACAGAGTTAGCGAGAGATATATATAGAATGTGCTGGACATATGTTTGAGCTGTTGCATTCTTTACCTACACTGTACTACGATTTATATTCACTACCATTAATCCTTGTGGATTTTGATAATGGTTTGAATTTCAGTTTTTCAATTTTATAGGATGCAGTGGATGTTGTTTGTGACAAAATTCAGTTCTCATTATGCAACAGA
This sequence comes from Taxus chinensis, assembly GCA_019776745.2. NCBI lineage: Eukaryota > Viridiplantae > Streptophyta > Pinopsida > Cupressales > Taxaceae > Taxus > Taxus chinensis. The sequence continues at coordinate 658,599,283 of CM034146.1, forward strand.
TGTCTATGGCTTGTGGACGATACCAATTGATATGTCCAGCACATTCTCCATATATCTGTAGATGACTTATTTTCAGATAACATGAGACTCCAGCCATATGTTCGCAGGCCCATGGAGCCAAATCCTTGCCACGTAGGATTACCAATTTGACAGCTAGTTATAATTAAACATTTTTTTATCCTAAGCCTTTAATTTCGAGTCATATTGTAATATTATTTGCTTACATATGAGTGATCAAATAAAATAGCTCAAAAAAAATCAGTTACATTCTGAAGTTACTAATTCTATTGTGAAGTTAATATTAATTCCAGTTAAGGTACTCTATGGGAGAAAACATAAAGCCATTATGTAATAGATGTTCACAGAATTATTTAGCAGGATCTTTGGTCAAACAAAAAGCAGATCACAACATGCTTTCAGCAGAAGTGCAAGGTATACGTTAGCTTATATCAGAGAAAACAGGCAGTTGAGCTCTATGTATGAATACAGTCCAGTGGAAAAGGGCCTTAACTAATAAATGTGACTATTTTTTACAGATTTAAGTGTCCTCTTGAAGCAGTTGGCATGAAAACTAACCTGCAATTTTTGCTTTGCTGGACCTTTCCTTTCAAAACTTGATAGAAGTAACCTCTTCTTATAAAATCCACTGTAATCAGGCACCCTGCAGAAGTAAGAAAGCAGTAAAGAAGACTAGGAAAGTGAATATATAATACCAATACCAATTTGAGAGTATCCAATCAAAATGAAAGACATGGATCAAGGTGTAGGGTCTTTTTTATCAAAGGTTGAAATTGATTTTGAGATGATCTTGTGGCTGGAATTAATTGATTTGATATTCATATTTATTTTTTATCTTCAAGTGTACAATTTTCTTTGTGTTTTTAATGGATGAATTTGAATCTTGAGAAGAAGGTTCCCTCTTTTTTTGCAGGTATGACTTAATGTCTGGATATGAAAGATCTGGTGATTGAACAACCCAACTTGGAATATGGAAAGAGATGAATTGAGAAGACAAATTTTCAACCCATTAAATAGATATGATGGGTTTGTCAACTGATATGTTGTTTTTATATTTTGAACAAATGACTCTTTTATTGTAGAAAGTTAAAGTATCAATCAGTATTTATTGTGTACTGAGTAATACTGTGATGTTGACCCTATGCACATATGGTTTATAAAAAAACATATTTTTGTACTTCAGTAATCAAAATTTTGGTTTTTATCCCATCAAGTATTGGATATTTTAAATGCAAAATACTGTTCCAGTATTGGGACGTGTTCACATACTGGGTATTCTCCCCTATGAATTTGCCCAATCTTCTTATTCTACTTCTTAGTCCTTGGAAATGTAATATATTCTTTTTCTTCAACAAAATAGTGGTATTTCCAAATTACGCGGATGCGGATGGGAACAACAATCATCATGTTAAAAGATTGCGAAACTCCGGAGAAGAAGAAATACATGTTAAGGAGCCTCTGTCGAGATTCACTGTCATCACTCTCAAGCACAGGATACTGCGTGCTCTGTTATATTTAAAGGACTTTTGCGGAGAGAATGCTCTTGTGCAGGTTTGGATGCCTGTAGTACACGTATCAATTTACATTTAATATAAAATCTCACTACCTGCGATTGCAGCCCTATGTGTTGGACGAAAACATGCACGGGTCTCAATACACTATCGCAGCGTATCTACTGGGTTTTATTTTTCTGCAGAAGCGGGACAATGCCAGCTCATTCCAGGGCTTGCCCGGTAGACGTGTTATCAATAGAGGAATGCCAGACATGGATCCCTTCCTAATGTAACAGTAAATTATACAGGCAAGAATGTGAGTTTTTAAGGATAAATCAGGTGCTCAGGCGCATAATATTCACGGATGCCTTGATAGTTGCCTATTTTCGAGCCGGAATCTCGCAATCACATGTGCTGCAGTAGTTGCAATTAGTAAGAACTGCCGAACTGTATAACCAACTTTGGTTTAGAGGGATAGTTATTACTTTTTTTAGTTGATGTTGATAAGGGGTGTGATTGATTTTGGTTGTGTAGAAATATAGATGAACCAATTAATTTAAATAGCGTAAACGTGAGGTCTAACCTTTAAAACATTTCAATATGAAAAAAAAGTGATATAATTTACAAAGCTTTGCGAGAAGTCAACTTATGTCACGGAGGTCACAATTTTGCAAAAACAAAGTTGCGGTGTAGTGGTTCTACTCGTTTAGCTGAATTGTCTCCTTCAAATTGTATTTCTAGTTAGTTTGTGCTACCATATACTTAGCAAATTTGGCATATTGGGAATACCAGAGCTGTTGAGGCATTTAAATATTTTTTTAATAAAAAGAGTTATGACAAGATGGAAAAATGTGTTTGAAAAGTGTAACTCTAAAAATTACTTATAAATACACATATTTAACATGCATGCACTAATTTGTGCATGTCCAATGGAGAAAATCAGATATTGAGACTTATTAGGCAGTTTAATAGAATAAGAAGATACACAAAAACTGTGATTCCTTGGCTTATTTTATAAAAACAATTCCACTTGAATACATGGAAAGCTTGTCACAAAATTCATAGGTTTACATTGAGTAAATGTGTTACCAAATGCTTATGGTTTCCACTATCAAATTAATAAATATCTTACATAGCATTATTTCAACCATTTTTTGAATGCTTCAATATGTATTTGTTAAAACTTTGCTCCTAAACTAAGAGGACAGATATAAATCCTCCAATTTCTCTATGATCATAACATTATAAGGGAAATACATATGGTCAATAGGTTTGAAGTTTTGTCGATTGCATGTTACATGATACCCATGTTTGATCCATGTCTGAGCCCCATTTATATGCTATTGGTAGCCAGTAGTTTTCATTTGTGGAAATTTCAAATTTCACTCATGTTTTTTTGAATGATGCCTTGTATTGGCTAATCTAATGTAGTGGTTCTTTTGCATTTTTTCTAACTCTCACACACATTTGCGAGAAGTCAACTTATGCCACGGAGGTAAAAATTTTACAAAAACAAATCTGTGGTGTAGTGGTTGGACCCGTGACATTGAACCTCGAGCTCACAGATTCAAGTTTTGTTGATCCCTACTACTAACGTGCATGAGGGATAGGCTCTTCCATTCTTCTGCTTTTGTGCATGAATTTGCATATTGACCAAATTCTTAAAAACATCTTTAAATTTATCAATCTATTAAATTTTCTATAATCTATATGGTTATTTTTGCTCTTCATGGAATTCTGGTTTCAAATTTTGTATTTGTATTTGTATATGAATGTCCCTTATTTTCTACTTAATTTTTTGATCTTCATATTCAGGGCTCCGCTTCCTCCCTAAGCTCAAAATACTTGTTGTGTGATTTTGGCACCATGACTCAAGAATGCAAAGGATCCGATAAAATAGATCATTCACTGCCTCTTTCATTTGTTTATGATTCTAGGGACTTTTGTTCTAGAACATGTGTAAAGTCTGATTGTAATGAAGAGCATTATTCTCATTGTGAGTCAGCTACAGGATTTGGTGGCTATTGTCACAATAAGGTTCCTATAGGACCAAAATTTCAATCCTGCAGAATCCTTCAACCTCATTCTTCTATTTCACATGCCATTTGGGGGCATCTTGTGCATCTGTGTTGAAACCTAGTTGATGATTTGAAACTATGTTAAAAGTTTAAATAACAGCTTCAAGTTTAAACCTAAACTGCATTATATGTATACATGGAAAAAGAAGGAACATATATCATATTTGGATTACAAATGTAATCATTTTTTGAATGCATTTTCTGTTTATGCTCTACTTGCACATGCAACCCAAAGACATTCCAAAAATACTATTCTCTGGAGAATGTTTTCAGAATGTGGCTTTAGCCTTAAGATTTGAAATCAATCACTTATTTGATGTGCTGCACGATGTTGCGTCAGGAAAAGACATGAATTTTTTTGTTGCGGTATAGGCATTTTCCTTTTATTTGAGGTGAGAAATTTTAATTTAATCTAGTTTCTTACCCAGGCACAATTGAATGCATTATGTTGCAATAAATGTTATATACATCATCATAAAATGTGTTATTGCCAATTTTGTATATTACTTGTAAGAGTCTTCCCTTTTGAACTATGTAATGATGAATGGACTGGTTCAACCACATTAGAAGTAATATTCATTAGGAAATATTTTCTAATCCTTGAATTTTTACAGGTTATCACAGGTCTTTGAATACTCTCTTGGATTGGCAGTTGTACAAATTTATTGACCCTCTTTTATGCTGGTAAGAATGACCTATACTACTTTTCTTTTAATGATTGGGATGGCTTCTTGAAACTACTTACAGTAAGTCTTGGGTGGGTTTTTGATCCTCAAAAAATTGTTTCTAGACTACTATGTTCATCACAATTCTCAAAAGTACACATTTGGCATTTTGTAATTTTCTAATTTGAATGGTGTAAATAGTATCTCAAATAGACCGGATATTCTCTACTTGTATTCTTAATATTTAGGGCCTTATCCATTATTATGTTTTCCGATTGGCAATTCTTACAATTTGAAGAAACTCTAGATTGTTTACATTATTTATTAAACTGCTAATACCCATATAAATAAGGGCCATTTCTTATTTTACCTCTGTCAATTCTATAAACAAATGTTCTGATATTTTCTACCACTATTTTATGCAACATTTATGATAGCCCACACAGTTCCCAAATCAACCTGCCCACATTGCACCCATTCGCTACCCGCTCACTAAATCTGGAATCTACAAACTCTTTAGACCATACCCATTTTAGAATCCACATAACCAAGTTCCAAAAACATCTGATGCAAAGAATTACCTTGTCTAAAGACTGAATCAAGAAACTACTAAAATTCTAACAATTCAGACAGACAGTTCTAACAATTATTATAATGTAATTTGTAAATTGGATTAATAACAATTAACCACAATGCAACTTCAGTTCGCTAAAATTGAGATGAAAATGTGGCATAAGAAGGATGAAAATTACCATAGACACTTATAATAGGATTGGGAAGGAAAAACATCAAGACTACCAGTAAAACCCAACAAATTATCTTCACAATCCATCCACCATGATGCCAGCCATTTCGAATATCCTTTTGGGTCTTAATTCCAATAATCACAAGGGAAAATATTACGAAAAACAAAAAGCTTCCCAGACTCACACACATTACAACATCTGTCTGAAACCATTCTTTTGTAGGGGTAAGAGAAAAATGGTTGATCCCTACAATATTCAAAAGGAGTGGATGATATACATTTGGCCCTTTTGTGGTGAGGGACATGGAATCTGGGCTCCTTTGGGATGGTTGGACTCTTAGAAGACCTGTTCAAGTGAAAACCATTTAATGGAAAGCTTCACAAATTCTTTTTCCAACTACAAAATAAGAATATGCATACAATTTAACTTCAATAGAATGCAAAGACTTGAAGAGTGTTTGGCCCTGTAAATAGTCATACCTTTTGGGAATAAAAGGGCGATCAAAAAATGGCATGGGTTGAGCATGCACAGAATCATCTCCTTTCTTAACCTCTTAATCTCTTCTTCTTCAACCAACTGTCAAATTGAATTATTTTGATCAGGAGCATGCATCACTTTGCTACCCAATACTAATATGAGATAAACAACTATAGAACAACATAAACATACCTTCTAGCCTTTGCTGCTCCAAGGCATTGAGCTTCTCTGCCATCTGTTTGAGACACAACAGAGGAAATGAATAATGGTTTTCAACTTTTTATTTCTACAAACAAATTTCTATGGCAGTTTTCTACTAGTTTAAAGTTGTTAAAAAAATCAAGAACATTTGTCCAAAATTATTTAGAATCCTTACAATCTGATCAAATTCAGCACGGTCAACTGAAAATCTTGATATCCAATGGCTTAGTGCATTCTTTCATAGGGGGCTTGGCCAAATGCTAGCTATATTAGAAACAATTGCAAAAGTTTCAGAATTGTGTCCAGAGATTTTCATTAAATCAAATAAACTAAACAATTTTCCAAAAGAGAGAGTGAATTCATCCATATATTTAATTACATGATCCTCGTTGTCTAGGACACAATTTCTAAAAATTCAACATTCATTCATTTAACATAGAATTTAATTCTATCTCTTTTAGAGGGATCTCTGTAATATGCTTCAATCTATTATACTTTTAGACATTTTTCTTTTCCAACTGAAAAAAAAAACTTATTCTTCCAAATCTATACTCACATGAATATGGCGAAACATGAGGGCTGGAAGATGAAGGAGGCTTGACTAAGGTCATTGGTGATACTCTGTGTCACTTGTGCTTCCTCCTCACTTGATCTCTCTATTTCTGCACTTGATCTGCACTCCCTGAGCCTTCTGTTTGAGACACAATAGAGGAAATGAATAATGGTTTTCAACTTTTTATTTCTGCGAACAATTTTCTATGGCAGTTTTATACTAGTTTAAAGTTGTTAAAAAAATCAAGAACATTTGTCCAAAATTATTTAGAATCCTTACAATCTGATCAAATTCAGCACGGTCAACTGAAAATCTTGATATCCAATGGCTTAGTGCATTCTTTCATAGGGGGCTTGGCCAAATGCTGCTATATTAGAAACAATTGCAAAAGTTTCAGAATTGTGTCCAAAGATTTTCATTAAATCAAATAAACTAAACAATTTTCCAAAAGAGAGCGAATTCATCCATATATTTAATTACATGATCCTCGTTGTCTAGGACACAATTTCTAAAAATTCATCATTCATTCATTGAACATAGAATTTAATTCTATCTCTTTTAGAGGGATCTCTGTAATATGCTTCAATCTATTATACTTTTAGACATTTTTCTTTTCCAACCGAAAAAAAAAAGCTTATTCTTCCAAATCTATACTCACATGAATATGGTGAAATACAGGAGGGTTGGAAGCTAAAGGAGGCTTGACTAAGGTCATTGGTGATACTCGGTGTCACTTGTGCTGCCTCCTCACTTGATCTCTCTATTTCTGCACTTGATCTACGCTCCCTGAGCCTTCTTATAGCCTCATCAGCCTCTGTTCAACCACATCACCAAACCACAGGCTTAACATCTCATATTTCCTCATAATCTCTTTAATCATTCTAGATTACCTGTCTTTGAAAATACCCACAAGATTACACAGTTTTAAAATTGCAGATAACTGAATACCCTTTACAAACAGTGGTATATTTGGATCAAAATTAGAAACATCCTGAAAATACACATAATCATTTGTTCTATTTAATGAGATTAACTGGCAATAGAAAGATTAGAGTCCACCAAAAACATTGTACAGGATGGATCTTCTGAAAAAGGAAAAAAACATTTGTAACAAACCAATGCAACGTTTGATTAATTAAACACAACCTCTATCAAGCACTTATTCACCTTTACAATAGAATAATACCGATTGATAAGCACAAAATATACGAAGAATTCAATCCGACCACATGGAATGGTAGGATCCTCACCTGCACCCCACTGTAAGCTCTGTTAATCGATTCTTGCTCCGTCACGTGATGCAGAGTGGTACTTCTGTTAATCATTGTGAGCATGCTTTTGAAGTTTACTCCAAATGTTCCAAATGCACAACATATGATCCCTTCCTCCAGAAGCAAGAAGGTGTCCATGATTCAAATCTAAATTTCATTGGGGCATTGTGTCAAACAGTTCACATGCATTCTCGTGTCTGTAAAATTAGTAAAGATGGGACAATTAAATATCTAATCTTCAAAGTTTTGAAGCTTTTCTAATTAAATCTCTTGATAAGAGAGGCTTTGATGTACCATATTGCAGCTCGATTGAATTGAATAACAGAAGGATAACACTATGGAAGCCACTACTCCAATTCCTCTGCCTATGTACAATGCATGTTTGTCAGGGAACACAATAACTACTGGACCTTCATGTATGTGACAAGATGCCATATAAATTCATTGTTGATACACATAATGCAGACCCTTCTTATACAATTAGAGTAGGCCGAAGTAAATTTTCCATTTCCTTGGTTTCGAAGGCATCATCAGGCTCTGTTGAAAAAGAAAAGGATTGTTTGCAACAAGCCGATTTTAATTGGCACAAGTTTGATTCCCCAAAATGACTAGGAACATTTGAAATATCACTTCCTGAGCCATTAGAAATACACCTTTGTGTTACAATTATAACAAAACTATTCCCGTGTTATAAAATTTAAGTTTCTATGCATCTGTTTACTATTTGCTTCTGCATCCAACAAATGCTGCTGCATTCTTTATACGAGTTTCTTCCCTCCCTTTTTAAGGTAATAATAACAATACCTGCGGTTTGCTCTTATAATGTCCTGATCTTTAACAGAGATCTACCGTTAGAAATGATCATCACAAATTTATTTGTAAAATTCAAGAATGTGGGTCAAAATCAGCAAAGCTCATCACAAATTTGGCAAAAAAACATAAATTTATTTGAGTAAGTCGAGGATATGTGCCAAAATCAGCAAGATTGAGCACAACTTTGACAGGAAAATTAAGTTATTTCTGAAAATAAAGAATGTGCGCCATAAACCCCAAAGCTCCTCACAAATTCAACAGGAAAAAAAAATTACTTGCGAAAATAAAAAATGCACACCAAAATCAGCAAAGCTCGTCCACAAACTTGATAGATAAAATAAATTCACTTGCTAAAATAAAGAATGTGCAACAAAGTCGGCAAACTCGACAGGAAAAATAAATTTATCCGCGAAAAGAGAGAATGTCCGCCGAAATTAGCAAAGCCCGTCACATACTCAACAGAAAAATTAATCATATCGCAAAAATGAAAAATGTGCGCCGAAATTAACATAAACGTAGAGGCCATACTGCCTGTGATATGAAGTTTATGTTTCTTTGCATCTGAAACAGCCAAAATTCTTTGAAAATTTAAAACACCTAAAATCTTAAACCGACTATAAGGATCACCTGAAATGGAAGCTGACGTGAATTCGAAAGATCACAAACAAATATCCGTCAAGATAATGTTCTCCGCACCGACTCCAATGAACGCTAATGAAGTTCCTTTGTTTGTTTGTATTCACAAGTAAATTTATTCTTTCATGATTATTGTTGTTGAAATCTCTGCGCAGTGGTTTCGGCCACAACGTCCCGTAGGGGATTTCCAACGCAACGGCGCCGAAGCTGAACACCTAAGAAATTAAAAAGGAAATATTAAAAATAGCCGGAAAATACGAAAAACGTCTAGACAGCCAGACGACTATATAACCGTCAAATTTAACACCACTGCAGAAACGTCCGGAGGTCCTTTACCATAGAGGGAACGCCTTCGGCGTAATAAAGTTAATATTTTATTAAAGTAATAATTTCCACTACTTAATAAATTCCAAATAACAAGGAAAGGCTTTGGAAAAGAAATATATTATTACATCTCATGTTACTTCAAGTTAATTGAATGTTTTTCTAGACGTCTCACCTTCAGTTTTTCATGGACTATTATGTAATGCACCATGCATTTGTTATTTGTGTCTCACCTTCTTTACTCACCATGTAGGATAATGGGAGAAGAAGAGGGCATTTCCAAATTTGTTCTCATTGCCAATTTTAAAGTGGAGCTAAGTGGTTTGCTCAGGGGGATTAAGGCCTAAGTAAGTTAGGCAAGTGTCTAGGGTGTTAATATTTAGGTGGTGTTAATTTTATTTTATTATAATTTTTATGAAGAGTATATTAATTTATTGGTTTCATAAATACTAGTAGCAGTTAGTGTCCAATCTTACATACCAATTTAATTCACTTCATTCAAAATAAAATTAAAATTAAATAATTTTATTAAGAATATGATATTCAGGATGCCTCAAATATTGATGCAAGTGTCTTTATTGCAGGATTCTTAAATTTAATTTATGCTTATGCATTTTTCACACTTTGTATTATTTTCAAGTCTTGAATTTTTTTTTGAAGGAGAGATCAAGAAAGGTGAATATGTAGGGAATGTGGAAAAAACGTTGGTCAGTATATGAGAAAAGGAGGATTGTGATAGACTATATGTTAGAGAATTAACTAGGGGTTTTAGGTAGTAGTAGCTACAAAAAAAATTATCAAGAAGTTTTTCTTGAATGGTAGAGGCATAACATATTAAGTAATACGATATTTGGTCACAGTTAATTATTTTTTCTACTATACATTTTATTTATTTATAGAAGGCATTAGCTCTAGTATTGCCTAGGACGCTCATACCCCTTAATTCGGCCTTGTCCATGATGTTATCTTCTTCTTATCAAATGTGGTGGTTGGGCATCTTTCCTTTTATAACATGGAGAGGCAGCCCCACCTTTTTCTGAAAAGCTAAATTCTAATTTTAATTTGACTAATTTACATACGTTCCTTCACAAGGCCAAATGATAGTGTAAAAATGACTGTAATAGAGATTGTTGCATTTGAGACTATATCCTTTAGGGGAAAAGATTTTTAGATGGTGGTCGGGTCAAGTTGGTTGATAAGGATCCACCTCTTTATGGTATTTTTGTGATAATTACTCATTGTTTTCTTTTGATGCTTTTAGACTCTTTGGAGTTCTAGTGTGGATATGACATAACATGCTCTCTCTCTCTCTCTCTCTCTCTCTCTCTCTCTCTCACACACACACACACACACACACACACACAAAAGTAGCTTAACTCTATTTCATTTTTAAAATACATATATTTCTATATATTATAATGAATGGATAAACATGTATTTGAAAATATTAAACCAATAGTTTCCTAACTATTTTATTTTTAAAAAATCACAAAAAAACTAAATCTTGTTGGACAAAGGAAAGTTGACCTATAGGTAATGAAGATATGTTTACACCTTATGAATGTTATTTCATACACCCATTTGAAGCATTTCATTGCAACATTTAAATGATTTGGTTCTCTACATTTTTAGATTGTGGTTAAATATTTTGATGAACACCTCCGCTAATTTATCCACATTAATATCATGAATATCGATATGCCCCTTTTTATAAATCTTGGAGAAATGTTACAACTAACGATTTTATCCATATAACCTTTTGCGATTACAATCTTATTAATATTAGAATTCTTCTAAACTTCTATCGTGCCACTATTTAAAAGGTGATATTACTATCTTATCGATACTATGACATATATGACACTATATTACATGACAATAGAACACACCATTTCCCAAATATTTATTCTAAGGACATATACGCCACTACAAAACACAAAATGGATAATTCAAATGTGTCTGTCTATCAACACATCCTTATCAAGTCTCACACCAAGTGTGAATTTTTTGCACTACAAAAATTTTAGGAACCTTTTTCTAGTTAGACATACCTATTGGCATGATTAAATTTCTGGGGCAAAAAATGTTACATAAAAATTTATGTAGGTTTATGATTCGGGTACACTTGGTACGTAAATCATTTTCATTGTTCTTATTCGAAGTTTGTCTTTGTATTAATCCGATTGAATGTATGTTTACACATACACTATGATTAGTGTGGGTTGGCTTGAAGTAGTTTGTCAGAGGTGTGTCATGAATTATCCTTCCTCCAATTTTATTCATATCACCATCATATTAACTGATTTTTACTCGATTTCCATACCCTTCATCTAGATTTTTTGCCTTATTCCGAATATACAACTGATGTGTTCAATCCTATTAGTGATCAATCTTGCTAATGATGTTCTCTAGAGCCCATATTTCGGTTGACACCATCAACCTATTTGAAGTTTTTTTAATGTGTAATTCTTCGTATTTTATTGATCAAAATGATGATGCCAATTTAAACTGAGGTTTTCACTATTAAGGATGTTATATATATTTATAAGGTGCTTTTTTTCCCATTTCATAAAGGCCTTGAACATTCAAGAATATGATTTGCACTAATGAAGTATACCAAATATATGGATTCCCTGACATTAGTCTACTTAGGATTTCACAATAACTTCTTGAATTTTATTAAATGTCCATCTCTCACAAAGTGCTAAAGAAAAGGGAGAGACTAATGCACCTACAATTCAACCAAAGGTAACTATCCCTAACCCTAACCTATATTTATTTTGTACTTTCGTTGATATTACACATATATTGTATGTCTTGAATGTGTTTGGTAGTATTAAGGCATCACATGATTTTTACTTTATTAATATAATTTATAATATTGTTACTTATAACTCTTGATTTACCACATATTCTCATTGTACTTACATCTTACAACTATTTCTTTACTACCTAGCAACAATGTACTTCTTAAAGCTCTCTTTTTATGATCTGGTGGAACTTTAGTTCATACAACTCCAATTTCAATGTCTAATAACACCCTAAATCTAGTTAGTCTCCACCATCCATATTTTTAGAGATTATAATTTGTAGGTTCCCGCTGATATATCTATATGAACTTATTTTGTACATGACCCTTGTTTATAACCTCTTAAACCAATTTTTGAATAGATGTCTTGTATGTGTTGGATTTCTAGTGGTATTGTAATTTTTACCTATTTAGAGGATTGTTATTTTGTAGAAGTGTCATTTAGGCTTAATACATTTTGGTGAACCCCATCATGAATCTTACACCACCACTAATTGGTTTATCTTCATGTTTCCCTCATTTTTTTGCTTAGCTTGTATGTTCAATATCCATAATTTGCCAATCACTTTGTCAAAAAATCTATTTCTTTCCAAATTACCCCTGTAGAAACCTCGATAATTATTATGCATCCCTATAATATAATATCTTCATGCTACCCTAAGAAGAATCTAGGCAATGAAATTACTTAGTGCCCTAGGAAAAATAACATGAATCATAACATAACTTATTCTGCAATGGGGTACATAATTAGGGCATATAGAGCCCAAAATATCATTAGATTGTCATAAATAAGTTTAGGGGGCTGATATTCCCTAATTGAGTACTTTTTGCAACCAAGAGATTGGTTGCATAAGATACTCAATTAGAAAATATATAGTCCTAGATTACAATAGGTTTTAGAAATTAGGCCGATGTGCTCAATATGCCCTAATTGAGTTCTCATGCAAAATAATTGAGTGATGATTGCACAAGTAGGGAAAATCAAGGTTGAAATGACATGAGTTTGTCAAAATTGATCTCTTCTGAGGTGTATATTTTGGATTTTATATATTTACCACATTAATTAGTGGTTCTATCACTACCTTTGCCGATTCTAACTAACTGGTGAGAGATGAATGGAATCTCATTATACCATTATGTTGTGGTTCAGAAAAAATTTCCGGACACAAAATGGGTTCCAAACTCCACTATGGTCAAGATTTTATGATTTTCAATTGTACTTCTTCTAGAAAAAGAAAAACCTTCTAATATTTGCCAAATAGCCATCAAATTTAAGGCTAGAATTAAAAGTGAACATACTCACAAATAAATTATAGTCCACCACACTTTCATTAAACAACACCTCTAGGCATAGTGAGCTATCAACTAGTTAATAAATCTTAAATACATTTATTTGAAAAACATTGAGATACATCCATTTCAATTCTCTTATCTTAGATTTTTCATGTACCATATTGCTTAACAATATTATTACCTTCTCCATATAGTTTCTATGATTAGTGAAAAATGATATCAATCTAGCTGTGCACACCAATATTTTTGTGTTTGGAAAAATATTATCTAGAAAAAAATGGCTCCAAGCTTCACCCAAATATTAGGATTTTTTTATTAACTTTTCAAAACAAAAAGAAATGTTATATATCTGTTTAGGCCTAATCACTTTGTGTTATGAATAAAGTGGGTTACGCCTAATTGCATGATAGTTATTTGCATGCTCCATAAAATACTTATTCCAGATAACCTTAAATACAAAATATAAAAACCGATACAATAAGCTATGAAAACTGCATCCATAATGCAACTCAAATAAGAATATCATAGCAATATCATTAAACTTGGAACAACACCAAATCCTTAACTTTCTTACATACTAGGATATTATAAATTGTAATGACAATATATCCTTCATTGACTACATGTTTGCATAAGATGTCAGGTAGAAATTCTCAATGTCCTTCATGAATTGAAGGGCAGCACTCTTGGCCTTCTCAGGGGGAGGGACATATGCAGTAAGTGGGTTGTATTGGGCTCTCCAAGCAACAGTGGCAATTGCCATTTTGAAGAGGTGTGAAAGTGAAGGTGACTGTGTATGGATCATACATCTTTTTCAGCTCCCCTTCCACCACATGGTAAGTTATTTCATAAGTGCCATTCCTGTCCTCTTTCACCTTCTCTATTCTCTCCCTTGATTGGCTCACATACTCACTCACAGCTGCCAGTCAATCATCCACAAAATAAAATTACAAAAACCTATGTAATCATATCATGTTCACCAAATATTAGGTTATCAAAATATGTTAAAGAAAAATATCTATGGATTTTCCTGATCGACTTGCGAACGTACGTGATGTTTGAGGTGCAGCTCCTTTCATATGGCTCAAAACGTAAAAAATTTAAAAAAAAAAAAATCATTACCTGGACCTAATGTCAACAATCTTATGCTACCAGGTGTGCCATCACCTTCAACATATTGGGTATCAGCCAGAAGATCAGGATTCACCTTTCTTGCCAGCCCATTGTTTCTGTAAATTTCCCAAGCCTTACTGGCAGGAATATTGAGTTTCGCTTCCCCATTCAGAACTCCCCATGGCTTCCTTTCTGTCTTTGAGAAGAGAAAATGTAGTCACTCTTACTAACAACAAACAAGGACGGGTGTATTTATAGCTCACGTCCTGTCCATACTGTAGGCAAAAACATAAAATTAAGGCTTGACAAATGATCATTAATTGTAATCACAATTCCCTATAGTTTTAGAAAGTGATTTGGATAGACGGGGAATGAAAACCACCACATAAAATATTAGAGCTAGTCTAGTTCCTAGGCATATTCGCGATAAACTTCTTTTGAGGTAAAGTGGGTTTTTTGTATTATTGTTGTGCTTTCTAACAAAATCTAGAGTATATCTGCTGAGGGTAATAATTCCCACCTTTTTCATCAAAAGTGGGCGCATTGGAATATGGTTTGTGCAATTTGTCTATTTTAAAGAAGAAATGATTCCTCACATGTTATAATGCAATTTGTTTGTTTCACAGAAATGACAATTCCTTACATTTCATAATGCAATTTGTTTGCAATCACAGAAATGACAATTCCTTACATTTCATAATGCAATTTGTTTGTTTCACAGAAATGATTCCTTCCGAGCTTTTTACTTTTTCTCAATCAATCGGAACTTATAGAATTAGCTCAGGGAAGGCCATGCTTTACTTAACTTTTTTATATCTCAAGGAAAGAATGAGATTTCTTTACGATCCAGTATGATAATTCGAAAATATATGACCATCACTATCAAGTAGAGTATAATTCTGTAATATAATGAAAGTTTTAAATAATATATATTTTATGATTATAAGTGAAATATAGAATCTACTAACAATTTTTTTCCAAAAAAATTAAATAATATTCATAATTGTAATAACTCATTAATATAATGAAAGTTTTAAATAATAGATATTATATAATTATAAGAGAGATATTAAATCTATTAACAATTGTTTTTGTAAAAGAATAAAGTAATATTCATAATTGTGTTATATTATCAGTTGAATAATTTTTTTTTAATGTTTTACTTGTATTTTTATCTTCTTAAAGTGAGGTATATTAATAGATCTTTATTACATAGTTAATTTATATAGATTTTCTGTAGATTTTATGAAACAAACATTTTCTAGATTTTTTAAATGCCATGATTGGTTTAAATATTTTCCTAGCCTAACCTAATTTATCTATTAAAAATTATGCTTTTTCTAATTGTCTAGTAAAAATATGCCACATGGACAAATTTCTCTTGAGAGATACAATTTAGCGGATGATTTTATTTTTGGCAAGTGGGTAACTTACCAAAAATGTATTTCTCGTGCCCATATTGCTTTGCAATCCGTTCAATGGTGTTGAGACAATGATTTCAAAAATCTCAACCATTCTTTTTGGTGTTCATCTTTATGTGGGTGAAACCAGGCTTTTTCATGTCTCTGTCATCGAAGTTGTGTGGCATCAATTATTGTTTGTAACATATAAGATTTTTTAATTAACTTGACCAATTTATGCTAATGGTGTAATCAAGTGATTTATGGTTTGTGTTGTTCAATGAAAATAATGTTTAGAGTTTGTAACTTTTTGTTAATTACTAATATAGGTTGTTTATAGAATGAAATTATTTTTTTCAAAAATAGATAGGTTGAACCCTCTTAGGTGTATGTGTTGTGGGTGTATTTTTTAATGTTTTCAAGAAGTTTTTTTTTTTTTTTCTATTCTTTGGATTTGTAACGAATTAAGATGTAAGTGGTATGTATTTGTTTTTTGTATGTCATATTTCTATTTCCATGATACCCATATAAATGAATTTATAATTATTCTTTTTTTATTAACAAGAAAAAAAATGTTAATGGATATATATGGTTTTTTATGGATCTTTTTTGTGTATGATGTAGACAAATTCTACATGTGTATTCTCTTATGCTTTTCTAACAATATTCTTAAGTGATTACGGTTTTTGTTTCTCATTAGAAATAACATTTATCCTTGGTTAGTAATATAGGTTGTCTAGAGATCAAATCAAAGTATTTTAACTTTTTTAAAAAATAAAAAATGTTAATGGACACACACACACGCACGCACACACGCGTGCACGCGCGCGCGCGCACACACACACGCGCGCAGCTGCTGCGCGCACGTGCACACACGCGCACACGCACACGCACACGCACGCGCACGCATGCACGCACGCACACACGGCACACACCCACACACACACACACACGCGCAGCGGCGCACGCTCACACGCACACACACACACACACGCACACGAATGCACGCACGCACATGCACACACACGCGCACGCAGGGGCACGCACACGCGCACGCACACACGCACACGCACACGCACACGCACACGCACACGCACACGCACACGCACACGCACACGCACACGCACACGCACACACACACACACACACACACACACACACACACACACACACACACACACACACACACACACACACACACACACACACACACACAATGGATCCTTTTGTGTATGATGTAGAAAAATTCTAAACGTGTATTCTCTTATACTTTTCTAACAATATTCTTAAGGTGATTATGATTTTTGTTTCTCATTAGAAATAATGTTTATCCTTGGTTACTAATATAGGTTTTCTAGAGATCCAATCAAAATATTTTAACTTTTTGGGTCTCTTAAGTGTATATATGCTTTGAGTGTATTTGAGTTATTTGTGTTCAAGTTAGTGGTTGTTTCTCTATTATTCAGATTTGTAATGGAATTAAATATATGTGGATTGGATACATTTTATGTATGAAAGGTGTGTGGAAAATAGAATTATGATCCTAAAATAACCACAACAAATAATTATGAAAGGTGTTTTTCTATTTTTTGTTAGCAAAAAAAAAACTTGATTGGTTGGGATAATTGATTCCCACAAATATCTCTATATGTGTGTGTTTTCTATTGCATATACTTTATTTATGTGACATGGATAAATCATTAGTATGTATTTTCCCTTCTTTTGTACTTGTGTGCATAGGTGATTTGATTCGACCTTTTTCTTGGTTATTGATGCAAGGTGTCTATAGATTATAAATGATATTTTTAAAAGTTAAGACACCTTGGGCATCTTGGTTTTGTGTATATTTTTCGGGTGTATCTAGTTTGTTCTTGTTTTAGGCATTGGTTGTTTATTAAGGATTTGGATAAATAACATAGAATAAGGTTTCCATATGATGTATTGTTTACTACTTTTGCATTTGTAAAGGGAAAAAAATTTAATGTGGGTGTGTTTTTTTTATTTTTTTATTTAAAAAGTATTTTATGATTTCGTTAATATATAGTGCAAATACATGTAATCAAGCTTTTCATGTAACTTTCTTAATTTGTATCTATATGTTTTTGGAATTGATTTACATAATATTACTTTTTAAATTGGTTATAATTTTTTTATTTTTATTCTTACTACAATTTTATTTTTTTATATGTACTAAAAAATAGATTTATATCATATATTTTTCTTCAATGTTCTCCCAAATGTACTTATGTTTTATTTTCTCAATTCTAGGTCCCTCTCTTTATATTTGTATCTAAAAATCATATATAGATAAACATTGTAAACACATTTTTTCCTATCCATATATTTCTTTATTTTAATCCAATTCTTTCATATTATATTTAGGCTTCATGAAATATGTAATTGCACATTTTAATCACTATATGTATATGTTCATCTACGTATTTATTTGCATACTTGGAAAATAACATATGGTCTAATTATTTTTTATTATCATCATAACAACTACATTCTCCCATTTCACCGTATTGATATAGAGCACTAGAGATCAACATTAAAATTGGCATGACATATGTTACTTTGGAAAAATATGATTATTTTAGAGGACATTCATTTTAAGTACAAGGTCAGAAATTTTCTATTCGATACATTTGTTGTTTTTTAATGAACTTCCTTATAATTCTTTGTATTTTCACAATAAGAGAACACATATTTTTCTTTTATTGTTTGTATAGAGCTAATACGTAAGCATTGAGATTAATACAACTAGAATTAGATGTAGAAGCACTTTATATGTTGCATATAATTCCCGATGCTGAAACATATTTCCACATAATGAAACTCTTTGATCAGGGGAAAAAGGTCAAGTAGGTTTTAGGAGGGAATCACCGAACTAATGATCACATATTCACTTTGGTTGCCATTATAGAGGAAGCAAAGGCTAAAAAACAGAAGGTATATTGTTGTTTTGTGGACTTCCGTAAGGCTTTTGATACAGTACCCAGACATCTTTTGATTCTGAGGCTAAAATATTTGGGTCTTCCTGACATGGTAATTTCTCTGGTCATGACTTTATATGAGAAAAAATTTGGGCATATTCGTACCAAATTGGGCACTACTAATGACATTCATAGTAACATAGGTGTGAAACAAGGTTGTCCACTATCACCTACAATTTTTTGGCTCTATATTGATGAATTAGAGGATCTTATCTCCACATAATTAGGTACCATGAATGGGTTTTAGCCTCCTTGGGATCTACATTGCTATTTTATTATGTGTAGACGACATTATTTTGCTTTCACACACAATTACAGGGCTTCAAAATCAACTTGATGCATTGAGCAATTTTTGTGATAAGAAATGCCTGGAAGTAAATCTTGCCAAGACAAAACTCATGGCATTTAATACAACCAAGAAAGTAGCATCTACAATGAATTTTTTGTACAAAGGAAAACAAGTTGAGGTGGTGTACTCTTACACCTACTTGGGTGTGGTTTTCTCTAGTCCACCTTTTAGCTTTGTTCCAAAAATAGAAGCAAGACTAAGCAAAGGGTATGCAACATTGACGGTCTTGGAAAGACAATGTTTTCAGCTCCAATTTCAAGATATTCAGACGAAGATTCCGTTTTTTCATACATTGGTTACACCAACACTTTTATACGGATGTGATGTTTGGAGTCCATATTTGAGACAAAATGATTTCAATCGTATGGAAAGAGTTTTCATTTCCATGTTATCAAAGAATATCCGAGCCAAAAGAACAGTTCCTCACTCAATTATTCTTGTTGAGTTTGGGGTATGTCCTCTCTTTATCTCTTTGATTTTTAATGTTATCACTATGTTGCATAGGCTTTGATGCATGTTAGATTCATTTTCTGGTCAAAATAGGTATCCATATTTGGCACTTCAATCTTTTTGTACAACTTGCCAAAAAGGGTTACAAATCTTGTTGGTATGCAAGGATTACTACTCTCCTTCAGAAGCTGAATATTGATATTGATTGACACCCCTCCTCTTGGGTTTTCTATTAATGCTCCTCAACTTATTAAACATGAAGTTAACAAGGGTATACGAGAGGAGCTCACTAAGTCTTATTTGAAAGTTACATGGTTTTCTCCAAAAGAGCCTTTGAAACCAAAGCTTCTTCACTATTTTCAATTGTATTCCTGCTTTCATGAAGATCAAAACAAAATTCCAGAATACATGTGAAGATGTTTTTGCCTTCATGCCTAAGGATCCCTTTAGCTCAATTTCACATTTTCTCTCACCCTTTTCGAATGGAATTTGATCATAGCCTTCAATAGCATGAGCAGATTTGTCAGTTGTGTTTTCTAGAACCTAAAAGCGAAAATCATTTTATATTCAAGTGTCCCATCTATTATGAAATCCATGGGAGATATCAATTTTCTTTTCAGAGATTCCAATGGGTCTTTAAGGAGTCTCATTCGATATAAAGATCAGAAATGCTTAGCTTTATTATTCATGAAATACTTCAAATTCGAGAAAGAACACTCAAATTGCAGTCCTCAAATACAAATGAGTACATAAATATCAGTTCTTACTTCCACATTACTGATTTTAGGAATCTTAAGAGATCTCATATGCAGAAAAACCTGGTCCAGATGTGTTAGACAACACACTTTCTATTGGTTTCACGATCTGCAACCTTCTAGTGGTTGATTTGTTGTTTCTTTATTTCTGTTTCTAGAGATGTTTTGACACTCCCTTTATGTTTTGGTTCTTGGTTTGTATTATTCTGTCCCATAGGCCATTCTTGGCCTTCTGTGGACATTAATATCTAAATAAATAAATAGACAAAGGATATCCACTCAATAAACCCATGACATATCACCTTCATTTGCATAATATTAAATATTATCACTAATTTTGATTTCTACCTCTCAATATTCTATTTTTAATTTCCTCCCACTATTCATTCATAACAAAATCACCCGTTATTTTAAAAATATGTGCCACCTATATTTTTTATTTTTTTTAATCTCCTCTTTTATTGTCACCTATTGTAAGGAACATTTTATGACTGAGGAGATCACATTTTTTTACTATGAAATATAAATCATTAAGATAATAATATTGAAAATGGAAATATAAATCATATTCTAATAAGTGAAAAAAATAGTACAATTTGATTTATGTGAAACTTGACAATTATAAGAATTTGTATCCTTTAGAAATAATAAAACACTTGTTAGGGAATGGAAAAGGGATGAATTACCCTATATCAAGATCACAAAAGGTAAAATAGAATGCTCATATGTTATACATAAGCTAGAAAGATAATCATCAAATCACTCAGAAAAAACCAAGGATTGAATCTATATTCATGATGGGTTCAAAATGTATAAACAAGTAAGGAACCCCGAATGTATCTATATTGTATGTACATTCATGACTGAACATGTTTAAGTTTTACAAATTTATTTTTGGAAGGTTTGCTCATTCTATGTCTCTTCTACGCATGTAGGTTTTCTTGGATTTTTACTTCTATTTTAGATATCCAAAATACTATAATGATCTTGAGATAGAGCTGAAAATTTTTTCTTCCTCATCCAAACCTTATCATTTCTTACTTTAAAATGAGGAACACATGGAAAATTTTAGTGGTGATTCTTCGATAACTCATGAATATTTACATTTTTGAAATTTGCATTTGGTGAATTTGAGGAGTCACATGGAGTAGAATATTCACCTAAAATTTTTGGGAGAAAATTACTTTTGCTGGTTGGCTCACCTAGTGTTTATAATATATGTATGTATGTATGTATGTCGTCGATGCCTCGAAACAAAAATCAGGTACATTCGCCAACATATACTAGTTAAACCTCTAAGGATATACAAAATTCAAATGCCATATGGCATAAGGATATTTCGACAATAGTCCAGATGCCCTTGTGTATAGTCCAGACACACAACTAAACAACATAGTCCAATCACGACCACAAATTGTAAATGTGTGGTCTCATTCAGATGCCCACCTACATATGCAACTAGGAACCAGGTGGCTACATGCACAAACACCCAATATGTTGGTTTGAGCTCGTTTGCTTATGCAGTCAGGTGTTCGTACATGTAGCCACCTTGTTGCATATGTAGAATCATGTCTACATACGCAACCACCTACCTGCAATATGCAACTAGGTGACTACATTTATGGACACCCCAAATGCATGTACAACCATGGGTCTGTGCATGCAACCACGGTTCCGAACGCGCTGGCTGCATATGTAATTGAGTAGCTACATGCATAAACACCCGGTTGTACATGCAATCAAGAGTCCGTACATGAAGTTGCATAGGCAGGTGGGGTGGTTGTGTATGCAATCAGGCATCTGTATATGTAACTGGGTAGTTACATGTATGGACACCCAACTGCATACGCAGACGGGCGTCTGTCACAGATTTTCACAAATAAATTATTCACCTCCATTGCTATATACATTTTTCTCATATTTTCCATCAACACGAAATCCATTTTTGTAGATTCACCAAAAAATATCCAAGCTGGATTTTGGTAAGTGGTCTTAAAATGAACTATTTCTCCTAAGTGGGACTTCTTTCCTGATCCTTTCCAATTATTCACTCACTCCCATATTACCCCTGAATTTTTTTTGTTTTCATGCAAAATCTTTAGGGTCATATGAATTCTCCCAAGGAGACTGTAATAAAGGGCTTCTCTGTACAATTCCTTTTTCGACATTGTTGGAGGTATGTGAAGCTCTCCCATATGAAGAAAGTCCAATAGAAGAGAAAAATAAATGGGATTCCTATCAATAAAGAATTTATCATGTTGCTTTGAATTCCAATCAAAGTGGATAATGGTTGTCACCCCGCGCTGGCGAGTGTTGCCTACTTTGTCACAAAGTACTTTCCCCTAACATTTAATGTGATCCTATCATGCCCTCTTCAACTTCCCATTTCTTCATAGTAGAAAAATGACTCAAATCATAGATATTTCAAAATAATGCAACTGTTTCGCTATAAATTTAATGGAAAATTAAGAATGACAAGTAAACAACAATGTGGAATTGATAGATCTAAAATAAGATTACAAACTGTGTAGTTTTGTTTTTACCCAAATGATCCTTTAGTTCTCAACTACCTGATTAGAAATGACTTATAATTATGCCAAAGGCATTTCCCCTATTGAAGTCAGGGTTACTCTCTCTAATAGTGTACAGAGCTTGCGATGAATAAAATTTGGTTTGCACAGATGATAACACTACAGGGTAATATTTACCATCCATGTTGTAAAATGTAAAAAAAATCATAAAAGTGTGTCCCACTTGGTGGCCAATTTTTTTTAAAAATCCAACTAGTAAATAAATATTTAAAAATACTATTAAAATGTCAAAAAATTAGGTAAATTTTGGATTCCCTACTCCTTGGTATATTTAAACTCTTAATAATACATGTTTAGTAAATTTATTTGTGTTTGGTCATGTTTTGGTTATTAGACATATTTTTCTGAAAGTATAAAAAATGCAAAAAAAGTGGGACATAGTTATATGATTTGATGTGAAAAATTCAAAAAAATGGTCGTGACAACTTAGACCTCACTTGCAAATCCCTCTCCCAATCAATGTGAACCTGTCATCCAGCCAACTCAGTTACTGTGTTACCCTCATAATGGCCAAGATGAATGTGATAATATTATTATAAAGGTGTGTTTCATGTGCAGGGTATTTTATTCATGAATATTTGGAGATCTATGAGAAGATAAGTACTTCTGGAGGCCCCAAAAAGGGTTATTTTTAGCCTTTTTACACATGGTGGACACCCCTCAAAGGATGATTGTTGAGGCCCAAACCACTTTCGAGTATCGCAGAGGATCTATTAAATACATGTAAGTGATTTAGGAATATTTAGGAAAGTTTTGGAGGTTTGGGAACAAACTGTGTAAAAGAGGGTTTTTAGGGGTAAGAAGTATGCAGTCAAAATTGGTACCTAAAATTTTACAAGGGATTCCACGAGCTCCATAAGGAATTGGAGAGCTGAATTAATTATCTACATTATTCAATCATATTTTTTCTAAGACCTATGTGCTTCTCAAGGAAATTCAATCTTTCCAGGCACAACATGTTGTCTCAAACAAAAAGGGGCCAATTTTTTAATAAGAAAGAAAAATTGAAGTCTTAAACCCATCTCATTGTTCTTTAAATTGTCTTAGGAGTTAAAATAATATAAAAAATCATGTGAAAATACCTTCTCAAGATGCTTTAATTATCTCTCCAAGTTCTCTCATACTCAGTCATTTTTTGGGGTGACACATGTCACCTTCTGGTGAGGGCACAATTTTTTGTCCCTCTTGTCACTTTCCCAATGGGACATATGGGACACAAAAAATATCCCCAACTCATCCCTTCCCCTCTGGTCCCTAATGTGACCTAGGTCATCCTGACAGAGTGCTAGTCAAGCCAAACCCATCTTCGTCACAATGCATCACATAGTGACACTTGACAACATTCGGTGAGAGAACATTTTGTTTTCCCTATTCTCCCCACTACCAATAGGATAAATGGGGACACAAAAATATTACCATATCTAACCCCTCTTTAGGTTCCTCATGCAAGCGTATGACAACTCTCGGGTGTTATAGCACGTTTTCCTCATCTCCCTCTCCTCTCACCATGTAGCGCCACTTGTCACCATCTTCTTGAGGCACATTTTTTTCCCCCTTTTCCCCATTCCTAAGGGTCAGAGGGGACACAAAAATACACCCCAGCTTCATGCCATCTAACCCAAGCTTTAACCCACCATGTTTTCTCTCACCCTACGGTCAAGTTGCAGTTAGCTAAGAAGGCAAGAAAGTCATGAAAAATCATTTTTTGACTAATTGTTTGGAATTATTCATCCATCCTCCATTTCTGAACCTGAAAAATATTCAAACATCCATTAATAGATGCCATGATGCAACATCAAAAGGACACCGATGCCCCTCTTCACTTCTTGAGGATCCGACGGGTGGAATCACTTGAAAATTGGAGAAAGTGATCCCTAAAAAGTCCAGTATTACGTGAGATAGTTTTCATGCCATGAAGTCCTTAATCAACTAAAATGTGGGATTTATTAAGTTAATCTAACTAGGAACAATAGAAAATAATAGTAACTAAAAGCAGTAAATAAATATAGAAAGTGACCGAAGTAACTGAGAAAGTATATATGTGAAACCCTAGAGTACAAAGAGAGTTAGAAAGAACTCAACTAATTCGACGAGCTTGTTGGACTGTGTCACAGAGATGGCTAGAGAAACAGGAGGAGGAAATGATTGTTCCAAGGTCCAAAAAAATTTATATATGGGAAATTTGAGTGGACTGAGGTGCCTAAATAGGTACAGGGGCGCCCATGGGCACCATAGTTTGAGTCATGGATGCCTTGGTTTGTGAAAAATATTTGTAATATTTCTCTAAGGTATCACTTGATGGTTTCTTGCCTTCATTTTCTATTGCACTAGCTTCACTAGAGTGCATAGTATGTCACTAGAAATATGAAATGAAGATGAGACATGTAAAACCCCAAAACAAGCATCAAACCCTAAAAAAGAAAAATACAAATGAAGGGGTCAGACTGTCCTCAGTTGCCACAATGGTGGAATTACTAACTGAGTGTTCCAATACATATCATATTGGATGTAGTTCTATGTACAAGTGTGTGCAATCATGCCTTAGGTGATCGTGTGCCAGTCACACTTTGTGAAAGTATGGAGCAATAACTATGTGTAGAAAATGTAATAGAATGGTGGATGGAATAGAATAAACTTACCACCTATGCTTGTGTGATGCAGATGAACTAGAATTGTGCCTTTTGATGGAGCTAGGTGGATGCAAATGATCTCTAGATGCCTTAGATGGATGCAACTCTAGGTGGATGATAATAATGACTAGTGTTTGGTCCCTCATTATGGTTTCATAACTTTATATTTATATGGTTCTCCTATTCTAATTTCATAATTAACCCCACAAAGGCCAACCAAAAGAAATATAAAATGTTCAAACGGCTAGAAAGTTCCCAAAAAGTGGTGGGAAAGAAGGAAAAGGATTAGGGCGCCCCGAATGGGACCAAGGCGCATGTCAACAAACCCAGTACTAGCATGGGCACCTCAATCAAGGCTAAAATGACAGAAAATGAAAAACACAGAATGGGAAAGTATGTGTGGAAGGTCAAAAATGACGACCAACAGTAAAGTAAAATGGCCAAAAGACAGAGGTTAACTAGTGCTTTTTCACTCGAAAACCATATGAATAGTAGTATCAGACCGGGACTTAATAATGTCTAAAATGCACGATTTTGTATCTACAGTCCCTATTTTTCAAGGATATTGAGGACTGTATTTTTTATCAACATTCTTCCCTCCTCAAATATTTTTCAATTACCTGAATATCTGGTAGGTGAAATCATCCGAAAATCAGAGTGAAGTATCTTCAAAAAATCTAATTTTGTTTGAACCACTTTTCTCACCATGAAGTTGCTAAATTTTCGAGATATGGAGGACTGTGTTTTTCTGAGTATTCTTCCCTCTCTAATAAAAAAACTCATTTTACCACTCATTTGGATGAAGGAATCATCCAAAATTTAGATTAGGAAATCTTGGAATAAAACCCATAATTTCAAGATTTCTTTCATTGCAAACTAACACCACCCACAGTGCACTTACTAAAAATAGCATGTATCCATGGAAATACATGAATAAAAGTTGTAGGTGCTAAAATAAGGTGAATTCCCAAAAACTGTGGTACTACATAAATTCAAGAATCATTAAGGAGTAAAAACATCATAAAATTGCCAAAAACAACAATCTCGGCTAGGATCTGTTAAAAATAGAAAGTTTCCAATTTCACTCCAAAAAGTTGTGGCAACTCCATTTTTTCTTATATTGTTTCTTTTTGATGTCGTCACAAGGTTGGGATGTTGTATCATGGTCCAAAAAATAAATAAGTCACTCTAATCAAATTCATCCATGAAGGTAGCATTGTGAGGTTTAAGACATTGAGGGATTCATTCAAGTCCAAGTCTCCAAGTGGA
Organism: Taxus chinensis; assembly: GCA_019776745.2. Taxonomy (NCBI): domain Eukaryota; kingdom Viridiplantae; phylum Streptophyta; class Pinopsida; order Cupressales; family Taxaceae; genus Taxus; species Taxus chinensis. The sequence continues at coordinate 658,626,213 of CM034146.1, forward strand.
CGATCATCATGAACGTGTTGTGAGGACCTCACTTTTAGTGAAGATGGAGGCCACCTCAAAAAGTTCTTAGCTCAAGCGTTTTTTCAAAGGACTTAAGGATCTCAAGCATTTTTTCTTAGCTAGAGAATTTTTTAGTAAGTCTTTCATCAGTAGTAGATTAGTCAACTCCCTTCTTCTCATCTAGTCATCTTTTGTCCTCTTCTTTCCATGTTTTCTAATTCTTCATTATATGTAATCATAGTATTTTGTGCCATTCACTTAAGTGAATCTTTACGTTGAATTGTAAAATTCCCTTTTGATTTATAAAAAGGTGAACTTATTTCCTCACTTCCTAGAAATATGTAAAGTCACATATTGAATGAGAATTTGAAGGACCATGTGGGAGGTCTATGAGAAGGCAATTTATAATTCTATAAATTGGAATGGGTACTCTATTCTAAAAGATCCTGAAATTTTAGTTTTTAGTTGTAATTGTGGATTGTTGTAGGTTGATTGAGATTTATATTCATCACTACACAAGAAATAAAGGCTACATTTCTTTTTCTTGTGTTTTCCACTCTTCTCTCTCTATTCTGTAACTTTTCAAGCATAATGATCTTGAATAACCATGAAGGAACTTGGTGTCCTTGATTGATGACGCTAAAGGACTATGTGTCTCTCTTTTGTTAGTCTTGATAATTGCTTACATTTTTGTTTTCCTCTAATTAAATGTGGAACTACTCTGGTTATTGTGTGTGAAATATGTTAGTTCCTACTCACGAACAATAACCATCTTTTTCCTAATTTCTCTCCTTTACCACTCATATCTGAAAATTATTCCCTTGCACCCCATACAAGAAATTTTTCACATGTTCAGTGAATTGTTCTTGTGTGATCTCCAACCTATTTGGCCACCCCAAAAAATTAGGATAGTTTATATTCAATAATGGGAGCTTCCTCATACTGAAGAAGGATGGGATTAACTCCACGATCGTTGGTGGAAACACATAATTTTCAACACGAAAAATTATTTCACCAAGTTTCTATTATCCTTTATCCATCCTTCTCAACCTAAATATTTTGGGGCCTTTCTTCTCTCTTTCCCAATTCATTCTTGGGCTTCCTTCCTTTGTGTAATCCATATACTCGTGTCACTCCACTACATGTATTCTTATCCTATTTTCATGTTTCCTTTTCTCCATGACATATATTTGTGCCTCTTTTCTTTGCACATTGTTTCTTCTCCATACTCTTACTCTTCGTTCTTTTCTTTTATTATGGGATTCTAATGTGTACTTTATCCATATACATTTCCTTCTTTATTCCCTTATCATCTCCCTATTACAACTTATACCTTCTATGAAGTATCATTTTTTCCACTTGTAGGTTGTTATTTTTCTTACACACCTCCTCTCCATTGCACATTCTATAATTCAAACATATTTTTATCTCGTTTTTCCTATACATCTATCTCCTTGTGGAATTCTAGGTTTGGGCACACTTCCAAACTTCCTTCTCTTTTTCTTCTCCTAAACTTATGTTTCTTCATAGGATTATTTTGTGGGATATTTTTCAATATCCTTCTTTCTCAATTCACTTCTTTCCATGCATGTTATAGCAACCTCATCTAGTTGCTTATCTATTTTGGTTTCCTTTGGAGTAACTTCTTATGTGGTTAACAGTTCCTGACGTCTCTCGATCCACATTTATTTTGTTGTTCCCATAAGGAAACCTTCACATCTCCCTACCCTATATTTTTATTTTTGTCACACCTCCTATATCTCATGTGATCTTATTCTTTTGTATTCCCTTCCAAACTCCTTAGATATTCCTATATCTCTATTTCATGTGCAATTTCACAATTTAATTAGACTTATCTAATTCCTTTATAGTGGTGGCATTACTATTGCACATTCCTACACTTGCATATTTTGTAACTCCTATCAATGCCTCTTTTCTCATGTGTTCTGCTTTCCATTCTTCTCTTTACTCCATAATATTCCTCATTATACATCTTATTATGCACATTGTCCACTATTACCTATAGAGTTCTTCCTCCACACATTGTATTACACTCCTCGGCCCATTAAATGGGACTTTGCACACTTTTCCATTCATGCTTAATGGATCCTAGGTGTTACATCAAGTCACTTTCCTCTACAAAAATTTTGTTTCTCACAACCATTTCCTCTCCTTGTGCAATATCCTCATGCACCACCATTAGAATGAAATGCACTCATTTGCATTTCTTCTCTTCATGCTCTACCCTTTTCATGCACTCTTGAGTGACTCCATCTTCTCCCTTCATCCATTTTTCAACTTCTGAGCCAACCTTCACAACATTCTTCCACACACCTCTATATTGGTTCTCTATATCAACTCAACTTTCATTTCTCCTATACACTGCTAGGTGGCTTTGGTGCTCTACACCTTATTATATCAACATAGAAAAAATGTATTCCAATCCTCATGTAACTTCATTGTATTAACTCTCCCATCATATATAATTTACATTTCATGTTACCATGGAATTCCTAGAAGGAAATGACATGCATCCATCAATAGGATGTCATACAACACCTAATCGATGAATCTCTTGATCTTCATCTCGACCTCACATTTCTTGCTCGTAATTACCTCCCAACATTCTACCATCCAAGTCACTTTGTAAGGATTGAAAAACTATTGGAGCTCAAAATTGCACCCTTCCCAAATCAGGATGAATTGGGGCTTTGAGGAGACATGGGGTTGTCTCCAAGTTGTGGGACTTGCACTTTGAGATAAACCTCCATAAAAGGTCATCTTCCTCTACCTATTTCTACTGCTAATACTACTCCTATGAAGGAAAAGAAGCTACTTATCACTAATCTACGATTCCAAAGGACCAGGGTGAGAATGAGATACATGAAAGGAAAACCTAATCTAAGGGAGGTGATATTATCAGAAAGAGGGGGATGAACATACTCAACTTGAGTGAAAATGAAGGAAAACACACAAAGATATGGCAAAAAAGTGTGCTACAGTTCTTAAATGCTTTTATACACCCATTTCTATGGAATAAAACAAAAAAAAAAACTAAAGGAGATATAATATATGCACAAGAGATCAATAATGCAAAAGAAGGAAAGAATATGCAATAAATTCAAACCAGGGTAGAGAATAGCCACAAAATACAATTTTTATTACTTCCAAGAGAAGCACAATCAATTATAATGATGAGAGAGGAAAGGATCTACTTGAAAATGGCTCATATTTGAGGTCTGCAACTAAAAATGAAAAACCACTACTATGAATAATACTCTTGCAAACCAAGAGAGTCCAACCACTTTTTCAAAGAGAAATGCTCTACAATTTATAGAAGAAGAAGAATTAAGAGAGAAAATCATATTAAAACTTTCAACCACCAACATTAAGCAATAAATGCCTACAAATCAGCCTATAAGGCTATCAGATCTGCCTCCCCATGTTTGTTTAGCTTGTAGAAGAAGGAAGGAGACCAAATATGACAAACTCTAGGTGGTTGAATCGATTGGATGTTGTGAATTAATGGACGAAGATGTGTTTCCATGTTTTCCACCTACCAAATCCTTCCAAAAATGATTTTTAATAGCCTAGAATGTAGCCCATGTCAGCAACTTTTAATCAATCCCAGGCACACAGGAAACTAAGATCTGCATCAAAAGTTATGGCGATCTGAAGATATACAGTACAAGCTACACACATAAGACATGTGGCATGCTCTAATTGATCCTGAGGATTGACTAATTTTCCTTTAGTTTTTTCACTTCTTCCATGTGTCATATATCTATTTTATGTGATTATTTGGAATGCAGCTGACATGTTTATGATAGGTTATGTGTTGTGCAATTTATCTAAAAAGTGAGATGTAACACTCAATGACTAGCACAGAAGATTACACACTTGGTGCAAAGTGAAGGGAAAGAATGCAGAGTTCTGCAAGTGTGTACACGAGGTTGTACGAGAAGTGTGAATAAAAAGGTGTATATTTGTAAATAAATACAAGTAGGCGTGGTCATTCGATCAAAGGAGTGCGCGACACAAATAAGAAGAAGCACACAAAAGGAACACAAGTGTGCAAGAAAGGAGAGCACAAAAGTATGAAGCAAAAGGAAGAATAGAAAATGAGAAAGAGGGCATGACACGAATGGCATGCCAAAGACTTAGCCAAAATGTAAGGAAAATTCAGAAAGTACATGCAAAGAGAGTGCGCAAAGTTGTTGTAATGAAGACATGCACATAAGGATTACATGTAAAGGAGGGAAAATAGAAGGCGATAAAGGAATAAGGGAGAAGGGAAGGGTACGCATGAAGAACCACAAGCAATAAAATGTGCCATAATATGAAAGCATTAGTGCACACAGCCTATAAAATTGATGTCAGATTCAAAATGGAACTATAAGTTGTCTAATTAACTAGGGTGGTTATTTTGGACAAAAGTTTGGAAACTTTTGGGTTCATCTTCCTACTAGATGAAATATATTAGTAGCCTTAAAAGAATTCATTAGGCATGGAGTCTACCTAAAAACATGAGATTTTGATCTATAACTTAAAGAACACCCCTAAATTCACTTGAAAACACCATATGGACTCTGAAGAGCCGATGTAAACTATTGGAAAGTGTCAACCAGATGAAATAACCTCTTCAAACTTTGAGCACATGACTGACATTTGGAAGCAACAAAAGAGCACATGCAGATAAGTGTGTGAGAGAAAAGAACTATATATAAACAATATAATTTAGGTGGGTGCACTTGGAGGAATTGAAAATATTCTAATATGTGCATGATGCAGGGAATACTTATTGAAAATGCTTAAGATAAACCCCATTGACTAGGATTAATAGCGCATCTCCATCAAGACAAGATAACTCAAAAGAGTTATCCTCCTTACACGAACTGATGATGTATGGGCCACTCCAAAGTGCATCAAACTTTGAATAACACCGTGGCTTATCCTTGTCAGCATCCCATTTTAAGACCAGATCACCCAATTTGAAATTTTGAGCTTTAGCCTTTTTATCAAACCACTGCTTGGTTATTTTCTGATGCCATTCTAACTAAATCATGGTAGATTTTCTTAATTCTTCAAGTTCAACCAGCTCTGCCATCTTGATTTTCCTTTGGTCTGCACCCTCAAATTCTAGCTGCTAGGATAGCTCTAATGAAGGAAAATCAAGTGATAAAGGAAGCCTTTATTATTTACCATAAAATAATTTATAAGGTGAAGTACTTATTTCCTTCTTCATCGTGATTCTGTCTACCTAGAGCATGCGGGGACTCCTTTATGTGGTAGTGCCTTTGGTTGATGTTCATTTTCTGCTTCATGATTTTGACCATGTTCTTGTTATTTGACTCTACCAAACCATTTCCCTGAGGATAATAGTTGGAAGAAGTCTTTAAATAGATACCAAGGCTAAGATCCCAATAAAAATTTCTTATACCAAGGAAGGCTTTTGCATTATTAGAGATAATGGTCTAAGGAACACCCAACATTACCACAACAGCTTCGAGAAAGTCAAGGATGACTGACTTTGTTGACTCCTTGATCGTGAAAAATTCTTTCCATCTGGTGAAGTAATCTGTAGTTGTCAGCAACCATTTATGAATAGTTATCTAAGGAGGTTTGATCATACCAATAAAGTCCAGACCCCACTGTGTGAAAGGCTAGTTTGCTTGGATTGGGTGGAGGGGAAGCAAAGCTAATTTCTTCTTTCCTGCAAAGAAAGCACACTCTTTGTATTTCATGACCGTGTGTTTGCAAAAATGGTAGGCCAAAAGTATCCTGCCTTGATAATACTCATTTTTGTCTCTTTGGAATTGAAGTTTCTACCATAGAATACATTGTGAAATTCTTCCAACACTTTTTCACCCTGAACATTGTCAATACACCTGATCAGTGCACCATCAATAATCCTTTTGAAGATAATCCCATCAATGAGCACATATGGAATAGATTGTAGCCTCCTATGCTTTATCTTTTCCTTTTTCAACCCACGAGGGTATGTGTCAAAAGAAATGAATGCCACCATGTCCTCTAACCAGGTGTGTGTACTGGAATCATCAACCTATTCAAGTTTAATGCATGGGAGCTCTTCATTTAGGAATAGGGTAAGCACACCAAGTTGGGGGGCCAAAAGGGGGTCTTAAGTGGACGCATTTTTCTGAATAAAAAAATTCAACTTGTACGAGTTTATCGAAATAGTTACACTCAAAATTGGAATATGTTGTAAAAATATGAATCGTAGCATTTTGATTCTAGTTTCTAAGCTACTAAATTTTATTGAAAATGGATATGTTTAAGTGGGTCAAATAACTAAAATACCAACAGATACTCATGTTTTTGTTCAAAAACATAATAGTGTGACTTTCGTGCCCCCACCACTTTTTGAGAACCATTTAGTATTTTTGAAAACCCTTTGGTAAAAAGATAGCTAGGAGAATCTAGTTTGGGCTCCATTTTTTAAAGATTTTTTTAGCGAATATTTTTTTATTTATGATTTTTCTAGTACATAAATTTTATGTTTTGAAAAATAACGGAGCTCCAAACGTGCCCCCCCAACTACCTCAAAAAATATCAAAAATTAGATTTTTTTTTTTTTAATATGTATAGAATTATGCCTAGTTTGGGCTAGTATAATTTTTTTAAAATTTCGATCACCCAAAAAAAAGATACACCATAAAAGATAAACATATTTACACTTCACAAAATAGCTATAAAAAGGCACAGTTAGAAAATAAATAATATGGAAACCTTATATTAGTCAGAAAATTTTGAAAAATATATTTTTAGAAAGAAGAGACTCTGCTCTACGTTTTGGTATAATTTTTTAAAAATGGATTGATTGTTTTATTTTGATTTATCATAGAAGAAGTAAATTTTTTACATTTTCTTGTAAAAACACATTGTTTGCTATATTTGTGCAGGTGCAATTGCCTCAGGGCTTGGGGGATCCAAACTGGATCCCAAGCCTTGAGGCATGGATTGAGAAAATAAAAAATGTAAAATGCGTACGTGTTATGTGTAATATAAACATAATGCGTACGCGTTCTATGTAGTATAAAACATTATGCATGATTTTGACATGCTTCTATTTACGTAAATAAATGTTTAAGTATAATTTTTTCATTTATATTTATATTTTATGAAAAACTTATACTTTAAATTTATTTCATGTAAATATAAGAAATTAAGGTCACTCTACAACCTTATGAAATTAGTCTCACCAGCTCCATGAGTCATGGTTTAGGAGATATTTTTTTAAAGTATAATCTGGTCAGTACATAGGTAATTTTTTAGGATTTCAGCATTGAGCTTAAATATTTTAGTGTTTAACTTCTACAATCGAAACCTTACCATAGGCCATAAACCTAAACACTAAACTATAAACCTTGAGCCCTAAGCCCTAAGCCCTAAACCTAAACCTTTAACCATAATCCCTAGACCCCTAAAACCTAAAACCTAAACCCTAAACCTTAAACATTCAACCCTTACCTGTGAGCCCTAAACCTCGAGCCTTAAGTCCTAAAACCCTAATCCATAAGCCCCAAACCCTAAAATCCTAAACCCTAAACCCTAAACCCTAAACCATGAACCATGAGCCCTAAATGCTAAACCCTAAACCCTGAATTGTAAAAACTAAATCATAAACCTTAAACCTTGACCCCTAAACCCTAAACCTTAAACACTGAATCCTAAACCCTAAACCCTAAGCCTTGAACCCTACACCCTTATCCTTGAGCCATAAAATCTAAACCCTAAACCATAGACTATATACCCTAAGCCCTAATCCCTAAAAACCTAAACCCTAAATCTTAATCCCTAAACATTAAATCCTAAACCATAAACCCTAAACATTAATCCCTAAACATTAAATCCTAAACCCTGAATAATAAACCATAAACCCTAAATCCTGAACCGTAAACCATAAACCCTTATCCCTAAACACTAAATCCTTAACCTGGAAAACCTAAACCCTAAACCCTAAACCCTAAAATCCTTAACATCGATCCGTAAACCCTAACCATAAACCATAAACCTAAAACCTAAATCCTAAACCATAACCCTAAAAACTTGAAACCGTGAACCCTAAACCATGAACCATGAGCCCTAAACCCTAAACCCTAAATCCCAAACCATATTTCATCAATATTTCGTAGTCTCGTGCTTAGAACCATCATTTAGTCTGCTTATAGAACTACCTTGTTTATGAGAGGTGGGACAAGTAAACTAAATGGATATGACATCTACCTTGTACCTTGTAATGCATATATTACACATCTCTTCCAAGCTTGTTTCTCCCCACATATACTTGTGCTCTTGAATGTAAATTTATTCACACTCTAAAACAAATTTCACATTTCTCATATTTCTATGTATGGTATTATGCAAGCTAGGATTGCCCATTGGAAGCTAGAAAAAATAACCATCACAACAAAAAAAATTAATCTTAAAGGAAACAAAAGAAACATAGAGAATATATCAATGCAGAGGTGTCAGATCATAATTGAATTTCTTGTAACATCCTCTCCTCCAAAGAAAGATAAATTTTAAGTGTTCTAATAGAATGGATAGTAAATTTGACAGAACTTCCTAAAGTGTTCAAAATAAGCAAAGAAACAGGGGAATGGCTAAGAAAACTAAGGGGCTATCAATCGCCTAATAAATATTTCTTGTTTAGTTCTAAATGAGAGTTACTTGGCCTACGACTTAGTGACATTCCATTCATTGATAATTCCTTTTATGATAAACCCATGGATGCTTTCAAAATATGAACAAATGAAAAACATCAAATTTGGATGACTCTCTTTGAATGTTCTGCCTACAAATTCAATGAACCTTGAACTTTGTGACCTAAACCCTTAACCCTCAACCATGAGACCTAAACCCTAAAGTATAAACCCTAAACCCTAAAACAAAAATAATAAATCCTAAACCCTAAACACTAAATATTAAATATTAAACCCTAAACCCATAACCCTAAACCCTTGACCCTAGACCCTAAACCCTGAGCCCCCAAGCCCTAAATACTAAATCCAGAGCCCCGGACTCTAAACCCTAAACCTTGAACTAGTAACTTTGAACCCCAAACCTTAAGCTATAAACCATGAACCATGAACCCTAAACCCTAATCCATAAACCATAAACCCTAAACCTTAAGCCTTGAACCCTACACCCTAATCCTTTGAGCCCTAAACCCTTAACCTTAAACCCTGAGCCCTAAACCCTAAATCTAGAGCCCTAATCTCTAACCCCTCTCTAACCCCTAACCTTAAACCCATGACTCTGAACCCCAAACTCTGATTCATAAACCTTAAACTATGCACCCTGACCCCTAAACCTTAAACCTTGAGCCCTAAGCCCTAAACCGTAAACCCTAAACCTTAAGGCCTAAATGTTAAATCCTAAAGGTCCCTAAACCCTAAAAACTAAATCATAAACCCTAAAACTTAACCCCTAAACCCTAAAATCTAAACCCCAAGCACTAAATCCTAAACCCTAAACCCTAAGCCCTAAGCCCTAAACCTTAAGCCCTAAACACTAAAACCTAAACCCTAAACTCTGTGACCTAAACCCTTAACTCTAAAACCTAAACCGTAAACATCGAGCCTTAAACCCTGAAACCTAAACCCTTTACCCTAAACCCTGAACCCAAACCTTTAAACCTTAAACCCTAACTCCTAAACCCTAAACTGTAAACCCTAAATCCTCAACCCTAAACCCTAAACCCTGAGCCATAAACCCTAAATCCTATGACCCTAAACATTAAACCCTGAGCCCTAAACCCTAAGCCCTAAATCCTAAACCCTAAACCTTAAACCCTAAAACCTAAACCCTGACCCCTAAACCATAAACATTGAGCCCTAAACCCTAATCCCTAAACCATAGGCCTTAAGCCACAAGCCCTAAGCCAAAAGCCTAAACCCTGAACCCTTAAACATAAACCCTAAAGGCTTGAGCCTAAAAACTAAACCCTAAGCCATAAGCCCTGAACCCTTAACTCTCACCCTAAGCCATAAACCCTTAACCCTGAACCCTAAACCCTAAACCGTGAACCCCTTTTCCCTAAAACATAAACCCTCACCTTTAAACCCCTAAACCCTAACTCCTAAACCCTGAACCATAAACCTTAACTCCTCAACCCTAAACCCTAAACCCTAAACCCTAAAAAAGTCAACCCTGATCCCTCAACTCTTAGCCCTAAACCCTTGAACCCTAAGCCATAAACCCTAAACCCTCAACCTTGAGCCCCAAACCCCTAAACCCTCAACCCTTAACCCTGAACCATAAACCCTAAACTCTAAACCCTAAACCCTAAACCCTAAACCATGAACCCTAAGCCCTGAGCCCTAAACCCTAAACCCTAAAATCTGAACTATGAACCTTAAACATTAAACCTTGAGTCCTAAACCCTTAGCCCTAAACCCTAAACCCTAAATCATAAACCCTCACCCAAAGGAAAGTCCTAAAAAGATCATTCAACGTGTTTCAGTGTGTAGGGAATAGTGTTGAAGGTGATTAATCGACTCATTTAGGTTTGATGAGAGACTACTTCTTTTGAAGGCCTAAAAAGGCATTTTTGGCCATTCTATAATTAATTGAACACCCTTCACAACAGGCCAAAATGAGCTAGTCATGTCATCGAGTATCAAGGACCATTATTTGTGAAGTATTAAGGAATTGCTTGTCTCCAAAAGAGACATATGAACAAAAACATGTATGAGAATCATGAATTTGATTCCATGAAAGGATTCTTTTAGAGCTAGGAAAGGTGAGGGGATGATCTTTATATGGAGCGCCATGTTTCTAAGAATGAGCAATCATCTGAGTTCACTTGATGCAATTCACTTGGTACTATTCGTAATTGTAACTCATTCAACACCTAGTAGTGTTATCACACCTTAAGGAGGATGCACATTACAATCACCTCATTTTGGCCATAGGACAGGAATCCCATTCAGGGAACAATCCTCTATCTACAAAGTGAGGATCTCTTTTTAGTAAGAAGTAGACAAACATCATAGAGTTAATTCATGGTCACTAAAGTTAATTATGGACCAAATTTAAAAATTAGTACCAATTCAAGCAGTGGTAGGGCCAAAATCCATTTTAGAAGGTAAAAAAACCTAAAAAATGACTATATGCTTTCCCAAAACAAAGACCAACTACAATATATGCCCTGAAAGTTTTAGGTCATTTGCTGAAATCCTGAAAATGAGTAAGTACTGACCAGATTAGATTTTGAAAAACTATCTTCTAGGTTATAACTGTTGGAGCTACGAGACCACTTCCATAAGGTGCAAAGTGACCCTAATTTCTTATATTTACTAAAATAAATTTAAAGTATAGGAAATAATAAAAGTATAAGAAATAATAAAAGAAATCTTATACTTACACATATGCATGGTCCATACTTCACAAAATGTGTACGTGTTACAAAAAATGTACGTGTTTTGGCTTGTTTGAAATGCGTACACGTTATGGTTCAGTGATTCCAAAGCCAAAAAAATTAAAACACGAGTGCGTTTTAGCAAAACACCTACGGGTTTTTCTTTTTTTTCAGATTCTTGTCCACTTTTTGGCCCCCCAACTTCGTGCACTGACCCAATAACGAAGTCTCTTTTTTGTTATGTGTGTCCTCAGAAAAATTCTTACAGAGCATGTTACCTCTAATAATCCTATTGGTTTTGATATTCACATCATACTCCGTGATTTTGGTCACCCATCTAGCTCTTTTTTCACCGATCTCTGCTCCCATGATGAATTGCCTCACACCTTAGTGTGAAACTAATACCTTGACATGATTAGTGGGGAGCATAATTTTGACTTTATTCAGAGCGTGCATGATGGCAAAGACTTTTTTCTCTGTGTGACTATATTTCAACTCATAATCCTTTAGTGTCTGACTGAATAAATTCAATGAATGCTTCAATCTTTGTTAATTTTTTTGTGTTATGAAAACAACAACACTCACATCAACTCCATAAGAATAAAGGATGAATTCCTTGGAGTAATTCACGTTGATGAGTGTTTGTGCACAAGAAATTTCTTTCTTGATCTTGTTAAATATTTATTTTCCTTCTGCCATCCATTTGAAGATTGTTTCCCTTTTGAGCATAAGGGTGATAGACCTAACCAATCCTATAAAGTTAGGAATGAATTTCGTAACAACATTGATTTTTCCTAGGAATGATTACAAAACCTTCTTTTGCACCGAAAATGAGCGAGAAATGATGGTAGAGAATCTTCAAGATTAATAGAAATTCCATCCTTAGAGTCCACATGGCCAAAAATATTTCCTTGCACAACAATAAATTCAAGAAATTCTTGGGGTTAAGAGACACCGCAAATGTTTTGCATCACTCAAATATTTTATCCATATGCATCATGTTTTATGCGCTCTACTTTGAGAATATAGTTGTTTCATCCAAGTAAAGTAGGATGATCTCATTAACATATAATTTAAAAGAAATTTCCATGGCTCTCTATAATGTTGTGTTTTCTTATCATAAGCCAAAATACATCTTATAAAAATAACATGTTCCCCATTTGGTTGTAAATGTTGTTTTGAATTGATCCTCTTCCATTACCATGATTTGTTTAAAGCCAGAGTAACCACACAACATAGAAAATCAATATGTGCTAGCCATAGTCTACAAAATTTTCTCCATAAAAGGTAAAGGATAATTAAATTTAAAAGATGCCTTACTCAAATCTCTAGAATCAAAAAAAATTATTATTTCATAGTGGAACAATATTTTCCACCCCAGTATCAAATTTTATACAAAATATAATATTTTCCTCAATTAGTTTGGATAAAACCTTCCTCATGAGGCTCTCTATCTTAAGATTGAAAGGAATTTTCTTTTTTCTAATGGGTTTGATACTAGGATCAAGGTCAATGGAGTGTTGAGAAACAAATAGATCATATTCTTTTAGGTATTCATACTCCCCATGAGAATATTTCATTGCATTTATGACATAAGGAGATGAAATCCTATTTTTCATCTTGCACGCCTTATTTTCCATGCAGCAACTCTTTCTTGTGTGACATAGTGACTAAATTATATTCTTATTATGTTGCATGTATCTTCACCCTTCAACTCATCATCAAGATTGAAGATATGCTCTAAGGTGACTATCCATTTAAGAAATTTCTTTATCTTTAATTAAATCACATAGTCATCATAGCTATCATGTAATTCAATTCCATGTTTGAAGAAAACTCAACTTCATTTTTAATCACCTAGATAATTTATGCATCATTGTTAAAAACTTATCAATTGGTCTGATTGTTTAGAATAGGTGGCGTTAAGAAAATCTTTATGTGTTGCACATTTTCTTGGTCAAAATCCTCATCATGTGAGAACTGTGAACAAAGGGTTGTTATCTAATCTAGTTCTTTGTTCAATTTCCTTAGTACCCACCTATAGAATAAGAGATTCAAATCTCTCCAAGAGATCCCACACACTGTGTTTATAATGTTTCAAAATATTATTCTTTGTTACATAATTATTTGTAACATGGTGGATAACACATTCAGTCCTCCTGAAATATTTGCAATCATCTTGTTATGCCTTCTCTCAATAAAAAAAGATCATTCACCAACACTTTTTATTCTACTACATTGTTGGAGCATGAAAATTACATCCTTGTCATGAAGAAAAAATTCTCACACTCAGGAGGGATGAGAAAAACACTTGTGCCTATTCCATTTCTTCTTCTAGAAAAATCAAAATACATTTTCCACATTCTAGAAGATTCTTGTTTTATTTTTTGAGCATGGTACACAGTTAAAATTATTCTTCAAGAATGCAGTAAGTACAAAGACTATATTTAATAGTTGTATCATGGAGATCAAATTCATATTTATCATTATCCCATTCATCTAATAATAGATCAGGTATAGAGAGAGGAATAGGTTTCTCTTATGAAATTGAATCTTGTTCTTGGCGTTTTTGGATGAGGAAGTTAGCTTGGGGAGGGTGTCGGTCATATGAATCTTCATGATAGGAAAATTTACGCTCATCTTGTATGTTAAAATGGGTACCATACCTTGTTCTTAGTAACATATGAGACCAATCAGAAGACAAGTAACCACCCAAATTGGTAGTGAAATACCTTGGTACGAAAATAAAATACAATTAGGAAAATCAGTGTTTGACACATCTTGAGTTATTTTAACGCTTGAAAATGCATGAAGGGTTAACTCAAGATCTTTGATGACTCCTAAGGTGGTAATAATTGAGCCATCAAGCTGCAAAAATTCTTTAGATATAGGTTTATATTTAATTTCTAGGACATAAAAAAAATTCATAGGCATGATAAAAGTACTAACCCCTGAGTCAATCATATATTTGTAAACACGATGTTTAAAAACTATCAAGGACGTGTAAAAGGATAGGGTTTTTTGATAATATTTCTTACTTTTGTTTCCTCTTCTTAACAAATGTTGAAAAAAAATATGGGGTCTTTGGACAACTTTATCAATGCAAAGGAGTTGTGTCAGAGCTCCATGCAATAGGTCGCATTGAGATGGAATGACCATGACATCCCACATTGTGACATTTACATTTTTCTTATTCATCTGGTCCACATTGTTGAATGAAAGACCCATGGATTATATTATTACTGAAATGTTAGAATTCAAGGCTCTAAATAAGTATAGAAAAAATACTTTTAGGGGTTTTCTTAAGAGGGTTGAAATTCAATCCTATGTCTTCTAAAATCTTAAGTTGAAATGAACCGTGAGCTCATTGGGAAAACTCTTGATCATTGTGAGTTTTTCTAACAAGGATATGTTGTTCAATTTCTCCTCAAATTGATTACAAAGTGTAGCGATGAGTCCATCCTAATTTTTCATAGAGATAGGTCTTAATCTTTTATAATATTGAATCACTTTTCCTTTCAATGAAAAAGAAAGCATCCTTACAGCTTCATCATCTTCTGTAAATAGGTGAAAAGATAATATATTATTAATGTCTTGAATGTTCTTAGCATGGATAACCTGATTGTCACTAGTGAAAAATGGTATACTCTTCAATGTTACCACTAGTATATCATGTTGCATGGGAAGAGCCATAGGACTACAACCGTGTAAGCTGGAAAAGTTTAGATTTCTTTGCACCATGGCTAGAAAGGGTCTAAATACCCTAGTAGAGCATGTATAATTACTGTCAAGATGAGGGGTAGATAGTGCCCTACGCACAGAAGTTTGAGATATGCACATGACAGTTCTATTACTTATTCTTCTTGGATACAACTGGATATACTCATAAGATTCTTCAACTATGGTGCTCTTTGTTAGGAAATAAGAGATAACATATGCGGAATAATCCCTTATAGAATCACAACAGTAGAAACTAATGTGCAAAAAAATATTATAGATCTCAAATAAAAGTGTAGAATAAATAACACAACACAAAGAGACAATATTTAATGTGGTTCACTCAATTTGGGCTACGTCCACCAAGAATCACTTACTCAGATTTTATTACAAGCCTCCACTCTCTTAATACAATACCGAGATCCGTTTGGAGATATGCTCAACAAACTCTACAAAAATTCACACCCGAATTCAAAACACATCTGCAATACATTTGCTTGTCTATATATCATATGCATAAGACCATATAAATACACAATTACTTAAGCAGTTTGATACAAAACCATGGGTATCAAAACCATGGGCAAAAACTGTGGGTATCAAAACCATGGGGCAAAAAAACCGTGGGTATGAAAATAATGGGTACCGAAAAACCATGGGCCCAAAAACAACCCATAACGGTTACCCATTATCCATGGGTTAATAAACCACCCATAAAAAATTTCTGTGGGGGACCACCGTAAAAATACCCTAGTGTAACACATAGAAGGTGTACCACACTCTAACATGAAAATAGGCTCCACAAACATAACACTCTTCCTAGTATGTATCCTTCTTATGAATCAGGTGTGTGAACTACTAAAATTAGTAGATCTAGGTATTGAGATTCGTTAGATGTGTTAAAACAATCCTCCAAAGGTTGGATCTCAATAAAACAAAAAAAAAAATTCTGAAATAAAGATGTATAGTTATTGAAACCTGTCCTACCCAGCATCCCAAAAACTGTTGGAGCTCATAAATGCACCCGTCCTATGCTAGTATAAATTGGGGCTTTCAATAGACATGGGACTATCTCTAGGTTGTGGACTTATGCTTGAGACAAACATCTGGAGAAGGCCACATTCCTATACCTATTTGTAGTGCTAAAACTACTACTAGGAAGGGATTTCTAGCTACCTATCACTACTCTATAACTCCAAGGGACCATGGTGAGAAGGAGATACATGAAAAGGGAAACCTAGAATAAGGGGTGGTGATGGCACAAGAAATGGGTAGATGAACACTTTGAGAAGACTGAAAATAAAGAAAAATGTCCATAGGAAGGGTAGGAAAACATGGCACATTCTGAAATAATATTTGGTAACTTGCTTTCATGGAGTAGAATAAAAAAAATCCCTGTAATATATATGAAATATGCACAACAATAAACCATTTAAAGGAAGGGAAGAATATGCAACAAAATTTGAACTAGGGAAGAAGATTTCCATAAAATAAGACATTTATAGCTTCCAAGTAATGCTCAATTGATTAAAATTGTGAGAGAGGTAAGGATCTACATCTAATGGTTCATATTTGAGGCCTACAACTCAAAATTTAAAAGAACTACTCTGAACAATACTCTTGAAAAATAAGAGAGTCTAACCACATTTTCAATGAGCAATGCTTTATAATTTATAGAAGAAGGAGAGACAAAGAAGAAATAAGAGGGAAACTCATATTCAAAATTTTAACCACAAATAGTAAGCAATAAATGCCTGTAAATCCACCTGCAATGCTAACAGATACACCTCCCTGTGTCTTTTTTAGCTTGTAGAAGAAGGAATACCAAATCTAGGTGGTTGAGTCAATTGGATGCTGTGTAATAATGGCTGAAAATGCGTTTTCATATTTTCCACCTGGGAAATACCACCAAAAACATATTTTGAATAGCCTAGATTATATCCCACATCAGCATCTTTTAATCAATCCCAAGATCACGGGAAACCAAGATTTGCAGCAAAAGTTATGGTGATCTGAAGATCTGCAGTACAAGTTATACACACAAGACATGTGGCATGCTCTGATTGATCCTGAGGATTGGTTGATTGTCTGTTGGTATTTTCACTTATTTCACATGTCTTGCATCCATTTTATGTTAGGATTTGACACACAACTGACATGTTCTGATAGGGTGTGTGTCGTGTTCTTTATCTGAAAAGTGACACTGGTACTCAATGACTGACACGGAATATTATATAATTGGTGAAAGTGCGGTAGAAAAAAGGCACAATGGGAAAGAATACAGAGGTTTGCAAGTGCACATGTGAGGGTGTGTGAGAAGTGTGAAGAAAAATGTGCATATCTGTAAAGGAATTTACACATGCAAGTGGGTACGGTCATCTGATCAAAGGAGTGCATGACGACAAGAAGGAAGAGGTGCATAGAAGGAATACAAGTGCGTAAGAAAGACGAGCACAAAATTATGATGCATAAGGAATAATGAAAAAGAATAAAGAGGGCATAACACAGAAGGCATGCTAAATACTTATCCAAAATGTAAGGCCAAGTTAGGCGGTGTGTGTGAAGAGAGTGCACAAAGTTGTTTTAATGAAGACATGTGCACAAGGATTGTGCACAAAGGAGGTAAAATAGAAGGAGATAGAGGAATGAAGGAGAAGGGAATGGCACACAAGGGTGTGCGTGAAGAACCGTAGCCAAGAAAATGTGCCAAAGTATGTAACTAGTAGCGCACACAACCTATAAACTTGATGTCAAATTCAGAAGGGAACTATAATTTGTCTAAATAACTGGGGTGGTTATTTTGGACAATAGAAACCTTTGTCCAACTAACCACAATATTTGCACCATATCCTATGTGACAAGGTTTTCAGTGCTTCTATTTTTGACAACTACTAAGAACCACTTACCCTTGGTCTTGAACCTTGTCTGAAATATCTATCATATATTATCATGTGACTTCACCTTTTTTGTCTTTAGATCTTATCCCTCTCCTAGAAACTCTTTTTCTTTATGTGATTGACATTTCTCCTATGGTGCATTTTTCGTACACCTAATTATACTATGTTTTCCTTCTCCTCACCACGTTATGGGACATTCCAATGCTCGATGCCCTCTATATTAACATACATAACATCATCAATAAAATTTCGTGTGTTGGTCTCTTCTCACCAAGATATTTCTGCTTTTTCCTTCTCTCTCTTGTGTATTGTTAGTGTAATCCCCACACAACCTTTCTTGTTGTGATGTCAACTCTCCACCATGTATTCTCTCCTCCCACACATATCATGTGTATTTTATGCCCACCTTAGGTTCTCTCACCTCCTAAATCCTCACTAATTAATTCATTTCTACTAGTACAGTACCTTCTCACATCATCCCCTTCTCTTTGTCTCAACAAGTCTCAATATTTTTCTCTAGTCTAGTCCTTACACCCTTCAGTTCTTCCACAATATTATTCAACAACCTTATCACTATCATATTTACTTCACCTGTTCGGAGTGATATCTCATTTTTATTCTCTAACCATTACACTTCAAATATGCTTGTGTTATTTATCCACATTTTCTCACAGTGGCGAACATACACTTCTACGCTAGCTACCTCATGTTTTACATTCTACCAACTCCACTTGTAAGAAGGTATCCCACTCTGATACCAGTTCAAGGAAGTTGAGTACTCCCCTTTCCTTCCTAAAAATTCATGTAATGGGATGCATTAAGTTACAAATGTATATTTATACAAGGGCCTTACGACATATAAATGTCTGATCTTTATGGAGCTTACAAAACCCCTCATGGTATTATTACTTACTCTTGTGTTCTCCTAAGGGCCTACCCAAGATTGATTACCTCTACACTTGGATCAATGTCTCATAAGACTACACCCCTCAACAAAATCCCTCTAATATAAACCCTTTAAAATGGTGGAGTAAACCCCTTATATAGATAAACATTCAAATTCTTTCTTGATTCTCTCTCCTCCTCATTATATCCTCAAAATTTTCAGACTCAGATCTAAATTTAAATTCAAACTCATTAATGACTTTATCCACCTTATTGTCATCCACCCACTCCTTTTGTGTCACGTTTATTTAGTGGTTAGATTCTTGGTTGATCTTTGACTGCATTTTCACTATCAACCCACATGATTAGACATGTCTGACATCTATCACTCTTCCTACCATCTCTATCATGCCTCTTCTACTCGGGTTGTTCCCTCTATATTTTCTTTGCACCCTTACTTCTATTTGGGTTTCCCTCAAATCTTTATGTTCTCTATATTTCATCAAGGTAATGCACCTGATATCATGTAAGCTCCTCCTCAAGACTCCCTGGCGAACCTTGTGCACCAATGCTATTGTCTTGCACCTCAATTCTCCTGTGCATATTTTACGCACCTTTATCTTCTACTTCCTCCGCATGATCCTCTTCAGAAAACTTTATGTTCCAGAATTCTTACGTGCTACTTCCTCTCTATGTACCAACTCTTTTTTTCTCCTAACACTCTTCTACATAACTATCCACTTTTCTATGTGTGTTGCACCTTCTAATTCTCACACCAAACCATTGCACCCATCCTCTTTACTCATTTTTTTCCATTTTTGCACACCTTATTTCATCTTATATTTACTTCACACACCTTTCAAGTCTCGTGTGCACCCATAATTAGGTGAAAATTATTAGTATTCACTTAAACATGGGATGCTCCTGCATCAAAATTAAAACTTTTGGCAATCACCAAAGTGAGAAAAATACATTAAATACCATGACCTTTCCATGTATTTCTTACAAAAGGGTTGGCTTGATAGATACATTGACAAAATAGGATCTTCAAGATTCATCTGCTTTAAAGAATGGATAATCCATTTGACACATAGAGTAGTTCCTTTAAATTTGACATGAAAGAAGTTGGGTTCCCATTTCCTTAGGTATTCCTAAAATATTCCATCCAATAGTTTGAAACCTATTAAATCCTTCAAAATTGGTCTATAAAAAGTCTCTAAGGAGATATTATGGCATGGAATATTTTTATACGCATCATTGGATAGTTCCCACAAATTAGAGCATTAGATGTGGGTTACTGTAAAGACCTAATGATGTAAATGGGACTGAGGGGAAAAAATTAATTATAACCTTATTATTTTAGTTGGGTCTTACACTAATTGTCAATGTGCACACACGCACGCATGTGAGTGGCATGCACACACACATGAATGCACACACGCACATGTGCGCACGCACACACACACACACACACACACACACACACACACACACACACACACACACACACACACACACACACACACACACACACACACACACACACACACACACACACACGTGCATCTGTGCATACTCACACACACAAAAAAAAATAGAGAGAGAGATACACACCACATGCGTGCACGTGCACGCATGCACACACACATATACGCATGCGCACACACACATGCATGCACACGTGCGTGAACACGCATACACACATACATGCACAATCACACTCACACTCACAAGCACAAGCACATGCACACACACGCACACACATACACATAGATGCACACACATACATGCGCGTACACACACACATACACATGCGTGCATGTGCACATATGCACAAACATGCACATGCATACATATGCACACATACATGCACACATAGCCACATGCATAGACAAACACACACATACACACACACATTCACACACACACACACAACACACACACACACACACACACACACACACACACACACACACACACACACACACACACATGTTCATGTGTGCACACACACACAAAACGCATGAGCATACACACATGTACACACTCACGTATATTGTGCATGTGTGCGCACACATACGCACTCACATAGTGTGCATGGGTACGCATGCACGCATGCACACAAACACCCACACACCTTTAATTTGATACTTGAACAAGCTCTTTGTTGAATTTAACACATAGAATATATTTAATTATACGCACTCTCACACTTAATTTCCTTTACATGATTATTGATAAAAATATTTATGATCTAATCCCTAACATATACCCTCATGGAATGATAAATTTTTCTAGTCCAAATTGGAGCTGACTCTCACTTTCACTATCAAAACTTGGTCTCTAAAGTGCCTCTTATATAATTATTCTTCCTTTATTATAAATCAAACTCACATCTAATAATTGGAATTTTAGTGACCTTCCCTGACATATTAGAATGTCTCTTTGAAAACTTAGTGTCTCAACAACGAAAAAAATCATCATTATAGGAGATAGTTCCCTTTTATAATTAAAATATGTGGAGAGAATATTTTTAGTACATTAAGTGGCCTTAAAAATATTTTGGTCTAAAAATACATAGCTTAGAATTGTATCTCAAAACTCTAAAATATCTTCCAACTTTTAGAGGCTTAAAATTTTGCATACAAACTCAAAATAAATTTCCATTTATTTAAGGTATATATTTTTTTAGGTACAACACACACAATAGCATTATTACTTTGATATTTTATTTAGGTGTGTTTTTTCCTCTTCTTAGAGACCTATCCATTTTTAGCACTTCAAGTGAAGTAGTTTATTCCCATGTTCTATTTACTTTTTTTGTAAATTAAACCAATTCAATTGGAAACATGTAGACGCATGGAATTAATGATAGAATTTATTATATAATTTATGCACTTGAAGTTTTCAATTTTAATATTTCCCACATATAAAATTTTCCATGTCAAAATAAAAAGGACCTAACTAATTCATGAAATAAATAAAATCCTAATATTTTTTTCTCAATGAAAGATTTATTTGAAATGTTTGGTTCAGATTTAGTCACATAATAAAATTCCTTCTCACAATATGTTATTTTGTATATTTAACAATATAGAAGCTTACATATATAGAGGAAGAGAGTTTCTTATAAAGTAGGAGACTAATCTACTATTTATGTAAGTTAATACAACCAAATAACTCATGAATACCCAAAATTAATATATGTAAGTCGTTTAAAAACCATAAATAACTCCCTCAAAAATATATCCCACATAATATATTATTAGGATTATTATCTAATAATAATGTGAGTACTAAACCATATATTTCCTAACACCCCCCTTGTTATCCTTTTTACCCCCTTGGAAAATGGACAGCTTGGAAAAATTGGACTTGGGTAGCTAATGGAGCTTTGATGGAGAATTTGTAAAATTCAGATAATTTTCTATGTTTTGGGAACT
Source organism: Taxus chinensis (assembly GCA_019776745.2). Classification (NCBI taxonomy): domain Eukaryota; kingdom Viridiplantae; phylum Streptophyta; class Pinopsida; order Cupressales; family Taxaceae; genus Taxus; species Taxus chinensis. The sequence continues at coordinate 658,648,541 of CM034146.1, forward strand.
TGTAGGTTTTTGGGGGCACTTGGAACCATTTGGATGCATTCCCCTTAGTTAGGCTTCAAAGGTTCAATACTCATCCAAATTTGAGGTAAAAAGGGTTAAAATGGTGAAAATGGATTTTGGGGCATTCTTCTAACCTTCTCCTAAATCCCCAGATTCATGAAATTACAACAGTTAGAGAGAAAAATGAAAAAAAAAAATGCAAAAATGGGATTTTAACAGTGTAATGTGGATAAATAGGGTCTGGGAGGAACTCAAGGAACAAGTGTCTTTGGGGCTCCAATTCCCCAGTTTACCAATTTGGCCGCACAAAGAAGGATGAGAAAAGAAATTAGTTCAATGTGGGTTAGATGGTATAAGTTCTCTGAGCCTAAGTGTTCTCTGTGAGGGTCTTCGGGCCAAAATATAAAGGATCCAATTTATTGTGGATAAGTCAGAAGTTGGGGGCCCAGGTGGTACAAGTATCGTGGGGAAGTAAGTTCCCCACATGACCAAATTTGCCATAGTGCAAAGGAGGGGTCAGGAGATAGTTATATATGGGAAGGTTGGATTTTGAAGGATCAGATGAGACATGGCCATGGGGACACTGAGTTCCCTGTGGAGGCACAATTCCCACAATGCAAAGGAAAGGGTCAGCAGTATGTGTTACAGAGAGTGCAGGAAATGTGAGCCTACGAGGAACAAAAGATCCATGTACCTCCACCACCCCCTAGAGCTAGATTTACCTAATCCAAAGGGTAACAAGGGTAAAATATTAAAAATGTAAAGGGGGGGGAATTTAATTGCAGATTGTAATAGACCCCTTGGAACAACTAACCACTCCATTTTCAAATGGTCATAACTTTTTACTTAAGGCTCCATTTCCCACAAACTTGGACTTTTTTAGAAACGTCTCTCAAAGCACTATATCATGGAATTAAAAAAATTAGAGTTAGGTGGAAGTATGTGAATAAAAAGGGGAAACAATAACATAGGACTAAAATCACAGTTCCAATTTTCCCAGCACATAGAATTTAATGCATTATGCACATTTTTATTCTTCCATGAGGAAAAGGACATTGAGGAATGGATTTGGCAGGTTGCGCATGCTCTTTTCAAGTGAATTAATGCATGATGTTGGTGGGTAAAGGGGGAATTTCAAGATTCTCATCTCTCTCTTTCTCATATTCTTATATATATTGTAAATTTCTCATTTTGAGAAGTAATGAGATATTTTGGGATGTGGGTAAACTCTATATAATTTTTTTTCTCAACTTCAATGAGTTGTAAGCCTTCACATGGGCCTGACAAGTTTTCTTGTGCCTCTACTTTGTACATGTAATGGACTGTGCATATTGTAATAACAATAAAATTTCTAGTTTTTTTGTTGTTCTTTCAACCATGACATTCATTTTATTGTATCTCCTTGCCTCTCCATTCTTGTTGTTTTATTTTGTGCATTTATTTCTCATTTTCAAGTTTTTTCAAGTTTGTGTTGTTATGTTTCATGGAGAAAAGATGGTGAATGGAGCCTTGGGTCTGTGTCATAGTTTTTTGGCCTCTCCCTACTATATTTTCCTTCTCCTTCTCCCTCAAAAGGATATTTCCACACCCTTTTCTTGGTGCTATCAACTATTTTTATTATAGGATTTACCTTTCATGTATATTTATAACCCTATCTCTTTCCTTGGTCCCTTGGACTTGGTAGTTTTGGATTATTTAGTTGGATTTCCTTCCTTTTTGGGATTATTTAGTTGGATTTCCTTCCTTAGGAGTAGTTTAACATTATTATTTAACTGGATTTCCTTCCTTAGGAGTAGTTTAACATTAGATTTAGGTAGAGCAAGAAAACTTTTCTGGAGGTCCATCTCAAGTAGCAAGTCCCACAACTTGGAGAGATGGTCCAATGTTACCCAAAAGCATCAATTGCTCATTTCACACAGTCATGAAAAATCATAGGGTGCTTTGTTTTGTGATAACAGTTATGGCACACCTGATTGGGAAAATTAGAGGTCATATATTTATCCACATTTGTACCTCCACTGATAACAGTTCTCGAATGCCCAGTGGGAAAAGATTGAAGTCATTTTTCCTAGGTGATCCATTATAACATCTAGATTAATCTTCATTTCATCAATTTTGTTGTGATCTTGGTGAAATTTCATTATTTTGAGGCATATTCAAGCACATATGGTGACTCCACTAATTCAAACAACCCAATTTATAAGTTTTAGACCTTCCCTTTTCTTCCATTATCCATGTTCCTTCCATATATTTCTATTTCATTCTAGTCATGAATCTGTGCAATCATGACTTCATTTTCCATCATGGAAATCTCATTTGCAAGCAAACAATTTCATCCAAATCCATCTCCAAGATATAAAAATCCACCTCCAAATCAGCCTTATGATCAAGGTCAAAATCAACATGCATACCCCTATGAGCCAAATGAAAATCAATTTAGTCATCCACAAAAATATGAATCTGTTCAAGGGCAGAAGTATGCAAATTTTGCAGGCCATCCTACACTTGGTGATGTTGATTTTCAGAGAAAGATTCAAGAAATAGATTTGAACATGGTATAGATGAGGATTGAGAAGACTATGAAGGCATCCAGGATTAGTTTTTAGGATTCCTTATCTGTGGGCTAGCCCTATAGCAAGTAAGTTTAAATCCTCAACAAAAGTTTTAGTTTATAATTGAGATAATGTATCAAGTTGAAAAGTGGGTTCAAAAGTTTGAGGCTCATGAATCTAGTGTTAGAAAGCCATGTCAATGGGTAATTCCTACACTACCATCTCACAACCCTCCCATTCCCCCTTCCCCAACCTATGTCATCTCAACCTGAGTTTCATAGCCCTAGCTTTCTACCTACTACCCCCCATTGAGGATAACACTTATCCATCTTCTCCCCTTCCATCCCACCTTCAATTCTTTGCCCTATTCCCTTCCAAAACTCCTTCTCCTTAAAAATAAAGTGTAAAAGCTTCCCCTTCACCAAAAACATTAAAAAAATTAGATGAGACCCAAACCACCCCTCATCTTGTCCCAAACCCATTTTTTGGAGGAACAAAATTAGAAAATCAGTCAAGGAGGGAAACAAGTTAAAAAATCTTAGCAGAGAACAACTTGTGAAAAATTTGAAGAATTGGGCTGCTATGTTCGAATTCAATCAAATGCCACTGCTAACTAAGCATTCAAAAAATGTTGGGAATGAAGAACAAGTGGTGGAAGTTGATGTTGCAAAGGAACAAGAACAAGAACAAGATGATCAATAGTCATTTTCTTTTGAATGTGGTGTGTATGATGGAACCATCTTCTTAGAAGTTGTTTATCCATCATAGATTATAAAATTAGTAGAGGAAGAGAAATAAGCTCCAAATCCACAAGAAGAGGAGCACGTGGAAGAAAGAAAATCAGATTCAGAGACTTTGTATCAAGATGAATTCATTGAAGGATTCTTGCTTTCTTTTTTGGAGTCTGATTTTGTTGATGAACTTGTAATGGAGGAGAACCCTAAGGAAGATCTTACCCAAACCAGTCCTCATGAAGATAAAGAATAAGATTTTGATCTTTCAAACTTTGTGCTTGAGCAATAGAACAATAATTAAACCATTGCAAAATCAGAATTCATCATGGAGAAGGTAGTTTTGGAGGAGGAAGAGTTGTTTGTAGAAGTAGAACAAAGTCCCAAATCAAGTTGTAAGAAACTCTATTCAAGAAATTCTGTAGGATACCCCTATTCAAGGGGGATGAACTTCAAAGGAATGGTAAAATAACAAGGACCATTCCCATTGGTTCCAAAATCCCCTTTCCTAAGTAGGTATTTGGTTAGTTTGGAGCCAAAGTCAGAGTTGTAACCAATTATACTTATTTCAGAGCATGAGGAAGAGTCTCAATGTGCCAAGGATAAGCTACAGTGCATCTCAAATCCAAATACATAGAAACTAAAAGAGGTATTTATTTTGTTTCTAGTTGATACCTTGATGAATTTGGTGGAAGATTGGCTCCAAATCAATTTTTCACTCTTAATAGCGACCATGTTTAGTGAAAAAATCAGTCGCATTGTCTCAATTTGTCGAGGAAGGGAAATTAATTCTCCCTGTCAGTTGTAGGATTTGTTTGAGTTTCCTTTACCTATGGTTAGAGTAGAGTAGGTAGGTTTGTTTTCAGTAGAAGAAGTGCTTGTGCACAACTCTGCATGTTTCAACTTGTAACATGTATGATTCTTCCCCCTTTGTACATAGTTTTTTGTAGTATTTTGTTTCTCTTGCATAGTCCATTTTAGAAAGGTAGAATTCATGGAGAAATTAGTTCTTTTCAGGAAGTTCCAAGTGCATCCATCTAGTCAACATGAAATTCAGAACCTGCAATACTTAATCTTTGTCAAAGAATCAATACAGATCTTTATACTTGGCAGAAATCAGTTTTTCGGATAGTTTCAAATTTTCCTCCTTCATCCCATCAGATAAGTTGTTGAGGGAAACAAATGAAATTTCAGGTTCAAAACAATTTTGGACTCATGTAAAACCTTATTCAGAAGATTTTCATAAAGTGAATGGAAAATTCTAGCAATAAATAGATCAACTCCAAGTACAGGAAATGCTTCAAGTGGCCTAGGGGTCGAGTTTCAAGTTTTAAATCAATTTTCATGTTCACCAGGATGACTCCATGCATAATGGATGCTTCAACACCACTGATCAACTCATCTAACAGGCATATGTCCCCATGAGTCACCAAATTGTTATCCATTTTTCCCCTTAGAAAAATGGACGGACTTGTAAAATTGGACTTGGGAAATTGATGGATATTTAATGGAGAATCTATAAAATTAAATTAATTTCTATGTTTTAGGAACTTGGGACCATTTGGACGCATTCCCTTTCTCTAGGCTTCAAAGCTTCAATACTCAACCAAATTTGAGGGTAAAAGGGTTAAAATGGTGAAAATGGCTTTTGGGGAATTCTTCTATCCTTCTCCTAACTCCCCATATTATAAAAATTCCAACAGTTAGAAAGAAAAATGGAAAAAATGCAAAAATGGGCTTTTTATAGTGTAATGAAGATAAATCGGGTTTGGGAGGAGCTCAAGAAAACAAGTTTCTTCAAGGCTCCAGTTCCCTAGTTTACCTATTTGGCTACACCAAAAAGGATGAGCGAAGAAATCAGTTTAATGCAAGTTTCTAGGTAGATTTTTAGGCACAAGGTAGTCAAATGGTATAAGTTCTTTGGGCCTAATTGTTCTCCATGGGGGTCTTCAGGATGAAATACAAAGAATCTAATTTATTGCGGAGAAATAAGAAGTTGGGGACTCAAATGATATAGAGTACTACGGGGGGCGCAAGTTTCCCCATGGGGACCGAATTCACCGCATTGTAAAAGATGGTGTTGTTGTAAATCAACAGCACCCCTGGATGTTGATCAGATTTCTAGTTTGATCATCCTAAGCATCCAGTGTGATTGCACAACATTGAATCCTTTCCCTAAGTGTGGGACATGTAAAATGGGAAAGGAATCTCCATATTAGAGGCTGGTTCCTCAACTCCTCTGATTAGATTTATCACTTGCACAGTTGCAGAGGTTTGAAACTCAAAATCCTACTCTAAATTTCAAAGTGGACAGAGATGGAAAATGCAAAGAAACTAAAACTAATGCTAATAGGTGATGCACCAAAGGAGTGGTGAGCATTTATTACTTCTGCATATTGACACAGCTCATAAAATGCAACAAAACCTCATGCACAACTGATAACTATAATGAAGAATCAGAAATTAATCAAACAACACCAGCAGAGGATGGGAAATTAATCATAGGGCCTGTATTGTTATTTTAACATCAAAATCACTTGCATTACAACACCTGAGAGACAAAACAAGTTACAGTCTTGAAAAAAGGTCTGGTTTTCCACAAAAATCACTTTAAGTGACAAAAGGAGCCTGCAATACATGGAAAAAATGTTCAACCCTTTGAAAATGAGCAAAATCTGGCTTTTACAGTGCAAGGGACGAGCCCAGGAGAGAGAAATGTGGGAAAACATGGAAGGGATTCAACCATTGACCAAAATGCCATCAAAACAACATGGACATCCTTACAGACCCATTCCCTGACATTTTTAACCATGTTGGGAGAGAATGCAAGCCATTCTTCATTAAAAACGGTGGTTGAAACATCATTTCTGTCCATGACCACGTGCCAGAGGTGATTTAGAATATGGAGAAGAAGGGAATGTTTTTTGATTTTCTCTCTCCAAAATCAACCAAAATGCAAAAATGACCCTGGAATCTTGTAGATAATTTCACCAGCTTTCCATTGATATAAATAATTTTAAAAACTGAGCTCTGTATCGAAAGATATGGCCATTTGAAATTTTAGGGCAAAATAGGGCCAAATCTTAGGGGTGGCGGGCAAAAATTTTGAATTTTTACCTTTTTAGTCATTTGGAAAATTTTCCAAAATTTCCCCATGCCCCACCATTCCAGGTGCCACATGGCATGTTTTGATTGGGTGCGGGCCCTTCCTGCTCCATTCTCCTTTATTTTTCCTTTGGAAAATTTCTCAAAATTTCCCCCGCCGGGCCGGCGAGTTTGGGACACGTGGCAAGCGTTGATTAGACGCGGGCCTGTCTTTCCTGAATTTTCTGCGGGTCACTTTGAAATTTTCTAACCTAGACACATGTCTAAACTCCATTGGATGCGGGTTTGGCCCTCCAAAAATTCCCTGTGGGCTTGACCTGAGTTTTTTGGCGCCTCCTGGACACGTGGCGAGGTCCCATTAGTCCGCATTTAGGGGGCGGGCTTTTCCATGTAAAATTTCCTTTGTCTTTTTTCCTAGGAAAAATTTCCAATTTTCCTCCACCCTCTGCTAATCCAGGACATGTGGCGATGTATCATTGGTCGCCGGGGCCCTCTGCAAGCATTTTCACTTTTACACAAACACTTTGGGAAAAGATCACAATTTCCTCCCGCGCTCCGCAGGTCCGACTCTAGGAGACACGTGGCCTTTGCTGATTGGTTGATGGGGCAGCAGGCCAAAACTTACCTTTTGAATTTTGGTGAAGCACTTTTCCAAAAATCCAACTTCTCCTCTGCCCCTCCACCGGTCCGGCTCCATAAGACACGTGGCGGCATTTTATTGGGCACTGGCTTTCCTTCCAAAACTTTCCATGCGCAACACTTAGCCAATTTTTTCAAATTTCTCTCCGATGACACTCGGCATTACCTGATTCGTCGGCGGGCCAATGGGGAAAATATTTCCTCTTGAAATTTTTTCCAAAATACTTGGTAAAAAACCAAGTTCTCCTTCGACCCCCGCCACTTCCCTTGACACGTGGCAGCATCTCATTGGCTGCGGGCCTTGAAGGGGAAAATTTCCCACAAAACTCCACTGAGCCATAACTTCAAAAATACATGGAGTTAGGAGGAAGACTTTACCTTTCTGGAAAGTTGAGAAAGAGCTCTATCCAATGGTTTCATCTCTAGAAGGTTTTGAGTGCCTGAAAAGAAAAAAATTATGTCTGAGGCACAAGAGAGGGAAGAACGAAAAGAGTTAGCCACAAAATGAGCAGGGGGGCACATTTTGGATAACAGATGGGCCATGAGATACTTATATGTGGCGGGTCATATTTTGAAGGCTTGGACGAAAAAGGGCCATAGGGATGCGAGTTCCCTACGGAGCTGTAATCCCCACAATACAAAGTAAAGGGTCATGAATATGTGTTGCAGAGAGTGTGGGTAATGTGGGACCATGAGAAACACAAGACCCTTGTACCTCCAGTACCCCCAGATACCAATTTATCTTATCCAAATAGTAAAATGGTAAAATGTAAAGGGGAGAAAAGTTTAATTGTTGACTGTAATGGACCTCGTGGAACATCCGACCCCTCCATTTTTAAATGGTCATAAATTTTGACTCAGTGCTCCATTTTTTACAAACTTGGGATTTTCAGAAATGTCTCTTAGAGAAATACATCACGGAATCCAAAAATTAGAGTTAGGTGGAGGTAGGTGAACAAAAAGGGAAAAAATGGTACATGGCCAAAATCACAATTGAAGTTTTCCCAACAGCCATAATTTAATGCAGTATGGCCATTTTTATTCTTCCACAAGGTAAAGGAAATTGGGGAATGGATTTGATAGATCACCCATGCTCTTTTCCAATGAATTAATCCATGTTGTTGGTGGGTAAAGGGTAAATTTCAGTATTCTCATCTCTCTCTCTTTCTCATATTCTTCTATATATTCCAAACTTCTCGTTTTGAGAAGTAATGAGATATTTTGGGATGTGGGGAAAATTTGTCAAATTTATTTCTTAACTTCAATGAGATGCAAGCCTTGACATGGGGCCTGATAAGTTTTCTTGTGCCTCTACTATGTATATGTAACGGATTGTGTATATTTTAAGAGAAATAAATTTTTTGTTTTGTGGTGTTCTTTCAACCCTGGCATTCATTTTATTTTATCTCATTGCCTCTCTATTCTTGTTTGATTTTGTGCATGTATTTCTCATTTACAAGTTTTTTTGTTGTGTTTCATGGAGAAAAGATGGTGAATGGATCCTTGGGTATGTGTCACTATGTTTGGCCTCTCCCTACTGCATTTTCCTTCTCCTTCTACCTCAACAAAATATTTCCACACTCTTTACTTGCTACTATCACCTCTTTTAGTGTAGGATCTCCCTTTTATGCATCTTTCTAACCCTTTATCGCTACCTAGTCTCTTAGAATTGGTAGTTTAGGATTAGTTAGCTGCATTTCCTTCCTTATGAGTAGTTTAGCATTAGGTTTAGGTAGAGGAACTAACCTTCTCTAGAGGTCCATCTCAAGTAACAAGTCCCATAACTTGAGAGATGGTTTAATGTTACCAAAAAACTTCGGTTGCTCATTCACATAGGCATGAAAAATTAGAGGGTGTTATTTTTTTAATGTTACCTTCCTCAGTGCAAAAATAATAGAAAACCTTTCACACATTCAACAACAATATGCCCAAATCATGTGGCATGCCCATTATTTTTCCTCATGATCATGATACAAAAGAAAGGGACCGGTGTCACCATCCTTCCATGGTTTACCATAAGTTTAAGACAAACCAAGACATGAACAAAAAACCATCAACTATTCATCTCATGTGGTTTCTATATATCCATGAACCTTTTCAAGATCCATGATCAACATCACTAGTGCCACTACATCTTTACATTAGGGAAAAATATAGGATTTTCTCACACATGAATAATTTTCACATTACTTCACATAAGAAAATGTTCTCAATTGTAGCCACTATTTTCGACCATTGCCACTCGATGTCAAATAACATAGGAAACTTCTATTGCCACTAGAAATTTCCCTTGAATTTATCCAATTTGGAGTAAAATGGAATTGTAATATTGACATTATATTCCCCACACTGTAGACATAAAATCACACACTTTGGGTTTTTATTTAGTCCCGGTCTCATACTACTATTCATATGGTTTTTAAGTAAAGAAAGTACTAATTAACCCATGTCCTTTGACCATTTTAATTTTCTTTCTGTCATCACTTCTAACCTCCTACATGTACTCGCCCAATCATTTTTTTCCTATGGTGTCATTTCATCCCTGATTAGGGTGCCCCATGTTCCCTAGTCCCATTCGAGGTGCCTTGATCCTTTTGACACTTTGCAATCATATTTTGGGACCTTTCTACCCGTTTGAGCTTTCAATATTTTTAGTGGTTGAACTTTTCGGGGTTAATTATGAAATTAGATCAAGAGAACCATATAAATATAAATTTATGAGACCATGGTGTGGGACCAAGCACTAAGAACTACTATCATCCACCAAAGGTTGCATCCATCTAAGGCATCTAGAGCTCCATTTGCATCCATCTAGCTCCGTCACAAGGGAAAATGCCCTTTCATATGCATCACACTACATAGGAGGTGAGTTTATTATATTCCATCCACCATCTATATTTCTACATCTAGTAATTTCTCACTACTTCACAAAGTGAGACTGACACAAGAGCACCTAGGGTACGATTTACACACACACCTAGAACTATATTTGGATCTGAAATGTAGTGCATCACTCAGTTAATAAGTATACCATTGTGGCCATTGAGGACAGTACGGCCCCTTCATATGTATATTTCTTTTTTTAGGGTTGTGATGTTTAGCTTGGGGTTTTGCATGTCTCTTCTTCATCTATGATTTATAGTGACATCCAGCACAGTCAAAAAACAACAACACGACAAGATGAAAATATAGAAAAACATCCAGGGACACCTCAGAGGAGGTTTTTAGAGATTTTTCATAGACCAGGGCACCCAGATATTAGACCAAAGTGCCACAGATGACCTAGTCCAGCCTATTATTCTAGATATGTACTTTCTAGAGCTCTTGTGTGGTCATTATTACATTCTATGTATCTATTATTCACTAGGACATAGTCCCAAACATTCATCAAATCAGCTAAGGACTTTCCTACTGCTCTTTTCTCATTAAGGTTTCACATTTCTATTTTATTTAGTTTTCTTGGGTCTACTTTACTGCATTTTACTTCATTTATTTACTGCTTTGCATAACATCTGATTAAGCTAGAATAGATAAATATTTTCCATTTTATATTAATCATTTTGGTTAACCCACGTAATCGATATTCAAACTCTTAGGATCTTCATTCTTTGATTGTCACCCTAGGGTCTATTCATCATGAGTATTTTGCTTAATGATTATATGTTTGAGAACCCTGATTTAATGCATCAAATCCAAAATATTCTTGCTACTTCTCACATTTGTATGTACCCCAAATTGTTAAATCAAGCATTGGATGATTTATTTTCTCATCCTATAGCATTCACATCTAATGGTAATGACCCATCCTTGTATATCATGATTAGAATTGGTAATATGAGCATCAAGCATACTTTAGTTGAAAATGCATCTGAGTCAACTTATGTCCCATGTCATTCATTAAGATCCTGGGAATTTTCGCTTGCCATGTTAGTCCATCTTATTTTTCACTGCATGCATCTGATGGTTTAGTTTGTCCATGCCTTGGTCCCATTACATTACCCATTACTAAAGGGCCCAAAACTATTAACGAATCACAGATTTCCCATTATTTTATAACTACTTGCTTGGTAAGCCATGGCTTCATGTAGTGCAAGTTGTTTCTTCTTATGTACATCATTGTGTTAAATTCCTCTATCAAAGCATTGAATATACTATTTTTCATGATTGCGACCCATTCCAATATTGTGACCATGCTCCTTATACTATTCTTCCTATTCCATGTACTAATGATACAGATGATCCTCAACCTATGGACTAACCACCTAACGTTCCACCACGAAGGTGTCATATGTGTGATAGATGCACTCTCTTCTATGCTATATACTACTATTTCTGTTATGATCCTTTATTGGGGGCCTATCCAGTCTTTGGGCATTGCTCTATATCCTATGCCTTCAAATGTGTCTCCCTCACCATTTACTTGCACACTTTTCATGAATAATTTTTGTTGGGAACATCTTCCACATGATCCTATTTACAATGACATTATATGCACACATGAGAGCTTGATATGTTTAGGTTTCTATTTTGGGGACCTTTCTCCTTTACCACATTCTTCTCATCTTTATCATGGCTTCATTTACATTAGTGTTACATATGGTCAACATGTCTTTCATCTCCAAGTCTTCCTTGCACGTCATTCTCACCATTCACCACTTACATTAGGACAATGTTTGCTAGATTATATTAGGGGCACACTTGACCTTGATCATACTAATATATCATTTCCCATACCCTTTGGTCATGTATTTATTTGCAATAGTTATTTTCTTGGCTATACACAATATCTTACTCATAGGTATGCACACGGGTGTCTCTTACCACCCTTCACTGATGGAGAATATGTTATGGGTATGTATGATTGTATGGATGAAAAATTACATGTAACCTTCAACTGCACTCAACCCCTCAAGGTTGTGCTAGAGCAACCGATGTTGAATGTGTGTGGCTAACTATAGGAGGATTAGTGACTAAGTGTAGACACCTAAATTTGGTCACATTCCCCTTAGCCCCTGATCGGATAACCAACTTAAACATGGGTACCTAACCATGGCCCCTTTCACCCCACATTAATAATTAATTTAATTATTTTAATTAAATTAAATACCCATCCTTACAATATCCATTATTTTATTTCCTTAATTGAACTACTTTTGACCTCACCTAGACACCTCATCCAACCACCTCACCCTAGACCTATTCTTGGTATGTTTCCATAACTAACAATAACTAAGTCTTACTTGCCTTAATGAGCTAAGATTTGGTCTAACCCTAAAATCAATGCCTAAGATTTCTCTAACCACATTCCCACCCATTAGAAGGGAATCTTTTGTTCTGATCTGTGACAGTAAACCAACTTGGCCCAATAAATTAGAAAGATCTTCCCATTTTTAGTAAACCTAGGGAATCCTGCCTTAACCGATGCCATTCAGACCTAAACCGACACCAGTCAAGACGGAACCGTCGTCGGTTACCATTTATTCACCTAAGTAACCTTTTTTTTTGGGTTGGCACATTTGATCCCAGAGGAGAATGAGATCAAAGTTGTATGCAAGTAGAACCAGAGTCTTTTTCACACACCCATACATCCATAGCCAACACCAGGATAGATCCAAAAGCATTACACTCACGGTGACATTCTGGGAGGCATCACTATTGCACCAAGCTCCATCCCACCAGCTGAACCTCGTCACCAACCAATCATTGGACTTGTAACATTGGTAAGTGTTTTATTATTGACCATTTCCATTTCTATTCTACCCATAAATTTTTCATCATTTTTGTTATCATTGCTTCATTAATATTTTCATTCCTCCATAGTATACTTCCTGAACAAATCAAAAACCTCACCCATCCCTTTATCAGATCACCTACCCTTGCCCTTCCATCTCTCTGAGTTCCCTCAACATTCCCACAAGCCTCACCATCCCCTTCGTTAGCTCTATCTAACCTCACCTAGACTCTGCAATAAGGTTTTATTGAATTACTGTCACCTGATGGTACCGACATCAGTTACCCATGGTCATCGTCGGTCTCCCCTAAACCATCGCCAGCCTCCCCTAAAAAGTCGTCGGTTACACCAGAATGACACCGGTCTCTATGTTTTGCACCTGTTTCACCTGATTCTTAGAGTGTTTCTTGGAAGTATTGACGAAATAGATAGGGTATCGGGCGTAGGAGGAATAAATATTGAAATGTTGGTTGTTGGGTTGTTGTGCGTGTATGACTTCTGAATCCACAGATGAATGTGAGAGTTTCCTTTTGGCTAGGAGGAACTACCTGTAAGGGAAAGTAAGACCACCAGAAAGAATTAAACAATATGTGCAGTGAACTACCTAGTGTGTGTTAGATCCGGGAAGTGTGATACTTCCTAAATGGCTGTCAGTCCATTGTTTAAAACAATTTAATGTGGGTAATAAAGTAAATCCTATTGTAATTTGAAATGATTTAGATATCTCACTTAAAACACAATAAGAAAGATATAATCTAACAGGCTAGGTTAGAATAGGATCCGAAGGGAAAATAACTTGTTCTGGATCTCTGCAGGTCTAGTAAAGGTCTCAAGTAGATCACAGGTGAATGAGGGTGATGTAGAATTAGGTGAATAAGTCATGGTTCTAAGTTGTATGGGAAAATACAGAGACCGATGCTGGTTAAGGATGATAGACGACAGTTGGGTGTAATCAGTGCTGGTTACTGTGGAAAACTGGGAATGCCACAAAATAAGTTTTGGGTCTCCTTTGTGATTGCACAAAGGACTTTGTTTGGTCGAAATGAGGTATTGGGTGGTTTGGGTGGGATTCGGAAAGGTTTTAATAGGTATATGGAGGGGTGAGTATTAATGGAGGTTTGTGGGTGGCTGAGAGAACAAAGGGTGACAATATAATGATGAAATGAAATGAACCAGAGGAGTCTAATGTTTTACTTACTTGGATTCTAGTCCTGGATGCCTATGAGTGAGGGATGAAGGTGCTGGTAAGAGGTTGAAGGATGCAGATGATCACCAATCATAGGAGCACTTCTGCATGGACTGCAAGTGCATTCATTTTTGCTTGGTTAGATCAAATCCTTGCTGGGGGTGAGTGCAAGAGAAAATGCTTGATCTTCTTCCTTGCATGTGTGTTCTCGTTGGAATTCATTCTTAGAAGATGTGATATATCTCAGGGATGTGGTAATTTTCACCAACCTTTTGCCAACCTTTGAAATAAGGTTTTTTTAGGGGTTTAAAGGTGACCGACGGTGGTTCTGGCTTAACCGGCGACGGTTAGGGGTAATCGGCGTCGATCAAGGAGGGATTTCCTAGGTTTACTAAAATAAGGAGATCCTCTTGATTTTCTCAAATCTCATGTCGTTAACCCACGGATTAGACTGGGACCTTCTTGTAAGCATGTGGGAATGTGGTTAGAGAGAATGTATGCATTGATCTTTAGGGTTTGGGTAAGTCTTAGTTAGTTATGGTAACTTACTAAGAATAGGTCTTAGGGTGAGGTGGCTAGATGAGGAGTCTAGGTGAGGTGTATGTGTGGATATTATCTAAATTAAGATATTTAAATAATAAATATGGTGAGGATAATGAATTAATTTAATTAAATTAATATTAGTGGGGAGAAGGGGGCCATGGCTAGGTTAATGTGATGAAGGGTGTTTATTTGTTGAGGGACCAAAGGGGAGTGTGACCTAATTTTAGTGTCTACATTTTTTCCCTTTTTGTTGCATAGCTTGTATTGGTAAGCGACACTAAAAAAAAAAGATGTGGTTTCCCCAAGTGTGCGTGAAGGTGATCCCCCTCAAACCAAGAACTGACGAGGACAAAGGTAGAATCGGTGAGTGGTTTGATAAAAGGGTAAATGTGAGAAAGGGGAAGGTGGTTAATGGGGGAAAAAAGGTTGAAAGTCTACTCGAGCAATCCAGGTAATGGGTCAAGTTCAAAGGTAGCAATAGTCAAATGCATGCACATGTATAAACTATAGCACACTACTAGGTCAAAGAGCAGGAAAACTCTACATCGTCTAAGGTTGATAGGTTTATCCAAACAAGGTGGAAGTGATTTCAGTATCCAAGGTATAGGATATAGTCAAGAAACACAATGTAGGTTAGATGTAGGAACATTTAGGTATGTTCCAGTTCACCAAAGGTGAGGTGAGGATAAACGGTCATGGCAATAGGCTAGGTAAGGTCATTAGATCAATCAACACAGGTAATAGTGACACAAGGTATAGCGAACACATGAGGTCAAAGGTCACTAGCGATGGTCCAGGTCCAAATATCTAGCTCACGGCATGAGTAGGGCCAAGGTATGGGTAAAATGACGAGTCCCCAAAGGAAGTCAAGGGTAGGCAGGAAATGAGGAGTTCCAGAGGGTTAGTTAAATGGTCAGTGTAAATGTTAGGTGGGGTAAATGGGTAGGGTGAAGGTTGGGTGAGGTAAATAAAGGAAGGAGGGGTAGGTTAGAGGGTAAAATGTAGGGCAATATGCAAGTGAGTGTGACCAATGCCGATCAAGGGTAACCGATGTCAATATAGGTCAATCGACCATGGTAAGGTAGGGCACGTGACCAATGCTGGTGAAGGGTAAACCAGTGTCGGTTAGGTCAGGTTTGTTATAATAACAAAAAATCCTCATTTTTTTTTATTCATTGGTCATTTAGCTAAGTGAGAAAATGAGAAAAAAGAGAGAAAAGGGAGAAAAGTGTTTGGATGAAATGGAGCATTGAGTTAGTGGTGTGAGCGGCAGGTGAATGGTTTGGTGAGAAGCGGGTCCACAGGATTAGTGCGAGTGATTTGATTTGGTTGTGGGTAGTGATTTGGTGATGGCAGAGGCCGAAGAGGGATTGGGCCAGCCACCAGTGCAGTGGCCAGATGTGCCACTGAGACGACGGCAACATGATGAGGTAAGCGTCCAATGCTAGGTGTATTTCATTAAATAGATTAAGTGATTTACAAATTGTGGTTGTAGTTTTGGTGTTTGGTTTTTTGGGTGTGGAAAAGAATAACATTTGAGAATGGGGGGAAAAGTGGGTAAAATAGGAATGGGGAGGGAAATAAATGGCAGAGGAGAGGATGGGATGAGGTATAAGGGAGGATTAGGTAATTTGTAGTCGTTAAAAGGGATGAGGGGGGAGGTTTTTGAGAAAGGGGGGTTTTGGGGATCATAGGTTTTTACCATGACAGTGACCGGCATTGGTCAAGTTTGGTTGTCGTCGGTAAGGTTGAACTGGTATCGATCACCAAGCAGGTGACCGATGCTGGTTAAGGGGTGACTGGGGTCGGTTTAAGGGAATCGACACCAGTCGGGTTTTGGGGGACAAGGGTCCAAAAGTGGTGTGGGCTAGGTGGTTGAGATGGGTAGGGTGAAAATAGGTTGTTAGGAAATGCTAGGGGGAAAATGTGGGTGGGATAAATGTAGATTAATATATTGATTGTATTGGATGTAGGGGAGAGATCAGCTACGCATGTGGGACAGGGTTCCACCCCTACTTGTGACAGTGCGCGGCACAGTGACCCCCGAGGAGCTGCAACATGTGGAGGTGATGGGACTGAGTGGAGTCCGGCGATACTGGCATGTATTCCAATAGCCTAGTTTGATGGTCACGCTCATCGATAGATGGGATTCCATGACCAACACGTTCCACTTGTCGACAGGTGAGATCACTGTCACCCTAGAGGATGTGTTCAAGATTCTATGGCTACCCATATTGGGTACACAGGTCTACTCAATCTCCTCTGAGGCCTCAGAGGAGCTGATGCTAACGGTGTTTGGTGAGGGGATGGCCGAGCTGACATTCCATAATGCCAGCATTCGATATGGAGAGATGTACCTAAACCGTCTGGAGGAGACGAGGCTAGTGGTTCTTTTGATGGAGGCAGTGTGCTGCTTTGCACTACCCGATGCAGAGGGTGGACATTTTCCCTAATTGTTGATGGGGGTACTCCACGATATGATGATAGAGGAGACCCGCTTTTCCTAGGTGCCAGCATTCCTAGTGCAGCTGTACAGAGAGTTATGGGCATACGAGTGGTTGCGCATGTTTAGCCTATATTGTACCTTCGTACTACACTGTTGGGCTTATGAGCACATAGCTTATGTGCGGCCAGTAGGGATGCCCCGAGTTGATGCATTCCCACCGATATTTGTGCAGGTGGGGTATAGGCGATGGGTGTTGGCTATTGGGGAGCAGAGATTTGATAGGCCCACACATGATGTGGCCTATTTCCAGCGGTTATTGGAGGGGTTATCCGGAGTGCAAATTATAAGGAGGTCATATGTGGGATTCCCCTCATATAGGCGTATGCATGAGGAGCTAGCTAAGCTCTAACTTTTGAGATGGATACAAGGTCACCATGCTGGGGAGCACGAAATGATCCCAGTGGACAGAGTCCGGCGGCAGTTTGGGCTATTACAGGATGTACCTCCACCCTTCCCACAATACCAGAGAGATGACGTGGAGAGGCACTTACCTCTATCATAGCCTACAGTGCCCACATGGTAGGAGGAGTAGGCAGTGGACCGGTAGATAGATGATGCCGGGTGTATAGACAGGTATAGACAGTGGTGGGTGGCTCACTTACAAGCCATACCACCTAGACCGAGGTAGCCAGATCTAGCCACCATCACAGTGCATAAGGACACCCTACAGGGGTAGGTGGCTACTTTGATTACCCAGTTGGGTATAGTGTAGACATAGCTGGAGAACTCTGAGGTAGAGGTAGCCGAGCTACATGTGTAGGTGGCCAGTCTGCAGGCCCAGATGGCCAGTGGTGGGGATAGAGATGGAGAGGAGGGTGATGGTGAGGTGGCAGCCTTACAAGCATAGATGGCAGGTTTACAAGGCTAGTTGGCCATAGCCTAGGCACAGATTGGGGCCTTACAGGCTCATATACAGGCATAGGGGGAGGGGGCACCACCATAGGGACCAGGACCGGGTTCCAGTTCACAGGAAAGAGAGGGACACGGTCCTGTAAGATAGGTACAGGGGCCGATACCTATGGGAGCACCATAGACCATGCCTATATCTAGGTTACGGGATGCCCTAGGTGAGGCTAGTTACTACCAGGACCAACTGATGGCACCCAGGATAGAATTAATATCCTATGTCGAGTAAAGGACATAGCAGGCGTCGAGTGAGAGGATGAGATCCTACACTCACAGTGTGGAGAGCACAGGGGGTCAGCGAGCTCTGAGGCCAGATCAGGTAGAGGCTACCAGTGCATGGAGACTAGATCCAGTTGAGGCACCAATAAGGACCCAGGAAGCAAAGGGTACATGTGATATAGAGATGGAGGACATCTGTAGAGATGCTTGATATGTGGTGCCTATTTTTTTTATGTATGATAGTCAGTTTTGTGATATATACTGGCCTTCATGCCAAGAGATAGTTGTATTTTTTATCACATACTGGCCTGCGTGCCGAAGGAAGAGAGGATGTATGAGAGGTTTTGTATATTTCAAGCATAAATTGGCCTACACGCCAAAGAGATTTTGTATTGGTTCATTATTTTACTGTATATATGAGACCATCCTACATGTCGATGACATTTTGTATTGAGTATCGGCCTGCATGCCGACGATTTTGAGATGATGGACATGATAGGACATCCATGTATGTTGTATTGAGATACACACTTATTTATATGATGAGATACATGATATTTCTTGATTTGTTGATGTGTTGATGAGATTTTTGATTTATTTTTTTTGATATGGACAGAAATTAGGTGAGTTAGGCATGATGAAGTCAGGTTGGTTTAGGCATGGATCGAGTTAGGTTTTAGGCATGGTGGAGTGAGGTTGGATTAGGCATGGTTGAGTCAGGTTGGTTTAGGCATGAATCGAGTCAGGTTTTAGGCATGGTTGAGTCAAGTTGGTTTAGGCATGGTTGAGTCAAGGTCTTAGGCATGGTTGTGTTCAAAGTAAGGGAAATTATGATTTATTATTTTATGCAATGAATGATAATATGGGTCCTATGTGAGATGTGGTATAATCTATGCATAGTGATGATAGAGAAATGGTTGGCATAATAAATGTATGTTGTGATAAGGATTAAAATATGAAGCAACTTGTTATGTACGTGGTTTAATTTCCAATTCTGGCTAAAAAAGGGAAACTAAGTGAGCTATGATGTAGTGTGAGGAACACAGAAGATGAATTGTTGAGAGTAAAGCATGGCCGAGCTATCCTCCAGGGCCCCCATGCCCACGGAGTGCTGTGTACATAGTCCCGGCGAAAAGGGACCTTAGGCCGATGTAGTTTTCCCATAAGCTAGGGAAGAAAATGAGATGGTAGGTTTTAGGTATGGTGTGGGTTTAGGTTTGTTAGGTGTGGGTGGGTTATAGGTAAATTAAGATAGGTGATATTGATTATGGCCAAAGAAGAAAATAGATTACCTCAAAAGTAAGCATCGAGGACCAAGTCCTATATAAGGTAATCAAAACGTAAACAAGGACGACTAAAAGAGAAGAGGGGGAAATAAAGCCACTTGATTGGTGAGGATCATATCGAGTAGATCACACCTTGAAAGAGGTGATGAACGTAAGACCCTAAAGACATTGCATGATTGAATTTTCTATGGTGAAAAGTAGTCACATGATCACCAAATGTCATAGTTTCCAAGAATTCCCTTGAGGTAGTGGGAAATGGGAGTGGGTATGGCTTGAATGGTTAAAATTGGGTAATTTTGTATGGTATGAGGTAGCACGCTATTTGGGCAAGATATCCGAGGTCACAATGGGCAATTCCATGACTAAAAGGTTTTCTGTGTTGACTTGTATTTGAGATAGACTGATCGATGCAGGAAGCTTCGGTTGCTCTCATTTTTTTTAGCTTTACATAGTTGTCCTTCGAGGGAGAAGTCTATTTACAACAGCAATTGTTGAGAGGAAGATGTCCTTTTGAGGGAGTCATCTTTTGAGTAGAAGTTTGACTCAAGGAGGCATATCCCATGTGAGGGATTTGAAGTCATGGACAAGACCAAGGTGGAGAGTTAGACCCTTGTTCAAAAGGCAAGGTGAAATGACCATGGGATCTCATCTAAGGGTAAATGAAAAGTATCCATGAGAATCATGCTATGTGCAATGTCGTGGTACACATATTCAAGAGAAGATAACAAGTGATGGGTACTCAAATGATTCTTGTTTAATCATTGGTGAGGTGTATGAAGTGGATAATGCTCAAGGTACAAGCATGGAAAGAGACAAAAGGTGAGGTAGGACTACAAGTAAACAATAGAAAGGTCAAATATGCAAGGTCTTAAGGGGCTCAGGTTCGGGTGTACCATCAATTGAAGATAAACGATAAGCACTTGATCTATAGGTATGAGTCACGATGTATGGTCCAAGCCAATTAGGATCAAATTTTCCCTATTTAATTTTTTCTGCTTTGGTTACATGTTGATTTTATTTTAGGACAAGGTCACCAACTTGGAAGGTTTGTGCATGGACACGTTTTTCATAGGCACATTTGATACCTTTTTGGTAAACTTGAAGGTGATCCAGAGCGTTAAGACGATGTTTGTCTAATAAATCTAGTTGTGCTAAATGGTCCTAACAAAATTCATCATCATTAAGCATGTCATGGAGAGAAATGCGGAGTGAGGGGATCTGAACTTCGAGAGGTAGAACAACAACCTTGTTAGGAAATAAGAGATAAAATATGCGGAATAATCCCTTACAGAATGGTAACAGTAGAAACTAATATGCAGAAAATATTACAGATCTCAAATAAAAGTGCAGAATAAATAACACAACACAGAGACAAGATTTAATGTGGTTCACCCAATTTGGGCTACGTCCACTAAGAATCACTTGCTCAGATTTTATTACAAGCCTCCACTCTCTCAATACAATACCCAGATCCGTTTGGAGCTATGCTCAACAAACTCTACAAAATTCACACCTGAATTCAAAACACATTTGCAATACATTTTCTTATCTATGTATCATATGCATAAGACCATATAAATAGACAATTGCTTAAGTAGTTTGATATAAAACCGTGGGTATCAAAACCATGGGCAAAAACTGTGGGTATCAAAACAATGGGCAAAAAACCGTGGGTATCAAAACAATGGGTACTGAAAAACCATGGGCCCAAAAACAGCCCATAATGGTTACCCATTACTTATGGGTTAATAAACCACCCATGAAAATACCCGAGTGTAACGCATAGAAGGTGTACCACACTCTAACATGAAAACAAGCTCTACAAACATAACAATCTCCCACTTAGAGACTGATTTCCACTGAGCAAGATTATTAACCCTTCACTATCATCTGCGAAGGCCAACCAAAGCTGAACATAGCTTTATTTTATCCCTTATGACCACCTTGGTCATCATGTTTGTAGGATTCTGACTGGTATGAATCTTCTCCAACGTCAACTTATCTTCTTCCAAAGTTGTCCTGATGAAATGATATCTCAACTATATATGCTTCGTCCTGAAGTAGAAAAGCAGATTTCTTAGCTAGGTGTATAGCACTCTGACTATCGCTATGCAACTTACATTCCTTCTACTTATGCCCCAACTCCTCAAGCAATTGTTGTAACCAAATCATCTCTTTGCTTACCTCTGTGGCAGAAACATACTTAGCCTCCATGGTTGATAAAGCCACCAACTCTGTAGTCGTGAAATCCAGCTCATTGTTGTCCCATCTACAGTGTAAATATAACTTGTCATGCTCCTCCTGCTGTCAACATCTCCAGCCATGTCTGAATCTACATAACCATGTAAAGTGGTGTCTGATCCACTGTAGCACAAAACTGTCCCCATGGTCCCTCTCAAATACCAAAGGATCCACTTTACCACTTGCCAATGCTCTTTACCTAGATCACTCATAAATCTACTCACAGATCCCACTGCATGGGCAATATCAGGCCTAGTGCACACCATATCATACATCAAATTACCAACCACTGATGAGTAAGGTACCATAAACATCTGGTTTCTTTCCTGCTCTATCTTGGAATACTGCTCTTTTGATAACTTAAAATGGCCTGCCAAAGGAGTCCCAAACGGTTTAGCATCTTGCATGTTAAACCTATCCAATACCTTCTTAATGTACTCTTCCTAAGATAAATTCAACTTCCGTTCCTTCCTATCCCGAGTTATCCTCATACCAAGGATTTGTCTGGCTACCCCCAAATCCTTAATATCAAAGGATTCACTTAGTTGTTTCTTGAGTACTTTTATTTCCTGCATGTTTTTACCTGCAACCAACATGTCATCAACATACAAACAAAGGATAATATAAATTCCATCCTCAAATTTCTTTGTATACACGCAATGGTTAGAATGACATCTAATATAACCTTGCTCCATCATGAAGCTATCAAACTTCTTATACCATTGACGTGGAGCTTGTTTCAGGCCATACAAGCTCTTCTTCAATTTGCACACCATCTCCTCTTTACCTTTGACTTCATATCCTTATGGCTGTTGCATATATAGCTCCTCCTCCAAATCACCATGGAGAAATGTAGTCTTTACATCTAACTGTTCTAAGTGCAAGTCTTCTACTGCCACTATTCCAAGAACAGTTCTGATAGAAGTCATTTTTACTATAGGAGAAAAAATATCATTTAAATCTATACCTTATTTCTGTGCAAACCCCTTGACCACCAACCGGGCCTTATATCTTTTCTTTCCTCCTTCTTCGTCTTTAACTCTATACACCCACTTGTTCTGCAATGCTATTTTGCCTTCCAGTAGATTCACCAAATCCCAAGTCTGGTTCTCCATGAGAGACTTATGATCCTCATCCATGGCTTACTCCCACTTCTTCCTAACATCTACTTGCATTGCTTCATCAAAGCTCTTTGGCTCTCCACTATCAATGAGTAATAAATAATAAAGAGAAGGAGAAAAACGTTTAGGTTCTCTTCTTATCCTAGAAGACCTCCTCAATATAGGAGTTTGGGGTTCCTGTTGAAGGGGTTCCTGAACTTATTCATGTGTCACTTTCCATCTAGAAGATCCTCTACCGCTGTATATTCTTTCTTGGATTCTTCCCTATTTTCCTGCAACTGCTGCTTATACATGACTTTCTCATTAAAGACCACATCCCTAGATCGAATGATTTTCTTGTCCTTAATACTCCAACATTTATATCTAAATTCATCACCACCATAACTAATGAAAGTACATTTTTCTGATTTATCCTCTAGTTTGGTCCTATTATCCTTGTCTATATGAAAAAACACCTCACATCAAAAGACTCTAAGAACTGAATAATCAACTTTCTTAACATACCAAGCCTCCTCAAGTATGCCTCCATCCAAGGCACTTAAGGGTCCTCTGTTTATCAAGTACACAGTTGTGTTCACCGCTTCTGCCCAAAAAGAAAGAGGCAATCCTGCATGTATCCTCATGCTCCTAGCATGTTCCATTATTGTTTTGTTCATCCTTTCTGATACCCCATTCTGCTACGGAGTTCTTGGAACCATCTTTTTCCTATGGATTCCATTCTTAGAACAATAATCATCAAATTCATTACTGCAATACTCCCCTCCATTATCTGACCTGATACATTTTAACTTAAGACCTGTTTCATTCTCTACCAAGGCTTTCCATTTAACAAAAGTATCAAATACATCAGATTTGTTTCTAATACAATAAACCCAAAATTTCCTTGTTGCATCATCAATAAAAGTAACATAATAACTTGAACCCCCAAGAGATGATACCTGAGCTGGACCCCACACATCAGAATGTACCAGCTCTAACTTACTCTCTTTCTTCATAGGTCCAACCTTGAAAAACCTTACTCGCTTCTATTTCCCACATATGCAGTTCTCACAGAAATCCAAACCTATTTCTGTATATCCAGGTAAATTCTTCTTTATGATGTCCATGCCCTTATGGCTCATATGACCGAGCCTATAGTGCCATAATGTTGTATCTGCATCTGAAGCCACAAGATTACAATCATTAGTACTATCAGTGGATAAATACAAGGTTCCAACCTTCTTACCTCTTGCCACCACAAGAGAACCCTTGGTAACCTTCCAAGAGTCAGCTGTAAATATCACAGTACAACCATCACTTCCCGATTGCCCTGTCGATATCAGATTTCTCCTTAATGTAGGCACATGCCTAACATCCTTCAATAGCCATGTATTCCCATTCTGCATCTTAACCTGAACAGAACCTTTTCCAACTATACTGCAAGGCTCATCATTACCAAGAAAAACATGCCCAAAATCCCCTTGAACATAATCAACAAAATAATTCCTATGTGGAGTAGCATGAAAAGAATCCCTTGAATCTAAAACCCAAGATTCAGTAATATTATGCAAAGAAAGAATCAAAGCATCCTGACATACACTACCCGATGCCACATTTTCCTCCTTATTTTCTTCCTGTTGTTTTTTCTTGTCTCTGAAGCTCCCAAAAATCCTTCTTTGCATTCCCAAACTTTCCATAGTTCCAATATACAATCTTGCTCTTGGATTTTGACCTAGACCGATCTTTTGATTTTCCATGGTTTCCTCTATTTTTTTGTCTCCCTCTAGTTTCCACTATCAAAGCATTCCCTAAAGTAGAATATTCTCTAAATATTTTTCTTCACATTTCCTTGCTTAGAATCACCCCTACAACATCCTCAAACTTCAACTTCGAGTTAGCTGGAACTGAGTTGCTTACCGCCATTACCAGACTATTCCAACTTTCAGGTAAAGAGCACAGAATTAATAAAGCCCTACCTTCTTCATAATATTCTATTGTAACCGAAGCTAGCATATTCACAACTGTATTAAAATCAATTAAATGATCTGCTACTGAAATATTCTCATACATCTTCATATTAAACAACTTTTTCATTAAAAATATCTTGTTAGAGGTAGAGGGTTTTTCATACAAACTTCCCTAATGCATCCATTGGATCTTTTGTCATCTTTTCCTTTGAAACATTAAATAATAACAAAGATGCAAGACACAACCGGATTGTTCCAAGTGCCTTCTGATCTAACAAATCCCATTCCACATCTGTCATACTTGAGGGTTTGTTCACCTTCTCAGACAGTAGTGTATAAAGATCCTTCGTGATAAAGGTAATCTTCCATCTACATCTTCCAAAGACTAAAATTTTACCCCTTGAATTTATCAACCCTAGATCTTCCATCATCTACCATAGCTCCCACTCAAGCTAAAAACTTTCCCTACGATTCAACACTTTAGCAAAGCAAACCAGGCTCTGATACCAATTGTTAGGAAATAAGAGATAAAATATGCAGAATAATCCCTTACAGAATCACAACAGTAGAAACCAATATGCAGAAAATATTACAGATCTCAAATAAAAGTGCAGAATAAATAACACAACACAAAGAGACAATATTTAATTTGGTTTACCCAATTTTGGATACGTCCACCAAGAATCACTTGCTCAGATTTTATTACAAGCCTCCACTCTCTCAATACAATACCCAGATCTGTTTGGAGCTATGTTCAACAACCTCCACAGAATTCACACCCAAATTTAAGCACATCTGCAATACATTTGCTTGTCTATCTATCATATGCATAAGACCATATAAATAGACAATTGCTTAAGCAGTTTGATACAAAACCGTGGGTATCAAAACCATGGGAAAAAACCGTGGGTATCAAAACAATGGGTATTGAAAAACCATGGGCCCAAAAACAGCCCATAACGGTTACCCATTACCCATGGGTTAATAAACCACCCATGAAAATACACGAGTGTAACACATAGAAGGTGTACCACACTCTAACATGAAAATAGGCTCCACAAACATAACAGATAAAAGGTGAGGTAGGACTACAAGCCAACAATAGAATGATCAAAGATGTAAGGTGTTAAGGGGCTCAGGTTCAGGTGTACCATCAAGTGAAGATAAACGATAAACACCTGATCCATAGGTATGAGTCACGATGTATGGTCCAAGCCAATTAGGAGAAAATTTTCCCTATTTAATTTTTTCTGCTTTGGTTACGTGTTGATTTTCTTTCAGGACAAGGTCACCAACTTGGAAGGTTCATGTATGGACATGTTTTTCGTAGGCACGTTTGATACATTTTTGGTAAACTTGAAGGTGATCTAGAGCGTTAAGATGATGTTCGTCTAATAACTCTAGTTGTGCTAAACGGTCCTAACAAAATTCATCATCATTAAGCATGTCATGGAGAGAAATGCAAAGTGAGGGGATCTGAACTTCGAGAGGCAGAACAACCTTTGTACCATAGACCAGAGATAATGGTGTGATGGTAGTGGAAGTGTGAATACTAGTGCAGTATGCCCACAGGGAAAAAGGAATGTGCGTATGCCAATCCTTCCTAGTATCATTAACCACTTTCATAAGAATTTTATTTAAGGTTTTTTAGTGGATTAAACTTGGCCATTAGTTTGTGGGTAATAAGGTGAGGAGAAACTGAGCTGAATGTTGAAGGCGTCGCAAAGTTTTTGCAATGTTTTGTTTTTGAGTTGTTTTCCATTATCAGTGATGAGGTGTTGAGGAACGCCAGAATGGAAAATGATGTGATGATTGATGAACTCACATATTTTCTCAAATTTCGTGGAGATGAGTGGTATGGCTTCAACCCATTTTTTGTAGTATTCAGTAGCAATGATGATCCATTGATGGCACTGGGAAGAATGGGGGTTGATCTCTCTGACAAGATCCAAACCCCTTTTAGAGAAGGGCCAAAGGTCACAGGAGACCTGTAAGGCATGACTGGGTGTATGAAGAAGATTGGCATGTTGTTGGCATTTTACACAACATTTGACGTAGTCGTAACAATCAGAGTTAAGGGTCGGCCAGTAATAGCCTAGGTGAAGAATACGCTTAGCAACAACAAGGCCTCTGAAGTGACCTCCACATATGCCATCATGAACCTCCTTAATGGTATAAGGAATTTCAGAACTTGTGAGGCATCGTAAGAGAATACCATCAAATCCGCGCTTGTAGAGGAGGCCCCCCATGATGATGTAACGAGAGAATTTTTTAAGGAAGGCGTGTTGTCCATTATGAGTGAGATCAGGAGGTAAGATGGGGAGAGAAAGTTAGTCGGAGTATTGTTTATACCAAAGGTCACTCGGGTCCGGGGTAGCAGTCTTGATAGAGTAAACTTCACATGGTAAATAAGAAGGTGATTGGAGTCATTGTATGGTGACAAAGATTTTAGAATCGGTGGGTGAAGAAGGTATTTGAGTAGCCAAGCAAGCCATGGTATCTGAAAATTTGTTGGTTAAACGTGGGATGATTTGAAGGATGTAACAATCAAAAGTGGTCAAAAGTACGTCTACATGATGTTAATATTTTTGAATTATCTCGTTATGGCATTGGTATAAACCATTGACTTGGTTTACGACCAATTGAGAATCACCAAAGATGTTGATTGATTTGACATCTGGGGCGTAGGTGGCTTGGAGACCTAGTACGAGCACTTTGTATTCAACAATATTTTTTGTACATTCAAAATCGAGTTTGAAAGACAAAGGCATGGGCTCACCATCAAGTGGAATGAGGATCTCAGCACCTTTGCCAATAACATAACCACATAACCTACCACCAAGTGACCTAAACAACCCAGAACCTAACCTTGACCAGTTCCAGTAACTTGACACCTACCTACCCTTCATATATAACTATAGCCTAACTCATTATGTTATATTTTCTTATTTTGTTTGAATGAAATACCTAAATCATATCAACTACAGTATAAATTTACTTCTTTCTCGCATTAAATTATTTTAAACAATGGATTGACAACCATCTAGGGAGTATCACACTTCTCGGATCTAGCACATGCTAGGCAGTCCACTATCATATATTATTTAACTATTCTTTTTTGGTCTTGTTTTCTATTTCAAGTAGTTCCTCTTAGCCAAAGGAATCTCTCACAATCATCGCTCAATAAAGAAGTCAGAATGCGTGTAACAACCATCAACCAACCCATTTAATAGGTATTACTCCTAGCCCTTACCATTATCTATTTTGTCATTCAAAAAATGTAAAGAAAATGGTGAAACACTAAGATCAGGTAGTGTGATCTCCTGGTAGCTAAGTTGGCAGAGGGGAGATTTAGAGGCTATGAATGGGTAGCATGAATTCCCTATGGTTTGTTATCATAACTAGATCTCAATATTGAACTAGCTTGCAATATCCGAATTAACTAAGATGAAACTAACAATCTATGTTACTATTGAAAGGAAAATAATCTAATAAATCACGAAACTGAAACAATATAATTACAAACAACAATTCGCTTCTATTCTAAATAATTAAAATATTTCTACACTAAAACTAAACAAGTGAGATAACCCAGTGTGGTTATTCATATGTGCTAAGTGTATGCTAACATAAAACAAGAACTTTTCTAATTAATATATGATATGTAGAAAACCTCCTACAAACATTCTCTCCTTCAAATCCACAGGGATAAGAAGAAGAATATCTATCACCGGGGGTTGCTATGAAACATTCAAACCCTATTGGAAATTAACTAATTACTTGCAAATGAAAGGAAATTGATTTTTACACTATTTGATATGATGTAACAATGATAAATTACAGGAATGAAGGAACTCAAGCAACAAATCCAACCTGGAATTCACAGAACAGATGTAAAATCCAGCTGTGCTGTAATTTTCCCCTCAGTTTATCCTTTCTTTCTTTGTGTGTCCATATGAGTCCAAGGAATTGGGAATGCAAAGGAAGCATCAAGAAAAATCACTTGAGAAATGGCAACTTGAAGGTAGTCTGGTTGTAATGCAGGTGGAAGAGAGATAGCACAAGTGAACAAAGCTTGGCTATGTAATTTCTAGCATGATTGTGGCAGCAATACTATGCAAGATACATAAAATTCTTAGACCATTTACTTGAATACAAGAATTGATTATATAGGAATTGACTGGGATGTTCCTTCATGCATAAGGCAGACTTGGAGTGCCAAATCATTGGGTGAAGAGGCAGTTCAAACTAATTAAATCTATTTTAAAATACAAGAGGGAATGAATACCATGCAATCAAGACTATTTTTAGGCAATTTGGTTCACAAACACACCCTAGAATTCAAGTTAAGTGAAATCATGCATGTTAAAAATTATGCATGAAGATTTCTAGAAAACACGTGCAGGGCGGCAGTCATGGGACTGCCGCCCTACTTGGGCGGTGGTTTCATAACCGCTCCCCAGGCAGGGTGGTGGTCCTGACACTAGACTCCAAAACATGCACCAAATGAAGTGGGAAGCTAGAAGAAAGTGTGGGAAAGATAAGGATGTCTAGGCTACAAATATACATTGCGAATGGGTTTAGGAACTAGAACACCTTTTGAAAGGACATGAATCATCATTGGGGACTTTTATAACTATTTTCCATCAATGTAGCACATGTAATTTTGGGTGCATCCATATTACCCCCTCAGAGAAGCTTCTTAGCCATGAAAAGGCGTAAAACATAGATTCCAAGTATGGCATTCCCGAAATGGGGAGTTAGAAGCTATACCTGACCCACCCGTGTGTTAGAATGTCACCATCCAAACTCCCGCTACCTACAAAATAAAAAAGAAGACTCAATTGCAGATAGATGAAATATGGAAAATAAAATACTAAATTAAAACAACAAGAGGACTTACCATTTGTGTGGGGATAAGAACTTACCTCTTCCAGTGCTCCAACCCTATGAACATATGCACTAAAAATGAAATTACAAAAAACATATATATATCAAAATAAACTCATTTTCCAATTCATTTGTGCGTATTGACTTGGTGATTTTTGAGCTCAAGGCCCACAGTGAAAATTTTATTTGTGAGTATTGTTGAATTGGAATGGATTTAGGAATGGTATTTTGCGTTAGGGATGGCCCTTTGTTGTTTGAATTCTTTTGAGAAGAACTCCTAAGAAATTCATAGCTAGAGTGGTCATAAGGGGGCACAAAGAGGCGGATAGGAAGAGTGCCTTTATTGCTTAGTTATCATTTTGTTTGGCATTTATATGATTTTTTTAATATTTCAGGCTCATTGCGAGTGTTTTGAATGCACCTAGTGTGCAATGGCATTGTACAAAACTATGAAACACCATGATATGTACAAATATCTCTTTTTGGCTTGGTTATTCCTTGCATAAATTTGACTTCCATTTATGATTTGAATCATGTGTGTACTCTTAGATGTTTAGAAATTTTGATTTATATGCTTTTCAGTATGTATGGAGTGGATGTGAATGCTAACAGAATGATTTATTTTTTTGTGTTTTGTAATGTTGATACATGATAATGCAAATACACTGTAATGCTGAAATTTAGTTTCTCTAAGCAATATTTGATACTTTGTATTGTTTTGGAAAAACGTGGAGAAAGAGTGATATGATAAGTGAAGGAACTTTCCACACTCCTAACTCCATGCAACTGGTAAGATGTGAGGGCTCAACACCAAGATCCAGAAGGGGCACAAGTTATAGAAATTTATTGAATGGTAATGATGAGAGAGACAAGGATCTGGAAAAACCAAATTGAGACACTACAACCTCAATCTACTCAAGTTTTCTTCATAGTTCAAAATGAGATTTTCTTTCCAGTTTATCTATACTTAGATCCGTAGATGGCCACTTGGTTGAAAAAATCTAGTTTAAGGTTTTATACTCTTTTGGAATTTGAATATCTAACTCACTTTGTTCTAATTTATGATTTCACAACATTTGAATGAACTGTTTCTAAATTTCAAATTTTTCAAAGAGACCCCCTACACCTTGACCCATGCTACCATTAGGAAGTATGGGCTCATAACTATGGAAAGGGCATAGGTGAGTAAGGGCACTTCTCTCCTTTCCCAACCCTACATCACTAGTAAGAGATGTAGGATCAACACCAAAGGTTGGTAGGGAAAATAAACGTGTAAAATCAAAAAAATTTGTGGATTTGCATTTGACTTCTTTATCTAGGAAAATGTCTAAAATGTTCTTATTTCTAAATAGACGTATATGGGATAGATGTGACACCATGAAGCTTTTAGAACAAACTATAGGAAAAGACACCTAATCTAGAAGAAACTACAAATAGAACCAAGTATGCAAGCCTTGTTATGGTTATTGTCAAATATTTGTCTTATCTTCTTTGAACTGATGAAATGATTTGGAAACAAATGATGATACCATGAGGATTTGAAGAGATGATTTGGATGTTTTGCCAAGGTTTTCAAAAAAATTAGGAATTGCTATAAGAATAAGTCCCTTGATCACAAATGTACGAAATGAACCGGCATATGAAAATGCAATGCAGATGTAGTAATGTACATATGGAAATGCAATTGAAACTATATGTCATCATGGCTAAGGTGAAGGAAGTTGACGAATTTCAAATTCTTCACCCCTAAAAGTACAAAATGGAGAACCATGATCCTCAAAATTTCCATTCTCTTGACAAGGTCCTACCATTCTGGGTTTAAACTTACAACCCTTACTCAGAATTGTATATGTCCAATCATTAAAATCATTTGTCTGAAAGAGGTGTTCGTGCACCTCTTTGTCATGTTTTTGAGACATGGTGTGTGGGTGAGTATGACTATGTTGCTCGGCCTTGTTTCCTATGTAGAGCATTTTGTTTACTTGTGACACTTGCTGAATGATGAGGCCTTGCCCCATGGACATGACAAGCTTAGTTTCAAACGCACATGGGTTGAAACCATGGTTTAGAATAGAACAACCCTCAAAGATGGTTTTGATGGGCATCATTTTAATCTCAATTTTCCCTTCTTCATGTGTTAATTATATCATGTTCACACCTAGACCTAGGTCTTTGGAGGGAAGAGATGTTAAACCGAGAGGACTACCCATCCCCTGTGGTTCAAATGAGAGGAAGATTATATCGTTACTCTCTAAGAGTTTCATAATTTTTGTTTTGGTTTTAGTGGACATTGTTTCCACATATATTTATTTACCCTTATCTATTCTTTCAACTTCAAATGTTTTTGGTTCAACGAATTCAACCTTCGGCACACCTAGGGTGATCGGGACTAACTCTTTTGATGGAGGTGGTTTTTTCAATTGATTCATAGGAATTTCATACTCCATATGGACTCCTTACTTCTTCTCTAGGTTTTCTAAGTGTACATCGAAGGGCTTAGGATCCTCTTGAGCGATGAGGACCTTCCCCAAATGGAGGAATCTAATATCCTGGAACATGGTGAAGGGGATACCCTTCATTGAATGAATCCAAGTTCTCCAAAGGATCATGTTATAACTTATTTTCCTGTTGATAATATAAAACTCCATCAAGATAGTTTTTGGACTAAGTGTGACTAGAAGAACTATGGTTCTAATCGAGGTCACTTTAAGATTATCGTACCCCCATAACATGTTTCTTGTAGAGGAACAATTTTTCTCTCCATATCCCAAATTCTGCAAAAAAAGAGAAAGGAACCACATTTACAAAAGACTCATCATCAATCATGGCTCTCTTAATGAAATTTTTATAAACCCAGACTTGTAAAAATAAGGTAGGATCACCTCTTCAAGCAATTTTAGCATCAGATGGCATCTTTTCTATATCAAAAACAAACCCAGTATCCCTATCATTCTGTCTTGGAGGATGTATGTCAAAGTCAACGTGATTTATTTGAGCACTAGGAAGTGGCGTAACA
This sequence comes from Taxus chinensis, assembly GCA_019776745.2. NCBI lineage: Eukaryota > Viridiplantae > Streptophyta > Pinopsida > Cupressales > Taxaceae > Taxus > Taxus chinensis. Next base: position 658,681,159 of record CM034146.1, read on the forward strand.
TGGAATAGATGACCAAGACCTAGTGCATTTAGCAATGCGTAATGATGCACAGGTGAATTCTTCAGCAAATATAGGAACAAAATGTGAGAAAAGGTCTTATTCAAATCATATATTAAATCATAAGCTCCTACTGGTTTTGAGATTATAGGAATGTCATCCTATGGAAAGGAAAGAGTGGGTAGGGGTTGTAAAATGTACTCCATCTGAGTTGTTGCATTAATTTCACCCTCAACCTCTAGCTCAACTAATCCCAGAATTTTTTGTATTATCATTTTAGCCAAGGTTAGGAGAAACCTGAGAGTTTTCATAAATTGAGGCTTCATGGTCGTTATTTCCTATAGGAATGCTCTTGTTTCACTTGGGAATCCCCATGATGTTTAGGGTTTACATATTGAGGTGTGATAGGTCTGGTATGACAAGGCTATGAATTTGTTTCACCGATTTACTAGGAACATGTCTACAAAGATCTGCCTTTGGTTTTCAAGAAGTCTTTGCAAAAACTTGTTGCAATTACGGAAAGTCTTATCATCATGACCTCGAACCTTATGGAAAGCACAATATAGGTTAGTCTCATTATCTCTTAACCTTAAATAAGCATCTTATTGTTGTTGATTATAACCTTGGTTATAATTTTTAAATTGATTGATATAACCATTGTTCATTGTCCCTTGTCTAGAATTTTGGTACTGGTTTGGACCTTGGGTTTGATTTTTCTTTTGTGGTAGATGATTTACATCAATTTCCTGAGTTGTTTTTATTGTTATTATTGTTCGTAAAACTAGTGTTTTTAGCTTGATCCTTAGCACCATTTGTGGCAGCACCTTGATTATGATTCACACCCCTTAAGTCCTTGGTTGTTGGCACTATTGTTGTGATAATTTTTATTATTTTTATTTGGGGATACCAATTTCCCATTGGGACCATAGATCTTACACCCACTGTCTATAGTGGCTTGGTCAATCTGAAGCGCACCTTCCAAAACTTCCTCATAACTATGGAAAGGAAACTTTTGGACCTCTTCCTTAGTCTCTTGATTGAGTGAGTGAAGCAAAAGATCATAAATTTCCATCTGGTCCATGTTGGGCACACTTGCAGAGGAATAGAGAACTTGGCACCATCTCTAGATGAAATGGGCAGCATAATCATTTTTCCCCTATTTAATATGTAGGAACTCCCAAATCCCTGTACGCAACAACTTGTTCATGTAAAATGATTTGATGAACTCGGAAACAATATGTTTAAAGGAATGTATAAAATCTTATGGAATATGGTAATACCAATATAGTTCGATTCCTTCAAGAGTTATTGGAAAGATCTTAGCCACTACAACATTCCAAGGAAGCGATTCCCTGATAGAAGTAGTGTAGGCCTTGATATGAGAGTTTGGGTCTCCTTCTCCCTTAAATTTTAAAAGATTTGGCAATGGGCATGGAAGCATGACACCACATATGGTGAAGTCAATAGGATCCTTTAAGTACTCAGTATATGTACCCATTGCGTAAGATTCCACCATTAAATATCCTTGATGAGGATGTGGCGGAGGAGGAGTTGGACAAGCTGCATTATAAGCATTGATGGGAACATATGGGGTCCCTTGATATGGCATGTAGGGAGTGGGAATGGCATATGGGTCCATCTGGGGAGTTTTTGAAAACATGTGCATGTAGGGTGGGATAGTACCAGGATATGGACTAGTGAGCGTAAAACTAGGGAACGTCGCATTTCCTGTTATGGCGGCATTAGAGAACGCACTTCTGGATATTCCTTGCATAGGATAAGATTGAGAAGGATGAGGACCCCCTTTCTAGTGTGTCTAACCATGTGATAAGATCACCTGGATTTGAGTGAACTAGATAACCTTGTTGTATAGGATATTGTGTTGTGTTATCATTGGAAGGGATGTATCCTTTGTTGTTAACTAGATACACCATGTTCTTCCCTACTACATGTGTTGGTTGTGAAGCCTGGGAAATTTATAGTTCTCTAATCCTCCCTACTAAAGTAGAAATGAGATCATTGGGAGAGTATTGAGTCCCTTGTTGGGGTGCATGTGGCGTAGGGTTTTACTAAGCAGGCTCATGATACCCTATCATAAATTGTTTAGTGTTATAATTCTTGTCTTCCTCAGAAGTAAGAATCTTAGGATATGAATTTGAAATCTCATAGGTTGTAGCCTTCATTCTATCCAAAGAATCATCTATCTGACTAAGAGGATTTTCTATTCATGCAAATATATCATCTTTTGTTGATTGCATGGCAATTTGAGGTCTTGACAAGACTCTATGGTAAGAACATATTCCGTTTGTAATAACAACGTGGTTTGCATTTGGTTGACTGTATTGCATGTTTAACAGTTGATTAACCTCCTCCATCCTTAAATAGTTGATGGGATTTGAATTGTAACTAGGAGAGGTTTAAAACATTGCTTGTGTATTTGTCACCCCCCCCCTTGAAAGAGAGGGGGACTATTGTGGTTACACATTGGAGTAATATCTATAAGAGACAAATGGCCCACCAAACTATCTTCCAGACATATTTTAGAAAGTATAAAATACCTACCAAAATAGGGAAAGAAATAGAGAGGTGAGGTAATAGGAATGAAATAAAAGGAAACAAGAAGGAATTAATCCTTCACGTTGGGTTCACTAATTTGTACGGATGAAAATTAACATGCAACCTTCAACCACACTCAACCTCCTGAGGTCGCACCAGAGCATCTGATGTTGAATGTGTGTGGCTTACTATAGGAGGATAAATGACTAAGATCGGGTAGTGTGATCTCCTGGTAGCTGAGTTGGAAAAGGGGAAATTTAGAGGCTGTGAACGGGTAGCGTAAATTCCCTATGGTTTGTTTGCCTAACTAGATCTCAATGTTGAACTAATTTGCAATATCCAAATTTACTCAGCTAAAACTAACAATATATGATACTATTAAAAGGAAACTAATATAATAAATCAAAAAACTAAAACATTACAATTACAAACAACAATTCACTTATATTCTAAATAATTAAAAAAAAATTACATTAAAACTAAACAAGCGAGATAACCCAGTGTGGTTATTCACATGTGTCGAGTGTATGCTAACATAAAACAAGAAATTTTCTAATTAATCTATGATATGTAGAAAACCTCATACAAATATTCTCTCCTTCAAATCCACAGGGATAGGAAGAAGAAGATATGTCACCGGAGCTTGCTATGAAAGATTCAAACCCTCTTGGAAATTAACTAATTACTTGCAAATGAAAGGAAATTGATTTATGCACTATTTGGTTTGATGTAACAATGACAAATTGTAGGAATGAAGGAAATCAAACAAAAAATCCAACTTGGAATTCATAGAGCAGAGGTAAAATATAGATATATAGTAATTTGTCCCCTCATTTTATCCTTTCTTTCTCTGTGTGTCCATATGAGTCTAAGGAATCGGGAATGAAAATGCAGCAATAGGAAAAAGTGTTCGAGTAATTGCAACTTGAAGGAAATCTGGTTGCAATGCAGGTGAAAGAGAGATAGCACAAGTGAACAGAGCTTGGCTATGTGATTTTCAGTAGGATTGTGGCAACAATACTATGCAAGATACACAAAAATCTCAGGCCATTTTCTTGAATACAAGAATTGATTATATAAAAATTGGATAGGATGTTCCTTCATGCACAAGGCAGCCTTAGAGTGCCAAATAATTACGTGAAGAGGTAGTTTAAAACTAATTAAATCTATTTTGAAATAGAAGAGGGAATGGATACCATGCAATCAAGACTATTTTTTAGGAAATTTGGTTCACAAACGCACCCTAGAAGTCAAGTTAAGTGAAATCATGTGTGTTAAAATTATGCATCAAGAGTTCTGGAAAAAGCACGCAGGACTGTCACCCTGTGCAGGGTGATGGTCACGGGACCACCCGCCCTTCCTGGGTGAAGCTTTCAGAACCATCGCATAGGTAGGGCAGCGGTCTTGACACTAAAGACCAAAACATGCACATAATGAAGTAGGAAGCTGGAAGAAAACATCGGAAAGCTAAGTAAGGATGTCTAGGCTACAAATATACACTGAAAATGGGTTTAGGAACTAGTACACCTTCTGAAAGTACATGAATCATCTTTGGGGACTTTTTAAACCATTTTCCATCAATGCATCACATGCAATTTTGGGTGTGTGCAATAACCTACACTTTAGTGGCTCATTACGTGACCAAGCCGACTAATATTGCTTACCAGGAATCAAAATTTTGCTCATTTTGTTATGACCATGATAATGATGAACTCCTAGATGATACTACTTGATTGCATTCTTCATCTTCCACACTTGGGGGGCATAACATTCACATACCCCCCTAAACTAGCATCATCATACATTTCCACATAGCACACTTATAACATTCACATATTACATCCTAATCGCATTGCCCGCCTCATCATGCTCATACTAGTACCAAAACATTACCTGATGACACACTCTTATGCTTCAGTTCACACTTGACTGTTGAGGTCATACTACACATGAACCCCACACACTGCACAATAGGCACTGCACACTACATATCTTCACACGTCTTACAATACATGTCATATTTTTGATCCTATACGTTCAACTTACTCTACATCATTCATGTTTTGACATTTTCATATCTACACATCATAAAAATTCTAGGTACCATACCCGTATTCATCACATATATGTCACACTCCTAGTGTCTACAATTCTATCGTTACATACTACTCATCCTACATACTACATTATTAGGCTATCTATACATCTTACATTACACGTCATACATCATACACATCACATGGTCATCCCCTCATCACCTTCTATACTACATACATCTACCTGTATGTGTTGCACTCACTACCCTATGACGCACTCTAGTTCCTCGGTCCATAAACAATTTTTTAGGGTTTACGAATCAAATGGACCTTATCATACTCACACACTCATCATTAAACTGTCTATCATGCGAAATTACTAGGTTAGTGACATACGGTATAGGATAAATGGTCACCTATTCCTTCATCTTATATTCTTTAGGATACATCATAATCTTCCTCTATTCATCTTATCATGATATACACTTTGGTTATAGGATCATGTACACATCATTTTTAGGTTGCATATCATCATCACTGTAGTCAAAAAATCATGTACTTTAGACATGTATTTATCTCAGTCTCATACTACTATTTAGAAGGTTCTTGAGGGAAAAAAGTACTAATTAACCCCCACCATTTGGCCACTCTATTTTATTTTATTTCATCATTACAAACCTCTTGGACCCTTATGCCCAGTCAGATTTTGTCACCCCATGTCATTTTAGCCTCGAATTGGGGTGCCCAGATTAGTACTGGGGCGAGCGTGGGTGCCCCAGTCCTTCTAGAGTTTTCCCACCACTTTTTAGGGTATTTCTAACCATTTTTCATCTTTATATTTCTTTTTGTTGGCCTTTTTGAGGTTAATTATGAATTTAAACTAAGAGATCCCTATAAATACAAAGTTATGAGACCATAATGAGGGACCTAGCATCACTTACTACTATCACTCCATCTAGATTTGCATCCATCTATTACATTGGAGATCACTTGCATCCACATAGCTCCATCATCAAGGCACAAGGCTAGGACATCTGCATCGAAATTCACAGGGGAAGAGATTCTATTCTATTTCATGCACATATTCTATTACATTTCCTACACATAGTTATTGCTCGCTACTTCACAAAGTGCGACTGACACAAGAGAAACATAGGGTATGATCACACACACTTGCACATAGAACTACATTGGGTCTAAGATGTAGTTCAAAGCTCAGTTAGTAATTCCTCCATTGTGGTGTTGAGGACAGTCTGACCCCTTCATATGCATTTTTACTTTTTAGGATTTGATGTTTGTTTTGGGGTCTTGCAGGTCTTTCTTCCATCTTGAGTTATTGGCAACATTTGACATAGGAAAAATAAATTATTATGACAGGTAGAGAACATTATCATATTACCTTTCGACCCTATGAAGACAAAATTCAGAACTTTTTGCAGACTAGAGCACCCAGACTGTAGACTAGAGCACGTGCAGGTGCCCCAAACCTACTCCAAGCACTCCAGTCAAGATAGATCCTCATAGCTTCATCTTTTTCTACACTCCTGAACAGTCGTTTGTGCTCCAAATTTTTCTAGTTCTCTCTATGACACAGTCTCAATATTTCGTCGAATCAGTTGAGTTCTCTCTCTTTCTCTCTCTCTCTCTTACACATTAGGGTTTCTATTATTGTTATTTTTATTATTTATGTCATTTAAATGTTGTCTTAGAACATTTATTTACTGTGTTTATATGTCCTCCTAGATTATATTAACTATTCTTTACTACACTCTAGTTAGTCAATTTTAGTTAATCATTTTGGTTAACCCAACTCGATCATACACGCTTTTAGATTATTCCTTCTTTCCTCACCATTCTAGGGTTTATTTTTCTTCACCATGGCTCACTCTCATGAGGAATTTACTGAAGCTCACCTAAAATTCATCAATGATCACCTTGTTGAGCATCCCTAAGATCTAGATTTACTTTTTCATGTTACTCGTGAGGAAGTTACTAACTTGGCAGAACTCATTGCTTCTGTTGTCATACCCACTTTTGTTGTCACTCAACCACATGCTTCTACTCCTCCTATTTCCATTATTATCATTTCTATTCCTACTCCTACTAATCACTTTACGCCACCCTTAGTTTCTCATGTACAGAAAGTCTCCTCTATGGGAAATCAAGACCTAACTTCTCTTTATCACAATTTTCAAGCTCAAATTCGTAACATGCAACAGGACACCTTGCATACACCACCATCTTTAGACTCTAATTTTTTATTGCTTACTCCTTTCACACCTACCATCTCTACTTATCTGCTTCATCCTAACTTTTTCACCCCTAAAATTCCCATTTTCAATGGGCATGGTGAGCCACAAGAACACCTTAGATAATTCCATGTTTCTTGTCTTGACTTTGCCAATGATCATATCCTTTTAGCCAAGCTATTTCCTCATAATCTCCACAAGTATGTGATGTGTTGGTTTTATGACTTACATGTTCACTCAGGTAACCTCCTTTACACATTTAGTTCATGCATTTCTTACTCATTTTTCTATCAACATCGACTCTAATATTTCTTACGCCCATCTAGCATAACTTAAACAAGGCTCAAATGAACACCTCGCTAACTATGTTTTAAGGTATAAGAATAATTTTTCTAAGATGACAAACGTGTTTTCCAAATTTGAGCTTTAGGATTTATTTATTTAGAGTCTATTACCACCTCTACAAGATATTTTTCTATTTGAATCCTCTCCTTCATTTAATCAATGTTTTCACACTATTAAGCTTCATGAGACTAAAATCCTATCCATCGAAAACCTTAAGTCTCAAGAAAAAATGTCATCTTCCACTCATTTTCCTAACAAGACGCCATTTAAACCTTCTACAACTAAACTAACTGACACTAAATTTATTGTCAACATCATCACTCCTTCTAAGGAGGTTCCACTACAACAACCTTGGTGCACATTTAAAATCCTTCCCATGGTTCCACATATTATATTGATACAAATTCTTAAAAGAAACCTTATTACACTTCCCCCTCCCCGACCTATCGTGACTAAAAGGTAGGAACTACAATGAGAACTTTCACTGTGATTATCATCGATGTATAGGGCATTCTACAAATCAATGCCTAAAACTCTAAACAATCATCTAGAGAATTACTTGATAACAAAAAACTCGAGTTCCCAGATTCTTCTAACTCCACCCCAACCAGTGACAAGGGAAAACTCAAGATTTTTAACAATGACTCTCAACAACATGACAAGAAGATGAAAGAATCTTCTGCTAATCATGCATATCACGCAATATCACCTCCTATATCAGGAGTTTTAGATTTCTTAGTTTCTAACATTGAATCTTCGCCACCAATCATCTCCTTTTCCAACATCAATCATCACCCTAAGTTTACCCTAAGTTTACATGCATCTATTGGCTCAATTCCATTAACAACACTAAGGTTCCTATCATGGCCCATTAGTGCTCATTTCACTCCTTAAGGCTATGTATCTTTTAGAATACCATTTTGTAAAACCCTTTGGTGTTATTAAGATACATGTTACAGTTGGCCCTCTTACTATGTTTGTACCTTTCCTCATTGGAAACATACTTATTGGTCCCAATTGGGTTCATCACTCACAATCTATCATTTCTATGAATCATCTATGACTAAAATTTATTTACAATAATAAAATCATCTCTATTTATGGTGTCCCTCCATCTACTTCATGGCCACCATCCCCTCGCATGGTATCTAGCACATCCCCTACCTCATCTAGCACACCACACTCTATGTTACTCATAGCATAATCTACTACTAGTTCACCTACTCATGTATCATCTCCATGACCACATCTCTCCACTAGTCCTATACATTGGTATAGGCCTATTCCTAAGATAGTTACTCCATCACGGCATAAATCACCACCTCATTTTATTCCACGTGGATCTTATTCACTTTTTCCCTTTGTTTCACATAGATAGCCATCACTGATGCATAGGCTTCATACACCACTACAATGTCTATCTACCATACCCCCACTATTAGAGCATGGTCACACACTTTCATCTCCTATGTCCAATGAAGGACATCCATCCTTCACCATCATTGGATAGTTCATTTATTCACCCCACATACATCGGGGGGAATAATAGCACTTCACATCTCCCTCTTATTTTAGCATAATTACTCTTATGACTATCTTGCATTCATTAGGCATATTCATCATGCATTCTAGCAACCATTACGCGATGACACACTCTTATGCTTTGGTTCACACTTGACTATTGAGGGCTTACTACACATGAACCCTAGACACTACACTATAGGCATTACACATTTCATTTCATCACACATTACGTGTTATACATTATACAACATTTGGTCATTTGTGTCTTTCCAGCTCACACATCATGATAGTTGCATACATTATTATCTACACATCTTAAATCCTACACTATTTATTCTACACACTACATTATTCATTAATCTACATACCATACATACTACACTACGTATTTTCACAGGTATTCTACTAGTATTCATCATATAAAAATCTAGTATTACATTACTATTCTATCTACATACATTATATGTCATCTTATGCATTACACCTTACATGTTTTTATGCTTCTAGCATTGCATTCTACATATTATAGGCTCTTAGCCATATTACACCTATTACACTCTACACTATACGTTGCATTACTATACATCACACATAGTTATATGCTCTATTCACTTTACATTTTACGCATCCTACATATCTTTCATTTCCATTTTACACATAACGTGCTTACACATTCCACTCATCATATGGTCATATTTCATCCTTACATACACTACATTTTATTTTTTATGCTACACTCACTACCCGATGATGCACTTTAGTTCCTCGGTCCATACTCAACTGTCAAGGGTTTACAAATTAAATAGACCTTACACATTTACTATTTTACCTTTCATCATGCGACATTTCTCGGCTAGTGACATATGCTTTAGACTAAATCATCATCTATACTATCAGTTTGTAGTGGTATACACAGTAGGTTACATCACCACTCCCTACCATTCATCTAGTAGTGACATACACTTTAGTCTAAATCCTCACATGTTTTATCATACACCTTAGCATTCATTTATTAGTGACATATGCTTTAGGATAAATTGTCACCTATTCTCTGATTTTCTAGTGGTCTACACCTTAGGTTATATCAGCACACCCTCCTCACATTTTATAGTGATATACACTTAGGATAAATCATCACTTATACATAAATTTTTTCTTGATATATGCTTTGGCTATAGGGTTCACACACACACACTGTCGCTAGGTCACATATCTACACATACATATTTATCATAGTGCGTTAGACACAACACACACTACTCGACTATTTTCCGATGATGCACTCTCATTTACAATTCATTCTTGACTTCTGAGGGGAAAAAATAAACCTCACTGTATACATTTCCATTCGCTTAGGGGGCACTCGGATCCTATCACTCCATTTTGCATTCCATACTATCCATCCACAACATGCTGCATATTATGGTTGTTTATACTCTTGCTTACTTTTTTGTTCATGATCACTTTATTATACATACTAGTTTGATTACTTCTATGTCATTTATCTATATCATCTACACATGTGCATTCACACCTTCTTCTAGTTGTGATTTTAGATACATGTCTCTTACATGCAGCATGGATGCTCGCATTCTACCCTTCCTACATTGGTCACTAGGGGCATCCACATTCATCTCTTCCAGGTGGTATTGTTTCATTTTGTACTTAGCACTTTACATTACTTGCTTATACATGCTTTTGACATACAAGCTATATTTTTAACATGCTAATGAGTGCCTCATGTGAAACATTTGTTATGCAGGGATATTTTTTTCCATACTTCATTGTTACATTGTATGTCATTGTTTTCTATTGTTAGCAGGCCTTGCACTATGTTTGGTGTGCACACTAGTTTGTTGTTTGCGGCCATGATGACATTACATGTCTTGCGACATCATGAGTGGTGTCCCATGTTTTTATCCCGCTTTATGTGGCCTGCTAGTCTTATTACATGTTTACATTACTTTCCTTGGTAGCTTACCCTTTGTTTGCATAGCTTATACATTATTTTCTATATGCATGTGTGTTTACACTTGTTTTATGTTAGCCTTCTTATTTGTGCGTGCCTTGGTAGAAAGGGTTACAACATACATGTAGTTGGTCCTTTGTTAGGCCAAATTCTTCTATCAATAACATTACATATGCCTCCAAAGAGGGGGGGCATCATTAGGGGGTTTTAGATACTAACACATCATATTTACAACGGTTCAATTTAGTGCACTTTCCTCCCTTGGCATTGTGGGTTACATACATTGAGTGGGTTTAGACCACTATACAAACCCCATACATAGTGACTTTTATAGGACATAGTGTCCTTAGTATTTTGGGAAGCAGTTACAGACTTGGAGGTTATAGTGGGTTTTCCTCTCTACACTACTTCGGCCAGTAGTGTCGGATCGCCCAAAAAACAGGATAATATAGATATCTCTACACACATTCAAGGAAGTAGTTAGAGCTTGGAGGACACTGATAATTTCCTCCCTACACATCTTCAGCCTATGGCATGAGATCACCCCAAAAACTCACAGTTTAGGATATCCTTCTACACTTTATCTCTCAACATGGATCATGTGCACATGTTCCATTTACATTTGCATACACAAGTCTTTTACATAGAATTTTTACACTTACATACATACATATTTGACTACTTTATCATTTTCTCCTTGTAGGTCCAGCCGTATGAGAAACAAGCAGTTAAATGGGGGCAACAAAATGTGACAACAACAAAATTCTGTGACAACACATATGCTTTATTAACCATTTAGGTACAGTACGCATTGCAGCAGCTACACATGCATTCCATCGTAGGTTCACTCTCATCACTTTTTCTTTCCACATTTTTCATATTTATTTTCCACGCTCCATCTTTTTTTCATTCCACACTTTTTTTGGTCCTTCGGCACACCTTATTCATCATTCTACATCGGCATTATCTATCTACTTTATGTTACCGAGCTTTCCACTCAGCAACATAAAGTGGGGGTAAAATGTAGTCACAAACTCATGCACTTTAGAAATTTATTTATCTCGGTCTCATACTACTATTTAAAAGGATCTTGAGGGAAAAAGGTACTAATTAACCCCCATCTTTTGGCCAATTTATTTTATTTTATTTTTTCATTATGAACCTCTTCGACCCTTATGTCTAGCCATATTATGTCACCCCATGTCATTTTAGCCTCAGATAGGGTGCCCAGATTAGTGTTGGGGCGTCCATGGGTGCCTCGGTCCTTCCAGAGCTTTCTCGCCACTTTTTAGACTCTTTTTAGCCATTTTGCATCTTTATCTTTCTTGTGGTCGGCATTTTTGGGGTTAGTTGCAAAGTTATACCAATAGAACTCTATAAATACAAAGTTATGAGACCATAATGAGGGACCTAGAATCCCTTACTACTATCATTCCATCTAGAGTTACATCCATCTATTGCATTGGAGATCACTTGCATCCGCATAGCTCCATCATCTAGGCACAAGGCTAGGAAATCTACATCAAACTTCATAGGGGGGTGGATTCTATTATATTCCATGCACACATTCTATTACATTTCCTACACATAGTTATTGTTCGCTACTTTACAAAGTGCGACTGGCACAAGAGAAACCTAGGGCATGCTCACACACACTTTCACATAGAACTACATTAGGTCTAAGATGAAGTGTAATTCTCAATCAGTAAGTCCACCATTGTGGAAGCTGAGGACAGTCTAACCCCTTCATATAATTTTTTCTTTTTTAGGGTTTGATGTTTATTTTAGGTTCTTACAGGTATTTGTTCCATCTTGATTTATTGGAGACATCTGACATAGGACAATGAAATTAATGTGACACACAATGAACATTACAGATTACTTTTCAGCCCTATGAAGACTAGATTCAGAGCTTTTACGCTGACCAAGGTTCCCAAACTGTAGACCAGAGCACCCGCATGCGCCCCATACCTACTTCAGGATCTCTTGTAAAGTTATATCCTCAAGCTTCATCATTTTTGGCAATCCTACACAGTCATTCCTACTCCATATTTCTCCAGTATCCTCTGTGACACAGTTCTTTCCTCTCTCTCTCTCTATCTCTCTCCTCTCTCTCCTCTCTCTCTCTCTCTCTCTCTCTCTCTCTCTCTCTCTCTCTCTCTCTCTCTCTCTCTCTCTTGCACATTAGAATTTCTATTGTTGTTAGATTTATTATTTATGCCATTTACATGTTGTCTTAGTACATTTATTTACTATGTGTATATGTCCTCCTAGATTATATTAACCATTCTTTACTACACTCTAGTTAGTCAATTTTAGGTAATCAATCACTATGCATATGCATTCACCACAACACACACTTCAACCAATTCCCGATGACGTACTCTCATTTATGCTTCATTCTTGACTACTGAGAAAACATACTAAATGAACCTCACTACATACATTTCCATTCACTCGGGGTTACACAGCTCCTATCATCCATCTTGCATTCCATTCCATCCATCCACAACATGCTACATATCTTGGTTGCATTTACTCTTGCTTTTATTTACTTGTATATGCTCACTTTCCTATGCATGCTAGACAATTCTCTTGTATGTCATTATCTTTATCATAAAAACATGTGCATTCACGTCCTTTTCTAATTTTTTATCACATATAAAGGTCTCTTACACACAGCATGGATGCTTTCCTCCTAATAGTCCCACAACGGTTGTTGGGGGCATCCACATTCATCTCTTATAGGTGAGATTATTTCATTTTATACTTAACACTCTACATTACTTGCTTATACATTCTTTTTACATATGGGTTATCTTTCTAACATGATAGAAGGTGCTTTATGTGCAACATTTGTTTGTAATATTACTTGCTACCATGGCTATTTGTGTGTATGTCTTTACTTGTCATTATTTTCTACTGTATCTGAGCACTGCCCTTTGTTTGGTGTGCACACTTGTTTTTTATGTGGCCATTGTGGCCTTGAGTGTCTTGTGACATCGTGAGTGACGTCCCATGTTCACAACCCACTTTTGTAGCCTATGATTTTCTTCTTACATGTTTACTGGCTTTCTATCTTCTACATTGTTTGGTAGCTTACACTTTTCTTCTACGTATATGTGTGTTCATACTAACACCCGTTTCTAGACAGTTGTTTGTGTTTTCCTTGGTTTCTACAAAACACATTCCCTTCCCCCTACAGGGCATAGTTTACATGTTTGGTCCTCTTTTAGGGCCACATCCTCCTATCCTCGATGTCACATGCATCCCCAAAGAGGGAGGAATCATTTGGGGTTTACACACTACACATCACTCTACACCTTTATAGTTCAGTTCAGTTTATGTCCTTGACATTGTGGATTATATAACAAGTGAGTTCAGACCACTCTAAAAACTCCACACACAAAATATTTTTAGGACATGTTGTCCTTAGTATTCTAGGGAGTAGTTACATGTTGGAGGATATAATAGAATTTCCTCCCTACACTACTTCGGAAAGTGGCATTGGATCACCCAAAAAACTAGGAAGTACAGACATCTCTTCATATTATTCTCATGGAAGTAGTTATAGGTTGGAGAATAATGAAACTTTCTCTATACACTTCTTTAGCCACAGTGGCGTGATATCACCCAAAAAAATTGCACTTCACCTATGGTTATAGAATATCCTTTTCTACACCCTTTCTCTCATTATGAATCAGGTGCACATGCCCCTTTTACTTTTTCATACTTCCATTTATAGTATTTTTACTATATACATGCAATTTTTACATATGCATGTGTAGTTGACTACTTGATCGTCTTCTCCTTTTCAGTTCCATGTATATGAGAAGAAAACAGTCAACAACAACAAACAACTAAAACAAAGGCATCAACAAATAACAAAAAAAACAACGTCATTCAACACTTTGTACCTCATACTAACATGTAGGTACCTTACATACATCGACATCTACACACGTGCTTCCACCATAGGTTCACTTTCATCACTTTTTACACTTTTACATTTTTAGTCTCCACGATCCATATTTTTTTCACTCCACATTTTTTTGTAGTCCATCGGCATGCTTTCTACATCACTCTACATGGACATCAGGTACATATCTATATATACTTTATGTTACCAAGCGTTTCACTCACCAACATAAAGTGGGGGGAAATGCAGACACAAAATCATGCACTTTTGGTATTATTTAGTCCTAGTCTCATACTAGTGTTCATATAGTTTTTGAGTGAAGAAAGTACTAATTAACCCATGTTCATTGGCCATTTTACTTTGCTTTATTTCGCCACTTTTAACCTCCCACATGTACTCGCCCAACCTTTTTTTCCATTTAAAGGCATTTCATCCATGACTGGGGTGACTAACCTAGTATTATGGTGCCCCAGGCTCCCTGGTCCCATTCAAGGCACCCTGATCCTTTTTACACTTTGTACTCATCATTTAGGCACTTTTTAGCCATTTGAGCTTTCCCTATTTTTAGTGGCCAAGTTTTTCAATGTTAATCATGAAATTAGATCAAGAGAACACCATAAATATAAATTTATGAGACCATAATGAGGTACTAACCACTAAGCACTACGATCATCCACCTAAGGTTTCATCCATCTAAGGCATCTAGAGCTCCATTTGCATCTATCTAGCTCCATCACAAGGGACAAGGCTACTTTATCTACATCACACTGCATACGATGGGAGTTTATTCTATTCCCTCCACCATCTATTTACATTTCTACATCTAGTTATTGATCGTTACTTCACAAAGTGTGATTGGCACAAGATCACCTAGGGCATGATTTACACACACACACACACACACACACACACACACACACACACACACACACACACACACACACACACACCTAAAACTACATTTAGGTCTGAAATGTAGTGTAACACTCAGTTATTAAGTTTGTCATTGTTTCCGTTGAGGAAAATCCTACCCCTTCATATGCATATTTCTTTTTCTAGGGTTTTAATTCTTGGCTTGGGGTTTTACATGTTCTTCTTCATCTCTAATTTACAGCAAAATTCATCACATTCCAGGGAAAATAACACGATAGGAGGTGAACATAGACAAACATCCAACAACACCTTGAAGGATGTTTTCAAACCTTTTTCAAAGAATAGGGCATCCAGATCCCAAACTAGAGCACCCTAGGTGCCTCAGTCCTTCTCTAAGAACCCGATTCTAGCCTATTGTTCCATGTATGCACATTCTAGAGCCTCATGTGTGGTCGTTATTTCCTTCGGTGTATCTGGTCTTCACTGCGATAGAGTCCCAAACAGTCGTCGAAGCAGTTAAGGCCTTTCCTAACCCTCTTTTCTCATTAGGGTTTCACATTTCTATTTTAATTAGTTTGCTAAGGTCTACAATATTACATTTTACTACATTTATTTACTCCTTTTCATAACATCTGATTACGCTAGAATAGATCATTATTTTCCATTTTAGATTAATCACCCACAATGTGAAATTTTCATTTATTCAAAATAGGAACAACGAAATCATTGATCTTATTGAAAAAATATCTTAAGAAAACACACTGAAAAACATGCCACCAAATATTTGTGTGGCCCCATCATTGGTGATTGAAAAGAAGTCATTGTTCAACATCTAAACTCTTGTGCCTCCATCCTCTAGTCTAGTGCTAGTTATTTACTCAAAAAAATTAAATTTTTATCTCAAATGCATACCACAATTAGATGTTAGATACTACCAAATATGCATTCATAAGGATTTTGTTTTTATAAATTTTAAAGATGAATCTTTTTACAAGGACTCTTAACAATTGACTCGTAATAGCCAATGACTAACACAATTGATTTTTGATAATGACTACTTAGAATCTATGGAAGAAACTATAATAGTTATAGAGGACTTGTTTGATAGTCCTCTAATGGACTTAAAACAAACTAATAAACATTGGTTTATAAATTACTAAATAAAAACTCCTTTTTTCAATTTAATACCACCTTTTCCAGAGAATACTCTAGTAAAAAATATAAATTTCTATAAATTTGACCGATTGATCAATTCCCTTGAAGGATTTTAGAAAACTCATAAAATTTTAATCCATATGGTTATCCAAGCATTATATGAAAATATTTTTATTTAAATTTTAATAAAAACCACACCTTATTATTATCAAAGTGTGTGCTTGGAGTGGTAAGGCAAGTTGAAATTGAACTTGAGTTAGTTTAACTATCGGTGGTAGGGTATAACGTCTCAATGTAATTAGATCAAGTAGATATGAGTAGCATTGAGTTTTAATACCAAAATAACTAATTAAATTTCCTAAAAAAAAATCAGGGAGTAATTATTGCATCTTGAAAAGGACCTCTTGCAGTGAAGAAAAAATGAGCAAGAAGGTGTTTGAGCATCTTAAATATGATTGTAATCAACAATGAGGCATATTTTGCACGGAGGTGAATTTCGAGGTTGATAGGAGTAAGTTCCTTGGAATGTACCTACATCTCACAAAATAAGCAAGTTAAAACCACATTGTTTCAACTCAACAAGAGGTCAGAGGAAAATAATATCATTCATTAATAATTTCCTCAAAGATCCATCGGATGAAATATCTTCATCAATGGAAGCTTTCCCATCTCTAGATCATCACTTCTATCTTTATTTCTCTCTTATCCCTCTCTCTATCATTCTATTCTTTCATTGAGAATGTCATTTATCACTCTTTCATCTTATTCACTTGAGTGTCTTAATGTTGCATTTTAAAAGTCCATTTTCAAAAATAAGAAAAGGACTTAGTTTTGTTCCTAGGGAATTTTAAATTTCATATAGTAGTGAGATGGAAAGTGACATGAGGGAGAGGAATATACATTTTTTAAGATATAATTGGATTGGCTCCTCCATTCCAAAGGGGTTAGCATTTGTACATTGTTATAAGATATTAGATTTCACTTCTACTACAAGCAATAAGATACATTCTTCTACCTCTTTTTCTTATGTTCTTCCATACTCTCTACTTTCCAACTTTGCAAACAATTTTTGTCTTGTATAACCAAGAAATAAATTTGTGTCTCCAATTTATTAGTATTATTCTTTCTTACATTGTTGTGTTCTTATAATTGAATGTGGAATTACACTAGTTATTTCTGGTGAGATTCTACTAGTTCCTATTCACAACATTAACCCTCTCTACATTTCTCCTACTCCTCTTTACCACTCCTCAAATAAAATTCCTACCTTTTACATTGTACAAGAAATTTTCCACAAGTTTAGTGGAGTATTCACGTTTGATCCCCTGCCTAATGGAAACCCCACAACTTTAGTTAGTTTACATTAAATAATGGGAGCCTCTCCATATCTAATAAGGAGGAGATTATCCCCATGACCATCGGTGGAAACCAATAATATTCACTGTGAAATATTATTTCACCAACATTCCTATATTTAAATTTTAAAATTTTCACTACCAAGGAAACATAGATGATGAAAGGATAAGTTTTCAACCCCCTGAAATAGAGAAATATGATTGGTTCGATTTCTATGACAACTAGTTAACAGAAGGCACTAATAGCTAGAGTTTAATTAATGAAATGAATTATATATGTTACCATTTGCACTGTAAAGAGGAAAATCTAAATCTTTGCATTGTGGTTGATAAACACATTTTCCTTAATTTGATATTTTATTTTGCTTGGTTTCCTTTCACATCTTATAAAAGACAAATATATCCTACAATCAGAATGTTATTGTGATTATATAACACGGTGACTGATTAAAAATTTAAAGCATATTACAATTGATGCAGGGATCAAAGTAATGCACTCAAGGGGTATGAAGCCAAAGTATGAAAAGGGTTGGTGACTCATTGTTTGGACTGAAAAAACTTAGAAAATCCCACTAATAAATTTGTAAGTTATATAAGAGTTCTTTATAGAGATATGTTGTTTTTTTACTATTTTTTAAAATAAAATATTAATTTATGTAATTCTATCATAGATTTCCCAGGAAGAGTTTTATAAGAAGAACACAATAAGGAAATTATGTGCAACATTGAAAGACTTGAGATGGAACACAAAAGTGTTTAATCAATGGGAAAAGGATAATCAATGTTTACCGATAAGGCATGTAACTTGTTCAATTTTTTGTACACACAAACTATAAATTAAAATTGAAAACTTTTAACATTTTATCAATAAATTTTATAATGTTAAAAAAAATTATAAGTATAAAGTGTATTTAGGGAAGGACCATGATGATGGGGATGATCAGGAGCACAATGAAGAGGATGATGAGGGTGACAAAGAGGATCAAGTTTAGGAAGAGAAAGAAGATTGCGAGATCAGAGGGAACAACAAGACCAATTACTAGGAAATTCAAGATGTAGTTATGCATTTGTTTGTTTTTTTAATTTTTAAAGGGACCCCTTAATACTCCCTTGAAATTACAATGTTATATAGTATTGTAAATCACATTTTGAATTTAGACAAAGTCTTCCTTTATTAATAATAATAATATTTGGATGCTTTACAAATTCTCAGTGATAATGCAATGTAAATAATATTTTAGTATATAATGTTTAGTAGTTGTAAATAAACAAAAAATGTAATATAATTATTCATAATTACGATTAACCATATTTCTATTTTTTTTAATATCCAACAATTTTTGCATCACATTTGCACCACCCCTCGATGTTAGTAATGTAGGTCTTGCATCATTGTGAGATGGCATAGAGTAGATGTGGTTTTGATGTAAAATAAATGAAAAAGTGAGGTTAAATCAATATAGTTAAAATTGTCTAGTTGCATCACTTGTACGCCACACAAATTAATGTATCTTCTTATGAGAAACATGCCAGAAAAACACCAAAATAGTCTATTACCAATGGAAAAATGATCCAAAATATGGTTCTATTTATACATTGTTTCGTAGTGATGTTTCCTTTTCTCAAAGTATAGCTCTCTTCCAATGTTTCATATCATAGTATTTCCTTCTTTCATGATGAATTTCATATCACATTAGATTCATCATATCCTTGTAGGTGTGTTATCATCACATTTCTCAATGAATCGAATCATTTTTTATCTTCATGTCCATGTTTATGCAGATACCTAACACTTAGTCCTAGCTTCCCTTGAATGTTCAATCTTGTATTCTACATTAAGAATTTGGCTTGGCCTCAAACATCCTCTTTCACAGAAATAATTCAGAAAGTTTCCTCAATTTTTTAAAAAGGTGTGTTAAATCCTATAACACTCAAAATCCTTGATCTAACATGCAAAGGGTCTACATGGGAATGAAGGTAGAATTCATGGCTATATGTGGAATGTTATTTATAGATTAGGTTGTTAGAAATAATTTATAAACTTGTAGAATGAAACATGATGGATAAAATGAAGTGTAAAATATTTCACATAACATCAATTGATCCAAAGGAGCGTCAATTGAGGAAATATAATTTAAGGTGCAATCTAAGGTAGAAGGAGGGACAAGATCCATGAAATTGTGACTGGACATATAAATATAAAAATGCAACATTTTAAGCCCATCAAGGTGATTTGTAAAATATTTCACATAACATCAATTGATCCAAAGGAGCGTCAATTGAGGAAATATAATTTAAGGTGCAATCTAAGGTAGAAGGAGGGACAAGATTCATGAACTTGTGACTGGGCATATAAATATAAAAGTGCAACATTTTAAGCCCGTCGAGGTGAATCTCACAGGAAAGGGTGTGGGAGGTATCAAGCTTCATTTGACACCAGCTTAAGAACCTTAAGGTGAACATGGAGCGTTTGATCTCCTTCCAAATGAAAAAATGATAATTCGTAATGGAAAAAACCATGATATTTGAGAAGGTTCTTAAAAAAGAATTTATCAAATACATGTTAACAATATTTATCACCATTGGAAAATAACACCTTTTGTGAATAACATCTAGAAAAAATATTCAATATTGTTAGAAAAGTATATAAGTGTTGAACTAAAAAGTTACATATAAATAATTAATGTAAGTGATACTATTTAATGCAATATTTTTTTAGTATTAAATATTCCTTAGTTGTATTTGTTAAGTATTAAATCCATCTCAATCATTAGCAATGTAGAAATCCCTCATTTTAAATGGTTTTGTAACTTTTTGGGGTGAATACAATTACATTATATAGAAGTGTTAAACTAATACAACAAATAAAATATGTAAATGCAATGTAAATATAATAAACTAAAGAACTTTAAAAGAGCAAATTTTTTACATTATGGTCGCAGTAATTCCAATAATTTTATACATTATTAATAGAGTTTAGATAACCATATTGTGAATGTAAAATATTATTAGTTGAAACTACAATGTTGTTTAAATTTTCAGAATAAAAACATGTGTACATAAATGAAATTTTCCCCAAATGTTTTTTTTTCCATGCCATCCTTCCATGTAATAACAAGAACCCCATTGGGGCATAGGAAACAAAAGGACTCTTATGAGACACACACTTATACTGAGAGGGGGGTGAATTAGTTAAGATAATATTTTACTTATTTAAAAAACTTAATAACCACAACAACAATCACATAAGTTCTAACAATTACAAAATACAAGATGTATGTGGAAACCCTTTCGTGAGAAAACCAAAGAGAAAAGGTGATTGGATCTACTATCCAAATCCAGCCATAAAATAATAAAATTCACTTAAAAATATTTGTAGGCACCAATTGTAGACACTAAATCATGCACTTTGGGTACATTTATAGGTCCTAATCACATACTACTATTCATATGATTCCTAAGAGAGAAAAGTACTAATTGATCATTGTCTTTGGCTTCTTTGCTTTCTTTCTAGTTTCTTTCTTGGTCTTACACACCCTACTACCCAATATCACTTTTGATACTTCAACTTTTTTTCAGTTTGGACACTAACGCCCAACCAAGACGTCAGCACCCAGGCGCCCTCATCCCCTCAGGGTGTCCCCGATCTCTTTGTATCTTGCTTGCCTATTTTGGGCCTCTTCTATCTGTTGGGCATATTGTTTTCTAATGGGTCAACCTTTTAGTGGTTAATTACAAAATTCAAACAAGGGAATCATATAAATATAAAGTTATGTGACCATTATGAAGGACCAATCTCTAAGCATTTACTATCACCACCTAAGGTTGCATTCAAAGGCCATTCTAAGAGCATCAAAGCATCCATATAGATTCCATTCAAGGGACAATGGATTGCATTCTTCTAAATACATACATAGGAGGGGAAGTTCATTTTGGCATCCAAAAATATATCTACATTTCTACATCTAGTTACTTACTCGCTATCAAGTGTGTCTAACACAAGAGCCACCTAGGGCATGATTCTACACACACACGTGCAGAGCTATATGGAGTTTGATATGTAGTACAGTGCTCTGTCATAAGTTCACTTTTTCAGGTGACTGTCAGGGTCAGTCTGACTCCCCATTTGCATATTTTTAGTTTTAGGATTTGACATGTTTTTGGGTTTTGCAGGAGATCATTTGTTTAACATGTTATAAGTGATCTCGACAATCATATAGTGATATATAGGTGATAAAGAGTGAATTCTAGCGATACTTGTGTGACACAGAAAAAATTAGTTTTTGAGGTTTTTCACATTTACAGGCACCAAGTAGCAGTTTCCAACTGCCCTAGGCACCCCCGACCCAATCCAAGAGCCCTATTCCCAACATATATGACACTTCTATAACTATATGGGATTGGTTGTGACATATTCCTCCTTTTGTTCAGTATTTTTCTAGCTCAGTACCTCTTCGATATTTTTGTGAGATCAGTTAAGTTTTCTTTCCTCCCTCTTACACTTAGGGTTTTACATTTATCTTGTTTATTTCTTAGGTTAGATATGTACTTTATTTATTATTATTTCATTATGAATATGCAATATAGGTTTTAGCAAAATTCTATTTTTTATAAATAATTTGGTGAACCTGTCTTTCGACTACTCTCCTCTTCTTCTTTCATCATGGCTCAATATTATGGCGAATTTACTGAATCCCACCTTCAAGAGCTTAATGATCACCTTGTTTAACATCCTCAAGATCTAGATTTTATTTTATTTTATTCTCACAAGGAGGCCACCAACCTAGATGAGCTTAATGTTCCTGCACCCATCCCTGCTTTTATGCCTATTGCTACTCAACCGCATGCTACCACTCTTCCACCTACTTTTATTATTCTTGTATTTGTTCCTACTCCTACAAATCAATTCACTCCACATCTTGTTTCTCACACGTAGAAAGTTTCTTCCACTGTCGCTCAAAATATAGCCTCTCTCTACCAATATTTGCAACCTCAAATACCTTAACTTCAGCAGCCTAATTCTCGTGCATCTCCATCTCTCAGCTCTACTTTTCTCCTTCATACTCCTTTCACACCGGCCATTTCTTCATATATGCTTCTTTCTAAATTTGGCACCCCTAAGCTGCCTATTTTCAATGGACATAGGGATCCTCAAGAGCATCTCTGAGCATTCCATGTTGCATGTCTAGCTTATGCAGACAATCCTACTTTACTCACAAATATCTTTCCTCTCAATCTCAAAGATTATGCAATGTGTTGGTTCTACAACCTACATATCCACTCAGTAACATAGTTTACACATTTGGAAAATGTTTTTCTCACACATTTTTCAATCAATATTGGTTCTAAGATCTCCTATGCTCAATTATCACAAATCAATCAAGGATCTAATGAACATATAACATATTATGTTTTATGATATAAGAACAACTTATCTAAGATTTCTAATGTACTCTCGGACTCTGAGCTTCAAGATTTATGTTTCAAAAGTCTCTTACCAACTCTGCAAGAGATTTTCATCTTTGATACCTATCCATCATTTGATCATCTATGTCACACTCTTAAATTACGTGAAGGAAAATTTATCTCCGTGAGAAAGCTTGAATATCATGATCAGGCTTCATCTTCAGCTCAGTTTCAATGTAAATCAACTTTCAAGAAAAAACAACTGTTAACATTGTCATTACTCCTAAAAAGCTTCAATGGAAACCTCAAAAGCGTACATTCACAAAATTACCTTATGTTTCTCATATTTTATTTCCACAACTCGTTGAGAGAAATCTTGTGATGCTTCCACCTCCACTAGATCTAGATCCATCTTAACCTAAAGGATGCAATTATAACAAAAATTTCAGATGTGACTATCATCAATACGATGGGAATTCAATGGATCATTGTTTGTAAATTTGACATCTCATTCAAGATCTAATTGACAATAATGCAATTGAGCTTCCTGAACCTACACTATCTCAGCTAGTCAATGACAATTCCTAAGCATGATAAGAAATAAGCTAATCCTTCATCTAATCATACATATCACACAATGCCTCCTCCTTCATCATGGGCCCTTTATTTTCTAGTTGGACATGCTAAACCATATCCACCTCTCATTACGTTTTATGATCAAGACTATCATTCTTCATTCTCTTCTAATACATTACATATCAATGCTTTTATCGAATCTCGTATTATTAAAAATACTAAGATCGTATCATCATCTCCTCTTTGTGTGTTTTCTCTTGTGCTTCTTGTTAATATTGATTGTCCTCTCTCGTAATTACATATCCGATTCCCAACTTCTATGGTCATGTCAAGCTTCAAATCACGGTTGGTCCTCTCACCATTTTTGTTTCATTCATCAGCATGTTTCTAATTAGGTTGATTCATCTCCTCCATCTAGTTCTCAAGTCATTGTTCGACCACTACTGCATCTTATCACTCATGCGCACTCTCAACTGTGTTCACTCACCACTATGCCATCACATTCATCACATCATCTTCATCCATATCATTCACTACATCATGCTACTTCTTCACATGGGCTTCCATAGCCCTCAACATTTTCACATCCCATCGATGTCTCACATGCTATTCATTTTGGTTTATATGCTCACAATTCTTTCATGCCACATGATTCCACTACTTCACACCACCTTGGTGTTTGGTAGGTGATGGCTATCACCCTACCCCCTAATGACACACTTGTGTTCTTAAAATTCTTACACAGGTGTTGAGGGATTTTATATAAGAACCTCTCATCATGAATTTTTTTGATTCATATAGTGCACTCAATCATTTCTCGATGAAACACTCTAGCTATAGGTGGTTCATTCTTGATTGTTAAGGGTTATTAACTAAATGAACCTCATCATCTCTACAATGGGGGGAATCTTCAATCTTCTCCCCCCTACACTCATCATACTAACATAATATGATCACATCACGTTAACAAAACATTCATCGCAAAAATTTATTGTTCAAATTATATATTATCTATCATCACATCCATTACATATCATCAGTAAGCTAACTACGCATTACAAATCCATTCAAAAAAATATGAACATCCCTTAACTCATCAAGCATATAGAAAAAATAATTACGTACAACATCATCACATTATACAACAACTACACATCATGAGAAAATTCAACATACATGGAAAACATTCAATACAATCATTCACAAATCATATATTATTAGTCACATTGTAACATCAATACACAGTGAATATAATCATCATATGCCACTAAAATTATCTATATATATCAAGTGCAATCATAGTTACAAAAAAAAAATCATCACTGGGGGAAACTCCCCTATATCATAAACAACAATACAAATCAAATCTCATCATCACTATCACTCTATGGTATTGCTAGAGCTCTAGAACATGATGCTTCATCACTAACTTTGTGTTACTAGTCGTAGCCTCGATATCTCTCTGCCTATCTCTGTAGTAATGTAACCTCAGTAGACTACTATGCAACCTAACCTTGAAACTCGACATAACATGAAAACACATTCTGCACTAAGGGGCCACCACCTGTTGCCTCTCTAGCTTATTTAGTCTCCTCGCATGCCTCTTTCCTCTCACCTAACAACATAGCACACATCTCTTCAGCTATAGCCACTAGCTCAAAAAAATGGGCATACTCTCCCATAATGTCATCTACATGCTCTAACATCCCTCCACCCGCAAGTATGTAGGTGGGCACATTCCACATCAATGTGTGGATGGTTTTGTCCACAATAAAGGAACAATACATGTCACCTTCCACACATAGAAAAACCCATTAGATAACCATCACTATCACCTAAGAAAATATAAAGTCACAGCATAACTATATATATACCTAGCCTACTCTACAGTCGGTACTACATTTTTAGGGGCATATGTTTTCCCCTCTACTCCTCCCTGTGGTAACCCCACTACATTTGCAAACCATGGAAATAAGAACACCCATCGATGTGTTTCCCAGCATGCACAGTAGGCCTCTGTACACCCCACATCATCTAATTCTATCAGCTTTATCCCCACGTCTACCTCATCTGGCGAAGGAGGTACTAACTTCTCTCCTATGGGCCCCGGTCTAGCTCAAGCCCTCCTTGGTTCTCTAATAGATCTCAACCATATATGTGGCTCTGGGGGCACATCCTAAGCCATACCAAATGGTCATGATACCCTCTCCACCTGGAATAACTTGGCCACCCCTAGGAACCAATCCTCTAATCACATAGTCCTCTGTATGCACTGTAGCTTTATAGCATCCTCTAGCCATCCTCCATAGTCTCGGTATGACCTCTATATCACTGTCTTGGGCCTCATCCGATCTATCAGTTCCTTATAGGTATCTGTATCCATCTTGTGCCCATGCATGCCATCCCACTTCCTAGAAAATATATCTAGTCTAGTTCACTTTTCTCACAGAACATCAACTGGTTTCAATACTTCTATATGCTCGTACGCCCATACATGCAATAGTGTAGTAGCTCCTATCCCATATTTATATTCCCCCTGTGTAAATCTATAGATATATCTATACAAGTGGGCCAACACATATTACGACCACACATATCGGGTACCCTCCTCCTCTATCTGACGGAAAATATTGTGCATCTTATACAAGATTCCTACACCTCCTCTCTACTACGATAGATGAAGCAATAACCATGCCTATAAATTTCCGCAAGCACAAAACCCCTGACCTTAAAATAGCATCCAAACTAATATGGGCCTTAATAGGTACTTGAGTCCCCACAAAATACCATCTAGTGGTCCACATCTATCTCTCTATATCCTCCAAGGGCATGACTTGTACTCTCTCCCCAACAACTGTTAATCACAGTATGTGATACACTTACTCCAACATGACTATCATCTCACCAATAAGAAACCAAAAATTACAAGTGTCCCCACACCACCTCTAACACAATGATGTCAACATAGGCATATTATGGGACACATCCCCCATCCTTTCTACGTGCCATAGGCCAACATGGGCCATAACATTCAAATTATCATTTGATTAGCCCAACCCAAGAAAGGTGCTTAAATGATGACCCCCACGGAACCCCTCAAGTGGATATCCCTTTGCACAACACCAAACGCAGCATTAGAACACTATACAAAACCATACACACTCACTTACGACATTACTATACAATAAAAATCATATTTACACCACTCTAGACGGAATACACGCCCTCTGGACTAGGGTGCCCAGGAGCAAGACACCAACACTTAGGTCTAGATGCTCCTGTTTCGAAGGCCATTAGCGCCTTCACCGCTCTTGTCCAGGTCTAAAATGTCAAGCAAATTCAAAATCACAATTTTGTACAAATTCAATCAAAACGAATGCTACACACCCATTTTTCATAAGAAAAACATTGCACTTCCCAACTCTGGCATTATACGTGATGTCACGATGGTCGTTACCATCTTGAAATGGCTAGGTCATGTTACTCTCACTTGTGAAATCCTTACACACTCAAAGCTCACTCTCACACTCGCACAATAGACAAATGAAGTGAATAATCACTTTTTCACCTTACTATTTATAGTTTCTTTACATGGCCTACTCTACTATATTCATTATTTCACAACTAATACACACCATATGATATTCATCATATCTTGAGCATTTTTACTCCAATTTACACCCCATTTGCGTTATTATTTTTAGAACTCAACCTACTACCATATTGTGAATAAAACAAACATTGATGTTGTATTTCACTCAATCTATACACCTTTTGGTGATATTTATCATTCACTACCTATCTTCTACTTACTTTCGGCTTAGCGTTCGTTCTTATCATCACTTCCCCTTTCACCGAAAGGGGTCATACAATTGGGATCATCCTATAATTCCCCTTATATTACCATGTGTTCAACTAACACTACCAATTCGATAATTCCAAAAACTTACTAATGCATTATGTAAAATTTCACCATCAATTCCCCCTAATGACCTAACCTAGGGCAACAAGCATAAATTCTCTATATGCAATACTTCATCAATTTCTAGTGATTCCCCCTAATGACCTAACCTGGGGGGGGGGGGGGAACACAAAATTTATCCATGTGATATTTCATCAATTTCTATCAATTCCCTATAATGACCTAACCTGGGGCATCAAGTGTAAATTCTCAATATGCTATACTTCACCAATTTCTAGTGATCACCGTTAATGACCTAACCTGGGGGTAACTAGCATAAAATATATCTATGAGTAACCAATCAAACAAAACAATCAATCAATCAATTCATAAACACCTTCAATTTTTTAGCAATCTAAATCCTACCATTCAATCGACACAATGTAATATATTTGGCCTCCCAGATGACCTAATTTGGGAAGTTATTCTACACTTCGCATTGCTTTAGAATGACCTAACTTGGAATCCATTATACATTTGGTGTTGCTTCCAAATGACCTAACTTGAAAGCCATCACATTGCAGAAACACCCATGGCGTGGGGGAAATATTGCCTTTCCTATACCACTCCTATATGGTTCAACTGATTTAATCAAAATTATTTGAATCCAAAAACCAAAAAAAGTTTTATTTGAGTCCATTTGTAGAGCCTAGATCTTGAGGATGTAGTTATAGGTTGGAGAATAATGCACCTCTCTCCCTACACTCTTCCTTTGGCAGTAGGATTCCCAAATCCTCCACTTTTCTGTACACACGCAATCAGGTTAGGAACTAATGAATTCTTACCCCATCACATTTTTATCATACAGAACTCAAAAATCATCAACCATTCAACATCATAATCATCACCCTCCTTTACTGCACTTCATCACGATTTTCATCTATCGCTACGCTGCATGGATTAACACGTTAATCCATGGTTCAACATGTTATATGGTTCATTCAAAACACTTTTATACCACATCTACACACTCTAGTATTGAATGGGATTCTCCGGACTTCTCTCAGGTTCATATCTCTAACTACTTTATGTTACCGAGCTTTCGTTCACCAACATAAAGTGGGGGAAAATGTATTCACAAAATCACACACTTACTATTATAATTATACCGCAAAGTATGTTGTTTTATATGGATCTTGCATAAGAAAAGTATTCATTAATGACCCATCCCCTTTTTTGGTCGTCAATTTAGTTAGTATTTGTCATTGTTTATCTTTCACAATCATCAGTCACTAACAAAGTTTTGGTCATCTCTCAGGGAGTCTTAGCTGTCGTTATTCACTCATTTTTCATCTTTAGTCTCTGAATAGGGCACCTAGAAAAGGATTAGGGCGCCTGGGGTTCCCTATTCCTTATTTATAAGCACCCTAGTCCTCATCACACTTGGTTCTAATTTAGAGGTTCGAGGTCATTTTTTATGATTTTCCCTCCCATTCCCCTAGGTGCTAGTCGGCATGTCGAGTCATTAGTTTTGAAATTTGAGCAAGAGATCCCTATATAAACACAACATACATACTATCTTATGGGTGAACTATATTATACTAAGGGATAGTTATCTACATAGAGAAAGGGATTGCATTTGGGCAATATTTTACATCACATTGCATAATAAGGGGATTTTATTCTATTTCATCCACCATTTTACATTTTATCTTGTTATTTCCTGACATTCTCTACATCATATGCATTAGGGAATTCTATGCACATTATCGCACACACAATCACATAGAACTACATTGGTTCTAAGATGTAGTGAAGCCCTTAGTTGTAAGACCACCATTTTGGATGTTAAGGACAGTATGACCCCTTCATTTGCATCTTTCTTTTTTAGGTTTTGATTGTAACGCCTTGATTTTTTGTAAGCTAGCATAGTAATCATTTTTCATGATGTTGTAACTGCAGAAATGAAGATAAATATGTTAAGACACATCTTTTGATCTTAAAGGAATGTGTTGCTAATCTGGACCCTTGTTTGCTGTAATTTGTTTACTTGGGACAGAAGTTATTATTGCTTGTGTGATTGCTAATGAGACAACAGACTTGTCGTATGCTTGATGAACTCTTTTCGCTAATTGACAGCACACCTTGAATCAATTCCATTGATCCAAGGTATGTTGTGGCCTTCTTGTGATCGCTTTGTCGATTTACTTCTAAACCAGAATGAAGTCTGAAACTAGACTGAAGGTTGATATAAAGGTTGCAGCACCTGATTACAGGTATGAATATCTGGCACGTAGATGCCAATGAAAAAGGTTCGATTCTCGAACCACACACATTGTTGTAACGCTAGACAGCATAAGATGATAAGGGCCTGGATGCGAGGGGCACAGGTATGTGGAACATAGGACGAAACGTCCTGCATTGTGTTGAATACGACTGTCAGGCGGAAAGACTTGATTGGAAACTAATTAATTAAATATTAGGGGATTAAACCCTAACCTACCCCTAAGTTTTATCTTATACCCTAACTACTATCCTATATGGATTTTAAATTTCATAAGGGTGAAAATAGATGTAAATTCTATTAACCTATGAACTAGGCGAATGACCTAGATATGGACTATTAAAAAAATTCCTAAACTATTCCTAACCTATGGAAGGGGACGTATGGACCCATGTGGATGGAAAGGATAAGGAGGGAAGGTTGGAAATTTATTAGGACAATGAATGACGTCCTTACAGGTTGCAGCGCCAAATCTGGCGGGAACATGGAAAAGTTGGAGGTGTCCAACTAGCTATGAAGCTAAACTATGATTACATGCAAAAATTTGAAATTGGAAGACTCGCCAACTTGAGTCGGCGGTGGCGTGAGGAATAAGGAAAGGTAATGCATTCAATGCATTCAATGACATTGGTCTTAGCGACCAGCTCGCCTTGGAAAGAGGATAGAGGAAAAAGGAAATTTGTTTGTTATTGTGTGCAATCGGATTTTAGTTGCTCTGCATTTTGTTCTTCCATGGTTCTGTCGAACCTATTGTATTTTGGTTATTGTTTATGTACTTTGGATAAAAAAAGGGCTATTCTTGAGCCTGTGGAAGTTAGTGACTGTTTGGAAAGCCTGGTTGAAGACGTCGTGGAGAGAAACAACTCCAGGGGACGCGGTTTTCTTCGAACCACAAAAAAAATACAGGCATGTTAAGCCCTTCTCCTTAAACCGCTTGCTTTTGCTTAATCATCTCATTAAAACAACCCTGCTCTTATGATGGGGGTTGGTTATTTGATTTGGCTGTTATGTTGAAGTGATTTTGGTTGAGTCGTTTTCTTTTGTTGTATGCGGCTTGAGCATTCTTTGCATAATGATTAAGTTGAATATATTGTCCTTGTTGTGTGGGTTCGTTTCGACAGTGTTGGGTATTCGTTTTATTACCATTATGAGTTTGTGCTAATAAATACATTATCTAAGTGTATATCAATTCTGAGTTCTGAGCATTCTTGTGAAAATGAAAGGATGAGATGATTCTGTATGTATGGTTGAACTGTCATTATAAAAATGAACACGGCTTGGTATTTCTTTGCAGATGAGTGAAGCAAAGGAGGTTGTGTTTGTTGTATGAGTTTGTTTGACTATGTTTAGTATTTGCTTCTGTTACCCTATATGGGTTTGAGTGGATAATTGCATTAGTTATGCGAGTACTGTTTTTCTGAGTTCATTGCGTGGAAACGATGGGGAAAAACAAATTCGGGATATTGTTTATGAACTGAAC
This sequence comes from Taxus chinensis, assembly GCA_019776745.2. Classification (NCBI taxonomy): domain Eukaryota; kingdom Viridiplantae; phylum Streptophyta; class Pinopsida; order Cupressales; family Taxaceae; genus Taxus; species Taxus chinensis. Next base: position 658,712,784 of record CM034146.1, read on the forward strand.
TAGAATGTTTGAGGAGTGAGTAAAATTTATTGATATCTCCCTTGAATCTTTTGGAAAGTATATATATATACATGAGTAACTGAGATGCTTGTTCGAACTCCTTCAATGTAATCGGCTGGAACTGAACTTGAATAGATTCTTGTTCTTTTTTCTTTTTTTCTTTTTTAAAAAAAGGGAGGGGGTTTCTTACTTCTTACTTCTTACAGCGAAACGATGGTAGTATAGTTGTTGAATCTTTACTCGTTTCAAATTAAGTTGGGTATAACTGTTCTAGCAAACAAGTAAGTTTTCATTTAAATGTATTTACATTCTGGTTGCAGTCCAAAAACTTCTTGCTGTTGCATTACAACTGAGTCGGAATTGGAAATTTCCTTTGATATCTGGGAAATGAGTCCTTTTATTATTATTACGATGAAATATGAAATGTTGTCTGATGTACATCTTTACTTGCTGTTCTAGACTAAAAATGTTTGTTGGGTGGAATATTTAAGAGGAAATGGTTGTATTGAAGGTACTTTTGATACTAATGCTTACGAACCCGTGCAATGAACTCTGGTCAACTTTTTGGGAAAGGCAATTAGTAGTTTTGAATACTGATATATATATTTCAGAATGAATTATACTCTTGGATTATGACTGTTCTAAATAGTGGATATTTGGGTTAGACAGTAAGAAGAGGTAATATGTTCCTCCTTTAATTGGTTATTGAATTTGTCTACTTCCCTATGGGCTGTTATCATTGATTGATATTACGTCCGGATTGAATTATTTAGTTCAGTTATGATGAAAGGAAAGAAAGTGTAGGATAGGTAATTAGGAGTAATGATCAATTCTTTCTTACACAGCTGAAATTCTATACTTGTTATGAAATGAATTTTGTACTGTCTAAGGCGTAAGCATTTGCATTTAATTGTTGTTTACTTTCTTCTGAATTGAAAGAAGTATTATCCTGTTGTTGAATTTTGAAGATTGTCACCAACGAGTTCATGGTGAATGACTACTTTTCTCTTCAGCATTGATGGATGGGAATTAGACGGGTAGTATGAAAGGAAAGGAAAATGGTTCTGCTGGAAGTCTTATTTAAAATCTAATTGTGAATCTTTTCTCTAACTAATGTAAGGGAATGGAATTGATAGCATTTATGTTAGAACAACAGTTTGCATAATTGTGTTTTTTTAGTTCTTACAGATGTTTGTAATCTGGAACTGTTTGAAGGAAATTACTCCTTGTAATAATTATTTGGGAAAGAGGGCAGTAATCCTTTGTCTGATTGGGATGGTAATTAGATAATCGGGTTGTTATGTTGTTCATCCTTGTCGATACTTAATTCTTGGATGATATTCATTTTAACGTTTCATAAAAGCAGGGTTCTTTTATTGAGACAGTTAATTAAAAGCACCTCATTTTAATGACAAGTGCTTAATATGCTCAGTTCAATGAACTGACCCGTGCAAGTAATTTTGCAGATGGAACTTGAGTATAAACGAAGACATGGTTGTTTTCTGATACTTCTTTTGATTAACTGAGGATGGATTGTATTGATAGCTATTATTCCTCTACGAGGAAATGAGAAAGGAAGAAATTATATTCTTCTATCTTTATGAGTTGTAATGTTGTTTAATATAAACAAAGTCCAGTCGTTTGGACTGGCAATTGTATAGATTGTAAAACTGATGGATGAATACAAGGAAAAGTGTGATATTTTTAATGACTGTATCAGTTTGATATTGTTGAATAAGTTTGAGAATATAACATTATTCCTTGATTTGGAATTATTCAAATGTTAATGGATGGATTTAAAAGGAAATAACATCTATTCTTTACCTGAATGCAACTTTTATGTTGGAATGTGCAATTAGTTCATACTTGAGTTAAGATGAATTTTAAATTGACATTAAAAAGGATTTAGGTAAACATGATCTCTTAATTGAAAGGTATTCGGGATTAGCTTGAAAGCTAAGGAATATCAAATAACTGAGGAGCAGCCGAACCTTGTATTCGGACTCCGTTAATAGCCTCGAATGTTTAAATTCAGAAAATATAGATATGGGAAAACATATCTGTTGTTAACAGACCTTAACTAAAGTAAGGCTAAGGAGAATAAATGAATAAATTCATTTAGAATTAGACCTCGTTTAAATGATGTCTAATAAGATGGAATCCTGAATTTATTTACAGTTTTGGGTAAAACTTGGTTAAGTTTAATAGGTTAAACTTATTAAGTTATCTATAATGGACTGATTAGTCCGAAGTGTAAAGAAAGGAACCAAGAAGAGAATATGCAACCCTTCGGTATGAAGGAGGAGATGTATATTAAGCTAGAAGAAAAATTAAGTCTATCTCTTAACTACATACAACTGTAACGAGAACGAGGTTTAAGGATCAACAGGGCTGCTGAAAGTTGATCTTAAATATTAAGATTATAATTAAATCACACTCGAGCTGGATATGTACTATTGATGAGAGGATTCCATAGGACATTGGCATACGCCAACTACAATATGGTGTCTTCATGAAGGCGGGGCCTTCATGACGACCCAATGTTATAGCTGACATATTACAATGCCCTCCAGAATCAAATCATCAAGTTTACATAAGCTGGATACTAAGTTCTTAGATGGGGATAGGAATTTGATCACGTATATAGAGTGTCTCCGGAGAACTTAAGGTAACCAGACACACGGAGTTGTCTAGGGAAGACACCGTATGTCTGCATACCTTTAGTTACCATGAGTAACTTCCTATACTCGTTCATATTGCTAGTTGGGGATAGAGCTTGACCATAACGGAAGGACTGGCAAGGACTAGGAAAGACCATTCTAGATAACAGACAAAGTGAGGTGAAGGACGTATTCCAATGATGTGTATCACATCTAGGAATATGATCATGCAAAGCATGTGAAAATCTTTGGCCAAAGTATCGCAAGTGCTGGTTGCGTTGTCCTAATCACCTAGTTAAGATGCAGGATGTCAGATGAATATCAGTAACAGATATTCAGATAGGCTTCTTAAATGGATCACTTCGATAACCGGAAACGGTAAAGGGACCCGGTATATTTAATATACATTGCATGGATTAACATGAAGGATCGGTAAGTTGCCGAGTCATGAAATGAGAGATCGCTGAAACTCCCAGCCATAAAATGGGAGATCGGTAGTTCTTCGAGTCATTTACAGTAGCATATGGTATCTGTTATATGATTGAATGGCACTGAATGTGTGTTCCATATTGCAAATATGTGAACAGAGAACATTGGTTTTAAAAAAAAAGAAATTGTGTGATCCAAATTGCATTAATTGGACAGAGAACAATTATGTTCGTTACAACACCTTATTCCATGATTTCATCACTCTTTCTAGTATCAGATCACTGCAAGGTAAGTCTAACTCATGTTAGTACCCTTCTCCTTTCATTTTATTTGATTTAAAATATCAAATAAATTATCTATCATTTATATTTCAGTTATTACATTGTTGTACTTCATATATTCTTACTAAATTTCATATCTTAGATAATCAAGTTCTGCAGTTCATGCTCGACTGTTGAGGGTCTCAATATGAAATGAACCTCACCTCTAATCACTTGCACTCTTTACACTATATGCTTCACGATCACATATTTCTAGCATGTAATTCAAACCATTTCCTGATGACGCACTCTTGTTATATGCTTCATTCTTTATGATCGAGGGGTATTTTATAACTAAACCTTATTTCATTCATACTCATCCACATTCGTTCAAGGGGCACACTGTTCCTATCACATTCACTTTGCATTCTATTCTATTCTCATTCACAACAAAATGCATATCTTGATCACATTTATTATTTCTTACTTATGCTTACATGTACGTTTTGTTTCACATGTTAAAAAGATACATTGTATGTAATTATCTTTATCATATACACATACACATTCTCTTGCCTTCTAGTTGTGAATGTAGCCTTTTTATAGATTATTACACATAACATGGATTCTTGGCACTGTACCTCTTACCAATCCCACAACAGCTCCTAGGGGCATCTACTTTTGTAAACGTCATAAGTGTTATTGTTTCAACTTATACTATTTCTTATACTTACTAGCACACTATTATATTATATCACACATGATTTAACATAATTTTGATCTTTCTAACATGCTAACAAGTGCTTCATGTGCAACATTTTCCTTATAGGAACTATTTACCACCATGGTTATCTATTACTTTTCTTGCTATTGTTTGTCATTATTTGTCCTTGTTTGCCATTGTTTACGGTATTTTCCCTTTATCTTGTGTGCACGTTGTAAGCTTTTGGCTACTTTGACCATGATTGTCTTGTGACATTGTGAGTGATATCCCATGTTTTAAACCTAGTTTTCACGGTCTACTTTGTATTCTTGCCTGCTATCTACACATTGTTTTCTATATGCATATTTTTCTTTATTGCAGTAACACATGTATCCTAGCCACTATGTTTGTGTGTGCCTTGGTTTCTACCATGCACATTCCCTTCCCCCTACATGGATTCAGTTTCAAATGTACATTGCATCCTCCTTTGGGACAAATTCTCCTCATGACCTCGTATACACCCTAAATGGGGGTTATACAATGGGTGAATCGGTCACCCCATACAACAGTTCACAGAAATAGTATAACTCAGTTCAGTACAGCAACAACACAGTATTTAGTTGCAAAAAGGGCTTAGAATCTGACTTGGGTCCTCATCACAGCACAGACACCAACGCATAGATATAGACATAACCACCTAGGCACTCATGACCCTTCTTGGGCACCTATGACCAGGGGTAGTTACACAGTTTTTCTCTTATCAACACAGTTGTCAGTAGTCTACACAACGAATTTCATTGAACATGCATAGTCCTCAAGTAATCAGCATACATGTATTCTCCATTTTTCTATTTGTGTTGGATTGAACTAGATTAAACTTGAAAAAATCAAGATCAAACCATCTGCAGTGGTCTATAAATCATCGGGAAACAATTGAAGGATGGAGAATAACACTAGACCTTTCTCCCTACACTCTTCTACCTTAGCGTGAGATAGTCTACAAAAATCATCCTTATACAACAGTTTCAGAATCCTTTTTACACTCTTCACTCATCACGAATTAGGTGCAAAAGCTCTTTTAACATTTTCACATACTTTTACATATCTTCATCAAATTTTTCACATAGATGAATTTGAATACTATTTTTCTCTTCTCTTTTGTAGGTTTTTCCTTATGGGAAGTAGCATTCACATCACAAGCATCAAGTGACATTGAAAAATGGTACAATACGACATAGTACATACACTTTCACCCCTAGGATTGCTTCCTCTTCTCTAGCTTCCACGCTTCATTTGTATCACTCCACGCTTTTTCTTGTCTCCTCAGAACTCTTTCACCATCGATCTACTTGGTTATCAGGTACACATATATAATCTACTTTATGTTATCAAGTATTCACTCGAAAACATAAAGTAGGGGAAAATGTAAACACTAAATCACACACTTTGGGCACATTTCTAGGTTCTAATCACATATTATTATTCATATGATTCATAAGAGATAAAAGTATTAATTGACCACTGTCTCTGGCCTCTTTGCTTGCTTTTTGGTTTCTTTCTTGGTCTTACACACCTTACTACACAATATGACTTTCAATACTTTAGATTTTTTTAGTCTGGACACCAGCACCAAGCCAAGACACCAACATCCTCATCCCCTCTGAGCACCCCTGAACTCTTTGTATCTTACTCACCCCTTTTGGGCCTCTTCTAGCCATTGGGCATCTCATTTTCTTATGGTTCATCCTTTTAGTGTTTAATTACAAATTTCAAATAAGGGAATCATATAAATATAAAGTTATGTGACCATTATGAAGGACCAAGCTCTAAGCATTTACTATCACCACCTAAGGTTGCATTCAAAGGCCATACTAAGAGCATTAAGGCATATATCTAGCTTCCATTCAAGGGACAAGGGACTACATTATTCTGCATACAGACATAGAAGGGGAATCTCATTTTGGCATCCACACATCTATCTACATTTATACATCTAGCTACTTTCTCGCTATCAAGTGCATCTGACACAAGAGCTACCTAGGGCACAATTCTACACACACACACACACGTATAACTACATATATTTTGAGATGTAGTGCAGTGCTTGATCATAAGTTCACTCTGTTGGGTGACTGTCAAGGTTAGTCCAACTCACCATTTACATCTTTTTCTTTTTATCATTTGATGTGTTTTTGGGTTTTGTAGGAGATCATTTGTTTTACAGATTACAAGCAAGCCCAGTGATCATACAGTGACATATAGCAGACAAAGAGAAAATTACAACGACACTTGTGTGACACAAAAAAATTAGTTTCTAATGTTTCTCGTTGTCACGGAAGTCCAATAGTAGTCTTTAGCACCCCAAGTGCCCTCGGCGTAGTCTAAGTGCCCTATTCTCCACATCTCTAACACTTTCGTAACTTTTTGGGCTCAATTACGACATATTCCTCCTTTTATTAAGAAATTTTCCACCTTGGTACCTCTTCGGTATTTTTGTGAGATCAGCTAAGTCTTCTATCCTCCCTCTTACACTCAAGGTTTTACATTTATCTTGCTTATTTCTTAGGTCATATTTATACTTCGTTGCTTATTATTTCGTTATGAATATGTAATATAGGGTTTAGCACAATTCTATTTTTATTAAATCACTAACCCACTAGAGACACCAATCACCATTGTTAAGTAATTTGTAGGCACCAACCTATTGGAGACATGAATCCACACTTTTAAGCACCAAATTAGCAAGATACACCAATCTCTTCTCTTAGGAAGCACCAACCTCCAAGAAAACTTCTTCAATGGATGATAATTAAATAGATCTCCTTCATAAAAATATACCTTTAATGATTGCTTATTTTTCTCTCCTTTATAAATTTTCTTAAGTTTGAATGATATATCCCTTTTTTCTCACTCACTTTCTTTTCAATTACATCTCCTTTTATACCATCTCATGTCACTTTGAAGGGGTTTGATTTCTCCTGAGGGACACTCTTTAATTTCTAGGGAATTATACATGGGTCGAACCATAATTTAAATATTAACACCAAAATATAGGGGGGTCAGTTAATATTCTACAATGATCATAAACATGTCTTTAATTCCTTGTAATGGTGCAATCTAGCCTTGAATAATGGAGATTAAAAACTATTTTTGTTTGGAAAATGATTAGTTTCCTTTGGCCTTCAATGATTAGATAATGATTTCCTTTGATTGAAAATTCCTTTGATATTAATGACAGTTAATCCAACAATACCCCCCTCGAGGAGAATCTTGTCCACTTAATTTTAATGTTTTTAAAGACATGAATTTTCCCAACTTTGTTTGTTAAACAAAAATAATAATCTCGATTCAGAGTGCCTATCGCCTACGCCTATGGGGAGTCGAACCAGTGATCACCTAAAATTCAATTAATCATATCCTCCAAGGAATATTCCATGCAGACAGTTAAAGTGAAACATTGTTGTGGGAATCCCTATTATTTAATATAAAACCTTTCACTGGTGCTCGATCCTCCAGTTCCTGTTAATCCTTTCTAAACGAAACTATAATTGCAAACAATTCCAAACAAAAAATAATGATGACACATAAGAGACTTTCCTTGTAGGATTTGTAACTCTCTATGTTCTGCTTTAGGTTTTGAAGAGCACTTAACTTGGTTGGTGGGTTTGTTTGACATGGGTCTATTTGTCCCCTGTTAAATACATGGAGAAACAAACAACATATATGATACTTTTGAAGCTATACAATTCAAATAATATCTTTTCAAGTATAATCTTATCACTTTAAGGAATATTTATATTGAATTTCCTTAAAAATAAATCTAAAATGTGTCCTAACTCTACAAATCCTAAATTTCCTACATTAAACTTGTCTTATAAAGAAAATATTGATACTGACGTATAGGATGAGGATAAAGCTAAAATATCTATAACCTGCAAACCCTAAAATTTCAGTATTATACTTGACATATTAAGGAAATATTGATAAAAAAAACATATAACATGGAACATTTTCATTTTATTTTATCCCTCTGTAATTTGTTTTTACTGCTATTAGTTTTTACCCTCTCAGTCAATCGGAGTTCCAAGCTACAAATAAAAACGCACCCCATCGTCTAACTATCTCACTTCAAATGCATATCACACCTTGCTGTAATGGGCCTCCCATCTTTTCGGAAAACAACATTAGTAGGAAGTTGCTATGTTGGTCATCGCTATCTCCATTCTAAATGATGTGTTTACAGTCTCTTTTGTCCAATCAAAGAGACCAAGTGAATGTTAGCATATTTCTTTTGATCTATTGAACACACATCTTCACCATATTGAGGTATTGCATATATGCCAATGTTGTTTTATTGAATTTAAATATGTATAGCTTGAATTGATACTATTTAATTGTCAAGTGAGTAGATGTAAATCCTCTCCCACCATGGTCATTTCAGATGACGGTCACATATGATCGCTATTTCAAATTTCCACCCAATGTTTAATTTTTTTTATCATTTGGTATCAACGATGAAATTATTATTATTTGATCATAAATGTAAAGGTTAAATGTGTGTGTGTGTGTGTGTCGAAGTCATGTCAGAGGTGGGTTGGGGCGGGGGTGGTTTTATAGGTGAATTGGTGACCCACAGTTCGAAGTACATTGACATCCTCCATGGAACCACTTGAGACCGTTGACTTGCATGTGTATGAATGATTGGATTTAATGGGTTTCATTTACTCTACTTTAAGCGTTGATTTCCTTCATGGGCCCATGCTAAGGTCAAGAAATTAAAAAAATTTGTGACAAGAGTGAAAATATTTTTGAGAGAAGTTACTTTCAGTAATCTCCAATGTTAAAATGTCATCAATCTTATAGTTGTTTCCAAATTTCCAAATCCCACTCCACTTCCAAATGATGTATCTATTTTTCCTTCAACTAAAAATTGGGGGGTGTTTAAGTGCTTATAAAAAATGAAGATAGAGTTATTTTTGGTGGTAAGATGAAACAAAAGATCTTACAAAACAAAAAAAATTGAGTAGTTGTTGGTGTATTATTACGCTAAAGAAGTTTTCACCAAGGGAAAGACTTGGACAATGGCTAACATGTTGCAAACATTCAAGGGTGAAGATATCTTATGTTGTTGTTATCCATACATGGACATTGAAAAAAATAATCTCAACCTTCCATTTCACCCCCTACTCCGTTGACGTCACCTTCCTGAAACACATTTCGTGCATTCAACATGTATGAACCCCACAAGTTTCCAAGCAGTTCTCTTATGTGTCATCACTTTTTTTGTCCAGAAATGTTCACACTTGCAATTTATTTTAGAAAGTATTAACAAGAATAGGAAGAGTGGGCATCATTGAAAGGTTTTTTGTTGACTAACAGGGATACCTACAACAATACTTTGCTTTAACTATTTGAGTGGAATATTCCTTAGAGGATATACCTGATTGCAATGCCGGTGGTCGTTGGTTTGACTCCCCGTAGGAATAGGTAATAGGTACTATGAATCGAGATTATTATTTTTGTTTTAAAAAAAAAAGATAGGAAAAATCATGATTTTAAAAACATTAAAATTAAGCAGAAAATATTCTCCTCGTTGCTACTAAAATGGCCATATTTTTCCATTGTATTTAGTGTCTCACTATAGTGCTGAACACTTTCACATAAACTCTTTGGGATGAATTGGCTATTTAAAACCGTTGCAAGGATATAAATTTCAAAAATATGAAATGGGACCGAATTACCATCATCATTAAAGTTTTGTATATGTACCTAAAAATGTCCACATAGGTTTTAAAAATTGCATTAGAATAAAACATAGATCAAGGATGGTAGGGAAAAATACTTAAATTTCATTACAATATAAAATATATTATATATTGGTAATGGTTTACTTAGTTGTAGTGAGAACTGGTTTTTATGTTGATGTCTCATGTTACTCATTACTTCATTCATCATGTCGGACACCTGTTCCATGGCTGATCACGTCGTTTAGAATGGAGATACTGGTGATCAACATAGCAACTTCCTACCAATATTTTGTTCTGGAATGAGGGGAGGCACATTACAACAAGGTGTGACATGCATTTGAAGCAAGAAACTTAGATGGTGGGGTGTGTGTTTATTTGTGGCTTGGAAACCTGATCGACCGAGAGGGTAAACAATAAAAGCGGTAATTTTTTTATAGAGGGATAAAATAAAAAAAACATGAGAAAGTGACACATTGTATGTTTTTTCATCAATATTTCTTTGACATGACAAGTAGAACAATGAAATTTTAGGGTTTGCAAGTTATAAATATTTTAGATTTATCCTCTTCATGTACACCATTATCAATATTTTCTTAATAAAACAAGTTTAATGTAGAAAATTTAGGATTTGTAGAGTTGGGACACATTTTAGATTTATTTTTAAGGGCATTCGATATAGATATTTCTTAAAGTGATAAGATTCCAGTTGAAAATATATTATATGAATCATATAGCTTCAAAAGTATCTTATATGTTGTCTGTTTCTCCATGTATTTCAGTTGGGGAAAATAAACCCATGTTAAACAAACCCACCAACTGGATTAAGTGCTCTTCAAAACCCAAAGCAGAACATGGAGAGCGACACATCCTACATGACCTTTCAGACCTATAATTTTCCTTTTATTTGAAATATAGAGGTGGCAACCACGCTGAAACCCAAGTTATTGTTGTAAATTTAATATTAATTGGATAGTTACAGTGAGAATAAAATTAAATAAATAAATATAATGTTATAGGGAATTGTGCTAAATAGAGCTATGGCTAATAGCCATCCTAAAATCAGCACCATTACGGGTAAATCGGACCTGCATAGGGAGATAAATATGTAACCCTAAAATCTCCTCATTTTACTATATACAAATTGATCAATCTGGATCTGTATCTGTATCTGAAGTGGGTTCAATTGTCTCTAAGAGGTAAGTATTTTCTACTACCATTGTTTTATTTGTTTTTCGATGGAATCCTCTAAACTCGTATCCACGTTGCCAAAGCTCCAAGCATTGTTAAGGGGATTTTTTTTTAAAAAAAACACACATGTACAATGGAGATTAGGAAAGGAACATTGATATGGCTAAAGTTGTGAACGATGAAGATTATGTCCTCCACTATCATCGTGTCAGAATTTTCTTGTTCCACCCCTCCTTATTCTCATTTAAAAGAACATGTTCGACATGATAAACAATGGATTTTCCTTATTGAAAAAAAAGGAATTTTGTGAGAGGAAAAGGGAGAAAGGTAGGGCATACCTCTAAAAATAAATTTTTAAAAAAGGATGTTGATTATGCTAAAGAATTTTAGGAAAATCTGCCAACAACATCGATAAAGGCATAGTTTTGGGAGATGAATATTGTTTACCTCCTAGTTGTGAGAAACATGGAATTCTTTTCTATTTGAAAAGATGTCTTGATATAAGAAAGATACGATTTCCAAAGTAAATGAAAGACGCTCATAAGGTTGTGGGATTTTTCGTAAAATTTAATAAATTTTGCATTCATTATTAAATTTCCATCTTAGAATGCATGGTAGGTGAGTGGGAAAGTGGGAAATTAGAATCACATAGGTGATTCAATGCTTATCATTTTGAAAATGGTAAAGTGTGAATAAAATCTACCTTCAACTATCGATTTCCATCACACATTTTCAAGTATGCCTTTTTTCATCACATTATGATATTAATTGCTTCAAATACCATTCTCTTTTATTTATTTAAATAAATTTATGGAATCAATTAATCCTAACCCTTGATGAATTGAAGACAAACACAACATAACTCATATTAAAGGGTTTTAGACAAGTTATGGGATAAAAATAAATAAGAAAACACTAGTATTGGATCTGGATAGAACCATCATTCACATTAGCGTTGAGCCTTCTTAACAAGATGATTTTTCCATGGAGTGGAGAAACAAATACGACCATGAGATATCTACTTATAATATCTTGAAAAGGCCTAGAATAGAGTAAAATCTTCACAAAACGGCCTCCTTATGTCAATTGGTATTGTTCACCTAGTCAACCAAGGATTATGTCAATACCATACTTCTAAATATTGATCCTAATTAGCACATTTTGATGGCACGTTAGCTATATTGCCAAAATTGCACCACCATCTCGGGGCTTTGAAACTAGACCATGGACCTTTCGCTTTTTGGTTGGGAATTCAAAAATGTTATCTTCCTTAATAAAAAAAGAGTCTATTGGATTAATTTTCATTGATGTCAAAGTAATTTTCTATCAAAGGAAATCATTACATGATCTTTGAAAGCAAAAGGCCACTAACTTTTGTCCAAACAAAATTGGTTTCAAATCTCCATTATCCAAGGGTAGATCACACCATTCCAAGGCATTAAAGGCAAGTTTATGATCATTGAAGAATGCTAGCATACCCCCCTCTATTTTTATGTTAATATTTAAGTTATGGTCCAACCCATGTCTAGTGCCGAAGAAATTAAAGAGTGTCCCTTGGGAGAAATCACAGCCCCTTCAAAGTGACATGAGAAGGTATAATAGGAGATGTAGTTGAAAAAAAGTGACTAAGAAAAAAAGGATATATCAATCAAGCTCAAGCAAATTTCTGAGGGAGAGAAACATAAGAGATCATTCAAGGCATATTTTTTGAAGGAGATCTATTTAAATGTCATCCATTGAATACGTTTTTTAGAGCTTAGTGTTTCTTAAGAGAAGATATTGATGTCTCTTGCTAAGTTGGTGCTTAGAAGTGGGGATTGGTGTCTCTATTAGGTTTGTACCTACAAATTTCTTAATTGTGGGGATTGGTGTCTCTAGTGGGTTGCTGCCTAAATAATTTTTATAAGAGACTTTTATTATTTTATGACAGGATTTGGATAGTAGATCCAAGTAGTCTTTTCTCTATGGTTTTCTCATGAAAGGATTTCCACATAAATCTTGTGTTTCATAATTTTTAGATCATGTGTGATTGTTGTTATCGTGGTTATTATGTTTTTAAAATAAGTAAAATATTATCTTATACTAATTCACCCCACTCTCAGTATAAGTGTGTGTTCATTAATTGGTATACGAGAGGGTTCTTTTAAAAATAGTATAATCACTGGAAGGTAGATCTTGGTATCACACATGGATAGTTAAGAAGGTTTATCCTCAAATAGATATTGGATTTTCTATTTGGAAATCAGTTGTGAGTGGTTATGTAGCTCCACCATCTCCAACAATGAATATGACTGGAAAGAAGTCTAGTGGAAACAATGCAAAATCTATGAATGTAATATTATGTGGTATATCAGAATTGGATTTCTTCAAAGTGATGCATCTTCGTGAATTAGTGAAAGAAATATGGGACTAACTTAATAAAATCTATGCAGAAGATGACACAATGAAGAAATCCAAGCTTCAAACTCATAGAAGACAATTTAAGAGTTTAAAAATGAAAGATGAAGAAAACATTGCAACCTATCTTCTTCATGTGGATGAAATCATCAACACCATCAGAGGTCTTGGATAAATTTTTTAAGATGAAATGCTTGTTCAAAAGGTGTTAAGGTCCCTTCCCTAGAGGTTTTATGCCAAATTTTCCGATTGAAGAAATGAAGGATCTAGATACTTTAACAATGGATGGATTGCATGGGATCCTAACAACATATAAAATAAGAACCAAAAAGGAGAAATCATCAAAACGAGAGACAACCTTCAAAACATCAAATAAGATTAAGAATAAAAATATTGAGCCATGTGATAACTCCAACGATGAATTATACAAAGAGGAATCTCATTTAATAAGGAAGCTTAAGAAAGGACATGGAAAATACAAAGGTAAGTTTCCCTTTAAACTCTTTAATTGTAGAAAATTAGGGCATTTTTCCATTAAATGTCCATATGCAGATAGTGAAAATAATGATGATGAATAATATCATAATATGAAGAAAGGTAGAAAAAATCATCAATATAAAAAGAGTTGCAAACATGGAAAACCTGAGAAAAAGAATAACTTTCATAAGCATAAGAAAAACCTCTATTCCAAAGAGGAAAGTAGTTCATCTAAAGAGAGTAATGAAAGTATCTCCTCTAGTGATGGAGAAGAATTTCTATTCATGACAATAGAATCAAAAGGGGATATCTTGGAAAGTGAAGAAAAAAGAAAAGAATAAAAGGATTCAGAAGAGGAATAAAATGATGAAATAGATGGGGAAGTGGATCTAGAAGAAGAACTAATTTTTGTCCTAAATGATATCAATAAGCTTGAGAAAAAAAATCCTAAAACAAAAGTTACAAATTCAAAAATTTGAACAAGAGGATTATGATTCAAAATAAAAAATTATCATTAACCTAAAGATTCAACTTGAAGAGGAAAAAATAATAGAGGAAGTAAGAATTCAATTGAAGACAAAAGAAGAAAATTGTGAGAGGTTAGAGTATGAATTTTTTTCCTTAAGGAACTAGAGAAAATAACTACTAGTTGAAAAAAGTAATGAAATATTAGATGATATCATCAATGGCCAGAGGTTACCAGTTATCAAGACTGGTCTTAGGTAAAAAGAAAATCAAATGAATACCAAAGAAGATCCCAAAGAGCCACCAAAGAAGTTAAATGAAGAAATGCCAGTAATCTATGCAAATGCTCTCAATAGTTCCATAAAAAATGAAAGCAACAAGAAGAAATAAAATCATGTTCCACATAATACCAACATTCCTCCTAAATACAACAAGGATAAAATCATAAGATCTTTTCCTCGAAGGTAGTATCACATGACCAAGTTTAAAAAATATTTCTACGGTTATTGATTTTCGTGTAATCACTTTGGTCATACAACAATATATTATAGGACTCATGTAATAATTATTTGTTAAAACCAAAACATAAGGCCTTATGAGTCCTCAAATAGGAACTATAATTTGTTTTCTCCTTTAGTGGATTACAATATTATATGTTATAAGTGCAACAACTATGGACATACAACACACTTTTGTAGAACTGGTTTTTTGGAACCTCCTAGGTAGAAAAAGAAAGTGTAAGAAATGGATAAACAAAAGGAAGAAACTACAAAAGTTTGGAAAAAGAAGCAGGAGCTAGAAAAGAAGAGCGATAAATCCATGCTTGTACGAACTGCCTTTCATGCTCAAAATGAAGGAAATAAATGGAAAATTGATAGTGGTTTCTCAAGCCATGTGATAGGGGAAAATAGAAAATTACTCACTTTGAAATTAGTAAATAGAGGTACATTAAAATTTGGAGACAATGCTACATCAAGGATAACTGGTAAAGGTGCTCTTATCCTCGATAATGGAAAATACTGATAAAATCTTATATGTTGAAGGGTTGAAGCATAATATTCGAAGTTTTATTAAAATGTGTGATCAATGACATGCCCTCACATTTCATGATATAGGTTATTAAATCGGGAAGACGAGTATAGGAAAACTAGTTACAGATGCAAGAAGAACAAATAATAAAATTTACATCCTTTGTGAGATTAAAGGATAATAATACTACATGGGACAAAAAGATGAGATTTGGTTATGGAATGGAAGAATGATTTATATAAAAATTTATAATCTATTAAAAATTAGCACGAAACAAGCTGTAAGGGATATTCCAAGGATTGTTAAGCCTTCAAACACTATTTGCAAACAATTTCAACATGGGAAACAAATAGAGAAATCTTCAAATCAAAGGAGTACTCAACATCAAAACCATTAGAACTTGTCCATACAAACCTTTTTAGGCCTAGAAGGACACCAATTTTACAAGGTGAGAGTTATTTTATGTTTCTAATTGATGATTATTCTAGAATGACATGATTTACTTTTCTAAAGGAGAAATCTGAAGCATTTGAGACGTTTAAGGCATTTTAAGCCTTAGTTGAAAATGAAACTGGAATGAAAATAAAGTGGTTGAGATCGAATCGAGGAGGAAAATTTACTTCAAATTAATTTGAATAATTTTGTGAGCATCATGTAATAAGGAGACATCTCTCAAGTTTTAGGACTCCACAATAGAATGGAATTAATGAAAGAAAGAATCAAAGCATTCAAGAGATAGCAAGAACACTGTTGAATGAATCTAAGTTATCAAATACATTTTGGAGAAAAATAGTTAATATAACAGTTTATATTCATAACAGAGGCAAAATAAGAATCAACAGTAAAACTCCTTATGAATTATGTAAGGATAAACCAACCACAGTTAAGTACTTCAAAGTGTTTGTCCAAAGATATGCTACATAAGAATAGATGATGAGGTTCTAGGAAAATTTGACTCCAGATTTGATGAAGATATCTTCCTTGGTTACTCTTCAAGAAGCAAGGTTGATAGTTACTATAATAAAGGATTACACAAGATTGTTGAGAGTGAAAATGTAAAAGTGGATGAAGTAAGGTATCAAAAGGAAAGAGCACAAAAAATTGATTACCCAAAGGAAACAAGATGCAAAGAAGAAAAAGGAGAAGAAGAAGATGAAAAAGAAGTGATTGAATGAAAAGATAGAAAATCACCATTTAGCATTGTCTAGAAGAAGCATTTGAAAAGTTAAATTATTGGTGATAAATATACTAGAGTAAAAACTAGAAGAATATTAATAAATTCATCAAAACATGAAAAACCTATCCTTACTATCTAAAGTATAACCTAATAATTTTGTAAAAGTAATCAAAGAAAAACATTGGATTGGGGCTACAGAAGAAGAGATGAATCAAATTGAAAATAATAAGACATGGGAACTTGTCTTGAGAACAAAAGAAAAAAATGTGATTAACACCAAGTGGGCTTTCAAGAACAAACTAAACGAATATGGAAAAGTTGTGAGAAATAAAGCAAGATTAGTTTGTAAGGGGTATTCTCAAGTTGAAGGTATTGATTGTGAAGAAAATTTTTCTCCTGTTGCACAAATAAAAGCTATTAGAATGTTTTTGGAATTTTCTTATTTTAAGAACTTTAAAGTCTGTTAGATGGATGTCAATTCAACCTTTATGAATGAAAATTTAGATGAATAATTCTATATTAAACAATCAAAATGGTTCCTCTTATCAAAATATAAGGATTATGTCCAGGTAAGATGAAGAAAGCACTTTATGGGCTAAAACAATCCCCTAGAGCCTGGTACTCAAGACTTGACAAGTATCTACAACAACAAGGTTTCAAAAGAGGAATTGATGATACCAATATTTACATAAAAAATAAAGGTTATTATCGGTTAATTATTGTGGTTTACATATGTGGATGATATTATTTTTGGAGTTAGTAGTGAAAAAATATGTCAAGATCTTTCTATGGAATTGTAAAAGGAGTTTGAGATGTCCATAATTGGTGAGTTATCATTCTTATTTGGGTTGCAAACTTCTCATTCTAAAAAAGGAATTTTCATCTCGCAAACCAATTATATCAAGGTGATGTTGAAAATTTTTAGGATCAAAGATTGCAAAAAAGTGAGCACACCCATGGCCACAGGCTTCAAATTAAGTAAATATGATGAAACCCCAGAAGTAAGTCAAAATCTACACAAGTAAATGATTGGGATTCTAATATATGTGACAACATTAAGACCAGATAATATGTAAGTTGTAGGCATCGTGTCATAGTTTCAAGCTTCACCAAAAGAAACCCATGTGCAAACAATTAAAAGGATATTTGAATATCTACATAACACTTTAGATTCTGTTTTATGGTATCCAAGAGGTGAATATTTCACCCTAACAACATATGCTAATGTAGATTTGGATGATAGTAATTATAATACGAGTAGAAGTGGAGGAGAATTTGAAATAAAAATTCATATGTTTCTCTATCCACAACAAAGGATGAATACATAACACCAACATCTCTTTGCACATGAGTTCTTTAGATGAGGAAAAATCTAAGAGATATAAAGGCAGAATATGTTCATCCAATTTCAATATTTTGTGATAACAAATGTGAAATAAAAATTGAGAAAAATCCTATTATTCACTCTAGAATGAAGCATCTTCCAATCAAATATCACTTCTTAAGAGAGTAGGTAGCAGAAAAATAGGTCAAGTTGGAATATATTGCCACACAAGAACATATTACATATATTTTCACAAAATGCCTTCCAAAAGAAACTTCTAAATATCTCAGACATAATTTGGGGTGATATTTTTTTCAACTAGTCATTAAGTTCTTAAGGAGAAGCATTATGTAAGGGGAGATAATCACTGCATTATTTTATATCTTTGTGGTTTCTTCATTGATGTCAAAGGGGAGCATTATTTTCTTGTTATATTCATAAGGTATTTCTATACATGGTTGTCATCAATGACACTACTAAAATGGCCATCTTTTTCCATTGTATTTAGTGTCTCACTATAGTGTCGAACACTTTCACAAAAACCCGTCAGGATTAAATGGTCATTCGAAACCCTTGCATGGATATAAATTCCACAAAGATGAAATGGGACCGTGTTACCATCATCATTGAAGTTTACTAATGTACCTGAAAATGTCCACAGAGATTTTACAAATTGCATTCGAACTAAACACAAATCAAGGACCTCAAGGAAAGTTACTTAAATTTCGTTACAATATCAAATATATTATATCTTGGTAATGGTTTTCTTAGTTGTAGCGAAAAACTAGTTTCTATTTTTATGTCTCATGTTACTTATTACTTCTCTCATCATGTCCCACACTCGTTCCACAACTCAATACAAAATTTTATGGGGGGAACCTTAATCGCATTCTTGAAATCTGAAGAGAATCCATTAACGTACATGAACATGAAAATGACAACATAATGAACCCTCAATGAAAAATTGTCGTTTATTTAAAAATTGTTGACTTCCACATTGAACCAAAAAAAGCAAGTTTTCCTTCAAACTATTAATTGACAACACCTTGTTTTCTAAGATATCTCCTTATTGTGTTTCCTCTTCGCCATGCACACCGTATCCCACTTCTCTTTCAAATAATTGACAAAAAATACACGTGATACAAATATTCCTCCTTGAAAAAAGTTAGCTTCCACAAAATGGTCCCCCCTAACATTATCCTCTCCCAATTCCTTCTTCTCCCTCTAACTCACTCTTCTACAAGCCTCGTCCTCCTCTTATGTTTTCGTCCCTTAATTTATGTTTTGGTCCCTCGATTTATGTTTTAGTCCCTCGAAATCAACCTCATCGTAGACTTCCCCTTTAGTGTTCACGACGCACATTTCACGTGTGATTATTAGTTTTTAACACAAATTGTTAAATTAAATATAACCAATCAACTTTTAGGTCTAATAGAAAGCCTCTTGTTGACCTATATGAATGGTTACAATCAACATAAACATCAAAGACCAATTGAATCACCACTGCAAATGTCTCTAACTATCAAAAATAGCTCTCTCTACTCCGGATTGGAAAATGCCTTCGGTACAAAGATTTAATGTTATTTATTTTCGACAATTTATATTTTAATATAATCTTATATTCTTAGTTAGTTTAGGATGTCATACATTTTAAATATAATTTAAATTTAATTTTTTTCAGTTTAATTTCAATATATAATTAATAATTGTACTTTTAAACTAACACTACTTTACAACGTTTAGGAAAAATATACTTAAAAAGTGATTTATAATGAAAATATATATATTTTAAAAGAAAATGACATGTCAAATAAAGTATTTTTATTGTCAAAATTAGAAGAGAAAAAAATTGCAATGTTATGTTCTACATATTGTTATAATTTTTCAATATAAAAATAATAATATTTTATTTTATTTTCCTTAAATTAATGATTACCATAACAATAGAAGCTAAAAAATCAATAAAGAACTTTAAAAAAATAAAAAACGGAAAATTAAAATTAAAATGACTAGTGGAGAGAGAGGAGGGTGATTCTCGAAATATCCCCTACTCTCCCCGCCACTTTCGAGAGTGATATGTTGATTTTAGAATTGCCCTTTGTTATCCATTTCACAAAATAAAACCTAGATCAAACCAGGCAGTATATACATAAAATAAAAATTTAAGTAAGAATTTACATTTGCATATGGACATTTACTTTATTATACTTTAAGTTATATGTTATGTATACATTTCCAAGGTGTTCGATATTGGTTTAGGATCTCTATGGGTTAAAATGAAAATTCGAGATTTAGAGGATCTTCTTGGATTTCAAATTTAGTTAGATTTAAGGATTTTATATTTACCCATATTTTAAGGTTTTAGGGAGATATCATACAAGGTATGAAGGTTGTAGAAAGGTGGTGTGCTAGCATGGATAAGAGAAAGACAATTTTTCCACATTTTGTCTATGTTTTATCCATACATCAAAGAAGTTAAAGGAGGAAAGTAAATTTCATTCCACTCATTTGTATGGTATTTAATGGCCAAATGTATTTTATGGTTTATTTAATATGATGTTTGTATGGTAACTTCAAAAAAAACTAATTTGAACCTATTTGTAATATTTTATGAAGTTATGAATCATTTCTATGTTTCTTAGCTTATATGATTTGATTATGACTATTATAACAATATTTTTTTGTTTATTGGAGTTGAATATAAGTATTGCAACCTTAGATTTATAAAATAGTTTATGTTTAACTTAATATGATTTTATTGAGTTTTTAATTAATAGGTAAATAAAATACATTTGGAAAAAATGTTGAATTTTAAATTAAAAAGTGATATTGTCACATCATTATTTATTGTTTGATGTTTGGATTTATAAATTAATCCTGACAGAGTGATCATATTAATATTAATTACATGGATGTGTTTGCAACATTCCTAGTTGTTAAGGTCAGGTGTGTGCTACCAGTATCACAACTTTTCGATTCAAGGGTTGATTTTAATATTTTATTTACAACGTTGCCAACTATTAAGGCCATGACTTTAAAATCTTTTCAATTTTAACCCTAAAAAATAAGATGTTACTTGTAGCACCAATTTTTAATATGGGGGTTAATCTTAAGGTTTTCAATGGAATGGTATCAATTATTAAGGTCGTGGTTTTGTTATCCTGCAAAATTTTCAAGGGCAATTTACAGGTAACCAAACCCAAAAAATTATTTTGGTCCCCTGAAGAACTCTGATAATGTTCGCAACAACCCAAAACTCCCTTTCGAAAAATCAAGTTGTTTCAAGACTTAGCCATTTTTGGCCATTTCCAAAGGTGCTGACAATGTGGTGTCGACATGCTGATAGGTGCGCCAAAGGGCGCTGATAAGTTCATGCTGACACGAAGCGCAAGGAATGTTCATGTGTGCCAAAGAGTGTGCCAAGGGCGCTGATAAGTTCCTGTCGACATGCTAATAAGTGCGCCCATTTCCAAAGGTGCTGACAATGTGGTGTTGACATGCTGATAGGTGCGCCAAGGCGCTGATAAGTTCCTGCTGACACGATGAAAAGTGCGCCCTTTTACACTAAAGAGTGGTTTCTTCTTGGGATCCATTGATCATTTTTGTAAGATATTTAAAAAGCATGTTGGCATACACAATGACTTCATCCATGTTGCACCATGGGATGTTGCCATCCAAAAACTTGCCCAAGTCAACTATTGACTTTTTAGATATTTTGTAAGTGGTTGGTTTGTTTTTGCCTTCTTTTCTTCTCTTCTTCTATAAATACTTGAATACTTGTTGTATTCATGGGTGAATATCTTTCAGATGAAAAATAGAAGTGAGGAGAAAAGACTTTGAGCTTTTTGTAACAGAAAGAATTATTAATACAATATTTAGACTTTGTGCTGAATACATGTGTTATTGGCATTGGATCTTTCTTATGTTAGATCTGTGTGTTTATTCTATTGGATTTACTTCTGTTTTATTGTCATTTATTCATCAGTATTGCTTTTCTCGTTTATGCAAGTAGGTTTGGCTCTGTTTACTACCAATCCCAAAACATAAACCCTCTGACCTTTCTGCTTTGGAATTCATTTCTTTTCTCCCTTCGAACCTGCTCTTTCTTCATCCTCTCTTTCATTCCTTTCTTTTCGCAGTCGGAAACACCCTACTGGGATGAGATCCCAAACCCCCGAAGGCAGAATATTGTGAGACTTGCACAGATTCCTGCTGGTAGAATAGCAATAAACCAGTTTCGCTTTGCTGACTCAAAGAGGGGCTATGCCCTGCACACTGTTGGCTCATTTATCCATAGATCTGCCCAAGCGACAGATTTTCAGACAAACAGTTTTTGGCAACTCCGCTGGGGATCGAACAGATCTATCAGATCTATGATAGTGGAAGGAAAGAAAATCTGGAAAAAATCAGAAAAATCGCTGCCTGTTTGCAAATCTGCACTTTTTGTTAAAAATCCAAAAAATTTGCGAAAGTGATCCAAATCAAAAATTTTCTTCTGAGATCCATAGATCTGGCCTAGTTGGAGATCTTTAGTTCACTGAGTTTTTATAAAAGTCCGTATTTTTCCGTAGATCTGAGTTTTTGACTGTTTACCAAAATTTTTGAAACCCTTTGAAAAAAGTCAAATTTAGATCCGAAAATCAGCTTGCTAATCTTCACTGTCATTTTATCCTCGCTGTTATTTGTCATTAACCGCAATCGGTTTTTAAAAAGAGGATAGTTTTTAAATATTTAAAAAAAGTACATGCTACTGGTTTTTGTCAGAAAAACCAGAAAATCAGCAAGTACACCCAAAAATAAATTTTAAATATGCACACAACAGCGTTCCAGATCTGGAAGGTACGCTGGCAGGTGAGCCATTTACGCGTGGCAGGTGAACTCGTGGAGAAGTCGATCCTACTTTCGATCGGCTTCGAAGGCACAATTTCAGTGTAGCACCGGTGCACTTTTCATCACTAAGTTCAGCTGATCGGTCAACCAGAAGCGCCTCACCCCCACGGAAGAGTCGGTTTTCACAAGGAGCCTCTACATCCCTTTGCAGTGCTTTATTGCTCAGTGGAACTGCACTCCCAGCCCGCGTTCTTTTTCCAGCTGTCCAGATGGCGGTACCATGGGGAAATGCTATGGGTCCTCTCGCATTACCACATCCTGTTCACGCGCTCCCTCACGGAAACCGAAAGAATTTTCCCAAATTCGACGGGAGCGGAAACCAAAGCACGGATTCACACATATCTGCATTCATCATGTCATGTAGTATCTTGGATGTAACTCACGAAGATGTGTCGGTTCACCTTTTTCTGGAAACTCTACAAGGGCCCGCAGCTGAATGGTTTCAGCATCTGCCGGCCGGATCTATTACCAGTTGGGCCACCTTGCGGGATGCTTTTGAAGACAGGTACAAGCCTTCAGAAGATGCATTTGCATTATTATCACAGATCACTCACCTGAAGAAGGAGGCCAACGAGACCATGCATGATTTTATCGCCAGGTTCAATGCATTAATCAATCGATGTTCCTGTCGCCATGCTTCCAACACCAGAAAATCAGAAGTGTTTCTTTGTGAACGCTATGAGCTCGAAAGTAAGTTTCTTGCTCCTACAAGAGCAAGTGGCTACCTTGATTCTCACCCAGGCCGCTGCCATCCGAATTGAAGATAATTTGATAATATCTGGCGAATTGAGAAGGGAATCCTCCAAGCCTAAATCTTCGGGCCCTTCACCCACTACTTCGTCTGATCCGGCCTTTCAAAAGATGGCGAACGACTTGCTTGCATTGAAGAAGCAGTTGGCCCAAGCTTCTCCCAGTTCCTCATACCGGGATATTCCACGGAGGAACTTTCGTTTCCAACAATGTTCCTCAAAGGCCGCTTACCCGCAACTGCTCCGCGGTTGGCGCTTGAGGCTCCTCCGGTCAACGCTCTAGCCGAAATCAAAGAAGAGGAACAGGATTATGAAGAACCTTCGTCTTAAGGTGAAGATGATCAAGACGTCGGTGAGCCGACTAGCGACTCTACTATCAGGTATATGGAATTTGATGAGGAAGAATCTGATGAAGAAGAGGGTACCCAGGGCTATGCGAGCGGACAATCATATGTTGTTTTTACCCGCTCACAAGGAAAAGAAGCAGAGGTTGCTGCCCATGTGCAGAAGGAGAAGGTCGTGTCAAACGCGCCTCCAACCATTGCTAAAAGAGGTAATCCTCTTCCTACTCAGCTCCCTGTTAAGTATTTTACAAGGAAATCTTTTCCCCCCATCTCTCCTCCAAATCAGCCCTCTCATATTCCTATCAAGACCAGTAATCCTACTCCACCATCACGAAGTGAGGGACTCATTCCTTCACCAGCGCAACCCTTGGCTGCATTTGATATCATAGATCATGCTAAAAAGACCAAGATCCAAATGTCTGAAGCCGAGTACCTTCAGTCAAATCCTGAACAGCTTGTAAGATTGACTAAGTATATTCAAAGTCAAGCTGTTATATCTAATCATGTTTCCCCAAAAGGAATCCTTTCCACTCCTCCTGAATCCCACATAAATGTTGCTTCAACATCTGCATCAGGCAAGATAGAACCTTTCTATCTCTCCCTCCTAATCAATGGTCACAAGTTGAGTAACTGCATAATTGATTCCGGAGCTTCTGATAACGTCATGCCGGTAAAAGTCACCCATGCTTTGGGCCTCACCCTTACCAAGCCTTTTGGCAGATGTTATTCCTTGGAAACCAAGCAGGTTCCGTTGATTGGTCAAATCAAAGACGCGCAATTTGCATTTGTGGCGTTCCCAGAGAAAAGAGTAAAGATGACCGTCCTCGTTGCCGACATTCCAGCAGCCTACGGAATTTTGCTGGGGAGAAGCTTTTGCAGCGAAGTTGGTGGAGAGATTCATATGGACTGGTCTAAGGCTAGAATCCCCGTCAAAGGTGTAATGCAGACTTTGGAGCCAGAATCACAAAAGAAGTACTTGGTTACTAGCTCTGAGGACCCCAAAGCTCAAATTCTTTTTGAATCATCAGGGATGGGGAACTATTTCTTGTCTACCGAGTCTGACAAAATGGTTGTTCTCATTCAAGAAGAAGATCTTAATAAGATCTGGACTTTGCAGTTTGATGGCAGCTGCGCAACCAGTGGATGTGGCGCCGGAGCCGTGCTAATATCTCCCGAAGAGGAGATTATTCCTCTCTCTTTCAAGTTGCAGTTTTTTAATACGAATAACACTGCTGAGTATGAATCTTTGTTACTTCGGCATGCAGGCAGCAAGAGGAGAGAGGGATCAAAAATCTGAAAGTGCAAGGTGATGCAGAGCTAGTTGTGAATCAAGTTAAAAGGATTTATCAAGTGAAGAATGAAAGGCTCAGGCATTACCATAATGCAGTATGGGACAGCATTGAAGAGTTTGATGCTTTTTCAATTGAATCCATTCCAAGAGCTCAAAATGACATGGCTGATTCATTGGCTATTTCAGCATCCCTCATGCTCCCTCACCTAGGTTTGAAAACAAACAAATACACCATTGAGGTGGTTTTCCGCCCAAGCGTGCCAGACAATTCTCAGCATTGGCAAGTATTCAACAATGATAATCAACTCATTGCCTTTCTGGAGAGAAGGCGGAAAATTTTAAAGAATTGCACTTTGAAGGATCTACTTCCACTGTGCCGTGAATCAGTCACCGATCAAGAGGATGAATCCGAAGGGAACGACGGCATATGTCAGCTCAAAGGAAATAAAATTCCAAAGGGCCTGGTTTCTCTAGAGCGGTTGTTCGACAGGCATGATCGTTTTGTGAAAAAGAAGAGGCGAGATGATCCTGACTCATCCCCAGAAACCGAACCGGTCAATTTAGGTTCGGTAGAACACCCGCAGTTTGTGAACATTGGAAAATGTTGCACGCCTGAAGAGAAGCGGAAATTCATCAAGTTGCTGAAGAAATACATGGATGTATTGGCATGGTCCTATGCCGATCTAAAGTCTTTTAAGCCAAAAGACGTCCAGCATGACATCCCGTTGAAAGAAGATGTCAAAGCCTTTCGCCAGAAGCAGAGGCATTATAATCCTAAAATCTCAGGCACTATCCAGGCTGAAATTCAGAAAATGCTGGATGCAAGAATCATTTTTCCTATCCATCATAGTACTTGGGTAGCAAATATTGTGCCAGTGCGCAAGAAGAACGGGGAAATACGCATATGCGTAGATTTTCGAAATTTGAATCAGGCTTCCTTGAAAGACAACTACCCACTTCCTATAATGGATCAAGTTCTGCAAGCAGTAACTGGATCAGAGATGTTGTCCATGCTTGATGGTTTTTCAGGCTACAATCAGATTGAAGTTTCACCTGAAGATCAATTTAAAACAGCATTCACTACTCCCTGGGGTACGTTTGCCTACAGCAGGATGCCTTTCGGCCTAACCAATGCTGGCGCCACTTTTCAGCGGGCCATGGACCTGGCATTCAAAGGTATGATGGGGAAAGTCATTGTCATTTATCTGGATGATTTGACTGTGTTCTCTAAACAATGAAGTAATCATTGTGATCACCTAGAGCAAGTATTGGCCAGATGCCGAGAACATGGGATTTCCCTGAACCCGAAAAAGTCTGTTTTTGGAGTCACGGAAGGAAAGTTGCTAGGGCACGTTGTTAGCAAAGAAGGAACAAAGATAGATACCGAAAGAGTCAAGGCTATTCAGAGCCTTACTCTGCCTACAAGTAAGACTGGCGTTCATTCTTTCTTTGGAAAGGTGAACTTTCTCAGGCGTTTTGTTCCCGACTTTGCTAAGAAGACTCGTCATATATTGGACATGATGAAGGGGTCACCAACTTTCCGGTGGAGCGAGGAAGGAAAGAGGTCGTTGAAGAAATAAAAGCTTCCGTTGCTCACGCACCAGTCCTGGTATGTCCCGATTTCTCCAAGGACTTTATCATGTATAGTTATGCATCTGAGCATACTGTGTCTGCCATCTTGATGCAAAAGAATTCAGAGAATGTTGAATCTCCGATTGCGTTCATGAGCTCTCCCCTCAAGCCTCACGAACTAAAAATGTCTCAATTGGAAAAGCATGCCTTCGCCGTTGTCAAAGCAGTAAAAAATTTCAGGTATTACATTCTAAATTCTCATACAGTGGTGCTGGTCCCTGACATGGCAGTCAAATCAATTCTAACTCAACAGGAGTTAGGAAGCTTGCGAGGAAATTGGATTGCAAAGGTCCAGGAGTATGACCTGGATATAAAACCAACCAAGCTGGTAAGAGGCAAGGGCCTATGTCAGCTTATGGCTGAAAACAAAGATTCAAAAAGTCCTGAGGAAAAGGATGATTGTACCAATGAAGCGCAAAGCCAACTGGAGAAAGCCCATTCTCTGCCTCTGGTCCTATTTGTCGCGACCAGCGATGAGTGGTATTCCGATATTGCTTTCTTCCTCACCTACGGCGAATGTCCAGCTCACCTAACTGCAAAGGAGAAGCGCACTATAAAGCTCAGAGCAGCTAAGTATGTCATCTGGGATGACGGTTTATACAAACGCGGGATAGATGGTGTCTTCTTGCGATGTGTCGACAAGCCACAGCAGGTGAAGTTACTTGAAAGTTTTCATAATTCAGCCTGTGGAGGCCATTTCTCCTCTTCCGTGACAGCACACAAGATCATCCGAGCCAGGTACTATTGGCCGACGCTTTTCCAAGATACAGCCACCTGGGTAGCAAAGTGTGAACCTTGCCAGCAGTTCGTCGGCAAGCCCAAGTTGGCTGCTTTTCCCCTTAGGCCGGTCATTGTCAATGAACCATTCAGGCAGTGGGGAATTGATTTTATTGGTGCACTCAATCCCCAATCGAGTGCCGGACATAGTTATGTCCTTACAGCAACAGATTACTTCACCAAGTGGGTGGAAGCCATACCTATCAAACATGCCACTTCTGAGGTTGTTTGCAGTTTCATCAAAGAAAATATCATTGTCAGGTTTGGCGTTCCCAAACAAAATTGTTGCTGATAATGCTTCTAACTTCTCCTCACGAGAAGTTATTAGTTTTTGCTATGAATATGGGATAACTTTGGCTCATGCCTCAGATTATTACCCTCAGGGAAATGGTCAGGCAGAATCCAGTAACAAGAACTTGGTGACCATCATACGAAAACTAGTGGATGAGAATCAACGAATGTGGCACAAGTCCTTATACGACGCTTTGTGGGCAGATCGCATTACTCCCAAGAGGTCTCTCGGTATGTCACCTTTTCAAGTGTTATATGGCACTGATGCCGAGCTTCCCATTTCTACTGAACTCCCTGCTCTGCGCTTGGCACGAGCTATTGAAGATGAAACTTTCCAAAATTCTCTTGAAAAGAGGATCATGTATCTGACAGAGCTCGAAGAAAAGAGAGTAAGAGTGATCGACAGGATCACCGAACATCAGAATCAAGTCAAGAGACTGTTCGATAAAAAAGCTAAGCAAAGAAATTTCCAGGTGGGGGACCTTGTCCTTCTGTGGGACAAGCGAAGAGAGCCAAAAGGCATGCACGGAAAGTTTGATTCCCTATGGAGAGGACCTTTCAAGATCAAGCAGCTCAACGGAGAGAATAGTTTCTATCTCTCATATCTGGATGGAACCGAACTCCCGCTTCCCTACAGCGGGCAGCATCTGAAAATTTTCAGGAAGTAGAGCTTGTTCTCTTCTTTGTACAGTTTGCTTTAGTTGTGTGTTTGTTTTTGTCGTGTGTTTGCTTTCTGTTTGTTGTGTGTTCCCTTTGTTCGCCCTCTGGTCGCCCTTGTTTTTGACTCTCTCCAACCCAATGGATAGGCACATGAAGATCTGGGATTCTCTACCCTTAAGTTTCACTCAAAGATAGTCCCCAGAAAGAGCCAGCTGTTATCCTGCAAAATTGTCAAGGGCAATTTGCAGGTAACCATACCCAAAAAATTTGTTTTGGTCCCCAAAGAACTCTGATAATGTTCGCAACAGCCCAAAACTCCCTTTCGAAAATCAAGTTGTTTCAAGACTTAGCCATTTTTGGTCTTTTTGAGCCAAAGGCGCTGACAATGTGGTGTCGACATGCTGATAGTGCCAAAGGGCGCTGATAAAGTCCCGTTGGCTAAGCACTGATAAGTTCATGTTGACACGATGAAAGGTGTGCCAAAGGGCGCTGATAAGTTCCTGTCGACATGCTGATAAGTGCGCCCATTTCCAAAGGCGCTAAGGAAGTTCATGGTGTCGACATGCTGATAGGTGCACCAAGGCGCTGATAAGTTCCTGCTGACATGATGAAAAGTGCGCCCTTTTACACTAAAGAGTGGTTTCTTCTTGGGATCCATTGATCATTTTTGTAAGATATTTAAAAAGCATGTTGGCATACACGATGACTTCATCCATGTTGCACCATGGGATGTTGCCATCCAAAAACTTGCCCAAGTCAACTATTGACTTTTTAGATATTTTGTAGATATTTTGTAAGTGGTTGGTTTGTTTTTGCCTTCTTTTCTTCTCTTCTTCTATAAATACTTGAATACTTGTTGTATTCATGAGTGAATATCTTTCAGATGAAAAATAGAAGTGAGGAGAAAAGACTTTGAGCTTTTTGTAACAGAAAGAATTATTAATACAATATTTAGACTTTGTGCTGAATACATGTGTTATTTGCATTGGATCTTTCTTATGTTAGATCTGTGTGTTTATTCTGTTGGATTTACTTCTGTTTTATTGTCATTTATTCATCAGTATTGCTTTGCTCGTTTATGCAAGTAGGTTTGGCTCTGTTTACTACCAATCCCAAAACATAAACCCTCTGACCTTTCTGCTTTGGAATTCATTTCTTTTCTCCCTTCGGACCTGCTCTTCCTTCATCCTCTCTTTCATTCCTTTCTTTTCGCAGTTGGAAACACCCTACTGGGATGAGATCCCAAACCCCCGAAGGCAGAAATATTGTGAGACTTGCACAGATTCCTGCTGGTAGAATAGCAATAAACCATTTTCGCTTTACTGACTCAAAGAGGGGCTATGCCCTGCACACTGTTGGCTCGTTTATCCATAGATCTGCCCAAGCGATAGATTTTCAGACCAACAGGTTTCAAATAAATTCTAATTTTAGTTCTAAAAAAAGGTGTTACCAATAACAGCACTTTTTGATTTGGGGAATGATTTTAAGGTTTTTGTTAGCAACATCATGGATTTTTAAGGTTATGGTTGTAAAGGCTTATAATTTTAACTCCAAGAAAAGATTGTTACTAGTAACACCACTTTCCAATTCAATGGTTGATTTTGGTGTTTTTAAGGTAAAAATATCGGTTCTCAAAGTTGTAGTTCTCATGTTGAGGCCATGGTTCTTGGCAAGTGAGTAATCACTGTAATTTTGGATGTGATTTTGAGTTTAGAGAGTGCACCTTTAAGTAGTTGAATTTCTTGCAATCTTTGAAAATGTGACACATGTTCTCTAATGAACAACATTGTTGTCGTGCAAAGGTTTTTGCACCACAACAAAAAAAATGTGTGTGATGTCTGGGTGCTAAGAAAATTCACTTCTCTCACTTAATTTAAGATGAGAGTAAATCTCTAAACTATATAAGGTGAAAATAATTTAAACCAATACTACTCATAATAATTATCTTGACAGAGTTTGGCACACGCAGATAAAAACTCAAATGATATTATATTATTTTTATGGTCGTATTAATATTGAAAATTATAATTAAATAACATCTTTATTGAATTTATCTTGGAATGTTTATTTAATGAAAGGTGGTGATGTTATGAAGAAGACTATATGGTGAAAGCAGACTTTGATTTGTTGAAAGCATTTATATAAGTTATGTCAGAATTATTTATGAGAGCAATAATTTTGAGCCCCACACTATTTTTTCAAACCTGCTCTGTTGTTTTCTCCAACCACCTCCTTGTCACGGCATTTATTCTTTTTTTCGTTGAAATTTTAAACTCCTCTCCTTTACAACTACCACGTGGATCCATTTCATGGCCTCCCATCCTCTCTCCTCCCTGTGGACATCAAAGTCTCAAAATTAATTATTGTTGAAAGTTATTTCGGTTCCGCCCTTTTAGTTGAGCGTGGTTTTTAAATGTGGGTCCAAATGTTTTAATATATATTTTAATATATGTAGGAGTATATATTATTTTGGGTCCATTTTTTGGGGATCTTTTCTATGCAGCAAAGAAGATGTTTTTTTATATACAGGTAAGTATATATTTTGATATATATGGAAATATTTAAATTGTGAAG
Organism: Taxus chinensis; assembly: GCA_019776745.2. NCBI lineage: Eukaryota > Viridiplantae > Streptophyta > Pinopsida > Cupressales > Taxaceae > Taxus > Taxus chinensis. The sequence continues at coordinate 658,743,848 of CM034146.1, forward strand.
AGGATATATATATATATATATATATATATATATATATATATATATGTATGTATGTATGTATGTGTGTATGTATGTATGTATGTATGTATGCATGTATCATATACAAACCACTACTCTCAGCATAAACTAGAGAAGAGATAACAGAAATAACTTGAAGGAGAAAAGGAAGAGAAAGAGAGAGCAAAAAATAGTGTGCAACAACACAGTGAAAATGAAATAGAGGAAAATATAGAGAGAAAGAAGAATATAGAGAAGGAAGATAATATAGCAGCAACTCGAGGAAGAGGTAATTTTTGTAAGAAAAAGAAATAGAATATTGGATACAAGAAGAGAAACAAAAATTAAAATAGAATAGCAGCTTTGAGATTGTAAAAAAAATAAAAATCGAATATAATATATTTTGTGTGTGTTTTAGTTTGTTTTGGTTGTGTCTTTCCCTTACTGGTTTCATTTGGTGCTGAATTTTTCGAACACGTTTGTATCAGAGAAAACAAAAGGATCAATAGCTTGTGGGTTTGTGTTCTTATTTTCTGGGTTGAGTTGTAATGGCTTCTAGTAGCAACTCGTGGCAATAACCCCCAATATTTGATGGGAAAATTATGGCATTTGGTGCATTAAAATGAAGACTCTATTCTCTTCTCAAGAGCTATGGGAACTGGTTGAAGGAGGATATGTAGAGGTAGCAAACCAAATTGCATTCAATGCACTGACACAAGCACAAAAGAATTTTTTGAAGGAAAATAGAAGAAAGCATGCAAAGGATTTAAGATACATCTAGAATGCAGTCATTGATTCAGTATTTCCAAGGATAGCAGTGGTTATTAACTCCAAGCAAGCATGGGATACCCTGCAGAATGCACTTATCAAGGAAGTGACAAGGTAAAATTCAGTAAGACTACATATGTTGAGGAGAGAATTTGAAACTCTTCTCATGAAAGACTCAGATTCTATAAATGAATTTTTTACAAGGACTATGACCATTTTCAATCAGATGAGGACAAATGGATATGTGGTAGAAGAACAAAGGATCATAGAGAAGGTATTGAGAAGCCTTCCAGTTAGATTTGACCCAGTTGTGGTAGCCATATAAGAGTCTAAGGACTTAAAACAAATGATTGTTGATGATTTTATGGGTTATTTACAAACCCATGAATAGAGGATGAGTAGATTAACAAGCTCCTCCAATGAACAAATCCTTCAAAACAAATAAAAATGTTAGAGGCATGGGGAGAGGATCATACAACAAAGGAAGAGGAAGATTTAGCAACCAGCAAGAAGGTGGAAGTTACAACCATTATCAAGAGCCACAGGAAAGAGGAAGAGGTAGAGGAAGGAGCATCAACACTTCTAGAGGTGGTTCTTTGTAAAGGTATGATAAATCAAATGTGCAATGTTATTATTGTAAAAAGTTTGGGCATTATGTTGGTGAATGTAAAAAGAAAGAATATGATTTGAGAAATCATAATCATAATGCAAGCTTCTCTAATGCAAAATAAATTGAACCAGAGAAGAATGAAAAGGGTGGAGCCTTCCTTTTAACTTGTAATGTAGTTGAGCAAGGAAACAAGCAAGTATGGTATTTGGATAGTGCTTGCAGTAATCATATGTGTGGAAATAAGGAAATGTTCAATAATATAGATGAAGCAATCAGATCTAAAGTGAAGATGGGAATAGAATTAAAAGGTTCATGTGATGGGTAAAGGCATTGTATCCATTCTCACCAAGCAAGGAGATAAGCAGCAAATTCATAATGTTTTCTTTATGTCCCAGGATTGAAGTATAATCTTCTAAGTATTGGCAACTTGTCCAAAATGGATATAAGGTGAAGTTTGAGAATAGAGAATGTGTTTTATATGATAAATGTGGAAGAAATAAGATTGATTACAGTTGTGCAGATGACACAAAATAGAATGTTTCCTTTGAGGATGCAATTGTAGCAGCTGGCGCAACAGTGTTCAAAACAATAGCCATTGATCAATCCACTCTATGGCATCTCAGGTATGGGAATTTGAGTTTTGGTGGATTGAATGTTATTTATAAAAATAAAATGGTTAAAGATACTTCCTCCTATTTAACAATCAGGCAAGGTTTGTGAGGCATGTATATTGGGAAGAAACATAGAAATGTTTTTCCCTCAGGTAAATCATGGAGAGAAAGCTCACCTCTTGAGCATATACATTCAGATTTCTGTGGTCCCATGAAAACTCCCTCCATGTCTAAAATTTATATTTTCATTACTTTCATTGATGACTTTAGCAGAAGGACATGGATTTATTTCTTGAAAAATAAATCAGAAACATTTGAGGTATTCAAATAGTTCAAGGCTATGGTTGAGAAGCATAGTGTCCATTATATAAAGACATTGAGAACTGATAGAGGGGGAGAATATATATCAAATGAGTTTTTAAACTTCTGTAAAGAGCACGAGATCAAGAAACAATTCACAGTAAGGTATACACCTCAACAAAATGGTGTAGCAGAGAGAAATAATAGAACCATTCAAGAAATGGCAAGAAGCATGTTTAAGAGCAAGAGGATTTTCCAATGAATTCTGGGCAGAAGCAGTTGGGACAGTAGTATATCTGCTGAATAGATGTCCTACAAAGAGTGTGAGGAAAAAAATACCTCAAGAATCATGGAGTGGAAGAAACCCAAGTGTTGATCACTTGAGAGTTTTTGGATGTGTGGCATATGCACATGTGCCAAAGCAGAAAAAAACAAAATGGGATAACAGAGGAGAGAAGTGCATTTTCATTGGATATAGTGAGCAATCAAAATCTTACAGATTGTATAATCCAATTACAAAGGAGTTGATAATCAACAGAGATGTTCAATTCATTGAGGAACATCTTGGGAAGATACACAAGTAGTGGAGCAGCCACAAACAAATGTAAATGCACCTATCATTATGCCTGAACCAGCAGAAGGAAGATCAAACAATGTACCTAGTTGGACACCTATTTCACAAAGGGGTGAATCTTAAAATGGCAGTAACCAACAAAGCAGACAAGGACCAGCAAATGAAGCATCTTCATCATCATTAGATTCATTGCAACATCAAAGAAGAATGAATAATGTACAAGAGATATATGATCAGTTAAGGTATGAATAAAATGAAGATGAAATGATTAATTTTTCTTTATTTTCGACAAGTTGATCCTATTTCTTATGAAGAAGAAATTAAAGAAAATAAATGGTGTGAAGCAATGGATGAAGAAATGCATGTAATAGAAAAGAATGGAACATGGGAGTTATTAGATATTCCATTAGGAAAATAAATTATTGGATTCAAGTGGGTTTATAAAACCAAAACTACTCCTGAAGGAAAAATTGAAAGACATAAGGAAAGATTAGCTGTCAAAGGCTACAAAAAAATTGTGGATGTGATTATAATGATACATTTTCTCTAGTAACAAGGTTAGAAACTGTGAGAAAAATTATTTCTATAGCTGCTCAACACAAATGGTAAAGTCATTCAAATGGATGTTAAATCATCTTTTCTAAATGGAGTGCTAGAAGAAGAAGTGTATGTGGGCCATCCACCTGGTTATGAAATCCTAGGGCATGAAAGAAAATTCTACAAGCTAAAAAGAGCTTTGTATGGACTCAAACAAGATCACCAAGTGCTTGGTATAGTAGGATAGATTCCTATTTGACATGTAATGGATTTAGCAAAATTAGTAGTGAGCCCACACTCTACATCAAAGAAAACAATGGTGAGATTTTAATTGTTGTTTTGTATGTAGATGATCTATTTTTTACTGGAAATTCAGACAAAGAAATTGATCAATTTAAATCAGCCATGAAGAAAGAGTTTGAAATGACTGATTTGGGGCTTTTAAAATATTTTCTTGGCATTGAGTTCAATCAAATAGAGCATGGCATATTTGTTTCTCAAGAAAAATATGCAAAGGAAATCTTGCAAAGATTTATAATGTTGGATTACAAACCAACATTTACACCAACTAAATTAAGTCTGAAATTGACAAAAGATGATTGCAGCAGAAATGTGGATCCTACAAGGTACAAAATCATGGTAGGAAGCTTGATGTATTTAACTGCAACTAGACCAGACATTATGTATGTAGTTATCTTAATTTTGAGATTTATGGAGACACCAAAAAAGTCTCATTGGCAAGTAGGAAAATGAATACTAAGGTATGTGAATGGAACAAAGAATTTTGGAATTCTATATACAACTAATAATGATTTTCAATTAGTTGGCTCTATACAGACAATGATTGGGCTGGAATTCTAGATGATGGGAAGAGTACATCTGGCTATGTGTTCAATGTTGGATCAGGATCTATATCATGGGTTTCAAAGAAACAATCCATAGTTTCTTTGTCTATTGTTGAAGCTGAGTATATTGCAACAAACTCAGTCTTTTGTCAAATGATTTGGTTAAAAATAATCCTCTCAGATTTGTAAGAAAAGCAACAAGGAGGCTCTGTGATTTATTGTGTCAATATGTCATCTATAGCATTGTATAAAAATCCAATTTTTCATGGTAGAAGCAAGCATATAGCTATCAAATCTCATTTTATTCATGAATTAGTGGAGAAAGGAGAAATTGAGCTAAACTTTTGCAGGTCAGAGCAGCAGTTAGCTGACATTTTTACCAAACCATTATCAAAGGAAAGGTTTGAGTATTTGAGAGAAAATTTAGGAATCGTAAATGAATCGTCCAGCTCCAGAGATTAATTCTTGTTTGGCTCGAGATTAATGAGTGTTAGAATTATTTATGAGAGCAATAATCTCGAGCCCCACACTATGTTTTCAAACTTGCTCTATCGATTTCTCCAAATACCTCCCTGTCATGGCATTTATTCTTTTTTCCGTTGATATTTTAAACTCCCCGCCTTTGCAACTACCACGTGGATCCATTATGTGGCCTCCCATCCTCTCTCCTCCCTGCAGACATCAAATTCCCATAATTAATTAGTGTTGAAAGTTATTTCGGGTCCGCCCTTTTAGTTGGGTGAAGTTTTTAAATGTGGGCCCAAATGTTTTAATATATATTTTAACATATGTGGGAGTATATATTATTTCAAGTCCATTTTTGGGGATCTTTTTTGTGCAACAAAGGAGATGTTTTTTTATATATATGTAAGTATATATTTTTATATATACGGAAATGTTTAAATTGTGAAGGGGATATTATATTATATTATATATATATATATATATATATATATATATATATATATATATATATATATATATATATATATATATATATATATATATATATACATACATACATACATACATACATACATACATACATACATACATACATACATACATACATACATACATATGTGTTTATGCATCATATAAAAACCATTACTCTCAAACATAAAATAGAGAAGAGAGAAGAGAAATAGCTCAAAGGAGAAAAGGAAGAGAAAGAGAGAGAGGGAAAAATAGTCAGCAGCAGCACAGTGAAAAATAAATAGAGGAAAATACAAAGAGAAAGAAGAATATAGAGAAGGAAGATAATAGAGACGCAGCTCAAGAAAGAGGGAATTTTTGTAAGAAAAAGAAATAGAAATTTGGACACAAGAAGAAAAACAAAACAACAACTTTGAGATTGTAAAATGTTTTAAATCGAATATAATATATTTTGTGTGTGTTTTATTGTGTTCTAGTTTTGTCTTTCCCTTGCTAGTTACATTTGGCACTGAATTTTACCAACAAGTTAGAGAAAGCCTCCTAAATTTGACACATGCAGTGAAAATCAACAATTGTGCATTGATCAAGTACATGGTCGTTGATCAATTTGATCAAGATCGTTTATTAAAATATGTGGTCCTTTTTTTGGTCTTAATGCCCTCACAAAACCACTTCATCATTACCAATATGAGCTACTTTTCTTTGTCATTATTTTTTCGTTTTCATGTCTCTGGCTCCATGTTTCTAGAACTGATAGACAAGTTAAAGGTATTGATTGAGAAAACTATCCATTGGCATTGTTTTCATGTAAGGTGTATTTATGTGTGGTTGAGGCTAAATTCATCATGTCCTATTTACATAACAATGTCTCTATCACCGTCACCATCATCATCTTTCCCGATACCCATGTCAGAGTTCATTTCTCTTGTAACACATTATACATAGGAGAATTGAACCAAATTTGGACTCATTTTATAATACCACTCATTTATTAAATAAAAATGAGTGTTTTCTCCATAGTAATTCTATTAAAAAAGAGGCAATACAATGTTATTTTTTATTAAGTGGACACACGTTACTCAATACTTATTTGATTATATCCACCCCAAAATATTTTGTCCTTATTTTCTCCTCGATATGGAATATATTTTAATAGGACCTAGATATATGTCAAAATATCTTCCCAAATTTGTCACCTCTCAAGAATATATATTTTGTTTATAATAGTAAACCAATCTATCAAATTTTGTATATTAAATTTGATATTATAATGTTTCATAGTTCTAACTATGTTAGAAATAACTAAGGCTCTCTAAACCATGGAAATCCCATCCTATTTGTATTTCTTCTTTTGGTTAAGAAGAATGACTCCATTTGGCTACTATGAAAAAAATCAATACTCAACAATAATATACTTCTCACATTTATCTTTTTTATCTTTTCCATCTCATATTCCTAATGTTTGGAAATTGTTTCCTATTTAGTGTTACATGGATATCTCATGAACTACTTCATTATTACCTTTTTGAAATAACACAAATATCATGTTTTACAATTTCAAACACCGCCTCTCATCCCCAATATATTGCAATGAATGGACCCATTATAGTGTATTAATGTTGATGTTGATCTACACACCCAAAAGCCTTTGAAGAACATAAAAATAAAACTTCCTTGCATTGGGTATTCTTCTTCAATTAAGAAAATGATGATTTGAGATGTCCTAAACTTACTCAACAAAGGATTTCATACCAAACAAACATGTGAATAATGTGAGCGAGTTTGAAACAATACAATAGAGCACAAATGGCATATGTTAGTTGGGTATGAACAATTCGAGTCATGGAATATGTGTAGGACATGCATGTTTTTTAATTCCCATTTTTTAATTTCTAACTTTCCATCATTTTTTCGCCTTATCTAACAAATTAAATTCCATCTAATAAAAAAACCTTGACATCGCAAAAAAGTAAATTAAAAAAAACAAAGCTTGATCGTCAGAGAAAATATTCTTGTCACTCATTTGTCCATCCATTAGAGGGAATCAATTATCAATTATTGTTCCTACATCACCTATTTTTTGCAATTACTCAAAATTAAAATTGAAAAGCGAGACTATAAGAGCTACAAGAAGCAAGAAGTGTGGTTTGGTTTCAAACTTGGAACCTATTGAATTTTCAACATTTTTTTCTATTTTGGCCCCTTAAAGCTCAAATTGCACTCACGTGAATAATGTGTGTGAGATTGAGACGATTAAGTGGAGAAAAAAATAGCATATATTATTTGGGTAGGAATAATCTAATCCATGGAATATGTGTGGGACATGTAGGTATTAATTCGCACCTTTTTATTTCCAACATTCCATTTAGGTCTATCGACAAAATCTACTTGTCACTCATATAACCAACCACTTGAGGATCTCAAATACCGATGATTATTCATGCATCACCTATTTTCCTACAATTACTTGAGCTTACAACTAGAAAGGGAGGCTACAAAGTGCTACAAGAAGTAAGTATTCTAGTTGAGGTTTGAACCTATAACTTTTTTAAATCTCCCCATTTTTATTATGTCCTCTTTGCGAGATTGAGATGATAAAAGTGGAGCACAAATAACATATGTTATTTCGATAGGAACAATATGATCAGGAGAATATGTTTGGAACATGCATGTATTTAATTCCCGACTTTTTATTCCAACTTCTCATTCATATCTATGCCTTATCTATGAAATTAAATGTCATCTAATTGAAAAGTTTGATGCCATGAAGTAAAAAATTAGCAACTTATGATTACTAAAATCTACGTGTCACTCATATGACCAAACCACTTGAGTTCAATTATATTATAAAAATATACCTTTCATTCATATGTCACTAAGATAATATTGTTGAATGTTTGATAAAAAAAAAAAAGCTTTCTTTTTAAATCTTAAATATATTATAAAATCTACTAGTCACTCATATGACCAACTATTAGAGAGGCTCAATTATTTATTTTTCTCATGCATTACCTATTTTCCTATGATTACTCAATTTAGAACTAAAAGGGGGCTATAAAGTGCTACAAGAAGCAATCATTCCAATTAGGTTTCAATCCTGAAATCTTTTGGATTTTCCCCATTTTTTATTTTGGCCTCTTTAAGCGCAAATTACACTCACATGAATAATTCAAGAGATATTGAGACCAATTGAACACCTTCAGTGGCATAAAAATAAAACAAAAAATAGCAAATCCCATTTTATGTCAGGTGGTCATTGATGGACTACCTCATCAAAACTATTGATGACAAAAAACCTAATTGCTACCCTGATAGCTAGAGAAACCATAACCATGGATGTACTTAAAATCGCCACCCTGTGATTCCAAATCCACTCCACATATCCTTGTCTCTAAATTTTTCTCAGTGCGAACATGCAAGTGAATTTCACTTACATTAACACATGTTCTAACTACCCAAAAACACAAGGGATGACATTATAAACAATAACTATTGACATTGGCAGTATTGATTGACTACTCCTTGTGTTCTAAGATATATTCAAATTACATTGCATGTACGATTCACACACTGCAACAACTTCTTCCTTCAAATTCTTAACGAAAATGACACATGGTCATAAGAAAGAAGAGTATCGCATTAGTTCATGTCAAGGGCCTTTTACTCCCTCAAACCCCTTCTTCTTCACCTCTCTTCTTGGAATGTTTCACTCCCTCAAATTTAACTTTTATGATGTATTCCCTTCATTGTTTACATTGCACGATTCAAGTTTGATTACCAATTTCTATATTTTCAGATATTCAAACATGACATTATCAATGCAAGTGAGCATAGTATTTTCTTAGAAGGAATATTATTCATTATACATGTTTACGTGCGGCTATATGACATGAAAGGATCAGTGGCATGCAAGGTGAAGGATTAAATTTGGAAAAGGACTCTTAAGTGGTTTAAAACATAAAATCATGTTAGTGCATTCACGAATTTCGACATCCAATGGTGATTTCTAGATTCATTTGAATGGAACTTGATCTTGAAAAGTTTCACTCAAGAACCTTAGTATGAAGGAAACATTTTTTATGTTTAAATGGTTTTGTGTTTCTCTTTCAGTTGCAGAGGAAGTCATGTTGTACCTTTATGAAATATTACATGTGGATTTACAATAAATGGCATTGAACCTAAGATTTTTAACACAAAAAAGTGTTAAACAACTCATGTATTAACATCAAGTCAATTCCAACTCACAAGTTGTTTAATTTGTTCTATTAATGGGATTTAACACTTTAAAACACCAAACAAGTGCTAAACAACTCATATATTTACAACAATTCAATACCAACACACTCGTTGTTTAAGCTCTTCTAACAACTAGGACCAACTCATGGTGAGAGTAGGAACTATGTATCAACTCTAATCTACCTCACGGTTTCTCTTAGAAACATTTGCATTCGCATTACAATCCATTAGGGAAAATGTAATATGTTGTTGTGCCAAGTTTGTTGAAGAGGGCGAAGATGAATGTTAATGGGATTTTTAAATGGCTTAGGGAAACAAGGATTACTATCAATCAATAACACTCTCACATAAATAATCAATATATTGGGGAGTAAAATAATATACTAACTATTTACAATTTAACATAAATTAATACTTAAAGATTCTAAATATGTAAAATCTTTAACAATTTATCAAACTAACATATTAGTTGTATATGATTTTCCATTGGTAATTACTGAGTCACTTGTCTGTTATTGTAGCAAAAAGTATTGACCACCATTGCCAAGTGAAGCCAGCCTTGGGAAAGCCACCGGGTAGGATCTTCCCTTACAACCATTTTTATTTGGAATGTGAAAGGAATTGGAATATTGTAGAAAAAGACATTAACCATTATGGTTAACTAGAGTCGACAATCGCAAAGCCACTAGATGGGATCTTCCCCTAGTTACAACCATTTTCCTTTGGAATGTGAATAGAATTTGAATATTGAGCTTGTGTATGTAAATTATAATAAATAAAGCCATCAATGATAGATAAATCCTTCACTAAAATTACCAGTTCTCTTCCTATTATTCTCTTCTTGTTCATGCCTATTTTAATTCTAAATGACCTTTAAAATTTCAGTAATGGGTTGAAAACAACCACCATTTAGATAAGCTAATGGATTATTTTTTCTCAACTCACTCCGTTATTAAGAGAACATAGCTTTATATAATATTTCTTGGTTATGTTAAATTACAATATAATTATTCTCATCATCTCAAGATTTTATATGTACATGAAAAACTCATCAATTTAAAAATCACATATATTAACAAATTGAGTTATAATAAACTCATCCAAAAAAGTAATAAATAACCCGTTGATTAGTTAATAATTCAACTTGCTAAAATATATAATAACTAGAATCTTCCATAACAAAAAAAACTAACATAGAACTTCCTTACAAATTATGGGCATTTACAACTAGAAACAAAAAGTCTAATTCAACACATGGACATTCATGTTGCACAACTTCATTGGCCCATTGGTAAAGTTTCTTGGCTCACAAAGAGCCCACCAAGATTCAATTCTTGCTGAGGCAAAGGCCCGGAAATATCATAATAAGGGATGTGGCCAAAATCGTGCCTCGAGTGAACTTGGCGGAATGGATACAAAAAATAGGTTCAACAAAAAAAATACAAAAATTTTTTTATAATTATTTAATATTTTATAAAAAATAACAAACATATACTAACTATTTACATTGATCTCATTGATGATTGCTTGTAGCACCATAAAACATCAATATTCCCCACTAGCAAGTATTTATTCAAGAAGTATAAATAGATAAATTTACAAAATCCAATCAAATATATGAATATTACAATATGTTAAAGTAACTAATACAAGAATGAAATGTATTTTCCTTGTTTTGAAGCTATAAATAAACAAGGCCATTGAATGGCTTATCCTCCGAACGGATGGCATTACTGCGGGTGTTTGTGGAGGTAAATACATTTGAATTGTTGTTTAAGCATGTGTTGGGAGTAAAATAGGTAGGGGGTGTCTAGACCTAATAATAAAAGTTAATGTTATTGCTTTTAAGGGCATGCTTGGATCAATAAACTGTAAAAAAAGGCTACGATCCGCGACTCTTGAATTTTGATCTAGGTAGCCGATACGGCTACAAACAGGCCTGGGAGCAGGAGCGGGAGTGGCTGGGAGTAGGAGCAGCGACGGGAGCGGCATGAGAGCAGGCAGGGAGCGGCGGCAAAGCTGCGGAAACGGTCAAGTACGGCTTGTGCCATACCCGGTCGTTTTCACAGCTCTGTCACCGCTCCCTGCCCACTCCCACTTTAAAAACATGATTTTTCATTTTTTTAATGATTTCTTTGTTTTAAAAGCACCACTCCTTTAAAAAATGAAATATTTTTCTAATCTAAACCCTAAAAGCTAACTCTAAACAATAAAACAAAAGAAAAACACAAAAACAAAACATAAAACAAAGAAACTTACCTTTAGCTCTCCAAAATTGCATTGTACTTGTCTAGGGTTTGAGGAGCTATTGTTAAGCTTGTAGGAGTGTGAGAAGTTATAAAGGAGGAAGATTTGTGAAGGATATGTGGTTTACAAATTGAAGGTAAGTTTTTTTTTAATTTCTAACCTTGTTTTTTTTTGTTTTGTTATTTAATCTTGCACACATTAAACATTTTGATTTTTTTGCTTATGTTCATCTATTTTTGCTCTTTCTATTTAACTTTTTAATTTTCATTGTTCAATCACAATGCAATTGCATGCCATTGTTTTCTTTGCTTTTTTTTTGGAACCTTGTAGGTATTTCTACAATAGCAACAACAACTTCTCATTCTTCTGGGCAATCTTTGGCCAAGGACTTTGACCCAAATTCACTGTTATGGAGGCACGTAACAATAGTTCAACAACTTGCAGGTGGTGGTTGTTTTGAGTGGAAATGTAATGATTGTGATGGCCTATTCTAAGGCTCTTACAGTAGAGTGAAAAGCCACTTGTATGCCATAACGGGTAATGGCATAAAAGTATGCAAGGGGAAGAATAATGTTGGGGTGCCAAAAGCAAAAGTTTTGGCATATATCAAAGAGCAGGAAGATGCAGAGGCAAATGTGGCTATGAGAGCGGGTCATCCATTGGCTAAAAGAGGAGGTTCATCTTGTTCAACAAGGCCTCCAGTTGGTCCATCACCTAGTGGATCCCCAATTGTGGCCATGCCACATCCATTTGTGGCTCATATCTCCACAGATGAGGATGTTTCCCTTGCACAAAAGAAAAGCAAGACAAAAGGGCCATTGGAAAAGGCATTTCAAAATGAGACCAGGGCAATTGCAAATGAACACATTGCAAGGTGTGTATATCTAATGGGCTTTCTTTTAATATTTTGAGATCACTTTATTGCCATGAGATGGTGAAAGCCATCAATGAGGCACCAAAAGGGTATAAATCACCAGGATATGAAAAGATCTGCACCACCCTTTTGGATAAACAAAAAAAAATGTGGAAACCTCCTTGCAACCAATTAGAGACTCATGGACCAAAACAGGTGTGTCCATTGTTTCTAATGGATGGAAAGATGCAAGAAACCGCCATGTAATAATGTGATTGCAGTATGCCCTAAGGGGGCATTTTTTTTTTTAAATGGTTGATTGTGAGGGGCAAGTGAAGGATGCCCAATTTATAGCCAACATTCTATTTGAGTCCATTAAGGCATTGGGGCCTAAAAATGTTGTTCAAGTCATAACGGACAACAAAAAAAATTACAAAGCTGCGGGGATGCTAGTTGAGGCACGGTATGGGAATATTTTTTGGACACCATGTGTTGTGCATTCATTGAATTTAATGCTAAAGAAAATGAAAAACAAAATAGAGTGGATCCAACAAGTGTATGAAGAAGCTGAAGAGATCCAAATGTTTGTCACCAACCACCACATGTCACAGGGCATTTTTAGATCATTCTCGCAGTTGGAGCTACTGAAGGTAAGGAAAAACTTTCTTTCTTTCTTTTTAATTTAAAATTTAAATATAAGTTTTTAAATTTTTTTGTATTATTTTAGCTTTCAATTTTATTTTTAATTTTTGTTCCTCATTCTTATTAGGTTGCTGAGACTCAGTTTGCATCACACACAATCGTCTTGAGATGACTAGTGAAGGTGCGAGAGGCACTCATGAGGATGGTAACATCCAATCTTTGGTCTATATGGAGGCAATCAAACACTCAACGAGCTCAAAAAGTGAAGACCCTAATCTTAGAGGACCCTTGGTGGGATAGAGGGAATTATCTGTTGAGTTTTATGGAGTCCATTATGAGCATGATCTGGTTTACTGACACAGATCAGCCATGTCTAGGAGAGATATATGACGACATCGACTCAATGATTGAGAAGATACAAGCCGTCATAAATGCAAAAGAACAAGATCCCAAGGAAATATTTTTCAAACAAGTGAAGTCAATCCTCATTGAGCGGTGGAACAAAATGACCACCCCATTACATCTATTGGCTTTTGCATTGACTCCTAGATTTTATAGCATAGATATCCTTTCCTTTCCAGGGAGGGTAGCACCATACAGGGATGCGGAAGTCAGTGAGGGATATATGGCGGCATTGGCTAGGCTCTTCCCTGATCCTGAGGCCCAAGACCAAGTTATGGTAGAGTTTGGCAATTTCATAGCAGGAACAGGCCATAGCCTTCTCACTCTTCGGAGAAAATACAAGATGGATGCTCATATGTGGTGGTACCTCCATGGTACTTCATCAGTTTACTTGCAACCTCTTGAAATCAAGGTCTTGGCACAGGTAACTTTTAAATTTTTTTATTCTCTTTTAAGTTTCTTTTAGTTTTTTTAAAATGTAAGTTTGAGTGTTTAAGTTTGAAGTTGAACTTTGCATTGACTTTGAAGTTTGGGTTGTCTTAATAGGTTGCAAGTTCATCTTCCTCTGAGCGTAACTGCAATACATATATTTTCATTCACTCATAGAAATGCAATAGGTTGAGGGCTAAAAGGGTTGAAAATTTGGTATACATACATTCCAACTTACGCCTTTTATCCCACAAATAGCAGGAGTACAAGGAAGGGTCAACAAGACATTGGGACATTGATCCATAGATAACTGACTTGGATGCTTCTATTTCCCACCATGGAGCATATGATGATGAGGGGAGTTCTGTGGCACTAACACCACGAGACCTACATGCACAAGGGGGTGCAACTGACAGTGGCCCTAGTGCGAGTGGTTCGAGCCCATGTGGTTCTAATGAACCACATAATGATGATGATGTAGTTGGTTTTGATCCTCTTGATGAAGAGGAATATGATGAATATTGACAATGAAAGATAGTTTGAACTTTGAATATTGATCTATGATTGAATTTAATATATCATGAGATTCATGACATTCACATTGTGTTCGATTTAAGTATTTTAAATTTTAATTTAACTTTTAAGCGTTTAAGTTTCTAAGTTTTATCGGTATCCTAGCTTGTTTGTTGTGGTTATTCACTTATTTAGCTTATAACTTGTCTTTTATCTTGTCTTTCATATGCATAATATGTGGTTAATAATTAAATTCCTATTTAAAAGGCTGAAATTTATATATTTTTTAATTTTTATATAGTTTTTGTACTGTTGTATCCGGGATCAAAAAACAATTTATCGTTTTTGCGTATCGGATACCCCGCTCCCGCTCCCGTATCCAAAACATTTCGGCAACTTAAGTTTTGATTTATACAATTACATTGAAATACAATAATACAAAATCATAGACCCACATGTAGCTTGGGATTGTATAATGCACGAGGAAGTGTAAACTTATTTCCTACATTATTCTAAATTCATCTAGAAAAGTGAGGAAAGTGAAACTGTACATGCCATAGAAACCAAAAACCATTTGAAATGGAGATACTTACATTCGATGACATTTAAACTCAGCCAACTATAAATTAAAATCTTGAAGGCACCGATAGAGAAAACAGATTTTTTGTTACTGTTTTTAGAAATTGCAAGAGTGCCTAAAGTAATCTAGCCACTCACAACAAACAAATACACAATAGTTTTGTGAAAACTGGTTGGACAGATATCTAGCCTAATAATGCAAATGAAAGATGTGTGAAAACTTAAAGTACCAATGACAAAAGGTGCAGAGTATACACAATATTGACACTATTGATTATATTTTTCAAAAGATTAAGAGTAGCACGGTTAATAATTACAAATATGTGTTCGGATTTCGGATTGTTAGCGCTTTATTTTTAAATAATTGTAATGGAGGTGTTTTGTTGCTGAAACAACTCACTGGAATAGAAGAGTAGTTTCTTATTTAATAGTTAAAATTTTCTTCCTATATATTTTCTGTCTCGAATGAATTAATACATAGAGTGATTTTTATTATTATATTTCATTTGTTCATTCTGAACCAAATTCTAGATTTAGTATGAGAGCATGGTGTATCTAGCCATGAGTGTCTTTAGAGGAATAAGATTCTTTGAGGTAGATCTAGCAAGAGTTAAGATTGGTGACTATTGTATGTTTTCTGTTGTGCATAAACGTGGAGTCTGCGTTGATAATTCTTGCCCAAGCATTGAACCGTACAAGCTGAGGGCTGGTGTCAATGATCTAAACGCATTTCCAAATCAGACGTACAGGGTTACATGCGTGAATAGTAGATTACTGTTCATTGAAAACGGTGATGAAGGATAATTCAATGCACAACAAGATCGAATTTTAAGTCATTCTGTTTGGTACGTGGAAGGACAGTCTGCTACCGTGAATTTTGAGAACCAAAAAAAAAAAAACCACGCATTTTGTGCAACTTCGTTCTACTCCTGACAGCTAGTTGTTGTGAGACTATCATTGACCCAGTTGTATTCTAGAATGCTACCATATGCAAATTCTAGGTCGTATAACTCTAAAATACAAAGGTGTGTTTTAAATTTTAAAGGCTATTACCTAACCATCTTTATACGTTGAGTTACACTTAGCCCTAGTGGCAAGTATTCTTTTGTTAAAGGTCCAAGTCTTGGTAATAACAATGGAGTAAGTTTTTAAAGGGTGTAATTTTTTTCAATAGTGGTTCGGTTTGATATGTCAAGGAGATAAAGCCGAGAATAGGTGATTAGGTGGGCCTTCAAAATTGACTCATTTGTCAAAATTGTGTTAATTGTCAAAGTTGTGTAATTGTAAATGTTATTTTATATCGTAAAAAGTCCATAAAATAAAAAACAATTGCCTCACAGACATATTTTTGGTGTTATCCGACGTCTAGTGGAAATTATTGAGTAACATGATCACATTTCATTGAGTTAGCAGCTTCAAATTAGAGGTCGGAGGCAACGGAGAATGGAGGGCGATCAGCACCTCTCGTCAGTCACCAACGACGGGGTCGCTTATAGCTTTGGTGGCTATTTTCTACTATGTTAGTTGTTTGCTTTGAGTGGCGTATGCAGAAATAAAACTTGGTTTTCATTCCCTATTAATGATTAAACCGAGGAGGATGTGCATTTTGGAATATGTGAATAGTTGTATAGGAGGGCAACTGAACTGGAGTGATTCTCTGGTTGTAGAGATTCTTTGACTGTTGTACTACTAACATCGATCTGCCGGTGAAATCTAGCGTTCACTAGAAGTGAAAACGAGAACTATTGAGTTCACATATGTAGATGAGTCAGTGGAAGTGTGATCAGCCGATATGAGATTCACTCTGGTGAAGTGGATTGGTCATGTGCAACAATATCCAAACAGCAAGATCCAAGCCAGCAATATGCAAACCTAAAAGTATGTGGAGGCATACAATTCTATTTCTATTTTTTCATGTGTTTTCTTCCCATGTTCGCACTAAGGGTGGGAATGTTAGGATTTTGGATTGTTAGTGCTCCACTTTTAAATAATTGTAACGGAGTTGTTTTGTTGTTAAAACAACTCGCTGGAATAGAAGAATAGTTTACTACTTAACAGGAAACTCTCTTCCTATATATTTTTTGTCTCGGATGAATACATAGAATGATTTTTATTATTATATTTCATTTGTTCATTCTGAACCAAATTCTAGAATGTGCTCTTCGCAAAACTCTATGAAAATTCGACAATGTTTTATTTATCACACAAATCTAATTTTACAATGATATCCAATGCAAAACATGTTTCTAATGTTCTACAAAACTCATGTAGCAGCATAATAATTTTCATATGGCATGGTTGTTTTTAGAAAAGCAAGTTGGACACAGTGTTGGTAATGCACTTGTTAATGTATCTTCAAAGCCAAAAAGTAGAGATGGCAGTCATATGAGTTTTAAGGAGGTCATTTTGGAAATGAAAAAAAATGTGAGTGCATGTATGTGGATATCTATAGACCTTATTGGTGGATGGTAGTGTTGACATTGAGAGTGGTGTTAGTTTGATTGAGTGTAACCATTCCTTGCACTATGAAAGTATGAAGGAGATGTACAATGGAGATTTTTTCCTGCACGCATTGTTCATGAATTGAATCCGTGAGGGAAGGCAACAATATGCCCAATAGAGGACCGGAAAGAGTGCATTTGACATTTTCACTTGCTGATGTTGTTATATTACAAACCAATCAGTGGGCATGATGAAATGCAGTCTCATGGTTGCAATTTGTACATGTTATTATTATTTGTTGTAGAGTAAGAAGGTTTTCTACTTCAAAGTTGCATTTACTGCATACAATTTGGAATGGCTTAGAGTAGACATTGGAGACACTCAATTTACGTTTATACCCTAGCAATGTTGACAAGAAATAGAGTAATAGAAATTAGTGTTATATATTAGAAGTATATGTAATGTGAAGAGGCAGATAAATATACAACCAGATAGTTTAAATAAAACAATTAGTTTCAAATAAATATGTAATTGAAGGGATGATTGCTGGATTTTACAGTTTTCCTACCTCAATTGTTGCATTCAATTGTGATTGCATATCTTGGAGTGTTTGTTTTGTTTTTAGCAGGGTGATAAATGTTGATTGGCAGGTCGTTAATGTCAATATACCTGTAAGGTCCGTTAGATTAGGGGGCATTTCCCTATCATGGTTTTGATAAATATTTAGGGGTAAACGCTTTTGCATATCATAACTAGCATAAGTTACAGATTTATCAATAAAGGGGGCAAAATGAATAGAAGAATTACATTAATTTTTCATTATGTAACAGAAAATTACTGATTTATCACTAAAATGCTTCAAATTGTAAAAAATCTTCTTGAGTATCAGTAGCAGTAGCACTCCACAATACTAAATGCTGCTGGGATGCTCCCTTACTACCAGATCGAGTGCCTGCAACAGTTCCTGCTGGACGGGCACATGGTCGCGTATACTTCTATCCAGTAATTCAGCCAATCTGCTCCCGTCTAACAGATTAACCAGCTTCAAAGCCACCTTATATTCTTTTACATCATTGTCTTCTCCTTTTGAAAGCTTGACCGTAAAAACCCACCCTGGCAATGGCATCGAACTGTAGAGGTTCTTCTTTCCGTCGTAGACAGGCATTGCGCTACCGAACGCCTGGCGGTTCTCTGCAATCATTTTGTTCTTTATTTCTTCACCGTCTCCTCTAAATACAGTGGTCAATGTTTCTTGATCTTCAGGGAAGGATTGAATTTAACGTTGAAATGATTTTGCAAAGAGGTGAATCTGTGAAGACGTTTTTTTTCCTCCTGTATCGCGCCTGCTCACAGGCTTCAAGCTTCAGGCTCAAAGGCTAAAAAATGTTTATATTTAGAAATTCCAGAAATCGAGGTTGCAAAAACATTTACCAGGAGAGAGGGACGGAGGAGGAGGAGAAGGCCTGAGCGACAATAATTAATGTCCAATCAAGATATTCATGATGAATGTGAGAGCATTTAATACATTAATTGTTAAAAAAAATCATTTCAATAGTTAGACTATAGAAAAGCAAGAATTTCAAAAGTGCTGAAAGATGAAATAAATTTATGTTTATAATAAACTATATAGTAAATATATAAATACAAAAATAAATAAAATAAATTTGTGATGCAGGATAATAACATATTATTCAACCTTTAGAAAAAAAACTTCTTACAATGCTAAGCAATCTCGTCCGGTGATGGTTTTTCCTATAAACAATTTGGACACAAAGTGCTGTTGGTGTTGCAGACCCTACCTATTATGTAAGTTTGTATTAATATGGTTACTTGGATAATAAGTGTTTACCATTAGTTGTCGCTAGTTATTGTGTTGTTACCAACAATTTTTACAAATAAGATATTATGTTGTCATTCTTAATATTATTTTGTTACATTGTCATTAATTCTTTATAGAGAGGAATGTGTATTCTGGTTTAGAATTTTAAATTATTTCTTTTGTCAAAAAATTTGTTGGTAGATTAATTTTTCTATATGACTGTAAATTTTAAGTTTTAACATATTTATTTTTATGATTTATTTTCATAGATTTGTATATTTTCATATGTTTATTTATGATTATTTTAAAAAATTGACGGTTTTATAAATTTTTACCCTGTTCTTTCTTACGACTACTAATTTTTTTACTAGTAATATATGACCAAAATCACAAAAAATGGCCCACATCTTGTCAATTTCCATGCCTATATGTATCATATAGTTTCAAAAAATACACAAATGTTAAGTCGTGATCATAATAAATAGTAGGTCATAGGTTCAAGACTGGCATATGACAAGTAGTTGGTGGTTGGAAGCACAATCTATAAATTTAACAAGTTTACCATCCACAAAATCTTAACAATCCATTACTTGTAAACATATGTGATCTTTAAATAGATTAATAAATACTTGCAGACAACATTATATATAAACATCCTTGTGAACTAATAAAATAGTTATGAAAATCTTCTTTCCAAATTAACAACAATTAACAACATTGTTTCTTTAAAAAATATTGAAAAGAAATATTGTCAAAACATAGATGCATTAGTATTAAATCCTATGTTTTTCATGGGTTTGATGCAATGCAATTCAATCAAGGGGGGATTAAGCACTAAGCAACCTAGACAGTTTAGGGCATTGGTAGCCACGTGCACTTTTTTTCCTATATTTTCATAGGTTGAATATTGCCAACTCCATATAATCATTTCCAATATTATATATTTTAATTCAATGACATGACTCAAAGCATTTATGTTTAGTTACTGACTTCTAGTCAAAATCCTTCATCATGATCATTAATTTTAAAGAACTACAATCTCAATATGTTTTGCATTGGTCGTGTTGAATTGGAGGCCTAGGGCACCAACATTGTTCCATCTACAACGATTTACATGGATCTTGTTCCTTCTAACATCCTAATAATGTTTTTAATTTGTATCTGAAACGAAGGGTATTCTTCAATGCAATTCCACCAAATATTAACCAACAATGTCCATTTTAGATCTCTTAAGTTTGTTTGTATTAATCATCATTGTTCAACTAAATTTCCAAGTGTTCCCTCTAGTAGGAAATTGTAAGTCTAATAAAATAATACGCCTTTATTTTGACATGGTCATTTTCCTATAAGATGCAACAAATAATTTGTACATTAATATTTCAATATTCATGCAAGTACAAAATCTACAAGTATATCCTATGAGCATTTCAATATTCATACATTTTAATATTAATTACATCGTACTATTAACTAGAGTATCTATGAGTATAGGAGGATAGTTTACCAATAGTATATATAGTGAGCATAGGTAAAAAGTTGAAATGGATAGAATTAAATAATTAAGTGGTGCACAATTTTGAAAAAACAAAACATAAAAGTTTGGGAGGAAAATATCTTTTGAAAAAGATACCTAAATTATATACATTAGTTTCTTTAGTAAATATATACAACATAGACTCACAAGTCTCCCTCCACACTAAATGCATCCATTTTCAAGCATTAGAAAGACAGAAAAACCTAACAATCTTATCGCCAATGCCAAAATATTTTTAAAAAATTGGCTTAAACATTGTGTTCCCAAATCTAATTGTTATGGTACAATTGTTTCCTTGCATTCTTGTTGGAAACTGTAGTTATGAGAGATCATTCTCCACTATAACAAATGTAAAAAAAAAATTGTCATGTCCCTTTTTGGAGACTAATTTTTCTTGAAGACAAAACTAGGGATAGGGGCCTGGCGGCTAGGCTATTTGGTTTAGGAATCTATCGGTTCTTCAATCAAACATAGAATCTATAGATAGTGGCGGAGTCGTCCCCCCCCCCCCCCCCCCCCCCCCCCGCCCTAGATATCTTATAGTTCAGATAGGGGTCCCATCAATACGTCTACCCCTCCTCCTAAACCGAGGGAAATCAAAACAAAATCGAAATTAACCCATTCTTCTCCCCGTGGGTCTAAGGAAAGAAGCAAGGGGAAGACATTGATGATATTTTAATGTTATTTTAGTAGTTGCTTTTATTTTGTACATGAATTGCTATTGGCAAGCCTAGCGCTTCGATAGTGAATTTAATGAATTAGAAAATAAAGTATTTGAGCATATAGGCTCCACAAACAAATCAAAATATTATAATTTTATTTTCCCTCCAAATTGAGGTCGGTCCTTCTTTTTGAATGTTAGCATCCCTTATCATTTATAAAAGGAGGTCACTTAGGATTTTAGGGGATCATGCTAGAGTTGATGATTTTGGTTGGAGTGGATTGGTTGTAAAACATCTCTCTATCTCTCTCAAGGCTGAAAACCCTTGATTGAGAGCTCCCTCAAGGATGAAACCCCTTGAGGAGAATCTTGTGTGGACGAAACCCCACACTATCTCGTGTAATCTCTCTCTTGCTGCATATAATTAAATTTTGCCCTAAGTGACTTGTTTGGGAAAATGTTTCAGAGGATATTGTTGGCCTTTGTGTGATCTAATTGCATGGTTGGATTATCCATATGTTTTAAAGGTGAAACCTATCATTTTATCGATTATTTGGGTTCATATAAGTGTTATTTCAATCCTAAATTTATTATTTAATTGCTATAGTGGAAGGGTTTCATGGTAAATTTAAATTAGCACTTGTGAGCCTCCAAAAATCAATTTTTTTACATCTAATGATTGATGGTACTTTCTTATAAAATTTTAGCATATTTTCTAAGGGTTAGAATGAATTTTGTGCATACAAATTTGTGCTTGAATCTTCCTAAGAGGTCGCTACCCGAGGAGGAAAATTGTTGGCAACTCTTGAGGGCTTTCAAAGTCATTGTTAGTCATCTACATCATGCCCTAAATCTGATTTCAATCATTTGTGCTCAACCCTGGGCTATTTCCGAAGGATCCAAAAAAGAGACATTACAGTAATCTAAGGTAAAGGATAGATTAAATAACCTTTCCATTTTGATAATTGACTGTGACCTTACTACAATAATAAATTATGCCAATTTCATTGACAATTTTGTTGTGCAAAAAGAAAGAAGTTTTTATAACCTTAATTTTGTATTGTTAAAAATTCCACTATAAAAATTAAGATGAGAAGGCGTTATGTCCAAAGTGCCCAAAACCCTTAAATCATCCTTGAATTCAATGACCATATTGAAAATTTAGTTGATTGGTTTGTTTGTTTTTTTAAAACCAGAATTATATTATAGGAAATAAATTATTCAAATTACAATGACATGCCATGGTACTCATACTCCAAGATATATCCTTAGAGTTCCAACAACATATTAAAGAAGAAAGAGAGCATGTCGGCAACTTATCCATCCGATGTTTACAAGTGAAGGATATTTTCAATATGATTCTGCTTCTCTAGAGACCATGTCAAAGGAAAAGGACCAAAGTTGATCAGATTATTATGATCCAAGGCTCAATTTTCCAAAGTATATGCCACCTTGTTCTGATCTTTAGGAACGTGTTGATATATGATGGTTTGAAATTGTCTAGCAATAACTTAAATATTATCATGAATCCTTGCGATTAGCCAATTATTGGATCTATGTTGCTTTTGAGCTGACAAAAGGTTGATAATAACCTTAGAGTGAGATTTGACTATAATTCTAAGACATCCCAATTTAGTTACTTCCAGGAGGGGTCGCTGAATTGCCAAGATTTCAACCACATTATTAGTAAAGTACCCCAATTGATGAGCAAAGAAGAAAAGGGGAGTTCCCAAAGAATCATGAGCTATCCCTTCAATATTAGTTGGACCTCGACTTCCTCTTGTTGCTCCATTAGTATTTAGTTTACCAAAATCAAACGATGGTGGTTTCAATTTTCTTAATACAGAGGGCACTGATAGTCTAGTACATGACCTAGACTTTAATTTTCTTTCCTCCAAATTGATCTTTTATATCAGATTTTTCCATTTTCTAGGTAAGGGGGGAAGGGATTTTCACATTATGCTCAATAGTTTCCACTATATTACTTCTAGTTGATTCCTTGACATACCAAAATGTCTCTATTTTCATATTTGAAGATGCGTTTGTTTTGCTCTTTCCACACATTCCACAACATAAGAAAAAATAACAATCCAGACTCATTTGTTAAGGTCCTAAGTATCAAAAACCGAGCGTTTCCAAACTCTAACAGTTTCCACTAGATTCATAGAAGAATTCCAATTGACAGATAGCCATTAAGCCAAAATATTCCATAGAGACCTAACAAAAGGGAATTGAAGAAAAAGGTGAGTCAGAGTTTCTTCCACTTCTTTACATAAAGGACACCAAAAAGGTCTTACCATACCCCTTTTCATCAAATTGACTCTAGTAAGAATCCTCTTGTATAAGAGAAGCCAGATAAAGAATCTAACTTTAGGCCACAAAGTTGGTTGTCAGAGATCAGCAAAAATATCATTCCAAGGATGCAGCTGAGTACCTGTTAAAGTATTATATCCTTCAGCTACAGAATAATTTCCTTCCGAATATTTTCCCCAAACAAGGGTATCATGATTGGAAGAAATAGGTGGGATTCTGTTTTATAGGAGAGTTTGAAAATTTTGAATTTTGGTCATAGACAAGTTGGTTTACCACATAGACAGAGAGATCCACTCAGTTCCCTGAGACAATGATTATAAATAATTGACTACCTTTTCCTTTACTTTACTAAGAAGAGTATCCATAATACTTCTAAAATTTGGGTACTGCTCAATCAAAGGTGGGTGCCCATCCCACAAATCAGTCCAAAAGTTAGCCTGGTCACCTTTCCCAATTTTCCAAAAAAAAATGTTTTTAATAATTTCTTCACCAATTTTGAGCACCGATAAAATCGAAGATCCCCGAGAAGGTAAGGAATGTCGAATCATCTCTTGCGACATCATTCCTTCCGCATATTTTTCTCTAAAGTTGATGGCCCATAGATGATAGGGATTTTGCAACAATCTCCAATATAACTTTGCAGCTAAAGCCTTATTATTAAGCAAACTGGATCTAAAACCCAAACCCCCTTCTTTCTTTGGCAAAACATTATGTTTTCCAATTCACATGTTGTCATTTCCTAACCTGTTGAGTCCCTATCCATAAAAAAAAATTGGCTGATGGAATCCAACAAATGTAAAACTTTCGCAAGAATATTCAAAAGGGAAGAAAAATAGATAGGGATAACCTATTGAACAACTTTTATCAAAGTAATACATCCCCTAGAAGTTAACCATCTATGAGTCCATTTACTAAATTTCTTAAGAATCTTTGTGGGTAGCCATGTCCAGTCAGTTAATTTTTTAGAATTCAATGGGATACCCAAATATTTTAGAGGTAACATTCCCTTTTGAAATCCTAATTTAGCCAAAATATCCTGCTCCAGCCTAGGCAAGCAATGAAAGAAAATGATTTTTGACTTTTACCTATTTATATCTTGACTTGTAGCCTTTGAAAAGAGCTCCAAGTTGTTGTGGATTTGGGTAGCTTCTTTTAAAGATGTTTCTCCCATAATGGACGAATCACCTACAAAATGGAGATGAGACAAAGGATCAACATATCTAGCCAATTTGATACCCTTCAACTTCTTCTGGATTCTAATCCTGAAAAATGGTCTACCGAAAGATTTAGTAACTATTATGAAAATAAAAAGAGATAAAGGATATCCTTGCATTGTGACTCAAGAAGCAGAGAATCTAGCAAAAGGAGATCCATTAACCAAAATATAATGAGAAACTGAAGAAATACAAGCTTGTCTCCATTGAATCCAAAGGGGGGCAAAACCAAACCCTCAACAGGATTTCAATCAAGAGAGATCAATTAACCCTATCATATGCTTTAGACAAATCCAGTCTCAAAAACATAGCTGGTTTGTTTTGAATTTCCACAGAATGGAGGACTTCCTAAGCCAAAACAATATCATCATAAATTTTTCTATAAGGTACAAATCCCCCTTGTTTCAAAGATATTACTTTATGAATGATGGTCTTCAACCTTTCAGGTATAACTTTGGTAATTATTTTATAGAGAACATTGCATAAAGCAATGGTATGATATTCCACAAGGGTAGAAGCCTCTTCATTCTTGGGAATCAAAGCGATATAAGTTTGATTGATGATTTTCAGGACCGTCTTAGCTTGTCTGCATTCTTCCACCACTTCCAATAGGTCATTTTTGATAATGTACCAAATTTCTTGATAGAATTCTATAGGAAATCCATCTGGTCTTGGTGTTTTTCCTTTTTTCATAGCCCCAACAACTGTTTGGAGTTCCTTCTTTGAAACCGGCTACAAAAGAAAAAGTATTGTCCTCCTCTCCAATTAAGGTTAGAATGGTATCAAGCAATTGTTGTTGAGCATTTCCATTCAGATTAGTAGCAGCAAAGATCCCAGAAAAGTACTGAATTGCTAATTGTTGAATATCTTCTTTCGTATTGGCATGAGTTCCTCCCCCTTTATCCAAGTAAGCTATATGATTATGAGAATGACGAACTAAGAGAGACTTATGGAAGAAAGAAGTTTTTTTATCTCCCTCTTTCGATTATTTAATTCTAGACTTTTGTTTCCAGAAAATTTCTTCTCTTAATTCCCATTATATCAACTCCTGCTTAAGGGAGATTTCCTTTGTTTGCAGTTCTTTAGAGTACCCTTGCATTCTCACTTAATGGCTCACTTCTTGTAATGATTCTAATATTTCACGTTTTTTCTCATGAACATTCCCAAAATCAAATTTATTCCACTGCCTCAATTGATTAGTAATATGTTGCATCCTTCTGGTGAAACAAAACATTCTGGTACGGTATCTGGGTTGACCCCTCCTCTCACCATTTCTTAATTAAAGAGGGAAGTTGTCCATCCCCTAATCACATCAATTGGTTTGTTGTTAATTGTAAATATTATATTGTATTTTGTTGTTATCTATAATTTACTATAACAAGCCAATAAACTATTCAACTTTTTTTAGTGTTATTTTTATATTCATAGGTGAATATTTCCACATAGAACCTATATGATGTAACAATAAAAACATATCAAATTCTTACACTGTAGTGGTATTACACTTTTTTCCTCTCGCCCCTCACCACACCATCTTCCTAACAACAATGACAACAATACAATTTGTAAAAATATTTTTTTCGATCAATATGTCAACACCACCATACATATGCATCAAATCCCTTCCCAAGTGCCCACCAATATACATATAAGAGTCATTCTTTCAATGCCTTTTTTTACATTATATTAGTGGAATTCTTTCAATGTCTTTTTATAGTATACTATCAATTGCACCAAACGTGCTCAATGAACATGTTGAAGGGGAGAAAAATTAACTTTAGAAATTAATGTAAGGAAACCTAGAAACAAAAAATGCAAACATGACACAAACTCATGTGCCATGTGATTGGTTTTTAAAGGGAATGTTTTATTTGATTCCCGAACTCTCACTAATTCCCACCATGCTACGAATTGGCCATGATTTTCAACTCTTTTCCAAAATTGAAAGAGAAACAAATATTTTACTCCTAAATAAAGCCCAATCTACAAGAATCAATTTTGTCTATATAATTTTAACACTCTTTCGAAAAATTCATAAAGCAAAGTGAAACCCTAAATGTTCATCAATTCATACAGACATACAAAGAGCCTACGTGGAGGAACATAAAAGAAGTTTGATTACATGGTGAAGTGTCAGTTTTTAACTTAGAATATTATAAATTCTTAAAATCTTGTGATGTGAGATCCAAACTTAGTGTGAAAGCAATCGAGAACTAGATTTCTGAAACTTAGTCCATCACAATTGAAGAAAGTGCCTAAACTCAAGCCAAACCATGAAGATAGATGTTGAAGAAAACAAGCTATTTTTTAATTGGTAGTTCTCATAGGTTGGAAATGAAGTTCAGATTTCATAGTGGACAAGAGAGCATGATGAGCAGTGGATCTCCTCATAGAAGTCCAAATGTGAGTGTGAGTGCGTCGAAGGGGTGATCACCAAGTAGCATGGATTTTCAATCTCAACCTCCTCCTTCTCTGTTGGAAACCTTCTCAACAATGTCATTGACTTCCATGTTATCTTCACAAAGCACATGAGCCCCTCCTTAGCTTCTTTAAGTGGCATCTAAGACCATAAGATTGGGGGCTCTTACTCATTAAGATTATATTGGCATGTGCAAACTACATGTGATCGGGTCATATACAAAACAACTTATGTCTAGAGCAATTTTCCTTGTTGGCATCTTCAACAACCGACTCATGTAACAAGTGGCCACCCTCTTTCATGTAGCCCTAAGCGGCGTGAATAACGAAATTGTGGTCATGTCTCCACAAGGCCCTCAACTGCACTTAATTATTGTGCCCCTCGAACCACGTCTCCACCTAGTAGATGCTCTTGAATATATGCTCCTTGAAAGTCTCCTACGCGGAAGTGAGCAACAGCATTGTGAAAACCATGAAAGGCAAAGACTTCATGCACATCATCAACCTCAATGACTCAAACCCCATACAGTGTGTGTGGCTTGTGCACACTCTTGTCGCCTATCCGAGAGGCCCACCCAATTTGAGAATCACCATCCTCAACCTTCACAAATAAGTGTTGGATCAAATATTGAAACCAAAGTACTAGATAAGATCTAGGTTGAGAGAAATGCCAAAAAAGTTTTTGGATCTCGTGACAGTAGGGAAGCAAGTGGATGCATTTGAATTTTCCAAGCTAGAAAATCAATAGGTAAAATTGTTAGGAAATAAGGGATAAAATATGCAAAATAATCCCTCACAGAATTGCAACAGTAGAAACTAATATGCAAAAAATATTACAGATCTCAAATAAAAGTGCAAAATAAAATAACACAACACAAAGAGACATTATTTATCGTGGTTCACCCAATTTGGGCTACGTCCACCAAAAATCATTTGCTCAAATTTTATTACAAGCCACCACTCTCTCAATACAATACCCAGATCTGTTTGGAGCCATGCTCAACAAACTCTACAGAATTCACACCCAAATTCAAAACACCTCTACAATGTTACATTTTATCCCTACCATATGCATAAACCCATATAAGTAGACAACTGCTTAAGCAGTTTTACAAAACCGTGGGTATCAAAACCATGGGCCAAAACCGTCCCATAAAGCTATGGGTCAAAATCCTGCCCATATGAGAAAAACATGTTTCGCGATATATCGGGCACGTTTTAAGGCCAAAAAAATTTTCTCGAGGGCTGCCGGCCCGGCCCCGCACCTCAGTGAGACAACTGTGGAAAGTGTACAGTACTCTTAGTGTACAGTCTTAAACACTTTCACACAAAAAACAGGCTCCACAACCTAATAGAAATCTATTTAATGGTCATCCAGGCGTAAGCGCTATTCTCAATCGTTTATGTGCATTGTAAGCTAACTCTCATAGTATATGTTATGCCTTCGGGAATTTTTCAAGTTGCGTAGCCAAATAGTCAATAACTATTGGTGAGAATATATCTAAAAAATGTCAAAACCCTTTGGAGAGAAGTAATTTATGTTGAACATGTATTTCTAATGCTCTACTTATTTATAACTAACATTAATATCTTAAATATATTTCTTTGAAAAATATTAATATCCACGTATTTATATTAAAAAATTTACGTACCCCATTTACCAATACCCCCATTACCTTGTCCACAACTTTCCTATTAACAGGAAATAAATGGTGTCAATTTAATTATAACACAATGACATGTTGGGGCACATATTTCCACGTTTAAAAAAATAGCCTCAAAACTCCACCATATGGTCAATATATTATGATTTTTCCAAGCCAAAAAAAGATGAAACATCTAAGTGAACCAAAGTTAAGATTGAAAGTTTCATGTGACAATCAAATGGATGTCAAATTTAAGGTCGAGTGTTAATTATTGCAATAGGCATTCCCCAATGGCAACAAGGGGTTAGATCTAATGGTGCAACCATGTATATTTTGGTTTTATACCTTAAAACTAGTGTTTATTTGACCATCACTTACATTAAAAAAAAAATAATTTGAACATGGCAATCAAAGAATAGTAATATCTTGGTCGTATGGCAAAGTTTTGGGGCCCTTGTTCCAACAAGAGTTTTTGTTACCAACTGGTGAGAAATATGAAGAGAATGTAATGAAATTATTAAGCATTGTGGCATTTATTTTGTACTTAAAATTTGATGTGAGTGAACTGTCACTTAAAAGATTTTTTAAAACATCGAGACGACAATCAAAAAATAAGAATATATTGACCACATAGTAGAGTTTGGAGTTTTTTTTTAAAGTTTTTTTGTCACCAAACAATGGCAAACATGAAGAGAGTAATAAAATTAGTCATCAATGTAATACAAATAAAATCCTAGATGAGAAACTTGAAATTGATATTTATCAACAATTTTCATATATTTTTATTTAAGATATTTGTACTAGTTATCAACTCGCAAGGATTACAACCACCACATACCCCTCCCCCCTTTGTAAGTTGTCTATTGACGAAATAGGCATTTTATTATTAGCATATGTGAGAACATACACAACAATTATGTTACAACAATTTGGGGTGAAGTTATTTATGTTGAACATGTTTATAAGAGCATGGATGTATAGACACGTAATTTTGATACAAAAGTTGTTACTTGCAATGGTAGTAGTGTATTTATGAGTTTATCGATTATTGGTCCAAGTTAGACTCTTGTTGGCACATATTCCCTTGTGTCAACAATCTTTGACTCGATTATTTTGAGCCCCTTGTTGCTTTCTCTTTTGGTCCAGTCAGGGCCATTTGGTAATGTAGTTGTAACTTTTGGCTTTGATGACCCCAATTTTCCCTTTTTCTAGTTCTCTCTACCCTTCTATTTTTTTGCCCTAGTCTAAGATCTTGACTACTTTTGTAGGATGTTGATCATTTCGGTACCTTATGAAAATGGTCACATCTCTATGAAAATAGTTCCATTCCCTAGGCATTCGAGTCCCCTAACTTGTTTCATTGAGTTTTATGTCTCTTTTGGTCAAATTTTTTGCTCGTTGTGTATTAACTTGCACACAAATAAGTTCCTAATTTGAACTCAAGAAGGGCATATAAATACAAAGGTGCACTACAACATTTAAGAGACAAATTATCACACATTGAGTTATTCCTTTGCACAAAAGTGATATTGATGTTACAAGAGAAAAAATTATTTTATTTCCAAAGCATCCCCATATCAAAAGCATAAGTCAAGCATTTATAGATTCGATCTAGTCGATATTAGTTGTGTGCATATAAAAAAATGAGTTTGGATACTTGCATACACCAAATTAATTGTTGAGTTTCATCTAGTGTTGTTTTTATTTTGTCAAATCATACGGGACCTCATAATAATGGAAGAATAGCACACGCCCCCATTAGCATATTTGTTTTTATGGCTTTAACAACGCACTTAGGCTGCGGTCCCATGTAAAGGTAAAGCTAGATTTTTTTTGTAGGTGAGGGAGAGAAAAAATATAATATTTTAACATTAATAGGCTCTCATGAAAAAAAAAATTCTCTCCAAAGACAAAATAGCAATCTTTAGCACTAACAGAAATATGGTCCCATGAATCCCCATAAGGAAAAATTGAGAGAGAAGCTTAAATTGAAATGCAAATGTCACAATAACTCCCTAAAATTTATAAGCAACTGCTTCTTTTTGTGCCCCCAACTACATAATGGGGCTGTAAATCCTCTCCCTAAGATGTAACTGCTAAGAAATTTTAGGATTTTTGTTAAGTTTTAGTAACAACAATTTTATTTTTTAAACATGGGACCACATTTCCCATACAAATAAGAGCAATAGCCCCTAACATGGGACTGCCCTCTTAGTGTGGATTAAAGTTTTGGGCAAAGGATGTCAAATTCACATTGATTAGTGATATAACCACGCAATTTGAGACGAGCTTTCGCAGATTATGGCACGAGAACAATTGTAAAGTCAGATTAACTTTAGTGCAAATAGTGCCAGTTTAGTAGGTTTCCTTATCTCTATGAAAATGGTCCAATCTCCATAAAACTTGTCAACATAATTTTAAGGTTTCACAGACTGCCACAGATGGCTCCATCCAAATTCACCGATTACAACGTATTTATGTCTTTAACCATTATTCTCTGCTCTTTCGAAACATTTAATTATTCATTATCTCTACGCTTTCTTACGATTTGGATTAAATCCTTACAATTTGTAATTAAATCTGTATTATTATTTTAAGGCATAATTATTCCGAGTGATCGATTAGTACACTTATATATCTAAAACTACTTTCCACATCTAATATGTTGCCAAAAGAAATCATTGAACAAAATTTTTAATTGTTGAGCCCTTGGATAACTATCGTAGGCACCCTTTTGTTTTTGTTGTTTTTCGGAAAAATTAATCTTTTGGCATTACTTGGGCATTCTAACACAAGGAAGATTACGGTTAACGAAAAAGATCTTGCAACTTTTGAATTAATGTTGGTTGTACATTTTTCTAAACTATTTTAAAACTTATGTGCTATGGCAAAAGAGATGGGACTTTGCATTAGAATTTCTTATTAGTCATAGTTCCTACAACTCGGAATTCTCCTCGAATTTCAAAAGCAGAATTGCTTAACTTTCCCAAAGTGGTGTACTTTTGAGACTCTTAAACCAGTCATTAGTTGAGCTGGAAAATGAAGAATCAATGATGTATAAGACTGAAAAAAATTGACATGAAACCAAAAGGTTGTCATGCTAATCTATTATTGGCCTATTCAATTAATAGATGAATCACTTTATAAAGTAAAAATTGACTGTTGGATGAAGTGCAAAAATATAATACAAACACACTAATGTCAGCCATGTACAAAGTAAATGATTATACATTTTAACAATATATGTGTGATACCAGCAAAGAAAAATCGTTATCAAAGGTTGGTCTAGCATATTACACACCCTACAATCCTCTTTATAGAATGTCATTTCATAAACCAATATTAAACATAGCATTGCACTCTCATAATTTATACAAGACAATGCTAGTGCTGCTATGTATATACATTAATTTTTTTCCCCCACTTTAAATAGTCAAGCAAGCTATAAT
Source organism: Taxus chinensis (assembly GCA_019776745.2). Lineage (NCBI taxonomy): Eukaryota > Viridiplantae > Streptophyta > Pinopsida > Cupressales > Taxaceae > Taxus > Taxus chinensis. The sequence goes on from CM034146.1 coordinate 658,776,423, forward strand.
ACAATTTAGCATAAGGCAAAAAGACAGAAAGCTCCTTACAAACTCAAAGTTTTGTTTTTTCAAAATAAAAAGTATAAATTCAAATCTAAGTTTTAAAGTTTTGTTTTTTCAATATAGTATTATAATATGAAAAATCAGAAGAAAAAACTAAATCCTCTTAAAATTTTAATCTCATTTATAAAAATGGTTAGAGGGATTAATTAAAATTTTATGTGATAACCAAATAAAAATGACCATGTTTTTTTAAAATTTTCTTAAAATCAAAGTTGGTTAAACAAATGAGATAAATCTATATGAAGAAAAAAAACCTCTAAATTGATCCTTTTATTTATCAATTAACAATCTCAATATCATTGAAAGGCTCGCCTTTATGAAGGCTTAGAGCACATTCGCCAACAACCTGCAATTAAAAAATAAAAAAATGTTTTAACAAAAACAAAATAAATAAAATAATCATAAAATAAAAATGAACGTCGTAGAGTTTACAACTTAAAAGGCTTAATATTAGATTCCCTTTAAAAAGTGTCATAAACCCATTAAATGCACTCCTCTTTCTCCAGCTATGTTTAAGAAACACACATAAGATGTAATTTTTGTACAAACTATTTGTTCTTTAAAAATTTACATCATACCCACATTTTTTATTTTTTTTAATTTATAATATTAAGGAGAGTTAAGAAAATGATTGACTATTGAATGTTGCCGAACTATCATATTGATTATAAGACTGATAGTTTCTAAACTTAGTCTGGAATGTATCCAACATCGATACTAATCAAAATGTTAAGAAGACATTTAATTTCTAATATCATATGAGTTAAGAAAATGATTAACAATTAAAAATGTTTTCTATGTTGTGCAAGTATCCTAGGTTTAATCTTCCAAGTTTACAATATATTAGACGTTATTATGTCTTCCAAAATTATCATATTGATTATAAGAGGGTATCGCTGTGAACATTTCTAATCTTAGTTCTGTGATGTAAATATCATCAGTTACCAAAATGTTAAGAATCGTGGTCTTGAATGGGAATATTCAAACAATCAATATGTCAATGGTAGCATAAATATTTTAAAAAAAGCCTTGGCAGTTTTATTGTTGAAAACCATGACATTCGTTAATACAGAACTGGTGATATTCAAAGTAAACACACTACACTCTACTTGATTATAACATTTAATGGATGACGTGGAATCCACAAGGATGTCACTTAGTGAATGGATGAAAAAGAAGTTACTAGAGGTCGACACAATTGATTGTTGTAGACACCTAAAATATGCTTACACCTAGCATTTCCTCCAACTCAACCAATTGACGACATTTTGTTAATTCCCTATTCTTCGCTCCATTCTCGGATGCCCATTTACAACACCTTCTTGGTCGTATTCATCCTATAATCAACTTATTTGACTAATATCTCTCTTATTAGCTAAATATTCCTCCTTTCGACTATTCAGAATCTACCTAGTTCTCTCTGAACCACTTCTGCAAGCTTCTTAGGCTATCTATCAGTCACAATTGGTTTTCCACACCCCTCCCAACTCTCAATGAGTCTCTAATCACTTGCTAATCAAGTTTAACTAGCCTAAACCCTTGTTAACTAGCCTAAACCAAGCTTAACTAAGCGCATGTTTATCCTAATCTAATCTAAAAGTGTTTTTTGAGCTTTAGTCCCATATGCACCCAAATTCCAAACTCTTCCAAACCAAAAACTATGAATACAAGCCTAAGGCTTTCCTTTCAAATGGTCCTTCTCTCTCATATTTGGAGATCTTGGCATTAGAAATCATTTGTGATAGCTTTAAGCTATAAAACATTTGGATCTTGGCCATACTCCATTGTTAAGAGCTCCTCCATCTTGCATCCATCCACTCCAAATATAGTTAGTAAGGGAAGATCTAAAGCTTGGCCATGTAGCCAACTTGGAGAGATCTCTTCACTATGTTTAGGAGTAAAACAACACACAATTTGATTGCTTAGAATCTAGCTAGGTTCACTTTCATTAAGCTTTCATGGAGTAGAGAGTAGTATATATACTAGGGTTTAAATGTTTGTTTCAAATTTATATATGCATACATAATTTCTTGTTTAGCTCTAATCTTATGGTGCATGGTTAAGTTTAGTCAAGCTTTGAGGTTCTTTAACCTCATTCCATAGCTTGCAAACCTTTCCATCGCATACATTTGGCACGCCCCGGTGGGACACTTAGTCCATCCCCCATTAATGGAGTCTTTTTTAAGCTTTTATTTCAGTTTTTAACTTTTACATGTTTTTTTGTGGTGTTAAATATTTTGCCTTGGGCTTTTTGGCCAGGTTTTAGGTAGTTAACACACATTTTCATGTTTCTTTGTTAAGTTTATACTAAAAACTACATTTAATGGCTAATTTCTAACCTATTGACACTTTTGAAATTTAATTTTCTGTGTTTTTTGGTGGTTTTCCAGGCAGGGCCATACACACCTTTCTGTCAACGCAAACGCCTTCAACTGTCATTTTTTAGCAGAGCCGCGCAGGTACCCAAACCCACACGCAGGTACCTTAAACTGGGCGCACACACCCAAACCTTGGTGCACACGCTCTGCCAACTGTCAATTCTACTAGGCGCGTAGGCACCCAAACCCACGCGCAAGCATCCTATGTACTCTCGGCCCCTGTCAGAAAATTTACCTTGGCGCACACGCCCAACCCTGGCGCAGGCACACTTACCTTGGAGCAGACATCTCTCAGGTGGCATAGGTGCACTGCGGATCTAAAACTACACAGAGGCGCACAATCGCCCTAACCCATGCGCACATGCCCTAACCCATGCGCAGGTGCTTCGATTCAAGTTGGCATATTAATTTCAGGTTTCTAAAAATTTGTTTCTTAAGGTGCTAACATCATTGCAGGTTTTATTTTTGCATGGGTATGCTAACTTGTTTAAACATTGGATAAGCCTTGCATGTTTAATTATAAGAATAAGGTCGTGTATGCTCTTCCCTCGCGTCTTTTGGGGCGATCTTGGGAATCAAAAATGATTCTTATGTCTTTTACTTTGCAAATGCTTTTTATATTTCGTATATTGTTTGCATTAAGTGTTTCCATTTGTTGATTTCTTGAATTTTGCGTCGTGTATGCTCTTCTCTAGCGTCTTAGAGCGATCTTGAGAATCATAAATGACGCTTATTCTTTTCATGGAAAATTACTAACTCATCTTGTACAGGACCTAACGCTTGTTAAAGAAAAGGTGTCAAAACGAAACGCAAAAACCTTCTAATACAAGTGTTTTCATACAGGTTGTCAAATGGTGTGCTACTTAAAACCACATTAAGTTAAGCAAGATAAAAAACACACCATTTCACTTCACACTGTATTACAGGTTTCGAAAAAGGTTACGTCCCTATCCGCTCAACTTGAACATAACCCCTTTGGCATAACGCCTTAAGCTATAACAATGGGGGTGGTTCAAGGAACCCTAAAGTAATCCACCGCTGAGTAACCTCGTGGATGAAACAGGAAGCACTCCGCTTACCCACTTGACTAGTACGCCTTGTGAGTTAGAGTCAAAGATTGTTTGTATCGTGGTTCCAGTGACGGTACAACTAAACGCACTAGTTGCTCATTGTATCAGAAGGGGGTACAGTAAAGCCAAGATACTCCCAAATCAGTCATTGACTCTTTGGGAAAATTGCGCTCACATTAGACAATCTTCTGACACCTAGTTGAGAGAACCTATTAAGGAGGCCATTCTATCTTGGAGCCCACTTTACTAGTCCGTTGTCGCGTCAAGCCATCACGAAGTGACAACTCACTTGGAGTCTGAACCTTGTTTCTCAAACAAGGCAAAGAACCCATGTAAGTTTGAACTAAGTGTCTTTCATCACGGAACTAAACGACATCCCACTTAGCTCAGTTTCTTTCTCACCTTAAGATGAGGTGAAACTCTGCCCAAGTGGCACTTAGTTTATTTTCATCTTTTTGATCTACACCTTTGCGTTCTTGCTTCCCATTTTCAAGGTGAGAAGGAGGCATACTTTCGCGGAGTGTTATCATAGATAGTGTTCACCACTTTTTTGTCCGTTTACACTCATCCATGTTTACAGCTGAGTTGTTAAACATCTAAAGTGCGCATGGATACGTTTCCTTATCTTTTGATGGCCACTTGATCTTGATTTCAAGATCATCATCATGTTGCGATTGATTCATCATTTGATCTCCTTTTGACATGTTACCTTGTTCACATTGTCTCGACACAATTAAGATACTTATGTCATGTTTTTCGTAAACGTGATCTAAGTATCCACATTGTAGCGTTATGCTGCGCACATTTTAGCACATCCTTAGTATACTTTGACTTGGTTTAAATTCAAACATTGTCTCCAAATCTTGACAAGTGTCGCTTACTTTTTTTGTGTCATTTCAATACCACTTTGTCACTAATATCTCACTTCTTTGTGAAGCTTGATTAACGTGTCCAATTGGTGTGGTTACGTAGCTTACATTTGTAATCCTCTCCCTTTAACATTTAGGCCTTGTTGGTTGTTGAACTGGTCGTGGTATCCTTTGATTGGGAGTCACTCTACGCTTTGTTAATATTTATGCCTTGTTCATTTTGAACTTGACGTAAATATTGACATTGTGTTGATCATCTTTGCATCGAACTATCATTTTGCACACACATTTTACATAGGGAGTATTTCCTTATTGATTGGCTTTGTGTTTCACACTTGCATGATTGTTCCTTGTGGTTATTCATCCGGAAAACTTATTTTCTAGGACAATCCTTTTTTATCTCATTGAGATTGCGTCATCACAATGTCTATTTTCCTTAGAAAAATCACACACGCATCTCCATACTTATGAAATATCTAGTTGGTTGCCATTGTGCTTCCCGAATCAACATGGAACTTCCTTCCCTTTGAAGGTTTTTCATCACACTATCTAGGTCTAGGCATTTGTACCTAAACGGCACCAACAATGACTGACTATCACATGGTTCCCCATACTTACAAAATACGGAACCTAGGTTTAGGAATTCAAATCAAAAGATTCCCATTACGACTAAGCCTCATTTGGTTCTTCGTGCTAGAGGGCCCATTCGGGTACCATGTTCCCCACCTTCAGCTCATAGTCGGTGGTATGGTTTGGACGCTTTCTGATCCAAATTATTATTCGGGTTCCCCCCACTCTTCTTCTGATTCAGATCCAAACTACCATTCGGATTCTCACTCTTCTTCCGAAGATTCAGATCCCAACTATTGTTTGGATACCCCTAGATCAAATCTTGAATCACGGTCCTCCCTTCCTTCGCAGGACCTTTATTCCAAATCACCTCAAAAATGTCTTCCTCCTTTGAAGACTCGTGCGACTCCAAGTTCCGTCGATCAAACATCTAATTCGGTTCTTGAGTCACGGTCCTCCCTTTCTTCGCAGGACCTCCTTCATCAGTCGTCTCGATGACCTCTTCCTCCGTCGAAGAGTTCCATGACTCAAATTCCCTCTAGTCAATCATCTAATTCGACTCCTATGTCGCAACTTAATGGATGGCTATGTGATCCTACTTTCCAACCTACATTATGTCGTCTTCTAGAAAAACGACCTAGGTCCAGATCCAAATCGTCCATTCATGAGACGCCTGCCTCCAAGTTTATCCTTCTTCGATCCCTTTCCCTTTCAACCTCATACCATTTCCTCAATCATCTTCTAAAGACAATGTTTGTATAACCACATCAAACCATTACATCAAATCCATCTATCATCTTCAAACCTTCTGTCTCAATCAATCTTCCCCGTCTTATCGGGTCCATTTCTTCTAGTCAACCTCCTATGGCCGAAAAACAACAACCTCTACTGATTGATTTCTCTCAGAATGAAGGAACAATTAGACTACACGATGATATCCCTTTAGAGGATTGCAAACAAGGATTCTTTCTAGAACTCGATACGCTCACGTATTGGGGAGAAGAAGTTGATTCCTTTTATCAGAATGTAAAGGAAGGGCCTAAGGTCATGGAACTTGATTCTTCTTCTATTGATCCATCTTCACCTTTTTCTGAGCATGATGAGATGTCGGGGTCTAGCATTGATCTGTGGCCTATCTTCTCATTACCAACTCATTCATTATCTATCATCATTCCTCAATCAAAATCTCACCTTGGGTCACCGCTGGGTAGCCCATTGTCTTCTTTTATAATGAAGCCACCCCCGGGTAGCCCTCCATTTTCTACTTGTGGTGCAGCTCCTGGTAGTCCCTCCTCATCTATACTTGGGCCACGCCCTGGCAGCCCTTCATCATTTTCTTCTATTCTTGGGCCATGTCCTCATAGCCCAATTTCTTCCATCTTAGGGCCATATCCTAGTAGCCCTTCGTCATCTTCTATTAGTGGCTCACCTCCTCGTAGCCCATCCTCTTCAATTCTTGGACCGTATCCTCTCCATCCCTCTACCAATGACCGGGGAAAGCCCACTATCATTTCTTTCATTCCTATCATCAATCATAAACGTTCTCTTTCTTCTCCTTCTCGAGATCAGACAAGTCATGCATCAACTTATAAGAAACCCAAACAGTTTCTTAATCAAACTCAGGTCAAAACTTCCAAGAGCTCCAAAGCTCCTAACAAATCAAATGATCTTAAGGATTAAAAATCAAGCGTGATTCAAGAACGCACATCAACGTAACCATCAAGTATGGCACAAAGTGCACAAACCTATGAATAGGGAATTCAAGCTCCCACATGAACAATCCTTGTTTCAGGATAAATCACAGTCATTTGTTGAGTATGAGCTCACCTCGATCATTGAGATTGGAGATAACATGACTCTTGATAAACAAACACACCTAGTCTCCCTTATCAAGGAAGTTACAAACATTGTTGTTGGATCTTACCATGCAGAGTGACTCTGTTGTTCCCACCTTTCCAAAAACTATCAAAAATATAAAAATCAAATCAATTCAAAAATACAAAAAAAAAAATTGAGAAAACATAACAAAATCAAAGGTACAAAGATCAAACATTGCAATCAGGTATTGCATACACATGGATGTTTCTTTCTTCCCTTCCTTGTTATTCTTCTGCAAGTCTTCCTACCATTTTCATCCCTTCAGATGATATTTTGGTTAGCCTATTCACACGCATTTTGCGACATTTATCTCTATGGTATCTGTTTGACCATGGTCTTTCATCACCTTGGTAAATTAAAGAACGACTGACCTCTTAGAGATCCTATCACATTCAACATCTAATAAACTTGTTGCAAAGAACTTTTGGACATATTTGTTGACACTAGCCAATGTCGTCATCACAATCAACTTCCACCTCCTTCCATCAAGCCATCAATGGTTCTTAACCCCTTGTCAAACAAGAGAGCTGAAATAAGTTTTCAGAAAGCAAAAGAATCAAAATCAAAAAAAATCAAAAGCTAAAAGCTAAAAGCAAAAAGCAAATTGATATATAACTCTCTCTTGGGGTATTTCCAATAATCTCTATCGGGGCTATGGACGCCTGACTGGCAGTAGAGAAATGTTGTGATTAGAATCAAATGCATCTCCATCGGGGCTATGGATGCCTGGCTGGCAGTGGAGCAATGTACGGCTATCCTTCCACCCTCCATTCACAAATCACCTATCACCTTTCAAAATAAATCATTCCTACACATTGGCTAGGGTGTCTTCACTTATTGTCTATTAAATCTTCCCTTCAAGAGGTAATAAATTCCATGTGCACACACTGGATCTCTATGAGCAAAGCAAGATTAGTATGTTACCAAGTGTCTTTTTTTTGGACCTTGTTCAAACTCTTACTCTAGCCCGTATCTTGTCTCACGATTTGTGCCTTTGGCTAATCACTTCTTTCATCGCGAGGCTTCTAAGCTACATTCATATCATTCACATCGTTCTTCTACTTTGTTCAGAACATCCATGTGTATAAGATTCCTTTTGCCATGTTTTCGGACACCTTTGTCCCCTTTCACAAAAAAAATCTTCTCCTTCCTTTCTATCATGTGATTTTAGGCCAACTTACGCTGGGGGCATCCTTGCTTCTTCCCAACACTTCATTGGTTTATGTTCATCATCATGTTGAACCTATCCATAATGGCCTTGGGTCCCGCTTCTACCTGTGAAGAGTTTTCCTTTGAATACTCCCACCTAATTGCTGGGGCATTTTCGCATCTTCACCTTTCTTGTACGCACGTGGCCTTTTGCCCTTGTACATCCCATCTATCACTAGGGGCATCCACACTTCCTCGTTTTCCTGTACATAGCTTCAGAAAACTTTCAAAAAAAAAAAATTCAAAACATTCAAATATGTTTCAGAAAACTTCTAAACAATATAAATCATCCTACAAAATGTCACTCTTTGGTTCTCACCTGTTCATGCGCGCGACTCGTGGATCATCTTGATCTACCTCCATCAACAAAAGCTAGGCTGCTTACTTCGTCTGTACTCTAGGGCACAATGAGTTGCCTGGTACTGTTTCGTAGTGCACATTGCTTTTTCATCAGACCCAAGTGTCCTCTGTTATTCCCCTCGCATGTATCCTTGCTTGGGGCACCATCATAACCCTTGTCATTAATTCAAATAGGTTAGAACTGAAGCTTGATAACAAAAACATTACATTATGTTTCTCTGTTAGTTTAGCTTGTTTACTTTCTCGTATTGCATTGCATTATGTATGTTGCATGGAGTTTGCATCTTTTACTTTCTGTATTGCATTGCATTTTGTATGTTGCATGGAGTTGGTGTTTTTAGCAATGGAAATTTGTTCGTATATGGATTTTCATGTCATACTACACTTTTGTTCATTCTTTTTAATAAGGACCGATGATGAAGATCACTAGCAATATGATGAAAAATAAAGTTGTTTAAAAGGCATTAGATGGATGTTGGCTCATTCCCCCTTCCTCATTCTCTTTTTCTTCTATATCCCTTTTCTTCTTCTTCACACTATTCTTTCTTCTGTTCTCTTTCTGTCATCTTTTCGATCGTCGATCGAGTTCTTCCATCACCCCATCGACAATCGAGGGGGCATCCTTCATTCTACTCATTTTTCTTCTATCCCTTCAAAATTTTCTACTTGTTTATGCTTGTCTACTTTCTTTGAAGTGACGTCACTTACGCCACCCCAAAGAGGGGCAAATGTAGACACCTAAAATATGCTTACACTTAGCATTTCCTCCAATTCAACCAATTAACGACACTTCGTTAATTCCCTATTCTTCACTCTCCATTCTCGGATGCCCATTTACGACACCTTCTTGGTCGTATTCCTCCTATAATCAACTTATTGGGCTAATATCTCTCTTATTAGCTAAACATTCCTCCTTTCAACCATTCAGAACCTCCCTAGTTCTCTCTAACCACTTCTATTGGCTTCCTAGGCTATCTATCAGTCACAATTGGTTATCTAGACCCCTCCCAACTCTCAATGAGTCTCTAATCACTTGCTAATCAAGTTTAACTAGCCTAAACCCTAGTTAACTAGCCTAAACCAAGCTTAACTAAGCCTAAAGCATGTTTATCCTAATCTAATCTAAAAGTGCTTTTTGAGCTTTAGTCCCACATGCACCCAAATTCCAAACTCTTCCAAACCAAAAACTATAAATACAAGCCTAAGGATTTCCTTTCAAATGGTCCTTCTCTCTCATATTTGGAGATCTTGGCATTAGAAATCATTTGTGATAGCTTTAAGCTATAAAACATTTGGATCTTGGCCATACTCCATTGTTGAGAGCTCCTCCATCTTACATCCATCCACTCCAAACATATTTAGTAAGGGAAGATCTAAAGCTTGGCCATGTAGCCAACTTGGAGAGATCTCTTCACTATGTTTGGGGAGTAAACAACACACAATTTGATTGCTTAGAATCTAACTAGGTTCACTTTCATTAAGCTTTCATGGAGTAGAGAGTAGTATATATGCTAGGGTTTGAATGTTTGTTTCAAATTTATATATGCATACATAGTTTCTTGTTTAGCTCTAATCTTATGGTGCATGGTTAAGTTTAGTCAAGCTTTGAGGTTCTTTAACCTCATTCCATAGCTTGCAACCCTTTGCTTCCTCATCATTCCTCCCAAGCATAGAATCATTGGACTCCAATGCTTTTAACAAGGAAAACTATGAGACATCTGATGTTGTGAAAACAATTTGGTTTGATATGGAAGTTGATCTTGCTTGGCAACAAGATATGAAGTTGTTGACCCCTGTTGGGCCTGGCAAGTATTTATGTCCAACTAGATCATCATCCAATGGAATCTGAGAATCTAGAATATCTATGGGATGGTTGATGGATACATTGCTTGTTGGATGCAAAGTTGAAGAAGATGTTTCACTTCCAAAGCTACATATCAATGAGTCATTGTCATATGGGATGGATTTACCAAGCCACAGTATTGATGGACATGAAATTGTGAAGAGTGTTGATTCTTGTGTTGTGTCTGAAATCATGAGTCACAATAGGGATGGTGTTATTTTGAAAGTTTCTGAATCAGCAATAAAAGGTAAACCTTTTGATGATCTTCTTTATGAGGAGTTACATGAGAAGCAAGATGAAAGGAGATAACAAGTAGTTTGCTGATCCAAACACAACATCAGCTAGTGGTGAGTCATTTTGTGTTTTTAATAAGTGTTTTATGCTTCATAATATGACACTTACAGATACGCAACATCCTAAGGGATACTCTATCAACAACAAAGAGTCCAAGGATGATAGATATGCAAGAAAAAAAGAGAAATCAGCTGATGATCCTACTTTTAGAATTCTGAGGTACAGTGTTCCATTCTTAAATTGGGTACATTCTTTGACTAATGTATGGCAAGATAGCAGTGGAAAGAAGAAAAGATGGAAGACTTCTCATGATATAAGTGTTCATGAGCACTATAAGGTATGGGATTCAGGTAATATGTTGCATTTATCCAAAGTTATCAATTCTGATTTTGAAAACTTCGTGACTGATCTCAAGAGAGCTATATATTTCGGCAAGAGCTCTCTAATTTAACAGGTACAGGATCAAGACTTGTCGAGCACTACATTATGTTTTATCTATTGCATATGGCACTTGGGCATAAGAGCTGCAATTGCTTAAGGGCAAGAAATTTGGGGAAGGAAGAATTGTAATATCCCCTTCTTGGTCGAAGACCCTTAGCCCAATTTTGTTTCCCGACGGCTAAGGGGTGGTAAAAAGGGAAACTATAGTCTTAATAAATTATTATAAAGTGCTTAAAAAAGATATTTTAAAAAAAAACACTTATATTAATTTATTAATATATTATTTAAAATAAAAGAGAAGATAAAGTGAAATTATAAAAGAAAAAGAAAAGAAGTCATTTTATGTTTTTATTTCCCCTAGGGGAAAATGCAACCCATGTTGGGGATGATACAAGGCCAAAAAAGAATTAAATGTGGACCAAAGGATGTGATTGATGTTTGTGGGTGGCTATTAAGCCAAGATTGCTTATAAAAGCAAGTGTACTTGGCTTTGTAGAACATCTCTTTTATTTTATACAAATCCTGATTTTTGTTTGAACTTGAGAGCTTTTGTTGGCTAGATTTTCTGCATAGCATCAAACCTAGGCAGTCATGAGATAAATCTCCCTCATTTAACCGGTGAAGCTCCCGTGTCAGATTTGTCAATAAAAATGTATTATTATCTATCAGGGGTTTTACTTTAACCACTTAGTTCATGAACCATAACTAAGAAGTTCTGCAGCAAGTAAGTAGTTGTTCAAGAAAGGAAGTATTTTATGGAAGAAGGACGTAAAGGAAATACAAAGAAGAAATGGGGAAGATGTGCATCCCAATTAGTAGTTTAACAGAGCTAATTACATGCACATAGAAGAAACTTAATAGATATGAACACACAGAATTATAAAAACAAAGGCAGCTCTAGATCCAGATCTAAAATAACACAAAGTTTATTAAGAGATCTAAGATTAAAAGCAAGAAACACAGTACACCGTGACACAAAGTTCTTCGGAAACCTGTTCCTTTGTATTCCTTTGCTCCAAGTTGCTCTCAGGGGTTCAGCACAAAGTCTAGAACACAAGATTGTTGCTTACAAATTCTGATCATTAACCCGGAGGTCCTTCTCCTACTTATAGAACGTAGGAGGGAAAGTACAAATCGGAAGTCTAACTGAACTAAAACATAAACAAGTAAAGATGACATTTGGCAATCATCCTCAACTAACTTCTCCTTAAGTGACACCTATATCACTTAACTAATAGAATGGTTCCACATGACTTTAAGTAATGGTTGCAAAACCAATAACTAAGAAGTTTTACAATTTCACCCGAGAACATAGAAAATAGAAGAAGAACAGAATAGAAGAAGTCATGTCAGCTGTAATGTTTATGTCTTCTTCTTGTTCTGATATCGGATATACTTGTCGAACATGTAATTCAGCATCCTTCCATCTGTTTTAGCCACTGCTTCCTTCTCTGTCCTGAACTGCAGCAACCCTTCATTCAACACTTTGATGCACACTTCCACATCTTCCAAGCTCGTCCCAAACTCTCGCAATGTCTGCCTGCAACGCCACTAATCTACTAATAGAATTTATCGTGAAAGGCTTAGTAGCTTTATCAATTCTCTTTTGTACCATCAGAAGAGAACCTTCCAGGGAATTAGGCACCTTAGTTGAGACGATCCGCACGTATGAAGTAACATTCCCATCCACTCTCTACTCAGTGAAAGAAATGATACTGTCTGGTAAGTCTGATGTCCTACTCTCAAGTGTCTGCATCCTCTTCAGCAAAACTTTGCAAATTTCCAAACGGAAAGATACTGCAACCTCTACCTGCTTCCCCTTCTCGACTGATCCGTCCGGTACAATCTGTTCCGCAATCAATACATCTCCCGGCAGCTTATTGATCTCGGCCAAAATACTCAGGTTTACTCTCTGCAGCTGTATTCATGCTTTCTATGTTCGCCATCAGTTGCTTCAGCTGATTTGCTGCATCCATAACCTTTAGGCGGGCTGGCACTTCTCCAAGTTGTGCAGAAGCTTGACGAATAATCAAATCCTTCCATTCGTCGATAGTTTTTACTTGATTGCTTGCATCCTCCATTTCCTGCATAAGATGATCACTCACCTACTCTGAAATGGGCTGAATGGAAGGTTTAGCAACCTTGGCTATGATCTCACATAATTGAGATACTTGCTTCTGCAGCTCTTCTTTCTCCGTCTTTTCACTGTCAAGCCTTAGGAATAAAGCATCTATCAATGTCTGCGTGTCCTGCTTCAATCCTTCAGTGGTGGCTTGACCGAGGGGTACTTTGGTTACTATCACATCTTCTGCCGTGAGCTCCTCCTTTATCTTTCCTTTTGCCGGAATTGATATCTCAACAAACTTCTCTCCCGAATCCTCGATAATCAACCTAGAAGTTGCTTTGGCAACCTTAGGCCTTCTATCTCTTCCGCCCAGATTCTGGGAAGTAGCTGCAAGTCGTGCTCTTCTAAGTTCATCTCCATTCTCGCTTCTGGAACCAACTACGAAGCCAACCATTCCGAGAAGTTACTTCTCGGAGAATGAGAAGTCGCTGAGTGAACTACCATCTCCCGCACTGCATCCTCTCCATCAGAAAGTGCCACCGTGTTATGCCTGCCATCTTCTGAATCATCCAAGGACAAAGCCCTTTCGAATTCCGCCATCTGCAGCTTCAACGTATCCTCTGGAACAGGCGCTGAACAAAGTGGCTGAGGGGAGAAAATGAATGTCGCTGGATTCAGTAGAGGCATGGAAGCATCTTGCTGCGGTGCAATAGTTGGTGAAGTACTGGGTACTAGAGAAATCGGAGCTAAAGTCATGGTTGTAGAAGTGATCTTCTCCTTTGATTGAGATCTTCTATGCACTTTCAACTTCTCGGCTTTCCTGCTGCTTTCTCCTCCGTGCTTCCGCTTGAGGGAATCTCCTGCAACCGAAGTTTCCCGTGACTTGATTCATCAATGCTTCATCAAGGCAATATCCCTTCGTCAGCAACCAATTTCAAGTATTCACCAACACAGCTCCCGACCTTTCTTCAATTGTGTTGTAGCCTCCTACGTTATCCTACAATATGGCTTTATCTCCTCCCATTTGATGGTAAGTGTCAAGTACCACATTCCCATCATCTTTAAGATCCGCAGGTATCCGTGCTAGTCCAAAGTCGAACACTTGCTTTGTTGATAGCCTGCTGAAATCTCTCTTTCTAACCTCGTACTCACTTTTGCACTTCATCCAGAAATCTTCTAATGAAGGCACATGTGCGTACTCCTGGGAGATCGTCTTCCCTGGCTACTCCAAATGGATCGAAGTTCAGCCGTGTAGGGAAGAACTCTTGCTCATACTTGGATAACATTTGCGCCTCCATCCCCCGAGCTCTATGAATGCTAATGCAGCTGTAATATCCCACAGTGATTGGGAAGAAGCCCGTAGACTTATGCCGCTTTGACTAAAGGTTGTGTAACTCCACAAGTTGCCTGCTCAGCTCCATGGTGATCAATCTATCATTCAGATACTTGGGCATCTTTATTGGTTCTCCAGAAAAGCCCGTAACCCTGAGGTATGTGAAATCTGCAAATTGAATGAATAGATTGTCAATCTTGGAAACAACTTCCTACACTTCCTTGCTTACCCTGTTGGCCTTCAAGTCTTTGTCTAGCTTGCAGATGAAATCATAGAAGTCATCGTTGATAACTTTGAAGTCTTTCTCACATGCAGGTATAGTAAGCTGTGGGTAGCATTCGAAAATGGGGTCCTTAGAAAGAACACCACATCTATCCAGCTTGGAAAAGACGCCTTGTGAAGCTGCAGCATACACAAAGTAGGAAGTCATTTTGAAGCTGAAAAGTTCGCTTCACGTTCCGGAGTTGCTCACCAATGTTGTTGCTAATAATTTCCGACCAATTGATTATAGAATCCACCTTGTTGACTTCAATGGTCCTGATGAAAGCATACATCCATGTACGGAAAGTGTAAGCATTCGCCTCACCATTCATCCTGCATAGCAATTTGACAACATCATCTACCTCCTGCACCAAATTGGACCGCGGAAGAGTTCTCGGGAACTTTGAAGGAGATCTAGGCTTCTTCATGTATCGGCTATTCATTATGCTCATGCAATCAGCTCTATGCTTCTCCCACCTGCTATCGGCATCCTGAAGACTAGTGGAAGTCACCACCTTTTGCACTGGAATCTTCAAACAATAATTGATGAACTTTGTGTCTAAACAAATTATTGTCTTTCCCGAAGCATCACGCACTGATCTGAATGAAGGATGGTAAGATCTAGCGCACTCCATAACAAACTCTGGCAACTGGGCTGTGTATGGAAAGGCTGCAGCTCGGATAATCCCACTACTTTTAACCGCACGAATGAGTGAAGTCTTTCCTGCTCTGGATCTATCGATCAAATCGGAAAGAGGTTCCGGGCCTAGTCTCCTATGTCTGCAAGTTTGGAAGCGATGCATGACTCCATCGTGCTTTCTTTTTCATCTCTCTTCGCCATGGCTTTGTCTATCTTTGTCTGAATAATTCTTTTTCTTCTTACTTGGCCGGATTTCTTCAAAATTGGTGCAGATCTGGACAATTCTTCAGATTCGGAGGATATATGCAATGTATTGGACATTGTTAAAAGCTCCTTTTCTTTTGTAAAGCACCTATAATGAATTCTGCAATTTATTCAGACAAAAATGGCCACCGGAGCATGAATAGTGAATTTTAATTGTACAAATCTACACTTTTCAAGCCTGCTGCCCCAAAAATTGGTGTTTAATTTGCACATAAAGAGAGCATGAATCCTTTCAACAACACCTGAGCACCTGAATCACTTATGCAAACAATTATGCAGACAAAGATCCACCTCCTTCAAAGCATGCGCCAAATCTAGAAGCTTTTAGCCTTGTTACCACCTTGCCTGAGCAAAATCCTTCTTCAAAAGGGGGCGCACTTTTCCTCTTGGCTGCAATTCTTTACCTGTGAATTAAATTATTCACCCATATGGCTGCCCATGCTTATATAACCCTCACAATTCTATAATTAATAATTGCCCTAACAATTAAAGGCAATTAATTAATTAAAAATCATGCTCTTCTCTTTAAAAAAAAACATGTTGAAGGACAGCCATCCAATAAATTAAATTAATCCAATTTAATCCTTCACATTTCACTTCACTTAAGCTTCACAGTGTGCCTTGACTATAGCCACTGAAAATAGAAATTAATTTAATGATTTAATGCCTTAAAAATCATTAAATATGTCCCAAATGGGGCGCACTTTTTGAAAGAAAGGGGGCAGCCTTTAAATGAATTAAATTTAATCCATTTAGTCCATTTAAATCTATTTCTTTTATTCCCCTTTTGACTTGTTGACTTCTTCCAAGCTTGGGCGCACTTTTTAAAAGGACAAATTAATTAAAATAATCACTTAAAGGCTGCCATCATCTCACCAAAGGGGGCGCACTTTTTTGCACAATATAATTCTATTTTTAAGAATTTTTCATAATGGGATTCTTTACCCTGCAAGGCAGGCACTAAAATCCCATGATCCACTTAAGTGATTTGACTTTGACAATGGGATTATTTACCCTGCAAGACAGGTACTAAAATCCCACGATTTCACTTAAGTCATTTTCCTTTTATTTTATCATGGGAATTTTTACCCTGCAAGGCAGGCAATAAATTCCCGCCTGCCTGCAGCCTCTAACTTTCCCACTGCAGCTTAAGTGAATTTTATATCACAGGAAAAAGTACCCTGCTAGGCAAGTATAAAATTCCCACCTTGCCTGCTGCTTCCATTTTTCCCATTGCAGCTTGAATCCTTTGTTTTCCAAAAATGCGCCCAACCCCGCAGGGGCTTTTCTGTGCACAACTTCGCTTTTTCCCAGTGATCCAGACATCCGATGGTGACTTCCTCTGGGCATAACGTGCGTATATGTTTTCCAGCAGGTCCAGGCCAAAAATCGGGCTTACCCAGCAAAGGAATTGTTCTAGAGAAATTTCACAGAAAACGAAATGGGACAACACAAAAACACGAAAAATTGCCAAAAGTTACAAATAAAGCCCAAAACTTATTCCAAGTTAAAACCCTTCCGGTACATAGGAATAATGACATGTCGATCATAACAGAGTTAAAACGGAGCACAAATAGCCTCATACGGGGGCTCAAAATAATTAAATACAAATTTCCTGCAGACAAATCCCGAGGACAGAATATAACAATTTTGGGCATCTGGGTATTTGGCGAAAAAGGCTAATATGGCTCTTTGGGAATATTTTGACGCAATACAAGAACTTTCAGGCAATAAAAACACAAAACGACCCATTATTTTAAAAGTACAAAAAAAATTTGGATAGGCTAGTCGCAGATTTCAGGATGAAATCTGGGTGACACCAGCTTTGCAAAATAATTTCTAAAGACGAAAACTCTTGGAGATTTTCTCTTGAGGACGAAAACCCTCTTGAGATCTATAAGGAGAACGAAAACTCTTCTTCTATGTTGTGAGGATTCTCCATTCAAGGATTTCCATCGAGGATCAAAGAGTTATCTATGTTTTCCAATAGTTTTCCTACAGTTGTTGAAGACTTATTGTTGCTGGTTTGTGAGTGGTTTGAAGACCTACAAGGGCTGAATATTGCATGTTTGTTTTGAGTGTCATTGAAACTTCCATTTCTAGTTTTTGCATTACTAGGGCATCAATTTCAAACTGAATTGAAGGAGAGATCAAATCTGAAGTGTTTGATCATTTTTGAGGTGTTTTGCACCTTTCCTAAGTGGGGAGAAATTGTATTTCCAGTTTTTCCTTACTACTAAGGCATCGATTTCAAACTGAATTAAAGGAGAGATCAAATTTGAAGTGTTTGATCATTTTTGAGGTGTTTTGCGCCTTTCCTTAGTGGGGAGAAATTGTATTTCCAGCTTTCCCTTACAACTGGGGTTTATCTACATTGTTCCAGAATTGCATATCCATTTTGCATTGCCTTCCTGCCATTGAAAAATTCTGATTTTGGGTTCATTGGAAAGCTTATTTTTCAAGCTTCAGTATGAGCTATCATTTGCTCAGAAATTTGGAGTAATTTGCAAGTTATTGAATTTACAAGTTTTGATGCGTTTTTGCCCTAATAAATTCCAGAATTAATATTTTTTCGAATCTGATTGGATATCCTATTTTGATTATTCATTAGCTATTTCCAAATAAATTTTCATAATTTTTGGAGGTATTTTGAGGTGGAAAAAAACTATTTTTGCTAAATCGTTGGCCTAGCGCAGCGAACTTGGTTTTCTCAAAAATATTCAGTTTGTGGCCTAATTTCATTCGAAATTTCAGTTTGATAGTAATTGAGATTTTTGGATTAATGAGATTTGGCCCTAATGGGAATTGCAAGAAATCCATCTAGGGTAAGAATATGTTCATTTGGGGACATTACAGACTACACTGTAGACAAAGACAATACAAATGGTAGACTTACTAAATCAGAGATCACACATTATTAACAACAAAAATGACACGATATTGAAAATATGGATCCTGCATCTCAAACAATATTTCGATTTGACTATGGATGACACTCATAGACATTTTTTATCAATATTGCTGACTCACTAAATAATCAAATCGACTTGAACTAAACACCTATTTTGACACAATACAACAGACTATAGACACTTAAGAAGACCCTTTTTTTTCTTAAAAAATAAAACAATAACCACTTTATGAACCTAAAGATAACTAAGATCTAAAGATAGACCTATACCAAAAAGATACAATTGCTATAAAAAGCAACAATGAAACTAAACTAGAAAATAATTGAATTTAATAAACTCTAAGCTTCATACAGTGGTGACGGACTGTGTATGGCACAAGAACACAATAATATGAGAATTGCCACGTGTACGTGAGAAGACATGGATGTTGATATTTGAGCAAATGCATTGAGCAATAGATCTGCACAAGGAACACTTTATCACGAATAGCTCAGGACCGTGATCTAATTGCCTATGGCTTTCACTCTTGATGAAACTTGATTAAGCAAGGAGCACATTGAATCGGGTCTCCATAGGATGCGGGCTTCAATTATGGAGCTTGGGGATATACCAAAATGGTGGAGATGACTGTATAGGCATTTTCTCAGGGTCAACCAGCAGCTGTGTCCTTTGATGAGTAATAGCTCTTTCCAGGCAAGCTTCCCTTTCTATTTTTCATGCTACTTCTGGCTTGGAGAGGAGTCAATTAGGAGACACAATAGCACTTGGATGCCGTCTACCGCCGTTACAGTCAGATAATGAATCCAATTTCTAAGTTGATCGCCTTTAAACAAGCCCAGATAAAACAAAGCGCAGTCCAATGCTACTTAGTCAAGGCCATGATTAATGCAAATTGATCCCGCTATAAGACTGTCACACAATAATTAGATGCTCAAACATAATAGCTAGATCTGCAGAAACTGAATGAAGCTCTCTTTACTTGGGAAACTCAAGCTATAATGCTGCCCGTATATGAAAAACACTCTTCCGTTTGAACACCCATAGCTCTGATTCCAAATGATTAGGTATGCAAATTCACACAGAGAATATAATCATTTTTCTCTCTTATATCATTCGGAAAATAATTCATACGCAATGAATACAAATATAAATAACAAATAGTAATCCTATTAATAAGGAGGCTGCTTCAACTACATACCAATCTATGTGAGTTTGGTTTAACTACCAAATCTCACATAAACTAAACTAAACAAACCATAATACAAGTTGTTATTACAACTTATTACAACCGTAAATATTATTTCGCCCATGAATCATTTTCACCCACTAACCAAAACGTGAGCACTAATAGTTATTTCCTAACAGAAGAATAAGGCATTCTTCACATATCTGATAACTAAGATGCAAATGACATGGGCTACAAAATCCACAGTAAAAAAATGAGTCTAAAGGAATTAACGAAAGCGACCAATTAAATGCAAAGAATGTGCACTTCTAAATCACTCAAAATGATAAAACAAAAGCCTGCATCACAAAACAAAATTCTCTAGACCTACTGAATATTGGAAAAGTTAAAGTTCAGAAAATCCTGCTAAAAATGAGAAAAAAACAAAATGTAGGGATTACTGGATCATGTTTATCCAGAAGAACATCAATATGAAATTCATGAACTAGCAGTTTTGGCGATTTTAATTCATCCATTCCCACTCTAAAGCTTGAAAGTTATCAAGCTAACAAAATGTCACTGCTCATACGTGTGTGCACGCGCGTGTGAGAGAAAGAGAGAGAAAGAGAGAGAGAGAGAGAGAGAGAGAGACTCACTTTGGCCATGTTTCTATAAGACAATTCTGTTACTCCTGCAATATGAGGTGTTATCAAGACTTTGGGATGTTGCGCAATAGGGTCAGCCGGATCAAATGGTTCAAACCAAGCAACGTCAAGACCCAAGCCTCCCAAATGACCAGATTCGAGGGAAGCTTTGATTGCTTCATAGTCCAAGAGACCTCCCCGAGCAACATTTACAAGGAATGCACCCTTCAAAATAAAAAAGAAGTAATAAGTAAAGACAACTGAAATGTATGTTTATCATAACCACAACCACCAAAAATTATCCTTAGTTTAGGTAAGAGGCTAAAACTACAACGACATGATGCTATTTGTCATAATCTAGGCTTTACAGTTAATTGCGAAGGACAGAAAATTCTTTCAGATTTAAAAGATGCTTTGAGAGATAAAAGAAAGTTCAATTTTATCAAAAAGAAGCAACACACCACAGAAAACAGGCAGGAAATCAACCACAAACAGAAAAAAAATGTGGTGAAACAAACTGAAAATTCATTGAAAAACAATCAGATATCCTAATCAATGGAATCCATTATAATTTTGCACAGATACATCAGCTATAATTTTACACAAGAAACGCATATTTTCTGACCTTGACTTTGATGATAACCTATTCAAATGTTCTAAAGCTTAGCTGTTATGACCATTGGCCATTTGCAGTGACAGATAGACATTCAAGCAAGTAAACACATTTTTACAATTGTGCAATTAAAATCCATCTCCTGAAGCCTAACCTTGAAGTTGAAGTGTTACAAAATAAAAATGAAGGCAATATATTATTTTACTATCGGATTCATGTATTTTTACATAAAAATCAGATACTAGAAATATGTATCCTTGTGATGCACTTAGCTAGCAACACTCTATTCTGTTGTAATGTCCCCTTTTTCAAATTAATGGACATTAATAATATTTCTAAGTTGGGCCAAGTCAATTCAACATGTAGGGACAACTTATTAATATTATTATAAGAATAAAATGTATTTTTAAATACTGGCAGGTAGAAGACCCCTTTTTAGCCTATTTTCCATTGTATCAATCAGCTAAAGGGAGAATAAAGGAGGAATTAATAATCTAATTTTAGTACTAAAGTAATTCTTATTAATGGTATTTTAATTAAATATTAAAGATGGGTGGAAAAAGTAAAGTAATATTAAAATAAAAAATAAAGTTACCTTACTAATCCCACATGGAACGTCCCACTTGAAAAATAGACACAAAAAAGTATAAAAGGAGGTGAAAAGGGGTTCATTTGGCATATTTGGTCATTTATCTAATTTCACTTTGGAGAGTTGAATGCATTTGCTTTCACTTTCAGCCATAGATGACGGAAACCCTCCTTGGTATCCTATTGGGGATGAAACCCCTCGATAGAATTCAGATTTGAAGACGAAAAACCCTCAACATCTATTGGTGACTTCATTTAGAGGTCACATTTAGGCGCAAAGATCATATTATCATAGCTAGGGCACATTTTCCAAGCACTTTTTCTAAATTTTCCACTTTAGATTTGCATTCCAAGCGAAGAAATTCAGCCAGTGGAGAGACATGTGCTAAGACTTCAAGCAGAGACAGCTAGGGCATGATTTGCAACCATATCTAAGGTTATCTACACTATGGGATTTCAGAATGGCGTTTAGGGCATCATCTATGGGAAGATTTTTTCGATTCCAGTTTGCATATTCATCGTTTTTCCTCTTCATACCACTCAGGGTGTCAATTATCAGAACTGTTGTAGCCATTCACAGGTATTTTCTTCGTTTTTGGGTGTTAAAAATAAATAAGATAATTTCATAACCTTGCTAGAAAAATTATTTTCTTTCATGATTATGTTCCTAGAGGCTTATTGGATGTTTTAAGCCTTTTGGGTATTCTAGATTATGGATATTTTGATCAATAAATAGAAATTTCAGAAGTCTGCGTTTTTTGGTATCAAGGGTTTGAAATAAAAAATCAGGGCATTATCTTATTCTTCGCATTAACAGTTAATTGTTGTCATAAATTTCAATCTGTTATATTTTTTGCAAAAAGGTTTGTGGAAATCTGATTTTACCCTAGGCACTAGGGTTTGGAGAATTAAAAAACTGAATATTCATTCTTTTCCAAAATTTATTATTAGTTGAGTTTACATACTTTGAAATATTTCTTTTAGGATATCACTCTAAAACTTAAAAAATTTATCAAAAATCTGCAAACTGTAATTACAATTTTTCTAGGACAGCAAGGTACAGAACTAAAAAAAATTATATATTTCAATAATCACTTCCAACAATACCCAGAAGCTTCAAAAGATGTGGGAAAGTATAGAGAACAATAAAGAGTTGAGAAATAGTTTTTAATGGCCAAATCTGAATTTATTTTATGACAGCAAATGAGAAAGTACAATTGACCGTAAACTTTAGACTATCAAGGGAAAATGATTGGAATAATTTTATTTGGCATTACTATGACAAGAACAATCTTCATATCTGAAATCTCCAAAAACGAGCCACAGAATCCCTTCCAAAATGCTTGCCGAATTTCCCAGGTAGGTCGTTCCACTTGTAGGAGACACTCAACAGCCCCAAATCTAAAAATAACTGAAACACTTGTTGAAGAATGGCTGTCCTCTTTCTCTGAATCAGAATTTATGATTGCTCTCTGAATGTGATCCAAAAATCTGAATAGAAAGCTAGGAAAATGGGGTGGAAAACCCTCACCGAAAAATGCTCTACCAGCTAGGGATGGATCTCTCACCACCAAAGCTAAGGATCCTATAGAATCTGACCTCCACAAGCAATAAAATTGAAAATAGCAATAGCTCAAAATGGTTGCATGTATGAATGATCTCCAAAAGACCCTAAAGGTATATTTATAACTTTTTTCTCCTCCAAAAACCCAAGTCGCACTCCTTTGGGAATTTTCTCACAAAAATAAATATAACTTAAGTGACTTTATTGTGCACATGCCAAAAATTACACTTACGTTGTCCCAATGAAGAAATAGAACATAAAGTACCACCTAGTCGCCTAACACTTAAGTCAATGACGAAATATAACATAAAATGAAGGTGGTATCGAAATAAACCCATACCCAATAGCCTCCAACGTCTCTAGCCTCTTGAGTATGACCAAAGCTAAGAAGGAAATAAACCTCTAGGCCTCTGGAGTAGGAATGGGGACATTACAGTCCTCCCTTCAGGGAATTTCCTTGCCCACAAACAAATGCAAACCAGGATGATATAAAATCTACTCACCCTCCCAAGTAGCATCCTCAAGTGTTACATCCTTCCACCGCGCTAGATACTTGGTAATAACCATGTTTCTAAGCTTCCTTTACCTCACCTCAACGATAGTCTCTGGTTCTAAGACCAACTTCCCCTCATCGTCCAAAGGTGGCAAATCTGTAGAAGGCACAATATGTTGTCCAAGTGCCCTTTTGAGATACAAAACATGAAAAACGATGTGGATCTTGCTCTATTCTAGAAGCTCCAACTCATATGCAACTACCCCAACTCTCTGTACTATCATGTATGGCCCAAAGAACCGTGGTTTCAACTTCTCAGCACCGCTCTTCTTAAGTGAGAATTTCCTGTAGGGCTACGATCGTAGAAAGACTAAATCCCCTATCTCAAAATATCTCTCAGCCATGTGTCTGTTTGCATAAATCTTCTGCTAATTTTGTGCTCTCTGCAGATTCTCCTTGAGGGCCTTCATAATATCCTGGTTCTCTTGTAACCAATCGCGAGTTTTGGGAGCTCGGCTATCTAATAATACCGGGTCCACGAACAATGAGGCATCGTATCCATACAATGCCAGAAAGGGAGCCATGCCAACACTCATCTGGTAGGTGGTATTGTAATGATACTCACCCATGTGTAGCCATCTAACCCATAGCTACACAAATAGCCTGCAACATAGCTACACAAATAGCCCTCTATCCACTTATTAACTATCTTTGTTTGCCCATTTGTTTGTGGATGATAGCTCGTACTAGGAACTCCTACTTGCAAGTCTGAAGATCTCCTGCCAAAACGTGCCCATGAAAATATTTTCCCGGTCACTGACAATGTTCTTAGGCAAGCCATGAAGCCTAAAAACACCTATGAAGAATGTCTGAGCTACCTGTGGTGCCTTATGCCTAGAAGGCATAAGAAATAAATGGGCATACTTGGTCAACTGATTGACCACCACATAAATGCAATCATGCCCATGCACTGAGGGAAGACTTGTAAAAAAAACATAGATATGCTCTCCCATTTATGCTCTGGGATAGGAAGAGATTGTAGAAGTCTTGCTGGAAAAGAATGTTCAACCTTGGTTTGTTGACAAACCAAACACTCCCTAATATGGTTAAGGACGTTAATGTCCCCCTTTTCGGGACATTATTAATATTTATTTTTCATTTGCATTTGTACCCCTTGGCATGCCTAGCGCTACAAGTGGGAGTCTCTTTAGTTAGTTTAATGTGCACATAGGTTAGTTACTTTTATTTATTTAATTAAAAAATAAATAAAGTGCACATAGTCTTAGTATTAAATATTTTAATGAGAGTTTATGTTTTCCCTCCAAAAGGGAAAGGTCGGTCTTTATTGGATATTACACCCCTTAGTTCTATAAAAGGGAGGTCACATTTCCTTAGAGGGTATGTTGATTGATCATTTGATGTTCACTCCATGCTTGGAGTTGGGATGCATGCCCATTAATGTTCTCTCTCTCTTGTGTGGGAGTTATTGTGTTGGTTTGATATTCAATTGAAGTATTTTCATGAGATTTGCAAATCTACTTGTTGGTGATTCTCTTTCTAGCTTTGGAACCTTTTATTGAGAGTAAAATCTGCATGTTATTGAATATTATGAAGGGTTTTATGGTGTTTTAGATCTATTGGTTATTGTTGGTTTTATTCTAACTATGGTGACTTGATTAGGGTATCTTTTAGCATGCTTGAAGGATTATTAAGTGCTGGAAATTAGTTGTGCAATTTATTCTAACCCTAGCGACTGGGTTTGGGATTTCGGGGGCTGTTTTGAAGGGGTTTCAGTTATCATAAAATTTAGATTTTAATATCTTTGGAAAGCTCTTGAATTATAGATTAATCTGCACTTTATTTCATGGCAAAAGATGAAGTATTGAGCAAGTTATGAATTTTCCAAGTTTCAGTTGTTTGTGCCAGGGTTTTATCTACACAGTTTCAGATTTTGTGGGTTGATTTGCATGCCTTCTACTTATCCAAAAATTGTGATCTATAGCTTGTTGGAAAGCTAAAAATATTAAGAATATTTTGGCATGAGTTTGATAGAAAAATAATGGATGGTGAAGGAGTTATTAATTTTTGAAGTTTGCAACAGTTTAGTGCATTTATAAATTAATTATTGTTGTAATTAATTTCAGATTTGAAGTGATTAATTTCCTAACTGGTTCTCCCATCTAATCCACCACCTTGGCTCACTCTAACCCTTTTAGGGTTGTATTGAAGCTAACATTGGATTATTTGAGGTCGAACTAGGAGGGTTTAGTCCTTCTAGAGTCGATTCAGTAAAGTAATTTTGCATATTTGGATAATATCCCAAAAGGGGATATTACAGTGGTATCAGAGCTTCTTTCTTCTACTCTTGTGGGGGTTTGTGTGGCAAAAACAAGGAGGAATAAGGAGAAATTAATTTCATAAATTTTGGAGTTGAATTGGTGCCCTAAATGTGTTGGGTGACCTATTTTTAGGGAAAAAATTAGGGTTTGGTGTTGGCTATGCAAAATATGGTTTTATGATATTGTTCCTCATATTTTTGTGGCCCAAGATCCAAAATTTCAGCTCTTTTGGACTACCCTTGCCAAAGATACAAATTTTTGAAGTTGCTATATTTTTTTGCAGTATTTCGGGTTTTAAAAATCAGATTTCAATTATTTTCAAAAAATTCCTTTTGGAAAAGTTGCTCCATAATATTATCTATCATTCCCCAAAGTTTCATGCAATTCCGAGGTGTTTTGAGCAAGTTATGCAATTTTTCTAAATTCAGCTAAGGATAGTGAGAAACTTACTATTTATAGTAAGTCTCCCATTTTCAGATTTAGAAAAATTTATGTTTTGGCATATTCATATTGGAAAAAATATTTCAGACTTATTGCAAGTTGTTTGAGGTAAATCAGAGCAATTTTCTTCTTTTCCGGCGGGTATTGTTTTGCAGATCATGGAGATTGCCAGTGACAGGGGTTTGAGAACTAAGCTCTATAAGCTTGGGAAAAGGCTCAAGAAGCTTTCATTTGAGAAGAGTGTATTGCTCCACACTCTTGAAGAGATAGTGAGTTGTTTATGTTTGATAGAGCAATCTGATTATAGCTCTATGTTTTTCAGTTGTAGCTCCTTTGGTAACACACTTGGCTAGAACTAATTTGTTGAGACATGAGGAGGTGGATGTGAGACTTTTGGTCATTGCATGCATCAGTGAGATCACACGGATAACAGCCCCAAGTTCTCCATATGATGATACTACTATGGAGGAGGTATATGAGCTCATGATTGGAAGCTTTCAAAAGCTTTGGGACATCACAAACCCTCACTTTGATAAGAGGGTTAAGATCTTGAAGAACATGGCTCAGGTAAGGTCTTGCATTCCAATGTTAGATCTTGATTGTAATGACCTCATTTTGCACATGTTTGAGGTTTTATTTGATGTTATACATGAGGAACATTCACATGAAGTAATGGATGCTATGGAAACAATAATGTCCCCTAATGTTAAATGAGTATGAAGAACCTCCACAACCTTTGCTATCCATACTTGTGGAAGGATTGGAACAAAAGGAGTCATGTCTTGCTCACTCCTTAGCAAGAAGAGTTGTAAATCAATGTGCAAGAAAAGTAAAGACATGCATTCAAGGTATGAGCACTTTTGTTTTTGATGATGAATTTTTGGCATCTAATGATTGCATGAGTTTGAATGGGTGCAAGGAGAAATCAGATTTGGTTGATGGGCATGAAGAGGACTATGAAGATGGGCTTGTGAAGAGGTATGCTTATGAAGAAAGGACATCATGGAATGTTTATGGTAATTTGCAGTTCACTGTAATTTTCCGAACAGCAGGCCCTAATGGGAAATTGAATGAGGTTTGTCACCCAAGCACGAGTCTCATGGATGTCCCAAGTCATTACCCACCAAGTATGAATGCTTGTGGGGAAGACAAAAGGGTTTTAGACAAGGAAAGTAATGAGGAACTAAGTGTTGTTCCAAACTCCAAAATTCTGAGTTTTGTAGATGTTGGGGGCAGCCCAAGGTATGATCTTTCTTGTTTTATTTATCCTCATATGTTAAGTTTTGATGGGTATGATTTTGAGCATGATAGGGAGATGGATATGAGGTGCAACATGGAGTATATTGGTTGCATTTTTGTTGGTACTCTTGCTCTTAACATTTGGGTGCATATGAAGCATGATGGAAAAGGAGAAAGAGTGATTATCACTCTTCCTAAAGATGAAAACCATACCAATAAGCTTGCTGGTCCGTATGAGGAATTCATCATTAGAAGGCACAAAGGTATGATGATTTCATGTGTTTTTTCCCCCTATCATAAGGGAAATTCATTGGCACAAAGTAAGGTACAAGGCTCATTGGTTTCCCTATGATAATATTCATAAATGCATGCATTATATTTCAGCTCTATCCTTTCTTTTTGAGTATAGAAGAAGAGGAAATTTGTGGTGTTATCTTGCACATATTGCTTCATGTGGTGAGGGGATAAAAGGATTTGGGTTTTACAAGTTTGGTTTGGATACAGGAATATCATTTCATTTCCTTTGTCAAATGATGCTAACTCCTATCTCTTTGGAAGACGTGAAAGAAGGATGGATCACATGGACTACACTTTGCATGGTAAGAAGTTCATTTTCAGATTTTGAGCTACAATTATGTCTTCCATTTGGGTGTTTGATTGAGATGCTTCCAAGGGTAAAATCAACTAAGGATAGGTATTGGGAATGTATGTTTGATGTTGCTTGCATGACCACCATCTTTTGGGCTTCAATGAAAATTATGAGAAGTTTGAAGGGACATGGTATGAACTTTTCTCAAGATACTTCATTTTCAGCTGTGTTTTTGAATAATTTTCAGTTTTTCATGGTTGAGGATGAAATTTCAGTTACATGGGAGCCATTTTTGTTCACTAGCTTGATGATCATTCATGTGGGGAAAATTTTTTCTGAATTATGTTAGCTGTTGTCCTCTCATTTTTATCAATAATACCATTAGAACCAGCTCCACTATCACCTCCAAAATTCAGATTTTTTACATACATTTGGTGACATGGTTGTTGGTACTTGATTTTGGCTCAAGGGTGACTATTTGGGGGTGGAAACCAGCCATCCTAATTCTGATTTTTGAAGGAATAATGCATGATTACAGCAGTGTTGGGAGCCACATAACAAATTTTGGGGACAACCCATGCATGAAGAAGATTTGGGAGCTCTCCATGCCTTGGAGACATGAAGAAGAAACAGGAAAAGTGTTTCTCAACACTTGTTTTTCTAATGAGTTTGCTTCATGTGCAGGATCGAAGACATGTGATGGAAGACTATTGTCCTATTCATTTCATGAGGGCATTTTTGAGTGGGCATCCTTGGATCTTAGCAAAGCTCATCCTTTTGATGACTCTCTATGCCATGTTAAGGACACCATCTCTTGGAGCACATGTTATGGAGCTGATGACCCATTTTTTTGGGTTGACATGAGGGAAAGAAATTTTTTCTTTCCAACTCTTCGCCACTTGACAGGCACCGGATCGGAGGCTTTGGATGCACCACCCCACATCTTCTCTTTGGGGCATGATGCATGGACCTATGAGCTTGCTATTGCTTGAGGGCAAGCAATTTCCTAGAGGGGAGGACTGTAATGTCCCCCTTTTTGGGACATTATTAATATTTATTTTTCATTTGCATTTGTACCCCTTGGCATGCCTAGCGCTACAAGTGGGAGTCTCTTTAGTTAGTTTAATGTGCACATAGGTTAGTTACTTTTATTTATTTAATTAAAAAATAAATAAAGTGCACATAGTCTTAGTATTAAATATTTTAATGAGAGTTTATGTTTTCCCTCCAAAAGGGAAAGGTCGGTCTTTATTGGATATTGCACCCCTTAGTTCTATAAAAGGGAGGTCACATTTCCTTAGAGGGTATGTTGATTGATCATTTGATGTTCACTCCATGCTTGGAGTTGGGATGCATGCCCATTAATGTTCTCTCTCTCTTGTGTGGGAGTTATTGTGTTGGTTTGATATTCAATTGAAGTATTTTCATGAGATTTGCAAATCTACTTGTTGGTGATTCTCTTTCTAGCTTTGGCACCTTTTATTGAGAGTAAAATCTGCATGTTATTGAATATTATGAAGGGTTTTATGGTGTTTTAGATCTGCTGGTTATTGTTGGTTTTATTCTAACTATGGCGACTTGATTAGGGTATCTTTTAGCATGCTTGAAGGATTATTAAGTGTTGGAAATTAGTTGTGCAATTTATTCTAACCCTAGCTGACTGGGTTTGGGATTTCGGGGGCTGTTTTGAAGGGGTTTCAGTTATCATAAAATTCAGATTTTAATATCTTTGGAAAGCTCTTGAATTATAGATTAATCTGCACTTTATTTCATGGCAAAAGATGAAGTATTGAGCAAGTTATGAATTTTCCAAGTTTCAGTTGTTTGTGCCAGGGTTTTATCTACACAGTTTCAGATTTCGTGGGTTGATTTGCATGCCTTCTACTTATCCAAAAATTGTGATCTATAGCTTGTTGGAAAGCTAAAAATATTAAGAATATTTTGGCATGAGTTTGATAGAAAAATAATGGATGGTGAAGGAGTTATTAATTTTTGAAGTTTGCAGCAGTTTAGTGCATTTATAAATTAATTACTGTTGTAATTAATTTCAGATTTGAAGTGATTAATTTCCTAACTGGTTCTCCCATCTAATCCACCACCTTGGCTCACTCTAACCCTTTTAGGGTTGTATTGAAGCTAACATTGGATTATTTGAGGTCGAACTAGGAGGGTTTAGTCCTTCTAGAGTCGATTCAGTAAAGTAATTTTGCATATTTGGATAATATCCCAAAAGGGGATATTACACACATTATTCTTACCTTTTGTGTACTCTATGTCGAAATCACAAGTTTGTACCTTGTTCACCCATCTCTACGAGCAATCATTGAGATCCTTCTACCCCAAAAAAAAACCTCCAACTATTGTGATCCGTACAAACCATGAATTTACTGCCAACAAGATACTACCTGAATTTGGCCAATGCATGCATAATGGCCAACATCTCCTTGTCTTAAATTGAGTACCCCCCTCTCCACATTACTCAACTTCCGACTCTCATAGGCAATAGGATGCTTATCCTGCATGAGTACCAATCCAATGCCCTCACTTGATGCATCACACTCGAGTACAAATGGCCGAGTGAAATTTGGTAATGCGAGAACTGGACATGAGCTCATCACCTCCTTAAGGTGATTAAAAGCATCTTGTGCAGACCAAGCAAAAACCCCCTCCTTGATCAAATTTGTCAAAGGCGTAATTAATTGAAAAAAGTTCTTCGCAAGCCTCCTATAGTAAGTGCATAGACCTAAGAACACTCAACTATGTCAAAGTCCCTGGCGGTGGCCAATGCAATATTGCCTTAATCTTTTCTCTGTCAACCTTGACTCCGCCTCCTCCAATCACATGGCCCAAGTATAACAACTTTTTCATGCCAGACTCGCACTTAAAAAGCTTAACATATAATGAATTTCCCTCTAGAATACCCAATATTTCATCACGATGTCTCGTGTGATACTCCCATGTCCTGTTATAGCCCAGAATGTCATTGAAGAATACCAACAGGAACTTCCGCAGGTGGCGGTTGAACACATGGTTTATATAGGACTGAAATGTAGCAGGTGCATTAGACAATTCAAACGGTATCACAAGAAACTCAAAGTGACCATAGTGGCATCTGAAAGTTGTCTTCTACACATCCCCCTCTCTAACCTTAATCTAATACTTATTCATTAATGCAAGGCACAAGATACTTATTCTTAATGGTTTTCTTATTCGAGGCACGGTAATCTATGCACATCTGCATGGTTCCATCCTTCTTCACCAAAACTACCGAAGAAACAAAGGGACTGGAACTGGGACTAATATGTCCCATGTCTAGAAGATCACGTATGGTCCTCTCAATCTCATCCTTAAACCGTTTGGGGTGATGGTGATGATTTGTGACCACGGGCTTGTTGTCCTCAAGCTCGATCACATGCTCGAACCCTCTATCTGGAGGTACACCTGGAGGTATATCGCTGAAATCCGCATTGTGCTTGTCCAGTAGGGCCTGGACATCAACATGATACTCTGATCTATCCTCGTTTGAATTCTTGGTCGAAACCAAGCACTGAACTGCCTAATCCACATCATTGTGCCTAAATATCCTCTCCATCCGTTTGGCAGTGACAACTTTGGGTGCATCTGAAGATAATCCTCTCAAGACCACATTCCTACCATCGGACTTAAACTTCAACTCAATCGTTTGAAAGTTAGTCTGAAGCTCGCCAAGTGAGTGAAGCCACTATACTTCAAGCACTATGTTGGTCTTTCTAATACCAACAATACATAAATCATCGGTAACTATATAGTTACCCATAGTGATGCTCAATTATGGGATCCTCCGTGCACATCTCATGGACTCCCCATTGGCAATAACAATGTTGAAGCCCTCGATTCCCCTTTTGATGAAGATACCTTAGGGCCATCAAGCAAGAGAACAAAAGGGCCATTAAAAAAAGTATTTAACATTGAGAAGAGAGAAATTGCAGATGAATTGGTGGCTCGGAGTATATATGCATATGGGCTACCATTCAATGTCTTGAGGTCGCCTTACTGGCAGCAGATGGTGAGAGGCATTAGTGAGGCACCACAGGGGTATATAAGCCCCAGCTATATTAAGGGTCGCACTTCTCTTTTGGCAAAATAAGTGCAACACATACAAACATCTCTACAACCAATTAGAGATTCTTGGACTGAATCAGAAGTTTTTATTATCTCAAATGGATGGAAAGACTCCAAAAACAAACCTCTCATCAACATTATTGCAGTATGCCCTAAAGGGCCAATGTTTCTAAGGCTATTGATTGTGAGGGGGAAATAAAAGATGCCCAATTCATTGCAAATATTCTCATTGAGGCTATTGAGTCAATGGGCCGGCAAAACGTTGTCCAAGTCATCACGAACAATGCCAAAAATTGCAAGGCAGCAGGGTTGATAGTAGAGGGTAGGTATGAGCACATATTTTGCACACCATGTGCAATACACTCCTTAAATCTAATGCTGCAAAAGATTGGGAAAATTGCATGGATTGAGCAAATCTACACGGAGACAAACGAGATTCAGATGTTTGTCACCAACCAGCACATGTCTCAAGCCATATTCAGAAGATTCTCAAAGTTAGAGCTGTTGAAGGTAAAGGAACAGCTCATGAGCCATAACTTATAAGTTTTACTTTTTAAGTTTTTAAACTTTTTCATTTTAAATTTAATATTTGATTTTAAATCAATTTCAATTTGTGTTGTTATTGAATTATTTCCATTCTTTTTTAATAGGTTGTTGAGACTAGGTTTTCTTCTCACACACTCGTCTTGAGACAACTTGTGAAGGTGAGACGTCCTTTGGGTGGCATGGTGATTGATAATGTTTGGACAGTCTAGAGGCAAGCTAAAACAGAGAGAGCCCAAGGATAAAATCATGGATCCTTGATGATGATTGGTGGGAAAAAGTTGAGTATTTGTTGAGTTTCACGGAGCCTATTCTAAGTATGATACGATTTGTAGACAAAGATAATGTTTACACTGGAGAAATATATGATGGCATTGACTCCATGCTTGAAAAAATCAAAGATATCATACAAGCCATAGAGCAGGACCCTAAGAAAAACTTTTACAATGAAGTTACAAATGTGGTCATGAAAAGGTGGAACAAAATGACCACCTCATTGCATCTCCTTGCTTATGCCTTAAATCCCAAATATTACAACAGTGAAATAGTTGGGATAGCTAGTAGGTAGCGGCCATATGATGACCATGAGGTTGCAAATGGGACGAGGGCAGCATTCAGGAGGTTGTTTCCTGATGCAGCTATATCTAGTGGAGTCCGCCGGGAGATGGAGATGTTTGTAATTGGACAAGGTAGCATGGGAGAGATAGAGGCTTTTTGTGACAAACCCACCTTGGATCCAATCATGTGGTGGACTGTACATGGCCATGACACCAAGTACCTACAACTAGTTGCAATCAAATTGCTCTTACAAGTATAAACTTTGTAACTTGTTATTTGATATTTTAATTACCAATTAAGAATTAAAATTCAAAATGATATCACTCTTTTTTTTTATATTAATTATACTTTGTTTCTGTGACAAGTGGCTAGTAATTCTTCTACAGAGCGCAATTGGAGTACTTATGGCTTCATCCACTCAGCCAATCGCACCATGTTGGCATTGAAGAACGTTGAGGATCTAGTATACGTTCATTCCAACTTGCACCTCCTGACGCACAGGACGAAAGAGTATACTAGTGGTCCTAACAAGCTTTGGGACCTCCAACCTGAAAACACGGACTTTGAAGTTTTTGCTGCTTGTTTGTCCAATGTTTCACTTCTTGGCATTGATAACGAACTTCTAGGGAGGCCCTTCACAAGGGTTCAAAAGTGGAACTAGTCGGAGTGGAGTTGCAAGTGGCATCCATGAAGATGATTTTGACAATCATCTAGATGATATGCTCTAGAAGTTGAGAACTTGAATGTATTATGTTTTGAACATAATGAATCAATACAAACTCAAGTCTCAATTCTCAAAGTATTGGAAATTTCAAATTTGTTTTCATGTTCTATGAATGATTTTAAGTTGTATGAGTATTAAATTTCAATAAGTATGTAAATACTTTTTTAAATTTATAATTTATATACATA
Source organism: Taxus chinensis (assembly GCA_019776745.2). NCBI lineage: Eukaryota > Viridiplantae > Streptophyta > Pinopsida > Cupressales > Taxaceae > Taxus > Taxus chinensis. Next base: position 658,810,653 of record CM034146.1, read on the forward strand.
TTTATATATTTATGTATATATATATATATATATAACGTACCCAAAAGCGTACTGTGCCCGAGGTTTTTAAAAATTTGTCGTTTCAACGTACCGAACCCATACCCATACCAAAACAATCTAGATTGTGGGGTCTCTCCTAGGTGGAGCGACTTACCCTAGTGTGGATTTTAGTGCCTTCTAGGGCATGACAATGAGATTTGAAGGCATATTTGACTTCCTTATTATTTATAAGGATGGAATCAACATTTATATGTGGAGTTTGGGGTTTCTAAACCCTTATTTCATAATTTTATTGCAGTTGTACTTAGCTGGGTTTTAATTAATTTCCAGCAGTGTTTTTTATCATAATTCATATAGAATATTGATTTGGTGGATTCCTAAAATACATATATTTATTTTTGCAAAGTTGTCTAAAGAATTTCAAGTGTTTTTGCATGCTCTTTGTATTTTTGTCCTAAGGATGCGATCATTGTTCAATTCTGGGTTTTATTCAATTTGTTGGTCCTAAAATCAGATTTGCTAATATTGGGGTTTGAGCTAATTTCCTTACTTTTCAGTTTTGTCCCAAAAAGGGATATTACAGTGGGTGGCCCCACTATCAATTAGCACTACCACACGTTGTCCCTACATGACTCCTCGAACCTTGAATTCCTTGTACCTAGAGGTACTAAACAATGTAACTACAGTCTCAGTGGGAAAAGTCTCCTCTGCAGTCTCAACACCCGCACTATCTAAAGTATCACTGCCATCAAGCTCATGAGGGTCTACTACCTTCTCTCCCTCGCCATCGATGTCCTCGTTGACCTCAATGTAGTGGGCCTTGCCCTTCCTAGAGAAATTATGGCCACGCTTCTTCTGCCTCAATTCCTCCCTAAGCTCTGGTGCAATGTTTGGCTTCCTAGTCGGGTCTTGTCTCTTGTCATCTTGTCTAGGTGGAGGCATTTTCTACTAAACTCTGGGTGGGAATCTAGACTTTGCAGTAGACAACTCCAAATCTCGAGCTCTCCTAATGGCCTCATGTAATGAAGAAGGCTCAAATGCTTTCACAAATCCATCCAAAGCATTTTTCAACCCTGCTATGAATAATGAAGTCAACCTCATCTCAGAAATATCACGAACCATCACTGAGAGTCTCTGAAAATCTGCAACGTACACATCCAAGGAACATGTCTGTCTCAAGTGAGTCAACTCCTTGAAGAATCTATCAGGATCTCTCCTATCAAATCTGTCCTCTAACCTCCGTGTGAACTCCCCAAATGTAGCAATGTGCATGTGTCCTTGCATCACTAGTCCATGATGCCAACAATCATGTGCATCTCCCTCAAGATATAAGATTGCAAATTTATTTACATCATCCTCATGCGTGGGGATCAAATCAAAATAGGTCTTCAGCTTTTGTACCCATGACCGTGTGGTACACTTCTTAGAGCCATCAAAGTGTGGAATAGAAATCTTCCCCAAACGCCTTTGTAACTCAGGTACTGGCGTATGATGATCTCTCTTGGGCTTGCTACCAATCTTCATCCTACAATAATCTGGAAATGGCATATTATATCTGAAACCCTCAATCAAAAAATTGTTGTTTTTCCCAACAAGACTCCTCATCAAGCACCTCTATTGGCTGCCCTACATGTGACGCTTCAGAATCTTTCAAGAAAGAGGGCTCATGAAGACTCAAAGGCTTGTTAGAAGAATGGGGGGATTGATTCCCCGAATTACTGTTCTCACTTTTTTCCCTATTATTCCCATATCTTATATGATTCATGTCTTGTGTGAGCTAACTCAAGTAGAGGTTGGTTTTCTCTTGTTGTTTCACCATGTTGATGAACATTTTCTTCATAAAACCCTCATTGAGCTCTTTCACATTCTCTTCCTCATCTGCCATATTTTGACCTTTTCGAGGTGTATTCCTCCTAGAATATACCTTCATTCACTACCTGACAGGCTGGAAGAAAGTTGGCTTTGATACCATTGAAATATCCCTTTAAGGATATCACTCTAGAGCTCAAAAAGTTATCAAAAATCTGCAAACTGTAATTCTAATTTTTCCAAGACAGCAAGATACAAAAATCTAAAAAAAATAGATATTTCAAAATAATCACTTCCAACAATACCCAGAAGCTTCAAAAGATATGGAAAAATATAGAGAACAATAAACAATTGAGAAATAATTTTTAATGGTCAAATGTGAATTTATTTTATTTATTTTATGACAACAAATGAAGAGAAAGTACACATGACCGTAAACACCAGAATATCAAGGGAAAATTATTGGAATAATTTTATTTGGCATCAATATGACAAGAACAATCTTCAGATCTGAAATATCCCTTTAAGGATATCACTCTAAAACTCAAAAAATTATCAAAAATCTGCAAACTGTAATTACGATTTTTCCAGGACAGCAAGGTACAGAAATCTAAAAAAATATATATATCTTTCAAAATAATCACTTCCAACAATACCCAGAAGCTTCAAAAGATGTGGAAATATAGAGAACATTAACTAACTGAGAAATAGTTTTTAGTGGCCAAATCTGAATTTATTTTATAACAAATGAGAAAGTACAGTTGACCATAAACTCTAGATTATCAAGGGAAAATGATTGGAATAATTTTATTTGGCATCAATATGACAAGAACAATCTTCAGATCTGAAATCTCCAAAAACATGCCACAAAATCCCTTCCAAAACGTTTTCCGAATTTCCCAAGTAGGTCACTCCACATGTGGGAGACACTCAGCAGCCCCAAATCTGAAAATAACTAGAACCCTTGTTGAAGAATGGTTGTTCTCCTTTGAATCTAAATTTCTTATTACTCTCCAAATTTGATCCAAAAAGCTAAATGGCAAGCTAGGGATATGGGGTGGAAAACCCTCACCGAAGAATTCTCTACCAGCTAGGGATGGATCTCTCACCACCGAAGCTAGGGATCCTATAGAATCTGACCTACACAAGCAATAAGACAGAAAATAGCAATAGATCAAAAAGGTTGCATGTATGAATGATCTCCAAAAGACCCCAAAGGTATATTTATAACTTTTTTCCTCCAAAAACCCAAGTCACACTCCTTTGGGAATTTTCTCATAAACATAAATATAACTTAAGTGACTTTATTGTGCACATGTTAAAAATTACACTTAAGTTGTCCCAATGAAGAAATAGAACATAAAGTACCACCTAGTCGTCCAACACTTAAGTCAATGAAGAAATATAACATAAAGTGAAGGTGGTATCTAAATAAACCCATACACAATAGCCTCCAACGTCTCTAGCCTCTTGGGTATGACCAAAGCTAAGACGGAAATAAGCCTTCAGGCCTTTGCAATAGAATTGGTGACATTACATACTTTCAAATTTTATTTTTGGGGTTTTGGGGAAAACCCGTTTGGTACTAATTTTAGCCTGAAAGGGGACATTACATCTTGTAAGACATTGACTTCATATTAGTATTTTGTAATGTTTAAATTATCAATGTTGATCTAGAATATAATGTTCCCTTTTCCGAATTGACCTAGTTGAAGGCTTCTTGCGCATTCTTCTTCCCGTGGGAAAAAAAAAGATGAACAAGAGTAGCCCTTCAATTATATTTTAGACTCTCTTTAATTAATAATTTGTAATGTCGCTTTTTAGGGGGGGACTCAAGAAATGGCCAAAAGCTCACAAACCAAATTATAGAGTTGTTATAACCCTGCAAAAGCTATAATCCAAACCCTTCCTAGGGCATCAACTTCCCTAGAGGAGTTAAACCCTTCTAGGATGGGTTAAACCTTGCAAAACTCCTTCAAACCTTATGCCAAAATTAGTAGTAAAACCGTAGCAAACACATTCAGTTGTTAAAAGTCGGAATTGAGTATGAAAATAATTAATTGTGGAACCCTAATCAAAGAACATCATCGAGCTTGGAAAAATAGTAAAACACCTCCAAAATTCACCAAATTCGAGATCTTGGCCTTAGAAAATATAGAGAACAAGAGAGTAATTTCAGATATGCCAAATTAACATCACACATCAAATAACCACTCCAAAGTGGGTTGCTCCACTCCAAACAATTATATTATTGCACCAAAGAGACCAATCAAGCAAGAAAATGATACTTTATTGCTTTTCAAATCAGCTTGCGCACACAAAACCTCATGGAGGGTTTTGTCCTTCACAAGTTCTCAACCAAGGGTTTTCGTCCTTAGATGAGGTCCTCAACCCAAGGGGTTTCGTCCTTGAGAGAGAGAGTAAAAGGGCTACACTAGCCAACTTTCAGCAAAATATGAATAATCACCAAAAGCATAATTCTATAATGTCGAAGCACCCTCCTTAATTAGCCAGAAGGAGGGCTTAACAACATAAAAATGATGGCTAACCCCTTAAGGTAAGTCTTTTTAAATATTCAAATGGTATTTGGAGCCTACATGCTCATAATACTTTTATTACCTAACTACTTAACTTCCTCTATTGGAGTGCTAGGTTTCTCAATAGAATATATGATAATGAATGAAAACCACCTAAACAACAATAAAAAGGTAATTCAGATCTTCCCCTTGCTTTCCTCCTTAGACCCACGGGGAGAGAATGGATTAAGGTCTTCGAAAATCAGCCTCCAAAAAAGGACATGACAGTCCCCCTTCCCAAGATTGCTTGTCCCCAAGCAATTGAAAATCTGGATGCTCCAAGATAGCCGTTCCTTCCCATGTAGCATCCTCAATAGGTAGGCCCTTCCAATGTACCAAGTATTCCCAGATGCTTCAATTCTTTAGCTTCCTCTCTCGAACATCAAGGATGGTTTTCGGAACGAGAGTGATCTTCCCTTCCTCATCCAAAGGGGGCAGCTGTAGTGAAGGGGTAATATACTTCCCTAATGCCTTCTTAAGACAAGACACATGGAAGACATCGTGGATCTTGCTCTCTCGAGATAGCTCAAGATGATATGCAACTTGTCCTATCATTTCCTTCACCTTATAGGGTCCATAAAATCTTGGTTTTAACTTCTCATTCCCATTTTGTTTAAGTGAGGATTGTCTATAGGGCTGCAACCTATGTTGCCAGGAAACAGAAACGAAAAATGGAAATGGAAACGGGTACGAAACATGGAAACGGCAATTTTCAAAAAACCTTGCCTATGAAACGTTACGGGAAACATCTATACAATATATTATTAAAATATATATATATGTGCATAGTACTCATTTTAAAATTGTACTCCATACACCATAAGAGATAAGTATAACTGATAAAACACTCAAAATATTTTGTATTCATTGGAATAATACATTATTATCATGTATACTTATCTCTGGGAGACTAGGACGTTTCGAAGGAGTTTCCGTTTCGGAAACGAAACGGGGGGGCCCTAGGCATTTCCTGGTAACAGAGGCTGCAACCTTAGGAAAACCAAGTCCCCTACTTCAAAATATCTCTCTATGCGTTGTTGGTTTGCATATTGTTTCTGCTGATTCTAAACTTGTTGGAGGTTCTCCTTGAGTGCTTTCGAGATGTCTTGACTCTCTTGGATCAAAATTTTAGCACTGGGAACCCTCATATCCCCAATAATTAAGTCCATGTAGGAAAAAGCCTCATAACCGTAGAGTGTTTTAAAAAGGGACATTCCAATGGATACATGAAATGTTGCATTGTAATAAAACTTAGCCAAGTGAATCCATTTTATCCAAGTTGATTGTTGTCCAAAAATGTAGTTTCTCAAATAACCTTCCACCCATTTATTCACAATTTCGGTTTGCCCATCCGATTGTGGATGGTAACTAGTGCTTGGAGTGAGTTCGGTTCCTTGCCAAAATATACGCATAAAGCGGTAATCCCTATCACTAACAATGTTTTGTGGGAGCCCATGAAGTATAAATATTTCCTTAAAGAACATATCAGCAATCATAGGGGCATCATACTTGGTGGGAAGTGGATGGAAATGAGCATAGTTTGTTAATCTATCCACTACAACATATAAGCAACTCTTACCTTGGGTTATGAGAAAGCCCTGTAATGAAATCCATTGAGATGCTTTCCCATTTTTTAGTAGGAATAGGAAGAGGTTGTAACAAACCAGCCGGAAAGTTATGTTTTCCTTTGTTATGTTGGCAAGTTACACACTCCCGAATGTGTTGCAAGACATTCTCCTTGAGCCCTTTCCAAAAGAACCTTTCACGGACTTGCTTGTATGTCTTAATGTATCTTTGGTGACCAGCTAGAGGTGAATCATGAGCAACCCTTATTATCCTTAATCTCATTTTAGAATGTGGTATCAAAAAGATCCTATTCTTATAGAGGATCAGCCCATCCATTACCTTGTAATTCTCCGCCACTATATGCCCTTCCATGATGTCATTAGCAAACTGATTTTTGGCATATTCAGTTGTGATAATGTTTTTCCAATCAGTGGTTATGTGTGATAGCAAACCACAATGTGATTCCCAAGCATTTGCCATCATATTCCCTTCATCCTCTATACCTTGAATTCTGATTTCTTTGTCTTTATCATAGAATTTCAGTTCCCTATCATGATAACTGAGGGTGAATTCCCCCACAGGTTGTAGCCATTGAACTCCAAGAACTACTTCATCATTAGCTAGCTTAATCACAAAAAAATTATCAAATACCTTGTAATTTTCTAGGAGAAGTAGTAGCTGTCCCTATTTTCTTTGTGCAAGATATGGTGGTCCCATTGGCAATGGTTACTTGGAAGCCTTCAAAACTTCTCATCCTTAATTCCAACTTGTCTGCAAGTTCTTCATTGATGAAATTATTGGTAGAACCACTATCAATGAGAATTACCACTTTGTGACTATTGATGTGTCCTCTTACCCGGAAGGAATGGTTCACTTGGGCACTCTCTTGAGATGTGAGAGTGTTGGTTACAACTAGATTAGACTTTGATGTTGCTTCCTTTCCTAGCTCAGAAATTGCTGTCACCTTTTTCTCTTCATTGCCCTCTCCTTCATCATCGGACACCATTTCTATGAAGTGTATTTACCCCTTCCAAAGGCACCTGTGTCCGGGTGACCACGAATCTCTACATGTGAAGCAAAGCTTCTTCCTTCTCAGCTCACTTTTGGACTCTTGGTTTTTGACTTCTTGCTTCCTTCCTTCTTGGCTATTAGCCCCTTGAGAAGGCTTCATAATCTGCCCCAAAATAGGTAATTTAGGCTGAGATAGAAGCCCCTTTGGCTGCCTTCCCATTGCTGGTCTGATCTGCCCCTTTCGCCAATAACCTTTGATGAAAAACCAGTCCTAGGGATTGCACCTTCGAGGTCCAAGGACTTCCATATGGTTTCTTGCAAGGAAGATGGGTCAAAAGCCCTTACTAAACTCTTTAGGGGTTCGGTCAGCCCTTCTATAAACAATACCATGAATCTCCCTTCAGAAATGTCATCTACCATGACTGAAATCTTTTGAACATCAGCAACATATTCCTCAATCGTACCTTTTTGTTTGAGTTGGACAAGATCATGGAAGTATGCTTCCGGATCCATTCGTTCGAACCTCTCCACGAGCCTTGTGCAAAACTCTTCATAGGAATGAATGCGGTGATGCCCTTGTGTCAACATGTCATAATGCCACCAGTCATGGGCAACTCCTTCAAGGTGAAGGGTTGCAAATTTTATCGCTTCTTCCGCCATAGGTCTCAAAGACAAGCATGTGTCAAGTTTTTGGATCCATGCCCTAGCTGATCCTTTTGTGGATCCATCAAAAGTAGGAAGACTCATCTTACCCAAAACATGTCGCACTTCTCCCTTTGGTGCTAGGGTTCTTTTCCGGTAATGTCTATCTTCCGATCATAATCTAATGAAATCCGTGAGAGACATTGCCTCCCTAAATTCATTCACCGTTGCTTGGTATTCTTCAAGTCATAAGGTGTAATCATGACCTTGTCTAGGGCTCCCATGTGGAGCAACTGCCTCCTTGGCCATGAACTGGGGTTTGTAGGGCCTTGCAAAAAGAATTTTCTCCTTCTTTGATTCATGGGGATTGTAGAAATCTTCTTCCCCCTTGGCCGCACCACCACCTTGCATGTTTTGGATGGCTAGAGAAAGCCTATCTACTACATCCACTATTCCTTCTTGTGTCTTCGTAATCATCTCCAACTTCTCTTCCCCGATCTCTATTGTCTCCTTTTCCCTTCTTGTAGTGCCCCTCCCGTTACCACCTCTCGATTGTAGTTGTGTGGGCTCGAGTCAGCCTTAGTTTGAGTGAGTTAGTTGTTCTAGCGCCGTGCTTACATTATGAATAATTCGTAAAATAATGGTATCATTTAAATTAAGCAATTGTGACAATAAAATAATAAGGGCAATTTTGAAGTGTCCTTTCATGGACTAACCTTTTAGAACTCTAGGATCGTCCTCGTGTCTTCAAATTGTGAGGTGAAGTCATTATTCTCGCAACTCATCCAACTCGGAATCATTATCGAACCTTGAGTTTGAAATATTAATAAATTTCTTTATAACGTTAAGCGTATTTCGTTATCAATAAAAGGATTCCGCATAATTCTCAATAGAAATATTTATGTGTTAATTAAGGGGCGTATCAGGAGCGGTGGAGGTTTGGATTAAAGAAAATGTCAAAACAATTAAATAAATCATGAAATTAGCACAATGAAAGAGTTTTCATAAAAATAAATAATTCAATATTATCCTAAAATGTCTCCAAATTTATTTTGGAGCTTGAGCCAAACCACATTTCAAGAAGAATTAATGTAAATCCTTCGGTATAGTAGTTTGGTTTACCGTGAGAGAATTAATTAAATTCTTTCTTGGGTTTGTAAGTTTCCTGCTGTGAGATGATTTTTAGAAAATTCTGGATGAGGAATGTATTGCTGGAAAAAATTTGGGGATTGGATACCTGCTCACGCCTTTTCTGCTCTGAAAGGAAGAATGGTGGTCTCATGGAACCTTTTCATTTGGATTCACATATTGCAATCACTTTCAAGAGGGTGAGATTTTGGAGCCATATGTTAATGCTAATGCCAATGGATGCCCTTTATGCAAGCAGAACAGTTATTGTTGTCTCCTTGTTAGGTTGGCCTCATAAGATGACAGGAGGGACTGAGAAAATTAAGAATCTACCCAATTTCTTGTGTATTCCACGGCTGCACTGACTTGTTCACTCTCGCTAGCATCGCCCTTGCCTGTCCACCATTGGAGCTTCAGTCTGGATCTGGACTTCCATCAAAGCATGAAGGACAAGGAAAATTTGTCAAATGTGGCTGCAACTGCCCTGGTAGACATGTATACAAAATGTGCAACATAGACAAGGTCATGTATTATTTATCTTTTGTCCAAAATAAATATGGGCTCTTGGACAACCTCTTTTACTGGAGTTGGGACACATTTAGTTGCAGGGTATAAACAAAAAACAGATTTGTTGGCACGGCTTGGAAACTTTCAAGCAATTGAAAATGCCAGGTGTGAAGCCAGTTTCCACGACCCATGGCAGCATTCTCCCTGCCTTTATCAAAATTGGGAGCTTAGACAGGGCACATGTGTGGTTGTCTATTTGCCACAAAGAAATGCGGCCTCTCAAGCCTGTTTTATCTGTTGTGTGCAAAAGGGTAGAGTTTTGTTTTTTGTTTTTTTTTGTCTGCTAAAAGGAGGAATGGGGTGGACGTTTGGACTGTCATGATTGCAGAGTTAGGACACCTCTGAGATGATAGAAAAAACCCCTGCGCATGGGTGCAAATTGCCTGACAAAATGCCAAAAATGTGGCCACCTAGACAGCAAGGATTATTGGACGTTGCACAAATGGATCTGTTGAAAAGGCTTAAGAGCCTCTTTTGATTGGACTCTAGGAGGATTCACAAAGTGCAGAGGATGAAGAATAACATGAGTTTGTAGATAGAATTGTGGTGCAGCGAGATTAACATGCTAGAACGAGGCAGATTTTGGAATGTCTCGTATGAGATTGTAGTTTTTGAGTTGCAAAAGGAGGAGCTTTGGAACATGGTATGGAAAGCCATAAAAGCATCATGGATAGAGAATTTTCGTCAATTGCTGTAGTTGCAAATGCCCTGATAGATAGATGTGCAAAATGTGGAAACTTTCTCAAGGCATGCAAAATGTTTGACAGAATGCATAAAACAAAATGTTCATGGAATGTTTAATCATTGGATTTACACAAAGAGTTATGTGGAATGGTTTTGGAGGTTTTAAATAATGCAAGCATTGGTGTAAAACTCAACTCAACAATCTTTCCTAACATATTCACAGCATGCACGAAAAATGGAAGCATTCACAAGGCCGCAAACCACGCCCCTTGTGTCCTTCGGTCACTCGGCAACTCAATTCTAGGCATGGTCATCTTGCCTTTCTTGCACGATTTAAATGATTGTAGTATTCTTATTTTTAATGTTGTTGAAAATCAAACTAAAGTAGATTAAATTATCGGTGATCTAAATGAGACATAGTGGCTTATAGCAAATTTATCTTTGTTTTTGTACGCATCTAGAATAGTAAATCTGGAATGGAAAAACTACTCCTAATCTACCTCGTGAGATATTTGGACAACTCTTATACTAGTTTTGGTCTTAACCACGCAATTGGCATGATAAACAGAAAACTTAGAGAAAACTACTTCTAGATGACTTTGTGCAATGTATAAAAAACTTATTTCCTTGGAGGCGCAAAATATCCTTACAAAACCCTGATTTGTGAAAAGCAAACTTTAGCTGTGTACCTTGTCATGTGGAGTGCCCAATCGAACCCCGAGTTGTCCTTTGGAAATCCATTTAACCTTATTTCGTAACGCATTTAGGAGCCTAGCAAGCTAGTTCACAGCTCTAAACAACTGCTGAAAGTGAAAAATGCAGTTTGGTTTTGACCCGCCATTTTGGCCTTGGGTGTCAAAACGGATTTTGGCTTCCACATATCTCTAATGTTTCTATGAGACAATTGCTACAAACCCTCAGTTTGGAGAAAAACGTCCTACAAGCTGGTTTTCCTGATAGGTTTTGTAGGCCTCCGGTCGTTGGGCGACAAGGCCACTTGAGTGCATCTACGATCAGTAGCTCCGGAAAGATGAGCGCCATTTTAATCATGTTTGTCAGTTTAGGGTTCCGTCAGCTCTGAGTGTTTCCCTATATATAGGGGAATAGGTGGGAATTTGTTTCCGTGGTTGTTTGAGTCTCGAAGATGGTTTTTGAATGTTGATTTTTGAGCAACTTGCCTAAATTTATCCTTTTTTTGGAACTTGTAATCAAATGGGGAAAATGGTCGTATGACCTTACTCAAACAAACTATCGATCAGGAAATTTTTTTTACACTAACATATGACTGTAGAAAACTTCCTTTGACGCTTGTTTTGAAAATAATTTGATTGTGGAAAAATAGTGTTCTCTCTCCCTTGATAGCTCTGAAGATGAATTGAAATGACATTTACATTTCTTACTCTCCTTAGAAGTATGTTAAGTATTGTTTTATTATTCTGGAAATCTTTGAAATCATGAATCGTGCTAGTTTAGAGGTAGATGGCATGTCAGCCGTAGTGTTGACCATGTGTGTCGGTACCAGACAAGAAGTACAACAATACTTTTGTTTTCTTATTAGCATGCTATCTAAAAGCAATGAAATTGTATATAATATATCAGCAAAGAATGCATTATTTCATTGTTTCCATGATGTATACCACATTGTTGCATATTGATGAAATGTATTGTTTTCTTACGCAATTGTACTTTTGCATGTTTGACTAATTCCACACTTAGTCGTATTTCAGTATGTGTTTACATAAATGAAGTCAATTGTATCATGTTGCATTGGAAAACGATGTAAGAGGATCCCTTTTATTATATCCAAATCATCATCAAGAGAATGAAATTGAAATCATGTTATTTAAAATGGTTTGTACCATCGTGATTTTGGATGCGATTGTACTAATAAAATTGATGGTAGTAATCCGGTAATGGCGTAATTCATCTATTTGTTAGGGATGTATTGACCTAGGAAGTCTCTTAGCCTTCAAAGAAAAATACAACTCGTATGTGTGTTTCCATTTTGGGCGGAAAGCGTTTGAAATATCAACCCTTGTGGTATGGAATGGTCCCCTTTGAGCTTAACCTTGTGCCTTTTTTCTACAGTGAACCGAACACCACTTAGGACATCAGTACGCCTTAGGAATGGAAGTGTTTTCCTTAGTTTTTGATTGTAGGAACACCTTTGAGTTTTCAGATGTCTTGGGGGATTAAGTTGTTGAACGTTAGCTTCGGGGTGTAGTAAAGCATAAATCCCTTGGGGTAAGTGGGAATAAATTTAAAACTAATCCTAGGACCCTTTTGAGGTTAATATGTGGACATAATTTTGTATCTAAACCTTAATAAATGGGATTGTTATCGGTAGGATGTTGACCCATTAGAAAGGTGAGATTTGTGACTTGTTCCATAACTCCTTGCTTGGTCTCCATTTTCTAACATTAAAGATAAACTGAGATGTCTCCTTTGAGAACATGATATTCTAGAACATTAACTTTTGACTTGAACACTAACCACAGGTGACTCTTTCGTATCTTATAAATGCTCCCAATCATATTTGTCTTCAAAATGTACCGCAAGCATAAGATTAGCTTAAGAGTCTCCTCTTATCATCATGGGATCTTTTCCCTCGCAATGAAAACTAAGTGAAATGACGAGTAACCACGCTCTTAAAGAAACGAACCCATAGTCTAAGAACAAGTGTTAGGTGACATATTTGTGTTCAGAATGTTTATAACCAACATTGAGCTTTGCAAATTAATGGCAATTGATATGTGAACCAATTAGTGTACACTTATTATAAGATATTCGCGATGTGTAATAGAGTTATGAAGTTTTGAGAAGAGGGGATTCATACCTTACATGTTAATGCTCTTTAAACCAATGTTAACTCTTTCGTGTGATTAAGTGTACTTGTTATAGGTTAAACCCGAAATGAAATGAATAATGTGTATCGTTGTGAATGAAACTACATGCTCTCAAGATTAATGGATTCGAGACCTATAAGGTTAAATAGGGGAATGTAAATGGTAGTGAAGAGGGAATCAACTTAAATTAAGCGTTAAACGAAGTAAGGGAAATGCATTCTAGAGAAAAAGGAAAATGTATGTGTTTCATGTTATATACTTTCACCACTCCAATATGATTTACCAAATTTATTAAGCCAAAATATGAAAGAAAATGCAGATTTTTGATGCAAACAAGGTTGAAATTAATTTATTAAATCTGCAGAATTGGAATTGAGAGAAATATTCATGTGTCTCCATAAGGCAAGTCGACTTGCCTAAATAGTGTTTGTGACCCAAAATGGCCACTCATGAAATTCAATCACCTTTCTCTTCATTAAATGACTTTTCCCTTCATTTCTCTTTCCTAGAGCAAGTCGCATTTGTCTAGAAATAATCATTTGGCCCATATGCTTTTTCTTTATGTTGCCCTTTTTAATCACTAACTTTTGCTCTATAAGCAAGTTGCACTTTTCCATGAATAATTATTTTTATTAAGTGTTTTTTCCCTTTGTTTTTTATGTGTTTTAAGTCACTAATAAATTATTATAAGTGCATGTAATGTTTCCTTTTTTTATTTTTTTTATTTTGCACTTTATAATAAAATATTAGAACTTAAGTCACACTTATTTTCATTCCTTAGCTGTCAGGTAGACAAAATAGGCTAAGGGTCTTCGTCATGATTATCCTAGGAAGTGGGACATTTTAGTCCTCCCTTCCCATGATTTCTTGCCCTCAAGCAATCCTGATTCCACTTGTCTAAGTGTCATGCACAATAGACAAAACATGCTGAAGTGTTTCACGATCTTGGCACCTGTACCTGTTAGATGAGCTAAAACTTGCCACCACTTTTCATTAACAAGTTGCTTATATACACATGGTTGTACCAAAGGCATTACATAATGCAAATTGCAGATTTTATCATCTAAATCATCACTTTTTTCAACAAAAATCTGAATATGCTGCATACATGACATTAATTTTCTTGTAGCATACCTCATGAATTCACCATCATCTAAAGAAGGCTGAATTTCATCCTCAATCAACTGGTGCGATGTTATGCCTCTGTCTTTACCAATTACCTCTTGTAAAATATGCCCTTCTTTGACAACTCCCAATCATGCTCTTGGTTGCCATTCTTTAAGGAACTCCCTTCCTCATACCTTGCAAAACAATTTCCTTGTCTTACACTTTGAATTTCAACTCCATGGTTTGCTATTTTTGATTGAAATCACCCAAGGATTGAAGTCATTGCACACCAAAAACTAAATCCAACTCACCAATGCCAACAACATAAAACTCGCCACTTACCTCATGTCCTCCCATGGTAAATTGAAGTCGTGGAATCTTCTTGGTGCATGTGATTGAATGTCCATCCGCCACAATCACATTGAATCCTTAGAATTCTTCTTCTTGCAAGCCCAATTTAGCAACCAAATCTTCATCAATGAAGTTGCGTGTTGCTCCACCATCAATTAATATGGTGATCATTTCCCAAGAAGATCACCTTTCACATGGAATGCATAGAAACTAGGCAATATTGTTAGTGTAGCTAAAGTAGCACCTGTGACAACCACATCATCTTCTTTTGCTTGATCTTTTGGATCACCATTACCTTCATCCTCATCATCTGAAACAACTTCAATATAATGGATAGATCTCTTACCTTTGCAACGATGATTGGGTGTCCATGGGTCCTTATAATCAAAGCACAATTTCTTCCTTCTTAATTCATTTCTTGCTTCAATTTCAGACTTGTTTCTTTCCCATTCTTCTTCTCTTCCTTGCTGCCCACTAAATGTTGCTCCTTGCTTCTCATTTGGGGTTGTCCTTAAAGGTCCATGTGGAATTGTTGGCTACCCCAAAGGTGATGTTTTCTGCTGCCCAAACTGTAGATTTCTACCTTATCCTGCTGTAAATTCCATATTTAGTGATCTTTTTATAGCATCTTCAAGGCTCAAAAGTCTTTACCAAACCTCTAAGGTGTTCGGTCAAACCCTCCATGAACAAAACAATCAATCTTCTCTCACAAATATTTGGGACCATGACTGTTAATTTCTGAAAATCAGCAACATACCTTTCCACGGATGCCTCTTTCTTGAGTTGTGCCAACTCCCTGAAGTGTACCTTTGGATCCTTTCTATCAAATATTTTTGTTAGCCTTTTGCCAAACTCCTCAAGAGTGGTGATGGAACCATGTCCTTATGTTATTAGACCATGATACCACCATTCATGAGCCACACCGTCTAAATGCAAGGTAACAAATTTAAGGGCCTCTTCCTCAAACATAGGATTTAATGACAAGTATCTAACCTTTGCAACCAAGCTCTAGCTAAACATCTATCTATCTGTACCATCAAATGTAGGAAGAGTAATCTTACCCAATCTATGTTGAATATCTTTCCTTGGCTCTTGTGGCTGACTTACCCTTCTTCTTGGCCCTTCGTTCCTCCATAGTTGGCAAAAATCCCTGAATGAAAACAAATCCCTTGTGTTAGGATTCAACGATGCATACTCATCTCCAAGAAGATTGACTTCTTCCGCAAACCCGTGTGTAGGTGGCTGCTCTTCCTCCCCTTGTGGCTCATTTCTTTGAAGCAAACTAGCACGAAAGAATTTGGAAGGAGTCTTGTTTGAAACCCTTCCTGCATGATGGCTAGAAGAACATCCCTCACCATGATTGCCTTGATTCCCTTAAGAGTTAGACGATATCCCTTGCAAGGATCTACCCAAATCAGCAATGACTCCTACGACGGAGTCTCTAAGATCTCTCTATGACTCCAGCAATCTGTTATGTAGCTCTCTGTTACCCCTAGGAAACACTTGATTCATGTAGCTCAATTCATCATTGGGAGGCCTTTCTTCATCATCCATCCCTCCTCTTCTTGGAGTTCTTCTTTGGTATTGATATCTAAAATTTTCTTCACCTATCTATGCAAATATGAATCTTTCCCTCACGAGCTGGGAGGAAAACTAGTTTTTGATACCACTGTAATGTCCCCAAATGGACATTTTTTACCCCAAATGGATTTTAGGCCAATCCAAAAACCCAAATGCAATTTTATAAAATGTTTTATCAAACCAAATCCTGAAGATCTGAATTAAAATCTGAAAATTATGACTAGGGCATAGCAAGAAACTCATACAAATCAGCCAATAATTATACTTTCACCACTCCAATCTGATTTACCAAATTTATTAAGCCAAAATATGAAAGAACATGCAGATTTTTGATGCAAACAAGGTTGAAATTAATTTATTAAATCTGCAAATTCGCTGCCCTGAAAATGACACTTTGCACACCAAAATTTCCGGAAATTAGATTGATTCAATCTCTAAAAATGAGCTTTGTGGATAGCTCTCCAAATCAGATCTGAAACAACCTTAAAACACACCAGATTTGACAAGAAGTGGGTCGCTCCACATGAAATAAATAAGCAAAACATTGTTGCAACCTTTCCCACAAACCCTTGGGCCAAAATATGCAATACTCATTTATTCAACTACTGGGAATACTCAGAAAATTACTATAAATCCGTTGAAGCACAATGGAAGCCCTTGTGTAGAGAAGCCTCACAACTCTTGGAGGGTTTTTCGTCCTCAAGAGTGTATTTCTAAAGGGTTTCGTCTTTAGAAATTGGTGTCCCCAGATTTCACCCTGAAATCGGGGACTACCCATTTGAAAAAATTTCGTTCTTTTTTATAATAACGGGTTTTTTTTTGTGTTTTTATTGCCAGAAGATGTATGTATTATGTTAGGATATTCCCAGTGTCTCATATGAGCCAATTTCGACAAATACCCAGATGCCCAAATTCGTTTTAATCCCTCCGCCAAGTTTTGTCTGCGGGAAATTTTTATTTAATTTATTTATTAAAAAAATAGTGCCCCATTTGAAGTAAATTGTGCTCCAGTTGAACCCTGTTGAAGTTTCGCATGCCAGTATTCACATATATCAATAGGGTCTTCATCAGAAATGAATCCTGAGCTTTGTCTGCAACTTCTGGCAACGTTTTTTTGTTTTATTTATTTCTTTTGCGTTTTTCTTCGGTTTTCTCCTCGGTTTCTCTGTGAAATTCCCCTAGGTCAATTATTTCGCCAGTAAAGTCTGTTTAATTGCCCGAAGCATCTGGAGATCATCTACCAACACAGCGCCAGAAGGAATCAACCTCAAAATGCAAGCTTCTAACCAAAAATAATAAAGTCATGCACAAAAAGCCTCTCCCAGGCAAGTCGCACTTTTTGGGAATGAATAGGTTTAAACTGTAGTGGGATTTTTGGTAGCAGCAGGCAGGTGGGAATTTATTACCTGCCTTGCAGAGTGAAAATTCCCATCAAGTCAAAGTCACTTAAGCTGTGATGGGAAAATTAGAGGCGGAAAGCAGGCGAGAATTTCTTACCTGCCTTGCAATGTAAAAAATCCCATTATAAAATAAAGAAAAAATCACTTAAAGCACCGATGGGAGTTTTCCGCCTACCTAGCAAGCTAACTTTTCCCATCAGAAGGTTTTATTCACCCAAACAAGTCACACTTTTTCGAAGGAGGCTAATTTTAATGCAAGTTGCACTTTTTGGAAAGTCGCTTAAGCTGCAGTGGGAAAATTAGAAGTGGCAGGCAAGCAGGCAGGAATTTAATACCTGCCTTGCAGGGTAAAAAATCCCATTATGGAAGTCAAACAGCTTAAGTGAATGAAGGGATTTTTTAGAGCTGCAGTGCAGGGTGAATAATCCCATCAAAGTTGACTTCTTAAATTTAGAAATCACGCATTCTAAAAAGTGTGACCCCTTTGAGCATTAAATAATGCTTTTAATGGCATTTATTAATTGTTTTTATTCCTAATTTTGGCACCATGGATAAATAGAAGGTCAATGCATGATGTTAAGTCAAAGAGAACTGAAGGAAGCATGCTTTAAATAAATAAATTTAATTTATTTAATGGCAGCCAGCAGCATGCAAAAATAGGCGCCCAATTTGGGTGAATAAACATCATTGTTTATTAATTAATCGCCAAGAATAGGGGTGGACAATTATTAGAAATAGAATGCTAAGGGTTTGTAATGTCCCCATTTCTGAAGACCCTTAGCCTATACTTCCCCGTGGGCTTCGGGATGTTGCAAGGAGAACATTTTTATTAAATAATTAAATATTATTGCCTGGAGCAATAATTATTTAATTATTTAATTATGAAGATTATTTAATTTAATTCCCAAAATATAAAATAAAATGGGGAATTAATTAAATAAATATTTAGGTGGTTTTATTGATAAAATCACCCTTTGAAAAGGGGACGCCACACCTAGGGAAAACAAACTGCTTTTATTTAATAATTTTCCTCTCCTAAGGATTTCGAATTTTGTGTTTCCTTGCTTATAAAAGGAGTGTTAGGATCATTATTATTATTATGTTATGATGATATTTATTTTATGCTCCATGCTTGGAGTTGGGATGCATGCCCATTGATGTTCTCTCTCTCTCTCTCTCTCTCTCTCTCTCTCTCTCTCTCTCTCTCTCGCGTGGGAGGTTGAATTGAGCCGGTTTTGAGATTCAATTAAAGTATTTATTTGTGAGATCCATATTTCTGGCTTTTGCAAATATTTTGATTAAATTTGCAAGTGGAAATCTGCCCTTTTCTACTGTAGCGACGTCACTGTAGCAATTGGATTTTGATATCAATTTGAAGAGTTTTGTGAGTGCTTTTTGCAAATCGACTTGGGTGTTTGATACCTCTAAACCCTAGCGACTTCTTCTTATGATGTTTTGTGGACTGTTTGAGGTATTATTTGATACAAATCGACTGGTTATTGCATGATAATTGAGTCCTTGGCAGCAACCTGGTGTAAGGCAGGTTTTGCAATAAATTTGTATCATATCTGGTAAACAAAGGTCTGATTTTCATTTAATCAAATCTGCCATCCCCTCCTGGGTTTTAGCAACTTGTAGTTTGCATGTCCTTGTGTTGTTATGAGGTCTTTCATTGCAGATTTAATGGTGTAGCATTCTTACAATATTAATTCCTTAGAAGCGAATGGGTTAGTGCATTATGTATGGGTGTTTGTAGCTTCTCATTGCAGCGAACTCGGTGAGATCAGTTTGATGTCTGCTGGGACAGCTAAATCCATGTTCCTTGTCTCTCTAGAGGTATGTGGACGCATGTTTTAAAGACACCAATAACAGCGACTATTTGGAAGAAGGTTTGAATCTGATCTTAATTACATTTTCTACCTCTCCCTCATATCGATTGCATGTATATTGGTTGGCAAGGGTAGTGAACTGTTCGGGTGAGATTGGGGAGTCTATTTGGGCTTGATCTATTGAGCTTTTACCGGTGCTAAGTCTCTATTACAGCGACTTGCACTAGAAGTGCTAAATCTGAGTTTATTTGCCTCCTTATTATTCATTTAAAACAGCCAATTCATCCTACATTGATATGATATATTCACTAGATAGATCGACTAATGTTTACTGTGACTCGAGGCATCATATAGCTCCTGGATACTACAATCTGGACCTGATTTCATCTGCAGGCTGGGAGCAGCAAACAGGTACCTTGGTTCAGTGTTTATTACATTCATGTGAGTGTGACAATCAGTATTATTGCAGCAGTCTGTGTTTGGGTTCATAGCAGCAGTCTATAAGAAGGTTTCATCAATATTATGTGAAGGGAATGTGAGGATTTGTTTGCTGTTATGTTATTATCAGATTGTAACAATAATTTCATAACCTTGTTGGCTGAGCTTGATCATTTTAGTGTTGATTCTACGTGTTTGGTAGCCATCTCCCACTGATCCTGGGAAGTGGGATATTACAGGGTTATATAAGCATGGGCTGCCATAGTGAAGATGTAATTAATTCTTTTTGCAAAGGATTGCAGCCCGGACAGTTTTGGCGCCCAAGGAAGGAGGATTTTTGCATCAAAAAGTGTTTTTCATTGCCGGAAAGCTTCAAAGTTTGGCGCCTAGGGTTGGAGGAGCTTGATTTAAGCCTTGTTAATTATCTGCATGTTGGTATAAGTGCCCAGGTGAAGTTAAAAATATTTATGCTTGCTTTGCATGCAAGCAAAGCCTCAAATTTTAGGGCAGCGGGCTTTATATGCAGATTTTTGTGATAAAAATCAAGTGTTCATGCTCTGGATTCCGTCTTTGTCTGAATTAATTGCAGGTATTCATTACAGGTGCTTATATAAGTGAAAGGGAGCTCAAATCAATGTCAGATACATTGAATATATCTTCCGAATCTGAAGAAATTACTAGATCTGCACCAATTGCAAAGAATTCCGGCAAGAATAAAAAGAAAGAGTTTAGACAGGTTTCTCAGATAAAGATTGTTTCGGCCATGATGAAGCGGGATGAAAGAGAAGGATCAACAGAATCATGCATTGCTTCCAGATTTGTTGATATCAATGATACGGATCTAGGCCCCGAACCCCTCTCCGAATTGATTGACAGATCCAGGGCTGGAAAGACATCTCTTCATGCGGGCAGTAAAGAGCAGTGGAATCATTCGAGCTTCAGCATTCCCAGTCATAGCTTAGTTGCCTGAATTCATCATGGAGTGTGCAAGGTCATACCATCTCACTATCCAGAATCAATCTGGGATGCTGCGGGAAAGACAATAATCAAGCTGGACGCACAATTTATCAATTATTGTCTGAAGATTCCAACACGACCGGTGGTGACTACAATCAGCATGTTGGACGCTGGCAACAGATGGGAGAAGCACAAAGTAGACTGTGTGGGCATAATGAATAGCAGGTATATGAAGAAGCCCAGAGTCTCCATCAAAGTTCCCGAGGACTCTTCC
The DNA here is from genome assembly GCA_019776745.2 of Taxus chinensis. NCBI lineage: Eukaryota > Viridiplantae > Streptophyta > Pinopsida > Cupressales > Taxaceae > Taxus > Taxus chinensis. The sequence continues at coordinate 658,831,419 of CM034146.1, forward strand.
ATGATCCAATTTGGTGCAGGAAGTGGATGATATTACCAAATTGCTATGCAGGATAAATGGAGAAGCTAACACTCACAACTTCCGCTCATGGATGTATGCCTTCATCAGAACCATTGAGATCAACAAAGTTGATTCAATAATCAATTGGGCAGAGATCATCAGTGACAACATCGGTGAGCAGCTCCAGAAGTGTGAGGCGGACATACAACTTCAAGATGACTTCCTACCTGGTATATGCAGCAGCTTTGCAGGGTATCTTTTCCAAGCTGGATAGACGGGGCGTACTCTCGAAGGATCCTATTTTTGAGTGCTACCCGCAGCTGACTGTGCCTGAATGCAATAAAGATTACAAGGTGGTCAACGATGGATTCTTCTACGAATTCATTTGCAAGTTAAACAGTGATCTGAAGACCAACAGGGTGAGCAAGGAAGCTTGGGAAGTTGTATCCCAGCATGGCTGTATCTTCATCCAGTTTGCAGACTTTACATACCTCAGGGTAACCGGCTTTTCAGGAGAACTAGTCAAGTTGCCAAGATATCCAAGCGACAAATTGGTCATCATGGAGTTGTGCAGGCAGCTCGTAGAGATGCATGACCTACAATCAAAGCGGCACAAGTCTACAGGTTCCTTTCCGATCACAATGGGCTATTACAGCTGCCAGAGCATTCACAAAGCTAGAGGAATTGAAGTTGAGATGTTCTCTGAGTGTGAGCATGAGTTCTTCCCAGCACGGCTGAACTTCAATCCATATTGGGTAGCAAGGAAGACAATCTCCCAGGAATACTCGCATGTGCCTTCATTAGAAGACTTCTGGATGAAGTGCAGAAAGCGAGTACGAAGTCAGAAAGAAAGACTTCAGCAGGTTATCAACGCGACAAGTGTTTGATTATGGATTAGCACAGATACCTGTAGATCTCATAGATGATGGACCTGTGTTACTTGACTCATACCACCAGATGGGAGGGGATAGAGCTACTCTTCAGGAGAACATTGGTGGCTGCCACACGATCGAGGAAAGATCTGCCGCAGTTCTGGTCAACACCTCGAACTGGTTGCTTACAAAGGGATATTGCCTTGATGAAGCTTTGATGAATCAGATCACAGGAAACCTCAGCACAAGAGACTCCATCAAAAGGAAGCACGAAAGGAGAAAGCAGCAGAAGGCCTGAAAAGCTTAAAGTGCACAAAAAGTCTCATACACAGGAAAAGGTCACTTCTACAGCTATGGTGCTAGTTCCGACTTCTCCAGCATCAACTCACCAGCACTTCACCAACCTGTTAAACCTCAGCAAGATATTGTCGTTCCTCCGTTGAATCCAGCAACATTTGTGTTCTCTCCTCAGCCACTTCGATCTTCACCTCTTCCTGAAGAAATGCTAAAGTTGCAGATGGCAGAATTTGAAAAAGCGTTGTCTTTGGACAATTCAGAAGACGACAGTCACAACACTGTAGCAATTTTGGATGGAGAGGAACCAGAGCAAGAGATGGTGGTGCATTCAACGACTTCTCATTCTCCGAGAAGTAATTTCTCAAAGTGGTTGGCCTCACAGTCAATCCCAAAAGCTAGAGAGGAGATCAACTTGGAGGAACATGACTTGCATCTGTTCCCGAGTTTGAGCGGAAAAGACAGAAGACCTAAAGTTGCTAAGGTGACTTCAAGCTTGATTATTGAAGAATCAAGGCAAAAGTTCGCTGAGGTATCAGTTCCGACAGAAGGAAAGCAAAAGAGCGAGCTTACGGCACCAAATATAATAGTGACCAAAGTGTCGATAGGTCAAACCACTACTAGAAGGATTAAAGCAAGACACGCAGACACTAATAAATGCTTTATTCCTTAAGCTTGACAAAGAGAAGGCAGAAAAAGCTGAACTTCAAAATCAGGTTTCCCAGTTGTGCGAGATCATTGCTAAAGTTGTCAAACCTTTCTCTCAGCCAATTTTAGCACATGAGCAGGTGAGTGATCATTTGATGCAGGAAATGGAAAATGCAGGTAACCAAGTTAGAGCTATCGACGAATGGAAGAGCCTAATCATTCGCCAAGCTTCTGTACAACTCAGGGAGGTGCCAGCTTGTCTAAAGGTTATGAAGGATGCATTAGTTTAGCTAAAACAACTAATGACAAGCACGATGGATATGAACACAGTGGCTGAAAGTAACCTGAGCACTTTGGTCAAGATAAATAAGTTGTCGAGGGAGGTTTTGATTGCAGAACGAATTGTGCCTGATGGATCGGTTGAAAAGGGGAAGCAACTTGAATTTACGGTCCCTTTCCATTTGGAGATCTTCAGAATCATGTTGAAAAGAATGCGGGTGCTCGAGGAGTATGGTATCATCACTGTCAGGTAATGTCATTGCTTTCACCAACGAGGAAGTGGTTGGGAACGTTTCTTCATACAAAAGGACCATTCCCAACAAAGTGTCTGATTCCCAGGAAGGCTCTCTTCTAATGATTCAAGAGAGGATTGATGAAGTTGTTAGGCCTTTCACGATGAATTCAATCAGTAAGTTGGTAACACTGCAATCAGACATTAAGATGTTCGAGCCTAGTTTGAAGGAGGTGGAAGTGAGCATTGAAGTTTTGAACGAAGGATTGTTGCAGTTCAAGACAGAGAAAGAAGTTATGGCTAAAGCGGATGGGAAATTGTTGAACTATATGTTCGAAAAGTATATTCAATATTAAAACAAAAAGAAAGTGTAGAAGTTACAGCTGGCAGATCTTCCTTCTTTTCTTTCTTCTCTTATTTCTTATGTCCCCGGATGTAATTGTAAACTTAAAACTTATTGGTTTGAAAACCATTACCTTAAATTATTTGGAATGACTCTTTGAGTTAAGTGACATATGTGCACAATTTTAGCTTTTGAACTCTTGATGCATGTCATTAAGAGAGGAATTAGGGGAAGATGATTGCCAGATGTTCTTTTTACTTCTTGTTTATGTTCTAGTTCAGTTATAGTCTCCCCGTTTGTAATTTCCCCTCTACGTGTTATAAGTAGAGGAAGAACCTACGGGTTAAAGGATCAGAATTTGTAATTAGCATTCTTGTGTTCCAGACTTTGAGCTGAAACCCCTGATTTCTGCAAGCAGAGGAATATGTAATGTCCCCTTTCCTACGCCAAAGGCCTAAGGGCCAATTCGAGTCCCATCCTTGGTTATACCCGAGGGGCTAGGGACGCTGGGAGCTATTGGGTGTGAATATCTAGTTCATTTGTTATAATTTTTCGTTGACATGAGCATAAAGTGATTTGAGGGACTAGATGTTATGTTTTGTCGTTAGGGGGGGGACCCGATAACACTTTATTATTCTATTTTTTTGTTGGGGTTACTTATGGTACTTTATTATTCTATTTCTTCGTTGGGGTCACTTAAGTCATTTTTTAGTCCCACATGGAGCGCCCAACTTGGAAAAAGGTAATGAGATGTTATAAAAGGAGGTTTGGAGGAGTGATGGAGAACATTCTTGCATACATAATTATTTTCCTTCATGTGCAACTAGCTACTTGCAAGTTTACAGCTTGTGGAGTGAAATCCCACAGGGACCCTAGCTTCGGTGTTGAGAGATCTATCCCTAGCTAGCAGGGCATTCTTCGGTAGTGAGAGATCTATCCCTAGCTAGCAGGGCATTCTTCGGTAGTGAGAGATCTACCCTAGCTTGTCATTTTGGAGCTGTTTTCAGGGCTGTTTTACAGCGGTATTTTCAGAGGTTTCAGAGGAAGGGTTTGAGAGTTTCGGTGACATTTTGTGGAGATAATCCAAGGGTTTTCAGATCTGATTTGTGGCAGCGATTAGAGCAGATTTTGGCGCCATATTTATAGACACTTTGAGGATTTTTGGCCTCTTCCCAAGGGGAGCGACCCACTTTAGGATTTTGCAACAATTTTTGGAAGGGTTTCAGTGTGCCGTTTCCAAATCTGGAGGATGGGATCTCTTCTATATCAATGGTAGATATTATTTCCAAAAACTCAGATTTTTATCTATTTTCTAGGGTTTTATCTACTCAATTCCATATTTGCAGCAGTGTTTTTTAGGGCTTCCCGGTGTCCATTTTCAAATCTGGAGGTTGGGTTTTCATTCTCACTATTAGTAGATGTTATTTCCAAAATTTCATAATTTTATCATGCCTACTTGAGAAGATATGAGGATTTTTGAAATTGTCAGATGTTCTTCTGTTACTTTTTGGCTGCATTATATCAGTTCCAGTTATAGTCTCCCATTTGTAATTTCCCCTCTATATTCTTTATAAGTATTAGGAAGCTCTCCTAAAAATTTCGAGTGATTTGAGTGAGTATTTTGAGAGATCAATTTTCTTAAGTTCGCTGCCCTAACTGTTAAAAATTTGCTGCAATTTCTTATTTTTTGGTGCATTTTTAACCCCTGATATCCCACAAGGGATATTTCAGGAATATAGAAGAGATTTCTGGAGAACTTTGTGTCAACAGTGCATTTTGCTTCTTACTTTCTTTCTAGATCTGTTCATAAACTTTGTGTTATTATAGATCTAGATCTGAAAGTTTCCTTTGCTTTGAATTTTGTGCTTAATGATCTATTTGTTTTAATCTATGTGCATGCAATCAACTCTGTAAACTATTGTTTGGGTTGCACATCCTCTCTACTTTCTTCCGTTTCCTATTATTTTCTTCTTCTGCAGATTTTTCCTTTCTTTTATAGTTGCTTACTTGCTGCAGAACCGTATAGCTATGGTTCATGAGCTACATGGTTAAAGTAATACCAAGAGATAGATATTATGACATATAAACTGACAAAATCTTACACTGGAGCCTCACCGATAAATGATGGAGATTTATCTCATGACTGTCTAGGTTTTCAGCGATGCAGAAAATCTAGCCAATAGGAATAAAATAGACAAAGCTGGAAGCTTCATACAAAAAATGAGAATTGAAAGAAATATTCAAGTGTGTCTCCATAAGGCAAGTCAACTTGCCTAAATAGTGTTTATGACCCAAAATGGCCACACATGAAAGTCAATCACCTTTCTCTTCATTAAATGTTTTTTTCCCTCCATTTCTCTTTCCTAGAGCAAGTTGCATTTGCCTAGAAATAATCATTTGGCCCATATGCTTTTTCTTTATGTTGCCCCTTTTAATCACTAACTTTTGCTCTATAAGCAAGTTGCACTTTTCCATGAATAATTTATTTTTACTAAGTGTTTTTTCCCTTTGTTTTTTCTATGTTTTAAGTCACTAATAAATTATTATAAGTGCATCTAATGTTTCCTTTTTATTTTATTTTTATTTTGAACTTTATAATAAAATATTAGAACTTAAGTCACGCTTATTTTCATTCCTTAGCCGTCGGGTAGACAAAATAGGCTAATGATCTTCGTCGTGATTATCCTAGGAAGCGAGACATTTCACTCTCCTAGGTTGGCGACTTGGGTGTGAGTGGGTTTGGGGGTCTTCTAGAGCACGTTTTGGCATTCCCAGTTGCTATTCAGATTTCTACATATTTATAAGGTTGATCTATCATTTATTTGCCATTTTTGGGGTTTGAAGACCTCACTTTCATCTCATTTTGTGGATTGTACTTTTGTTGTCATTTAATTAATTCCAGTTGGGTATAATTTCATGATTTGCACATGTTTTGGGATGCTTTGGCTTGGCGTTTATTCCATTAATTGAATATAATATGTAGAAGAATTTGTGTACCTATTTTCAGCTTTGTTTGGAGGGTGTTTGATGCCCTAAAAGTGTAAATTCAGTTTGCTGCTAGAGTTTCTAATATTTTTTAGATCTACTATCATAAAAAATCAGATTACTCTCAAGTGGGATTGGAGTTATTTCTTTGTTTTTCAGTTCAGCCCTCGAAAGGGAAATTATAGTGGTATCAAAGCTTAGGTCTTCCCAGCCTACGGGTTTCATGCAAGGTGAATAAAAGATGGATAGAATGATGAAAATGCAAGAAAGACTAGTGGACACCTTGGACTCTCTTGCCCTCACTATGCAAAATCTACATAGGGGAAGGACATTCAAGAAGGAAAGGGCTTCTAACACAATATATGATATCCGAAAGGAGAGGCCATTCTCATCAAGGCCCTCTAGACCTGCCTTCATTGCTAAGGAGGAAATCATAATCTAGGAAGAACCTAGGGTTTCGAAGGTTAATAATGTTGTAGCTAGTTTTGAAGAGTATCAAGCCCTTCACGAAATTATTCGTGGTGCCGTACCATTTTCCGAGTTTGAAGGATGGAGAAAAGATAGAGTGGGCATTGGAACTTGGTCCAAGCCCCCAGCCATGCACAAGGGTCATGGGAACGATATCCTAACCCTAGAGGAGAAGATCCCCTTCGTGTTGGAAAAGCAAGAAGAGGCTATGGAGCATGAGGAGGAGGAATCCATGGTTGAATTAGAAGGTGCAAATAGTGATGAGGATGGCCATCCTTCTAAGGCTAAGAAGGAAAAAGATCTATCACAGCAACTGGTTACCAAGAGGAAGCAGCCCTTGGGAGTCTTAGAAACCCACAACACTCTTTGGCAAGGTGGAGCTCTCGACTGATTTTTCGAACTGCACTATGAAGACACAAGGGTTTGGAGAGATCATGAAGCCTGAGCCCAAGAGGGAAAAAAATCAGAATTGCAAGGGATCAATATGGCAAGAATTTCGGGTGACCTTGTTGGAAGCCATACACATGAAGAAAGGGCTTTTTCGGGTGCCCATAATCAATTTCGGTCTGCTGTAATTTTCAGGAAAGCAACTAATGGTAAGCAAATTATTTTTTTTTCTTGATTACAGCAAGAGTCTATTGCATCACCCTATGTCATTACAATGCTTTGGTTATCATATGGGTTATTCTAACAATGATGAGAAGGTGAAGGAGAAAAAATGGGAGGAGGATCTTTGCCAAGAAGTTACTATCCATCTCCCAAGAATTGCCTATGAGTTGGATTTTCATGACAACCAAAGGTATGATGGTCATTGTCCATATTCAATGCTCCATATTAAGGCATTTTCAAAGTCTTGGCAAGAGGAACAGCACCCTCATAATTTCAGTTCAAGGTTTGATAAAAAACAGCAATGGTCTACTCCAATTTTGCCATCACTCTATGGAAGATAAGAGAAGGAAGTTGGATTCCTTGTATCAAAATGGTTTGTACACATGGGTGTGGGATCCTAGTAATGTTTTGAGGCCAAAAAGGGTATGGGATCACGTTAATATTCTGAGTTCTACGAAGGGTAACAATTATGATCTCATTATCTTTGATGTTGTTAATGTCATTGGGAAAAGGAAAAACCAGAATTAATTTTGGATAAATGTAAGAAAAGGTTGGTACAAATTTTAGGAAGTAGTACTCAGAAAAAAATTGGTTTGAATACAAAAGACATTCGGGAGGACCGAATTAATGATGGCCAATGGGCAGCCCTTTGTCTGTTGAGTTACAGGTCTGAAGTTTTACAACAGCAGTCAAGTGATGTGGGTATTCAACCCATAATAGATAGACAGGAAAAGATTCCTAACAAGGAATTCAGTGCAAACATTTGGGCCAAATTGCTAGTGTTGAAGGCACACAAAAGAGTGTCAAACAAGGAGCAAATGAGACTGAGTTTCAGGACAACCTTATTGGAGAGTTCACAAATGAGGAAAGCACCTTACGGGTAACAAAACCAAGGTTCAGTCTGTTGTACCTTTCACAACAGCAAGCAATAAAGGGTAAGTTGATGGTTTTTACAACCTTGTTAAGGCCCATGAAGGTGTCTCGTGCATGTATCAACCAGATATGGTTGTATTCAAGGGAAAAAGGACTTCATCAGGTGTATACAAGACCATGTCTAGCCATTACAATTCCCAAATTGTAGTTGTACAAGTAACTTCAGTTATAGAGTAGTTGATTAGTAAGAGATTTTTGAGTAAGCTTTTGATTGTTGAAGACATTCCAGTCATCCTTGGATCATTTCCAACCTCCATATTGTTGATAGGGATAGTTTTCAAAGAGAAACTTCAGTATTACAACTGTTATATCTTTTTAATGCTGGTAATAATTAAGGGTAGTAGGAAGAACATGATGAAGGGCAAAGAGCATATAGATCTTCTCATACAAAGTCCAAATTGTTTGTACCTGAAGATTTTGAATCCAAATTGTCTTTGGAGATGCAAGACAGATCACTTTTTGGAACCAAGCTTCACACTTCAAAATAGAGGTATAAGGATAGGCACCATTACCGGGGCAACGAGATGTTTGATATGGAAAATGGGTAAGCCATATGGTCCTTATATTTGTTGTCATACAAGTAGTTTCAATCATTGGAGTTACTAAATGGTTGTTCCTGGATATTGTTCGGGCATATTCCATCAATGTTGGGTTGTTTCCAGCCCCCATGTCATTGATAGTGTGGAAATTGTTGGAGAGATGTCATACTTACAACTGTTGTACTTTCCTTTTATCTGCTGATGACAACTTTTCCCACTACTTTTCTACTAATAAGACACCTGAAAAGGGGCTTCCAATCATATGGTTGAAGAAATTCCAAACTACTACTAACATTGGCATATTTGTAGCTGATTTAAGGTGGTTTCGAGTCGCTAACATTTTGATTTTTGAGAGAAAAATTCAAGGTAACAGTTGTGTTTGGGACAGCATTACTAAAGTTTGGGGACTCCATCATTTGAATGGAAATTATGAGATGGAGGCAAGCAACATCATGGGAGCATTTGGAGAGAGTTAAAAGATGCATATCTATTTTTTCTTTACCAGCTCTTCTATATTTTATTTCAGTTATCATCCATTCCGTTCCCTCTAGAAAGCGTGCATGATTTAATCAATAAAAAAATAAAACATTGCACAGTAAAATAATAAAACCAAAGATATTATATTTCATTCGGGACATTTTTATTCAATATTTGATATGCCTTTTTACAAGTAGCTTGATCCTATTGATTAGGAGTCAAAGCTTATAATGTACAACTCACACACAATCCCACTTATCTTTGTAAGAGACTTATTCTAAGTTCTAGATCTCTATGAGTTGTTACTAACAACTCATTTACACACATAATTAGATATTGTTCACACTAAAATATATATTTTTCCTAACATTCCCAAAGGGAAATGGATTAATTACAGTTGTGGCATTGATAGCATGGATGCATATCAACCAAACAAGGAGAACAGGGAGTTTGATAGGCATGAGAGGAAGTTGATCATCATACTTTCAAAGTATGAGGGAAAGCAGATGAAAGAATATTTTTTCTTTAACCAATTTGCTTCATGTGCAGGCACAAAGAAGGAGCAGTTGAGATTCATATTGGATCCAGGTACTTGCAATTGCTTGAGGACAAGAAATTTCAAGAAGGGAGGACTATAATATCCCCTTTTTCAATTTGATCCAGTTGAAAGCTTCTTGCCCATTCTTCTTCCCGTGGGCAAGAAGAAAATGAATAAGGGAAGCCCTTGGATTATGTTTTAGACTCTCTTTAATTAATAATTATATTTTTCTTTGTATTTTTCCCAATAAAGCAGGTTAATTGTGTTGGAGAGCTTTTAAATCAAGCTTAAAAGATAAAGTATTCTAATAGAGAGCGGTTTTGGGGAAATCTCCCTTAATGACTCTTGGCACCACCTTAAAGATGTATAAGGGGTCGCATAGGCTCCTTTTGGGCATGTTTTTTGGCTTATATACTTTTATCTACTTGGTTAGAGCTGGTTGCTCTATTCCAATTCACTAAGGGGCGAAATCCATTAATGTGGTAAGCAAGGAGGAAGAAACCTTTTCTTGTTGAAGGTTGAAGAACAAAAACTCTCCAATTTGGTGGTGTTAAGGACTTCTACGAAGACTATCTCGTTGATTGGGCAGCTAGGGCATCAAGGAGAAGAATATCAAGGGTTTATCAGTCATTTTGGCTCCCTCTCCTATGGTAGAGACTTGGGTGTGACTGTGTTTGGTTGCCTTCTAGGGCACATTTTGGCATTCCAAGTACATATTCAGATTTCTACATATTTATAAGGCTGATCTATCATTTATTTGGCATTTTTGGGGGTTTGGAGACCTCACTTCCAGCGCATTTTGTGGGTTGTACTTCTGTTGTCATTTAATTAATTGCAGTTGGGTATAATTTCATAACTTGCACATGGTTTGGGATACTTTGGCTTGGTATTTAGTTCCATTAATTGAATATAATATTTAGAAGAATTTGTGCACGTATTTTCAGCTTGTTTAGAGGGTGTTTGATGCCCTAAAAGTGTAAATTCAGTTTGCTGCTAGGGTTTGTAATAGTTTTCAGATCTGCTGTCATAAAAATCAGATTACTCTCAACTGGGATTGGAGTTATTTCTTTGTTTTTCAGTTCAGCCCTAGAAAGGGACATTATATAGAAGCAAGAGTGCCAATAGTCCTAAAGCAGTAATGTACCAAAAAGTAAATGGTTTTTAAAACAGAATCTAGTTGTCATAGAACAAGTTTTGCAAACAATAAAATGTCTTTTTTTTATGTAAGAATGTATGCAATGACTTCCTAACCTCCATCATAGATTCATATCCATTGTCTTTTGCATCTTCTCATAAGCATGTCATATGAACTGGTACCATCCAGGCTTGTTTATTAAGGTACTTCTGATTTATAGTAGTGGTCTTCAATCATCTGGAATATAACACATTCCGCAAGTGCTAGGGTTGAAGCATGTAACAAACAAGCCCTACAACGAGCACATGGTAGAGATAAGCATCGTATATAATCATTCCAAATTATCTTCACAAGGTTTCTAATTAATAGTGATTTTTGCGTCCCAATTGTCATTAAAATTTATCGTTATTCAGTGTTTTGGCAAGGAGAAAGTAAGGGCTAAAGAATCCTTCCGTCTTAGTCTAAATTACAGAATCTAAAAAAAGGTACATGTTACCTACACCTGTATTGGGCTTGTAAATATTTACAAATATACAAGAAACATACTCTAAGCTGCGAATATTTGAATGAAAGGGAAAAGAATGAATTGTATCTTTTTATGGATTTTATGGGAAGACACGATGCAAAGAGTGGCTTTAAAGAGTTCTTTTTAACATAGGTAAGGATCTATTATTTAATATGCATTCTAAATGTTGTGGAGGATGAGTGGGGATGGCTGGGATCTAGCTCAAAGATCCGTTTGGTATTACAAGACACATCTATTGCTTCTATTCCCTGTTTCCAGGATCACAGATTGAGCAAAAAGGGAATATTGATTTGGACGGATTTATGGAATACCACAGCACATGGCTAGAAGGATTGGAAGGAAATCTCAAGAGAATTTTCCCTTTCACCTGCTGACCCATTAGTGATTGAGGATATCTAGAACCTTATTTCTCCTGATCACATCTTTGAGCTAAACTTGGAACTCAAAGGCCCTATATGGAGAGATTTGAGATGGATATATGATAAGCCCATTTTTCAATATGATACACAAATTATATCATCTCTTACATCAGAAATGCCTTTTGCCCCATATTCTTAATCCCATATGGCTTACTATTGATGCAAAATCATTGTGGATTCGCAAGTTGCATAGTGTTTGGTCAATCAAAGTGGCTTATAAATTAAGAGTGTTTGCATGGCTTGTCATTTACCGGGGGCTGCCTACTAAAGCTCGGCTTTCAAAGAGGGATTTTACAGATGGCTTTTGCCCCTATTGTGCTAAACTCGAAGCTGTAAAACACATCATGTGGGACTACCCCTTTGCTAAAACTTGTTGGCGAGACGTGCAAACCAAGTTGGCAATAGCTTTCCAGCGTGCTCTTCAATGGAAGTTAGCCTAACTTTGAGACCACCGTTGCTGATCTGAAAATCCTTTGCAAGTATATGGCAATGTGTGTGTGTGTCCACCCTCTTCATCCTTTGGAAACTAAGATGCATATACATCCTCAAAGAAGATGAGGGCACTTCAGAGAATTTTAAACATTCTTGGCAAGGTGAAGTTAGAATGTAATTGCTTGCAACAAGGCATCTTCTAGTTGAAGAAGCTAGACAATCTAATCCTTTGAACTATTCTGATATAGCTACTCTTGTCTTTAGTCTAAGAAAAGTGTAATTCCTCATATATCCTGTACTTATGTTGATTCTTTGTACAGGCCTTGCTGTAAATATTTTTTGTTAATATATGAACCATAGATGGAAAACTCGCCGAAAACTCGCCGGTTTTTGAAAAACTCGCCAAAAAAACCTTAACCCGGTTAAATCGCCATAAAACTCGCCAAAACAGGGCTCGCCGAGTTTTGGCGAGTACTCGCCGAGTTAACTCGGCGAGTACTCGCCAAAACTCGGCGAGCCCGTGCTAAATACTCGCCAGACGCGGCCTGTACACGGATACCTCGGCGAGTACTCGCCAAAACTCGGCGAGCCCGTGCTAAATACTCGCCAGACGCGGCCTGTACACGGATACACGCTTTTCACACGCAAAAAACATTCTTTTTACACGGTTTTGGCTCTTTTTAAGGCCCTCAACTCCCTCATTGTCACTCACACAACCATTTGAGCTTGCATTGCTTGTGTTGAGTGGATTTTGGAGCGAATTCGAGGAGAGAATTTGGAGATTTGCATTTGGAGGTAGGTTTTTTTTTTTTTTTTTAATTCTTTGAAGTTTTTCCAAATTTTGAATATATTATTTAGGTTTTATAGATTCCTATTGTGATTCTAAATCAATGCAATGTAAAATCGAATGCTTGTACTTTTTTTATACTCATTTGCAGCCAGAGGTATGTAATTTTATTTTATTTTAACGCAAATTCATTGTAAATTAGTTAAATTTTATGTATGTGTATTGTAATCGATTCGTTGTGTAATTCTAAATACATGTAATGTAAAATTGAATACTTGTAAATTTTTAATACTCATTTGCAGCTAGAGGTACGTATTTTTTTTTTAATTAACGCAAATTCATTGTAAATTAGTTAAATTTTATGTATGTGTATTGTAATCGATTCGTTGTGTAATTCTAAATACATGTAATGTAAAATTGAATGCTTGTAATGTATTTTTTTTACTTACGCAAATTTGTTATTCAGGCATGTTTTGTTTTTAAAATTAAATTAAGTTTACGTTTTCTAATTTTTTAAATGTGCATTGTGTTACAGATTAGAGTTTAACAATGGCATCAGGCTCGGCATCAGGTTCGGCATCTGGATCACTAGCAGGGACCGTTCCTCCGAATGCCCGTTCCATAGCATGGAAGTATGCTGTACGTGGAAGTTGTGCGGGCGAAATTCTTTGCACTTTCTGTAACAAGAAAATGAATGGAGGCATCAATCGTTTGAAATATCACCTTTCAACTATTCCTTGCCGAGATGTTACAGCTTGCCCCAACGTGTCAGAAGAGGCAACGCGAGAGATTAAAGCAGAGCTGGCAGAGTTAGAGGAGAAAAAACTAGAGAACGCAAGGTTGAAGGCAGCCATAGCACAAGCTATTAGACCTGGGGCTGCAATGGAAGAGAATTTAGACGATGATGCAGCAACAATTGTGGGCTCTACTCGTGGTCCACGCATACGATCAGGAAGAGCCGGAAGAGGCTCATCTTCATCGAGTTCGAGCAAAGGCATACCGAGTTATTTTGTGGCAAGGAACACACCTGGAGCACAACCTTCATTGGATGGTGCATTCTGGAACAAAGATATGCACGAGGAAGTGGATAAAGCTTGTGCAAATTTTTGGTACTACAACAACCTGCCATTCAATGTGGCAAAGAGCCCATACTGGGAGTACTTGGTGACAGCGTTGACAGTTGTAGGGAAAGGGTACAAGGCACCCTCTCCAAAAGATTTGAGCGGAAAATTACTTGAGGGTGCGATTGCAGATGCCACTACCATGCTAGAAGAGCACAAGAAACAATGGAAAAAATTCGGATGCACCATTCTTTCAGATGGGTGGACGGATGGAAGGAACCGCACCCTTGTTAATTTTTTAGCAGCTTCAAACGGTGAGATGGTGTTTTTAAAATCTATTGATGCCTCTGACATAATAAAAAATGCAGAAAATTTGAGTGTTATGTTAGAGACAGTTGTATTAGAGGTTGGTGTACAGAATGTTGTGCAAGTTGTTACAGACAATTGCAGCAGCATATGTGGCAGCTGGGAGACTATTGCAGGAGAGACATCCATCACTCTTTTGGACTCCTTGTGCAGCTCATTGCATTGACCTTCTTTTGGAGGACATAGGAAAAATTGATTGGGTGAGGCCGGTTGTAGAAGATGCAAGATCTATAACGAAGTACATATACAATCACCCTTGGGTTCTGAGCTTGATGAGAGTACACACAAAGGGGAAAGAACTTGTTCGAGCCGGTGTCACAAGGTTTGCAACTAACTTCTTGACGTTGCAAAGTATTTCTAGTTTGTTGATATCTTTGAAACAAATGTTTGTGAGTCAAGCATGGCTAGACTCACAATATTCAAAGAAAGCTGATGGAGAGAGGGTTGCAAAGATAGTTTTTGATGATATCTTTGCAAAGAGAGCTATAGAGATCATCAAGGTAATTTCAAACTTCGATTTATATTTCATTCCTTTATTTTAATTTGTTAAATTATAAATATTAAATACATTGTTTTACTTTTCACTTTTTTATTTCATTTCTAATATGTATTGTAACTTGTAAGTTTGCAATCTTACATTTTAATTTGTGTGTAGGTGTCAGAGCCGTTGGTGAGAGTTTTGCGTTTGGTTGATGGGGAGCAAAACCCCATGGGGTTTGTATATGAGGCCATGGATAGGACCAAAGAGTCTATCCAAAACTATTACAGGGGGGATATCGTCAGATATGGTCCCTTTTGGGAGATTATTGATCGGAGGTGGAACAATCAACTCCACCAACCTATTCATGCAGCGGGGGTACTACCTCAACCCCAAGTATTTCTACTCTGACAGCTTCACAGATGTGAATGGAGAGGTTATGGAGGGCCTTTCGACATGTATTGAGAGGATGATACCGGATGTTGAGACGAGGGACCTCGTTATTTTAGAGCTGCAGAGTTACAAACATGGTAGGGGGAGACTCTTTTCATCAGCGCTAGCTATTCGAGGGAGAACCACACAGTCACCAGGTAATACCAAGTTACTTAGAATGTTTACCAAGTTACTTATTAGTTACATATTTGATTTTATTAATTAATTATAAATTTTTGATTATCTTGTTAAATGTTTGTAGGTTCTTGGTGGGAGGATTGGGGAGGGAATACCCCAAATCTTCAAAAGTTAGCCCTCAGAATTCTATCTCAACCTTGTAGCGCTTCTGGATGTGAACGCAACTGGAGTTTGTTTGAGGCCATTCACACGAAGAAGCGCAACAAGTTGACTCAAAAAAGACTCAACGACTTGGTTTTTGTGCAATACAATCTCCGGCTTCGCACAAAAAAAGTTGAGGCGACATCAGAGGAGCTCATTGATTTGGATGAGATAGATCCATACAGTGAGTGGACTGGGCAAGAAGAGGAAAACCCTGCATTCACAGCGGACGAGATTGCTTCTTTTGAGAGGGAGGCTATGGAGGGAGAAGCACTAGCAGGACTCCGAGGAGATATTGGAGTGGATGACATCTTTGGAGGTGATCTCCAACATGCAGCAGAGGAGCCACCAGCACCACCATCTAGTTCCAGGATCGAGCCAGATTCGCAGCCTTCTAGGAGGAGCGTGGAGACGCAGCCGAGTGTGGGGACTAGTGGAGCCAGAGGCACTAGACCCTCTCCCCAATATTTCTCTAGATTGGGGAAGAGGAAAATGTAATTTATTGTATATTGTAACTTGCATAGATATGAAATTTATGATGATATTTTTCAATGTCAATCATCATAAATTCATATTACTTATCAGCCGGTTGTCGTATTCGCATGATGATGCGATTTTGTATTGTATTTGTATTCAAATCTAATAGAAAACACTTCTCCAACATTTTATGGGCTCATTTGATACATTTCGTAGCTATGTGTTGCTTAAAATTTATGTTTTTAAAAAAAAAATTGAGTATTTTTTAAGTTGTCGAATATTCCCGAGTATTGGCCGAATATTGGCGAGTTTTTGGCGAGTTTTTTTTTTTTGGGGTCTGGCGAGTTTTTGGTTTTGGCGAGTTTTCCTACTATGATATTATGAACCATATATTCAAAATAAATTATTCTATTATTTTAGTATCCTGAACCTCGTTATGATGTTGGAGGTCCCTTTCACAGCTCAACAAAGCTTCAATGCTTTCCATTCAAAGCGAATATGAAATGATGAGTTACAAGAGACCATTCAACTTCTGCAGGACAAAAAGAATTGTTTTGTTCAAATTTTCGGAGCCTCACAAAGATATCTACGTGGCCAATGAAGGTTGAGGAGATGGGAATCCTGGTGAAGGAAGTGGGCTCTGCCCCCATGATTAATTTGGTAGGCATCGTGATTCCTGCTCCATGACACACTACTAGGCTTGAAGTACAATCGACTTGCTCCTTTCCTCCACATCAAGGATCTTGTAGCCAATTTGAGGTGCCCCCTACTCGTCCCCCCTTGCTAGCAGTGTTAGCCTTGAAGACAATCTTATGCCCCTCTTTATTGGCAGTGTTGGTCTTGAGATCAACTTGATGCTGAAATATCCTTTTTAGGATATCACTCTAAAACTCAAAAATTAATATAAAAATCTGCACTGTAATTCTGATTTTTCCAGGACATCAAGGTACAGCATTCTAAAAAATATATATCTTCAAAAATATTCACTTTCAACAATACCCAGAAGCTTCAAAAGATGTAGAAAAATATAGAGAACAAGAATATCCAATCAGATTTCCAAAATTCTGATAATTGAATTTATAATGATGAAAATATAGCTGAAACTTACAAAATTAATAACTCTGCAAATACTTGGGATCTGATTACAAATGATAGCTTAAAAGATACATAAATCCAATATCTGTCCAATGCATATACAAGCACAATTTTGCAATGGGTGGAAGACACCTGAAACTGCTCCTCAAATCTGAAACTAAGTAGATAAAACCCTAGAAAATAGTTCCAAATTTGAACTGGAAATCTAAATGTAAAAGGTTGGAAATATGAAATATCCCCAAATACGGACAGCAAGCTAGGGATACGGATCTGAAACCTCACCGAAGAATGCTCTACTAGCTAAGAATGAATCTCTCACCAACGAAGATAGGGATCCTGCAGAATCTGACCTCCACAAGCAATAAACTGAAAATAGCAATAGCTCCAACATGATTGAATGTCTGAATGAATGACCAAATGACCACAAGGGGAAAATATATAACATTTTCCTCCAATAAACCCTAATCACTCCCTTTGGGTATTTTCTCATGTGAAATAATATAACTTGAGTTATTTTATTGTGCTCATGCCAAAAAAGTACACTTAAGTCACCCCAACAAAGAAATAGAACAAATGTTACCACCTTGTCGACCAACACTAAAGTCAACGACAAAATATAACATAAAGTGAAGGTGGTAACCAGAAATCCATACCCAATAGCCGTCAACGTCTCTAGCCCCTCGGGTATGACCAAGGCTAAGACTGAAATAATCCACTAGGCCTTAGGTGTAAGAATGGGGACATTACAGATGCATCACCATTTACGCGCATTTGGTGAGCTATAGGAATATAAGTCCACTATAACTTAAGTTACTTTATTGTGCTCATGCCCAAAAAGTACACTTAAGTCAACCCAACGAAGAAATAGAATAGATGCTACCACCTAGTCGCCCAACACTAAAGTCAACGACAAAATATAACATAAAGTGAAGGTGGTAACCAGAAATCCATACCCAATAGCCTCCAACATCTATAGGCCCTCGGGTATGACCAAGGCTGAGACTGAAATAAACCGCTAGGCCTTAGGTATAGGAATGGGGACATTACAAATGCATCACCATTTACGAGCATTTGGAGAGCTATAGGAATATAAGTCCGATGAGTTCCCCAACTTACACCAGCCTTTGCAAACACAAGTGTAACTTTAGGAGAAATAGTTGGTGGAGCGTGAAAACCTAGGCTACCCTTGCATAAACTTGGGGCATCCCCAAAAGTCAAGACAACCAAGCATCTTCCCAATATCATCGATTCCACAAATGCACACAACCAAAACAATAACAATAGTTTTTTTCCAAGGCCAAGGAGCGAGGTGGATACACATTCTTTGTCCTTTGCAAACCTTCCTTTCAATTTTAGGTGTGTTCAATGTGATTAACAAGTTTGTCATAGTTGTAATGTCCCACTTCTAGGATTAATGGAAAATGCAACACTCAAATAGAAAACAACACCACCAGTGATTAGAAATTAGATCCTGTTGGCTAGAATTTCTACATAGCACAAAACCTAGGCAGTCATGAGATAAATCTCCCTCATTTAACCGGTGAGGCTCCCATGCCAGATTTGTCAATTTAAGTATGCTAATATCTAAATGGGGTTTTACTTTAACTACTCAGTTCATGAACCATAACTGAATAATTCTGAGCAGCTGTTTAAAGAAAGGAAAAGTTATAGAAGAAGGTAATTACATAAACATACAGAAGAAATGGGGAAGATGTGCATCCCAATCAGTAGATGGCAGAGCTAATTGCATGCACATAGAAGAATCCAATAGATATGAATACACAGAATTCTAAAACAAAGACAGCTCTAGATCCAGATCTAAAATAACACAGTTTATTAAGAGATCTAAGATTAAAAGCAAGAAACACAGTACACCGTGACACAAAGTTCTCCGAAAACCTGCTCCTTTGTATTTATTTGCTCCAAGTTGCTCTCAGGGGTTCAGCACAAAGTCTAGAACACAAGATTGTTGCTTACAAATTCTGATCATTAACCCGAAGGTTCTTCTCCTACTTATAGAATGTAAGAGGGAAAGTACAAATGGGAAGTCTAACTGAACTAAAACATAAACAACAAGTAAAGATGACATTTGGCAATCATCCTCCACTAACTTCTCCTTAAGTGACACATGTATCACTTAACTAATAGAATGGTTCCACATGACTTTAAGTAATGGTTGTAAAACCAATAACTTAAAGTTTTACAATTTCATCCGGGAACATAGAAAGTAGAAGAAGAAAGAATAGAAGAAGTCATGTCAGCTGTAATGTTTATGTCTTCTTCTTGTTCTGATATCGGATATACTTGTCGAACATGTAATTCAACATCCTTCCATCTGTTTTAGCCACTGCTTCTTTCTCTGTCCTGAACTGCAGCAACACCTTCATTCAACACTTTGATGCACGCTTCCACATCTTCCAAGCTCGGCCCAAACCTTGCAATGTCCGCCTGCAGCGCCACCAGTCTACTGATAGAATTCATCGTGAAAGGCTTGGTAGCTTTATCAATTCTCTTTTGTACCATCAGAAGAGAACCTTCCAGGGAATTAGGCACCTTAGTTGAGACGATCCGCACGTATGAAGTAACATTCCCGTCCACTCTCTCCTCAGTGAAAGAAATGATACTGTCTGGTAAGTCTGATGTCCTACTCTCAAGTGTCTGCATCCTCTTCAGCAAAACTCTGCAGATTTCCAAACAGAAAGATACTGCAAACTCTAGCTGCTTCCCCTTCTCGACTGATCCGTCTGGTACAATCTGTTCCGCAATCAATACATCTCCCGGCAGCTTGTTGATCTCGGCCAAAATACTCAGGTTACTCTCTGCAGCTGTATTCATGCCTTCTATGTTCGCCATCAGTTGCTTTAGCTGATTTGCTGCATCATCCATAACCTTTAGGCGGGCTGGCACTTCTCCAAGTTGTACAGAAGCTTGACGAATAATCAAATCCTTCCATTCGTCAATAGCTTTTACTTGATTGCTTGCATCCTCCATTTCCTGCATAAGATGATCACTCACCTGCTCTGAAATGGGTTGAATGGAAGGTTTAGCAACCTTGGCTATGATCTCACATAATTGAGATACTTGCTTCTGCAGCTCTTCTTTCTCCGCCTTTTCACTGTCAAGCCTAAGGAATAAAGCATCCATCAATGTCTGCGTGTCCTGCTTCAATCCTTCAGTGGTGGCTTGACCGAGGGGTACTTTGGTTACTGTCACATCTTCTGCCGTGAGCTCCTCCTCTATCTTTCCTTCTGCCGGAATTGATATCTCAGCAAACTTCTCTCCCGAATCCTCGATGATCAACCTAGAAGTTGCTTTGGCAACTTTAGGCCTTCTGTCTCTTCCGCCCAGATTCTGGAGTAGCTGCAAGTCGTGCTCCTCTAAGTTCATCTCCATTCTCGCTTCTGGAACCAACTGCGAAGCCAACCATTCCGAGAAGTTACTTCTCAGAGAATGAGAAGTCGCTGAGTGAACTACCATCTCCCGCACTGCATCCTCTCCATCAGAAAGTGCCACAGTGTTATGGCTGCCATCTTCTGAATCATCCAAGGACAAAGCCCTTTCGAATTCCGCCATCTGCAGCTTCAACGTATCCTCTGGAACAGGCGCTGAACGAAGTGGCTGAGGGGAGAAGATGAATGTCGCTGGATTCAGTAGAGGCATGGAAGCATCCTGCTGCGGTGCAATAGTTGGTGAAGTACTGGGTACTGGAGAAACCGGAGCTAAAGTCATGGTCGTAGAAGTGATCCTCTCCTTTGATTGAGATCTTCTATGCACTTTCAACTTCTCGGCTTTCCTGCTGCTTTCTCCTCCGTGCTTCCGCTTGAGGGAATCTCCTGCGCCGAAGTTGCCCGTGACTTGATTCATCAATGCTTCATCAAGGCAATATCCCTTCGTCAACAACCAGTTTGAAGTATTCACCAACACGGCTCCCGACCTTTCTTCAATGGTGTTGCAGCCTCCTACGTTATCCTGCAGTATGGCTTTATCTCCTCCCATTTGATGGTAAGTGTCAAGTACCACATTCCCATCATCTTTAAGATCCGCAAGTATCCGCGCTAGTCCAAAGTTGAACACTTGCTTTGCTGATAGCCTGCTGAAATCTCTCTTTCTAACCTCGTACTCACTTTTGCACTTCATCCAGAAATCTTCTAAAGAAGGCACATGTGCGTACTCCTGGGAGATCGTCTTCCTGGCTACTCCAAATGGATCAAAGTTCAGCCGTGCAGGGAAGAATTCTTGCTCATACTCGGATAACATTTGCGCTTCCATCCCCCGAGCTCTATGAATGCTAATGCAGCTGTAATGTCCCACAGTGATTGGGAAGAAGCCCGTAGACTTGTGCTGCTTTGACTGAAGGTTGTGTAACTCCACAAGTTGCCTGCTCAGCTCCATGGCGATCAATCTATCATTCGGATACCTGGGCATCTTTATTGGTTCTCCAGAAAAGCCCATAACCCTGAGGTATGTGAAATTTGCAAATTGAATGAAGAGACTGTCAATCTTGGACACAGCTTCCCACGCTTCCTTGCTTACCCTATTGGCCTTCAAGTCTTTCTCTAGCCTGCAAATGAAATCGTAGAAGAATTCATCGTTGATCACTTTGAAATCTTTCTCGCACGCAGGTACAGTAAGCTGTGGGTAGCACTCGAAAATGGGGGTCCTTAGAAAGAACACCACATCTATCCAGCTTGGAAAAGACGCCTTGTGAAGCTGCAGCATACACCAAGTAGGAAGTCATTTTGAAGCTGAAAGTACGCTTCACGTTCCGGAGTTGCTCACCAATGTTGTTGCTAATAATTTCCAACCAATTGATTATAGAATCAACCTTGTTGACTTCAATGGTCCTGATGAAAGCATACATCCATGTACGGAAAGTGTAAGCATTCGCCTCGCCATTCATCCTGCATAGCAATTTGACAACATCATCTACCTCCTGCACCAAATTGGACCGCGGAAGAGTTCTCGGGAACTTTGAAGGAGATCTAGGCTTCTTCATGTATCGGCTATTCATTATGCTCACGCAATCAGCTCTATGCTTCTCCCACCTGCTGCCGGCATCCTGAAGACTAATGGAAGTCACCACCTTTCGCACCGGAATCTTCAAACAATAATTGATGAACTCTGCGTCCAAACGAATTATTGTCTTTCCCGTAGCATCACGCACTGATCTGGATGAAGGATGGTAAGATCTAGCGCACTCCATAACAAACTCTGGCAACTGGGTTGTACATGGAAAAGCTGCAGCTCGGATAATTCCACTGCTTTTAACCGCACGCATGAGTGAAGTCTTTCCCGCTCTGGATCTATCAATCAAATCGGAAAGAGGTTCCGGGCCTAGATCTGTGTCTCCTATGTCTGCAAGTTTGGAAGCGATGCATGACTCCATCGTGTTTTCTTTTTCATCTCTCTTCGCCATGGCTTTGTCTATCTTTGTCTGAATAATTCTTTTTTTTCTTACTTGGCCGGATTTCTTCAAAATTGGTGCAGATCTGGACAATTCTTCAGATTCGGAGGATATATGCAATGTATTGGACATTGATAAAAGCTCTTTTCTTTTGTAAAGCACCTGTAATGAATTCTTGCAATTTATTCAGACAAAAATGGCCACCGGAGCATGAATAGTGAATTTTAATTGTAAAAATCTGCACTTTTCAAGCCTGCTGCCCCAAAAATGGGTGTTTAATTTGCACATAAAGAGAGCATGAATCCTTTCAACAACACCTGAGCACCTGTAACACCTATGCAAACAATTATGCAGACAAAGATCCACCTCCTTCAAAGCATGCGCCAAATCTGGAAGCTTTTAGCCTTGTTGCCACCTTGCCTGAGCAAAATCCTTCTTCAAATGGGGGCGCACTTTTCCTCTTGGCTGCAATTCTTTACCTGTGAATTAAATAATTCACCCATATGGCTGCCCATGCTTATATAACCCTCACAATTCTATAATTAATAATTGCCCTAACAATTAAAGGCAATTAATTAATTAAAAATCATGCTCTTCTCTTTAAAAATAGCATGTTTAAGGACAGCCATCCAATAAATTAAATTAATCCAATTTAATCCTTCACACTTCACTTCACTTAAGCTTCACAGTGTGCCTTGACCATAGCCACTGAAAATAGAAATTAATTTAATGATTTAATGCCTTAAAAATCATTAAATATCTCCCAAATGGGGCGCACTTTTTGAAAGGAAGGGGGCAGCCATTAAATAAATTAAATTTAATGCATTTAATCCATTTCTTTTATTCCCCTTTTGACTTGTTGACTTCTTCCAAGCTTGGGCGCACTTTTTAGAAGGATAGATTAATTAAAATAATCACTTAAAGGCTGCCATCATCTCACCAAAGGGGGCACACTTTTTTGCACAATATAATTCTATTTTTAAGAATTTTTCACAATGGGATTCTTTACCCTGCAAGGCAGGCACTAAAATCCCATGATCCACTTAAGTGATTTGACTTTGCCAATGGGATTATTTACCCTGCAAAGCAGGCACTAAAATCCCATGATTTCACTTAAGTCACTTTCCTTTTATTTTATCATGGGAATTTTTACCCTGCAAGGCAGGTAATAAATTCTCGCCTGCCTGCGGCCTCTAACTTTCCCACTGCAGCTTAAGTGAATTTTATAACACGGGAAAAAGTACCCTGCTAGGCAGGTATAAAATTCCCACCTTGCCTGCTGCTTGTATTTTTCCCATTGCAGCTTAAATCCTTTGTTTTCCAAAAATGCGCCCAACCCCGCAGGGGCTTTTCTGTGCACGACTTCGCTTTTTCCCAGTGATCCAGACCTCCGATGGCGACTTCCTCCGGGCATAATGTGCGTATATGTTCTCCAGCTGCTCCAGGCCAAAAATCGGGCTTACCCGGCAAAGGAATTGTTCTAGAGAAATTTCACAGAAAACGAAACGGGACAACACAAAAACACGAAAAAATTGCCAAAAGTCACAAATAAAGCCCAAAACTTATTCCAAGTTAAAACCCTTCTGGTACATGGGAATAATGACATGTTCGATCATAACAAAGTTAAAACGGAGCGCAAATAGCCTCATACGGGGCTCAAAATAATTAAATACAAATTTCTCGCAGACAAATCCCGACGACAGAATATAACAATTTTGGGCATCTGGGTATTTGGCGAAAAAGGCTAATATGGCTCTTTGGGAATATATTGACGCAATACAAGAACTTTCAGGCAATAAAAACACAAAACGACCCATTATTTTAAAAGTACGAAAAAATTTTCGGATAGGGTAGTCACAGATTTCAGGATGAAATCTAGGTGACACCAAATCCACATGATAAAACCCAGCCAATAAGATGACTCAATAAACCCAAAGGTAGGGGTTTAATGGCCTCTACTAAGTAGCTTAAGCAATTAATTCTCAGCGGGACTAATGAAACTCAGAAAATCAAAGTGCTTTCCAATAAATATGAAGATCAAACACAGCTGCAAGAGATCTCCAAATCTGATATAAATCCACCAATACAATTTGCTAAATATATGTTTATAAAATCTGATCCAATCCCAGATGTGGATCGCTAAAAGGGTGATCAAACCATTCACAAAACATACCAAAACATTATCTTTTACTGAAGCATAGATTTCATGCCCAAAGATGCTCAAAATGATATCAAACTACCATCTTCAGTTCGCTGCAATTAAAGACCACTAAACACCAGTACCAAGGTATTAACCCAATCGATTTTTGCCAATAAATATGGCCCGAATAAACCACAATTGGATCTGCAATGGAGAGCTTCAAAGTCACCTCAATAGTATGCAAACATAGTTGATCAAGACTGTAACATATCAGCCATTAGAAAGAGCAATCGATCCAAAAGGAATCACTGCCAAGTAAGAGATAAAGCATGCACATAACTCAGATTATCTTCCTCGTATAATTCGCTGCCCATAAGACTTCAATTCACCATTAAATCATGTATTAAACCCAACCGCTACACTCAGACCATTAGAGACACTCAATATGCATAGAAATCGATGCTAAAATCTGTGCTTGCACACCATAATGGTGACACTAGGCTTATGCAAACAGTACTAACAGTTCATGGATCAAATGAAGCTTAAATATGCATCAAAACATTCAACATTTACCCCCAAATGAAGTCGCTGGCTTTAAGGAAAGAACAGTAGTTTATTTCAAACCCAAAATCAGACCCTAACACATCAAATGAAGTCGCTGTAGCTAATAAACTAAAATCAGCCAATTCGCTGGGCATTTAGCACACCAAGCATGCATTGGAATATTCAAAGCACTGTCAAAAGAGGTCACTGCAGTTAGAGGACAACCAGCTGGTCAATTTCATTCCAATTATTGAATGCAAAATAGTCTACAAACATCATAAGAAATTTGCCAATCCTAGACCCCTTCAAAGCAACAATATTTGAGGCAATTAATTTGAAGATCAAATCAATTTGCTTCAGCTAGGGCAGAATGATTTATATGACACCAAAAGCACTCCAAAACAATCACAAAAGCACCATAAGAGTTCACTAGGGCAAGTAAAAATATCACAACACAAGTCGATTTGCAAAAGCACATGAAAATACTCCAATTGATATCGAAACCAGCTTCAATGAGATTTCCCATACAAGAGAGAACAAGTATTAAGGGTGGGCATACATCCCAACTCCACGCATGGAGTTCAAATCGATTTCATCATAGAATAAGTTCTTACAATGATCCCAAGATCTTTTATAAACAAGGAGCACAAAATTTGAAGTCCCTTGTAGAGGCAAATCACAATTTAAAAATAGTTTATCATTCCTATGTGTGGCGTCCCCTTTCTAAGGGTATTTTGACATTTAAAAGCCACCCAAATATTATTTAATTAATTCCCCTTTTTATTTTGCATTTTGGGAATTAAATTAAACAATAAATTACATCAATTCCTCCATAAATATTATTTTGGGAGCAATACTCCAAGGTGGTGGAAAAACCACTCAGCATCCATAATTAAATAACTAAATAAATATTGTTTTATAATGACAAATGATTAAAAATCACTCTCCAGACAATATTATTCAATTACTTAACATAATTTCCCCTTTTGCAACATCCCAAAAGCCCACGGGGAAAGATAAGCTCAGGGTCTTCAAAATGGGGACATTACAATAGCACTCATAAATAGAAGGAAAAAGGAGTGGTTCTTGCCCCATTCAACTCTAAAAAAGGATTATAAAAGGTCCTTAACTGAATAGGCAATCAAGTTTTAGATCCCCTTTGGAATAGGAACTCAACTCGCAACCACTAAAGTCATTGTAATTTTTTGCCAAAAGTGATATTTCTGAATTCCGAGACCTGCAAAAGGGGAATCATGCTTGCCAAATTAGGAGAAGTTATCAATCACTATCTCGATGCCATAAATAGACTTGACAAATGAGTTTGGGTCTCAAAGTATAGCTTGACTGGCTATGTGAAGTGACTTCAGTTTTTGATTCTCCACAAAATATGCCTTGAGCAACACTAACTAAAATATCAATTATAACCTCTTCTATTTGTTGCCTTTGCTTCAGAGATTTTAGTGTTGTGAAGATATCATGGCTTTGCAAAGATTCTAGCATTTAGCGATGGTTTTATATATTGCAAAGCTCTTCCCACGTTGCGGTGCTCCTCAGGATATGCAGAGCTCATTTAATTTTTGCATGATTGCGCGGTTTCGCAAAGCTTTTAGCTTTATGATGCTTCTTGTGACCTGCAAAGCTCACTTTCTTCTCCCTTATAGTAATCATATGAAGCTTTTGCAAAGCTTTATCTTTTCTTTACCAGCTTCTCAAACTATTTTGTAATGTCCCGTTTTTCGAACTAATTCATTTTGAAGACTTCTAGCCCATTCTACTTCCCGTGGGCAAGAAGAAAGTGAACAAGGGAAGTGTTTGTTGATGTTTTTAGTCTTTTTTGTGAACATTTACCTTTTTTTTCGTGGTTTCTCATATGAGACAGGTTGGCTGGGTTAGAGAGGTGAAAAGACAAGTTAAAAAATTAAAGCAATCATCCTAAAGAAGTCAGCCTTGAGAAAGACTCCTTAATTGATCTTTGGCACCACAAAGAAGATGTATAAGGGGTCGTTTGGACTCATTTTGGGCATCCATCTTATTATAATTTTACACTTACTTGGTTTTTTAGGCCGATTGCTCAATTCCATTCCCCTAGAGGGCGAAAATCCTTTGGTGTGGCACACAAGGAGAACTAAACCCTTGTTAAAGTTGGAGAACAAAAACTCTCCAATCGGTGGGACTTAAGGGTTTCAAAGAAGGTGATGTTGTTGGTTTGCAAATAGGGTTTGAAGAAGAAAGAGTTGTTAAGATTTCTACATTTATTTTGCACCCTCTCCAAGGGTGGCGACTAGGGTAAAGGAAGGGTTTCGTGCCTTCTATGGCTCATTTGGTCCATTGGAGCTATTCTTCACTTTCCTCATAATTTATAAGGTTGATTTCTCATTTCATTGGTATTTTGGGATTTTGGAATCATCATTTGTAGCCCTTAATATGAGTTGTCCTTCTATTGATTATTTAATAATTACTGTTGTGGTTTATCTCTTGTTTCTTCTTTATTGTAAAGTATATTGGTTGGATAAATATCTTCATGGTTGGATAAAATATTTGGAAGCATTCTATGACATTTTCAGCTTGTTGTTGCATAGAAATAGATGTTATTAAGTGCCATTACAGTTCACTACCATATGAGGTTTAATACATTTCATTCAATTGGTTTGGAGGGTGTGTGTTGCCCCTAAAAAATGTGGTTTTCAGTTCACTGCTAGGGTTATATATATATATATATATATATATATATATATATATATATATATATATATATATATATATATATATATATATATATATATATATTTCAGAGTTGTTTCAAAAATCTGAATTCTCTCATTTGGGTTTGAGGCCAAACCCTTATTTTTCAGTTTCATCCTTAGATAAGGACATTACAGTGGTATCAGAGCTTCGATCTTCCGAGCCTAAAGGATTTCATTCAGAAAGAGCAAATAGATGGTGAACATACCTTTTGATGATGTTAGGGTTAAGAGATTTGCCTTAGGGAAAGAAATATTGGCGAATAGAATGACTCATTTGATCCAAGCCATGCAAAACCACAATGGAGAAGGAAGTTCTTTGAGAATTCATAGTATGAGGCAGCCCTTAGGGTCCCGCTTTAAAGTTGTTGCTAGGTCGTTTCAGCCTACCTTCCTCCCTAGGGAAGAAGCCATTCCATAAATTAAGACACAATGTAATGTCCCTTTCTAGGGCTGAAACTGAAAATAAATGTTTTGTCTCAAACCCAAATGACAACTTATTTTTATTACAGCTATCGGTCAATCATTTTGACCTTACAGAAACAAACTGAAAAATGGCATTGCAACAAAGAGAAATCTCAATATTTATGACAGCAAAGGAATTCATATCGCAGCCAACAATATCACCACTTAGCCCTGCGTTGAACCTGATTTTTTATTTTCTAAGGAAGTGAATTGATGGGCTTTTCAAGACAATTATCTCATCCAATATAGACTGAAAATCAATATAGAAATATCCCAAACACTTCATAAGTCCAACAGGATGAAATCTAGAGCAATATATATTTTATAGTTTTAATTCAAGTGCAAATAGAGCTGAAACTTCGAAAATTCATAACTCTATCAAGACTTGGAGTTTCAACACAAGAAAATGCTCAAAATGATGTCCTTTTGAGAGACCAGCTATTAATTTTGACTTGAAATCTTTCTTTTCCTTTGACAGATGTAGGATATCAGTTTTGACTTGCTTTTCAAATGAAGAGTGATTACTCGAACTTCCCAGTTTTGTACATACAATACCTCTCCAGGAAGGGTGCCAACACCTTTCATTCGAAAGTTTCCCTCATCAAGTAAGGTGGAAATGTACCTTTTTCGCTTAATGCCAAATGGAGACTTATTCACCATTGTCTTCCCAGTAAAAAACATAAGATGAGATAAGATAAGATAATTATGTTAATGTCCAATGAATGACCACAAAAGAAGGTCAACGGGACTGCACAATACAATGCCAGAAAGAACCAGCAGGGAGACCTGAAAGGGTCATTCGAACAACAAGAGAGGAGAGAAGATAAAAGAAAGAAGGAAGGGAGAAGCAAGGGCCACAATGGCTACAAGAGTGCAGATGGATGGAGCCGAAGAAGAGGGGGGCAGGAAGAAGCCCCATCTCCGACACTGTCACCTAGCATCCGAGGCCGACTGGAAGTAGCAGACGACATACCTGTCAGTGTCTTGTAGCTGAAACCGTGGAGAGTCTGGAATGTCGGTGTCTGGGAGAAGGACGAGCAAAACGAGCCCTTTGTATCCTCCTGGCTGACTGTGATCCATGGGGGGAGGCCCTAACCGAGTGCAATCATGAAAACGTCTGAACTGGGGGGGGAGGTGGTATCCCGGGTCCTGACAGATCTGGTCTGGGAATCCATGGGCTGGTGTCAAGGTGCTGGTTGGTGCCCCTCTTCCGAGGAGAGCACCATAAAGAAAGATGTGATTTGTCGAGTAGTAACCTGTCTGGGAGGAGACTGAAGGGTCTCATTCTGAAGCCTAAGAGCCTCCCTTATACGGTAGAGAGCAAGACACCTACTGATCGCAATACCTGAAGAAAGCTATTAACCAATGATTGATGCTCCATTGTCAAATAGGCAATGCGAATCTCCCTCTGATCTCATAGTAGATGGGGCACCTAAAAATGAAGTGTTCCTCCAGTTTCAACCTCCTTGAATGGAACAATAGCTAGCAAATCCTATTCCGAGCGGTCCAGTTGGTGGTCCTCCACACGAAGTCAATGAGCTTTCCAGGAGATATGGAACTGTCCTGGGGATATGCAGAGTGCAAGTGCAACTAGAGTTGGGAGATATACTTATAGGCTGGCTAATAAGCCCATCATTGACCTCAAAGAAATGTGTAGCATAGAAAGCCATCTTAAAGGGTGTAGTCCACCCGAATGGGTGTCTATCCAAGTGTGTTGGATGAACTGCACAAATGTAAATGTCATCTTTGATATTTTTTGTGCAGATCCTGCTTACTCATGTAGGAGATGGGCAGGAGCGATCCAGGTAGTTTGTATGGTGGGAGGTTGTCCAGTCTGAGATCTTGATTCAGAGCCAATATAGACGTGAGACTCCTACGTACAATAAGAGCAGGAATGACCATTGTGGTCTAAAAGAGCAATGGCCTCGGACAGAACGGTAGTGAGATAGAGATAGTTGTCCCTGCCTGCAGAAGAATATGAAAGTTCCCTGGATGCAATGCAAAAGCGAAACAAGGCCAAATTTTGCATATCTTTCAAAGTCTAAAGGGGCAAGCCCCAAACTTAGCTCAAGATTGGACATTGTGTGGAACTATCTCATTGCACCATAATTATGTGTCTTGAGCATGAGGATCTAGACTCACTCAACAGTAGCCCAATGGCAGAATAAAGCAAGAATGGCCCCCCAAACCTCTGAGCCATAAAGGAAAAACTGTGGGCCTCACAAGAGAATCTAAGAGAGAGATATCTTTGACAAGATGTCCTGGAAGTGGTGGCAGAAGCATTGTCTCTCCAAGATCACCAAAGAGCCATACCCCTTGTTGGTGCGGGGCTGAAGAGTTAGGCCGAATACTGAAACGGGGGCCCGGTAAATAAAACTCCCAAACAAGTGTAGGAGCTGGTGATCTCAATCTCTTCCCCTCTGGTTAGATGTAAAGTGGAAGTCAGAAGTCTTCAACCCATTGAAGATCATGACCTTGGTTTTACCAAGGTTAACTGTCAGTTGTCCGTGGTTGCATGAAGAGGGCTAAGGCATCCAAGCTGTCTCTGGAGTCCATTCGCAGAAGAGGCAAGGAGGACTATATCATCTGCGAAAAGGAGAATGTAGATCAACACCTGCTGAAGAAGGCAACCATCCCCCTCCTGGATATGATCCTCTGAGAAATTCCTCCAATTCATCAATATAAAATACCCAACAAGGTAGGCGAGAGGGGGCAACCCTTATTTAACCCTGATGGTGCTTCTGATGAAATCCCAAAAACTGGCTAGCAGTGTGAAGGCGACCCACAACCTCCTCGTACAGGTTGGATAATGGTGGCAAGAAGAGTTTTAGAAATAACAATTTCTTTAAGTCTACGGAAAAGATTGTTCAACCGTGGCAGTCAAAGGCTTTCATGAAAATCCACGAAGCAACAGAAAACCCTGGAGGAGCGGTGGTGAGTGCCTCCTCAATAATGGCTCAAAGGGTGAGGATATGGTCGAGAGTCTGCTTATTATCAGCTATTGGAACCTTATTGGCCTGCCCCTTAGCTCTTCAATGGTGTTATTTCCCAGAAACTCAGAAAGCCACATGTGAAGGACCGTGGCATAAATTTCAATTGGAGAACGTGTGTCCTATACCATGATTGTCCTATAATTGTTATGGGTCGAAAGTGGGACCCAATTCAGGATGGATAGGGTGAATGATATGAAAGACCAGACTGGGGAAAACATTGTACAAACCACCTGATTGAAGAGGTCCACAAGATAACTGTCTACAGTGTCCAAACCATGCTTGAAGAATTTCGCTTGGAAGCCCTCCTCATCTATGGCCCTGCTGTTATTCATGGCTGAAATGGCTTTCTTCACATTCGTGTAAGTAAAAAAATATGACAGGTAGAGGGAGGGGACACAACCTAGATCTGGGGCTGGCCAGAAATGTCGTAAAGGGTGGAAGTATGAGTAAACATGGAGCTGAGATGTAAGTCCTGGGGTAAAGAGGAATAACGTAGGGAAGAATGGTACGCCAACAAACGACCTTAGGGGAGTGTATAAGGGATGCACAAAGCTCAAAGATGGCGGCAAGAGATAAAGGTGTGCTTCTTGTGGCGAAGGAGACAACGGTAATTGTTGACTTGAGCGATGGGGAAGGAGGGGAGAGCGTGTGTGAAAGCAATCCAACAAAGCTGATGGTGAAGGGTTTTACCAGTCTTCATAGGTACCACTAGTTCATGGCGCAAGGCTTACATTGTAAGGGAGGGTGGGAGTGAAGTGGGGGAAAGAACACAAGCAGTGTCACCAATGGCGGAGGAAAGGGTATCAAACATTATCATCTGAGGAGAGTGAGTCGAATTGGGTGTGACGGGATTGAAGAATTCTTCCTAGCGAAGTGTGAAAAGAAAACTATTCTATGAAGGTGTCACCCTCATCGAACTTCTAGATGGTAGGGAAGGGGCGTGGGATGGGGACATAGGATTGGGGGGATAACCTGCAAGGATAAGGAAAGGGTCGCATGGTTAGCGAGGGGAATGGGGTGAGACGACACAAATAGTGAATATAGGGAATCAAATTGGAAGTAGTCATTGCTGTAGTCAACCACGCTAGCTCCCTCACTGTGAGGTCTCCCATGTGAAGAAGCGGGAGTCAGGGAAACATGGAATGCCATTCAGGATCAGGAGATCATGAGATTCCCCTATCTAAAGGAGGTGCCGGCCATATGACATTCAAAGGTCCTACCACATCACTCTGAACCTCGTTGAAAGCCAACTAAGTCAGGGTCCACCTTCAGACGTACAAAGCACATCATCAGTCCTTACACGTGTAGGGGAACCTGGAGGTTTATTGGCCATGTGCATTAAAGTCTCCCAAAATGATGACCTTCCCACTCATAGAATACTGAGAAATTTCTTGCACCTCGTGACAGGTCTTCAAGAAGGGTTCCCCAATCTTGGCAAAATTTGCACATGGAAAGCTTGCTTAGATACCTGTTGATATTGAAGAGAAAAATATTGATAGACTGCAATGCAAGAGAAGGTGAGACGAGGTCTGCCTGATCCTAATCCATGTAAAGCGGGAAAACTCGTCCTTTAAGGCCACGAAAATCTTGCTCTAGAAGTGTATCCCTGACTAGGAAAGCGACCCTGCCAGAGCCTCTAACCCCTCTGGAATTCCGAGACTCCTGTCTGCAAACAGAGAGCCTATAGTATCCTCTGATGTCTGAGGAGATCGGCGAAAAGGGATCGCATGAGTCTCAGTGACAAAGAGGAGGTCTGAAAGACCTAGAGCATCATATAGAAGACCTAGAAGAAGACCAATAGGATCTGTTCATCATTCTTCAGCATGTAATGGATATGCCCTTGTTCCAACACCTCTCCCAATGGGACCGTCATTTGGGACCGGATCCCGATGGACCCATCCTTTTGGAGGATTGGAGAATCTTGAATGACAAGCCTGAGGTTGTGAATTACTGCCCATTTCCCCGCTATAAATACCTCAATCTGCACTGTAAACAATTTCGCGGGATTTCTTGAGTTAAGAATCAATTCAACGCGAAGAGGAAGTATTTGGAGCTTCATTTCAGTTATGTTTGATTATTGTCTCAATGTTTTGATTTAGTGTTTTAGCCCTCAAGGTAGGTGGCCTAGGCATTATGAGATTTCCAACAAGGAATTACTAAGATAGAGTTTGCACCTTGGAGGTCAATTTTCACGTATTTAGTCTTTGACGCCAGAGTGAATAGACTGAGCCTAGCTAGTCTATCTTCATGGATTATTGTTTCTAAAAACTTGGTTTCTTAGATGTGTCAAAGGAGTCTTGATTATCCAAGTATTTGGAGATAGTGTTCATGAATAATCGCTGTGTGTGTGGCATCCAACAAGGACAAAACTCTTCCTTGTGGCTTAGAGGAGAGCAAAAACTCTCCATATTGGTGAATTGAAGACATCTATTGAAGACTCTCTTGTTGATTGGGATCTAGGGCATCAAGAAGAAGACCTACAAGAGCTTTGACATATTTTTGGAGTCCCTCTCCTAGGGAGAGGCTAGGGTTTGAGTGTGATTTGGTGCCTTTTAGGGCACATAGCTCATTTATTCTATGATAATCTGATTTATCATAATTTATAAGGCTGGAATCTATAATTTGGTTATTTTTGGAGGAGTTTATCTATCATTTTCAACCCTTGTTTTTGGCTGCCCCGCTGCTGTCATAAATTTAATTATTGTTGGGTATTATCTCTGGTTTTCTCCATTTCTTTTATGCAAATTGGATGAATAATTGTTGTCATACTTAAAATAATTATTTAGAAGTATTTTTCAACAGTTGTGCATGGTTATATGGTGAAGTTAAGTCCCTATACGGTTCGCTGCTAGGGTTTTAAGGAATATTGAAGTTATAAAAATCAGAATTTACTTCACTTGGGGTTTATGTGGTTTCCTCCTTTTTTCAGTTTCAACCCTAAAAAGAAACATTACATAGAGTAGAATTTCCCTATACACGGATAAACACCTTATTATTCCAGAAACCTGCCGATGAAGTCCACTTGTGACTCCGAATGAAGCCACCAATGCGCACATGATGGTTTCCGTCCCCAAGTGTCATCCTATTAAAGGTTTTTTCCCTCAATAGGTATTCAAGGAAGGGGTTTCATCCTTCAATGGCAAGAAGAGAAGCTACACTAGCTCCAAATCCAAGTAATGTCAAATGATGAATAATAATGATCCCCCTCCTCCATTCAAACCTCATTAAGTACCCTTCTTTCGAGCCAAGGATGAATTAGAATATCAATCTTCATGACCAACCTCTTAATGAAGTGGGAAGTGCACTTTTAATCTTCACTTAAGAAGACCGACCTCATAAAAAAGGGAAAGAGTATCTCTTTATCTCCATTGTAGCTCTCAAGAAGATTGACCTTAATGAAGGAGAAGATAGAAGTTCCTTTTTGCTTTGTCATTCACCTATCACCTAATCGAATCACTCCAAGCCATAACTAGTAATCAAATAAATAAGGAAAATACAATCACTTACAATTATGGCAATGTTCACCTCCCTTGCTTTCCTTGAATCCCACGGAAGGTGGAATGGGTCCAAGGCCTTCATAGTGACTAGCATGGAAAAGGGGACATTACACACGACATTTGGTGGGCCATAACATTGCTACCATCTATGAGGAGTACAGGGCTCTTCCGGATGAGATTTGTTAAGTTCATAGAGTGGGAATTGGACCAAGGTCTAAACCCCAAGTTTACCCAAGAAAAATGGGAAACATGTTCCATCCCTAGAGGGAAAGATTATGATCAAGGAAGAAAAAGAACACTCGAAGTTGTTGGGCATTGAGAAGGAGCAACCCATGGCAGCCCTAAAAGTACCTATCATTGATCCTAATGTTGATCCCTTGACTGATTTTCAAAACAGCAGTGTGAAGGGGCATGTGTTCGTTGAAGAAACCATGGAGCATGAGGCCAAGAAAGAAGAAAAATCAGATTTACAAGATGATGAAGAGAAATAGAAGGTCGAAGCTCAATTGCCAAAGGATAAGGAGGATGATCAGCTCGCTAGGACTTTCCGGACGACAACCAATGAAAAACAAATTGGTGATGTTCATGATTCGGGCAAGATTCATGTTTTTCCTTACATGTATCAACGAAATGAGAATGCCTCAACAAATTCTCATAAGGTGAAGAAAGATGAACACTATGAAGACAACCGAAGGTATGAAGGTAATTCAGATTTGTTGCTTTCTACTATTCCATTTCAGATTTGTGGTCATGGGCAATTTGTTGAAAAAGATCATCAGGATGCAAGTTTGATGCTCCATAATATATCACAGCACATGGGTGATCATCATGATATAAATGGTGCTAAGAATGGAGAAAAATCAGAATTGCAAAGGGTTTATGAGGCTAAAATTCCGGGTGACCTTGTTGGGAAGCATGCCCGTGGAATAAGCGTCTCTCGTGTTGCTCATGTTAATCTTCAACTCGTTGGAAATTTCATGACAACAACCTATGGTAAGCAATGTAATCATCTTTGTAACATGGATTTTCTATATCACCTCATGTTATGTCTTTGCAATATTTTGGTCATCCTAAGAAATGTCCTAACCACTTTGTGAAGATGAAGGGTACCAAGTGGGAAGAGGATTCTACATCAGCCCTAAGAAGTGAACTCTTTGTTGGCGACCCTAGACATGACCATCATATTCCAAATTTATTGATTCCTCCTATGTTGCTGCCATATTTGTGTCATGGAGGGCAACTTGATCAATTTGATAAGAGGAAGAACGTGTTGAGGGTCAAAGGGCACATAGATTCTTCCTTGCAAATTCCAGTTTTCTTGTACATAGAAGTTTGGGATCCAGGAGATCTTTTGAAGAGTGTTGCTACAAACTTGAGGACTGTCATTACCTAAATCCTTATGGCAGCCATAAGAGAATTGGTAACCACAAGGAAAAGGCATTTCTCACCCATGGTGAAGGATGAAGTGTTCACATAGATGCAAGATGGTCTCCAACTACCACCATCCCAATTTTGAATGGGAAAATACAATGCGACAGCCATGGTAAGATGTTCTTTTATTCATATTTTGGATGGATAGTACTCTCCTTGGACATCTGTAGGTTGACATTTATGATGAAGCTCCTTGGATTTAATATGATGTTTGAAACGGATTTCAAGTATTGAAGTTATTGCACCCTTCCTATGTTACTAATATCCAAGATTTTTGAGTTGGAAATGCTATGCTACAGCCATGATGGGATGTTCTTACCAAATTTATGTATAGAATTGTGCATATCTTTCATGGACAGAAAATGGGCAGGTTTGGAGACATTCTTTCCACTTAATATGATGTCTAAGAGGGTTCACTCATTGAGATCAAGCAAAGCCAACATCCCAGCATCTTTGGCATTGTTTGGGAAGAAATTTAGAGTTGTACATGGTTATTACACCCACTCATCCGCACTCTTATGGTCTGATCCAAACCAATTTGTGAAGAAAATTCAGTGGGGCAGCTGGAGGCAACATTTGGAATCCAAAATCAACAAGGTAACATCAATCAAGAAGAGGTGAGCATAAGCATTGGTATGCATTGTTTACATCTTATGTTGGAGTTCAAGAATAAGGCAATACTTCAAGGTAGAGTGAATGGAGTTCTAAGGATGGCTACCACGAGGAAGAAAGAGGCATTTACTAAGAGCACTCGAGGAATAGAGACAAGCAAGGGTGTACTCTTCGGTAAGGTACTCCATGGTGATACTTTTTGGTTAGTTCCGGGCATACACGGTATTACTTTCTTGTGGGGGACAATTGAAGAATTATATGCAAAATGGAGCTTTCTTGTTGAAAGTCATCTTCTACGCCAAGTTGGTGTAAGTGTGGGCTGTAAGAATCTTGAACTAAGGGCCAATGTATCTGTTGCTTTCAGTTATAGATCTGTCATTCTCAAAATTTCAGTCCTTGTAAGACAATTTTCAGTTTCAATACTAATAAAATTGTCCCTTCAAGTAAGATTTTAATTTGATAGTTTTCATACCATTGTCATATGATTGAACGCGCAAAAATCAGAGTTGGGACTGCCATTAGCAGTCATGGGCAGCAGCAAGCATGTACATTGAAGAAGGATTTCATCATTGGATGATGTGGAAAGAAGGGTACAACTGGAAGAACAAATAAATCAGATCCAATGGCCTTGATTTAGGGGAGGTCTCAAGTATTTTCTGGCTATTGTAACTTATTTCCATCCCATCCAGAATCTAATTTGCATCTTGTAATAAGAGGGATAGCTGGTCAAGCTGATTGTTCGTACATTTCTTGCTCTAGGATGGAAAGTACAGCAGTTTGGAAGGATTTTGGTACAGCTGAGTATGCAAAGGAGTTGTTGCTGTTGTTTTTGAAGTGGAAGATGAAGAGCAATTTAATGAAGAGAGGGGCAGCAGAGGTATGAGTTTGTTCCAGATTATGGGAGCACTACAGCATATTCCTTCACCTTGATATAATGATACTTGGGCATATGAATTTGCAAGCAATTTCAGGAAGGGAGGATTGTAATGTTCCCCTTTTTGGAACCAATTCATTTTGAAGACTTCTAGCCTATTCCACTTCCCGTGGGCAAGAAGAAGGTGAACAAGGGAAGTGTTTGTTGATGTTTTTAGTCTTTTTTGTGAACAGTTGCCTTTTTCTTTCGCGGTTTCTCTTATGAGGCAGGTCAGCTGGGTTGGAGAGATGAAAAGACAAGTTAAAAAATTAAAGCAATCATCCTTAAGAGGTCGCTTGGACTCATTTTTGGGCATGAATCTTATTCTAATTTTATACACACTTGGTTTTTGGGCTGCTTGCTCAATTCCATTCCACTAGAGGGAGAAAATCCTTTGGAGTGGCACACAAGGAGGACGAAACCCTTCCTTGTTCAAATATGTCACAATACATGTATTTAAACTGTATTTAAACTATGATTTTCCTGTGGTCTCAAAAATAAAAAAATTATGTTGGATGTAATTTGTTTCTACTCAACGTGAATATGTCGGGAAAAATATTTTCAGCTCTACTTAATGGTTTTGTAACTGCGATTGAGGAGCCCACAGAGACATTTTGATAGTAAAAAGAATATAATATCGTTGGTTTGCAGCGCCCTTATGCCAGTTGACACGCAACTATTGATTTGAAGTGCTTTAACATTCTAGCGCCATTTTTAGATCTCTCCAATCTCATTAATGACTTTGTATAGACTACAAGTGCTCACAAGCATTTTTGATATTCAGAAAAGTAATTTCCAGCGCTACCAGGGCTTCAACACATTTATTACATGTCAATGCACAAAACAAAAGCAATTCTCAGGCAAACATAATGATGTGCATGTTTTAAGTTTTCTTCCAAATCGTACACTCCCAACACCATAAAAGACTTTTTCTTCATCATTCAAACTGTGTATGGTTTCCTAGAGCGTTGATTCATTTGTTGATCTTCAATGCATTTCTCTTCTTTGGATTGGAATGACTTTCTCATTCATTCACTATTCCAAAACCACCTCACAAGCCTCTCATGATGAAGGCCCTGATACCACTATTGATACAAGCAAGAACCAATAGAATGTGTTTTATTATTTTAAAACTTGGATTACAAGGCAATATATAGCAATGGCAATCCTATTGCCATACAAGAACAAGCCAACCCATAAACGAACCCGAACCTAGCTAACTACTAACAAACTTTACTTACCTACCAAATAATTAATGTTACGCATTTATTGCACTCTAATCTAAATGCAATATGAAAGGGGGTGTCTCATAATGAGATGTTTACCCCGTATACAAGGAAATAACCACTTGGATCAAATGACCCAGAATAAAGTGCCAAGGCAATTTATTACCTACAATCTCTAATGTTAATGAAATAAAGGAAATCCGACTTAATGCTAATGCAAAGCACTGATATATCAACACCAATAACTCGAATACTAAAGTCCCAGGCCATGTGACAATATAAGGTTGAGAAGTGCCAATGACCCTTTGGAAGGATGATTAGAAACTCCTTGATCAAACCCTAACCAGTGTGTCGAGTAGAGTGATCTACGACAGTGAGGAAGAGTATTGAGAGGGAGGGATGATATTACAATGCAGATCCTTAATGAGATTGTTGAAAGTGATTTATAAGCCCTATTGACATAGCTATGAGATAGCTGAAATGCACAGTGCTAGCTAGTAACATCAATTAATAGACAGTATTTGAGAGTAAATCATGCAGTGTTACACGGAAACGCGTCTCCCCCAAAATTTTGCATCCCGGAGATGAGGGATGTTTCGAAGACTCGGATACGCCATGGGGACCAGTCGATAAGAAACGTCCCCAAAACTTTTCCCTCAAATAGGGGACGTTTCGGAAATGTCCCCACTTTTTGGGGAATCCTAGGAGTCTCCAAAAAGTCTCGGAGACTTCAAGAAGTCTCTCGGACCATCACGGAGACTCCTAGGCATCCCCCGCAGCTAATGTTGCTTTAAACTCTCTTTTTTTTAAATAATTTGTTTTAAAAATCTACACCCCCAACCCTAACCCTAATCCCCACCCACCCCCTTAGCACTACAAAAGAAACTATAAATAAGAGTTACACTCTCACTCCAAATCACAATCAAAAAATCAAAGCAATAGTTAAAGCATTAGCAAGCAAGAGTGAGAGGGTGAGAACATTCAGCAAGCAAGAGCTACAGCAATACGATTAGCACGCAAGAGTGAGAGCATTAGCAAGAAAGAGGGACAACATTAGCAACGAGTAACAACAAGAGTTAGAGAAAGTGCCAAATCTTCATTGCATTGAGGCAATGGCCAACTATATCTGAATTTTGAATGTAATCATCATTTTGAATATAACTATTAATATATTAATATTTGGAATTTTTACTGTTCAATGCAATGTCTTTAATATTTCAAAGTTCCATTTGTTGTTCCTTACACATTTTTTATAACTAATTTTTCAAGGACTACTGCTATATATATTTGCACCACCATCTCGTCGCCCTGTTGCTTTCCCACCACCATCCCCCGCAATCCCCAAACCTAGGCCCTTAGTTCCCTCGTTTCCGAGACCCGTCCCCCCGTTTTGAGACTCTGTGGAACATTGAAATCATGTCATGATGTGTACAAAAAAATTCAAAGATTTGCTTATATGTCACTATACAGGGACGAGGACACATAAATTCATCAACATGACCATTAGAATGAGGGTCAAAAATTAAAAAACACAGAAAATAGGCATTAGATCCTCCAAAAAAGCGATAGAGTAACATCTACGGTGATGAAACGGCCTTCTCAAGAAGTCGTGGCGTGGTGGCAAGCCATACTGGGAATGCTGCAAAATTCACCTTTTCACTCTCAGGAACGGTTAAAAGGGAAGCAAAGGAACCCGATACAACCATGTTATTCCCTAAATTATACCAAAATAGGAGTTCAACAAAACTAGCCACCAAAAAAGTTGTAAATGAAATCCATATCAGTCCTGCATAGAAACTAAGTAGTGGACTCCAAGATACAAGTTGTACATGCAATAATATGAAATATCATCATTGGGTTACAAAAAAACCCTTCTTCACTAACCTTTACTTCCCTTTCTTATTAGTTTTTGTCCAAAAAATGCATCTTGAAATATTTCACTTGAATGCAATTGTTTTTCTATTGTACGAAGCATAAAACTCATTGTTTCCAACAAATTTTGAAGGGTCTGAATGCAATTACAACAATAATGATGTTTGACAATACAGCTTTGCCTCCTCCAACTGTTGTGCACAATTCTACTAGTTGTTTTATCAAAGACCGTAGTTCATTGATAGCACTAGATATTGTTGTATCGCTCGCCATTTTAAGTTTAAAATTGTTCTTGTCGCACATTTTGTGTTTTCTGCTTGTAACCCAAACAGTTGATCTGATACATTCCAAATTTGTTGTAATGGCTTCAATAAATCATGAAGCCGTAGTTTTGAATCAGATGTGTTCAGCTCAATAATAGATTTTGCTTTAACATCCCTGTATTTCTTTCATTTGATTTATCTGAATCTTCAAGCAAGTTGTTTGTGGCATCGACAATTCTCCAAGCATTTATGTGCATCAACTTGAGTTCTGTTTTGACTTTCTATGTGTAAAAATTATATATATCGTTATAAAATTTTTGTCTGGGATTTCACATTTTTTCAAATACTTTTGTAACTCAAAATAGGATACCAGAACTGATCCTGATTAGGACATTCTGCTCATGAATCAGCTAAATTGAATAAGTAAATCACACGATGACATTTGCAAAGCATTGATTGGTTCTGTAAATGGCATTAAATCAGATTGAAGCTAAATACTTCAGGTATATAGTCATTCTGTGAATGACTATTCCATTCCATGTTGCCTCTCTTCTTCCCTAATTGACCTTTTTAAAGTAAGCACGGCACTTGGCACCACTGTGAAAATCAACTATCCACTTTTCCCAGAATGGCTATCCTAGTTGTTCTAGTCGGCACAATGGTCAGTACCAGCAACAAGTACTATCTTGCGATGTTTCATTTCAAGAAGGATGTCAAGACTTCATTATCTGAGCCATTCACAACTTTCGAAACTTTTAGCTATGCAGGGCCCAGATGCCTGACAGGCATAACTTTAGGCACTAGCTTTACAATAGAAGCATTCGTACACAAGCAATATACAAAATCTAAGTCTACGGGCATGCCACTGGGAGAAAAAATGCATGGGTCTACCTGATTCTACAACTCCATTTGTATAAATTTTAAAAGGGTACAAAACCATGAGTCAATTCATACAGCATTCTGCTGACTTCACTTTGCAGATTCTGCTCCGAGGTTGCAAATAAACTCCAGTTTTCTAGGAATTCAAATATGTAAGCATCCATCCTATTACATATCAGAATTATATCATGAGCATCTTCAAAAGAAGGTTAATGAAGTCCAACCTTTTTCATCGAAGAAAGAAACTTTGCATTCACCAATCCAACCTGCACGAGCAAATCTCCTATATCAATTTGCGCAAAAGTTGATTGCCTTTTCTAAATTCCTGCTAAATATATCTTGAACCGCATCTACATGGAAAGAGCAAAATGCCACTTGGAGAGGCTTTACCGTTTCTGCATTCAATTGGCAACAAGTAACTACTATGTCTGCTTGACTTGCGAATTCTAGAAAGTGCTCACTACCACCTCTCTCATCAATGACGTCATCGTTGATGCAACCTTTATCTATACTCTGTGTTTGAGAAGTATCCCCTGCACCTGCATAAAGTTGTGTTATACATTGACATTAGACAATTTAGTGCAAGGTCAATCTTGGTACAATGTACCTAAGTTGTTCGAATTGACATCAGAATTTGAGTCCCAGCGTCTTTTGATAGCAAGAATTTTAACACCAAAAGGTCTCAAACGAACTGCAAGGTTCTTCCCAATATTTCCATATCCAAGAATGAAAACCTG
Source organism: Taxus chinensis (assembly GCA_019776745.2). Classification (NCBI taxonomy): domain Eukaryota; kingdom Viridiplantae; phylum Streptophyta; class Pinopsida; order Cupressales; family Taxaceae; genus Taxus; species Taxus chinensis. The sequence continues at coordinate 658,873,899 of CM034146.1, forward strand.
CAATGCATCAATCATGAATCATATATGAATGCTAACCTGTAAATACATCAATCACAAGGTGTATATGAAAGCTAATGTGAAATTTATGATCATTAATTCAGTGTCAAATCTCTGCAATCGCGAAACAGAGACTAAGAGTCTACACCAATTGAATTCATTATAGTTATCCTTCACAAAAAATGTATTTTTAAAACAATTTGATTTCTGATAAATTTATTATGGGTGTTGCCAGATTAAATGTTTTAGTTTCTGATGGAGCACACCAATTTTTGACTGAAATAAAGAAAAGGTAAAACTAAAAATATAATGCAGCTATGGACATGTAAATTTATTTATGCTATAGAAGAACAATGATCTGACTCGAATCTATCACAATTTGTAAGCATTTAGTTCCAAAACAAAATATTTACCACTTACCAATTTTGGTAGTAATATTGCTCGGAATACAAAACTAAATTACCAAAGTTACCTTGCAAAAAAATGCTTATTATTTTCCTGATTAATTTTTTTGCGACACTTGGCAATTTTTTCCTGATCAAGATTTCAGTAACATTGAGAATGTCTTATTGAGGTTGAAGACATTATTGAGAAAAGGAAGAAGATGACACTGATGAAGATAATGAATTTGTACTCAAGGTACAGAGAAAAAACTCAATAGGAATGGTCTCTGGTCTCATAATATATATTTTAGGGAAAGTGTCTCAAGTGTTGAGAAATGGTCTCCAGTTGTTGAGAAAGAGTCTCAAATATGCACTACAGAGAAGAATCTCCTGGATACTTGATATAGAATCAAATTGTATGTTTCTAGTCATTGTCAGCATGCCATCATCTTATCTCTAAAGAGCTGTAAAAGTTGCATTGAGTTTGTACCTTGTTTTATAATGCTCGGCTGAAGTGGCAATGTTAGAATAAGTACTTAGATCAAGTTAGAGGTCAATCGTATGAGTCATTTGTGGAGGCAAGTATAGCTACTCACCCAATATGATGTATAAATAAACAAAAGGCAAGAACAAAAGAAAAATATGTGCAGTGTTATTTTAAGTGTCAACTCCATATTTTATCAAAGCATTTGAATGACAAGATGAGACTTGGCATTTCAATTGGACCACAACTAAGAATTTAGTGGATGCTGCATTCAGAGGACCGGTATGCCAAAACATATTAGAGAAATCAGGACGTGTGTGTCATGTCCATTTTCGAGATAATCCCATTTGAAGGCCTTGGCCCATTTTCCTTCCTCATGGGTCCAAGCGATCAAGCTAGAGGAAGCCAACAATGTCATCTTTAATTGGCATTGTATTTGTTGGTGAGCCTAGCGCCCAACAATAAATTAGAAATAAAAAGATATTGGTGAGCATACAGGCTCCAAAAAGAAAAAAAGAAAATAATAATAAAGCAAGTCTAATTGTGGTCGACCTCATTTGAGAGCCCCAAGACTTGGCGCCACCCTCTTATTATAAATAGAGGTTGTTGGCATTAGTTTAGGATATGTTTTTGGAGATTATTCTCATTTTTGATGAAAGTTGGCTGGTAAAGCTCTTTTACTCTCTCTCTCAAGGATAAAACCCCTTGAGTTGAGGATCTCTTCCAAGGACGAAAACCCTTGGTTGGGAAACTTGTGAAGGACGAAAACCGTTCATGAGGTTTTGATTGTGCAAGCTAGTTAGAAAAGCAATAAAGGATCTTTCTCTTGCATTTATGGTCTTCTTGGTGCAATATTATATTTATTCACAGCGGAGCGACCCACTTTGGTGTGGAATTTTGGTATGTGTGATACTAATTTGATAAATCTGAAATTACTAACTTATTCTTCATAATTTATAAGGCCAATATCTTGAGTTTCATGATGTTTGGTTCTTCCTAAGTTGAGTTATGAAATTTAAAATTAACGTTGCAAACAAGGGTTTCATGAAATTCATATCTCCACATCTAGGGTATTTAAAATTAAATTTCTTGCATTATATGATTGTTGAGGATGTATTATAATTTTAGAGACTCCAGTAAAGTTGATTTGAAGGGGTTTGAAGGCATAAAAGTGGGTGTGAAACCCCAAAATAGGTTGTTGCCCTAGAAAGGTGTTGGCTGGCAGCAGTTGAGGGTTTTTATACATTAATTTCAGTCACTAACAGCTCACTAAAATCTGAAAAGTCTTGTTTATCTTCAGCTTTTGGTCATTTCCTAAGTCCCCCCAAAAAGGGATATTACATCGTGTCTCTAAGACTATGTCCAGTGTTTTTTGTTCATCCATCAAAGTCAACCCAAACCACTTGAATTATGATTGACTAATGACGTTCGTGAGCAATGTTAGGAGGAAAACATATATTCCTTGGTACATCCAAGTTGCTAGAACACTTTGGCACACCATAGTATTAGAGTACACAACCCTTTTTTTGGAGTTCGATGAATAGTTTTGGGTGACACTTGAATGATTAAACAGCGGGAAAGAATGTTTGAAAATATACTTGGTTTGTCAATCTCTATTTTCTTCGGCACCATAGATGCAAGGTAACAGTCAAGATTATTCTATCTAGCAATGTTAGGAGGAAAACATATATTCCTTGGTACATCCAAGTTGCTAGAACACTTTGGCACACCATAGTATTAGAGTACACAACCCTTTTTTTGGAGTTCGATGAATAGTTTTGGGTGACACTTGAATGATTAAACAGCGGGAAAGAATGTTTGAAAATATACTTGGTTTGTCAATCTCTATTTTCTTCGGCACCATAGATGCAAGGTAACAGTCAAGATTATTCTATCTCCCTCTAGGAAGCTTCAAAGCCATGTAGATGCACAGTTTGTTCAAAGAAAATTCTATTTAGTAAAGACGTTAGTGCCCTGGTTGTTGAAACCCAAACAGATATGCTTGTCCTTCCTTATGTTGTGAGGAGGGGGACTGGAAGGATGCTAGGTTGCACTTGTTATATTCCTCTATGTAATTTTATTTTTCATGTTGACAGGCATCATAGATGTTGGTACATAAAGGATATTAGAGGTGACAAATTTCAAAGAGCTTAAGAAGATCCATCACGTGAAAAGGTAAATAACAATGAGATAATTCAGATACTTACCGTTTTTCCATATAATGTTTCTCCAGTGGGCTCACCCAACCTTCTCTCTTTAACTGCATTCTCCATGCCCTTCTGCAAGGAAAGTAGGAGACATTTTCAAATTATTTAGTTATAGAAAATCAAAACAATATGCATCGAAGTTATTTTCAAAATAACCAACTACATAACCTTTCACAAGGATGTATTTTTCTCCATTTTCTTGTTATTTTTATACCATTCAATAGTTTTAAAACAAGACTCTCTTACGAATAATATGTTTCTTTCTGTCCAAAGTACTTTCAACTTACGCCATTCTCTTAAGTGAAAAGCAAAGTGGGTGAATGTAAGAGTCGATGTTCACTGATTGTAAACTTCTTTGTAATAGTTTTGTAGTCATTTTGAGGTTCCAAAAGGATTCCATAACTTGGAATCTAAGGCAAGCCTTCTAGATGTGAAAATGTTATTAGCTACTTAAAAATGTGATAGAAATGCTTAAAATTCTAAAGGTGCCACTTACATGATCATGTTATAAACTCTTGTCCGTATGTTGATAAAAATAATTTAAACTCAATTCAAAAAATGTATGGAATTCTCTTTCATTGCCTTCTAAGTTTGGGTCTATCAGAATCTTGTCAATAAGGTTAATGCATAACCTTAAACTGTCTGAAAATTATGTGCTTGACAAAATCATTTTCAACATAAGGAAATTGAAGCACAAGAAATAAAAAGTAGAGATGAAAATTTCAACCTCATTAAAGACTAAATGAAAACAACCTCCAGTCACAATCCTTATCCCAAGCCTAGGGTTTTCCCCACAATGATTCCCTACATAACATTTTTTTTGGATCCAGTGTGCAGAATAAAGGATTGTCTTTTGACATTGATAATAGCTTTCTTTTAAGCACCAAAGCCTCGGCTTGTCCTAAGTGTCCTAGCTACCACGAGTAAGTTTCATAAAGGAATATACCTTTTCATGACATGTATAATAATCCATGATAACAAAGTAGAAAAATTGACACTTAAGCACTCATTAAGACAATTAATGAAAAATTATCATAGTCGTTATCGCCTAGTGCTTTAGATAACTCATATGTGGCCTTTCGTAATGTTTAGCTCATTAGGGGTTATTTATTTTAAATTTTGGATAGATCTACGGATTGCATAAGGAAAAAAAATGAAAGATGAGATGGGACTTATTGAATGTCTATGTGAAAGGTAAAAAATCATGTATGTACATGAAGACTTTTGCTATATGAAGAGTCACTTATAAATGTATAAAAACTAACATAAGATACCTTGTCGTTTCGGAGAGAAGAACTATAATTTTTCTACTGATATTCTCATTAATGGAAGTACAGTTATGTCTCAGTCCTATCCCATTTTTGCTTTTTTGCTTTTTTCACTTTTCAAACCTTCACATGTCATCAGAACAGAAAAGCCTTGGCCAGTGAATATCAAAACACTTTTTGTATTTTTGAGTTGCAAATGAAAACTAAAGATCAATGAGGAGCCTATGACAGGTTGCTACTTTGTAAAATCAATAGCCTAAGAAAAGGCAAGTGGTAATAGTACTCATTCCTGGCCCCCCTTGTGAAAGACAATTTCCCCAAGCGCAAAGCCCATTTCCTCTAACAAGGCCATGGTTTCTTGTTGTTCAATGACATATATGGTCAATGTTAGGAAATTATATTTTAGTGCTCCTCATGTGTATATGTGTAAATAATAATTACGTGAAGTAATTATTATTATGTAAGAATGTAAGTTACTAGGTTAGTAGATATGCTAGTAATTTGTTATTTGTTGTTATATAAAACAACAATAACAATATTATATTTGGGGATGTGAGTTTCAACAAACTCACGTAGGAGGTTTGAATTGTTATAGCCATCTCCATATTTTAGGATGGCTATGTTCCTATTTATATGGTGGTTTTGTATTGTGAATTACATTGGAAATATTGACGATTATCCGTACAAGTCTCATTCTCTGATCTCTCTCTCTGTAAATCTGTTGCATATTCTTCAGTCAATTTGACAGAAATAAATTTGGGAATCGATTCCCCTTGTGTCTGCAACTTGTAGAAAGAAATTCAAATTCGGGTTTGAATAATTTTATGTGATGAGATATGCCAAACAGCAAGATGCAGACCTAATGTTGATCCATAGTAGCAGATTGTATAAAGTGCCAATGCCAAAGAAGAGTTATTCAAATTGGTGATTGTGTCTAGTTATGGTTGTTTCTCAACTTGTCAAGTTGGTGGTGGTTTCATTTTCTCATTGGAGGAATGATAAGTAAATTTGTGAGAAGATGTTAGCCATTTATGAAGCCAAACCGTTGAGTGTTGTTGTCATCCCAAACATTTTGCCCGAATTCTTCAAAAAATTAGTTTCACTAACTCCTTAGGATCCCCTTGTGAAGAAAAGTGTTTTGGACATAGAAAATTTTCAAAGTTTTTGGGCCTTGATCAAAGATATTGTCATGTCCCTTTTTGGAGACTAGCGGAATTGAAGACCATAACCCATTCTTACTCCCAGTGGGTTCAAGGAAAGAAGCAAGGGGAAGACTTGGAGGACATTTTCTAAATAGACATTTTCATTATTATCATGTATTCCTATTGGGAAGCCAAGCGCTCCAATAGAAGAACTCACTTAATTAGAGTTTAAAGTGTTTTGAGGATGTAGGCTCCAAATACAAGTTAGATAATTAAAAGGTACTTATTATAAGTTCGGTCATAAGTTATGATGTAGCACCCCTTATGTTATAGAAGGAGGATGCTTGGCCATTATGTGATATGTTGAATCTTATTTTTCTTTTGGGTAAAGGTTGTACCTTTCCTTTCTCATCAAGGACGAAAATCCCTTGTTTGAGACCACTTCAAGGACAAAGACCCTTGATAGTGGAACTTGTCTTGGGGATGAAAACCCTCAAGCAAGGATATTTAGAATTATTGAATATCTCAAGGAATTTGGAGCCGATATCTTTCTATCTAGCCTTAGACGACTTGTATCATGAGCATGTTGGAAATGTTTCGGTGGATGTGTGGTATGTTTTCTTGCATGGATGGTCTTATACTATTTATTAAAGGTGAAAGCAATCATTTCCTTGCATGTTTGAGCCACTAATTCATCATTTCCAAGAGGGGCAAATTGCTTGTAGGTCACATTTGGCATGTTTCGGAGGATGTTTGGGTATGTTGAGTTGATATTTGCATTCTTCATATTTTTAAACCCCGAGATCCCAAATTTCATGAATTTTGGAGCTTCCTAGGTAAAGTTATGAATTTTTTAAAGTAACTCTGCAGACAAGGGTTTGTAGAAATTCATATTTTCAATTCTAGAGCCCTAAAAAACAATTCTGCTTCATATTTTGATTGTTGGTAATTAATCAGAAATTTTGAGCTTGATTGGGTATATTTTCAGTGAGTTTAGGGCATCCAAAAGTGAGTGGGAGTTCCCAAAACAGGTCGCTGCCCTAAGAAGAGAAAAAATGCATGTTTCCGTGTGCATTTTCAGTCATATCCAGCCCTCGGAAGTCTGATTACAGCCATCTAAAAAATTAATTTTAGTCATCTCTCATTGAGCCCTAGCTATTTTCCGGAAGTCCCCCAAAAAGGGACATTACAAATATCACATATACCATGCCCAGAGGGAACAAGAGGAATTGTTGCCACAATTATTGTGTTCCGTGATAGGCATGATGGCGCGACATAGCTTTATAACATTGCCTTGAAAAGTGTATTGAATTCATATTATAGTCACCAAATTTGCCTATGGCAAGCTCGCTAGGAACTCATGGAGCGGTTCCTTTGCTCCCTTAGTTTTGCGATGGCGCACCAAGGCCGACTTAAGCAATTGAAAAGTGCTCAAAAGGCCAGTGGATTTCGCCTATGGCAAGTACCGAAGGAACTCAAGGAACTATTACCATAGTTCCTCGGATCCGTGCTTTGGGTGATGAAGCAACCATGACAAAAGTTTGCAAAAGTTATTAATGAGTTCCTAGGGCAATAAATTTGGGTGACAAAGGTTGTTTGGGCCTTACAAAAACAAATTAGCTTGTCATTTTCATTTCATTTCAAAATCTCATTGCCCGCATCTTGTGCTCTACCATGTCATGTGTAAATTTGCAGTGGCTATAGGTTTCCCCCTATTTTTGCTTTGCCCCTAAGGTTTTGCTTGCAAATTCAAATCCGCCATTAAAACCATCTTTTTCTGCACATCATTTCAATGGATTTTTTCAAGTATTTGCACAAACGTTTTTCGCTCTGCCAATCGTTTTTTCTCTATATTGGTCACCATTCGTTTGCCATAAATAGAAATAAATAGACTAAACTTGCCAAATGTATATGGGCGCACAAATCAAATTTCATGCATGCCCAAAATAGGAACACCAAATCTTGGGAAAAACACTTTGAATCTTTCTCACGAGTTCCAAAACAAGATAGGTACAAAGTGCTTGCAATTGATTTATTTTCCTGTAATGATGTTGCGTAGCTAGGTAAGCCCCCTTCATTCTTTGTCATCTTGTCATCCTGATGCTAATGCTTTTAGTTCATGCTCATAGAATTTATCAAATCATTCCTCTTTTCATGTTTTCTTACATGAAATTCTATGCAATCAAAAACTTGTAATTTTCTTCGATCATCTCCAAACTCTTTTTGACAGCTTTGGGCTTGGCCCTCGTGATCATATATTTACAAGTCTCTCCAATATAATGAACTCTTGTCACATTCTTGCTCCTTTATTCTTCATTGGCTCATCCAACATATCTTTTGGTGACATTTCTGGCTCATTCTAGGTTGTTTGTTGCTTAGCAGATGTTTTCTGCTCAGAAGCATGGGTTTGTCCCCTAGCCCCCCAAACCCAATCTGATATGTACCCGCTACAGATCTATCCGGGGTACAATATGGATACGTCCTAGGTACATCTATAATGTCCCCTTTTTCTAACTAATTCATTTCTAAGACTTCTAGCCCATTCCACTTCCCGTGGGCCAGAAGAAGGTGAACAAGGGAAGTATTTGTTTATATTTTAGTCCTTTTTCATGAGCATTTACATTTTCTTTTAGTGTTTTCCTTTATAACACAGGTCGAGTGGGTTAGAGGAATTAAAAAGCAAATTAAAAGATAAAGCAAAGCTTCTTTATGAGGTCGGTCATGCGGGAAACTCCCTCATGGGGTTTGGCACCACCTAAAGGATATAAAAGGGGTCGCTTAGGCTCAATTTGGGAATGCATCTTTATTATAATTTTACATTACTTGGTTTTGCGGCTGATTGCTCTATTTCTATTCTACTAGAGGGTGGGAATCCTTTGGTGTGGTTTCACAAGGAAGACGAAACCCTTCCTTGATAATTGGAGAACGAAAACTCTTCAATTAATTGTTCCAAGTGCTTCAAAGAGGTGGATAAGGCCTATTTTTAGCGAGGGTTTGGTTATAAGGTGAAATTCAGCTCCTCTCCTAGGAGAGCAACCCACCTTGGAGAAGAGATTGGTGGTTTCTACGGCACAACATCGCCCAACTCAGTCATCGTTGCATTCTCCATATTTTTAGCAGTCGGAATCTACTTTGTACTTCATTTTTAGGGATTGGAATCATTCATTTCCAGCCATTTCATAAGAGCATACTCTGTTGTCATTTATTTAGTTTCCAACTGTGTTTAGAGGCTGATTTGTTGGTTGGTAATTTTCTAAACTATTCCTAAAGTGCATCTATATACTTCAGATATTGTGAATGACGATATTTTGATGAATTATTGTTTTTCCTTGTTTTTCTAAAAATCAAACTGTTGTTCACTGCTGTTCTATTTCCCAGTTGGCCGATATAAAAATCAGAATATTTCAGTTTGGGGTTTGTGTTATTTCGTTTCTTTTTAGTTCAACCCTAGAAAGGGACATTACAATGATATCAAAGCATAGATCCTCCCCCACCTAGAGGGTTTCATTCAAAAGGAGCGGATAAATGGCAAACACACATGATGTTAGGGTTGAGAGGCTTTGCCCTAGGGGAAGAAAGATTGGCCAATAAAATGGCTCATCCAATCCATACCATTCAATATCTGAATGATGGAAGAAGCTCTTCAAAGGAAGTCAATAATACTCGGCCATCCAAAGTGGACAATATTGCTACATGGTATGAGGAGTATAGGGCTCTTCCGGAGAAAATTCGTAATGCCATGTCATTTTCTGAGTTCATGGGAGTAAGCAAGTCAAGGTCAAGGCCCAAGCCTAGGTCATGAGTTACACAAGAAGAAATGTCATGTCCCTTTTTTCAAGCCAATTTCCAATTGAAGACCTTGGCCCATTTTCCTTCCTCATGGGTTCAAGTGAACAAGCTAGAGGAAGCCACCAATGTCATCGTGTGCTTCATTTCATGTGTAGTTCTTTAATTCGCATTTCAATTGTTGTTGAACCTAACGCCTAACAATAAATTAGAAATAAAAAGCTACTGATGAGCATGTAGGCTCTAAAAATACCAATTAGAAATTAAAAAGTACTTTTTTTTAAGAGGTCGACCATCATTTACATTATAAACACCCCTTATGGTTATAAAAGGAAGGTCGTTTGGCCATTAGAGGATTATGTTATGTGGATTTCTCATTTTTGGAAAAAGGATTGTTTGTTAAGCATCTTTTTCCTCCCTCAAGGACGAAAACCCTTGTGGAGAAGTGGTGTGGATGAAACCCCACACTACCCTTTGGTGGATTTCTCTCTATTGTTGGTTATAACAGATTTATGCCCTGAGTGACTTGCTTGGAGGTGTGTTTTCAAGGATATTGCTGGTTTTTATGTGATCTCTTTCATGGTTGGACTTCCTATGATTTATAAAGGTGAAATCTTCCATTTTAGCAATTGTTTGGTGCAAATTATATTTTATTTCAAGTAGGGCAGCCTATATTGAGGTGGTGTTTTGGTATGTGCAGTGACATTTTGGAAAATCTGAAATTATCGTCTTATTCTCTATATTTAATAAGGCCAAAATCTCGAGTTTCATGATTTTTGGTGCTTTCTAAGTTGAGTTATGAATTTTTAAAAATAACACTGCAGATAAGGGTTTCGTGAAATTTATATCTCCATATCTAGGGCATTAAAAATCAAATTTCTTGCACTACATGATTGTTGAGGTTATATCATAACTTTAGAAATTCAAGTGAATTCAATTCAAAGGGTTTTGAAGGATCAAAAGTGGGGTTGAAACCCCAAATCAAGTCGCCGCCCTAGAAGAGGGTTTAATAATCAGATTTGCTGGGTTATAAAAGCAGCTCTGTAAATCTGATTTGAGAGCTTTTGGCCATTTCCTGAGGTCCCCCAAAAAGGGACATTACAAGAAAATTTAGGGTTGCAAGTAATGGAGAAGAAACAGCCCATAGAGGAACCCACCATGCAAGTTGAAGAGAGAGAAATCACGGAGCTTGAGCCAATGGAGGAAGGAAAATCAGATCTGCAAGTTGGTAAAGTGAAATTAGAGGTTGAAGCTCAATTGCCAAATGTGAATGTGGAAGTACAACTTGCTGGAAATTTCAAAACAGCCATCTACATGAAGCAAGTAGATGATGTTTATGGCCTTGGAGAGCACTAGGAAAAGGTTCCATGCATGCATCAACAAAATGTGGATGAATTTGAAGCAAAAGGGACATCACTTGTTGTATACGAAGGGTTCAAGTTAGAGGAACTTGCACCATCCTTCCAAGTTTCATTGACTGATTTTCAGAACAGCACTATGAAGAGTCAGGTGATCGAAGAAAATGTTGGGAATCGCAAGGATAGAACGGTTGAAGGTATCTCCACAAACCCCACTTCATCAAAGGTGGACAAGCTTTTCATGGGCAGCCAAAGGTGTGATAATAATAATCACATTTCAGATTTGTTGATCCTTCCTTTCATGGGCAGCTTGTTGAAAAGAATGAGCCTATGTCAAGTTCAATGTTTCATAGTATAATTGGTGATCGTCATGGACCACATAGTGGAAATGGTGATAAAGTGAAGAACACTCTAAGTGGCAAAGGGTACATAGATCCTTTGACTTACAAAAAAAGAGAATTCCTCAATGGATTCCATGTTACTAGGGCTAGTGAGTGCTTCATTTCGTGCATATGGTTAGTAAGAAATTTTATGAGAAATCATATGGAATTTGTTGTACATTCGAACTCCCTTGTGAAGGATGAGATGCGACAAGATGGCCTCATCATCCATTGCACCAAGAGGTTCCAACAACTCAAGCTCACCTTGGGAAAGCACAAATGGGATTCCTCAAGTTGCTACAGCCAAGAAGAGTGGAGGAACTTCCAGAAGAAGACAAGACATATGGGCAACACATAATGAGGTAAAACCTACAATCTTATTTTCAAAACAGCAGTTATCTTATAAGGAGAATGAATTCCTAATTGATAAGCAGACACTTAAAGGGAGTGCTCTAATAGAAGTAAAAGTGAGTTCATGAATTTTGTGTTTGAAATCGAGTGGGATGGTTGTTATCTTCTTGTTCCAAGCATTGTAACTCAATTGAGATGTGGAGGTATGATTGGAAGTAGAGGTCTTGATTTGTGGGACTTCAAGTGCATTCTCATGTGTTTTTGTATTGCTATTATAAACATTCTCAACTTGCACAATATTTTGTTTGGTGCCATACAAAAGAGGACAGTCATGAGAAGGGATGGTTTCCAATCATTCAAATCATTTTCAATCATTAATGACTCATTCGCAGGCCCCACTACATTCTTTTTGAGGAGATTCGTGACAGTTGCTAAACTTTTTTTTCATTTGTTGTCCACGACAATTTCAGCTCCCTTTCCATTTTGTTGATAATCGGAGATAAGTATCCAACCATGAGGATGAAGGGTTTCCAATCTATTATTATCATTGATGTGTTTTCAGTTGTCATAAGAAGGATGTAAGTCATTATCCTTCTGATTTTAGGGGACAAAACACATGGTTACAACTATGTTTCGGACAGCTTGGGTGAACTTTTGAATATCCATCACTTGAGTGGAGAAAATGTGATGATTACAAGCCATGAAAGAGAGCTAGCTTCCATACCTACGAGGCATGAAGAAATGATATTGAGAGCTCTTGTTTCTTTTAATGTGTTTGTTCTTTGTGTAGGCATAGGAATAAAGAAGAAAGAACAGTTGAATTTGTTATCCATCCGAGCATGTGATGAATAATATGGGACTGCAGCTGAAGATGAGGATGCCATAATGGAGGATGGCAAGTTTGTGAGTGCAAAAAGTCTCAATTTAAATAGAAACAGAGTCCCTCCAATACTTGGATTGGGAGAGAAACATAAAAAATTTGAGGAAGGTACAACCCAACCTAGGACAGCGGGAAGAGGGCAGCCTAGACCATCTTTTGGGCAGCCATGAAAGCCACTACAACAAGGTAACTCTAGGTGTTTGGATCAGTTTTGCATGATGCACAAGCTTACCTTTCAAAGTTTGTTGTTGAGTGAAGAATGTAATCAAGAGTTGGGGTATGAGGTGTTGTCTACCCCAACTGAGAAGGGAAGTGTCTCTATGGCAGTCATGAGCCAAACTACCATCATTGATACTGTTGTCGTCCTTTATAGCAGCCCCCACCTAATTCTAGTTGCATTTGTGTTTGGGAATATCGAGTGTTCTTCCACCTAAGTTGACAAGGATGGAACGAAGAATGAGGATGCCACATTGGGACATGGATTAACTTGTCAAGTTGTTGATTATTTATTAATTTCTTGCTTTACGACTGAAATTATAGCAGTTTGGAAGGATTTTAATACAGCTGAATATGCAAAGGAAGAAGTTGCTACTGTTGTTTTAGAAATTGAAGACGAAGGGGACTTCAATGAAAAAATGGTCAATGGGTGTTAGAGTTTGTTTGGGCAAAAGCTCCTTCATTTGACAGGCACTGGATCTAGACTATGGATGCTACAACATGTTCCTCTTTAAGAGGGAAAAGCAAATATTATAAAAGATATAAAGAGGCCTACATGGAGTGCTACACAAAGAAAGAAAAGAAAAGGATATAAAAGAAAATGTTGGGGTTCATTGGTATCATTTCATGAATTTTATACTCCTCTTTTGGAAATTGGAGCATTGATCTTTCATTTTCACCCTTTGAGGACGAAAACTTTCATCAGATCCTATTGGGTATGAAAACCCTCAATAGTCACAACACTTGGGGATGAAAACCCTCATTTGTTGCATTGGTGGCTTCATACGGGAGTCACAAGTGGACTTAATTGAAAGATTTCTAGAACAACAAGCCATTTATCCATGCATTGGGCACTTCTACTCCAGCTAGGGCACTTTCTAGGGTGTTAGCACCCTTCCTTATTTGGAGTGACCCACCTGGGAAGTTTGGGATCATTTTTTAGAGGGTTTCCATGGTTGGAAAATTGTGATTGCAAGTCTCACACTTTCATTGGATAGTTGGTCTCTTCAAGATCATTTTGAGCATTGGTTTGTGTTGACACTCCAAGTATTGGAGTTATGAATTTTAAAAGTTTCAGTTGTATTTGCACTTGAAATAAATTTATAAAATACATATTTGCTCCAGATTTCTGTACTGTCCCCTTTTTCAAATAAAAATTATTTAATCTAGGTTGGTACCCTTTAATCCATTCCCCTTGGATTAAAGGAAAATAAATTAAGGGAAATTCGATTTGCACATATGGATTTAAAAATTAAAATATATTTTTTATTTGTGTAAGTCAAAAAAATAAACATCAAAGGGAGAAATCGATTTACCTTGGGCCAATTAATGATCATTGGAGGTAAATTAATAAATAAAGGCAAGTCGCATTTTTTAGAGAGTAGTTTATTATTTCTATGGGCACATTTATCTATAGTTTGGGCATGGGTGGATTCCTTTCGGGCATCAAATATAATATTATTATCCATTGGCCAGCAAACCAAAACCCCGACCAAGAACACAGACCAAGTATTTTATTTCCGGGTCCACAGGGCGATGACAACGACAGAGCGGAGCTGACAAATCTAGAGCAATCACGTGCCTTGACAAAAAGGAATGAAAATGACATTGGGCGCGCACTGATATTTATAGAAAAACTTGTCATCAATGCGCCAACCACTTTTGAAATGGCGCAAATCTTACCTTGGGGAATTAACTTTTGCATTGGAGTTTGACTTTCAAGCTATTTCAAATTAAAGGCTCTCATCTCTAGACTATGGCGCCAAAAATGGAAAAGGAACTTTGGAGATTGAGTAAGGAAAAGCTATAAAAGAAGATGATGGGCACCCGTTTTCGCATGTTGACGGTTACTATAACTTATCTTCATGCTTGAAGAGGGATGAATGCCCACTAGTGATCAAAAAACAAAAGGTGTTCATTAACACCACTCATTTGTGAAGTGTGTGTTCCTTCTTGAGCTATGAATTGATGAGTTTTGCTTAAATTTATGTTCTTATGTGAATTCGCCATTATTGTGAGTGTTCTAAGCTTGAGTTGTGAGAGTTTGAGAGTGATTTATAGCGTATGCAATTCCATTATATGCTGCTGATTATGCCTTGCGGAAATCGACTTGTTGGGAGCTTGTTTGGGCACATTTGGTGATGACTTGAGTGCTCAAGTGACTATTGTAATTTCTAAAATTTTAATTAAGCTGAATCAACTGGTTATGTGGAGTTTGGGTGCTCTTTAGCAAGGAATTTAAATCTGAACTGAACTTGCTAATTTTTCCTTTGATGATACTCTTGATTTAATGTGTTTTGGTGCCTCTAATATTGTCGGTGTTTATTCTAAGTGGTACGACTGGATTGGGCAATTCTGTATCATTGTTTAAAGAGTTTTGGTCCTTTTGGAGAGGTTTTCAAGCTGTTGTCATAAAAAAATTATTGCAGATCTGAAATCAGCTTATTTGAGTGTAGAAAGTCAAGTATAAAATTTGGAATTTATTTTATATACCATTCTAACCTTGGGCGACTTGATTTCAATATTTGTGGGTTGTTTTGAAGGGCTTAAAATGCTTAGAAAATTCTGATTTAACGTTGGTTGGGAAGTGTATAATTTTAGTTTTCATCTACAATTCGTTTCACTCTAAAACTCCAAGTATTGCATGAGATATCAATTTTTGAAGTTCTAGTTGATTTTGGTACATTTTAATTCATTTACTACTGCTGCGATTAAATTGGTTAAAGAAGTGTTTTCTCTAACTAGTTAGCCCATATAAACCCTCACTTTGGCTCACTCCAACCCCATTTGGGTTGTATTGAATCCGACACTAGGTTAGTTGAGATGAACCTAGAAGGGTTTCTCTTGTAAGTTTACTTCCTTGCAAATAGTTTAGTGAATTTTAATTAATATTCCAAAAGGGAATATTACAATTTCATCTTGCTAGATTTATTAATGTAATATCCCCTTCTCGATCGAAGACCTTTAGCCCAATTTTGTTTCCCAATGGCTAAAGGGTGTTAGAAAAGGAAACTTATCATAATAAATTAATTATTAAAGTGCAAACTAAAATAATATTATAAGCACTTTATATTAATTTATTAATGATAAAGTCAATTTAAAAATAGAAAAAGACAAATATAAAGTGATAAAGTAAAATAATAAAAAAAAATCACTTTATGTGATTATTCTCTCCTAGGAGAAAATGCGACCCCTTTAGAGGATGGAAAAGGTGGAAAAAAAGCATTAAATGCAAGGGGTGAAATCTAATTGGAAGTTGGGGAGGCTATTTGGCCCATTACATCTATAAAATCAAGTTTACTTGCTTGTAGAAGGCATGTTTTTCCATTTTATAAAAATCTGACTTTTGTCTAAGCCCAGTGTTTTACAAAATATTTTCCAAGGACGAAAACCCTTAGAAACAATCTCTTGAGGACAAAAATCCTCTAAAGGATCTAGAAGAGGAACGAAAACTCTTCTTCTAGTTGAGAGGATTCTCCATTCAAAGGTTTCCATTGCGGATCAAAGATTTATCAGTGTTTTTCAATGTTTTTGCAAGAGTAGATTTGCAGATTTGTGTTACTTCCGATGAGGGTTTGAAGGTGGGAATTTGTTGCAGATTTGTGTTACTTCCGACGAGGGTTTGAAAATGGGAATTTGTTGCAGATTTTTTAACTTCATTTGCAGCCATATCTAGGGTTATTTACACCCCTATGGGTGGACTTAGGTATATTCTAGGGCACGACGGTCACAGATCTCATCACCACCAGCTTTGCCATAATTTTAGAAGCCAAGATCAACTGGTTTACATAATTTTGGGCCAAGAAAATTGTATTTTCATCTGTGTTTCTAAAGAAGCATTCTGCAGATTTTAATAAAATAATTCAGCCTTCATTTGGGATCAAATCTAGTACTTTTCTTGAGTTTTTATCTTTATAAAAATAGTTAATCTATTTTGATAATAAACAGAGTTATTTTGGCTCAGTTTGGAATGATTTGCATACCCTAGGCAAGTCACATTTTCCCATATAAATTCAGATCTGCACGTAATTATTTTTGTATAATTTCTACTACTTGCAATTTTATTTGGGATTTGCGGGAAATCCACTTGGGGTCGAAATATGTCCATTTGGGGACATTACAATTAAGTATTTGAGATATTTCTATGTTAATTTCCAATTGAAATTGCATGAGAATGGATGCCATCAGGTGTTGCTACAGTTCGCTACATTAGGTAGACTTGTTTACTAATTTTTAGTTGTTTTTAATGATGTATGATGCCCTAAAAGTGTAATTTTCAGTTCGTTGCTAGGGTTTCTAATATCATTGGATTTGTTATAAAAATCAAATTATATTCAGCTTGGGTTTGTGTAAATTCCCTGTTTGTGTGGTTCAACCCTAGAAAGGGACATTACAAAGATCCCTAGACAAAGTCATCTTGTTTGGCTCAAAATGAGGATTTAAAGGACTATGTAGAAGTGATCCGAGGTGACAAGGTCAAAATATATCTCATATATTTAGAAAGATGAAGAACATAGAAGCATTTTAAAATGCCTCCTCATTCACATAGAAACAAAATCCTGATTCTAGAAAATATGTAGTGTCCCTTTTTCGGACAAAAACTGAAGAACAAAGAACTAGCACAAATCCCAAAAATATTAATTCTGATTTTCAAACCAGAAAATTGAATATGAAGACCAGATCAAAATAGCGATGAGATTTTTAAAACAGCAATACGGAAATGTGTTGGCTAGATTTTATGCGTAGCTAAAAACCTAGGCAGTTATGAGATAAATCTCCCTCATTTAACGGTGAGACTCCCGTGTAAGATGTTTATCAATTTAGTAAGGGTGAATCCTAATAACTATTTCAGGGGGTTTTACTTTAATTACCACCGCTAGGCAATTTTGCAACAAGTAAGCAGCTGTGATAAAACTAATTGCAGAAAAGGGGGAAAAATAGAAATTTAGGAAAGAAGAAAGAAGGGTGTGCAAATTTGACCAATAGCTATTAAGTTGGTCTCATACACACAAACGAAATAAACAGATAAAACACAATTTTAGCAAGATGGGAAAGAAATAACTTCTAACCTAGATCTGAGATAACACAAAGTTTATCTAAAAACCTTTGAAAGAAAAATTCAGAAAACACCGTAGACACAAAGTTTTCCAGAAATCTACCTTTATTCAATCCCAAGCCTCTGCAACAATCACACCAAGGGTTCCAGCACAAAGTCTGACAACTCAAGACTGCTCCGGTTACAAATCTCTTTCTAAAACAAGTTCTGATAAACAAGATTGTGATCCTTTAACCCGTAGGCTCTTCCTCTATTTATAGTGCATAGAGGGCAATTAAAAATAGGAAGCTTTCAATGAATTGCCGCATGTGGAAGCTATGAAAAAGGGAAGCGGCTAGTAGTATTTTCCCCTAGACTTTCTCATTGCATAACATGCATGCTTTACAACTGAAAATAGAACCTTCTATTTTGTATGTCTGCCACTTATTTCCAAGTAATTGACTTCTTCCAATAACTTGAAGTAACGGTTTTTAAAGTCAATTACCTAAGTTTTACAATTTTAATTGATTACTCAATTTCTTTGTCAGAGAAAATAAGAGAAAGAAGAAGAAAGAGGAGAAGAAATTAGAAGAAAGTTGCAACACTCTCATTCTTGTTCTTCTTCCATATTCTGCATACTAATCCAACCTATATTGCACTTCCGCCTCCTGAATGATATGAATGATACCTCTGCCTTGAAGCTGAGAAGCTCTTTCTCTCATATGTTGTTGAATCCTTTCCTTTGATTCTCACCAAACTGGTTCTGGAAGCAGCTGACTGTGATTTGCTTGCAGGTGTTGCCTCTGACATGTCTTCTCCTCTTACCCTTGAAGCTTTTGCAGTTCTTCTCAAGTATGTGCACCAATGAAATGTTTTCCGTAAGCAATTCAGACAAACTCATCACCTTTTATTTTTAATTGCATGGGGGCAATTTTGAATTCTGGAAATCACTCCGGGTGAAGACAAATATAAGTAAACTCAATGTGGGCTTCAATTGGAAGATTGGGAGCACATGCACAAGCTTCTGAAAGGGATTTTTCCTGCAATGACTTTCACATGGGTTGCGTTAGGAACAAGAGGATGATCTTCTTAAAATTCACCAAGCACAATTTACTCTCAAGAAATTGCGTGGATTTTCATAACAGGAAGCAAGCAGCTCATATTCACGCTTTACCTTTTTGCAAACTTCTAATTTTTGTTGAAAAGTATGAAGGAAAGGTAGGGTGAAAAATAGAGATGTAAGGCAGCTAATATTCACGCTTCAATTTTGCAAAATCCTTTTAAAATTGCGTGAAACTTCATAAGTCGCGGCAACGTGAAAAATAGACCTGGAGGGCAGCTTTGAAAATCACGACTTGCATAAGTGACTTTGTTTAATATTTGCGTGAAAAACATGAAGGAAAGGCAACATTAAATTTGGACCTACAGGGCAACTCTAAAAATCACGCTTTTCACTTAAACTTGACTTTTTGAAATTGGCGTGAAAATCCAAGTGGAAGGGAAGCTAAAAATTGCGACTTGCATTGGATTTTCTTCCTAACTTTTGCGTAAAACTTCATAAGTCACGGTAGCGTGAAAAATAGACCTAGAGGGCAGCTTTGAAATCACTAAGTCACACACCGAAACTTAGTAATGATGAAATTTAAGCTTTTAATACTGGTCCCACCCGGCATGCCAAAACTGTTGGAGCTCAAAATTGTACCCATCCCAGATCAGTATGAACTGGGTTTTTGAGGCAACATGGGATTGTCTTCAAGTTGTGGGACCTTGCACGCTTGAGAAAGACCTCCAGAGAAGGCCGGTTCCTCTACCTACTTCTACTGTTAAAACTACTCCTAAGAAGGAAAATGCGTCTACCTAGCACTACTCTACAATTGCAAGGGACCATGGTGAGAAGGAGATGCATGAAAAGGAGAACCTACATTAAAAGGGAGGCAATAGCACCAGAAAGAGGGGGATGAACACTGTTAGCTTTAAGCGAAAATGGAAGGAAAGTGCGCGCAGAGAGGATAGACACGCGTATCACAGTCTAAAACGCACCTGCATACTCATTTTCATGGGGCACAATCAAAAAAAAAAACTTGCAAGGGACTTGAGAATGCACAACAAACCATCAATGAAAAGGGAAAGGAAAGAAGATGCAATAAAACGAGCTAGGGTAGAAAGTAGCCACAAAACAAAATTTTATTGCTTCTAAATGATGCACAGTCGGTTACAATGGTGAAAGAGGCAAATATCCACATACAAATAGCCAAATCTCAAGGCCTGCAACTCACAATGCAAAGGAACAATGCCCTTAGCAAACCAAAAAAGTCTAACCTTTTTCAATGAGCATTGTTCTCTAATTTATAGAAGGGGAGAAGAGGAGGAGACAGAAAAGGGAAACTCAGATTTGAAATTAAACCAACAGCAAGCATTGAATGCTTGCGAATCCGCCTGCAATGATGTCAGATGCACCTCCCCATGTCTGTTTTGCTTGTGGAAGGAGGGCAAATTGGATCAAATTTGGGTGGTTGGGTCGACTGAACATGAGCATTAATGGCTGAAATGCGTTTCCCTGCTTCTCACCTACCAAATCCCGCCAAAATTTGATTTTGAATGGTCCAACATATAGCCCATGTCAACAGCTTCCCAACAAGACCAAGAGCGCATGGATCTGAGCTTTGTAACAAAAGTTATAATGATCTGAAGGCTACAGTGCAATTTGAACATGCAATGACACGTGGCACGCTTTGACCGGCTAAAGGATTGGTTGATTGTCCATCTGTTTTGTCGTTTCTGCCACATGTTGCGCATTGGTTCATCACAAAGATCCGGCACCCAATTGGCATGCTTTGATAAGTTGCGTGTTGCACACTCAAGTCTTACAGGTTGCCACATGGCATACTGACTGGTGCGTGCAAAAGCAAGAGGTGCAAGAATGCAAAAGGACGCGCAAAAAGGGTGCGCGCGGAAGTGGGAAGACAAGGTGCGTACCTGAAAAAGATATAAGTGTACAAGCAGGGGCGCGACATCAAAATGAGGGATGCGCGTGGAGCAAGCATGCAGGGGGCTTAGCCAATTTGGAAGGCAAGTCAGGGGTGTGTGCGGAGGGTGGATGAACTATGGGAAAGAAGGCGGGTGCGCAAGGAGTACACGCAAAAGGGGAATGTAAGAAGACAAAGGAATGGAGAAGGAAAATGGAAGCGCGCATAAGCTATGTTAGAGGGAGTGAAGGAAGAATAAGGCAAGAGGAATAAGCAGGAAGGGCACGCAAGGACACGCGGAAGAACTACAACCAAGCATTGTGCCAAGGAAATCACCAGAGCGCGCGCGCAGCCTAGGGTTTTGAACTTCAGAGTCAAAATGAGGATGTAAGTTGTCAAAATGACTAGGGGAGTTATTTTTGATAACACGTACTAACATGTGATGCTCTCGCCCATATAGGATTTCACGGCCCTTCAAGATGTCCGTTATGCAAGAGCAACTTAAAAAATGGGAACCATTTGTGTCTACAATGCGAGATATCATGGGATATTTGGGAAAGATTCTCCAGTAAAATATAAATAGGATGGATTGGCTCGGAATCAAAAAGAAAGTGGATATTGGTGTGGCCAAAAGGCTTCATAATGGGATTTTGAAGGTCATTAGGACGATAACTCCAGCCATTATAATTTGGAATTTATGGCTGGAAATAAACTCCAGAATTTTAGGGAGAAGTAAAAACCGGTGTAGAAATATGGAGGAAGATGGAGGCTTCAATATTTGAGTGGATCAATATTTGTAATGTCCCCTTTTTTGAATTAAGCAACAATAGAAGACTTCTTTCCTTTCTTCTTTCCGGAGGCACGAAAAGGATGAACAAGGTAAGATCATGGGTTATATTTCAGTTTTCTTCATTCATATTTATGTTTTTTATTTTTGAATTTCCCATCCTAGGCTGGTCAGTTGGGTTGGGGAGTAATTTATAAGCTTAAAATAAAGAAATAAGCTACTGAGGAGATCGGCTCGGTTTATGGGGATTTTAAAAGTAAAATAAAAGACAAAAGAAGCATTATGAGGTCAATCATGCATGTTTGGCCTTTGGTGCCAATATTGGGTTATAAAAGAAGATTAAGGACTTCATTTGTAGGCATCTCCTTTGGAAAATTTATCTACACTTCTTTGGGCTGATTGTTCTTAGTTCATTCCACTTTTGGGCGAAAATCCAATTGTGTGACTCTTTCCAAGAAGGACAAAAACCCTTTTTGTGGCTGGTTGGGGGACGGAAACCCTCCATACTTTGAAGTGAAGACATCTTGCAGATTTGGGCATTGAAGAAAAAAGGAAGTCATCTACAGTCATTTGCATGCATTTTTAAGCCTCTCCTAATTGGAGCAACTTGTATTAGAGTGTGATTTAGTGCCTTCTAGGGCACGGAATTTAGTTTTTCTTTCATAATTAGATTTGGCATAATTTATAAGGTTGGAATCCATATTTTTGTGATTTTTGGAGTTCATTTAGGGTTTTCAGCCCTTGCATGTGGCTTCCCTGCAGCTGTTCCAAATTTAATTACAGCAGTGTGTTATCTTTGGTTTTTCTCCATTTATGTGTTGCAAATTGAATAGATAAATATTTCCATACATGAAATAATTATTTGCAAATGTTTTCAGCTGTTGTGCATGGTTTGATGGTGCATTTAAACCCCTTTTCATTTCGCTTCTAGGGTTTATATTATTGTGGGAACTGCTGTCATAAAAATCAGATTATATTTCATTTGTGGTGTGGTGTATTTTCAGATCTGATTCTTGGGGTTTGTGGCCAAACCCATAACTTCAGTTTTTGTCCAAAAAAGGGACATTACAGTATTTGGAAACCCAAACCAAAAGAGACATCTAAAAAGATAGAGACTAAAGTTTGATGCCTGATAATGGGTTTGATGGGAATAGGTTGAAAAAGCCTAAGAATGTGGGAAAAACCTCCTAGAGATTGGATTAAGCTCGATGTTGATGAAGCTGTGAAAGAAAATCCAAGATTAGCAGGAGGGGAAGGGATCTTTAGAGATGATAAAGGGAAACCTCTATTAATGATTTCAGTCTACTTGAAACTGTATACAAATAGCAATGCACAAGCAATCTCTCTTTTAAAAAGAATAGAATTAGATACAGAGAAGGGATGGCAAAAACTTCAAGTGGAAGAGCACTCAATGCTAATTATTGAAGCAATTAAAAGGGGTAGTCCAACAACTAGCAAACGAATAATATCATTCAAGAAATTAAGATGGAAATTGAGAATTTTGAGATCTCATACCAACATATCAAGAGGACAGGAAATACGGTGGCAATTCTAACAGCTTATTTGGGAATGGAAATGTTAAGCACAATGGTTTATACTCATCCTATTTCCTCCATGGCATGAAAGCCGATGTCAAAAGACTGCACCAAAGAGGAAGAGCTTGCTCTTCATTAAAAATTGTGGAGCTCGGAATCAAAGAGACGAAAGACTTTATGTGAATAAAAAAATCTTTATGTGCACTTAATAGTGCCTTCTAACAGTGGAAGCAAAGAGAGGAGAATGATAGGAAATGAAAGAGTGTGATAGATAAATGATGAAAGCCACTAGCTTTTACTGTTGCTAAGTTTCTTGTAGTTGGAATGTGGTTGGAGCTGAAGGAAGATTTCCCTATAGGCAGAAAAGCAAACACTTACATTTGGTTTTTGAAATTCATGTCATATTTTAACTTTCCCATTTCGGTTAGTAAACACCAACTAGGAGTTGGCATCTAGGCCAAAAAAAATTCTGGGTCTAAGATCCCATCCATTACCCGAGGTACCATTAGCCAAAAAGAAATAAAACACTTGCCCAAAAAGCACAATAAGAGGTAGTGAACCCAAGGCAGGTAAATCCTAGCCATAAAGTACAGATGAAAATACAAATAGCCAATTGGCGACAGATGATCCAATAGAAATAAGGGAGAACAGAGTGTTTATATACAAGTAACTTCTAGTTTTGTTTAAGGTGTAATTTATTTGTGTAAGATGAAATGTTATGTCAAGAACTATTTCATTGGTTGAGTGTCAAAAAGTTCAAGGGTTTTTACTTTTTCATACTACGTACATACTTTGGGTATTCAAATCTGCAAATAAATTAACTTATTTTCTTTATCAAAACTAAAGCCTGGTTTCAATCAAACTCTGCCTTGATCATTGCCAGGAATGCAAGTCCCAAGTCCTCCAATTACTCATTATACTCGTACTACATCTACAAACATAATAAGCAACCATAAAACCAAAGCAACAACACGTTGGGAAGCACAATTATAAATCCTGACATCTATTAGAATAATTGCACCTAATTGCATTTTAATTTGTAAATGTAAAGTAACACGAAAACTAAAATGTTGTCATGAGTATCAACCTGATCCCGAAGAAGACCCAAAATCAAATATATGACATGTTCTGCACATGATAGTGAATTTCCAGAACCACTGCTTGGGATTCTTGCAACTTTGATTCCAAATTTTGTAGCAGCATCAATATCTACACCTGCTTCCATAATATGTGTATTTTTTCATTTAATGGTATTTGCTTTATTCATATTAAAAGATAAGTCATCTAGCGCACAAAACAAATGTCACGAAACCCAAAAATACTTGCACATTTTATTGAAAACATCAAATAGATAACAAATTTGATTGAATACTAGTAAAAAAGAGACCACATACAACAAGCCATAATAGCATTTAATATTTTTGTATATAGAATCAAACTAAATTACATTTCGCATTGTTATATATAAATCCAATTATGGACAATTTTATGCAGAAAAATACAATGTATCACTTTCAATTACAAGAGGACATACCGTCCAATCCTACACCAAATTGCATGATCAGCTTCATCTGCTTGGCAAGGGCAATAACTTTTGATTCAAGACACATGCCTCGCACTACACATATATCATAACTTCCAATTTTATCGGGGACTTCGTCAAAGGGTACAGCATCAACCTGAGACCCAAATACCATGGAATACTAGGCATTATTAGGATATAGGAATAGAAATTTCACTTTCCAAACAAAAAGAAGAAAACTATATCAGAACTTCAAAAAAATGATTTGCTCGTTCACAGAAATACTAAAAGTGTAAGGAAAAAGGTCGATAACATGCCTTCAAGAAAATGTGTGTTCCCACAAATATATTCAGTATAATTTTAATCTTGAAAGTAGTTTGTGCATATACCCCAACTTAGATATCAATATAATTTAAGATCCTGGTGCTAATTTAAATTCAAATGTATTACAAAATTTGAGGCTTAACACACTTAACCTGAGAAAAATCTACACTGTGATTCGTAGTTGATATATAAAAAGATAATATAAAAAAAATCAGTCATGAAATCAAACAGTTTAACAAAAATAAATGCAAGGTTGTTTGACCTAAAGCCACAAGTTTTTTAATAGTTTTCACCTCTCGATATAGTCACATTGTAAACTTAGTATGAGAAGATGAGAGATCCAAGGAGGGACAATTCTGATCATAATTGCTTTAAACTGTCATCCTTTGACATGATTGGCACTTATAAGACTTGCCATTCAACCACATGCTTGCATCCCTAAAATGCAAGACTATGAGTAATGCACCCTTAAGATTTATATTGTTATAAGCAGTAATAACAATTAATAACAATTCATTCTTAGCACAAAGGTTTTCAAGCAAGCGGCGGGAACAATGAGTCGCATATAATAAGCCCAAGTTACATACCCATGGATTCTTGGGCACCTTGTAGTAACCATGGTGACCACTGGAGGTAGGATCAATCATATGGCAATGCATGGACCTAAGCCAACCCCTATGTGTTGACATAGGAGCACATGGAGGTGGGGGTTGAGTGTGACCACGTTATATATATAAACCCAAACCCACCCTCATGATCTCTATGAGCTCTACCCTAACGTTTACCCTCGAACTTCAGTCAACTAGGATGAGCTCAAGTAGCAAATCAATTGGGCTTTATAGCAAAGACCCGAGTTTAATCACTGAAAAAGACATGTTAATGTGTAATACTAAGTAACATCCAACATCCAATTCTCGGTGTGGCATACCTCAGCGGACAAGAACAAGCACAAGTCCTAGGAGAATGTGATGGAATAGACACCTCTCGGTCATGGAATGTAGACTGTAGGTATGTCCCATCCATGGTTGAAAAGGGGGTATTTTTTCAATCAAATAATGATAATACACCGTAGCTATTTTTTGACTTTTATCCATTCCAGATGTTGTTCATCTCAGTGGCATCAAAGTAATTTTGGACCATAACAACATACATATTTGATAGTCATGTTGTGTAGCTTACCCAAATGATTAACAACCTGGGGTGCTGGGATCGAACAGTTTTGGGATCCGAGGGGGATGCAGAACCCAGTAACTTAACAACAGATTGATCCGTGAAGGGCCTAAGTGTGCTCTTCAGCATGTATAAAAATGTCATTGAGGCATTAATGAGTCTTGAAAATTTCTTCTTAGAATTAAAAGTTGCCTTCTACATGTCACCTAGTTCAATAAGTATTCAATGATAACCCCATTTGAGATGAATCCTAGCAAAAAAATAGAGCACCACATAGGTCGCCAAAAAGATCATCTATGCACACAAGTGAATATCAGTTCTTGATAGTAATTATCTTTAATGTACAGTAGTTAATGAAGAGTGTCTATGTCCTATCCTTCTAAAATGCTACAACAATGGGACTACCATATTTTGAGGTTTTGGTCAGATGTTGCCTTTATCAATCAACTACTTTATTTAGGATTGAATGTACTTGTTTTCTTAGACAGACCTACAATGCAAGGGACTATTGGGAAATGGGATTCAGGTACGATGTCAATGTAGTATTTCACCTGGCAATGGATAGAACTCCATTGGGAGACTTCAAAAAGTAGGCATACTTGCCCAAGAGTGCATCAAATTGTCTCTATTGAGCAGAGCACGCGATGGAAGAACTCTGTCTTAATGCGGTAGTCTTGTATTATTCCTCTACATGGATCACTAAGAGAAGAACTGTAAGAATTATTAATCGATGTGCAGCATTGCATGGTCCTAATAACAAATACCCGAGTCTTTGGAATGACTTGAGGCACTCAATAGTGTTGATTGCCAATGTTAAGGATGGCATGCAAGGGATTTGATTCATAAATGCCATGCCTCTCCCATGTGCACACCATACCAAGAAGGACATCACAAATGTCTAAAGGCACCATGTCACAAATGAAATACTTGGCTTGATGGCTTACTAGAATCTGCTATTATTTACATAGCATTGATTCGTCTTCCATATTGAAGGAACCCAAATGTAAGATTTTGGATGTGTTGTAATCACGAGGCTAGTCCTCCTAATAATGTATACACAGATTAGTTTCTTCTAGTTACAATTGTCCACAACAAATGGAATGTCCCCTTTTCCAAGCTAATTCGTTTTGAAGACTTTGAGCCCATTCTACTTCTCATGGGCAAGAAGAAAATACACAAAGGAAGTGATTGTCATATTTTTCAGTTATTTTCATGAACATTTGCATTCTTCTCTCATAATTTTCTACATGAGTCAGGTCGGTTGGGTTGAGAAGGTGAAAGGCCAAAATGAAAATAAAAGAAAAGCATCCATATGAGGGTCGGTCTTAGTTGGAGGCTTCCAAATTGGTTTTGGCACCACAAGGGGGTATAAAAGAGAGTTTGCTTGGCTCATTTGGGCATCATCATCTTATCAAAAATATACTTTGCATGGCTTTTGGACTATTTTCTCAATTCTTCCACTAAGGGACGGAAATCCTTTGGTGTGGCTAGCAAGGAGGAAGAAACCCTTCCTTGCTTTCATTGAAGAATGAAAACTCTTCAATTGGTTGTTTCCAAGTGCTTCAAGGAGGTTGATGTTGCATATTTCAGCTAGGGTATGGTTGGAGAAGAGCGGCTAAGGTCTGAGCACCAATTTTACGCCCTCTCCTAAGGAAGCGACTTGCTTGGAGGAGGATTTGGGTGCCATCTAGGGTACATTTCTTCATTTGGAGTTTATATCCATATTCCTCATAATTTTAGAGGCTGATTTCACACTTTCATGAGATTTTCGGGGGCTCGTAACCTCCATTTCCAGCCATTATTGTGAGCTGTAATTCTGTTGTCACTAATTTAATTACAGCTGTATAGAACTTCATAATTTGCATATATTTTGGAGTAATTTTGCTTGGTGTTTATTCCATTGGTTGAGTATAATATTTAGGAGAATTTATACATCCATTTTCAGATTGTTTGGAGGGTGTTTGATGCCTTAAAAGTGCTAATACAATTCATTGTTAGTTTATAATATTCTTTGGTTGGCTGTTGTAAAAATTAGATTACTCTCAATTGGGATTGGTGTTATTTCTTTGTTTTTCAGTTTCGGCCCTAAAAGGGATATTACAGTGGTATCAAAGCATCGATCTTCCCAACCTGAGGGCATCTATGCAAAAGGGTGACAAAAAGGTACATTTGTTATCAAAGGAGACAAGAAGAAATCAAATCAGTTGTTCAAAAAGCCTAACATGGCTCGCCAAGGTTCCCAAGAGGTAATGATCGATAGACTCGTTGAAGGGCAAGAAAGATTGGCCAAACACCATGGATTTGCTAGCCCTAACCCTACAGAAACTTCATGAACCAAGGCTTCAAAATGGCGAGGGCAGTTCATCTGGAGTTAACAACTCAAGGCAGCCCCAAGGATCGATTTATTGATTAGCTACCAGGCCTCCTTTCCTCCCAAGGGAAGAAGCCATTCCATAGGTGGACACACGGCAACTAGTAGGGCACAATATTCGCGGCTAGCTATGAAGAGTACAGGGCCCTTTCAAATGAGATCTGCGATGTTATTTCACTTGCCGAATTCATTGGGGTAAGCTTTAATGTCCCTTTTTCCCACTTAAGGACCTGATTTTGGACTTCTTGCCATTCCCTTTTCCATGACAACGAAGTGGAAGAGTTGGGAAAAGGAATTGAGCTTCCTTTGCATTTATTTTCTAATTTTTAATGTTTTTTTTAGTGTGTTTTTGCTTTTAGCAAGTCGGCTGGGTTTGGTGCATTGAAAAAAAGCATATTAAAAAATTATAATGATTTTATCTAGGTAGGCCTTGTCCTTCTAAGCCTTAGCACCAAAGATGAGGTATAAAAGGAGATCAAGACTTCATTTGGAGACATCTACTTTGGCGAATTTTATCTAAATTTGACTTGTGGATTGTTTGCTCATTATTCTTCCACTCCTAGGTGAAAATCCAAGTATGTGGCATCTTCCAAGAAGGACAGAAACCCTTCTTGTGGTTGGTTGGGGGACGGAAACCTTCCTTCCTTGTTTGGCTTGAAGGCATATTGCAAATATGAGAGGAAAGAAGTAATAATCAGATTTTTATATGCATAATTAAGTCTCTCCCTTGGGAAGCGACTTGCATTAGAGTGTTGTTTGGTGCCTTCTAGGGCACCGAATCTGATCTTTCATTTCATATTCAGATTTGTCACTATTTATAAGGATGGAATAAGTAATTCTTTGTGGACTTTGGAGTTCCTAAACCCTCATTTCATAATTTTTATTGCAGTTGTACTTCGCTGGTTTTTTATTAATTTTCCAGCAGTGTTTTGGATCAAATTTCAAATTGAATATTTGTTTGGTTGATGCCTAAAGTACATATATTTATTTTGGCAAAGTTTTTTGGAGAGATTCAAGTGTTTTGTACTCATTTTTGCACCGCTGTCCTAAAAAATCTAATCGTTGTTCAAATCTGGGTTTTATTTTCAGTTTGTTGGTTTAGAAATCAGATTTGATAATATTTGGGTTTGTGCTAATTCCCTACTTTTTAGTTTCAAACCCCTTGAAAAGAATATTACACTGGTATCAAATATCGGATCTTCACATGCCTAGGGTTTCAATGGAAGAAGGCAACAAGGGTTTTCTATACTACCAAAGAAGAAGGAAAGCGGATCAACCAACGGAAGAAGACAATATAGCTAATCAAGATCCTTAAGAAGCCAAATTTGATAAATTAATTGCAGGTCAAGAGAGATTAGCGAACACAATGGACTTCCTTGCCCTATCTCTTCAAAAGATAATTGAACCTAGGGTTCAAAATGGTGATGGTAGTTCATCCAGAGCTAACAATGCACAGTGACCTATGGGATCAGCCCACGGATTTGTTATTAGGCCTACTTTTCTTCCAAGGAAAGAAGTTATTTTGGATGTTGAAACAAAGCCTTCTAACGGACGAAACATTGCCACAAGTTATGAAGAGTATATGGCTCTTCCAAGAGAGATTCGTGAAGCTATTTCACTCGTCGAATTGATTGGAGTGAATAGAGGAAGACCTAGGCCCGAGCCTAGACATCATATGCCACAAAAAGAGGTACAGAATGTGTTGGGGAAGATGACCTTCTCCACCTTTGATGGATCAACCAAAGGGACAGCTAGGGCTTGAATTCTGCAATATCCCCTTCCTAATCGAAAACCTTAGCCTATTTTGTCTACCCCGACGGCTAAGGGAAACATATAAGGGTGACTTAAGTTATTTTAATATTATAATGTGCTCGTGGCAAAGGGAAAATATGTAAGCACTTATAATAATTTAAATAACTTAATAATTATGTCAAGTCTAAGTTAGAAAAGGTGCAATTATATTTTTTACTCTCCCTAGGGAGAAATGGCGACTTGCCTTAGGGGTGATAAAAACATGGTTAGAAAAGGTAAAAGCTCATGGGACAAATGTATTTCCCCTAAAAAATGTAACTTGCTCTAAAAGGGAAAAATGGGGGGAGAAAAACATTAAATGTTGAGGAAAGCTGATTGGATGGGCAAAAGGTCATTTTGGGTCTCTTCCTCCCTTAAAAGGAGAAGTCGACTTGCTTGAGAGGCATTCTATGTCTATTTGATATTTTCTGAATTTGTATCTAAGACTAAAGCTTTTGCAGAATTATTCCGAGGACGAAAAATCTTTAGGAATTACCTCTAGAGGACGAAAACGCTCTTAGAGAATTTGGGGATTTCCTATTTAGGGTTATCCATTGTATCTTCAAAGATTTTTACTATTTCCAGTAGTGTTATTGAAGATTTGCAGTAGAGAATAAAGCAGATTGGTAAAGGGTTTTGTGGAGCTAGGGCATCAACTATTATTCTGTTTTTTCCATAGGTGGAGTGACTCACTTCTTGGCTAATATGTGGTGTATGAGAGACATTCCAGGTCTGATTTATGCTGTCCTCTGCCCATCTGATTTTTATGAATTAAAGCAAAATATTTTCAGTATTTTTGGGTGTCTATAAATGTCATTTTCAGACCTATACCTAGCAACGTATCTACAGACTTAAATTAATTAATTTCAGACCTGTCTAGCATCAGAAATCTAAGTTTTAATGCATATTTTAGCCTCATAATTACCTGGGATCAGATCTGAGTGGAATTAGTTCAATGTGAATGTTGATTTGTATTAGTTTTTTTCTTTACCCTAGTCGCCATTTCCTTATTTAATTTAGATCTGCGTAATACTTATTGGGTATTTTATCTATAAGTTGCATTTTGAGGTTGGGGTTTGCCTAAAATCCATTTAGGGCAAAATATGTCCATTTGGAGACATTACAGTTCAAAAGTTGGATACATATTTTTCTTTGAAGCCCGTGATGGAGGAGGATCCTATCAAGTTTGCTAACCTAGATCTTGAAGGAATTGCTCATGAATGGTGATTTTATGGGTTAGTGACACAAGGGCATAATGAGGTACATTCCTATGATAAATTTTGTCAAAGACTCACTGATCGATTTGATAGAATTGATCTGGAAGTTCACTTTCGTCAACTTGCTCATTTGAGACAACAAAGCATGGTGGAGGAATATGTGACTGAGTTTCAGAGGCTTTCCATTATGATCATGGACGTTTCAGAAAGAAGGCTTAGAGTGCTTTTCATTAAAGGTTTGATTAAGCCTCTCAAAGGTTTGGTTCGAGCCTTTGGCCCCTTGTCTCTTCAAGAGGCAATCAAGAAGGCTTTGGATCTTGAAGGTGTTGCTCCAAAATCAGCAGCGAACAGCAGTCTTTCAAAGGGAAGTTCGAGTGGAGGACAGCCCACTAGATCTGTGGGACAGCCTAAAAACCCTCCCTTGGACCAGCCAAGGAGGCCACCCCAAAAGATGCCAAGTACTCACATGGAGCTGCCCAAAACCAGCAATGAAAAAGAATCTAGAAACGAGCTTTAAAGGAAGAATTTGTGCTTTTCATGCAAGGATCCATGGACTATCGGGCATCGTTGTTTGGGAAAAGGTAAAATACATTATATTTAAGTATTTTCAGATTGTAAGGAAGATGAAACTAATGTTGATGAGAACAAGCTTGATAGTATGTTGGAAAAGGATCCAGAAAAGGTTGATAGCACTCTTGCTACCTTGAAGGGAGCACCTAGTTACCATTTATTCCACATGAAGGGTAATCTACAAGGGCACAAAATCATAATTTTGATTGATGATAGAGCCACCCACAATTTCATAGATGAGTGCTGAGTGGCCAAATCGAAATTGAAGGTTGAAGACTTCAAAGGGTTCACAGTGAAGATAGCCACTCAATGCCATGCACCAAGAGGTGTTCCCAACTCCATGTTTCATTGGAACCATATGAGGTATGTGCTGATTTCTATTTAATTAACATGGTTGATATGGGTATGGTGCTTGGAATCCAATGGTTGCATTCATTGGGAGAGCTCACTTTCAACTATCAAAGCATGGAGATAAGTTTCATGGACAAAGGTAAAAAGATTACTTTACAAGGTATACTTCCGGAAACACCCCAACTTAATTATTTGGTAGAAGATATTTTGTTATAAGAGTCACATTTTTGCTCTTTATCCAAGATTACAGCGGATTGGAAGTCATTAATTACAGCTGAGTATGTCAAGAACAAGTTTGCTAATGTTGTTTTTGAAGGGGAAATAAGTGATGAAAGGTACAAAGTAGTTGATGAGCTTATTCTTTACAAAAACCGAGACTATTTGGTGCCTGAATCGAAGGTGAAGAGTAAAATATTGAGAGTTGGTCATCCAAGTTATTTTAAGACATATAAACAGATGAGGGAAAGATTCTATTGGAAAGGTCTTAAAGGGAAAGTGCTCCAATACATTCGGGAATGCCTTACATGCCAACAAAACAAGGCAGAACACACATTTCCAGCAGGTCTCCTACAACCTCTTCCCATTCCCACTCAAAAATGGGAGAGCATCTCTATGGATTTCATCACGGGGCTCTCTATGGTTCAAGATAAGAATTGCTTAAATGTAGTGGTTGATAGACTCACTAAGTATGCTCATTTTTGCCCGCTTCCAGCTAAATATAATGCCCCTATAGTGGCTGATGTGTTTTTCAAAGAAATATTTAGACTTCATGGGCTGCCCAAGGATATAGTAAGTGATAGGGACAGCAGATTTCATGAGCATGTTTTGGCAAAGTTGTTTCAATTGGTGGGTATCCAACTCACTCCTAGCACTAGCTACCCTCCCCAAACAGATGGGCAAACTAAAATAGTGAATAAATGGGTGGAAAGATACCTACAGAACTACATTGATGGGAAACAATCCACATGGATGAAGTGGTTATACATAGCTGAGTTTTGTTACAACACCACCTTCCAAACATCCGTTGGTATGTCTCCTTTTAAATTTTTGTATGGGTACGTTGCTTCCTCTTTTGTTGATTTGGTTATGACAAATAGTAGAGTGCCTAATGCTCAAGATTTAATTTAGCAAAGTCGTGACATCCTGAAAGAGCTCAAGGAGAACCTTCTACATGCCCAAAATCAAAAGAAGTTATACGTAGGTCAGCATAGGAAAGAGAGGACATTTGAAGTGAGAGACGTGGTATTTCTAAGGTTGCAGCCATATAGGAATTCTTCCATCAAACAAAAGGGTGTGGAAAAGTTAAAGCCTCGCTTTTATGGTCCTTATAAGGTAAAGAGGAAGGTGGGAAAGGTGGCATACGAACTTGGGCTTCCTAAATATAGCAAAATACATAATGTTTTTCATGTCTCATGCCTCAAAAAGGCACTTGGACAGCAACTTACTCCTTCACATGAGTTGCCCCCATTGGATGTCGAGGGCAAGTTGGTTCTAATTCTAGAAAGTATCTTAAAGGTTCGTGAAAGGAAATTGAGGAATCAAAGTATCAAGGAATACTTGGTTCGTTGAAAGGGATTATCTCTTGAGGATGCTACATGGGAAAGTGTAACAATATTACAACATCCACAATTGCAATTGCTTGGGGACAAGCAATTTTGGGAAGAGAGGACTGTAATATCCCTTTTTCCCACTTAAGGACCTGATTTTGGACTTCTTGCCATTCCTTTTTCCATGCAAACGAAGTGGAAGAGTTGGAAAAAGGAATTGAGATTCCTTTGCATTTATTTTCTAATTTTTAATCTTTCTTTTTTAGTGTGTTTTTGGTTTTAGCAAGTCGGCTGGGTTTGGTGTGTTGAAAAAAGCATATTAAAAGTTTATGTAATATCCCATTTTGGGATATTATCTAAATCTGCAAATTCAACTTAACCAATCGATGCTAGAAGGACTAACACCTCCCAGTTCGACCTCAAATAACCCAATGTTAGCTTCAATACAACCCAAATGGGGTTGGAGTGAGCCAAAGTGGTGGGTTAGATGGGAGAACTAGCTAGGAAATTAATCTTTTCCAGATCTGAAAATAAATGCAGCAGTGAATTAATTAAAATGCACCAGAACAACTGAAAACTTCAAAAACTTATATCTTCCTCAAAACTCAATATTTTCCCATCAAATAAAATGCAGATTGTTCTATAAATCAAGGCCTTTCCAAATAACTATGGTTCTGAATTTTATGATGACTGAAACCCCTTCAAATAGACCCCCAAAATCTGAATGCAAGTCACTAGGTTAGAATAAAACATATAAATTACTTCCAGCTCTTAATATTCCTCCGAAACCCTCAAAATATTAGCTCATATAACTGAAATAATTATTAAATTGCAGCAGCTTACAGATCTATCAAAAACACCTCAAAATATGATGCAAAATACCACAAACCCAGTTGATTTCCCTTATTAGATAAATTGCAGCATTAAATATGAGCACAATAACCTTCAAATCATGAGCCCCACACTTGGAAAATTATACCAAAACATATCAGATTACAGATCTAACTTGAAAACCACCAAATCATACCAAAATAACCTCCTATGCAAGTCGACTTGGTATAAATAAATTCAGCAATAGCAGCAGATCATAAAGCACACTCAAATCCTTCAAAACTCATCAATAACATGCAAATATCCTTCTTTAATAAATGCGCCACACATAGGATGAATATATGATATAATATTCACTCAATGCAAGCCTTAGAAGGTCTCACACTCTCCACGATAATGGTGGTGTTTAGAAACACCTTTTTTGTGATCACATATGAGCATGCATCCCTCTTCAAGCATGAAGAAATTTCAATAAAATCATCAACAACCTTCCAAGGGGACGCCACTTCTCCTTTTATAGATTTTGCAACACAAATCTCCAAGTTTTCCCTCCAATTTTGGCGCCACTCTCTAGATAGGAGAGATATCATTTAATAATGGCCTTCTTTTCCTATAAAAGGTCAAAATCCAATAAAAAATTAATTCCCTTCAATTAATATTTAAATAAAACACAAGAGGGGAATTAAATGTAATTTTTAAAGCACATGGAGTAGTCGACTTGCCCCAATTAAATTAAATATTATTTTTAAAATCTCAAGGGATAGTCGATTTTCCCCCAATTAATTCCTTTAATCCAAAGGGAGTGGATTAAAGGTCCTCCATAATTATTTTTAATTAATGTCCAAGGAAGGGGACATTACAGATTAGAATGACTTTATTTAAGTTGGTCTTGTCCTTCTAAGCCTTAACGCCAAAGATGAGGTATAAAAGGAGATGAAGACTTCATTTGGAGACATCTACTTTGGCAAATTTTATCTAAATTAGACTTGTGGGCTATTTACTCATTGTTCTTCCACTCTTGGAAAAAAATCCAAGTGTGTGACATCTTCCAAGGATGAAAACCCTTCTTATGGTTGGTTAGGGGACATAAACCCTCCTTCCTTGTTTGGCTTGAAGGCATATTGCAAATTTGAAAGGAAAGAAGTCATAATCAGATTTTTAAATGCATTATTAAGCCTCTCCCTTGTGGAGCAACTTGCATTAGAGTGTTATTTGGTGCTTGTAAGGCACGAATCTGGTCTTTTCTTTCATATTCAAATTTGTTACTATTTATAAGGTTGGAATCAGTAATTCTTTGTAGAGTTTGGGGTTCTTAAACCCTCATTTCATAATTTTTATTGCAGTTGTACTTCGTTGGTTTTTAATTAATTTCCAGCAGTGTTTTGGATCAGATTGCATATTGAATATTGGTTTGGTTGATGCCTAAAATATATATATCTATTTTGGCAAAGTTGTTTGACGAATTTCAAGTGTTTTGTACTCATTTTTGCATTGCTATCCTAAAAAATTGATTGTCATTCAGATTTGGGTTTTATTTTCAATTTGTTGGTTTAGAAATCAAATTTGATAATATTTGGATTTGTGCTAATTCCTTACTTTTCAGTTTCAACCCTTGAAAGGGATGTTACACAAGTAAGGGAAGGTCGAGACCAAAGCCTGGATCCCATGCGCCACAGAAGGATCTCCAAAATACTTTGGGAAAGGTGGCACTCTCCACATTTGATGGCTGAAACAAGGGGACAGCCCAAGATTGGATACAAAATTTGGATACCTACCTGTCATTGAGGCCAATGACGGAGGATGAAGCAATAAATGAGTGGTGGTTCAATGGATTGGTCACACAAGGGCACAATCTAATCCACTCATATGATGAGTTTTGTAGGAGGCTCATTGGGAGATTTAATGGGATTGATCCGGAAATTAATTTTCGGGACCTAGCACAGTTGAAGACTATATCGTTGAATTTCAGAGGCTTTCAGTGATGATTCCGGATGTGACAGGGAGGAAACTACTTGTTTTATTCATTGAGGGTTAGGTTGAACCACTCAAGGGTTTGGTAAGAGCATGTGTCATTTGTCTCTCCAAGAGGCAATAAAGAAATCTTTGGACCTAGAAGGTGCTGCTCCAAGGACAGCAGCGATTAGTGGGCAGCCAAGGGCATCTTGGAATGGTGGACAGCCAAAGAGACATTTAGGACAGCCAAGAACCACATCTTTGGACCAGCCAAGGAGGCCATTTCAGCAATCACCAATCTTTCCCAAGGAGCTGTCCAAAACCAGCAAAGAAGTGGAGTCAAATAATGAGCTAAGAAGGAAGAACTTGTGCTTCTCTTACGAGGATCCATGGTCTGCCAGTCATTGTTGCCTAGGTAAGGGTAATGTGCATTATATTGAAGTATTTTAAAATTGTGAAGAAGAAGAAACAGGGGTTGAATAAGCAAACCAAAATCATGAACTGGAAGAAAATTCAGAAATTTTGGACAACACTCTTGCCACCTTGTCTAGAGCTCCTAGATATCATCCATTCAGGGTGAAAGGAGACCCATAAGGGCAAAGAATCACGGTCTTGATTGATAGTGGAGCTACTCATAATTTCATTGATGAGATTATGGTGAAAAGATTACATTTGAGGGCTAAAATTTTCAATAATTTCAATGTTATGATAGCAGATGGTTTCTCCCTCCCATGCACTAGGAGGATACCTCGTCTCATGCTCTCTTTGGGGAGGCACGAAGTGCAGGATGATTTCTATATCATTGGAATTGGTGAAACCGATTTGGTGTTAGAGTTCAATGGCTACATTCATTGGGTGAATTTACCCAAACTACCAAAGCATGAAGTTGAAATTCAAGGTGAAGGACAAGGAGGTTGTGCTACAATGTATGAAGAGTGGAACTCCCCGAATTGTGACAGCCAAGAGCATGGAAAGAGCCTTCAAGAGAGGGCAGCTCGCATGGGCAGCTCATTGCTTAGTAATATCTAATTCTTCTATTGCAATTCAACAATCTTATCATGAGGATATTCAGCCCATAATTGATAGGCATGATAAAGTTTTCAATAATCTTCCTCGCGATCTGCCACCGGATAAAGGATTTCAACATGTTATTGAGTTAGAACCGGATACCAAACCAGTAATAACTACTGCTTATCGCCACCCGAGGGTCTACAAGGAAGAAATTGAAAGGACAATCAAAGAATTGTTGGAAATGGGACTCATTAGGCCTAGTTCTAGCCATTTTTTTCTTTTGCCGTACTTATTAAGGATGGTACCTTGAGGATGTGTGTGGACTTGTTGAACAGGAGGACAATCAAGAATAGATACCCAATTCCAAGGATTGATGAGTTACATGGGGTTGTTTTCTTCTCCAAGATTGATTTAAGGTTTGGGTATCACCAAATCCAAGTACGGGAAGAGGATGTTCACAAGACTGCCTTTAGGTGTCATTTTGGGCATTTTGAGTTTCTTGTCATGCCTGTAATGTCCCCAAATGGACATTTTTCAACCCCAAATGGATTTCCTGCAAATCCCAAACAAAAATGCAAGTAGTAGAAATTATACAAAAATAATTAAGTGCAGATCTGAATTTCTACCAGAAATGGTGACTTGAATGGAGAAAGAAAATCAACCAAAACTGAAATAAAACCACTCATTTATTGTTCGAAACAAATCAGTTGATTTTATTATTGCAAAAACACAAGAAAGGTACCAGATTTGACTTCAAATGAAAGCTGAATTA
Organism: Taxus chinensis; assembly: GCA_019776745.2. Lineage (NCBI taxonomy): Eukaryota > Viridiplantae > Streptophyta > Pinopsida > Cupressales > Taxaceae > Taxus > Taxus chinensis. The sequence goes on from CM034146.1 coordinate 658,912,104, forward strand.
TTTTATTAAATCTGCAGAATGCTCCTTCAGACACACAGCTGAAAACACCAGCTCTTTGACCCAAAAATTACAACAAATGGCTGATTGAATGTCTAAAAATTAGCAGATGGAACAGCAACCCAGATCTGAATTTTAACAGCTCCAAACACCCCAAACCAGTCCGCTATATGGGTCACGTTACCTAGAACTAGTTGGAAATAAAGAAGAATTACAGCAACCAAACTTCCCCTTCAAACCCTTGTTCAGATCTACAAAGTACAGCCCTTAACACTGCTGGAAAACACATAGAATCTTGATCTTCAATGGAAAACACAAATGAATCCTTGATCTTCAATGGAAAACACAAATGAATCCTTGATCTTCAATGGAAACCCCTGGATGGAGAATCCTCTCAAAAGAAAGAAGAGTTTTCGTTCCTCTCTAATTCCTCAAGAGGGTTTTTGTCTTCTAGAGATGACTTCAAGGGGTTTTCGTCCTTTGAAGTTGATTTCCAAAGCTTACAAGGCTCAGACAAAAATTCATAAATTTTATAAAATGAAAGAGATGTCTTTCCTTTGCAAGTTGACTTGTTTTTATAACAAATCTTGGCCTTCTAACCACCCACAACCACCAATCAAGTTTTTTTTCCTGCATTTAATATTTTCCTTTACCTTTTTTCCTCCTCCACATGGGTCACATTTTCCTTAGGTAAAATAAAGTGACTTTCTTTTTCTAATTTTATTTTATCACTTTATCTTTTCTTTTTTCACTTTGTCATTGATAAATTAGTAAAAGTGCTTATAATAATATTTTATGATGCACTTTATGATTAACTCATTATGGCTAAGTTTCCCTTTGTTTCATCCCTTAGCCGTCGGGAAACAAAATTGGGCTAAGGGTCTTTGACCGAGAAGGGGATATTACAATGCCATTTGAGTTAACCAATGGCTTGACCACTTTCCAATCATGCATGAATCATGTTTTTGGTAAGCATTTAAGAAAGTTTATTATAGTGTTCTTTGATGCTATTTTGGTGTACAGTAAAACACGGGAGGAGCACCTCCAACACTTGGATAAGATGCTAGAAATTTTGGAACGACAATCTTTTTATGCAATGAAAACCAAGTGTGAGTTTGGGTTGGATGAAATTTTGTATTTGGGACAAGTTGTGAATGCACAAGGGGTTCATGTGGATCAACAAAAAATTCAAGCCATCTTGGATTGGCCACCACTAACCAATATCTCACAATTAAGGGGATTTATGGGTTTGTGTTGTTATTATATGAGATTTGTGAAAGGATTTTCACAACTTCTTGTTCCGTTGACTGATTTAACTAGGAAGGGAGCTTTCAGCCAGTCAAAACAGCCCAAATAGCATTTGATAACCTCAAAAAGGTGATGAGTTCTTGCCCAGTACTTGTTGTATTCCATTTGTGCTTGAATGTGATACTTCGGGTGAAGGTATAGGGGTCGTTTTGATGTAAAATAAGAACCCCATTGTATATGAGATTTGGAAACTCAAGGAGCATGAGAGGAGCTTCTTTATCTATGATAACGAAATGTTGGTCATCATACATGCACTGGCCAAATTCCGGCAATACTTGGTTTTTGGAAGGTTTGTGATTAAAACTGACCAACATAACTCGAGGTTTTTTCTTCACCAAAGGGATTTGAATGACTGGAAGCAAAAGTGGGTAAGTAAACTCCAAGCAAATGATTTTGATATTGAATATGTCAAAGGAAAAAATAATGTGGTGGTGGATGCTTTGTCAAGGAAGCCAATTCCTTGATCTTTTGATGATGTTGCAACACACCATGAGAAGGTGAAGGATACAGAAGTTTAAGATCAGCCAAGCTTGCAATTGCTTAAGGGCAAGCAATTTTGGGAGGGGATGACTGTAATGTCCCATTTTCCAAGATAATTTGTTTTGGAGACTTTGAATTCATTCCACTTCCCATGAGCAAGAAAAAAATAAACAAGGGAAGTGATTGTCATATTTTTCAGTTATTTTCATGATCATTTGCATTCTTCTTTCATAGTTTTCTACATGAGTCAAATTGGTTGGGTTAAGAAGGTGAAAGGCCAAAGTGAAAATAAATAAATAAACATTCTTATGAGGTCGGTCTTAGTTGGAGGCTTCCAAATTGATTTTAGTGCCACAAAGGGATATAAAAGAGAGTTTGCTTGGCTCATTTGGGCATCATCATCTTATCCAAAATATACTTTGCATGGTTTTTGGGCTGTTTGCTCAATTCCTTCCACTAAGGGTTGAAAATCCTTTGGAATGGCTACCAAGGAGGATGAAACCTTTTCTTGCTTGATTAAAGAACGAAAACTCTTCAATTAGTTGTTTCCAAATTTTTCAAAGAGGTTGATGTTGCAGATTGTCAGCTAGGATTTGATTGGAGAAGAGTTCCTAGGGTTTGAGCACCAATTTTAGGCCCTCACCTAGGGTAACGACTTGCTTGGAGGAGTTGGGTGCCATCTAGGGCACATTTCTTCATCTGGATTTGATATCCATATTCCTCATAATTTTAGAGGTTATTTCACAGTTTCATGAGATTTTGGGGGGCTTGTAACCTCCATTTCCAGCCATTATTGTGAGTTGTAATTCTATTGTAATGTATTTAATTAAAGCTCTGTAGAACTTCAGAAATTGCATATATTTTCGAGTACTTTTGCTTGGTGTTAATTCCATTGATTCAGTATAATATTTAGGAGAATTTATACATCCATTTTCAGCTTGTTTAGAGGGTGTTTGATGCCCTAAAAGTGCAAATATAGTTTGCTGCTAGGGTTTATAATATTCTTTGGTTGGCTGTTGTACAAATCAAATTACTCTCAATTGGGATTGGTGTTATTTCTGTGTTGTTTAGTTTCAGCCCTAAAAGGGATATTACAACAAAATAGAGAGTTTGACCTCGTATCCATAACTAAGAATGGAATATTAGTGTATTTAATTAACAACATACTATTATACATGATTAAGATGGACTTGTGATATTAATTGTAATTTAATATATGGATAATTCACCCATTGGTGCACACTTATCGACATCCATTAATAAAGAAGAGTATCAACCAAGTTATCGACTTGATTGACTTCCATTATTAATAGATTAAAACAAACTTCTTTTGCAAGCAACTACTCTCCAACCTTAATACTAACCTCTACTTGTTTTTATAAAAGCATAGAGAGCTAGTGTTAATGGCTCATATTGGGGAAAAAATTATTCTTAGTCTGGAGAATTCATGCCATAGTTTCTTAATAAAATTGTAGTAGTCGTGATACGTAATGTCCCCTTTTTCCAAATTAATCCAAAATAAAGAATTCCTTGCCTTTCCTCTTTCCGAAGGCAAGTAATGGATGAACAAGGGAAGATCGTGGATCATATTTCAGTTTTCTTTATTTATATTATGTTTTATCTTTGTAAATTCCCATTATAAGGGGTCGGTTGGTTTAGTGCTTTTAAAGCGGGCATAATAAAATATTATGACTTATAGGGATCGGTCTTGCCTTTTTGGCCTTTGGCGACAAGGTGAGGTTATAAAAGGAGATCATGGACTTCATTTGCACTCATACATCTTTGGCGCAATTACTCTACTTGGACTTTTGGGCTGCTTGCTCATTGTTCTTCCACTCTTGGGCGAAAATCCAAGTGTGTGGCATCTTCCAAGAATAACAAAAACCCTTCTTGTGGTTGGTAGGGGGACAAAAACCCTCCTTTCTTGTGTGGGCTTGAAGGATTATTGCAGATTTGTGAAGAAGTCAAAACCAGATTTTTATATGCATTGATTGGTCTCTCCTAGGTGGAGAGACTTACCCTAGGGTGAAGTTTAGTGTCTTCAAAGGCACGAATTTGATATTTCTTTTCATATTCAAATTTGTCTTTATTTATAAAGTCAGAATCTACTTTTCTTTGTGAAGTTTGGGGTGTTTAAACACTTATTTCATAATTTTTATTACAGCTATACTTTGCTAGTTTTTAATTAATTTCCAGCAATGTTTTGAGTCATATTTCTTATTGAATATTGGTTTGGTGGTTGCCTATAAGACTCATATACATTTTGGCAAAGTTTGAAGTATTTCAAGTGTTTTGGATGCATTTTTGTACGTTGTTCCTAAAATCTGATCGATGTTCAAATCTGGGTTTTATTTTCAATATGTTGGTTTAGAAATCAGATTTGAGATCTTTGGGATTTGTGTTAATTTTCTAATTTTCAGTTTTAGCCCTTGAAATGGATATTTCAATGGTATCAAAGTTTGGATCTTCAAAGGCCTAGGGTTTCAATGGAAGAATGAAACATGGGTTTTTGAAACTACCAAAGGAGAAGGAAAGCGGATCAACCAAGGGAATAAAAAAATATGGCTAATCAAGATCCTTAAGAAACCAAATTTGATAAGTTGATTGCAGGGCAAGAAAGATTGGCCAACACAATGGCCTAGTTGATCCGTACCGTGCAAGGCTCCAATGGTGGAATAATCTCTTCAAGGAAATTCATTCATTCTTCGTCACCCAAAGGAAGCAACATCGGTACATGGTATGAAGAGTATAGAGATCTTCCGGAGGAGATCCGTGATGCCCTACCTTTTGCAGAGTTCATAAAATTGAAAACAGAAAGACTAAGCATTGGAACTTGGTCCAACCCCCAAGCCATACACCCTAGTGGAAAAGAGCCCATTTTGTTGGCAAAACAAGGAATGGCTACAAAGTTTGTTAAAGAAGGGACCAAACTCCCAAGTTCGCTAACAAAGGATGGGCATGCCTATTGCCCTAAGGATACAAAAGAGGATGGTATATGGCAGCAGCTGGTTATTGAGAGGGAGCAGCCCTTGGGAGGATTAGAAACCTCCAATCCTCTTGCCAAGGTTGATCTCTTGACTGGTTTTCCTAACAACACCTTAGTGACACGAGCGTTTAATGAAATTGTAGAACACAAGCCAAGGAAGGGGGAGGAGCACAGTGAGCATACAACTCGAGATTTTCATCTTTGAGGAAAAGGATCCATGAATAATGAAGATTCAGCCGTTACTTCCATTATTGTTCCGGATAGTCATCATTATGAGGTAATTATTGATCATTGTTTGACTAATACTGATAGTATTTCCGCATGTGATGAATCCAGAGTGGAAAAGAAGGGTTATGAGAAAGAAGGAAAAGTGAAAGGGATGGGTGAAACCCATTTCTCCAAGATACATGGTAGTAATCAGGTTGTTGATCTTTCCATAACAGCGAACAATAAAGAGCCAAACGAAGGAAAGTTGATACATAAACCTAGAGAGGAAGGGGAGATCGTTAAGCACAAATTGGAAGGTATAAACCCTTTGATCTTTCATGATGATCCTATGATTTCTAATGATGGCATATTACAAGAAGATAAAGTAGAAAAATCTGATTTACAAGATGATGAAGAGAGGTTGAAAGGTGAAGCTCAATTGTCAAAGGACGACTGGAGGTACGAACATAATTCAGATTTGTTATTTCCTACCATGTTATTTCAGATTTATGGTCATGAGAAAATTGTTGAAGGGAATGACATTGGGGCAAATGTGATGCTCCGAAGCACATCACAACAAATAGGAAGCCTTCATGATGATACAGGTGATGGCACATCAGATTTACATAAGGTCCATGGACCAAGACTTTGGGGTGACCTTGTTGAGGGTCATGCGGTTGAAGAAGGTGTTTTTCCAAATGACAACAATTACTTTCAGATCTCTAGAAATTTCAGAACAACAGCGTATGGTAAGCCATATAATGTTTCATTGGATCATGACAAGAGTCTATGGCATCATTATTTATCATTGCCATGTGCGGGTGATCATAACTTTGCTAATGAGGAGTAAGGGCTTATTTTACATCTTCCAAGCAATGAACTGGTTTTTTATGGAAGCCCAAGGTATGATGTAAATCAAATTTTATCTCTTATATTGCTGCTATACTTGTGTCATTATGGGAAATTTGTTGTTAGGGATCAAATGTCATGTTTTGGTAATGATGGCAAATGGCATTTAGATATTTCCTTGCAAATGTTGTTCAGGATGATCCCTTGAATTGCAAGGAAGAGGAAGCCCTTGATATTGTTACTCCATACACATGGTTAGAAAGAAATTCGATGGAGGATTGTTTTGAAATCATTATATATGCTAACAAGGTTATGAAGGATTCTACCCTCAATGAACAAGGCTTCACAGTCAAGACAACAAAAGGCTACTCTATGCCATGCACAAAGAAATGTTCCCAGCTCCATATTCCATGGGAAAAATATGAGGTATGTGCTGATTTCTATTTCATTAACATGGCTGATATGAATAGCGTGTTTAGGGTCCAATGGCTGCCATCATTGGGAGAGCTCACCTTCAATTATCAAAGCATGGAAATAAGCTTCCCAAACAAGGGTGAGAAGGTTATATTACAAGGTATGCTTCTGGACACACCTCAAGTTAAGTATTTGGTAGAAGATACTTGGCCATGGGAATCACATTCTTGTTCCTTATCTAAGACAACAGCCGATTGGAAGCTTTTAAATACAGCTAAGCATAAGTCTGCGAATGGTATTTTGGAGGAAATTTGGAATTAAAGGTTAGAAATAATGGATGGGATCATTCACTACAAGGATGGAGTCTATTTGGCTTCCAAATCAAGGGTGAAAAACATGATAGTGTGCGTTGTTCATGATGCCCCATGGGCTGATCATCCGAGCTATTTCATGAGACACAAAAAGGGCGAAGGTAAAGATTTCAGTTTTTCTCTTTGCTTATGGAAAGAAAGGAATTTGATGAAAGAGAATGCTAGCATAACATGTTTAAGACAACATAAGCTTGATGGGAATTCTTATTTTTTTCTCTATGAATCGCTAACCCGTGGTTCCATGAATGAAGCAAAAGAAGTATGGGAAAAGAGAATCCATTATGATGAATTTGCAATTATTCACATGACCGCCAAAGAGGGTAATGGTGACTCTAATTTTCAGTTTCATGGCCTCATGATAAGGCTTGTTGTTCCTAGTTTTTCAGCGTATGTAAGTCAATTTTCAGCCCCTACTGTACTCACAAATTTCTTTTTTCCCATCAGATTTCAGTTTGGGAGTTGTTATGTCATGATTATAGGGCTGAATTTGTAAAAATCAGATTGGGAGCTGCCATTAGCAGCCACGAACAGCAGTGTATTTTCATTTTTGAGAGTATTCCATCATGGAATAATGAGGAAGGAAGATTTCAGTTGAAAGGAGGGAATAAATCAGACCATGATGTGTTATTTTCAGCCTTGAACATTCTTATTTTTGAAAGAAAAATGCATGATTACAGTTGTTTTTGGGACCATTACTGAAGTGTTGAGAAGCCATCATTTGGATGGAAATTATGAGATGGTGTCAAGCAACAAAAGAAAGCTAACTATCATGTCCCTAAGGTATGATAAGGGGAATTTAAAAGTGTTGTTAAACACTCCTGTTTTTCTTTGATATGTTTGCTTCTTGCGCAGGTACATCAAAGAAGAAGCAGTTGAGATTCATTTGGGATCTAAGCACTCACAATTGCTTGAGAGCAAACAATTTCGGAAAGGGAGGATTGTAATGTCCCATTTTTCCGAATTAATCCAAAATAAAGAATTATTTTCCTTTCCTCTTTCCAAAAGCAAGCAATGGATCAACAAGGGAAGATCGTGGATCATATTTCAGTTTTTTTCATTTATATTTATGCTTTATCTTTGTAAATTCCCATTATAAGGGGTCGGCTAGTTTAGTGCTTTTAAAGAGGCATAATAAAATATTATGATGACTTATAGGGGTCAGCCTTGCCTTTTTGGCCATTAGCACAAAGGTGAGGTTATAAAAGGAGATCATGGACTTCATTTGCACTCATACATCTTTGGCGCATTTACTCTACTCTAACTTATGGGATGATTACTCATTGTTTTTTCACTCTTGGGCGAAAATCCAAGTGTGTGGCATCTTCCAAGAAGGACAAAAACGCTTTTTGTGGTTGGTAGAGGGACGGAAACCCTCCTTCCTTGTTTGGGCTTGAAGGATTATTGCAGATTTTTGAAGAAGTCATAACCAGATTTTTATATGCATTGATTGGTCTCTCCTAGGTGGAACGATTTACCCTAGGGTGAAGTTTGGTGTCTTCAAGGGCACGAATTTGATATTTCTTTTCATATTCAAATTTGCCTCTATTTATAAAGCCATAATTTACTTTTCTTTATGAAGTTTGGGGTGTCTAAACCCTTATTTCATAATTTTTATTACTGTTGTACTTCGTTGGTTTTTAATTAATTTCCAACAGTGTCTTGAGTCGTATTTCTTATTGAATATTGGTTTGGTAGTTTCCTAAAATACTCATATACATTTTGGCAAAGTTGTTTGAAGTATTTCAAGTGTTTTGGATGCATTTTTGTACCGTTGTTCCTAAAATCTAATAGCAGTTCAAATCTGGGTTTTATTTTCAATATGCTAGTTTAGAAATCAGATTTGAGATCTTTGGGATTTGTGCTAATTTCCTAATTTTCAGTTTCGGCCCTTGAAAGAGATATTTCATGATACCCTTGGTAAATATTTGTTATGTATTTATTTTAAGCTTTCATTGATTTATTATGTATACATGTTTGTGGTCGTTTGTCTTACAATTGTTTACAACAATTTTGGAGAGTACGTCGTACTTTAATATGGTTTTAGGGCAATATAAGCTTCACCTCGTGCTGCATTCAATTTAATAGATCAAATCTACCATTTTTCAATCTTTTTCTATAGGTACCCAAATTAGATCTTCAATTTTCAGAATTTTTTTGTGGGTATAAAGATTTATTGTAATTTTTTGATGTTTTTCTGCAATTACTATCTAGATCTAGTGGCTTACCACAATTAACCAATCTTATGCTCTCATCTTGCCCTTCGTGGGATCTAGGTTGATCGGCAATTGATGAAAATGGTAAGTTACTTAGGGTTTATATTTGGGTTTTTTTAGACTCCCCTAAGTAGAATCGTGTTTCAACAGTTTAAAACCTCAGGAGTTGTCGTTCTGGGCAAAGTGATTATTGGTATTACCTGAGTCGTGGTGTGAGGGGTACTGCCCCAATACTCAAACCATTAGACAACATTCTGTATGGATTTTAACTTCCGTGTACCTCACAGTATATAGGAAGCACTTAGCTTTTTTGTTTTTGCCAATAAGAAACCTTTCGGTTGTTTGTTTTTATGTTACATTAGTAAGCGATTAGCCCCAGGAAGTTACTCTCTAGATACCTCAAAGACAAGATAGTGCAACTACAGGAATGATGGAATCCTTCATAGTTAGTGGCCAAAACTATCGGTCCAGTTCACTATTTAAGAATGGGAAAAGTATATCGAAGAGCCTACAAAACAAAAAACACCCTTACGTAGTGAATCCCTTGGGTTTATCTGGAAGTTCATCATAGTATCGTTTAGATCTGGTATTTCAATTGCAACCTTGATTCATTTTTTTGGCGATTTCAATACAAAATCCTAGTCAAACACGTTATAGATTCTCTATTTCAGTTTCAGTTCAGATCCTCTCTTCAGCTACAGTACAGATTCTGTCACATTTTCAATCCGGAATTTTGCTCTAGGACAAGTTAGATCTTTGTTTTTTGCCAGAACCCTAGTTCTAAGTGCAACTAGAAAAAATGCTTTTTTGACAGTGGCAGGTAGTGCTCAAGGCATGTTTGGCAAATCATAAACAAGGGTGCATGTGAGTACAAATTTTGAAATTTCTACTTGCTGAGGACCTGCACCATCATGATTTTCTCTTCAAAATGATCATTTCAACTGCCATTTCAATTTCAACGAAAAATTTCCCATACAAATCTACTTTTTTCCTGTTGCTTATCTAAAAAAAATTGTCCATAAGCAAATCACACCATTATGATTTTACCATCAGGACAATTATTTTAACTATTATTTTTTAAAACACTTTTTCAGAAAAAAATTGGGCTATTTTTCGACCAACAGTTAATTTTAGTACACACTATGGATGCCAGAAGGGTAATTCTCACAGGATCTAATTACTTCAGCTGGAAAAGCTACATTATTGATGTCCTCTTTAGTCATGGTCTTTACCGCATTGTTATGAATCACGAAGCAACACCTACTAACCCTACAAAACAGTCAAAGTGGAAAAATCATTGTGATGAAGCTAGAGGAATTATTGGTCAATCGGTATCCCTTGCATTGAAGAGTCATTTTTAGGATGAAATGGATCCTAATAATGTTTGGACTATCATGGAAAAGCTTTTTGGAATGCATAATATGATGCAGGCATGTCAACTAGAAAACAAGTTTTATGTTTTGTCCAAATAATTATCCTCAAATTGAGGACTTCATCAATCAAGTGAAGCGCTTGAGACTTCTACTTTCTTAAGCTAGTGAAAAAAAGTTTTATGAAAAAATCATTATGACTATTCTATCTAAATTGGGTTGTTCGCACACAATTTTGTCTCCAACTACTATGCACAGTAGGATTCTTTGGGCACCGCATATGTGACACCGACTTTTGATAAGTTTTGTGAGCAAGTTTAGAGAGAACAAGAAAAACTTAATTGTATTGGTGATATCCAACCTGGAGGTACTAAGCAGCAAGCATTGGCATTCAATGACTCGAATGTCAATCCACGACCTAAGACTGACAAAGGCAAGGTCCCTGTCAAGGACAAAGATAAAGCACATCCTAAGCCTAAGGGCAATCAATCAACAAAGCAAAACTCTACCCCAAGTCACAACAAAGGCAAAACTGCTAAAAAAATGTTGTAACTTTTGTGGTAAACCAAGTCATGCCAAACATCAATGTTTAAAGAAAATGGCATACTTGGAGGCAGAGATCAAAAAATGTAGCTTCCTCTCTCCAAGACAGATGTTCTTTCCACAACAACTAGTGGGTCAAAAGTAAATGAACAAATATTGGTTTCAGGGGCCTCAAACCACATGGCAACCAATAGCACATCTGTCTTATTGGTTTCAAGGGCCTTTTTAGCACAACAACAAAATTGGGCTAAACTGTAATGTCCCCTATTTAAATTAAAAATAATTAATAATATTTTAAGTAGGGCCCAGCCAATTCTTATGTTGGGAAAATTTCATATTATTTTATTAAAATAAAAAAGTATTTTTAAATACTAAATTAAAAGAAAAGGAGAGGTTGTCCCTCTTTAAGAGGTGAAAGCAAATATTAAAAAAAAGAAATAAAGAGACCTACATGGGGCGCTCCACAAAAAAAGAAAAGTAAAGGCTATGAAAGCAAATGTTGGGGCTCGTTTGTGGAGATCATCTTATGAATTATATACTTCTCTTTTGGAAATTGGAGCATTGAGCTCTCATTTTCACCCCTTTGAGGACAAAAACCCTCATTGGATTCTGTTGGGGACGAAAACCCTCAATAGTCACAACACTTGGGGACGGAAACCCTCATTAGTTGCATTGGTGAATTCATCCGGGAGTCACATTAGAGCTTCAAAATTCAGAATTCCAAAACGGCAAGGGTTTCTATCAATGTTAGGGCACACATTCCAGCTAGGGCACGCTTTTGGGGACTGCCACATTCATTTCCAGCTTGATCTACCCATTTGGAGATTTCGGGATCACATTCAGTGGGTTTTCATGTTTGGAAAATTGTGATTTCACTTTCATTGGATAGATGGTCTCTTCAAGATCATTTTGAGCATTGGTTTGTGTTAAATCTCCAAGTATTGGAGTTATGAATTTTAGAAATTTCAGTTGTATTTGCACTTGAAATAAATATATAAAATACGAATTTGCTCCAGATTTCATCTTGCTGGATTTATTGAGTATTTGGGGTATTTCTATGTTAATTTTCAGTCGATATTGCATGAGAATGGATGCCATTAAGTGTTGCTATAGTTTGTTGCATTAAGAAGACTTGTTTATTTACTTTCAACTGCTTTTAATGATGTATGATGCCCTAAAAGTGTAATTTCATGTTCGTTGCTAGGGTTTCTAATAGTGTTGGATCTGCTGTTATAAAAATCGGATTATTTTCAGTTAGGGTTTATGTAAATTCCTTGTTGGAGTGGTTCAGCCCTAAAAAGGGACATTACATAAAAAAACTCCTCTAAATGTTGGAGGTGAAGGGTACATTGAGATGGCAAATGGCATGTTCAAAAAAATTCTCCATGTTCTAGCCTTGTTTGAGAACTTACTATCCTTTTATCAGATCACTCATTCATGTGAAAGAAAATTTGGTGAGTTTACCGCCAACAATGTTGTTATCAAACAAGCTAAAGCCCAATCTGCTATTGTAGCCACTGGCAAGGTTGATCATCAATGATAGTTTTGTGTTTAATCAACCTTCACGAATCAAGCTTGCCCATGCAAATGACTTAAGTAAACTTTGTCATAAGAGTTGTGGTCATCTTAATCATCGCTCATTGCAAACTCTAAATAACCAAAATATGGTTCTTATGTTGCTAAAGGTGTTCTTCATAAATGGTGTATGCCCTTGTATCTTTGTTGGTCATTGTGAAAATGTGAAGGTGTATCGTCTTCTCGCTTTAGGAACCATTAAAATTCTTTTTTGGCATGATGTAGTCTTTGATGAACAGTCTCAAGCTTGTGGGCCATCGCTTACTCCTCCATTGTCTCCTATAAAGCAAAACATCACTTATGAAACTTCTTATGATGAACATAATAGTTTTGAAGACTCCCATTCAATGACTTCCTACAATTCAGATGATGAGCCACATGGGGGCAGCCAATACCTCCATTGCAAGTGCTTGAGTAAATCCCAAATGCACCTAAACCACCCGTTCAACCTCAACCAAAATGGGACCGCACAATATGCAATGAGGTTGGTGCCTTAACAAGAGAGCCTAGAGATCCAAGCCGGACAAAATCCCAACGTCAATATGGTGTTGCACATTTGACACAATTGGCGGTAACACAAGATCCCGAGACTTATCATTGAGCTTCTACGCATCTTGAATGGCAGGCCACTATGGCCAAAGAACTTTCTTTGAAAAAGAACACCTAGGGTTTCTTTCCACTTCCAAAAGGAAGTAAAATAGTGAGGTGCAAGTGGATGTACCTAGCTAAATAAGCAGCAAATGGGTCCATTGACAAGTATAAAGTCCGCCTTGTAGCAAAAGGTTTTCCACAGTTGAAGGTATTGATTACCGTGAAACCTTTGCTCCACTTGTTAAAATGAACTTTGTTCTAGTACTCTCCTTGGCTAGACGCGGGTATGGGAAGTCCTCCAAATGAATGTCAAAAGTGTCTTCTTGCATGGTTATTTACAAGAAGAAATCTACGTCTCAACCTCGAGGGTTCGTTGATAGTGAGAACTCCAATTATGTGTGCAGATTGAAAAAGTCCTTGTACGACTTAAAACATGTTACTCAAGCTTGGTATGACAAGATCGGCATGTTTCTTATCAATTCTAATTTTACACAATATTCCTCCAACCCTATAGTCTACACTAAGAATGTAGATGACAAACTCCTCATTCTGGTCCTCTCTATTGACGATTCAATCATCACAAGAGCTTCCACATAGTAGATTCATGATTTGAAAGCACATTTGAAGAAGTATTTTGAGATTACTGATTTGGGTTTTTACATTTTTTCCTTGGTCTTTGGATTTCATAGTTTGACAAAGGTATTTTCATCCATCAGTCCAAATATGCTCAAGCCATTCTCCGTCGCATCAACATGGAAAACTACAAGGCCACAGCGACTCCTTTCAATCAGGGGTCAAGCTTTCCACAACATGTTCTACTCCTTCAATTGATGGGACGCTCTACAAGCAGTTGGTTGGAAGCCTACTCTACTTGACTCATACTCGTCTTGATATCTCCTTTGCTATGAATCTTGTATCATGCTATTGTCAAGACCCCCATGAAAACCATTGGCAAGCTACAAAACACATTCTACAGTATCTTCACAGTACTACTAATTATGGGATTGAGTACAAATCAGGGAGCATAGCCTCATTTTTTTGTTACACTTCAGGGGAGAAGTAGCAAAGAATAATGCTCCTAAACCAACAATTCTAGGCTATTCAGATAGTGATTGGGTAAGGGATCCAAACAATCGCAAGTCAACCACAGGATATATCTATCATCTTGGGACAGGTCCTACAACTTGGTCTTGTAAAAAGCAAACCACTATTACATTGTCTACAATGGAGGTGGAGTATAGTGGAGTTGTTGCTAGAAGACATGAGCCAGAGTGGATACGACAAGTGCTTTTTGAATTCATGTTTCCATAGTCCCAACCCACAATGCTTTGGTGTGATAATCAAATTGCAATCCACATCTCTCGCAACACTGTGGAGCACCAATGCACAAAGCATATTGAATACACATGCAATATATTCAACAACTAATTCAAAACAAGGTCGTAGCCCTTAATTTTTTTCCAAACAAATGATCAGGCTACAGACATCTTCACAAATCCCTTGCTTGCGACCCGATTTGTTTAGCTCGGGAAACTTCAGAAGTGAAGGAAGGTTTCGTTAAGGGGGGATAGTTCAATGTTCCTTTGTCCTTCCCTTCATCAAAGTACATCTAAAGGGGGGATGTTAGTGTATTTAATTGACTATTCGCTATTATATGTGCTTAAGATGCACTTGTAATATTAATTGTGAATTAATATATGATCATTCACCCATTGATGCACACTTATGCACGTCCATTAATAGAGAAGAGTATCAACCAAGTTATTGTCTTAATTGACTTCCATTATTAATAAATTAAAGCAAACTTGCTTTGCAAGAAACTACTCTCCAACCCTAATAATAGCCTCTACTTGTTTTTATAAAGGCATAGAGAGCTAGTGTTAATGAATCATATTGTGGAAGAGAGTTATTCTTACTTTGGTGAATTCATGCCAAAGTTTCTTAGTAAAATTGTGGTAGTCATGCTACCCTTGGTAAATTTGATTCATCTCTTTACTTTACATTTTCATTGATTTATTATGTATGCATGCTTGTGGGTGTTTGTCTTATGGTCATTTACAACAATTCTAGAGAATACATTATACTGTAATATGGAAAGGTGTTACTTGTCCTATTTAGGATTCGAGCGGTACGAAAAACAAGTGTGCCTCGTTCAACATCGAGGACAACTTGAATCATTTCAAGCATTACAGGTTGAGTGTTCACTTACACCTAACGAGTCTGTCTAGCACGACATTCATCCTTCTATTAATTCGTAAGCGTCTGCCCACTCTCGGGGACCCCTAAAGTCCCTACAAGCTCAAGCGAAACCCTAAGTCCAAGACCTTAAGGCGATCTTAGGGCTTAAGCCTCGAAAGAAATGCCACCAACTAAATATATTTAAAAATGACAATACTGCAAATATATTTAAAAATGACAATACTGCAAATAATAGACCAATTATAGTATATATGTTATATAGTAAATAAATTGACCTTAATAAATTGACTAAAAAGAATATGTGAAGAGGACTTTAATATTATTATCAACTAGAAAATATTAAAAATACTGAATCTTTCAATCTATCACATAGTTTGCACACAAATGAAATCGCGTGCAGCAAGAAGAAATACTGAGAATCAGAGCGAAAGCACACAGAAAATAGCAAAATCAAAGTATTAGCCATGTTTCTGCCACAACTTGACGAGTTTCAGGTGATTTTTCGGAGGTTTTTTCCATCAAAAATCAAAAAAATTTCAGCACAGGTTTGACTTGTGAATCCTGTACAGAATTTTTGTTTAACAAGCAAATAGCACGTACTCGCCCGAATTCGGGGGAAAATTGATCTATGCATACACACATATATACAAATATTTATTGTACACATAATAAATATACCTATAATATGCACAACACATATATACTCATATAATATGTGCATGCGTATATCCCTACATACACATAGTACATATGATTGTCTATATGTGTATACACATATAGTACATATGCTTGTCTGTATGTGTGTGTGTGTATATATTTTGCATTGTACAAAAGATTGGCTAACCCCACCTGTAGACCCTTCCACCTTATTAATTATATACCCCCTTACCATGACCCCTTTCACATATTTTCTAGACAGTCTGGATACGGGTACGGGTACGGATACGGGTACGGTGTACGGTACGCCAATACGGCAAATTTTTAAAAATCTTGGGTACAGTACGTTTTTGGGTACGTTTTATATATATATATATATATATATATATATAAATATATAAATATGTATATAAATTATAAATTTAAAGAAGCAATTGCATACTTATTGAAATTTATTATTTCTCTATCACAGTTATTTATCTTAGTGACTGTGATAAGATTCAAGGAGTTTTGATTGTTCATGGTGACCTTCCTTGATCCACTCATCATGATAGTATTGTCTGACATATTTCCCGTAAACATCATAACTAAGCAGGAAAAATATGGATCCAACCTGGAGGTGGGACGATTAGTCCAAGCACGGGAGAATACTCGCTGAGTTTTGGAAAGCTATCCAGTATTTTTAATTACTAATCTGTCTACAGGCGATCAAAGTGATTCTTTCAGAAGATTGCAAGAAGTTGCTTGGTCCAAAAAGGTGCAAAAAATGGATTTTATTAAAATAAGAAAAATAATGCCATCAATGCGTAGAGCTCGAGAAAATATACACTTTTAGAGAAAACGACACTCGAAACGGAGTCACAGAATGAAAGTTATGGCACATGCAAGTTTTTGCTACTACATCTTCCCGGGCCCTTTCCAAAAATGGCAAATTTTTACTACATCTTCCCGGACCCTTTCCAAAAGTGGCAAATTTTTTTCTATACTTGCGATTTTTTCACCAAAAATCCAAAAAAGGAAATATTTACCAAAAACAGAAAAAAACAGTCTTTGGCATGTTTTTCTAGACGGGTACGCTTGGAAACGTACCCACAGGGGACAGGGTACGGTCTGGGTACGGCAAAACCATACCCACACCGTACCCTGTCCCCTGTGGGTACGTTTCCAAGCGTACCCACAGCGTACCGTACCCCGTACCAGTACCTGGTACGTTTCCAGGCTGGTACGGGGGGCCCTTAGGCGTTTCCAGACAGTCTAGCATATTTTTATTAATCTAATCATCAATATTAAGTTAATTACCACCTCACCCCTCCACCTCACCTTGGACCCATTCCAAGGCCATTTAACCACCTAAGACTGAGTCATCACTTCCCCTAACTAACTGAGACTCTTTATAAACCTAATATTTATTGCCAACTACCTCTCCCATCAATTTCCCGCATGTTTAAACGAGAATCAAGACTCTTAACCCATTTCCATTCTTGACCCATGCAAAAAAGGGAAGAAACAAGCTATTTTGAGCAAATTTGACTATTTCTCCTTAACCAACGTCGGTTATTCCTCGGCCAGCACCGGTCAAATTACCGCCATCGGTTCCTTTAAATAAGGATTTTCAACTCTTTTCCCAGGTTCTTCTTTTGGGTTGGCATTCTTCAATCTTGTATCTTGGGCATTCAAACGACTATCCGAGGATAAATTCAGCACCAAAGCATCTACATCCTTCACCAGCGACCAACCTACTGCTCCACAGCCTCGAACCACTCACACGGAGAAGCACTCAGGCTTCATTGCCACAGCACTGGATCTCGACCCGTCTCTGCTACGAGCACCCACCAACCACCGCCATCTACCAATCTCCAAATCTTCAAATAATTATCTTAGGTGGGTTATTAGTTCTTAACTTGGGTCTTAGATCTCTTATTGTCTTCTGTTGTATGGCTCCTTTCTCACCCGAACATCATCCATCACCCATCTACCCAATACCCTACCAACCTGAGCCTCTCTGTTCCTCCAACCACCTCTTTCATCCCTATTGAGCCTTCACCTAAATCCCAACACCCTGCCTAAACCTTCCCAACACTCTATGCAATCACAATGAGCCCAAACCAACCCCTTTTCACCTTTGGAACCCAATTGCCCCAACCGTGATTGATTAACCAACCGATC
Organism: Taxus chinensis; assembly: GCA_019776745.2. Classification (NCBI taxonomy): domain Eukaryota; kingdom Viridiplantae; phylum Streptophyta; class Pinopsida; order Cupressales; family Taxaceae; genus Taxus; species Taxus chinensis. Next base: position 658,930,030 of record CM034146.1, read on the forward strand.
ACAGCTATAACCAGTTACCAGCGTCGGTTCCCTGACCGGCATCGGTCTCAGTGTCTGGCATTTTCTCCCAGACCAGCAAGCCCATTCACCCACTCAACACTCCTCAAAACCTCCCATAACTTTACCCAGGTCTCCATATTACCCCCTGCCTCACCTGCAGACCTTAATACCCACCACCCTCTTTAAATTTAATCTTGTATTCACTATGTAGATTAGATTTGAATTATAGTGCTTGTGTGAGATACCCAAATTATACAACTCCAGTAGGACTCTCTCTTTCATGTTATTTTTATCAGCATTAATTTGTTTTAAAACGTGGATTGACAACCTTCGAAGAAGCACCCCGCTTCCGGATCTAGCTTTCGCTAGGCAATCCACCAACCGATGTTTTTAATTCTATCTTGTGGTTTTGCTTTGCTTCTCAGGTAGTCCTTCCCTGACAAAAAGGAGTGCTCTCGATCGGCCTGGTCTTCAATGGTGCGCAACCTCTTCACGATCTCCAGGTATTCCTCACATACTTTACCTCTACCTTTTTAAATCATTTTGTCATACCGTATACGGTACTCCTATGTGATGAAACACCACCATTTGCTGAGCAGAAGTGATGTGCTGCTTAATCTACTCACACGTCTTGGATGCTGCTAGGGTCATGAATTTTACTTAATCAAATCAAACCATGTAAAGATCCGGCTGCAGGTAAAGGCATTACACCACTTTATTTGGTGATTGGCTGGCCAAATGGTACTCTGATCAAGGATTCAAAAGACATTAAATCTAGATGCCCTAATGTTATGTGCAGACTGCAATTGAGCATCGCATGACCACAAGTTCAATTCTCAATAAATGAATCCTCAGAGGAAAAAGAGTTGAAAGAAATACCTGGATAAAATTATATGGAAGTAGATATTGTTCGGTATACTCAAAAGCGGTAGGAAAGGCGGCAACGCCACAGAAGATCACTCGTATGGTACCAGTGTGTGCCATGATATTTTCTCGGCTTCTTCTTCTCCACCTCGCCTCGCCTCAAAATCGGGGAGTGGAGGGAACTATCAATGAGACAATGAATGATCTTATTTTATTTTTCTGTTCTTTACCTTTTTTATGGAATAATTTTGTTTATTTTATACGGAAGGACCTTTTGGTTATATTTTTGAAAAATGAAAAACAACCTTTTTCGGAAATTCTTTTAACGTCTACTTATAATATTAGGTTTTTTTAATGTAGAAGACATGTAAAGATGCTTCAAATACAAAATGTACAGACTTCACACTTACTTTAAATGTAACAATAAATATGGAATGCATATGTTTTACTTTTTAGCGACCTTTTTATTTTTAAGAAATAATATATATTTTAAAATCTTTAATGTTAAAGTGCTTAATCTTAAATATAAAATGTACAAACCTCTATGAGATGCGCAAATTCCCACCATTACTTAAAAGCAACTCAATTATTTCATAAAAGACAAAATACTATGACATAATATGAAATTGAGTATCTTTCGTAATATATTTTATTTGATATCCTTATCCTATTTTTTTTTATATGGTATAATATTTCATTTTATAAGATGGAGATCATAGGCTATCTCACCACTATTTTATAATTCGTAAGGTGTTTTGGCTTTTATATCAGTAATGACCTTCTCCTACGCCTATCCATGATCCATCTCCTTATATTTTTTGAATAAAGGTGTGGTTAATATATATTTGAGCCTTATCTTCATATTTTGAATATTTGGGCATATTGGCCCACCAATATATCTTGTGTTGTGTTATCTTTTGCATATTATTCAGCTTATTCATTTATTATATGAAAAGATCTTATCAAGTCTAAACCCTATCTAAAATAATGTCACTATAAATGTTTATTAATGTCATTTTTGTAATAATTTTGTGACAATAAAATACTTTACTTAAAGAAAAAATGAATGTAGATGTGGCACAAATAGTTCACATGAAATTTTTTAAATAAATACAATATAATTACAAATATGTTTATATTGTATAAATTATTTGGTTTTGTATCTATATTGTATATTTACATATTCAATAACATTGTTGTACTTTAAGAAGTTTAAAATTGCAGGGAGCTTAATGGATGGAAGAGGAGAAGAAGTAGTAGACGATGAAGTAGTAAAAGTAGAAGGGGGTGGTATAATATGTGCAACAATTAAATCTTGTTCTAAAACAATGAATTTGTAGCATAAGAGAGTAAAAGATTCACATGTATCATATAATTTTTTTTCTTTCAATGCAGGAATTAAGCCACGACAAAAGATAAATTACTTTTCTAAATCAATGGGTTGAAATAATAATTGATGCATGCAAGAATAGAAGCGTATGATGTAATCTAAGATTGGTTCATTCTTTCCTCGATGCAAATAAGGTAAGCGTTCATATGTAACTTTAGGACTATTGTTAGAAATAAATTGTCTAAGAAAAACATCCTCCATATCATAATAAGTGCTAATGGATCCATAAGGAAATTGAGTATACCATTGGAGATCATGATCAACAAGGCTACGGTGAAATGCTTTGAGTAACAAGCGATCATTAGAATAAGCAGATATGGCTGAATGCTAATGCTTGAGATGTAAATAAGGATTTTCAGTGCCATTGAAACATGAGAAGTTAGGCATGATGAAGTCCTTTGGGAAAGCAGAATTGTGAATCTTTTGAGGAATAAGATTTCCATGTAGAGAATTATTGTCAATGGAAGTATAATAGGCTTTACTTTTGAGGGTGACTATATGAACTTGAGATTGCAAAGTGCCAACAACAAGCATGAAGGATTGAATATCATGTGAAGGAATGGTTGGTGAAGTGAGAGGCATATTAAGAGGTTGGATATTGCCATTGTGAGTGATCATGGGAACATGAGGAGGAATGGATGTGGAATGAGGAGAAGGAGGTGGAAGATGAGGAGAAGAACATGAAGGCTCTATGGGAATGCTAGATGTAGACTCAGGAGATAAAATGAGAGTGTAGTCACAAAATCATGCACTTGAGACATTTATTTATCCCGATCTCATACTACTATTTATAAGATTCTTGAGGGGAAAAAACACTAAGGCCACTTTATTTTATTTTATTTTATTTCGTCATTACAAACCTCTTGCACCCACATGCCCAGTCAGATTCTATCATCCCGCATCAATTTAGCCTCGACTGGGGTGCCCAAATTAGTACTGGGGTGCCCTGTGGGCGTCTTGGTCCCACCAAGCACGCCTCGATCCTTCTAGAATTTTCCCGCCACTTTTTGGGCTCTTTTTTACATCTTTATCTTTCTTTTGGTTGACCTTTTTGGGGTTAATTATGAAATTAGACCAAGATAAACCTACAAATATAAAGTTATGATACCACGATGAGGGACCTACCATCACTTACTACTATCACTCCATTTAGAGTTGCATCCATGTATTGCATTGGATATCACTTGCATCTACATAGCTCCATCATCAAGGCACAAGGCTAGGATATCTGCATCACAATTCATATGGGGAGGGATTCTATTCCATTCCATGCACACATTCTATTACATTTTCTAAGCATAGTTATTGCTCACTACTTCACAAAGTGCGACTAGCACGAGAGAAACCTAGGGCATGTTCACACACACTTGCACATAGAACTACATCGTGTCTAAGATGTAGTGCAATGACCAGTTAGTAAGTCCACCATTGTCACAGATGAGGTCATTTTGACCCCTTCATATGCATTTTTCTTTTTTAGGGTTTGATGCTTGTTTTGGGATCTTGTAGGTCTTTCTTCCATCTTGAGTTGTTGGAGACATCTGGCACAGTACAATGAAATTGATGCGACATGCAACGAATACTTCATATCATCTTTTAGTCTTGTGAAGATCAGATTTAGAGCTTTTGGAAGACCAAGGTGCCCAAAACTATAGACTAGAGTGCCCGTAGTCTCTTTTTTCTTGCCTGGTGCCAAGCCCTTATATGGGTGATAAAACTGATGTAATACTTACCATGGTAATTTCAAGTGAGGCATTTGAAGAAATGTTCCAATATTATCAACAATATGGAGTAATTTACAGGTTTAAGGGGTTTTGCCATTGCTCTACATACCTATATCAATGGATCTTCACAAGGTCGACCAAGCTTTGGAAACTCCACTTTTGCTCCAAAGGTTTCTTCATTATTCAGCTCCCTTCAAAGGAAGACTTTCAAAATGTTTTGAACAAGGGATCCAAGTTTTGGGGCAAAGCAGGGCTTTTTTGAGTCCATGGTGCGTTGACTTTAACCCCAACACAATGATAGTATCCAAAATGTCAGTTTGGGTTTGTCTTCCTAATCTGCCTCTTCATTTTGGCATTGTGAAGTTTTAGAAGGTATGGAAAAATTGTTGGGAAAACACATTAAAATAAATATCGAATGAGTAGAGTTAGGGTTGTTCACTCATGCATGTATTTGCACGGAGATAGATCTTAGCAAAGGACTACTAGATAAAATGTTATTAAAATAGGGTAACGTACAATGGTCCCTAACCCTGGACTACAAAAACACGACTTTTCATTGTCGACTTTTGCTTGTAACTCAAAGGGCAGCTGGAAAGGAAAAAAAATTGCCTCTCCAAGTCAAAAGCGTGGCACCTCTATCCTCATATGGAGTTAGAAGATGATGACAATCTAATGGAGAAATAATTGACCATTGAAGACAATGAAAGGGGATCACATCATTCATAAGTACAATTATTCATGGAGGCACGTGACAAAGGTGTGATTCAAGGTTGTCATAGGAGAAAGGAGACACGTTCAATGGAAATTAGGTGGAACGACGAGATTCCATAAAACAGATTCTTTTGAATCAAACAAGGAACAAGGTCATCCTCAATTTGAGGATGAACACCATGCCATTGTGGACACTATAGAGGGTTTGATAGAAATCAAAAAATAAAAAGGTTCAGTTGAGGCTCCTATTAAAAAAATGTTTGGGGCCTTTACTATCACACTCCTTGTTGCTTTTGGCATGGGGATTGTAGCTTTAAACTCAATATATGCTCTTGAAGGAGATGTTGAGTTTGTTTTGTTGCTTATGTGTATTACTTTGCAGTTGTTTAGCCATTTTTCATTTGATTCTTTTTTTGTTGCTTCTAGAGCCAAGTATCCTAATTGGCCGCCTTTTTTTAGACCATTGTAACCTATTATTTATTTCAATAATACAACACATTCATTGAAAAAAAAGTATCACGAAACATGTACAATGTGATAAATAATTACTAATTAACTATACACTTAATGTTGAATCTATATTGTTAGTGTCTTATAATATTTCTCAGTGTAATATAAATAGAATGTGGGGCAGCACTTCCATCTACCGAGAAGATGAAGAAAATAGTTGTGGGAGGGCCCAAGGGAGAAACAAAATTGGAGAAGCCCAAAGGAATATTTTAGGCAATAGGAGACGATGATGACGAGGATTCGCAGGTATTAGATTTGGAGCTGGAATTTGTTGAAAGGAATAGAGAGGGATTTTGGCCTTATGCGAGTAGGGTTGGAGGGTTGAAAATGTCAGTAGCATTTGACCTCGATTGGTCAGAAGATTATATCCCTGATCCAAAGGGTACAAATGGTGAGAAAGGAGAATCGCTTAGTGAGCTGATTTCTATACACGATCCAAGAAAGATTGTATCATATGGATCAAAGATCTTGTTATTATTTTCAAAAGAATTGAGGAGAATATGAAAGGCACAATTGATTTCAGTTTTACTACGGATTTTTCTGAGGAAAAGAAGTGGAGAAACAAATATTTGTATGGTTCATTATAGGAAACATTGGTAATTAAAATAATTTTGGTACATAGACAAACTTTGAAGGCAATTGAAAGCTAACTCAAAGGGTGACGATCCTTTGTATTCTTCAGACGATAGATAAAGAGTATTTGGGAAGATTCTTGGAGAGGTGCAAGCTACGTAATTGGGGCATAACAAGGTAGGGTTGTATAAAGATGGTGCACTCGCAAGATCCAAATCATTTGGTGATCAAGCGGAGGTGTTAAGGGATTCAATTCCCTTAACCCTAAAGGGGCCATTTGCTAAGGGAGATAATGAGGAATGTAAACCAAGGGAAGCCACTAAGGATTGGATTTGTGAAAGTGGTTAGGGATTAGCTTTATATTATGGATTAAAGGGTAATTCTAGGGATTTGATTGTTCTCTTCAAGGAATTTGAGAATAAGATGGATTGCACGATTAATTCTAGCTTTATTAAAGCTTTTTATGAGGATAAGAAGTAGAAATAGAAGATATGTACGGTTGTCTTTAGGATGCGTTGGCAATTAAATAGTATTGGGATTTGGTTGGAAATCAAGAGCATTTGCCTTGTTCTTATAAGGATGTTAATCTTGTTGATTCAAAACCACAATTCAGAAGAGTGATGATCCCTCGAAGGTTGGTGCATGAGGAATGTAAGAGCTTAGAGGCTTTAACAATCCTAGGTAAACTTATAACAATGTTTTAGAAAGGGAGGTTTTTGGAATCATGGCTTTAAAATACTTGTAAATTATTTCATCTAGCTAATATTAAGTATTTGGTTAAAGGTTGGGTTGTAGTAAAAAAATAGAATTTGTAAGATCGAGATCAAATCTTGTCACAAAAATGCTTTTTTGAGGGTAAAAATATCCATGTTCAGCTGTGGCATTCAAATTTTATGAAATCCATAATGGTTGTAGGGGTAGATTTTTATTGGATCAGACTGTACCCGAGCTACCATTGGAATTTGGCAGTAAGATATATTTCAGAGGGTTAATGATGCTTTGGGAGGGTTTTGTCAACTAGATCATTGATCTCTAGGAATGGATGTCACTTTTATGAATGCAAATTAAGGTGAAAGATAAAGGAACTCCCCCTTGAGTCATAATTTTGAATTTCAATGGGAAATAACATGTGGAACCTATTTAATATGAGGATTTGGTTAAGACATTAAATCTTTGCTAGGTCAAAATATCAACATGGCTATTTAGAGGTAGAGATTTCACACATTCAGTATTTATCCTTCCAAAACACCAGGTGGCTCAGGGATGGTCATTTGGCACCAAAGAGTTTTAGAAAAGAAGAAAAATATTGATGAACATTGAAGGAGAAATGCAAGGTCAATCATAGTTGAAAGCTTCACATCTCTTGCATTTACTCTGCACCCATGATGCTTCGGTAGGTAGAAAAGAATTAAGGCTTGTATAGGATCTGGAGGCAAAATCGGAAGGTACTCATTTCAAAATATTGATGGTTTTTAAAGGGGAAAAAACAACATGAGGTTATGGATGTAGAACCAAAGAAGTTTGAATGTGAATGTGTGCATGAGACCTCTGAATGTAATATTGGTTTTCATCTCTCCATTATGAATGAGTCTCGCCGCAAAAAAATGTTGACTACAAAAGTGGTTATAAAACAAAAATTTATTCAAGAAGAACCTTTGAAGGTTTTTCGCACTTTTGTTAACTTGATGGAAAAAATTGAACCTTGACTTGGGGTTTTTTCCCCTTCACTTGGGATGATGGAACAAATTTTGGAGGAGAAAGAGTTCCTTGAGTTACAAAATAGTGGAGAAAAAGTGTCAAATCATCACAGTTGTTGGACTTTGATGGACTCTAAATTTATTGTAAAAGGCCAAGAATAAAAAAAATTTCCTTGAATTTATGTTTCCCAGACTAAGGTGGAAATAAATGACATACCTTTGTGAAGAGTGGGTAAAATTTGATGGTGGAAAAAATTGTTGTGGAATCTTTGGAGGCTATTAAAATCACATATTAAAAGGCGGGTGATAGAAATGTTTTCCACTAGCATGAGGAAATTATTCATGCGTGGAGGGGCGGATGACCCCTCTTCATTCCCCCTTGGGTAATTTAGGAGCTAGGCTTGAGACATAGATAGAAGGATTTGAAATGAACATTAAAATAAGCACTTTATAAAAAGGAGAATGAAGAGTTATATACGATGAAACATCGAGTGGTGATTTGGAAAGAGAGTGGTGTTTTGGACACAACAATGCCAATGGATGGAATAATGTGGAGGGAAGTTGTTATCACCAAATCACAACACCTTCTGATTGCTAGCATGTGAGTTTGTTAAGGCAAACTGTGTGACTGGGTAACATGGAGTTACTTCAAGGTGTGGGACCTTGCAATTGAAACAACTCTCCAGAGAAGGCTAGTTCATCTTCTTAAAATAATGCAACACTACCTCTGATGAAAGGAAATCTACTATCTAAGCCTATCATATCAGTTCTAAGGGACCATGTGGAAGGAGATGAACATGAAAATGAAGAAAACCTACACTAAAGGAGATGATAACACCAAGATAAGGGTGTAGGGAGTTTCCCAATGAGTGAAAATGGAAGAAAATGTAGAGAAGAGAGGGTGGAAGTAATCACCATGGTCTAGAAACAAAAATCAACCCACCATTTTCATGAAGGCACGATAATAACAGACCCTGCAAGATAAATAAAATTGGCACAATACAGTTGTAGGTGAAATTAAGAGGTAGGAGAATGCAAAGACAGAAGCAAGGGAAGAAAGATATCCACAAACTCAAATCTATTGCTTCATTGATATACACAATTAATTACAGTACAAGAGAAAGGCCAGGATCATCATGTAAGATGTCCAAAATGGAATCCTACAACACATTGGCTTTCCTGAAGCAATATTGGCAGAGCTTCGCTACTTGAGAATCCCCCCTTGTAAATGAAAGGGCTTTACAATTTATAGAATTGAGTGGAGAAGATAGAGAAAGTGAAATTCCTACATGCATGCCTCTATCCACCTACCAAATGCAATAATTAATTTGAAAACATCATGGGACACCTACACAACCCATCCCTCTTGTACTCTTACTTACTCGAGAAGAAATTGGTATCCATGCTCCATTAATGGTGGTAGTTGGCTCTACAATGCATTTGAGTGTCGAAGAAGTTTTTACATTTTTCACCACCTTTCCCTCACCAAAATTTAAAATTATATTTTCTACTACATAGAGGGCTTCGAGAGCTTTTCTGAAAAATCTGAGCTTGTGAAAAACGGAGCTTCCAGCTGAAAGTTATGGCCATTTGAAGGGATGTAGTTTTGCGGGAAACCAGGGGGTCACTGCTTGTTACTTCTCCTTCTTTGCGGAAATCTGACTCCCAATTACTTCTACTTACCCATCATACCTTTTAAGCTGCTTTACTTCATGTTTTAAAAAATTAAAGTAATTTAAATTCCCACATTACTTCCTTTTCATTTTTGCCTTTCCTGCGGGGTTCAGGGGACTCATTACTTGTCTTGGGGTGTGAGCCAACTCGCTTCTCATCTCGTCAGGCTCAACTCCACGAGAAACTCATTTTAGTCAACATTGAAGCTTAAATTTTTGCTCCAACTTGGCACTTTAGCTTACCCCCATAATGGCTTAGTTTATCGAGCTTCCCAATGACTTTAACTCACTGTTTGCATTACCTATTGCACAAGTCTTCCCCTCATTAAACATTGATTAACTCACCTTTTGCAACGAATCAGTTGGGTGAGTTCTACTTCTTGGAGGAGTTCTTCATGTCTTTAGCTTGTGAAGTAGCACCCATTGCTTAGCAAGTCTTGGCTCCCTCAATATCCACAACTCCAACTCTACCAAGCCCTTAAGATTTTTGACTTGCCATGTTTCATTGGTGTTTGCAATTACTCTAACTTCATCATTCAAGGAATGCATTACAAGTAATGCACCCTGAGAACATTGCAATGCTTCATCCTGCTGTGACTCCTGAGTAGCTCGGTCCCTTCCCTGCAACTTTTGTGAACAACTTGACTTGTGTCGATTAAGATTCTACCTACTTCACATCAGCAACCCTGATGAACACCGCAACTCCTTTAAATCCCACCGAGCTCCTCCTTTGCGGTGATCCCAACATCTTTTTCACATCCCACCTAGTAACTCCATGGGCTCAACTTTGTTCATTACTCACCCACCTTATCAATTAACTCACCCTATTTTACAATGAATGAAATTGCTTATGTTTGCGTTGAATGAAGGGGGCACTCCTTCTGAAGTAATCACCTTGTGTTTCACTCACAACTCTTTGTGTTTTGGCTCGCCCGACGTGGCCCCTCTTTGTGGGGTTTGAACTTGCTTCCCCTTGTGTCAAATGAGGGGTGGATTACTTGAAGTAAATTCCCCTTGTGAACACCATCAACCCATGCACCTTGTCTTCGTTTGAATGTCATTGACTCGGCAGTTAATTTATCGAGCCACTACTTGTTGAGGCCCCAACTTCAACTTCTTCTCTTGGTTTCTGAGTTCCTCGATGATCGGCTCGCCTCACGTGATCACCTGAGCCTCATTTCTTCCATCTCTCCGAGCTCAGGGAGCTCGATCCTCGCTTCATTGCCTCCTTACAACCACCAACTTGACTTGAGCCCCAAACTAAGCTCCCCGCGAAGCTCACCTAACCACCTTGCGAACCATTTCACTCTCTTCCATGCTCAGGCTTGCCGAGTTTCCTTAGCAAGCCACTCCTTTATTGCGGGATCCTTGACCCATGCATGCATGACCTTCGCATCGCCTGAGCTCTATCGCCGACTCCCTGCAGGTCGATCCACCTGCCACTCAGCTCACCAGGAGCTCGTCTCTACCTGCATAACTCAACTTGACTTGGTGAGTTGTGAGAGCTCACTAAGTCCTCACCTTGCAACCCCAATTTGCGGCTAACTCGCTGATGTATTGAGCCAACTTTCCCAATAACTCGACGAGATGTTGGGGAGCTCTAAACCATTTTAGCCTTGCCCTTTGCCATTTTTGAGAACTTCTAGATTTTTTCATGAATTTCTTGGGCACTAGGGGACCAATGGAGACCAGTAGTGCATCCAAAGATGCTTTTTGCTAATTTTTTCCCATTTTGCCCGTTTTGGTTACATGCGGGCCCACCAAAGCCTTTTTATTCTTTTTCAAGTTAAACCTTAAGCTCTGAAACCCAAAAGAGGAAAAAATCCTCCTTCTGATCTCAAACCTTCCAAAAACAATGTAAATGTCTCCCAAATCATGGAATATTCACCTGCAATCCACAGGATCACCCCTGGTAGCTTGACATATGTTGCAAGCCTAGGCTTATCAGTTGTCCATTTGACACCCTGGGGGTGAAAATGGATAATGGAAACATGATGAACGGATTTTGTGTAAAAGTGAGAATTTAGATTGATGAAAGTGTTAGAATCATGAATGTAGTGAGTGAAGTTGTTAAAGTGATCAGTGCAAATATTAAAAACACATTTGACGAAAGGATGTTAAATGGTAGAGATGGTGTTACGGGAGTGGACCTAAACAAAGTTGTGGAATAGGTGAAAAAGTGACAAAAAGATATACAAAAACGCACATATTGAAGAGCTATAGAATATGGAGCAAGGATACAAATGAGAGTGGGAAATGGGTCTTTTAGGATCCATGTAATTTTTAGCTTATGCAATAATGAGTGTGCAAGAAGAGCTACGTAAAGAAAAACAAGGACACATATGGAAGAGGAAAAAAGAGCTAGTGGAGAGGCAACATAAAGAGCTAAAGAATCCAGAAAATGGGTTTTCTAGAGGGGAGGAAAAAAATGGAAACTCTTGGTCAGATGTTCTAGGATGCTTAGGCTATGAAAAATATATCTCCTTTAAAAATTCTACATATTTTTTTGTCTTTGTTGTGGAAGACTTGTTTAATGTGGTGGAAAATAGTTTTGGAATATACAATCTTTTTTTGGGTTTTACAGAATTGGCCTTGTTTGGTAAATTTGTATTTGATTTAGCTATGTCTAAAGAGGGTTGGGGATGATATAAAGAACTTCAAAAGAAAAATAATATACAGGGAAGGCACGACATTGAACAGATATGGAATATGGAATAAGGAGTGATGAGATAATATGCAATGTATCTTTCAAGAGTCGTGAATTTTTAGCTTGTGTAATAAGTGCATAAGAAGAACCATAGACTTATACAGGATAGAAAACGAAGGCACAAAAAGAAGAGATAAAGAAGAAAGGAATTGGTTTTGGATGTGGAATTCTTGTGCTTTGGATGCAAAAGACATTGTTATGGAAGATTTTTTTTTTGGTTACATATGGTTACATCTATTGGTTGGGTTTCTGCTATAAAAGTTTTTCAGTTCACTATGCGTGGAGTTATATTTTTGGATAGGTTGCGCAAGGCCAATTTTTGCAACTAAAAATTTGATTTACTGTGAGATACTTGTCTACTTGATCTTCTTAGGGTTTGAGAAAAATTTTAGCTAAGATTTTATGAAGTTGGGTTGTTTTGTTACCTTTGTTGTAACACTGATATTGTAACAAATATCTTCACGATGATTAATGAAATGGGTAAGGAACCATTATCTGTTTTTTTTTACAAACCAAAAAAAAATTATACACTTAATTTTGGTATGGAAATATTTAATTGTTATGGTGCTAATGTATTTATGTGTTTATTGATTAGTGGTTTAGATTATGTTCTTTAGCACGTTCCTTGAGTTATTTAATTATTGACAATTTTTTTGTGTTTTATGTGACTTTCAACACTTAATTTTTTATTGTTCCTTAAGACTTTATCCATCTCGTATTGAGTTTTCATTCCTTTTCGTCTAAACCTATTTGTTCTTCCCTCTTTTTCTCTATCCCCTAGTTAACTCTCTTCTTTTATTTCCTTAGTTTTTTGGTCATTTTTTGTGGACCTTTTTGACCTATAATTTGGTGCCTCAAGGTTTTTGGTTGTTCTATATAAACCTATAAGGACTTGGCATATAAATTTCTTGTGATCCTTAGATTACTCATACTCATACCCACATATGGTCATTTTTACTTGATAACATAAGCACAATGATATCTTTATATGTATGTTCCATCATGAATTTAGATTTCTTATCACATGCATGGTTCTCAATAGTCATTTCTTTCACAATACGCGATTCACATATCTACTGCACACCTCAAGGGGGGAAAATATTCAAATTATTGTATATTTAGTCCGAAATTCTAATTTCTAGAACATGACATAGCCATAAATTCCTTTTGGAGATGATGTGTGATATACTCAAACATAATGATATAGTTTTGTATCATAATAAGATGCATACCCATTTATAATAATATTCAACACAAATTCCAAAGGAAATTATACTGGTTACAATAGAAATTGGTGTATTTGTTATTTCATTGTCATTTCCTATATTTGAGAAGTATCTTTGATTATGAATTATATATAGTCACCTTTTTACTTGCACCTAATTAATTATTTTCGTGTAAGGGTACAAATTTTGAAACACGTGAATGTAGATGATTTAGAACTAGATTTTGAAAAGCATAAATTTTCTTTATTTTGTAGGTCATAGGATTTGGATTCTATAATAAGGCAACCTCTTTCCATCCTTTTTATCTTTTAGGTCACTATAATATAGACATTATCTTAGAGAAAATCCAATAGTTTTTTGCTATGACATGTTCTTCAAGCCCTCTCAAGTACACTATTTTGTTTACTTTGATATATAATATGTGTGTGTGTGTGTGTGTGCGCGAGTGCGCATGCACACACATTGAAGTGGGGCATTATGTAGACACCTAGTTTCGTTTTGGGACTAGTAATTGCTACATTTCATGTGTGTCTATCTCTTTACTCAAGTATTAGTTCAATTTAGGATCTTACATAAGGAAATCGCTTAGATAGATCAAACTAATAGCAACAATGTAGTACAAAAAGAACACCAAAATAGAGATATAAGATCAAAATATGCAAGTATAAATGACTTAGTCACTTCGTGGGGGAAACCTCCACACCTTAAATTAAGACTTAAATGTTCAATATAATGATCATCTATGAATTAATACTCCTATAAATACCCTATTATCCTATGTAAACCACATATGATGACATGTTAAGCATATAAAAGCTTAAATAAATGAGATATGATATGCTAAGAGATTATGCTAGCCATAAGTCAGCCATACTGTAGACACAAAATCACACACTTGGGTACATTTCTAGGTCCTAATAACATACCACTATTCATATGATTCCTAAGCGAGAAAACTAGTAATTGACATCTATCTTTGGCCCCTTTTTTGTCTTTTTGGTTCCCTCTTTGGTCTTACACATGCCACAACCTAGTATGATCTTTGTTGCTTTATCTTTATTGACTCTTGACACTAATACTCAGTCAAGATGCCAACACTCAGGTTCCCTCATCCCCTCTAGGCACCCTTAACCTCTTTGTATCTTACTCATCTCTTTTGGGCATCTTTTATCTTTTGGACATCTTGTTTTCTTATGGGTTGGACTTTTAGTTGTCAATTATGCAAAATTAAAACAAGGGAATTTTATAAATACAAATCTATGTGACCATAATAAAGGGACCAAAATCTAAACATCTATTATCATCACCTAAAGTTGCATCTAAAGGCATTCTAAGAGCATGAAAGCAATGCATCTAATATTCAATCAAAGGAAAAAGGACTGCATTTTATGCATAGATGTGTAGGAAGGGAAGTTCATTTTGACATACACACATTTATCTACATTGCTAGATCTAGCTATTTCTTGCTATCAAGTGCATCTTGCACAAGATATTCTTAAGGCATGATTTATACACACATGAAAAATAACTACATTGAGTCTGAGATGTAGTGCAATGCTCGGATCGTAAGTTCACTATGTCGGGTGACCGCTGGGGTCAGTCTGAATCCCCATTTGCATCTTTCTTTTTTAGGATTTAATTTAGTTTAGGGTTTTATAGGATATCATTTGTCTTTGCATGTTACAAGTGAATTCTACGGACATAGTGTGACACACATGTGACCAAAAATGAATGTTAGTGACCATCTTACGATACCAGAAGATTCAAGTTCTGATTATTTTCATAGTCATGGTTCCCACCAAAAAGAGGTCTTCAATGCCCATGCACTCCTAAACTAGTCTAGGTGCCCTAGGATAGGCTTATCTGGTAGTTAAAGAACTCTCTGGGTATTATTATGATAGTCTACTCCTCATGTTCATCATTTTTACAGTTTAGAACACTTCGGGATAAATTAAAAATTCAACTAAGTCTTCTATTCTCTCTCTTTGCACCTATGGTTTCATATTTCTTTAAGCTTATTGCTTGCATCAAATTTGTGCTTCATTGGTTATTTATTACATGTGATTCTGTAATATCCTAGGGTTTTACAAAAAATCAATATTTGTTAAATCATTTGGTGAACCCGTCTCATTCAAACACTCTTGGATCCTCATTATGTATCTTCTTTCATGGCTTTGTATTCTCCTCAAATCCCCTTATATCAGTTGCTTCAAATGCACCCATTTTATAAAGATGCTCTCCAAAAGGCTATACACTCTATTTTCCTCCCTCTTGATACACCACGTGCTTAAGTCAGTGTTATCTTTGATCATCTTTTTGACGACTCTCTTGGTCCCAATTCCAATCAATCTATTTGAAAATCCATTCAAGATTTACATTCTTTATTTCAAGATAAATTTTAGGGTATGGAATCCATGATTACATCTCTTAAATCTGAAATCCAACATCTTAGGGATGCTTCTTAGGATCCCGCTAGTTTTTCTTCTCATCCCCATTCCATGTCTTCTACATGTGCTCATATCAGTGAATCCCAAGTATTACCACTCCTAACACCTCTAAAGTTTGATCTCAATGCTAAGCAACATAATATTCTTCTACAACTCCCATGTGCATAAATTGATTAGCTTGCCATCTACTCATTGATATCCTCTTTATAAGCTTGTAAAATATCAAGGTCATCCATATTACAATTACTATTGAATCAATGGACATAATGATAATGATTGCTATGTTCTTACACCTGACAAATTGGTCACCTTAAGTATTATGGTCTTATCTCATTTGCTACACAAAATGATGCCTATATGTTCATCTTCAATTGTTACATCTCATTGGGTTCCTAAATTTGATTCATCTATGTCTAATGAGCATCATTACATCACTTCTAATTTTCCTTCTTCGGTCACTCAAGTGTCACCTATGCAACCCGCTCCAACTAAGCCATCACCTCTCAAAATCAGTCTAACTACTCCTCCACTCAATTCTTATATGACATTACCAAGTCCAACCAAGCAATTCACCTCCTAAAATTAGTCCACCCTACTCTCCTATCAAGTCTTCTGCAGTGTCATCAATTCCACATAAGCTACAACTAATCATTTTTTTCAAATAAGTTAGTCCTTTTACTGATGGCCAAGACACCTTTCAAAATCCATGCCACCATGGTATGGTCCTACTATTGCTTTTGCCTACCATTGTTTTAGACTCTCTCTCTTATCACAACACAGATAACACTTTCCCATAAAGGCATGGTATCTCTCGCGTCACCACATAGATCTCCATCATTTAAAAAATAGGGGGAATCATGCTTACTTCTTGCCCCTCTTAGTATTATCAGGTGTCTCGCATTTCTACTATCACACTCCATGCTTCATATTTAGTCTTTCTCATTCATCCTACAGCAAATTGATACACACATCTTGTATAATCCTTACCCTATGACACACTCTAGTGTTATGGTTCACACTCGATTGTTGAGGGTATCATACATACATGAACCTCACACACTACTATTTGACGGGTCTTGATACATCTTTCTAGAATTGGATTCTCACACATCATACTACCCTATGACACTCTAGTTCCATGGTTCTACTGTTGAGGGTTTAAATCTAAAATGAACCTCACCACATTGACACTATTTTACGCTCTATATTCATTTCTAGCTATCAGCACACTATTCAAACCATTTCCTGATGACACACTCTTATTATATGGTTCATTCTTGACTGTCGAGTGGTAGTGGTATTAAATATAAATTGAACCTTATCTCATACACATTCGTACACATACACTCAAGGGTCATGTTGCTCCTATCGCACTTATATTGTAAATCATTCCATATCACTCATTCACAACATACTACATATCTTGGTTGTACTTAGTCTTTCTTGTTTATACTAGTTACATGCACACTTTATTTTACATACTAGACATATACTTTGTATGTCATTATCCTTTCTATATACACATGCACGTGCACTTGTTCTCTAGTTGTGAATATAGAATTCCTACAGATCCATATATGCAACATGGATGCTTGGCACTGTACCTCTTACTAGTCCCACTGAGGCTCCTAGGGGCATATACTTTCTTACACGCTACAAGTGCTATTGTTTCATTTAATACTACTTCACATTCTAGCATACTACTCTATATCGGTCCATACATGATTTGACATACTTTTTATCTTTCTAACATGTTAAAAAGTTCTTCATGTGCAACAATTTACCTTATAGGAACTATTTGCCACCATGGTTGTCTGATACTTTGCTTGCTACTATTTTTCATTGTTTTCCATTGTATGCCATTGTTTACAGGCTATGCCCTATGTCTTGCTTGCTCATTTTTTATATGATTTTATTTGCTTCGAACCTAATTCTATTGCAACATAGTGAGTGATGTCCCATTTTTGAAACCCACTTTTTGTGGTCTACATTATCTTCTTGCTTGTTAGATTACACATTATTTTCTATGTGCATATTTGTCCTGATTGCACTAACACATGTTTCCAGCCACTTTGTTTGCATGTGCCTTACTTTCTACCAAGTGCATTCCCCCTGTTGGGTATATAGTTTCAGATAAGTTTTGGTTCCTCTCCTTTGGGACGCATCCTCCTCAGTGATGTCGTATGCACCCTAAATGAGGGGGGCATACATTGGGAAAATTAGTCACCCCATACAATAACTCAGAGTTGCAGTACATGCCTGCACAACAAAAGAACATAACAGTATAAAATTTTAGAAATGACCCAAAATATGACTTGGGTCCTCAATACAACAGAAACACCAGTGCCTTGATATAAAAACTAGCTCTTGGGCACTCCTGACCTTTCTTGGGAGCCTATGACCAAGGGATGTTATAGTTACTTTCTCAGATTGGCACAATTTTCAGTAGTTCACATAGTAGTTTCACAACACAGGTATAGTCCTCTAGCAATCATAATGCATTCTATCTTTTTTATTTGGATTGAACGTGGATCAAAGTAGGATCACACCATCTTTAGTGGTGTGTAAATTTGGGATGGAGAATAAAACTAGACCTTTCTCCACAACACTCTTCTGCCGTGGCATGAGATACCTAAAAAAATCTGAATTGGAACAACATCACCCAAAAATATTGTACTTGGCATGATATCACCTAAAAAACTCATTATTTGCATGAGATCAACCAAAAAACTTTCTCTTCTATAGAAGTTCAAGACAGTTTTTATCCTTTTCACTCATCATGGATTAGGTGCACATGTTTCTTTAACTAATTTTTTGTATTTTTACATACTTTTGCATACTTTTATAGAGTTTTCATAATACATGACTTTGACTACTCTTTCGCTCTTCTTTTGCAGGTCCATCCTTAATACATGCAATAAGAAGTCACCATTCATCAAGTGACAACGAAAATAGGTACAACACGACAAAACACATATGCTTCACCCCTAGGGTCACTTCCTCATCTTTAGCTTCCACGCTTCATTTTTATCATTCCAATTTTTTTTCTTGTCTCTTTAGCACCCTTTCACCATTGATAGACATGGTTATCAGACACACATCTCTTATCTACTTTATGTTATCGAGTATTCACTCAACAACATAATGTGGGGGAAAATGTAGACATAAAATCATGCACTTGGATACATTTCTAGGTCCTAATCACATACCACTATTCATTTGATTCCTAAGCGAGATAAAACTAATAATTGACATCTATATTTGGCCTATTTCTCTATTTTTTTGGTTTCCTCTCTGGTATCACACACCCCATGGAACCCAGTTTGATCTTTATTGCTTTATGTTTATTGACTCTAGACACCAACGCCTAGCTAGGATGTCAGCGCCCCCTGTGAGTGCCCCTGACCTCTTTGTATCTTACTCGCCTCTTTTGGGCCTCTTTTATCTTTTGAGAATCTTGTTTCCTTATGGGTCGACCTTTTAGTTGTCAATTAAAAAATTCAAGCAAGGGAATCATATAAATACAAAGTTATGTGAACACAATAAAGGACTAAACTCTAAGCATCTACTATTACCACTTAAGGTTGCATCCAAAAACATTCTAAGAGCATCAAGGCATCCATCTGTGCATCTTCCCTCAAAGGGACAAGGGACTACATTTTCTGCATACATGCATAGGAGGGGAAATTCATTTTAGACATCCACACATCTATTTGCTTTGCTACATGTAGCTTTTACTCGTTATCAAGTGCATCTTACACAAGAGCTTCCTAGGGCATGATTTATACACTCACACACAAAAACTACATGGAGTTTGAGATGTAGTGTAGTACTCAGTCATAAGTACAATGCACAACTTGGTCTTCTATTCACCATTCATCCACATATTTGAATTAATCACTCCTTATACATTGGCTAGTTTGTATTCACATACTACTCATTAAGTCTTTGCTTCAAGTAGTAATTAACTATCACACCCGCACACACTTTGATCTCGCAGAGACATAGGGCTCACAATGTTGCTAGGTATTGTTTAGACCTTGGTCACACTTTTTTTTTAGTCTAAATCTTTCCTTACAACATGTTTCATTAGGCTTATCTTTTGTTCATCATTGATGTCATTTTCCTTCCATCCATCACATCCATGTCCTTTTTCCTTAGATTGAACATATGTGAGAAGACGATGATCCTTTCCTTGTTATCCAATCCTCCTCATGTCCCTTTTCAATCGTCATCATCATGACTAGGGGCATCTTTACCATCATCTGTTAGGGGCTTCATCTATTTTAGATATCTGTCACTTCCCATCCTACCCTACACCTAGGGGAAAATCAAACCCATCCATCCATCCACACAGAACACCCTACTTTACACTTTGGGGAACACCACATCTATTCCTCAATCCATCTCCCATATACCTAGGGTCATAAGCATAACATTATATACATAGGTCCCTGGGCCATTGATCGGGTGCGAGTCCGACGCCCCCTCGAAATTTCTGGAGATATAAGGTCAGTCAAGCGAGAATGACCTCCCCTCTATATAGATATGGGCATGGGTGCCCACCCCCATCCCCTCACCCCTATATAGGTTAGGTTGGGTTTATCATATTTCATATCCCCCATCTTATCCTATACTGCATCCCTCATCCTAATCTCACATCTCGTCTAATCCTAACCTATCAACCAATCCCTATCCTATCTAACATATCCAATTTCCCTCAATCCTTCCCTTTCATCCTACCCAAACATGCTTTGGGACTTATAAGAGAAAGCCATGTCCCACCTCACATCCCTTCCCATCCCCCTCGTGAGCTATCCCATCTTGGATCCTTTCATCTTACCTATCCTCAACCATTCCTCCCATCCCAAAACCAAAATCTCAACATCCAACATCACATAATCTAAAAATCCAAAATCAAAAAGTCAAAACATTCACAAAACAATAAAAATATAAAAATGCAATGTGTGCGTTTTTTCCTGTGTGTGTTTGTTTGCTTGTGTGCATTTACATTTTGGCTGACGATACGAGACCCCTTTTGTTTCTTTTTCTTTTGTACATTAATCGATTCTATGATATAAGGACCATATTTTTTATATTAATTTGTCCAATGATATGATGACAATGGCATTTGGCAATTTAATCATCATGGTCTTTATACCTTGATGCATCTTGCTCTATGCCACAGTAATCACAATTGCTAATGATGATAATCGTGGGCGCTTTATGGTCACACACCCCCTTCTATAATCATTATTTAACCTTATCATCATCCACACATAATCCTCATCATCATCTAACTAACTATCTAACCTCCTTACCCTCCTATCCAATAAATCCTTTATCAATCAATTAATATCCACATCCAATTCTTATGCTCTCACATCTAACATCCAACATCCTCACCGCACGATTGGGGAAACTTCCAACATCCTCTTATCAATCAAACTCGTCGCTTCATCAATCATCATCCCAATCCTCTCCTCATCAATGACCTATCATCTAAATCGATCTAAAACCCAATCCTTATTCTCTCATCCAAACATCCTCAATCTTCTAATCCTCCAAATCCAACATCATATACCCTATCTTCCTATCCAGCCACTCAACCCTCAAATGTAACATCCTCAACACCAACATGCTCAATATAACATCTTCAAATCCATCATCCTCAAATCTAAGTCAATCCTAACCCCTTGACTAGGGCATCCTATAATCCAAAATCTCCAAAGCCTAACCTCTTGACAAGGGCATCTTCTAATCCTACAATCCTAAATCTTCAACCGTTGTCATACATCATTGACTGGGGCATCCTCCATTCCAAAATCCAATATCTTCTAATCCTTCGATCTACTACTCCTCTAATCCTCTCATCTTAATCTTAATCCTCAAATCTTCTAATCCTCTAATCCTAATCCTCTAAATCCTCAAATCTTCTAATCCTCTAATCCTAATCCTCTGAATCCTCAAATCTTCTCATCCTATAATCCTAACTGGGGCCTCTCCTCTTTTCGAGTGTTTTAACTGCCTGGTTCCTCCCCACCTAACCCATCAAGGGAGCATTATATCACCATTCTAACATCTTCTCTTCTTTTTCTTTGAAGGGTCTTTGCTATGCAATAACCATTCAAAGAGGGGCAAAATGTAGACATCTAAAATGTCGATATGATTAATTATGATTAATCTGTCCCGCATCATCACTATCTAAAATCACAAGATTAATTATTATTATAATCCATTTTATCATATTTACCCTTTATCATTATTTATCATTTATCCCAACATTCCATCATTAATCCTCTTAATTCATTATTTTATCGCATCTTATCATTAATCACTTTTATTTCATTATTATATCATATTTATCCTATCATAATCTCTGTTAACATTTTCTAGGAATTTAATATTCCTATATCTACCTACCCACCTACCCTGCACATTCCTACACATATCCTTTCCATGTAATCTCACCTCTAATCATATTCTATCAACCTAATCTAATTCCATGCCTAATCGCATGCTCCACCTCTAAATCTAGACGCTTGCTATTTCTAGAAGCTTCTCTAACTTTCTCCTTCTATTGAATTTTTAATTCAATAGAAGTTTATTCCTTCCATGAATTTTGAATTGAAAATTCTAGAGTCTTCCACTCTAGAATCCTCTAATCCTCACATGCATTATCCACCCTTGATCCAAATCCAACTTGGCTTTATCCTAGCCATTGAATCCTCCAACCCTTAGCTATAAATTAAGCTCTCCTCCTCCATGAGAGATAGCTAGTAAGTAAGTTAGCAAACCTATGTCAATTTTATCAATCAATCCACCATCCATTTTTACTTCAATCCAAGCAATTATCCATCCATTGATATTCATCAAGCAATCCAAAGGCAATCAAGGGGAGGTGTTTCTTGTGTGTCTCCAGCAACATCTGAAGCAACCAACACCAATCAAGAGCAAATCCAACAAATAAAAGGAGGATATTTACAACTTGTAGGTAAGTGCTGGTATTTTTCTCTCTCCCCCTTTCAATACATTGCTATATTTGAGGTATTTGTTGAGAAGATTAGATTATGTAAGCAAGTTTATTTGTTTTCTCACATTATACACTCTAATATTTTTAACATATAAATTTTTGGCATTTATCATGGGGATTACCACCCCATTTTTAATTATTTTCCATCTTATTTGATATCTTTGAACAGGTTGTTTAAGTTTCAAGAATTTTCGTTGTCGTTTACCCCCTTCAAAATTTGAAATTTCAAGCTCAGTTTCCATTTTCAGCATGAAAAAACACCTTTTCCCTATGTATTGGCACATATGCAACATAGAATGGCACCTATACCCTAAAATGGCACCTATTCCTTGTCTCAGTGCCTATACAAATACTTTAGCGCCTTTGTTCTAGCACTAAAACTCCATTTTTTGCTTGTTTTGATCTTTTTCAGCATTTTTCCATACTTCAGCGCCTATGCTTCACCAATTGGAACCTTTTCCCTAAAGTGGTGCCTATGAAATTTTTTTGGAACCTATGCACAAGTTTCATTGCCTTTGTAATAGCTTTTGAAACTCTGAAATTGCATCAAAAACTCTTTTTTTTTGTGCCTATTTTGACCTTTTTCAACCTTTTTTCTTACTTTGGTTCCCATGCACATAGAATGGCACCTTTTCCCTAAAGTAGCACCTATGCACAAAAATTTATGCCTTTTCTGAGACTTCAGAGCATTTGTTCTAGCACTAAAACCAATTTTTCTGCCTATTTTTGACCATGTTTTAGTCTTTTGTCATACATTGGCGCTTATGTTACACATAATGGCGCTTATGCCCTAAAGTGTCGCCTTTGTTGTACTTTGGAGCCTTTTCCATACTTTGGAGCCTATTCCCTTTCAATCAAATCCTTTGCAGAATCACATTTTTTGCTTACAATTAACATTCTAACCCTATTTTCAAGTGTTTTGGTGGTTTTTTACAGGTCTAACATCATGTTTTTGCAGGTTTATTGTAGCAACGAGGGGAGATTGTGTCTATTTTGATACTTATCTAATATTTTTGGTGATTATAGGATTGAAAAATATTAATCCTTTTATTTTGCATCTCGTTTAGTCCAAGATATTGGGTTCAAAAAACAAACTACTAACCCTTGTTTTGTAGGGCCTCCTCTTGAAGACCCAATCATCGAAATACTAATATTTATCATTTAATTTTATCATCTAGTATTTAATTATCTTGAATTTATCATCCTTTTGTGTGTTTTCCTTTATTTCTTACTCATCCCAAAGGTAAAACCTTGAATTCTCTCCTCTCGCGTCCTAGGACGATCTTGAGGATAAAAAACTACTAGCCTTCCCATTTTCCTTTTATAGGGGAAACGTGACATGGAAGTGATATCCACACACTTTTCATAGTCCTAGGGGTCTTGTTACCATGGGCTTCACCTCCATGCGCATAGACACACCCCATGTTCCGGTGTGGTATACAAATTCTTGGAAAACTATCGATATTGACTAAGCGCTTGCTTGTTTAAAGAGCGGTGTGAAGTTAGTGTCTTGAAGGTATGTGTTATTTATTCATTCCAATGAAAGGATTATTTCTTCAATAAATAAGTGAGGGGTGTTGCAATGCTGCCATAAATCCACACAAATCTACAATATTAAGTTATAATCTCTAAGATCCACCCCCCTACTTTTCACAAATTGAACTTTGATGGAGCTTTGAAAGGCAATCCAAGCATTTCAAGAGCGGGGTGTTTAATTAGAGATGAGGAAGGTGTTTTAGTGATAACAGGATCATTGCTATTAAAAGATGGAACTAGTAATGAAGCTAAGGCCCAAACCTTGTTAGAAGGGATCAAACATGTAGTGCAAGTTGGTTACGATGTACTGGTTATAGAGGGGGATTCTCAAGTGGTTCTTAACAATGTTAAACATGGGAGAGTAATGTCATGGCACTTATAATTCCTTATTAAGAATAACATCTATTGGTTGAGTCAGATTCCTACATGTAGCATGGGTCATCATTTCGAGGAGTCCAATTTCACCACCGATTATTTAGCAAACCAAGGCATAATGAGGAGAGACGGTCTGGTCATCTCCAAAGCATGCCAACGTGTGGGAGGAGCTATCCATCATTATTTCTAGGGAAGGGAGAGAAGGGTAGGTGTTAATTTTTGGAATGGATTTTTTCTCTCTACGCATTTTCATAGGTTTGTAGCGGGTGGGCGACAGAGGTCACTTCGGGTCAATTGTTTATCATGGATTGTCCACCTTTGTCATGTCTATTTTTATAGGGTGTTAAGAGAGAAAATGGCATTCTTCAGGTGCATTTTACAGGCCCGTAATCATATCATTTTTAGGGCAGAATCTGGGTCAATTTGCGAAGCCATTGAAAGGTTCCTGGGGGAGGAGTATTTAGCAACATCCATTAGGGCTAGCGTGAACTATGGGGTGGTGTTTTGGTTCATCTCACAGCTTCTTTTAGTGTGAGGAAATAAGGAGGAAGTCAAGGACATTTCCCTCCACTTCATCAAACCACAACATCATTTCCTGTTAGAAGAAGTGTTGGAGGCAACCAACTTGGTTCCATTGCAATAGACAATGGACAAGGAAGGGATTTCTTTGGAAGAAGCTCAACGTATCATTACGGTCCTATCCTCAAGGAACATGGAGCTCATGCAGTTTGCGATGGACGTCCATGGGGCGTGTTCGGCCATGATTGAAGGTGGAAAAAGGATCAAGAAATTGGATTTTCCAGGTTTTTTGACTCTAGTTGTTATGGAATCAGAGGATGTGAAGCGGTTCCACAAAAATATGGGCTTCTCATAGAATTTTATGCTTCAGAATCCTTGAGAGGGAGTGAATGTTGCAGGAAGGAAGAAGCTGAAGGGTCCCTATGCTTTGGTGGCCATGAATGATTGATGGTCTTTATTTCCTAGGTTCGTTTGTTTTCATTGTTTGTAGATTTTTTGGGTCTCCTGCTTACTCTGTAGGTTTTTGTGTCTTTGTTGGCTTGGGCAGTGTGTAGGTTTTCTTTTTGGATGTATGTGGGTGGTATCCCTCCAATCCCCTGATTCTAAGCTCCAGTCAAAAGCATTAATATATCGAAAAAAATTTATAATATCTAAGATCCCTAAAGGTTTTTGAGGGATAGACATAACTCTGGCCCAACATGGCCTTTGGCTTGTGAGGATATACTTTTTAACCTTCACAAGAAAAAATATGAACTAATTAATCTACCTCCTTGACTCTAAAATCACACTTGGAGGGATTAACACAAAGGTTTTGTTGTTCAATATTTTCCAAAACTTTATTCATGTGATGTAGGAATTCCCTCCATGTCTTACTATAGATTAAAATATCATCAAAGAATACTAGCATAGACTTTCACGGAAATGGCTGAAATAGAATTCATCAAACTCTAGAATGTTGATGGTGCATTTGTAAGGCCAAAAGGCATCACTTGAAATTCATATTGGCCCCCATGTATCATAAATGGTGTTTTAAATGAACTTCCTCATCTCAAGTTATGATATTATAATATTTTGATAAAAGATCTAATTTTTAAAAAAGGAACGATAACCAGATCATACCAAGCTAAGAACATAGATGCTAATCAAACACCATGATCAATAAGATGAAAGAAATTCACCAGAATAACTTTACATAAACCTTTGCAAACAAATGAGCAGAAATATCATAGATTATTATGGAACTCGATGAAATACAATGAGAATGGGCCTTGTTTATATAGGCAAGAAATAACAATCTAAGAACCAGTCAAGGTCATAGATCAAGCCATAAATCAAGGAAAGAACTAGTCATCAAAGAACTAGTCAAGACCATAGATTTAGGAAAGAACTAGACATCAAGGATCTAGTTAATACCATAGATCAAGGAGAGAACCAGTCAATACCATAGATCAAGGAAGGGACTATACCTAACAACTAGATAATATCTCCTAATATCTAAATAAATAAAAAGAAATATCCACACACATAAGTGGGTGAGGATAAATACAATCAAGGTAAATAAAGTACCTAGGTGAACATGAGCTAAGGTAAATACCTATTCTAACATTTTGTAAAATAAACAACACTATGTAACTCATCTAGAAAATCATTCATGAAATGAAAAGTACACTTATCTTATACCATATATTTTTTGAGATCCCTGTAGTCTAGACATATGCACTAAGTTGCATCCTTCTTCCATGCCATCAATACTAGATAAGAGTAAGCACTATGACTATGAAAAATAATACTTATTTTAAGCATCTCTTATACCATTTTTTTAATCTCACTCTGATGTAGATATGTTTACTATATGAGGACAAATGTTGGGTATCTAGCTTCCTAGTGTTAGGTGAATGACATGATCATGATGTATTCTGGGAGGCAACCTATTGATACCCGATTTTGGCATGCACTCCAACATAAGACAAGAATTTAATCTTACTCATTTTATAATCCTGAATGGAAATAGGATTGAAGGTAAGAAATAATTGGGACATATAACTCAATTGGGGACTATGTGACTCTTGTTAACTTATGAAGGAATTGGTGAACTTTGGAAAATTCACCAACAACTTTAGTATACCCTATTGAGATTTAAAATGGTACTAAACCTAAAGTAAGTGAATTGGATTTCATAAAACTCAAAAGGAGGGAGAGGTATGACAGAAAAGAAATTCAAACCCTTGTATTAACTTGAAAGGGCCTAGAGAAAACATAATCAACTTATCATGATGGAAACCAAAATTTAAAGAGCTCGTTGTAATAATCAAATCTTCACAAATCATAATCATGTTTATGAGGTAACATGAATATTATTCTTGCATGCATAATATTAAACCATGAAAATTTAAAATTTATTTTCCACAATATATAAATCTACAAGAATGATCGAAATAATAATTTGTTCAATTCAACCAACTTTGTACAAGATTTAATAAATTAACTCAAAACCACAATTCAAAATTCAATCCATGCACTGTTACATAGTGCCTAAGCGCATCCACAAGTCATACAAAATTTGAGATCAAATTTATCTTCCTGAATCATATAATTTAACATTCAATCAATTTACATTCATTAATTTTATCCTAAGAACCATTGTCTAGCTCTTATTTTACCCAAAACATAACAAAAATATAAATAACCGAGAAAAGAAAATACATAACTCAAGAACAACTGAACACAATTAAGCTCCTTAATGTTGCTTTACAAAAATCAAATAATAATTTAAAAAGGAGTTTCACACAAAGTATTTTAAAATGAAATCAAAGGGATGCAACCACATCTTGTTCATCATGCAATCAATAATAAAACTCCAAACTAAACTAAAAATACAACTAAGAACAATTCCTAAAAATAAATCAAAATTGTTTGATTCACAAGTTATTTTAAACACTTTTATACATTCTTCCTAGGCCTAATAATATTATCTACACTATCAACTCTAGATCAACATTTCTTGCATGATACCCAAAATCCACTAATACCATTGATACATTCTCATATATCCCATAAATACATAAACAATTAACAAGTTGTTTTCTATGTTGTTTGGCTGTGATATAGATTTTTTATTCTCCTCTCAATGTGTCTGGTATCGATAATAGGATGGCCAAATTTCAGGGAAATTGAGTTAACAACTTTGATATACTAGGCTAAATAATCAAATTTGGAACTCTTTTATGCACTTGTATCACTCTATTTTTTGAGCAATTTCAACTATGAACAACTTCATTCCCCATTTCTCCATTATTTCTAATCTTGCCTTCAAGTTAACCATAGTTGTTTGCAATTAAGTCTAAAATTCTACAAATGAGCACAAATAATTATCTTGTCCATCTACTGATGATAATCCCACACTACTGAACAAAGAGAAGATATTACGTTTGAACACGTCCATTTGATATGTTGAAAGATTTAATGAAATATGTGTCCCCTCAATCCTCTAGCTTTCCTGGATATAATAGGTTCAAACAAGATCATAAATTACATAGTGGAAAGTAAGTTTCTAAAAACTCATCTAATGATATAGTTAATTAAACTTCACACTAAACAATATTTGAAAGGAAAATTGGTAATTATTATAAACATTCCTCCCCTTAGCCTTTCTTGGCACCTCTGCAGGGATGGTGAGAGATATTATAAGATTTACTTAAACTTGATTAATTCATTATTGTGAACCATATAATAAATCCTCTATCATCCTAATTATTGATCTTGCTATTGAGACCTAAGTTTACTTTCACCTCACTGTCCTCAATGAAGTCCCCTTTCCTTTTCCCGATGCCTAGAGAAATAATATTTTCTTCACTTTACTAGATGTTAGTATTTTTGCCATGTTATGACCCTCTTAAATATTTTAGACAGTTTATCAAACCTAAAAATAATATCAGGTTAGGGTACATACAAACTTTTACATCCTTTCCAATTGACATATTAACCCATACTTGGTGATTCATCGAAGAAGTATCATATGTAGAAGTTATGGCAATAGTTTTCGCTTAAATTCCTTTTACAACATTAAGCATTGCACTCACTTGGGTAGTGAAAGAAGTGATCATGGTAGAATAATTGGGGATGAAGGAAGAAAATGTGGGGGAAACAATAGTATAAATGTTGGAGTATAAGCAATAATTTCGGCAAAGAGAGGAACAATTGTAGCAGATGGGAGAACAAAAAACACTAACAATTAGAGACATTTGTGAAGAAATTGGAAGATTGTGAGATGAAGAAAGGAAAGGCGAAGGAGAAGGGAGATAAATAGAAGAACTACAAAATCCTAACTTCCACAAATAAAACTCCAAGTGTGTTTGGGGACCTATATAAAGGAATTGGTAGGGGGAACAATGACTGCAATGGTGGGATTCTTAAAGGCTAGGGCATATTAATCATAATATTTCCTGTATTGTAAAAATACGCTCCCCTAATGTACCTATTCATGTGATTGAATTACAATAAACCTTGGTTGTTGTTATGTGAGGTGGTGAAGTAGAAAATATGACATGTGGGGTGGTGGATGAAAATGGGAGGTGATGAAATAAAAATCCTTCGAAACCATAGTTTAGGGAACCCTTGGTGAAAGGTTTAAAAGATGGAATTGAAACAAGGGGTGTCATGAATAATAGATAAGATTCTAGAATTTGACAATGTATCACTTGGATGTATAACATGGGAGATATTCATATTCCCAATACTTACAATAGTGAATAATATGGGAACATTTGAGATAATTGATACATTATAGATACTTGAAATAAGTGGCACAATAGAGATAATTGGTAAAAATGAAACACTTGAAACAATAAGAATTATTGAAACAATAGGACCAAAAGAAATATCACCAAAAACACTTTAAAAATAGTTGGGGAAATATTAATAATAGTAGGCATTGGAACACACAATATTAAAGGAAAGATGGAAACACTTATAGCCAAACTTCAAGACAAGTGAGAGATACGAGGAGCATCTAAGTCAACAATAGAAACAAATAGATCAGTAGATCTAAGAGCAACCCTACGACCAACACTATATGAATTAAGAGGCAATGTGGATATGGTGCTAACATTAGTTGATACACTTGGATCAAACACCATACTTGAAAGCACAAGAGAAGTAATATAAACCAATGGTTAAGAATTAACAACATTACCTACCATTACTCATAGATTTTTAGAAGGATGGAGGTTAGATGATAGGAACAACAATAGGAAAAATTCATCTAAATAATAATTGTCCTTATTAAATAATTAGTTTCATCCTTATCTAATTCTTGCACTCATTCCACATCTTCCTCGCTCAACATTCTACTTCTCCTTTATCTCTCATAAACATCATCATCCTCTAACGGATTCATATATATCCCATATTCTTCTATTTGAACATATGAAGGGTAGATATCAAGACCCAACATTTGATTTTAAAGCATCACCATGATCTTTTACCCTTTCCCTTTGGATCCCAATATTTGAATATATGTGTGTGTGGGAATGTGAATTTTAGAATTTGATATCCCGATTCAATTATTGCCTAGCTAAGTAGAAAAATGAATGTTTGTCAAATCAGAAGGTATAGGAAAACTAAACCCTTTGTTATTTGTTCTTAAATATACCTACCGCGCCACACATTAGTTTTTCATGCCACCTCTCAATCGATGAAATCCTATTATATAATATACATTGGGAGTATCATAAGTGGAGTTAAACAACCCCTCAATTTGTTATGACAATGTTGTTATTATAATAATAATAAGACCCTATTTTCAATATGATTTTTTATTTTAATGGAGATCCTAGGCATACATGTACTATGAATTGATTTATATGATAATGAGTAGAAGTAATTACATATATAAATCATAAAATTATAGTAGTTATGGGCATATAAAGCATTATATAACACGTAAATGGGATTCATGTGTGGCCATGAAGGGATGGTAGGGAATTCAAACCTCAAGTAGGGAGGGCATACATAAACAATGTATGAAGCCATGTAGAAACTATTAGTTGGAGATATTATAGAGTATTGCCATCTATCTTGTAAATTGAATGTAATTAGGCCACCCTAATTAAGTACCCAATCCTATAAAATGATCACAACTAGTAAAGGAACCCAGGTATGATTGACATGTTATGTGGTTCTTTCTCTCCACACTTTATTTAATGAATTCATGACTATTCTAATTCCTAGCCTAAACCTAGAGATAAGAAGCTTCAAATTGGTCTTTTTTTTTCAAATATGAAGGGTGTTCCACCTATTCCTTTAACCTATCCTCCCAAAAAATATGTTTCTTCATTAAGGGATCAAAAATTTCTTAATTGTAACCCACCTTTGGCTCTGGTAGTTTATAAAATTCCTTGAGCACATATTCGCATACTAGTGCCATTGTATCTGCAGGGGAACTTATATAGACACTAAATCATGCACTTTGGGTATATTTCTAGTACCAAGCACATACCACTATTCATATGATTCCTGAGCAATAAAAGTAATAATTGACCACTATATTTGGCCATCTTTGTTTGCTTTATGTTTTCTCTTTTGGTCTTACACTCCTTCTTGCCCAGTCTATCTTTTCATACATACACATTTCTCATTCTAGACACCAACACCCAGCCAGGATGCCTACTCCAGGTGCCCCCATCTCCTCTGGGTGCCCCCCGACCTCTTTGTACTTTGCTAACATCTTTTGGGTCTTTTCTAGTCATTTAGGCACCTTACTTTTTGCTAGCCGGCCTTTTAGTGGTTAATTATGAAATTTAAATAAGGGAATCATATAAATACAAAGCTATATGATCATAATAAAGGATTAATCACTAAAAATTATCTATCACCACCTAAGGTTGCATCCAAGAGCATTCTAAGAGCATTCAAGCATCCATATAGCTCCACAAAAGGGAGAAGGGACTGCATTATTCTGCATACACTTAACAGGAGGGGAATTTCATTCTTTTATACACACATCTATCTATAATATTTTACATCTAGTTATTGCTCGTTATCAAGTGCGACGCGCACATGAGCCACCTAGGGCATAATTTATTCACACACACACACAAAACTACACGAGGTCTATAATGTAGTGCAACACTCAGTCATAAGTTCACTTCGTTGACATATGAGGATAGTCTGAGCTCCCATTTTACATATTTCTTTTTAGGATTTGATGTAGTTTAGGGTTTTTTTTAGGTGCTTCTTTCTTATTACAGGTTTCAAGTGAACAAAAATGAAATCCAATGAGGTACAAGCGATCAAAAGCTATAAGCAGCGAACATCTTGTGACCCTACAAAATTGATTTTCGTATCTTCTGAGCAATTACAGGTGTTTGGAATAGGTCTTTGGCACCCCAGGTGCCCCTAACCCTGCATTGGTGCCCAGGTCTTAGCACTCCTAACACTCCTGAAATTTTTTGGGTATGATTTGTGACACTTTGAGTTCTTGTTCCAGCAATTTTCCATTGCCTCATACCTTTGGGATTATTGTGAATCAACTAAGTATTTTATTGCCTTCATTTACAACTAGGGTTTCAAATTTAAATTGCTTATTTTCTTGGATCAAATATGTACTTGATTGTTTATATCATTGCGTTGCTACATAATTGAGATTTTAACATCTATTTATTTCAATATTTTCTTATTTAATTTATAATCCCATATTTCAAAGTGAAATGATCCAAATCATCTTTAAATAAATGCTTACATGGAAATACATTTGGCTTAAAAACCTCCTTATGAAGCCCTGAAGCTCTAATACTTCTTAAATATGTAATATAATATGCACTTAAGCATTATGTATTTCTTTTGGTCGAGGCATACAAATTTTCCACTCATAATACAAATCATTATAATTGTTTAAGGTTTTATCATAAAGGTTACCAATAATGTGTCCATGAATTTGAGTTATGTCAGG
Source organism: Taxus chinensis (assembly GCA_019776745.2). Lineage (NCBI taxonomy): Eukaryota > Viridiplantae > Streptophyta > Pinopsida > Cupressales > Taxaceae > Taxus > Taxus chinensis. The sequence continues at coordinate 658,962,963 of CM034146.1, forward strand.
GTTGGAGGAGGAGGAACTACACTTGAAGAAGCCATTATAAAGATTGAAATTCTTCTCAAAATGATAATTAAGTATGCTCTTTATTTAAGTCCCTATTTTCCTTTGCGATATTTTTGGTGAATGAATCTCATTTTAATAGTAATATTTAAAGATTGTGGGGCATTTTTTCACCATGGTAAACCAACCGAGCTATCTTATTTGATAATTAATGGCCACTTTTGAATTTTTGTATTTCACATCTTTTTATTCATACTTTATGTGGCATTGATGGAAACTCCATGTGTACTGAGAGTTTGGAACTGATTTATGAGTCACCATTTATTTATTTATCACTATTCATGTGTCTAAATCTACGAGAGTCATTTTGTTAGGGATTTTCCTCTATGAGTTTTTTGATTTAGTTCTTGGTCCAGTTTGAAGACCATCATTGGTCCACGCATCTAAATCCGTGAAGGTCATGCCCTTTGAACTTGTGGGCCTTTTCATTTGATAATCCAAAAGTTCATGATTGGCTCCACATGGAACCTTAGCTTTCCTATACTTAGTTGTGTTATCAAGATCTTAAAAGGTTATTGTTAATGTGAAATCACAGCACCCCCAAATGAGTTATGGATCTACTTTTCTAAGGCAGGGTCATTTGGTGTGATTTGCATAACATGGGACCATCTCTCAAGCTGTGGGACTTGCGGACTTGAGATGGCCCTCTGGAGAAAGCCAGCTTCTTCTTCCTAATCCTAATGCTAAACTACTCCTAAGGAAGGAAATGTGACTATCTACTCCTAATCCAACAATTCCAAGGAGACAGGGAGAGAGAGAGAGCATAAAGAGGGAAATCCTACACTACAGAGGTGATAGCAACAAGAAAAGGGGAAGTGTTGGTCACAATATCAGCTGCCTGAAGTGGAGAGAGGTGAGCAGAGGAGAGGGTGGACAAGATGCACCACAGACTAGAGATAGATTTCACATAGAACACCACTTCAAAACCCATTAAACACAACTTCTAGGACCTACAACAAACATCAGAATATGCACACTATACCCTGCAACGACGAGAGGCGATGAGAGATAATAAAATAAGCAAAGGATGGAATGATGCATCACAAAAAATAGATTTTATTGCTCCAAAAGTTCACAGAGTACATTGTTAGTGGGCAAGAGGCAAGAGAATGCCATTACAGAGCCGTGAAAGGAGGTTTAGATTCCATTTTCGACCTAAGGGAAGAAAAGAAGAGGGGGGCAAGGAAGAAGAATGAACAACAACCTTATACAATGAATCCTACCCCTATATTTATAGATTCAATCAGAGAGAAGAAAGAGATAGAGAGAAGTAGGAAAAGTAGGTCGAAACTCAACCACCGTTGTTAATGCTTCTGATAAAATTTGTCCCCAAATCCATCTTTACTGCATTAATCCTTGGTTTGACACCTTGAAGGAAGAGGAAGCTACAAAAACAAATAGAATCTGATCTAGTTGTTGAGGTAGATGGATCTTGCATTGAAGGCCCGAAGATGTTTCCTCCATCTGGTTAGTGAGGCCTAGATCTTTCCAACGACATTAGAATTACAATATTTTGAGCCCTGAGCCGAAAGATACGCCCCTTCAAAGTTTGTATCGGGTCCATATAGGAGGGTGGAAAAACAACTTAAAAAATGGGTCCCCTTTTGATATGGGACATGCAACAGCCAGATTAGGGAAAAAATTAGGCATACACGAGAATCACAAAATCCCGAAAACTCCCACGGCCCCACTGCTTTGCTTGAACACGTGGCACCCTTTTGTTGGTTGGGGAGTTGCGCTCCAATATTTTCCTTTGACTCCCCACTTTGGCTTTGACTCGGGTTTAAACACTGAATTTTTCCTTTTCCTCATTCTAGAATGCGAGATCGTAGGTCCGAAACGTTTTCCCTTCATATTTTCTCTATGTACGGGGTTGTCTTGACCAAATTTGCCAAGTGGGAATTTGGGATAAAAATTTGGTGACTCACGGGGACATCTTCCTGCTAGATGAAGAGACCAGTGGCCTTGAAGCATCCATTGGGCATGGAGTCAAGCTTGATAACCAATTCTCTGATCTAACTCTGAAAATATGACCTCTGAATCACTTGGAAACCCACCAAAACTTGAAGCTGATCTTCACCAAAAACCATTACAATGCACTGTGCAAGAGCAAAACAACAACACTAACAACTTTGTACAAACTGAAAATCATACATACCCCAAGTGGGATAAGCAGAGTGTGTAAAAGCACTTCTTCTGCTGAAGACAAACCTACCTACTCTACTCTAACTAAGAGCAAAGGGAACTCAAACAAAACCTGCAATTGGCAAGGAGAAATAGCTTCCCTTCCTCAAAAATGGTAGCCATGCAACTGATTTGGCACTAAACATGACTGGTTGGATGAGTGAAAAACTAAAAATAAACCGGTCCTCCACCCAAATCAACAAAGTAAATACCTCTTTTAGTTTCTCTGCATTTGTATTGAAGAGGCATGACAGCTGATCCTTGGTGCTTTGCATATCATCCTCATGCCCTGAGATGGACATGACTGGTTGTAGCTGCTCCTTTGGCTCCAATGAATCCAAATACCTTATTGGGTAAGGTCTGATCCGTTTGATATGCCCATTGTTTTGAGTTTCAACACCAAGAATGGATTTTTCTTTTGGACCTTCTTGGGTGGATGGTGTGAGAGATATGATGACATCCTCCTGCCTTTTCCCTTCCTCCTCTTTTGAAGAACATGGAAGATCAAGATCTTCCAACCTTGGTTCCAGAGGGTTGTTATAACGTACAAACTGCTGCAAATGAATGTTCTCCTCCACAACTATTAAGTGTTCCTCTTCTTTTGGATTTGGAGCAGCTTCTCCTTCCTTTGATGTTTGAAGACCATCTTGCCCTTGGATAACTTCTTCCTCTAGCATGAAGCTTATCAAAGAAAAAACTTCAAACTGCTGCTCTAGAGGAATGTTTGGGACAGCCATGTCTTCTTTAGAATTTTCCTCCATGATGTATTCATCAACCAAAACAAGCCCTTCGAATGAAAGCAAGAAATTAACAATGATGCCTTCTTTTTCTGCTGTTACAAAATCTGATTTGGTCTCATCCATTTGCTCCTTCCCAATGGGACTTTGAGTTGATTGTTCTTCTTCTTCCTTGGCTGATTGTGCAACTTGAATTGGATCAACATTTCTCTCAGAAAAAGTGCCATTGTGGACACTACAGTCCGAGCAACTTGATAACTGATCATCTTCCTCTTCATGTTCTTCTTCTGCTACAATAAAATCAGTCCTAAGCACCATTGAGTCTTCAACCTTGGCCTCCTCTGTAGGCTTGACCAGCAAGGGGATCTTTGTAAACCCAAATTTGGTAGCCAAACTCTTCAAAATGTCTGTCATTTCTTTTTTGTTGGGCTCCTCTTCTTGTTGTTCTCCTTGACTGAATTATTGAGTATCTTCCTAACATGGGCTTGGGAAAGCAAGAGGAGTGGTAGGTTGGGGTTCAACCAGCTTTGCAATTGTTTTTGGTGAGGAGGGAGGTGAAACTTCTTGTTTATTCAGAGGGGATGACTGTTTGGAAGGGAAAAGGACAAAAGAATTGAGATGAGGTGGAAGACTAGGGGATGGAGAAATGGATTTCACACTTAGGGCAACATATAATGGGAAGCTTGGAAATTGAAGCTCAAATTGAGATGTTGCTGCTTGAGGAGTGGAGAGAAAATTACCAGATAATGGTGTAGGATTTACCCATTGACAAGGTTGACTGGCACCAAATTCATAGGCCTCAATCTCCTCAGTCCATTGTGCAAGTTGGGGCAGCATTTCAACCATGAATTATAGCTTCTCCTAAGGGTTGTAATGTCTTGGAAAAGGGCCTTCCCATAGACAAGGTGCCCTGTAACTAATTCTGAAAGCCATCATTCGAGCTGTTGCCCTTGATTGAACCATGCTAGTCTCCATTTTTTGAATTTTCTGCAGCAGACCAACATCTTGCATTCGATTGTATTCATTACATGCATATCCCTGTTCTTGGAAAGCCCCATAGCCAAACTGATTTTGGCATTGCTGCTCATAGGAATAGACATGTTGATCATGAACCTGCTCATAATGATGATTTGAAGGAGTTGGGAAATACATTGGAGGTGGATTACATTGCTGTAAGTGTGAGTTACATGAAGGGAATGAAGTCATGATTACACAACCTCATGGAATGGGAGAAAATTAAAGAGATGGAAGAAGAAAGTGGATGAAATGAGTGAAAATGGATGGAAAAGGTCTATAGCTCAGAGAATGGGTTTTTAACCAGATGGAGTCGCCATATGTGCTTGAAAGTGCCTCCAAAGGTTGAAATATTCACCAAGAGCACATTGAACTTGATGAAGTGAAGTGGTAAGGTACTTTAGACCTGTCCCACCAGGCATGCCAAAACTGTTAATGTGAAATCACAGCACCCCCAAATGAGTTATGGATATGCTTTTCTAAGGGAGGGTCATTTGGTGTGATTTGCATAACATGGGACCATCTCTCAAGTTGTGGGACTTGCGGACTTGAGATGGTGCTCCGGAGAAAGCCGAATTCTTCTTCCTAATCCTAATGCTAAACTACTCCTAAGGAAGGAAATGTGACTATCTACTCCTAATCTAACAATTCCAAGGAGATAGGGAGAGAGAGAGCATAAAGAGGGAAATCCTACACTACAAAGGTGATAGCACCAAGAAAGGGGAAGTGTTGGTCATAATCTCAGCTGCCTGAAGTGGAGAGAGGTGAGCAGAGGAGAGGGTGGACAAGATGCACCATAGACCAGAGATAGATTTCACACAGAACACCACTTCAAAACCCATTAAACATAGCTTCCAGGACCTGTAACAAACGTTAGAATATGCACAGTATACCCTGCAACGATGAGAGGTGAGGAGAGACAATAAAGTAAGCAAAGGATGGAATGATGCATAACAAAAAATAGATTTTATTGCTCCAAAAGTTCACACAATACATCGTTAGTGGGCAAGAGGCAAGATAATGCCATTATAGAGCCGTGAAAAGAGGTTCAAACTCCATTTTCGACCTAGGGGAAGAAAAGAAGAGGGGAGCAGGGAAGAATAATGAACAACAACCTTTTACAATGAATCCTACCCCTGTATTTTTAGATTTGATCAGAGAGAAGAAAGAGAGAGAGAGAGAGAAGTGGCAAAAGCAGGTCGAAACTCAACCACCATTGTTAATGCTTCTGATAAAATATGCCCCCAAATTCATCTTTACTGCATCAATCCTTGGTTCGGTGCCTTGAAGGAAGAGGAAATGGTGGAAATAGATTGAATCCGATCTGGTTGTTGAGATAGATGGATCCTGCATTGAAGGCCTGAAGACATTTCCTCCATCTTGTTGGTGAGGCTGAGATCTTTCCAACAACATTAGATTTACAATATTTCGAGCCCTGAGCCGAAAGATATGCCCCTTCAAAGTTTGTATCGGGTCCGTATAGGAGGGAGGGAAAATAGCTTGAAAAATGGGTCCCCTTTTGCTATGGGACACGTGACAGCCAGATTAGGGCAAAAATCGGGCCTACGGGTCCGTAGTTTATCTTTTTCCCTTTTCGAGAGAATCACAAAATCCCAAAAAATCCCGCGGCCCCACTGCTCCGCTTGGACACATGGCACCATTTTGTTGGATGGGGAGGTACACTCCAATCTTTTCCTTTAACTCCCTACTTTGGCTTTGACTCGGGTTCAAACGCTGATTTTTTCCTTTGCCTCGTTTTGGAATGTAAGCTCATAGGTCCGAAACGTTTTCCCTTCATATTTTCTCTATGTGCGGGGTTGTCTTGACCAAATTTTCTTGGGGGGGGGGGAATTTGGGATAATAGTTATCTCCATTATGCTGGTTAATGATTTCCTTCATCTAGTTATACACTACTCATTAAACAAATTGTGAAAGCACTTTCAAACATAAGTAAAGTTTGGAAAGAAAGCACAAAGCAAACTCGAAATTTGACAAGTGTTGCCCATTATGGGCTTTAAATCTCATAAATTTTCACCAAGTCACAACACACCAGGCATCAATAAAATGTGATTGGTGAATATTTTAATCAGTTTTCCTTATTTTATAAGTATATAAAGGGGCTCATTCAATCCTATTATAAACTAAAGTTTTATGACATTTAAAAAAGTGTTAAGACCAAATTAATATCGAAGGGGCCTAATTTTCACAAGTGTTTGAAGCTAAGTTTTGTGGGTATTCCTTAGGAACACGACGAACAAGAACACTACATCCATGTAAAAAATATCTAAGGCATACGTGGAAAACCTTGAATAATTAATCTGGAGTCTTTATTTCAATTTTCTCTTCTACTTTTATTTTTCTTCTTGTATCCTTTGTTTCATTTGGTTTGACATCCATTTCTCCACAAAATAAATATTTTCAATATCTAAAGAGGATCCCCAATTTCTGTAAAAAATTAAAGGCATGTTATGCAAAACAAATGGTGACTAATACAGGGAAAACACTATCAAAGTGTTCGGAACATAGAATCCTCAAATTCACTAACCAATAAAGACAAACAACTTAAAATAAGTAGCACATTCGTAAATCATGAAGATTAAGTATAAGTTATGATTTCATCACATGACATACTTGGTAAAAAAACACTTCAAATTTTTATAAGTGTGTGATATGTGTATTCAATACATCCTTCTTTAAAATTTCAATAAAATTTCAAGATTAGAATGAGAAATATACTAAACACAAGCTTTTATGTAAGCACACAAGTTTGAACATTACTTTGTTGTCGACCAGGCATCTATAGCCCAAATAGAGATACATTTGGTTCCCCTTTAGGCCTTACTCCATTTACAACCAAACGTTTATAGCCCCAGTGGAGGTTACCTGAACTACCATTTTAGGAGACGATTATAAGATTTCATTTATTATTCCTTCTTCTTTATTTGTATATATGTGTATATCTATTATTATTTAATAAAAACTTTATAAAGGGTTGAGGACTAGGATCGACCTTGTTTATTTTTAAAACAAAGTGTTTATTTCCATCACTCATTCTCCTCTTCATTTTTTAAAGAATTTATGAATTTTTATGTGTGTTTATAAATCTTTTCATGTTTTATATTTTCTAAAATTCATATAACAAATTCAAAAAAGCCTTTGATCTTATGAAAAAAACAAATAAATTAATCAAGTCATATTACTATTCAATCTAAGTGAGATCCACTTTGTTTTTTTGGGTTTTAAAACGAAGGAAATAATATTCAACATGCATGCATGATTTAGTGTCTATCAATTGGTTTGAAAACAATATGTTTTGGTTCGATGTTTTATTAAAAGGAAACTACACCTAGAAAACATAAATATATAATCTAATGAAAGAAAAACATTACTCAAAGTGAAATAATCTACTTCTACTTCTACTCCTACTATTAATATTTTCTTGCCATGCAGAAGGTATTGAAAACAATGTATCCATTAGGTAATGCTTCAAATGTTGACCACTTAATGGTAGTGATATGCCATTCCCTTACATATCTTTTAGCCAAAATGTATTGCTCCCCAATTTTTTTGCTATTTTATAATGGCCAATCCATAGTGGATCAAATTTGGAATGTTATCCCCTTTCTTCTCATGGGATTTTTTCCATAATAATAGTAAATCAGATCTCTTGAAATATTTTATTTTAGCTTTCTTTTCAAACCAACATTTTACTATTTCATAGTTTTTGTTGAATTTTTGCATTGCTTCATCTCTTGCCTTGTCCATTTCTAGAATATCTAAAAATCATGTTTTAACTTTGTCTTCTCCACCCTTGTACTCGTGTAAGAAATCATATGTGGGTAATATTGTATTGATGGGAAAAATAGGTTGGTGTTCATAAACTAATGAGAATGGGGAAGATTTTAGTGTAAATTTCGCCATTGTTCTATCTTTTGGATACCAATTAGGATCATCCTCACCATGTGCCTCTAGCTCTTACTCATCCTCATCATCCCCCTCATGTGAAATCATAAATTAACCTAACATACTAAAATTTCCTTCATATTCTAATTATTTCCCTTTTTTATTATGTTTGAATTATTTCTAGGTAGTCATTCTTTAAAATCTCCATCTTATTATTATAATTAAGCAGGTATTGTTTATTAAATCTTATTAACGCCTAATTACATCTTAACAATGGTTTGTGTAGTGAATTTTTTATATCAAACTACTTTCCACACCTAAATTTTTGTGAACCCGACACAACTTATAATGAACTTAAAGTTTATTTTGAAATAGTCTACCCAACTAGTACTGAACCTAGGAATTCACTTTGTGTAACCTACTTTTTCTTGCCACATTCTTGCAATTGTTATCTCTCACTATTGATTTTCCTATGGTTTATTTCTGTATTTCGTATGTTTTTATCCCTAACTCTCATGTGTCTATTATTGGTTGTGCATGTAATATTTACATGTTTAATATCTTGTATGCTATGAAAATTGCGCATTTTTTTCTTTAAATGTTATATATCTTGTATGCCATCAAATTTGATAACATATAAGACTCCAAATAGGGGTATTACTGCAATCATTTCAAATCCATTTATCTTGTATAAATTATCTCATGTCCTCCTAGAGTTTACACAAAAAAAAAGATGGTTCATATTAATGAAATTCAATTTCATCCTGAAATCAATCCAACCTCTTTTAAAAATCCTATGGATGAAAATATTTTGACTAGTCCTCATTTTTTTATCGATTTCTAAAATAGTAAAGGAAAATAATGTATGTAGAAGACATGACATGGATTGTAGATTTCATGGAGTTCATACAATATATCTTAGAACATCCTAATGAAATAGTTTATATATTTAATGTCATATTAGAGATCAAATATGAAATAAAAATTAAACAAGTTCTAAAATTCCAATTATTCAAAAAATACCCATGGTGTGAACCATGTCCCTATTTAGACACTAAATCTTCTTTAGTGGTTGTTTATTAGATTTCCTAAAACACCAATACATCACATACCTCTCCCAATTACAAGTTTCCCCACTTTACCGCTCTTATTATTAATCATTCACTTTTTATTCATACTCCTTTTATTATTCCTAACTATTTGCAAGTTGTTTCCTTAACCAATATATGTGTTCCTACATGTCATATGAGTACCACCACCTTTTCGACCACTATAACGAATAAAATGCAATAATTACAATATAACATAAAATATTTGTTTAAAGGGTCCGAGAATCCATAAAATAAGGTCACTTCAAGTAAAAAATATGTCAACCCTTTGTGTTATGATATATTATTTTACCACATCCTAATGGAATTCAAGTTCCAAAATCTGAATTATTCAATGGGAAGGGATATCCATCTCATCATCTTATGTAATTTTACATTTCATGTCTATATTTTGAACACAATGGTTGAATATTGACAAAGTTATCTCCTAGGATCATAAAATACCATGATCTTGTTTGGTTTTATGCATTAACCTAAGGGTTTATGAATATTTTTTCCTAACTAGCAGATGATTTTCTTGCTCACTTTTAAGTGAGTATTTGCAAGAAGGTACCTTTACATAAATTACCCAACTTAGACAAAATGTTAATGAAAATATTGATGGGTAGTATTTTGATTCAAGTATGGTAACCATGAAGGACCATAAATTTGCTAAACATGAGCTCATAAATATATTTCTTATATTTACTCTCGCTCCTAAAGGACAGAGTCATGTTTAATATATATCAATCCTTTCACGTCCTTTCTTAAGTGACAAAGTGTAGAGATCAAGCTTATAAAGGCCAACATGATTATATATGGGGTCAATGCCCCTACCTCTAAAGCGAAATTTCAACCTAAAATAAACTTCAAGGGTAAAACTAATGATAATAACTTCCAACCAAATCCGTTAGATAAGGGTACAAATATTATTTTGGAACAACTAAAAACTAAAAATATAGTCTTACCTCAAAAAATAAAACATAGAGAATTTAAAATGTTATGCAAGAGTCCACAAAAATGCTACATTGATTGTTTTAATGAAATTTGGCCACACTACCTAATAGTTGAGAGTTGGATCCATCTATTCCATTTCATATTAGCAAGGTGTTTGCACTATATATAAAATGTGATGTGTAAATATATAGGATGTAAGGGTTTGTTACAGGGGGTTCTTCTAAATAAATAAATTATAATTAACAATGCACAATCAAATTAACACATTGATACTTGTAATAATAATAAATGATAGCTCAAAAACATGAGGATATGAAAAGTTATTTGTACAAAGTGGCATATAGGAGATCCATATATATAGGCTGGTTAAATAAGTGTATCTAAACCTGAAGATGTTTCATTTTTGATGTTGTAACTAGTAATTATCTATGTCCATGACTATATAATCTGTCCCTTATTTTATAAGGATTTATCCCATTTTATATGCCATTGGACCTGCTTATAATGGGGTTTTGTAACTTTATGTGCCCTTTGATTGTATACAAATATTCATCATTATATGTCGATCGAATGTGTACAACCACAATGTAACATGTAATGACCTACAACAAGTGGAAACCTTATATACCTACAATACCCTTCATTAAAGTAGTAGATAATGATAGGATAAATCGTTGTGTTGGTGAGGCTAAACTACCCTTTGTGCTCAACTCCTGTCAAACTAGTCCAAATGTTGCACTACATGCCCTCAAGCGGGATCAAGCCTTGTGTATTTCTCTTAGTGCTTTGTGCAAGTGTGAATGTGATCTAAGCCAACCCATTATGTGTGCCTTCAAGTACCTTGACAAAAATATAATGGGATAGCAGTAGAGTAGAGAATGTACCAAACATGGTATTAGTGTGAGGTTATGTGCTTTAGCTATTATAATAAAGTATTTTTCCCTTGAAGATATTTGACAATGCTTGGAGTGAATTTCTCTTGCTAAGACATGGCTCTTGTTGGTGTGTGTTATTTTCCACATCACTAGGTGAGTCATCTCACTTAGGTGAGATCATAGGTCCATGTGTCATTTAGGGGTCATTATGAGATTATTTTACGTGTCAGTGCGTTAGTGTGTTAGTGTGTCATATGCATCATTGGAAGTTACACTTCTATTTTGGGAATGTAACTCCCCCTCTCTACTTGAGTTGTCATGATTGCAGCACTGGGGGTTACTCATCACCTCCTATATGTACACCCCATTTGATCTATGATATAGAGGAGATTTTTATGGCTTAACTAGGTTTTGCCTATGTTTCAAATCTTTACATGCACATTCGGTTGATGCTCGCTCCTCCCGAGATCTCTTCACATTGCCGTTCGCACGTTCGTTGATGTGCAAGTCGTCCCTCGTGATCCTCACTTGTGGGTTTTAAACCCTCTTTCATGGTATCAGAGCGGATCTTGTGGATCCATGCACTCCTCGATGTTTCATGCATTTTCTGGCTTCTGGAGTGATATCCAGTTCTCGTTACGTGTGTCGTAATGGATATTCCATTCGTGCGCTTCTTGCATTGATTCGGGCGTTTATACCTCCGTTCAGGTTGTTCGTGGGTGTTTTTTGGGGTGTTCGTGGTTTTACAGCTTTTGCATGCAGTCTTCAGAGGTTGCCATGTTATTTTGTATCATGTTTGCATTATCCGTTGCTGAGTTCGTGATTGCTTCTATTCGCGTGAGCTTGTTTTTGGCTTGGCGTGGACCTATGGGTTATTGTTGTGATCCGGCTCTACATTGGTTCGGCTCTTATTGTCTACTTGTTTCCCGCGCATGGTTTGGACATTTTTTACGTGGCATCATTTTTTTTGGTCTTTAACTGAATGGTTTTCCTTGCTTGGCTCTTTGATACACCAACTTACATTGCTCTTGCCACTTATGCCTTTGTTGGTCCTTTTGTGCCTATGTTGAGTTTCTTGTTCGCATTGTTTTTTGGGTGTGCCTTTGTGTGGTTGTTCCTACCACCGCTCAAGATCTTGTTGAATATGCTTCTACATGTGCTCAACCCATGCTAACCCCTGCTCGATTCTTGATCCCGTAACCAGTTTGTATGTGCCCATTCTCACAGTGGTTACCATTTGTAACAGGCTCAGATTGAATTTTTTTTTACCATGGCTCAATTATTTTGGATTGTTTTTTTGGCTTCTGCTCAAATAGACCCATTTTTTTTATCCTAGTTCAATGTGATTCTGGCATGTTTATTGGCACGTGAAGGGCTTGGTGTATACGTTCTGACCCTCCAACTCTCATTGGCACGTGGTCTAGCTGTTACAACCTACTTTTTCTCCTCTGCTCGGTTGTTTTCTCCTCTGCTCGAGCCTGCACATTTGTAAAACTATTCACATACACATCCACACCTGGCTTGTGCTAACACCAACGCATCTCTGTACTCGGGCTTCATGCAGCTCCTGTCAACTCTAAGTGCATGCATTAAAAAAGTAGGTTCAACACCTTTTTTGCTGACAACAAGCAGCAAAATTGCAATTACAAGCCACATGGCTCCATAACTTGGGCCCACTCCCTTTTAGACATTGTTGGGTAGTTAAAAAAATCCCTTTTTTTATGTTTTTAGGTTAAAAACATTCTATTGGCATTGTAATAAGTTTTAGGCTATTTTTTGCTTGTAATTAAATCCCTTCCTATGAGTGTCGAAGATGGAGGACGAGGTCCGGGGTTGGCAGGAGGCTAATCCCCCCTCACAAGAAAAATAAACTATGCCTAAAGTTTGATGCCATTTCCAATGGGTACCCACACGACACCCTTCGCATCCATTTCAGGAACTTTTTTAATGCATTTGCAGCGTTTATTAGCATTTTCTCATCAGTTGCGGGAATTGTTTTTTGCTATAACTTTTGACTCGTTGCTGGGATCGGAGCACTTCTTTAGTCAAAGTTACATGTTTTTTCACATTCTACATGATGAGATTATCATTTTTGTAAATTCACTACTTTATAAAATGCCACATTCTAGGGGGGTTGACTAGCACTCTTGGGCTTTCACACATAGACGCATTATCGGCCGAGTCTGACGTCTTGTTTTTGTGCATCTTGCATTCCACATCATGGAGAGTTCTCCTTCCAGACTTGAGTATTGTAGGATCACTTTACAACCTCCGCCACTTCTCACCGGGAGAGGGAACTATTCAGCTTGGCGTGCTTCCAAGGAACGTTACTTCACCCATGAGGGTCTTTTACCCTTCTTGCTTGGGCCAATTCCTACACCCGCTGATGATCATCATCTAGAGGAATTTCTCGACACTTGCAACCACATCTTTGGTCACATGATGATGTATGTCTCTCGTTCTCTTTGGTTTCATGTGGCAGACTCAAATCCACCTCACCGTGTCTGGACCATTCTTCATTCCCTCTATGGAGACCCTTCACATACTACCACCATTGTTGCTGATGTTGATTCAGTTGTCTCCTCCATTTCTTCACGTGATGGCAGTTCCGCTGACATAGAATTGTTTGCTTCTACTTTTGATGTCGAGATTACTATAGAGGACTCTTATCCTCTTTCTCTCACTATTCCAGAGAGTGTTGTCACCCCTCCCATCTCATCAGATATTGAGCAGTCACCTACTCAGGCTCATACAATCATTACACCAGCCTCCTTTCCACCTTCAGTGTGTGAGGCCCCTTTCACTCCTCTACCTTCATTGGATGGCTCATACCTATCTGACATCACTCTTCTATTTGTTGAGCCCGCTCATTGGGACGAGTATCTGCATGACCTTAGTCATCTTTTTATAGAGTACACTTGTGATGCACTATAGGTCCCTCATCCATCTACATGTATTTCAGAGGAGTTCATCATCTCCGTTGTTGGGAGTGTCCATTATGGGACTCTTACCACTTCCACTTTTCTGGAGACCTTCATTGATCCACCCTCAGCTGTGGATCACTTTTCTGTTGTGGAGGATGTTTTGTTCCCTTCACATCACTTGGACATCCTTTCTACGGGTGTTCCTCTTTTTCACTCTGATATTTCTACGCACGTAGCATTACCTTCAGTTCCTTAGCACTCACTCGCTAGAACTATGTCACACTTTCGTGCCCCAGACTCAGAGTTCTTCATGTTGCTGCCTTCCATTTCCTTTGTGAAGTGGGCGGACTTCCAGCATGTCATTTTTGTCCTTCCTAAGGGCAGGCACATAGTTCGGTGTGGGTGGCTCTTCTTTAGTCTAGAGGTAGAGGATCTCGTGATTGACATTCTTCTGGGAGACCTCCTAGAGCTGCAGAGTTCATATCCATCCATGGCATCTTCTGCATTCCTCTCGTCTCCCTCTTATTTTCTCTTCTTCTTCTTTCCGAGAGATTTCCTCTTTGTACATGGGTACCCTTTCAGGCTCGTCTATGGCTAGGACCCATATTTGGCATCTTTCTTAGATTAGAGAGTGTGTTTTTCTCTTGTGGTGGATGTTTTTCCCACTGGGTTTTCCTTTACTACTTGGGATCTTTTTCTTGTACATGGGTACCTCATCAGGCCTTGTGCTAGGACCCATTTCTCATTTCTAACTTTCCGCCTCATCCCAAGTTACGATGAAGGGGGGGTGTTGGTGTGTGTTATTTTCCACATCATTAGGTTAGTCATCTCACTTAGGTGAGATCGTAGGTCCATGTGTCATTTAGGGGTCATTATGAGATTCTCTTACGCGTCAGTGCGTTAGTGCATCATATGCGTCATTGGGAGTTACAGTTCTATTCTGGGAATGTAACTCCCCCTCTCTACTTGAGTTGTCATGATTACAGCACTGGGGGTTACTCAACACCTCCTATATGTACACCCCATTTGATCTATGAGATAGAGGAGAGTTTTATGGCTAAACCAGGTTCTGCCTGTGTTTCAAATCTTTACATGCACATTTGGTTGATGCTTTCTCCTCCCAAGATCTCTTCACATTGTCGTTCACACGTTCGTTGATGTGCACGTCGTCCCTCGTGATCCTCGCTTGCGGGTTTTAAACCCTCTTTTAGCTCTAAGACCTTTTAGTGCTTACAAATGGAGGAAGGTAGAATCTTTAACTAGTTGGTTAATTTAAACCTAATGTATTGGTTGCTCTAAATGATGTACAACTAATGTAGGAATATTTAGGAGATTTTTTAGCGCTTTTATATTGATATTTACAATAAGAACTTATAAAAGTGTTAGGTGGGTTATGAAGTGATATTAAATTACCTATATAGGTTTATATATGTGAAATGTCATGATAAGGCCAACCCTAAAAGAATGAAATTTGCCATTATAAGATAATCAAATTGAAAACAAAGTCACAAGATAATAAGGGGTAGGATCATATAGGTTAGCCAAGAATTTAGTCCACTATGGCCCTGAGTTGTACATTTTACCTAAAAATTAGTGAGATAAAATCTAAATTTCAATAATGATGTCTGAGATAAATGAATTCTTTGGTTGATTACTATTTCCTAGATAGATGACTGAGAAAAGTGTAAACGCGAGCAAGTCAAGAGAGAGATAAAACTATGTGTTAACTGGACTTAAAATGTGAGCATTTTTATTAACAAAGGAATATAGAAAAACTTTTTATTGCCGAAGGATAAGCCACCAAATTTGAGTGCCTACATTTCCCCCCTTTTAAAGTGTGTAATTGTGAATTGCATGTTTATAGGAAAAACATACTTGAGTGTGCACACACACTTTGTCTTTGCTTGATAGTTATCTTCTGATGTGTTGGTGTTGGTGTGATCCATGATGAAACCTATAATATAAAGTGTACTCAATGTATACAATAGAAATTGAAATATAACTCAAAATGTAATTATTGCCTATAATTTTTGTAAAATTGAACTTACACAAAGTAAAGTAAAGGAGATGCAAAACATTGAAAGTATACACTTGTTCATTTTGCGGAGGGAGGAACTCTCATTCTTGTTGTATTTTTGATATTTGGAGTTTTTCTTGAGATATAAATGGATTGCGGTGATCAATCCCCAACTTTATTGAATGAGAAAATGGAGTGTTGAGTACATGCAACCCAACACCAAAGAGGAGAGAGAGGTATTGAAGAACCCATTGAAAATAGAAGAACAATGTATCAAAATATTTATTAACCCTGATATATTCCCCCATAATTGTAAAAGAGAAGAGGAAAACCAACCTATAAATAACTTAGCCACTTTGATACCTACCAAAACCCCATGGAACACACCGTTATAGTCAGATCTAGGTATAATTTTGTAAATAAACCATGCATTTAAAAATGAATGATAGCACTATGCCCCTAATATGTGTTGTGCAATTAAGTCTAAACATGAAAATTCTAAAATAATAGAAAAGAGGAGAAGGCCTATGCCTAAAACCCTAATCTTGTAATTATATTTGTGTAGTGTAATGGAAAAGGAATGAACTACCTGTGCCCCTTGTATAATGCTCTAAATTGTGTCATCTATGTCTATATATGTACTAGAAGTTTGTAAATATATGTAATAATATGAAATTGTTGGAAATTTATGAGAATTTTCCCTTGAGTTGAGAACATCCACGGTCTTGACCTGAGGTGTATGGTTTTGACCATTGTTAATTTTTACCACTTTTATATATTCATACCTATTTATGAGAATTTGTACCATATGCAAGTCTCTTGTAATTTATCTACATTATTTGTAGATGCATAATATATCCTGATGAATTCCTCCTCTTTTTAGGTGCACGTGATAAAGCATTTAAGCACACAAATTAAAATAAAATATGTGTACCCATGTTGGATAAGTCTGATAATCTTTGTTGGATCGAATAGAAGGTTGTAATGGTGGCCACTATTGGGAAAATGCTCCTACAAAAGAGGGTTATGCATGGTTAAAACCATGTCACACACAAAAAAGTAACATGCAACATGTAACAAGCAAAAGTGGAGATATTACATGTGTATAGAATAATGTAAGTATAATGGTGAAGAAATAATCAATCAAGATAGTTGTAGACCGAAAAAGTGACATATGTGTTCCAATGTACTCAACTTCTTGAGGTCGGGCCAAAACAACTGAAAGCTTGGAGATATGATGAGTGTGAAATGGTAAATACAAAATAGGTTGGGATGGTTGAGGGTTGAGATTCAAAGGTTTATAAACTTGTAATTGATCAACTTACAAGTATGAAACTTTCCAATCGAGGATAACAAAAATTCATCTCATCTCTCTATGTGGAATACTACGATCAAGGATAATCATTGCGTGTAATTATTAATCTATGTCAAATAGACCAAAGATACTTTACCCTACCTGACAAACTCTTGGAAAATGTTCATTTGTCTCTAAATAATCCTCTCTAGAGAGGGTCATACAAGAATGCAGGTGATGCATAAAGAAGATGTTGGTGAAATAGTTTTTCGTAGTATAGATTAATGGTTTTAACCAATGATCACAAGGCTAAGCCCCTCCTTGGGTATGGAGAGGCTCCCATTATTGGATGTAAACTAACGAAAATTATGGGGTGGTTGTTAGGCCAAGGATCACATAGGAATAATCTACTAAACCTATGGCAAAGTGCTTGTACAATGTACAAATGAATTTTCTTGGAAAATAGGTAAAGGGGAGTAGGAGATATAGGGAGAAAGGGTTAATGTCATGAGTAGGAACTAGAATATTCTCACCAACAGTAGCAAAAATAGGTCCACCTTCAACTAGAAGAACACAACAATATAAACAACAACAAGACTAAAAAATTAAATACACAAAGTTCTATGAATTCATTAATCAAAGATGTAAAGTTCTTTCTTACTTGTACAAGATTGCAATGCTTGAAAAATTAGAAAGTGGAGAGAGAGAGAGAGAGAGAGAGAGAGAGAGAGAGAGAGAGAGAGAGAGTATAAGAACATAGGTAAGGAGATAAAAGAAATTATCTTATTACTTGAAAGTAGTATTAATTTCCAACAACTTACAAAAATCAACAATTTCTAACCCTTTGGAATGGAGAATCCATTCCAAAATATAGCTTACAAAATGTCTCTTCCTCTCCACCCATGTGACTTTTCATGTCACCACCATGTGACTTTTCAAATTCCCTAAGAATGAAACTAAGTTCTTTTCTCATTTTTGAAAAGGGAATTTTACAATGCAACAGTAAGTCACTTAAGTGAATAAGATGAAAGAGTGAAAAAGTACATTCCCAATGAAGAAATATAATGTTAGAGAGAGGGGGAGGGAGGAGAGAGATACAAAGAGTGATAAGTGAAAATTTGGAGATAGGAAAGCATCTTGTTGATGACTACTCTGCCTTTGATGGACCGTGAATGGAGTTCCTTTCCCTTGACCCACTTGTTGAATTGGAACATTGAGATTATAAACCCTTTCTTGTGTGAGACATAAACACCTTTCAAGGTATTGAATACGTGTTCAAAAATATTGTTATGAGATCTACATTGAGATGGGAACATGATGATATTATTGTATCACAAGGTGGGAATTAGGAAATGGAGATCACTACCTTACTCCTCTCAACCTTAAAATTCACATCCGTGACAAACATGTATCCTTTTTTAATGCAATAAACTTCCAAATGCTTAAATACCTATTTTCTCATCTAACCCTCATTAAAATAATTCCTTTTCCAAATACAAGACTTACTCCCTGAACGAAACTCTTTGCTTCTAAGCTTTTATTGGACTAAAATATCATGGTTACAATCTCCTTCTTTTGTGAGGTATGGGCACACTCCAAAGCATTGGATAAGTGTTCAAAAATATTGTTGAAAGACTTGCATTGAGTGGACATGTGATGACTTCTTGTAAGCGGATGACCTTTGAAGAACATTGTGAATAGTGGATATGATGTGGGAACATCACTGTTATTCACTTGGGGGCTCAATTCATGTTTGCAGAGGTTTAAAGACTCCATCAATATTTTGGTATGGAATTTCTTGTGTATTTGGTCTGGAGATTGCATAGACTTGGTCCAGAGCTCAACAATTCACCTTAGTGATAAAAATATCTCCTTATTGGGTGAAATCAACCTTAGGAGACCCAAGTACCTCCTTATTTACCCGTTACTCATTGGAAAATATCTTTTCTTTCAAACAGTAGAATTGCTATTTTATTCAACTGAAAGTGCATAATGTGAAATCGTGAATTTATCAAGTTGTTATGATGTTCTACACTGTTTTAAACATATCCATGCGCTCTTTCTTTAGCATGAGAGGGTTAACATCCTTGTTTCTTGACTAATATCTTAACACTTACTATTTTTAGTAAGCCTTATTTTGAGAAGTGCATTTTAGTTGTCAGTCACTCAATTTGACACTTTTGAGTTTTCCTGATGTTCACAGAGTAATGACAACTCTGAAATGAACAAAAACTATGTGACACTTACAACATAAAACCTAATTTTTCTACACCCTACTATCCACAAGAAAATGGTCAAGCAAAATCATCCAACAAAGCACTTAACAAAATTCTCATGAAAACTGTTGATCAGGTCAGAAGAGATTGACATCTTCAAAATCCTTTCTCCTTGTGGGCCTATCAGACTAGCATCCATACCCCTACAGGTGCTACATCTTTCTCTTTAGTCTAGGACACTGAAGTTGTTCTTCCCCTTGAAGTTCAGATTCCATCACTACGCATTTCTCTCGGAGAGTTCATCACCGGTATAAGATTATCGTCAAGAGAACTTATCATAACTAGAATTGTTAGATGAAATTCATCTAACTACCCTCAAACACATCAATTTCTATCAAGAATGCATCAAATAAACTTATAAAAAACATATTAAACAATGCGAATTTAACATTGCTGATATTTTTCTCAAAGATAATTAGCACGTCACTAACATGGAAAAGAGTTAATGCGGGAAGTTTTCTCTGAACTAGCTCAAACCATATATTATCACTCATAAATATGGATCTGAGGCGTGTCATTTAACCTCTCTTGATGGTAAACCTAAATAGTATCCTCTTAACACTTTGCGCTTATGTCTATTCTATTGTTAACATATTAAATCATGAGACCTTATGAAAATAATTTTTTTCACCCTTTTAAATGCGCACATCCATTTATCACTATTGTAATGGTTTATAATCATGTGGTCTTCCATCAACATACCTATCATTACCTTAAATACGAGCACCACATATCTTCTTGCAACATATTCTATTGGACAAGTTCCTTGTTTACAACTGGGGAACCCCACAATCATTACTCTCACTATACCCTATCTTATCTAGATTAACAACATGACAAGGATATATGTGTATTTTACACGTTTACTTATCCCCTTTGAATGGTTACCGAGCCTCACCTCCAGCTCAAAATCAAAATATTTATGGGATGGATAAAATCAAATATACACCAATCCTCTAAATGATGGCAATCAAAAAACAAAATCATGTCAAATACAGTTGTAGACCACTCCCTCAAAGGATGACTACCCCAAAAAAGTACATATAAAAAAGGACTCCCCATATTGATCAATCCTCATATAAAAAAAAGGGGGCTTTTTGTAGCGATCAACCCTCATATCAAAAAATAAACCATCCGAGGAAAGCTTCCCACATTGATCAATTTTCCCCAAAATGCAATCTTCCCACCTCAATCAGCTTCTGCCATATACAATACAGTTGGGGAAAAATCTTGGAAACTATCAAGAAGAGCTTTTTTCCTTGTGTTTGCTACATATAAACCTTTCTCATGTCAGAAAAGTATGGATATAACTATCCCACACTTGTCTATGATCCTACTATGACTAACCATTGTGAGTCATATGTTAAAACTTACTACAAATCCACATTTGTAGTGTCATACGTACAAATCAATTTACCATCATACGCTATATGTGTCCAGAGTGGTAAAGAAGAAAACATTCCATATTAAGTTCTTATTAATTGTATAGTGTGTAAATTAAATAACAAGATCATCACCTATCATAAACACATTCAATATCATCACAAATCACATCTTTAAACTAAAAAATCACATTTATAACACATCATACCATTAACTAAATCTTCATCAATTACATCTATATGCCCATTGCATTACAATAATTATTACAACTCATACAATAACACCATTCAAAATAATGTATACATACATACATACATATATATCGAAAAGTGTATATACATCATCGAGGGCCTCCAAAACCTCGGTTATAAAAAATATATCCATACATCATCGAAAATGGCTTCAAAAGAGCCTCATATGATAAAAAATATCATACACAAAAACTATCCAGTAAACTGAATGTCTGTCAAACAGACACTCCCTCTCGCGATGCTCCCCTGATCCCCACCAAGATCTCTATCTGACCCTCTATCTGGTCCCGTATTTGGACCTCGTGTTGCTTGACCTACACTCATAACACTACTTGATGGAGCCACTTGTCACTATGCCAAAAACACAGTATAGAGAGGCTCATCTAAAAGAATTTGTCTCACTATATCCTAGTAATAACACATCTCCACGCACAATGCTTGGTAGTTAGCCATACCCACACTACCAGGTGGCCCCGTATTCCCACTAGTCATAACCCTCGCATCTTGTAGCTCATCCATTGAGATCGATGGGCCTATCACTCCAAAGGCCTTTCACAAGGCCTCTCTATCCCTAGACTGTATTTGTCTCTATTAGCTCTGACATGCGCAAGCTCTTCATGTACATTAGTTTTTGGCTCAACCCATCTCTCTCTCTAGACATGGAATCCCTCTCACTGATCAACATGGCGCACTCAACTTACCACAAAACCTTCTTGACCTTTAAATGTGTTGTGGTGGCCTCTAATACAGACACTATATTATCTTCATCTCCTCACTCACCTCCACTTTCTGGTACCTCCTCGTACACAAGACCCATACCTGCCTTTAAAATCCAACTAGCTGCCTCTACCACCATGTAGCATAGGCCTCTGTCACTCCAAAATCATCATACCCTGGTCACTACTTCCTGAGCATCCCACCCTCACCCCTACCCCTTCCTCATCTGCCATATCAACAACCTCTTGAACAAATGGAAGTGTTATATCTATGTTTGCATCATATATCATGTACAAGTTATTGCTACCTCTCACACATCTTGAATCAAACAAAATATTTGCACGACATGACCAAACCTCACTAGCTTCTACAGGTCAACTCTCCAATCCCACACCCATATATCTTGTTGTGTCACTTGTAGCTCCCCCTCTGTACCAGGCCATACCGAGGAAAACCGTATATGGCGTCCAGACTACATCACCACCCTGCAATCCAGCTAACAGTTGTTTTATAATGGTCCCTATCCCAATCAACCTTGTGGATAGGAGATCTGACTTCTACCTCATAAACCCCACTGGGTACTCTAGATCAAACCACCTCACCCATGACACTCCCCTCGACCAAGTGACTTCAATGTGCTCATACGCCCAACACTCTAATAAAAGTGATATATCTACTCTAAATTTGTATCCAGTCTTCCATGACCATAGCTCCCTATAAACAATGTGCCACACTCTAACATATCCCCAACAAACCCTATTAACATCAAGGAAAATCAACCTCTGGCTGAATCCAGTAGGGTATAACAACTGATCTACATAATCAACACGGTGACTAAGGCTCGACCCTCCTCATCCTCACTATATAAGGCCCCATATGAAAACTCATCAGAAGTATACACCACATTATTTGCATCATCACCATATAATTTCTGCATCACAATGCCCTTACCTCCCTAATTAATAGTTTAAACCTACTCGCACTGTACTGACAAGCACAAGATTTGGTGCACATCCTCCAGTGTCACTATCATCTCCCTAATAGGCAACTAGAAAGTACCCATGAAATGGTCCCATATCTCAAACAATGCTAGCAATCAACCCATGTCCCCCTGTGGACGCGTTTGTAATGACACATCCCACCCAATCAAACCTCATTACAAACATCATCTAGTATCTTCAGGATTCTATCCCATGGCATCAACCACTCTCTAACCCACATCCATGAAAAACAACAATAAAACATTAGATATTGTAGACACTAAATCACACCTTTGGGTACTTTTCTAGGTCCTAATAACATACCACTATTCATATGATTCCTAAGTGAGAAAACTAGTAATTGACATCTATCTTTGGCCTCTTTCTTTTCTTTCTTACTTTCTCTATGGCCTTACACACCCCACTACCCAGTATGAATTTCGTTTGCTTTATATTTTTTGGCCCTGAACACTGACACCCAGCCAAGACGCCAACGCCTAGATGCCCTTGTCCCCTTTGGGCACCCCCAACCTCTTTGTATATTTCTCTCCCCCTTTGGGCCTCTTGTTTTCTTGGTGGTCGACCTTTTAGATGCTAATTATGAAATTCAAACAAGGGAATCATATAAATATAAAGCTATGTGATGATAATAAAGGACCAAGCTCTAAACATCTATTACTATCACCTAAGGTTACATCCAAAGGCATTTCAAGAGCATAAAAGAATCTGTTAGTGCAGAATCACAACACCCCTGAATGGCCTCGGCTATGAGTGGGGCATTCGGTGTGATTGCACAACATGGGACCATTTCTCAAGCTTCTCCAGTGTAGGAAGAACCTAACTAATCCTAATCTAACTATTCCAAGGGGACAGGGAGAGAGAGAGGGTGAAAGAGAGCCTACACTAAGCGGTGATACACCAAAAAAGGTAGCGGAGAGAGGTGAGAAAAGGAGAGGGTGGACAAGATGCACCATGAACCAAAGATAGATTTCACATGAAACACCACTTCAAAACCCATTAGGCACAGCTCCTAGAACCTACAATAGACATCAGAGTATGCACAATATACCCTACAATGATGAGAGGCAAGAAGAGATGATAAAATGAGCCAAGGATGGACACATGCATCACGAAACATATTCTATTGCTCCAAAAGTTACACGGTACATCATCAGCAAGCAAGGGGCAAGGAAATGCCATTACAGAGCCATGAAAGAAGGCTTAGACTCCATTTTCTACCCTAAGGAAGAAAGAGAGAGGGGGGCAATAGAGAAAAGATGAACAACTGTTTGAATATGCCCCTCATGTATAATATATAGGAAGAATAAGAGAGAGAGGAGGGAATAATTAGAACCCTATTCCAACCACCCTTGCAAATGCATTGAATTCCACCTTTTGAAAGAGAGAAGGGGAGAGGGAAAATCTTAATCCTGCATCAACCACCTTAAGATATGCATTGAATTCCACCTACCATATTGAAGAGTCTCGCTGCAACACCCATGCCTCGTCGTTGTTCCTTACTGGGCAAGAAAGAGGCCCATTCTTCATCATGGTGGCATGTGAGAGGCTTGACAGCCCTGAAATTAGTGGGGCGAAACATTAATGGAAGCAGGTGAGAAGCTGACGCTAAGATCTTTACAAAAAATCCTCTCCCGCCCAAATATGAGTTTCCAGTCGAAAGATATGGTTGTTTGAAGATCAGGATTGCGGGCGCACAATATTTCAAAGAGTCTATCCGTACCGGGTCCATGTGGTAGCCTCGTGCACCTTGAAGATTCGACTCCTTCCTTTCACTCTTGAAATCACGACGAACTGACACGTGGCGGCTTCCGCAGGCTCCTCTATGTTCCTTTGTGTTTGGTTCTGGAATGGAAGGCCGAGTTCTTTGCCAGGTGAATTACACTTTAAATATCATTGTGTAACTTACAATCCTCTTACTCCTTACCAAAATCCTCCATGAACCTACTCATCCATAACATTTCCTTACTTGCCTCAGTCGCTGCAACATATTCTGCCTTTGTAGTAGACAGGGCAACTACCTTCTGCAACTTTGAGATCCAACTCACTGCCGCACCACCAACTGTAAACATGTATCCAGTAGTGCTCCTCCTGCTATCCACATCTCCTACCATATATGAATCCACAAATCCCTGTAAAGTATAATCTGACCCGCCAAAGCACAAGTGCTTACTACTGGTCCCTCTCAAGTACCCGAGAATCCACTGGACTACCTTCCAGTGTGCTTTACCTAGATTTTCCATATACCTGCTAACTACTCCCACTATTTGGGCAATGTCTAGCCTGGTACAAAACATGGCATACATGAGGCTCCCAACTGCTGAAGAATAAGGAACCCATGCCATATAATATTTTTCCTCTTATGTTGTTGGGAATTACTCTTTAATTAATCTAAAATGCCTAGCCAATGGTGTACTAACTGGTTTCACATTCTGCATCTAAAACTTCTCTAACACCTTTTCTACATAGTCCTCCTGAGACAAAACCAATTTCTTATTTTTCTTGTTCCTCTTGATTTGCATACTGAGGATTTTCTTTGTTGCACCCAAATCCTTCATTACAAATATTGGAGCCATAGCCTATGAATGTACAACGTTTGAATTTTGAATCCAGTTTCTTCTTGTTTTCTTATTAACATGCACAAATGCCTCTGAACCAAATAATCTTAAAAATGAAAGGTATACCTCTTTCCCGGTCCAGGATTCTTCAGTAATTCCTCCATTTAGTGCACTTGAAGGCCCACAGTTGATTAAGTACACAACACTATCTACGACCTCTGCCCAAAACTGAAGAGGCAGCCATGTGTTCTATCTCATTGACTTTACACGCTCTATTATTGTTCTATTCATCCTCTCACTAACACCATTTTGTTGTGGAGTCCTGGGAACTGTTTTCTCTCTACGAATCTTGTTCAAGGAACAATAATCATCCAATTTCTTACTGCAATACTCACCACCATTATCAGATCTCAAACATTTCAATTTAAAACCACATTGATTCTCAGAAAGTGTTTTCCATTTCTTAAATGTATCAAATACATCAAACTTACGCTTAATGTAGTATACCCATACCTTCCTCGTGGCATCATCTATGAATGTGACATAGTACAGAGAACCACCATGAGATGCAACATGGGCCGGCCCCCACACATCTGTATGAACTAGCTCCAACTTTTTCTCTTTCTTGGTATTCCCTACCTTGAGAAATCTAACTATTTTCTGTTTCCCAAAAATGTAATGCTCACAAAACTCTAAGTCCAATTGCTTCAAACTTGAAATATTACCTTTTACCTGTAGAATTTTCATGCCCTTCTCACTCATATGTCCCAATCTACTGTGCCACATGCTGACATCCTAATCTGAAGTAGACAATATGGTAGAAGAATTAGATATACAAGTAGACAAATAAAGAGTGCCTACTTTCTTACCCCGTGCCACTACCAGGGCACCCTTAGAAACCTTCCAAGCATCTGAAGTGAATGTGACTATGTAACCTTCACCACCTAACTATCCTGCAGAGATGAGATTTCTCCTGAGGCTAGGTACATGCCTCATGTCTCTCAATATCCATGTATTTACGTTCTGTAATTTTAGGTGTACATTGCCCTTCTCGAAAATGTTGCATGGCTCATCATTGCCCAAATAAACCTGTCCAAAATTTCCCTGGACATACTCTTTAAAATAGCCCTTATCAGGGGTTGCATGGAAAGAGGCACCTTAATCTATTACCCACGATTCTACTCTAGTATCAAGAGAAAGTATAAGAGCATCCTGAACAATATTACATGTTAGATTTTCCTCTGTAATACCTTCACGATGGTTTTCTTTGTTTCCTTTAAACCAACAATAATTTTTAGCATGTCCTCTCTTTCCACAGTTCCAACAAGTAATGACTCTACTCCTAGATTTTGATCTTCCCATATTTGAATTAGATCTCCCACGAGCCTTACTCTTTGATTTTTCCTTGCTCCTCCCTCTACTCTCCATATTCAACGCATTTCCAGAAGAATAATTTTCCCATGTAATTTTCCTACGCATTTACTCATTTAAAATGACACTGACTTCATATTCAAAGTTAAGAGAAGTAGATGATGCATTACTAACTGCCATTACTAAGTTGTCCCAACTTTTTGGGAAAGAACATACGAGTAATAATGCTCTAACCTCCTCATCAAATGGGATATTAACTGAATCTAACTGATTTACAATAGTGTGGAAATCATTAAGATGGTTAGATATAGATCCACCTTCTTGCATTTGTAGATTAAACAATCTTTTCATGAAATAAACTTTATTGGATACAGTAGGTGTTTCATATAAATTAGCTAGGGTTTTCATCAACTCTACCGTACTCTTCGCTTGTGAGATATTTGAAGCTACGGACGATGCCAGACTCAATCGAATCGCATCGAGAGCCTTCTTGTCCTGAACCTTCCACTCCTCATTAGACATGGTTGAGGGTTTCACTTCTTCACCTCCCAATAGTAGGTATAGATCCTTTTGATACATGTAATCTTCCACCTGCATTTTCCATAGCTGGTAATTTCGACTGTCAAACTTCTCAACTCTGAACATATTCTCCTTTGCCATTGCTGCTTCTCCCACTCAAACAGAAATCCCTCTATGAGTATACTTCCAACAAATAAATCTCAAACATGCTCTGATACCAGTTGTTAGGATTATACCAGTTGTACAGATTAACAAGCATGTAATGAATAATGCAGAAAATGTAAAACAAAAAATAGATGCAATAAAACAGAGACACATATTTAACGTGGTTCACCCAAAATGGGCTACGTCCACCAGAAACAGCCAATCCTTTTATTTAATCCCAGTAAAAATCTCTCTCACAGTTTCGCCACTAATACAATGAGCCTCATACATAACGACTTAAATATATTAGGGTTTTTATCATTTTGGGGAAACATAGAAAACCACCCGTTAGATCTGTGACCTAATAAGGAATGGTCCAGATTTCACAATGCATAAATACATATAAAATGTGGATTTCGGGGGTGCTGCCCTCGAACCCCCGTTAGGGCACACGGCCCCAAGACCCCCCACTAGGGGGGGCATCCCCCTTGGACCCTGCAAGGAGGGAAATACCCCCCTTACAACCCTTGTCGCTATTAGGCTCCACAACCAACACCAAACATCTACTTACATTGCTACATTCTAGTTATTTCTTGCTATTCAATGCATCTTGCACAAGAGCCACCTAGGGCATGATTCCAAACACACTCACAGAGAAATACATGGGGTTTGAGATGTAGTACAACACTTGATCATATTTTCACTCTATTGAGTGACCGTCGAGGTCAGTCTGACTTCCCATTTGCATCCTTTTATTTTCAATATTTGATGTGTTTTGGGGTTTTACATGAGGTATTTTGTTTTGTAGGTTACATGTGAACTCGACAATCTTCCAGTGACCTATATGCGATCAACAAAGAATATTATAAAACATCTTGCGACATTACAAAAATCAAGGTTCTGTGTAATCACATGCGCCTACAGAAGGTCTCTGGCGCCTAGGTGCACCTAACCCAGTCTAGGCACCCCAGTCCTGACATTTCTATGATTTTTTGGGTTTGGTTTCTATAGTATTCCCTCTTGTTTCATCAGTTTTCTAGCTCAGCACATCTTCAAGATTATTGCAAAATCAACTAAGTCTCGTATTCCCTCTCTTACACCTAGGGTTTCATGTTTCTCTAGCTTATGGCTTAGGTCAGATCTATATTTTATTGTCTATCATTTCGTTGTGACTCTACAGTTAGGGTAATACACATTTACAAATTTTATTAAATCATTTGGTGAATCCGTCTCATTCAGACACTCTTGGATCCTCATTTTTCTTCTCTCATGGCTCATAAGGTCTCTCAAGTTTCCTTGCTTCAATTGCTTCAAATGCACCCATCTTGTAAAGATGCTCTCCACAAAACCATAAACGCTATGTATCTCCCTATTAACATGCCACCTTCACAAGTCAGTGTCATCTTTGATCATCTCTCTGATGAATCTATTAGTTCTAATGTCAATCAATCAATCTGCAAGTCTATTCAAGATTTACATTCTTTATTTCAAGATAAATTTCAGGCTATGGAATCCATGATTACATCTCTTAAATATGAAATCCAACATCTTAAGGATGTTTTCTTAGGCTCATGCTAGTTCTCCATCTCATCCTCATTTTATGTCTTCTACATGTGCTTATATTAGTGAACCCAAAGTCTTTCCACTCCATGCACCTCTAAAGTTTGATCTCAATACTAAGCAATAAGATATTCTTCCACAACTCCTCACTCATCAATTGATCATCTTTCCATCTACTCATTGTTATCCTCCTTATAGGCTTGCAAAATATCAAGGTCATCCATATTGTAATTATCATCAAATCAATGGACATAATGACAATGATTGCTATGCTCTACAATGAAAAATTGGCCACCTTAAGCATTATGGTCTTATCTCATTTACTACACAAAATCTGCTACATGTTCATCTCCAATTGCTACATCTCATTGGGTTCCTAAATCTGATTCATCTATGTCTAATGAGCATCATGCCATCACTTCTAATGTTTATTCTTCTGTCACTCAAGAAATTCCTATGCAATCCACCAAATTAAGCAACTACCTCTCAAAATCAGTCTCACACCTCTCCTCTCAAGTCTTCTATGACATTACCAAGTCAAACTATGCAACCACCTCTCAAAATCAGTCCACCCTCTTCTCCTATCAAGTCTTCTACAACATCATTAATCCACATTCCATTTCCAATCATTTTTGTCAAATAAACTACTCCTTATACTAATGGCCAAGACACATTTCAAACTCTGCCACCATGGCATGGTCCTACTGTTGCTTCTTCCTACCAATTGTGTTCTCTCTCTCTCTTATCATGACATAGATAATGACTCTCCCACAATGGCATGGTATCTCTCACATCACCACATAGATCTCCATCATTGACACACTTGGGGGGCATCATGCTTATTCTCCCCCCTTCTAGCATTATCAGGTGTCTGCATTTCTACTATTCCACGCTATGCTTTCACATCTAGTCTTTCTCATGCATCATACACATATTGATACACTTGTATCGTCATTACCCTGATGACACACTCTTGTGCTACGGTTCACACTTGACTATTGAGGGCATACTACATTCATGAACCTCACATCATACACATAACACATTTCACACTCAATGCATTCACAAAACATATTTCTAACATCACATTGTCACACAACACACTACCCTATGACACAATCTAGTTCCATGGTTCATACTTGACTGTTGAGGGTCTAAATATGAAATGAACCTCATCACACTCACTCACTCTCTACACTCTATGCTTTTTTGATCATATCTTTCTAGCACACAATTCAAACCATTCCCCAATGATGCACTCTTGTTCTATGGTTCATTCTTGAGTAGCTAAGGGGGAATTTATAAATGAACCTCATCTCATGCATACTCATTCACATTCACTCAGGGGGCATGCTGCTCCTATCACACTCACTTTGCATTCCATTCCATTCACACTCACAACATATTGCATATCTTGGTTGCATACACTCTTCTTTCTTACTTACTACTTACATGTACACTTTTCTTTCTATGTCTAGACAGATATTTTGTATGTCATTATCTTTTCTATATACACATGCATGTTCACTTGCCTTCTAGTTTTGAATGCATACTTTATACATATCTATGTTACATGCAATATGGATTCTTGGCATTGTACCTCTTACTAGTCCCACAATGGCTCCTAGGGGCATCTATTTTTGTACACATCACAGGTGTTATTGTTTCATTTATATACTACTTCCTATTCTTACTAGCACACTACTTTATATCAGATCATACATGCTTTGACATACTTTTTATCTTTCTAACATGCTAATGGGTGCTTCATGTGCAGCATTTTCTTTGCAGGAACTATTTTCCACCATGGTTGTCTGTTATTTTTTGCTTGTCATTGTTTTCTCATTATATGTCATTGTTTGTGGGCTATGCCCTTTGTCTTGCTTGTCACATTGCTTGTATGATTTTTTGGGTGCTTCGGCCCTGATTGCCTTATGACATTGTGAGTGATGTCCCATGTTTGAAACCCACTTTTGATTAGTCTACATTGTCTTCTTGCTTACTAGATTACACATTGTCTTCTATATGTGTATTTGTCTTGTTTGTACTAACACATGTTTCCTAGCCACTTTTTTTGCCATGTGCCTTAGTTTTTACCAAGCAAAATTCCCCCCCTTGTAAGGGCATCAGTTTTAGATCAACATCCGTATGGTCCTCTCCTTTGGGCTATGCATCCTCCTAGTGACGTCACATACACCCAAATGAGGGGGGCATACATTGGGTGAATTAGTCACCCCCATTCAACAATACACAGTCACAGTTCAGACCTACATAGTACAAGAAACAACACAGTCTTTAGTCACAGAAATGGCCCAAAATCTGACTTAAGTCCTCAGCACAACATAGATGCCAGTGCCCAGATACAGACATGAGCACCTGGGGCACTCCTGACCCTTCTTGGGCACCTATGACCAAGGGGCAGTTACAATTTTTTTCTCAGATCAACACAGTTTTCAGCAGTTTACACAATGATTTTCACAGAACACGCACAATCCTCAACAATCAACATGCATGTTATCTCCTTTTTTTCTATTTGTGTTGGATTGAAAGTGGATAGATCAAACTAGAACAAAGTAGGATCACACCATCTGCAGTGGTGTATAAATCGTTGGGAAGTAGTCAAGGTTGGAGAATAACACTAGACCTTTCTCCCCAACACTTCTTCTGTCGTGGCGTGAGATCACCCAAAAAACTTGCACTTGGCATGAGATCACCCAAAAAACTCATTCTTGGCAGTGAGATAGCCCAAAAAACTCTCTCTTCTACATCATTTTCAAGATTATTTCTATCCTTTTCACTCATCACGGATCAGGTGCACATGTTCCTTTTACTACTTTTCACATTTTTACATACTTTTTATATACTTGGATGAATTTTTCATATACATGACTTTGACTACTCTTTTACTCTTCTCTTTTACAGGTCCATCCTTATGGGAAAGCAACAGTCACATCATCAAGCACAAGTGAAAATGACAACAGGTACAACATGACATAACACATACGCTTTCACCCCTAGGGTCACTTCCTCTTCTTTAGCTTCCACGCTTCATTTTATCACTCCACACTTTTTTCTTGTCTCCTCAGACACACTTTCACCATCAATCTACATGGTTATCAGGTACACATCTCTTATCTACTTTATGTTATCGAGTATTCACTAAAACAACATAAAGTGGGGGAAAATGTAGACACTAAATCACACACTTGGGTACATTTCTAGGTTCTAATCACATACCACTATTCATATGATTCCTAAGTGAGAAAACTAGTAATTGACATCTATCTTTGGCCTCTATCTTTCTTTCTTTCTTTCTCTATGGTCTTACACCCTCACTTCTAGATATGACTTTCACTTCTTTATCTTTCTTGACTCTGGACACCAGTGCCCAGCCAGGATGCCAAGCGCCTAGGTGCCCTCATCCCCTCTAGGTGCCCTCGACCTCTTTGTATCTTACTCACCCCTTTTGGGCCTCTTTTATATTTTGGGAATCTTGTTTTCTTGGTGGTCATCCTTTTAGATGTTAATTATGAAATTCAAACAAGGGAATCATATAAATACAAAGCTATGTGATCATAATAAAGGACCAAGTCTCTAAGCATTTATTACTATCACCTAAGGTTGCATCCAAAGGAATTTCAAGAGCATCAAAGAATCCATCTAACTTCATTCAAGGGACAAGGGACTACATTCTTCTGTATACACTTCATAGGAGGGGAAGTTCATTTTGACATCCACACATCTATTTACATTGCTACATCTAGCTATTTCTTATTATTCAGTGCATCTTGCACAAGAGCCACCTAGGGCACGATTCTTCACACACACACAGAACTACATGGAGTCTGAGATGTAGTGCAATGCTCGGTTGTAATCTCACTCTGTCGGGTGACCTCTAGGGTTAGTCTGAACTCCCAATTTGCATCTTTTTCTTTTTAGGATTTGATGTGTTTTGGGGTTTTGCAGGAGTTCTTTTATTTTGTAGGTTACAGGAAAACTCGGTGATCTTCTAACGACCTACAGGTGACATATAACAACGAACATTAGCGAACATATTGTGACATTAAGAAAATCATTTTCTGAGGTTCTGTGCAGTCACAGGTGCCTACAGAAGGTCTCTGACACCTATGCACCCCTGAACCAGTTTAGGCACCCTAGTCCCGACACTTATTCCGACATTCTATAATTTTTTGGGTTTGGTTGTGACAGTCTCCCCTCTTGTTTCATCAGTTTTCTAGCTTAGTACATCTTTGGGATTATTGTGAAATTAGCTAAGTCTCTTATTCCCTCTCTTACACTAGGATTTTATGTTTCTCTAGCTTATTGCTTAGGTCAGATCTATATTTTATTATCTATTATTACGTTGCGACTCTGCAATTAGGGTTTTAAAAATTTCAATATTTGTTAAATCAGATATCACCACTAATCAAAATAACGAAACCAAACTGAAATACTATGAAATTTCTATTAAATAAAATAAATCACTATGCAATGGAAGCATGGTGGGGATTAAGGTGGCCAATGGAATTGAAAATCAATGTCTGCAGTAGTTTGTTGATGACACGGTCCTTTTGGGCCATGATGTGGTTTAAGAGGCTAGGACTATCAAAGGAATCACTAAGAAGTATGAGAGAGTTACAAGGCAAAAAATTAACTTTAGGAAAAGTTCTTGCTTATTCATAAATGTTGAAGAGTATCAACAAAAAAGATTGGCTACCATCTTGGAATGTAATACCAAATATCTCCCAGATTCCTACTTAGGAATGCCTCTCTGTGGGAGAAAACTTGATGAAGGAGGATGGAACAAACTCATTGAGAGATTTTATAAGAAGCTTGCCTCTTGGAAAGGCTCTTTACTCTCTCAAACCGAGAAGGTTCTGCTTCTTCAGAGTAGTATGCAAGGTATTCCGATCTATATCATGTCTATTTTTATTCTTCCAAGCAGAGTCAAGAAGGCCAATGAACGAATTTAGAAACGGTTCCTTTGGACTGGGTCTGACGATAAAAACATAATACCTTTGGTTGCTTGGGAAAAGGTTATTAAACCCAAGGAAAAGGGTGGTTTGGGTCTAAAGAACATTCAAATTATGAACCATGCCCTCATAGCGAAGGTAGGGTGGAGGCTTCACAAAGAGGTAGGCATCTAGGTGACTATTCTGAAAGTGAAATATTTTCTTCCCTCTAGCGGATTGATTGAATTCTTCAGCGACATGGTGTTCCCGAGAGGTTCTATATTTTGGAACAACTTGTTCCAAACTAGAAAACTATTAATTGAGGGGTACAAATGGAACCTTGGAGATGGATCTAAAATCAAATTCTAGGAGGGACCCATGGGTGGAGGATGCTGCCCTCAATTTGAATAGCCCGTGGAGTGAAATTTGGCATTTATTATCTAATGAGAAGGGATATCTTGTGCGCAATTACTGGGATGAGGAATGGAAATGGTTTCCTATCCTTCCCCCCTCCTTTCTATCACGGGGGATATTCAACCTTTTCATGAGTTAAACAAAAAACTCAAGGATCTTCATATTCCGCATGACAATGTCCAGGATGAGCTAATCTGGAGATTCACAAACACATGGGAGTACGAGGTCAAATCTGGATATTTGTTAAACTTTTAAACATTTGGAATCAAATATCATATGGATGAAGGGTTTGGAATAAGCATCTTATCCCTAAGATCAACATTTTTTTCTGGGAAGTCATCAAAGGTATGGTCCTTACTATCGATAGACTCAAATGAAGGGGAATTATCATTATAAATAGATGTGGGTTATGTAAGGACAATGAAGAATCCACTAGGCACCTTTTTCTAGAACGTCCCTTCTCTTTTCAAGTCTTCGTTGAGATCCTATGCATCTTCAAAGTGTATTTTGTCCTTTCGGGATATGTGGCCCTCCTACCTGAGCAATGGAACTTTAATTTTTAGAATGATATGGTTAAAAAATGTGGAAGCTAGCTCTACCTCATGTCTTGTGGGGAATCTGAATTGAATATAATAATAGCATTTTCAGGAACAAACCGGTCATTCCGAGTAGGGTGTCTGATAAAGTGAAACGCGCTCTCAAGGATAACTCCAGGATCCTTAAACCCAAACAGGTCAAAGTTTTCTCGGAAGTGGGAAAAAATAAATACTTAGAAACTTAGATACTGAACCCACCAACATCATTAAGGAAATATTAAACCATAATATCAAATGGACTAAATCGTCGAATGGTAGACATAAGCTTAACTTTGATGGCTCGACCCATGTGAATGACAAATTGGCTGGCAGAGGGGGGTCTTGTTTGTGACCATAACGAAAAATGCATTGGAGCCTATACAGGCCCCATTGGAAATCAATTAAACAACGTAGCTGAGGCCAGAGCTATGCTTTGGGGTGTTAGATTATGTCATGATTTAGGGATAAAAAATATGATTATTGAGGGTGAGTCGACGTGTGTCATAAATGCCCTCAATGATAGCAAAAAAATGTGGATGGAAGCTAAATAATTTGACTATGGAGGCATGTGTCATTCTTGTTTCATTTGATCAAGTGGTCATTCAACACACTTACCAGGCCGATAATAAACTGACGGATGCCTTGGCTGAAAAAGGTACTACCATAATGGAATTGGAGACGTGGATTGGGACACGTACTCCTTGGGGTTAGGTGAACAAGCTCATTAATGAAGCCACAATGTAGGAGGCAATGTTATGATGACACCCCTAGCTCATACACTTGGGGTTTTCAAAAGGAATTCCCTTTTTTTGGAAAACTAGCCTTGTCAAATTTCACTTTTTTTTTCCTCAATTTCACACAGTTTATCTCTCGGGTCTGTGAAGGCGTGCATACTGTAGGTTTCATGGGGGGGAGACAGGGTGAGAACGGGGCCTTATACTTTTCTCCACCTCAAAAATGACACGTGTCTATGGAAAATGCTACATAAAGGTAGTTTTACAAGTTCATTCACCGGCTTAAAGGTAATGACCCGACCCTATCTGTTTATTTTGCAAATGCCTGTATGGATGGTAGTTTAGTTTTTCGTGGGGTTCAAATTGATGTTTTTGAGAATGTAATTGCTTAGACTACTGGGTTAAAAACTGAAGGCCTCAAAATTTTTTAAAGACAAACCAAAGAGAAAACATGAAATTTCTACCTTTTTTGAAGCTAGGGAAAAAAACATAGCTTATGATGATGGTATTGCTTGCACCTATTTGCTAGATAGGTGGGCTGATGTTTTCCTGGTCATTATGAAGTATCTAACCCTCGAAGGAAAAATTTTGAAAAATATTTACTCATCATTTGTCTATCCTCAATTTTTTCTGGTGGGACCAAACTATGAGCTTTGCTTATTTTCTCTATCGGTCGCTTCTCTCGACCATTGAGGATTTTAAGAAAGAGAAGACAAATATCCCCCTCCACCAGGGTCTCATTCTTCTCATGGCTCAAAGGGGTAAACCTGTCATCCCTAGTCAAGTCAATGATCATGAGTCTGATCAGGAAACCCTCGCTTCCCTCCTCAATAAAATTAGGAAATATAAAGCTATTGATCTGGATAAGGGTATTACGGATGCCTTGTGTAATATTAAAAAATGGATTAGGAATTTGGATGAAAATTCTACTAAAAGGGACTAGGAACTTGCTGATAGGGAAGCTAGACTGATGAGGGTTGAGTCCACAACTGACACCATTCTCACCATCAACAAAAACCTCATACAGGAGCTGAAAGATTTCCACCAAAGGATTGATACTTAAAACAGAACCATTAGGGGTATCCAAACCGATTATGTTATGCAAGAGTAGTAGATTTCTATTCTACATGATAAGGTTTCTACTGAGGAGGTCATAAATAAAATGAAGCTAATGTTGAGCTCTTCTGACAGTGAGGAGTCAGATACTGGTGACAACTCAAGTATGGTTGCATAGTCAAATCATGGCAAGGATCAGGAGGAAGAGCAAGTTGAGACCCAGACTAAGAAAGAGGAAGCCAATCGTCCTAAAAGGGTCATCATCAAGGTGACTACCAGAATAGATGGTGGTCTGAGTACTAGAACCTGTAGCAGGGCTACAGAGAACTAATTGCATATGTGTTGTCGCCCTTTTCGTTCTATTTTCTTATCTTTGCTTGTTTATGCTCCTTTGGGAATTAAAAAAAATGTTTTAATATGTAAATTCTTATAGTTTGGAAAGTTTATGTGGGGGCTTGTTGTCAAGTGGTTTTGAATCTGCTTCCATGGCTCTGTTATAGTTTTTGTTTTTAAAAAAATATGCTTCTCTATGTATGGGGTTTTTTTGGTCCCCGGTTTAAAACCAAACCTTTTTTATCTTATCTAAAAAAATCGCTAGCAATACTATAAAAACTTTGGTGATCCCTTAAATTGCCACCGATTTTATGAATCGTTGGCAATTTCATACGAGTTACTAATGATT
This sequence comes from Taxus chinensis, assembly GCA_019776745.2. Taxonomy (NCBI): domain Eukaryota; kingdom Viridiplantae; phylum Streptophyta; class Pinopsida; order Cupressales; family Taxaceae; genus Taxus; species Taxus chinensis. The sequence goes on from CM034146.1 coordinate 659,000,203, forward strand.
TCATAACTCGTTTCCAAAAAATAAAAGAAAAGATATGACGAAATTTAAATAATAGTACCTAGCTTAGCACGCATGGGCCTACGACGTCTCTGTCTACCTCCAACTACGTCCATCTCTCTCAAGTATCACACGAAAAATCAAACTATCAGAGCTCTCAAATCACTATCACTCAAAAGACCAATGGTTCAATTGAACCCCTCGACAATTTTATTTTTAAATTATTTCCCGCCCACCCAAATCGTTGGTGATCAGACTAATTGCCGACGATTCCCATAAATCACCAATGATTTTACAGCCTTTATCCAAAACATCATTTTTACATCCCAAATCCTATCAAATCAAAATTGTAATCATCCCTCATCACAATTGCACATTTTCAAATTTTTGTTTCCTCTAAAATACAAAATTCAATCAAAATTTATAAAACATGTCCTTATCAAATCCATGTCGGATTTCACAGCCTTTAGGGGGCGTTTTCCCTTGTCATCATTAAGTCATATGTCTATAGGTCAAGAACCCATTGGTTCCACTATCACTTGACTTCTTGGCCGCATAAACCCATCTATGTGGCAACCTATCTTAATAAGCTTGTGTTTCCCAATACACCGTGGATGCTATACACTTTCAACAAATCTTCTCATGTTGCTTCCTATAAGTCATACATTTATTGGATGCAAACCCATTGGTTCCCCTATTACTTGAATTTTAGGTCACATAAGTCCACCTTTGTGGCAATCTATTTTCATCCCTTGTCTTGGGGCATGTTAAATCGAAACACATCCATATAAATATTATCATCTAACAGCCTATTCAAACTCGTGATCATTTCACTTCGTTGCAATGAACCGTAGTTTGAGGGGGCACCACCTATCTAATACAAATCTGACCATCTCATTCGTTTTTGTCCACTGACTTGTTCATTACAAACCACTTGACAAAAATAGGCAAATGTAAACACCTGCTTTCGATACCCTACATTGTCCAACTACACCCATCACATTTCCATTCAAAATCACTAAAACCTATCTCACTAAACTCATAAATCATATTACACCTCCTAAAACACATTCTACCCCACGTAAATCCTATTTACCTATCCTAAACCTCCCTAACCACCTAAAACCTATCCTAACCCATTTTAATCCTAACAATCTAACCTCCTAACACCCTTAAGCCCTTTCTAACCATTTCCATTCAACCTCACATTCGAATAACCCATTTTGGAAGTGGTTGAAACCACTTCTAAGCGAGTTGTCCCCACTTTTCCCGGATCGCCGACGATTCTAACAAATCACCAATAATTATAAAAAACAACACTAAACCTCTTTAATCAGGATTATCACGTGTTGAAGTAAAGCTATGTTATTATGAACACTCAAATGACAACATTACACACATATTGACATATTTAACACCCTTGTTACGTCACCAAAAGCTCTACGAATTCAGTAAGATTCCCGCAACATCATTTTCTTATTGTTTATCAGCAAATGTTAATTTGTATCTTCTGCTTTCATATCAATTTTTCCTTTATACTCATCAGACATCATATTAATCAACAAATCATTTGTTTCATATCAAGTTATCACTTTATTAAGGAAATCAATCTTTTCATAGAAATCGCCATCGATCGCTAGGATCACTAGCGATCTCTGTCATTTAAGCACTTTAATCATACTTCTCACATTTATAATCAATAAATCATTTTCCCTTTTGTATAATATGTCTGATTTCAAGTGATTTTACCCTGTAGATGACAATGTTAGGTGAATCATATCCCATAACCAACATCTATGATATGTCGATCTTCTAGCAACCTTTTGTATGGGAACAACTTGACATTACGTATGAGCTAAGTGTGTGTGCCATCATTGTGACATCGAACGTCTAGGATGTCCCCGACCAACTTGAGATCATTTGAGAGGAGTAAGACGCCGGTGAACAAGAGTGGATTGAGTACTTCGAGGCATTCAGTCTTATAGTATCCCTTGCCTGGGCCACATATCACACCGAGCCTAATCTTCTCTTCCCCTTGAAAGCTCGATCTTTTCTATCATTTTCTAAATATATTATTGTTGATATATCATACTCAATATTCCATCACTTAAATGTGTAAAATGAGTTGACACCCTTCAAGGAAGCCATGTGGTTCCTGGGGTCGACCTTTGCCAAACAACTCGTCATCTTTTTGTCTAATATCTATCTTGTCTATTCGTCTTTGTATGCTCGTGGGAAGAGGAATCAATAATTACGTTCACATCTTGATCCAAAACTTAGGGGTTTTGGGATTAAAGGAAAGAATAAAAATTGTGTTAGATGTAAATAGTAAAACTATCTCTGAAAAGATATGTATATTGCTCAAAAGACTGAGATTACAATAGTTATCTCTGCAAGGAGATGTGCATCCTTTCCTTACCGGTTACATATGCTTATATACTATTTTTAGAAATAGGAAGAGGCATATAGAATAATTTGGAAGGTCACCAATCTCAAGGGAAACGAGGTGGTTCATCTTCCGTGAATTACATATGCGACAATTTCACGAAATTACTATTTTTAGGCAACACTACAAAAATTTCATTTTGAGGAATTTAGAAGCAGATTTTGAGGGTCAAACTTTGTTGAAAAAAATTCACACCCTTTCACCATATTCTACATGTTCTAAGCTTTTTGACGCATTTTGAACGGAGTCAATCGGAGCTACGGTGCAAAAGTTATGACTCTTGGAAGTTGCCCCACTAGAATTGCTTCCTAGGTGGTTGTCTGGATCACATCTTTACACCTCAACATTTTATTGTCAGTGTAGGGATCGTTGAACCCTGCTGTCTTTCAAGTTTTGGCAATTTAGTTTTTACAATAGCAAGTGAACCAAATCTCCCTCAAACATGTACTCACTAACAAGTTTGAAGTTTAGGTGATATAAAATATGGAGTAGTAATAATATTACAATATATATGAAATCTCACATGAAATTTCTTAATTATACCATGGCCTTCAGAGGTTTATTATTATTTGTCTGCCATAAACATCATAGTAGAGGTTATGCTTGAGTGATGCTATCATTCATTGTTGTTGATGGATTTTGATGATGGGGAAATTTTCACATCCGATTATAAGAGTAAGGTATAAGTAGTATGTAAGCTCGAATCTTACTTTAAAATAGACTTCTATTTCATTCATTCGCAACAATGGAGCACACTAGATAAATGGAAACTCATTCAAACTTTTGTGTGAAACAACATAAAAGTTGTATGTAACCAATAATGAAAACATAAATGAAACATGGAAATACACATTTTCAAAAGGCCCTTAGAAACAAAACAACTTTGAAATATCTGTATAATTCATATAAAAAAATTATTTAAAAAAAAAACTACTTTTTAAGTCCAAAAAAGCTAAACCACTTGAAAAATATAGTATTCATGAAAGTTCAAAACATTCAACTTGCTTGAAATTTCAGATTTAGATATTAAAAACTCAAAATACAATAAGATTCAGATGACGAGTGTGTGTTTTTGCAATAAAATGCTAGTGTGTTATATAATATTTCTATGTTTTTAGGGTATCTAAATTGTGAATTTAAGGTTTTTAAAGTATCATTTTAAATTTTTTTTAGCTTTTTTAAAATCCTAGGCCACTAGAAAGGATAGGGGAACACTTGGGTACACTTCGGAAACGACAAGATCCTAAGAATAATCTTCATTATTGGTTCATTTTGTCATCATGTCACTTCACCGTCGTCCCATAAACATTTCTAGCTTAGTACATAGAGAGAGGGACGTTTCCTGCAACCTAGGCCCATAATACTTACACCACACACCTGAGCCGACACAACCTCTTTTATTGCACACTCTCAATTCAATCTTAACCCCTTATCTCGCCAACCATCGAGTTGATAGTTTCTTATTCTTTACTCAAACCTGAACACTTCTCAAACAACCCCCTTCACATTGAACTCTATTACTCCCAAGAAACTCATATTGAAGTGATCACACACATCCTTATGCATACAAGAATGCATTACAAAAAGATGTAATGATGACTAATTAACACAAGTTACCCCTTGAACGGTGAGGATGTGCATGCCACAAGATAAATTTAGAAGGAATCAACAATCTTTGCAAACTTGTTTGCACGTCTATCATTCTTTGCTTTGCTCTGCATTATTTGTCACAAATGATCATTACAAAATCTCGTAGGTGCTTTCCATATTGCTTCTCATGTCTTCTAAAGTAGTAGCATTTAGGGATCCAGATTCAAAAGTTGCTTCGTGATCCTATATTTTTAGTTTGGGTACATTTTTTTCCTTATTGACGTCTACATTACAACATGTAGAGGCGATTTCTAGCTTTACTTATAGAGAAGAAGATTTATTATGTATTTAATTAAAATGGATAAAAACATATTTGTCCCATCCTTTATGTAATCAATCAATTTCCAAACAAACAAATAACTTATGATGATCACTAAGGCTATTAGGGTTAATTCACATGGCCTTGGCTAGCATTTTAGGAGGCCAAGCTTGTAGTTTCAACTCTTGACTTATTTGTGGGGACGGTGAGTGACCCACTATATTTTAGTAAAGATTATATAAGAGACTCATTCTTGTTAGACCTCTACAACTTTAAGTTGTTAAATAAATCTCGATTATCTCTAGATTACTAGGCAAATCTCAATTTCCTACAAATTGAAAAAAAAAAACTTCCGAGTCACTACCTTATTTACCTAGGTATATCAATCCAAACACCTCCAAACAAATCAACCTCAAAAATAAAGGAAAAATGCTCAAACAAATTAACTTCGACAAACAAAGAGAAAATTCAAAATTGCAAACTTGGCATTTAGTATTTTGTCAATTTATGAAAGACCCGCGGGCCTGCGGTCTTTACGAGACGAAAACCCTACGAAATACCCATAACCCATCATTGACCCCCCCGCTCTGAATTTAAAAAGACCAGAAGTCTTCTCTATGAGCACACGGCAAGATTGTGTAATACACCAGAGGATGGACAGATCAGATGTCTTGCAGTTCTTTCCAGTTTAGACCATTCCACCAGAATTTCATAAAATGGCTGTGTTTAATCGATCCCCGCGCTTCAATTCGAGCTCTTCATCGGCGAAATCCATCAAATATTCACTAGTTTCAGCCCTTCTTTTGCTGACACCGATTCTACAGACCCCTGCAAGAGCTGAAGAGCAAGATGAATTGTACAGCAAGCATTGTCAGGCATTCGTTCCGGCGGCGAAAAATGTGGAAGTTGATTTAAATCCATCGTATGAAGAAACCCAGTCTCTAGGGTTTAGCCAAGGGCATTACGAGGGTGGAGAATCCTTATTCAACAGTAGCGCATACGGATGGGATCCCAAGTCGAAGTATGTTTCTTTTTCTGTTTTTAATGTGTTCAAAACTGACCAGGAAGGTGTTTTGAAGATTTCTGGGCGCTTGACAATTCGAGGCCGAAGGTATGCTGTTCCAATTGGCGATAGAGGGTTTGGGAAGCCCTTTAAAAGGACTCGCCTGCCTAAAATTCCGCGGAGTGCTGGTGTTTTTTCTGTCTTCGCAGACGGATTCTGGTCGAATGCTACACACAGAGCTTGCTTGATCGGATCCGGTTATAGGTACTTGTTTAATGGCTCTGCTAGGGTTTTGAATCTTTCAGTTAAGTTTTCTTATCCCAAAGCTAACACAATTCTCACTAGTTTGATCAATGGAACTGTTGAGAGCATAGAGAAAGAGAGTAACTTTGAACCCATATTGATATCTGGCGCTTATGATGGGGCTTATGAGTACACTAGGGTTGAGGATGCCAAGAGGGTTTGTTCTGGTAGGGAGCCTGATGTTTTGGATGGGAGAATAGATGTTTTGAAGGGGGAACTAGATGTTGGGAATTTTAGTCGTGTTTGTAGGTGGTATTGGTCGAGAAGGCCTCTTGAGTTGGAGTGGAATGGTGCTTGCAATGGGACTAATCGTAGTCCTTTCAATGTAAGTGACCCAAAATTGAGGCCCAATACTATGTTTCCGAATTTGCATTGTGATACTGAAGGGAGAGTGCATGGGTTCTTTGGGTTTTCTACGAGGTGGAATCCAACGAGATATGTGCTTCCAAAGAGTAATTTAATCGGGGAGGGGCAGTGGGATGAGGAAAAGGGGCAGTTGTGTATGGTGGCCTGCATAGCTGGAGATGGAGGAAGAAAGCTGACTGAAGAGGATTGTGGTATCAGCATCTCCATGCAGTTTCCGCTGACCATGACTGTTGCAAGCAGGTATATGGTTGTGGGTCATGTGCAAAGCCATAAGAAAGTGGATGATCCCATGTATTTTAAAAATTTTACATTTAGAGGACCTGCTGCAATGAATGGAATGAGGGGAATTTACATGAGCATTCCCAACTTGAAGTATAAGTATACAAAATTTGATCAGGTGGAACAACAGTGCAGTAATATTTTCACGGAGAGGAACAAGTCTCTAGAGAAGAAGCCAGGACGAAAGTATCCTGATGGGAACTTATTTGTAGATCTAGGTTTTGATGCGTCCATTGAGGGTTTAGGCAAGCAGAAAAGGTTTGGTTCAGTATATCCCTTTACTATTGGAAACAGTTTTAATGGGATACCCCATACATACACTACTGGGATAGATCGTACATACACTACTTATGATGGCCAGTTGAATGTTAGTAATAGTGACAATATAAAGAAACGGTTGAATGTTAGCTACAATTTACAATTTCAGCCACCCTCTGGATACGTCTGGGACGCACCACCTCTTGTTGATGCTTCAGTTCAAGAAACCCATTCTATATCAGCTGAGGGCATGTATGACCCTCAAACAGGATCATTGTGTATGATTGGATGTCGTCAGGTTGGTTCCCTGATAAATGGCCTGGATGGAAATATGGATTGTGAAATTCTTATAGATGTGAGATATGCTCCCACAAATCCAAAGGATTTTTCTTCAGAACATCTTAGTGGCAAGATCAAAAGTCTCAGGGATCAGAAGGATCCGCTTTATTTCAAGCCAATGAAATTGTTCTCAAACAATTTGTACAGAAATCAAGCAAGACAAACCGTGTGGAGAAAAGATTTAGAAATCATCATGGGCCTCGTCTCACTCTCATTTACAGCTCTTTTTATTATAGCCCAACTCTTATACATAAGGAAGCATTCAAATTCATTGCCTTTTGTCTCTTTGTTGATGCTCACTATGCTCACCTTAGGGCACATGATACCTTTGGTGCTCAACTTTGAAGCACTTTTCGTGAGCCAGAAGGACAAGAATGTTTTCAAGTCAAGTGAAGGATGGCTAGAAGGGAATGAAGTGGTTGTTCGAGTAATGACAATGATTGCATTTTTGTTGCAACTTCGACTTCTGCAGTTAGCTTGGACTGCTAGACATAAGGCAGCAGGTGAAAAGAGTGCATGGTTCTGGGAGAAAAATGTTCTATATTTGTGCCTGCCTCTCTATGCATTGGGAGGTCTAATAGCTTCTTTTGCTCATTGGGCGGGGGAATCAAATTCTGCCAGTGTACGCTTCTTACAAAGAAATATCCAGCATTCTCTTTGGGAAGACTTCAGATCTTATGCAGGCCTCATCCTTGATGGCTTCTTGCTACCACAAGTTTTGGGAAACCTTTTCTGGGATATAAAGGAGGCAATATTGGTGCCCTACTTTTACATTGGAATAACATTGGTACGATCCATGCCACATGTGTATGATGCATATCGTGCTATTCAGTATATACCAGAGTACAGCAGTTCTTATTTTTATGCCAATCCAGATTGGGATTTTTACTCGACTGCCTGGGATATTGTAATCCCCTGTGGAGCACTTATCCTTGCTCTTCTTGTGTTTCTGCAGCAAAGGTTTGGAGGTAGATGTATAATTCCACAGAGATTCAGAGACCATGTTGAGTACCAGAAAATTCCTATAGTTGATGGGTGATGTTTTGTGGAATGCTGTGCACCTGATCAAGACCACACAGACCTTTTCATGTTTTTAATCTATGGTATCCAATAGGACCAAATGCAAGGGAGTCTTAGTCTTTAATCTGTATTTTCTCCGCTGCTTTGTCACTTAGTAGACTTTTGTACATTAGATTAGCTCCTACTCTATAGGCAGTCAACATCCTTGTTGATGACATTGGATATGCTCACTGTATGAACTGAAATACTTGCACTGGTGATGCAAAAATTGTTTTGTAAGCACATGCCTTTGACTGAATGATGTTGTACCAGCCTTTTTACGGAATCAACTATCCCATTTCTCGTCACTGAAGCATATTTTTCCTTTTCTTCAGATGCCATATCTCTGCTAATAACTGAGCTTTTACTGTTCTTTCAGTGAATTGAATAATATGGACGGCAGTAATTTGGTTCTTAGAAGTAGTGCTATAATAGAATTCAAAATCTGCTTAAATAACGGACTTGACAGGGCAAACTATGGTGCAATGGTTGGTTTACCTTGCACTTGTCTCGGAGAGTTTTGGCTCTGCGAAATTTTTGCCTACTAGTCTCTTTTCTTAAGCATGGAATGACCTGAATGACCGCGCATGGCAAAGAACTCAAAGCAATATATTAAATAATATGCTAGTCTCTTTCTCCTTCTGTGCAACAGAGGGAGTACATTCGATGTTACCCCTCTTGTTTTTCCCTCTTTCGTACAATCGAGTTAACCTAATGGTAAAGAGCTTGTTTTTTTGTGAGAGGTCACAAGTTTGGAATCCTGCTGGGGTGGGGTATGTACACTTAATTCAAACTTTGTTGGAGTTAGGGTATGTATGCCTTCTATTTGAGTCTTACATACTGAGAATATGAGATAGTCTTATATGTTATAAGCCACCTGCAGACTTAAAATTAGGCTGCAGTGTAGACTATAAAACCAATTAATATTATTATACAAGGATGGATTATATAGAGAAATCTACCCTTGTCAGCAGCCCAAAAACTGACCACCCAATATCGAAAACTATAAAACCTATTATTATCATCATATAAGAATGGACTATGTAGAGGAATCTGTCCTTGTTTGTTCATACCGTACCTATCAGTGGTTGGCCGTGAAGGGACATCCCAAGTTTTTCATTGTGTAGGGTGGTTGGCCTCGAGTGGATGTCCCAAGTTTTCCATTGTGTAGATATATACAGAGTGCTGTACTCGTTGTCTCCCTATTTATAAATATGCAAAACAAAGTAGAGTATAGAATGTGATTTTTTTTAATACTTTGTTTTTGAATCTTATACAAAGCCTCGAGAAATTTTTTTTTTCCTCAAGCTCCACATCTGGCTTTGCACATAAGTATATCACCGGGCCTCCTTATATGGTGGGTATTACATGTTGTGCTTATTATCCCATTTTGATTGGGAGCTTGGCCCAGCAGTTCGAGGGTAAGATTTGAACCCGAGTTTTTTTCATTTTTGATTATTGTTCCTCCTCAGCACTCACCTGCAAGGCTTGCTTTTATATGTATATATATAATTGTTTAAAATGTAGAATTTATGGGTACATGTCATGGCCTTTATCACATTTTGATTGGGAGATTGGTCTACTAGGACTTGTTTTGAATCTGGGTTTTTCAATTTTTGATATTTATTTCTCCTTTGCACTCGGTCACTTGCGAGGCTTTTATATATAAAAATATAGAATTTAATGTATAGGAAAATAAAGTTTTGTTTTGGAAATTTTAAAGCTTAAACATGCATAATCATGGTACCATTGCACTCTGTGTTTCATGGAGGGGGCTTCTGCTCTTATTTTTGTATTTCAGCTGATGCCATGCAATGCAAATAGCTGCGTTAGTGTTAGAAAACTATAAATAATGGAATTGTTTTCTGAAATTGTGATCAGTCGCAGCTTAGGTTTTGTGGCTCTAGTATAGGGTTTCTTTTTGGTTATGGTATTTTGTTGAAAAACATTTTAAGGGTAGTTACTGATAGAATTTTTTTAAAAACAGTAGCAAAAGCATAAAAATTTACAAACTACCTAGCCACTTTTCGACAAAAGCCTTAAATTTAGCTGGGTAGTTAAAAAACATGTTGCAGCTTCCCCTCTCCACGGGACCACTTGGTTATTGTCTTCTAACTATGCCATATGTTAAAATAGTTAATCAATTAGAGCATGGTCCCATGGAGGGGTTTCCACTCCTATTTCCTTGTAGCAACAGGTCTCATGAATATTTTTGAAGCTAGCTGCAGGAAATAATAAAATCTAGGCCTAAAAAATAGGAGCTCCACTTGTTTTGCCCCTTAAAGTTAAAAGGTTAGTGGAGAAGGGGGGCTCGGAGTCCCCCCCCTACAGTTTAGAGTGATTTTCACCCATGTAGAACAAAACACGCATTCCCGCCAATAATTTATGGTGATTTCAGAGGGAAATATGATTTTTATTTATCTGCAAATTATCATAAAACTTCAATGGGATCCTATACTATCTCAGCGGGTATTGTTAAAGAAAGTACTAAAAACCATGGGACCTTAAAATTGCTAAAATGCTCCTAAATTTTCTCAGCAACACCTGTTGAGATATTTACGAAGCCCCCCCTCCATGGGACCACGCCTTAATCATGCCACAAATTAAATAATGATGGCTAGCAAACCCTAAGATCCAACGCCAAACTTGAACATCAAAATGAATGGTGTTTACTGATAAGAACTTTTTGTGAATAAAATATGAGACTTTATGATGCAATTTATCATAAATAGATTGAACTCACGTCCAACATGCATAAATCTTATTTTCTTTTAGTAACCTCATTTTTTAAAGGATACCTAGAGTATATTTGGGGCTGGGTAGGCCAATTTATAAGACGTCTCTCGTGCTTTTACTATTGTGAATGCATCTCTTGCTTCTCAAGTTTCTCGACACCTTCAAAATTCTCAAAATAATGATAAAATTCTTTTTATTGCTTATTTTCTCACTCATTCTACTACTACTATTCAAACTCTTAAAATGACATCAATAATGAATGCTATAAATGATTTGTGAAATCAAATTAAGGTGTTATCATAAGGGCTTGAAAGGCCATGTAATAGGATCACTTCCAATAATATTTTACTCAACTATGTCCTACAAATTACTTGCCTACCCTTTTCATATTGGATTTCTAGCTCCAAAGTTTGAATTGTTCAATGGTAAAGGAGATTGTTCTCACCATATTGGGTCGTTTTATGCATTTTGCTGAGATTTTACACACATTGATAAATTATTAACTAAGCTCTTTCCAAGAAGCTTGAAGGATTAACCACTCAATTGGTTTTATGCCTTATCATTTTGACATTTTTTTGCGAGACTAGTCAATGTTTTTTTCACTCATTATTAACCAACATTAGTATGGAAGTTACCTTTGTACAAATCAGTCAAACCAAACCAAGCAGGGTTTCAACCTAATCAACAATTGTAAAGCTTTACACATCCTCTTCCAAATCATGGTACCCAATTGTTTTCACTATTTTACAATTAAGAGTATGAATCAATTAGAAACTTTATGTAATTTAGATTATGTTAATAAGACCGTAAAATATAGCAATATGAACCTGAATTAGTGTTATTTTGATTATTCTAGAGATAAAAAGTAGAGAGATAATGCTAGAATATAGACAATGGTAATATCCAGCCGGACATTGTCTTAGTGATGAATGTAGAGTGAGCATAGGGAGTTGGATTTGGCTCGGAAAGGTGTTGTCAAGATCTCTAGAGTGAAAATCACTTTCTAAAATAGTGTTTGGACGACACTAATGGGGTAGGACAATATCAGTGGATGGTAGTGTTGAGGGCGGACAATAGTGTCTCGATGTGTCTAATGCCTTTGCAATTTTTTGGGGTTGTTCACCTATGTTTGCATTTGAAGTTTAGGGTATTGGAACATTGTGATCTTATTTAATAAATCATATTTGATCTCTCATTTGTCCAAACCCTTGCAAAACACTTAAACGACAATGTCCAATAAAATTCTCTAGGAGCATTAAGCTGGACCAACGTCATTGCAAGTGAGCATTGCACTATGTATCAATACTCTGAAGAGGAATCAACCCACACATATGTCTTCGAAGTCTTATGTTGAAACATAACTATTAAATCAATATGCAATCTAGAATGATCCTTGTCACTTTTCATCATGCAATTGCGAACCCTTTACTTCAAAATTAGCTTTGTGGACTGCTCTAGGGCTTCTCTTAGAAGATTTGAGATGCGGATGTCTTTTATAAAGTGAAAGGTTGTATTGAGGTGAGAGAATAATGATGACCTTGAGAGTCATTTTGATTTGGATCCAGTTGCAAGAGGTCGAAATGCCTCCAAAACACACACACACAATTTACCAAAAATTAATAAACTTCAAAACAACTTCCTTCTCAGTCCTGAATCCACACTAATATTTTATAACACTATAATATTCCTTTTATTTCCCACTATCTCTAAGAAAAACCCTAAAACACCAAAAAACCTTAAAACACAAAAAACCCAAAAAAGTCAAACACCTCGGACGGACCCGAAATTTTGCGTGCCAAATATGCCTTCATAAATGAAGGCTTATGCCAAATATTGACTTATCCCATAAAGTGGAGTAAAAGATATTAAAACTCTAAGTTCTGGATAATCCTAAAAAACATTATGAGCTAATTTTAGACTACTAGATTAAGGAATTTGGCCCCGAAAATATGCCCAAACGGCACCCACCCTTGGTGGTCATGGTATAGTACTAATCAATATCTCTCTAGAAAATTTCAAGATGATCCAACGGTCGGATCAAAAGTTATGGTCTTCGAAAGTTATGCTCCCACATCATTCTCCCTTGGTTGAAAATAATTTTTCTCCTATGAATTCAATTGATGGAATTCATCCAATTTTACATTGTCAATCTTCTTCAACTCCCACTTAGCAATCCAAGCATTTTATTCTTGTTACAAACCTTCCCATTGTACCAAATATTTTTTTATAGTTCTCATGCCCAGTAGTGACTATTTTTTTGTTCAAGACACACATTACCCCCTCCTTTTTCTTCTTCGACATTTGTTACACCCAATTTACTTCTTCCTCTTCGACGTTTTTCTCATGACTTGAAAACCTATACTAGTTAGAAACATTAAAAAAAATGAAGTAGCAAATTTGTCAGGTACTTCCACCTTATAGTCATTATCACTCATTTTCTTTAGAATCCTACATGGCCCAATCTTCTTATACTTAAGTTTATAACATGTTCCCTTTGGAAACTGTTGTCCGAAATTACTCCCCATATAATTTTGAATAACTCATCAAAAATGAATTTGCCATTTCATTTAGGAAAGTCGTGCAAGACTATGTTAGTCTTTTGCAGAATGCAGGAACTTAGAGTTCCGTGGGTTCTCCTAACCTGCAGAACAAAGGAATGAACGGCCTGGGACTTAGGTGAAATTTGGCGAAGTTTAAATATTTGTAGAAGTTGTTGGATATCCGCGGCACTATGGAAAAATATGCAAGGAACTCTTCCAGTTCAGGAAAAAATATGGAAACCAGTCCCACACAGGTCAAAGTCAAGTCAGAGCACCGTGGATTTCTATGTCCGCGGGGAGTTGGAGAAATCTGCTAAGTTCAAAAGCTGTGGTAAAAGCCACAGAACAAGAAAATATGGGAAGTAGTTGGCACTTCGCGGTATGAAGGTAGTGTGTCAAGACGACTCAGAACCAAATACAAGTCCGTTAAGAGGAGAAGGCACGATGCACGAGGCACTAGTTTAGAAGGCCACACAATAGAGGAAAACAAGTTATGAGAAACTAAGTTCTAAAAGCCACTGAATACTAACTTCGTGTTCCACGGGTTTTCTATTTTGTAGTGTTCCATGAGTTTTCTAAAAGCCGCGGAACAAAAGAAAAGGGTCGCAAGGGTATATGTCACGAATCAAAGGGTTATGTCTTTGCGGGTGTTGTAAGAGGTTTCTCACTCATCAAGGCAAGCAAGGGAGAAATCCGCAGGGGCCTGCGGAATGAAAGAAATTTGAAAAGTCACGACGAAGGCCGTGGAATGGGGTAGTATTTTACTATGGGGGTTGAGCGTGAATGATAATCCGCGGGAACCATGATGACAAAAAACAAAGGATTAGTATTTTGTGGCACAATGGAGGAAACAATAACTTGTACAAATCCACGAGAGTTCTCAAAACCTGCCAAACAAGGACCATGAAAGGAAAGGTTGTAGAATGAGGTTATAAGATGCGTAACAATGAAAATTCGCAGATGAAAGAAGAAGTAGAGAACTGGTGGTATAACGTTTATAGAGTTGTAAGGTGTTTGCGGAAGACACGACATAGACCGCGGATCAAAGCGAAAGCATCAAATTCTGCATGGCACCTCAAAGCCATGCCTGTTCTATTTGAAGCAATGCTCAACTACTCCATTGACCAAAATTTAATGAAGTATGGACACCATTTCTTCTCCTGCAAAATCTGATGGCGTGCGATAGGAGCCATGTTAGGTGCCCACATCTTCCTGCAAACATCTATGGTGATTGGTCCTTGGTGGTTAAATCTCTCCCATTGACACCTCTCTCTCTCTCTCTTCTTCTTCTTCTCATTTCCTATAAATCTGGAACTCACCTATTGTAAAAAGGATCCTCTTTTGTAGTAACGACACCATGCCAAAATGGTGGCCCACTTCCCATGAGTTTCAGACCTTGAACTTGGTCTCTACTATGTATTCTCGCCTTCTGCCATGGATATAATTGTTTGTGCATATTCTAAGCAATGAAATTGGGTGTTTGTGGCTATTCTCTGCCCTATACTTGTGTTTTATGTGTTCTTGCCTTTCTGTTCTTCCTTTGGCATACTGTGCATGTTTTCATACTTATACATTTCCTCCAATTTCGCATGCTGCAAAAGTGTGGGAAGGGTGAGTCTACACGGTTTTGGCTTGTGGCACGTTTGTCTGCCTTTTCCTCCCACATTTTCTCCCTTTTCCCTCCCCTTGTGGAGAGTGATTGCCCTTATTTTTGTGTTATAAACTTTCCCTGTTAGCTTATAATTTACCTTCTTGTATCTCTCTCCCTAGTCCATATGAATGCATGTATTAGGTTTAGATAGTTTTACTTTCAGCTGTAGGAGTAATTTAGCATTAAGAACATATAGAAAAATCCGACCTTCTCTAGAGGTTTTTCTCAAGACACAAGTCCCACACTTAGAGACATTCCCATGATGCCTCAAATTTCTAGATCTTCCATGATTTAGAGCAAGGTGAAATTTTAAGCTCCAAAAATTTTCACACTCCCAGTGGGACAAGCTTTGAAGGTCTTATTTTAAGTCGTCTCATTGCAACATTCTAACGACATTTGTGCCTTGATTTCTCTAACAATTTTGGTATGTCAACGATGGGACGGGATTGAAGATATTTATAACTTCATACCAATAACATTGATGTGTTCTTGATGTTATCCATCCTTTGGAGGCAGTTCTCAACACATCTTGTGACTCCAATGATCCAAGAAAACCCACCTATCTCATCCATAGACTCCTTTTCCTTTCATCCATCTTTCTCATTTATGAAGCAGTGCAACCATGAATTCTTTCCCTCATTGGAATTCCCAGTTTCATGATCAATATTATTCCCCTCCACCTCTAATTTTCCAAAATCCTCCATCAAGTCAATTTTATGACCTTCACTATGATGAATCCACATATTCCCCATACCCACTTGAGACATATGGTTATTTCATTAACCATGATGTTTTTTTAAGAACAAGGATATGCAAATGATGACAACAATTTTATGGTAGATGGTGATGTCTGCAATTTACAAATGCAAACCCTACAAACAAAGGAAATATTACTAAAGGGAGAGGAGCTATATGTGAACTCCCTATAGATAAACTACTTAATTTCAATTAACCTTGTTCATGAGGTGATCCCTTTCTAATTATGTACATCCTTCAATGAGGTATTGAAGTTATTTCATTGGATGTAATGGCTAAATCTTTGAATATATTGATGTTATTGGCTGACAAAAAATGGAATCTTATGAACCTAATGTCAAGGAACCCTATCAATGGGGCAAGTCCCCTTCACTACCATTATGTTGCTCCACCATTCCTTCCTTCCAACTTGCTGCACCTTCTCATTCAATAGTTAATGCACCTAACTTCTTTAATGCATCTCATATTGATAATATTCCTATACAGGAAGATATTGCATCTCATATATTATTTGAATGGGAACCTCTACTAAATCACGTTAAAACTCAATTATCCCCTCACTTCATTGACATATATTTCATGTAATCCCGAGCCTCATGAAGAACCATGCCTCTCCAAAGGGTTCTTCCATTCTACCATCTTACATCTAGCCGCCTCCATTTGCAGCAGTGGGATGATATCCACAAAATAGCTCTGATAAACTTGCCTCTTTTCCAAGGAAATGGAGATCAATCTCCTATTGATCACATTCAAGACATAGCCAACCATTGTGCCATTCACAACATCAGGGAAGAAAACATTTTCTTTAGACTTCTTATTTCATTATTTAGAGGCAAAGCAGAAGAATGGTATGAAAGTTTGGCTCCTCAATCCATTTCCACATGGGATCAGCTAGGAGAGCAATTACACGATCGATCCAAGGAGGATGCATATGTCAATTCTCTCATGGAACACCTCAACAAAATACAAAGGGATTCAATGGAGTATATCTTAAATTTCAACAACAGATTTTCAAGGACTTGGAGAAGAATCCCTCAGGAATTCAGACTCTCACAAGGTATGGCGTTCTGGTATTACTTGAGGTCCTTAGATACTAATTTAACTGTATTGATCCAAGCTCTAGGAGGCAACACTCTTCCTCAGGATTTTGACATTGCCATACTAGCTAAGAAGAGGCTTTGAAGGTGGATAATAAGAATGAATCGCGGGTTGAGGAGAAAGTGTTTTGCAACACTTGTGGCATCCATGGAGGAAGGGAAGATGATTTTCCAAGTAAGTAAGGTGAAACAATAGAGTGTAACGACCCCCATTTCTTTGCTTTCCTTGAACTTGCTTCACTTTTGGCAGAAAATCTGAACGGGGTAGAAAATGAAGAGGAAAGAAACCTGCACACCAAAGTGGAAACAAAGATGTCTATGCAAGAAGGAGAAAAAAAAATCTCACATTAGCTTGCAAACATCCACAATGAAGAGGAAAACGTCTTTGCAAGCTCCATCTTTGGAGCTAAGTGTGAGGATGATGGGAAAATCATAAGGATCAACCCATTGGTTCCCAAGGCCGCATGTCCAATTAGATACTTGTCTAGTTTGGAGCCAAAATCAGAGTTGCCATTGATCATGCTCAATTCAAAGCATGAGGAAGAGCTTTAATGTGCCAAAGATCAACCAATGCACATGTAAGAACCAAACACAGAAAATTTAGGAGGTATTCATTCTCTTTCTGACTGATACTTTGGGAAATGGACAGGGAAATTGGTTTCAA
This sequence comes from Taxus chinensis, assembly GCA_019776745.2. Lineage (NCBI taxonomy): Eukaryota > Viridiplantae > Streptophyta > Pinopsida > Cupressales > Taxaceae > Taxus > Taxus chinensis. Next base: position 659,017,606 of record CM034146.1, read on the forward strand.
GATAGTTTTCCACTCTCATTAGAGATCATGTATATTGTCAAATTAATTACATGGTCTAATTTTGTAAGGAAGGTAAGCTATTTCCCCCAACCAATTGTTGGTTTTGTTTAGCTTCCTTTGCCTTTGGTTAGAGTATGAGTAGTTTAGGTTTGTTTATTGCAAAATAAGTGCATTGTACACACTATGCATGTTTCTACTTAGGACATGTATGCTTTTCATCTTTGTATATAATTTTGTGGGATCTTGTTGTTGTTACATGGTTTAGTTTGGTAGGTTTCATGGATGAAATTAGATAGTTGGAGCAAATGTCAATCTTAATTCTTTTAGCTCCATAAGATCATTTTTGACCAATGCTAAGTCCTTTTGCAGATTCAGGAGACATGTTTTTTCAAAGTGAAATCAATTTTTTTCAAGATAATGCTTGACTCCATGCCCAACAGATGCTTTAAGGCAACTGGTCTTCATCATCTAAAAAATGTCCCTTGGAGATCGCCAAACTGTTGTCCAAAATTAGAACTCATGTAATTTTGAACAACTCATAAAAAATGACTTATCCATTTTTCTTAGGAAAGTCGTGCAAGACTAGGTTAGTCTTCCGTAGAATGCAGGAACTTAGTGTTCCCCGGGTTCTCCTAACACATGGAACAAAGGAATGATCAACTCAAGACTTGGGAAAAATTTAGAAAAGTTAAAAAATCCATGGAAGTTGTTGGATATACCCTGCACTATGGAAGCCAATCCCTCGCAGGTAAAATTCAGGTCAAAGCACTGCGGAGTTGCATGTCCACAGTGAGTTGGAGAAATCAGCTAAGTTCAAAAGTTGCATAACAAGGAAATATGTGAAGCAGTTGGTGCTTCCCAGTATAAAGGAAGTGTGTCATGCAAACTTGGAACCAAATACAAGTTTTCCAAGAGGAGAAGCCGCAATGCACGAGGCATAAGTTTGGAGACCTACGTGAAAGAGGAATATAAGTTGTGAGTGGCTAAGCTCTAAAATTCGAAGCATACTAACTTAGTGTTCCATGGGTTTTCTATTTTTTAGTGTTTTGCGGGTTTTCTAAAAGCTGCAGAACAAAGGAAAAGGGTCACAAGGGTATATGCCATGAATTAAAGGGTTAGGTATTTGCTGGTGTTGTAAGAGGTTTCCCGCGCATCAATGCAAGAAAAAGAGAAATTCACAGGGGCCCAAAAAAGGAAATAAATTCGAAAAGAGGTGACGAAGGTCACAAAATGGGGCATTATTTTTCCGCGGGTTTTGATCATGAATGATAAGCCGTGGGAACCATGATGCCACATAACAAAGGATTAGCCTTTCGTGGTACAATGGAGGAAACGATGACCTGTACAAACCTCAAGAGTTATTGAAACCCGCCAAGCAAGAACCATGAAGGAAAATGATGTAGAGCAAGGTTAGAAGCCACATAACAATGAAAATCCATGTATGAAATAAGAAGTAGAGCACATGTAGTATAACATTTGTGGAGTTGTAAGATGTTGCAGAAGACACAAAAAAGATTGCAGATCAAAGCATAAGTATAAAATTCTGCATGGCACCTCAAAGTCACACCTATTCTATTCGAAGCAATTTTTAACTACTCCACCGACCAAAATTTAATGAATTATGGGTGTCATTTCTTCTCCTACAAAATTTTATGGTGTGCTATAGGAGCCATGTCAAACACCCATAGCTTCATGCAAGCATCTATGACAATTGGTCCTTGGTGGTTGAATCTATTCTATTGGTTTCCCCCCCCCCCTCTCTCTCTTCTTCTTCTCATTTCCTATAAATTTGGAACTCACGCATTGTAAAAAGGATCCTATTTTGTTGTAACGACACTGTGCCAAAATGGTGGCTGAATTCCCATGAGTTTTAGATCTCAAACTTGGTCTCTGCTATGTATTCCTCCCTTCCACAATGGATTTAACTGCATATGCATATTCTAAGAAATGAAATCGGGTGTTTGTGGCTATTCTCTACCCTATACTTGCGTTTTATGTGTTCTTTCCTCTATGTTATTCCTTTAGCGTGTTGTGTGTGTTTCATACTTACAAGTTTCTCCATTTTCATGTGTTGTAAATGTGTGGGAGGGGTGAGTTATGCGGGTTGGGGTTTGTGGCACATTTGTATGCCCTTTCCTCATATGTTATCTTCCCTACCTTCCACTCGTGGAGAGTGATTGATCTTCTTTTGGTACTATCACCATCCTTTTAGCTTAGTTTTCTTATTCCTTGCATCTCTCTCCCTAGTCCCTTGGAAATGTTATTGTAGGATTAGCTGTAGGAGTAGTTTTAGCATTAGATGTAGGTTGTGTCTTGCGGGTTTTTCCAAATCCATGGAACGAAGAAACCTACCTTCTCTAGAGGTTTGTCTCAAGCCACAAGTCCCACACTTGGAGATAGTCCCGTGTTTCCTCAAAATTTTGGATCTCTATGATTTATAACAGGGTGAAATTTTGAGCTCCAACAGAAACCTCTCCTTCTTGAGATGAACCATCACCATATATCATTCTTCAAATGCGTTCACTCTCCTACTTGCATCCACAACTACTTTATATCTTACATTATTATCTTTTAACTTATCCCCCACTTCTTGCAATTATAGCATATGTTTTGCAAATTCTTTTGCATCATCATTGGTTTTATTTTTTCCTGTGTTGTCATGCAAAATAGTTAGCATGGAAATTGAAAATTTTGAAGCATGCTAACTAAGCCCCTAATAAAAAATTAAGCTCTACAGTCATTGTGCATCCTTCCTCTAGCCAACTTTCCTCTAGTCAACCCTCACCTCAACTCATAAGAAATTCCTAATAAGGTTTTAAAGTTTGTTTTAGTGTGCAGGGATGACTACCCAAGGTGATAAATAAATTCAGTAAGATTCAGTGAGGGATAACTTCCTCCGGAGGCCTAAAAAGACCAAGTTTGGCCATTTCACAACTCGTCAACACCCTTTGGGAATGTTCAGGGGAATTATAAATAATATAAGGGTGATGTTAGAGAGTATTGAAGATGTTATAAGAAATTTAGGAAGATTTAGGAAAAAAAATCTCATTCAAGGACAATCTGTTCAAGACCGGGTTTTTAGGGTATGGGAAATGAAGGCTCCTCGATGAAACCAAACTTCTCTAGATGATTTTGGGAGTTCCTGAATTAGTTAAGAATAAAAAAAATAGGCATAAGAAAGATATGTATATCCTATATAAAGTGGAAACATCAGATTTTCACCAAGGCTCAAGGACTTCCTTAGGTATTTCAAAACTCTAAAATTGCCCCTCTAAGTTCAAAGTGAAATAGGACATAAATTTAGATTTTAAGGAAGAAAATGATTTTTTAAATAGTTCCATTGATCTTAAAATGTCAATTGGAGTCAAAATCATATAAAATTTTACCCCAAATCATTTCCCTAAGCTCCCATGGTGAAAACATCAAGTTTAGTGTCTAAAAGTGGACATCTAGTGCAAAATTTGCTTTCCATTCTTGGCCCAGTCGTACTTTGGACACTCTTTTGTCCCCTTTTTCCCCAAGTCACACTTTAGACACCTAGGTGTCCCCACTATCCTGTATGTCCCCATGGTGCAAGGGGGACAAGAGGGACACCAAAGTGCGACATCGCTCCTTCACCTAGGTCACACTTTGGTGTCCATGGCATCCCCTCTATCCTGTTTGTCCCATAAGGGATAAGGGGGACACAAAAGTGTGACGCAAGCATGCATGTATCCCTTGGACACCATGTTACCTCACCAAACCCCTCAATAAACCATTTTCAGCCCTCATATCCTAGTTTCAATCCCTCACACTTCCTAGATCACACTTTAGACACTCAGGTGTCCCCTCTGTCCCTAATGGATAGAGAGAACACAAAAGTGTGACCTCACGCTACTTGTGCAAAATTTTCTAATGACATATAAGTTGTTAGGATCTCAGACAAGCTTGAAAATACATAGCTCCCCATCTTTCAAAAAATTTCCTTTTTTCTTGCAAAATGCTGTCGCAACATCCTTCTGAACTCCATTAATGTCTGACATGCCACAATAGTAAAATGACAACAAGTTACTTTTTTGATTTTATGGAGATTCGGTGGGAAAAATCATTTGAAACTTGAGGTGAACGTTCCTAAAAAATCTACTTTCATCGAAGCCATTTTTTGTATAATGAAGTCGCTGATTTTTGGAGATATGGAGGACTAAATTTTTCTCAGTATTCTACCCCCTTTGATGAAATTCTCATTTTCCCACCAATCCAGACAAGAAAATCATCTGAAAATAAGAGCAGAGCATCCTCGAAAAATTGCAAATTTTTTTGTGACCAATTTCATCTCAATTTGACATATGTAGGCATCCTTTCTAAAAATAGAAAGTACTCAGAGCCATGGTGTTTAAAAATAGTAACTTTCTAAAAATAAACAAGTTTTGGGAATTGGTGACACTCTGAATGAACAAAAAAAATAGGAAGTGAAAACAATGAAAAGTTGCTAAAAATAGCAGTCCTAGATAGGACCTGCTAAAAATAGTAAGTCCTAGAATTGAGCTCAGAAAGTTGCGGAAACTCCCATTTCACATATGTCATTAATTTTTTACATCATCGCAAATCCAGGAAGGTGTCTCATTGTCTAAACAGGAAATAAAATCCCTGCAGACTCTCTAAGCATCGGTCATAGGTGATTTCTACAAGGTAGAGTTTGATACAAAGGGATTGGATGATCTAAATCACCATAATTAATGCATATGGGAGTCATCCTAGATGAATTCATTAAGGAGATGTTTTCACCACCGAAGAAAGATGGGAAGCTCCAAACCGAGTCTTGATGAGGCCTTTAACCTCTGCAAACATGAACTGAGCCTCCGAGGATGTTACGCAAGTCCATGAAGTACATTATCTCACACCACTATTCCTAAACACCCATTCAAATGCCCCGTAATGTGCTTGTAGCTCATGGAAGAAAGAGAATGCAACTAAATTATTTCTTCTCAATAAGAGGTTGGAGGCACAAAGTTCATTCAGAGAGAGATCCCTCTCTTTAGAGGAGAAAACCTACGAGGTGTAGATGATATAAAGGATGTTTGGGAGTACTAAGTATGTTTCCATCATGAAGGAGACACCACTACCACTATCTCTCTCCCCAAATGTGAAGATCATCATATGAATCACACTATGATGAGGAACAGATTAGAGTGGATCACTATGTATGAAATAAAGTCACTTGGACATCAAGTGAAATCAAAATCATCATGAGGTCTGTGAAGAAATTAAAACATCAATAATTTCATTGTAATTCAAGTCATCAAGGAAATGGGGATCAAGAGCATGAAAGGGAAGCTCACCATGAGTGATGGTGGTAGTCACCTCAGGCTCACAATGCAATGCATACTTCCTAAGAGTGTTTCTAAACACTTAATAAACACTTGGTGATGAGATCACATCTTACAAATAAGGGAGTTGGCATTTGTAGTGTTTCGGTACAATGTGGAGGTCAAAAACATGTAACTCATCCTCATATTTCATTCAGAGATCAACCCTTCTATCACGAGGAGAAAACTCATTTCCATAAGGAGAAATTGAGCAAGAGGCATCCATGACCATCATGTGTGAAGGATAAAAAGTCATCTATTCCCATGGGAGACTTATGAGCAAGAAAGTGATGATTTTGAAGCTATGATAGGAAAGGAAATGATCTTCATTTGGAGCACCATCTTTTTGAGAATGGGCAGTTATCAACAACTTCACATGATGTCATTCACTTGGTAGTATTCCTAAACACTCATTCAAAATCTTGTAGTGTGATTACACCTCAAGGAGGAGGCACATTGCAATCACCTCATTTCAGTCCAATAAGTGGTCATAAGACAAGGATTCCATTCAAAGAACAATTCTTCCATCTGCATGATGAAGGCTCATTTCAGTAAGAGACATACAAGCATCAAAGATTTGATTTATGATCACTAGGGTGAATTATGAAGGCCTAAAGAAGTAAGAAGGTGATTTTCACTCCTTTCTTGTAATCAAAAGAGGGTCATCATGTTCCTACCACAATGTAGATCTCATAACAAGTGTTTCTAAACACTTGTTCGATGCTCTAGAATGTTTTCATTATCTCACAGGAAGAGGTTGTGATCACAGTGCTTCCAGTGAAGAAGTTATTCACTAGAAAAATCTTCATCTTCATCAAATTGGTCATCCCTTCTCCCTCTCTTTATATCTCTTCCTTCTCTCTCTCTCTCTATTCTAATTCCTCATTGAAAATGCACTTTTTTGCTATTTTTTCTTATTCACTTAAGCAACCTTCAATTAAATAGTGTAAGAGTACTTTTTCATCAACAATAAAAAGGATCATTTTCATGTCCTAAGAATATGTAAGGTCATAAGTGATGAGGATAGGTGAAAAATCATGTGGGGGGAGATGAAAGGACACTTGTAATGCTATAAGTTGGATTGGCTTCTCCATTCCAAAAGGGGTTGGCAATTATTGATTGTTATATGTTGTTGAGATTTACCACTACTACATCAAGCAATAAAAGTTGCATTTCTTCCATATCTATGCATATGTTCCTTTACATCTCTCTTTACTTTCCAACTTTGTAAGCATGGTGATCTTTTATAACAAAGAAGGAACCTTGTGTGCTTGATTGATGAATCTACATAACCGCGTGTCTCTAGTTTGTTAGTCTTTCTAATTGATTGCATTGTTGTTCTATTATAATTGAATGTGGACCTACTCTAGTTGATGCATGTGAATTATGTAAGCCTACTCACAACATTAACCCTCTCTCCTTATTTCTCCAACTCCCCTCTACCTCCCTTCATAACAAATTCCTCCCTTGTAATTTGTACAAGCACTTTGCCACATGTTTAGTGGAGTATCCCGATTCCTTATGTGATCCTCAACCTAACGACCACCCCCATAAATTTTACTTAGTTTACATTCAGTAATGAGAGCCTCCCTATACACAAGAAGGAGGGGTTTAGCCCCGTGATTGTTGGTGGAAACCAATAATTTGCATTGCAAAAAATTATTTCACCAACCTGGAAGCATAATTAGACTTAACACTCCCTTGGGGTTCCTACCATAGACAATATGGAAGTGAAACCTGCCCATTAACTTATTTACTAAGCCATTATAAGTGAACTTATCCTGTGGTAAGGCTGAATCCCATTGTTTTAGCTTTTCTCCAACTATGCATCGTAGAATATTTCCCAAGCTCATTTTTACTACTTTTATCTATCTGACATTCTAGGGGTGATATGCACTACCGAACTTTAGTTGTGTCCCCAATTTCTCCACAAATTCTTCCAAAAGTGACTCAAAAACTTTGTGTCTCAACTTGAAGTGATCATTTTTGGAATTCCATGCAACCTAACCACTTTTGAAAAAAACAATTTTGTAACTCTAGAAGCCTATTTAGTTGTTCTATAAGCAATGAAGTGTTCCATTTTAGAGAATATATTTGCCACAACAAAAAAAAATCATTTCCTTGTTGTGTGTTAGGAATTCCTAACATGAAATCCATACTCAAATTAACCCATGGCCCTATAGGGATAGGTAATGGTATATACAACCCAATATTTTGTGCATGGCTCTGAGCCATTCGACTCACTCTACATCTTGATATGATTCTACTTATGTCCCTCTTTACCTTTTGCGAATACTACTTCTCTACCACACAAGTAATTTTCTTACTTATATCAAAATGTCCATCGAAACCACCACTATGTAATTATCTTATAATAGTTTCTCTCATTGAACCAATAGGGATTCACAATTGCTTTCCCTTGAATAAATAGCCATCCTACATCAAATAATCACAAGAACCACTACCCACTTTATGGTCCTAAAATTGTCTCACAACATCACCAAAATTTGGATCACTTTCATACAACTCATTAAATACCTCTAACCCTACTACTTCATTTTCCATTGTTATCAAAAGTGTACCTACTCAAGGCATCAATAACTTGATTATGCTTACCCGATTAATGCTTTAAGACATAAATATATTCTTGAAAATATGAAACCCACTTTGCATGCCTACTATTTAGGTTCTTTTGTGTGTCTACATACCTCAATACTTTATGGTCAATAATGAGTAGAAATTACTTAGCTACCGAGTAATGTCTCTAATGCCTTAATACTTGAACAATAGCAAAAAATTCCACATCATAAGTAGAGTATCTCCTCTTGACCTCATTGAAAATTTTACTGAAGAATGCTACAAGTCGTCCTTATTGACTAAATACAACTCTAATCCCTACATGTGAGGCATCAAAATCAACCTCAAATACCTTTCTAAAATCTAGCAATACCAAAACAAGGGCCTTTGAAACTTTCTTCTTTGATAATTTAAAACTATTTTTTGTTACCTTTGTCCATACAAACTCCATTCCCTTCGTCCACCTTGTTATGGGTGTGAAAATGCTATTGAAACTCTTGATGAAATCCTTATAAATTTTTTCCAAGCCATGAAAAATATGAACCTTTTTCACATTCCTTGGAATAGGCCATTCCAAAACTACCTTCACTTTTTCCTCATCCACCTCACCCCATCCTATGAGATGAAAAACCCAAAAAAACTATACTTTTATGAAGAAATCTACACTTTTTAAAGTTCACATACAAACTCTCTTTTTGTAACAATTCTAACACCAATTTCAAATGTAACAAGTGTTCATCCACTGTCCTAATGAATATCAAAATATCATCAAAATAGACAACCAAAAACTTACCATTGTATTCTCGCAGTACTTTGTTCATCAACCTCATGAAGGTATCAAGTGCTGCATTAGATAACCCAAATGACATCACCATCCACTTGTACAACCCATCTATTTTTTTGAAAGTTATTTTCCATTTGTCCACTTCATGAATTCAAATGTTGTAGCACCCAATCCATAGGTCAATCTTACTAAAATATCGATCTCACGCTAACACATCCATCATATCATCCAATATTGGAATTGGGAATTGATACTTAATTTTGATTTTATTTATTTCCTTACTTTCGACACACATTCTCTAGTCTCCATTATTTTTGGGAGTCAATAGTGTTGAAGTTGCACATGGAATCATGCTTTCTCTAACTGACCCTTTATTTATTAGGTTTGTCACTTGCCTATTCAACTCCTCACTTAGTGTCGGGATCATCCTGTAGGCTACTTGATCCAGAAGGGGCATTCCTGGGATCAAATAAACATGGTTTTATATATCCCTCTTCAAAGGTAACACATCTAGTAGCTCATCCATTATGACATCAATGTATTCTTTTAGTATCTCTGTCATTTCTCTGGGTATATCAAAGGCCTCTATTTCCATCAATGCATAACACCAGCCACATTCTTCCGTTTATGCAATAAACTAATTTGTATCCAACAAGCCATCAATATTCTCTTCCTCATTGAATAATAACATGACCACCTTTACACCATCCTTCCAAAAAGTAAAATTATTCTTCCCTCCATCACGGGTAACCTTTCTATCATATTGACAAGACCTCCCTAGTAATATATGGCATGTGTCCATTAGGATAACATCACACCACACCTCGTCCTTGTAGGTATCCCCAATCAAAAACTTAATTAGGCATCTTTTATCTATGGTTGTCTCATTCCCTTTCTTGAACCATGATATGTGATAGGGATACGAGTTTTTATCACATTTCAGACTCATTTGATTAACCATCAGAGTTGAGACCATATTTTCACAACCACCACCATCAATAATAATTTTACATACCTTCCCTCTAGAGGTGCATCTTGATTGAAATATTTTTTTTTGCATCCAATAATCACCACCACCACCATATTATGTTTTCCCTTCCTTGGGAAGATCATCGTCATCCTTATCATGAGGGTTTCACCCAAGTCTGATGCACATTCCATTTCCTATTCTTATTCATCTTCAACTAGATTTACTTGCAGTTGTTCCACTTATCATCTATCATGTGTAGGATAGTACATACACTCAAAATCTATGTTCTCTTCTTCACCACATCGGTAATAGGTATACAATTTTTGGGGGCTATTCCAAACTTTTCCTCCACCATATCCTCTTTATCTCTGAAACACCCTACCTCTTTGGTAGTTATTGCAGCCTCGATCATATTCTTCCTACCCTTTTGTGTTAGAGGATTCACCTTTTCGGGAACCAAATACACCTCTTCCTCTCATTGGAGATGCTGATGGTCCTCTATTCAATCCTCTTCTAAAATTACTCCTCTTGTGTTTTTCTTATGATTTCATTACTAGTTGATAGGCATCATCTAGGCCATGGATATGGAGCATACTCAATTCATCTTGTATGGTATAACTCAATATATTTACATACCTTGAAGCCTTATGTGCTTCAGAATATCCTTGTTCCACCCAAATTAATATCTTGTAAAATTAATTGGTATACTATTTTATATTGATATCCTTCTATCTTAGGTTATTAAACCTTGAAAATAGTGTCTGGGCATAATCTATAAGAAGAAAGTTTTATTTTAACTTATTCACCATTTTATTCTAGTTTTGGATCTTGTCCTTTCTTTTATCTTTCGTTTTGCAGGTGATCCCACTAGATCAATGCATGTTTGACCATCTTATTTCATGCAAAATTAACCTTATTCTCCTTTGATAAGGTTTTCCACTGAAATTATTTTTCCATGCGATTCAACCAGTCAAACAAATCCTTTGGTTGTAACCATCTTCCATAATCAAGAACATTAATCTTGATTCTATCATTTTTTCCCTCCAAATCTTGGATTAATCTCTCCTCAAAGAGTCTCTCATTAAATGTTTATTCAACCCTCTCATTTTTTTCTTCATTACCTCCTTCATTCCTAAATGGATGTATTTATTCAATATCATTATCTAGGTCTGCATCTCCATCTGCATGTCTCCATCTAAGGTGGGTAAATTCTCCAGTGAGATTAGGAACTTGTCTCTATAGCTCCTTTATATGCCTATTCATATGGGCATAATCTCCTCTCCTACATCTATCCATGCTTATATAAAATAGAGGTAATAATTCAAATAGACAAATGTAATAAATATTACCTACGTCGTTCTGGCACAATCCAAGCCTCACTTTGATACCAATTTATGTGGACCCAATTATAAGAGGTCAAAATTCCTCCAAAACACACACACACACACACACACACACACACACACACACACACACACACACACACACACACACACACACACACACACACACACACACACACACACACACACACAATTTTGCAAAAATAAAGAAACTTCAAAATAAATTCCATCTCATTCATGAATCCACACTAATCTTTTACAATATTACTGTAATCAATCTTTTATTTCCCATTATCTCTAAGAAAAACCATAAAACACAAAAAAACTTAAAATAAAGACACCTCAAATGAGCCCCAAATTTTTCATGCTAAATATGTCTTTATAAATGATGGCTTACACAAAATATTGGTTTATTCCATAAAGTGGAGTAAACGATATTAAAAATCTATGTTATAAATAATCCAAAAAAAACCTTTTGAGCCAATTTTAGACCACTAGATGAAGGAATTTGGCCCCGAAAGATGCCCAAATGGCACCCACCTTTGGTGATCATGGTATAGTACTAATAAATGTTTAGATCCCTAGAAAATTTCAAGATGATCCAATGGTCGGATCAAAATTTATGGTCTCCAGAATTTATGCTCCCACAACACATTTGTATACATGAACAACTCTTCGTTAGTTTCCCGTGCAAATCGACCCATAAATAAAGCCTACCTTGACATAATGAAAGTGCCCATATTTAAAAAATGGTTGTCCTCACATGGACAATAGAAATGAAAAATAGTGTCATGGGGATTAGTATCATAGATATGTGAATTGAAGAATGTACATAGGTTTTAAGATGTTCATGTATAGACTAAGGGTGACCCTAGGAAAGTATGATAGGCCAATAGATGTGACCAAGATGATGTATATGAAATAGAAATGGGAAATATTTGATAAAGAGTCAAATGTATATCACTAGTTCAATTATGTCAAAGAGAGCCCAAATTTATGTTACCAAGTGTCCAATACTTGAATTAAGTGTCTATAAATGCCCCCCTTTTAATCTAGTATTGTCGAATAGAAGAACATGCAAATAATGATAATAGCTAAGGGTGTTAACATGTGTAACTTGAAATTTCTCACAACCCCATATAAATATTTGCAAGTCAAACATGCGTAGGTTAAGGCCCCACCAATGATAAAATAAATATATGAACCATAAAAAGGATAAAAATTAGAAAAGAAATACAAAGGAAGAAATACATTTGATCGTATCCGCACCAAGTTATCTTGTTGAGCTTAATGAACATGTCATGAGGTTTAGATACTCCAAATGAGGTAACCACATAACCAAAGAGTTGAGGGACGTAGATGCACCAAGTGCAACTACTAAATTGGAGAGCTAATGGATGTAGATGCCTTAACTAAAATGAATATACTAAAGAGTTAAGGGATGTAGATGCCCAAATTGTATTTCTACAAGTGTCCAAATAAACCAAATTTCAATGGAGAAATGTGATCTAACCTTCTTTCTTTCGTATCCAAATTAACTAAGGGTTTGTAATTAATACATCAAATCATGTGGCCCTGAGTTAGACCCATAAGGGAAAAAGATGTATATTCTACTATAGATGAAGACACCCAAAGTGTGAATACATATTACCATTAATATCCAACTTGTAGTATAATGTGTGGATATAGATAAAATCCATATCTAATGTGATCAAGTGTTTTTAAATTTGAATATAATCTCTCGAAATTGTGAATCTAACATCTCATAAGTATTTAAAGTGTCTAAATACATATGAATTCCATGTAAAATGAAATTGTCCCTCAATTTGAATATAATCTTATATAAATCATAAAAATTATCTCTGAATCAATAATTAAACCCATATAAAAAATAAAATTTCTTTGAATCTATCAAGGCATGGAGTGTTCTGACAAACATTTATCTAAATCTATGAAATAAGCCCATGATATGCTTCCTTTTTGAGATGAGAAAAGGAGCTTGACATCACTCATCTCAAAAGAAAGAGTTAGATATACCACGAGCAAAAATTATATAAAAATAAATTAGGAGCTAGCCATATAAAGCATGAATAAAAACATGGTATGATATGTTAGCATATAAATATTTGATCACTCTAAGTATAATGTAGTGCTCTAAATTTGGTTTGAGGCAATTGAAAATAGTATATTTTGTGCCTTTATAAACCTTTGGTCCATAAATACATAAATGACCTTATTCATGCATGTTCCTCCCTTCTAAACATTGTATAATCCACTTGGTTAACCCTATTATCTAGTTTAGCTTTACTAGAACCATTATACTCTATATAGAAGCCAACTTGCACTCTAGAAAGACATCAGACATATTTAAGCTAGGAGTTGCATGACCTATGGATGAGTTTGTGGACTCTTGATAACCTCAAGTCTATACATATCCACATATCATGAACCCACCTTGCACATGCATAACAATCATAATTTCAAATGGATAACTTGTCTTAGTCAATTTTAGCAGGATTTTAGGGTTGGTTGAGTGGGAAAACAAAAAAAATGTTTTTTATTCATACAAAGAAAACCAAGTTATTCAAACTATCTGGAAATCATAATGTAAGGAGCATCTAAGTTCACAATAAATATGCATTGACTAGAAATAGTTAGAGTGGTTTACGTGTTCATACTTGTTTAATTTTTTAGTACCAACATAAGGGATTGATATATTTGTGGTATCTTTTAGAATGCAAAATATATTTCAAAATTTGGTGTAAACAAGATTTATATAACACAATGGAGAATTGTTTTTATTAAAAAATAATGTCATGTGTAAGAAAAGTAGGTTAAAAATGCATTATGACATCTATGTGATATGCATACACCTTAAGATGGATGGTACATTGCTTTAGATGTTTAGTGGAAGAATTAAGCACTTAGCGTAAGACTGGGAAACTTCATAAAATTGACATTACACCAACGACCTTTCCTTCATGCATGGTATCACATAATTTATTTCCAAAGGTTCACATTATCACAAGAGGTTCATCTGGATGGATCACACCTACAAATGAAATTGAAAAATCTATTAGAGTTCAATTAATCAAGCACACAAGGATTTACTTAGAATACTTATGTGATATTTTCATGCACAAGAATGTAACATGTACATGAACTCCAGGAGCATAAGTATTTGAATTCAAGTTGCTTGTTGTATAAAATGAGTCGACAATGATTCACCCAACGATAATTGTATTGTTGATCAAGTTATTTGTTGCATAGGAGTCAATGAAAAATTCACTTAACCAATGAAATTAAAAAAGTCGTTGGATTTCAATTGTTCAAACATGCAAGGATTTACTTAGAAGGATTGTGTAAAGTCTTCGTGCACAGGAATGTAACATGTACACAAACTTTAAGAGCACAAGTATTTGAATTCAATTTGTTTGTTTCATATAAGGAGTCGACGAAGATTCAACAAACCAATTATTGTATTGTTGAGATAACTCAAGATTCATTGAGTTATTTTATGTGTTAATGAACACTTTGGCCTTATTTTTCATAATTGAATATGCTACATTTAACTATGGAAGAGGCTTTAATATATGTGATATGGGTATGATAGAGCGAGAGATAACATCATAAGTAAATGATGTTTGATTCTATACGAATTCACCCATACACCAAAGAAAGGGATATATTATCTTAAATAATTGAGGGGATTTGGTAAAAATAGTGGGGTTGATATAATGTTTAGTTTTAAATATTTATAGATATTCGATCCAATCAAATTGCACAATATTTATTTTTCTCTTTAGATATTATGTAATGGCCATATATGTTTGTGATCAATTAATTATTTTTGTAATCTTTATTACCTCATATAAAATAATAAAGTATTTCTAATTTCACATGTTTCTGTGTGCAAGGTTGCGAGTCAGTCGATGGTTGTGGTGTTTTTGAGTGTTATGTGGTTAATTGATTTTCTTAATTAGACTCCGTAACCATGACTGAATCAGTTAGTATTAGATCCAAGATATTTCTTATGGGTAGGAACAAATCAAATATTTTTTTTATTCACTAATGTGGGTAGAAAACAATATAGATATTTTCTTACGAATATGTTGGTTAGAAGTTGCGGAGGTTGCGAATATTGAAACATATTGATTTTGGGGACAAGGAAATGACACAAATAGGAGGTTTTTCAAAAATAGGAGGTTTTTGCCCTTAACACTCTAAGAGAAATGAATTGATGTGTCCCCCGAGGAATGTATTTGAGTTTTGCAACATTTCTAAAATCTCTATCCTTGAAGAAATTTTCACTTTTAGGCTCAAATGGACATTTCTCTGTGTTTTGCACTTTGATGAGCATTTCCCCCGCACTGAAATTTTCATCCTTGTATCAATAGGGAAACGTACCATCCTTTGGTTGGATGGGGCTCAACTAGAAACTTCAAAAATTCTATAAAAAGTCTCAATTTTAAAATGTTTTCCACGTGGAGGAACGACGCTCGTTTGAGAATCAACTTTTTGGTTTGGCTTTGAAGTAGCATGCCAGGAGAACATGTGGAGGGTTTAGTAGGGAAAGTGACACGTGGAGGCTTCCACTGGGTTTCCCATACTTAGAAAAATTTCAAAAGGTTTTCGGGAAGTCGAGGACACGTGGAGAAACGACACTCATTTGAAGATCTAGTTTTGGGCTTTAGCCTTGGAGTAGGCTTCGCATACTTGGGAGGATTACAGTGGAGGCTTCCACTGCTTTCCCATACTTAGACAAAAATTTGCAATATGGAGCATGGAACCATGACATACGGCCTTTGGTCTCTTCTTTGGGCGCTATCTTAAAGAACAGGGACACATGGAGAGCCACGCACTCGTTTAGGGTCTTCAATTGGGCACCATCTAAGAGAAGTGCTATGAGGACACGTGGGGCACTCCGCTCACTTTGCATTTTAATTAGACTTTTCAATGGCCAAAAGGAGACTACCTCGGAGCTTGACAAGTGGCGCCTTCCATTGAGCTTCAAGCCTTCAAAAAAATTTTCGGAGCAAGACATGTGGTGAGCCCACACTCATTCAAGGTATCAAATTTTTGGGACTGCCTCAAGGTGTGCACATGGTGACACATGGCAATTTGAAAATTCATAAGGGGTGGGGAGGTGGACCATCAGAGGAAATTCAAATTTCACCTCTTTGCTTCATAAAGGTTAAAATAGCAAAAATGGCCCACGATGCCCGATGGGAAATAGTCAATGTTTTTCCCTGGTCAATGGTGGAGGTGCAGGACTTTCGGAGGAAAAGTGAAAAATTTTCCCTTTAAGGGAAAAAAGAGTTAAAGTATAAAAGGACCTGGGGTTCCGCTGGGACCCACATTGGGACACATGTCAAAAGTATTTCTCGGAAGGGTGGAGCTACGGGGAAAACTTGGAAAATTTTCCTTTTTTCCAAAAGAGAGTCAAATGGCAGAATTTCTCCACGTTTCTTTTGGGGCCCACCTCAGGACAGTGTTAGGCCCATTTTTCAGAAGTGGAGGTGCAAGGAGCAAAAAGGTGAAATTTTTCCATTTTTCTCAAAAGGGTCAGAAAAGGTCAAAGGAAGCCCCCGAGCCTATTTTTGCATCTTCCACGTGGATGGCCCACATTCAAAATCAAAGATCAACGGCTGCTGAGTGTCTAAATCTGATTTTCCCCCCATTTTTTCTATAAAACTCCTGGAGTGTGAGTCTTCATGATTTCTTTCTATTTTCTACATGCCAAACAGAGGAGCGAGTTAATTTTGATATCTAGAGTTTGGTGGGAGAGATCCGGAGACGTCTTTCACCATTAAAATAGTCTGACTCTCAAGCCCTGATCTGGTTTTCCATTTTTCTTCTCCTGAGCATGCAAGGGGCCAGATTTGATTGATATGGGGTGGAAGTGGTTGGAAAATGGATGGAGGTGTGTTTTTCCTGAGAAAAGAGTTGAATGTGGGAAGAAATCAAAGAGATTTTCCTTCGAGCACCTGGAGACTTTTACAGATCTGATTCTGTGAATCATGAAAGAATCATGGCAAGCACTGGTGCATTTAAAGTTTTTTTCTTTTAGGAGGAAGGGGCTCATTTGTAAATGCTATAAAGGGCATGAATTCATCGTGCAAATGGTTGGGAGTTTTTGGAAAGATCAGGACTGATTTTCTCCAGCAGAAAAAGCTTAACAGAGCCCATCCATTTTGAGAAGTCATCTAGAGAAGCCTGTATATCTCTCTTTGTGTCAAATTTGATCGTGTCAAGGTGGTTGCAAGTGTACAACCATTGAAAAGCTTTGAGATTTTTCTGGAAACTTTCCCTTGCTGATAAATTTGATCAAACTTTGAGTTATTTTGTGTTAATCTTGAGTAAAGTGTATTTATTTCATTTCTGAATGCATACGAGTAGTTTTTCTTGTTTCTATTGCAATCTTGTACCAAAATATCAGTCCAATCACATAGGTCTCAGTCCTTGTGATAGTTTAGTGGCATCTGCAATTTCATTTCTCAGAAGAGCCTTCATCTGGGAGTGGGATAAATGGTTTAAAATCACTTTTCTTTCATTTTGTTGATAGAGATTATCTATGTAAGCCTCTGGGTGTACCTCAAGCATGACTTGGTTTAAATCTTGGTTCTTTATTGGGTCCTCTGACATGAGCCTTTGTGATAGAATCCCACAGGTTGTGTGAAAGAGTGTTGATCTGGGCCTCCATTGAAGCACATATTCTAGTTGAGGAAATAATTTAACTTTTTGTGGCATTTTGTTGATTGAATCTTTCCATTTTTCATAAGCTCTCAAGGATCTGGTGAGTCAAGTCCATCCTGTCTCCCCTCCCACCAAAATTCATTTAACAAACAACTAATCCTACCCATACTACCCCTGTTTTTCATCTGTATACCCACAAGATGCAAAATCCTTTTACTAAAACATGCAAAAACAATCATGGTCTCAAATGTCTTTAGTAACCTTTTCCTTGTTGTGAAATATCTCCATGATCTGGAAGTGACAACTCGTGAGAGTCAGATCTGGTGTGTTGATCATATTTTCCCCAAGGCCTTCTCTATAAAATTTATGCAAAAGAAAGGTACTTGTATCTCCTTTCAAATAACAGAGGTTACAAAATAGGTTCTCTTACCTTGGTTGAAAGGCACAACCTAAAATAGTTAGGATCAGATCACATCCTTTTAAGGTGCTATCCATCTCTCCACAAATCCAAGTAACTAAAGGGACAATAGATTTCTCCCCGGCTACAAAATGACATACATTTATGATCTATCTACCTCTAAGCTCCCTGTTGAATCTATGTTGCTGCTTGGCTTTGAAAAGGAGAACAAATTTGGGTACCAACACATGGCGCCATTATGGGACTGTTGTCGGGGATTTCATTTAAGATAATTTGTTGAATTCATACTATTCATGGTGCTATTGCATTGCATTATCAGGAACATAGTTCAAACATTTGTTCATCTATTCAGAACCTAGTAAAACATTTCTTGTATGCTCTAAAGTGCTAGAAATCCATTTTAAAAATCATCCTGTGTTCAGGTTTGTAAGAGGTTTCAAAGTCACAAGTGTTGTATGCAACTTCTCCAGTTTCCACAAGTTTTACAATGGTATTTATTGATAAATTTTGGTAAAGAAAGGTAAGATTTTTTCATTTCCAGTTTCTAGTGCTGACAAACACTTGACAATCATTTTTAGTGCATTTGCACAACTAAGGTGAAAATCCTTAGTGGTGACTCCCTGTTGATTTGATTCTGATAAGGACCAGTGTCTTAAACCTCTGTCAAGTAAGATTTGTTACTAATATTTGCAAAGATGGAAGGAAGAAGATCTTTCTTTGCTAGGGATCCTGCTAGGACATTGTTTCCTGAGTTAGGAAAAGAAAAGTCAGAAGGAAGAAAATCCTGGAGAGTTGTGGGAGATCAGCAGACAAGAAGAGGGATCTCCATTGATGAAAGTGAATGGCCTATCATTGAAGACTGTCATTCAAGTGACTCTGAATCAGGTAGCCTCTTTGTGGAATTGAATTCTCCAACTGGAGAAGGGCCTTCATTTGATTTTGAAATATTTTCTTCACATTCTGCACCTGTCTTTTCTGAAGTTGATAGGGATTTCCAAGAAGCAAGGCCTTTAGGGGGTCTCCATTTTTGAAAACTACACTCCTGTGTTCCAAGGACCCTCTACCCCTCATCAATTTGTCACCCCTCCAAGATCACCTCCTCGAATCAATATGGCTCAACCCAGACCTCCATTTGTTGTAAACACCTTTGGACCTATAAATTTTGTGGGAATGGCTGTTATCCAAATGCAGTACCTCAAGATGTAAGGAACAAACTTCCAAAGTTCTAGGGAAACAATGCCATAACTGGTGACCAGCATCTAAAGCTCTTCCTCAATATGATGGAAGACTTTGAGATTGAACATGAAGATGTATACATCAAATTTTTTGTTCACACTCTAGAGGAGGATGCAAGGGACTGGTACAAAGCATTTCCAGATAACTCTATTGAATCTTGGGCTGAGATGAGCAATGCATTCAGATTACAATATGGTGATAGGACTGACCCTAGGTTTCTTCTATCAGAATTTGAAAACATCAAGAATAATCCCAATGAGTTCAGTACATGATTTCAATACAAGGTTCAATAAGACCTTGAGGAGATTTCCTGTTAGGATAAGGCCATGTGATGAGTCATGTTTGATCAAATATACTGATGCATTTGATAAAAAGGTTGCTTACTACTTGAGGGACAAGAACCCTACCAACTTGAGGCAAGCATTCACTATGGCCCTACAAATAGAGAATAATATCAAGGAAATAGGAAAACCTCCTAAGAGGGAAGGTGTGAAGCTGGTTAACCCAGAAAAACCCCAGACAAGCAAGGCTGCTGATTTGGAAGAAGTGGTGAAAACTTTGGCAGGGGCTGTCAAGGAGATCTCCTATAAGCTAGCCCAAGCTGAGAAAGGAGTTGGGCAGAGCTCACAAGGACAACACAAGCAAAAAGGCCAAGATAGATTTACAAATCATCAAAGATCTGATGACAGAGGAAAAGGAGCTGTTGGATTTGGGAATAGGCAGCCCCAAGGTAGAGAAAATAGAATGGTACCTGATCCTTTGGCTACCAGAGTTGTTGTTGTGGAAGAGACAAAAGTCATTGATTGGTGTGACAGATGTTTCATGCCCCATGCTCCTTGTGAAGAAGATCAACAAGAAGAAAATGCAGCTGATGATAAGAGTGATGATGATGTTTACATGATGGGATGCTCCACTAGCTCACAACAAAGGGCAACCTCAACTGAGGTGATAAGTGCCAGAACTGCTGCCACTTTTTGGGACTGCATTCATAGAGTACATATTCTCCCTCCCTCTCATACTTTAGAAGTAGATAATGTACAAGATTTTGAATTTCCCAATAATGACTTTGAATATTTAAGGGCTTTAATGATAAAAAAGTATGATGGAGGAATCCCATCTGAGGAGGACAAGGAAATTATTAATGAATGTTGTTGTGGCTCAAGAGAAGGAATATAACACAAGAAGTAAGGCTGTCAAAGGGGCAGGGCCTCAAGCCAAGCCAAAAGCTCCCTTACTTTCTAACATTCCTAAAGAGGCTCCTAGGAAAGATCCATCTGCCAAAAGCCCTGCAGTTCCAAGAAAAAATCATACCCCTCCTTATGCTCAAGCTATCAAGAATCATGTGCCACCTAATGAATGTATTAGCCTTTCTTCCAATACTTGCCTTGCCCAAGAATGTCCCATATGACATTGCCCAAGTTTTAAGTCAAATCAAAGTCTTTGTCCCAATTTTTGAGTTGCTTAGGATTCCTGAGCACAAAAGGAGAGCATTTGAATACTTGGGATTGAATGAAGAGAAGACTACCTTGGGAAGAAATGTGAACATTGTGGAGAATCCTCTAGCCATTGAAGATTCTGAGACACCATCAGCATCAGAAGAGCTAGCTGAACCACCTGAGGTTTATTTGGGGACATCTTTGGTAGACTCTCAGCTGAATGTGGATCCATTCTTCACTACTTTGATCATCAAGGATAGGCTGCTCCATAACTGCATGTTTGACTCAGGGGCATCATGCAATGTCATGCCTTTGGAGGTCATGAATGAGCTGAATATTAAGGTAACAACAGCATATGGGAAGTGCACTACCATGGACTCCAGAGAGGTGCTAGTAGTGGGATGTGTGAAGGGTTTGGTGGTGCAGCTTGCAGCCTACCTAGGTAAAAATTTAAAGCTTGATGTTGTCATAGTTGATTGCCCAGCCAAGTGGGGTATGTTATTGTCAAGAAAATGGGCTGCAAGTGTTGGTGGTAGTGTCCAAATGGACATGTCTTATGCCACCATCCTAGTTGAGGGCAGCCTTGTCAGGTTATATGGGGAGAAGAAAATGTTGCACCTTATTGAGGATCCCAACAATGCGTCCTATGAAGTATTGTATACAAATGTTGATGCTGACAACTTTGTGGGATTTGCTAATGGAAAAGAGCACAAGATTGAGGAGTCTAAGTGTCTTGAGCAAGAAGGCTCTCCTTGGACTTTATTGTTTGATGGAGCTTGCTCCAAATTTGGAAATGGTGCCAGTGTTGTCCTAATTTCTCCAAGCTAGGAAAGGTTTGTTTTTTCCTTTAAGCTTAACTTTGAGTGTACTAACAACATTGCTGAGTATGAGGCATTGTTGTTAGGTTTAAGAATTTCTTGGAAGTATGGTGTCAGGGACATCATTGTCAAAGGAGACTCAGAGTTAGTTGTCAAGCAAGTCAGAAAACTGTATGCCACAAAGAATCAGTGACTGAAATAGTACAAGCATGTAGTTTGGGACTTCATTGAGATGTTTGAATCCTTCAACATTGTGCATCATGACAGGAGGTTCAATGACTTGGCAGACAAGCTTGCAGTGTTGGGGTCTCGGTTTGATAGTTCTGTACAACATCCCCTTATTGTGAATATGAGGTGGAGGTAGTGACAAGACCCTCTTGTCCCTGACAATATAAAACATTGGTAGGTTTTTGATGATGAGGCTCAGGTCAGAAGGTTCCTACAAAATGATGGAGAGTTTGCTGATCAAAACATTGATTGGGAGCCAATGGTCTGTACAACAGAGGGGAAGGAAACCTTATTTGGAAAAGGCATCATCTAGCTAAAGACCAACACCATTCCTAGAGGGATGGTTGCTCTTGAATCAAATTTTGATAATGTTGACTGCATTATTAATAGGCATATGGCAGCCTCGAGGGATGTTGAGGAGCATGACCTTGGCACAAAGGAGAAACCAAGGAAGATTTGGTTGGGCAACAATCTCAGCAAAGATGAAAAGTAGTCATACATCCAGTTGTTAAAGAAATACCAAGATTGCATGGCTTGGACCTATTCTGAGCTCAAAGCATACAGAGAAGACCTGTTCCAGCATGAGATTCCCTTGGAGCCCAGTGTAAAACCATTCAGGTAGAAATAGAGGCCAATTAATCCTCTGTTATCTCTCAAAATGCAAGAGGAGCTGAAGAAGCTAAGAGATGGAGGAATTATCCAGCCCACAAGGTATTCTTCTTGGGTTGCCAACCTAGTGCCAGTAAGAAAGAAGAATGGTGACATCAGGTTGTGTGTGGACTTCAGGAATCTAAACAAGGCCTCAATGAAGGAAAACTATCCTTTACCTAA
Source organism: Taxus chinensis (assembly GCA_019776745.2). NCBI lineage: Eukaryota > Viridiplantae > Streptophyta > Pinopsida > Cupressales > Taxaceae > Taxus > Taxus chinensis. The sequence continues at coordinate 659,040,288 of CM034146.1, forward strand.
CATGGAGCACATGCTGCAGTTGGTGACTGGTTCTGAGTTACTTTCTACTTTAGATGGCTTCTCTGGTTATAACCAAGTCATGGTAAAAGAATCAGAAAGGATCAAGACAACCTTCACTACTCCATGGGGAACATATGTATATGTCAGGATGCCCTTTGGTCTGATGAATGCTGGAGCCACTTTTCAGAGAGCAATGGATGTTGCTTTTTCTGGTTACATCAATGACTTTATTGTTGTTTACCAAGATGATGTAATAGTGTTTTCAAGAAGGAGAAGTGACCATTTGCTGCACTTAGAGAAGATGCTGATCAGATGTAGGGAATATGGCATCTCACTCAATCCAAAGAAATGCCATTTTGGAGTGCAGAAGGAAAAATTTCTTGGTCACATTGTGTCACAGGAAGGAGTGATGATTGATCCTAGAAAGAGTGGAGGCCATCAACAAAGTCCCAATTCCAAGAACCAAAAAAGGAATTCAGTCCTTCTTTGGGCAGATAAACTTCATTAGAAGGTTTATATCAAACTTTGCTGAGTTGACTATCCCAATCACTTCCATGTTAAAGAAGGATCAGATCATCAAATGGGAGGAGGCTTCCATCCAAGATTTCAATGGAATCAAAGAGGCATTGAAGCATGCCCCTATTTTGGCAGCCCTAGATTATAAGAAACCTTTCTAGCTATTTTCTTTGCTTCAGAAAACACTATTGCTTCTGTCCTACTACAGAAGGATGATGAAGGGGCTGAGAGGCCCATTTCCTTTTTCAGTAAGGCTTTGCAAGGAGTAGAACTGAAATACACCATCATGGAAAAGCAGGCATTTTCCTTGGTCAAAGCAACAAAGGTTTTCAGGCCTTATATTTTAAGTTCAAAAGTTGTTGCTTATGTTCCCCATACCATGGTAAAAGACATCTTGTCAGAGATGGAAGTCTCAAGTAAAATATGTAGATGGGTGAACAAGTTGCAAGAGTATGATATGGACATCCAAACCATGAAGTTGGTGAGAGGTTTGGGGTTAGCTAAGCTCATGGCTGAGAGCAACTTGTAGACCATTGAGGTAAATGAGATTGAGGAAGAAAGGGCAGTTGTTTTTGAAAGATTGATGAATTCTGAGTGGTACAAGGATGTGATGTTCTATCTTAGACACTTAAACTGCCCTGAGCATTTGAATAAGAACCAGAAAAGAGCTCTTAAGTTGGCTTCCCAGAAATATGTCATTACTGATTTTGGGTTGGCATGGAAGAACCCAGAGGGAGTCCTCTTAAGATGCATCACTGAAGATGAAGCCCCCAAAATAATTTCTGATCTCCATGGAGGAGTTTTGGGGGGCATTTTGTTGCAAGAGTCACAACACATAAGATCCTAAGGGCTGGTTATTGGTGGCCAACTCTTTTCAAGGATGCAACCATGTTGGTCAGAAGATGTGAGAGTTGCCAGTGTTTCTCTGGAAGGACTGAAGGCTTCAGGCTCCCTACCTTTGCAGCCTGTGTCAATTGAAGCCCCATTCAAGCAATGGGGAATGGACTTCATTGGTGAGATTTTAGACCCTTCAAGTGCTGGTCATAAGTGGATTCTTGTAGCCACTGACTACTTTACCAAGTGGGTGGAAGCAATCCCCACCAAGAAGGCTACACACCAAGTTGTCATGGATTTTGTGCTAAACAATATTATTTGCAGGTTTGGAGTACCAGTCAAAATCATAGCTGATAATGCCATGAGTTTCAGGGCTAGACCTCTGGTGGAAATGTGTAAAGGATATGGGATCAATTTGACATATGCCTCTAATTATAATCCCCAAGGAAATGGACAAGCTGAGTCCAGCAATAAGAATTTGCTAAAGATTATCAGAAGAACCTTGGAGTTGAACAAGAGAAAATGGGGTGAACAGTTGAAGTTTGTTGTCTGGGCTGATAGGATCACTGTCAAAAGAGCCACTGGAAAGAGTCCATTTGAGTTGGTATATGGGACTCAGGCCCTACTGCCCTTGCATATGCAATTATCTTCATATCAGTTCATTCAACAACTGGAAGATCAAGAAGTGAGTCCTTATGATGCCCACATTAACCAGATTGTTGAGCTTGATGAAGAGAGGAGGGCATCCCACCAGAGGCATATAAAGTTTAGAGAAAAGCTAAAGAAACTATTTGACAAGAAGGTCACTCCTAGAGCCTTCAATATTGGAGATCTTGTGCTATTATGGGATAGCAGGCATGAGGATAAGGGCAAGCATGGCAAGTTTGATTCATTGTGGATGGGCCCTTACTCCATTGACATCAGAATTGGTGAACAACACCTTCTTCTTGAAGGATCTAGATGGTGAATTTCTCGAACTTCCTGTTAATGGTAGGCATCTGAAGCATTTCTTGGATTGATTCCTCTGAATCAAGGTAAACACCTCTTGTACAGTGTATAGTTTGTTGTTTGTTTCCTATTTTTTGTGTTTTGGTTCGTCCTGGTCCTTGGTGACCTGTTTTTGCTGGCTTCTTTGTTTATTTTTGGAGATGGCTTCGTTTCTCTGCTCTGTGAGATGACTCTGTCACCCAATGGATATTTTGGCACTTGGTCTACTATTGTTCTTGTGGCACTCGCAGGGAGTGCCCATCCCTGAGTCAGAGCCAATGTTGGTGCTCAAAATTGTCTCGCCCCATTTGTGCCTTTGAAGATTTATTGATTCACGGCCTCTGTCATTTTATCCTTCCCCTGTATTGTGTTTGGCCAGTCTTTGTTGCCATTTTAATCTACTCCTGGGTTGAAGATCATGTGTGGGTCCGTATTTGTCTCATGGTTCCTTTGTTCCTCTAGAAAAGCTCTATATTTTGAGTCTCCCGTGCTCTGTTCCTTCAAAACTGTTTTCCCATTTCCTCCATTTTCCATAGTCAAGATCTGTTGTCCCTGTCATTTTTTCCCTAAATACTCAAAGAGAAATGAATTGATGTGTCCCTAAGGAACATGTTTGAGTCTTGCAACATTTCTAAAATCTCTGTCCTTGAAGAAAATTTCATTTTCAGGCTCAAATGGTCATTTCTCTATGTTTTACGGTTTGACGGGTGTTTCTCCTAGTCAAATTTACATCCTTGCATCAACAGGGAAATGTGGCATCCTTTGGTTGGACGCGGCTTGGCAGGACACTTCAAAAATTCTATAAAAAGCCTCAACTTTAAAATGTGTCCACGTGGAGGAATGACGCTCATTTGAGAATCAAATTTTTGGTTTGGCTTTGAAGTAGTGCTCAGGAGGACACGTGGAGGGTTGGTAGGAAAGAGACATGTGGAGGCTTCCGCTGGGTTTCCCATACTTAGAAAAATTTCAAAAGGTTTTCAGGAAGTCCAGGACACGTGGAGGAATGACGCTCATTTGAAGATCTTCTTTTGGGCTTTTCCTTGGAGTAGCACCGGGAGGACACGTGGAGGCTTCCGCTACTTTCCCATACTTAGAATTTTTTTTATGTAGATGGAAATAGTTTGGAGAATAGGAACATGGTGAGCTTGCATCATTTAGGGTCTTCACTTTGGGCACCATCTTGAAGCCATGGAGACACGCTTGCGTTCAGGGTCTTCAACTTGGGTCACCATTTTGAGAAGCGCCATGAGGACACGTGGGGCACTCTGCTCACTTTGCATATTTTCTTGGACTTTTCAATGACCAAGGAAGACTGCCTCGGAGCTTGACACAGTGGTGCCTTCCGCAGAGCTTCAAGCCTTCAAACAAATTTTTCTTGGAGAAGGACACGTGGCGAGCCCGTGCTCATTCAAGGTATCAAATTTTTGGGGCTACCTCAAGGTGCGCCATGGTGACACGTGGTAATTTGAAAATTCATAAGGGGTGGGGAAGGTGGACCATCGGAGGCAACTTCAAAATTTTTCCTCTTTGCTTCATAAAGGTTAAAATATCAAAAATGGCCCACGAGCCTGATGGGAAATAGTCAATGTTTTTCCCTAGTCAACGGTGGAGGTGCGGGCTTTCGGAGGAAAAGTTGAAAAATTTTCCCTTTGAGGGAAAAGGAGTTAAAGGCATAAAAGGACCCGGGGTTCCACTGGGACCCACATTAGACACTTCAAAAGTATTTGGAAGGGCGGAGCTGGGGAAAACTTGGAAAATTTTCCTTTTTTCCAAAAGAGAGTCAAATGGCAGAATTTTTCTGTGAGTTTCTTTTGGGGCCCACCTCAGGACATGTGTCAGGCCCATTTTTTAGAAGCAGAGGTGTGAAGCAAAATGGGAAAATTTTTCCATTTTTTCAAAAGGGTCAGAAAAGGTCAAAGGAAGCCCCGAGCCCATTTTTGCATCTTCCACATGGACGACCCACATTCAAAATCAAAGATCAATGGTTGCTGAGTGTCTAAATCTAGATTTTCCCCCCATTTTTTCTGTAAAACTCCTGGAAGTGCGAGTCTTCATGATTTCTTGTTATTTTCTACATGCCAAACAGAGGAGCAAGTTAATTTTGATATCTAGAGTTTGGTGGGAGAGATCTGGAGACATGTCTTTTGCCATTAAAATGGTCTGACTCTCAAGCCCGATCTGGTTTTCTATTTTTCTTCTCCTGAGCATGCAAGGGGCCAGATTTGATTGAGATCAGGGGTGGAAGTGGTTGGTGAATGGATGGAGGCATGTTTTTCCTGAGAAAGGAGTTGAATGCGGGAGAAATCAAAGAGATTTTCCCTCGAGCACCTAGAGACTTTTGCAGATTTGATTCTGTGAATCATGAAAGAATCATGGCGAGCACTGGTGCATTTAAAGTTTTTTGTCTTTTGGGAGGAAGGGATCTATTGGAAATGCTATAAATGGCACGAATTCATCATGTAAATGGTTGGGAGTTTTTGGAAAGATCAGGACTGATTTTCTCTAGCAGAAAAATCTTGACAGAGCCCATCCATTTTGAGAAGCCATCTAGAGAAGCCTGTATATCTCTCTTTGTATCAAATTTGATCATGTCAAGGTGGTTGCAAGTGTACAGCCATTGACAAGCTTTGAGATTGTTCTGGAAACTTTCCCTTGCTGATAAATTTGATCAAACTTTGAGTTATTCTGTGTTAATCTTGAGTAAAGTGTATTTATTTCATTTCTGAATGCATACGAGTAGTTTTTCTTGTTTCTATTGCAATCTTGTACCAAAATAGGGTCCAATCACATAGGTCTCAGTCCTTGTGATAGTTTAGTGGCATCTGTAATTTCATTTCTCAGAAGATCCTTCATCTGGGAGTGGGATAAATGGTTTAAAATCACTTTTCTTTCATTTTGTTGATAGAGATTCTCTGTAAGCCTCTGGGTGTACCTCAGGCATGACTTGGTTTAAATCTTGGTGCTTTATTGGGTTCTCTAACTCGATCCTTCATGATAGAATCCCACAGGTTGTGTGAAAGAGTGCTAATCTGGGCCTCCATTGAAGCACATATTCTAGTTGAGGAAACAATTTAACTTTTTGTGGCATTTTGTTGATTGAATCTTTCCATTTTGCATAAGCTCTCAAGGATCTGGTGAGTCAAGTCCATCTTGTCTCCCCTCCCACCAAAATTCATTTAACAACAACCAATCCTACCCATAATACCCCATGTTTTTCATGTGTGTACACAAATGCATAATCCTCATTACCAAAACATGTAGAAACAATCAGGGTCTCAAATGTCTTTAGTAACCTTTGCCTTGTTGTGAAAATATCTCCATGATCTGGAAGTGACAACTCATGAGAGTTCAGATTTGGTGTGTTGATCATATTTTCCCCAAGGCCTTCTCTATAAAATTTATGCAAAAGAAAGGTATCTGTATCTCCTTTCAAATAACAGAGGTTACAAAATAGGTTCTCTTACCTTGGTTGAAAGGCACAACCTAAAATAGTTAGGATAAGATCACATCCTTTTAAGGTGCTACCCATCTCTCCACAAATCCAAGTAACAAAGGGATAGATCAGACATCCTCCTCGACTACAAAACGACATATATTTATGATCTATCTGCCTCTAATATCCCATGTTGAATCAAGGCTACTGCTTGGCTTGAAAAGGAGAACAAATTTTGGTACCAACAGATTGATCCATAGGACATCCTAGGTGGTCAAAATTTCCCTGATTCTCCATAAAACATTACAATATGGAATAACATTATGATATATTTCCAATGCCTATTGGAATGCATGAATTGGATACCGTATGCTCTCAATATCGTTGGTCAAAGTTCATGGCCAAACTCGGTCAATAGGGAAGACACAAGTCTATTATACTCTGGCTCGCGCAGAGAGTCTATTTGCATAATTTGAAGTTGATCGAGGAAAAATGTGATCGTGTATGTTTTTCATCTAAACCTATAGTCTTTGACATGTGTGCAAAAAAGTTGGGTTTCAACAGTGAGGTCCAATCTTGTTTCGGAAGGGGACCCAACCACCGTGGCATATTAGTGTGATTTTAATTTTATAATTACACTATAGTTTTTATGCCATATTTTGTCATGTATTATAGTGCTAACACGTGACAGGATTGGAGCCTAAGTGATTTGGTAGATTTGGGTGCATATATTCCCACCTTTCCATATTACATGGCCACATTCCAACTTAAACGTGTTGCATACTTGCCACATGACTCCACACACCATGCCAATTGCTCCACGTTATCCACGCAAACATTTCCCAATGTTCCACACATTGAAATTAGTGTTAACCACTAAACCATGCACATTTCCATGGCCAACAAAAGTGGATCTATAGCCATTTAAATATCATCACACTCCCACATTTAAACAAACACTCCCACCAACCTGCGTAGCATGTGGGATAAAAGAGTTTAAATAAATCAAGTCAAAGCACTTACCATGGAGACCAGTGTGCCTAAAGAACTCGAACTCCTAACTTGGTTGCAAAAAGATAAGGGCATTAACAACCTTGCCACTAACTTCTGAACATAAAAGGTGTTTAGTGGTATATGAAGACAACTGGGCCGAGGACTATGCAAAGTCACATAAGGGAAATGTTTTGCATTTAGTCATTTTTGAGCAACCAGATGGCATTTTTAGGAGTTTGACAGAATTGGGGAAATGTGTCAAATTTCTAAAGGGTCAAACTAAGCCTTTGATTTTACTGATTCGTGTTTGTTTGAAATCACTTTGAAGCATTTTTTTGCCACTTTTGACCTAGAAAAAGGGGAAAACGGTCGTGCAAGTGCCATAAGAAGGTGGAGGACATTACTGATCAAATTTAGAGTTCTTCAAAGGTATGTTGAGAATATTTATTGCACGTTTTATATTCATTTCATGTTGTGAATTTTCATAATGTACTTGCAATATATTTAAAAATGGACCGGTTTGTCGTTTAAGCAAACCCAGAGACGTAGCCAAATTCATGAACTCCGTTATCAAGCTCTTTTTCATTGTTTCTTTCAATTTTGCTGGTTTTTATCAATCTTTTAATTTAGTTTTGGATGAATTAATAATAAGCTAAGGAAAATTACGAAAAAATCATAAAATGATAATTTGGAAGAGTTTAACTATGGAATTTATATTTTGAGTTTTATTGTCATTCCAAATCAGTTTTTAATTAATTCCTTTTTTATTTTATTTTGGGAAAATGATTAAATTTTTAAGTATCCATTTTTATAAACTATTGATACACTGGGTTAGTGTTAGTTTATGGATCATGTTTTGGTATTAGAGTTGGTCGAATGTTGGATTAGCTTTTGATTACATTTGTTGATATCAAATTTTAGTTAGTTTTATTTAGTTTGTGTAGACATTTGGGCTTGTTGATCTTCCATTTATAGTGTGTATTTATTGGGAGTACATGTTGTTTACAGAAAACATGAAACCATGTAATGAGAGGGACATATGGATCTCTCTTGATCTTGCTTACAAGGCATCAAAGATATGGAAATGGAATCCAGTCAGTTAGCATTGGTCACAGTGTTTTGGTTATTGAAAACCATATTGTGAAACTTTCCTTTATGCTATAATATAATTATTTTTATGTGTATGTTCTTTAATCAAGATTAAGTGAAAAGACCATTCCATTTTAAGATATGAAGATGGCATTAGGACATTGTTCAGGGAATTAGACATTTTTTTTGCACTCGTTTACATTTGGGTACTAATGGGTTATCATTTGATTTTATATTCACTACTTTTTTAAAGCATTACAAGATGCAATCTTTAAGTTGTTTAAAGCTCAATGATTTGTTACCTTTTCTCAACAGGGTGTACAGTTGTCAGTTCTCAAGGAAGGTAAAATTATTCCAATGTTTTTTGTCTATGATAAAATGGCTATTTTACATAGTTTTGGGTTTTGGTATACATGTTTGGATAACCTTTGTGTGGCTTGTTGGAAAGAAATATGCATTGTTTTGAAACTATTTATAACTATTTGAAAACATGGGGTTTCATCACTACCTCATTATACAAGAGGTTTATATGGTGTAGCCTTCTATTGAAGTTGTTGAACTGGGAAGAGGGATCAACCTTTGATTTGATAAAACTAATTTCTTAGATATTTTTTATTTGCATAGATGGTATTGTTGATTAGCTTGCATTTTTCAGAATATACTTTTATGGGATTCCTGTTGTATGTAGAAACGACATTTTCCCATATGATTTTAGCTTTGAATATGGTTAATAGTGTCACATGTAGGGAAGAGTTGAGTGACAAGTTTAACATACTCACATTTATCTTCTCACATTTATGGTTGAAAAATTCCATTGTGATTTAGAAAACATAATATACATATTTAGTAGGCATGTTCAATATGTCTAATTGTAGATTTGCATTTGTTGTCATTTTTAATGTGTAAAATATGCATGCTTATAAGACCCATTCAGACACTGTTTGTATTGTAATTATTTTATATATTTTTTGCATCCACACATGATGATTGCACAAATTTTTAAGACCCTCATATTCATACATTTATTTTCAACTATCACATGTGGTTACAATTAGGGTGTACATTACTTGCACTAAAAAATCAGTTTTTAGTTGCACCTGGTGATCTTTTTTAGTGATTGACAGTTTCACCGATTTGGAATGTACATTTGTGCAAGATTTTTATTATATCCCCAATTTCACATTGCATAGATATTTTTATCTTCAATTCCAATGAAGTTGATTTATCTTATGCAACTTCAAGGATTCAATTGACTCCCTCCTCTTTATAGGCATTGTTTAGTTTACTTTCTAAATCATTTCCATGCTATTTTGTAGTGATATTTTTTCATGATAGTCAGTTTCACAAGGTCAGTTGGACACTCACCTATTGTTGGTATTTGGTGGTCTATTTCATACTGATCTACTTGACAATACTTTGCAGTTTCACAAGATCAATGGACACTCACCTATGTCTAGAATTTAGTTGTTTATTTCATATTGATCAATTTCAATGATATTTTACAGAATTAACAATTTTTGGAGAGTCATTGGAAAACACCTATTGTTGGCATTTGGTGGTCTATTTCATATTGATCATTTACAACATTTGAAAGTTTCACAGGGTCAGTGGACACTACCTATTGTTGGAATTTGTTGGTATTTTTCATACTGATAATTTACATTACTTTCTAGTTTTTCCAGATTAATGGACACATCACCTATGTTTGGCATTTAGTCGTTTATTTCATATTGATATGATTCAATGATATTTTGTAGAATTGATAGTTTTTGTAATTTCACAGGGTCAATGGACACTCGCCTATGTTTGGAATTTAGTATTCTATTTCATATTGATCAGTTTCAGTGATATTTTTATAGATTTGATAGTTTTTGCAGGGGTCAGTGGACACCCACATATTATTGGCATTTTGTTTTCATTTCATACTAATCTAATTTTGGCAACTGCAGTATTGGTAGAATCACATGGATTCAGTTGAACACTTGCTGAGAAATCATTTTGTTATCATTTCATAGTAATCCATTTTTATGATAAACATTTCAATAATTTCAATCTTAACCAATATGCTATAATCTGGTTTCTATATCATTGGTGTGATGCAAAGGGTCATTTAGCATATACAATGGGTGACTAGAATTTTGGAGACCAAAAGGTTTTGATTGGGGAGGTGTGATTTGGAAGACATTCTAGGTAGTCATAAGTTCCTTCGTTCTCCCTAATTTATTACCATATGAAAGATCATTCTGATATATTTCCAATACCTATTGGAACACATAAATTGGATATCCATATGCTCCCGATATCCCTGGTCAAAGTTCATGGTCAAACTGGGTCAACAGAGAAAATGTAGGTCTACAATACCCTAGCTCATGCACAAAGTCTATTTGCGTAATTCAGAGTTGATCGAGGAAAAAATGTGATCATGGAAATTGTTTTTCTAACCCTTTGGTCTTCGACAAGTGTGCAAAAAGTTAGGTTTCAGCAGTGAGGTCCACTCTTGTTTCAAAAGGGGACTCGACCGCCGTGGTATATTAGTGTGATTATAATTTTCCAATTACACTATAGTTTTTATGCCATATTATGTCATGCATTTTGGTGCTGACACATGTAAATGATTTGAGCCTAAGTGATTTGGTATATTTGGTCACATATATTCCCACCTTACCACATTGTATTAACCACATTCCAAATTAAGCTGCATTGCATACTTGTTGCATGGCTCCAAACACCATGCCAAATGCTCCACGTTGTCCATCACAAACATTTCCTAATGCTCCACACATTAACCTTAACGCTAACCACCTAACCCATGTGAATTTCCATGGATGAAACAAAAGAGTCATCTACAACCATTTAACTATTACCACACTCCCAAATTTAAACAAACACTCCCACCAACTTCCGTAACATGTGGGATAAAAGAGTTCAAATAAAGCAAGTCAAAGCACTTCCCATAGAGACCAATGTGCCTAAGGGATTCAAACCCTTGACTTGGTGGCAAAACGATAAGGGTCTTAACCATTATGCCACTACCTTCTGCAAACACTATAAAAGATGTATAGTGGTATATGAAGATAACTAGGTATTTGAGGATTGTGTAAAGTCCCATAAGGGATTTTTTTGAACATTTAGTCATTTTTGAGAAACCAGATGGTGTTTTCAAAATTTTAACAAAACTGGAGAAATGTGTAGAATTTCTAGACAATCAACTTGAGCCTTTGATTTTCCCGATTGGTATTCGTTTGACATCGATTTAAAGTATGTTTTAGCCACTTTTGACGTAGAATAGGGGGAAAACGATCGTGCAAGTGCCATAAGAAGGTGGAGGACATTACTAATCGAATTTAGAGTTCTTTGAAGGTCTGTTGAGTAGTTTTATTCGCAGGTTTCAGATTCATTTCATGTTGTGAGTTTTCATAATATAATTGCAATATATTAAAAAATGAATCAGTTCATCGTTTAAGAAAACCTGGAAGACATAACTAAATTGGTGAACTCCATTATCAAGCTCTTTGTCATTGTTTATTTCAGTTTTTCTTGTTTTTATTAGTCTTTTAATTAATTTTTGGATGAATTAACGATAAGCTAAGGCAAATAACAAAAAATCGTAAAATGATATTTTGGAAGAGTTTAACTGTGGAATTGATATTTTGAGTTTTTCTTATCACTTTGAATTAGTTCTAAATTAGTTTTTAATCAAATTCCCTTTTCTTGATTTTGAGTGAAATGATTAAATTTTGAAGTATCTATTTTTATAAAGTATTGATACACTAGGTCAGTAATAGTTTATAGAGTCATTGGTTTGACGATTTACTCATATATCATAGTGTATCTCATTCAGATTCCACATATATAAAACAACCTTAAAATGTGAAAAATGCAACAATATCTAAGACCTATTTAGGCTATGTTGACAAATGTGTTGATCGAGATGTTGAAGAAATAATTAGATGGTCAATCTATTACACAACATTTTTTTAAAATGGGAAATTAAAAATGTAAATATTCTATGGAAATATATCTAACATTCAATCAACCAATATCAAGTATATTTTATTGATTAATTAATTAATTAACAGTTATGAATTATATCACGCAAGAATTTTTTTCTATGATATCACCATACTCTTCCTTGGATACACTTATGATAATTCGCCATGTGTGAGACACACCATTTAGATAACATCCATGTGAGTTTAATCCTTATGCGACATTGATGCACTCTCATATACATCAATATCCTACAATTACCATGACTACTTGTGACCCATAACAAACTCACACGCAATATCAAGGATGATAACATAGAATACCAAATTACACATTACTATATCTTATATTTGAGAGGCCATTGTACATTTGTAAGAAAAATTACTTTGTATTCTCATCATACCACATCTCTTAACATAGGACATCCCATTGACCCAATCATTGAGTAGCATCATGGGACTTTCCACACACTTATTTATACATAGTTATTGGAGGTTGAAAGTTCATGTTTGTAAAAAATGTTTGATTGACAATAAAACGTAGGATTGCTTCTGAAGTGCAACAATTAATAAGAGCTAGCTCTCATATACGTATAATCCTAACATTGTTACTAGTATAACTAATCTAACGACTATTGGGGGAAGGGGAAGAACAATAAAGAAAATGGAAGGGTGATGTGCCAAGAGTGAAATAGGGATCCTTCTTTCCATTCTTTTTTTAGGGTAACACAATATATTAAATAAATGAAAGTGTAGTCCACACACACACATATCACAACTTAATAGTAGGTAAAAATGATCTCTTGGAGATTAAGGAGAAAAGAGAAAAGAATATGGAAAATATAAGCCACAAAACTAATTTATTTCTCAAATATACACAACTATATTGAAATGTAAAATAGGCCTAATATGCATTACATTGATAAATATAAAAGCTGAAAACATCATATTTAAAGGATGAGAATTATAGAGTGAAAGAGGAGAAATGACCAAAAAAATCTTATCACAAAAGAGACTCTAGTCTTTATAAAAGAAAATAGAGGGAAAAGATTTGAAAAAACAAGACAAAGGTGACACAAAGGAGTAATAGTGGACTACCCCTTACTAAAGAAAATATGGGATTTGAAATGCCTTCAAAATCTGATCTTGAAGAGTAATTGGATGCCCTAGCAGTGAGTAGTGTACCTGAAGGGGACAAAGAATATTCTCAAGAAGTTATTGACTTGGACATGTACCATGTATTAAAGGTCCATTTTTTTCATTATATTTGTATTACAATAGGTTAAAATTTAGTTTGACTAATTTAGGTAGAATGACAAGCTGCATGGATATCACGAGTTTCCTGTTACACAAGGGTAACTCTATACATTAAGGAAATATGAATATTATTGATTATATTGATATGTGGTGTAGAAGATATGGAAAAACCAATGTGAATATAGGGTGGCTTGGAGAGATGTCGTGAGCCAAAGGAAATAATTCCATGTGTATTCATTAAAGTTCTATCTAGCAGACTTTCGATTCTTATAATAATGTTTGTACACCTTTAATTTTGTAAATCATCAATGTTTGATTGTTTTTATTCTTAAAATTAAAATTTAAGATAAAAATCAATAAATGCAGTTATTTCCTGTAACTAAAGTGGAGTGTCAAGAATGTAAAATCATGTCATGACACTAAATTGAAAGGGAAGTCTACTTTTCAAGTTTTTATAAAAGCTAAATGTGACTATAAAAATCTTAAAAATTTATAACCACCAACTTAAGGTGCTGCCTCAACCACTCTATTTGGTTTTTTTTAACACAAAGCATAAATAGTCAAATAGCTACAAAGATTTTCCCGCTTCACAATATAAAACAATTTACTATAGTAAATAACCAATACACACTACCAAATTTTAGTACAACCTAGGGAGGAGTTATAAATGTTTCCAACATCTAATGTAGTTGTTGATGTAACTCAAAGGTTAACATACACATGGACTACTAAATCAACCACACCCAAAAAAATTGTTCACTTGTGAAAAAACAAAACACTATGAATAAATATGTAAGGTAAATGGCCATCAAGCTTCCACGTGGATGAATTCCTAATAGTCTCAATTATGGTCGTAATGTCCAAAATTCATGATAGTCTAAAAAATAAATAAAAGTTATGAAACCTACACTAATACTTTTTACCATAAATTTTGTGTTAACACACACTTAATAACCACAACTACAATCCCCCCGCTTAATCTATGTCTCCAATCCACCTAGTTTTAAATATAACAAAAAAATTTAATAAAGTGGAAACAATAACAAAAATATACAAACAAAATATGTTACTTCAACATATTTTAATAAGTAGAACATATCCCTATGTAGTCACTGAATCATGCACTTACTATGTACATCTAGCCTCTAAATAATTCATTTATATACATGATTCCTAAGCAAGAGAACTAATAATTAACAACCCTTTTTACTTTTCTTTGACATTTATTTTATCCTTTTCATATTTTTTTTTTACTATTTTTGATTTGCAACTCATAGTTTTACATACCTACCAACATCGTTTTTAGCTATGATTCCACTATTTTATCTTTCTGGCACATGTATACAACTACCCATTAGGGACAAGAGTGCATGGGTCGCTACTAATCCCTTTAGGCACTTCTATCCTCTTTATCTTTTTCTAATTTTATCAATGTTGCTTCTTTCTTATCTTTATTTACTACCATGTGTCGAAATTTCACTTGTTAATGACATAAATTAAGAAGAAAGAATCACATATATACATGTCTTATTAAACCTCATTAAGGGTGCAAACATTTCAAGAGGCACATAGTATTATAAGGAGCTAATATTTTCTATCTACTGAATTTTAGGACTACATACTTCACTGCATAGGAAGGTTTATTTTGAATTCCATACTACACATTTGCATTGGGAAAAAGTAGTTGTAGCCCATTATTCTTTGTGTGACTAGAACTAGGGAATCCTATCTCAAGGGAAACTATTTCAATCCCCCCCCCCCACACACACAAGAACTGCATTGAGTCTAAAATGTAGTGGAGCCCTTGTTGACAAGAAAATTGGTGTGACCACTGAGTTCAGTCTGACTCAAACATATGAATATTTTTTATTCATCTAATGTGTTCTTGAGTATTGTGCAGGTGGCTAGGGTTTATTTTGTAGGTACAGATGTGACTAAGCAGAAGTGCAACAAACCTGATGTAACCTATAGTGAATTAAAGGTGACAAGAAGTGACATAGAAATAAAAAGAGTTAAAGCTATTCAACAGACACCACCGCTCAGAATAGACACGAGCACCCATGTATCCCTATCTTATTCTAGGTGCTCATGTCCCTGAGATCATCACATTTTAGAATCAGACACAAAGCTTATTTAGTCAAGAATTTTCCTCTCCACCCTATTCATCAGTCCAGACCTAAATGTATGAGCTAAGTCGTCTTAATCTCCTATTTTTCAATCTTTCTTATAGGTTTTTAGATAGATGTTGCTTGAATACTGTTATATTTATCTAATCAACAATGTCCTTACATAAATTTAAATTTCATTAAATAATTTGGTGAAGCCAAAATCCATTCACGCCTATCTTATTGGATCCCTTTCCATCATGGCTAGTACCTCTCATAACTTCTCTACTGAGGATCTTGATGAACTCAATTCTTATCTTATTGAGCATCCTAAAAATGAAAACCTGTTACTTTTTGTTTCCCATGAGAAATCCCAAAGGATTTATATCTCCACTTCTCTTGGAACCACTATTTCTACAACTACCACATCTTTTATCCCTCTTTCTTCCCCTCATACCCATTCAGGAGCTTCTATTGGTCATATTCCTACTTCAACACCCAATCCTAAAATTTATTCTCCTCTTATCTCCCACATTCAGCCTAGTTCCTCTTCATGCACCCATGCTTTAGAGTATTTTTATCATGATTTGTAAACACAAATTTGTTAGCTACAACAAGCTACTTCGTGTTCCTCTCCATCCCTTGATTCTTCCCTTCTTCTTCATAGTCCTCTTGCACCCGAAGTGTCTTATTATCCACTCCATACAATGTTTTTCACTAAAATTTCCTCTATTAGATGGCCATGGAGAACCTCAAGAGAACCTTCTATATTTTCATGTTGCTTTCTTGGAATATGTATGTGATGACACTCTCTTGACCAGATTGTTCCTTAGGAGCTTATAGAATTATGTTTTGCGATGGTTTTATGAATTTCCCTTGCATTTTGTTAAATCATTTACTACTCTTGCTTATTTGTTTTTAGCTCATTTTTATACGAATATTGGCACGAAAATATCTTAGCCATAGATGGATAAAATTAAACAAGGATCTAATGAACATCTTAGTGATTACTATTGTGTTACAAGAACAATCTTTCTAAAATTAACAATGTATTAGTTGAATCTGAATTACAAGATCTATTTATTCGAAGTATTTTACCTCCTTTACAAGAATGTGGGATTTTTGATTCATATCATTCCTTTGGCCATCTATACCATACCTTGAATACTCATCAGACTAAGATAATTTCTTTAGGAAAACTCAAATATGGTTCTAATACTTCTGATCATTCCTCTTCTAAATTTCCAAGAAAGGTTCTCTTTAGACCCAAGTCTAATGATGATAAGCTTGCTATCAATTTTGTTTCTTAGCCTACTAAGCTTCATATCAAATCCCATCAACATACATTTACATGATTTCCTTATCCCCCCATCTGTTATTTCCCCAAATCATTGAAATAAATTTGATTTCTATTCCACCTCCTCTTGAGTATGATAAGAATAGGCCGCATGGCAAGAGTTTTGATACACATGCACATTGTGATTACCATAGATGTAATGACCATTCTATCAAAAAGTTTTTCAAGATTTTCCATTGGATTCAAGATCTCATTAACAATAATGATATTCAGCTACTTGAATCCACTACTTCCATTACTGAATCTACCAATTGCAATGGCATGTTAAAAATATTGAATTAACCATTACTTAAGCATGAAAAATCAGCCCCTGAGTCATATTCCAATCATACCTACCATGCAGTGCCTCCTATTTCTTCAAATCATCCCCTTGAATTCCTTATCGGTATTACTGATCTCCCATCACATGGTATACGTTAGTGTGTGCATTTTACACATCACGTGGTGAGTCATCTCACTTAGGTGAGGTCATAGTCTTAGCTGTTGTAGTGGTTATGATAGATTCCACTACATCATATGCGTCAATGCGCGTCAATGTGTCATATGGGAGTTAATTCCATTTTAGGAATGTAACTCCCCTTCTCCACTTGAGGAGGTATGATTACTTTCACTAGAGGTTACACAACACCCCCTATTTGTACCCCTTTCTTTTTAGATCTATGAGATGGTAAATGAGATGTTGTGACCCTTTCCTTATTTATGCATGCACATTCATGGTTGATGCTCACTCCCCCATGGAACCTCATCATGTGACCAAAATGAAATTCAGTTGATGTTCGCGTTATCACGTAGATCATCATGCTGTCACATTTTTACTTTCTTTGTCATGACATTAGAGCCTTGTTGTTGGGATCAAAGATACTCTCTAGTTTTTGTTGTTTCTTTCTCTCAGTATTGCGTTTTATAGGTGTCGTGTGCAAGTGTCATAATGACTATTCTATTTATACGTTGAATGCGTTGATTTGGTGTTATTATGGGTTTAGTCTTGTTTGAGGTTGATGGTTTGTGTTTTCTAGGGTTTACAAGTTTTCTTGTCTTGTATGTAGTTATGGAGTGTTTTATAGGTTGTAGGTTACATGTGAGATCCAATTTTAAGTACTGGTTTGTGCATTTTTTAAGGTTTGTCAAACCTTGTTTTTTGGGCCCAACTCGGCCATAGCTCACCAAGCTTCCCCAGCTCACCACCTTGCACTACCCTTTATGCTCATGAATTGGTTCCCTATAACTCATCATGGCTCTGTGCATTAATTTGTGCTACCCTTTGACTCGTGCATCTACATTTTTCTAACCCTTCTAAATTTTTTCATCAGCTCCCTATGCTCTGTAACCCCTACATTGCTCTAGCTCCTTCAACCTCACCATTGTTTCCTTTGGTTTGTGCCCTTGGAATCGTTCTTGCATCATTGTTTACCCTGCATGCATTTGGCTCCTATGTGTTTTTCTCACCGCTATCCCTTGCCTAAGCCCCCACGTGCCGTATCTTGGATTTCCTTTCCATTCCTTGGGTAGTTTTTCATTGTTCTCATTGTTTTGACCTTGCCACCACACCACCTAACTTGGACCGGTCAAAACTTATCACCACGTAGTGCTTCTTAAAAATGGCACTTGAATTTCTAGTGTGTAATCATGTCATCTCTGTACTTGTCACAGTTCCAACCCGGTGCTCTTACACCCAACAGTCACCTCGCGACGTGACCTCACCATCTAACTCAGCACCCTATGGCTCACCAACTAGCACTCGGTAGCTCACCTCACCGTTCAACATGTGTAACTTAGATGTTACACCCTCGGTGCTCACATCTTTGTAGTGCAACCTGATGCGTGTCATCCACTTGACTCAGTGATTGGTTTGACCCCTCTTTGCACGACCCGAATCGGCCTTTAGCTCGGTCCACTGAACTCTGCTTCTATCTACTCACTAAGCCTAACTCAGACCCTACCTTCGTAGCTTGATATTCATTCTGGCCTCTAGCTTATGAGTCCAACCTACCCAACTCACTGAGAAGCTTGGCCTATAGCTCGTTGAGCTTCCCTTTAGCTCGTCCTTCGAGCTAGGACATCACTCTTCACCCTTTTTGAATTTTTGTCAAAAATTTACCATTTTTCTGATTATTCCATTCTAATTAAGGGGAAAATTATCAAAATTCATCATTAAAAGGGGGTTTCTTTTTTTGGGAATCATTATAGGGTTATTTGGATTTTCCAGGACACTTTTTCTGTCTCATCATTATTACAGTGCTCCTATTCACTTGTGGCTAGTGAGTGCATCCACCAAAACCTTGTGGTAAGAGATCCCATGTTTTTACGATGTGAGACACCTTATCTCACACTGAGCAATGTGGTACCCTTGTTTTGATTATGCCCGTTTTTGCTTGATTATGTGTCATTCCTCTACTTCTGACTAAGAATTATTGTGGCCTCCACTCTTGCGCGATTCATTACGTACTACATGGTGAGTGGTCAAATGTCCTGTGTTGTATAAACACACCTTATTGTAATCAACACATTGCTTATAAAGTGCCACAAACATGCGTGTTATCATTTTTCTTGGGTATTGTATTGCTCCCAGATGCATTCTCAGCTGAGTCTGACATCTTGCAACCTTACTTATATTCACACACCCTTCTTCTCGTGCACCTTGCACTTATTTCAAACACACCATGGAGGATGCTCTTTCCAAACTTGACCGTCACAGGAAACCCCCTCGAATTATTCTTTGTAGAGAGAACTATATATGATGGCGTGATTCTATGGAACACTAATTTTCCTACGAGGGCCTTATTCCCTTTATACATGGTCCAGTTCCTGCACACACTAATTCTTGTCGTATTGAGGACCATCTCAACACATGTGACCATGTTATTGGCCACTTGATGTTACATGTCACCAGATATCTCCACCTTCATGTGGCAGACGAAAATCCTCCCCACGCCATCTGGAGCATCTTTCAATCCTTGTTTAGAGACCCTTCACTTACTATCACTGCTAATTTTTCTGTTATAGTTGTCTCCTCTTCTTCTTCATGTGATGAAATTTCTGTTGACATAGACTCACTTGTTTTTATCCCTGATGACGAGGATTATGCTTCTAGTTATAATGAGGAGAGTACTACTAGGGAATTCTCTCCTCCTTTTCTCGGTCCCATTCCAGAATATGTTGACATTCCTCCCTTCCCATCATACGTCGGGAAGTCTAGTTCCTATCCTCATAGAGTCATTGCATCTGCCTCCTTTCTAATTTCAGTGTGTGAGGCCATTACTAATCCTCCTCCTTGATGTGTTAATAATTCATACCTATTCGACATCATCGTTCTATTTGTTGAGCCCCTCCTTGGAATGAGTATCTACCATACCTTCATCATCTCTTCACAGTGCCTACTTGTGATGTAGTATGGTGAGTTTCTCACCCTTATACAAGTGTTTTAGAGGAGCCCTTCATCTCCTTTATTGGGATTTACCCTTGTAGGACTCTTATTGCTTCCACCTTTTCGGAGATCATAATTGATCCGCCCTTGCTTGTGGATCTTCTTTTTGTTGTGGGGGTTATTGCATTGCCTTCAATTCATATGGGAATGCTTTCAGTAGATGTCCCTCTCTTACACTATGATAGTTCTACACTCATGACATTACCTTTGGTTGTTGTGCACTCTTTTCCTAGACCTATGTCACACTTATACAAACTGGATTCATTTCCTTCAGGGAGTCGATAAAATTCCAGTACTCTATTTATGTCCTTCCTAAGGAATGCACACTATTCAATGTGGGTGATTCTTCTTTAGTCCATAGGATGAGGATCGAGTCATTTGACACTCTTTTTGGAAAATTCCTAGAGTTACAGAGTTCATATTTGTCTATGGCTTCTTATGCTTTCCTCTTGTCTCCTTCTTCTCCTCTCATCTTCTTCTTCTAGAGAGATTTCCCTTTTGTACTTGGGTACCTTATTAGGGCCTTAGTTTCTGGGACCCATTTATGGCATCTTTCTTATATTGTTAGAGAGTTTTTCAATCTCTTTTTTTGGATGTTTTCCCATTGGTTTTTCCTCCACTTCTTGAGATCCTTATTGTTTATAGGTTCCTCATCAGGCTTAGTTGTCGTGACCCATTTCTCATTTCTAACTTTCCACCTCATCGTAAGTTACAATGAAGGGGGGTGTTGGTGTGTGAATTTTACACATCACGTGGTGAGTCATATCACTTAGATGAGGTCATAGGTCTTAGGTGTCATAGGGGTTATGAAAGATTCATCTATGTCATATGTGTGAATGTGCGTGAATGTGTCATATGGGAGTTACTTCCATTTCAGGAATGTAACTCTCCTTCTCCACTTGAGGAGGTATGATTACTTGCACTGGGGGTTACACAACACCCCCTATTCATACCCCTTTCTTTTCAGATCTATGAGATGTGATGACCATTTCCTTATCTTTGCATGCACATTCATGGTTGATGATTTCTCCCCCATGAAACCTCGTCATGCTACTAGAATGCAACTTGGTTGATGTTCACTGTTTTTATCATTATCAATTTCAATTATGCTGATTTTCATGTCTTATTCTCCTCCCATATATTACATGTGGATGCTTCTATTGGGCCCCATGCCATAAAAAATGTTGGTGTACATCCTACATTTAAGAAAAATGCATGCTCATTACCTTTCTTGTAGTCAATTAGCTTCCCTTTATCTCATATGATACACAGGTCTCCCACTTCTCGTGACCATGTTATTATACCCATTACTATTGGGCCTCTTACTATTTTTATGTTATTTATTATTGTATCTATTGTTATGCATTGTGACATGCTCTAAATACTCCCTTGGCTCCAAGCTACCAAAGGCATGCCTTCTATTGTTCACATATGCCTTAAATTCATCCATTAGCACCATCTTACTACTATTTGAGGCATTCCCCCATGGACAGCTTTTTCCTTGGCTCCTCTATCCATCCCATATTTGGTTGCTCCTACTCCTAGTGCATATTCTCCTATTCATGATGGATCTTTAGCCTTGACACCTCCTATGGTATCTAGATCCATTGCTCCTCCTATAGAACCTTTTGCACATCCATCTCAGTTTCCTTCGAAATTGGATCCTACTTATAGGCCTCGTCGCATTTATAGATCACATAGCCCACCTCATAGGGGAAACCCTTTACACATGTCATATGCTTCACATGTTCCATCTAGACATATTTCATGTTCACATTCTCCACATGCTCATTTTATACCTATTCCATATACTTGGCCTCATGTAATCTACCATGACCATCGAGTCCTAGATCATGTTCACATGCATGATTATTTTACATCAGTTGATTGTGGGCCATATCCTAGTACTCTCATTGCATATATCATTTTGGAATTCACACTGGGGGTCATCCTTATTCCCCCACACCACCCGATGACACACTCTTGTTCCTTGTTCATACTAGACTATTGAGGGCATTCCTACATAAACCTCACTTTGAACACACATACACCGGGGGCCTCCTTATTCCTCCCTTCTAGTTGTTCTCTTTCACATATATACAATTAAAAATTCAAAAACATGTTTATTTAGATCTTGATTGGATGTAATCTTGTTTCTATATGTACTACTATATGTTGCACCTTTGTTTATCATGTTACAATGGTTCCTAGTATGCTTTATCATTTTTTATACACGCATGTGCATTCACGCAGTATCTTGAGGTGAATTCATGTCACTTACAATTTGTTATATGATGTATGATGCTTGGCCCTATTCATTACCAATCCCACCGAGGCTCATGGGGGCATCTAACTTTTCCCAATTACTACCAAGTTCTATCATTGTAATATTTCACATTCTCATTCCTATATTCATATATTACATTGTGGAATAATATTTACCTTTCCTAACATCTTAAAGGGTGCTTCATGTGTATCATTTTCCTAATAGGACTCCTTCCAATCATGGTTTTCTAATTTGTTAGTATCTTGTTTTCTATTGTTTGTGGGTTATGCCATATGTTTTCTTATTTCCTTATTTGTATAAGCCTTGACAACTTCAATTATCTCGTGACATCATAAGTGGTGATGTATGTATACAACGAGCTCCTTGTTATGTCCTTGTATTTTTTTCCTATATGTTTGTACTAGTTTTTATTTCCATGTACATTGTTTGTTTCCCACTAACACTTGTATGATGGCATATTCTAATTATTTTTCTTATGCCATGGTCACTACTATGCACATTCCCTATTCCCCCTGCAAGAATCCCTATATAAGATATGCATATCAGTTTCATCCTTCCTAATTTGGGATCCATTTTATTTTATTCATCTCACTCACCCCAAACAAGTAGGGGCAACCATTATGTGAACCTTTTCACCCTCTTAACAATTACAGAATCACAGTCAGCAAGAACATAACAAAAACTAGTTATAGAACATGTCCAAAAATAGATTTGGCCACAAAACTAATCTTGGAAAAACCCACCTAGTACAGGTTGGAGGGGTGGGCACTAATGTCCCACCTAGGTGCTCATATCCTGGGGAAAAAATAGTTACATAGCAGTTTTTCAGTAGTTACACAGTTAGTTTCATATTATAATTAGTTACTAATAAAGAACTAACTACTTAATCAGGAACCAAAGTAGGAACTAAATCATGAATGAATAAGGAAGTGGCACCTAGGGTATATGGAGGATGATAATATTCCTTAAACAATGTGTCACCGAAGGCAAGTTACAAATTGGGTTTGTGATCATCTGTAGTTACACTTATTTTTGGGGAAGTATGTAATGGTTGGAGGGGAAATCTTATGAGATATCTTAATACACTTTACCTTAGTGGTGATAGGATGCCTAAATATGAATTCTAGCACTGGGATGCTCAAATCCCTAGTTTGGCGACAAGACGCTTAAATCCATCGCATAAGTCTACAAACAAGAACGAATTTCTACCCTTTTCTCTTTCAACATTTCAAGTGTAATCTAACCCCTTGGTTTAGCTTTTTACAATACGTATTTCTAGTTTTACATATTGTTCAAGTTAAAGTTCAATTACATTTACCTAGAGCATTGACTATACTTATTGTCTTTTGTAGGTCCTATCTTATCCCAATGAAGCCAAAACACACAATCAACCATGAAGCAAATATCAAGCATGCTTCAACAAATATGATACTCCAAAGAACTATATGAACACATAATTATCACTCCACACATGTAAAGGTCACCCCTATGATATTTATCCTTCCCTTCCCTTATATTTCCATGGTACACATGTTACACTATTCCATTTGACACGCTACAACACTCATTTGGCATGTTACTAGACACAATCTTATATTGACTCTCTAAGGTACACTTTTCTTTTTTACTTTATGTTATCAAATCCTTATATACCAGCATAAAGTGGGGGGAAATGTAGTCACTAAATCACACACTTACTATGTACATATATCCTCTAAATACTTCATTTATATGCATGATTCCTAAACAAGATAACTAGTCATTAACAATCCTTTTACTTTACTTTGACATTTATTTTATCCATTTCATATGTATTTCTTATTGTTTATGATTTAAAACTTGTAGTTTTACATACTAGATGACATCTTTCTTAGCTCTGATGTCATTGTTTACCTTTTTGAGCACCCCATACAAGACCACCCATTAGGGACAGGAGCACCTAGGTACCACTATTCTTTTTAGGCACTTTTTTCCTCCTCGCTTTTTTTAAATTTATAGATGTTACTTCTTTCTTATCTTTTTTTATCATCCTTAGTCATCCCTTCACTTGTCAATGATGAAAATTAAGTGAAGGAATCATATATATACATGTCTTATTTAACCTCATTAAGGGGGGAAGCATTCAAGATGCACATACTATTACGAGGAGCTAATATTTTCTATATACTACATCATTAGGGATTGCATTTTGGCACTTCATAGGAGGGTTTATTTTGAATTCCATACCACAAATTTGCATTAGGAAAATTAGTTTTATCCCATTATTATTTGTGTGACTAAAACTAGGGCATCCTAGCTCAAGGGACACTATTTAAATCGTGCACACAATATAACTACATTGATTCTAAAATGTAGTGTAGTGCTTAGTGAAAATCACATTGGGGTAGCTGTTGAGGTCAGTCCAACTCAAGAATATGCATATTTTTATTCGTCTAATGTGTGCTTTAGTATTGTGCAGAGAGCTAGGGTCTATTTTGTAGGTACATGTGTGACTAAGTAGAAGTGCAATGAACTTGATGTTACCTACAATAAACTAAAGGTGATAAGAAGCAAGAAAGAAAGAACTAGAGCTGAAGCTATTCCACAGACACCACCACTTAGAACAAACATGAGCGCCTAAGCGGCCTTGTTCCATTCAAGATGCTCATGTCCCTAAGATCATCACATTATAGAATCAGACACAAAGCTTATACATTCTAGAATATGCCTCTCCATATTGTTCATTAGTCTAGAATCATTCCATACATACAGTTACAAGTTGAGTCATCTTTATATCCTATCTTTCACTCTTACCTATACTTATTTAGCTAGATATTTCTTGAATATTGTTATATTTATATGATCAATAGTGTCCTTACATATATTTAAATTTCATTAAATCACCTTAGTCAAGGCTTCATTGGAATCCACACCACACAACAAAAATATGTAAATTTGGCATAAATGGACTCTTAAATTAACCAAAGCTACAAAATTTAAATATAAATATAGACATGAAAAAAACCTAGAACTTAAAACAAATGGGGGGTATTTTTAAATGAGGTGAATAAGATACGACCATAAAATAGATTTTCAACGTAAATAAATTATTCTCGACTTATATACATGTATATAACTAGAATTTATCTATTAAAACTTGATAATTCTTTCTCTTAATTGGATTGGAATACTCTTGACTTGTCTTATAATACTGTTGGCATGATGTATAGTGCTTCAAAATTACGTGGGGGTTTTTCCTAGTGTTAGATCCTATGATGGGGAAGAATAGGGAAAATTTTCTTGAGATTTGATGGCAAAGACCAAATGTTGCTAGGTGATTTCCATGTTGTGATAAAGTGAGTAAATGGGTTCGGTTTTAATTATATTTATATGAATCCAAGTATAATATTTCACAATAAACTTAAACTGAAGGGAAAATACAAACCCAAATAAATAATCCCATTTAAAAATTTTACCATTGGGAAGCACTAGAAAGGATCAACCAACATAGAAAAAATCATGTAATAAATCTTGTCCCTACTGGACGGATATGCCCACTGGGAAAAAAATATTAACTGATGATCTAGAAAGTTTTTTATAGGATATATGATCTATTTTTTTACCAACAAATGTTTTCATGTAGGTGTAAGAGTAGTGGAATGAGGGATCGAAAGCCTTAGAATAATGCTAAATAGTGCATTTGAGATTGTTTCATCTGCACAAGATGTGTGTAAGGGTTATAAGCTAGAACCAACATTATCAACTACTAGATGACAAAATTTAGGTGTTTACATCCCCTCTTTAATCTAATAAACACATTTTTATATTTAAAGGAAATGCATACCTAAGTATGTAGATGAACTTTATCTTTTCTCAAATACTTGAGTGCTTGAGAGGTGTCTAAAGTGAAATGATTATTTGAGTAGTAACCACTTTTTTCCCTTTAAAGGTTGAGGTTTCTTGGTAAAACACTTGGAGTATATTGTGCCTCATAGTTGAGGAACACAAAAAAGGATACTATAGTTAAGCCATGGAGATTTGAGGGTGAACAATCACCAATTTATAGAAACTAACACTCGCCAATGAGGTTGGGGGCATAATAGACCCAAAACTCATGGTTTTGAGTAGTACACAATATACCAATTGAAAAAAGGGAACCACCATAGGACCACTAGTAATGATGTTAAGGACAATATGTGTTACTAGACTCAATACACATCACATGTTCCAACTTAACCACACATATGCAGATGTATTTAGGCTCCAAGTTCACACGATTGAAAGGGATGAAGTATATTCATGCCCCCACTACACTCACAATATTTGATAATTATTGAAAGGGAACCAAATATATCAATGTCCCCATAATTTTAACAATATTGAAATTTGAAATAGAATTCTATGTGCCACAAAACATTTATAAAATGTATATGCTAGTAGAAATTGAACAAAGGAATTAATATCATGCTCCCTTGTAACAAAATGCAATGTAACATATTGAGTTTTGTACCTTTGTTCTTGATTCACTCCATGGACCATTATGTATTCTGTAATTTTAAGAAAATTCTTGAAATTTATTGTCCAAAATACATTGGACAAAATCAACCAATAGAGGACATAATCAACCAATCAATCCTATCCAAACTTGCTAGTTTTTTCTGTCATTAAAATATGTGTATGTACCTATATGTAGTCATATATTTATTTATTTACCATGTTCAGTATATTTTCTAGATATTATCTAAAAATGATTTTTTATTTATATAATAAGCCCATTGAATGCCCCCTCTTTTGAGATGAAGGAGATAAAATTTATACCACTCATATCAAAAGAGACATGAGATGTACCAATACCATGTCATATAGAGGATTATAACATTGTGTAAGATCATACACATGTGAAGAGTAACCATATATCTGTAATTGTGATATATCAATTTCCAATATGAAAGAGAGCATGATATCAATCATGACACTAAAGTGTAGGGACATATAATGTGAATCATGGCACCAAGTGTAAAAAACATAACCAGCACAAAATATTAACATGAAAAATTCACATGCAATGCCACATAGAAAGCCAAGAGACCAAAAATAAAGGATACAAAGGGTGTTACATAAACAAACAAGGGGAAAAGGGCCATGCAATAAGATATACTAAGGCCACAAAGGGATTAAATTTATTTTAAATCATACAAAAGATTTCACATATGTGCAACACATGGGGTTTTGAAACAAAACATATTTTAAAAGGAAACATAGGATCAAGAAGTTACAGTGCTTTAGCAAACAACTATATAAAAATTCCAAGTAGGTATATAAATGCCAAATGGTTATGTGCACATATAATTGTTCTATACATGCTTAGTTTATCTCCTAAATTCAGAGATGAAGTACTTGTAGATCATTTCTAGCTTGCAAAATCATAAAACATTGTCATATTAGCTTCTTGCATTTGTAATCAGCTAATTGCACCCTCTTTCTTGTGTTTTCACTTTCTTGGAAATTGTTTCTAATATTGTATCTCACAAATTTCTAATAATAGTATATTATGATTTGCACATTAATCTATAAATAATAATTTGAATATATCTATTATTTCTAACCCTTTATCTTAAGTTAATAAATAATAAGAAGTGAAACACCCTCCTATTTATTTTAATATTAAATAAAAAGGCTCATCATCCTTTGTAATAGGGTATCCATGTCCATCATGTATGAATTTGATACATCCATGGAGTGTAGATGGTATTTCCTCCATATCATTAATCCAACTTGACCCAATATAATATTGTAATGTAATGTGTTATCCATAATGTGAAATGTGGAATACATCATTTTGGGCCCAAATAAAACATCTAATGTAATCTTTCCCATTGTATGTCATATAATTTTATCAAACCCTTTAATAAATTGATAATGTTTTAAATGAAACTCATGGAATCGCCCATTTTTTGCATCAAACAACTAGGATAGGTATTTAGGGCTGATCCATTATCAATTAGTACACTCTTGATTAGGAAAACTTGAATGTGAATTGTGGTGTGTAATAGTTGATATTGGTCTAGTATGTACTTAAGAGATAATTTATATGGTGAAATAAAATGCACTTATTCATGCTCTTAAATGTATTTAGAATAGAAGAAAAAGTAATGGGTTGTGTGTCACTTGGGAGAGTAGTATTTTGTAATGCCTCATATAAGATGTCCTTGTACACAACTAATGATTTGAAATACTCTTGGAATTCGGTAGACAATGAACTAATGGTGGTATCTAATGTGTTATGGAAATACATTCATAATAAAATGGCTAAAATTATAGAAATTATGAACCGTATTGTAGAAATAAAATTGTAATTTTAAAATTAAAATAACTTTATTAAATATGTATACAAAATGGGAAAAATCTATATGTTATATTTATGTCTAATATCTTTGCAATTGAAAATGGATGAGGAATGGGAAAAAATTATGGGGGAGATGTATGCCTCACAATTCTCTACAAATGAAGCTGTATAGAAATGGAAAAAGTCTATATATGAGATATATATACCTCTAGACTTACAACCATGTAACCTACAACTTATGTCTATAAAAACTTTAGAGATGATACAAGCCAAAGGTTCATCAAATGAAGGGTTCCAAATAGAAGTCAAAATTTTATCCTTTAGAGATGATATCCATCCACATTTGGGGTGAATTTTAATGGGAAAAAGAGGATAAAATATAAATGTTATATATTTTTTAAGTGCTCCTTGTTGGGGTCATATCTCTTAGCTTTATTGACCTGATTGGTGAACTGTAAGATCTATTGGAAAGATAACATAGTGAAATTGAAAATAAAATATATGAAAAAATAGTATGATATCATCATACTATATTAATCCCATAAATTATTTTAATAACCTTATAAGTGCAAAATACCAAAGCTATCAAAACCTGCTAAAAAAAGATTTAAGGACTTTCTAAAAATATACTTTTTATAAATCCTTCTTTGAATGCTGAAGTGGGTCATTCATGACTTGAGAGCTCATTTGGATTAGTTAACATATTTAACAACTCTAAAATAGAATAATTAGCAGGGGTGTTACATAGTTGATCTAATATAGCATATCCCCATTATTGATTATTATTTCAAGTAAGAGGAGTGCGAAGTGGTGGAGGATTCATATAATTGAATTCTCCATCTTGTATTGACAACATTGACTGAAAATTCCAATATAAGCCTAGTGTAGAACCTCAAATTAAGCATTAAGTAATAAGCATGTTAATCCTAAAAAATATGGATTTTTTATTTTTGAAAGGATTAACAAGAGATTTACTTTGAGTTTAAGTTAATTTAAATTTTGCTTCGCCACACCATCATGCTATGAAACTTGTCTTGTGCCCTTGCGATTTGACCACATTTGTGATTGGGAAAAACAACATCGATACTTAAAGTGGTGTAGACAATAAACCTAGTTAGTGATTAAATTTTAACCATGTTAAATGAATTAGTCTCACACATTGTCTAATGCGTGACTTAATTTTAGAGTCAAGCGGTTAGAATCATAGAAGAGACAACTTGTTAGGTTCACATTTTAATTATTATCCCTAAGTAACACCCCTCTAATTAAAATAAAACATCATTTAATAACTTTATAATACTTCCCATTAAATAGTAATTAAATTAGTTTAATTAACCTTTAAGGAGGTGAAATCTCAAGTACAAGTGGAGGGTCAAATAGGAGCCCTAGGATTAATTAATCCCCCACCACAGATCTCCTAGGTTTTTCCTAACAACCCTAATTATGCTTATAACTTTTGACTAAGTTTACTTATGGGAGGTAATACTATTGGGATCAATTTTAATTAACTAGTTATTATTAACTATCTTTTTCAACTAATGAGAAAATGAAATTATTATTATTAAATAATATTTAGCTTTTGAAAAGGTCAAAGTGCTCAGTTTTACACATCATATGGTTATTTAACTATATAATTTTATTTTAAGGAGACATTTATAAGGGGTCTTAAGCTATATATAAATGAAACTAAAACTATCATCATTTTTATCATAATGACAACATTGGTGCAAAAACCCAAATTCAAGAAGTTTGAAGGAGAGAAGGAAGCGAGAAGTTGCTAACTTTATTCACATACATCTACAACTTCCAAAACTTTTAACCATCATTATTACAACTTTTCTTGCTTGACATTCAAATGAAAATACGATCATGTAAATGGAGTTCAATAATATGAGTTTTCATTCCTTTCAAATGAAGTAAGAGTAAGAGTGAAAGAGAGAGAGATGGTTGCATATAAATTCAACTAATATACTTCTCATTTTCATTTCTAATTATGAAATAAAATAAAAAATATTGTCTTTCACATACAACAATGCAAAAACTCTTTGTTTACTTCCAATACAATAAGAAAGTGATCATAACTTTCTCAAATACAATAACTTACACCTTCATACAAATTACCACAATTACAAGGATTTCAAAAAAGAAGGTATGTAACAATAAGATAATTCTCCCTTGGAGATGAAAACGTACAAAAGGTTACATTTGTTTGTATCTCCACAAACAATACATAACTTCCTTCTTATTCATACACTCCATAACACACATACCAAAAGAGAGGTGAAGGTTACATTTACCTCTTAACCATTCGATGAAGGAAAATTTCCTTGTTGACCCAAGAACCTCCACACTTCCACAAGGACTCCACAACCAACAATCAAAGCTTGAAACAAGGGTATAACTAATACACATACACATATATCTGAATTGCACAAAACAAGGAAAACAAAACTTGGTTTGGACACAAGAGAGAGATGAAGTCAACTATCCAAAACAAAATCAAACACACTACCAAGCCAATCAAGGATTGCAAGGGGAACACTAGTCATCCCTTTCCAATTATAGCTCCAGTAAGGATATGTAATTAGCTCTTGTTTCTTCCATAATTTACACATGTCAACATGAACTTACATTCTTATACCTCCACTTAAAAATTGAAAGTTCTTGTAACTCCATCAGAGCTAACCTACCATTCCTTTGGTTCCACCATTTGTTATCACATAAGGTTTTCTTCATGTATTAATCAATTATACCTCCACTACGACTTAAAAATTCCCCTAGACACATAACTAATTTTTTAGCCCCTCATTGGGTGCTTAGAAAGTATCCGAACATTAAATGAAAACATGTACATCCTCAAATGAACAATAAAACTGCTATATGTCATCAGAGAGATGAGTAAAATAACCATTTTTCACATGAAGAAAACAAGGATAAATGAAACTTACCTCTTACTCATCTTTCACCACAATCAACCGAAACACTCCATAAGCACTTAAAATGGAGCATTCAATAGGATCATGCTAACCAAAGTATGAAAATCACACACTCTCCAACAAGGCTATAAATTATTTTACATGCCCACATGGGCTTATATCACATCACCACACAAACCTAACCACCAATAATTGATTTCTCTTACATGATTTTGACATGAAATAAAAAAAGTCAAAAATCTCAAAATCCAAATTTAAATTCAATGCACATAAAAAGTGATTCATTTGAATCAACTTATAAAATACTCAAGATCTTATACAACATTGAATGAAAAAGTGGTTGGAAAAATTTTCAAGGCTCATTATGGGGTCCTTTTGAGTCCCCAAGTGGCCAAAATGTTCCAATAAAGTACACGTACCTCATGAGTACCTATGTATGGGGAACATTTGCGAGCGTGAGAAAAGGTTTACTTATCCCATACACCACCCAAAAGTGGCCTACAAAGAAACATTTAAATTTTCCATAAACGAAAAAATTATCAACTAAATAAAATAAAAATAAACCAAATTTAGTAAGGAGGATTAAATCAATAGCCCAAAAATAACTTTAGCTTAAGCAAAGAGATCAACTAAACCAAATTAATTAATTTAATGGTCCCATGAAGATGGGGAAAACACAACAATAAAATGACAAATTTAAATCACACATAGTCACTGCATAAATCTTGAAACCTAATTTTCTGTTAATCCTGGGTGACCTATGTTGGTTGGGGAACCTCCTGGGAGTTAGCCTCTCTTTATCCTCATTCAAAATGTTTATATTTATTTATCTATGTATGGAACTTGAGTACCTGTTCATCATCTACACACTCAACACAAGCATCATTCCCACTCGAATAATAAAATCAATTCTATGTGATGTTGAGTTAAGATATAATACACATAATTTATACTATATATACAAATAATCAATTTTTTTTTAAAAATATGATAACAATGCATTCATCTGACACCATCATAGAAAAAACATATTAGTAACATCATCATACAAAACATATATCTAATATCATCATATTAAAACATCCATCTAACATCATCATTCTATAAAATGTCAAAACAATCATGCATCCTGTTAACACCCCATTTCATAATAAAATAATCCACCGTCATTCATAATTATTTAAATCAAGTATGATATACTAGGCACCTTTTTTTGATACATTATACATAATAAGTGATATAAAAAAGCTAAGTAACATAAATGAAAACAAACTAAATAGTTCCCAAGAGGAGTGGGCACTACATCCCCTCCCCTTAGAACATGACTCCGTCATGTAATTCACTAGCATAAATGAGGGTATTGAACCCTCAGAGTATTAGTGTACTCCCATGTGGATATAATATCATCATATCAGTCCCATTGTACTTGCACACGATCAAGCTCACATCTTCAAAGGCCTAAGGACTTGTGCTCTAATGTGTGCATAGGATCCAAAGTCAAAATTTTGTCCTCCTCCACATGCAAGGTCATCCAATATAAAATGTGAGAAAGATCATGAACATATCTCCTCAATACTTAAACATAGAAAACATCATGGATGTGAGACAATCTAGGTGACAAGGCTAGATGGTAAGCTACTGGTCCATTTTTCTCTAGGATATCAAAATGTACTACAAACCGTGGTGCAAGTTTAAAAAATTTTCCATATTGGATTAAGCTCTTGTGTGGTTTGAGTCTAAAAATGAATTTTGTTCCTATCTCAAAATTATGATCAATCCAGTGAGCATTTGTTACTTCTCCTACCTCTCATGTTCTTATTGAAGGAGTTGTCTGATAAGAAATACTTGTCTCTCCATGTTGTGTAGCATAATATGACCCATTGTACATATGTCTTTAATATGATCCCAACTTAAAAGATTCCTACACTTTCATCCATATAACACATTATTGGGTGCTATTTTGATAGAACTATTATAGTTTTTGTTGTAAGTAAACTCTACTAAGTACAAATATTCCTCCCAAAGATACTAGTGGTCCATCACATATATGTGAATCATGTCCTCTAAAGCATGATTGACCCACTCATTCTAACCATATGTATAAGGGTGATATGCAGTAAGCAAATTAATCTATGTGCCCAATGTCTCCTGTATGGTGGTTCAAAAACTAAACGTGTACGGTGAATCACAACAATATCATTCTATAAAACATCATTACTAGTGTTGTGGTTTACAATATATAATGTATTCATATCAATGGTGCATGTCATCACAACATACAAAGCATGCTATAAATTTCTCTTGTCCATGGTACCTGTAATCATAACATGGTAAAAAAAATGTTGGCATGGTACCTTCCTACTATCTATCATAATTTCCCATTCATAATGAAAACAACCCTTTACACACATCTAGGATGAGTTAGAAATACAAATGTAATTTCATTTCATTTTCAAAGAAAATTTTTAGAGCTTGCAACGAGTGTGTGAATTGGTTACGAACCATACTCAAAATGGATTTCAAGAAAGCGAAAATTGGAATTGGATTATGTAACATCAACCTTGTGGTTATCACTCACCAATTCATTCAGGCATGATTATCTTACCTATTTCTTACATGATCTAGCATTTCTAATTTTCCTATATTTAATGATGTTGAAATCAAATTAAATAAGATTAAATTTTCAGTGAATTAAATGAGACATAACACCAATAGAAAAATTTACCTCTATTTTTTACAAAACTAGGAAGGCTACTTGAATTTAAACTCAACTCCTAAATCACCTCTTAAGATGTTTGGAAATATTTGTTCACAGATAATCCTGTGAATAATCACGTGCAACCTCAAAATCTCATTTAAGTATACCCTAGCTATATCTATAACATTGTAAGTTATCTTCATTGGTGAAAAGTGTGTTACCTTGGTCAACTTATCTATTGATACCATGATTGCATAACGATGGATATCAAGGTACATATAAAAATAATAAAGTCCATAGAAATAGTGTCACATTTCCAATCTATAATGGCATATGGTTATAGAATATCGATATGATGTTTATTCTTGGCCTTCACCCTTTGGAATTCCAAACAATGTGTCATGAAAAATATAATGTCTCTCCTCAAACTTTCCCAATGGTACAACTATCATAACTCTATGTGTATCTTCTTCACCCTTGTGTGGGATGAATAACATGTACAATGTTCCTCTCAAAGAGTAAGCTAACAAATATCACCATAGATGGGTACATAAACGTGCCCTTTGTGCCTCAATAGTCCATCTACCTCTAAGGTATAATCCAAAAATTTCCCTTAAGGGATCATTATGCCTTAATCTCCCTATGAACTACCAAATAAAATTTGCACACAATTTTTTTCTCTAGGGAGTTATGCTAGGATCCATCCTCTTAGATATTTTTGAATGATCAAATCCATTCTTTTACATTACATGGGGCTTAAGGATTTAGAAACAATATTTTCCTTACCCTTCACATGATCGATGTCCGTCTCATACTCACAGATAAGTTCCATTCAATTCCGTTCATGGGCATTTAGATTAGGTTGAGTAAAAATGTGGCAGAGGCTCAAGTGATCATTCCTCAATCATTTTCCCAAGAGGAAGTGGCACTAATGAACCAATGCATAAAATAATATGACAAGCTTAAGGTCATGGACATGGTAGTTTTAATCATAATCCTCGATCTTCCAAGACTCAAATGATATCATGGGACATTTATGCATGAGTACAACCCCTAATACTGCACATGAAGAATTGAACACAATACTGCTAATACATGACTTAAGCTTCTAATAAACATAAGCTAGACATCATAGGGAAAATAACCTTAAAAAAATTAAAAAAATTATGGAAAAATTAGACAAAGGACCACATAGGTCAGCAATAACATCTAGAACCATCTAATCCTCCATTAGGACTCAAGTAACCCTAATACACTCAAATAGCCCACTCACCAAATCTGATTTTTTTTGAACAAACAACACCTTCAAAAAAAATTAGAAACCACTTAGAAATGTTTTATAATACTACTGGAAACCTCCAAAAATCTTATACTCCTATACACCATCATCTCATCAATGACACCACCATTTGGAGCAACCAACATTACTATGTCTATGACCTATAAAACTAGTCTTCAAATATTGAAGCCAAAACATCATCAAATCACCTCATATATGTAAGTGTGATGTATAAATAGAAATATCATGACCTCAAGGTAAAAAAAAAATGATAACCATAACACAAATCAAACTCAAACACCACCAAAATATAAGTGCACCAAGATGGTGGACAATTAAGTGGACATAAAAACCTAAAATTTAGGTACCGCGAGCGCGGTTTATAAACTGCGCTCGCAACTATTTTTATAGGCTTCGGTGATTTCCAAACCTAAAACCGTGATCGTGGTTTACAAACCGCGCTCGTTTCAAACCGTGATCGCGGTCCTCTGAGACAAAAAATACAGACCCGCGACTCCTCCATTTCCCTCATTTTTCCTTTCCAACCGTGATTTCTCCTACACCTTTGGCTCTCGCGCTTTGAATACCCCCTAAAAATTACTCTTCGGACTTGTGGATCATGATAGTTTCAACCATGCCGCCAAGACAAAGAGGTAAGCCCTCGATTTTGATCAATTTGTTTGCATTTTAGGTTTTTTTTGTGATTTTCATGGGTTTTTCAATTTTTTGTTTATGTATACAATTTTTTGTTTTGTCAGTTGCTCGGCAAGCTCGTAATCCTGCAAACCATCAAAATATTCCTCAAAACCCTGCAAACAATCCTCAAAACCCTCCAAACATTCCAGAAAACCCTCCTCCAAACATAGATCCGCCTCTTGTGGCTCCTTCTGTCCCCACGGAACCAACAGGAACACAAGCTGATATCGTTGGAAAAATCTGACAAAATAAAATTGCCATTGAGAACCTTATTCAGAATATAAGACAAAATCATGCCACAAATCCGTCCCGCATGACTTTAGCCAACACATTGCAAACATTGATTGGTGAAGTTGACTCCGCAACTAACCAAATAGATAGATGGAATACCTTTAGAGGTGATTGTAGGTAGTGGTATGCAAATAAATTATCCCATGCGGCCGTAAAAGACAATTTTTTTGGAAAAGACCGCATTTGTGCATTATTTACTGACCCAAGAACCAATGCCCCCCCGCAGTTACTTGCAAACGGTTCCCAATCCATTGGTGCCATGATGACCGAATCAAGAACAATTTTTGGGACCGATGGTGGATGGTTTTTGATTATCCACCATGCAACAACAATGAGGTTCCCCTCTATTTTTTGAAGAAATTATATTGCGAGTTCGTGCTTAATGAGGTCCCAAATTATTTTGACTTTTCTGATTTTTATGGGTGAGGTGGTGGCTCTGCACAGAGTAGACCTGGTGCACGCATAGGTCAACCAAGGATCCCCCATGCCCCAAAACCCCCACTGCCTTCAGTTATCCCTCCTACAGTGAAGGAGGTTGTGGAGATTGACACACTACATGCATTGAGGGAGCTCACTGACACTCTGACCCAACATAGTGAGTAGATTGCATCTGGTGATGTTGGTGGAGGTGCCAGTTCTAGCGCACCACACCACTGTGGATCATGTGGTGCCGTATGCACTACGGGTGAGACATCATTTGCTGGATCACATGATTTCTTTTCTCTAGATGAGATGATGGCGGATGTTTTTGGAACTGGTGCAACGGATCTTGGTCTTTCACAGGTAAATGTCAAATAAATATTTATATATATATATATACAATAGTTTAATTCATGTTTGAGATTTTAATATATATGTATTTCATTGTACGTTATGTACATACATGTAAAAACTAATTTTTTATTTTATTTTAAATAGCAAAAGCCGGTGAAGGAAACATCCGGCGTCGACATGCTAGCTACTGCAGCTGGGCATGTTACAAACGTAAGTTTCAAGTTGTACTTAAATTTCAAATTTCATTTGATTGTGCACTTTTATTATTATAATGTTTCACCTGTACATGTACATATTAATATATGTTTGTCTTTTATACGTGCAGGAGCCTGGCGGGTCATCATCTGCTCTGGGAACTGAGGCTATTGGCATGCCTCACGTGACTTTTACGCAGGTTAGTTTCTCTTTACACTTTGGTTCTAATTGTGGAAGTTCACGTGGATTATGCTTTGGCTCTGTTATGTGGCAGTCATGTAGATTAATATTGATTTGTACATGTTTTTTGTATAGCTTATGACTGCCAGAGAGACTCCTCCATATATGCAGACTGTGGAGGCTGCTGTAGATACTGCCATAGCATCTGCAGATCCACTAACTGAGGTACAATTTTTCAAATTTGTTAAATTTATTTAGGAATTATTTCTTATTACTTAAATCTACAATATCAAATTTTGTACATGAAATATTTAATTTGAAATTTAATTATTTGTATGTAGCTTACCTCTCATGAGTCTACTGTTGTCCCTGCCATGTGTCAATGACAAATTGATAGGGATCATGACATTGCGGTAAGATTTCACATGCATTTTAACTAAATTCTAAGTTTCTAAATTTTGAATGTATTTTAAAAATATGGGTGTTAAAAACTTGTTGTTTATGAATGTGCAGGTTAGGTTGCAGGCCTGCTTAGAGATGCCTAGGACCACATGGATGAAATCCGTAGTGGCATCTCCCTCCACTACATCCCCGGGTCGTGGACATGCTACTTCTAGCAGGGCGAAGAGAGGGAAGATGTTTCATGATTAGATTCATAGGACATGGATGTACATAGATATATATATGGGCCAGCTGGTCCTAGTTCATGATTCTTCATAGGACATTGTATATAGCCTTATGTGGCCACATGTGGTCTTATATGTATGACACACTTGGTTCGAGATGTACACATGTTATGAACTTATATTTTCAGAGACGTGCATTCAGCACACTTAGTTTGATACATTATATATCCATGTGTTGGTTTTCATAACGATATTACTTCTATGTTTGATTCGAATTCATTGCACATGATATCCTTCTATGTATGTATATTCTATGTATATTAATTCTATATGTATGTTTGATTTAAAATTAAAAAACTATGGTGCAACAATAAGAAGAAAATAAGCATATATCTCATGTACCATATTCTAGTGCAATAATAAGTTTTATGTATGTTATGACATGTACATGTCAAGGACTGAAATTTCACATGTTGTTGGAGTTGTCAGTAGATTTTAGGAAAATCTAGGTAGAGAACATTGTTCAGCAGTGAAGTGGGAGTTTCACTACTTGTGAGGAAAAATAAATTATTGCATCACCTATAACAATATTGGTGATTCAATTTGTGGATATTTTGATTCATATTTTGTAAGTGATTTGGAAAAACAAAGATCGACTTCTAGTTATGCTATTACACTTGTAACTGGACCTATCAGTTGGATTTCAAAGCTTCAAAATATTACAATTTTTTCAACTACTGAGGTAGAATATGTAGTTGCCTATCATAGTTGTCAGGAGGTAATTTGGGTAAAAATTTTATTGGATGAGTTTTGAAGATATCAATAGAAGATGAAGGTATTGTGTGACAATCAAAGTGCTATTTAATTATCCAAGAATCTAGCTTATCACAATAAGACAAAGCATATTTTAGTTAAGTATAATTTGGTTATACATGTTATTGATGAAGGGATAATAGCACTTGACAAGGTACACACCATAGAAAACTTTGTTGATATTCTCACAAAACTAGTACTATTATAGAAGCAAAAATGGTGTTTATCTTCTATTCATTTGCAGAAAATGCGATGAGTTGGTCGTGTAATATATAAAGTGGATTGGTTATCAAGGTGGATATTATAAGATATGTGACAACAAAGTTAAAAGATCCCTTTAAATTTTAGGGGATCCCTTTGTGACGAATTCAAACATTTTTAGCTCACTTTCCAAAGTTGAAAAAGTTGTAATTGTTGAAAAAGTTTAAAAAAGTTGTAATTGTGGGTCGGTGGGTGGCACCAAACCAACTATGCGGACATGTCTGGGTGGCCAGGTGAACGCTAGAGGAGGCATCATTTCGGTGCGCGACAACGTCGTTCTTCCGGGCTACCTGTTCGGGCGGAGTCCCTTAAGAGCCCTAAGACCAAAAAATCGTTCAACTTCGATGGGTGACTACGTGCACTCCGTGGCACCTAGAGATGTCTCGTCTGATCCTACACCTCAGCGTAGGGACCCTCTATAATAGCCTGTCTCAGTTTTTTCCTTCTCCAATCGGTGCTCTCGCTGCCCTATTGTTTGCAAACACGCCGAATAGTGTAGTTTGAGACAGTGTAAGGCTGTCAAACGGTATATTGTGTAAACGGTGGGTCGTGGCACCAAACCAACTATATGGACATGTTTGGGTGGCTAGGTGAATGCTAGAGGAGGCATCATTTTGGTGCACGACAACGTCGTTGCTTCCGGGCTACCTCGTTCGGGCGGAGTCCCTTAAGAGCCCTGAGACCAAAAAATTGTTCAACTTTGACAGGTGACTACGCACACTCTGTGGCACCTAGAGATGTCTCATCTGATCCTACACCTCAGCGTAGGGACCCTCTACAATAGCCTGTCTGTGGTTTTTTCCTTCTCCAATCGGTGCTCTCGCTGCCCTATTGTTTGCAAACGCGCCGAATAGTGTAGTTTGAGACAGTGTAAGGCTGTCAAATGGTATATTTTGTAAATGGTGGGTCGTGGCACCAAACTGACTATGTGGACATGTCTAGGTGGCTAGGTGAATTGCTAGAGGAGGCATCATTTTGGTGCGCAACAATGTCGTTTCTTCCGGGCTACCTCGTTTGGGCGTAGTCCCTTAAGAGCCCTGAGACCAAAAAATCGTTCAACTTCACGGGTGACTACGTGCACTCCGTGGCACCTAGAGATGTCTCGTCTAATCCTACACCTTGGCATAGGGACCCTCTACAATATCCTGTCTGGTTTTTTCCTTCTCCAATCGGTGCTCTCGCTGCCCTATTGTTTGCAAACATGCCGAATAGTGTAGTTTGAGACAGTGTAAGGCTGTCAAACGGTATATTTTGTAAACGGTGGGTCATGGCACCAAACCTAACAATGTGTGGACACATCCGGGTGGCTAGGTGAATGCTAGAGGAGGCATCATTTTGTGTGCACAACATCGTTTCTTCTGGGCTACCTCGTTCAGGCGGAGTCCCTCAAGAGCCCTGAGACCAAAAAATTGTTCAACTTCGACGGGTGACTACGCGCACTCCGTGGCACCTAGAGATGTCTTGTCTGATCCTACACCTTGGCGTAGGGACCCTCTACAATAGCAACTACTGTCTCAGTTTTTTCCTTCTCCAATCGGTGCTCTCTGCCCTATTGTTTGTAAAATGCTCGAATAGTGTAGTTTGAGACAGTGTAAGGCTGTCAAATGGTATATTTTGTAAACGGTGGGTCGTGGCACCAAACCTGACTATGCGTGACACTCCAGGTGGCTAGGTGAATGCTAGAGGAGGCATTTTTTGGTGTGCAACAACGTCGTTTCTTCCGGGCTACCTCGTTCGGGCGGAGTCCCTCAAGAGCCCTGAGACCAAAAAATCATTCAACTTTGACGGGTGACTACGTGCACTCCGTGGCACCTAGAGATGTCTCATCTAATCCTACACCTCAGTGTAGGGACCCTCTACAATATCCTGTCTTGGTTTTTTCCTTCTCCAATCGGTGCTCTCGCTGCCCTATTGTTTGCAAACGCCGAATAGTGTAGTTTGAGACAGTGTAAGGCTGTCAAACGGTATATTTTGTAAACGGTGGGTCATGGCACCAAACCTGACTAGTGTGGACATGTCTGGGTGGCTAGGTGAACACTAGAGGAGGGCATCATTTTGGTGCGCGACAACGTCATTGCTTCCTGGGCTACCTCGTTCGGGCGAGTCCCTTAAGAGCCCTGAGACCAAAAAATCGTTCAACTTCGACGGGTGACTACGTGCACTCCGTGGCACCTAGAGATGTCTCGTCTAATCCTACACCTTGGTGTAGGGACCCTCTACAATAGCCTGTCTCGGTTTTTTCCTTCTCCAATCGGTGCTCTCGCTGCCCTATTGTTTGCAAACACGCTGAATAGTGTAGTTTGAGACAATGTAAGGCTGTCAAACGGTATATTTTGTAAACGGTGGGTCGTGGCACCAAACCAACTACTGTGCAGAACATCTGGGTGGCTAGGTGAAATGCTAGAGGAGGTGTCATTTTGGTGTGCAACAATGTCGTTGCTTCCGGGCTACCTCG
Source organism: Taxus chinensis (assembly GCA_019776745.2). Classification (NCBI taxonomy): domain Eukaryota; kingdom Viridiplantae; phylum Streptophyta; class Pinopsida; order Cupressales; family Taxaceae; genus Taxus; species Taxus chinensis. The sequence goes on from CM034146.1 coordinate 659,082,088, forward strand.
TTCGGGTGGAGTCCCTTAAGAGCCCTGAGACCAAAAAATCGTTCAACTTCGACGGGTGACTACGCGCACTCCGTGGCACCTAGACATGTCTCGTCTAATCCTACACCTCGGTGTAGGGACCCTCTATACAATATCCTGTCTCAGTTTTTTCCTTCTCCAATCGGTGCTCTCGCTGCCCTATTGTTTGCAAACATGCCGAATAGTGTAGTTTGAGACAGTGTAAGGCTGTCAAATGGTATATTTTGTAAACGGTGGGTTGTGGCACTGAACCAACTGCACAGACATATCTGGGTGGCTAGGTGAAATGCTAGATAGAGGTGTCATTTTGGTGGTGCACAACAACGTCATTGCTTCTGGGCTACCTCGTTCGGGCGGAGTCCCTCAAGAGCCCTGAGACCAAAAAATTGTTCAACTTCGACAGGTGACTACGCGCACTCCGTGGCACCTAGAGATGTCTCGTCTGATCCTACACCTTGGTGTAGGGACCCTCTACAATATCCTGTCTCAGTTTTTTCCTTCTCCAATCGGTGCTCTTCGCTGCCCTATTGTTTGCAAACACGTCGAATAGTGTAGTTTGAGACAGTGTAAGGTTGTCAAATGGTATATTTTGTAAACGGTGGGTCATGGCACCAAACCGACGTGGAAGACATCTGGGTGGCCAGGTGAATGCTAGAGGAGGCATCATTTTGGTGTGCGTAACAACGTCGTTGCTTAGGCTACCTCGTTCGGGCATAGTCCCTTAAGAGCCCTGAGACCAAAAAATCATTCAACTTCCATGGGTGACTACGCGCACTCCGTGGCACCTAGAGATGTCTCATCTGATCCTACACCTTGGTGTAGGGACCCTCTACAATAGCCTATTTGTCTTAGTTTTTTCCTTCTCCAATCGGTGCTCTCGCTGCCCTATTGTTTGCAAATGCACCGAATAGTGTAGTTTGAGACAATGTAAGGCTGTCAAACGGTATATTTTGTAAACGGTGGGTCATGGCACAAAAACTAAAGGAGGTGCAGACATATCTGGCTACCTGTGTGTTGGCTAGGTGAACACTAGAGGAGGTGTCAGTTTTGGTGTACGTAAACAACGTCATTGCTTCCAAATGGTATATAGGCTACCTCTAGTGAAATTCAACTTCTTTCTTTACCTCGTGGAGTCCCTTAAGAGCCCTGAGACCAAAAAATCGTTCAACTTCAACGGGTGACTACGCGCACTCTCGTGGCACCTAGAGATGTCTCGTCTAATCCTACACCTCAGTGTAGGGACCCTCTACAATATCCTGTCTCAGTTTTTTCCTTCTCCAATCGGTGCTCTCGCTGCCCTATTGTTTGCAAATGCGCCCGAATAGTGTAGTTTGAGACAGTGTAAGGCTGTCAAACGGTATATTTTGTAAACGGTGGGTCGTGGCACCAAACTGACTAACAGAACATGTCTGGGTGGCTAGGTGAATGCTAGAGGAGGTGTCATTTTGGTGCGTAACAATGTCGTTGCTTCCGGGCTACCTCATTCGGGCGGAGTCCCTCAAGAGCCCTGAGACCAAAAAATTGTTCAACTTCAACGGGTGACTACGTGCACTTCGTGGCACCTAGAGATGTCTCGTCTGATCCTACACCTGTGTAGGGACCCTCTAAAATATCCTCTGTCTCAGTTTTTTTCTTCTCCAATCGGTGCTCTCGCTGCCCTATTGTTTGCAAACGTGCCGAATAGTGTAGTTTGAGCCAGTGTAAGGCTGTCAAATGGTATATTTTGTAAACGGTGGGTCGTGGCACTGAACCGACTGTGGACATGTCCTGGGTGGCCAGGTGAATGCTAGAGGAGGCATCATTTTGGTGTGAAAAATGTCATTTCTTCCGGGCTACCTCGTTCGGGCGTAGTCCCTTAAGAGCCCTGAGACCAAAAAATCGTTCAACTTCGACGGGTGACTACGCGCACTCCGTGGCACCTAGATGTCTCGTCTGATCCTACACCTCAGGTGTAGGGACCCTCTATAATAGCCTGTCTCAGTTTTTTCCTTCTCCAATCGGTGCTCTCGCTGCCCTATTGTTTGCAAACACACCGAATAGTGTAGTTTGAGACAGTGTAAGGCTGTCAAATGGTATATTTTGCAAACAGTGGGTCGTGGCACCGAACTGACTGTGCACATGCATAGGGATGGTCTTGTAAACACTTGGGGAGGTGTCATTTTGGTTCTCTAAGCTCCAGGTCCTTCTGGGCTACCTCCTCCAGAGCCAAGAACCCCCTCCATAGGTACATAAATCATTGTTAATTGCTTCTCTTTTCTTGTAAAACAATGAAAGCTTCTCTTAGCTTCGAGAATTTATAATTCTCTACTAACAGTGCCAACCACGTGAAGGTGGAAGCTTTTCTGGCACCACTAACCTGCATATAAAAGTGTTAGTCAAAGAAATTTAAGTTTCAAATCAAAACCATACTAGATATATACAAAATACACAAATTTAATAAAATATATGAACTTAAATTTATCTAACTAACAAATTTATATATACCAAAGAAATTATATATACCAGACATGAGCATTGTAAATTCATTCCAATGAACCATCAGGATTGGATCTACTCTGAATAGCGGACATGATTGCTTCATGATCTGACTCTCAAACCTTCCAAAGAATCTTGTTATTAGGCCTTCCTCGATATCTATACAGCTGAATATTTGTCGCTAGAACTAGATGCGAATATAAGAGTATTTTCCTGTGTGTCTCAAAGTCTTCAAACACCCAAACAGAGGAGTTTTTTAATGGATACCACGAAGCCAAGTTCCAGTAACTACCACTGACCCTGTAGGGTACTCAATATCTTCGCCATCTATAACAGGAGAAGTCAACTTCTTTCTTTCCTCGATGCAACGACATAAGAAATAGTTTGTTCCTTCTTCATTGTCTTCTGTTGCAATAACTGCAAACACATGTCCTACAAAAAAAAGGTTTCAACTCAAATTTAAATTGTACATATTAAAATTTCAATGGACATAACTCAATACAAAAATTGTAAATAACCATAAATACCTTGTCGCACCAAAATCAAAATTTCGTCAAAGTCCTTGGATGTTGCAACTTCATCTGCAGAAACAAGTGTAATGCTTGTGGAGGTTGATAACTAGCAAGCGGAGTTAGAGGCCTACAAATCCATCCATCGACCCATTCTTGTGAATCACACTCAGCAGTGACAAATTTGATACAAGATGCACAAAAACATGTCAACTTTCTTGTCCATGTGGCCCACGAAGTAGCGTCTGAGCTACAAAATGAGTGCATATCACTGGACCCAGTGAGTGTCATACAATCCTCGTAGTTAGCAATTTGTTGTTCCTCTATCAACCAAAAATATCTGCGAACCGTGGAAATTTCTTGAGAACCTCGGGCCATGTTGTCAATACACCATTCCACTATGCTCTTTGCATCTTTCAATTTAGCACCATCTTTGTACTTCAACTCTTCTCTTGCAAGAGCTCTTTTCACACATGCCCCTGCACCGTCATGCTCTCCTTTTCCATGTCCAGCCTCAGTGAAACTCCAAATATGTTGCACACCCATCTTGACGTGCATCCTGCTCATCCAATAAAACATTCGTGCATTCTTAAACTGAGACGTGTAATTATCTGACCATATATAATGTTGTTTGAAGTGGATGTCCCTATCAGACAAGTTTCCATAAAATAACTGGAAACACCCTTGCACAAATTCAGTAGAATGAGTACGATCATCACTGATATAAAAGTGGTACTCTCTTAAAAAATTTGATCATTCTCTGTACTGTCAGGAGAATGTATAAATGCTATATGCACAAAAATGGCAACTTGTACTGAGTTGTAATATTGTGATTGAACCTCCATTTGTGGTTGCAATGTGTAATTCTCTGCAAAATTGACCACTGAAACAATAGTACCAATAGGAAATGTGTCTTTGCATATCTTGAACTGTTCATCCAACCATCGAGCTCTGTGTGTATGCCTAGCATACTCATAAACAATTTCATCCTTAAATTTTCTCATAAATTGAAAAACAGGCATATGTTCTGTAACTAGCTCACACCGTTTAGACTCTTTTCCATCTTTCAACTGGTATGCAACTGATTTATATTTATCAAACTCAACTAAATTATTTCCTATTGCACCTTCAATTTTCTCATGGATGCAACTTTCCAATTTAGGTAATCCGCCACATGTACCACAACTTCCATCTAAACAATCCTGACTATAAAAAAATTGTCCAACTTCTTTTTCACAAAATATCGTAGGAATGAAATCCCTGGAAGATATTGGTGGAACTTGAACACCACATTCTGATAACATAGTTTCAGAATGCAAAATAGAATGAATACATAAAAATTTAGCATAATGCATAGCAAATTCAACATGTTGCCTACAACAACAAGTGGTGCGAGCGTGGTTGATTTTCACATAGAATGGTTTTAACATTTCAAAAAAATGTTGACTAATTTTAATTTCCAGATGCTCTTGTTCAAACTTACGAAAAAATTGAGTTTGAGTCATATCTAAGAAATGCTTTGGATGTGGTTCGCGATTAATAGAACCAACTCTCTGTTTTACAACATCTCTTGTATTAGGTGAAACTCTAGTGTTATCATGCCAAAATTGAATAACAACTTCTCTTATAGCATCAGTATTATATTTGTCCTTACGCGGTGCTCTAGCAGAAAATGCCCAAAAATCGGTGTTATTGAGTGATTGAAGGATATTACGTCTTTCAATTGCTTTCATTAGAGTTTTTCGATTAACTTGCAACATTCGACTTGTTTGCGTAATCAAACGTTTTTTTTATTGATTCACTTACAACACTAGTAGCAAGTACACGACGCACAATATTACTATCCCTAGTGCGTCTCTTGACACCAACAGTGTGATATGCATCATGAAGGTTTTCAACAATTGTAGAGGTTTGACCACGTATATTAGATGTTGTCAATCCTAAGGTGTTTAATGTAGGTCTCATTTTATTCAATTTCATCAAACTAACCAACAACTGACATCTTTGGGAATCATTTAAAATTTCAAAATGATTATCCCAAATTTCAGTGGCTTTTCTTCTGATTTTCCGTTCAGAAAGTTTGTCACACATTGGTTTCAAAATGTTTTCATCAATTTCAATAAAATAATTAGGTTTCTTACGGAAAATCTTAGGAGGTGTTTTTGTCAAATTTTGTTTGTCTACAGTTTCAACCTGAATTTCTTTATTCACATTTTCATTGTCTCCTTCAATTTCAACATTTTCTACATCACGAGTATTTAATTCTTCTTCAACATTGACAGTAAAAACATCTTCATCACGAGTATTTAATTCAACTTCAACATTGACAGTAGAAACATTACCTGGTTCCTCATTGCTTACAATAGTAGGGGTTGAAGATGAACCTCTTCTTGATTCACGAAGATTCCGCATTCGCTCAGCATTTTGAAATTTGTTTGCCTCTAATTCGTTTGGTGTTTTTTTACTTAATGACTTCCTTTTTTGACTTCGTTTCTTGTCTCCCATGATGTTTTACTTCCGGTGATAAGAAAAATGTGTAGAAAATGACAGAATTTCACAGTAATTCATACGGTAAAGTCAAACAGTAAAAATCACATGGTAATTAGAACATTGGGATGCGTATAAATATGATTTATGAACCGTGCTTCATAAACCGTAAAGCACGCTCGTGGTTTATAAAGCGCGATCGCGGTTCTTGTTTAAAAACCCACGATCGTGGTTTGTAAACCACGATCGCGGTCCTATCTGTATCTTCAAATCCGACCCTAAGGCTCGGGAAATCTTTGTTTTGCCCCAACCAAAGCTATGGAAGGTCATTATGAAGTGTAAAGGGTCAAAAAACTTCAAATTTTCTCTTCCACAGACTTGAACCATGCTAAAAAACTGAAAACATTTCACAAAAATGGTGCCATCGCGTAGGGGAGACTGTTAGCTTCGTAGAAATATTGATTTTAAAGTGAATAGAATAAGATAAATATCATTTTATAATTTTTTACTAACAATAGGTCTTTAAGACATTTTTTCCCGCGAATGTTCATGTCTACGTTTAAGACTGCAACTTTTGTTTTGCTTATTAAAATGTGCCAAAACTTATACCATCCCAAGCGTGGAGAAATTCTATACACGTTAAAAAAAATATTTGATTTCGATATTTTTTGATATAGTTATGGCGGGCAAATGGAAAGCGCTCCATTTTCTAAATCTTTTTAGACCACTTTCACGGAAAAAATCATAAAAAAAAATATTGCTCGAAAAAATACAAAATAAAATCCATCCCAAGATAGACAACTACATCTAACTTTTCACCAAAGGAAAAAAAAATAACAAGATTTGGTCATCCAAATCGCGGGCAAACGGACTACAATCTTATAGGTTTTTTCAAAAACAAAAACCAAGTCATATAATTTTAAGTGTTTAATATAGCTAAACTTGTCCATTTTTAAAAAAAATTAGTATTTTAGAAACTAGATTCCGGATGCTACGATTCATATTTATATAAATTTTTCTAATTTTGAGTGCGTGTATTGCTAATAATCCCTACAAGTTGAGATTTCACTGTTTTTTGCAATATGACGTCCACTTATGACCCCTTTTTTGTCCACCAACTTGGTGCATACATGACTTATCTAATTCTTGTGTGGTTTGGAAATGATATGGGTAGTGTAAAGTGTTGGATAAGATGTAAATAGTATCACAACTACTCCCTACAAAATTTGGAACCCGAGAATGATGTTGGACAGGGGTGCTCGTTACAAGACAAAGGTGTCTGGGTGCTGGAGACTAGTTCTGGATGCTGGTGATTGTGCAAAGGCTTGGGATTTTCTTTCTTCTATCTCACTAGGGTTTCACTACTAATTACTATCATTTGCCTGATATTTGCCTTTTGATTGCCGAGGGTACTTGTAACCCTACAAAAAAACCATAGAGACATTCACAAGTTTGCAAAAACATCAAATCATAATGAAATATGAAATATGAGAAGTCATAATGACTTTGGCCGAGCACTGCACTACATTCTAGACTCCATGTAGTTATTTGTGCTTGTGTGTGAAATAATGTCCTTAGGTTTCCCTCGCGTCGATGATGCTAAGATAACAAGAAGGAGCTAGATAAGATGCAAATGTGTGATATAGAATTCAACACTTCCCCTTCTTATGTAATGTATATAGCCCAAACATGTAGTCCCTTGGATGGTAGTGATAGTATGTAGATGTGATTATCCCTTAGAATTTCCTGTGACACAAAAGGTCAACTATGAACATGAGATAAGGATAAAAAAACTAAAAAGGCCGACCAAAAATGTCAAAAAGTGTGAAAATAACAAAGAGGATAGAAGCACCCAGAATGGACAGAAGCACGTGGGTGTTAGTGTCTGGAGTGGGCACTAGTGTCCTGGGATAAATGACGAAAGATGTGAAAATACCGACAGATAGGGATCCCCGTGACTTGACCATAATTGGTTACAAAAATGACAGATGAGAGAGAGAGAGAGAGAGAGAGAGAGAGAGAGAGAGAGAGAGAGAGAGAGAAAGACAATACAAACAATCAACACAAGTATATGGAAAAAGAATTATGTCACCAGTGAATAATTTTCTTACTTAAGATCTGTGCATATCATAAAATACTTGATGGCATAGTAAAATAGTAATATATGCGTGATTTTGTGTCTACATAGACCTCCTCATCTTCTTAACGATTGTTCATAAAAGCCTGCCCCTTAAACTACAAACCAATTCTTGGAATGTCATCTTAGGACCATTACCCAGCTATCATGAAGATTTTATACCACCCTGTGGATTTTACATGTGCCAATGAGCATGAAACATTCCATATCAAGATGGGATTCTCACTTCTAGGAACTCAATAGAGGTAAAAAAACACATATCTTGCTTAATATTGAAAACTAGGACTTGAAACTTGGATAATACCTTAATATCAACCTGCTACACCTTCCACAAGTCTCACCTTTTCATATCCATGCTGAAATCAGTCCAAAAAATATCATTTGGACACCTAGGGATTAATAATAGGTCTAATGCAGACCTAGAAAACATGACTTAGCCTTATACCTGTACTCTAGGACACTTGTGAGTGTCTCTACAACTCATCTACATGCTTCCCATTCTCTCACCAATCTCAAACATCTCATATATACCTTAACTCCATCATGACACACTTCATCCAACTAACTAGGCCTTAAAATCAAACACTTTAAACATGCTTGTTACCAACCAAACTGACCTTCTCATCACTTTTCCACTCTTTTTGACCTACAAGATCATTCAAAAAGCATCATGACACCTAATAAATAACACCACAACACTACCAAACCTTTGTAATCCGTTACATTTCTCCCATGCAATCTCAACATGACATGTCAACAATGAAGGAAACTACCAATTAACCTTCATGTCCACTTACCTATTTTGATATCAATGACACTTCATACATCAATAACATCATCATACTTTAACATCAATGATAATACAATGCTAATAAACTCTCCATTTGTACTTGATGGAAAACCCATTGATGACAAACCCAAATAGCTCATTCTCCCCCTAAGGTACTTAACATGTGTCATTAGCTCATTCTCCCCCTTTTGACATAAATGAAAAATATACAGACCTACAACTTCTTCTTCTTACAACACAATAGGCATTACCTTTTGGTTGGAAACATCAACCAAACCTATCAAGGTTCATTTGACCTTCTTCTTCTTTGTTTTGATAGTTTAGAGTGACACAACTCCCCTATAACATATGCATTCATTTTTAAGGAGAATTGTAGACCATAAGCTACTCAAATCATGATAAAACTAACTCACCTTATACATGAAACTAATGGAACAAATTCAAACTATAACTATAGAACCAAGAAACACTCCTTTTCTTACCTTTCAAGATCTAAAGTAATACAACTAGCTCTGTCACCAACTTCTTCATGTTTCATGACCTGTGAACCAACTTACCTGCTTTATTGAGCTGATAACATGCCTTAATTGACTCCCCCTAATTCCTTGACCTAGTCATGAAGTTAAAAACACCTATTGAACTCTCCCTTACTTCTTAACACCTGATTTCATCAATGATCGCTAGATACCAGTTTAAACAACTGATGCAACTAATAATAACCTTTGATCATCAACTCAGAGCCAAAATGACTCCCCATAATATCAATCTCTCTTCTCTTCAAATCCACCAATTCTCCCCTTGAATCATACACTCTATTGATATCACAATGTATACTCATATATCATAATCAACACTGTTATCCTTCCTTTAAGATGTTAAGACAAAACCAAAGGGCTCAAACATGCTTACAAAACTTCTTTGATAACCTTAAAAAAAAATTCACCACACTCCAAGCCATCATAGAATATTCTTAATAAACTATTGATATAGACATACCTTCATGATTGAATCCAAACCTCATGCATTCTTCACTTGACCTTCTTGAACACAACTCTCGCAACCTATTACAACATGTATGTCTTTACTTATGAACAACATACCCAGGACAAACCTTTGCAACATGTCCTAAGGAATATGAATGAATAGATTAAGGTAACATACCATTACAACAGAGCATATACAAACTATACCTTACTTTGAATCACCTATACCATCTTCACCTTCTTGCATAGTTGTCATAACAACTTCTAGGTATGATCAAGTCATCATATCCCTATACACAACTTTCTTAACTTGTTTTACCACTTATTGGGTATTCATTCTTCTATTTGAAGCTCATAGGACACTCAAACCTTCATGAAAATGATAGATGCGACAATACAGATTTCAAGACATAATTATATTCCTAAACATGCACACTATACTATTTAACTACTTGCAAGCCCAAATGTTTGACTTTAAAACTTGTTATTTCACTTTCTTCAAGGTAGTCAATTGTCAAACCATCTTTTACAAAACAATTCCATGAATATATCTTGAACATACCTTGCAAACTTCTTAGCAGTATTAGGTCTTTAACATGGAATCTTACCTCATTTGAGCTTGTCAAAAATATCTTTTCCAAACTTCATGTTTTTTACCTTGTCATACAAACCATGATTTCTACCCTAATATCTTTTCAATGTGACACACCTTCATATTCTTCCTTAGTTATCCAAGATTCATGACATAACACAATGCTACAGAATCCAATGCTCAAATACACACACCTTTCATTTCAATTCTTATCATTAATTATCCTACAAATTGTCAAGTCTTCATACAACTATACAAAATCATGATTCATGACTCAACACATCTCAATGGTGTCAAACTATCTTTCAAACCTTCAAGCATAGTAATACATATTGATATCTTATTGCATACATTCAAGCATACCCTAACTGTATGATTTTTAAGATTAATGAATGCCTCTAAGAAGATTAGTAGAGACATCCCTAACTATAGGGATCTAAAATAACAACTTGAGGAGATCCCAAGACCTCCTTTTCACCTGTGGGTTGACCTCTTCAACCTTATTTTGATCAGGAACCTATGAGCATCCTTGTCTTGCTCCAACATTTGTCTTATGCATGGTTTATATTATCTTGATTTAATCTTGGTTCCCATGCCTTGTTTTACATTCTCTCATGTACTCTGGGAGCCTAAAAATTATTCTCTTTCCTTGAGGGACCATGAAATTTTTTTTTACAATATGGCCAACATGATTACAGTTATTAAAAATAACTTCACGCATACCTATTGGTTGGTATGAACTGAAACTACTTCTATGATTCCATGAATCCTCATACCTAGAGGACCTTCTACACTCTTTAGCCTTATGTCCTAACTCATTACAATCATAACAATAACCATTAAAGGATATTTCATACCTCATTGCATTAGGCTTCCTGAGAGGATTAGATATATTTTTTCCCCTAAAATTATTCTTCTAATCTTCATTCAACCTTGGACCAACATTGTCATCATCGTCCTTGCTCTGAAAAACATCTTCCTTGAATCCTAGACTAATCCAATCACCTACAGACTTATGAATTTCAAAGAGACCATCTAGACCCTTGGAAATCTTCTCAAAATTTTGGAAGGATCTTACTTTTCTAGTTGCTTCATCCATTTCTAGGCTAAAGAGACTCCATTTATTTTTCATACTTGAAACATTCTTCCTCATCAGATTTTAGGCTTGTAGCTATAAATATCCATTAGAGTTTATAACTATTTTATGATTTCATCATACTTATTGGTGTCATTCCATTTTTTCTATATAAGAAGATGAATCTTGTCTTCATAATCATCAACCCATGCTTTTAAATTTTTTATTCTTGTTCTTTGCCTGTTTAAATTATTCTAAGACACTCAACAACTCAACTTCAGAAATCTTCTTCATCTAAATTCATACACAAACCTCCAAATATGGAATCCTCTCATTTAGGGATCCTAGATCCTTTTTCCATGAATATAAATTCATGCTGCGAATATCATTATCAGACTTAGAATCATAAGCTTTACTACTTACCTTAGATCAGTTGCAGTCCTCCTTGGAAGAACATATTCTTTATAGTACATCAACGTATCTAAAATACACGGGAGAAGTGATCAATGACCTAAATGATTTCTTCAACTCAATGTACCACTTCACACCTGTAGGAGCTCTATATCCAAAATTCTGATAGTTCATCAGTGTTCCTTACTCTCATCATCCTTATGCCAATTTTCATCAAGCACCTTTTTTACAGACTTAACCAACTAAACTTACCACAGTTGAAGCTTACTTCTAAGGGAGCATATACCGTTCTAGCTCAGCTAGATACCTATTTAAAAACTTCTCAATAGCACCTCATATATGTAGATGTTTCATACTATGCCTCATCAACATTGTTGGCTAGATTTTTTGCATAGCTATGAAACCTAGGAAATCATGAGATAAATCTCCTTGATTTATCAGATGAGGCTCCCGTGTCAGATTTGTTAGTAAAAATATGCTAGTATCTATATGGGAGGTTCTACTTTAACTATTCAGCTCATGAACCATAACTGTATAGTTTTGCAGCAAGTAAGCAACTGTTTAAGAAAGGAGATATTTATAGAAGAAGGGAAGTAATATAAACACAGGGAAAAAATGGGGAAGATGTGCAACCCAATCAATAGATAACAAAGTTGATTGCATGCACATAGAAGAAATCAATAGATATCAACACACAAAATTATAAGCAAAGGTAGACTCCAAATTTTAGATGTAAGATAACACAAAGTCTATTTAGAAGATCTAAGATAGAAAGCTAGAAACAAATTGCACTATGACCAAAAATTTATCCGAAAATATGCTCCTTGTATATTTATTTGCTTCAAGTGGCTATCAGGGGTTTTAGCAAAAAGTCTAGAACACAAGAATGCTGCTTACAAATTCTGATAATTAACTCCAAAGGTTCTTCTTCTACTTATAGAATGTAAAAGGGAAAGTACAAATGGGAAACTCAACTGAACTGAATCATAAACAAGAAGAAAATATGACATCTGGACAATCATCCTCCTCTAACTTCTCCTCAAGTGACACATCTATCACTTACCTAATAGAATCATTCCACATAAAATTAAAGCAATGGTTTCAAAAACAATAACTTTAAAGTTTTACAATTTCATCAGGGAGTGTGGAAAATAGAAGAAGAAAGAATAGAAGAAGAAGTCATGCCAACTGTAATATTTATATCTTCTTTTTGTTTTGATACTGAATATACTTGTTGAACATGTAATTCAACATCTTCCCATCTGTCTTAGCCATAACTTCCTTTTCTGTCCTAAATTGTATCAAGCCTTCATTCAATACCCTGATACATGCTTCTACATCCTCCAAGCTTCAGCCCGAATTTCACAATGTCTGACTGCAGTGCCACCAGTCTGTTGATGGAATTCATCGTGAAAGGCTTGAGTAGCTTTATCAATTCTCCCCTACACCATCAGAAGGGACCCTTCCAGGGAATTAGGCACTCTACTAGGAATGATCCCCGTACGTATGAAGTAACATTTCCGACCACTTCCTCATTAGTGAAAGAAATGATATTGTCTGGCAAAGACAATGTCTTCCATACTCTCCAAGTGCCTACATTCTCTACAACATAATTCTGTAGATCACCAAATGGAAAGATACTGCAAACTCTAGCTGCTTCCCCCTTCTCAACTGATCCATCTAGGCATAATCTGTTCTACAACCAACACTTCTTTCGGACAGCTTATTGATTTCGGCCAAAGTACTTAGGTTACTCTTAGAAACTATGTTCATATCTACTATGCTTTTCACCAGTTGCTTCAGCTGATCTACTACATCTTTCATAACCTTTAGGCAGGCTGGTACCTCTCCGAGTTGTACAGAATCTTGACGAATGATCAGACTTCTTCCATTCATCGATAGCTTTCACCTGGTTGCCTACATCTTCCATCTTCTTGCATTAGATGATCACTCACCTACTTTTGAGCTGAAATGGGCTAAATGGAAGATGTAGAAACCTTGGCAATGATCTCGCACAACTGAGATACCTACTTCTGAAGCTCATCTTTCTCCACCTTTTCTCTATCAAGCCTAAGGAATAGAGCATCTATCAATGTTTGTGTGTCCTAATTTCAATCCTTTTGTGGTGGCTTGACCGATGGGTAGTCTGGTTACTGTTACATCTTCTACCATGAGCTCATCCTCGTTCTTCCCTTCCACAGGAACTAACATCTCAGCAAACTTCTGCCCCGACTCCTCAATGATCAACCTTGAAGTTACCTTAGCAACTTTAGGTTTTCTGTCTTTTCCGCCTAGACTCCGGAGTAGCTGCAAGTCATGTTCCTCCAAGTTCATTTCCACTCTAGCTTCTGGAACCAACTGCGAAGCCAACCATTCTGAGAAGTTACTTCTCAGAGAATGAGAAGTTGCTGAGTGTACTACTATCTCCCGCTCTATTTCCTCTCCATCAGAAACTGCTACAGTGTTATGGCTGCCATCTTCTGAATCATCCAAGGATAAAGCTCTTTCGAACTTATGCCATCTGTAGCTTCAACGTCTCTTCTGGAATAGGTGCTAAATGGAGTGGTTGAGGAGAGAAGATGAATGTTGCCAGATTCAGTGGAGGCATGGAAGTGTCCTGCTGAGGTGCAACAGTTGGTGAAGTACTAGATGCTGGAGAACCTAGAACTAAAGTCATAGCCGTGGAAGTGATCTTCTCCTTTGATTGAGATCTTCTGTGAACTTTCATCTTCTCAGGCCTTCTGCTACTTTCTCCTCCGTGCTTCCTCTTGAGGGAATATATCTGTGCCAAAGTTTCCGTGACTGGCTTGATTCATCAATGCTTCATCAAGGCAGTATCCCTTCATCAACAACCAGTTTGAAGTATTCACTAGAACAACGCCAGACCTTTCCTCAATCGTATGGCAGCCCCCTACGTTATCCTGAAGTATGGCTCTATCTCCTCCCATTTGATGGTAAGTGTCAAGTAACACATTCCCATCATCTTTAAGATCTGTCAGGTATCTGTGCTAATCCAAAAATTCGAACACTTGCCATGCTGATATCCTGCTGAAATCCTTTCTTTCTAACCTCGTACTCACTTTTACACTTCATCTAGAAATCCTCTAATGAAGGCACATGTGCGTACTCCTGGGATATAGTCTTCCTGGCTACTCCAAATGGATCGAAGTTCAGCCGTGCTGGGAAGAACTCTTGCTCATACTCAGATAACATTTCCGCTTCCAATCCTCAGGCCTTATGAATGCTCTGGTAGTTATAATGGCCCACAGTGATCGGGAAGAAGCCCATAGACTTGTGTCATTTCGAACTGAAGGTTGTGTATCTCCACAAGTTGTCTACTCAGCTCCATGGTGACCAATCTATCATTTAGATATCTGGGTAGCTTAACCGGTTCTCCAAAAAAGCCGGAGTAACCCTGAGGTATGTGAAATCTGTAAACTGAATGAATAGACTGCCAATTCTGGATATAGCTTCCCACGATTCCTTGCTTACCCTGTTGGCCTTTAGGTCCTTGTCTAGCTTGCAAATGAATTTGTAGAAGAATCCATCATTGAACACTTTGAAATATTTTCTTGCATGTATGTACAATAAGCTATGGGGTAGCACTCGAAAATGGGGGGGTCCTTAGAAAGAACACCACATCTATCCAGCTTGGAGAAGATACCTTGTGAAGCTGATGCATATACCAAATAAGAAGTCATTTTGAAGCTAAAAGTATGCTGCACGTTTCAGAGTTTCCCACCAATGTTATCACTAATGATTTCTGACCAATTGATTATGGAAACAACCTTGCTGACTTCAATGGTCCTGATGAAAGCATACATCCATGTACAGAAAGTGTGAGTGTTCACCTAACCATTTATCCTGTATAACAATTTGGTAATATCATCTACCTCTTGTAACTAGATTGGATCGCGCGAAAGATTTCTTGGGAACTTGGAAGGATATTTGGGCTTCTTCATGTATCTGTTTTTCTTTATGTTCACGCAAGTCAACTCTATGCTTCTCCCACCTGCTGCCGGCATCCTGAATGCTAATGGAAGTCACCACCTTTCGAGCCAGAATCTTTAAATAATAATTGATGAACTCTGTGTCCAACTGAATTATGTGTTTTCCCCGTAGCATCTCACACTTATCTGGATGAAGGATGGTAACACCTAGCACACTCCGTAACGAAACTCTTGGCAATTGGGATGTGTATGAAAATGCTGTAGCTCGAATAATTCCATTGCTTTTAACTGCACACATGAGTGAAATATTTCCTGCTCTGGATCTATCAATCAATTCAGAAATAGGTTCCAGAACCTTATATCTGTGTCTCCTATGTCTACAAATTTGGCAGTGATGCATGAATCCATTGTGCTTTCCTTTTCACCCCTCTTTGCCATGGCTTTGTCTATCTTTGTCTGAACAATTCTTTTTCTTCTCATTTCGGCCGGAATTTTTCAAAATTGGTGCAGATCTGGATAATTATTCAGATTCGGAGGATAGATTCAATGTATTGGACATTGATTTAAGATCTCTTTCTTTTGTAAAGCACATGTAACAAATTCCTACAATTCATTCAGACAAAGATGGCAATCAGACCATGAACAATGGATTTTAATCATAAAAATATTCATAATTCAAGCTTGCTACCCCAAAAATTGATGTTTTATTTGCATGCAAAGCGAGCATGAATTTTACCAACTTCACTTGAGAACTTGTATCACATATGCAAACAATTATCCAGACACAGATCAACTTCATTGAACCCGTGTTCCAAAATTTGAAGCTTTTAGCATTAATATGACCTTCTTTTGAGCAAAAAATCCTCTTCAAATGGGGTACACTTTTCCTTTAGGTTGCACTTCTTTGCCTGTGAATTAATTGATTCATCCTTATGGCAGCCCCTGCTTATATAATCCTTGTGATTCTATAATTAATTAATGCCTTTGGTATTATTGACAATTAATTAATTAATTAATAAACTTCACTCTTCAATTGGGGCGCCTATTTTGTGCATGCTTATGGCTGCCATTAATTAAATTAAATTTATTTAATTTTTAGACTTCTACTTTCAGTTAACTCAAGCCTCACAGTATGCTTTGACCTTAGCCACTGAAAATAGGAATTACTTTAATCATGTAATACTTTCAAAAGTATTATTTCTCTCCTAAAAGGGACGCACTTTTTGACATACAGGAGGCTGCATTAAATAAATATTATTTATTTAATTTTAGAACAGTCTATTTTCAACCACCTTTTTTCCTTTACCCCTTTGTTGACTTTTCCACAAGCCTAAGCACCAAAATTGGGTGAATAATTAATTTAATTAATTAATTTAAAGGCTTGCCTTTCCTTCCCTGAAAGGGGGTCGCACTTTTTGGCATAAAGAATTCTATCATTAAGAAACACATGACAATGGGATTATTTACCCTGTAAGGCCGCCTTGAAAATTCCATGATTTACTTAAGTCATTTGACTTTCATAATGGGATTATTTACCCTGTAAGGCAGGCAATAAAATCCCATGATTCACTTAAGTAATTTTTCTTTTATTCCACAATGGAGAATTTTTACCCTGCAAGACAGGTAAGAAATTCCCGCTTGCCTGTTGCCTCTAATTTTCCCATTGTCACTTGAGTGGCATTGCTTCCATGGGAAAAAATTACCTTGTTAGGTAAGTACAAAATTCCTACTTTCCTGTTTCTTATAAATTTTATCCATGATCCACTTCAATTCTTCTTTTTTTCAAAAATGTGGCCAGCCCAGAAGAGGCTTTTTTTGGTTGCATTACTTCGTCTTTTCCCAGAGAACTAGACCTTTAATGGCGACTTTCTTCTAGAATAACGTGCATATATGATCTTCGGCTACCCCAGGCCAAGAATCAGGCCGAACCAACAAAGGAATTGATCCAGAGAAATTTCACAGAAAATGAAACGGGGAAGAACACAAAAAACAAAAAACGTTACCATAAGTCACAAATAAATTCCAGAATGTATTTCTAGTTAAAACCCTACTAGTATATGATGAATAACGATATGTACAATCACAACAGAGTTAAACCGGAGCACAAATTGACTCAAACGGGGCTCAGAATAATTAAATACAAATTTCCCGCAGACAAATCCTGATGACATAATATAACAGTTTTGGGCATTTGGGTATTTGGTGAAAATGGCTAATATGGCTCTTTGGGAATATCTTGACACAATACAAGAACTTTCTAGAAATAAAAACACAAAACAACCCATTATTTTGAAAGTAATGAAATTTTTTCGGAAAGGGTAGTCTAAGATTTCAGGATAAAATCTGGGGACACCAAATATCAAAAAAATCATCATCCAATATCTTCTTACCTTTTTAATTCCTTTAAGATTTGAAGGTTGCTTCCTTCTTGGAAGGTTTATCAACACATGTCCTCATCTCATAAGCATACAAGATACCATTGAGTTGTTCCATCAGCAAAGTACTCAGATCCTTAGTTTCTTTTATAACTGATACTTTAGGATAAATTTTAGGAGTGAGAGATCTGAACACCTTATACACCACCAAAGCTTCTTCAAATTCTTCTCCTAAAAATCTAATGGTATTGACAACTTGATCTATTTTTAGAAGATACGTAACAATAGTTTCTTCCTCCTTCATCTTCAAACTTTCAAACTGATTCATATAGGTTTAGAGCTTTGCCAAATTTTCCTTAGAGTCACCTTCATAGATAACTTGTAACTTATCCCACACAGCCTTAGCTCTAGCACATTGAATCACCTTTAAAATTCTGACTCTGCCAATCCACAAAAAAAAACATTCATAGCTTTAGAATTACCATGACTAGCCTTCTTATCTCCTGCATCAGTTAGAGGATTTTGAGGAGTGGTGTACACATGTGATTTAACAAAAATAGATTTTCATTTTTGTAAAACTCTAATACTATAGAGTAACGTATGATAAATAAATAATAAAATCTCATATTTGGCACAAACAAGTAAGCTAAAAAATTTGAAACCCTAAGTGCAAGAGAGAGGATAAAAGACTTAGTTGATTTATGCGTGATGTCGGGATTGTGCAGATTGGAGAAATGAATAAAATAGAAGGGAAGACTATCACAATCTTTCATAATAAATTTTAAATCTACTGGATGAGCCTAAACCAGGGTGCCTAGATTGGGTTAGGGGCACCTGGGCACTGGAGACCTTTGTAAGGCACCCGTGACAATGAAAATGGTTGGAACCTAAATTTTTTGGTGTCCCGTAAGTGTTGCTGGTTATTGCTTTTGGTCACCTATATGTCGTTGGATGATCTCCAAATTCACCTTTAACCTGCAAAGATAAGATGACCGAAAATTCCTCAAACTACATCAAATTCCAAACATAAAAATGCAAAAGAAGGAGTCGGACTAACCCCGGAGGTCACTCGATTGAGTGAACTTACAACTAAGTGATGTACTACATATTAGAATCCATGTAGTTCTAGTGTGTGTGTAGAAATCGTGCCCTAGGAATCCCTTGTGCAAGTGTACGTGATAATGAGTGATAACTAGATGTACCAATGTAAGTATATGTGTGGATGGAAAAATAAACTTCCCTTCTTATGCATGTATGTAGAAATGTAGTCTCTTATCCCTTGAGTGAGTGCTAGATGGATGCCTTGATTCTTTTAGAATGCCCTTTAGATGCAACCTTAGGTGATGATAATAAATTCTTAGTGCTTAATCCTTTATTATGGACATGTAGATTTATATTTATATGATTCCCTTGGTTTGAATTTTTAAATTGACAACTGGAAGACCGACCCACAAGAAAATAAGATCCCCAAAAGATAAAAGATGCCCAAAAAGAGTGAGTAAAGTAGAAAGAGTTCGAGGGTGCATAGAAGGACGAGGGAACTTGGGTGCCAGTGTCCTGTATGGGCATTGGTGTCTAGAGTGCTGAAAGATAAAGTAATGAATTTCAGACTGGGTTTTAGGGTGTAAAAGGCCAAATAGAAAATGAGAAACTTAGACAAAAAGGCCAAAGATAGTTTTCAATTGCTATTTTTCTCACTTAGGAATCATATGAATAATAGTATATGATGAGGACCTAGAAATATACCCAAGTGCATGATTTTATGTCTACATCTTCCCCCACTTTATGTTGTTGAGTGAATACCCGATAACATAAAGTAGATAAGAGGCGTGTACCTGATAACCATATAGAGTATGGTGGCAATAACGTGCCAAGGAGATAAGTGAAAATGTGGAATGATAAAAAAACAAAGCATGAAATCTAAGAAAAAGAAAGTGAACATAGGGGTGAAAGCGTATCGTGTTGTACCATGTTGTACTTGTTGTTGTTATAGCTTGTTGTTGTGCTTGTGATTGTTGCTTCTTGTAAGGACATACCTGTAAAAAGAAGAGCAAAAGAGTATTCAAATTCATGTATTATAAAAACTCTTGTAAACATATATAAAAGTGTGTAAAAGGAAAGTGTGCACCTAATCCAAGAAGAGTGAAAAGGATAGAAAAGGTCCTGAAAATGTTGTATAAGAACGAGTTTTTTGGGAGATCTCACGCCAATAGAATGTTTTTTGGGTGATCTCATGCCAAGAACGAGTTTTTTGGGAGATCTCACACAAATTTTGAGTTTTTTGGGTGATCTCACGCCACGACAGAAGAGTGTTGGGGTGGAAGGTCTAGTGTTGTTCTCCTTCCATGACTACTTCTCAAATTTATACACCACTACAGATGGTGTAATCCATATTTAGTTCTATATTGTTTCATATAGAAAAATGGAGAGAGAATGCATTCTAATTGTTGGAGCACTGTACATGTACTGTGAAAAATTATCTGTCGACTACTGTGAATTGTGATGATATGAAAAAGTGACTGTAACTACCCCCTGGTCATAAGCACCCAGGAAAGGTTAGGAGTGCCTAGACGCTAGTGTTTGTAATTGGGAACTAGCATCTGTGCTGAACTGAGGACCCAAGTCAGGATCTGGGCCTTTTCTGTGACTGAATCCTATTTTGTTCCCCTGCTGAATTGTAATGTGTTATATCTCTATTTTGTTGTATGGGGTGACTGATTCACCCAATGTATGCCCCCTCATTTGGGGTGCATACAATGTCACTAGGATAATGTGGCCCAAAGGAGAGGACTTGATGATGATATGAAAAATGATGTCTTGCAGGGGGAGGAAATGTGCTTGGTGGAAACCAAGGCACATGCAAAAAAATGGATAGATGCACGTGTTAGTAGAAAAATATAGAAAACATGTAATATAAAATAGTACAACAAGCAAGTAGACAAGATAGACCACGCAAAGCTAGTTTCATA
The DNA here is from genome assembly GCA_019776745.2 of Taxus chinensis. Classification (NCBI taxonomy): domain Eukaryota; kingdom Viridiplantae; phylum Streptophyta; class Pinopsida; order Cupressales; family Taxaceae; genus Taxus; species Taxus chinensis. Next base: position 659,102,859 of record CM034146.1, read on the forward strand.
CATGGGACATCACTCACAATGTCACAAGACAATCAGGGCCAAAGTGGCCAAAAAGCATACAAGAAAATAATGAAGAAGAAATACATAGGGAAAATCCCATAAACAATGAAATACAATGACCAACAATGAAAAAAATAGTAAGCAAAGCATCAGAGAACCATGGTGGAAAGTGGTTCCTGCAAGAAAAATGTTGCAAGTGAAGCACTTGTTAGCATGTTAGAAAGACAAAGAGTATGTCAAAGTGTGTATGTACCGATAGAAAGTAGTGTGTTAATAAGGATAGGAAGTAGTAAATAATGAAATAATAACACCTGTGATATGAAAGAGTAGTGGATGTAGATACCCCCAGGAGCCTCGGTGGGACTCGTAAGAGGTACAATACCAAACATCATTGTTGTGTGTAAAGATTTGTAGAAAGGATGAATTCACAAAAAAATACCAAGTGAATGTGCATGTGTATATAGAAAAGATAATGACATACTAGACATTTGGATAACATAGTAATCAAAGTGTAACATGTGAGTAAAAGTAAACAAGAATAAGTGCAACCAAGATATGCAATATGTTGTGTATGAGTGAGGCAAAATGACATACAATGTGAAGGTGATAGGGGCAACGTGTCCCCTAAGAGGATGTGTATGAGTATGTTTGAGATGATGTTCATTTATAAAAGACCCCTCAATAATCAAGAATGACCCATATAACAAGAGTGCATCATTGGGAAATGGTTTGATAATGTGCACTAGAAATATATGATCAATGAAGCATAGAGCGTAAGGAATGTGAGTGCAGTGAGGTTCATTTCAGATTTAGACCCTCAATAGTCAAGAATGAACTATGGAAATAGAGTATGTTATAGGGTAGTGTGATACAAAGTGTATTAAGATGTGAAAGATTTCTTAGAAATAGAAAGTATGAAGCACATAGCGTATGAGAAGAAGTGAGAAACACATGAGAATGTTAGGAGGGGGGACATAAGTAAGCATGATGCCAGCTAAGTGTATGATGATGATCAAACTATCTAATAAAAGTGAAGGGAAAGGGTCCTCCACCTGAAGTGTGAGGAGATAAGGCATGTGACCATGGTCTAAGATTGGTGGTGTATGATATTGATGTTTTATATATGAAGTGGACTGAGGAGGTGATGAGAATCTATGTGAAGGAGACTGAGCAGGTGATGAGAACATATGTGAAGGATACCAAGGATGTGATGAAGGTGATGAAATCCTATGTGAAGGTACTACCTGAGGAGGATACTTAGGTAGAGAATATGGACTAGCCGACCAATGAGGATGAGTAGGACCTCTGTGAATGGATGAGCTAGGTGCAGAATGATGAACCCCATTTTGTTATGTTATAAACCATGTTAAGCCCCATACTATTTTGATATCATACTGTATGATGTATAATGTTAACTGATTGTACCTAATAATTTATTGTTTTTTTGAAGGAATTATTGTGCATATGTTTGTTATTTTCATCTTGTCAATTCTTCCTCAAAAATGACTTAAATTAATCTTTTAATAAGCATTAACAATACCTTTGGATAAGTATATGTTAAGTTATCATAGGAGTAGAATGGAAATAACACAAGACTCAAATTGTGCACCGATGCAGGACTCAATTTGTGTTTTGGCATAGGACTTGCCTCCACATTAAGAGAGGACTCACAGTGCCACACTGAGCTCATCCAGATCATCAACTCTGAATTCCTCAAAACTAGGGAATCACGTAAACATACAGATAGCTCAATCTACTATAAATACAGCTGGCATCACCACATCATGAACATGAAATGTGCATCATTAACTCAACCTATATTCAGGATGATTTTGAGGTCTAGTTACTCCGGTCAATGGGAGACAAGATGTGACCAACAAATAGAATATTTACTATCCCCATAATTCCCTTTAATCAATGATAGATATGAAGAATATTCTAGCACTGATTGACACCCTGTAACACCTCTGTAATTATTCCATCTGTACTTTCTCATTGTGAAGTGGATGGCAACATTGACATGTTATTTTTCTTAAGTTACTGCTCTGTAGAATTGATTAAATCATGTTGCTAGATTTATGTTTATCTTAGTTGAGATTTGTGTATTTAATCCTCCATTTATTTGCAATGTACTCTTGAATTATAATGTTTACTTAATTGGTTCATGAAATGAACTGGATGTCTTCAGCTTGTGGAAATTTTGAATTATGTTCTTGGAACTATTGGGTAAGCTGGTAATTTGGAAATTACACTAAGTCTGGAATAATTGATTTATTGGTATTGAGAATCGATTAAGAAAATACCTTGGATCAATTTCATTGATCCAAGGAATTCTCTTAATTTGATCTATAATTACGATTGAATGTAAGAGATTACAATTATTATTTGATTATGGATTATCAATCTTATACTAATTGGTTTTGATGATTTTGTTCCAGTTTTCCTATGTTATTAGTCCCGTGTTAAGGGCTGGAAAGTGTTTGGGAGCCAGTTCGTTGCATCACTGCTCCATATGAAAAACATTGCATGGATTGGTAAGGTCTCTATTGTGTAGTTATGTAAGACCTAGCCTATGCCTAATGTTTTGATAACACTAAAATTCCTAAAGGTCTAACCTAGACCTAAGGCATATGCATATAAATTATTAAGGTGGCTTGTGAACCTAATCTAAGATCTATGCTAAGTTGATAAGTATTGAAATGTTATCAATTAAAACCTAACCTAAGTTGGGAAAGGGACATGGAACCTAACTCAAGACTAACCCTAGTTGACTATTGTGGATGCATGGTCAAGTGGTGAGGTTTGTGGTTGCCGCCACCCTAACATGTACTTGGAAGTTTTAATGGTAAACATTAATGGTGGCTACCACCACTCCTTAGTAGTAAGCAAATTAAAATTTGGCAAGTTGCTAAAAACTTGCACTAAAACTAGTGGCATGATCATTTGAACTGTTAGTGAATGGCTATGTGGAATAGAAAAGGTCAGTGGGTTGGTGGGATATCCGAACCATCTTGTCTAGCATTAATGATTTTTGAAAATTGTTCTAAACCACCTTGGGGGAAAAATATGCTGGATTTGGAAAAGAGTTGGTTATTTTGGTTTCATTGTTACTCCTTCCATTTTTCTCTCTCTCATTTTGCATGTCATAGATGGGAGTGTTTGATTTGGTTCAAATCTTGGTTTTGAAAGCTTCACTTCTCTTTTTTGTGGAGACATTGTTGGAGAAGATTTCAGTGGAAAAGGACTATGGGGATTTTGTGAAGGTTGATTTGTTTTGACTATGGAGGCTATCGTGGGAATTGGAAGAAGAAATCTGGGAGCTGGAAGAAGACTTTGGGAAGCTCTACCAGGCATGATAGGCTCTAATCCTTGCAAAAACTTGTTCTATTTAATTAGTTCATGAAAAGAACTCTTCTTATTATAGAAAGCATTTTGGGGTTCTGGGTTTTTGATATTGCATATTAAAATGGAATCTCTTGCTTGGTAAGTGGTTTATGAACTGGTTTTTGATCTGGCTTTACTCTGAATGCTTTTATATGAATTGCATGTCGATATTTTCCACTCTATATGTTCTGGGTGATTGTAAAAATGACTCGCCATGACTATAATGGAAGGATAAAATTATTTACTTTGAGTTGCATGTTTAAGTGGGATATAATCAAACCCAGCAGTTGGTTATTGATCTCTGTGTGATTGTTTGTGTACCAAACCAATCGGTTGTATGTTTTATTAACAAATGACCTTGTGTTTGTTGGTCGAGTTAGAACTTGAACACCCAGTCGAGTTGAACTGGTGTTGTTTAATGATTTCTTATCTGACCTGTTTGGGTTTGTATTTGTTAAAATGGTTCGAATACTCAAACTCTTGAGATCTAGCACTGTAAATTTGTTGGGTTGCATGCTTACTTTGATCGAATTCATTTTTGGTGGAGTTGGAAACTCATACACATGGTGGATATAGACCCTATCTGTAAGTGATGTGTTTCAGTTTTGCTAAGATCCATTTGGATGTTGATAACCCAGGCTGATTCATCTTATTTAACCTTTTGGATGTTTTTTAATTAATGACCATATATATATATATATATTCATGTCGTCCTTGTTTGAAAAAGACTTCTGTCTATGTGTTGAGACTTGGCCGTTTGACCTTGCTTCTCTAAAATCTTGTTGGGGTTTAACCACTTGTCATGGTTGTATGAATTTGGTTTCTTTTCCCTATCTTTATGACTATTTCATCTTTTGTTATTATCAGGTAGATGGTTTGGTTTAACGTTTGATTAAACAATGTGCCAGGGTTGTGGTAATCTTGACCTGCAACTTGTGTTTGTTTTTTATTTTATGAAATTAGTGGTTACACGGGTAAGACCACCAGTGTTAAGGGTATACTGAGTTATCTTAGCTTCTGGTATGAACAAGTTTCGAACATAGTTATTGTTTGATCTTCCTTGGAAAATTTGTATTGCTTATGATCCTAACCTAGAACTGTTAGGAGGAGTTTAAATGATTACCCTTATTCTAAGTTAATCAATTAAATTTTATCGATACCCTTGATCATTTGAATATGATCAAGGATATCGATTAGCCATGTTTACATGGTTGTATATTTTGTGAGCATTCTCTGTTCATGGTTTGAATCATTCTAGTTATTTCCTGAGTGATATACTAGTTGGGATATGGCCTTTACTGGTCATGATATGGATTACTTGTCGTGATTAAGGACTATCTTATTGAAGAATCTTGTGTTGTGTAATTCCAATACCTTGCATGCATTCCAATTGGTTGGAGCCAAGTGTTAATGTATGGATTTCTTTGTGTGTTAAGCTAAAATGGATTGTGTTTTTTGAGAGGTTTTTTGCTGTTAGTATCGTCTTCTCTCTCTCTCTCTCCATCTTGCTTGCATCCAATTCTTGTTAAACCTGTAGGTTGAAGGTCTGTTGGAATTGAATTTTTATCTAAAGTAAGTTTTCTTGAACCGAGTACTATGTGTTAATCATGTAGTATGGGCTACATGATTAAGGCATTCCTATTCTGACTTGTCTTCTCCTGTTAGTATACTTGGCTTTTCATTATTGTCTAATATTGCATGAAGTGTGAAGGTATACTTGTCATACTATGGATTACTTGTGTGGTTGTGCACCAATCGAATGTTAAATTTGTTTGTTAATAGAATTATAATTGTTAGAATTCTTGCTTGATGGGATTGTTAGGTGTTGACAATTGCAGGGTTTTGTGATACACTTGAGTAATGTTCTTCTGGAAGTGTTAAAAAAGGAAAAAAAGTGTTTCTGAACCTTTGAACATTTTCTATTAATCCTAGCATAGTTCCTTCTTGAAGTTGTTAGTTATGAACATATGGTTCCAAGGATTCAACTCCTATCATGCTTAGTTCAATTAAAGAAAACTGATAAATTGCTAACTAATGTTGCAGTAATGAAGGCATATTTGTGAAAGAAGAAAATATTGGAAGACATCTTGATTTAGAAATGGAAAGCTACATTTATTCTATTGATTAAAGAAATGTAGTTTGATGAAAAGATTATGTTTTCATTTATTGATCTACTTTTGTGTTGAACTAATCAGGGCCTATGGCCACTTGTGTAAACTGATGAAAAGGATATGATTCATTCTTGTTTACTTGAATTGAATTTTTTCCTGGAAATAAATGAAAGTTGTTGCTTAATTTATTCTATCTTGACCAGTTAAGTTGTGTGTGAATGACGTTTTTAGTTAAAAGGATTCTTTGATTTGAAAAGTAAGCTTGTATGGAATCATTTGATATGCAATGCTTTATTCCTTGATATTGTGTAGTAACTTAGTTGAATTTATATGAAGTATTGTCAACTTCATACCATTATTATGAAGTAATGAATAATATTGTTGATCCTTGATATTGTGGGAAAAAAGGGATAGATGTAAATCATTGTCTTTCGTGATTGACTTATATGAATAGTTTGATTGAAAATAACTTAAATATAAGATGATTATTGGCTTATATGACTTATGATTACTGAATTCATTTTGAATAAGATAGTAAAGAATAAGTTGTAATAAAAAAGTTATATTGTTGTAGGAATTAAGTTATAAATGACTATGCTTAATTGCAACTTTATAAGCCAATACTTGTATGATTGTTTTATAAGAGTTGTTATAAAACAAGTATGGATTGCATAACTAAGATTAAGGATTTAGAGCTTAGGGAATAATCACAAAGAGTACTTAATCTCATTAAGTACATATATAAGAATTTGCCTTGTAAAAGGGCTCTAAGTGATTATAATAAAATGCAATCCTACCTATCTTAATTTGACGAACTAAGTACAATGAGGAAATGAAATTGTACTTAGGAAAGGATAAGAATGACTTAATGGGATTAGGTGTATAGCTTGAACTAATCCTTAAGGCATTAAAGAACAATTTTCTTCTTGCTGTAATGATGCGGTCATTAATATGATAAATATTTGACTTGTATCCATAATGTAATCATGTTATGAAACCTTAAGGAAAGGGGTTGTTCACTATGTGGTAACAGAATGAACCTTTCAGATAAAATATAAGGTGGATGTGGAATACCCTCCCATCATGGATGAGTTATACTTAGGGGATAATGTTTAACTAAGTTATAACAGTTCGAATAGTTGAATGACTTAAAGGAAAATGGATGTTAAGTCAAGAAAACTATTATGGGTTGAAAGTATGGAACCCATTTAGAGTCTAAGAAATGGACTCTCTATTACTCCTAAAGTATATATGGATATATGTGGTTGCTGCCCTATCATATACTTGTAAGATGTTTCTAAGATGCTTAATCAACTGGAGGAAATTACATGCTTAAAGTGATTAAGTTAAGAGCATAATTAATCTGACAGATCCTCATTATTGATTAAGTGGGAAACATAACGTTCCTTGTCTGGAATGTTGATAGAACCTGAGTTAGTCCTTAGGAATGACACCTAATGAACTGAAAATAACTAGGGTGGGATTAACAAGCTGTGAATTAAAGGGATTAATGAACTTGTTAAAATAGGAGGATACACTTATAGGAACTTAATGGGCTGTTACAGCATAATCACTGTTGCACAATACCCATCTATTGGTGGGGATTCAATATATGGTTATTGTGGAGCAGTTGTTATGTCGCAATAATCCATTCATCTCCTCTAAGTGAAGCCATCTTTGAGTGGGATCCCAAATCATTGTTACTCTCTAGGTAGTGATATGATATGGTCTGCTGCCAATTTCAACTTACATTGAATATGGGTGATGAAGTGTACTCGAAGCGACGGGGTCGATTTGAATACACTTGATTACCCTTAGTCATCATAAGTGGACTATCTACACTAGTCCATGTGGTTTATCTCTTCTTAGCATCTAACACAAAAATGGGAAGGATTGACATAAGTCAAGAAATTCTAATCAAGATAACAGTTTCAAGTGTGGTGAAAGACATATTCCTTCATGACGAGTATGTCATCTTGGAATATAGGCATGGAAAACATGTCTGAAACTTTGGCCAAAGTATCGCAAGTTGTTGGTTGCGTTGTCTTAAATTCACTAGACTAAAGGTGCTGGATATAGGATGGGTATTCGTAACAAATACCTAGATAAGCCCTTGGTCAGTAGCACTTGATGAACCCTTAAATGAAAAATGGAACCACAAGTATACAAGAGTATACAATGAAATGAAATATGAGAGATCAGTTTTACACCGAGTCAATGAAATATGAGAGATCAGTTTTACACTGAGTCATAACAACTACATATGGTTACTATTGTAGGATTGATTAGTAGATTTTAATGTGGTTCTAAATGCTGAATTTAGAACAGTGAACATTGAGATAATAAAAAAAAAATCCCTTGATTTTGTAATCATGAAATAAGGATGTTACATCTTGGTATCAGAGCTGAAGATTGTAGCTCTTGGACCTATTTGAGTCCACTTCTGATAAAAACAAATTCCTTGATTACAGAAATGGTAAGAACAAGGGGACGTGCTGTGCAAATAAACTGCCTCCAGGTGGTGAAGTAGCTACAACTCAAAAGTTGGATGGAATCCTTGTTGCCCTGTAGGACACAAGGAATAGGATTGTTGTTCTTGAATAACAAGTTGCTGGAAATAACATTAAGACTGATAGTGAGCAGTATCAGGGGCAGCCACATGATGAGAGAAACGATGATGTTGAGGATCTCAATGTTGCGAATGATAACGCTGCAATTAATGTTGGAAGAAATGCTAACATAAATGTACCCAATCAACCCGAGAATAAGAGGGTAAGATTGAAAGCTGAATTGACCAGCGATATAAAGAGGATAATTCCACCAAAATTTGATGGAACCACCCAGGGAGATGGGGTTGAGAATTCACTCAGCGAGATGGAGAAATATTTCGTAATAAGAAATTTCTCCGAGGAAACTAAGGCGGTATGGGGAGCTTATCATCTCTCCCATGAAGCATCTTCATGTTGGGACAGCCACAAGGCTGAGATTACTGTTGATGAGACAAACATCACATGGGACTAGATCAAGGGTCATTTTAGGAAGCGATGGCTGCCCTATCTCTACTATGACCAAAAAATGATAGAGTTCCAAACCTTAACACAGGGAAAACTGTCAGTAACGAAAAATTGGGAGAAGTTTATCAAGCTTCTCAAATATGTACCGCAGTATCAAATAGATGAAAAAATCCATATAAGGAAGTTCATCATGGGGATGTATCCTATCATAGGTGGTGAGGTGGATGTTCATAGCCCCGCCACTATGGAAGAAGTGGTAGAAAAATCCAAGGAGTAGAAATTGAAGGCAGAAAAATAGGAATGCTTCTTCGTATTTTCCACTGAAGAAGGGTACATGGAAGAAGTTTGGAAAGAAACATAATCCTGTGGCTAGAAATGAAAAGAAAACAACAGTAGGTAAAGTTGCAGAAAATAACAAGAATAATGGACAGAAGGGTAATCATGGGAAAAACAATACTTTCAAGGTCGAGAATAAATATGAGCCTAAGAAAGGACCTGTTGAATGTTGTTTTAATTGTGGAGGAAGCCACTATGCAAGTCATTATCCTTTAAAGAAAAATGACAACAACCAACAACATAAGATACATGCTATGGTAGCCGACAAACAAGCTGTAAAGTAGGCTATGCCCATAGAAGTGTCAAGTAAGCCATATGGCCTACCTGTAACTATACTTTTTGATACTGGTGCTTCTAAATGCTTTATTTATAGCAAGTTAATTACTAAATTAAAACATAAAGCATGTTTTATAGAAAAAGCATGGACTTTCTAGTATGGGAATAACTCTGTCCACACAGTTAGTAAGTGTCTTTTTGGTGTAGCCTTAGAATTACCAAGCTTCACAACTGAGGTAGACCTGTATGTGGCACCTTAAGGCTCTTATGACATAATAATTGGTGTGAATTTGTTGGTTGATCACAAGGTACTTGTAGATTGTTTTTAGAAGCACATAAGGTGTTTGGATGATCTATAGAAATCAATAGACATTCAAGAGTAAAAAGAGGAATAAAGGTTAGAGAAATATCCAATGCTACATAATTACAATGATGTGTTTCCAGAAGATCTTCTAGGTCTTCCACCAAAAATAGAGTTTGACTTCACCATTGAAATCAAACCAGGAACGAAACCTAATTCTTAGGCACCCTATCGAATGACTACCACTGAGTTGGTAGAGTTTAAGTCTCAATTGCATGAATTGTTGTCTAAAGGGTTGATAAGGTCGAGTGTCTCACCCTAGGGAGCACCGGTGATCTTTGTTAAAAAGAAGGATGCAACATTGAGGCTTTGTATTGATTATGGGATGTTAAATAAAAGTAACTATCAAGAATAGATATCCTCTTCCAAGGATAGATGATCTTTTTGATTAGATGCATGGAGCATCAGTTTACTCTAAAATAGATCTGCATTCTGGATATCATCAGTTAAGAATCAAGGAAGAAGATATTCACAATACTGCTTTTAGAATGAGATATGGACATTATGAGTTCACTGTTTTACCTTTTGGGTTAACTAATGCCCTTGTAACCTTCATAAATTTTATGAACAATATCTTTCAAGAATACTTGGATTGGTTTGTGCTTATATTCTTGGATGACATTCTTATCTATTCACAGAGATTGGAGGAGCATAATGAGCACTTAAATATTGTGCTTGAGGTACTAAGAAAGAGGAAATTATACGAAAAAATATCCAAGTGTTATTTTTATGAGACTGAGGCACAATACTTGGGGCACATAATAAATAAAGATGGAATCTCAATTGATCCCTCAAAGATATCAACCATAATTGATTGGCTGACACCTAAAAATGTACATAAAGTTAGAAGCTTCATGGGGCTTGTTGGATACTATAGAAAATTTGTAAAGGATTTCTAAAGGGTTGCTGCCCTAATAACTTCATTGAAAAAGAAATATAAAAAGTTTGTATGGAGTGAAAAATGTAAGGCTGTATTTAAAACTTTGAAGGAACAGCTAACTTCTACCCCTATATTGAATTTTCCTGATCAAAACGAGAGTTTTCCTATGGTGGCAGATGCTTCTAGAGATAGATTAGGGGGTATATTGTTGAAAAATGACCATGTGATTGCATATGAAAGCATGAAACTTAAATTGCATGAGAAGAATTATGCTCCACATGATTTATAGCTTATTGCCATAGTTCATGCACTGTAGGTTTGGAGACATTACCTCTTAGGGAAGCCCTTTGAGTTGAAAATTGATCATCTTGGGTTGAAATATATCTTCACTTAGCCTAACTTAAATGCAAGGCAATGAAGATGGTTAGAGTTATTGTCTCAATATGATTTTGACATCAACTACATAAAAGGTAAAGAAAATAGAGTGGTAGATGCACTGAGTCATAGAAAACATATTTCTGCACTTGTGAATTTGAGAACTTAGTTTAAGGATGAGGTTAGAAATACCTTAATGACTGATTCATACTTTCATCATGTAAAAACAACTCTTTCTACAAATCCAAAGGATGTAAGGTATGAAGGATTTCAGTTAGACGAAGAAGTAATTTTGAGGTATGAAGATAGAGTGTACGTACCACTGGGAAATGAGTTAACGAAGAAAGTGATGATTGAATTTCACAATGCACCTGACTTTGGACATCCCAGAGTGACAAAAATGCTTGCTAATGTAAAACAAAAATATTTTTGGAAGGGGATGAAGAAAGACATTTTGGATTATGTGTCTCATCACCTGGAATGCCAGTGTGTGAAAGTTGAGCATATGCACCTAGTTGGTTTATTGTACCCTCATAGTATACCACAATTTAAATGGCAGGTTATAAGTATGGAATTTTCTCAAGGATTACCTATGTCTAGGAATAAACATGATGTTATTTTAGTTGTGGTTGATAAAGTAACTAAAGTGGCCCATTTAATTGCTGGAAATCTGAAAGATGACTCACTTGTTCTTACAAAAAGGTTTGTTCAAGAAATTTTCAGATTACATGGTGTTCCCAAGTTTATAATATTTGATAGGGACCCATGAATGACTTCACAATTTTGACAAACTCTTAATGAAAGTCTAGGAAAAAAGTTGAACTTTAGCTCTGCTTATCATCCAGAAACAGATAGGCAAACTAAAAGAGTGAATCGGGTTCTAGAAGATATGCTTAGAATGTATTGCATGGATCAACAATATAAATGAGAGGAGTATCTCCCTTTGGCTGAATTTGCATATAATAATACTTCCCTTTCTTCTCTAAAAATGGCACCTTTTGAAGCCTTGTATGGGCGAAGGTGCAGGACCCCGATCAGTTGGGATAACATTGAAGATAGAGAAGTAATTGGGCCTGAGATGCTTTCTGAAATGGAACATCAGGTGAAGTTAATATGGGTAAGATTAAAAGAGTTTGTTGATAGACATAAAAGTTATGCAAACCTAAAAAGGGTTGAAAGGAAATTTGAACTTGGTCATAATTTTTTTCTAAGAGTCAAGCCTAAAAAGAGCTCGATTACCTTTAGCAAGTCAGCCAAGTTGTCACCTCGTTATGTAGGCCTCTTTGAGATTGTTGAAATAGTTAATCCTTACGGCCTACCAACTTGCATTACCTCCCTCATTGGTACAGATGCATGATTTTTTTCATATTTATTTACTTAATAAATATGTTTCATATTTATCACATGTGTTAAATTAGAATACTTTGCAGGTCCAAAACCTAGGGGTAATTGTGGTAGAACTAGTTAGAGTGCTGGAAACCCACAAGTTACACTTGTGTAATTGTGAAATTAGACAATGTAAGGTCCAATGGGATCATTTTAATGAAGAAAGTGCAACTTGGGAAAACTTGGAGGACATGAAACTTGTTTTTCCTCAGTTATTTTAGTAGAAATATTTTATTTCTATTCCAAAAAATTTAATTACTTTGACTCGCAACTAATTCTGGATTTGTTGTTTTGAGAAAAAATACCTTTATTGAGTATTATTACAGCCTTTGGTGCTGTTATACATTTGGAAAACTGAATTTTTGGATTAAATTTTGTTTGTTATTAAGGAATATTATGGTTAAATAAATTTTATTAAACCTGTTTTTTGGAAAAATTATTTTGGAATCAAGCCAATCATTGGGACGATGATGCTTTTTAGAGGGGAAGTATGTAATACCTCTAAAATTCTTCCATATGTACTTGCTCATTATGAAGTGGATTGCAACGTTGACATGTGATTGTTCTTGGGTTACTGCTCTATAGAACTGATTAAATCATGTTGCTAGATTTATGTTTATCTTAGTTGAGATTTGTGTAATTAATCCTCCATTTATTTGCAATGTAATCTTGAATTGTGATGTTTACTTAATTGGTTCGTGAAATGAACTGGATGTCTTCAGCTTGTGAAAATTTTGAATCTCGTCTTGAAATTATTAGGTAAGCTGGTAATTTGGAAAATTATTCTAAGTCATGAATAATCATTTATTATCATTGAGAATCGTTTAAGAAAGTACCTTGGATCAGTTTCGTTGATCCAAGGAATTCTCTTAATTTGATATGCAATTATGATTAAATGTAAGAAATTGAAGTTATTCATTTGTTTATGGATTATAAATTTTATACTAATTGATCTTGGTGACTTGTTCCATTTTTCCTATGATTTTAGTCCCGTATTGAGGGCTGGAAAGTGTTTGAGAGATGGTTCATGTAGCACTTCTCCATACGAAAAATGTTGCATGGATTGGTAAGGTCTCTGTTGTATAGTTATGTAAGACCTAGCTTATGCCTAATGTTTTGATAACATTAAAATTCCTAAAGTTCTAACCTGGACTTAAGGCATACAAATTATTGAGGTGGCTTGTGAACATAATCTAAGATCTATGCTAAGTTGATAAGTATTGAAATTTTATCAATTATAACCTAACCTAAGTTGGGAAAGGGACATGGAACCTAACTCAATACTAACCCTAGTCAACTATTGTGGATGCATGGTCAATTGGTGAGGTTTGTGGTTTCTGCCACCCTAGCATATACTTGGAAGTTTTCATGGAGGACATTAATGGTGGCTACGATCACTCCTTAGCAGTAAGAAAATTAAAATTTGGTAAGTTGCTTAAAACTTTCACTAAAACTAGTGGCATGATCATTTGAACTGTTAGTGAATGGATATGTGGAATAGAGAAGGTCGGTGGGTTGACGGGATGTCTGAATTGTCTTGTCTAGCATTATTGATTTTTGAGAATCATTATAAACCACCTTGGGGGGAAAATACGCTAGATTTGGCAAAGAGTTGGTTATTTTGGTTTCATTGTTACTACTTCCATTTCTCTCTCTCTCTCATTTTTCATGTCGAGATGGGGGGTGTTTGATCTGGTTCGGTCTTGGTTTTAAAAGATTCACTTCTATTTTCATGGAGATATTGTTGGAGAAGATTTCAATGGAGAAGGACTGTGGGGATTTTGTGAAGGTTGATTTGTTTCAACTTTGGAGGCTATCATGGGAATTGGAAGAAGAAACCTGGGAGCTGGAAGAAGACTTTGGGAAGCTCTACTAGGCATGATAGGCTCTAATCCCTTGTAAAAAGTTGTTCTATCTAATTAGTTCATGAAAATAACTTTGCTTACTATAGAAAGCATTTTGGGGTTCTGGGTTTTTGATATTACATATTAAAGTCAAATATCTTTCTGAGTGAGTGGTTTATGAACTAGTTTTTGATTTAGATTTGCTTTGAATGCTTTTAAATGAACTGTATGTCGATATTTTCCACTCTATATGTTCGGGGTGTTTATAAAAATGACTCACCATGACTGAAACGGAAAGAATGAATATATAATTCGAGTTGCATGTTTAAGTGGTTTTTAATCAAACCCAATAGTTGGGTTATTGATCTTTGTGTGATTTTTTAAATACCAAACCCAACAATAGCATGCTTTATTAATGAAAGATCTTGTGTGTGATAGGTTCAGTTGGAACTCGAACACCCAGTCGAGTTGAACTGGTGTTGTTAAATGATTTTTTGGTATGACCTGTTTGGGTTTTTATTTGTTAAAATGGTTTGAATACTCGAACTCTTCATATCTAACACTATAAATTTGTCGGGTTGCATGCTTGTTTTGATCGACTTCATTTTTGGTGGAGTTGGAAACTCATACACATGGTGGATATACAACCTGTTTGTAAGTGATGTGTTTTGGTTTTGGTAAGATTTATTTGGATGTTGATAACCCAGGTTGGCTTAAAATTATTTAACCTTTTGGATGTTGTTTTTAATCCACTGTGATAGTATATGCATGTCGTCTTTGTTTGAAAAGGACTTATGGCTATGCGTTGAGACTTGGTCTTTAAGCCTTACTTCTCTAAATTCTAGTTGGGGTTTAACCACTGCCGTGGTTGTGTGAATTTGGTGTCTTTTCCCTATCTTTATGGTTGTTTCATATTTTTTTACTATCACGTAGATGGTTTGGTTTAACGTTTGGTTAAACAGTGTGACACGGTTGTGGTAATTTCAACCTGTAACTTGTGTTCATTTTTAATTTTATGAACTTAGTGGTTACAGAGGTAAGACCGCCAATGTTAATGGTATACTGAGCTATCTTAGCTTCTAGTATGAACAAGTTTTGAACATATTTATTGTTTGATCTTCCTTGAAAAGTTGGATTGCTTATGATCCTAACCTAGAACTATTAGGAGGATTTTAAATGATTACCCGTACTCTAAGTTAATCAATTAAATTCTTAGCGATACCCTCAATCATTCGAAGATGATCAAGGTATATCGATTGACCATGTTTAGATGGTTGTATATTTTACGAGCATTCTCTGTTCATGGTTTGAATCATTTTGGTTGCTTCCTGAGGGATATACTAGTTGGGATATCACCTTTACTGGTCATGATATGGATTATTTTTAGTGATTAAGGACTATCTTATTGAAGAATCTTGTGTTGTGTAATTCTAATAACTTGTATGCATTCCAATTGGTTGTAGCCAAGTGTTAATGTATGGATTGACTTGTGTTAAGCTAAAATGGACTGTGGTTTTTGAGAGATTTGTTTTTTAGTATCGTCTCTCTCTCTCTCTCTCTCTCTCTCTCTCTCTCTCTCTCTCTCTCTCTCTCTTCCATCTTGCATCTAATTCTTGTTAAACTTATAGGTTGAAGGTCTTTTGCAATTGAGTTTTTTTATCTAATGGAAATTATCTTTAACCAAGTACTATGTATTAATCATGTAGTATGGGCTACATGATTAATGATTTCCTACTCCGACTTGTCTTCTGTCATTAGTATACTTGGCTTTGTATTATTGTCTAATATTTCATGAAGTGTGAAGGTATACTTGTCATACTATGGATTACTTGTGTGGTTGCACTGATCAAATGTTAAATCTGTTTGTTAATAGACTTCTGATTGTTAGAATTATTTCCTAACGGGATTGCATGGCAGGTTACAGAAACTTCTTGTTCTTGAGGAACCTGAGTTCTTCGGATAGGTGAAGAACTTCTCGCTCATCTAGATAAAACACTATTGGGTGAAAGTCTAAAATTATGTTGCTAAAGAAAATCAAAGAATGGATCAGTTTCACCCCTAGCTCGGCTTCACCGAGTGAAGATCTTTCTAGCCAGCTTGAACTAGAAAATAGATCTTTTTCAAAATAAGGAAAATATGGATTTGCCAGACACCAATAGGATAATCTTAGTCTTATCGATCTGTATTCCCCAGTGGATTCGCCAAAAACTATTGGTTGGATATTTTGTCAAGCCAAAATATGAGGTTCAACCACAGTACATGGGATTAAATCCCTCCTCAAAGACAAGTGAGGCTGCCTGTTTATTACTAATCTAAAACACAACAGAAATAATACATACAATATTCACACTATTCTAACCATTGGGGTTGGGATAGAATCCCGAAATCCATATCCACACTAGGTGAAGATGTTGCTATGTTTTTCAAAATGGAATGGATCGGAAAGGAAATTATTATTATGGAAGAAACACAATGGAAAGGAAATGAAGGGAATGTATTTTCTTTCGAGAAAACATAGATCATGAAATAATCATATGAGTTCTAGATAACAAATGTAATGTTTGAAACAATTAAAATAATCGAGAGTGCTAAACAAAGAATAGCTTAAGATTTTGAACATAAGAACAATATCTTAAGAGAGATGAATCTCACAACACAAAGTTTGCAAAATAGCATCAGTTTCTATTCCTCAAATGATTAAAAGAAAACACAAAGTTTTTCTTCTTCACAATAGTTCTCAATATTCCAAAAATCTCAACCCTTTGGAATGCATAAGTATCCCTTATTTATAATAAAAAGAGTTGAGAGAAAATAGGATAAATCCTAGGAAATAGTCTATTAATGAGAGACCTATTTTTCTTGACTCTCATGCAGGAGACCAAGTCAAAATTTTCTTCCTACATGATGAAACGAAAATGAAAAAGACATGTCGATTTCAGGATTGAAATGACATGAAACATTATGCCTATTCTGTTTCATCATCTTTGTCTTCCTCCAGCAAAGCCTTCTTGTCCCAAAATTCTTGGAACTTTTGGATTATGCCCTGCATCTCATCTTCATCAAGGCACGGTGGAATGGTCACTCAGGACTTCACACATGTTTCCTGAGTATCGCTCGCGTTACCAAGAAGTTTCTTCAGTCTCTTGTTGAGTTTCCTCAGTGTTTCCAAAGAATGTTCAATCTTCACAAACCTATCAATGATTTCCAAGGCTAAAGCCATAAGTTGGTTCATGCTGAATTGATTCTTGGATTTTCTTGTAAAGATCATCAGCGGGTAGAATACTCGAGCTTTCATTCAACACTTTAGTGCAGATCTTGATTAGCTCTTCTTCTATGTCATTTGTGCCATCAACCAATTGATCTCTTGATTCCCTCAATTTTCTGCAAGCTTCATTGAGAATCTTTATTCTGAATCTAATGGCTTTGGTCAGTTGAAAATGCTTGTCCCCATGTGGAATGATTCCTTCTTCGACCAAGATGCAGGACGAAACCTATTTCAGCGTATTGAGAGCTTCAAAAGTTAACTCTAGGTTCCCGACTTCTGCTGAAAACTCATCATCCATTTTCTCGCCATCCTTCTTTATATCCTTCAAGGATTTGTAAACTTCCATGGTGTCATCAATGACCTCTTTCCCTTGCAGGAGTAGCCTCGTTGGATCCATTCATCGACTGTTCTCCCCTTCTCATTAATCTTCTCAATCATGGGTACGATGAGAAATCGAACCTGATAGGAGTAGAGGATGATGGTGTTGACTCAGGAGGCTTTGAGAGCTTGAGTAATACTTCTGTCAGCTGCTCTACTTTCTCTTTTAGCTCATCTCTACTTGCCTTTGTTTCCTTCAGCTTCTGGCACAACACATTCATGGCATCTTGTGCATCTTGTTGTGCTCCCTCCATTGTTACTTTTCCTAGATCAACCCTTGTGATTTGATAATCAGTGACCATTATATCATTCTTGGTTTTGTCAGCCGTGGGAGTGGAAATTTCCACAAACTTATGCCCTGAGGCATCCACTGAAACCCTTGAAACTATTTTGGGTTTCTTGGCAGACTTGGTAGGAGTGACCTTGAGGGAACTGAAATCAAAGGCTGGTAGGGGAACTACCACCTTCCTCTTCCTTGGGGTCTGATCTATTAACCATTGAGGCATACTGGAAGAAGTTTCTCCCATCATAGGTGTTACGGTCACATCTTCAGGTGGAGGAAGGTTTGCTTGTGGAGTGGTGATCACTGCAAGTGTAGTGTCCATGGAAATGGACTCAGGGAATGAAGGTACAGAAGGAGGAGGCATATCCATGGTTAACTTGGGTCCAGTGGGGAGAGGTGAGAGGCCAGAGAAGATGTTGGCCATGGCTGAGGAACTTGGTGAAGAAATCTGAGGCAAGGAAGGCTGAATGGGAGGAGGCAATGATTCTAAAATTAAAGCTTGAGAGGTAAGAGGAAGACTTACCTCTGATGAGCTTCCAACCAAAAGGGGAATGAGAGGTTGACCAACCTCTTCTCTTGAAGGAATATTTCCTTGTTCTGGTGGTGGAGGTGAATCAAGTATCTCAACCATTTGTGGGATAGTGGCCAATGATGTGGTCACTTGCTCTTCTCCCTTTCTGACAAACTTAACCTTTATTGGCCTCTTGGAAGAGTCCTTATCCTTTTCCTTTTTTCCCTTGGAGGGTCCCACTTCCAAAGTAGCTAGTTTTGAAAAACTCTTTTCTTTATAACTCATTCCCCAAGAAATGAGCCACGCCTTAGTACGGGCAAGAATTTGAGTAGCTCTTCCTGCAATAGAAGCTTTCTCAGCAATGGACCAATCAATGGCTGGGAATACATACCAGTCTTCATTCAGCCCATCATACGAGGCATCAAGGACACTTTCATTGTCCATGGTGCCTTCTGGGATGTCAGATAGATCTAACATCTGAATCTCTTCAAGTGTTAACCTGCTATTGTCCTTTCTTCAGATGGAAACTTCATCCCGAAGATCAACCCAAATGTCTTCTACACTGGGCACATGTAGATATAAGGTCCCATATGACTTAAGGACTCCTCAGAAATCAAACCCATCTCTGTGCTTCATGTGCTTTTTCAACTTATCCTGCAGCTCGTGCACCACATTCTTGGCTTTAACCAATGTTGAGCATGTGTACCTTCCGATGGAAATAGGGAAGGAGATGGTGGCCTTGTGCTTACTCTGTTGGAATTTGTGAAAATCCAACAATTGTCTAACCAACTCCATCAGGATCAACTTATCACCTGGGAACCTGGGCAAATGGAAAGGATCACCCAGGTACATGACCACCTGAAGGTATGTGAACTTCTTGAATTGCAAGAAGATACAACCCCATTTTGATACTTCGGCCCATGCCTCATCAGAGACTCTTCTCTTCCTTAAATCAGGGTTCAACATGCAGATGTTTTCATAAAAGAAGGCATCGTTCACTCTTCTGAATTGATCCTCAGACCCCTTCATTGTCAGCTGAGGGAAATACCGATATATATGTTTTGTTTCCCTATTTCCCTTTGCATCCAACCCTGGATAATTTCTCATGCCAGCTGCTGCATAGGTGACGTATGATGACATATAGAACTTGCCAGTAGTCAAGACTGTTTTCATCTGGGAGTCTATCTCATCACTTATAAGACTGCTCCAATTGATTCCTTGGTCATTCTTCTTTATGATGACCATGAATTGATACATCCACCCTTGGAAGTCTCTCGACTTGGGGAGTCCAAATACTCGACTTAGCAGGGTGATGATATCACTGATTTCAAGGATGAAATCACTCCTAGGGACAAACTTGGGAAACCTAGAGATGGCTGGCTTGGCCTTGATTAAGAAATTTTTGTTTACATGCCTGATGTAATCTTCTTGATCATTGTCCCAGGCCTTCTGCACTGATTGAAGGTTAAATCAACATATTATGCAAAGTTGGGAAATCTTAAGAGGTCATCAAAGTAACCTCCATCCAACTTCACTATGGTTTCTCCTGATTGATTTCTCACTGAGCGGGAAGTTGGAGTCATAATTGGAAGCACAGGCCAGAATGAACTCGGGGCATTGAGTAGACATTGGGAATCCTACTGTGAGAGGGAGGCCACTATCGGCTATTGACTTCATCCAGGGACTCTGAGAAGAATCCTTGATTATGTTCCAAAAGTCTTCCATGTCTATATTACCAAGCTCCGTGTCTCAGATGTCGTAATTACAATCTATGTAGGAAGGGGATTCCATCTTCTGGTACTTGTACTTCATCTTTCCTGACCTGTCTGACTTATCCTTAGATTGTCTAGGATCTAACATGAGAAGTTTTGAAGAAAGAATGCCTAGATGACCTCTGGTTGAACAATTAGGCTTGAAATCTTGTTGAGCAACCCTACAAACCCACCACACTAACCAGACTTTGGGACCTACAAAGCACTTCCTGAAACTTGACACACTGCAATGTATATTGGAAATTTGGTCATGTGAAGAACACTTTGTGAAACCTGACCCAAAGGTGGAACTCAGGGGATGTTAAGCACTTTGAAACCTGATACCGGAAAGATGTGGAACTAGAGGATGATGTTGAAAAGAAACCTGATGTGCGGAAGAAACCCGATACATAGATGTTGAAGTCAGGGGATGTTAAGCACTCTGTAAAACCTGAAACAAAGGCGTCGGTTTCTGAGATGTCAGAACAAGTAAAATTCCCACCAAGTTCATAAATTAGGATTTTAGATTCATCTCAAAAACCAAAAAGAGTATATCCCATGGGAAAAATAAGAAAACACCCAAAGGGTGAATTCCAAACAAGAGGTTTCATAGGAATACAACAGGAAATGAAGAAAACAACCCAAAACCCTAAACCTAGAGGGAAGAAAAAGAAAAGAAGAAAAACACCAAAAGAATACCTCAAAAACAACCCCAAAGACCTCAAAGTGGTAAGAAGAGAAAAATACCTTCAATAAATTTGAAAAATGGTTGAAGATGGATCACGAAATTGATCAAGAGGTTCAGTCGGGTTTGGAGGTCGAAGGAACATGCACGAAAAATCCACATAGTGAAAAATGTACCAGGTAAAAATGACGTGTAAATTCAAACTATTTATAAAGCCCTAGCATTAATTACACCTCATCCGACATGTGTGCCAACTACCTGACAACTCGACATTAATGCCATGTCATCATGCTTGGAGTGTCTGAAAACCTGATACAAAGGTTTTACTATCAAATCAGGGTTTCGGGAAACAACTGACATGAAGCATGAGGTGTTTGGATGTTATCAAGTTCTGAAAACCTGACACAAAGGATCATTTGGGTTTCGGGTTTTGGGAACCAAGTGACATGGAGCATGCATTTTGCAAGGTATGTTCCGATGCTTCTGAGTTCTGAAAACCTGATACACTGGCTTGTAATCGGGTTTTGGGTTTTGGGAAACAATTGACAAGAAGCATGAAAGG
Source organism: Taxus chinensis (assembly GCA_019776745.2). Taxonomy (NCBI): domain Eukaryota; kingdom Viridiplantae; phylum Streptophyta; class Pinopsida; order Cupressales; family Taxaceae; genus Taxus; species Taxus chinensis. The sequence goes on from CM034146.1 coordinate 659,124,261, forward strand.
ATATGTTTCCATGTGATGGAAACCTGAAAACCTGAAAAATCTCCTTCAAAGGGCATTTTTAGGGGATTTTGTCAAAAAAATTCTATGGTTATCTCAATTTTAGCTGAAATCACTAAAAACGAGATAACAGTTGGCTCCAGTTGGGGAATTTCTTTGAGACATCAAAGGAAGAGAACTCATATATCAAAAATCTTTATCCATTGGGCTACAGAGTCTGAAGAAGAAAAAAAAAAAAACAAACAAAGAAAGAAAGAAAAGAAAGCAAACACACAACAGAAAATAAATTATGATACAGTGCAAGAGAGCGTCTTGCATTACTGATGGAACAACTTCAGATGTTGACCACTGAAAGGTAGAGGGAGCAACTCTCCATCCAGATATGATAGACAGAAGCTATTTTCACCATTCAACTGATGTATTTTGAAAGGACCTTTCCATAAGGAGTCAAACTTGCCATGCATCCCTTTCTGCTCCCTTCTCTTGTCCCAGAGAAGTACTAGATCTCTGATCTGGAAATCACGTTGCTTCAATTTTTTGTCAAATATCCTTTTGAACTTTGCTCTGATGATCTACAATGTGATCCACCACCTTGCTCCATTCTTCTTCTAACCTGGCTAGGTACATTATCCTTTTCTCAATGGAACTTTGAAAAGTTTCCTCCTCAATTGCTTTAGCCAACCGTAAGGCTGGCAATTCTACAGAGATAGGAATCTCAGCATCAATCCCATACAATACTTGGAATGGGGACATTCCAATAGCTCACTTAGGAGTAATCCGATCTTCCCATAATGCATCATACAATGCTTTGTGCCATGTCTTCTGATTCTCATCGACCAACTTTCTGATTATGGTCACCAGGTTCTTGTTGCTTGATTCAGCCTGACCATTGCCTTGGGGGTAATAATCAGATGAATGAGCCAATGTGATCCCAAAGCCATAACAAAATTTTTTCAACTCATGGGATGAGAAATTGGAAGCATTGTCAGCAACGATCTTGTGAGGCACACCGAATCTAACAATTATATTCTCCTTGAGGAAGTTGCACACAGCTTTGGAGGTAGCCTGTTTGATTGGAGCAGCTTCCACCCACTTGGTGAAATAGTCTGTGGTGGTGAGCACATAATTATGACCAGCACTAGAGGTAGGATTCAACACTCCAATGAAATCAATCCCCCATTGGTGAAAAGGTTCTTCAATCACCATAGGTTTCAAGGGAAGAGCTGTCAGCTTAGGATGACCAATGAAATGTTGACAAGCTTCACACTTGGCTACCCATTCAGCTGAATCTCGAAAGAGAGTAGGCCAATAGTACCTGGCCTGTAAGATCTTGTAAGCCATTATGGAGGAAGAGAAATGTCCTCCGCATGCTAGATTGTGGAAGGACTCTAGTAACCTTACCTGTTGAGACTTATCAACACAGTGCAGGAATACACCATCAATACCTTTCTTGTATATACCATTATCCCACAGAATGTATCTTGTAGACCTTAACCTAACTGTCCTCTTTTCTTTTTGGCTTAAATGCGGAGGGAATTCACCATAAGTTAAAAAGAAAGCAATATCCATGTACCACTCATCAGTTGTGCTTACAAAAAGCACCATGGGCAATTCTGAAGAAGTACCTTCAGTTTCTTTACATTCTGTCTCAGCATTGTTTTCCGTGATCATTTGGCACAAGCCTCTTCCCCGTACCAACTTGGTAGGTCTGATGTCTAGGTCGTACTCCTGGACTTTGGCTATCCAGTTACCCCATTGACTACCCAACTCCTGTTGAGTCAAGATGGATTTAACTGCGGTATCAGGAACAAGAACGAGAGTGTGAGAACTCAACACATAATACCTGAAATGCTTCACTACTCTCACTACTGCATAAGCATGCTTTTCAATTTGTGACATCTTCAATTCATGTTCCTTTAATGGGCAGCTCATGAAAGTGATGGGAGCTTCAATTCCTTCTTCATTCTCCTACATCAAGATGGCTGATACTGTATGTGTGGAAGCATAGCTGTACATGATGAAATATTTTTTGAAATCCAGGCACACCAGGATGGGAGTGTGAGAAATCACTCTTTTGACTTCTTCGAAAGAAAGCTTCCCTTCAGTGCTCCATCAAAATGGAGTTTTACCTTTCATCATCCCAAGGATATCCTTGGTTTTATCAGCAAAGTCAGGTACAAATCTTCTTAGGAAATTGACCTTCCCGAAAAAGGAGTGCACCCCAGTTTTACTTGTGGGTAGGGTAAGGCTTTGGATGGCCTTCACCCTCTCTGGGTTGATCTTGGTTCCTTCTTTAGTCATGATATGACCCAGAAACTTTCCTTCTGTTACTCTGAACATGGATTTTTTAGGATTTAATGAAATCCCATGATGCCTGCACCTTAAGAGTACCTGTTCCAGATGATCATAATGATCACTTCACTTTTTTGAGAAGACCGTTAAGTCATCCAAATACACAACTATGACCTTGCCCATCAAATCTCTAAAAGCTAAATCCATAGCCCTTTGAAATGTGGCTCCAACATTAATCAAACCAAAAGGCATCCTCCTGTAAGCAAAGGTTCCCCATGGGGTGGTGAATGTCATTTTATGTTGATCTTCAGCAGCTACCTCAACCTGATTATACCCCAAAAATCCGTCAAGCATGGATAACATTTCTGATCCAGTGACGGTCTATAATACTTGGTCCATGATGGGAAATGGATAATTGTCTTTCAATGAAGATTGATTGAGGTTCCAGAAATCAACACAAATCTAGATTTCACCATTCTTCTTTCTGACGGGAACAATATTAGCAACCCAGGTGGAATGATGGATTGGAAAGATAATCCTTGCATCTAACATCTTCTGAATTTCAGCAAGGATAGTCCCTGAGATCTTTGGGTTGTAATGCCTTTGCTTCTACCTATAGGGTTTAACCTCAGGCTTTAAAGGAATGCTATGTTGCACATCCTTGGGCTTGAAAGACTTTAGATCCGCATATGACCATGCTAGGACATCCATATATCTCTTCAGGAGTGAAGAGAATCTTTATTTTTCCTCCAGAGAACAACATTTACCGATGTTTACCATCCGCGGTTGATCAACGGAGCCCAGGTTAACTTGATCTACCTCTGATGAGGAAGCACCTTCAGCTTGCCTTTTATCCTGAATGAAATGGTCATGCTTGTCAAATAGACCTTCTAGAGAAACTAATCCCTTCGGAATCTTATTGCCTTTAAGCTGGATGAATTCACCATCAATTTCTTGATATGAATTCGAGATGGACTCACGAAAAGCTGATTCTGATCCTTCAAAATAAATCTCACTGAAATTATCATCTTTCTCAAGAAAAGAAAATACCTGTTGATCATCATTAAATACTTGCCAATGTGCTGAATTATCTGGAACACTTGGATGATATACAATCTCAATGGTATACGTGTCTTGTTTGAAATTTGGGTGAGGAAGGAGAAGAGATGCAGATACAGCTAAAGAATCAGCTTTATCATTGTAATCTCTTAGGACTACCTTAATGGAAAAAGCATCAAAGCATTCTATGTTGTCCCAAACCTTGTTCCTGTAATGTCTTAGGCGATCATTTTTTACCTGATAGGTCCCCCTTACTTGGTTCACAATCAACTCGGCATCTCCCTGCACTTTAAGATTTCAGACTCCTTTTTGTCTTGCCATTTCTAACCCTAATAACAAAGCTTCGTATTCTGTGTTATTAGTATTATCAAACTACAACTTGAAAGCAAAGGGAAAAATATCGAAATCTGGAGATATAAGAACCACGCCAGCACCTGAACCAGTAGTTGAACAGCTCCCGTCAAACTCAAGGGTCCAAACAGTGTTAGGATCTTCTTCTTTGACTTCTACAGAGGGAACCTTAGATGTCATGAAATAATTACCCAAGCCTGCATCTTCAAAGAGAATTTGAGCCTTAGGATCATCTGATTTAGTGACCAGGTACTTTTCTTGTGCTTCGGGGTGAAGGACATGAGGAACTCCATTTACTGGAATTTTAGCTTTGGTCCAATCCATGTTGATTTCTCCTCCAACATCTTTGCAAAAACCTCTTCCTAAGAGAATGCCATAAGCAGCTGGGATATCAACAACTAGGATAGTCATTTTCACTCTCTTTTCAGGGAAGGCAACAAATGCAAATTGTGCATCCTTGATTTGGCCAATCAAGGGGACCTGTTTGGTTTCCATGGAATAACACTGCCCATAAGATTTAGTCAAGGTGAGTCCAAGGGCATGAGCTACTTTTGCGGGCATTACGTTATCAGAGGCTCCTGAGTCAATTATGCAGTTGCTGAGTTTAAAACTGTTTATAAGTAAGGACAAATAAAATGGTTTGATCTTTCCTGAAGAAGCAGCAGAGGTCATATTACTCTGAGGTAAAGGCTGAGTGGGGCTAGGAAAAATGCCTTTTGAAGATGAAGGAATAACAACCTTGCTTCTAATGAATTTGGAAAGTTTCTCAAATTGCTCAGGGTTGGACTGCAGGTACTCGGCTTCCGACATTTGGATTTTGGTTTTCTTTGCATGATCAATGATGTCGAAAGTAGTATATGAAGGAATAATGGAGGGCTTAGTTCTTGGTTACACTAGTCTGAGCCAAGGTACTAGCCTTGAGGGAAGGAGAAAAAGAATTAGAAGATGAAGTTACCTTTTTAGTTGTCTCCTTTTCAGTTTGCGCTGAGATGGGAGAGCCTCTTTTAGCCATAACCACGGGAGCTTCTTTACTTTTCTCCTTAGATCCTTCAACCGGATTTCTAGGATTCTGAGATTGGGATCGAGTGAAGACTGCAAATGATTGGCCATCATGCTCACCTTTGTCTTCCTCGTACTCCAAGTACCCAATGCTGGAGTTGTCAGCTGAATCATCAAAAGACTCATCAGCATATCCTGAAGCTTCAAAAGCTTCATGAGAGTCTTGATCATCTGGTTCTTCACCCTCCTCAACTATTTCAACTGTTGTGTTGACAGGAGGAGCTTCAATGGCCAGCCTAGTGGGAGAAGTGATCAACCGATTCCTATCTCTTGCGGGAGTGCCATTGGTATTGTTGAAATTCTGTCTAGGAATATCCCAATAAGGAACGTTGGTCACTTGTTGGGACATTTTCTTCTTTAAAGCGATCAAGTCATTGGCCATCTTTTGAATCATAGGATCAGTAGTACTCTGAGAAGAACTCTAATTTTTAGGCTTAGATGATTCTCTTTTGATCTTTCCAGCCAGAATAAGATCATCTTCTATTTCAGTGGTTGTAGCTTGAGCAGTGGCCAAATCGGGAATAACAGATCTTCTCAACAAGAAGCTCACATCAGGGGGCTGAGCATTGATGAAGAAACACTTTTGATTTTCAAGAGTGGGACAACTAGGTCTGGAATCTTACAAATCAGCTTGTTGAATTTGGCTATGAAGTCCCGCATGGGTTCATAAGATTCCTTCTTCATGTGTGTAAGTTGTGCTAACAAAGCATGAGAATATTCAGCTGGTTTGAACCTTGCTTCAAATACGGATCTCATGGTAGCCTAGTTGGTAATGCATGCATTCAGAAGATGGTAGAACCATTCTACTGCTACACCATGTAATGTCTCAATGAAGAGTCAAACAGAGACGTCTTCATGAGAAACTCCAAGAATGCCACATGTGAAAAAGAATGAAGTGATGTGTTCATCAGGGTGTTGCTTCCCATCACTGTTGAACTTAGGAATATTCTTACGAGACCCATGTGGTAGATCGTGCAATGGTGGAGTTAGGGAAAGAGGACCAATAGCCACACCCCAAGGCACAGGTTGTGCTACCATTCTTCTGAATGAAGTGTGTATAGGAATCTGAGTATTAGACAAGAATAATGCATGACAAGGTTGTAGAAACTTCTTATTCTTGAGGAATCTGAGTTCTTTGGATGGGTGAAGAACTTCTTGCTCGACTAGATGCAACACTGTTGGGTGAAAGTCTGAAATTATGTTGCTGAAGCAAATCAAATAATGGATCAGTTTCACCCCTGGCTTGACTTGACCGAGTGAAGATCTTTCTAGCCAACTTGAACTGGAAAATAGATCTTTTTGAAAATAAGGCAAATACGGAGTCACCAGACACCAATAGGATAAGCTTAGTCTTATCAATCCATATTCCCCAACAGAGTCACCAAAAACTGTTGGTTGGATATTTTTTCAAGCCAAAATATGAGGTTCAACCATAGTACATGGGATTAAATCCCTCCTCAAAGACAGGTGAGGCTGCCTGTTTATTACTAATCTAAAACACAACGGAAATAATACATACAATATTCACACTATTCTAACCATTGGGGTTGGGATAGAATCCCAAAATCCATATCCACACTAGGTGAAGATGTTGTTGTTTTTGAAATGGAATGGATCGGAAAGGAAATTATTATTATGGAAGAAACACAATGGAAAGGAAATGAGGGGAACGTATTTTCTTTCGAGAAAACACAGATCATGAAATAATCATACAAGTTCTAGATAACAAATGTAATGTTTGAAATAATTAAAATAATTGAGAGTGCTAAACAAAGAATAGCTTAAGATTCTGAACATAAGAACAATATCTTAAGAGAGACGAATCTCACAACACAAAGTTTGCAAAATAACATCGGTTTCTATTCCTCAAATGATTAAAAGAAAACACAAAGTTTTTCTTCTTCACAATAGTTCTCAATATTCCAAAAATCTCAACCCTTTGGAATGCATAAGTATCCCTTATTTATAATAAAAAGAGTTGAGAGAAAATAGGATAAATCCTAGGAAATAGTCTATTAATGAGAGACCTATTTTTCTTGACTCTCATGCAGGAGACCAAGTCAAAATTTGCTTCCTACATGATGAAATGAAAATGTAAAAAGACATGTCAGATTTCAGGATTGAAATGACATGAAACATTATGCCTATTCTATTTCATCATCTTTGTCTTCCTCCAGCAAAGCCTATTTTTCTTGTCCCAAAATTCTTGGAACTTTCAGGATTATGCCCTGCATCTCATCTTCATTATTCTTGGTGCGGTGGAATGGTCACTCAGGACTTCACACGTTTCCTGAGTATCACTCGTGTTACCAGGAAGTTTCTTCAGTCTCTTGTTGAGTTTCCTCAGTGTTTCCAAAGAATGTTCAATCTTCACGAACCTATCAATGATTTCCAGGCTAAAGCCATAAGTTGGTTCATGCTGAATTGATTCTTGGATCTTCTTGTAAAGATCATCAGTGGGCAGAATACTTGAGCTTTCATTCAACACTTTAGCGCAGATCTTGATTAGCTCTTCTTCTATGTCATTTGTGCCATCAACCAATTGATCTCTTGATTCCCTCAATTTTCTGCAAGCTTCATTGAGAATCTTTATTCTGAATCTAATGGCTTTGGTTAGTTGAAAATGCTTGTCCCCATGTGGAATGATTCCTTCTTCGACCAAGACGTGGGACGGAACCTATTTCAGCATATTGAGAGCTTCAAAAGTTAACTCTAGGTTCCCAACTTCTGCTGAAAACTCATCATCCATTTTCTTGCCATCCTTCTTTATATCCTCCAAGGATTTGTAAACTTCCATGGTGTCATCAATGACCTCTTTCCCTTGCAGGAGTAGCTGTTGGATCCATTCATCGACTGTTCTCCCCTTCTCATTAATCTTCTCAATCATGGGTACCGATGAGAAATCGAACCTGATAGGAGTAGAGGATGATGGTGTTGACTCAGGAGGCTTTGAGAGCTTGAGTAATACTTCTGTCAGCTGCTCTACTTTCTCTTTTAGCTCATATCTTGCTTTCCATTTGTTTCCTTCAGCTTCTGGCACAACACATTCATGGCATCTTATGTGTCCTGTTGTGCTCCCTCCATTGTTACTTTTCCTAGATCAACCCTTGTGATTTGATAATCGGTGACCATTATATCATTCTTGGTTTTGTCAGCCGTGGGAGTGGAAATTTCCACAAACTTATGCCCTGAGGCATCCACTGAAACCCTTGAAACTGTTTTGGGTTTCTTGGCAGACTTGGTAGGAGTGACCTTGAGGGAACTGAAATCAAAGGCTGGTAGGGGAACTACCACCTTCCTCTTCCTTGGGGTCTGATCTATTAACCATTGAGGCATACTGGAAGAATTTTCTCCCATCGTAGGTGTTACGGTCACATCTTCAAGTGGAGGAAGGTTTGCTTGTGGAGTGGTGATCACTGTGAGTGTAGTGTCCATGGAAATGGACTCAGGGAATGAAGGTACAGAAGGAGGAGGCATATCCATGGTTAACTTGGGTCTAGTGGGGAGAGGTGAGAGGCTAGAGAAGATGTTGGCCATGGCTAAGGAACTTGGTGAAGAAATTTGAGGCAAGGAAGGTTGAATGGGAGGAGGAAATGATTCTGAAATTAAAGCTTGAGAGGTAAGAGGAAGACTTACCTCTGATGAGCTTCCAACCAAAAGGGGAATGAGAGGTTGACCAACCTCTTCTCTTGAAGGAATATTTCCTTGTTCTAGTGGTGGAGGTGAATCAAGTATCTCAACTATTTGTGGGATAGTGGTCCAATGATGTGGTCACTTGCTCTTCTCCCTTTCTGACAAACTTAACCTTTATTGGCCTCTTGGAAGAGTCCTTATCCTTTTCCTTTTTTCCCTTGGAGGGTCCCACTTCCAAAGTAGCTAGTTTTGAAAAACTCTTTTCTTTATAACTCATTCCCCAAGAAATGAGCCATGCCTTAGTACAGGAAAAGAATTTGAGTAGCTCTTCCTGCAATAGAATCTTTCTTAGCAATGGACCAATTAATGGCTAGGAATACCTACTAGTCTTCATTCAGGCCCATCATAAGAGGTGTCAAGGACACTTTAATTGTCCATGGTGCCTTATGTGATGTTAGATATGTCTAACATCTGAATCTCTTCAAGTGTTAACCTGTTATTATCCTTTCTTCGGATGGCAACTTCATCCCGAAGATCAACCCAAATTTCTTCTACATTAGGCACATGTACATATAAGGTCCCATATGACTTAAGCACTCTTTTGAAATCAAAGCCATATCTATGCTTCATGTGCTTTTTCAACTTCTCCTACAGCTCATGCACCATGTTCTTGGCTTTATCCACTGTTGAGCACATGTACCTTTTGATGGAAATAGGGAAGGAGATGACAGCCTTGTGCTTACTCTGTTGACATTTGTGAAAATCCAATAATTGTCTAACATCTAGATATAAGGTCCCATATGACTTAAGGACTCCTCAAAAATCAAACCCATCTTTGTGTTTCATGTTTCAGCTTTTTCAACTTTTCCTATAGCTCATGCACCACATTCTTGGCTTTAACCACTGTTGAGCACGTGTACCTTCCTATGGAAATGGGGAAGGAGATGGTGGCCTTGTGCTTACTCTATTGGAATTTGTATAAATCCAACAATTGTTTAAGCAACTCCATCAGGATTAGCTTATCATCCGGAAACCTGGGAAAATGGAAAGGATCACTTGGATACATGACCACCCGAAGGTATGTGAACTTCTTGTATTTCAAAAAGATACAACCCCATTTCTATACTTTGGCCCATGCCTCGTTAGAGACTCTTCTCTTCCTTAAATCAGGGTTCAGCATGCAGATGTTTTCATAAAATAATGTGTCGTTCACTCTTCTGAATTGATCCTCAGACCCCTTCTATATGTTCTATTTCCCTATTTCCCTTTGCATCCAACCCTAGGTAATTTCTCATGCCAGGTGATGCATAGGTGATGTATGAAGACATAACTTGTTAGTAGTCAAGATTGTTTTCATCTAGGAGTCTATCTCATCACTTATAAGACTACTCCAATCGATTCCTTGCTCATTCTTCTTTATGATGACCATGAATTGATACATCCACCCTTGAAAGTCTCTCGACTTGGGGAGTCCAAATACTTGACTTAATAGGGTAATGATATCATTGATTTCAAGGACAAAATCACTCATTGGTACAAACATGGGAAACCTAGAGACGACTGGCTTGGCCTTGATTAAGAACTTTTTTTTTACATGCTTGATGCAATATCCTTGATCATTTTCCTAGGCCTTCTACACTGATTCAAGGTTTAAATCAACATATTCTACAAATTTGGGCAATCTTAAGAGGTCATCAAAGTAACCCATGTCCAACTTCACTATGGTTTCTCCTGGTTGATTTCTCACTGAGCGGGAAGCTAAATCATAATTGGAAGCACATGCCAGAATGAACTCAGGGCATTGAGAAGACATTAGGAATCTTGTTGTGAGAGGGAGGCCACTGCCAGTTATTGACTTCATCCAAGGACTCTATGAAGAATCCTTGATTATGTTCCAAAATTCTTCCATGTCGATATTACCAAGCTTTGTGTCGCAGATGTTGTAATTGCAATCTATGTAGGAAGGGGATTCCATCTTCTAGTACTTGTACTTCATCTTTCCTAACCTATCTGACTTATCCTTATATTTTCTAGGATCTAACATGAGAAGTTTTGAAGAAAGAATTCCTAGATGACCTCTGGTTGAACAATCGTGCTTGAAAGCTTGTTGAGCAACCCTACAAAACCTGCCACACTAACCAGAATTTGGGACCTGTAAATCACTTCTTGAAACCCGACACACTGTAATGTATATCAGAAATTTGATCATGTCAAATACCTTGTGAAACCTGACCCAAAGGTGGAACTCAGGGGATATTAAGCAGCTTGTGAAACCTGATACAAGTGGAAGTTAGGGGATATTGAGCACTTTAAAAAACTAGATAGATTGCGGAGCTCGGATGACTTTGAACACTTCACAAAACCCTATAGACTGTGGAGATAGGATGATGTTGAACACTTCATGAAAACTGATACAAGTGGAAGTCAGAGGATGTTGAGCACTCTGTAAAACATGAAACAAAGGCGTTGGGTTTCTGAGATGTCAGAACAAATAAAATTCCTTCCAAGTTCACAAATTAGGATTTTAGATTCATCTACAAAAAATAGAGTATATCCTATGGGAAAAATAAGAAAACACCCAAAGGGTGAATTCCATAAAGATATTTCACAGGAATATAACAGGAAATGAAGAATACAACCCAAGACCCTAAACCTAGAGGGAAGAAAAAGAAAAGAAGAAAAAAAACCAAAAGAATATCTCAAAAACAACCCCAAAGACCTCAAATCGGAGAGAAGAGAAAAATACCTTCAATAAATTTGAAAAATTGTCAAAGATGGATCATGAAATCGATCAAGAGGTTTAGTCAGGTTTGGAGGTCGAAGGAACATGCATGAAAATTCCACGCAGTGAAAATGTACCAGGTAAAAATGATGTATAAATTCAAACTATTTATAAATCCCTAGCATTAATTACACCTCATTCGACGCATGTGCCAACTACGTGAAAACTCAACATTAATGCCATGTCATCATGCTCAAAAGTGTTCGAAAACCCAATACAAAGGTTTTACTATCAAATTAGGTTTCAGGAAACAACTAACATGAAACATGAGGTGTTTGGATGTTATCAAGTTCCAAAAACATGATACAAAGGATAATTTAGGTTTCAGGATTTAGGAACCAAGTAACATGGAGCATGAATTTTGCAAGGTATGTTCCAATGCTTCTGAGTTCTGAAAACCCGATACACTGGCTTGTAATTAGGTTTCAGGTTTTGGGAAACAATTGACGTGAAACATGAAAGGATATATTTCCATGCGATGGAAACCTAAAAACCCAAAAACCTCCTTCAAAGGGTATTTTTAAGGGATTTTGTCAAAAAATTCTATGGTTATCTCAATTTTAGCTGAAATCACTAAAAACGAGATAACAAACAGTAATCATGATTGAACCATTAACATGCACTACTCAATTACACACAAAATTACACTTAGGTTCAGCCAATATCTTCCATCCTTATTAAATACAGAAGCTCCTTACAGTATTATCAGTCTATACCAATGCACGTATGGAACTGATACAATGATTCAGTTATATGCGTATATTATTTGTTACACATGCATACATCCAACTCTCTATCCCCCACATCTACTATGCACCTAACATCATATATATATGGTGGGGACTTTCCCTTCACCGCTTAACTTTTCTAGAAATAGGCCACATGCTATTGATAACCACATGCCATTCACAATCATAGGTGGAAGAGGAGGTTGATACAAATTATTCAAGCCCAAAATCAACTAAAATGATTGAGAAATGTGCTCTAAAAGTGAACTAAAGTGAAGCAACATGTGTCTAATTGATGTGTGAAGAGTTCTGAAAGATTTACACATGACTGTAGCCCTATGCAAGGTGGCGGTTACAAGACTACTGCTCAAGCAGGGTGGCAGTTTTGTAACTATAGGCCAAAACTAAGGAAAAATTGGTGCAGGAAGCTACATAAAAGAAATAAATGGCTAAGGTAAATTAGGCTACAAATATAAGTTGTAAAGAGGTTAAGGAGCTTGAATACCTTTTGAAAATATATGAATCGTCATTAGGGACTTTTAAACCGTTCCGACAATGTAGCACGTAAAATTTTGGGTGCGTACATATTGCCCCCTCAAAGAAGTGTTTTAGCCATGAAGAGGCATAGAACATAAATTCCAAGTATGGCATTCCCAAAATGGGGAGTTTAAAAGATATACTTGTCACGTTCGTGTGTCGAAGTGATGTCATCCAAGCTCTCGCCGCCTGCAAAAGAAAAATGAGAATCAAGTGCAAATAGATATGATATCAAAAAATAAATGATAAAACAAAACGACATGAGGGCTTACCATTTGCACAGAGATAGAAGTATACATGTGCCAGTGCTCCAGCCCTACAAAGCACATACACTCAACATGAAGTTAAAACAAGCCATATATATCCAAAATCATTTGTACTCATCCTCATTACAATTTTTTTGCTTTAGATCAACGGTCACCATTTTGAGTGAGAGTATAGTCAAAACGACAAGTGCAACGATGCGATCATGGCCCCGCGAGTGAGACTCTCAAAAGTGAAGACAAGGTTAGTATTTTGCATTTATTTATTTAAAACCTAAAAATGTGAAATTTGAAAAATCTACACCTAGGGGGTTATTTTGAAATTTATTGTGCTCAAATGTTCCCAGGGGGGTAGTCTAGATTGGTCCATCTTTTGTTTCATGGAAAAGGGTCTATTTTTGTCATTTTTAGAGTTTTTAGGTCAAAGGGGACCACTAACCTACCTAGGGTGGTGGTCATAATACCGCTATGGAAATTACATAACTGTTTCCTTGCACATGGTAGAGATTTCGTAATTATCAAGGAAAAGAGCAATTTCGACCCACTTAGACTATTTTATTGGATTTTGAGTTGTTTTGTTATGTTTTTTTATGAGGTTTCCTATTGAAATATATTACTTTCTCTTTTTTCTATTTTTATGAATGTAGAATGAGTTATACATTTGTTGGAGCCAGGTGAGAGATTTTGATTGACTTCCAGGTATTAGTTCTTACTTATGTTAGGCTAAGATGGACTTATTACACCAAGATGGGTTATGTAGGATCTATCAGTTACCACACATTGCACTATCCAGCCACATTCTGTGTGACTTTTTATCTTATTGGGATGTCGACCGGAACACTTTCCAGCTCCCTAGTGTTATGGGAGAGTGGAGCATCACACAGGGGGACATTCACAGGATTCTTGGTGTACCTTTGATTGGTATATGTTTGAACTTGGAGAGTGGAGAGATCATGAATAGATCTATTCAATGGGAATCTTATATGGGGGATGATGGTGCATCAAAGGGTGCCAAGCAAGGTATGCAAATTCTATCTTTTTCCTCCACACCTATCCCTGACCTACGTAAGGCCATTAATTATTATTTTGGATTCATGTTTAGTAAGAGACAAAGGTAGGGACAAGATATTTTACTATTGGGCTCTGATCATCATGCATATTGAGTAGTATGAAAGGATTTTTACCTACGGTGTTGACATTTTGGCGACTACATACCATGACTTGTATCAAGTTGGGAAGATATTAAGAAAATCCTAAGCCACCCTTCTTTGGTTATGTGTTGGGTGTATGAGTGGATCATCCCCTATCAGAGGGGAGTTGGTATACAAGATCTAGGGGCCATCAGGGCTGTGAGATAGATAGGTTTGTGAGTTCTTAGAGGGCCAAACCATCCTGCTTCTACATTTATGATAGATGATTTTATTGTGAGACTCTAGCAGGATATGATTGGATTGTGGGGTTAGGATGGGACTATCCTGATTGCATGTGATACCAATTCACAATTAGTAGATGTGAGTGTGAGGGTGGAGGTCCATCCTATTGCTAGGGTAACCCCAATGGTTTGGGTTATGCTCTGATGATGTTCTTCCGGTCATGACTACCATCTACCAGAGCATTAGAGAGGAAAAAAATGGCCTCAAGGGCCTATATGGATAGAAATTGGTTATATCAGAAGTACCTATCTCTACAAAGAAGGTCCTATTTCCCAGAGAACCCAAGTATCTTCTCAAAATTGAGGTTGCACCTACTCAAAGGGGGGGAAGGATGAGAAGGTCATCGAGGAGGTAGATGAGGAGAGCCAGGATGAGGAGGGGATAGTGATATAGAGTGGAGAGATAAAAAGGAGGTCTATATGGAAAAGAGAGAGGAGGTGACCCTTCATTCAAAGGACCCAGTTTCTCGAGAGGGAGGTGGAAATGAGAATTCTATGATGGGTTAGCACATCGTACCAAGAGAGGGTGAGGCCTAGTAGGTGCCTGTAATGGCTCCATCACCACCAGCTACTCCAAACTGATCCTACTTGGATTCCTTGAGATCTAATTATGTAGATACTCTTCTCTCAACCTTGTCAGTTAGAAATTTCAATATTTTAGGAATTTTACTTCTTTTTAGCTTTTGAATGTTTTCTAACTCCCCGTTGTTCTCTTTTTTTTACAGTCACTACTGACAGTTGGCAAGATCTTATTTTTAGGATTTGTGTTGATACTTTTTGGCTCCCTACAGGGAATACTCATGTAGAGTTTCTAGAGGATTTGGGACAACCATTATAGGATGGATGACACATTGATGTGTTTATGCCTCTTTGGAAGGGTGGAGATCTCTTGAATTATCAGAGAAAAAAAAATTGCATATGAAATGTTTGGTAGGATGGTGAGGTGGAGCCACTCATGTAATGAGATTGTAACTAGTGGTCAATCTCATGCTCACTCTCACTTCTCAACACATTCATTACATCGGAGCCACATTAAAAGTCCCAGTCACAATTTTGCACCATCTCAGGGTTCCCATAGAGAGGGATAGGACATTGAGCCCTTATTTATTTGATACCATTTTATAAGGAATATATATGATGTTTTTGGATTTTCATGCTCATTGTGAATGTTTTTTCCACAACTAGTGTGTGATACCATTGTACTCAGACTTGTTTATTATGATATATACATATATCTATTTTTGATTCAATTATCCTTTACATAAGAGTTGATTTCATTCATGGTTTACTTCACATGTGTACTCTAAGATGTTTATAGAATTTTCAATTTTATATGCTTTTCAAAATGCATGCAGTGGATGGTAAATACTAACTGAATGATTTTTTTTGCTGGTTTATTTTATATGATGGTGATTCAAACCAAGTGTAATCTGAAATTTCGATTTTCAAACAATATTTAATACTTATTGTATTATTAGAAAAATGTGATGAATGTTATATGATAAGAAAATGAAACTATGTTTCTAACCCTATACAACTAGTAAGATGTGAGGGATCATCACTGAAAGCCAAAAGGGATGTGAGTTGTATGATTTTGATAGATGGAAATGGTGAGAGAAAGACAAGATTTTAACATAAATCCAATTAGAAACCTACAACCTAACTCTACACATATTTTACTACACATTCTAGAATTTTATTTTCTTGTAAGTTTATCTATACTTAGACCCATAGATGGGCTCATGATTGAAAACATCTAGTTTTATGGATTTAACTCTTTCGGAAACATGTAACTCACTTTTCTTGGGATTTTTAATATTTAAAAGCACTTTTTATAGAATTAAATTGATTTTTACTTATTAATTTATTTGTAGAGACCCCCTACACATTTCCCCATACTACCAGTAGGAATCATGGGCTCATCACCAAGGACGAGGAATAGGTGAGTAAGGGAACTTCCCTCCTTTCCCAACCTCAAACTACTAGTAAGAGGCGAGGGCTCAACACTAAATATTGGTGGGGTAGGGAAGTGTATAAATAAAACAAATTGTATTGATTTTGAATTGACATATATACTTTATTTTATTTTATTTTATTTTTAACTTTTATATGTTATTTTGGGAGGGAGAAATTTCCTCTAACCTTAACCCCATGTAACCAGTAAGATGCAAGGGATCAACACCGAAGGATAAGATAGGTGAAGAAACAATCAGGGTAAAAAAATTTAGAATGCTTTTGTTACCAAATAAGTTTTTTGGGAGAGATATGATACCAAGAAGCTTCTAGAATAGACTACGGGAAAATATACCTATGCTGAAAGAAAAATACAAGAAGAACCAAGTATGCAGGACTTGGTAGAATTAGTGTCAAAATTTTGTCTTATATTGTTGAATTCATGAAATGATTATAAATATTGATGATAATATTGTGTATATTTGTAGAAATGTGATTGAGTGTTTTTCCAATGTTTCAAAATTTGTTTGAAAAGGAATTTCCTTGATTAAACATTTACAAAGTAATCTAACAAATTAAAATGCAATGTTGATGCAATAGTGTACATGTGGAAATGCAAATGGAATTCATTCTTAAATGTCTAAGGTGAAGACAGTTGAAGGATGTCAAACTCGTCATCCCCAAGAGTACATAGTGAAGAAACATGATCTTTGAAATTTCCATCCTATTGACAAGGAATTATTATCCAGGGTTTAGGCTTACAACCCCTACCCATGATTGTGTATGTGTGTTTATCTAATTTTTCTAATTGAAGGAGGTATTTAACAACCTTTCTTTCATGTTTTTAAAATATCATGTTTAAGCGAGCATGACTGAAATGCTTAAATTTTTGTTTTGCATGAATCATAGTGATTTTACATGATTAATGTTGTCTTATGCAATCACATCCTGTGGAAATGACATACTTGATTTCTAACACATTTATAGCTGGATCAAAGTTCATAATAGAACAAGCCCTAGGGATTTCTTTTGTGGGCACCATATTAATTTCTTATCTCTCTTCTTCCTTTGTTAATTTTATCATTTTTAGACATAGATCAAGACTATATATGGGAAGAGAAGACATACCAAGAAGGCTACCCATTCCTTCTCGTTCAAACGGGAGGACGAACAGATCATTACTCTCTAGGATTTTCATGATCTCTGTCATTTTAGTAAACACAGTTTCTCTAGATATTGATTTACCCTTATCTATTTTTTACCAAGAAAAACATTTTTGGGTCAATTAACTTCATCCTTCAAAGAATTCTCGAGGTGGTCATGACCAATTGGTGTTGATGGTGGAGGATTTGTTTAATTGGTTCACATGTGAGTTTATACTCCAGAATGAACTCCCTGGTTTCTTTTTGGTATTTTCTAAATGAATATCAAAAGGTTTAGGATCCCCCTGACCAACAAAGACTTTTCCTCAAATGGATAAATCTAACCTCTTGAAACAAAGTTGAGGGGAATGGCCTTCATCTCGGTGAATCCATGGTGTATGAAGGATCATGTTGTAACTAGCTTCCCTCTCAATGATGTAGAAACTCCATTAAGATATTTTTTGGCTTGAGAGTGATAGGAAGAACTATGGTTCTAATTAAAATTTATTTAAAATTGTCATACCCTCATAATGTGTTTCTTGTATGGTAGAAGTTAGTCTCCTTGTATCCTAAAATTTGGTAAGAAAGAGAAAGGAACCACATTTACTGCAGCCCTATCTTCAATCATGGCTCTCTTAAAGAAAATTGTTATAAAACCAAATTGTAAGTATGATTAGGATTTGATCTCTTAGGTAAGTCAGGTCAGATGACATCTTGTCTAGATTACAAGGACACAACCCAGCTTCCAATAGCACATCTGTCCATGAGGATGTATCAAAGTCAAGAATTTATTTGAGCACTAGGAGGAGGTCTAACATGGATGATATGTTTATGAGAAGAAATTAGAATGATATTCAAATCTTAAATCAAATCTATAAGATCCTGATAAAAGGTTGTTGAAACTATAGATATTAAATCCTCCTACCAGTTTTGAGATTGTAGGAATGTCAGAGAAGGAATGAGGAATGGGTTGCAAAACATATTCCCTTGTTTGATGTTTTCATGTTAACTTCTGGTTCAACCTCCAACTCAACTAATCCCATTATTTTTGTATTGTCATTAGATTCGCCAAGGTTGGGGGAAACTCGAGAGTTGGTGGAAGTTGAAGATTCATGATCATTATTTGAAATAGGAATGCCCTTCTTTATGTTTTGAGGATTTACCTTGACATTTTCAGGATGCATAAGGAATGGATCTTGAAATATGGTTAGGTTTTCATTCTGAGGAGCTGACGGGTCCTTGTATAGTTTGGTTGAGAGGTTACTTCAGGGCCTATTAAGGAACAACTCTACAAAAAGTTTTCCTTTGGTATTCTCGAGAAGACTTTGTAGGAACTTGTTACAATCTCTACAATATTTTTCATCAATGCCTCGAATCCTATGAAAACCATGATATATTTTACGATTGTAATTTATTTTTCTTTGATAAGCATCTGGTGGTTGTTGATTATAATCTTAATTGTAATTTTGAAATTGATTTTTATAACCATGATTCATTTGCCCCTTGTCTAGAGTTTTGGTACTAGTTTGGGCCTTGGGTTTGATTTTTCTAAGGAGGGGGATGGTTCACATAAACCATGTTGACCAAGGAAATAGTGTTATGGCCTCTTTGATTTCTCATATTGTTTTTTGTTTTTATGGTTATTATTGTTATTGTTGTTCATATAATTAGTATTCTTCATTTAATCAGTAACACCATTTGTGGTAGCACCATGAATATGATTCAAAGCCTTAGGCCCTTGGTTTTTTTCTCCATTGTTTTGATGAATTTGCATTGTTTTTCATTAAAGGATACCAGTTTCCTATTAAGACCTTAAGTCTTATGCCCACTATCAATTTCAATTAGTCATTGATTCAAAGAAAACCCTCCAATACTTTGGTCATTACTATGGAAAGGAAACTTTTTAAATTCTTCATTGGTATCTCGATTGAGTGAGTGAAGGAAAAGATAAAAAAGTTCCATCTGGTCTATGTTTGGTGAACTTAAAGAGGAGTAAAGCACCTAATTCCATATTTGGATGAAATGAGCTGGAAAATTCATTTTTCTCCTACCTAATATGCAGAAACTCCTTAATCCCTATTTGTATAAACTTGTTCATATCAAAATATTTGATGAATTTAATACATTATTTGTTTAAATGAATGTATTAGAAGCCTCGGGATTATCCTATAATACCTGATCTATAGTAATACCTTTAAGGGTCTTTAGAAATATTTTAGCCACTATAGCATCTTGAGGAAGCAGTTCCCTAATAGAAGTAGTGTAGGCCTTGATGTGAGCATTTGGATCTCATTCTCCATTAAATTTTGGAATATTAGGAAATGGGCGTGGACGCATGACACCTCAGTATGGTAAATTCATAGATTTATTTCAAATAATCAACATAAGTAGCCATTATAAGATTCCACCATTGAAGCTCCTTGGATGAGGAGGTGGTGGAGGAGGAGTTGGATAAGTATGTATTGTAGGCATTAGCTAGAACATATGGAGATCCTTGATATGATGTATAAGGTGTATCAGGATGGTATATGGGTCCATTATGGGGAACCTTTGAATACATATACAAGTTAAGGTGGGATGACAGTGCCAAGAAATGAGACTAGTGGGTGTGAAACCAGGGAATTTTGTAGTGCATGATGGAGTGTTATTAGAGAATGCACTTCCATCCAACCCTTGCATAGGATAAGATTTAGAAGAATGAGGAGCCATCCCTAGTGTGTCAGAACCCATGTAAGAAGATCACCAGGGTTTGATTTGACACCAGGTAGCCTTGTTGTATAGGATGTTGCATTGGTTATGCATTGGATATGTGGATGTATCCCTTTATTGACGACTGAGATGCCCCATGTTCTACCCTACTACATTAGTTAGTTATAAATGGTTGGGCACTCTCTAGTTCTCTAATCCTCCCTACTAAGGTAGAAATAACATCATGAGGTGAGGATTGAGTTTCTAGTTTAGGTTCATGTGGTGTGCAATTTTATTGAGAAGGGACATGTGGTACCCCCTTATAAATTGATTCATAATTATTATTTTTATCTTCCTTGAAAATAGGAATCTCAGGATAGGTAATTGATGTATTATTGTTAGAACATTTCATATGTGTTAATCTTCATTCCTATCTAAGGACTCATCTATTTGGTGAAGAGGATTAACAATCCATGTAAAAATATGTCATCTTCTAAAGATTACATGGACTAATGTGAGGTATTGACAAGATCCTAGGGTAAGGACCTATTTCTCCACTCGTGATAGTCAAAGTGATTTTCATTTGGTTGACCATATTATCACATGTTTAATGGTTGATCAACCTTCTCTATTCTCACACTACTAGTGGGATTTGAAACATAAATAGGGGAGGCTTGCATGTTAATTGTCATCCCATCCAGAAAGGGTGATTGTTATGGTAGAACGTTGGTATAATATATATCTCATCCAAATGGCCCGCCAAACTCTCTACCAGAAATATTTTAGAAACTATAAAATACCTATTAAAATTGGGGAAGAAATGGAAAGGTGAGGTAATGAGCTATGAAAGCAGAGGAAATACGAAGGAATTAGTCCTTCACATCGGGTTCACCAATTTGTATGATTGAAAATTAACACGCGACCTTCAATCAAACTCGACCTCCTGAGGTCATGCTGGGAGATCCAGATGATGTAGAAATGAATGGATGGCTATGGGAGAATCAGTGATTAAGATCGAATAGTTTGAAATCCTAGTAGCTGAATTAGCAAAGGGGGAATTAGAGGCTATGTGCGGGTAGCGTAAATTCCCTATGGTTTAAATACTTGATTGAATCTATATATTAACCTATGTTGACATATTCATTTTAACCAACTGAGGAAAGAAATAAATCTAAGCTAATCAAAATACAAATGGGTTTTTATCTCTTAATTAACTATATTCATTCCAAATTAATTGACCTAAATGCATCAAACAATATAATCTATTTGCTTGAAGGGAAACTAGTTGGATAAATCAACTAAACTAAACTATTACAAACAAAGACAACAAATTGCTTCTATTCTAAAAAATTAAAGTTACTTCTACACTAAAAATAAAAAAGTAAATAACTAGGTGTAGTTATTTGCTTGTGCTGAGTGTATCTAGTTTATCCTAATTAAATCAAAGATTTTCAATGATGGATGTGGATCCCCTATTTTTCCTCATAGGTACGGGAAGAAATCAAATCTTCTCAGAAGCTTTTCTTCCCCTGCAACTTTCTCAACAAAATAAATAAATGCAACTTTCCAATGGAAAAAGGATTAAATGAAGTCTTACAAATGAAAAGATATTGGAGTTGATTATCTAAACTAATGATAGCAAGATTTCCTCCTGAAACATTCTTTCCTTCCAAACCCACAAGGATAGGAAGGGAAGTAATCTATCACCAGAACCTTTTCAAAGTAAGATGTGAAAGCTTATTGAAAATGATTTATCTATTTGCAACAAATAAAACCAATTTCTTATACTCTAGTTGATAAGTGTGGGTATGTTAAAAAATAAAATGAAAGAAATGAAGAAATTCAAATAACGACCCCCAACCTAGAACTACAGTGCAGAGGTAATGCCAATTGTGGTATCACTTTTTCCCCTCATCTTGTCTTTACCAATCTCCTATGTTCATGTGAATCCAGGGGATTGGGAATGAAGTAGGAAGCAACAAGTGAGAAGGTGTTGGAACAATTATAGCTTGATGGTAATCTGGTAGCAATGCAAGTGGAATAGAAAGATAACACAAGTGAAGAGAGCTTGGCTATGTGCAGTTTATAACAAGAATGTGGAAGCTTAGAAATAACCAAGAATACACAAAATGATCTCCGACCATTTTGATTGAGAACAAGCGATGAATTTATAAAAGGTTGGACTGGGCTATGGTCACAATCACACTTGACAACCAGTGGGGTGCCAAATCACATACATGAAGGGGAAGTTTGAACAATCAATCATGATCAATTACAAGTTACAAGTGGAAGAAGAGAATGCCATGAAGGCAGTTAGGCTTGAAATTAGCTAAAATAGATTCACAAACATGTGCTCTAAAAGGTGAACTTGAGTAGGGAAACACACATGCATCTAATTGACACGTTGGAAGATTATATAAATTTCACACAGAATTGCTGCCCTGCGTAGGGTGGCAGTTACAGGACCACTGCCCTGCACGTAGGGCGACGGTTACAAAACCGCCACCTTGTCTGGGCGGTGGTTACAAGACCGTCACGCAGGAAGGGTGAAGGTTTTGTATCTAAAATCCAAAACTAGTGGGAAAACATTAGTACAAGAAGCTGCCAAAAAGAAAGAATTGGATAAGGAAGGTAAACTAGGGTACAAATATAAGTTGCAAGGAGGTTTAATGAGCTCAAACACCTTTGGAAAAGACATGAATAATCATTGGGGACTTTTGAACCATTTCCAAAAATGTAGCATGTGCAAATTTGGGTGCGTACAGGTACCATTTTTTTCCACCATGTAGGGCATGGAAAATTATTTCCATATGTACTTTGTTGGACCTACAATTCCTCGTGCGGCTCTCAGAATCTTTCTTTGAATCTCATGTCCTCTTTCACAGTGCATGCTCGTTCAGGCCTGAAAGCTCGGTTATGATTAATCAAATCCAAAACCTCTGAAGCTTCTCTGAATCTTTTAAAATCATCTCCTTGGTGTTTCTAGCACTTGAATACTCCTTTATACCATTTCAAATTGCTTCATGAATCCATGTCCAGTGCTCATACCCATCTTCCCAAGTTTTCCATTTTGCAAGGGTGCACAAAAATGGATAACAATTGACAACTTGTAGGGTGATCTTCCTATTAGATCTGAAAGACCAGTGACCTTGGAGGATCCATTGGGAATGTAGTCATTATTAATGGCCCAAACTGACCCGACTCTTGAATTTATAATCCCAAGTCATTTAGATGTTGTCGAACCATGGGCTAACCTGTTGATGTCAACATTTCCCAACTCTTTGGAAGAAAATCTTGAAACTAAGATGAGTGGAAAATTGTTTTGATCCCGGGATCCTATTTCTCTACAAATCTGATCTATGGTACAAAGGATGAAGCCATCTGAAACTGTCCCAAATCTGATTTCTTGCCAAGTGTGAAGCACAACCAACTGATGATATCTTGATGAGGATGAAACATGCAGAAGTTCTAGAGGTAAAATTTGATTCACAAACCTAGAAGTTGTTGTCAAAACCTGATTTTCCCAACATTGCCACTTCTAATGAATGGATCATGCAAGAGAAACAACATGCCACAACACACTATGTATAAAGAGGAAGATTATACCTATCCCAAGTGGAGCATGCAAAGTGTGCATAAGCACTTCTACTAGAAGCAAATCTACCTATCCTACGCTAACTGGAGAAAAGGAAGACTTCAAACAAACCCTGATACTGGTAGGGAAAAGTAACTACCCTTCCTCGAGATTTGCAGCCATGTAATTGATTTTGTAATAGGCATGGTTATGTGCATGAGTGAAAATCTGAAAAGAGGCCAATCTTCCACCCAAATCATCAAGGAATCAATTGGAAGCAAGACAAATACCTCTTTGGAATGGTTTGCATGAGGCTCTTAGAGGTGTTATAGTTGATCCTTGGAACTTTGAGGCTTGTCTTCATGTCGTGGAGTGGACATGACTGGTTGTGTCTCTTCCTTTGGCTCTAATGAAGCCAAGTAACTAATGGGTCATAGTCTAATCCGTTGCATTTTCCCATCTCTTTGAAGTTCATTCCCATGAGTGGGATCATCGTGCAGACTTTCCTGAAGAAGGTGACTCTCTGTGAGATTTTTTTCCCTTTATTGCTCATCTACAGACAAATGATCTTCCACTTTGATGAATGGGTATGAAGTAATTTTCATCTTTTCTTCCTTCTCCTTCCTTAACCACATGGAACTCCTCCTCAAGATGTAGATTCTTAGGCTTACTTACAACATCTAATGGAATCATTTGTGGATTGTTGCAATCAACTGAAACATGTTGCTCACTTAGGAGTTCCTTCTTCTCCACATGAATACCAAACTATTCTTGAATGATTTCCTCTTCTAACATGAAGTTTGATAAATCAAAATCCTCAATTTTCTACACATGAGGACTGTTGTAAACAATAAGGTCTCTTTAGATGTCCTCCTTTATCATGGATTCATCAACCAAATCAGATTCTCCAAATGAAAGAAAGAAACTTTCAATGATGTCGTCTTCATTCAATTTCTCCAAATCTAGTTTGGTTTCCCCCATGTGCTCCTCTTCAACTTGATTTGGAGTTGATACTTATTCCTCTTTGACTGATTTTGAAGCTGGTGGTGGATCAACAACTTGTGAAAAGATAGTGCCATCGTGCACACTACACTCTGAACAAATGCATTGTTGATCATCATTCTTTTGTTCTTGTTCTACTATTGCTGGAACCTTAGTTTTTACCACCTGTTCTCCAACCTTGACCTCCTCCAAAGGTTTAACCAATAAGGGAATATTTACTATTCTGAACCTTGAAGCCCAATTCTTCAAGAAATTTGTCACTTCCTCTTTGTTGGGTTCCTTTTCTTGTGGTGCCTCTTGACTGGTTTTCTGAATCTCTTCCCAACATGGATTTAGGAATGCAAGAGAAGGGGTTGGTTAGGACTCAACTGATGTTTGAACTAATGTTTGCATTGTTGGTGGTGGAGGGGATGGTATTGTGTTTTGCTCTTATGGAGGGTACTTGGGTTTGGAATGGAAAAGGGAAGAGGAATTTAGATGGGATGGGAGAGTGAAAGATGGAGAAGTGGATTCCATAACAAGAGCAACATGCAACAAGCTAGAGTCTTGACACTCAGGATGAAATGATAGATATTGGGAAGGAAAAAAGGGGAAACTATGAGGTAGTGGTGAACTTACCCATTGATAAGGGTTCCTTACACCAAGCTCATAAGCTTCGATCTCCTCAAACCATTTTGCAAGTAACGACAACATTTCAACCATGAAGTCAAGCTTCTGTTGAGGGTTGTAATGTCTTGGAAAAGGGCCCACCCATAAAGAAGGTTTGCTAAAGCCAATCTTGAATGCTTTCATTTGAGTTAAAACCCTTGAATGCACCATATTATCCTCCATGCTTTGAATCTTCATTTACAACTCAATATCTCAAAGTGTGGGATAGCCTCCATAGTTTGCATATCCTTGCTCTTCAATATCTCCATAGCTTGGTGGATAGCCAAATTGACTTGTATCCTGCTCATAGGATTATGCATACTACTGATTTTCATCATAGCATAGATTTGTAGGTGATTGATGATAACCTGGGAATGAACTTTGTGAATCTAAGTGGGAGGTTCGAATGGTATTGCTATTGTTGCAAGTGTGAATTCCATGATGGAAATGAAGCCATGACTACAAAAATTCATGAATGGAAGAAACTGAATGAGATGGAAATAAAATGGAGGGAAGTGGATGGAGAGGAAGGTCTGTAACTTAGATAATGGGTTGTTGATAAGATGGAGTCATCAGATGTGCTTTGCATGTGCCTCTAAAGGCTAAGATTCTAATAAGAGCACACCAACTTGTTGAAATGAAGATGTAAAGCTCCTTAATCTTCTCCCGATGGGTGTTCCAAACCTGTTAGTGTTGGTATCATGGTGGCTAAGATATTGCAATGAAACACCTATGAAATGTAGAGCGTTCACTTGCTTTTCCCACTAGGCGTGCCAAAACTGTTATCACAAAAAGTAGCACCCTGGGATATTAGGTTATGGATCCCTACTTTTTTCTAACATGGGACAATCTCTCAAGCTGTGGGACTTGGAAACTTGAGATGGTCCTCCAGAGAAGGTTGTCTTCTTCTTCCTAATCCTAATGCTAAACTAATCCTAATGGATAAAAATAACTAATATAAACCTACACTAACACTTACAAGGAGACAGGGAGAGATAGAGGGTTAGAGATATGCGTGAAAAGGGAAATCCTCCACTAAGAGGTGGTGATAACACCAAGAAAAGGGGGCAAGATACTTTGATTGAAAGAGAATGAAAGGAAAATGGAGTTGGGAGAGGCTAGACCAGTGTGACACAAACCCTAACCTCTATTCGCCATAAAATTTCCATGAAACACGACATCCTACACCTGCAAGTGAGCAATACATACACATAATACAACAACAAAATTGAGAGGTAAGAGAAACATGATAAAAATGAGAAAGGGCTGAAAAAACACCACAAAAAATGATTTTTATTGCTCCATAGTATACACAATACATTTACATTTGATGCACAGAGGCATTAGAACACTTATTAGGCACAAGAGAACTCTTGCGGCTCAATGGAGTTGAGGAACAAACTTGCAAGGGTTTCCCCAACTCCCGGAATGTCTCTCCTTTTAAATGGGGGGGTCAACTACATTATATAGAAAATTTGACTCACCTACCCTACACTAAATCCATGACCGGTAGTTTAACTACCTCAACTACCACCATTAATGTTCTTCTCGCAGTCGATGTTTTTGTTGATGACCGGTAGCATAAATTTTGATGACCCGACTAACCCGCGAGTCGTCCATCTTGAGAGTCGTACAACACGACGAGTGTCCAACCATATGGGTTGTCAAACCCACAGGCCATCCAACCTATAGACTGTATGACCATGACAACCGTTTGTCCATGTATCATCCACCCAACAAAATAACCAAGCTACCGATGAGTCATCCAACCCTAGACCATCCAACCCCTTGGGACCAACTTGCAAAGGCGATATCTCGAGCTCCCGAATGAATTTTGGGGTGAAATTTTATATGATTCCATCTAGAAACCACCCAATAAATCCAATGGTGATGGCCTCAAAATAAATTGTTTCATGAAACACCTCCAAATGTCCATTTTTCTCTATATTTTTAGTTGTGCGCCAGAAGAATGAGTTGCCTCAGAAAGTGTATGATGTTTCAAGATGTCCCATCTTTTCCACGGAAAATGATTTATATAGGTACTTTGTTAGACCTAAAATTCCTCATGTGGCTATTAGAATCTTTCTTTGAAGCTTAGGTCCTCTTTCACGGTGCATGCTCCTTTAGGCTTGAAAGCCTGCTTATGATGAATCAGCTCCAAAACCTATAAAACTTCCTTGAATATTTCATAATCATATCCTTGGTGTTCCTAGCACTTGAATACTCCTATGTACCATTTCATATTGCTTCATGAATCCCTGTAAATCACTCAAACCCATCCTCCCAAGTTGTCCATTTTGCAGAGGTGCAAAAAAATGGATAACAGTTATAGAGATCAATTTTAAAGGCGTCCAATACCATATAAAAGGTTTGGGACCAGATTATAGATCCTAACTGAACTTTATAGTTCCACACCAGGGTATTTTTAGGTCACAGTATCAGAGGTGAAGCTTCTACAGTCTTTTCACTCCTAAATTTTCCATCCAGTGCACCCAGATATCACATGCACACTACTGTATAGCTAAATTTATCTTGCTCATGTGTATTTGAGCTTATATTTACTTATTGAAAGAACGGATGCATTATTATTATTTTACATAGTTAATGTTGAGAGTTAATTTATCAGAATAACTCCTAGTCTTCAACCTTACATTCCTTTTTGTTATTGTGCATTACATAACAGACCTAATCAATCTAAAAAGGGTGTAAACAATTTACTAAGTTATATTTATACAAGTCCAAGGTTAATATTATACACTAAAGTCGACTTGGAGGGAAAAGAAGAATCCCATTTGAAAATTTGTCCATTAGGAAGCCTTGGATATGATCGAATAATAGGGACATAATCAACTAGTCAATCATGTCCCTACGGGATGGATTTGTCCAGTGGGGTAGAATGCTCAACTGATGGTCTATATAGATTTGTATAGGAGATAAGATCTTTTTTTGAGTAAATTTTTTTTCCATGTAGGTGTTTAGGTAATGGAATGATGGATTAGAAGCTTTAAGAAAACATGTTTGAGCTCGCTTTATGCACACAAGTCATGTGTAAGGGATGTAAGCCATAACCAACACTATCAGCTGCCAACTGACCAAAATTGAGTGGCTGCAAAGAGTTCTTTGGGGTGGATATGTACCATAAGATGTCACCACAAAACTAGAAAATTGAGGAGTCTAATTTCCATAATTAAAACTGAAGATGAAAAATCAAGTTGTAAAAGTACCATTCACATTTCCCTTAGTGTCTAAATAACCCAAACAATGGAGAATATGAATCAACCTTATTATTGTATTGGTCAAATAATCAAACAAGGGTTTGTAATGATAACAAACTCTACTTATGAGTTCTTGAACTAGACACATGTAAAAATTGATATTTTTTCGCAGACATAAATAGAACCACATTATTCTTACATAATACCAACACTCACCATTGATGTTTGTTTCTCGTAAATATCTCTGAATTTTTGAAAAATAAAATATCTTTATAAAACCATCTCTTACCATTTATCACCACATAATAATTTTTCTTCTATATAAATTAAATTTGATTTTAATATTTTAAATGTTTAAAATTGATTGTAATGTTTATTGGCCAATAGGCCCTTCTAAACATGATATTCTTGATAATGGACATCTTCATCATGGTGGTGAAAGTGAGGTGTCAGATAAGACCTACAACCCTCATACAGTTTGTGTTTTGCATTGTCTATGTGATGGACAAGAGTAAAGTTTGTTCACATGCATGTCTCAAGTTTAAATCATATGACACTTTGGGTTTCTGTTTATAAAATAGAACACCATTGATTTTTTTAAATGATTTCCTCCGAAGTACATGTATGACAAAGCTTAAAATAAAACTTAATATTCAACAATGTTTCTGATTTAATTTAATTTGAATTAAATCTAAATTATAGAATAATTACTGATCCCCAATGATGTACAAAATTATAATATTTACATAAGATGACACAAGTAAATGAGAAAGTAAATGTATGTAAAACCCTAAGAAAGAAGAGAGAGATAAAAAGACTTAGCTAATTTTTGAGTGGACGATGAAATGATCTAGAGTAGGATAAAATGCTGAAAATATTGTAAACAAGGTTGTCACTACTCACTGTAAAATCTAGAACTTAGCAATAATAGCCGAACATGGGCACCTAGTGTAGGGCAGAGGCGTTTGGGTGGAACAGGGGCACCTAGCATAGGGCAGAGGTGTGGGTGCTGGTGACCAAATATGGGCATTGGTGACTATATAAGATCTTAGGATTTAGTTTCTTTAGTGTCACAAGGGATTTTTCGTTGGTTCATGTTGATCTCCTGATGTTCATAATTTGATCACTGAAGGTACCTGTAACCTACGAAAAGGGAAGTTCACCTACACATACCCATAAACCACATCAAACCTAAAAAGGAAAATGTAGAATGGGGAGTTAGACTAACCTCAGAATGGTCAGATGAAGAGTGAAATTAAAACAGAGTGATGTACTACATCTCAGACTCCATGTAGTTCTAGTGTGTGTGTAGAAATGGTACCCTAGGATGCCCTTGTGCAAGTTGTCACAAATGATAATAGTTATAATCTAGAATGTAGTAATGTAATAGTATGTGTGGATGGAATAGAATAGACTTCCCCCTCATATGTAGTGTATGCAAAAGTATGTATCCCTTATCCCTTGAATGGATGATAGATGGATGCCTTTGAAGTGTCTTTAGTGCCTTTGGAATGCAAGCTTAGGTGATGATAGTAATGCTTAGTGTTTGGTCCTTCATTTTGAAGACATAACTATGTAATTATATGATTCCCTTCTTTGAATTTCATAATTAACAATTGGAAGGCCGACCCATAAGTGAAAAATATGCCCAAAATGATAAAAGAGACCCAAAAAGAGTGAGTAAGGTAAGAAAGGGTCAGGAGCACCCAAGAGGGAAAGAGCGCTATGGGTGTTATTTTCCACCTGGGTGCTAGTGTATAAGGCCATGAAAGATAAATCAAGTCAAAGTTATGAATGGGATGTAGGGTGTGTAAGACCAAATAGAAAACAAGAAACAAAGAAAAGAGGCCAAAGATAGTTGTCAACCACTAGTTTTCTTGCTTAGGAATCATATAAATTAGCATGCTTTTAGGACCTAGAAATGTACCCAAGTGCATGATTTTGTGTCTACATTTGCCCCCAATTTATGTTGTTGAGTGAATACTCGATAACATAAAGTAGATAAGAGATGTGTACCTTATGATCCTTTAGAGTGTGTGGTGATATCAGTGTTCTGAGTGGACAAGTGAAGCGTGGAATGATTACAAAGTGAAGTGTGGAGACTAGGAAAGGAAAGTGACCCTAGGGGTTAAGTATATGCTTGTACATGTTGTTGTGATTGTATTTGCTGTTGCTAGGCTTGTATTAGTGCATATTAAGGACAAACCTGCAAAAGAAGAGAAAAAGAGTAGTCAAAGTCCTATATATGAAAAATGCATGAGTATAAGTAATGTAAAAATGTGTAAAATTAGTAGTAAAAGAAAGTGTGCACATGATGTAAAAGAGTGTAAAGGATAGAAATGTGTCCTATTACTTAGAGTTGATTTGAATGGAAAGTGAGTTTTTTGGGTGATCTCATTCCAATAGTGATTTTTTTGGGCGATATCACGCCAAGTGTGAGTTTTTTGGGCAATCTCATACCAAAGAGTAAGTGTTTGGGGAGAGAGGTATGGTTTTAATCTATTCCTTCCATGACTCTTCCCAATAAGCACCACTACAGATGGTACATCCTGATTTGTTTCTTATTGTTCTTTTGTACCAATTTGTTCTGAATTAGTTTTGAATTTTTCCGAGTTGTACTGGTTGAAGGAGATATAATGCATTCTATGTAATTGGAGGCCAGTGCTTGATACTATAGAACTTCTCTAAAGACTTCTATTAAATTGTGATAGATCTGAGAAGATGATTGTTCTTCCCTAGGACATTAGCACCCTAGGGAGGGGAGCACCCAAGTGCTATCACACTATATTTGTTGGACCCAAGTAGATTCTTGGTCCATCATGTGATTGTGTGCCTATGTTGATTCTGTACTATTTGTGAACTGTAGCTTTGAGCTATTGTAGGGGTGATTTGTTCACCCAATGTATGCTCCCCTGTTTTGGGTGCATACAATTGCAATGATAGGAGAATGCGGCCAAAAGGAGAGGACCTGATGATGTGATTTGAAGTGAATACTTGTAGGGGTAGGGGATGTGCATGGTAGAAACCAAGGCACATGTGAAACAAAGTGGTTAATAACATGTGTTAGTAGTAAAAAGTAGAAATCATGCAATAGAAAATAATGTAACAAACAAGTGTGTAAAAAGATGGACCATGAAAAACTGGGTTTCAAACATGGGACATCACTCATAATGTCACAAGACAATCAGGGCCAAAGCATCCAAAAGCATACAATGATCAAACAAGACATAAGGCATAGCCCATAAACAAATAAACAATCAAAAAATTAATAGTAAAAAGTGTGTGTAGATAACCATGGTTGTATATAGTTTTGCAAGGAAAATGCTACACATGAAGCACCCGTTAGTATGTTAGAAAGATAAATAGTATGTCAAGGCATGTATGTATCAATGGAAAAAGTAAAGTGCTAGAAATAATAAGTAGTAAATGATGAAACAATAACACTGTAATATGTGAGAGTAGTAAAGGTAGATGCCCTTAGGAGCCTCAGTGGGACTAGTAAAAGGTACAATGCCAAACATCATTGCAACATGTAAGAACCTGTAAGAGATATTTTCATTCACCTAAAGACCAAGTTGAATGCACATGTGTATATATAGAATGATAATGACATACTAAGAATCCATCTAACATGGAAAACAAAGTGTAACATGTAGTAGAATAAGCTAGCAAGAGTAGATGTAACCAAGATATGCAAATGCAATGTATGAGTGTGATGGAATGGAATGTAAAAGTGTGAAGATGATAGGAGAAATGTGCCCCCCCAATGGATATGTATGAGATGAGGTTCATTTATAGGAATCCTCAATAGTCAAGAATGAACCATAGAACAAGAGTGTGTCATCTAGGTAATATGTGTTATGTGAATAGATGCTAGAAAGATGTATCATGAAGCACAAAGCATGAAGTGTGAATGATGTGAGGTTCATTTTAGAATTAGACCCTCAATATTTAGTTGTCAAGTATGAACCATGGAAATAGAGTGCATCATAGGGTAATGATGATACAATGTGTGTATTAAAGGGGTTGAAAATGTGTAAGAATATTAGGTATAGTGCATGGAGTGCAAAGTATAATAGTAGATGCTAAAGAACTAATGTGTTAGAATAAAGGGGGAGAAATGCATTCCCTAAGTGTGTCAATGAATGGAGATCTATGTGATACAAAAGAGACACCATTACGATTGTAGGAGAGTTTAAATGAATCATGAGAAAGCTAGGGAGTCATCACAATGAGTAGGTAGAAGCAAGAATAGGGCTAGGGTTGGATTTTGGGTGGAACAAGACGATGGAATTTAAAAGGCATATGTAGAGTTTTTTACCTTAATTAGATGGAGAATTCTGATTTGGAAATGGAACCATAGAGAATTGATGGGAGGAGATGATGGAGGATGAATTTTGAGTGGTGGTTGTTTGACATTGGAGGACATGAGGATGGATCTTAGAGTGGTGGTTTCTTGACAGGAGGATGGTAGATAGACAAATGAACCTTTAGAGAGGTTTCTTAGTTAGAATAGGTTGGATAGCTGTCTTGACGATACAAGAGAAGGAACATTAGTGATTAGGGATTGGTTCTCATGAGAAATGGAAGGACTAGATTTAGGAGCCCATTGGGATTTAAAATTGAAGTTGAGCATGAAGCAGAATTTTGTGAACAAAATGAGATAAAACCCTGATGCTAAGGTGCTTAATTCTTTGTTTTGAAGCATAGAAATCATTTTCATGATGTCTATTAAGTCTATGATAATTACAAAATGGAAGACCTTGGTATTTGGAAAGTAGTGATAAGGAGGGTAGCAATGAGTATTTGGCAAGTTAATCAATTGTTGAATGAGGATATGAGGAAGAATATCATGTTGCTTAACATTAGATCAACTTGAAAGGTGACTGGGAACAAGTAAGACTTAGCGTTTCATTGAGTGCATGGGCACATGTAGAAGACATAGGATTAGAATGAGGTGTAGAAGAAGAACTAGCATGGGCCTGAGAAACATCCTTGAGATGTTGGATTTAACTTTAAGATATGTAAATGTGGTTTCCATAACTTGAAATTTATCTTTGAAAAGTATGGTGTAAAAGCTTGAATTGATGCTAAGATAGGTTGATTGGATGGATTATTATGACTGATAGGGTGTCAGATAGATGATGAAAAATGACATAAATTTTTAAGGTGGCGTATTGCTAGGGAGATACATAGTGTCTAGGGATTTTTGAGAACATCTTTCCAATGTGGGTGCATTTGAAGTAAGTCATACAAGGAGATTAGAGGATTTTTAGGATTCATGAAAGAAGATTTGTTAGAATAGGTAAAATGAGGATCCAATTTGGCTTCAATCACGAGTGGGGTTCACCAAATGATTTAATTTAATTTGACTTAATTTTATATTTTAAATTAACTATTGTTATAAATGATGTGTATAAATTATAAAGTACATAAATGACACAAGTAAATGAGCATGTAAAATATAGAACCTTAAGCAAGATATGAAGGATAAATGGACTTAGATTGATTTCTGAATGAACACAAAGTGAACTAGGTAGGAGAAAGTATTGAAATATTTTAAACAAGGTCATTACTGCTTACTGTAAATTCTAGAGAACTCAGGAATAGAAGATCGAACAATGGGAGTCCAGTGTAGGGACAGATGCACCTGGGTGCTAGCTGATCAGATCTAGGCAAAATTGGTGACCATGCTAAGAGCTCAAGGCTTCCCTCTTTATCATCGAGGGATTCGTTGTTGGTCATGTTGATCACCTGATGTTCACACTATGATCAACCGAAGGTACGTTGAACCTTTTATGAAACCTGATATTTTCTGCTAGAAATACCCATAAACCACATCAAACCTAAAAAGTAAAATGCAGAATTGGGAGTTAGAATGACCCCAACAATTACCCTGAATTGTGAACTTATGAATGATTTTATACTAGTGGGAAGATCTTAGACTCCATGTATTTCTAGTGTTTGTGTGTGTAGAAATGGTGCCCTAGGATGCCCTTGTGTAAGTTGCATAAATGATAACGAAATCTAGAATGTAGCAATGTAATAGTATGTTGGGATGAAATATAATAGACTTCCCCTCCTATGCAGTGTATGCAGAGTTGATGTAGCTTGAAAGGATGCTAGATAGATGTGAGTGCTTTAATGCATTTGGATTGAAAATGATGATAGTAAAGTGCTTGGTCCTTCATTTTGAACACATAAATATTTATTTATATTTCCCTTTTTTGATTCCATAGGGATATGTTCAGTAGCATATTGAAATGGAGTTATTAAAATAAAGCTACTTTTTTGCAGAGTGGCGGTTACAGAACCTTCACCCAACCCCTTGTAACTACCACCTAGCCAGGGCGGTGGTCCTATGACCATCAGTTTAATGGGAGTGGTCCTAGCTCTTTTCAGACAGAAAATAAAAACTCAAAAATGTCTCTTCTCCTCCATGACCTTTCCTATCCTCTAAGATAGGACATGATTGTAATTGGCATCAAAGCATGAAAGAAGTGAGTAATTCTTAGCGTTGGAATTGTGTTTGTAGAAGAAAAGGAGTGTTGGGTAGAGCAAACAAGTAATTAGGAAGAAGTGTAATAGTAAATGTACCTCTTGATTGAATTGGCCAATAAAAGTGGGAAGAAAGAGCATTTGCCCTTCCCGACTAGTTTTCCTCCTTTAGAGGTTTCCAGGACAAAAAATTGTTGGTGTTTTAGGAGTTATATTCTTCCCTTTCCTACAAATTGTTGATTCTAAGCATAAGAAAAATTCATTCACTAGTTATCTCTGTCATTTTCTAATCGAAAGTAGAACATCAACGTTTAATTGTGATTCTGTGAATAATTCCAAAGTAGAGAGTTTACAGATCTTTTTGGTATCAGAGCTAACAAGTATCCAGGATTATGGTATTCGTTCTTGGATTTGTATAAGAGTGACGAGATCTAAAGGTGAAGAGGCTTTACCTTGCAATCCAAATATTTCTACAAGGAAGTGAAAGAAGAGAATTTGGGGACAAATGGAGGAAGAGAACTTGGTATGTAGAATTGAGATGCTAGAAACCATGATGGATAGGATGTTTAGAAGGCAAGAAGAACTTGCAGATTTGTAGAAGACGACTTCCATTAAGCAAGACTCCATAGAATTAGTGGTTCAAGGCTTATCTGAAATTTTTGGCATAGGGAGCCACCATGAGGAAGATTATGGGGAAGAGCGTGAAGAAGAGACTTCAAATGCAAGAGAAAAGGTAAAATTTGATCATACTTTTTCTTAAAGTTGAGACGAAAGTTGAAATTAAAAGCTTTGAAGGACAAGTAGATGCAGAGTTACTTGATAAATGGTTAAAACAACTATAAGTCTACTTTAGCGTCCACAATGTCACTGAGGCATAGAGGATCACCTTTGCATATCTCAAAATGGAGGGAAATGCTCTAGTTTGGTGGGAAACCCATCTAGCCACTTGTGAAAAGAAGAAACGTCCTATTGTGAAATCTTGGCAAGAATTTAAAGAATTACTTAGAGCTAACTTCTATCCTATTGGTCACAAAACTGACCAAATGATTAAATGGTAGTATTTTAGACAAGGCAGTGGTCAAAGTGTGCATGACTATACTACGGAGTTTTTAGAGGTAGACCATGTTCCCCTTTGAAAATGGACTTGGAGGATGAGGATATTCTGACTAAGTACTTGGGAGGACTTCACACTCACCTTCAAAGAAAATTCATCTCACAAAGCCCAAAGATCTCAACAAGGCATGTGTGTAGGCATACTACATAGATGATGAAAAGAAGCAAGGAGAAGCAAGAGCCAAGGGAAAAAGTAGTTGAAAAATCAGCACAAGAAAGAACATGGGAAAACAAGTAACAAGGGTAAGTGGAAAGGGAAAGGTAAACAAGCTGCCACTACTTTAAATACTTGTAAAGATCCCAAGAATTTTTGCAAGAACTGTGATATCAATGGTCATACTGACGCTACATGTTGGAAGTTACACCCGGAGTTACATCCAAAGAACCGAACCAAGGACTCAAAGAATTCCATGACAACTGTAAAGACAAAAGGGGAGGTGGAAAACGAAGATGACTCTGATGTAGATGAAAGGCTTGGATGCACGACCACCAACATGGACAACCAGGAAGAGGAGATGAGTAGACTATTCCAGATCAAAATCCAGATCAAGAGAACTAAGGTAAATGCTTTGGTTGATAATGGTTCTCAGTCTAATTTGATTTATGAAGTAGTTGTAAAGAATCTTGGTCTTGAGACTTATGAGCATCCACACCCTTATCCTTTGGGTTGGGTGAAGAAGGGTGTTGAAATTCAGGTAAAAAAAAGATGTAAGGTCAAGTTTGGGATAAATTCCCAGTATATTGATGTATTGGAAGTTGATGTTATTCCCCTTGATGCTTTTGATGTTGTTTTCGAGAGTCCTTACTTGTATATCAGGGATGTCATATTTATGAGAAGGGAAAACTAATAGAGATGGGTCAAGGATGGGATTAGCTACAACATCTGGGCACACCAATGTAAGACACAAGTTATTATGGTGAGTGCTAACTAAGAAAAACATCTTATTCAGGTAAATCATAATCAGTTTTGTTTACTTTTATTAAAGGATAAACAAGATGGGGTAGAAGTTTCAGAGATTTCTAACCAAGGAAAACATGATTTGGATAGTATTATTCAGTCTTTTTAGGAAATTTTTCCTCCCAGTGGGTTACCACCAAAATGGGAAGTAGAACATGAGATTCAGCTATTGCCAAAGTCCCCTCTACCAAACATTAGGTTGTATGGGCAATCCTTGCTGGAGAGTACTGAAGTAAAGAAACAACTCTAGGAACTACTAGACCAAGGGGTGATACATTCGAGCACCTCATCATGTGGTTCACCTATCGTGATGGTGCCAAAGAAGGATGGTTCTTGGAGAATATGCATCGACTACCGTGCTTTGAACAAGATCACCATAAAGAACAGATATCCACTTCCCCGCATAGATGATCTCTTGGACCAACTTCAGCATGCCAAATTCTTCACAAAGTTAGATCTCAAGTCAGGTTATCACCAAGTCAGAATGAAGGAGGAGGATATATGGAAGACTACCTTCAAGACAAAACAAGGTTTGTATGAATGGTTAGTGCTTCCTTTTGGTTTATGCAATGCACCCGCTACATTTATGAGATTGATTAATGATGTATTTCAGGATTTCATATATTCATGTGTCATTGTATATCTAGATGATATCTTGATTTTTAGTGCCACATGGGAAGAACATCTAACTCATTTGCAACAAGTCTTGCAAGTTCTCAGGGAGAAACAACTGCTTTGTAATATGAAGAAATGTGAATTTTCCAAACAGTCACTTGTCTATCTTGGGCATGTGGTTGGAGGAGGAGAGCTATGAGTGGATCCAAAGAAGGTGGAAGCCATCACCAATTGGCCAACACCAACATGAGCCACAAATACTAGGAGTTTTGTGGGAGCAGTACAGTACATGTGGAAGTTCATTCTGGGTTTCTCCACGATTGCAACACCTTTACACATAGTGGCCGCAAAGAGTAAGGGTTTTGACTAGGGTAAGGAACAAGACAAATCCTTTGAGTTATTGAAATACAAGATTAGTCATGCTCCAGTACTTTCTCTTCCTAATTTGTAATAGCCCTTTGAAGTAGAGACAAATGTCAGTGATTATGTTATGGGCACAGTGTTGCTTCAGGGAGGTAAACTTGTATGTTATCATTCTGAAACTTTCACTTCAGCAGTTAAAGGATATTCAATATATGATAAGGAAATGTATGCACTAGTCCAAGCAATTAAAAAATGGAAGCATTATTTGTTGGTTAAAGAAACTATTGTGCACACTGACCACAAACCTCTCTAGTATTTACAAGCACAGTCTAAATTATCAGTAGGCAAGGCACTACAAATGGATGGGGTTCCTTCAGCAGTTCCATCTAGTGATCAAATACAAGAAGGGTAGTACAAACTTGGTGGCAGACATGTTGTCTAGGCCACCCACATAGGAGAATTTCTCCTGATTGGCCACTATCTCTCAGATCGATCCCTTCATGAAGGAAGCTTATGGAGAGGCATATGCCCAGGACAGAGACTTTGGGGTGACATTTCAGCAGTTGTAGTCCCAAGGGGTTGAAAGGATGGGGATTGAAGATTGTTATCTCAAGGATGAGCTGCTCTACCGATGGGGGAAGCTTTGTGTGCCTAAAGAAGAAAGACTTCTATTGATGAGGGAAGCACATACCTCGAAAAGTAGCAGGACATTTTGGTGTTGGTAAGACCCTAGCCCACTTGCAAAGGTATGTGTATTGGCCCAATATGCAAGAAGAAGTATCAAAATTTATATGTGGATGTAAACTTTGTTGTACTAACAAGCCTAAGACTAGAAAGGAGGGTTTGTATATGCCTTTTCCAATACCTACTCATCCGTGGGAGGACATTTCTATGGATTTTGTAGGAGGATTACCTATGTCTAAACATGGCCATGACTATCTCTATGTTGTTGTTGATAGATTCAGTAAGATGTGTATTCTTATGGCATGTAAAAAGATAGTAAAAGCACATGAGGTAGCAAATCTTTTCTTTGCTAATGTATGGGTGCATTTTGGTTTGCCAAAGTCTATTGTTTCTGACAGGGATTCCAGGTTCTTGGGGAAGTTTTGGACTACTTTTTGGGACAAGATGGATAACTGGTTATAGAGGAGCACAAATTTCCATCCACAGATAGATGGACAGACAGAGGTGGTGAATATGAACTTTGGTACAGTTGATCAGAGGGTATAACTACAAATACCCAAGGACTTGGGATGAGTCCTTAGCCTACATTCAACATTCCTATAACTGGGTAGTACACACATCCACTATGAAGTCACCATTTGAAGCATGCTTGGGATATCTACCTACAAATCCACTGGATATAGTAGTTGGGAAGCAGGATGAGGAGGAGACATGAGACACAAAGGTGACTAGAGCAAAAAAATTCATTGAGAGGATCCGAAAAATCCATCTCAAAGTCAAAGAACAAATAGAGAAATCTCAAGCCAAGTACAAAGCAAGGAACGATCAACATAGGAGAGAACATAAGATTCATGTTGGAGATAGAGTTTTTCTTTACTTGAGGAAGGAGAGACTACAAGGTCAAGCACGGAAGCTCAAACCACTATGATATGGACCCTTCACCATATTGGAACAGGTTGGAGAAAATGCCTTTCGACTTGATTTTTCATCATTTATGAGGATGTACTCCATAGTAAACTGCGAGAACTTGCACCTATATGAGCCATCCATGCTAGATGAAGATGAAGGGATACAGTTGCTACCTTCCATTGAGGATTGTATCTTGGACTCATGAGGTGAATTGGAGGAGGATGTAGTGCTGCAGCAAAAGGTCAGAGAGACTAGGAGAGGTCCGTAGGAGTCTTGGCAGGTTGGACTGAGAGGAAAGACACCAAGGTAGGCCCGGTGGCACTTGAAGGAGCAAGTGAGGGAATTATTTTTTCATCTACTCCCCCACTAAGCTTTTGTGGGACCAAAAGCCTCCTAAGCAGGGGAGGTGTGATCCATAGGGATCCAAAATGACTCTACTTCATCAGATCAACCAACACCAAAGAAGGAAATTGAAGAAATGGAGGTTCTGTCTTATTATTAACAGAACCACCACTTTGTACAGAGTGGCAGTTATAGAACCAGACTCTTTATGGTTAATAGAACCGCCACCCAACTGGGTGGCAGTTTTGTAACCACCGCCTAGCCAGGACAACGGTCCTGTGATAGCCGGTCTGCACTAGGCTGCAGTCCTGGCTCTTTCGAAAAGAAAATAAAAAATTGAAACAAACAATCCTAGAATTTGAAAGGTTGTCAGTGTCTCTTCTCCTCCATGACATTTCCCATCCTCCAGTGCACAGGAGGACATGAGAAGGGATATAAATACATGTAAGAAGAAGAGTATTGGATCATCGAAGCATGAAAGCAAGTGAGTAAGAAATTCTTAGTGTTGGAATTGTGTTTGTAGAAGAAAGGAGTGTTGAGGCAGAACAAGCAAGTAATTGGGAGGAAGTGTGAGATATTATCTACTTCTCTTTCATACTTATTGTAAATTATGTACTTCTTGATTGAATTGGCCAATAAAAGTGGGAAGAAAGAGCATTTCCTTCCCGACTGGTTTTCCTCCTCTGGAGGTTTCCAGGATAAAAAATTGTTGGTGTTTAGGAGTTATATTCTTCCCTTTCCTGCAAATTGTTGATTCTAAGCATAAGCAAAATTCATTAACTACCTATCTCTGTCATTTTCTAATTGAAAGTAGAACATCGTCATTTAATTGTGATTCTGTGAATAATTCCAAAGTAGAGATTTTACAGATCAATGCAGAGTTGATGTAGCCCTTGTCCCTTGAATGGATGCTAGATAGATGTCTTTTGAATGCTTTAATGCATTTGGAATGCAAGTTTAGGTGATAATAGTAATGCTTAGTGCTTGGTCCTTCATTTTGAACACATAACTATGTATTTATATGATTCCCTTTTTTGAATTTCGTAATTGACAACTGGAAAGTTTACCCATAAGTGAAAAAGATGCTTAAAAGATAAAAGAGACCCAAAAAGGATGAGTAGGGAGAGAAAGGGTCAGGGGCACCCAGAAGGGACATGAGCACCTGGGCGTTGTTGTTCTGGCTAAGTGCTGGTATCTGAAGCCATGAAAGATAAACAAAAAATTTATGACTGGGTTGTAGGGTGTGTAAGACCAAATAGAAAATAAGAGACAAAGAAAAAAGGTCAAAGATAGTTGTCAACCACTAGTTTTCTTGCTAAGGAATCATGTAAATGCTAGCATGCTTTTAGGACCTAGAAATGTACCCAAGTGCATGATTTTGTGTCTACAGTTTCATATAACATATTTATGTTTGAAGCTATAAATGCTAAATCACTTGCATTTAACTTATTAGGTAAAACCCTTTATTTATGTCACCGTCACATAAATGTTATTTTCAGTTTGGCTATCTAAACTTATTTCCTACGTTATTTTTTCCATGGCACGTAAAATACTATAAAAAAACAATATACTTGTCACAAAATAGAGACTAGATGTTATTATCATTTCAATTTTTTTATAAAATTATATATTATAAGAAACAAAACAACAGAGGGAACACACACAAAATTACAATGAAGGCCACAAATTTGTTTTGATAAAATTTAGATGCATTTTGTTTTGTTTTCCTCGAGACTAGTTATATTTCTTTGGGTTGTGGAATAAACACGGTTTCTATTATGTTTGAATTTCATTTGGGATCACAATTTACAGTAACATAAAAGTAATGACACTAATGTGTTCGAAATAGAACATGATTTATTTTAAAGAATACCTCGGGTGCTAGTAAGTTCGTTTATACACATGCTTATGTCTTAGCTCAAGTAGCAACAATTGAGTAATCTTGTATGTCACTGAAATATGTTGGGAAAAAATGGCGAATATTTCATAAAAATTGAAGTGTTACCTCCAACAATGTAGATGATAATGAATGCCCAAAAATTAATAGTTTTAAGATGATACCTTGTGAACAAACCAAATATACCTGTAGGAACATCAGATGAATAGTCATATGAAGAATTATTTATATCCTTTATTCAACTTTATTTCACTCTCATTTTTATTTAACTTGAATACCTGAAACTACTAACAAGGTATGGATCCCATATATTGTCTTATACTCTCTATTTGAAAAGTCAAATTTTTTGTTGCTTGTTTTTCAAGAAGAAAATAGGCACACACATTACATTTTCATTGACGAGATGAGTTTCATACAGCCAAAAATGTTTAAATATATTAATGATCGAATCCAACAAGTATTTCCAACACATGCAAATAAATCATTTAATGGTCAACTTAATGATTCATGTTGGTGATCTTACTCAACCACCAACTATAAAGGACATCTCTTTTAATGTCGGTGACTTTACATCATATTTGTACCCTCCACAACTTGAAAATGTACTTACAATCATTTTCATTTATGAAATTTATGTATTCCTAACATTTACCCCACTTACGCTCGTCAATTCACAATTGTTTCAAGATACAAAATTGGGAGAAGACTTTGGCAAACCTTCAACATTGTGGTTACCATGGAGACAATATTCCATCAACAAGTAAATACTCTTGAACAAGTCATCTTTTGAAATGTGTTAACAAACATCATAAATGCAGACTTAATTTCGTAATGATTAGGAAAATCTCATGAAACAAATAAACATATGCTTAAATGAGGACGATGAGAGTCATTTGATTTAGTAATTCACTTGTATGCAATAAAATAATCATGGAACTCAATGTATAGGTCATGCACATGCCATCATCTATATTACATACATGATAAAAAAAAAAAACCCAATTCAAAATTTTCCTTTGAAATTCAAATCTAGTTTAATAACATGTAGAAACATATTCATATACATTATGATTTATCATGCCCACACTTTATTATGATACAAACACTATTAGTCAATTTTTTTCTTTTGAACTTCAAATCTAGGTTAATAACATGTAGT
This sequence comes from Taxus chinensis, assembly GCA_019776745.2. NCBI lineage: Eukaryota > Viridiplantae > Streptophyta > Pinopsida > Cupressales > Taxaceae > Taxus > Taxus chinensis. The sequence goes on from CM034146.1 coordinate 659,167,154, forward strand.
ACCATATTCATCTACACTATGATTTATCATGCCTACACTTTATTATGATACAAACACTATTATTTTTTTAAGATATTATATTCAAAGTCCAACTTCAACACATATATGCATAACATTAGAATACCGTGTCTTCATCATTTGCATTTATTTCTTCAGGCCATGATCCACATTGCCACTATTATCTATTTAAAGAAACATAATTTAAATAATAATTTGATAAATAAAATATCAACTGTAATAATTAGTAATGAAGAAAAAGAAAAAGAAGATATTTTAATGTCCACGAGGCTACCAAATACATCCCATGAGACAACATATCTTGTTAAAGATCTTTCTAACATTTAGATCTCTTGTTGGTGAGTTTTATAAGCAACTCCCCTATTTTTTCAAACCACATTCTTGCTGAAAATATCTTGAAAGGATGCATTAGCCACCATGCTAGCAAACTGGGCCCTAATGTCATTATAAGCATTACACTCCAACATGAAATGTTTCTTTGACTCCACAAAACCCGAAGTGCAAAAGAAACAAATTCTCTCTTCCCATGCATCTTTAGGTTTTTTTCCATTTTCCCGTTTTCACACTGAAGATGATGCGAATTAATTCTCAATTGAGTTATGACGATCTTTGCTTTCCACGAGATATTATCTCCTGTAAAATCCTTTTGTTGATGATCACATGTACAATTAAATTCCTCCAAAAAATACCTCTTCTTTCTCGCTAATTGGTCTTTTCCCACATAACTTGGTGGAATTTATCTATAAAAAGTTTTTTTTTTATCTTTTGGCTATTATTAGGACCATGTATTCAAGTAAATGTTCCATTTTTTAAGCCATTTTTTATTTTGATTCATCCATGACTTCTTTCATTTTCATCCAAAAACTCATTGAGGACAACTTTAGGCCATCCTACTATCTTCTATTTGCTTGACCATTTTTAAATATGTGTATGAAATGAACCATATCAATTAGCTTCTAGAGGCGACATCCCTCGTTTCATCTAGAAGAACCCCTCATATGGGACCGAGATCTTTAATTTGAACCTGCTAGTAATCATGCTTTTTTGAATCCTCTCAAAAAATTTTGCACCTTAAGTTTGAAATGTTGTCTATCCAAAACCTCACATCTGTAAAGTACCATTGGGGTTATTAAAAGCCCAAATGAAGTTTGCATAGTTTTTACAATCCCATTATTCTACCTTTCTGCATTTGTTGTGGAAAGCATTAAAAGTTCTCCAGCCCCATAAAGTTCTCTTTTTGCAATAAATCTCTCAACTGAGATTGTTATTAAAGTCAAAACCAAAATATTTATACTCCCTTACTTCCTTTAAAATGTTTCCATCGAAATAGAAATCATACTGGAGTTCTTTTCTTTCTATTGGAGAAGATCCCATCATCTTGTTTGATCCCATCTAGTGTCAACTCCTAGCATCCCAGTCACTTCTTGTACAAAAGTGATACCAGTGCTCATGATTTCTTCTGACCAGGCCCCCAGTCGGACCGTAATAACCCAGATAATATTTTCATAACATTTACCATATAGTTTTCCTACATACTTTTCTAGGCGATCACTTTATGTTTCACTCTTGCATATTTAGACCATTCCTGCAAGATTTTGTTTATCATCATAAGATCAGCTTCAGATCCAGGCCACAAGAGGACTTGTAGGCTTGTTTTTATACCCCAGATCTTTCTCATCCTGCCCCATTTTATCGTCGACTGGACCAATTTGGTTCTAACCTCGGGTCACTCATCGACCTTTTCAGTCAGGTCTATGATTTACTGCTTTGTGTATGCACTGGAAGACCAATATCTACTTCATTCCTATCTTCATTGCGTGTTCCTAGGTCTTGTGTCAAAATCCTTCTTAAATTCAACACATCTTACAATAACCTTCCTCACTATCATTCTAAACTTTATCAACATCCAATTTTATCTCAATGTTTGATACTATGATCAGAGAGTTGACATCCATCCTAGGAAGCTCACACTTCTCGCTTACCGACTTTGTCGGGCTTACCCTCCATATATCTACTAATCCACTTGTTCCTTCTATCGTGCTTCTTTGTTGTGCAAGTCAAACTTGCAAGCAATGGGTTGAGCGAGGATGGAGTTTGTAATTAGAAGCATTGTATCCATCTCCATATCTTACCCCAGAGGTGTCATAAGACTAGTAATGCATATCTCTAGGAAAACCCTACTGAATGATGTTCCTTTATTACTAAATCAATAATCTGAACAAGAACGAAGAAACTTATTTCAACACCCATTTTTAAATATTCATGCTTGAAACTCATCCAAGTCTTTGGATTTTCCAGCCCCCAGTTTCATAATACCCTCCTCAACTTCTTGCACAGTAAAAAACCTTTGTTCTCATGTTGACCAAAGGGGGGCCTTCAACTTTTGAATCTTGCTCGTAAAGTTATTTTGCATAGCTTAAACCACCGATTGGCTGTGATATTGCTGTTTTTTGTATGTTTTTTCTTTGATTGAAGTTCCTTCCAAAAATACTTTTGGGTTATGTTTCCCTAAGTATATAAGCTCTTCCCTCCTTATGGTCATGAAATCATCTGCCTTTTTCTTAATGATCTGTTTCTACAACTTTGTGTTCAACTTCTCTCTTCCTATTTCTTTAATAGCTCTCCTTATCGGTTTAAAATCCTCATCAAACCATCTATTTACTAGAAAACAATTTGTTTGCTTCTTCTTATTTTTTATTCTTTTACAACTTGTAAGGGTCATTCTTAATTATGTTTTTTAACTAAGAACTTTTAAGGCCTTGTGGTCTTGCTTTCCCCTCTTACATTAAACGGCTCAACGCCACTTTAAAGGTATCACAATTTTCTTGCATTACAAGAATCCTTCCTTTCTCCAGAAGATGTTGTTGAGATTTTTATTTCCTTGTGGGTTGATTCTTGCTTGTCCAAACTACCATTATGGAAATTAGATTATGATTTGACTTTAAGTCCCTGATAGAAGTCATCGATCTCCATTTCTCTTATCCTTTCTGATTAAACTTTGCGAGCAAATTGCATAATCGACAACACTTGTCCACATTGTAAGTTTTACAAGTAAAATTTCTGGATTTATGCCATCTTTCCATAACCATTGTAGATAATGAAATCAAAAAAACCAAAAAAAGGGTTAATAATTCTTCGCCAAAACGATTAATGTCTCTGCTATCTTCCGACTATCTTGCCCATTGTTGATTATCTTCTTCTGTGAGCCATATCGGATTATGGTTCTCCTTACTACTCCACTTGCTAGCTTGCTCATTTGTAGTCCTCCACATTGAAATCACCTAAAAAGAAGAACTTCCCCTTTTCATGGGAAAACTCTGAAATATCATTTTTTAAGGCTACATAAGGATCTTTCCCATCTAGCAAACCTTTTTTGTATGCTTTTGAGACCTAAGTGTGCAAAATAACATGCTGCTATTCTAATACTACTCGCAATTTTTGATATTCTGAACCAAATGAACTGGTTCTATTTCTGTCCTCTCTTACTAACTGAATCTTTCTACCCCTCCACTTCTCCAACTAAAACAATTATTCCTCCAAAACCTTTCCCATTGCAAGCTACCTCATTCCAGATATGCAAACTTCTCTATAACATTCAAAAGAAGGGGTCTTGTAACCATCATGTTCACGAGTTTCCACAAGACAAGTTACGTCTCTCCCTTCTTCTACAAGCCCCAACCCACGTCACCTTCTCTAAGGATAACCTCTACAATTCCAACATGCAAGTTTTAACAATACGTGGAAGGGGCCTTATTCCTATTTACTTTGGTGTTGAGAGCTCAAAGCATGATCCTCACAACTTTGCATCCACGATTGCCCTAACTCATTCTTCGTTGACATTAATTTCATTGTTCTCCAGTTGTCATCCTTGATGTGAATAATACCATGGCATTATCTTGTTAATAACAACTTTTTCTTTGTACAACCATGCTCTTTCACCTTCGTCTCTTGCTGACTCTTAATTTAGTTGATTCTTTCCTTCAATCCTCCAATGGTATTAAAGTTAAATCATCATCTAAATTTTTTTTTGAACCTGTCAAGAGTCCCTTCTAACTCAAAAGTTGGTTCTTTTCTTCTAATCTCGTCATGACAACTTTGATAGGTATAGGTCTTTCTTCATCTACCTTTCCAATTCTCCTTGCTTGCATGATCGATCCTTGTCATTGTAGTTTGTCTCTTAAAAAATCACTAGCCATAACGAATGTATTTCCATTTTTGCCACTACTCTTTTACCCCTTTAATAATTAGATTCTTTATCCTCTCATGCCTTTCTCTATGTCTACTTTCTTGCATTCTGCCCAAATTTTGCACATTTCCTCGCTTGTCCTTATTTGATGGTCCCTTAACAACATGGAGATCATGACTTGGTTTCGTTTGTGTTCATTTGTTTAGCACATTCCTCAACCACAAAGCCCTAAGAGTTTGTTCCTCGGCTCTTTCTGAGTTCTTAGTTTATGTTGCTTTTAAGTCTGTTAAACACAATGCTCGGTTTTGTCAATGCTAGCATGTCTTGCCAAGTTATTCTCACCTTTTTCATTATCATTTTTCATTTTCTGCCATTCATGCTTTCCTATTTGCAAGGCCTATTGAAGCATTGCCACTTGCTCTTTTAACACTTTGTTGTCTTCTAAAAGAGTGTAGTTTGTTGTTACAATCTCATGGATCTTGCAATTTTTTCTCTTGCTCCCGAGCTTCCATGCGTTCCATTCTGCTTCTCACATTCAACAACTCTTGCATATATAGCTTGGATGACCAAGTAAGAGGAGTGGAAATAGGGCTGTAGACATCTTCCATCCCTCTATTCTCATTGTCATGTGCCTCCTGTTTGTTTTGCTCCGTTTTTATTTGAATTTTTGACCTTTGTTTAAGTACAATAGTTTTCTAAAACTATTTTAAACTATTTTTCCTATTTTTAACACGCAGTTGCATGTTTTGATGGCCGCACATTTTTCCTTTGCAGTATTTTTACATTGTAATCAATCGGCAGTTGCATGTTTTGATTGCCATGTATTTTTCCTCTGCAGTAGTTTGACCTTGAAATCAATCAAAGCAATGGCAACGGGAGGTAGCAAAATGGTGTTGAGAATGGTCTCAGAGAGGCTGGGCGTTGACATCTGGGCTTGAAGGGGCATATTCTTGCTTTGGAAAAGTCTTCAACGAAGAAGAAAAATCCGCAGAAAACATCTACATCAAGGCAAAGGCGTACTGTGCATGTGGATTGAACGAGGGTAACGTATTCCCTGTGGGTGTACATTTGTGCCCGTCTCTCTGCCAACTTACCTTACACCTCATAGTATTAGACCCTGCCCCCCTAGACCCTTCTTCAGGGTAAATTCAAAAGGTAACAACCAGACAGATGCCCAGTGGGAGGAGGGTGCCAAATCAATATTCTAGCCTAAAATATCTCAAGTGGACATTGATTAGTTACAATTCACTACCACTTGCAAAACCCCATAAATCCCTTACATACTCTCTTCTTTGCGTTTTAATGAATATTCTTTTATTTTCAATTTTCCATTATAAACAAGTTATTGTGAAATTGAACCACCGGTTTTGAAAAACATTACAGTAGTTGTCCTCTTCACAGGACCCCTTCCTAAAGATTTTAAGCATTTGTTAGCAGTTGGGACCTGGAACTTTGTCAAAACAATTGCAGTAGTCACCTCCTCCCAAAAACCCTTGCCGAAGAGGACTTTGAGTGTCTGTGCCTGGGTAAACTTTTATTGGATTTTTTTTTTTCCTAATGGTAGCTATGCATAGTTTAAAAGGTTTTGATAATTTTATTCAAAAGTATTCATTGGTAGATTTAATCTTGATTCGAAAAATGTTGTAGTAGAGTACAACATAAACATATTATTTATAATGGTACTGTTTAACTAGGAAGATCTTGATTCTGAAAATGTTGTAGCAGAGTTGTAGCATGGTACTGTCTAACCAGGAAGATGCTCTTGAATAATCTTAGCAATACCTGTTGAGTAAATTCTGGAATCCCGCCATGGGACTGCAAGGTAAGCCTCTAGAATTAGGGCATGCCCGCTCTTTGAGGCATGCAAAGATGAACCGATGGGGCTTTTATCGTTTCAAACAAATCACATAGTAGTGATATAGGTGATTGAAAGAAATGCTTTGCTTCATTTTTAAAATATGAATAGATAGAAATATCTACATTTTCCCTTTATTTTAACAGAAAAGGGAAACCTTTGTTTATTTTGAATTTTAACCTGCATATTGATCTATGCTACAGGGAGCAAAAGCAACACTTCTGATGGGAATTTGTTTATGAGATCTCACAAGGTCATGTTCTTTATAGTGGACAATAACTCAAATTTGCGTCAGTTGGTAAGATTTATGTTTGTTAATTTTAAATTTTTTAGATCCTCTGGTGTTGCCTTATTAAGAATAGCTGAAATGATTTTCCATAGAGTTTTGAGGTGATAATAAACTTTCTGGACCCATTCCAAGAGCTGTGGGGGCTTTGGAACATCTTATTGAAAGAACTTCCTTCTTGTCCTTTCTTTTGGTTCTTGTTGTAAGTGCTCTCCTTTGCTGCTGCTCTTTTTTGTTACTGTGGTAGATTTTTTGTTTTCAGTCTTTAAATGGTAGATTATTATTGGTTGCTTGAGAAAACCCCATTATTGTGGAAACTTTGGGAAACTTATAGCTGAATGGTATCCGAGTTCGGATGTCAAACTATCTGAGTGTGGAAAAAAACATTTCTGATTGAGCTGGAAGTGGTTATGTTTACAGGTTTTGGCTAGGGGGCTTCAATGAATGTTTCTCTATTTGTGTTTGATTTCTTTCAGGAAAATGCATTCTTAAATAAACAGAAATTATTTATGGGTTTCACAGTTAGTTTAACTTATTTTGCTTGGTTTGGTTTGTCATATCTTCCCTTATTTCTCAGATGCATTCCTTCTGCTAGAGTGGATCTTATGTTGTACTCTCCACTATTGGTGGCATGGAAAAGCAATTGTCTTAAAATATTTTAATTTTCCACGTAATTTCATATTTCATCACTTTTTTAGCCTCTTGTTAATTTGTGAAAATGCTATTGTATTTTGTTTAGCTGTGTAAGTCATTTAAATTCATTTTCATCTTACATTGTATTCTTTTTGGATTTACACCATCTGTTACGTATATTTGAGTTAGATGGTATTGGGCATGCCTTATTTTTTATTGGATTGTGATCATTTAGGGGAGCCTTTCATTAATGGACAAGCAGTTCCCTATGACCCTGAGTACCATGAGGAGTGGGTGAGGAACAATGCACGCTGTAATGAGAGATGTTCTAACAATAGATGGTGAAACTTTGATTGGACAAGGAACTTTGAGAGGCTTTAAAGTGGTAGAACAATGCTTACCAAATCTCCACCACCACCACCATTGCCAATAGTATATGGAATGTCCTGAAATCTGCAAGCTAGAAGTAATAACCAGGGTTAGTTAAGTTACGAAATATGCCATACCATTGGATTGGGACATCGTTGAATTATATGGTCTTTAAACAAAATTTACATGTAAATGTATGTTAGATTGTATAAGTTTAGGGTTTTTGATAATAGAATTTGGCATTTACCTTGGGCATGGTGCAACAAACTAGACAATATACTGGGGATGATATTTAGGGTGAGACATTGAGCTTATTATCATAGTTTATTGTGTGAGCTATCAATTGATTGGTGATGAGTTTATTAGGAAGAGATCTTACACTATTTAACATGTTTATTTTTTCAAAAATGAATTCTCTACATAAAAATTCTCTTACTTGATCTCTATCCTGCAGAGTTTAAATTCTTTTAGTTTTTCATTTTTTTAGCTTAATTAATTCCTTGTCTCAACGAGTCTTCCACAATAGCATTAACATTCACCTATATACTCTAGCTTTGTTCATCTACACCATATTCTCTTTACTAGCCTAATTGGTTTAAATTCCTCAAATATAGTGTGGGCCATGGCCATTTCCTCATTTGCTTTTTTAGATGTGGCACCTGCCAATGATTAAACTTTTTTGTTTACTTTACTCATAATTCTTTACTAGGATCCCTGAAATTTATACTCGTGGGGAAAAATTGGAGTCTGTAGTTGTTGAAAGTAAAAATGTTTCTTAAAAATAATGAACATTGAGGTGCTGAAGGATATAAATACTGTTGATTGCTGCAGCTGATTATGGTTCCTAAAATTTAAAGTTGGACAACAATTGTTGACTGGCATGGTGAAGCATCAATCAATGTTACATGTTAATGTTATTTTATTTTGAGCAATCAATTTAATTTATGGAATCCATGCAAGCTTATGTTGTTTCACTCAGTCAAAAAGGGTTATGAGGAGACTAAGATGCGTCCTAAAATAGAGCCAGAAAATATGCATTTTTAAACAGGGAGAGAAAATGATCTACCAAAATTTATGTTGGGGAAGTTTTATAGCATGCCAATTAACTATTGTATTTTTTATTTTGTTCAATATGTTGCTACCATATTGACTATATGTTTTTTGTGCTCAAAGAGAAGGCTTGGGAGTACATATTTATGTTTTTTTTCGCATGTTTTCTGTAACCTTTATTATTTTATGTATTTGCAATATGGCGTACAATCACATTTTACTAATATTTTTAGTTTAGGTGTGATTATATATTACCGGTTTTGAGATGGATGCTATTCAATTTCCTCATAATTGACTTTCTGAAGGGAGTGATTAACCTTTATTTAGATATTGTACTTTGTTCGATTATTTAAGTGTTTGCTTTAGTGGCTATTTTCAAATAGTATTCATTTCATCTATGCCTTTCACTCACCTACATTCGCTGATAATCCTGGTTGCAGTGTAGGAAAAATTATATTATCCTGCTGGGTCACCCAGGTTTGAGTCACACAAAGTGATTCTTCAATAATTCAAAGTAAAGAGGATACCCAAGGAAGATGCATAGAACTGTACCTTGATAATGTTAGTGGGTATAATCCTCCCCTGCTTAGAGAATTTGTCAATGTAACCGTAAATATATTTCCATGGCACCCTTACCTTTTAGATGGGTGTAAATGCCAAGAATATAGGATTATGCCTTTCTAAATTCTATCAAAATTGAAACCTGCAACATTCTTCCAAATAGATAGACATTTTACATTTCAAAATTGTCTCCATAAGGGGAGAACTAACTATCCTTTCTAATTGTTTACAAAGGTGTCATATGTTTTGTTCCATGTCTAAGGCTTTTTGTGATAAAATGATTGCATTTGCGTTGCTTTAGTAAAACTAGCTTTGTTGTTCCTCATGGAGTATTATCTTCTCAAGTTCTAGGAATACTGTATCTATACTTTGTGAGGTTAAAGTGCATAAATAAGATCTTTAGCTTCCTTTATTGTTAATCATATCCTAAACAATAGGAAAATTCAAAAATCATAGGACAAACAATATTCTTGTATGTTAATAAACAAGAATCCTTATAAGCAGGTCCAATAAGCTAGTGAAGGATTGCCAACCAACATTTTGAAAGTAACCTGGATGGAAGCAATCTTCCATGACAATACCAATTCCTTTTGCACGAACTCATCTTTACTTACTATTGCAACGTTTTCTAATTTATTTGGGTCACCACATGAAACTGCCTCATGTACCAACCTTTTTTCAGTTCATCATACATGTACAACTGGTTCCTCCTCTCCTTCTAGCTGCTTTCCACCTTACAATCCACCATCCGCTCAAATAGAACACCCCAACCATTTCTAGACATAGAGATTTCCCATATTCCTACCCTTGTTGCAGACTATTGAAGCCTAACACCGATTTCGCAAAAGAATAGATTTATTGGTGAATATCCAAACTTTCTCAATCTGTTTGGAAAATTACCCTGGAATAAAACAAGTTTGTTCAAAGGCTTTCCTTCCTGTAATAGATGCAAATATGAGAAACATGTCCACCGCTTCTCTTCATGGAACAACATGGACCCTAAAAAATAACCTACCATTCTTGTGTCTTTAACACTCAAACTTCTTGTATCTAGAGCGGTATCAGATGTATCAAATGTATTTTTAGTGCAAATAAAATGTCCATAAAAGGTGCAAATATAAAATCTACAAATGTATGGAAGTCTACATGTATTCATGTTTAATTCAAATAAAATAGTTCGCACAAAAGGCTACCACTCATGATATAAGATTTGCAAATGTATATGTACGAATTTGTAACAAATTTGAAATGTGTAGATAGAACCTTTCAATGTAATGCTTCAATTATATTTCTACACTTACACTATCAATCACAAAAAAACCAACCAAAAAAATGATGCAACCATTGTCTCAAACACGTTGCAACACTAATCACAAATTTACCAAATAATTAACTATCCCTCTAAATCAAATAACGCATACTGTTCGGCGTTCACATTGCAATGTACACATGCGATTGCTAGTAATATTTATTTTTAAAGCCTAAGAATAATTTTGAAAAGAATAATAATAAAAAATAACATGGACCCCAAAGATGTCCACAGTCATCCTCAAGAGTTTTGGAGTGCCTTTTCAGCCCCACACCAAAAATAATATTTTAATAATAAAAAATATATTAACAATATAATTTAAGGCTAAAAATTGTAAGTTCAATTTAAACTCTTACTCAAAAAACTTAATTTACTTAAAATTGTTTGTTCAATTTAAACTCTTAATAAGAAAACTTAATTTATATATGAAATAAATAAATAAAACTAAACTTGAGTAAAAGGATACATTTTCCAATTATTGGCTCTCAACCCAAGCCTGAAAACCTGTAAAATTCAAAGAACATGAATATTAAGATTCATTACAGTATAGAATAATCCTTGAGTATGCATCACTATGAAAAATATAGTGGTGAAGTAATTTATTTAGGATCGATATAAAGTATACACACTTATTTTATCTCGAAGGAGGTCCATTCCATTTGAATCACTCAAGGATTCCCAACCTACAACACATAAAACAAATAAAATATTAGTAGAAAAATATAAAAAAAACATAAGGCAGAAAAAGATAAACACAAAACTATTAAACACTTTCATATCATCAACTAAAATTTATAAAAAAAAAGCCCAAAATCAATCAAATCTGTCTAACAGATCGACTGTGATTCCCACATCATATGCCATGGCCTTGTAATTAAAGAGAATAATTGGATCAAACCCATGAATACTAGCTGGGAAGCTCCCATTATTGTTGTTATTCCTTGAAATATGCAAGGTCTATGTATGATGTTGTTGTTACCCCGTATTAAAGATGGATAGGAGTCGATAATGTGACATTTCACAAATTTTATGAATAAAATATGCATGTCTTTTCGTTGGGATGTTTTTCATTTTTAGGATTTTAAGACCCTTATGCATTCCATAGGTGCATTTCAGCTTCAGTGGTTTTTTTTTCTTTGTTTTGTATCACTTTGGCTAAGCTTTAAAAAATGTTGGTAGGGTTTTACTCTTTAGGGTTTATTTAACTGTAAATAGTTTTATTTAGGTGCTCGAGAGTTTTGAGGGTGTGCATATGGAGGTCGCGGGTTACAAACTTTCTCTGTAGATTAGTAGTATGTCAATTTTATATTTGTCAAATCACTTTTTCTAGATACGTGGAGATGGGTCAAAAATTACAACTTTATTTTTTGAAGTGTTTTCAAGGATGTTTAATGGCCTTGAAGAGGTAGATATATAACCAGAAGAGTCAAATGTATGAACAGGGTTGCTCTACGGATGACTTTGATGGGTTGAATATTTCTTATCATCCTTGCTAAATCAAGATTTCAATTTCGATATATGGTTAGAAATTATGCCACATTTATTACACATTCTGAAACATAGTTGGAGATGTCCGGCGCGATATTTATATAATTATGTGTCACATTAAAAATGATGAAAACACCTACATTCCAAACCATTTAGAGGGCTGGAATAACCAGTTGTAGAAAACCCGAAAGCTTATGGGCTGCCTAGGTTCCATACTGGGTATGGAGATTTGATATATGTTATTAGAGCTAATTGAATTAGCCCCACTTAGGTTTGAAATGCATATGGTTTAATTATAATTTTACCATGTTAAATTTACATGATTATATTTGGATTATTGTCTATCAAGTGTTTTGGATATATTGTAGGTTTTATGTTACTATTGGATTAGTACCTATATCGGGCATAAAGCTTAGAATCAAAATTGAAAGCCTTCATTTTGAACAGATGAGAGACTGATAACAAATTTTGTAACATGTCTGGGGAAAACTTGAATTGTAACCATACTTTAAAATTAATACAAGTCTCATTCTCTGTCTACCCAACCTAAGTAAATCTATTAGTTTGTTAATTGGTCTGACTTGTTCTTCCACTTGAGCAGGATATGGTTTGAAAAGGATGGGTTTTGTGACTTCAATAATCAAGGATTGCACCCTGAGACTATTCTTCAAAATGGGTCATGATCTTTACAGATCTATGGGGAAGGGTGATAACTTTCAGATATTTATCTTCATTCTGATGCACTTCAAATAAGGCATGATAATCCTTCACATGTAAATCAGATGTTCATGATACAGGTTGCAAATTTGATTTAGTAGTTCAACTAGTGCTTACAATGGTATAGGTCTTCTCTCTGAAGTATCTACACACTTAAAGTTCAAATTTGGTACACATAAAATAGATTCATAGCCCACTGCCCTTTCAAATTTTATTGTTTTAAATTTTTTATGAGCATACAACTTTCATGCATTTTAGGCTATTTATTTTTAGATAATGTGTCCACAGGTGAGTTGATCAGTTAATTGCAAAATGGCAATAAATACAAGGTCATACATAGATTTACAGGGACCAACTGCTTCCAAAACTGAAAATCTATAGAATTATGTAAGTTCTGTTGTGAAAAATGTCTTTTAGTCCACGGCTCCGTGATTTTTTAAGTTTAATATCATTAAATTTCCTATACCATTTTGCATCCTCATACATGGGAGGCTCCTGCAATGAACATCGGTAGTTTTTACATAAATTTGTGGGTGTTCAGAAGTAGTTAATTTTCTAGTGGAAGTAAGAACAAGTGGGATTGATTCTTTATAATTGTAACAGACCAACTAGCCCATTAGCGGAACTGAAATATCTATAGAATTCTGTAAGTTATGTTATGACAAAAATGTCTTTTCCTGAGCCACCCTCCTCCACTCTTTTAAGTTTAATATCATAAAATTTACTTGACATTGATCGCATCCTCAGACGTGGGAGGCTGGAGTTCCATTCAAACATACAGGTAGTTTCTTACATTGAATTTGTGGCATTTCAGAAGCTAGAATTGCATAAAGAAGTAATAACAAGTAGAGCTTGATTCTTTGAATTGTGGTGGGACCATTACGCTGGTTAACTAAAGGAAGGAATAAGATCCAATTGGATTTTCCACCCAAAAGGTCATAATAACACTGAGATGACAGAGGATTGACCATGTCCATAATTTTGATCATGTAAATAGCACTCTTATGGACCTCAGTCACAAGTTCAATAAAGATATGGATTATTTTCCTTGGATTTGCAGGTAATTGAGGATTTGATGTATGTCCATTTTCCTGTAGAGAGTGTTTAAAGACTTGCTGAGCAGCTCCTGGCATGCATTTTATACAAAGCCATGTTCTCAAGCACATGAACAAACAATTCACCATGTTCTATCAAAAATTCAAAAGACCAGTCATGTGGATGGAGAAATAATTTCATCACAGAATCTATAATCCTAGAAGACTACAGGCATCTACAAAATTTGAACTTAATAGGAGGACTTGGTATGATTACAATTTCCAAGCTTGATGGTGGAAACCATAGAAATACTTGGCTTACAAGCAATGTTATAAAATCAATGGACAATTTGGACCAATGGAATGGAATGTTTAACTTTTTGTAATTCTAGCAATATCTATGGACCTCCTGTTTATTAAATATTAGAAGCATGGCCCTCTCAATGACACTCAGAGGTTTCATGCTTATACCTTGTTGACATTGTGAATGTTATATTTAAAAGTATGCAATGCCTATAATTGTATGTGCAGAATATTTGTGCACCATTTGGGACAACCGACACCCATAAGTTTTCTAAAAATGTGGAAAGGCCGTTGCATACCTTTTCAGAACCTATGAAACCCTAAAGAGGGAAAGAGCATAGAATCAGATTCCACTGCTTACCCATTTCTTAACGTGACCCAATTTGCTGTGCTCCTTAACATATTTTCGATGACTCTCAATTAAAAACTCAAAACATTGAGACAACAACAAATTCAGACCCTCAAAAACCAGGTTTGCAAAACACATGAACAATTGACCCCCAAATCAAATGTTGGCAAAACATATTCTTTCACAAGGACTTTTGAAATTGCAAATAGCATGGTTTTATGGCATTATCAGAAATTTCTGTGAAGAACAAATAAATACAAAAAATGAATCACAATCACAAAATCATAAAGAATGCATAACAATTGCAGAATTTTGTCTACAAGAGCATTCGAAAGTAGATTAGACAAGAAACTCTGCTGAAAAAGAATGTAAGGGAAAGGAGCCAATAGTCAGCATCCACCCCAGTAATGGTGCATAGGTATTTGTGAAGTAGCTATAGTACATGGCTACCATTATGAAATAAAAGTGCTAATAAAATGTGTTGACATCCAAACATTTCAAAAAATCACCCAGATAAATGATGCTCACATTAGAAAATAATGCATGACATGATGCCCTACTAACCTTGTCCACCCTTTTTTCATTTGGAAAAACTACTTATTTAAATCCATTTAAAAACCACTTTTTGACCCTTTTAGGAATAGTTACCAATTTAAATGGCCCTAGATTTTTCGAGCCCATGGAAAAATCATTCGATTCACAAAAGACAATGCAGGAAAAATATAAAGCCTAACTGTGAAGCAAAACAAACTCTAGAGCTATCATGGCAACAACAGATGGTAAACTAAAGCCATAAAAAAGATACTGCATAGCCGCAAATCCAGCGAGAAACCTATTTGTCTATAGCTAGCTTGGCCCTTTATTGACAAGAAAGTATTGGATGTCAACTTGTGTAATTATGTCTAATGGCATCTAAAAAATGGTGGCATATCTTTGTGGTCAAGATTTATGGTATGTAATATGTTCGTTTTCAGATATATGGACTGAATGGATCTTATCAAGTTATTAAGTTAGAGGGCACAACATGAGGTTTGATTCTTTTAATCTGTACAGCAAAGGCCCCAATTTTACCAAATTAGCAAGCCCTAAAAGACATGATTACTTTACTATTGAAATAGTCATCTAGTAGGCGTGTTGGATTGCCATACAGAATTCCAAACCTACTGTCATGTGTTGACGTAGAATGTTGGGAAGATGCTACTTAATGAAGCTCTTTCACTTTGGCATCTAAGTTTCTCTTGACTTATTGGCTTCGCTGCTAAACATCTTCAACACAATGTAAACCGGTGGTTCGTCACTCATGTTTTTTGTATCAGAAATTATACTAATATCACAGATTAATTCTCTGTTTTTAATTATGTTTATCCTGTAATGTGCTCGGGTTCCCCACTCTAAACTTTCTAATGACTATTTCTCCCTTCTTATAGATTTCAGTTCTCTGCACGGTGGTCATAATAAGGAGAAGGGAAGATCTGGATGACATCATGAATGACAACCAAAGGAATACTAACATGAAATTAAAGCACACCATTGAACAAATTGATGGGGAAGATGGAACAACAGAATATTTTAAGAAGTATAAGGAGACATAAGGCCAATTTGAACTTTGTGAAACATGCTTTTAAATATGTGCCAGATCATTTCATGAATTTTTCCAAGTAGTCAATTTTATGGTTGATATTGTATGTGATAAAATATACCTTCTACATGAATTTTTTGTCCTTGGAAATAGACTTGGACAACTTTAAACATGTGTAGTTGAAAACTGAAGTAATGTAGATTGTCTGCACTTTTTATCTCATGGTATTATCTACACACTTTTTATCTCATGGATATTAGTCTTGTATTTGAAGATTCTTTCTTTCTTGGATATGCAATTATTATGTATATTGTCTACACTTTTCATCTTATGGATAGTAGTCTAGCAATTGAATTTTTTTTCTTTCTTGGTTATGTAATTATTATTTGGTTTGAGCGGTAGTGAAAGGAGATCTCTTTTGAAGTAAAGCATGTGAACTTTTTGGGGTAGTGATTACAATTTTACATATATGGCAATGTAGTTTTAAACATTTGGATGTACTGAATTTAGAAGTCTATGTGAAGATTTCTTTCTTCTATAGTAAATACAATCAGATTGAAAATTTTCCCGAAGTGAATTTAATATAGAAAGTGTCAAGAATGTATAGCAATTACGATATTTTTTATAAAAAATGATTTTCTATAGAAGGCCAATTTGTTGAAGGCCCCTACTTTTTTGTAGTATATATGCTTGTTGATTATGAGGCCTCTCTCTCAGTATACAGTATTGCATAGCCGAGAAAGATAACAAACACTTCACACCTTCATTGAATTGTTGAATCATTCTAAGTAAATGCATCAATCATTTTACATGGGCTACATTAGTAAAGAGTACATGCCCTACAGGTTTTTAATCCTGGTCATTTTGGAGATAAGTCACCCATGCCATACCAGTTAGACCATGGCCCAACAAGTAGCTAAAGGAACCCATGTTAACTCAATGGAGTTTCATCAAAACACAGTAAAGAAACCAACATAACACAATTTGGAAGATGAATTCAGTAATCTCAACATTGAAATAGAAATCTACATTTATGGATGAGCATAAGAAACAGGAATGCATGTTGATGTCTAAGCATGATATAGAAACTTTTATACATTTCAAGGCAAGGCATATGAATAATATCATGAGTAGGTAGCCTGTTTTCTTATGCTCAGTGAACAATAGCATATCAAGGATGCTATTGATTTTTACTTGTGATATAAAATCACGTTATGATGGCTAGGAAGGATGTGAGACAACTCAACTAACTTGTACCTAAAACATTAGAAAAAAAAACTGAGCCATAGCATAGCATAGTCAAGAGTTGTAAAATCGCAATAGTTGTGAAAATCATGTATAAACATACTGATTAAATCTGGCTTTAGAGCAGATGTTGACTGGGAGATGTGATAAGCTACACTTCCACTATCAATCACACGTGCTTATTAACAGAAACTACAAAATTGGAATGGATATTCGAGTTAATCCATGTTATTTTCTACATATGATCAAGTATACTTTTTGGCGCTCATTATTTTGTAATCAAGTAGTACATATGGTGGATTGCAAACTTACATAAGGAGAGAATTGATGACAACCATTAACAGGTAATGGTACATTTAACAATTGCCATGGTTTGTTGCAATTGTAAATAGATTACTTTTTCAGAAGATCCATCTTGTAACAATGTTTTTGGTGCGCTCTGAAAATATATTGTCAGATAATCCCAGAAAATAGAACAAATGATTATATCAATAATCAGGATGCTATAAAATTTACTGATCCAAATCTTACCACTGTTATGTACAGGGTATTCAGTATATCTACAATTTAAAACTGTGTAACCAAGTGGGTATTTTCAAGATACATAAACTAGAAATTGAAATGTCATCATTAACCTTGGTGGAAAATTCCATTACCATATAAACAACGTGCAAGGTATCTTTCCCTATAGGAGGAGTGTTCCCTATCTTCTGACCAATCAAGAATTCTGACATCCCACATCCTTTTGTTGTGCCTCGGGGGGGAATCAGGGGGATCTTCCATATGTAACCATCATGATTAATCATTATGTTACAGAAATAAATAATGGCTGACTCATATTCATTAGTAGTTCAAGACCCATAGACATGTACTAAAACGCTGGGACATCATTCCCAGTAAAGTTATTTGTAACCATGGAATTTTTTCTTCAACACCGGTGGAGCTATGGAGTCATAATGTCCCCCGCCAGGAAATCAAGTTCCCCTACACTCTTCTTATAATCTATTTCTCCTTTGTGTTGCCTTTATGGCTTCCATTACTTATTTGGCAATTGTAGTTTTCCCTTGATGGTCTATTACGTCACAGGCAGCTAGAATCCAATTAGGTGCTATGGTGGCTTAATGGATGTGCATGTATACTCATTCCTTAATTGTAATTGAAAATATTAATCATACGTCCTTACGATGTATATATGCATATTCACTATTTTCTTGATTAACATAAAAATAAATGTTGTTCCATTATCTTAATATCAAATTCTATCAGCCTGGATTGATTGTAGTGATTGAAAATTACAATTAAAAGTTAAAACAAAATAATTGCTAACTTCAGCTTCCTTTATTTTAAAACACTTGTTTCTTCTTTAATCTTCATTGGAGTGCAAAATTCATTAGGAATGCCTACAATTGGAAAAGGATAGTCCCTCACTACATTTTGGAATGATGATTAGTACCGGTTGGTAGGGATGATACTTCCCCGAATGTATTTTTTCTAGCATTGCTCCGAAATCTGGGAATTATGACTTTAGCAACAATTATTACCATAATATACCTGGTGAACACAATGCTTAAAAGTTAATGTGGGCATATATAGAACAACTAAAGCATTGATATGACATATTCTATCATAACTGTCAGATATGAAAGGTATTACACTAATTTTGAAGATTAATGTCATCTGACTCAAAACTTTCCACTGTTTGATATGCACATCATATTATATTTTACATTGGAGTGTTTTTAGTATGTGGTATGATGATACTTCAACGTTCTTAGAGATGCCAGGAAGTTGAAAAAAACCTGTAAATCGTACTGTTTTAACTTCTGATATGTTGCCATAATATACCTAGTGAAGATTTAAAAATAATGTTACAATGGTTTTGTTTAAAGCAAAAGTGTGGAAGGTGTAAGATGCACTCCTTTGGAGCTCCAAAAGTTTTCAAGACTTGTAAGTATTCTTTGAGGTTTCTGGCCCTGAATTACCATTGATTGATGTGGGAAAGAGTACATCAGGTATTGGTGAGTCTGTAAGAATCGAAAGATCAAACTCATTGGAAGTTACCAGTAAGAGGACAAACATGTTTCTACAGGCGCTACAAGTGTTCAGAACAAAATAACGAGATTTGTCAGTTTAATGAGCTAAAAGAACAATAACCAACGACTTCAGCCTTGAGCCTAGCTCGGGTCGAGAGGTTTTGGTTCAGTGCATGTTGGAACTATCTGAGAACGAAACCTTGAGTCGCCATGAAGCAATTGGAGGATACCTTTTAAGGTTCATGGCGAGTTTCGAACCGAGATCACGACGGTAAGGGAACTGAGCTATGTCAATTTGTTGGTGGAGCCAATTAGCATCAGGGAGAAATTTCCTTCAGCTTTCCTACTGAGAATTTTTGGTAGAGCATTTCTCATGGTCCCTTACTAATACCTAGAACATAAGTCTATTCTTTGATGACAAAGGATTCGAAAAAAACTGTGATTTATATACTTCTTGTCTTAAATGTCTCACTTGGAAAGGGGGCCATTTAGTGTGATTACCTTGTATGTATTGTTTTTTAAAAGCATTTTGAGTCTTACCCAATCCCTTGGTTTTTTCTCATTGTATGAACTCATGCCTCCATGGCACTGATACTTTCTTTAATGGTCAACTTGAATTGTCCACAATATCCTTTCATTTCATTAGTTGTAATAGTGTGCAAAATGAAATGAAATTATATTAAGTTTATTCATGTGGAATGCAGAAAGTACAACTGGTCCACAAATATGATAATACTTAGTGGTAAAAGATTTGGCAAATGTATATGTATGAAGATTTAACCTATTGGAGGATGGATCAATACAACCAAAATCAATGTAATACTTCTATCTATAATATATACTCTTAAACTGTGAATGACACCGCTGATCAATAAGTTGTCAAGCTATATCCAATTGAGGCATTTTCAAAAAAAACCAATCAAATTACTGTATTCTCAACCATTGGTCTGTGGTACATTTAAGCACAACACTATGCTTCAATTATATCACTGTCAATCACAAGCATGCCTAATAGTTTTATGATTTTACCATTATTCAGTTGCTTTAGAGAATTTTGACTTTGTCACCAAGTTTTCCATATTCTGGAGTGAAGTATTTCTAATAAGAAATTTCGTGTGAAGCAGTAGGTTTGAACATCTAGACATGCTTTCAAATAAGTGTGTAGGCATTCATTTCCATCTTTAAGTTATGACATTGGTTGGGTGGCCACCTGCAACGTTGTTCTTATGGCATTTGGGTTCTCTGATGACATGTAGTGCTAGAGACTCTACAATGGAAGCCATAGGGCATTGTTGCCCATCCATATTATGTTCTAATCACATTCAGAAACACGAAAACTCTACAAAGCCAGGTGCTTCCAGGGTTTGATGTTACATGTTTCCATCTTAGGTATAATATTTATCTCCATTGCTTAAAAATTGCAAGTTTGATAGAAGGTGAAAGCTTTAGTTACCAATGGGGGAAGTCGATGTTGCAACAGATGGACATGGATTTGTATTCGGACCAAAGGATAAGCATTGTCTAAGTTACGGGATAAAAGAAAGCATTGTCCGAGTTACTGTCCTACCAGACATTATTGTCCATATTTCTTTTTATAGGATTTCCCAACAATCTAAAACATTTCAATATGATTACAATAGGTGACAAACCCCCATGCGTACTAATGTTTTAATTCTTCTCATTTTATATAATGACCCTTTCTTAGATTGCTTTATAAGTTCACACTTTCTTCTGTGATATTTAGCCTCTGCCCTATGAGAAGTCTTTGCACCCTACACCAAGACTTTATTGATGCTGTAAATCGACATTCCTCTAAAATCAAATAACGTATATCGTATCGACATTCACATTGCATTGTACACATGCGATTGCTAGTTGTTTAAAATTAGTCATAACTTTATAATATGACAAAGCTAGAAAAAATAAAAGCTTCTTATTGGCCACTTTTGAAAAATTAATATGCTACATTGAAATGTATAGTATTCCTGCAACTAATAATGTATTGCATTTTGATTGTAAGTTCCTACAAAACAATTGGACAAAGTAACGGATTTTCATTCACGTCAATAAACGCAAAATTTTCCATTTTTGGCAATCAGAACCCTCCCGAAACCCATAAACCCTAGTTCCTCACTTGCATAAGCGAGAACCCTACATCTTTGAGAGAAACTCATTATCAGCTCTATTGCTCTAGCGAACTCCTCTGTTCGAGAATGGCTGCTAAATATTCCGTTATTCCACTTCTGAGACAAATTTCACTGAAATATGCCTGTAGGCAAAAGGTGCCCGTTCGGCATTTTACAGCGTGCGCAGGGCAGTTGCAGAGCGTTAACGGCGCTAAATGGGCCGGTTCAAC
The DNA here is from genome assembly GCA_019776745.2 of Taxus chinensis. Lineage (NCBI taxonomy): Eukaryota > Viridiplantae > Streptophyta > Pinopsida > Cupressales > Taxaceae > Taxus > Taxus chinensis. The sequence continues at coordinate 659,188,525 of CM034146.1, forward strand.
TAATATTTTACCGAGAATGTTCGGCGGCGGAATTTCCCAGTCCAGAAATGCGTCAAACAGCGGCGGAAGTAATGCCCGGTCTAGCAAGCCTGTGAGTAAGGAAGAAGATGAAGAAATAGATGAAGACAGCGATGACGAATTGGAAGTGGATGAAGATGTCTCTGAACTCGATTCTGAAGATTCTGATATTGAGGGGAATTTTGACGATACTCAATCTGAGGAAGATTGAAAAATCAAGGCTTTATGCTGCAGGTGGCTTCTAAAATCTCGAGGGCTTATTTCCGTCTTTGTCAGAAAGTTGCTTTAGAAAGTTGCTTTAGGGTTTAGTGTATTAGGGTCTTAAAGTGCCTAGATTAGTATGGATGGTTTAGGGTTTCTAGGGTGTAGCCTGTGAATCCTAAAATTTACTTTAGATAAAGATAAGAGATCTAGAGAAGATGAAGATGAGTGATCTAGAAGATTATATCTATCTCTTGTAAGCATTTATTAAAAAAACTGGATAAATGCATGTTCTCTGTGGTGTTATCAATATTTTCTTGGCTTTTATTTTAGATTGTTACTTTTTTTTAAAAAAAATTCTGCCTTCTGGTGACTTTGGGATTCCTGTTGCGTTATGCCTTTGCAATAATTAGTTGCTTTGGCTATAAGCTAATATTTTTGTTTTCTCTATAAGGTGATTTTTCTGGATTTAATCCTTTCTTTTAACGTTACTGTGCTGTTTCTTAAATTTAACAGGCAAATGCAGTAATTGATACATGGTGGCATATGTTGCTAGTTTAATAATACTGTAGTAATGATTATTATTCTTGTTATTACGGATTTTATTTTCAGAAAGAGCAGATTTACGGAAATTAACATAGTTTTTGAAATAGAATGTTGGAATTTTAGAGGTCGTAAGGAGAAAAGCTTACGCAAAATTCTATAACGAAGTGGAGTATTTCTGAAAGAAAAATCTTTTTATATAACTGTGTGATATTTAGGTTAAAAGTGCGACTTTGCAATTCCACGTATTTGGGTTCTACGTGTTTAATTGTGTATAAATTGAATATTCCCAAAAATCATTCATGAGTTGTAGGGTATGTGTGAGATCTGCATGTTAATATACCTAAATCTTTCCAGCCTTGCCTCTAGAGCAACTGCTAATTAGTAGGGAAAAATTTCGGGGCTCTTATTTTACAGGGGAAGATTTATTTATTTAATAGAGCTGGTTGGGAAAAAAAAATTCACAGGACCTGACCCTGTATATTGTTTTGTATTAGTGGAGTGGAATTCCCCCCCATGGGACATTGCCAAAGCTCCATAGGATTCCAATTCACTATTGATTAGGCTAAAGCGTGGCTTTGTGTCCAGTTCCTGCCCTGAGCTCCATAGGATTTCAATCACCTTTGATTAGGCTAAAGTGTACCTTTGTGTCCAGTTCCCTTTAGTTGAGCTCAGTTCTTTGTATTTTTTTCAATTCTCTGTACGTGGGCAATGTGTTTAGTTATATATTCATTGATTATTTAAGCTGTAGCATGTGTGGGATCTGCATGTAAGTTGCTTCTTATCTAAAAGGAGTAAGCTCCATAGGATTCAAATTTTCCCTTGATTAAAAACTTTGTAGCCTTTTCCATGCTGGTGGTTCTACGGACTCCATAATTCTTTTGAAGAGCACAGCCGAGTAATTTTAAGTGAAAAATTATAGGAATGCAGAGTGAAGGAGCCAACCAAAAGGAGAATCTACATTCCAAGGTGCCATGTGGCTGGGTAAAACAATAAACAGTAGCATAGACTTTCAGCCCCAGCTTTCGAGCAACTTCTAAAAATAGGTGGATGAAAATTCGGGGTTCCTATTTTATGGGGGAATATTCATTTATTTAATGGAGCTGGTTGGGGAAAAAGAAATTCATGGGACCTGCTGGCATATTTTTTTTTTGGGAGCTGAAGCCTCTCCATGGGACCTTGCCCTAAGCTACGTTGATTCCAATTGGCTATTGATTAGGCTAAAGTGTGCCTTTGTGTACAGTTCCTGCCCGAAGCTCCACATTATTCCAATTCACTCTTGATTAGGCTAAAATGTGCCTTTGTGTCTGGTTCCCGTCAGGTGAGCTCAGTTCTTATTTGGTTTCAATTCCTTGTATATGGGCGATGTTTTTTAGTTTTATACTTTTTGTGTATTTGAGTTGTACGTGTGAGATCTGCATGTTAATTGCTTCCCATCTAAAAGGAGTAAAGCTCCATAGAATTCAAATTTGCCCTTGATTAGGCTAAAATGTGCCATTGTGTCCAATCCCATAGTTGAGCTCAAGTCTTTTTATTTGTGCTTGATTCCCTAATGTGTTTGGTTTTATATTTATTGGGTATTTCATAATATCGGTCATGTGTTGATTCTTCTTCTATTTAAGTGCCCCTTTGTGCTACAACTCCTTGTAGTCGAGCTCATTCCCTGCTTTTGCGTTTAATTTCCTGTATTTAGACTATGTTTTGTTATATATTTATTGTGTATTCCAGAAAGCCAAGTGTGTCGACTCACAGGCAACTTCAGCCTTTACAAAAAGCTGGATGTTCTGACAATGCCATAAGAATCTAATTCTGATATATTGGAATATCATAGTTTCTAACCTATGCAAGGGTTTGTAATCATTCTTGCACAATTATATTTTCCAACATTGGCAAACGTTTATATTGTTATAATCATTCTTGGAGTCCAGATTTATTCAAGAGATAAGATAGAGGAGGATGAAAATAATAGTTCTAGAAACGAGGTTATAAACGGAGAATAAAGATGTTTCTTGCAACAGTAGTCTAATGCAAGATAATTGAGGTTTAGGCATATTGGAAGGTCAATGGCGAGTGGCTTGTCTTCATCATCAAGGGATTACCTGCTATTCTTTTCCCATGCTCAAAAGAATCTGCTTCACAGTGTCTCTAATTTCCCACCAATTTGATTGGAGTGCACACCCTTGTGTACAATTATCTGTATGTGTCGCACTGTAAGCATGTTCCTCAAAACAATTCAGGACCGTATCTTCTTTCATGCATCCATTTGATTGAAATGTTTCTTGGTCAACTTCTGGCCTTATGGGTAATGTGGGAATACATCCCCAATGGACGGATCTCTAAATAACCCTATTTTAGAGCTTACTGAAAGAGCAAGAGTCAAGCCATAGAAAAATAAGTTTCATACCAGTAAATCACAAGGACTTCATCATTCAGTGATCCTTTAAAGTGAGCAAAAGCTAATCTGCCCTTTAGTCAAGTTCTGGTCTCTGAGTAAGGCTGACATGTCACTGTTTTCAAGTTCCTATCCCGGTTGTTTTATATTTAACTGTTCAATAGACTCTGAATTCTTCTTATAAGATGTAAGACTTAATATGAATATATGGAGTTTTAAGATTCATTTTATGCGGGTTGGATGATTTTATCATGGCATTGAGTGGGATCATGTTTTTTGAGATGTGAAGTGTGCGACATGATTTTATCATGGCATGGAAAAGGATACTCGTTTATTGATTTTTTACTGATATATACTTATGTAATTATTAATACACCAACTAAATTATATTGTTCTTAGAGCGCACAAGCCTTAATTGAACTCTACATTTTAACTAAATAAAACTATTTTCTTATGGGGCGCGAGTCTTAATTATACTTATTAACACGAGGAAACTTGGTGGAAATGTGTTTCCACTCACGAGGCTATTCTAAACGCCTTAGCGGCCAAGTGCGATAAGGAGTGATTTGTAAAATGTTTGATTTGGGGGGATTTTATTTTAAACTTTTGATAAGGAGTGGTTGGTAAAAATATATTTTTGGAGATGTTAGCTTAAAGTTTTCATCCCTTACGGAAGCGTGTTAGCGATTTGTTAAATATTTGATTCGTGCTATTGTAGTCCCAAGTTTTGCTTGGTGATTTGGAACATGTTTGATTTGGGGATGTATGTTTAAATTTTTCATTGCTAACAATGTTGTTTGTAAAATGTGTGATTTGGGGGATTTTAGTTCAAAGTTTTGATTGTTAGGGTAGGGATGTTAGAAGTTGTGTAGGTAATAAAAGGAGTGATTTATAAAGTGTTTTATTTTGGAGATTTTGATGTGAAGTTATTATTGCTAGGGGATGTTTATAAGTGATTTGCGAGATGTTAGATATGATGAATTTTAATTATGATGGGAAGTACCAAGTTTTGATTGTTAGGGGAGAGATGTTACAAGTTGTGTAGGGAACAAATGTGTGATTTTTTAAAATGTTAGATTAAGTTTTAATGTTAGGAGAAGGATGGTGTTATAGATGGTGGGGTTTTTTATTACAGGAAAAAGAGTTTGAAAAGAATCATTATGAGTTTGAAAAGAATTAGAAGTCTTTTAAAATGTTTGATAAAGTTTTGATTAAGGGCAAGGTTTCTTTCTTAGAAGGAAAAACAATTCTTCTTTTAGTTTGAAGAAAACCAATTTTTTTTTCACTTCCAAAATGTTTGATTTACTAAGAGAGGGATGGTGTGAGATAGACAATGGAGGTTCTTTCTTACGAGGAAAAATGAGTCATCTTTTAGTTTGGAAAGAAGTATAACTTGTTTCAAATTGCCCCAAGGAGGGGCTAATAGTTGGGCACACTTGAGTTCACCCAACTTGAGTTATGGTTTCTAACCAAAGTTATATCGTAGGTACAAAAGTGCTAAAGCTAAATTTTGTCACGAAGGAATAACACGAGAGGTTGATAGATGATGGAGAATTTTACTTATGAGGAAAAAGGGGAATTCTTCAATTATAGAGGAACTAAAAGTTGTTTCAACTTATATGTAAAAGAAGGTTTTAAGGGTGGTTTATAATTTTGTTATCTTGCACCTATATGCTCGAGCCTTTCAAGTACATTTGGCTTCATTTAAGAAACATTGGGCATGCCTACAAGGGAAAAGAATGTCTATTTTGTTTATGTAAACATTGTGAAGTATATTACACTAGCAATTGTATGCGAGTGGTGCAATGGAGATGTTGATAAGGATGCACAAAGTGTTCGAACATGAAGTGAAACATTGGAGGGAGGAAGGGCAGTGAAGGGGATTTGAGGGAGAAGATTAGGTGTGGGGGGAATGGATGTGAAAAAATTTCCTTCTTTTGAGAAGACACATGAGCATTCCATCTCAAACCTATATCATAGTTAAATTTGAGAACTACAAAACGTGGGTAGGGTAAAGTGATTACTTGCCCCATCTTTATAGACCATTATCTTTGGACATTTGTCAGATTGCCTAGACAATAACATATATCAGCCCTTCGTGTTTTACTCGTGGAAATTTACTTGATGCCACCTCATTAACATTACATGTTCTTAACACTTATTAAATTTAAGGCATTGTCGTGTATAAATCTTACATCTATTATTTTGAATTTTTTGCATTAAGGGGCTTTGTAGTATGAGGGAAAAGTGAAAGAAATGAGAGATTACCAAATTGAAGGGTATTCTATTGGAAGGAATTGAATGAAAGTAAATGCACTAATTGTTGATTCATTAAATGTTGTTTTCAACTATTATATTAAAATTTTGTATATCATGTAAGGTTTGTATGATCGTCACGCTTTTGACGGTTTTGTCATTGCTAGCAATATTATGATTACCATCATTATAGCGGAAGATTTTTTTATAAAATATGTTGCAAAGAAAATAATTTGAATATTATGGATTGTATGCATTTTTCGTAGGGATTGTGACTATTCATGAGACTTATTTACCTTTCAAATATGACATTAGACGATATATTTAATGATGTTAGATTTGAAAATTCAAGCCCTACATTATATTTATGATGAAGTCTCTCCCACATGTAACGAGGTGCACACAACACGAGTGTAGTCCAAATGAATCCAATAGGCATACCGGTGAGAGATGGTCAGTGTAGTTGAAAGTCCCCAATAGCTCTAAGAACATGTATGCACATGTCCCTCATGAGAATACATAATGCATAAACATATAAACATGATATTAATTCACAAACACATCAAATCAAAGAATACATATGGACATAACCCTCACGAGAATGTGTTAATGTGTAAACATAAATATGATATTAAGACACAAATATATCAAATCAAAAAGAAGCATATTAATGACACATTAATGTATGTGTCAACAAACCAATGATAAAAAATCAATCAAGTCATGTGCTGATTTTTTTTTTTATGTAATTTGTACCAACACTACATTGTCTTAGTTGCCCGGTCTATTATTTCAATTAGGTATGTTTCTTGGGCATTTTGGGCTTATGCTAGAACATAATAGGCTCTTAGATTCATCTTTGAGCTGACACAATTTTGTTGAATCTGACGAAGAAAGAAGCAACAACTTTCCAAGGCATTTGACATTGGGTGGTTACAAATTCATTGGTGCAATGTTTGAGAATTTGCACCGGTAGACTATATCTCCAAAGAAGCCTCTCGGGTGTAGTACTGATTTTGATAAGTACAAAACATGGGAGGCAATCTATATTAGATATATTTGACTTGTGTTCAACTAATGACACACATGGGGACAAACACCAACAATTTGTATAATATATCCTGTAAGCTTTCCATGACTGTTGCGATAAAGCCAACTTTGTTGTTGCTATATTTAGGGTTTTTATCTTTAATATTTATCAAAATTAAATGCACTACATATTAATTCATTAAATGCTAAGTTTTAATAGTATATATATTTTATGATAGGAATGGTAGTTTATTTCAGCAACACAAACATTAAAGCCAACGATTACCATCGTCATAATCTAAGAAGATTCTATAAAAGATGCCACGAAGAAACCAATCTAAAAATGATTATTCGAATATTATGAATTGTATGCATTTTTCACGAGGGTTGTGGCTATTCATGAGACATTGTCTTTCAAATATGAGTCTCGAAATTGAATGAAGCTGTTTCGAATATGTTACTTGAAATTGTATGAAGTTGGCATTCCAAAGTGGGACCTCAAATTGTATAGCAGGGTTTTTTTGACCAATATTAAAAACCTAGTATTTAGATGTCAAGAACGTTTTTTGTTTTATTGGTTATGCGAGAACATAGTAGCTGTAGACACCTATAATTTGGTCTACATGATCTTATTACTAAGATCATACTAACTATCCTAGTCTCGTGTTAATTTACTACACTACGCTAGTAAAATACCCTTTCAAAACCCTATTTCGTGCCCTAGCTCACATTCATCGAATTTTCCATCAATCCGGCAATGAAAATGAGCTAAAAAACTTGCACGCGGACTCTAAATGGAAAACCTATTACAATGGAGTTGATTTTGTCACGATCGGAGACAAAAACCAGACCTAAAAATTTCAAGCTCCATTAATGGCCGCCATGGTAGCTCCGTGGTGATTTTTTTTAAATTTCATTTCCAATCATTATAATGGGCAAAATCAAGTGAAATTCGGAGGATGTGACCACGACGATGAGTTGAGTTCAAAAAAATATGTTCCGTCGCAAACCGAGCAGTGTAAGTCCACTTTCTAAAAATAGTAAGTTTTCCTATACAGACGTGCTATGTTTGGGAAGTCACCATTAAAAGCGGCTATGGCAAATGCAGTGTGCACTGAAGATCACCAGGAAGCCAAAATGATTGTTCAGAGCATAAAACATTAAAAATGACCACTTACTAAAAATAGTAAGTCTCCCATCTGGGCACTTGCTATTAATAGTAAGTCACACTCAAAGGACAATTTTGGCACAATAGAACATAGAGGGATGATCATTCAGGTCAACATCATCATTCGGGATCATTATAGGCATTTCTCACAGGGCATTCGAGATCCATCTCAGGGAACTTGAAAGTGTTTCTCGACACTCACTACATGGTTTGGGTCACATGTATATCATGTGCAGGGTGGAAGTTGCGGTCATCAGTGAAACTATTCATTCAACTTGGCATGATTGATTCTAAGTTCCTATCTCTTCAGAAAAGATCTTTATGAGTCAGTGTTCGTTGTCATCAGTGAAGTCATTCGACAAGTGTTTTTGAACACTGAAACCCAAGGTGTCCTTGAACCATCCAAAGGAGCTTCTCAAGGTGCAAAGAGTTTGGGGATTTAGAGATCGTCATATTGATGCATTCCATCAAGTCATCTAGAAGGAGTTGTGGACTTCATCGGAGGCAGATTATTCGTCATCGGTGTTTCTTCCCCCGTTTTCTTCTGTCTTTGTCTCCTCTCTTCCCTCCCCCTACTTTCTCTCTCCTCCATGTTCTAATTCTTCATTGGGGGATGCCCTTTTTATATGCCCTTTAATGAAATTAAAAAAAAAAAAAACTTTATGCTTCTAATGTAAAAGTCACCTTTATGTTATAAAAAGGGACTTACTATTGTCCTAGGAAGTTGAAAAGTTTTAAGTTGTGCGAGGACATGAAAAACCATTGGGGGGTAGATGAAGAGTCATCTCTCATTCTATAAATTGTCAAGGCCTTCTCCTTTCAAAGGGTTGATGATTGATTTTGTAAACTCAAGAGTGCATTGAGAGAACAAAGGAGATGACCAAATTCTTCCATTCCTTCATCCTAAAATTTCCTCCATTTCTCCACTATGTACAACTTTTGTTTTAGCAATCGATACAAGAAGGGGTTTCTAGCTTTCTTTGACTGAGGGATTTCTTGATACTTTGTGCTCATTAAATTCTATTTGGTCTTATTGCTTCTTGTAGAGTTGTTTCCTCTTAATTTTAGTGCATGTGATGAAACTTCTAACTAGTATGTGTAGGAATCTAATTTTCTACCTACAACATTATTTCTCCTACCTCTTTTCTCACTCCCTTTCCCGCTCTTCAGATAAAGTCTTCCCTAACAAGAGATTGCTAGCTTTTCCGCAGGGTCAATGGAGTTCCCCTATTGGATCCCCAGCCGCAAGACCACCAGGAAAAATCCACCTTTTTACTTGCGCATGCATATACGACAGCTGCTCCAGTTAAGTAGAGGGACTTAGATTCCCAGAGCGTTGGCAAGAAACCCACCAATTTGTTCTCTGATAAATTTTCTCACCAATAGTTTTTGGTGCCCACCCTGGGGTAGATTTAGCAACATCTGCACCCAAAATACGACCGCAAGGTCCACAAATTCAAAAAAATCAAATATTACAAAAAAAAAAGAAAAAAAGAAAAAAAGAAAGAGTTCATGGAAATTCATTGCTGAAAGATTCATTGTCAATTCCTGCACGTGACCTTTCATATTCCACAGTGTCCTTTCGTATTTCCACTGCAAGAATTTCCAAAAGCTGGCTGAAAGGAGATACACCAGGTTGAATAGATCGAGAGGAATTGTCGACCCCCGCTTTCGAGGCTTTGCAAAATCAGCAAGGAAGAGTTAGATACAATCCCTACTATTTTTCTCAAGCCTCATCCCCATCCGGGTCTTCAAGCAATTCACCTGGAATTCCCATCCAAACTCCTATTGATACCCCCCTTCAAATTCTCCCATTTTTCGACCACCATTGATCTTTGAGTTCCAGGAGGAAGAAGAGTTTGAAGAAGAATTTGTAGAAGCAAGAGCAGAAACAAAAACAACAATGGCAGATGAAGCAGAAAGACCTTAACCCATTGTTCCATGGGGAAGAAATACAGGCCCACTTGCTCTCGAACCACCTCTCCACGATCTACCAACAAGTTCCTCGCAAAAACTTTCCAAAGTTCAAAGGCGATGACACACAGATACCTGAAGAACACATCACCGCTTTCACCACATCATGTGGGATTCTTGGAGTTGAAAAGGAAGACGTTGCCGTAAGGTTGTTCGTGAAATCTCTCCAAGAAAAAGTAGCAAAATGGTTCTACCTCCTGCCTGCCCGATCCATCACTGGTTGGAATGACATCAAGACTGCCTTCGAGGAAAGATTTAAATCAACTGAAGACTGTCAGGACCTCTTGGTGCAGTTGGATCAAATGAAGAAAGGAGAAACTGAAACTATGAGAGACTTCGTGGCTCGTTTTGAATGGTTTCTTCGCAAGATACCAGAAGAAGATTCATTGTCCAAAAACAATATCAAGAGATTCTTCATTGAATGCTCAATCACCGGAGGTAGGATTTTTCCTACGAAGATTTCAACCAAGGAACATTGTAGAAGCACAAAGGATGGCCATTGAACTTGATGACGATCTCATCCTCTCTTGAAAGATCAAGAATCCATCAAAGGGCAAGGCCCAACAACATGGGGACGAGAGAACCAATCCATCGTTACAAAAATTGGCAAATGAGATGGCATCTTTGAAGATGGAATTTTTTGAACAAGTATCTTCTCAAGAAACAACACAAATCAAATTGTGGGAACACCCCGAAGGCTTGCCTTGGAGACCCCACCCTTGAACGAAAATTGCAGGATTCAGGAAAGTGAATGAGAGCTTGAACAAGAAAGTGAAGATGATGATCTCCTACAAGTTGATGATCTTGAGAACGATACACAAATCATATTCAGTGAGTATTCTGGAGGCGATGAAGATGATGAAGAAGATATACCCAGCTTCTCATGTGCGGTATTCACTCGTTCTCAGTCTGAGAAAGGATCCTCTTCCTCCACTGCTGCTAAAAACAAGAAGACTGATGATTCTCCTATGACGACTCCGCAAAACAAAATAATCAGTCGAGGATCTCCGCTCCCACCCTCCATGGAGTCCACATTTTTGAAGCCTGATCCTATAGCAAGTAAGAAGTCTCCCACAATCCCAAATAAGTCTTTTGATTCCTCTTCCAATTCTAAATCTAACTATGCTCTTGTAAAATCTAGTACTTTGAAATCTCCTAATGTACCATTCAAAATTTCCTCCATTCCCCAAGAATCAAACCGTTGCTTCCAAACCTACACCGACTCTAAAATTAGTCCCTTCATTTCCCTTGTCCACATATGCTCCCTTTGACTTCGTAGAATATGTGAACATAGCCAAGGTGCAGATTATTGAAACTAAATATCTGCGGACTCACCTTGAACAATTTGAAAGGTTTGTTCAATACATCATGAGTGGTAGCTTAACACCCAATGCCATAGCTCCTAGTTATAAAGGAATACTACCAAACCCACCTACACCTCCCTCGCAGAACATGCTTTCTTTGAGTACATCTAAGACTGATAAGGTTGAACCTTTCTATGTCTCCCTTCTCGTTGGAGAATATGTATTGAACAACTGCATAATATATTCTGGTGCCTTCGACAATATGATGCCTATAAAGGTCGTCAAGGCTCTCAAACTCACCATGACTCCACCTCGTGGCTCTTGTTACTCCTTGGAGTCAAAAGAGGTCCCACTTGTAGGGAAGGTCAAATATGCACAGGTGGCTCTCGCCAAATTTCCATATAAGAAGGTTTCAACGATGATTTTGGTAGCAAACATTCCAGCTTCATTTGGAATGTTGCTAAGTAGGGGTTTCTATCAGCAGTTGGGGGGTGAAATTCAGATGAATTGGTCTTCTGCAACCATACCAGTGAAGGGAGGCATGGAGAAATTACTTCCAAGAAGAAGATGAGGTACACTATGTGAAAGTCTGCAAGTCTAGGAACCAACATATTGTATCAAAATAGCAGGTAGATGAATCACTTTGTGACAACTGAGGAGGAAGATGATATTCCCATCTTTATAGGGCCAGACATGCCTTCCCGAGAGAGGTATGGACCTTGAAGAAGCACTGAGGAGATTCGAGTTACAAGAGGGCAGCCCCGAATTTACAGACGATGCAAACCATGAGGAAGAGGAAATGGTTCTTGATGATTTTCAAACAGAAAAATCAGCTTATGTGCTTATCCGTGATGAGGAGATATTCTCATTCCCATTCGAAGATGAGGACTCCCTTGATCATGTCACCCAGGAAGAGACCAAGCCAGTCTGTAATGAACCCTCAAACATTGGGAAAGAATCATCTGTATAAGAAGTGCTAAGAGCCATGGAAGAAACAAAAGATCCTAAGCTTAGTATCAAACTCCTGATGCAAGCCATGAATCTACAAGACAAGCGTGAATCTGATTTGAAAGCCTCAATTAGTGTGAAGGTTGGCCATTTTGAAACAAAGCAAGATGAGAAATATGATGCCCCCTCTGAGCCAATGGTTGATGGATGCAACGACGAAATTGAGGTATTTTCTTTCCCATTTGAAGAGGAAGACTCTTTCCATGATGAATAAATTGAAGCAAGGAGTTTTGAGGCCTTTAAAGCTTAAGCTCCTCTTGATGAAGGAGTGATAGAATGCAGCGATTTCCCAAGATGATGAAGTAATCCCTCCGGATAGTTGCCTTAAGCTGAAAAATAAAGATTCTTCGAAGGACATCCAAAGATGAGCTGCAGGAAGTAACAAAGGAGATTTCTATTCAAGAACTATTAGATGTAGTAGAAGTTACAGAAGACCCCGAGCTGATTCTTGATCTCTTTACTTGTGCCATGGCCATACAAGACAAGTATGAGGTTACTTCTAATCCTCCATTCAATCTTCAAGCACCTCATAATAGAGTAGATATAAAGGATGAATCTAAGGTTTCTCATGGAGAAGATGTCAATGAGCATAGATCCAGGGAAAAAAAGTAACTCAGAATATTCAAGAAATTTGAATGAAAATCAGCTTTAGGGCAGCGATGAGATGCTCAATGAAGAATCAACTATGTGGATAAACACGGAAGGCAACTAACACTATGAAACTGATTTCAAAGAGTGTGAAGGAAATGGAATTTCTAAGCAAAGGCCTAAACATCAAGAAGCTCATGTAGACTCACTCCTACCAATTACATAGACAATCATGAAAGCACCTGGCTTTCATAAACAGTTAAGGAAAGGAGGATACTCTCTCAAACCGGTTAATGGCTTCATGAAACAACATCACTCAGTGTTTCCCACTCAAAGGTAACCTCTGAGAAGAGAAAATTGCTTCATTGAAAGTGGGTTATCCCCTGCCTTATACCATAGGTGATTGCTATGTGTGCTTCCCTTTCTATTGTGTGTGAAGCTTCATTTCCATGTGTGTTGTGTGTTTCCTTTCGTGGTTTTTGTGTGAGTGTGTGTGTTTCCTTCTTCGCGTGCTCTCTCTCTCTCTTGTTGTAAGTTGTACATGACTCCGCAGGGCCCAATGGATAAGGCACTGGTCAATGTATTATATGGTCTAAGGCTGAGATTCTAGATTCTCCACGTCATGTCTTCGCTGCCCTTAGTCCATGTCATGTCCCCAAGCTAGAGCCAACTGTTTTCATGCAAATGTGCAACAAAGACATTGACAATTTCCAAGCATGAAAACTATACCCCTATGTCAAAAATTTCAATTTTTTTCCCTTCCAAGACACCCCAGGTCTACCTAGTCAGTCTAGTGACCTCCCAATTGATGTTAATCCATCCCCCTATGTGATTTAGGAAATTCAATTCAAAACCCCTAGGTGATTTTAGGAGTTCATTGAAAGATGTAAACTTCAGGCAGTTGTGGGAAGGGCTATCACCGACCTTCCTAGGAATGGAGCAACCCCATGGAGTAGAACAGAGAAACCAAACCAAAAATGGAAGTGAATCAAAGGCCTTGGAACATCATGGCAGTGATTTAGGAAGATCTAGGAAGGATTCAAAGAAGTTGGGGCAGTTTCACTAAAATTAGGGTTCACAGGCCTAGGCAGTGCACAGGCCAAAAAAGATGCTTAGCTTTGGAAGGAAATTCAGGATCTCCGGATGGATTTAGTAGAAAAACAAGACATTGTCGGAAAGGTAATTTAAAGACCTACAAGATGGTGAAATTATTGTTTTCACAAAAAAATGGCGCAATAGGTCTGAAATCCATTTTTTCAAGGCTCATCTATGGAACTAGAAAAAATATCCATATTTTCAGGGAATATATGGAAGAATCAAGAGCTGTGACCCCAACCATTGGATTCATAAGACCAATTCTAGTAAAATTCATATAAAATTTCACCAAAAATTCCATTGGGAGCTCAAGTTATCGCCATTTCAAGTTCACTCTCAAGACCTCATACTTAGTCAAATTTTGAACAAGACATGTGTCAACACCAGGAGCCTGACGCATTTTTGTGTCCCTTACGACCCTCAAGCTTAGGTACATGAGGGTCAAGAAATTGTTCCCAGCACCTAAAATCCCTCTGGACCTACATACGACCTCTAGGATCGCCAGTTCAGCCCCCAGGCACTTGCGGGAGCTCAAAGCCTTCACCGTTGGATCGCTGCCATATGTCATCGCCTGACGCGCCATGCAAACTGATGTCCCTCATGTACCTTTGTGTTAGGGGACAACATGGACAAGAAAATGTACCCAACCCCTAGGGATCCTTCTAGTCACCCATGTGACCCCTTCAGGAGTAGTTTTTCAGCCCCCAGAGCAGTGGAGCCAAATACTCGACCGCCAGATCTTTGCCAAGTGTCACGATGAGGTGCGACGTGCAAATTGATGTCCCTTTCGTCCCTTAATGCCAAAGGGACATCAGGCACAAAAAAATGTGCCCCACCCTTGCTGTGCATTTTTTTTGAATGATTTAAATCTTGCACTTAGCCATTATTTCCCCCCATTTCTCCTTCACAACTTCACACCTTGTCATAGCTTTGTTCAAGCTTGTCTAGACACCCACTCCGCCATTGTTGATCCAAACTAGCTCCATCATGGCCACCAAATCCTCCACTCCATGAAAATACATAGGTTTCAGAGGAAGGATTTATCAAAGGAGTTGAAGAAATGAAGAGAAAACAAAGATTTTTTGCCAAGATAACCACGAAGTTACCCAATCGAAAAATCTTCATATCTTGCAAAATACAAGTTGGATTGAGTTGTCATATTTTACAGACTTCCAAATTTTTCAAGATGATCAAGATGCAACAAATAGGAGGTCAAATGGTGCCCTGAATCATTTGTTCCAACAAAAAACTCCCATTTCGTGCCCTAGCTCACATTCGTCAAATTTCCCATCAATCTGGCAATGGAAACGAGCTAAAAAAATTGTCAAGCGGAACTCCAAATAAAAAACCAATCACAATGGAGTTAATCTTTTCTTCATGATTGGAGATAAAAACCAGACCTGCAAAATTCAAGCTCCATTAATGGCCGCCATGGCAGCTCCGTGCCCGAAGCCACTGCCAGGTGAAAATTTTTAAATTTTATTTCTAAGCATTCTAATAGGCAAAATCAAGTGAAATTTGGAGGACGTGACCGCGATGATTAGCCGAGCCCAAAAAAAAATATGTTCCATCGCAAACTGAGCAGTGGAAGTCCACTTTCTAAAAATAGTAATTTTTCCTATACAAACGTGCTATGTTTGGGAAGTCACCATCAAAAGGGGCTATGGAAAAGGCAGTGTGCATTGAAGATCACCAGGAAGCCAGAATGATTGTCTGGAGCAGAAAATAGTGAAAATGACCACTTACTAAAAATAGTAAGTCTCCCCCATCTGCAAGGCACTTGTTATTAATAGTAAGTAACACTACAAAAAAAGGACATTTTTGGCACGATATGACATAGAGGGATGATCATTCAGGTCAACATCATCATTTGGGACCATCACAGGCATTTCTCACAAGGCATTCGAGATCCATATCAAGGAACTTGAAAGTATTTTTTGACACTCACTACATGGTTTGGGTCATAGGTATATCATGTGCAAGGTGGAAGTTACGGTCATCAGCGAAACAATTCATTCAACTTGACAACATCGGTTCTAAGTTCCTATCTCTTCGGAAAGGATATTTATGATTAAGTGTTTGTGGTCATCAGTGAAGTCATTCAACAATTGTTTTTGAACACTTAAACCCAAGGTGTCCTTGAACCATTCAAAGGAGCTTCTCAAGGTGCAAAGAGTTTGTGGATTTAGAGATCGTCATGTTGGTGCATTCATCGGATCATCTAAGAAGAAGCTGTAGACTTTATCGGAGGTAGATTGTTCGTCATCTTTGTTTCTTCCCCCTTATTCTTTCTTCTCTCTCTCCTCTCTTCCCCCTACTTTCTCTCTCCTCCATGTTCTAATTCTTTGTTTGGGGGTGCACTTTTTATATGTCCTTTAATGAAATTAAAAAGCAACTTTATGCTTCTAATGTAAAAGTCACCTTTATGTTATAAAAAGGGACTTAATATTCTCCTAGGAAGTTGAAAAGTTTTAAGTTGCGCGAGGACATATGAAAAGCCATTGGGGGTTAAATGAAGAGTCATCTCTCATTCTATAAATTATAAAGGCCATTCTCCTTTCAAAGGGTTGGTGATTGATTTTGTAAACTCAAGAGTGCATTGAGAGAACAAAGGAGATAGCCAAATTATTCCATTCCCTCATTCTCAAATTTCCTCCATTTTTCCACTATGTATAACTTTTGTTTGAGCAATCAATACAAGAAGGAGTTTCTAGATTTCTTTGACTAAGGGATTTCTTGATACTTTGTGCTCATTAAATTTTATTTGGTCTTATTGCTTCTTGCAGAGTTGTTTCCTCTTAATTTTAGTGCATGTGATGAAACTTTTAACTAGTGTGTGCAGGAATATGATTTTCTACCTGCAACATTAGTTCTCCTACCTCTTTTATCACTCCCCTTTCCCACTTTTCAAGAAAAGTCTTCCCTAGCAAGAGATTGCTAGCTTTTTATGTAGGGTCAGTGGAGTGCCCCTGTTGGATCCCCAGCCACAAGGCCACTAGGAAAAATCCACTTTTTTACTCACGCATGCATATACGACAACTACAAACCGGTTAAGTAAAGGGACTTAGATTCCTAGAGCGTTGGCAATAAACCCACCAATTTGTTCCCTGAAAAATTTCCTCACCAACATACATCTAGTTACTTTCTCGCTATTCAAAAAGTGCGACTGACACAAGAGCAACCTAGGGAATAATTCCACACACACACCTAGAACCACATTGGGTCTGAGATGTAGTGCAATGCTCAATGATGAGTCCATCAATTTGGTAGTTGAGGACAATTTTACCCCTTCATATGCATCTTTATTTTTATTAGGGTGTTGATCCTTTATCTAGGGTTTCACTAGGTGATTTCCTTTATTGGAAGTTTATAATGACATTAAGCGAGCTAAGTGTGACATTCACATGACAGGAAGCGAAGGCCTCGCACCATCCGACGACTGTGAAATTGGCTTCCGAACTTCCCACACAGACCAACCACCCATATTGCAGACTAGGGTGCCCCAAGCACCCCAATACATTTTTCAAGTGCCCCAATCTAGCTAAATCACCCAGATCTACATTTTTTGGAGCTCCTATGCGACAGTTTCCCATTCCTATTCATTCGATCTCAACTGCAACACTATCTTACAACATCTACAAATCAACTAAGGTTCTTCTAATCCTCTTGGTACATTACGGTTTTACATTTTTATTGCTTAGTTGCTTGGGTGTATTTCAGTTATTTAACTACTCATTTATTTATGGAAAACTTGCATTAGATTAGTCTAGTCTATTTACATTTTAGTTTAATCAGCCACACAATGCTTTCTCTTATGGATGGTTTTTCTGGGTAAAATCAGATCCTCATTGCATTAGAAGACCAATATAAGAAATATTTCATCACCCCTTGGGGAACTTTCTACTTTCATGTCATGCCCTTTGGTTCGAAAAATGTAAGTGCCACCTATCAACACACCATGACCTATATCTTCCATGATCTCATCGATTAGACTGTAAAGGATTATTTTGATGACCTCTTGGGTGAATCCAAGCATTGATAGGATCATCTTTCCATCCTTGAAATCCTCTTCGCACGTCTCATCCATTTCTTCCTTCATATCAATCACGCCAAGTGTGTGTTTGGTGTTTTAACTAGAAAAACTCCTTGGCTTCATCTTTTCTATCAGGGGTATTGAAGTTGGCCCCCACCAACATCAAATCCATCCTAGAGATGCCTCTTCCTTCCAATCTTAAGCAAATTTATAGTCTCCAAGGAAAACTTCAATCAGTCCACCGCTTCATGTCACAATTTTATGACCATTTCCAACCTTTTCACCATCTCCTTTGCAAAGACATTCACTTCAATTGGGATGCCAACTGTCAGTAATTGTTTGATGAGATCAAACATTATATTCTATCACCACCTGTGATCACACCTCTATGCAATGGATAGCATTTTTATATCTACATCTCTACCACCGATCACACTCTAGGTGTGTTATCCTGTAAAATTGATGAGGGAAATTTTACAAGTAACCATACCAAAAATTTTGTTTTGGTTCCCTTCGAGGTCCCTTAGCATTTGGAATGACATAAGATCCCTTTCCGAAGAATCTCATTTTTCGAACTTAGTGCATTTGGTCTTTTTTTTGGTTGGCCACAGTTTTTATTCATGCAACATCAAATGAATTTGTGCCCCTTTCTATTCCTTTGGTGCATCCTTTGGAGTGTCAACATTCCAAATGTTGTGCCTTCCCATGATGCGCCTTTCAAGCTTGCACCCAGGCGCATGTGCTATCTTGTCGACATTCCAAATGTTGCGCCCCTAAATGGTGCACCAAAGCGCTGAAAAAAGTAATGTCGACAGTCCCAAATCCGCGCCAAGGGTGCAAATATTTTCATGTTGGCATTTGCCTAGGTGCACCTTGCAAAAATTTGGTGGCACATTTATTACACCTTTTGCTATATATAGGCGCATCCGACCTATCATTTTCACGATTGAAAAAACGTGAAAAAGTATTATTCTTCTACATTTGTCAGCGCTTCTGTCAACCCCGTGTGTCACCTTTCGTCGTATTCGTGGACCCCACATCATTTCCTCCATCTTATATATTCTTGGTAAGTGGTCCTTGCTCTTCTTGTGTTGTTGTGGGGTTTTTGTGTTGTTTTTGAGAGGTTGTTATTATTAAAAACAAAGAAAATGAAGCTAAGAAGTAATACAACCTCCAGCCCATTTTTGCAAATCGACCCACCTTCAAACGATTTTACCCTCCTTCCAGATCTGCTAGCCTGGAGGGCCTTGTCACAAAATGAATTTCTGACCCTCTTTTCCTCTTTTCCCCTCACTGTCAAAATTTGGGTTGGAAGAGTTAAAAGCCAAAAAAGCCTGCCAAAGGAGGGAAGTTTCTAAAAGTTATCAAACCCATGGCTTTCCTTTGGCGCAAATTCCATCGCTGTTACATTAAACACAGTCGCGCCAAAGGGGTGCACTGTCCCCGCCTGCAACATGCATCTTTCCCGCACCTTATAAAATTCCCAAAACCTAACACAGGCGTAAGCGCAACTCCGCCTACACCAACATTTGAATGCCATGCAGACCCTTCCCTTCCCGCACCAAAAGCTCCAGCCTTGGCACACCTTAACTCAATGATGCACCTTTTAAACCTGTGCCTCTTGGCGCACCATAATGTTTTGCAACATGTACCATATCTGTGCCAATAAAACATCCTAAAGCCTTGCTACACCAAAATAATCTGCACCCTGTTCAAAACCCTTCATATGGTGCAAGCGCACATCCTATGACACCAACATCTGAATGTTGTGTGTAGTATTTCAGCGCCCTGTGCCCTTTTGCATTGTTTTCTTCCATGCAACACTCTCCAGCAGTGCGCCTTGCTTTTCTGATCCTGCAGCCTATAATAGAATTGCGCTTTGCGCCCAGAGGCTTGTAATTTGATAAATTTTCATTCTATAAAGATTTGATGGACAATTTAATAGCTAACATGGCTCTTCTACGGCAGACTTCCTTACTTCTTGTAGATCAGTAGCTGAACTCAGATTCACACATGTCTTCATCAAGTAAGAAGCTAACCAAGTCTAAGGGTAAGGCCAAACTCATAGAAGAAGAAATGAAGTATAAATACCAAAGGGTCAGGATGCCTGAATCCCTTGCAGAGTGTGACCTAGACATCAGGGATTCAGAACTTGGTCATATTGATATGGAGGATTTCTAGGCCAGAACCAAGAAGGTTATAGGCAGTCCATGGATGGACAAATTGGTCGGCAATGGTTTACATTTCGCTGTAAGAATCCCCGTGAACGCAGTAAACAACGAGTTCATGATGGTGGTGGGCCACTGTGAAAATAAGGACACAAGATGTGTCGAAAATGAGAAGGGTGAGGTAATAATAAACCTCACTTCTCGGTACTTCGAAATCATGTTGGGTATCCCCCACCAC
The DNA here is from genome assembly GCA_019776745.2 of Taxus chinensis. Classification (NCBI taxonomy): domain Eukaryota; kingdom Viridiplantae; phylum Streptophyta; class Pinopsida; order Cupressales; family Taxaceae; genus Taxus; species Taxus chinensis. Next base: position 659,208,540 of record CM034146.1, read on the forward strand.
TGGCATTTTTTGGCAATAAGCTAAGAAGACTGCATAAAAGCATGGAATGAAATGAAGACAAATGCATGCAGCTTATGAATGAAGTATATCTGAAGAACAAGAAGGTGATAACCAGGTGGCCACAAGTTATTCATCGCAGAAAATTCTCAGAAGAGCTGAGTGACACCATCACCGTCCTGAGTAGGGTCTTTGGGCTTCCTGATGCCCATTACTTTCATAAATAGATGCTTAGATATCTGGAAACAATGAGCAAAAATGTTCCTGATCAACATTTTGAATGGGCAGAGATCATTAGCAAAACTATCTCCAAGCAACTTCAACAACTCTCAACAACTGGGAGATTCTACATGAACTCCTATGTGGTATACACTGCTGCCTCTGAAAGAGACTACCCAACACTAAGTCAATGCGGGATGTGGCCTCAAGTAAGAATATATGAGTATTATCCAGAGTTGAGACTAGAAAACAACATCACACAATTCAGCAAGATCAATGATGCCTTCTTCTACGACATCATATGCCTCTTGAGGCCCAATATGACTCACGATCAGATGACCAAGAGCGTAGTTAATACCACAGAGAAGTGGGGGGCGTTATTTACGTAATTCCCCACTTTCACCTATCTCAGAGCCACTAACTTCTTGGGGGAGCCCACCAAGTTACCGAGGTTGTGGGACCCAAGTTGATCCTATTGGAGCTATCCAGACAGCTTATCACATACCACGAGAAGTGTTTGAAAAGAAAGAAGGGTGGAAATCCTTTCCCCCTCACAGTGGGTAGGTACACCTGCACTTCTCATAGGAAATCCCGAGAAATGTTTGCGGAGTTGGAGTTGTTCAACTTGAAACACAATTTCCCGGCAAGGCCAACCTTTGATCCTCGCAATCACCTTCCAAGGGCAAAGCTTGATCTGATTCACGTCCCACAGATCGAGGATATCTATATCAATCTGTATCACAAGGTTGAGCTCAGAAGAAAGGATCACTCCTGCCTGGCCCTGGCAGAGATCATCCAATATGGTGTGGCCATTATCTTGAAAGGTTTCCAAACGACTGATCAAGAAGTTGATCAGGTCTATCTAGATACGAACGGGGACAATTGGCCATTTTCTGAGATTGATAGAACAAAGGCACCTCAAACTATTGAGGAAAGGGTTAAAGGCACTCTACAGCGCACAGAGCATTGGTGCAGGAAAAATGGTCTCATCTACCTTGGGGTAGACTTTACCACGTCTCCTTTGGGAAATGCACCTACTAAGACCAAAGCACTTGCCAAAAGGCGAAGGGAAAGAAAAAGAGGGAGAATCAAGCACTGCTTAGGAGAAAACTCCCAAGAGTCCTCCTTCTACCTCCCAGGAGCAGGTAGTAAGCCTGGTCTCCCCAGAAGAGAGAAGAGGCGGGTAAGTGTTCCAACGGGCACATCCACTCAGGGTGTTGCCACTGCTGTAACCAGTGAAGTTCCCACCATCCCATCTTCCACTCCTCCTTCCCCTCCTCACGTCACTCAAGCAACCACTCCTCTGGTTGTGTCTTCTCCCCCATCTTCTACTGTTCCCCCTTCCTCTTCCTCCATCTTCTCTTCCCTCATGGATCTGTCCCCCAGCATTTCTTCTCTCATCTCTCAAATCCCTTCCACCCCCACGGTTTCCTCTCCTACAGTGACTCCTACCCATGTGAGCATTGGAGGGTCGTCTTCCTTATCAATGCCACCACCAAGCATCTCGACACATTTCCCCGTGTTCACTGTAGTTACTCCTTCTTCTACCCCCATTTCCCTCTTCTTCCTCTGGTCACACTCCCTTAAGTCCAGAATGGATCTCCAAACACCTGAGCCAGCACAAGAGGAAAGTCTGCATTGCACCTATCGACTTCTCTGTGATCCCAACTAAAGGAGCTAAGAATTAAAAGCCAATAACCCTCTTCTCTCAGAGTGCTTCAGGTGAAAGGGTTATGGAGATCACATACCCTGATCCCACAAAGGATAAAAAATATCTGTCTCCTACAGATTATACAGTGACATAGGTTACAATGGGAACATCCTCAGAAATCCTGCAGGTAGAGGCCCTATCCACAGTGGACACCCTTTGCAAAAAGATTCAGGAAGCAAAGGAAGAGAAGAGGATGCTGAAAGAATAGAACAAACATCTTCTCCAAGCCTTGCAGAAAATGGGCAGTGCACCTCCTGTAGCTGCCATCGAAACTCCTGAGGCCCTTAGTCAGGAAAAGATAAATGAGTACGCCAAGATTGGTGAGAAAGGTATGGCAGTATCCACCTGGAGAGACCAAATCCTCAAGGATAATGAGGAAGTAATTGTAAAGTTCACATAGTTGTATCAGAATATTGATCAGGCTAATAAGGAACTCCAGGAGATTGCAGGACCTATCTCCGAAGAGTTGGACCATGCCAGGTTACAACATGAGACATTCCAGAAGATGCTCGAATGCTCAGTTGATGACTTAGTAAAATTTGGCGTCTTCGATCACCCAAGAGCACCCAACAAAGTCCTTGCTACTTTGGACTATCGGGTTGACTAGATGGAATTTGTCTTGGAGAAAATTGATAAAATCAAGGAGGAAGCCTTGGATGCAATGCATCAAATGGAGCAGATCATCCTAAGGATGTCTCTGGGATTCCTCACCCCATCATACGCCTTGAGGAAGGTAGATGACACTATTCGGCTCTTCAAGGAGATCACGTCGCAAGGTTTAGGGTCAGAAGCCATTTTTGACGTAGAATCTATCAACAACCTTATGGCCTACCACAATTTTGTTGGATACCTGATGGAGGCAGGTAATGAGTACTTCAAGCTCCTCGAGAGACTCAGAGATGAACGAGATACTTGCGAGGTCATCAGAGACCACACCAAGGGTCCCACTCAGGATCAACTTCAACCAATGATTAGCAAGTTCATGGAGTATCACGCTTAATTTCACATTTCCTCTCCTGAGCAGAAGTAGGATACCCCTTTCCAGCCACGGGACGATGACGAATAGTCTCATTCCTCCTAGGATTGTTCCCATTTTTGTAAAATATTTAAAAGTATGTTGGCACAAATGATGACATCATCCATGTTGCACCATGGGATGTTGGCATCCACCAAATTGCCCCAAAGTCAACAGTTGACTTTTAGATATTTTGTAAATAGTTGATGGTTCCTTTTTGCCTTCTTTCTCCTTCTCTTTCTATATATATATATATATATATATATATATATATATATATATATATATATATATATATATATACTTGGATACTTGTTGTATTCAAGGGTGAACATTTTTTAGATGAAAAATAGAAGTGAGAAGGAAAAAGTGCATTGAGAAACTTAATGCAACAGAAAATGAGTGGTGTACAAAAATTAAGCACGTCGTGATCCATAAGACTGAGTTAAGTGCATTAGATCATGCTTAAGCACATTAAGAACTGTGAAATTTACTTTTCTGGCAAGATGTATCTCTTCTTCTATGAATCCAAGTTTTTGTCACCCAGGAAAGCTTTGTTCGTTTATGCAAGTTGGTTGGGACTCTGTTCACTACCAGTAACCAATGATACTTGATTCAAGCACATGTTACCTTACAGGTGCTAGATGGCATTCATGTTTCCCAGTTAATCTCTCTTCAGATCTATCCTAAAGCTCCATACTCCTCTGTAATCATTCCTTTTTGTTCACAATAAGGAAGTATTGCCTACTTAGATTAGGTTTCCCAAACCCCTGATGTTTTGTTTAATTTTCATTTCAGTTGCACATTTTCCTACTAGTTTTTTTGTAATAAACTATGTTTGCACTATAGTTGAATTTCATTACTAGGGGCTACTGCCCTACACACTGTGTAGAGGACCACATATGCTTTTAGATGTGGGGTGGACCAGGTGTAAGTACGTAAAAGGTGCCATGTTAGCACACTACGATGAGTAGGGAAAGGAGCAGGTTTTTTATTATATCAACCGCACTCTTCATGATTACAAAACCCACTACACTAAAGCTGAAAATATGTGTTGTGATCTTTTGTTTGCCTCTTGTAAGCTTCACCATTATCTTCTCAATCAAAAAACCTTTGTCCTCACTAACTTCAATACTCTCAAAACCATGCACTCCAAGCCTTATCATAATGATTGCATCACTCGATTTCTCATGCGAATGAATTAGTTTGACCTAGAGTTCATCTCTCAAAAATATATCAAGGGCCAGGTAATCGCTGATCAAATCGTCGAAGCCCCTTTTCCTAATAATCAACTTCCTCATGAACAATTTCTTGACAAATCTATCCATACCATCGATCACGAGTATTCTCCTCTCAAATTGAAACTTTTCTTTGACAGATCCAAGTTTCGGAAAAGGGGAGGTGTTGGCGTCATCATCATTCCTCCTTGGAAAATGCCAATCCCCATAGCTTAAAAAATCAAGTTTGAGTGCACCAATAACATGGATGAGTATGAAGCCCATCATCTTGGGTCTCCAAACTGCTATCATTCTTGACGTTCAAATCCTTGATATCTATGGTGATTCTGAACTCTTTATCAATCAAGTTAAGGGAATCTATCAGTGTAAAAATGAATTCATACAAAAATACAAGGACAACATCAACTTTCTTCTCAAGGCCTTCGATAAATATACCTCCCAAACCATCCATCATTCATCTAATCGCTTCAGGGGCACTATGGCATCCCTTGCAACTCTCATCCCATGGACATCGAAAGAATCTAAACTCTTCATTTTTGTTCACTGCATCGATCAACCATCTCATACTAATGAGCTTTCGTGCATCAATCTCATCGATACCAATTAATATGATCTTTGGTACACTCAGATATTCGACTATCATTCTAAATCCAAAATTACCTCCAGCCTATCCAAAAATGGTAGGAGGTCATTTCTTTAACATGCTAACCACTATGCCATCCTTGGTGGCATCCTCTACAAATGTGGGTTTGATGGTATCTTACTTTGATGCCTTAAATCTCATGAATCCATCCATGCTATCCAAGAAGTCCATGATGAAATTTTTGGTGGGCACTTTAGTGGCTTGGCCATCGCCAAGCACATTCTTTGGATGAGCTATTATTAGCCCACCCTCAATCAAGATTGCTGTGACTATGTCAAAAAGTGTGTTAAATGCCAACAACATTATAATCTCATCCGTATACCTAGCCAAAATTTGCAGCCGACTCAAGATCTTTATCCTTTCTCATAATGGGGACTCGAACTCATTGGCCTCATTAATCTGTGCTCTTTTCAACATCATCATTCTATCCTAACCACTACTGAGTATTTCATCGAATGGGTGGAATCCATTCTGCTCGCATATACTAAAGCCAAAAAGATTGTTGACTTTGTCTTTCAGCACATCATCTATTTCTTTGGTGTTCCTCTAAAAATCATCACAGACAACAGGAATTCCTTCAAAAATAAAGATCTCAAGAATATTTGTAATTATTTCAATATTAATCTTAGCTTCTCATTTCCTTATTATCCTCAAGCTAATGGCCAAGCTGAAGCCACTAATAAGACTCTTCTCAACATCGTTGCCAAATGTTTTGATAAAGTAGGTCGAGATTGACATCTTCACATCCACTTCACTCTCTATGCTTATCCTACTAGCATCAACACATCTACGGGCACTACTCCCTTCTCTCTCATTTATGGCTTAGAATCCATCCTTCCTCTCAAGGTTCAAATCCCATCCTTACATGTATCTCTTCACGAATTTGTCTCTGATAAAAATTATCATCAAGAGATTCTAACACAACTTGAATTTTTAGAAGAGAGTCACCTAATTGCTCTCCAAAATCATCATGTCTATGAAGAGCGCGTCAAACGCGCTTATAAAAAGCATCTAAAAGAACACAACTTTAACATCGAAGACCTTTTCCTAAAAGAAAATTAGAATGTCACTACTCTAGAAAGGAGATAATGTGGAAAGTTTGCTCCAAACTATATTGGACCATTTATTATCATGCATAAATATGGGTCCGAGGCCTATCGTTTATCTTCCCTTAATGGTAAACTAGAAATGAAACCTCTCAATGCCTTGCACTTGCAGCCTTTCTAGTGTTGATGCACTAACCAACGTGATTGTAGTCACATTTTACGGTCTCATTTCCATCATTAGCTCTTTCCATGTCTCATTGTAATGATTTGGGATTATGTGGTGTACCATCACTATCCTATCTATGACCTTGAATATGGGAACCACAACTCTTCTCATATAAGATTCCTTATGAACAAGTTCCCCCTCTAGGTGGGAACCCTGGGATCATTACATCCACCACCTCCTTGTCTACCTACTGGAACCATGCTAAGGGTCCTTAAGTGTCACTTGTACATCTTATCTTCCCCTTCCCAAGTGGTTTACTTAGCTATTCTCAGCTCTATCATAAAGTCAAAATTCAAGATGCTCATATAAAAAACTATGTTATCCCAAAAGCATACTACTCCCTTGAAGCAAAACTATTCATATAAAGAAAATAATGTTAAAAGGATAGACTGATCCCTCAAAGGAAAACTATCATCCATATCTTATCCTGTCATCTAAAACAAAAAAACAAAAATCCAAAGCAAAATACTAACTATAGACACTCCCTCGAAGGATGGCTACTTTCTTATGTCATGGAAGTGAAGTCTTCCCACATTGATCAACCTTCTAAATATATAATAACAAAATAAAAAATTCAAAATAAAGCATCCTAGGAATGCTTCCCGCATTGATCATATTTCCCATTTATAACAAACTTCCCGCATTGATCAGTTTGCGCCATATTATCAGAATTGGAGCATAGACCTAGGAAAACCTTCTAAGAAGAACCCATTTCCCTCGTACATGCTACATCTAAAACCAAATTTTGTGTCGATAGTAGGTGTGTAAGAACACTTTTCATCTTTCCACTTGTGATCCAAAATGTGACTAACTATCATTGGTTATGTGTTAACACCTGCCATAGGTTATAAGTGCAACATGTTATGTGTGTTCCCTTTCAAGATTTACCCCTAATCAAATCTAAAAGCATCTTTCCTACATGTGCTCTTTACTATGATAAAGTGTCTTGTTTTATGTAGGATCAAGCAATCCTGGTCGCATCTTATCTATCACATCTCATCCAATTGTAACATATTATATCTTATGTAAGCCAATTAACATCTGCAACTACTACTTTCATATCCAACCTAAACTGTCACATCAAATCTTAGTATACTCATCACATCCATTTAATCTAAATGAAATCATAGTCCATTGTGTCATCTAAATCTAATCATGTCAAAACCATCTACGCCAACTTAAACACATCTAATCTAATTTCAATCACACCTAATCTAAATCCATTACATCATTTATATCTAATCTAACATCTACATCCCATCCATCACATCTATTACATCTATTGTATCACATCTAATACAAATCCATCATATATTCCTAAATATCTAAATTTATATACCATCATCATATCTAACATCTAAGCTCATCACATCAATATCTAAATCACTATCCATCAAATCAATAGCAACATCATCAACATATCATCTGTAAATCACTATCAAATATTTACATCATCATCATCTCTAACATCTAAGCTCATCATATCAATATCTAAATCACTATAAAAAATCTATGTCATTATCTATATATAATCATATCCAATCTATCACATCTACATCCAATCAATGTATCACATCACATCCAACATCTAAAACAATATCAATATTCTAATCAAATCTCAACATCCATCATGAAATATAAATCATCCCATGTATCTAATATACTCAACACAACACATGGAAATCACAACAAAATCATCATATATATATATATATATATATATATATATATATATCATCATCATCATCAAAGTGTTTGTACATCTGTAATAGGCCTCGATTGGGTTCTATCTCAAAATCTATTGTAGACACAAAATCATACACTTTGGGTAATTATCTAGTCTCGATCACATACTACTATTTGCATGATTCCTAAGTAAGAAAAGTACTGATTAACCCATGTCTTTGGCCACCTTTCTTTCCTTTATCACTTAAGTCTTGCACTCTTACTTTCTCAGTCTATCTTTTCACCTTTCGGCATTTGTCATTTTGGACACCACCGCCCACCCCAGCCAGGATGCCCTCCAGGTGCCCCTGTCCCCTCTAGGTTGTCCTCTTTGTACTTTGGTCACACTTTCTAGGTCCTTTCTAGTCGTTTGAGCATCTTATCTTTTTGGTAGTCTAGCCTTTTTGGGGTTAATTATGAAATTCAAGTGAAGGAATCATATAAATATAAAGTTATGTGATCATAATAAGGGACCAAGCACTAAGCATCTAGCTATCTCCACCTAAGGTTGCATCCATCAAAGACATCTATAGCTCCATTTGCATCCATCTAGCTCCATCACAAGGGACAAAGGTTGGTTCATCTACATCACACTTTATAGGAGGGGAGTCTATTGTTTCCATGCACACATTATTTACATTCTACATCTAGTTACTATCTCACTACTCACAAAGTGAGATTGGCACAAGAGCAACCTAGGGCACAATTCCACACACACACAATAGATAACTACATTGGGTCTGAGATGTAGTGTAATGCTCAGTGATAAGTCCATCATTTTGGTAGCTGAGGACAGTCTGAACCCTTCATTTCATATTTATTTTTTAGGGTTTTGATACTTTGTTTGGGGTTTTGTAGGTGATTCATTCATTCCAGATTTACAATGACATTCAATAAAATTTAGTGACATAGACATGACAAAAAGTGAAAAAGTGTGAACATCTTGTGACCCTGAACATTTGGAGGTTTTCAAGCATCTGCACAGACCAGGGCACCTAGAATTCAGACTAGGGCGCCCACAGGCGCCCCTATCCCTCTCCAGGTGCCCCATTCAGTCAAATATACCATATCTGCAAGTTTTAGGGCTTCTATGTGATGGTCCTCCATTTCTGTTCAACCAGTCTCCACTACGACACAGTCCAACAACCTCTGCGAATCAGCTAAGGCTCTTCTAACCCTCTTTGCACATTAAGGTTTCATATTTTCATAGCTTAGTTGCTTGGGTATTATTTCAATATTTCAATATTCATTTATTTACTGCAAACTTGCATTAGATTAGGCTATTATTTTACATTTTAGTTTAATCATTTTGGTGAACCCGAACCCGATCTTCATGCTCTTAGGATCCTCATTCTTTGCTTATCATTCTAGAATCTTGTCATCATGAGTATCTCAATTAATGATTTCTTGCTTACCAATCCTAACTTAAGACATAGAGTACAACATCTCCTTGCTACTACTCGCATTCCTACTGATATGCATCCATATTCCATATATAACTCTTTTTTTGATGCATTTTCTCAACATATAGCTTTCCCATCTAATCCTCATGTTGATATTTCTATTTTTGACAATGATCCACCCTTGCATATCATGATTCACATTTATAATGTGGGCATCAAGCATACTCTAATTGAAAATGGATCTGAACTTAATCTTTTTCCTATGTCCTTCCTCAAAAAGCTTGGTCTTTCTACTGTTAATGTTAGTCCATCATATCTCTCTCTTTGTGCATATGATGGTTCTATTCGTCCATGCGTAGGTCACATTGTTTTACCTATCACTGCAGGGCCAAAAAATCTCAACACAATCTTCTTTGTCATTGAATTTATGGTTTTATATAACTATTTACTTGGTAGGCCATGGCTCCATGCCATGCAAGTTGTTGCCTCTATAGTGCATCATTGTTTCAAATTTCTACATGAGGGTGTCGAGTATACTATTCTTCGTGACTGTCATCCATACAAATATTGTGACCATGATCCAAATACTACACTTCCTATTCCACGAGCTGACACTACTGATGACCCAAAACCTATAGATGAGCTACCACATTTACCACCACTTGAAGGTGTTATTTTCATGATAGATTCTATGCCAACTACATCTACGCCTCCCCTTTCTTCTACCACTGCTATGATTGTTTATCAGGGGCCTTTCCGTATAACGGACATCACACTAGCTATTCCACCTTCTCATGTACTACCTTCATCAGTACAACCTCCTTTCACATGTACAACTTTTCATGAATGATTCTTATTGGGAGAATATTCCATTTGATCCTACTTGTGATGACACAATATGTACACATGATGGTTTGAATCTGCTAGGCTTCACTTTTGAGGATCTCTATCCTCCGCCACATTCTACTCACCTTTATCATGGATTCATTCACATTACTACTGCTTATGGTCTTTGTGTCTTTCATCTCACAATTTTTCTTGTGTGAAGTCCTCGCTCTTTTCCACTTACATTAGGACAATCTTGGCTTGATTACATTAGGGGCATGTTAGATCTTGATCACACTGATATATCATTTCCCATGCCCTTTTATCGTGTATTCATCTGCAATAGTTCCTTTCCTGGATATATGCAGAACCTCACTCACTGGTATGCACATGGGTTTCCATTACCACCCATTCACTGATGAGGAATATTCATGGGTATGTATAACCTACGTCTCAATGGATCATTACGTGATCAACTCAACACTATTTCTTACCAAGTTTCTGATGCTTGTTCATTTTGGTTTTGACCATGACAACAATGACCTCTTAGATGATATTACATGATTGTGTTCTATATCATACACACTTGGGGGGGAATTATGCTTATCTCCCCTATCCACATATCTAACTTACCTATACTCGTGCCTACCCTATACGCACCTAACATCATCCACATACTTGATCCTTACCCTATGACACTCTTGTGCTTTGGTTCACACTTGACTATTGAGGGAATCCTATACACATGAACCTCACACACTGCACAATAAACACTACACATCACACATCTTCACACGTCTTACATTGTTATACATACACATCATCTTAAATTTTACAACCTACATCTTCCATCATACATTTATATACATCATTCACATTTTCATATTTATACATGTACACATCTTGCATTGCATACTACACATTTACACATTACACACTACACACATGATGATTTATCCTCCTAACATCTACTACACATATTACACATTTTACTCATCTACTTATATGCACTGCACTCACTACCCGATGACACACTCTAGTCTCATGGTCTATACTGGATTGTTGAGGGTATAGAAATCAAATGGACCTCATCACACTCACACATTCAACCATTCAAATCTTTCTATCATGTGACATTCAATCATTAGTGATATACATTATAGGCTACATCATCACTTCTTCTAGCATCCTTTAGTGATATACACTTTAGGCTAAATCATCACTTCTTCCATTATCCTGTTGTGATATACACTTTAGGATAAATCATCACACATTCTTACACCTCATCTCTATGTCACATATCATCACTGCACATTCATCAGATCATACTATGCACAACACAAAGTTTTACCATTTCCCAATGACACACTCTCATTTACAGTTCATCCTTGACTGCTGAGGGGGCATAAATAAATGAACCTCACTGCATACAATTCCATTCACTTAGGGGCACATGGATCTTATCATTCACTGTGCATTCCATTCCATCCATCCATAACATATTGCATATCTTGGTTACATTTACTTACTACATTTGTTACATGTTCATCTTATTACACATGCTAGATCAATATCTTGTATGTCATTTATATTTATCATACACACATGTGGTTCACTTTCTTTCTAGTTGTGATCACAGATTATAGAGGTCCATTACACATAGCATGGATGCTTGGCACAATACCTAGTACCAGTCCCATAACATCTCTTGGGGGAATCCACTTTCATACACTACAAGTGTTATTGTTTCATTTTGTTTCATAGAACACTACTTTATTAGATTATACATGAATTTCCATAATTTTTATCTTTCTAACATGATAACGGGTGCTTCATGTGCAAAATTTGTTCTGTAGGACTATTTTCCACCATGGTTATTTGTTACATTTTTTTTCCATTGCTTGTCATTGTATGCTCTTATTTGTGGGATTTACCCTTTTGTCTTGTGTGCACACTTGTTTGTCTTTGGCCATGATGGCCTTGATTGTCTTGTAACATCATGAGTGATGTCCCATGTTTACAACCCAATTTCATGGTCTACATTGTCTTCTTAGGTGTTTACATTAGTCTGTTTACACATTATCTTCGTAGCTTACATTGTTCTCTACATGCATGATTTGATTCATGATAACACTTGTTTTTCCTAGCCACTTGTTTGCATGTGCCTTGGTTTCTACCAAGCACATTCCCTTCCCCCCTATAGGGCACATTTCAGTGGTTGGTCCTCTTTTGGGCCGCATTCTCCTACAGCTGACGTCGCATGTGCCCCCAAAGAGGGGGGCATCATTTGGGTGAATCAGTCACCCCATATAGTGGTCTACACATAGTATACAACACAACATAGTACCGATATAACACAGTTAAGGGCTCATAATCAGACTTGGGTCCTTAGTACATCAATGCCTTTCCTGGAGCACCTATAACTAGGGGAAATTACATGGCGATTGGGTTCAGCATAATCTACACAACTCATTCACATTAGATTTTACAAGGCAGATTGTCCTTAGCACATGCTGTTAGTATAAACCATCTGCAGTGGTGTTTTATTTCGGGGAGTAGTTAAAGGATAAAGGATAACACCAAAAATTCCTCCCTACACTACTTCTGCTATGGCATCAGATCGACCAAAAAACTAGAAAATACAGAGATCTCTAAAGTTTCGGGAAGTGGTTAAAGGTTGGAGGATAAATCAGACTTTCCTCCCTATACTTCTTCGGCCAGTGGCATGAGATCACCCAAAAAAATTGCACTTCATCGACATCATCTACAGGATCCTTTCTACATTCTTTCTCATCACGGATCAGGTGCACATGTTCCTTTTTCACATTTTTCAGCATTTTACTTTTACATACTTTTTACATGACTTTTTTACATATACATGCAAATTTGACTACTTTATCATCTTCTCTTTTACAGGTCCATCCGTATGGGAAGCAAGCAGTCAACATCACATCAACAACAACATCAACACAATACTAGCAACAAGTACATCACACACACATGGCATATACACACGTGTGTTTCTGCCCTAGGTTCATTTTCATCACCTTTTACAATTTTGCATCTTTAGTCTCCATGCTCCATATTTTTATCACTCCATGCTTTGTCTAGTCCCTCAGCACACTTTCTACATCAATCTACATGAATATTAGGTACGCATCTCTATCTACTTTATGTTACCAAGAATTCTTCTCACCAACATAAAGTGGGGGAAAATGTAGACACAAAATCACACACTTTGGGTAATTATCTAGTCTCGATCACATACTACTATTTTCATGATTCCTAAGTAAGAAAAGTTTTGATTAACCCATGTCTTTGGCCACCTTTCTTTTTTTATGCTTATGATTTCAGTCTTGCACTCTGTACTTGCTCAATCTGTCTTTTCACCTTTCGGTATTGGTCATTCTAGACACTAACGCCCCAACCAGGATGCCAGCGCCAGGTGCCCCCATCCCCTTTGGGTGCCTTGTCCTCTTTTTACTTTGGTACACTTTTTGGGTCCTTTCTAGTCATTTGAGCATCTTATCTTTTTGGTATTCGGCCTTTTGGGATTAATTATGAAATTCAAGCAAGGGAATCATATAAATATAAAGTTATGTGATCATAATAAGGGACCAAACACTAAGCATCTACTATCTCCACCTAAGGTTACATCCATCAAAGGCATCTATAGCTCCATTTGCATTCATCTAGCTGCATAACAAGGGGAAAAGGCTGGTTCATCTGCATCACACTTCATAGGAGGGGAGTCTATTATTTCCATGCACACATTATTTAAATTCTACATCTAGTTACCTGTTCGCTACTCACAAAGTGTGACTGGAACAAGGACAACCTAGGGAACAATTCACACACACACACACAAAATACATTGGGTTTGAGATGTAGTGCAACACTTAGTGATAAGTCTATCATTTTGGCAGCTGAGGATAGTCTGACCCCTTCATTTACATCTTTCTTTTTTATGGTTTGATACTTTGTTCGGGGTTTTACAGGTGATTCATTCATTCCATATTTATAATGACATTCAACAAAATTCAATGACATACATGAGACAAAAGGTGAACAAGTCCAAATTTCTTGCGACCCTGAAAATTTAGATTATTGAGCATTTGCAAAGACCAGGGCACCCATAATCTAGACTAGGGCACCCATGTGCATCCCTCTCCCTCTCCAGGTGCCCCAGTCCATAGTCAAATTTTCAGATTTGTAAGTTTTATGGATTATGTACGATGGTCCTCCATTTCTGTTCAGTTGGTCTCCACTGCAACACATTCCTGACGACCTCTTTGAATTAGCTAAGGCTCTTCTAACCCTGCTTGGAACATTATGGATTTCATGATTTTAATTAGCTTAGTTTTCTTGGGTATTATTTCAATATTTTAGTATTCATTTATTTTACTACAAACTTGCAATAGATTGGGCTATTATATTACATTTAGTTTAATCATCTATACATCAAAATCTACATATAATGTTCACCCACTAGGTGGTGAATTGAAGATGAAACACTCTCTGAACCCTATGATCTTGGTACAGGGGCATGTCTTCCTCCCTATCCACCATATGATCCATCATCTGGTCTGCGATCCTACCTTGGCTATGCTATGCTAGCCATGCTCCCTGATGCCTCCTTTTGCACTAATCGCCAAGATCTCCTCTCTCTAGTTAGGTATGCCAAATAATGGGACACATCAGGTAGCCTCATTGTTAGTATACACTCATAATAACACACCTCCTCACCTAGTATGTGGTACTTCTGTAGTGACACTTTACTAGTCGTAACCATTTGACCAACTCAATGTGTGGCTCCTTGAGACTTGCTCCTTGTCACCTCAGATGTGTGCCTAAATCTCCATATTTAGCCCAATTGCACTCTCTTTGTCTCATATACCGATCTCACTGCTATATGGTTAGGTTCATCTCTTAGCACATCCCCACTAGCTCCTGGCGAGATGCATCTAACTCATCCTACAATATGACTATATCTATAGCTGACCCTCCACCTCCACCCTCTCCACCTATAAGCACTACCGCCTCTCATCATGCTGACACCACCACCTCTCCCCCTACCTATGTTGCCTCTTCATCCACTCGCATTGCCCACTCCTACGTCATCCACTCCACAAATCCATCTCTAACCCCCACATCATCATCACCAATATCCCATGGCTCCCCCTCCTCCACCAATGGGTCCACCTTCATAGAGATAGGAAGGTCCCTCTCTGCCTCATATCTTATGTATCTGATAGGTGCTCCAGGAATTGTCTTCATAACTCCAAAATATCACTTAACTTGTATAAACACGACTTCCTCTATCATCTTAGGCCTCTTCCCCTATACAAATGTGACCCTCCTCATAAATGCTAATTGAATATTTATCCTAGACCATGCAGGAAATCCCCTATATGGCCTCTAACTAACATAATCTACCTCCAAATTTCCTAGTATCTTTGTATACCAATCCTCTCCATGCTCACCCCTGTCTCCATGATCCTGGTCGGCTTGCCATCTCAAGAATCTAAATGATAGCCCAATGTGGTCTCTTATGACCCAAGAAAGCCCCAAAAGCCTCACCACAACTATGTTCTCTTTGGTATAGTAGTGTAATAAGAATCCCACATCCATCCCTGATTTCCTCCATGATATGTACATCCATAGCTCATAATATACCTATGCCAATAAAGTTGATCCTAAAGTGAAAAATGTCCTGTGCTTGACTTTATCTACAATAAATCCTACTAATTCCCAAGGAAATTGGGCTCCCCTTAAGTTTGGTAATGCATAACATGGTATTTCCATCATAATCAAACAAATCAACTGACTCCTCGAGATTGCAGGCTGATATTAGGTCTCGATATGGAATGCCTCTGATACATAGGTGATTTGTAGGGAATCCGCTCTAAATAATCATGTAAATTTCACCTTCCTTCCCTTTGTTCTAATAAGCACTATCATTACCCCTAGATTGGTAGTCTCAAAATATGATACACGTCCTCCAATGTGATCGTCATATCTCCTATCTTGAACCAAAATGTACTGGTCCTAAGATCCCATTTATCTATTAAGGCCATGATTAACCTTGTATCTCTAAACACTATCTGATAATGGTACAATCCACCCAATCCCAATGCCTCTAGATGATCCCACTATGTAGTTGTAACATCGAACCTCATTTTCCCTAATAATGTCATGATTCTGTCTCTCAAATGTAAAATTTCTCGAGCCTGCAAAAATCCATAAAAAATTCATCCATTAGCATCCAATCATCCACAAATCATCATTTTCATCAATAACATCTCTATCATAGCTGGTCGATGCCAAATTTCCCCGGGTCGAAACCAACTTGGCTCAGTCAACGAAAACCCATCGAGTTATAAAAATTGAAACTAATTCAACGAAAACCCTTGACGCCTATCAAATTATAATTTTTTTTAAAAATCAAACAAAAAATGAAACTAAGTTAGGTTTTCTGACTTACCACTCTCCATGACCTCTGGAGCTTCCTTCCTCCTCTGTTGGCATCCATTTTACTCAAATCTCAAGATTTTATACCTCTCAGAGCTCTTGATTGTCAAAATTGTGGTGTGAAAATGATCTTAGCTGGTTGATTCTGCCATTTATATAGGTACACCTAGTCGCCATTGACTTGCCCAATGTCGACCTAAGACAAATCACCATTTACCCTATCCATTCATCATTGACCCAACCCTATTTTTCATCAGTTATCCTGTTTCATCCAATATCCTTATAAAATTATATTTTCTTCCACGTTTGACTTGTGTGTTACTCATAACACACCTTTCTTTGTCCCACTAGCCTCAATTGGCTATCTTTTGGATTATATATCTCATCACATATCTTTCATCGTATCCAAAATCCCACTATGTGGCCATCTCTCTATTCCATTTTGGGACACCATATCTTATCTTAAGCCCATCATTGTGACCATCTTTTATCCTTGTCCCATTTGGATGCATATTTAATTGATTCCTCCTGTATGAAGGGTATCACATCCGCTTTGCCCCCCGCATCTTGTCAAACCATTTTCTTGACCATCCTCACATTTGTTTATACATGTTTTCAATGTCTTCCTTTGACCCATTGGTCACACAGCTTACACATCCATCCGAGTGGATTCCTATTTGATTTCATCTACCTTGCAATGATCGTTGTTGACTCACAGGTCCATAGGACATTGCCTTCATCTCTATTGAGGCCGTACTTTGTTCCCTACTGATGTGTTTGTAGGTTTCTTACCATATTTATTCTATCCATCCATCCCACAGTTATTTTTTATGAATCAAAGGTCTATAGGACATTTCCATCATCTCCATTGAGGCTGTACTTTATTCCATACTGAAGTGATTAAAAAATAACTTCCATCTTTTATTTTTATTTTTGTTTCCATTTTTGTTTTTATCCTCACAATGGTGATTTCACAATTCTCCTTAGGGAATATTTCTCATATTTTCTCATCCTTTCCATCCTTTTCTCATCTATCTCTTTTCACCTTGTGATCGATTATTTTTCATGTTATCAATCCCTACTTTTAGGGGGAACACCTCAACTATCATCTTTGATCACTTCTAGTTTTTGTCTCGTGGTTTACTTAACACAAACCACTTGAAAAAAGGGTAAAATGTAAACACCAATTTTTAGTACACTTTTCCACCATCTCTCATTCTCTCCCCTTCTTCATCATCTTGTACATACGTACTTATATTCCTATTCAAATTCCCCACCAACATCCTAATTTCCCACTTTCCCATCTTTATCCCATCATTTATTTTATCTCCCCCTATTTATCCCTTAACATAAATAATTAATCCCTAAACCCATCCATTTCCCTAATATCATGTCTAAAAGCAACTTTTTTCATCCCTAGACACCCATTTACCATCATTCAATGCATTCCTATCCTCCAACCACCTTTTATCCTTCATATGCAACCCTAACCCGTCTAAAGAGCCCAAAACCCTAATATTCCCTCTTTAGACCCCTTTGTATTGGGTTGATCACCATATCCACTACCTAAATCAAGGGTCAACTGTAGTCAACGGTTACCCATGCGGGTCTCCGTTGATCCTATAAGTATGGCCATACCCCCTTTCCTTAGGATACAATTTTGAGAATTCAGGTCTTTTTACGAGTTTTATTGTGTTTCTTTCTCTTCTTTTGAGATGCAACCAACAACTTGGATCTATTGTGAAGATCTTACATACCATCTTGGGAGATTTGAAGTCCATTTCCTTTCGTGGAGACCTCATCATAACTTCATCATCCTTTTCCATCAATCTTACAAGTCTGCCAGGTATTTTGGAACTCTGTCACTGTCTCTACCATCCCTAATACTTTCCCATTATCATTTTCCCATCCATTTGATTCCCTAAAACCCCATATTTATCCCTACTCATCATCAAACCTACCCAATTGCCATCAATCTGATCTCCATCAACCCTATTTCCTACCATATGTTTCATTTTTCCTTTGTTTTCTAGCACCCTTAACCTTTAGACCTCTCTGTTTATGAGATCGAGCTATCTGAAAGTATAGATCTTGGTTTTTGGCCCCCAGTTACCATCTATCTAGCCCAGTCACCATTGAACCTATATGCACTTATCAGATTTGTAAATTTTCTTTCATCCTTTCTTTCTCTCCAACATCTTGACTTCATATCCATATCCTCTACAACATTTTACCATCAGATTCAAATTTGTTTTCTGATTTTATTTTTGCTCACTCTGCTACAACCACCATTGATTTTTCCTGTCAGTCTTGGGTCACCATCAACCCGATCAATTTTGGTTTCAGTTACTTCATTTATCACTATTTGATCTTCATATCCATATCTTTATCATATTTCAGATCTCGGTTTTATCTGATTATCTGTTGCATCCTATTTATCCATAATTTTAATCAATATTTTATCAAAGTGGGTTGACATCCATCCCTAAAAAGTTACCACTTCTCAGGAATGATGTTATAAGGCAACCCACCATCCTATCTACTAATCCATTTTTTGATTTTAGTTTCTCTTTGTTGCGTAGGTTATCTAGCTTGCAACAAAGAATATATTTTGCACTCGTATCTTCATCATCATCATCATATCTCAAGAGGTTTCCTTAAACCCTCTCATCATTTGGAGTTGCTTATTTTATTTCCACCATTCCATAAACTTAAAACAGGATTGGGAAAATTTGATCAACAAAACATAAATTTTCATGATTTGGTTTAGATCACAAAATAATGAGATTTATTGTTGAAATCTTTAGGCAACATGATCTCTAGGGAACCCCAAATACCTTCTCATGTAAATGTTGCTTTATATAAAATAAATATTGGGGTACATCCTTTCCTTTTGAATATTATAATATTTGGGAAAAACTTGCATAACTACCTAGTTGATTCAAGAGCATCTGCAAACATTATGCCCTCTAACTTTTACAAAAAATCTAGGCCTCACCCCAATATAATCTGTTAGGGTAGTAGTCCAACTAGAAAAGTATAAATTATAAGTGTTTGGAGCACTTCTTAAAGTTCATATGAAATTAACATCTTAGCCTAGAATTAAACAATTCATGGAGACTCATGTTATAGAGATCCCCGAGGAATATGACATGTTGTTGAGTAGGGATTGGTCAAAGGTTTTGAATGGTTATATTTTAACTAATTGTTCTCACACATGGATTCCTTGGAGAGTCATTCATAACCATATTATGATAAAAAGGGAACCTAAAATGAATTATATGATCACTAAGTATAATGCAAGTAATTAATAAGTTAAGTTCTACTCAATTGCTGGAGTATACACATTGCACATGGAGAAGCCATAATTCTAGAAGAAAACTGAAACAAATCAATTATGTGGTCATTAAATTTTGATGATTCTTATTCAAAACAATGGAGTGGGGTAGGAATACTTTTGAAAGACCCTAAAGGATAACAACACTCTTCCTCATATAAGTTATAATTCCCTTGAACCAAAAACTTGGATAAATATAAAGCCTTAGTGGTATGCTTGCAATTTTCCATTAAACATAAGATCCAAATGTTAGAAGATTTTAGTGATTATGAGGTTATTTTTAATCAGGTTAGGATAAAGTATCAATGAAATCAATCTTATCTTAAAAGGTATAAACATAGAGTTTGATATTTGATTGAATGTTTTGATGCATTTAACATTTATTTTGTACCTAGGAAATAAAACCAAGAGGCTGACTCATTGGCTACATTTTCTACTGCTCTTATACATAATAAAGGGTTAGAGAAGAGTAAAATTATGGTAGAAATGGTTCCCATTCCTTTTTTACTAGATAACATATACCATTTACAAGTATTTAATTATGATCAACAAATAAATCAATTTTTGAATAGATTTGATGTTTTTTCATCTCAAATTATAGATGAGAAGGATATGGATGATTTAAATGATGATGATGTTTTAAATTTGAAGGAGAATAGGATTAATAAAGGTATTGTCTCTTTTAAAATGATATTTTATTATGATCATAAAAATTGGATTGCTGCTAAGCCTAAGGTAGATGATAGAGACTATGATCATATCAACCTAGGTTCTAAAGAGAATCCTAGGTTGGTGAATGTTGGCCTAAAATGTTTAAATATAGAGAGGGCTAAGGTAAAAAGGTTGATGAGAAATTACACAAATGTAATAGCATGGTCCTATTATTACTTAAAGATATTTTATTGTAGACTTATCACCCATACTATACCCTTGATGGAAGATCACAAACCTCTAAGGAAAATTCAAAGGAAAAGGCCTATAAACCCAATTTTTGAACCTTTGATTTACAAAGAGGTAAAGAAATTACCGACTATTGGGATAATATTTCCCATTAGAAACTCAACTTGGGTGGCTGACCTAGTTCCTATCTATAAAAAGACTAGAAAAATAAGGTTATGTGTACATTTCAGGAACCTAAATAAAGCCTAAAAAAAGGAAAACTATCCCATTCATCCTCTAGATGAGGTCATACGAATTGTTAGCGGGTCTGAAAATACAAAACCGTGGGTATCAAAACAATGGGTACCGAAAAACCATGGGCCCAAAAATAACCCATAATGGTTACCCATTACCCATGGGTTAGTAAACCACCCATGAAAATTTGCTTCAGGGGCTTCGACCTTGAGCCCCCATCGATCGGGGGGGGCTTCACCCCCCCGAACCCCCTTGACCCACTCATTGATGTGCGGGACCGCCTAAAAATACCCAAGTGTAACACATAGAAGGTGTACCACACTCTAACATGAAAACAGGCTCCACAAACATAACAATAGGATGTAAATAACCTTCACCACCAAGTGGGAAAAGTTTGCATATAGAAGGATGTCCTTTGGTCTAATCAATGATGGTGCAACATTCAAAAGAGAAATGGAACAATATTTTCAAGGCCTTAATGGAAAATGCATCATAATTTATATGGATGACTTGAATGTGTTTTCTAAGAATAAATTTTATCATGTTGAACATTTGAAAAAGGTTCTTGAAAGATGTAGGAAGTATGAGATCTCTGTAAATCCCAAGAAAAACATTTTTTTGTGTAACTGAAGGTAAGTTGCTTGGCCATGTTCTCAAAAAATAAGGTATATCTATTGACCCTAATAGAGTCAATAGTATTTCACAAATTCAGTCCACTTAATAGCAAGAAAAAATTGAAATCCTTTTTTGTTAAGATTAATTTTGTGAGGAAATTCATTTATGAATTTTCTGAAATTGTCAACCCATTAAATTCCATGCTAAAGAAGGATGCGAAGGTTAAATGGAAAATTGATGCTAATAAGTCTTTCAAGGATATTAAGGAAGAAATAGCCCAGGCTCCTATTTTAGTTATTTTAGAATTCTCCAAGGACTCATACTTACACTCACTTGCTTTTGATCATATAGTTACTGCTATACTAACTTTGAAATCAGATGGCAACGAACATCCAATTTCATTCATGAGAAAAAACTTAAAGGATTACCAAATCAACTATTATATGATGGAAAAACAAGCCTTTTCCTTGGTAAAATTAGTAAAAACATCTATATATTATATATTTAAACGTAAAGTGTATGTAATTTTGGTAAATCCAGCCATTAAGTTGATGCTAGGACAAAATGAGTTTGGAGAAATGAGAGGAAAATTGATGACTAAGCTACAAGGATCTGATTTGGAAATCAAAACTATCAAGATGGTCAAAGGTCAAGAATTGGATTGGATTATAGAAGAGGTAGATCCAAGGTATAATCAATGCAAGTGGAAGAAGGGAACATATAAAAAGGTGAATGGTATAACCGTATCATCCATTATCTACTACATGACACTTTCCCCCCTGAGTTAAGAAGGTAACAAAGAAGAGCACTACGGCTCAAAGAATCCAAATTTATGATTAGAAATGGATTCATGTTTAGAAATAATTATGAAGGCATATACTTCATATGTGTTTCTAAAGAAGAAGTTGCAGACATCATGCAAAATTTTCATGAGAGGCTAGGAAATGACCATCCATCAGGTAGAGAGAATTCCAATAATATTATGAAGGCTAACAAATTTTGGACAACCATATTCAAATATTCTCATGCCGATGTGAGAAGCTTCCACTAGTGTAAATGCTTCACCAACAGGGAGATATATGTGGCCATACCACTACAACCAGTGATTGAGACTAGGCCATTTTGCATAATGGGGGTTGGATTTCATTGGATTCATCAAACCAAATTCATCAATAGGCCACAAATATATATTTAATTCCATTCATTATTGCAAAAAATGGACCGAGGCTTAGCTACAAAAAATTATAGGACAAGTGATGTGGTTCAATTCTTAGAGGAGAATGATTCACGTAGGCCAAAATGTGTCTCAATAACATGCACTCCTAAATAATATGTTCTATAAGGGTATCGAGATAACGAGTATGAAAAACACATGAACTGGCATGCAACATGATAGACTTAAAGGATCTAAAGTGAGCACTAAGGTTACATATCTAGAAGTCCGTAATCCCTACACTAGGTCAACCTAGGATTTCCAAGGCCCACCGTCAAGATAGAGGAAGGAACCTTAGTAATATATCAATAGTTGGATATGGGGAGATATAGATCAATTATGGATGGGGTAAGTAAGCATGGTATGAAAGAGGTAAAGATAAAAATATGCTAAGGATTTGGTTATGTATAAGAGCACTATGCTAACTAGTATTAAAACACATATAACATTAATCTAACATAACACAATGAGGAATTAAGGTGAACTAACCTATGAAAAATAACAAAAAAGGGTTAGAAAACTCACATGTACTTGTAGAGTGGTCACTAATGCATCTATATCCCTAGAGAAGAAACACACTGAGATAGAATCACTATTAGGTGGGGTAGGGGAAGATCATTCCTGTCATAAACTCACTATATGATGAACCAATAATGCAAGAAATATTCCAAGAAGAAGAGAGTCCAATCCAATCCAAGCAAGATGTAAGATGAATCAAGAGCTAGGAAAGAATATGAAAATATGGCACAAAATATTAAAGAAAATGGAAGTTCAGATGTTTTTTGTTGTCCTCTCTTTTAGTTTCAAATGAGGTGAAGGTATATATACCTGACACAATCACCTATGGGTGATTGTTTTGGCCAAGGAAAAATATAATGCTAACACAATTTACCACATGAATGTGTTGGATAGGGATGTTTAAATAGAATGTGGGGTGAAAAAATGTGTCATACAAAGTAAAATATAATGTCATGGATGAATAAGGTGAAATGCAAGAAAGAATTCATGAATATGATATGTATGATACCTAGGAGGAAAAGGATAACTAATGCAAGGAAAACTAAGGAATGTACTAAATAATGACACTCTCTTCATGTACTGATTCTAACCCATAATGGCTATGTGAATAACCATTCCCCATTCTCGACATGCCCCTTAAGACACACGCTCATGAAATAGATGCATCAATGACCCTTATCTACACAAGAAGTTATTAGTAACATGTATGAAAGATGAAAATAAAAAATTAGGTGTATACATATGCCCCAGCCATTGATCACTGCATGTCACAATAACGCATCATGGGGTGGTAAATAGAAAAATAAAATCCATAACGTTGATACTAAAAGTAAGTTCATAAAGAAATGTTAAAATGACTAGCTTAAATGAAATATACCCACCAATGCATACCTAATAGTGTTACTTGTCTTGATATGTATGGGTGCAATCCATGCTCTAAGAACCTTGGAGAATAAAAATTGAAAGGAAACACTAGAGGATCATAAGTAAAATAAGACATAAATCACCTAGCTAGGGGCCCATGGGAAGGATGTCGTGATGGTATGATAATTTCGAGATGTCATTGAGGTATGGTGTCATGGAAAATAGGCCAAAAATTGGAGATCATTGAAATGATGCATGTAATAGGTCAAAAATAAATGGCATGCGATCACGATCAAGACGTAACAAATGGAACAAGTTACGGAGATCAGGAGTGAAAATGAAGGGCATTTGAAGATGGAGGGTGATCATGACCAAATTTGAATAGAAATATGAGATTTATATAATGATTTTGATATTTATTTACTTATTACTATATTTGGATTTGAGAGAAATGAGCTCTGTAATTACAAATTTGGGTGAATTCGGACACATGGCATAAGTATGAGGTGGAGATGAAGGATGATGAGTTGGAGCACATGGTTGTGGTCAACCGTGGGTAAGTTGTTGTGTTAAATTTCATTGATTAGATTAAGAGAATTTTAGTTATTTAACATTTTTGTAGTTGTTAGGGTGTCATTTTTATTAAAACTTGCGTCATCGTGTAGGTTAGGAAAAAATAAACATGGGTTTGGAATGGATTTGCATTTTATTTTATCATTGTTTTACAGTTTTAAAGTCAAAATTTGAGGAGTTGCGGCCACATTTCGGCCATATGCCATCGCCCCCCCTATAACACTAGGGTTGATGTCATCAAGAGAGAAAAAAAGAGATCCAGAGGGCTGATGGCATATGAGAAATTTTTCCAAGGGCTAATGGCATTTAACATAGGACCGATCACATCAGGAATATGGTAGGAATATATTGCAAAATTTGTTTTTTAGATACAAATTGATGTTGCAGACTTCTAATGCTTGTTTGTTGTGATTTTTTGGATGCAGATAGAGTGTAAGATCCATGTATGGAAAATCATACATATATCATGGATGAACGGGATGATTGCGGGAATGACACAAACATAGATAACCCAACTACAGGGTTGGGAATTTGGGGGCATCATGCAGATGCCCACAATACCATTGGACGTGAATTTATCGTAGATGTTCTTGGCAACATGGGAGACCGGGTCCAAAACCTTTCAATGGTGGATGAGATGAGAGATGATGGATATGGTCATGATATTCGAGGATGTTCATGGGATTTTGGGGTTACCAATTAGTAGAACCCACATGAACTGTGCAATCTGACACATGATGTTATAGAGTAGAAAACATTTGCCACATGGGATACAAGGAACAATACATATTACGAGCATGTGTTATGCATTTGGCTTAAAGCAGTGCATGAAACATGGATTCAAGCTATTTGAGAATGTAGTGATGGGAATTTTGGTGGCACACATAGTGTATCAAAAGGCTAATGGGGCCATCCCATTATTTTTGATAGCAGTATGCATGGATGTGGTGGATCAGAGCGTACTATTCAACAGGGGAACCAATATATGGGTGCAATTGGTTTAAAATTTATACAGGGTGAAACGCAAAGGCCAAAGGGTCATGTGACCTATCATTTTATCGACATCTTGGATATATAAGAATTTCCCCATGTACAGGCCTATAGGGACACCACATGAAGTAGTGGTGGATGCCCCACTTTGAGCATATTGGACACTAACATAGGTGGGTCTAGATGATGTGACATAGAAACCCTATAAAGGGAACATTGATTAGTGGTGCTGATTGTCCTAGAGTATAGAATTTATAGGCCATGATAGAGGTGACATGTCATTACGTCTATTGGGTGGAGAGACATGCTGTAGACAGAGTAACGAGATAGTTTGGAAAATTGACACTAGTAGTGATAAAACAACTACTACCCTACTAATGTCATCATGCTAGAGAGGCTGCAGAAGCAGAGGTCTGAGTTCCAGCATTATGACTCCGTAGGGTTTAGGCAACAAGCATACCACGGAAATGATAACATAGATGCATTGGGAAGATTTAGGGCCCACCATAGTTCATAGAGGATAATGAGTTATATGAGGGATCCGATATATGATCCGTGGATATATGATCATAGGTCGGGGGTACAAGCATATTTGGTCCATAGTACTAAGGGAGGAGTGGGGTAGCCAACACCATGGCTTAGAGAGCATAAGATGATAGTTTGGGGGAGGATATTTAACGTCGATTAGGGTATAAATATCCATGCATATGAGATAAAGGCTCAAACCACGGAGGAGAGGAGACATGATATTGGTGCCTAGAGATAGGTGAGCATAGTACGTAGGATCCAGACCTTATCATGAGGAGGAGGTATTGGGCAACTGCAGAGACGACGAGACAGTCATGGAGAGACCTGCACGCAACCAAGTATTAATGATATGAGGTTATGATGATGATGATTAATGTATGTACGTGATATTGTGAGTGGCGTATGTTGGTTTTTTTGTTTTATAGAGCATATGATAGAGGAGTGGCACTCACTGATCGAGAGTTCCCATAATGAGATTCTGGATCTAGTGGTGGACACTTAAGATACTATAATGATGGTGGATCTAGTAGTGCTGTCAGCCAAGGACTTAGTGAGGTCATTTTAGTTAGTGGGAGAGGCAATGAGGAAACTAAGGATGAGATGCACATGTGATGGAATCCCTGGTATAGGATTAGGAAGTTCGCCTAAGAGATTCCTAGAGATTTGTAAAGCACATTACATCATTGGATACCTAGCTAGTGAGAACACAAGGAGAGACCTCCAGAGTCTGATATAAGGAAACATCCCTAGCTCGCATAGCTTGAGTCACCAACCTGGCCCCATCGACTAAAAGAATCCAGAGACCACCTATAGGGGGCAAGATTGCTTGAGTTAATTTGTAGATGGGACAACCATATTACATGATTTTTATTGATGTATAAAAACTTTCTTTGATACACACACACACACATACATACATACATACATACATACATACATACATACATACATACATACATACATACATACATACATACATACATACATACATACATACATACATACATACATACATACATACATACATACATACATACATACATACATACATAAATATATGATGATTATGATGATATTTGGGTATTTGGATGCTTAATTTATTTATCATTTTCATGCTTTCCGCATATATGTATGTGATAATACCATGATATTTAGGAATAATTATAATGAGATGATTAAATAGGGAAACCTAGTGAGAAGGGGATCAATAGAATATCCCAACTCACACAATGAAAAGGAGCCAAGAGTTAAAACAAGGCTAAGACATCCAACAGTAGGATGTCAAGGTGTGAGTAGGATATTTAGGATTCATGTGAAAAACCCAAGGGGGGTAAAGAGACCAAATAAAGTGGAAAGAATGGATATTCGTGTAAAATCCAAGTGGGGGCCGTGAACCCAAGCTAAAGTGAGGGGTAGGCTAAAGAAAGAAAGAAAATATCAATGTGTCATAGATAACTAGACACGTGGGGAAAAGGTTAACAAGGTTTTAATGATGAAATCATGAAATTGATTCAAGATGTCACTCCTTTCATGAACTATGAGGTCATCAATGGAATGTTACGTAATGGATATGTGTCGATGGACTTTAAACCTCATGGTAAATAAGGTCTCATTGATCCGGTCCTCCAACTGAGTGAGAATTCCACACCCAATTTTATCGAGTGTGGGGCGAGAATCAGGATAAGGTGGAGGTCTATATGTAGGTTGTGGCCTAGGAAGTTGTGGGGAAGGTGGGTAGATTCAAGAGGAATTTCCCTATTATTTTGAGTGCATGAAGGGTTTTAAAGAATTGGATGCTTGTTATGTAAAACCTGATAAGCGACATCGGTATGCACACAATACTCGTGATGAGATTAAAAAAAATGTGCTGAAGTGGAAGGCTATGTATCATTTTTAGTTTGGTCACACTTGAACTCATCTTTGAACTTATTCATATGGTGTTAATAGGATCTATAGTTAGAAACATCATGCCCTAATGCCACATACCAAGTAAAACATGACTCGGTCACAGAGGACTAAGGATCCATAAGGGAAAGAGGTAGGGAAGGATGAAAAATAATAATGTGAGGTGGTGACGATGCCAACAGAACCATTTGTGGCTCAGTCACCGTGGAAAGGTAGATAGGACTGTCTCCCAGAATGTCATCGGTTTTTTGGTCAAATTTAGTGACACGCTCATCTTACTCTGTAAGGAAGAGTGGGTCAAATGATTGAGCAATGGAGTTAATATGAGGTGAACAAGCCAATGGAGCAGTCGAAGAATCAGAAACCAGCTAAATAGAATATGGTCTATAGGTTTTTGAGTGATCTTTTTATGTGAGGATGGTATTTATGTCATGAGAGAATTGGGTGCAAAGGGTTTCTTGATAGCAGAATACCTCCCTATCATGAATCTACGCATAATGAGCTAAACAGGGATCATATAAGGCATAACCATTGTCATAGTTGGATATGAAAGTATCCACCATGCCATAATTGATTATCCTCTCAAGTTAAACCACACACTCTAGTAGGGGCTATGGCGTGTGTGAGATGACAACAATAAATGAAGGATCCTTCTTACGAGGTCGCAAGGAAGGAAGTAACTAGGATGTAATAAGCTCAAGAATATCAGAAGAATTAATTATAAGTGTGACCTCATTGGGATTGTCATTGTCTGATTCTAGAATATTCGGAGGTGTGTGCCCCAACAACTTAGGATGACCAACATTTATGTGAAGAGAGTCTATAGGATAATTAAATCATTGGTATTTTCGAAAGGGGATAAGAGAGAGTTCATCCAGCATGGGGAGCTTGTATGTCCCTATTTTTTTGTAGCGTATCATAGTTCTAAGGGTTGGTGTCTCCTTGAATCTTATAAATAGCTCCTTAATGAGTGAACTTCACACATTGACATGTGGAAGAAGCAATGGTGCACCTTTGATGAGTCCAAGGCCACCGTAAGAGAATATTATAAGATAGGGGAAAATTAAATATGATGACCTTAATGCAGATAATGCTAGGGAGAATGCTGATGGGTAACCAAATATACCCCATGGGAGGCATATGCCATTAGTCACATATTTGAAAAGTGGCTCACATGGATTTTAAGTTTTTGATAGAATAACCAAGAGCCTTAATGAAATATAAGGAAGCCACACATGTTCCTATTCCCTTGTCTACAAGAGAACACTTGACCATAGTGTGACCCATTTGAACTGAGATGAAGAGGGGAAAATCGTATCCATGAAGCAAAAGCTCATCTAGGATCATAAAAGCTACAGGAAAGTGAATGCAAGAATGAGCATCTGTGTTAAGGTCAATACAAATTGAGATTTCCTCACATTGAAGAAGAACACTTTCCTTCGAACCATACAATGTAGGACTCTACCCCAAATAGGGAGGAAAAGGAATGTTCATGTCAAACAACACATTCATGATACACTCACGATGGTGAGGCGATGTATGCATGAGCTCTAAGAAGGGTATTGGTACATGAATTTAGGAAAGTTATTCTAAAGGATCCCACTCATCATGGCTAGAGTGTGTAGTAGGTTGAGAGTGTTGGGAATCTTTATAAATAGATCCAAAATAAATATGGGTGATTAGGGATATTTCTGAAGCTAGTTTTTTCTTAGTTCCTATGCCATTAGCCCTGTAAGTTTGATTTTCATAGGGACCGATGGTGTCTATAGATAGAATTGCAGACCTACACACAACTGGCCCTATAGGAGGATTTCCACAGGGGCCGATAGTGTATGGAGAGGGAAACTATTTGGATTGAGGAGCTTTATTCCAAGGAATAGAAGGGTATATGGCCCCGTGAGTCTTAGGCTGAGGTAATATGGGATAATCTGGTTCTACATAAGCTATGATACATTTTACATCATTAATTACAACCATGATTTTAGGAGGGTAATTTATATCAACTACATTGGTCACATTATTATCTTGATAGAAATTTCAACAACATCATGATTAGACATAGGATTAGAGAATATTTTTCAGTTTTTATTAGCTTAGTTGATAGCTTCATGAAGATCCTTTTGCTGAGCAACATCATAAGCCTTAAAATATTTAGTGAAACGCTCACGATTGATGAAATCATAGTCAAAGTTGGGTACTAAGAATAAAATGATGGAAACCATTCATAGTCCATGGAAAATTTCATGCGAGTGACCCTAGTTAGTGTTCCACTAACAAAACTTACTCTTATCATGCCAATGAGGAATAGGTTGAGAGGTATCCAAGATCATGGTAAACAAATTAGGTACGTGGCATTTCAAATCTTCCTTACTTAGTGTTTGGTGATAGTTAGGCTGATTCTTGTTGTTTTTTTATATTAAGGGTACATTTGAGGGTTTTTTGAGAAGGAACCACATCCTTCTTACAATATGGGAACCATCACGATGAACCCGAGTGAAACTGAATTTTGTTTGCTACATCTACAATGTATTGCATCAAGGAGTCCAACTAACTAAGTGAAGCTAATTTCTGGAGTTCCGTAACTACAATGTATCAACAAGGAGTCCATCAAGCTACATCTGTAGTGGAGTGAAGCCAAACAAGGAGTGCTGCAACTATAATGAAGAGCCAAGAGCTTTCAATATAGTGAATATAGAGATGTCGTTGTTAGCGTAGGTATTTACCTTAGCTCATGTTCGCCTAAGTATTTTATTTACCTTTATTATATTTATCCTCACCCACTTATGTGTGTGGATATTTCATTTTATTTATTTAGATATTAGGGGGATATTATCTAGTTGTTAGGTATAGTTATTTCCTTGATCTATGGTATTGACTAGATCCTTGATGTCTAGTTCTCTCATAAATCTATGGACTTAACTAGTTCTTTGATGACTAGATCTTTCCATGATTTATGGCTTGATCTACGACCTTGACTGGTTCTTATATTTTTATTCCTTTCCTATATAATACAGTCCCATTCTCATTGTATTTGATCGAATTCCATAATAATATGTGATATTGCTGCTCATTTTTTTACAAAGGTTTATGTAAAGTTATTCTGGTGAATTGATTTCATCTTATTGATCATAATGTTTGATTAGCATCTATGTTCTTGGCTTGGTACGATCTGGTTATCATTCCTTTTATGGTATCAGAGTGAGAGATTACTATTGAAATTCGTCTGTAAGTTTTATTTTGTAAATAATTTTTTATATATTCATATATTTGGGATTTTATCGTATTTTTTTGCTGTGTGTGTTTCTATGAAAAACAAAGGCTTCCATTGGATTCAGAAGGTGGAAAAACCATAAGATTGACTGTAAACTTGACCATTTCTAGAGGTAGTTGTTGTTTTGTTTTTTTTTGTTGTGCAGAGAAACGTGGTGGTTTGTCTCGGGATTCATGTCAGCTGGGAAGAAAAACCAACAAATCATTTTATGGGTTTTTCGAGATTGGATCTAGTTTTTTATTTCTATGGGTGTAGCATTCTTATTTGGTGTGCAGTAGGTGGTTTCTGAAAAAAGGGGTCCACGGGTGCCTGTACATGATTTACTATTTCGGGAAATTTCACAGACTACTATTTTGGGCGGCAAAGGTCATTTTCGACATAGTCCAAAAATAGTATTTTTTACCAAAAGAAGCAGTTGGATGCGAATTTCTAGAAAACAAGTGGCATACCTCAGAATAGTAAGTTGCACACACCCATTGAAATCCTTAGCCCTTGGTCATATGGTATGGTCATATGAAGGCTTAAAGCCTGTGATTCCTACTAGTAGGTGCTTTTTTTGCAAAAGTTCTTGTTTGTTATTCTCTTTTGACTGGAAATATTTATTTTGAGAATTGCACTATAATTATAAAGTGCCATATTGTAACACACACTCATTATAAAGTTCCAAAATCTGGGGGGGCTCTTGTTGCATTGTTTGGGGGTCTTGTTCCATTGCTTGGTTCTTGCATTTCTTTTGGTGATTTTTTGAGGATGGCATCTTTATCTACTTCTGCATTAGAT
This sequence comes from Taxus chinensis, assembly GCA_019776745.2. Lineage (NCBI taxonomy): Eukaryota > Viridiplantae > Streptophyta > Pinopsida > Cupressales > Taxaceae > Taxus > Taxus chinensis. Next base: position 659,240,788 of record CM034146.1, read on the forward strand.
CATGTTGAGCCATTAAAAACACATAATTACCACACATGGAAACCAAGAATGGAAACAATAATTAAATGGAAAGGATTATGGGCTTTAACTTCTTCAGAACAACCAGTGTTCACTAGAAAATATGAGAAATTTCAGTACTAGTGCAAATTTGATTAGTGTATGGGTTTTATAAGAACTTATGTAAGTGACAATCTTTTGTTTCATTTGAAAAAGTGTGACTCTCCTTTCAAAATATGGGAGAAATTGGAGGATTTTTTTGGTAAGGTGTATCATATGAGAGCCATGTAACTTGAAATTGAGATCACCTCTCTTAATCCTGAAGATTTTCCAACAATTATAGACTATCTTACCAAGTTCAAGCATTTGTTGACATAGTTGAAAGGGAGTGGAAGAGATAAGAAAGATAAATAGTGTGTTTACTTGATTCTATCCAAGTTGAGAGGACCATTCCAAATTTTTGCTTCTACCTTTTTCTCTAGCATGGATGTCTTAGGTGACACATTCAAAATGTCTAACTTTGAAACATTTTGTGAAATACTTACTAGGGAAGAATCCAAATTGTCTCACCTTGAGTATTCCACCTCTCAAAAGGAATTAGTTACATCTAATCCTAAGGGAAAGGGAAAACCAAACAGTAAAACCAAATCCACACCTTCTCCATCTCAAAATGCTCCTAAACCTAAAGAAAACAACTCAAAACCCAAGGAGTTTTCTAAATCCAAGAATAAGTCTAATTGTTCATGCTCTTTTTGTGGGGGTAGTAATCATGAAGAACATAGGTGTTATAAGTGAATGTAAGCCTTAGAGGATGTAGTCAAGAAACAAAAAAATTCTATCTCAATGCCACTTCCTTCTAATCAGCATGACATAGCACTTAATGTTGTTGAGAGATATTAGCAACCACTTGCAGATAACTGGGTTATTGATTTTGGTGCTTCTCATCACATGACTTCTTCCAAGGAGTCTTTCATTTCTCTAGGTTTGAGTTCTACTTCCAAAATTGAGGTTGGAGATTCTTACTTTATTTTTGTTAAAGGAAAAGGTGATATACAACTTGATGGTGGCAGTATCCAAGATGCACTATATGTTCCTAACATCACTACAAATTTGCTTCTTCTATATCAAATTTATCGTTCCAGTCAAGGATAAACAATGACTTTTACACCACATGGGGCACAAGTATGAAATTTTTTGGAGCCTAATTCACTTGTTGCTCATGGTATTGTTGATAATAGTTCTAGACTATATCACTTTGAGGGTTTTGATGAAACTTATTCTATAGGGACAGGATTGGTTTCTCATGCAGATTTAGAGAGTAAGCTTTGGCATGAAAGATTTGGACATCTCAATTATAGATATTTGAAGGAGTTGAACACTCATGGTATGGTAGATGGTATTCCTAGAGTTTCTTGTCTTGAGGGAGTTTTTCATGGTTGTGCGTTAGGGAAACAACACCAAGATCTTTTTCCTAAGAATTTGTCTAAGAGAGATTCTTCACCACTTGAGCTTGTGCATAGTGACTTGATTGTTTTTCCAACCCCCTCTTTCAATGGAGCTAAGTATGCACTTACCTTTATTGATAATTTCTCAAGGCGTACTTGGGTTTATTTTCTCAAGTTCAAAAGTGATGTTTTTTCACAGTTCAAAGTATTCAAGGACTTGGTCGAGAAACAATCTTCTAGTTGCATAAAGAACCTTTGTACTGATAATGGGGGGGAGTACTTCAGCAATGAGTTTTCTGAATTTTTGGCAACTCAAGGCATTATTAACCAAAATTTTGTTCCTCATACTCCACAACAAAATGGATTATTAGAAAGGAAGAATAGAAATTTGAAGGAAATGGCTAACTGTAGGATGTATTCTAGAGATTTAACCCCCTATCTACTGGGAAAAAGTAGTTAATTGTGCTAACTACATTCAGAATCACACACCCCACAGAGTACTTGAGCATTTGACTCTAGAGGAAGCTTGGTCCAACACTAAGCCAAATGTCTCATTTTTTTGAGTCTTTGGGAGCCATGCTTGGGCCTTTTTGCCAAAGAATAAAAGGAAATATTTGAATAAGAAGAGCAAACCCTTGATGTTTGTAGGGTATTGTGAGGACATGAGAGCTTATCGTGTTTTAGATCCTGATACACATGATGTTATTTTTTGAACACATGTTCAGTTTGATGAGCACTTGACTCCTCATAATTCTTCATATTCTTCCATGCCTCCTTCATCTCATCTTGAGGATCCTTTCTTTGAGGAGATTGATGAGGAGGTTATAGATACCATTGAGGATCCTATTCCAACTGATGTTGTCACTATACCTAAGTGGGATCATACTATAGTTTCTAAGGAAGCACCTTTCATAGAGGATATACCACCCACTAGGCATCATCACGCACATTCTACAAGTTATGAAATTTTTTGTTAGATAGTTTTTGAGGATCCACAGTAATTTTCAAAGGCTCATGGGATACATGAGTGGGATGATGTGATGGTAGCTGAGTATTCTTATTTGATGAAGAATCATACTTGGGATTTGGTATCTCTTCTTAAAAGAAGAAAAATGTTTAGGTTTAAGTGGGTATACAAAACCAAATACACAGCTGCTAGGTCCATTGACAAGTATAAGGGTCACCTTGTTGCAAAGAGTTTTTCACAAGCTGAAGGTGTTGATTACTTTGAGAATTTTACACCTGTTACCAAGATGGATTTTGTATGCGTTATAATTTCTCTTGCTGCATCATAGGGGTGGCACGTATACTAGATGGAAGTGAAGAGTGCCTTCTTGCATGGAGATCTATAAGAGGAAATATACATGGAGCAGCCAGATGGATTTTTTAGGATTATTCTCTTGTTTGTAGGATTCGAAGGTCTCTCTATGGTCTCAAACAAGACCCTCAGGCTTGGTATGAGAAGATGGATTCTTTTCTTCTATCTACTGGTTTTGTTTGTTGCCACTCTGATCATACAATGTATCTCCAACATGTTGGTGAGGATATTGTGATACTTGTTTTGTATGTTGATGATCTGTTACTTACTGGAAACTCTTCTTCCCACATTTAGAGTATTCAGAGGGATCTTTCTACATAGTTTGACATGACTGATCTTGGGCTATTGCATTATTTCCTTGGTTTGTAGATTTCTCAGACAGATTCAGGGATTCATTTGAGTCAAAAAAATTACACCCATGATCTTCTTAGGCACTTTGATATGGCCGATTTCAAGCCAAGTCCATCTCCTTTTTAGTCTGGAGTTACTCTTACTTCCACATGTACCACACCACTCTGTCATCAAAAATTGTATAGGCAGTTGGTTGGGAGTCTCATTTACTTGACCCATACTCACCTTGATATTTCATTTTCCATAGGGCTTGTATCTCGGTTTGCACATTATCCTCATAGTAGTCATTGACATACTTCTAAAATGATATTGCACTACTTGCAGGGCACTTCCCACTTTGGCCTACGCTACACTAGGGGCTCTACTCATTTGGTTGGGTATACAGATTCAAATTGGGTAGGTTCTATTGATGAAAGGCATTCCACTTCTAGCTATATTTTCTCTCTTGGTTCTTCTCTAGTTGCTTGGGCGTGCAAAAAGCAACAGGCTATTGCAATTTCATCTTCCTTCCTTCTTCTTCTTTCTCTTTCCTTCTAGCAGGATTCTTTCCTTCTTTTGGTTTTATATTTCTTCATGGATATATTATACATGAGTACCTCATGAGGCCTAGTTACCAGGACTCATACTGTGGACATGCCACTTCTGTTTTTTCCCCTAGATTCACTTGTGGGGGGGTGTTAGAGTAGGTATTTACCTTAGCTCATGTTCACCTAGGTACTTTATTTACCTTTATTGTATTTATCATCACCCACTTATGTGTGTGGATATTTCATTTTATTTATTTAGATATTAGGGGGATATTATCTAGTTATTAGGTATAGTTATTTCCTTGATCTATGGTATTGACTAGATCCTTGATGTTTAGTTATCTCATAAATATATGGACTTAACTAGTTCTTTGATGACTAGTTATTTCCATGATTTATGGCTTGATCTACGACCTTGACTGGTTCTTAGATTGTTATTCCTTGCCTATATAAGTAAGGCCCATTCTCATTGTATTTCATCAAGTTCCATAATAATATATGATATTGCTGCTCATTTGTTTGCAAAGGTTTATGTAAAGTTATTCTGGTCAATTTATTTCATCTTATTGATCATGATGTTTGATTACCATCTGTGTTCTTAGCTTGGTACGATCTAGTTATCGTTCCTTTTGGTTGTAACCTATGGCGAAACCACCTCCGGGGAGGATTGTGCCTTGGGGGGATTTGAAACCGGGTGGGCCAACACACCACCATGTGACTAGACCACACCACTCCCACACCATAGGTGATGATTCTTGTTGTTAGTAGGTTGTTGGTAAATATTAAAAATAGTCCTATTCAAAGAAGCGACAAGGGGAAGAGTATCTGAGATTCCTTCATCTGTCACATTCTTGTTCTTAGAGAATTGAAGGGTTTTTACTTACTTGTTAGCTTGGGGTTTAGGAGGTGCATTTTCAAATTATCTCATAAGATAGTCTTTCCTTTTGGCTTGTTCAAAGGCCTATTCTAGGGAAGTAGGAGAAAAGGACCTCACCTTATATTGAAGGTGATGCTTAAGGGTTCATAAGAAAAGCTAGAAGAGGCTATATCGAGGAATGTTATATTCTATAGGAGTGAATAGGGTCTTCCAACACTTGATGAAAACTTGCGCTAATTCATTTTCAGATTTTTTGCATTGATGAAGGAATTCATATCATTTTTAAGTAGATCATGATATTGGAATTTGTTTACTAGGAATTTCACTAGGGACTCTTATTCAACTATAGAATTAGGAGGAAAAGTGTGGTACTAGTATAAAACATATCCAATAAGGGTCATAGCTAAGAGTTTAGTGGAAACATATGAGTTAGTTCTAATTTATTCTTTGTAAAGATTTATAAAGGAATTGATATGAAGAGTGGGATCAATAGACCTATCATAAGAGATAGAAGGAATAATGCCACCAATGTCCATACTGACAATATAAGGTGTTAAAGGTTCTTGTTGCACTGCCCTTAAGACTTTGTTTTGGATAGGAGTTGTGTGATGTGCACCCCATTAAGACCAATAGGAAAAGGAAGGGGCGTGGTGCCCTAAGATCCCGTTGGAGGGTGGTTGACTAACTCATCCATGTTGGCTTGAATTTGGAAAATTTGAATGGTAGTAGAAGATTATTGTTGATTCATTTTATCAATGAGCTAAAGAATAAGATTACTAGGATTATAATTGGAAGAATTTTTAGATGATCCTACTTTGGGAGCTTTCCCTCTTTCTGCCCTATGATCAAGTTGTTTAGAAAAAAATTCAAGAAGATACTTGCTAAACATCTCCTCTTACTCATTTTAGAAACTTTTGGATTTTAGGAGGATAATCAAAAGTATTTCCATTATGGATTTCTTCTTCTTCATCCTCAGTGGGCCATTATAATGGGTAGAAGGATTCTTTCTAGGTTCTCCTATGACGCAACAATTTATACAGAAAGGAAACTCAACTTTAGGATGATATTATTTTGGAAATGATCACAAAATAGATTTAGAGGACCCTAATCCTAGATAATCCATGATGAAGTGATGATCTGGATAGGAATAGGTCCAGAAATAAGGGCTACAAACAAAATCGTCCTTGTAGGAAAGTGCACATAGCAGCTAAAGGTGTATGGAGATAGAAATAATTAAGACAAAGGGATCAACCATGAAACAAGTATAAACATGGGATGAAGGCATTCAAATATGAGAAAAATGGGATATATAGGATCACCCTTGGGTGATGGTGTCTGTGATGACATTATTTTGGAATTTTGTGTATTTTTGGATGCTTAGATGAGATTAAATTGGGAGATGGATGATTTTAACAAGTTTTTCTCGATCAGAAGTCCTATAGGGTTCACATTAGGTTCATCAAATAATACACGTAGTCTAAAATGTGTCTTAATAACTTGCACTCCTAAATCATCTGTTCTATAATGGTATCGAAAAAATAAGTGGAAACACACATGAATTGACATATAATGAGATAGACTTAAAGGGGCCATAGTGAGTGCTAAGTTCACATATCTAGAAGGACGTAATCCCTAAAATAGGTCAACCTAGGGTTTCCAAGGCCCATGGTCAAGATAAAGGAAATAACCCTTCTAATCTATCAATAGTTGGATATGGGGAGGTATAGATTAATGATGGATGGGGAAAGCATGCACAATATGACTGAAGTAAAGATAAAGAGATGCTAAGGAGTTGGTCATACATAAGAACACTATGATAACTAGTATCAAAACACATCTAACACTAAGATGATATAACACAATGAGGAAAGGAGGAAAAACAACCTATGTAAAATCACAAATAAGGGTTTGGAAACTCACATGTACCTATAAGGTGGTTTTTGATGCATCTATCTCCCAAGAGAAGCAACCCACTGAGAGAGAATCACTATTAGGTAGATTAGGTGAAGATCATTCCTATCCTACACTCACTATATGATGACCCAATAACACAAACAATCAAGAAGAATAATGTCCAATCCAATCCAAGAAAGATGCAAGATGAAACGTGATCTAGGTGAGTAGATGTGAAGATGGCACAAAAGATCAGAGAAAATGGAAGTTCAAATGTTTTTTGTTTTCCTCTCTTTTAGTTTTAAATGAGGTGTAGGTATATATACCCAACACAATCACCCATGGGTGATTGTTTTGGCTAAGGAAAAATTTAATGCTGACAGAATTACCTGCAACCGATTATGTCGGCTAGGGATGTTTAAATAAAATGTGGGGTGAAAAAAAAGTGTTATACAAAGTAAAAATAGTGTTATGGATGCATAAGGTGGATGAATAAGGTGAAATGCAAGCAAGAATTCATGAATATGATATGTATAAGACCTAGGAGGACAAGGATAAATAATACAAGGAAAATTAAGGATGGGACTAAATAGCGACACTCTCTCCGTGTATTGATTCTAACCTATAATGGTTGCATGAATAACCATTTCCCATTCCTAAAAGGCTCCTTAAGGCACCCACTGAGGAAAGAGATGCATTATTGAACCTTATCTGCATAAGAATTCGTTAGTGACAAGTATGAAAGATTAAAATAAAAAATTATGTGTATACAAAGAACATCATAACCCTGTTTGGATATGCTTTTTCCCTCATATGTGATAATGGACCAACATTTTCCTTTGTAAAGTTCACTGAATGGGCATAAGACAACAAAATGATAATCATCTTTTAATTAAATTATTATCCCCAGGGAAATGGAGTGGCCGAGTCAACAAATAAAAAATTGTTTAATGCCATAAAATTTTAGCTGATAGGAAGCCAAGAGAGTGGAACTCTTTACTGCAATGCACACTATGGGATAACAAAACAAGGTAAAAAAAATCTCTGAAGTCTTCTCCATTCCTATTGGTATATGGAAAACAACTTGTCTTCCTAATTACCCTTAGGTTTCCTACATATGAATTTATACAAGAGTACATGTCAAAGGAAGAAAAAGTAGAAGAAAGGATCCAAAACATCCTGCAAATGGAAGATGCAAGAGATAAATATTGTAAAATTTCAGCAAGAACAAATATATTCTCAAAATATGGTTTGACAAAAGATCCAAGGTTAAGACATTCCAAATATCATACCAGTACTTTTATGGGACAAGGACCATGAGAAAATGGTCCAGTATGTAAAATTCACACCACTATGGATTGGGCCCAATCAAATAGCTGAAATCATGGGTCAAAAATCCTTAAGATTAAATCATATTCAAGGAAAAGAAGTGATGATACCAGTCAATGGATAGTTATTTAAACATTACTTCTCTGCAGCTCCATCCCAAGTCCTAACTGAATAATCAAACATGGAAGTAGATTAGTTTCTTATTTTTTTAGATTAGTTTCCTATTTTCTTAGATTAGTTTCCTATTTTCTTAGTTTAGTTTCTTGTTTTCCTAGATTAGTTTCCTTTCTACTATTGTGGTTAATGATTTTATTTGTCTTGTTTTTTTTCACAATAAAGAACCCTTGAATTATGTGGAACTTAACTGGAAACATGTTTTTGGAACTATAATAAGAAATTGAAGGTCCTAAATCTGAAAAAATTTGATCATAGGGAAAAAAGCAACTTGAGCATTATAAAGTTCACTATCTTATATTTCATAACATCAGGTAGTTAATCAAAGATGGGACCAAGTATATACAAATAAGAAATCTTTGAAAACTACTCAGTTACCCAAAATTAGATTTTCTCTTTATTAATGTGTTGTTTTGAGGAAATAACTTTTATATTTAGAAATTATGAACTATGGTAAGGATGAAATGTTCTTGAAAGAATCTAACAGTAAAGTTCTATGTCTTTCATACAAGTCACCCTTTAGAAATTTTTTCCTAAATGTTAAGTGAGTTTTATAAAGGTTATAACTTATGAAACGATTGAGCTTCACAATGAAACAATGCAAACACCAACAATGTTCCTCTTGATCTTGTTTGTTGTCAAAGAAGGATGCATAGTTGATCTCACTTGAAATATTCCTAAATATGCTACCTTGGTTCTTAAACCTTGAGAAGAAAACCTCCAAAGCTGCAAAGGCATTAAAAGAGAAAAAAAAATCTTCAAAAGGTGGTTATGAAAACCTCCATTAGGGATATGGATGTTTGATTAGCAATGGATCAAGGTCATGATAGGAACCAAAGACATATCTGTTGGGGCTATGAACGACTAGTAAGAATAAAAGTAATTCCCAAACATTCCTCCCTTTTGAGCCATCTCAAAATTAAAAAATGAGAGAAAAACTAGTCTTGGGTCATCAAATAATCTTCTTATCCAAAATGACTGCAATTTCAAGAAAGAACATGGCTAATAAACTCATTTGCAAACACTTGGCTCTATTTCTTCATGATTTGGAACTTGGTATGTCACTCAATATGATTAAGTTTTTTATTCCTTTGGAAGGTATGCTTGCATCATAGATATGGAACTTTCAATTTAAGTTCTTTTAGTTGCATTTTTGTGAGAAAAATAGAGTTATAGGTTCTAACTACGCCAGGTATTTTCCCTATTGAGTTGTCATTTTTTTTATCACATAACTTCAACCCACCTTAGAAAATGATTGAATTTTCTAGGTAAGGACCCCTATGGTTTAATATTTGGTAATTTGAACTGATATATCCTTTAGATTAAGATACACTTTAAGAGGAGTTGCTTTATTAATGCTAGTGATTATGCTTGAATTAATTAGAATAAATCATGACTTACATTTGTTAAGCACTCACACTTTAAATAATCTAGGATCTCACACTTTCTATGTGTGAGGAATCACACTTGGTTATTATTTTCCTTGAAATCACACTCTTTAATTCTCTCATACTCACACTCGCACTTTAAAAAAATGGATTTTTGTTGACTGAAGTTTTGATTTTATTTTATAGGTCAAAGAGTGATACCTCACACTTCCAAGTGTGAGGATTCAAAGTATAATAATTAACAAGTGTAAGAATTTAAGAGTAAACTCACAAAGCCATGTATCTAAAACTCACACTTTCAAGTGTGAGTATTCAAAGACCAAATTTCTAAGTACGAGTAATAAAGACTAAAGGCCTCACAACTTGTACTTCACAAGGAACCAACTCATACTTCTAAGTGAGAAAGAAAAGTAAAAGGTTAAGAAAATTCAAGGACACATCACCAATTATGAATATCCCAATGTCATCCTATGTGGCATCCTACCCGTCATTACACAAGGCATTCCACATCTCATACATGTGGTTATCCAAGGTCATAAAAAGTGAAGGATACTTAAAATGACAGCTACGATTCATCCTAGGTTGCACATGTGTAGGGATAAAATTCAAAAGGAACATTGATTTAAAAAGGAAATGTTCTCTAGAGGTGAAAAACATCAAGTCATACATTATGCACCATTAATACAGAGCACACCATTTTATACGAAAGACTTCCTGAATCAAGAGTACCATGTTAATCAAGGAAAATATTTTGAGCCTTCAATTTGAAAGAGTTCCCGTGAAATTTGGATTCCCTTTGAGACATTTTTCAAGCTAATTAATTTGATTAATCCTACATGGATTTCACAGACCATTAATCCTCACCTATGGCAGGAGATAAGGGACTTCAAAGGTAGATACATTCCTTTATTCTTACTCAGAAAAAAGAGTAATACGAGACATTGTATTTGATTCAACTTCATTGGACCATGAATTTTAGCACTATCCAGCCATCTTCTCAACAATTCAATGGGAAAGGTTTGACACTGATGTCATGGAAGAAGCATAAATGCATAAGATCAAGCAAAAAAGTCCAAAGATATTAGGGCATTTAAGAGATCCAACCTCCACCTAATTAAAACTAATCCTAAGGCATTCCCATGTCTAGAATTACTATCTTTTCTTCTTATTCATGTAAAGGCAAAGAATTGGGATTTTTTTTCCAATTTTGAGACTAACATGATAACCTTCTTCACTGGTAATGTATTTACAACTTATTATAAAATTCCTAAGCCAAATCTCATCTATAATATAACCTTGATTGAGTCTTGTATGGAAACAAGACAAGCTAGAGTCATTTTACATAGTTGGGCCAAGGAACCAATTAATAACATGGATGATCCTCTTCTGAATGACATCAAAATTCATAAAGCATGCAGTCTGTATAGGCATGACCTTAATGAATAGGTTATATGGTAACCCTTCGATCACAAAATTTGATATATCATGGATTCACCTACTTTATGTGATCATAAATGAGAACAATATCCCCTGTTTAGGGCAAGTAATCACCTCTAATTTGGTCTTGCAATGATAAAAATTTGTAGACCACAAGAAATAATTCTTTATGGCTTCCTATTTACTAGATGTAATTTATGGTGTCCTTCAATGTCCAAAATTATGTGAACCATGGTCTCCCTCATGCCTTCTATAGGTAAATGAGTTATACTCAGACCTATAAGCCCATATATCCAATGATCACATAGAGGATATGTGCACCCTATTCTACCCCACAATCTACAAGAAAATGTATGAAAAAAATATGCATAAAGTATTTGATAATATCCTTACTTCAATAAGGTAAATGGGGTTTGTTTTCTTCTACCCAAAATACACAGTGATCATGATAGAAGGTATTCTCACACCCCCTTTACATCTTCCATACTATGTTCCCAAAAAATTGGCAGATAAAAAAGTTACATATCAAATTTACAATGGTACAATAGGAAAATGCAAGGATAAGAAGCTTAGGACTCATCCTCCCTTTTCAGTCATTGTTAGACATAGGGAATTTAAAATATATCCTAATTTGAAAGTAGCAACCCACAAAAATTCGTTATATTTTCCCGATCATCCCTTGAGGAAATATAACCCAACAAAGAGTCTAGCCAAGAACTTGGAATCACTCAAGGGAAAAATTAGCATAGCCTATGCTCATGAGGCTAATTTCAATAACTAGGTTTGGATCACTCAAATATATGACAACCTTATCCAAAAATAAATAGATTTGATAGGGGAAGTTCCTCCTCCAAGAGGAATAATGATAAGGGAATTAACTATGAGGAATGAACTTGCTCATTCTAAACCCCGAAGGTAAACCCAGATCCCAACTTCTCCAACTCCTATATTTTCAAAGATAGAAAAAACAGAAGAGGTACAAGAAATCATGCCTCCACCAACTAAAGGAATTTATTTGGTTGCGTATGAATTAAATTCTTTAGATGATGAGGAGAATCCCACACAGGTAGAGATTTTAATAGGAGCATCACAAACAGAACTAATTCAGACCACCCCTACAAGTACCACTCCTCATGAACCTCAACAAGAATGGGTCAAACAAGATATTATTTATCACAAGGAACAACTATATTTGGTATCTCAAGAGGAGTAATTAATAAATATTGAATTCAATCCTAGAACATGGACCTTGAAGAGGGTGATCAGAAAGAGAATGCTCACACAACATGACATTATCTGGCATGAGACATCAGAGGACCTCTTCTCTGTTACAAATAAAAATAAAGCCAAAGGTTACCAGATGGATAAATTTGAGGAAGACCCAATGTATTATATAAAGGCCTCAACATAATTGGCGGCCGAACTAGTAAGAGGAGTGCATACTAGAAACAAAGATCTTGAAACTTAGGCTAAGGCCACTTTTCCTGACGGTATTGCTTTAGATGTTGAAGAAGCCTTACTGATCTTATATGATGTTATCATAGAAAGTATGGAGGATAAAAGGAAGGAACAAGCCTACTTCAAGAATACCAACACCATCATTGAAAATATTGGTGTTATGTAGAAAATGTCGAGAATCATGGCTAAGTCGATTTGAGAGGGAATTTTCAAAGAAGTTGCAATTGTTGACCATGAGTGATATTGGCATATGTTAGATATATGCCAATTACACAAAGGAAAAACTTAGGGAGCGGGCCAATAAAATGGGAAAGCTTCCACCTCATTTGGATAATATAATTTCAAGGGGAAATCAACTATTCACAAAGGCATCCATTATAAGGCTATTCAAGGAAGACCAAGAATTGGTATCCACTAAGGAGTTTTTCATGTTACTTAATTAATTTTTGGCCAATTTCCAAAGGAACATAATAGAGGAAAAATAAATAGAAGCTTTTCAAGTGATTGAGATTATTTCTCAAACTAGAGAGAAGGTCCAAAAAATTGAAATCTTGAAGGAAATAATTGGGAAGGAAAACGATACATAGAAGGCCTTTTAAATAAAGCTCTTGTACTCTTTAGGAAGCCAATTGTGGACTTAGTAAAGCTGAAAAAAGACTAAAAATTTTGCAAGGAAGCCTTCATTTCTACAAGAAGAAGGCCAACTATAAAAAATATAACATAGGAGGACCCCTCATAATCTCAACCTACTCAAGAGGCATCTTCACAGGTGGAACCGGTCCAAAAAAGACCCATAATCAAGAAAGAAATGAACTGATTCCTTGGATAATTGTATTTTTGTCATATTAGATTTTTCCATTGTAATTATCCTAACTGAATTAGTTAGGATATTTCTTGAATGACCAATTATTAGTAATATTCCTTTAATCTTTTGTAATCATGGTCCAAACTAGGTGGTTCGAAAAGGCCCAAAATTGTAGAAGTATTCCTAACTCCATTTTAAAAATGGGGATGATTTTGTGATTAATAGATGCAAGAAAATTTAAACATTAAATCATGCAAGTTGATATTTTCACGGTTTCATTTCCTCTTCTACTATAAATTTATGTGTTGAGAGTTATTAATGTCTGAATCTATCTTTCATTGCTTCCTGGGTGATATTTTAAATAGTGTTGTGTAAATTTAAAGTAAATCACCATAACATAATATAGATTGGATTAATCAAATAAATGTACAATTCAACAATTTAATTAGTGAATCTAATTTATAGTATGGTAAATTTTCAAATATCCTTTGATATTATGCATTATTAGCATTCAGATTTGAGTCTAAACTATATTTGTTGCTCTTTGTTAACAAAGAAAGCATGTTATTTCCAACAATCAGGCATCAAGAGCTTAAAACACATTTATTTTTGATCCGTTCCCTTAGATTAAGTTAGTTTAGGATGTCTTCAAATCTAAATCAGATGAAAGTATTGCAAGATTAGTGCTAAAAGGATTAATAATCCAACAACCCCTTTTATTATTTGTTTGAATAACCAATACCTTACAACTCATGCCTTGAATCACATTATAAGTGATTATAAAATGAAAAGGACATAAGAGCCTGCCATTTCTATTTGTGAATTTGTCATTTTGATATATCTTTTGGCTTGTTTAAGGGGTTGTGGAAACTTTCAAGAAAACGTAAGTGATAGGTGTAAGTCCAAAATCCACAACCCTTTTAGTGTCCACCCAATCTATGTTAAAATAGGGGATTTGGACCAGGGTATCGATGCACATAAAAGTATATTAAAGAGGGTATTTTAGTTATATGTTACAGTTACAATGCTCTATAAAACATGTATGCAAATGTGGATGCACATAGTAGGCGTGTGAGGTGTTTGAAAAAATACTAAAATAAATGTGGTCTCTTAGAACATACCCTGACCATAAAATCTTAATTTTTATTTTATTTACATGCAGCCATGCAGGTTCAATGGATGAGGGTTGTAAATACTTTGATGGGATGAGTTCCTCTTATAAAACCATGCATGGGATTAATCATTATGATGCATGATTTACATTCTTGGCCATGCCAAATATGTTGAGGAAACTATAAACTCTATCATCAACATGCTGATTAAACTTGAGGTGTTTTTAAGGTTGTGTGGATGCATTTTCTTGGTGCTTGAAGAGTACATAAGAATATGCAGTCACTGTTACTTACAACAAATCTTCTTTTGAGCTGGATAATCAAAATATTGCAACTTATGTTCTTCTACCAAACATCTATGCAGAAGTGGGAATGTGGGTTTTCATTCAAAGGAAAGTAGATTGGTGAAAAATAGAGGAGTCTTTATTTCTCCTCCTTGTCCATGTAATTCACCACATATTTTAAATCTATAAAGTACCCTACTATTTTCATCCCCCAAGGAAAATTTCCCCAACATTTCATAGATATATTGTGTCTGTGGGAGTGTAGATGAGGTACGTGAACTATTTGTAAAAATTCCTCTTTAGGCGCGAGTGTTATTTTGGACTGAAATGGTTGCAGGAGATGAAAAAATTGGGTTCTTTAAAAGGACGGTGGAACCCCTCAATAAAATGTAACTGACACATGTAATATCAAACTCCACAACTCTTGCTTTCCAGTTTGATATAGACATGGATATTCTCTCCCTTATTAAATCATTTTCATGTGCTTGTAGATTAAATTTGATGGGGAGATAAATGTTAAATGTGGCTCAATACAAACATTTTTTTTATTTATATTAAACTAGAAATTTTTACCTCTTTAAAGTAACTATTATGTGGAGTTTAACAAACCATGGACAAGCCACTATGAGTGGTGTGATAAAGAAAGAAATCTTGAAATCCCCCTAAAGAAAGCTATAGCATGTTCACAATTGCTTATGTTATGTGATATTAAAATTGGGATGATAACAATGATCTAAAATGAAAACAAGAACTTTTAAAAAACCTTCAAGTTGTGTCAAATGCCTATAAAAAATGATGCACAAGAAGCATCTCTAAACCTCCTTGCTACTTTTAAACTACTGCAACCTCTCATTTATAATATGATGGCGTCATCCCAATCAAGAAACATTGCTATAATGATTGGTGAATGGGTTTATGAAGTGGGTTTCTAGACTACTTCAGAAAATGGGTTTCTGGAAGCAGCTACTTGGTATGGCAGAACCCTACTATAATCACATCCTCAAATTTTGTGACTATGGGTTTCAGAAATAAAATATGTCATTGCAAACCTCTTTATTTCTGTATAGAGAATGGAATAAAATATTTAATTTTTCTCATCCCTTTGAAAAGTGCATTTTACGCATTCGTATGCAAGCCAACTTGTCTTATTTTGTTGAAGGGAAAATAGTCAAATTTAGCTAATTGGCTCTAAAAAGTTATTTCTGGTCTGAGTTCCAGTTACTAGTTTTGGACCCTATTAATTTTTATGATTATATATATAGTATTTAATAGGAAAGGGTTATTAAATATCCCATCAGGATGTTTTATGCCCCCCTTTTAGGATCATTTCATGGCCACTTGGGCTAGTTTTTACATAACGTAATTGGGACCCATGGACCCGTGTTGGCCCTCCAGGGTCCGTTCGATGGGTAAAAATTAGAGTGATGATTGTAATAATTTATCATGAATGTTAATAAATTATCCACGACACTTAAAATTATGGTAAATGAAAAGATAGAATTCACTAATTTTGACACATTCACCCAGATCCCTGTAGCGATAACGAGATCAAGAACCACATTAGAGGTTGTATTTTTTTGTAATACTCTGAATAGATTTGGAATTTTTATTTTATTAATGAAAATGGATTATGTCATTTATCACCTTCTCTAGTAATGGAAATGTATTGGTTTACTTATGTAAACTAAAATGAGTTTTCTCTCTCTAATCTCTCTCTAAATCCTGAAAAGTAGTTATGGTTTGAAAATATGAAAATAGTAATTTGTTTCTCTTTCTTGGAATTGATGTTGTAAGTATTGATAGCATGTTATATAGGAGGGGTGGGTCCATGCCATTATTTTCGCTGACCCATGTTTAAATAATATTACAGGCCATAGGTAACATGGTGGAACTAAAATGATTTATGAATTATGAGCTTAAAGTTGTTATAGCTTGTAACATTTGTAATCTCGATGAAATAATAAATGTATTTTATATGGGAAAATATACCTTCTATATAATTGAAATAATAAAAGTTAATTTATAACATGTTTGTATTGTAATTGATATGAAGTTATGAATCATATGTGGTATTTTGTAGTTCTATTGCATCAAAGAATTGTACTTGGTTATCATGGTATTTTCTTGTACGTTGCAAAAAGTATGGTAGCAAACTTAAACACTTAAACTATTGAAAACTAAAAGATTTATCTAAACATAACCATCATGTTCCTACTCTCACTTAACCTTGGTGTTTGAGGGTACAATTTGAAATAACCCCATTTGTAACGAATCAAGCCTCTCAACATGTGTAGTACTTAGGACTCTCATGCGAGTGATCTTACTAAACCCTTTATGTGATAAGAATACAATAAAAAACAGAAAGGAATATTGTTGGTTTGAGATAAGTTTTTTGTGAGATAAGAATACATAATTGTTCCCTAGTGTTGTCCCTATAGTGGGTTATGGACCTTGTGCATTGGAATAAATTCATCCTTAGACCCTTCATGTATGATTTTTAATAAAATAAGCCTAAGAACTCTTGAGGGTCATTTGTGGTTGGAGCTACAGAAAATGTATTCAATTTAAACTACTAGAATTGTGTCCATTGTGATAATATTGGAAATGGAGAGTGTTAGCTAGAATCAAGACAATAAAATGTCGTTATTTGTACAAATTCCTTATGAGATGGGTATTTATATATGCATAGATTTGACCCTATGGAAGGTTGTATATATTGTGAATAACAATTTATTGGTCATTTATGTTTTACCACATAAAATTTGAGTAGTGCGTTAAATCTATAGTGTCATCGCATTCTCTTTTAAAAAATAAAATGATAATTATATTGTGCAAAGTTTTGGTGGAATAAGAATAATGTGAAAACATTGATGTTGATATCATGGTGAGTTCTAAGCAATGTAACTGGAACAAAAATCAATCCCAAGACCTTTTAAGAGGTTAATTGTGCATAATACCTTGTAATTGACTCCAAAGATTGAATTATGTTTAACAAGATGTTGTGGAAGGAGTTAATATACAACTTGAGGTTGTACTTTTAAATTGAAATTTAAACCCCTTGTTATCAATAAAAACATAATGAGCGTTTCATGTGGAAGAACGTATCTTGCTAA
The DNA here is from genome assembly GCA_019776745.2 of Taxus chinensis. Lineage (NCBI taxonomy): Eukaryota > Viridiplantae > Streptophyta > Pinopsida > Cupressales > Taxaceae > Taxus > Taxus chinensis. Next base: position 659,258,296 of record CM034146.1, read on the forward strand.
CATAAATCCTAACTTGAAACAAATAGTATGTGATATATGTGCACCTTATGAAAGATGCAAAATAAACAGTTAAATGACATAACTTATTGTAACAAAGATGAAAGTAAATGGAATGTATTCTTGGTGATTAAATGTTTTTTTATGAAATTAGAAACTTGCAATTTTGAGACACGAGCATATGTTCATGCACGTAAACAATGTTTAATAAATGATGCTAAATGAAGGAAGTTAACAAAAAGGGAAATGTGAATTAACTAACCTATGTACATTGTGGGAAAATACCTTTATTCTTATTCCCTTCATGTGGTCATTTTATTGTAATGTGTTGCACTCATTTGAGAGAATGTGGTATTAATTATTGTTGTCTCATTCGTGAGAATGTACGTGCTTATGAATATTATTCATCATTCAAAAAATGTTTACTACAAAAGGAGTAAATTGTAATAATATGTAAATCAAGAAATATATTTATATGGTGCATAAACTCCTTATTCTACCTCTCCCTTATGGTTTATAATAATTGTTTTTCATTTCGCTCTTTTGGAGCTAGTGTTAAATTTGCTTATTTTAATTTTTATTGTGTGTATGTATCAAAGTATGGGGGTGGGGTACATCATTGTTTATGGAGGGATAAGTGTGATGTTAGATAAGGGAGGAATAAGGAGTTGTTTGTTCATATGGAGGAACCAAGGGGATTTATGGCTAGCCTTAGTAGAGCAATAAGTGTTGTCTCAAGTGGAGGGAAAAGTGAATATTTGATATATTATATTACATTTTTAATGAGAGGAACCAAAGGATAGAAATGATTTCCTAGTGGAGAAATAATTGGTAGTTTTAATGATGACCTCTCCCCTTACAAAGTCTCATATGTAGAATTTCTAGTGTAAATTTTTATCTAGCGAAATACTCTTCTTTCACTCTCTTTATCTTAATTTTTTTTTATTTCATTTATTTTTCTCATTGGATCATGTTTTATCCATTTTATGGCTTCTGTTTTTGCACGCATATGTATGATATTGTATGTATTATTGTTGGGGATTTACATTGCCATAGTAGAGGTATAAGTGTTATTATGGTGTATGGGTTTTCTTATTTTGGGAGGAAACAAAGGTTGGAGAGACTATCCTCAGTAGAGGGATAAGTGTAGAGGGATAATGGTTTTTTCATGCATATTTGCATGACTATTTTGGAGGAAACAAAGGTGATTTTTCCTTCCTTAGTAGAGGGATAAGTGGAAGTGGTGGCATAATTTTCTCTTTGATAAGCTATTGGATGGATTGGATGTATTATACATTTTAATTTATCTTAATTTTTTGGAAACACCTTCTTCTTGTCTTGGAGATGCATTCGAAGTGACGCATATCATGTTATGAGTTAGGCATTGTGTTGTTGTTATGTGGGCCCAAGTGATATTGTTATTTATTTATTTTTGACTCATGTTTTGGTCATGTATTTATAGTGTGGGTGTTACAAAAATCCTACACATTTTATAACTACACACTCATTCACACCTATTGCATATGATACAAACTTTCCACATGGATGGCTGGGTGTCCATATGTTTTCTCATATGTTGCTTGTGATAGACCTTATTACAAAAACATTATGGCACAACTCGTACTTTACACACTAGAGGTGTGCATTGGCAAACGATGCTAACCAACATGTAATTCCATAAAAAGTTGAAACATTACCAAAAATAAACATACTGAAACATTCCCAACAACACACATATCAAGAAAATTCAGAGACATGGGGATTTTTCAAGAAAATAGAACATCTCCCAAAATATCTAATACAACTACAATATGTGGGAGATCAGCTATGAGACCATTTATAGATGGGAAATTCCTAGTAAATCTATACAAAATATAACCCCTCTAGTGACATGAAACACTCCAAATATAAGACAAATAAAAGTATTCATCTAGAAAAAATATTGTAAAGGATATCACAATATAAAAAGAGATAAGGTGTATATATAACATTAACAAGAGCTATCTCCCTTTTTATTGTTTATTTACATAATAGGCACACAATTGGTTCATATAGAGGTGGAATAAATTATTGGTGGTGGCATTAAGTGTTTGTGACATTATGTAAGAACCCCTATTGGGAACACCTGAAAATGACTTTTTTTACTAAATGTCCTGCTGCAGGTTTCTTAACTATTCCAAGTTCCACCATGTTTGATGATGACTAATTAATGGATAATAAGTGGGAGAATAATGGTAAATAACATTTATTATATCACCATATCGAAAAAAATTACACATTTAATACTGAGCTCAAAGTATGTGCCTACAATAAAGAAAATAACATAGCACATCTTAATATTACTTCTTCTATGAAAGTTATAGCTATATTAAATCGATTCTATAATCATAATTTAAATATATATTTACTACCAGAGTAATGAGAAACCTTCATATAAATTCATTAAACATATAAAATGAATTCACATATTTCATCATTTGCTACTATAATTGCAGCAAATTACAAATGACACGCCATAAAATTTTGACCCAAATTATAGCTAAAATAGGAATTTTTAAAACAATTAATACAAAACACCTCTTAGTTTTCTTCCACAACACTACAAAAATACGATTCACATAATAATAACTAGCCATTACTAATTTAGTTTTCACACCTGGTGCAAAGTTAAATTACTTTATTCAAATGTACTAATCTCAAGAGGAAGCATTGAGCCCATGACACATCTTAATTATAAAACGAGTTTCCAACTATTTTCTACACTTCTAGATACCTTTAAGACACAAGGTACAAAAATAAAAGATAATCATCTGGGAAAAATGGTATGATTCACTAGGGTAAGTGCACCCATCTAGGGGGCCAAAAAGTGGACATAAATTTAAATCCAGGCAAAACACATACGTGTCTTTAAATAACGCGTATGCGTTATAGTTTTTTTGGTTTGGTATTTCCTGGGCCTAAAATGCGAACGCGTTATAATGCGTACATGAATCTAGTGCTAAGAAACATGTATGCATTTTGAGTTGTATGGAGTTTGGAAGGGCCAAAAGGAGCCATATTTACTAAAATAAATGTTAAGTATAAGATTTATTTTATTATTTCTTTATACTTTTATTAATAATAATAAAATTATAAAGAAATAATTAAATAAATCTTATACTTTAAATTTATTTTTGTAAATATAATAAGTTAGGGTCACTCTGCACCTGATGGAAGTGGTCATGTAGCTCCGATAGTTATAATCTCGAAGATAATTTTTCAAAATCTAATCTGTTCAATACTTACTCATTTTCAGGATTTTTGCAAAGGATCTAAAACTTTCAGGGCATATATATTGTAGTCGGTCTTTGTTTTGGGAAAGAATATAGTCATTTTGTAGGTTTTTCGACCTTCTAGATTGGATTTTGGCCATACCACTACTTGAATTGGTACCAATTTTTTAATTTGGTCCATAATTCACTTTAGTGACCATGAATCAACTCTATGATGCTTTTCTACTTACTAAAATGAGATCACCACTTTATAGATAGAGGATTGCTCCCTGAATAGGATTCTTGTCCTACAGTCAAAATGAGGCAATTGTAATGTACCTCCTCCTTAAGGTATGATCACACTACTAGGTGTTGAATGAGTTTTTGTGAATAGTACCAAGTGAATAGCATCAAGTGAACTCAGATGATTGCTCATTCTTAGAAACAGGGTGCTCCATATAAAGACCACCCCCTCACCTTTCCTGGCTATAAAATCATCCTTTCATGGAATCAAATTCATGATTCTCATACATATTTTTTCTCACATGTCTCTCATGGAGACAGACGATGCCTTAATACTTCACACATGATGGTCTTGGATACCTCAGTAACATGACTAACTCATTTTAGCTTGTTCTTTGGAGAGGTTTGGGTATAATGACATAGTCAAGATATGATGATCATTAAGTCACTCCTTGAGATCCAAATTTCACCTTTGAACATTATGAATCCTTAACAATTCAATTTATTGACCAAGATGACACTTGGGTGTAAGCATGCTTATGGTACATGGACAACTTTTTTTCTCAAGTTTCCCCTCATGGAAATGGAATTCCTCCTCTAAATAGGGGATGAATCCTTGAATGAAATTTACATATGAGTTACATGTTCTTGACCTACATACTTAACTGAAACACTAAAAATCAAATTTTATGATCAATGAGACTATTTTAAAAATATGATTATGAATGTAGCTCAAAATTTAGGCCGTATTTCATTTTGAACTGGGATGGGAAGCTGTAGAGTTTTGCAGTACCTAAAGAAAAATTTAAGCCTTGAATAAATGTTGATTATTACACATTGTAGATTATTATAATATCCTTATAATTCCTATTTTGTTTCATCCTAACTCTTTCCAGAACTCTTGGAATCATTCAAATAAGTCATCTTTCCTCGTTTTAGCTTTCATTCCCTACACCTGAAAAACCCTGTGTTAAACGTATTTCTCTGTAATGAGATTTTATTTCCTAAATTTACTTAGAAATATTTAATTATATTTGAATTCTTTATATTTTCTATAAATAATTCCTAAGGGTGTTCAATTAGCTACAAAATGGCCAAAAATGACCTTTTTAGGCCTTCAGAGGAAGTAGTCTCTCATCAAAACTAAATGAGTTGATCAATCACCTTCTAGCACTATTCCCTACACACTGAATGATATTATTAGGAATTTAATTTGAGATAGGGTAAAGGTTGAACTTATGATAGGATGTGTAGATGATATAGAGTACCCTGCAATTATCTTTATATAACTTTAACTTAAAATACAACTTCCCCAATTCAACTTTCTCCTTTTCCCTTGTTTTAAGTAGGTCTAGTTAGGGTTTGAAAGAAAAATTAAGGTTTTAATGAATTACCACATGTTTCATCCTTACATCCACCTTTCAACACACCCATACACCTTACTCAAGCACACCTCAATGCTCCATTACTCATTTATCCACCATCTTGCTAGATTTTATACTTTTTGCTTTTTGAGACTCCTTGTTTTCTCAATCTCTAAAAAATCTTCTGAAATTTGTTTTTCACCTTCACCTTGAATTTTAATCAATATTATTTGCACTCATCTCACTGTTCTTACCCCTCTCCTTATCACTAATGCAAATCACTCAACTCTTCCTCTTTCACTTAAGGTTTTTCATACAAACCCTTACTCTCTCTAGGCTTCTTTATGGAACTGTGAAAGACAATCAATATGTATTCTAGATTAAATTTGTATAATGATTTTCCCATGTTCCTCAAGGATTCAAAAAATTCTAACATGACTCCCTCAATGATAGATACAAATTCCTTATGACTTTATTTCCTAAGACAACTATTTATTAGGGTTGATCTTGACATTCACAAGAAATAAGCATGATTATACATTGCTCCCTTTACCTACTAACCACTCAATAATTTATCCTTATGCCATGATTTTATGAGTCCTTAATTCCCTCAGGCCTTCCTCCAACTTGTTAGAGGCTCCACAAAATTAAAACAAATGGAATACAAACCATTTTTCTAAAAGTACATCTTTCCTAGCCCTCAAACTGGGTATTAACATTGTTGGACTGTATTTACACATTCCTTTGATTTTATTCTTATTCCAACCTGTACTAGGGATTTTGAAAATCTTGGTCTTATTATTACCTTCCTTCACACTTATCAAGGACTCTACAAGTCATAATTATTAACTTTTATAATGAATGTTCTACTCTAGGCCTTAAGACTGGGCACACATAGTTAGGATTGTGTTCACACAAATTTAATTTAAGAAACCCCCTTTAGATGGATTATTACCTTTTCTTGAATTTTGCAACACCAATTCCTTGTGATAAATTCCTTGAAATAGACTCCAATATTCCATGCAATCATTATGTTCATGCTACATACTACTAAACTTCTAAAACATGGTATAGTTTGGTTTGACTAACTCTTTCTATCTATTTTCCATTCCCTGGACACCGTGAGGGTTACATGAAGCCTTGAACACCATTATAGATAAGAAGAAAATCCAAAAAAGATATTTACATGTGAAAATACTTTGCAAAATAGTATCTAACCTCCAAATGTGATATTTCAGTCTGAGAGGAATGTTTCACTTAACACCTAAGCCTATAACATAACTAGAGCTAGTTCAAATATTCAAATTATACATTTGGAGGGAAACTCCCTATTCTTTCCCGTGGAGTCCAAATGGACCAGTACAAGCTATGACCATCTCAAGTGGACCCAAGATACTCATAGTCACCTAAGAAAGAAAAATTTGATTATTAACAAGATGTTCTTGCATCACCAAAGGAAGGATGCACAGTGAATTAGAAGCCTTATTTTCAATTAAGCACTTAGTTTTCATGCTTCAAAATTTTCAATTTCCATGCTAGTTTTGTTGGCCATTCTAGATCTATTAAAACACCCTCCAGGAGAGTTTAGGAAAGATCTTAAGTATCCAAAAGTGATGTCATGGAATATTGGAACTGTTGAAGGTAATTTAGGAAGATTTACGAAAGGTTTGATCATTCAAGGACTATTTACTCAACATCGGGTTTTCTAGGTGCAGGGAGCAAACACTCTAATGGAGAAACCTAACTTATCTGGAAGGTTCTACGTTCTCCTGTGACCTGTCACCTGCACACTCATTGCACACATTGAAAACACACCTAAATCCAATACAAGTTGTAGACATCTAATTTACTCAATAAGGCTTGAGTCAGGTGTCATAACATGTAAATTAAGGATATCATTGAAGCATCCAATGTGGAATGCAACAATCTCCCACAATTCACTCAATACATTAGGTACTTGCGATGACATAAAAACATGGCCATAACAATGTATCCTTCATGCAGCTTGATGATCGACACCCTACTTTATAAAATCAAGATATGTGACCTAAACTACCCTATCCAACATATATATGCAATTTGATATCCATGATAAAATCGCAATATGTCACTATATCCACACACATGTGTTCTGATTTGTTAAATATGTCATAATGCTATTTCATGAGTGCATATAATTGAGCAGCTGTTGTTCCCCTGAGATCACCATACATGTTCTAAAAATCTAATTTTGACACATCTAAGATCTCTTATCAAATGTCAGTAAACTATTGGTTAAGAAGGCCCCCAACACCCTAAACAATGAGGCTAGAAAATGTGGGCACTACAATTAGACATTGGTGTGTTGTTGAATATTAAACACTAAAGAGGCTTTAGGGTGAATGCTGAAATACTTATAAGGACCCATGTATTGAATAGTTTTTTATTGGATTATGACAAGATAATTTTCATATCTCACTAAATAATAGAATGACTCATGGAGTTAGAGAGCCTAGTTCAAATTGAAGGTGCAAAGTGACCCTACATTCTAGCTACAATTTTAGTAGCTTCCACTTAAAGGTGATAAGATAGTTTCTATTTATAAGCTAGAGGTTAAAAAGTATAAGTATCTTTTCCTCTAGATCATTAATGAGGTTAGTTATTGAAATGCCATAAGGTATAAATTCACAAATATTTAATGTGTCAGGGTAGGTACTCAATAATCTTTGCTTACTACTTTCACTTGTTAATACTTATACTTCACCATATAATATTGGTAGAATTTTCCAGTATAAGTATAAATTCTAAACATAAATGTTTACCTTAATAAAAGGTGATCAGTAATAATAAGGGGGTAACAAGAATTGCATTTGCACACCTTGGATTGGTGTAAATATTATTATTACGGATATCATTTATAAAAGGTGTAAACCTCCATGGGATGTGTTTGTGTTTTTTCTCTGATACTTTTTGTACGTATATTTTAACACATACACATTGGTAGTGCGTTAGATGAAGAGTCCCTTTATTGTGAACCCAAACCAAGAATTTATAGGTTGTGGATATTACTTTGGTTTCCCAAAAATACGTATTTAGAGGCATGTATCAAAACATATGACTTGCAAGTGTATTTAGTGAAGGAAAAGGATTTATATATTGAGGTATCACCTTGAAAGAGGTGCTAGGATCCTACTAGGAAACGTGTTCTAGCTTTCTTAAGAAATTGCGTAGGATGTCAAGTTGAAAGACCTATCCTGTGGTCTCATAATAAGAATCTATGGGTGGGAATATATTTTCTGAGGTATTGTAAGGTTGTCCATTAATACTTTATGTTGGAAGCATAATGGAATAAGAGGGGTGGAAAATCATTCCTAAATTTTAGTGATTGTAAACACTTCATCTTACAAATCCATACGATTCATCATGATCTTTCCTAAGCACATGTGCATATTAGGTGCTGTATTAAGCATTCACAAGAACAATAAGATAAAGAACAAGTACATGTCGCCAACACCATAACTATAGGTAGAGACCTTTGCATAGGGAATGAGAAATAACATCATGAGACTCTGCTTATGGATTACTCAAATGAAATAGAGATTTACTGAATGGGCCTTGCTTCACATAGGCAAGGCCTCAACCCTATAAGGAGCACCAACACCTAATTTAGTGAAGAATCAAACTCAAAAAGGATGGCTAAAGACCCCCTAGGATTATCCAAGCACCAAATCAAGTCCACTTGAATATATTTTATCTCTGATTTGTTTTCTTCCACAGGATCTAATGGAGATCACCATATTCATCTAGGAAAGAACCCTAGGGAAAAACAAAGGTCTTTAAGCTTTCTCAAGAATTCTACCTTATCAACTTGTCAATATGGCTCTAAACACTTTGTATCATGTATTAAATCAGAAATCTTCACACATTTTAAGTGGATCTTCATCAGCCTTAAAATAATGCACACATACCTGCAATTCACTCACCTATGGTAAATACGCTACTCTTTCACCCCCCTTAAGTGCAAGACTAGGCTCTCAAAATAGGAGCTCGCACTGTCCACAGTTTTAGTATTGACAACTAGGTTTGATGAGGTACTCCATGTACAAAAGGAGGTCCATGTCCCACATGAAATATTAGATGCATACACATTAATTAGAATTTAAATAAAATCATGCTACTATGGTCACATATGACCCATATATGTCACCCTAGTTAGAAGAACCACTATGTTCATGCACTAAACACCCTTCAAGAACAACTATCATTAAACCCCAAAAAATCCACGTCATTCTCAAAACTAGCGAGGTTATTCAAAAGTCTCCATAAAGATGTCTATAACCTGTTGTTGAGTCGGAAGGTATTACATTTAAACACAATCCATGGTTACAAGTTATTTTGACCAAATCATAGTCGATGTGTCATCTTGATATGCTTGGCCCAGCTGGTGCTCAATTGCATTAACAAAACACATGTTTACATACCCTACCTTCATATTTTTGCTTCAAGATCACTCAAAGTACAGTCGGTGAATCCTATGGGAATGTGACAACTCTATCAGATAACTACCAAGAGCCTATAAGAAACATGTTAAGTAAGCTGTAAATGCTGCATAAAACACTGCCACTGAAGCTGAAAGTCCACATCAACGTGTTGCTTTTTGCACGCCAAAGTCAAGCTGCCCAGAAGAACCTAGTTACCCTAACTTAGCTAGATAAGAGAACCCTTGCCATCAATAGAACTTGCCCAATGCTGAATATAAATACCCACCCAATATGAGTTCCCAATTTTCCCCTAGTGTCAATGTAGGCCAAATGTGGATATCAATCTGTAAATAGCTCAAAATCCATTTTATGCTTCAAACAACTCAATGACTTCAGCTAGAAGGAAACCTATCCTGCAAATTACAAGATACAAGCCCTTCTTTAAATGAATTGACTCAGAACGACTATGGGTCAAAAACATGATAATCCCAATTAGAAAAACCTATACATCATAGGATCACAATAGTCTATGATGGAACCTTTCCATTGTACATATTTTAACTCCAAACTCCAAATCGAAGATGGACTTGCCTTGCAACCAAGCCATATCAAAGTGCCTATAGAACTATCATGGGTGTATCCCTTCTAGTTGTCTCAAGAAATAGTTATTAACTCACCATGACTCCATGTCATAAAAAAACACATTTCCACACTAAACCAAAGAATGCAATAACCCATAGATCTATACATGATTCCTAATCCCTGTAGACAGAGCCCTCTCACCATAGTCATGAAGAAGTCAGAAGCATCATCTTTACAGTCAGTAATAGATCATGAAAGGAATGATAAGACATATTGTATCACAATAGCCACGATCTCAGATGATAATAGCACACCACATGTATGATTTACAAATCAAAAGAGATACTAATACCATATATGTTAAATCCATCATAATCAATAAGAGCCCTCTGAATACATCTACAATAGTGATGACTTGAAGATATGTCAATAAGTAACAGATCATCAACATATAGGAGGAGGGAAGTATCACACTACTCCTCACTGACAAGCAATGGAGATACACTGTATGACTCCCACTAACTGATACTGGTAGTTAAGTTAACTCCAAAATACTAGTAAGCTAACTCCTCATAACTGAGAAGCTAACTCAACACAACTAGTAAGCTAACTCAACACAACTAGTACACATAAGCAAGCTAACCCAACAAGTGTAGGGCTAACACAAGTGTAAGAATTATCCTGATAAAAAAATAAAAGGATAAATAATAACCTACACTAACACCCTCCCATAAGACATAGCTTAGGTGGGTGAAAAATAAGGTGGGTCCTAGCAACAAGGCCTGATGAGGTACCCACATACAAGAAATGGGAAAAATGGACACCACAAGGTACCCAAAACCAGTAATAACAAAGTAGAGAGCAAAATCCTACTACAAGATATCCTCAGAAGCTCGGACTCCAAAAACTCGTACAATGCTGAAGAAGTGTGGTGCGCACTATGGTTTGAATCCATTGCTCGATCATATAAATCAAAAAAAACTGACACTTGGGCTTCACCAAGAATAGCTCCATGCAAGGAGACTGCCAATGGAGTGATGTCAAAAAGTGAAAAATAAACACCAAACATAATTTGATCAACTGCTATAAATAGGTGTGTCATGATTCAAGAACAACCAAGACAACAAGGCAAGGACATGAGATCCAAATAAATAGGAGTGCCACGATCCTAGAAAAAGCCAAAGTAACAAGGCAAGGTCACATGAGACCTGAAGAAGCAGTATCAACAATACACCCTCCCATACTATAGAATGGGTACAATGACACCGACATATCTGTATGAGTTGTCAAAACCAACTACTCGAAACACTAACAAACTAGCACTGGGCTCCACTAGGATAGCTCCCCCATAAGAGAGACTGTACACATGCCAAAAAAGGTGTCAAAAATATAGATCCAAAATATCTCAACAAACAAGAGAGATATAAATGTATACACCCATAGATACAATGAATGTAATACCCAAAAGTTTAGGACGTCGGGCTCAACTAAAATTACGTCCACAAGTGATCACAACACCCTCCCAAATTTGGAACTTTATAATTGAGTGCATGTAAATATTACAATTAGTAATAGTACCTTTTACATTTAAAATATGTGTATAAAAATTTCACCAATGCGTAGATCTCGAAAAAAATACACAATTTTTTAAAAAATGATCACCTTAATCCGAGCTACGAATCAAAAGTTATGAGCTCTAGAAGGTTTTGCTATTAAAAATAATATTTTAATACTGATCTTATTTTTAAAAGGTACACGTGACACCCAAATGTCCAAAGGGTAAAAGAGTGCATCCACATGATACATACTTGCGACCAAAGGATAAAAGCCTGTGCCCAAAACCTAAAATGTCCAGAGGGTAAATCATTGCGTCGATAGGGTACACGTCAATATCCAATGGATAAAATAATGCACCCAGAGGGTACTGATCTGTGTCCAGTGGATAAAAGACTGCATCCAAAAATGAAATATCCAAAGGGTAAAAGAATGCATCCGGAAGGTACACGCTTTTATCCAATAGATAAAAGAATGCACCCAGAGGGTACAAATTTGCGTCCAGTGGATAAAAGATTGCATCTAAAACCAAAATATCCAGAGAGTAAAATACTGCATTCGAAAGGTACACGGCTTTTATCCAATGGATAAAATAATTCACTCAGAGGGTACATATCTGCGTCTAGATGGATAAAAGAATGCACCAAGAGGGTACAGATCTGCGTCCAGTGGATAAAAGAATGCATCCAAAACCAAAATATCTAGAGGGTAAAAGACTGCATCCAAAAGGTACATGCTTTTATCCAATGGATAAAATAATGCACTCAGAGGGTACAGATCTGTGTCTTGTGGATAAAAGACTACATCCAAAACCAAAAATATCCAGAGGGTAAAATACTACATCTAGAAGGTACATGCTTTTATCCAATGGATAAAAGAATGCACCCAGAGGGTACAGATTCTGCATCTAGCGGATAAAAGAATGCATCCAAAACCAAAATATCCAGAGGGTTAAAGAATGCATCCGGAAGGTACACACGCTTATATCCAATGGATAAAAAGAATGCACCCATGATACATATCTGCATCCAGATTTGACTGTCTCAAAACATGGTCAAGTTTACAATGGATTCTAGGGTTTTGGAACCTTCCAAATCTAATGGCACACTCTGTTTTACATAAAAGTGCTAACAAATTTTGAATACATGAAAATAATAAACCCTTGCTTGTAAAGTAAAACTTACTGGATGTCTACATCATCTATCGCTCTGATACCATGAAAGGAACGATAACCAGTTCGGGCTAAGACAAGAACACAGATGCTAATCAAACATCACGATCAATAAGATGAAAGTAATTCACCATAATAACTTTACATAAATCTTTGCAAACAAATGAGCAACAATATCATATATTATTATGGAACTCAATGAAATATAATGAGAATGGGCCTTGCTTATATAGGTAAGGAATAACAATCTAAGAACCAGTCAAGGTCGTAGATCAAGCCATAAATCATGGAAATAACTAGTCATCAAAGAACTAGTCAAGTCCATAGATTTATGAGATAACTAGACATCAAGGATCTAGTCAATACCATAGATCTAGGAAAGAACTAGTCAATATCATAGATCAAGGAAAGAACTATACCTAACAACTAGATAATATCTCCTAATATCTAAATAAATAAAAAGAAATATCCACACACATAAGTGGGTGAGGATAAATACAATAATGTACCTAGGTGAACATGAGCTAAGGTAAATACGTACTCTAACATATCTTTTGTCATGTATATTTTTTTCGACTCATCGAAATTGAATAAAATTTTAACAGACCCAAACTAGGACTAATTCTATACATATTAAAAAAAAACTAATTTTCGATATTTTTTGAGGTAGTTACGGGGGGCACGGTTAGAACTCCATTATTTTTCAAAATTTAAAATTTTTTTACTTGAAAAATCATAAAAAAATAAATATTCACCAAAAAATCTAAAAAAAACTAGCCCAAACTAGATGCTCATCTATATCTTTCTAGTAAAGGGTTTTCAAAAATACTAAGTAGTGCTAAAAAAATGGTGGGGGGCATGACTGACATTCTACTATTTTTTTTAACAAAAATAGGAGCACCTGTTGGTATTTTAGTTCTGTAACCCACTTATTAGTAGCTTAGAAACTAGACTCAAAATGTTATGATTCATACTCTAACATCTTCCAATTTTGAGTGTAACTATTTCAAATAACTCGTACAAGTTGAAGATTTTTATTTTTCAGAAAAAAGTGTCTAGTTAAGACCCCCTTTTGCCCCCCCAGATTGGTGCACTTACCCGCTAGTCATGTTGAGTTAAAACATACTTAACAAATGAATTTTAAAGGGACTACACTCAAGTTAGAGTGCCTTGTTGGCCTAGACACTAATGGAGAGTCATATGAGTGTGGCCCAATCCATAAAAGGTTACACAAATGTATTAGCATGGCCTAAAAACAAGCCACTCAAACTACATTATAATGGTGATTCTATCAAGATATTAGTCTCATTCGAAGTTTTTATTTGCACATACAACATGTTCTATTTTACAAAAAAATAAAAAATAAATTATGTCATATGAGGTTTAGAGTTTAGAATTTCACTCACGATTTAATTGAAGAGGAACATTATAAAGGCAAGGTTTGGTGAAACTAGTTCAATTACATTTCTACATTGTGTTTATTTACATTATAATATACTAGGATATGTACTTTCAACATATAAGAATTACGATTCTAAAAACTCTTGGAATGGAACTACTTCACCTAGTTATAACAAACTTATACAAGTACAATATATTATAAATTTTATTCTCTTTTCAAATAGAAACTCAAGTATAACTAAAAATGGAAAAATTATCCAATTGTTCAACATTCATATTACATCTTGAGACAACCTTTGCAATCCTATAACATCATGTGTTAGCGCAATGTTGGAATGTATTTCACTCTCCCCATTTAACAATGATACCATACATTTAAGTTTTCCATAGAGGAGAGAGAAAATACTAGAAATTACTTCTTAAGGTTTTGTGAATCATACACCACATTTAAAGTTTAGAGAGAGAAGACAAACAAAATATTTACACAAAAATTCATGAATAAATTACATTTCCTAGGTTTGGGGAGGGAAAAAACTCATTTATTTACATAAATTTTCAAGTTTTTTTATAAATATATGATATATTTTAGAGAGATAACATCATTTATAATAATTTACATTTTCCATCATTCTTTGCACTAAGTGTCTAACTTCCATTCATACTGTCAAGTTTAAAAAGAGTGAATTTGTTTTATTCATACAAGTTTTATTTTTCTCATATGTCGAATATAAATAAAGGATGACATTATAATTCCCTGATCCAACCGAGTCTTAATTCCACAATAGTTAGTCCACAAAACTAGAGAGAGGTTCAAATAACTCAATTTCACGTAGAAAACTCATAATTAGTCACCATGTCTCCACTCTTTGCACTATCATAACCATCACAATATGCGAGTCACATAGTGACCACTAATCTAAAAAAATAACATTTAAATTAAAGAGGTTTCAACATGTTTATGAGGTTATTAGTATCATATGAATCATTTCCCAACGTTAGACTATCGATCCCAACGAGAATCGTCTCATGGAGTTGAAACTAGATCATAAGAGGCTTAATAACAATACCATTAAAGTAGCTGAAATAACCATGGAATGGTATTTTAAAAGGGTCTCTAAAAGAACATTAATGGAATTTGTCACTTCTAACCTCTTCTAATGTATGGTGAGAACATAGGGAAGATGATGGAATCGAAAATTTCTTAGTAATGCTCATTTTAGGAGATTTTTTTGGAACGAATTAGTGAACTTTAGAGGTTTCTATTTGAGCACAGTAAATCAAAGTGGCTCAAAAACTATGGTCGATACAATGCTTTCACATGAGGTATAATGAAAGTAATTATGGATTCATAATTTCAACATATAAATGAAGAGGTTAGAGTTCATAGAACATAAATTTTTGGACCATAAGTACTAAATCCAAGTACATTCCAAAATGAATTTTTGAGATTTAGTGGTTGCCTCTTGTGAGAGACTCATCAAAGTGGATTTGAAACTCATCCAATGAAGCTATAAAAAATGTTAAAAAATTAACTTAGAGTTCATTATGATAACTCTTAACATCAAGTAGTGTGTACAAGTTGTAAATTTGTTGAAAAAAAGACCACATAAGCTTTTCATGCTTCGATTTCAAGGTGATTATATAACTTCCCAAAGGGATATTTTAAAGAGGTTAGTGTCTAGTTTTAATTGTATTCATTCTCATAGATTATAATCCATGTCATGATTACACACTAAATTTCTATTTAATTTTATTTTTTTTTATAGTATATTTTAGGTTGTTTAAAAAGTTTAAAAGAAAAGGGGTGTTGTAGAGGCCAACCTTCACTTAAAAGAAATGTTCATTTACTTTTTACTCACGAATAACAAAGAATTAAACATTAATTTAATTAACATATATACCAATAAAGTTAAAGACATCTATTATATTAAAAGGAAAGAGTAATAAAAATATGATAGCAAGTTTAGTAAGGATGAAGAAACCCAAATCTGGAACGTGGAGAAACTAAAAGAAAATTGTTCTCATCAAATCCTAATACAATTTATCCAACCCTATATATATCTCCTTATCATTTGATCCTCACTCACAACTGTGTTCTTTTGTATAAATATTTGACAAAGGCTATAGAGTTGAAACACTTAAGGATTCAATTTAAATAAGATTTGTTGTATATAATCATAATCCCATATTCTTATGTGTGCTATAGGGACCAAGAAACCATCCCTACTAAATCATCATAGGTTTAATTGGAATGTTGATGATTTTTTTGAGTTTCCTTAAGGTAACTAGCTTGGCCTAGAAAAGTCAACCATAAAACTAGTCCTAGGTATAAATCTAAAAGGTATTGTAGACACTAAAATTAGGTCACACTCCCCTTCCGTACCTCGACCAATAAGTACCCTTCATCACTTTCACCTAGCCATGGCCCCCTTCACCACACTAGTATTAATTTAATTAAATTAATGCTTTACCCTCACTATATTTATTATTTAAATATCTTATTTAAATAATGTCTACACATATATTTCACTTAGACACCTCATTAAGCTAACTCACCTTAAGACCTATTCTTAGCAAGTTACCATAACTAACTAAGACTTACCCAAACCCTAAAAATCAATGCCTACACTCCCTCTAACCACATTCCCAAATACTCACAGAAGCTCCCAGTATAATCCATGGGATAATGACACGAGATCCAAGGAAATTAGGAGGATCTCCCCTAAGTTTGGCAAACCTAGAAAATCCCGCCTTAACCGACGTCAGTTACCCCTAATTGCCGCCGGTTAAGCTGGATTGCCATCGGTTCCCCTTTTTTAACTCCTAAACTACCTTATTCTCAAGGTTGGAAAACATTGGGAGCAAGAAAGTTGATGAGAAAGAGGGAGATCTCAAAAAGATAGCACATCTTCAGAGAGCCAATTCCAGTAAGAACTCACATCCAAAGAAGGAGATTGAACATCTTCTCCTGCACAGCCATCCCAGCCACATTCAGATCTACCCAAGAAAAAGAGGAGTGTGCATGCAGCCCATGCAGAATATTTTCTGCAGTTGGTGATCACTTGCAGCCTCCAAAACTCATCATCAGCACCTCCATCCTTCACATACAGACTTCCAAAAATGACATCCAAGTAAGTATAATATCATACTTCCCTGGTTAATTCATTTCATCATTGTTTTACCACTTATTGTCCATCTTGCTCCTTATTGACCATCTCCAACGTGTTGTACCTTCATAGACCCATCAAAACCTCATAAAAACCCACCCTTGTCACCTAATACCTCCTCCCAACCAACTAAATCCTTTGTGCAATCACAAAGGGGATCAAAACCCCGTTCTGTGACATTCCCAGATCTCACAATAACTGACACTAGTTGTACCTAACCGAGGTCAGTCACCCTTGACCAACGCCAGTCTCTGTGTTTTGCCCACATAACCTTAAGTAGAGACCTATCCACCCCATTTTACCTTACCCTCACTCACATGTGACCTACCTAACACCTTCATCAGACCTGCAGAACTCAGAACCAACCCTTTGACCTGTGGATTCTATTCTAGCCTAGCCTGTTAGATTAGATCTATTTCTTATTGTGTTTTAAGTGAGATACCTAAATCATTTTAAAATAACAATAGGATTTACTTTGTTTTCAACATTAATTTTTTTATAATAGTGGATTGACAGCCATCTAGGAAGTGCCATACTTCCCGGATCTAGCTCATGCTATGTAGTTCATTGCCCATATTGTTTAATGCTTTTTAGTGGTCTTGCTTTCATTACAGGTAGTTCCTCCTAGCCAAAAGGAATCTCTCATGGTCAGCTGTGGATTCAGAAGTCATACGCACAAAACAACCCATCAACCGACATTTGAACAGGTATTCCTCCTACACCCATTACCCTATCTGTTTCGTCAACCATTCAAAGGAACAATCTAAGAAAAAAGGTGAAACATTTTGGCACGCCCGGTGGGACCCATCCAGGGTTCCTTTCATTTCATTCATTCCTAGGAAAAAATTGTGTGTTTGTTTCCCTTCTAAAAGCGTACACACTAATTTTCTTCCCTAGTAATCCACTCCTTTTTTAGTTGCTCTAAAGGAAACTTTTCTTTTGGTGTATTTAAAAGGAATCATCTCTTCATGTTTTCTGCATTTTGGTGAAAGAGCATCCCTCTTCCTATTCATCTATTTTTTGTCATCAAATATCATACTTTCGATTTGGGTTTAAAATAAGTGCATTTCATTCTGATTTTTGGCATTAGCTCACATTAATTGAGGGCAACCTATACGTTGGATGTCATTACCAGCTGATGGTTGACAAACGAATCATAGAAAAGCACTTCTATATTTTTATCTTTCTCTGAGTCTTACCAAACCACACAAAAATTCAAATACATACATTCTTAAACAACTTCTTACCTAGAAGAAGCTGTAGGTGATCACACGATCATGTCACAGTGGGCACCCAGCTCACTGCTCTGTCGAGTCATACTTCGGAGTGTAGCCTGCCCCCACCATAACAAACCTGAAACCTCACCCTTTAGATCTCTTTCTTTGTAGGAATCCATCCTCACCAAAAACTCTACTTCACAATTCATGTGTCAGTCCGTAAATAGCATAAGCTGAAAAAACGTAATAGAATAGGCACTCTAGGAACGTTCTTTCTTAGTGTTATGTCTGATTTGCATTTTGAGGTGAGAGCTTTTGATCATTATTTTTGTATTTCCTTACACACTCCCCATCATAGCTAGTGTATTCTGGCTCCACCTGAGTGTGCCTGGGCCATATCACCATCATTCCTAGAATTCTGGGTCTGATTCCACTTCAAATTCTAATTCACAACCACTTTTTCTTATCACTGTTTCAGTTTCACAGTGATCGTCATCAGTTACCTCTAACTGCCATTGGTTACGCTCAATCAACGTCGGTTCCAGGTCCCTTTGCTAACCTATTCAAAAGGATAGTTCTCACTTCACTTTTCTCCATTTCCCATAGTCTCTGTTACTATCACCTTTTCCATTGACGTTTTACACATCCCCAGATTTGACATACTTGTCGATTTTGCCTTCTGCCTCACTGATTACTCATTGCTTATTTCCCATAGTAACCAGAAACGGTTACCCCTGACCGACATCAGTTTTCCCTAACTGGCATCGGTTACCCTATTTCACATTCCACTCACCATTTGTTACTTCATCCATTTTTTTATCACCAGATTTACCTGCATTCCTGCTATTTTCTGTATTATTTACAGAGAAGAAGCCCCACTTGATCAGTACCCGGTTCACATGGTACTGACCCAAAGACAAGAAAACTCCCTCATGTTCCATGCCAGTCACCAGCCGCTCCCACCTAATCCTTCACCACCCTCTATTCTATCACCAGCCATGGATCCCATCCAGCCTACCAATATTGCTACCGGAGATGAGGAGTTTGCATGACTCCTTGACCAGAACCCTTCTGCCTTGCAGTTTTACCTCTCCCATTCATCCACTTGAGATTCCTCGGGTTAGTTGATATACGGCATGCCCGTATCTATCCCCCCATGACACTCGCACCCACTTCTTCCTTAGCCCCATTTGGCTCCATGCTACCCTGCTTCCGTTTTACCCCAGTCGTTTCACAGTTAGGTCCTATACCCGCTATGACTGCCACATTTGTTACCCCTGTAGCATCCATTACATCTACCATACCCTTGGTGACTACCCCAAATACAATTTCATCTACCCCTCATGTCTCATACATACCCATAGCTACGTTCCCACCTCCAGTGTCGGTGACCCCTACCCCATTTCAGAACATAGTTCTTTCCATTCCACAATCACTAGCCCCTATTGCCACTAGGGTTACCACTACCCTTCCTCCCCCATATACATACTACCAACAACTGCCTGTTTCATCTATTGTTCATTCCGGGTACGTACCCCCTATTTCATTGCCTTCTTCTTCACCACCTTACATGGCAGCCCCACATACACTGGAATGTCACACCCATTATACACCCAAAATCAACCTCCTCACACTATAGGAGGCATCCAATCATCACAACCCACCAATGACTTAATTAGATTGATGATGGATAAGATGCAAACACTGGAGGCATCAGTTTTCGGCTCCTGCAACACTCTCACTTATGATGAGATTTGCAATGAGCCTATTCACCCATCCATTCCCATCCGTTCATACCCTGTGCATTGGGAAATGCCTAAATTCAACCGTTTCAATAGTAAGGAAGACCCACAACAACATTTGCACTGGTTTAAACATGGATGTTATTTAATTGCTCATGATGATGCCTTACTTTTGAGAACTTTTCCCATGTCCCTCACTGGACCAACATTAGATTGGTATAGTGGGTTACCCAGACACTCCATATTTTCATTCAATCAGGTAGCCCAAGCTTTCTTGGATCATTTTTCTATCAACATCACCAAAAAAGTTACCATGACCGATCTATATTCCACACGTCAATACGAGGATGAATCTATCACAGATTTTTTTGTTCGCTGATGTAGCCTGATCAATCAACTGCCACAAAATGAACTCATCGAGCTCTTCACTTGACCTTGCACCAGACATATCTCCCCAACCTTGCAGGTCCAAACTTTCAGAACATTCAATGAGGCATTTACAATGGCACGAAAGTTAGAAATTTGGGCTATTAAAGAGAAGAAAATCCAATTACGAAATAAGAATTCGACATTCAAGTCGACCGAAACCTCTTCTTCTTCTAAACCCCCAACCAATTATTCAAAGGCTAAAGGTACTGCTAATGCAGTGGTACTCAAGGCCGGCCCATCTCATCCATCCAATCAAGCCACACCCTCATCTAATCTATCACATGTAAAGGATTTTCTATTCAGACAAGAGCAGTGAAAATATACCCCAATTGGGGAACCTTACTCTTCTATTTTAGAAAATTTGATCAAAGTTGGCACCATCACCCTTCCACCCATAAATCCACACACTGGTTTCGACCCTGCTTGCCCCATGCCCATGTGGTATAAGGAAAAAGATTTATATAACTATCACCATGTAAAGGGTCATAGTGACAGAAACTACATCACTTTTAAGAATATTGTCGAAAAAATTCTTGAGAAAGGCAAGTTGACTGTGGATAATCCCAATGCTGCCCCTAATCAAAATCTACAAATCTTTAAAAAAAACATTTCCCAATCATGCCCCTTCATCCAATCAAACAGTGAGACATCCACTCATGATACCCATACTCGTGAGGTTCATGCAATCTTTAACAAGGTACCTGTCGCATCTCAATTACCTCACATCCCTTCCATAGTGGAAATCCTAGCCCAAAACCCTCATTACACGTCTAACCTAACCATCATTGTTCCTTCACCAATAGAGGAACACCCTTCATCTCCTATAGAGGAGTCTTCTACTGACATTGAGACCATCTCTCCCCTAGCTTCTCCACTCAGCGAATCTTTACCTACCATAATTCCTCCACCCATAGAGGAGCACCCATTACCTCCTCCACCCATAGAGGAGCACCTATCAGTTCCTCCACCCATCATAGACCCAGTAGAGATACCTTTACCTCGTGGCGAACATTCTCCATTTGCTACCTGACATTCAACAGACCTACTTTTAGCTCTCTTACCCACGAAAGCTAAAGCTGGCCGATTCCCCATATCTAAGATTCATTTTATAGGAATTCCCATGAGGTCCTCACCAACTCCACCCACAAATGTGCCATTCTCAAGTTTGGCTGATCACTTAGAGTATGTGGATAGAGCCTTGTTATGGGGGTGCCTCTTACTCCCTGTCTCAACAAAAATGCATAAATCCCTCGATGACACCTCCACCATCAACCCAAGCACACTTCCACCCATCAAACCACATACAACCACTGTTATTGCAACCCCTTTCATGATACTCGTTAGCACTCACATTACATCCTTACCCATAATCTGACCTTTGCCTAAACCTAAACCCATACCTACAACATTTACCTCCACTAACCCTATCACCACTTTAGGGGTCACCCCAACCACCAGCCTTACCCATTTGCCTATTAAACTGGATTTAGCTACATCCTCTAACGTTAAAACCACACCTACTCTGATGCCCAAACTAAAGAAACAAACTCCTCAACATCATACCCCTACCGCATCAATCACACCCACACATGTCCCATCTGCCTTCAGACCTCAGCTGCCCAACAGGGTTAAGCACCCCTCACCCAGTCATAACCCAATAACCCAACCACCCATTCTGGCCTCACAAATTTCTAACCTACCAAGACACACAACACGACTCATACCCGCACCTTTAGTCTCTTTACCACTAATACCTCCGATACCTTCAGCCGTTGCTTCACTAATTACTACACTTCAGTCATTTTCCCTCACACCCTAAGCACCAACCCCGTTATTCCCATGGCTAACTCATCCTCTTCCTCCATCTGCTTTCCCTCATAGACCTCGTACGCCCATAGCACCTTTACCCAAGAAGGTGCACCCCAATAACAAAACCCCATTGCCGCACAAGGTAATCAAAACAAAACCACACCCTCCTACCCGTCCATCTACTATACCCCTACCCAAACGAATCCAAAAGATACCTCAAACCACACTGGCACCTAAATACATAGCTCGACCCCTTCCTACAAATCCACAAACAATTCCCCGACAACCAACCACACCTATAGCCAAACCCACGTTCACTTCCCAGTGTGATCCACTAGCAGGGTCCTATGCAAAAATTTTAAACAACCTCCATGAGACTTCTGTTATCACATTACCACCACTCTGACCTTACGACCCCCTCAAACCCAAGCCAAAATGGTTTGATGATACCAAAATTTTCACATACCATCGTGTCCCAGGACATGATTAGGAGAACTGTAAGGCCTTGAAAACTGTCCTTATCCAATTGTGTCCACCTGAAACCAACTTTGATGACGATGACCTTCTTGATGAGGACCCTGCTCCACCTACACCCCCTCTCACATTACCCACTCAACAACCACAACCTCCACCCTCACAGCTCCCAGAACCACACATAAAATTTGAAATTAACATGGTTTGCATCAGAGAGCTTGCCACAACACCACCCAAATGTTGCTGTGCCCAACTGACCTCATAGGGATTTTCTCCTCCCGTAGGTTTTTACCCTTCATGTCATTATACCACTTACCCTACACCCTCTCCATTTGAAAAA
Source organism: Taxus chinensis (assembly GCA_019776745.2). NCBI lineage: Eukaryota > Viridiplantae > Streptophyta > Pinopsida > Cupressales > Taxaceae > Taxus > Taxus chinensis. Next base: position 659,281,497 of record CM034146.1, read on the forward strand.
TTCCCTCAAATCAACATGGTACATATCACTACACGTGTGCAGAAGGGTAAAGAAAAAGTAGCTGACCCACCATCCAATCCTATACCCAACATACCATCTGCACCCATACCTAAGATAACTATCCATGGCCCCACATACCCCATTTCTAATGGTGTCACACATCGTACCATGCTCAAACAATTACACCAATTTCCACTCAAAATGTCCCTATATGACCTCATCCAAACCTCGGAATCCCATCGGTAAGCCCTCATGGAGATTCTTCAATCTATCGAGGTTTTACCCAATGACCCTACACTCGTAGCCTCCATTATCACACCCCATCATATAGCATCCCTCACCAAATTACCACCTTCATATTCACCTCACCTTGTCAACCAAGTGGCCTCCCTTAGCTTCTCATAGGAGGAGATTGCACCATACCAAAACGAGGAACCGGACCCAACCCTCTTCATCTCTATTCACATTGATGACATACGGGCACGTCGTGTGATGATTGATGGTGGTGTTAGCATTAAAATTATTTTATCCCATGCATTTTCTCAAATGTGCATACCTGACAATTGCATTAACAAACATCCGGTCATGTTGTGTTCATTCAATGACGCTATCACCTCCACACTAGGCACTGTCATCCTTCATGTTCGTGTGGACCCTCACACTTTTCCAGAATTGTTTTATGTTTTGGAGGGGGAATTCCAATATAACTTGTTGCCAGGGATAATTTTAGCAGCGAATATTCGTAATATGGTGAAAATTTCATTTTATGAAAATTTGAAAAGGTGAATTATTCGGAGTGGGTCGGTGTCCTGTTCGCCTAAAATATATAGTATATTTTTTCTGGGGGGTCGGCTTCACCTTCATTTGAAAACATCTCCTATAAAAACCTAGCTGATTTTCCAGGTAGTATACCTCAAGTAGCTCAAAAAATTACCAATACTGTGAAATTTTAACTCGCATACCCTTAAGCACCAGAGATTCAGATTACTGTTAGCTTGTGATTGTTGATGCGCGCCAACAGCTGTACTAACGTGTGACAGAGGAAGTGTTGACGCGTGACTTGGGCAGTGTTAACGCGTGATAGAGGAAGTGTTGACGCATGACAGAGGAAGTGTTGACGCACGACTTGGGTAGTGGTGACGTGTGATAGAGGAAGTGTTGATGCGTGACAGAGGAAGTGTTGACGCGTGACATGGGAAGTGTTGATGCGCGACATGGGCAGTGGTGATGCATGACATGGGCAGAGGTGACGCGCGACATGAGCCGTGGTGACGCGTGACATGGGAAGTGGTGACGCACGACATGGGCAGAGGTGACGCGCGACATGGGTAGTGGTGATGCGCGACATGGGCAGTGGTGACGCGTGACATGGGCAGTGGTGACGTGTGACAGAGGAGGTGTTGATGTGCGACAAGGGAAGTGTTGACGCATGACAGTATATTCAGACAGTGGACGTGCGACAGGAAATGGGTTGTTGACGCGAGACAAGTGCAGAGTTGACACGTGATAAAGACCTCAGACACAAAGATTTTTGATGAGAAAGCAGAGGTCAGAGGCTGCAGACGTGCGATAGGAGATTTTGCTGTCGCATGCCAAGAAAATGCAGTGAAACGCGTCAACAGACCTTAGTGACGCGCATCAACAAGGTTGTTGACGCGCGTCACTAAGGTCTGTTGACGCGTGTCACTGTATTTTCTTGGTGCGCAACAGCAAAATCTCCTGTCGTGCGTCTGCAGCCTTCTATCGCGCCACTTGACAATCAGGTGAAATTTTTTCATACAACCCCCAAAAAATTCACCTTCCTGCGAAACCAGTTCCGGGGATATTCGCCAGGTATTCTCCACCTCCGATTTCCAAGAGGTCTCTTAAAATGAACCCTGCTTGTTGCTTGGTAGAACCTGGATCCGTGTCATGGGTTATGTTCCTTCCACTTTGCATCGTTGTGTAAAGTTTGAACACGATGGACACACTTATACCATTCCAGCTGACCCATCACCTTTCAAAACATGCAACATGCTTTACCGACCCAGTGATGTACTCATACCTATCACACCATCTATCTCTACATCTACTACTACTTCACCTACACCTCCACCTACCAGTATAGTCACCACCTCAACCAAACATACCTCCTCTATTCCTATAACCACGTTAGCTCCCCAATCCATTAACACCACCTCCACATGGACCTCCGACACATCATCCATATTAGCTACCCACATACCAACCACTGATCCCTTGGAAGGTGGTTTTCAACACCTCACCCTAGGGGAGTACCGCCTATATAGTGTCAACACATTCCTTACTCCGCATGAGTATGGAAGCCTTCAACAACACTCTTGTTATGATCACCATATCAGATAAATTATCCTTTATGGTTTTCCTCATCTTCGTACTAGTCTCACTTATGGGGGACTTGATACTATTATCTACACACCTAAACCACCATCACAACCCCACCCATTTTCTGCTGACTTCCAATCACTTACCAATCACCGTTTCTCCCACACCTTCCTACACCGCTGTGCGTGGAAGGGTTTTGGTTTTGGCTTCTATGAGCAAGGCCGTCCTACCGTTATTCCATGTACCACCCACAAACACAATGACCGTAGGAGTATCGGCTTCCCTAAACCTCCTACTAAGAAATCCCACATCGAACTCATTGCAGACCCTAGCCCTTCTCCACCTTCATCACCACCCTCACCAATGGAGTCGATAGACCTTGAATCTATCCCTCCTAACTTTTTTTTTCATAAACACCATTTCCTTGGGGCCTCTGACTTATCAATGCGAAGGCGAGGCCCCTTCCACTCTCCCATTCCTGTATCTTGAGATGATCGACGACAACACACCAACCATTAACATCGTTCAATGTCAGGATGATGAATCCAGAATCACCTACCTTGGTGCAGAAGACTCATATATACATCAGTCATTACCATTTGAGATGTAAACCATGTTGAATGAATCGACTATTGAAATCAACATTCATACTCAGGATGACCCACACATCCTAAAGATCGGACAATCTTTAGATGCTTTTTAACAAGAATCCATCACTTCTTTTCTCCTAGAGCATAAACACGCTTTCGCTTGGTCTTACGCATACATGCCCGGTATTGACCTCACCATAGTGGTCCACAATATTGTAACCATTCCTAATGCCAAACCTATCAAACAAAAGCTAAGGAAGATTCACCCTCGCATTGCCCTTCTCATCAAAGAAGAACTTCAGCGTCTTCTTTCAGTTTCTTTCATCTTACCCATTGATTATCCCCAATGGATTTCTAACATCGTCCCTATCACTAAGGTGACAAGAGAATTCATATTTGCATGGAATTCCATGACCTCAACCTCACCTTCCTGAAAGATGAATTTCCCTTGCCTGGTATTGATCAACTGGTAGAACTTACTGCGGGTCACAAAATGCTCTCACTCATGGATGGTTTTCGGGTTATAACAAAATTTTGCTTGCCCCAGAAGATCAGCACAAGACCACATTCATTACCTCTTGGGGGACCTTCTGCTATAGAGTCATGCCTTTTGGCCTTAAAAACGCTGGTGCTACATATCAGTGTGCTATGACTTACATCTTCCATGATATCATGCATCGCATATTGGAAGTTTACGTGGATGATATCTTAGCTAAATCTAAATGTCACGCTGAGCACCTCGCTGTCCTCAAAACTATCTTTGATCGCCTTATTAAATATTGCATCTGCCTGCAACCTAAAAAGTGTGTCTTTGTGGTTCTCTTAGGAAAGCTCTTGGGATTTATTGTTTCCTTACATGGTATAGAAGTTGATCCAACTAAAGTCAAGGCCATTTTGGAAATGCCTCCACCCACTAACCTTAAACAACTTCGTAGCTTGCAAGGTAAATTGTAATCCATTCACCATTTCATTTCACAATTATTAGATCAGTGTCAACCATTTCATCGTCTAATTAGGAAGGATATATCCTTTAAATGGGATGATGATTGCCACAAATCTTTTGAGGCCTTAAAACAATACCTACTCCAACCACCCGTCCTTATCCCACCTAAAAATGACCAACCTTTTTACCTATACATATCAGCTACCGATCATTCCCTAGGAGCCATGCTCGCTCATCATGATGAAAAACATAGGGAGAAGGTAGTTTATTACATAAGTCGTACCATTTTGGACTACGAAACCTGATACACTCACCCTAAAAAACTTTGCTTAGCCTTAGTTTTCGTTGCCACCAAACTCCGCCATTACCTACTCAACCACAAAACCTATGTCATGACCAACACCGACACTTTACACATCATGTACGCTAAAACTTATCAAAATCAACGTACTACATGATGGATTATGCTTTTAGTTGATCTTGACCTTGAATTCATCCACTAAAAGTCCATTAAAGGCCAAGATATCGCTGACCAACTGGCTGACCCACCTATTATCAGGGACCAACCCTCTAATTTTGACTTCCCCAATGAATCCATTGCTAACCTCTCTTTGGATGATAACCCTTACCAAATGACCTTATTCTTTGATGGTTCCAAATGTTAGTGTGGGGGAGGTACAAGAATTATCCTCATTCCTCTTGATGGTGAACCCATGCCTTTATCATTTAAACTTGACTTCAAATGCACTAACAATGTCATCGAATACGAAGCGCTCGTATTGGATCTCATGACTACTTATGCCTTAGACGTTAAGTCCATTAATATCTTTGGTGATTCTCAACTGGTAGTAAACCAAGTCAATGGTGTTTATTAGTGTCATAATGAAATAATTCAAGAATACAATCGTTAAGTCGGCATTATGTTGACTACCTTTGACCGCTATAAAATTCAAACCATTCCGTGATCCACCAATAAATTCGTGGATACCATGGCCCGCCTCGCTTCTCAAATACCCGCTTTTCCTGACAATTCAGACATCTTTGTCAGCATAAAACACATACCAAGACCTTCTTATAAATATTGTTGTATTAACCTCATCCACACTACCTCGCTGAACACACCAGATCTTTGTTATACGAAGCTTGCAGACTACCTTTCCCTCTCCATCTTACCTCCTGATCTCACATGTAATGGACAGTGCACCTTTCTCAAACAAGCCTCTCGCTATGTCGTCATAGGTGGCCTTCTCTATAAATGCAGCTTTAATGGTATTCTCTTATAATGCCTCACCAGCTCTGAAATCCCCTACACCATTAAAGAAGTTCATGATGGCATATGTGGAGGCCACTTTAGTGGTCTTGCTATTGCTAAGCGTATTCTTCACCTCGGCTATTACTGGCCAAACCTTAACCATGATTGTTGCGACTATGTCAAATGCTATGTCAAATATCAACAAAATTCTAACCTTCATCATACACCCAGTCATGCCTTACAAGTCACTTGTGACCTTTGGCCCTTCTCTCAATGGGGTTTGGATCTTGTCTGAGAAATCAATCCTCATTCTTCCCAACGCCATCAATGGATTATAACTGCTACTGAATATTACACCAAATGGGTAGATGCCATACCACTTATCTCCACAAAAGATGAAAAAATATGTGAGTTTATTAACCATCACATCATATGTCACTTTGGTGTCCCTCATCGCCTCATCACTGACAATGGAAAACAATTCAAAAACAAAACACTGCAAAAACTTTACGACGCCTTTGGCATTCAACTTAGTTTCTCCTCACCTTATTACCCATAAACCAATGGCCAAGCCGAATCCACTAACAAAACCCTTAATAAAATTCTCATGAAAGTGGTTGACGATACTGGCAAGGATTGGCATATGCACATTCCTTTTTCTCTATGGGCATACTGTACTAGTATTCACACTGCCACTGCAGCTACACCCTTTTCACTACTCTACGGTATAAAAGTAGTTTTGCCTCTTGAAATCTAGATCCCATCACTCTACATTTCTCTCCATGACATGCTTACTGATGATGACTTTCGTTAGGACCGCTTGGCACAACTGGAGTTATTAGATGAACATCATCTTAATGCTCTAGATCACCTCCAAGTCTATCAAAAACACATCAAGTGTGCCTATGACAAAAGTTTTCATGAATGAACCTTTCAAGTGGGTGACCTTGTTTTGAAATAAAATCAACACATAACCAAAGTGGAGAAAAGCAAATGGAGAAATTTTTCTCCTAATTGGCTTGGACCCTACATCGTAACTCATACCTATGGATCAGGTGCCTATCATTTGTCCTCACTTGAGGGTAAACTTTAACCTGAGCCCCTCAACGCATTACATCTTCGACCATTCTATTGTTGACTCGTTGTCCTACCTCACCCTATGTCTCTTTATAGGCTCACCCTTTAAGCGCTATCCACTTCATACACCTCCCTAATGATTAAACAAGAATCATGTGAGTACCCGTCACTTGTTATCTACTCTTGAATAGGTGCACCATGGCACTGCACATAGCATGATTCTCATGGATACTTTTTGTCTATCTTTAGATGAGATCTGTCGACACTAAAATTTTCCTCCGTAATTTCTATTTCATTAATGTATGTATTAGGAATAGGATGTTGTTAAGTATAATTAGTAGTAGCATCTGATAGAAGATAACGACGCTGCCAGTACAACACCGCCAATAATGTATAGTACGGCAATAGTCAAAAGTACAATAAGAATGTTGTGGTAAAAAGTAAATAGTTGTCGTAAGTGGTCCAGTAATGTTAAAATGTCAAAGTTGGGGTAAGTAGAGAAGCAGGGTCTACATGATTAGGAATTAGAAATATTATATTGGTAATAAGGACAAGGAGTAAGGTCATAAATATTTTGTGTATTTTATTTGTAAAAAGTCTAAAAATGTGGAACCCATGTGAAATGATAAGGTTTATCTCACCTTAAAAGATAAGCTTACATATACAGATAAGAGTTAAGGTATGAAATATGATTCCTTAGAGTGGATTTCTTATCCTATCTTAGAGATAAGATGGATAAGCCTGGAAGTTCTATAAATAAAAAGGCCACCCCCCTCATTTAACATAGAAGGAAGTAGTGAGAAATATTGTATGAGTAAGTGTGTAAAGGAAGCCATCAGTTTAAAGGTGTGTTGAAGAAGCCATTAAGAGGTGTAATTGTAAAGTTTCTCCCATAGTCTTGGTGAAAGGCAAGTGAAGTCAATAACACTTGAAGTACCTCATGGGTGAGATTGTAACAATTTCATGTTAATATTATAATTTACTCTGATATTTCAGATTTATCATCATTCCTTCTTATCATAGTCGATGGTATTCTTGTGTTATGTTTGTTGTTGTGTTTCCAGATTACATTCACCAAACTAAAGGCTGTGCATTAGTAAATAATCATAGCACGAGGAGTTCCCGGTGAAGAATTATCATAGTGCCGGATTGGTGATGACATTTTGGTTCCGTTGCCGGGACTATTCCTCGTTGGTGGATTTTCTAGAGAGATATTCCCACTTAGTCAAAAATCAATTGGAGAGTAACCTTGTTTTACTGTGCATAGTAGTTACCACGGTAAAGTCATTTTTGCTGTGAATAGTATTTACCACAGCAAAGTCACTTTTTACCATGAATAGTATTTACCGCAGTAACTTCACTTTTTACTATGAATAGTGTTTACCACAGTAAAGTCAGTTTTTACCGCAGTAAATCAAGTTTTACCATAGTTTACCATGGTCATTTCTATTTTCTATTATAGTGATTTCAATTATTTGTGCACATAAGTCTTGTTGATTGTACTTGTGGGTTGGTATTTCACTATGGTTACTTTTGAAAATGGGGAAGATTCCTGTTTTTTCAGCCCAATCTAATGAAGATGCTTCCTCTTTCATTCAAGAGTTTAAACGATCTTGTATTTGTAATGGCCTTATAAGAAGGGAACAATGGACTGAATTTTTTCCTACCTTTTTGGATGGTTTCACCCTTAGGTGGTTTGAAACACTAGGTGATAATGTGAAAAACTCATGGGATTTATTAACTAAAATTTTTCTTGAAGAATTTGGTGAACAACAGAGATATGCAGATCTCATGATCGATATCACAAAGCTATCCCAAGGAGAGAAGGAGAAGATAAGGGATTATCATGCTTGTGTTCTAGAGCTAAGGAGGAAGCTCGATGCCCAGATCCGGAAGGAAGGATTAGCGGATGGGTTGATGAATGTCGTGGATAATCTCCTATGTAAGCACTTCATTCTTGGGATGAAGCCAGAGATCAGACAACGAGTGAAGTATGACTGCCCAACTACCATTGAACAAGCAAAGGAGATTGCAAGAAGGCAAGAAGAAAGCATGGAAGAGGAGCCCAAAGAAATTGTTGCTAAAGTAGAGCCTACACCAGCATCTTTGGTCCAGAATCCACAACCACTTTCGGTGAGCACAAATATTTCTCCTAGTACATCTACTGAGTATGAAGATCTACTTAAAAAGATGGGTCAGTTAACTATTAATATTCTTCAAGGAAAAGAATTTAGTTCTCAGGGAGGAGATAGAGGTCCAAAAAGAAATATTTCTGAAGTTGTATGTTATGGTTCTTATAAAAAGGGTCATTATAAGTATAATTGTCCAGATAGAGCTTCTACATCTGGTAAAGGAGATAATGATAAAGGAAAAACACATGTGAATTCTTTTGATGTAGTAGATAAGAGTAGAAATAATGAAGTAGATGTGTTTATAACAAAAAGAAAGAAAGAAAAAGATAATCAAGATGGAAATGATCCTAAGAAGATGAAAGGAGACACAAGTAAGAAACATAGGAGAAGAAAGTTGGGTGTGTAGGATTTTCTGATTTCATAGGGGCAAGGACCATACTCCATCTTGGAAGATCTGTCCAAAAGGCCTGCAAATATTACATATGGTCAACTCTTGGCTATGTCTTCTGAGAAGAGGCGGGAGCTGTGAAGTGGACTCAATGCTCGACGAAGGAAGGAGGTTGAGGTCCCTATTTTGGAGGTAGAGGTGGATCCCTATGCTCCACAAGCTGAGGTACTATGTAATGGTATTTTAATTCATGATGTCTTATTTGATGGAGGTGCTGCAGTTAATGTAATGACCGAGTCTGTAATGAATATGTTTGGTTTAAAAATTGATCGCCCTTCAACACTTATGTTAAGGTCATTAAATAAGGGAAAAACTAAACCAGAAGGTGTAGTTTCAAATGTGGCAATATCTGTTATGGGTGTTGTATGTGTGGTAGACTTTCAGGTGATGAAAAATGGTACTGTTGCATACCCAATGTTGCTGGGAGGACCATGGCTAAGGAGAGTTCATGTAAGAAACTACTGGAATGAAGGTTTCATGAAACTTGAACGTGGTAGAGAGAGGGTGAAGATAAGCGTGATCCCTCAACATCATAAGGTACATAACCTATGGATTCAAGTGATGAAACTGATGATTGGACATCCTCTGATTACTCTAGTACCAGTGAAGTGGACACTGAAGATGAAGAAAGCGAGGTTGATGTTTCAGTTATGGATATCCTTCCAGTCACACCAACTCATGACCCCATAAAATTATCTGAAAAATAATTTGATGATCGTCTCCAACAAATAAAGATTTGTGATGCTGTGATGGAGAGTGAGAATGAATCTTACCTCTAGCTCTTTCGAAGGTACATACACATATTCACTTTTGATTACAAGGAACTCCGTCAAGTAAGTTGGGTAGAACATTCTATTGAGTTGGTAGATGGTGCTAATCCTATAAAGCAAATGCCATATAGAATGAATCCTAATTTTTCCAAGAATGTAAAAGAAGAAATAAATAAGTTGCTTGATGCAGGATTCATATTTGATGTGGAGAATTCAGAATGGGTTTCTCCCATTGTGATCTCAATAAAAAAGAATGGGAAGCTACGCATTTGTGTTGATTACAGGAAGCTCAATAAGGCAACAAAAAAGGATCATTACCCTCTTCCATTCTCAGATCAGATCTTGGACGAAGTAGCTGGCCAGGAGTGTTATAGTTTTGCTAATGGATATAGCAGATACAACCAAGTCCGTATAGTGGAGAAAGATCAGTTGAAGACCACGTTCAGCACTCCTTGGGGAACATTTGCTTATAGAGTTATGCCTTTTGGGTTGTGTAATGCTCCAGCAACATTCCGGTGTTTGATGAATAGGGTGTTCAAACCCTACATTGGGAACTTCATCAGAGTATTTTTGGATGATTTTTACATCTATGGGAGCAAGATGGACCACCTGCACCAGATGGAGACAGTATTTCAAAGGTTAGATGAAGCACAAGCCTCACTAAACCCTACAAAGTGTGTCTTTGGATGTTCTAAAGGCATTTTGTTAGGGCATGTTGTGTCCAGAGATGGTATTGTTACTGATCCTGATAAAGTTTCAAAAATCAAAGATTTACCATTTCCTATGAATAGAAGTAAGTTGAGATCATTTTTAGGCCATGTGGGTTACTATAGAAGGTTCATCAAGAATTTTCCAAAGATTACACAGCCACTAACCCAGTTCTTGAAGAAGGATGTTACTTATGAACCAGGAAATAAGGCGCATGAGGCTTTTGGACAATTGAAGGAAGCCCTGGTGTCTTCACCTGTTTTAAAGAATCCAGATTAGAGCAAGCCATTCATTGTGTACACTGATGCCTCAGATGCAACACTAGGAAGTACTTTGAGCCAAAAGGATGAAAATGGGAATGAACATCCAATTTACTTTGGGAGCAGAAAAATGAGCAGTACTGAGGTAAATTATACTGTAACTAAAAAAAAGACTCTAGCTATCATTTTTTCTGTAAAGAAATTTAGAAATTACTTGCTAGGGCAGAAATTTATAGTTGTAATAGATCATTAGGCTCTAAAATATATTGTCAATAAGCCTAACCCATCAGGGAGGATAGCAAGATGGATAATTTTGCTACAAGAATTTGAATTTGATATTATAGATAGGCCAGGAAAGAAGCATGCCAATGCAGATGCACTCTCTCGAGCCTATGATGGTTTAGGATCATCTTGTGATGATGATGATTTCCCCTATGCAACATTGTTATCCCTTGACACAATCCTTAGTGAATACATAGATATTTAGAATTATCTGAATGAATTCAAGTTTCCTAATGGTGCCAATGCAAAAACTAAGAGAAAGATTACTCAAGTCAGTCGCCCATATTCTATTATGTATGGAGTATTATTTCGAATAGGACCTGATGGATAGTACAAGAGGGCAGTTGGACGTGATCAAGGGAAGGAACTACTAGAAGAATTCCACAATGGTACATGTGGAGGGAACTTCTATGGACAACTTACAACAAAAAGGATCTTGGATGCAGGTTATCACTGGTCCACTCTTTTTAAAGATTGTTATAGTTATTGTAAGACATGTGATATTTTTCAAACACATGGCAACCGTAAGACTTCATCAGCTCCATTATGCCCTATTCTTCCACTTGGTCCCTTTGAAAAGTGGGGAATATACATTGTAGGTCCACTTCAAACTACCTAACGCCAAAATAAGTATATTGTAGTTGCCACAGATTATTTAACCAAGTGGGTTGAAGCTAGGCCATTGAAAACAACTTCCATGGATGAAGTGGCAAGGTTCATATATGAACGCATTGTCACCAAATTTGGTTGTCCATTAGAAATTGTAACAGATCAAGGAAGCCACTTCATTAATGAGGTGGTATAAGCCCTAGTCAATAAGTTTTCTATTAAGCACAGGAAGGCAACAACATACAAGCCAAGCACAAATGGACAGGTGGAACGAACAAATTTTGTGTTGTGTCAAATTCTAGCAAAAGATGCAGTCTTGCAGGTACATAAATGGGATAAAAGGATTCGTGCAACATTGTGGGCATATAGGGCAACATCAAAGTCAGCAACAGGATACTCCCCGTTTCAGTTGGCTTATGGCATTGATCCAGTTCTTCCTATTGAGTTTGATATTCCCACGGTCAGAGTAATGGAAAATGAAAGAATGGATGAAAGTGATTCTGGTAAAAGAAAGGTTGGTACATCTTCATTTGCTAGAGGAAATGAGGGAAATAGCTAAGGATACAAGCTATAAGAAGAAAATGAAGCAGAAGGAATACTTTGATCAAAAGATCCGGTGGTCTCCATTTTATGTGAATGACTTGGTTCTAGTATATGATTCCAGATACAAAAAAAGAAGACAGAAAATTTCTTCCAAAATGGATGGGCCCCTACAAAATAGCAGCTGTGCATGAAAATGGTATGTACCGACTGGAGGAATTGGATGGCACTCCCATTACGAAATGGGTCAACCATGACAAGTTAAAGATTTTCCAAGCACCAGAATAGTCTACTCCAAGGATGGAGTAGAAGCTAGGAAGCGGGAAGATGTCGACACTAAAATTTTCCTCCGTAATTTCTATTTCATTAATGTATGTATTAGGAATAGGATGTTGTTAAGTATAATTAGTAGTAGCGTCCGATAGAAGATAACGGCGCTGCTAGTACGACGCCACCAATAATGTATAGTACGAAAATATTTAAAAGTACAATAGAAATGTTATGGTAAAAAGTAAATAGTTGTCGTAAGTGGTCCAGTAATGTTAAAATGTCAAAGTTGGGGTAAGTAGAGAAGTAGGGTCTACATGATTAGGAATTAGAAATATTATATTGGTAATAAGGAAAAAGAGTGAGGTCATAAATATTTTGTGTATTTTATTTGTAAAGAGTCTAAAAATGTGGAACCCATGTGAAATGATAAGGTTTATATTATCTTAAAAGATAAGCTTACATGTACAGATAAGAGTTAAGGTATGGAATATGATTCGTTAGAGTGGATTTCTTATCCTATCTTAAAGATAAGATGGATAAGCCTGGAAGTTATATAAATAAAAAGGCCACCCCCCTCATTTAACATAGAAGGAAGTAGTGAGAAATATTGTATGAGTAAGTGTGTAAAGGAAGCCATCAGTTTAAAGGTGTGTTGAAGAAGCCATTAAGAGGTGTAATTGTAAAGTTTCTCCCATAGTCTTGGTGAAAGGCAAGTGAAGTCAATAACACTTGAAGTACCTCATGGGTGAGATTGTAACAATTTCATGTTAATATTATAATTTACTCTGATATTTCAGATTTATCATCATTCCTTATTATCATAGTCGATGGTATTCTTGTGTTATGTTTGTTGTTGTGTTTCCAGATTACATCCACCAAACTAAAGGTTGTGCATTAGTAAATAATCATAGCATGAGGAGTTCCCAGTGAATAATTATCATAGTGCTGGATTGGTGATGACAGATCCCATGGTCGTTCCACCTTGCATTTTGAACAAGAGTCCTATCCTTCACCTTGGTCTTGTCCATGATTTCGCAGACCTCCAATGGGACCACACTCCTTGAGTCAAACTTCTAATAAAATATGACTCCCTCAAAAGGACATCTTCCTCTCGACCAAATTGCTACTATAAATAGACTTCTCCCTCAAAGGACAGCTATGTGAAGCTTTCAAAAAAAAAAAAAAGAACGAGAGAAAATGAAGTTTCTCGCATCGATCAGCTTCACGAAGACCTCAAGGAGTACCATATTATTTATCCCATATAGATTTCCCGCATCGATTAGTCTATCACAAGAAACAAAAATTTTTAGTCATGGACTTGCCCATTGTGCCCTAGGACCTCTTGCCCAAAAGCCCAGTCACTCAAACATATCAACTTAACTACCTTTTCCCACTTACCATTTCTACCCTCATTTCCTCAGTTACCTTAAGGGACATCTTGGAATTTATACATTTGGTGATCCTGTGACTCCCTTCATCGTAGAACGGTTAATCATGTGGTGTCTTTTGGGTCTTGTGTTTATCACCTCCTCCAAAGTATGATATACTCGATAGGTTCCTACCCAATTAGGTGGCTCTAAGGCCCCCTCTTATCTTCTAAACTTTCTTTGTTTACATTCTGATTACCTTATATAGGACTTGGTCCTCATCACTTACCTTTGGGGGTAGAACTCCCCTTTTGCCATAATCACCTTCACCTGCATCATTTTACCTATAATCTACCCACACTCATTAAACCTAAAACTCACTACATGCCTAAAAACCTACTAACTCATTTTCATATTTCTTCCCTAGGTTATGGGAGAACTACATCGGTCTGAGGTCCCTTTTTTCTGGGACTATGTAGGAAACACTTTTAGGGCATGGGGCCCTAGAAGGTTAGCTTGACCACTCTTTACCCTAACCATTTTCCCCACCTTTACCTGATTTCCCGTTCCTATCAAACACCTCAACATCTAACCCATATACCACATACCCTTTATCACTTCTCTTATTTCACATTTTCATAACATAACTAACATTTTCCACATTTTACACCATCTCATAAATTTACATTGCCCTTTTCTATCAAAAAACTTGAATAAACATCCATGCCTATAACTTGACTCGATCCATGCCTAACACCGACTTGACTTGGACCGTGCCTACACCGACTTGACTCAATCCACACCCAAACTGACCTGACTTGATCCATGCCTAAACCAACTTGACTCGGACCATGCCTAAACCAACCTGACTCGATCCATGCCTAACACCAACCTGACTTGATCCATGCCTACACCGACATGACTCAATCCATGCCTAATACCGACTTGACTTGATCCATACCTAAACCGACCTGACTTGATCCATGCCTACACCGACCTGACTTGATCCATGCCTATGACCTGACTCTATCATGCCTAGCTCATCTATTTTCCATCCATATCATAAGTAAAGTAAAACTCATACACATCACAACAGGATCACCTGAATATCATCTATCTCCTCATATATACATGTGTGTCTCCATATAATGTACACCCATATCACATAAATGTGTATCTCGATAAACATGCCTGTCTCCTCATGGCTATCATCTCAAAAATGTCAGCACATAGGATGATATGCTATAAATAATCATCATCAGCTCGTAGGCCGGTATCATGTACACCACTATAATCAATACAAAATCCTCATCGGCTCGTAGGCCGATATCATGACCAAAATATACATAAAAAACCTTTTCGGCACGCAGGTCGGTCTCATATATCATATATACAAAAATGACTCAGCACGCAGGCCGGTCCACAACCAGGTCAATCATCTCCCCATATGATGTTGGGGAATGCTCTCTATGCCTGTGTCTCTCCAGACCCCTCTGCTGCACCTGTCTGGGGCTCGGCACCTGCCTCACCTCCTGTTGATGGCCCCTCACCTGGGGCTGGCCTCTGTACACTAGTGACCTCACCATGACCCTATCCTTGGGCTTGCCAGCCCCCTGTACTCTTCACACTGTGATTGCGGGATCTAGTCCTCTCACTAGAGGCCTGTTGTGGTTTGTACTCGGCATAGGAGGGCACATCTAGCCCGACAGCTAAAAAATGATCATGGTAATACCATACCTCTCCTAGGGCATCCCTGAACCTGGCCATGGGCACTGTCTGTGGAGGTGCCATGGGTCCTGCTACCTGTGTAGGTACCTGTACAATGGGACCCTGTCCCTGAACCTACACTGAGCCCTGTACTAGTTCTAGAGCCTGAGTCGGCCCTGGAACCTGTACCTATACCTGAGGCTCTCGCCTCTCCACATGCATCTGCGACTCTGGCCTTTCAGCCTATACCTATGGCCCCTACCCCCACCTGTCCCTGCCTGACCCTGCCTCTGTACGGCCCACCACCAGCTGTATGCTACTGTCACCCCAACATCATCAATCTACGTATCTACAGGTTGCTCCTCTTATCTAGTTGGCACTATGGGTCATGGTGGAGACATAGGTCTCTCCACATCATCTCTTCGGTATTGAGGGAATGGTGGCGGTACACCCTGGACCAATCCAAACTAATGTCTAACCCACTCTACGGGTTTATGCTCATGCTCACCTGCTCTCCTCCCATATATGCATAGATGTATCTATAGCCCAGCTAGCTCCGTGGCCATATGTCGGTATGAAGGGAAGCCCACATATGGCCTCCAAATGACATCCACCCCAGATAACCACTCCAATAACCTCCTGTAATAAGCTACATCATGCATAGCTCTGGCACCTCAGGCGTCACGCATGACTGGTACCCACCACCTATAAACCACTTTCAGAACTCTCCATGGGAATGCATCTACCTGGGGCATCCCCACTGGTCACACACAAACAATGTGCTCGTATGCCCAACAATGTAATAGTACAATGCATTAGATGCTGAACCTCCGCAATCATTGGTAGGCCCTTAGCTCTCTGTATACCTATGTCAGCAATGCAGGTGCCCAGGTGAATCATGTTTGATGTACCATCATATCATGGAGAACCCCCATCAGTGACCTCAGAAATATCCCCCCTCTGCATCCGGCAGTGCGAAGCAACACACTGCCTCCATCACAAGTACCACTAACCTCATCTCCTCTTGATGAGCTCTATACATCACCCCATAGCTCATGCTAGCACTATGAAACGTCAGGTCTGCTACACCCTCACCAAAAAATGGTGCCAGTAACTCCTCAGATGCCTCTGACGAGATAGAATAAACTTGGACCCCCAATATGGGCAACTGCAGGATCCCGTATACGTCCTCCAGGGTGATCGTCATCTCACCCATTGGCAAATGGAAGGTATTGGTCGCCAAGTTCCATCTATCGATGAGGGCAACCATAAGACTCGCCTCCTGGACTACATGCCGGTAGCGCCTCAACCCTATCAATCCCACCTCTACCACATGCTGCCACTCCACCTACGTTGCGCTCACCTGTACTCTCAATAACAAGGGTGGCACCCAGGCTCTCATCCACATCTCGTCTCTCGCCTGTATCCCACAAAAATAATGTATTTATTCCACCTTCCCATCCTACCTCATTTTAAACCCATCTACCCAAATCTATCTACCCAATCCCTCAACCACACCTACCTAACCCATTCACCCAACACTACCTACCCAAACCCATCCACCCAACACTACCTACCCTCCCCTCACTTGCGACCCACCCTCACCCTTTACCCACCTACCCTATTTTCCCAACATCATCCTTTATCCACCTACCCTATTTTCCCACCATACCCTTACTCTCTACCCTTTTTTATCCCAAATCTCCACTTACGAATAACTGACCCTGGTTTCCCCTGACCGACCACGGTATCCCTTTAACTGGCACTAGTCACTATTCTTGTGACCGTCACCAGTCACTACCCACCGCCATTGGCCACCAGTTGACCGACATCGGTCACTGTCGCCCCGCTTGACCCGACTTTCCAACCCTCTTTTTTGGAAATTTTGACATTCTACCCACCCAGATCCATCTCTCCACCCTTCATTGTTCCTATCTTCCCCTTTTTACTCTACCCCTTACCATCCACTATTCCCTTTTCCCCCTCTTTTTCATTTTTTTTTGAAATTATCCCCCCTCATAAACCCCCATTATTTTCTTATATATTTTCTTCATCTTACATCAAATTCATTCACACATCAAAATGAAAAGTTTACATCCTACCTGATCTCGCTGCCGCAGTCGTGGTGGCACCTCCGGCCTCCGCGCCACTCCTCTTGAGCTCTCTCCAGCCTCTTCCATCCTCCAATGCACAAATAATCCTCAACCACACAAATCATGCCACTTGATCTCGCAGCCCCACCTCCCAATCACCCACTCTCTCCTATGTGGCTCGCTAACCAAGCTCCTCTGCTGCACTCTCTTGTCCTTTTCCTCTTTTTCTCTACTTTTCCTTTTCTACTTTTCCATATGCACAATTGAATTTTCAAACATGGGTTATCTACTTTTTATACCCTACCCGACCCGACTGACGTCGTTTAACCATTGACCGCTGCTGGTTTGTTGCCCTAGACTACTGTCGTCGGTTACCTTACACTGTCATCGGTTCATTACAACCGATGTTGGTTACCTTGCGTACTCTTTACCCCCATTTACCTCATTTTCCTTACCTCCCTTCTCTTTTTCCCCCATACACCTACCTGGACCATTTTACCTTCACCTCTATCCCTCCACCCTCTTCACACTACCCTTCCATACCTCGACCAATAAGTACCCTTCATCACTTTCACCTAGTCATGGCCCCCTTCACCACACTAGTATTAATTTAATTAATTTAATTAAATTAATGCTTTACCCTCACTATATTTATTATTTAAATATCTTATTTAAATAATATCTACACATATATTTCACTTAGACACCTCATCAAGCTAACTCACCTTAAGACCTATTCTTAGCAAGTTACCATAACTAACTAAGACTTACCCAAACCCTAAAAATCAATGCCTACAATCCCTCTAACCACATTCCCGCATGCTTACAGAAGCTCCCAGTATAATCCATGGGATAATGGCACGAGATCCAAGCAAATTAGGAGGATCTCCCCTAAGTTTGGCAAACCAAGAAAATCCCGCCTTGACCGACGTCGGTTACCCCTAATTGCCGCCGGTTAAGCTGGACTGCCGTCGGTTCCCCCTTTTTAACTCCTAAACTACCTTATTCTCAAGGTTGGAAAACATTGGGAGCAAGAAATTTGACAAGAAAGAGTGAGATCTCAAAAATATAGCACATCTTCAGAGAGCCAATTCCAGTAAGAACTCACATCCAAAGAAGGAGATTGAACATCTTCTCCTGCACAGCCATCCCAGCCACATTTGGATCTACCCAAGCAAAAAAGGAGTGTGCATGCAGACCATGCAGAAGCTTTTCTCCAGTTGGTGATCACTTGTAGCCTCAAAAACTCATCATCAGTAACTCCATCCTCCACATACAAACTTCCAGAAATGACATCTAAGTAAGTATAATATCATACTTCCCTGGTTAATTCATTTCATCATTGTTTTATAACTTATTATCCATATTGCTCCTTATTGACCATATCCAACATGTTGTACCTTCATAGATCCATAAAAACCTTGTAAAAACCCATCCTTGTCACCTAATACCTCCTCCCAATCAACTAAGTCCTTTGTACAATCACAAATGGGATCAAAACCCCGTTCTGTGAAATTCCCAGATCTCACAATAACTGGCGCCGGTTGTACCTAACCACATTCAGTCACCCTTGACCAATTCCGGTCAATGTGTTTGCCCACACAGCCTTAAGCAGAGACCTATCCACCCCATTTTACCTTACCCTCACTCACCTGTGACCTACCTAACACCTTCATCAGACCGGTAGAAATCAAAACTAACCCTTTGACCTGTGGATTCTATTCTAGCCTAGCCTGTTAGATTATATCTATTTCTTATTGTGTTTTAAGTGAGATACCTAAATCATTTTAAAATAACAATAGGATTTACTTTGTTTTCAGCATTAATTTGTTTAAAACAGTGGACTGAAAACCATCTAGGAAGTGCCATACTTCCCAGATCTAGCTCGTGCTAGGCAGTTCACTGCCCATATTGTTTAATGCTTTTTGGTGGTCTTACTTTCATTACATGTAGTTCCTCCTAGTCAAAAGGAAGCTCTCATGGTCAGCTGTGGATTCAGAAGTCATACGCACGTAGTAACCCATCAAATGACATTTGAATAGGTATTCCTCCTATGCCTGTTACCCTATCTGTTTCGTCAACCATTCAAAGGAACAATCTAAGAAAAAAGGTGAAACATGGATAGTTAAGCCACTGAAGTATTTACTGATCTCATACATAAACTAACATGCTTGAATGCTAAGAAAAAAAAATCTTTTATGGAGAGGATACATTCCTTGAAGATGCATCTATCGAGGCATTTTATCTTTTAGTTTGCATACCTTGTGTATGCTTCGATTTTTTTCATACATATCTAATAGGGTACATGTAATTAAATATGGAAATATTCACCTTTCATTATGATTTAATGGTGTTTGCACCCTCATCTATAAACTAAAATGATTGTATGCTAAGAAATAAAAAATAAAGCTAACATGGCCATGATGTGTTCCATGAAGCTCCATCTCTTGAGGAATTTTTACACTTAGTTCACATGCCTTTTGCATGCTTTGAGATTTTGCATACATATATATACTAGGGAACATGCAACTACATCTAGCAATATTCACCTTCCATTATACTTGGATGGTTATTTTTTCCTTGATCTAAAGCTCCTATTTTGGGATAGGGTAACATGACAGTGGTAAAGGTTTTGGAGTAAGGATTCACGCTTTCATATTGAATTTTATTTAAGGTTTTAATACTTTTCAAAAATTCCATTTTTATGCATATCCCATAGCATCAGAGTCCATGAGACAATGCATATTTTATTTTATTTTGTCAAATACTCCACACGTCTTGTATACACATCCAAATTTTGCATAAAAGTCAACTAAGACATTGCAACCACAACACATGACAAAATCCACTTTCCACTATGTTGAGGTGGAAACATATAACTTGTTTTAAATTTTTCATCTTGGCGTAGCTGTTAGGATGTTGGTACAAATTACAGAGTCTAGAAGAACACCTGGAAAGTGAATTTTCTTGGGATTTTTGAAGGCCTTTAAATGTAAGAGCATCAAGAAACATGTAAATATCAAGTTTTGGATTCTAATGTAAATTTTGGTTGTAAGTATTTTAAGAGGTCATTTCTAGTGTTTTGTTTGAGGTTTGACCCTTCATTATCTTTAGAAGTTGCTTTACCTCTTCATAGGGTTACCTTGTGATATATCATATTATTCCCTCCTTATTTCCTGATGCCCTTCTCTATTTCTAGATCCAACTTGACTATTGAGGGAGTGGTTCCACACCTAAACCTCACATTGCACACACACATCGGGGGGAAATATTATTTCCCATATTTAGTTTAATAATTTCTGTTTATTCCCCTCCATGCATTTCCCTTCCTTCTCTTAGGAAAATAGGGTTTTATCTATTCCCTTAGGGGTGCCTCCTAAATAAAAACATAAAAATATTTGCAAAAATATAAAATCAATACATGTTACTGTGGCTTATATTATTTTCACTTTACATTATACATGTTGTTTACTACTTTGGTTTGATAGATAACATTTTTTCTTTATAAACATGTGTTCAAGTGGTATATTGAGCATGATGCATGACATCCAAAAAGTGATCTACATGATAATAGGTGTTGGCTTTCCCTTTATCTAGAATTCTGACCTCTACAGGAATATACTTTTACATACTACCTCTAGGTGCTATATTTCCATTATAGTTCCTTTCTTTCCTCATTACACTTGTTTACATATATATTATGTATTTTCTATCTTTTGGACTAATAGGACCAACACATGTGTCTTGTGAGACACTTACAATTATGGATTCATTGGCTCTTTTATATCATATGCTATGTATTTTTTTATCACACTTTCTTTTCATACATGTTTTTTGGTTGTGTATGTGTTTGTATGTTTGTTTTCTACTCCGTTTGTAGCCTTAGGGCCTTACTTGTCTTGTGACACCATGAGTATCAAATTTTTGTGGTATCATTCCTTGTGTGTGGTTGTGTATCTCTTGTTTGTAGATTTAATGGTCTTTATTATCCCATGACAACGTGGGTGTCCCATGTTTGCAGACATTTTTACCTTTTGTGTGACATTGCTTGCCATGTTTTCACTTACTTCTACATTGTATAAACTTGTTTTCTACTAACACAAGGATTTGTATTGTTGTCTCGACTTTTTTTGGGCATTAACACTATTGTTTTTATCATACTTCTTGTTTTCATTGCTCTTGTTTTGCATCATAGTTTCTACCATGCACATTCCTATTATAGGCACATTTTTTATTAGTGGCCACCACATCATTTTTTAGGTTATCCACACATTCTCAACATCTAAAACATGAGTATACATCTTTTATTTTGATCTATAATCTCAAATTATTCATTAGAAACACCTTAAAAGAGGGGAGAAACATTTGGGATTTTATTCTAAATTTCTAGTAGATACATGTATTTTTCTGGGCACAAACATATGTAGAAGTATACAAAAATGACTTAGAATTGGAATTAGGCACATGAATTTAGAAAAATTTATAGATGGTAAAAAAATGTACAACATGATCAAGATGATACAGATGGTTATGGCCCTATCACATAGTTTTTCCCAAGGAAATTTTCTATACATATGTCAACATTATCAAGTTTTTCATCACTAGAACAACATTTTCATATGGTTTTATAATCGATTTGACTCAGTTTGGAAAATATTACAGGGGCATGACATATTTAATTCTCTTTTTCTTCATGGTACTCAGTTTTAATTCTAGTTTTGGATATATTGGGGGCATGGAATTCCTTTCTCCACTCAGATTTCAACATGGAATTAGTTCAACCTAGTTATGTGGCACACGGGAAGAGTATGAGGTCACTTATTTCTATTTTTGTATCGTGTGTCCTAATTCACAAAATTGAGCTTATATCCATCTGTAACAGTATGGTCCATAGGGTTGTGGAAGATAAAAAAAATGCTAAGTTATTTATGGGAAGAATTTCCTATCCTCTTTGCACTTAAGAGGTAGATATTAGAGTTGTTGAATGAATTTTATACATGGTATTCTTCCTTGGTAGCGTGTTTCAACTCCTCTTTTAGTTTTTATCTTTGGAATTCATGTGTTGAGTTAGTATAACTAATGAATCGAACTCTCCTCAACAAAAATTAAGGAATGATCACCCTTAATTCTTCATCCGAGTCCAAAAAATCTAGAATCTCCAAAGCATAAGAACATGAGCACATTCCCTTTGAAAAAGAAATAGGTGTATTCCTTTCATATTTTACATATATTTTGAAATTTATTATTTCACATTTCTTTAAATTAATTTCATTAAATGTTGAGTTAAATTTCAGTTTCCCACCTTAGGCATTGACTACACTCTATGTTGTAGGTTTCATTTTGGAGCAGGCCAACACAAACACAACGGGATACTGGAAAACAAAGTTATTACAAGAATAGAAAAAGTGTGTCTACACACTCAAGCATATTTACCTTTAAGAATGTAATTTCGTTTCATACTTAAAGGGGGGAACTGTAGGGACTCAAGTTTGGAAATCTATCCTTTGAAACTATTAATATTGATGTTGCACACTTACATGTACAAATGATCTCTCTTCACTCTTTCTTAGTACAACTTGATAGCTCTTTGATTAATTGATTATATTTTCACACCTCTCTATCATTAGTTTATAAATTTTAATTTCATAAAACACACCTACAAACATTCATCCTCCTACCTATAAATTCAAATGATACTTTTTCCCTCCTGTTCAAAACCACCATTTTAAATCAAGTTGTACAAATCTAGAAGCTGACCCTCCTATATGGTTTTAGACAAAAATATTTTGGGATAATTATTTTTAGTCTATCACATTCTTATGAGTAAATATATCCCCTTGTTCAGCCTTTCATAGCATAATAACCTTCAGAAGCATATATAAGCAAGTATATCATACCTCATTTTAAAACTTGACATTTTAAGAAAGCCTCATGTAAAAGCAAGCAAAAAAGGCACACCAAGCTCCCTAAAATATGAAATAACTTATGCACATCCATTAAGGAAGCACCCTTTATAGGTTTGAACTCTAATTCTAGATCTATGATTCTCCATATTCATTCTATAAGCAAGCAAGGTGACCCTTCCCAAGTATTTGAGTAAATGTGAAAGTCAAGTAAATCATTGTCAAAGCACTGTAGTCAAGTTATAATTATACTATGGTAGATATCACATGATAGGAGAAAGAAATATTTTTACCCCCCTTAGGATTAATGATGATATCAGTAGTGCACATGGGTTCCCAGAACCAACCTAAATTTGTTTTGTAAAAACTCCTTGCACTATAAGGGTTCTAGGGTTTGAGCAGAGTTATAGATCCATTTTGAAGGTGAGCGAAGAATACTGAAACATAGCAAAACAAATTTCTAGGAAGTTGAAGAACTCATAAATTTGTAGACCCAAATTCCAAATATGTAGAAGACCATATAGAAGGGTTAGGACCATACATATGCTTTTTACCTAGTTGTAAAATTTTGACTAGGTTCAATTTCAGGTGCTAGTTTCTGTAACGAAGTATTTCCAGTCTTAGATCAACATGTTTCTAAATTTATATCACCTATAATATTACATATCGAAATAGAATCAACTAAGTGAAGTCTCTCCATTTTGTTTTGATATTTTATAGATCAATAAGAACTTTGAAAAGAGTTATTCTAATTTGTGTAATTAATGTTGGAAGTGAATTAAATCAGAATATCCAACTATTGTATTATTTTATCATTTTTATGTATATTATATAAAAATTCTTAAAAATAAAAAATGAATGAAAACAATTCATGGTAAAAAGTGAAATTAGAGGAAATCATAAGATAACTAAGGTTAATAATGTCATCTCTTAAATCTTATTGTCGAACCCACACTAATAATTCTGATCACACCCCAATATTGACAATCCCCTTAAGGTACTCAATTAGAAGGAGACTACATGAACAAGACCCATATACAAGAAATGGTTATCAAGTGTCTAAATTATAATGCATACATATTTCCTAGCTGAATATCATGACGTGTAACAATATTGCAACATGAGATGGTGTTTGAAAAAAGATGTACGTAACACAACACTAAAAGGAAATGCTAAAATTAAAGTGGAAATGAAAGTGATGTAAAACAATAAACAACTTTCAATAAATTAAATATACCTACTTGACACTTATATGTCGGTGTATCTTGTCTTTCATGTAGCAGGCACAATAACTATTTGAAACCATGAATAAGCAAGACTAAAAAGAAACACTACAAGATAATTAGTAAAATAATACATAAATCACATAGCTAGGAGGTTATAGGAGGGATGTAGTTGAGCATCAAAATGATGAAAAATAAGGATTTTTTTAGTTAAAATGTGTTAGGAAATAAGGGATAAAATATGCGGAATAATCCCTCACAGAATCACAACAGTAGAAACTAATATGTGGAAAATATTACAGATCTCAAATAAAATTACAAAATAAAATAACACAACACAAAGAGACAATATTTAACGTGGTTGACCCAATTTGGGCTACGTCCACCAAGAATCACTTGCTCATATTTTATTACAAGCCACAAATCTCTCAATACACTACCCAGACTTATTTGGAGTTATGCTCAACAAACTCTACAGAATTCACACCCGAATTCAAAACACATTTGCAATGTTACATGATCCCTAACATATACACAAAACCATATAAATAGACAATTGCTTAAGCAGTTTTGCAAAATCGTGGGTATAAAAACCATGGGCCAAAACCGTCCCATAAACCTATGGGTCAAAATCCCACCCATATGAGAAAAGCACGTTTCCCGGTATATCAGGCACGTTTTAAAAAATGTGGAAAGTGTACAGTATTCTTACTGTACAGTCTTCAACACTTTCTCACATGAAAACATGATCCCCAACCTAACAAAATGTGGTAGAGAAAAGTTTACAATGTCAAAATGAGTGGCTCATTTTTCATGACATGGTGTAATTTTTAAAAAAGATTTGTTGTTGGAAATATATGAAGATTGAAGAAAATGAATCAAAACCAATTATAAGAATCATTATAAATAGTAAAGGGGGTATTCACTTGTTACTTTTATACTTTGAGATTATGAGAAATTGAGCTCTAAGATTACCCAAATCAAGAAATTTTAGTGATAATGAAAGGATTACAAGGTGGTGGATGAGGTGGCCGAGATAGGGAATGTGGTGATGAGAATCCCAAGGTAGGTATTATTTTTAAATTGGGAATGGGTTGCTAGAAGAAAAATGGAAAAATACATGCAAGGGAAATTTAGGTAGCAAATACTTATCCAAAGATAATCAAAATGTAGATCGGGTTAAGGTCTAGGTGGGTTTTGGAGCATTTTAAATTTGGAGGTCGTTAGGTTAAAATATTGTAATTAATGTAAAAGATTCTTTGGGACCCTGAAATGGATGGAATCAACCATGCTAGGATGACCACTCATAACATGGTCGATGGCATTTGACTGAGGGAATTTATCTACCATGGTTGATGGTATTTTTATAGTAAGGATTGCAGTCATAAAATCACACACTTACTATTACATTTATACCGCCAAATATGTTATTTTATAAATGGATCTTATGTAATAAAAGTATTCACTAATGACCCATCCCCTAGTCTTGTCGTCAGTTAGTCGGTCGTCATCATCATTTGTCTTGCAAAGTCGTTAGTTTTTTACAAAGTTTTGGTCATCTCTCAAGGAGTATCAATTATTGTTATTTAGTCATTTGTCATCTCTACTCTTTGACTAGGGCGCCTAGGGTAGTACTGGGGCACCCATGGGCATCCTTGTCCCTATAACACTTGGGTCTCATTTACTTATTTGAGGTTAGTCTTTGTCATTTTCCCTCTCTTTCCCTTAGGTACTAGCTGGCATGTAGGGTCATTAGTGTCAAAATTTGAGCAAGAAATCTCTAAATAAGCATAACATACTCACTATTCTATGGGTAGACTATCTACTATTAAGAGATAGTTATCTACTAAGGCAAAGGAATGGATTTGGGCATCATTTACATCTTCATCACAAAAACATAGGGGGAAAGGGTTGTATTCATTCTATTCCATCCAACATTTACATTTTTACATCTAGTTATTGCTCCCTACTTCTATGTCATTGACGCTAGGGCACCCTAGGCACACATATTTCACACAAAAGCACACACAATTACATTGGGGTCTGGAATGTAGTGCATTTATTAGTTGTAAGTCCACCATTGTGGCATCTAAGGTCAGTCTAACTCCTTCATATGCATCTTTCTTTCTTAGAGATTTTATGCTTTTTATGGGGTTTTGCAGGTAGATCTTCATATCAGATTTACGATGAAATAAGTGAAGTCACTATGATAAATATGCAACAAAGACTAAGATATTATGAAGATCTAGCAACAATTTTAGATCTAAATCTCGAACTGTTCTATAGACCAGAGCACCCAGACTACAGACCAGGGCACCCACAAGCGCCACAATCCTCTCCTTGGTGCCCCAGTCTAGTCAGGTATTCAGTTGCTTGAATTCCTTGGGTAACACCTTCACATCCTGCCTTGTCTGCACATCATCCTATTCAAGTCTAGCACACAACGAGGTATGCTATTTTTAGGTTATTACCTTATCTCTCTCATCTTCATTATTTCATTTTATTTAAATATAAAAAGTAAAACATTTAGCATATGCATTCCATTTTATACTATTTATTCCATTATTGTTGCTAGTTTAGATTAGCTATAAAATAACATTCATATTCTACATTTTAGTTAATAAGGGATAATGGTGTAATAGTTGTGAAATATTTCTTAGGGGATGATGGCATTTAACTAATAGGGCTAATGTAGTAGGAAAGTGGTAAAGTTATTATTTTGGATGTATTTTGTTCATTTTTATTAAGAGATGATGGGTTCTTGCTTTTTTATGTTCAGTATGTGCCACAAAGGAGTTTTCTACGGAGATCCATAAATGTGACTTTGTTACCAATGTTATTGAGGGAGATATCCATGTAGGATATTTCAAAATTATAGGGCCTCAAATTTGAAGGCGTTATGAAGATGGTGTTGGGGGAAGAGGAGCTCGACCCCGAACTATAGATAGGCCTCAAAATATATAGGGGGAGTTGAGGGCTCACTAGATATAGATTTGATATAAATTTTAGCCATTGCAAATTTAGATCCAACACCTTCAGGTAGAGAGCTAGTAGATAGACTAGAGGCTGCAGTGACACTGCATGATGTACATGCTATAATGGGGATAATGAGTTGGGGAGTCCTCATGTATTTTGATGTTTCAATTGATACTGGAGAGAGGAGGGAACTAGAATGGTGGGCCATGATAAGTGATGATTATCACTTTGGTACACAGATGATATGATTTAGTATCGAATTTTCTACACAACGTCTAGATATATTGATGGGTATTATTAGGATTATATTGGCATGATTATTGTGCCATAAGGAGATGGGGAAATTCCACATTTTTTGTTACTGACATGGAAGAATGCATTGGAGGCTAGGATTTAATTTAGTTGGGGGAAAAAAACATGGGAGTAACTGTTACATTATTTATATAGGATTAAGGTCATGAAATAGAAGGTCATGGGGCCCATTATACAATTTTTATCTTGGATATATGATTGGTTCTTGATATATATGCCTTCAGGGATACTATTATAGGTATAAGAAGATTCCACAAGGATTTTATAGTCAGATAGAGGCATAAAAATGAGGCAAGTGGTTGGTTTTATGATGTTTTTGCAAGCTAGACATGAGCAACTAGTGTGGGATCCCCATAGAAGGATAGTGGACCAGTGGCCCACTTAGATGAGTAAAATGGTAGTGGAGTGAACCTTGGAGATTACATGTCATTATGAATGGTGGGTGGAGATACACCCAGTAGATAGAGTACCATTTTAGTTTGAGTCTCTATCTCATGTGGTATCCGTACCTCTCCCAAATTATTGACCAAAACAGGTTATAGAGAGATGAGGGAGAACAAGACTAGTGATAACCGTACTACCATTGCAACCATTCCAAGTGGGGTGTTCCCAAAAACTAGGTGATAGGTAAAAACAATGAAGGGGAGTAGGAGGTGTAAAGGGAACCCATATAATAGAGGTAGAGGAAATCCCCAAGAGATAGGATGTTAAATATGAGGAGAGATGAAAGAGACCTAGGGGGATGATACAATGAATGGAGATTAAAAAGGCCTATATGAGGATACTTATCAAATATATGTGCTCAGATAACATCATATATGATGGGATAGATAGGGAAGACAAAATAGGCATCGAGGAGAGCACACATGATATTAGCTCCCTGAGATAGATGGGAAAAATTGGTAGGAGACTGTAGAATAATGTATGAGGAGGAAGATGCTATTTTAGGAGGTTAGGAAAATGGAGCTATTATAGTGGGGAAACCACATGAGCCATGTGAGCCTTAAAGTTAGATCTTTGGATAGTGTAGATCATGATATTTGGAATAATTGTTGAAGATATTACTCATAGGATTTGGGTTGTTTTTTTACAGAGTGGACCAAAATTGAATGGAATACAATGATTGAGAAAGAACATCATGATATCTTGGATGGTATCTAATATATAAAAAATACGTATATGATGGGGGATCCAGTGAGATTAGAGGACTCAATGAGTGCATTTAGGCTGATGGGAGAGGTCAATCATGAGATTCAGATACATAGAGATGTTTTAATGGCAATGATTATTAGAGATTTGCCAAACTTTACGTAGGGTATTTTTAAGGAAAAAATAATGATAACACGAGAGAAGGAAACAATACTGTCTTATGCATAAAGGGCGGTAGCACACCTAGTGGTAGATGTAACCCACATTACATCATTAGAGCCACATCCTTAACAAAATCCATAAATGAGAATAGCGAGGAACCATCATCTGAAAGCATTGGTCATCCTCCATCTGAGTGAAGGGATGCTTGAGGGTTGGATGATCATATGATTTTGTGAGATATGTGATGATTTATAAAATGATTCATTTTTAGATATATATCAGATACCAGTATTTTGGAGATATCATGTGTATTTATTGTTGATGTATGCTATATATTTACTTATATGATTCCAATTCATAAAAATGTATGAAAATTAATATGATTAAGAGAAATAATATGATATAAGGATGATAGATTGATAGTGTAGGTAAAATATGTAAAAAATAGAATGGGAAGGGGACGAATGATAGGGACAACCCAAGCGATGAGAGAAATACCCAAATGATAGATGAGGGGAATTTTATGACCATAATATCGAAAATAGTAAGTCATGGCCATTAAAACAAAAGAAAGAAACAAATAGTAATTACTAAAGTAGTTAAGATAGGAAGCAATGGTTGTAGAAACCCAAACAAGATGTAGATAAGAATTATGACAAGGAAAATAATCTATCTTAATAATGAGATGAAAATGATCGGCATACATAGTTGATGATATAAGCTATTCTATGTAGGGTTTTTTTGGTGAGTGTGAATTATTAGGTTATCAAAGTTGTCTTATATGATGGTGATACCATGATGGAATTTATATCACATAGAAAAGAGGGAATCATTAATACTATTTGAGATTTATGTGGGGACATCACAAAAAATATAAAAAAGGTAGGGATGAGAGGGTAACGATGAGAAATAGATAATGTCATAGAATAATTTGATGGAGGGAATCAGGATTGAAAATTAAGCACGTGAGGAGAAGGTTCTTGAGATCAGTGCTTGTGGGAGATCACCAAAAAAGTATCATTTGTATGTGAGAAAAAACTATAATGAGAACAAAGAGTGTTTCTGTGGTAGAAGGTTGTGTGGCCTTATTTTTTTGGTTTCACCTAAATTTTACCTTGAGTTTTTTCATTTGTTATTCATAGCCTCTAAAATAGAAAACATCATGTTCAAGAGACTCATGGAATGCGTAATATGGATTAACCATAGGTGGGTAGGGGACATAATGGAAAAAGAGATGGTGGTGATTTCATATAAGGTAGAGGTATAACAACATGTGGAGAAGAGGGAGATAAAGGAGAGGGAATATTATAATAAGAAACATAGAAGGGATAATTGAGGGAGCATACTGTGGCTCAGACATCAAATCAATAATTATGGGATCATAGTTCATAAGCACATCCTTAGATTCAAATTCAAAATAGATATAATTTTTGAGAATAAGATCATATGCCTCCAGATTGAAGGTAGGATGTGTGTTAAGTATGAGGAAAAAATAATAGTATTGATGTTATGAATGAATGAAGAGCATAGGGTATCAAGATAATGAAGGATTTCCTCATTTATATCCTGGGAATAAATGAATTGGAAGGGATCGTCAAGGGAGTAACAATTTTCATTATTGGGTGTAGTAATATTAATAACACATTAGTCAATGATTGTATCAGGTTGGATGAGATATTCTATAGGAGTATGCTTGGTGTGAGTAATGGTGATAGGTATATAGTTGACATCCTTCTTGCGTGAGTGTCAGAATAAGGTGGGAGGTAATTGGTAAATAATTTGCATCTAGAAAATGAAAGGTGATAATTCAAAGGATTCATCAGACTCAAGAAGGTTAGGTGGAATATGTATCAAAACCCCAAGATGAACATTGTAGCCACAAAGATAATTCACCAAATAGTTAAAGCAGTGATATTCCCAAAATGGGATGGTGGGGATTTATTAAAGGGTGGGAATATTAAATGTCCCACACTATTAGAATAAGTCAAAGTTATAAGGTTTGGTGTTGCCTTATACTTAATGAATGGCTCATGTATGTGCAAAATTAACACATTGGAAGGTAGATAAAATAGTTGCACACATACGATGAGTCCACAATTGACCTAGTAGGTTATTATAAGATAAGGGGAATTTGAAGAACATAAATTTAACATAAATGGTATGAGGGGGCATAATGATAGGGATCTAGATATAACCCATGGTGGCATATGTCTATGATCGTATCCCTGACATGTTATCCTATGGGATTTTAGATTGTTGATAGAGTAATAAAGGGTATTGATGAATTCAAAAGAGAAAACAAAAGTGTCAAAACCTTTGTCTATGAGGGATATTTTAACCATGGTTTTTATAATCTATAGTGAGATAAAGAGGGGAGGATTAACAACTCAAAATAGGGGCTCATATGGAATTATAGAATTAAGAGGGAAGAAAATGCATGAAAATTGATTGGTGGAAAGGTTGGTAGAAATCGATAACTATTTGAATTAATGCATGATTCTCTCTTTAGAACCATGTAGGGTAGACTGGTTCCCCAAATTAGGTGGAGAAGAGATGTTAGAAGATAATAGTGTAAACATAAGGAACTTGTGATGTTGGGGTGATGTACTAATGAGCTCTAAGAATGATATTTTACTAGGGAGCTGAGAAAATTATATAAGAGGATGCCAATATTTAGGGTTGGTTTATATAGTAATCTAAACCCAGGTTAGTCTAAATAGGTTTTGAAGGAGAGGGGATAACATAAAATTTAGGAATTTTTGTTTTAATTGTCATTTCTATGGGATTGAAAATTGTAGAGATACTACCACAGGGGATGATGGTGTAAGAATTGGTATAGTTATATGAAGACGTGATAAACCATGTAGGGTTGTCTTTACAAGAACCAATGATGTTCACCTAAACTAGAATTGGAGATAAGGGCTTGTTCATGAGGTGCTTGTTATAAATAAAATGTATAAATGATCATGTAGGATTTACCTTCAGATGAGACATGATAAGAGGTTTTGATACAAATGAGAATACATTTAGATTTTTACATATGTATCATTATTTCAGTAGATGCACTAGTAGAGAGGTATGAGGTATCAACAACATTGAAAACCTCCTTGTTGGTCAGATCAAGATTGGATTTTTCATATTTGGAGTGATCAAGAAGTGGGTCATTGTATATTTTAAGATGTTTACAATCTTGATGAAATGATTCATGTTGATTACATTGTTAGGATTTGTAATGTACCTTGATAGCCTCATTTAACATTTCATGAGTAATGGCTTCATGATTGAATTTGTTACCAAGGAGGAATGTATAGGAAAATATCACAGGGAAAAAATTATCATATGAATGATCCCAATTGTATTTCAATTTTTTTTTTTTTTCATTATGACATTGGGGGAGAGGTTGAGACAGATCCACATCCATGGTGAATTGGCAGGATAGACATAATCACAGATCATCCTTGGACAAAGGCTAGTCACATTCAATATGTGAGGAGGTAGAATTTTTTTGTGATTTAATATTAGATTGATCAATTTTTATGTAGAGGATCTCAAGGAGGAAACCAAACAACTCACCAAGTTAGAGAAAATCACAATCCAAGACTATCCTTTCACCCTGTAAGAGGATCACTTTACTCAAGCTTGAATGGATCTCAACCATGCAATTTTGATTCTTGGGAGTATTTTCTGAATTTTAAACTTCATGAACATTACTCACCTGCCATTATCATGCATTATCAAACTTGAAAGTGATTGGAAATAAATATTATCTTCATCTTCTATCAAACTTCTTCAAACTTCCTTGTTTGCCTTCTTAAGTCATTTCCTTTGAACTTTATGAAATTATAGTTGAAATAAATCTAGAAAGACCCAAAATAAAGTAAAAATATATCTAAACACCATTTTTCCCTCTTGAAATCCATGAAAAAATTTAGAACTTCATTCATAAGACACCTTCATTCACTACCTTACTCTCATACACTAGCTATTCCTCTTTATAGCCTTGTCTCAAGGGAGTTTTAGGAATATTTTTTATTTAAGAAGTTTTAAACCAAAATGATGGGGTTTTTAGATACTAGTTATGCTATTTTGATTTCCTATGAAGTTTCAAGAACAGACTCAACGTTTAAACCTCTATTTCTTTATGTTGTTCTCCTCTAATTAGGCTTGTTCTATAAGACAATCCTCCCTAAGAAACAAATGTCACAATTGGGAAAAATTTCTATTCTAAAAGTTATGATTATCAAACTAGACACACATTATATTATTTCTTCCAATTATTATCCCATGACTCATTGTCTAAGCCTTTCAAACAAACATTTTCACCTAAACCCTAGCTAGGATTTTATTAGACCTGGTAGGAGTAAAATGATTTTTCTGAACGTTTAACAAGATTTCAAACTAAAATTTTTGGCATGGAGGACTATGATATCATATGAAATCTACAAGAACATTTTATACTCTTGAAATTTTACTAAAATCATTTAAAATGAAATTTTATAGATTTAAATAAAATCCTTAGACAATTTTAATTTTGGGCATCTTGAGTTTGGAAAGTTCTTCAAGAATGGAATCACCATATGCAAGTATTCAACACTATAATCAACATTGATATGATACAAAAACCTTAAAAGAAATGATTGATCAAAAGACTCTACCATCGATTAAGAATATCACTATACCACTCATTCACCATTATATTATCTTGACTATTCTCTTCATTGATAATCTCTTGCACAGAAAACAAAGTATTTTCCCTATGAGGGTTCATTCTCATGTGTGTAATTTCTAATAAATTCCTTCCTCTTGAGAACATTCTTCCCTAACCACTTTTCCAAGTAACTCAACTAAGTACAAAAACCCAACCATACCACAAACATGAGTGACAAGGTTGTTCAAGAACTTAAGATAAGGTTTATAAACAAAACTTCTTGAACAATGGATAATGAACCTCAAGAAGAGGATCACATATTATTCATGAAATCCTAATAAATCCTATATCCCTTCCCAAAACACTCACCAAGACAAAATTTTCAAAAGTATGGAAATGCCTTCATTAGAAATTCAAATTGAGTTTTGGAGGGAAAACTCAACTAGGCTTCAATTTGAATTTCTTATCACTCTAATGACCCCTACTCACATAAAATAACTGAATTTGACCCCTCAATCACGCTCAAAATGAAAATTTACCTTAATATGTATTATAAGGTGATTTTCCTACATCATACTCCATAGGAACAAGAAATCTTCTCCCATGAACTTTGTAAGGAATTTTTTCTTCTTCTTCTTCCTGATCTTTCAGTTATAGTTGATCTCCATCTACATGTCCTTGATTCCATACGATGAGTATAAGGTATTCATGATTAACTCTATTCTTTGCACTATCTTGATTGTTATGTGAATGATCTATCTTCTTTGTGAAATGGCTATGCTTGAATAAAAGGTTAACTTCCTCCTTTCTTGTTCTAGATACCACCCCTACTCCAGCTGTTCATGAATCATTTCTGGAATGATTTATCACCTTACTCACTTTGTTTTTTTCCATCTTGATGCATAATGTTGTCAAGAATTGATATTGATGACTATTTATTACATGTATCACTTGTCTTCACTTGTTTCTTCTTCAACTCCTCAACTGGTATACCTGCACATTCATCACTAAAAGAATAATTAGTCTCAAAAACTTGACTCTTAACAACTGTCTTAGAATTTTATTCCATTTAAGATTTATATTCATTAGGTATGTATTATTACTAAGCCTTCCATACATTACTCTTATCTTGAATGATTTCATATATTACTTTCTCCTTTTCAAAATTCTTAATGAACTCATCCATCTGATTTGAACCTACATTTTCTGTCACCAACTTCTTAGAAGATTCAAAAAATTATCCAACATCTTCATTTCCTCTCTCAAGGAAAGATAATCCAAATCTTCATTATCTTCATCAAATTCAGGGGTTGTTTGTCCTTATTCACCTTCTAAAATCTACTATTTTCTCAAGATATATTCATTCTCTTCCAACCTTTTAACTTCTCCTTCTTGGATTGTATTGGTTCTCTTTGTTTTCCACATTATTCTTGTATTCTTATTCCTGATTTGTGTCTTCATAAGTCTGATTTGTAATTCTTTTTATTCTTTTGTCCTCCATTTGATTTTTCAGTTTCATCAACCATTTGTTTGGGATTTTCATTCTCTATCTCAACTTCTAGTTTCTTAATCCATTTTTGCATTCTATATCCATGGTCTAGTGTTAATTTTGAGAGATTAACATTTCTCTTCTTTGAATCCATTTGTACATCAAAATTATCATTCTCATATGCTTGATTAGAATCAACATTCAAAACTCCATGTACCTTCCCAATGGTTTGCTACATGGTCAGATCATTTTTCATGCCTTCATTACTTGTAGTCTTCTTGTTTGTTCATCCTTTCTTGTATTCCTTTGATGGAATGCTCTCCAAAGAATCATGGAACTCTGTATCTTTTTCCATCTCTTTATTACTATGTTGATAAATCTCTTCTTTATAGAATTTCATAACCTTCTCTCTTCCTTTATCACATTCAATTACTTTTGTAGATGTTTTTCTTGATCCATTTGTTATAAATTTTAATATCTTATCTTTGATCCTCTTCTCAAAATTCTTCATACTTGTACACATGACCTGAAACACAACATTGGATATCAAAATGAAAAATAAAAATGTCTACAAGAGTGCCTCATTCCTAGACACTATCCTCTTTTACTTTGCCTCTTTCCAAATTTATTCTTCTTGCACTTTTTCTCTTCTTATGGCATTCATTCTTCATTTTCTCTTTACAAATATCCCTATAGGAAACTTAACCTTTCTTCTCATCACAAATCCAACTTCATTGTTTGCTTCCTCCATACTCATTTCTTTCATCAACTCCTCAAGCTTCTCTATATCCTTCCTGATTTCTTTCAATTCTCTTTAAAACCATAAGTATTGTTTCCTTTCTTCTACTTTCATCTTTGGTTCTTTATTATTTCTATCTCTCTCATCATGTTTCTTCTTGTGACTTAGCAACATCATCAATCCTTTTGCTATATCTTCTTTCTCCATTTTTCTCTTTTTTCCTCTCTAACAAGTCTATTTCACCTTGTCTTGTGCCTCACCTAGGTTATTTTACATGCCTATTATTTTTACATGCTTCTCTACTTTTTTCTTTCAATTATTTCACTCTTCACAACCACTTTTCACCTTCTCTATCCTTAACTCTTTACTTATGCTTTCCTTCAACCTGTCAAGATTTCTCTCATGCATTCATACAACTCATGGTTAGAAATAAAAATTATTAAAATATCAACATAGACATGCTATGATACCAAAATGATAAATAGGTTCTCAAAATAGGACACCAAACAACTCAACAAGTTAGAAAAAATCACACTCCAAGACTTTCCTTTCATCTTACAAGTGGATCACTTTAATCAATCTTGTATGGCTCTCAAACATGAAATTCATATTCTTGGGAATATTTTATGAGTTTTTAACTTCATGAACATTACTCACCTATCATTTTCATGCACTATCAACCTTGAAAGGGATTGGAAATAAATATTAGCTTCATCTTCTATCAAAATTATTCAAACTGCCATGTTTACCTTCTTAAGTCATTTCCTTTCTAAGATTAGAGTTGGGAGCAATATAGAAAGACCCAAGACAAATTAACACTATATCTGAACACCCTTTTGGCCTCTTAAAATCCATGTAAAAATTTGGAACTTAATTCACAAGACACCTTATTCATTCACTACCTTTCGCTCATACACTGACTCTTCCTCCTTGTATCCTTATCTCAAGGGAGTTTTAGGAATAGTTTTTTATTTAGGAAGTTTCAAACCAAACCGATGGGATTTTCAGATACCTATTATCCTATTTTAATTTTCTATGAAGTTTCAAGACCAAACTCAACATTTACACCTCTATTTCTCTATGTTGTTCTCCTCTAGTTAGGTCGGTTCTATAGGATAATCCTCCCTAAGAGAAAACTGTCAAAAAACTTTGGCACATGGGAGAAAATTTAGATTCTAAACATTATTATTATTATCAAAATATACAGATATTATATGCTTTCTCCAATTCTTATCCCATGACTCATTGTCTAAGCCCTTCAAATAAATATTTTCACCTAAACCCTAGCTAGGGTTTTACCAGACCCGGTAGGAGTAAATTTTTTTTTGAACATTTAGAAGGATTTAAAACTCCAAATTTTGGCATCAAGGGTTGTGATAGCATATTAAATCTATAGGAAATTTTTCTAGTCTTGAAATTTTACTAAAATCATTCAAAATGAACTTTTATAGATTCAAATAAGTTCCTTACACAGTTTCACACTGTTACAAGCATGTGTAAACAGTTTGGACTAACAAATCATTTCTTCAATATTCCACAACTTAAAATAAAAAAAACCTTCTGCACTCACTAAAGAAAGACATTTAATCATTGAAATCCATCATTTATAATAGACAACTAGAATTTCATATTCTATTTCAATCTTCTTGATTGTGTTCAAGCAGACACATTCCACTCTTCACCAACACATGGCATCTCCTTACATTATATTTCTCATCATGTGTAGAATACCATTCATCTCAATTCCTCATGCTTTAAAAAATCTTCTTCTACTGGAATTCCTTCATCCCTAACTACTTTTCCAAGTAACTGAACTAACTACAAAGACCCAACCATACCACTGTAGTGCCATATTTTTTTTGACTTTTAAAAGTAAGCACAACTAAATATTTCAAATTTAATGTACATTGCATAACTATATTGTGCAGATTTCTAAACAAAACAAAATTATTCAAAAAGGAGACATTGAAATAAAAAGTTCATGGTTTCATTATGATCTCAAATGATAATCTTACAAGATTCTTGCAACAATAAAATAAAAACTTTCCTAGTAATGACTAATGTTTTCAAGAAACAATAAGTACAAAAATGGGTATTTACAAGAGTGTGAAACTTCACAAAGCCACATTTATTTACAAAATTAAGGTAATTCCCTCAAAAGATGAGGATGACCAAGATGGCAAGAGGCTCCAACTATCTCCAACTTGAGTGTTCTTCTAAGGATGCTGAAATAAGAGACAAGGCTTGTTTACCACCCAACCAATAGGCATCATCACATGCCTTTCCATGTTTGGAAGACATGCTATCCTCCCCCAAGCCCATGGGAGAGAGGAACAAACTTCCACAATGTGCACAAGAATAATAGGGATAAAAACACAACAAGAAAAACATAAGACCATTTAACCACTTAGACCTACTACACATGAAAACAACAACATGAGGATAACAAGGTCAACCTCACAAGGGGGAAGAGACGTAGGATGCCCAAATCAAAGGTGTCCAACCATAGGAGCACCGATAAAACATGTTTACAAAACTCCTCATACCTCCTAATCATTCATCCTCCTTATTCCTCCTTTATGTTATAGAAATCCTTCTTGGGAGGATTTCCAAACCCAAAAGGGTTTCCTCACCAAGAATGGGGAAAGGTTCAAGCCATTTGAACCTTTCTCCCACCTCAAACCATATGAGGGGATGAGAAGGGACCTTCATGGCTTGACCAAAAACCATGAGGTTTGAGAGGGAAATACCTCTCTCTTCCCCTACATTCTCCAAAAACAATCAATCTAAATGATGGTGGAGAGAAAACATAAGAAAACAACAAGAAAAAGCAAACAAATACATTCACCATACAACTTCACAACACATCATTTCACACACATCATTTCATTGATCAAGCATAGTTAACAAGATAAGCACAAGTAAGAAAGAAAAAGGTTAAGAATCCTACCTCTACAATGCTTTCCAAGACCTTAAGCTTTTCCCTTTGTCCAAGCTAACCTCCAAGCTCCCAAAATTCTCCAAGTTCTCCAAAAAAAAGAAGCCAAGAAGACCCCTTCCTTCCACATGAGGAAGAATAAGAAGAGGAACCCAAAATTTTCCTCACCAATGGGGAGGTGACAAGTGTCACCCCCTCTCCTCTCAAGAGTCAAAGATTCCAAAAATCAAATAAGTAAGAGTAAACTCACCTTTTAGCCATTATCACCCAAAATACTAAAAACTAAAATAAAACAAAGTAGAACAACTTTTAATTATTACACACAAATCAACCATGTTACATGGATGGTGACTAAGGAGGGGAGAATGGGAGGGAAACTCCCTCCAAACCTTGGAAATAAGCCTCCCTACCTATTAGGTAGGGTCCAAGGGCCCATTTTCATGCTAAGGGAACTCCCAAACTCAAAAGGGGTCCCTAAAATTGCCCAAAATAACCCAATTTCGGGTTTGGAATGCTTGGGCACAAGGGTAGAGGATGTGGGGTTCACCCAAGGTTCACATGTGGTTCCCAATCCCTTCTACCAACACACACACACTTACCCAAAACTAACTCTTAAATTAAGATGAGATCATTAAACCCCTAAGCTAGTTTACTCAATAAAACACACCCTAAACATAATTAATTTTACAAGACATAATTACATTACAATTGAGGGTTCACCCATGGTGCCCAATTAAATACATCTATTCTAAGGCCTCAAACATTTAGCATGGTTAGGACTCAGCCCGTGGGCCGCTCATACACAATTGCATAGCTGCCTTGAAACCCATGCTCTCCTATACCTGTCACCTGCACACTCATTGCACACATTAACGTCATCTGTCCAATATAATAATATCATCTACGCATCACATATTCAATCAATATTATAATTCCCTAAAGTTATTAAATAATTGATAGTGCAATGCATATAATTATTCACATAGTTTGCCACGAATCATCCACAGATAAAATTACAATGACATACACTAGGCTAGCATGAAAATTACCATTATTAAATCCAGAAAACTGTATCATTAATCAAATCGACCATAAGAATTAACATCTAACCAATAGATCTATCATATAACCCTATTAGTGTCATCAACATCATAAGAAATATATCAGTATACAAATCTAGTCCAATTGGCGCTACGCGCCCAAAATACCATAATGTCCATGAGGATAAAATATTATAGTAAAATGTCCCAAAATCTATCAGAGTCACAATCAAAACATGTCTATGCATAAAGGAATCAACAGGTAACTGGAGCTATAAAAACATGGGCACTACATCCCCCTCTCCTAGAATTAGACTTCCTCCTGGAATTCATTGGAAGAGATAGTGATATCTAGCCCTCAATGGTGTAGCATCCTCCTAGGTAGCTGATGACTCGTCATATCGGTCCCGCTGCAATCTAACCTGGTCCAAATCTCGACCCTAAAGGGCCAACCTCCAGTGCTCCAGTATGCATACGGGCTCCAGTCTCCACTACCCTCCATCCTCTACCTGTAATGTTGACCAATCAAAAACATGAGAAACATTTGGTACATATCTACGAAGTACAGAAACATGAAAAACATCGTGGGCCCGTGCAAGGTATGGTGTTAAAGCTAGACAATAGGCAACTGGACCGATGACCTCAAGAATATCTAAATGCCCCACAAAATAAGGCAATAGCTTAGAATAATTTCCATAATGGATCAGACTCTTATGAGGATGAACCCTCAAGAAGACTTTGTCACCCTCAGAGAAGTGACGATTGATCCTCTTGGTGTCCGCATATGCCTTCTAGCCTGCTCTAGCCTGCTCAAGATGCTGCCAAATCAGAACAACCTGCTGCTCTAAATCCTGAAGATAAGCTGGCCCCAAAATAATCCTGTAATCTAGTTTGTCCCAGCTCAAAGGTGTCCTGCAAGGTCGTCCATACAAATCCTGATAGGGAGCCATGCCAATGGAGCTATGATAACTGTTGTTGTAGGAAAACTCAACTAAATGAAAATAATCTTCCCACTTCTTCTGCTGGTCCATCACATACATCCTCAACATGTCCTCAAGAACTTTATTAACCCTCTCTGTCTACCCATATGTCTTTGGATGATGCCGAACTAAAATTAATCTGTGTAACCAAGGCCTCCTGAAAAGAAGTCTAGAAAACTGATGTGTAGATGGTGTCTCTGTTATTGATGATCGTCTTCGGCATCCCATGCAATCTAACAATGTCCTCCATTAGGTAACCTTGGTTGGCGATGGCCTGTACATTATAGGTAACCTTGGTTGGCAAGAAATGCACAACCTTGGTCAACTTATCCATAGTGACCATAATGGCATCATGACGATAAGAGGACATAGGGAGTCCTACTATGAAATCCATGGAGATCACATCCCATTTCC
This sequence comes from Taxus chinensis, assembly GCA_019776745.2. Classification (NCBI taxonomy): domain Eukaryota; kingdom Viridiplantae; phylum Streptophyta; class Pinopsida; order Cupressales; family Taxaceae; genus Taxus; species Taxus chinensis. The sequence goes on from CM034146.1 coordinate 659,322,861, forward strand.
ACTCGGGAATGTCATGAGGGTATAAGAGTCCTACGGAATGAGAATGCTCTGCTTTAACTCTTTGACACTTAAGACAAAGTGCTACAAAATCTGCTATGTCCCAACGAAGACCCGACCAATAATATAACTCTCTCAAATCAGCATGCATCTTCTTCACTCCTGGATGTGCTGCGTATGGGGCTCAATGAGCCTTAGTAAGGATGAAACTACGCAGATCACCAACCTTAGGCACATAAATACGCCTATGAAACTAAAGAAAACCATTTGACTCTAACATGCATCTTGAATATCTGCCCTCAAAAGAACCCTGTGAATCCAACATCTACCTAGCACCCTCATAAAACCTGTCCTCTGGAAGATGCTCAAGTATCCTGCCTTTCAAATCTGACTGTAGTTTCAAAGAAGCAAGCACATGTTGTCATCTACTAAGTGCATATGTAACAACATTTTTCTTTCCTTTGATATACTGTACCTCCATGTCATACTCACATAGGAACTCCATCCAATGCCATTGACGAGCGTTGAGGTTTGGCTGAGAGAAGATATGTTGTAAGCTACAATGATCCGTCCTCAAGATGAAAGGTCTACCTAAAAGGAAATGTCACCGACACACAAGTGCATGAACAACTGCTGCAAGCTCTAAATCATGAGTAGGATAGTTAAACTCATAGTCTTTGAGCTTACATGACTCAAAGGTAATCACCCGACGCTCCTACATAAGAAATGCTCCCAAACCTTCTAGTGATGCGTCAGTACAAACAAAAAAATCCTCTGTCGGGTCTGGAACTGCTAAAATGGGCACCGTGGTTAACCTTTCCTTAAGAAATTGAAAGGCTTGCTCACATTTTTCTGACCAATCAAACTTCTTCCCTTTTCTCTGAAGAGAAGTAATAGGGTGAGAAATCCTAGAAAAGTCCTGCACAAACTTGTGGTAATACCCTGCTAAACCCATGAAGCTTCTCACCTCAGTGACTGATGTGGGTTCTAGCACATCCATGATAGCCTGAATCTTAGAGGGATCTACTGAGATACCCTCACCTGATATGATATGACCTAAGTACTGAATCTCTGTCTAAAAGAAGCTGTATTTTTCCAAGTTTCCATACAACTGCTCTCTCAAAACCTGAAGTACCTGTCTCAAATGCTCCTCGTGTTCCTCCTCGGAACGAGAATAAATCAATATGTCATCAAGGAACACTAAGACAAAACAATCCAGAAATTTCTTGAATACTCCATTCATGAGGCTTATGAAGACAGCTAGGGCATTGGTCAATCCAAATGGAACAACTGTGAACTCATAATGCCCATAACATGTGCAAAACGTTGTCTTATGAATGTCTACATCTGAAATGCATAGCTGATGATATCCTAACTTGAGATTGATTTTGGAGAACACTCTCACTCCCCGCATCTGATCAAACAAGTCATAAATCCTAGGGAGAGGATACCAGTTCTTTATTGTGACATTGTTGAGCTATCTGAAATCTACACAAAGCCTGAGAGAACCATCCTTGTTCTTCACAAATATGACTGGCACTCCCCAAGGAGATACACTAGGGTGAATGAGACCCTTCTCTAACAACTCCTCTAATTGAATCTTGAGCTCATGAAGCTTTAAAGTCTTCATCCGATAGGGTGCCCTAGAAATTGGTGCGGAGCTAGGCACTAAGTCAATGGTGAAGTCCACCTCCCTACTAGGTGGTAAAATTGGAAGCTCTCCTGGAAACACATCTGCATACTCCCTCAAAACTACATGATCATCAAGGGGTGAATGCTCTGGAGTATTGTCCAAATGATCACTGATAGTGATAGCAAACAACTGGAAACCCTTATGCATGCTCTGCTTGAGTTTCTTAGCCGAGATCATACGCAAGGAAATAGGTCTCTGCATCCCTGAAATCACAACTGCTCTACCAAGATCATCCTGACACTCAATAACCTTCTTCCTGCAATCCACCTTGGCTCGGTGAGCCTCGAGCCAATCCATACCCAAAACTACCTAATAGGATCCTAAAGGAATAACTTAGAGGTCAAGTGTAGTGGAGAAGATTCCCAAGTCAAGTACACAACTCTCCACATACGAGTCCACGTCGAGTTTAGCCCTAGAGGCTAACTCAACCTACCAACTATCTGGTTGCCTAGCCACCACTAGTCCACACTGGTCCACTACAGAAGGAGATACAAAATAATCTGAAGCACCTGAATAAAAAATTACTGAGACAGAAATACCCCTGATAGTACCTGTTGTCTCAATGACTGTGGCATGATGCTCAGCTTGGCGGTTGTCAACCACTGCATACACACGATGGGTGCATCCCACGTAACCCACCATTTACTCAGATATAGGAGCTCTCTACATATCTATAGTAGTGGGATTGTGCAGAAACATACGCACATAATGGTCTGGAGCCCCACAAATAGAACATCCTTTTATACCCCTCTGAGATGGGGTCCCTCCTGTACTTTGGCGAACTAAACCTACCGGTCCAACCCTAGCAGACTGCTGCGAGCGGGCTGGTTGTGAGTGATGAGTACCCAGCCTCCTGTCTCTAGATCCACCAAAACCACCTCGCTGAAAACTCTGAGTCTATTTACCCCTCTGATGCTGGTGTCCCTGATGTTGTGCCTACTGTGATGGGTATGGTGGAGATCTCAATGCTGCTGGAGAGGACCAGAATCCTCCTCTAGGGGTTGGTGCTGCACCCCGTGCCCTCTGACTCTGAAATGCTTGAATCATGTCCTGGAACTTTCTCTTGTTTCTATCTCGGTGCTCCTGAGCCTTGGTCCTATATTCCTCAGCCAAGTAGGCCTTCTCGAGCATGGGAAGAGATAACATCCTAACAACTCCTGCTATATCTGCATTTAGGCCCCAAATGAACTTGTTTACTGCAACTTCTCATCTTGTAGGTAGTCTACATATTGCAAGAGGTCCAAGAACCTACTCTCATACTGTGCCACTATGCTAGAGCCCTATCGTAAGTCATGAAACTCATCGATTCTCTTCTGCACAAAATTCTCTAACTTATATTGGGCCCTAAATCACTCCTCAAACATCTCTAGGTCACTGTATCTTGAGTCAAATGGAGCTTCCACTCCTCATTCCTCCACCAAACACCTGCTACATCTCGGAGAAGGTGTATAGTGAACCTAGCTTTGACATTGTTCTCATGAGAGTGCAAGCCAAAGCAACTATCCAGGCTAAGGAGCCAGGACTCTACCCTAAAGCCGTCTGTCAAATCGGTAAACGTAGGTGGCTGAAGGTGAAGAAGGTCTTGAATCACACTACCTATGTCTCTATCCTGGTGATGTGGTCTAACAAGTGAAAGAGGTCACCTATCTCCAAATGGTCCCTCGAAACTGTGTGATCGGCTATGACGAAATGAGGCCACCCTCTTACCAAGGATGGAAGGGCTGTGTGACCTCTCTCATCTCAAAATATCATGCTCAGGTGGTTTGGAATGTGCATCCTCGCCAATCAACTCCTCGTCTCCCAACTGAATGTCCTCCCCTCGCGGCTCCTGCGGTGGTGGAAGGCATTCCTGCACGATGCCTATCAGCTGCTGCAAGGTCTCTAATATCTAAGGCCCAAAATCGGGGGCCGGCGGCTCTCGTGTAGGTGCACTATGTCCCGAACCTCGAGCCGAATGTCCCCTCTTGGGTTCCATCTTGAACCCGAGATAAAATATATATATATATATATATATATATATATATATATATATATATATATATATATATATATATATATATATATATTTTAAAACCCACCCTTATTTATTTATTTATTTATTGAAAAAAAAAAACACTACGCCAACATTAATGTAACTATTTTACTCCATTAAACTCCCTAGGGTCATGATTAAAAATCTACACTCCTAGCAAGTAAATAGTCTTCCTCCCTTTTAAAATTTTCCTTACACACTCTTTAAATTTAATTTTGTTTTCCCCCTTTTAATTTAATCTTCCCACACACCCCTCTTATTTTATTTTTCAATCCCATTAAAATGTCATGTTTTAAGGAAAGGTAGGGTTGAAGGAGAGCCCTAGGAACAAATCAAATCTTGGCCCTTCATTTCAAACTTACCCTAAATTTGCCCTAGATTTCTCTATGGTGTTTTTTATTTTCTTTTCCATTCCTTTGTTCATTCATTTTGTTTCTTCTTCCATTCTATCTCTCTTATTTTGTTTTCTTTGTCTCCTCTTGTGCAGGTGGAGGAGCTATGGAATCTTGGCTTCATGGAGTCTCTTTTTCTTTTGTGAAATCCATGTATTTTATTTTCTTTTGTGAAACTTGTTGAGGAAAACCCAGGTTTTGATGAACATATATATATATATATATATATATATATATATATATATATATATATATATATATATATATATATATATATATATATATATATATCTATATATATATCTATATCTATATATATCTATATCTATATATTTGTTTTTACACACACACACACACACACCAATTTTTTTTGCTTTTTGGTGAATGGGGGTTGGCATGCACAGGGGGGTCACATGGGTGTGGAGGCGCGGCCAGGGGGATAGCGTGTGCGGGGGGAGGGGGGGGGTATGGGGTCTGGGGGTTGGGGAGTCCGGGGGGGGGGGGGGGGGGGGGGGGCGTTCAGCCCCCCCAAAGTAGAGTTTGTTTTATTTATTTTTATTTTTTAAATTTTTTAAATTTTTTTTAATTTATGTTTTAAATTTATACGTTTATGTGTGTGTGTGTGTGTGTGTGTGTGTGAAACTAATTTTTTTTTTATATTTATTTATTTATTTTAATAAATAAAAAAAACAACCACATATATATACATTTTTTAAAAATCCATATACATGATTTAATACACACACACACACACACACACACACACACAATATATAATAGCTATAATATATGCTGAAACAAAAAATATATATATATATATATATATATATATATATATATATATATATATATATATATTATTATAGGAAAAATATAGCTGTAAGTTAGGAACTAAAAAAAAGAAGCATATATACATAAATATCAATTTTCATTTCCTTGTTCAAAACTACCAAACTTGTAGGCCAAAACCTATTTAAAAAAAAAAAAAGATTAAAAAAAATGATAGTATAACCATTTAGAATAATTCATAAAACTCCATGAACACTAGTTTTCCTTCAATGAACTAACTAAATGGTATTTTCAAATTTCTACAATACCAACTAAAGAAATATTTCATATTTTCATGCAAGGAAGATTACATTAAGGGCACATATATATATATTGTTAAATGCAAGACCAAAACATTTACTAGCTACCTAAGAGTCCACGTGTTTGAACCACGGCTCTGATACCAAAAATGTAGTGCCATATTTTTTTTGACTTTTAAAAGTAAGCACAACTAAATATTTCAAATTTAATGTACATTGCATAACTATATTGTGCAGTTTTATAAACAAAACAAAACCTTCCAAAAGGAGACATTGAAATAAAAAGTTCATGGTTTCATTTTGATCTCAAATGATAATCTTACAAGATTCTTGCAACAATAAAATAAAAACTTTCTTAGTAATGACTTTAATGTTTTCAAGAAACAATATATACAAAAATTGGTATTTACAAGAGTGTGAAACTTCACAAAGCCACATTTATTTACAAAATTAAGGTAATGCTGTAAAAAATGAGGATGACCAAGATGGCAAGAGGATCCAACTATCTCCAACTTGAGTGTTCTTCTAAGGATGCTGAAATAAGAGACAAGACTTGTTTACCACCAAACCGATAGGCATCATCACATGTCTTTCCATGGTTGGAAGTCATGCTAGCCTCCCCCAAGCCCATGGGAGAGAGGAACAAACTTCCACAATGTGCACAAGAATAATGGGGATAAAAACACAAAAAGAAAAACATAAGACCATTTAACCACTTAGACCTACTACACATGAAAACAACACGAGGATAACAAGGTCAACCTCACAAGGGGGAAGAGAAGAAGTAGGATGCCCAAATCAAAGGTGTCCAACCATAGGAGCACCAATAAAACATGTTTACAAAACTCCTCATACCTCCTAATCATTCGTCCTCCTTATTCCTCCTTTATGTCATAGAAATCCTTCTTGGGAGGATTTTCAAACCCAAAAGGGGTTTCCTCAGTAAAAATGTGGAAAGGTCCAAGCCATATGTGCCTTTCTCCACCTCAAACCATATGAGGGGATGAGAAGGGACCTTTAGGGCTTGACCAAAAACCATGAGACTTGAGAGGAAAATCCATCTCTCTTCCCCTACATTCTCAAAAACCATCAATCCAAATGATGGTGGAGAGAAACAAAAGAAAACAACAAAAAACAAATAAGCAAACTACATTCAATAGACAACTTCACAACACATCATTTCACACACATCATTTTATTGATCAATCATAGTTAACAAGATAAGCACAACTAAGGAAGGTAAATGATTAAGAATCCTACCTCTACAATGCTTTCCAAGACTTTGAGACTTCTCCCTTTGTCCAAGATCAATTCCAAGCTCCCAAAATTATTCAACTTCTCCCCCCAAAAAAAAGAGCCAAGAATACCCCTTCCTTCCACATGAGGAAGAATAAGAAGAGGAACCCAAAAGTTTAATCACCAATGGGAAAGTGACAAGTGTCACCCCCTCTCCTTTCATGATTCGAAGATTCCGAAAACCAAATAAGTAAAAGTAAACTCACCTTTTAGCCCTTATCACCCAAAATACTAAAAACAAAAATAAAAATAAAGTGGAGCAACTTTTAACAAATATAAACAAATGCAACCATCTTACATGGATGGTGACTCAGGAGGGAAAAATGGGAGGGAAACTCCCTCCAAACCTTGGAAATAATCCCCCCCTACCTATTAGGTAGGGTCCAAGGGCCCATTTTCATGCTAAGGGAACTCCCACACTCAAAAGGGGCCCCTAAAAATGCCTAAAATAACCCAATTTCAGTTTTGGCATGCTTGGGCAAAAAGGGTAGAGGGTGTGGGGGTCCACCCGAGGTTCACATGTTGTCCCTAATTCCTTCTACTGACACACACACACTTACCAAAAACCATCACTTAAATTCAGATGAGATCATTAAACCCCTAAACTAGTTTACTTAATAAAAACACACCATAAACATAATTTATTTTACAAGACATAAATACATTACAATTGACGGTTCATCCATGGTTCCCAAATAAATACACCTATTCTAAGGCCTCAAACATTTAACATGGTTAGGACTCAGCCCATGGGCTGCTCATGTGCAATGGCATAGCTTTCCTGAAACCCATGTTTTCCTATACATTTCACCTGCACACTCATTGCACACATTAACCACATCTTTCCAATATGATAAACATCATCTAAAAATTAGAAATTTAATCAAACTTATAATGTCCTGAACATCATTTTACAGTTCATAGTCCAATGTATACAATTATACACATAGTTTCGCCATGAATCGTCGATAAATAAAATTACAATAGACATACACTTAGGCTTCCATGAAGATTACCATTATTATATCCAGAAAACTATATCATTAATCAAATCAACCACAAGAATCAACATCTAACCAATAAGTATCACTATCATGTACCCCTATTAGCATGTCATCAACATCATAAGAAATATATCAATATACGAATGTTGTCTAATTGGTGCTAGGCACCCAAAATACCGTACTGTCCATGAGGATAAGATAACATAGAAAAACGTCTAAAATCTATCAGAGTCTCAATCAAAACATGTCTATGCCTAAAGGAACCAATATATAATTAGAGCTATAAAAAATGTGTGCACTACATCCATCTCCCATACATTTATTTTCATAGACACACATTCTTCCTCCATTTCCCATCATCTTCATACCACTTACGTCTCTAGTTTTCTCCATCATATATACTTCATTGTACATTCACATATACATATTCCTATTTATTTTCGTATTCTCCATATACATTTTTGTACCATACACTTTCCCTCCTTATCCACATCACCTATATCCAAAATCATACCACTAAGTCTTGTGTTAGTTCATCATGATTATTCCCACAGTTCATTCTCCACATTATGTATTTATCACTTTTACTATTCCTTATCACATATTCCACCCCAAAAACCCATTGTTATCATATTCCATTTTCCACACACATATATTCGGTGATGCTCCTGCATCAAATATTATGGATGATTCTATAATAATAAGTTCCTTGAGGAAGATCATATATGAATCCATCATCGGTGGCATTATATTTCCTAGGACGCATGAGAACTTGAATGTTCTTGGGGGTCTACTATTTTGGAGAAGGTTTTTCAAGCTCTCTCATGAGATAATATTAGAATTTTTCCTATTATAATGTTTCTTCCAAAGAGGTAAGGGAGAATGGCCTAACCTTGTATTGAAGGAAAGGCTCAAGTTCTCTAAGGAACAATTGAAATAATATCCCATTAGGAATGTTACGTTTAGCCCTATTTCATAAGGTTTTGTAATGTTTGATGAAAGATTGGGAGTATTTTTTATCCATTCTTTTTGTACCATATTTTTTAGTTTAACAATGGAGTTGGATAGGAGGGTATTGTACCACTCCAAGGGATATCTTGTAGAATTTTTAACTAAGAGATTTATGGTAGCGTAGGAATTGGTTTTGAACTAATATTTATATAGATTAAAAAAAACCTTGATATGGAGAGTGGGCTCGATAGAACCATCATAAGTGATTGAATGAGTGACTCCTCCAATGTCTATAGAAGAAAATTAGGGAGTGAGTGGCTCTCTTTTAATAGATTAAATTGTCTTGCTATTGATGGGAGATTGTGTAATGGGAAATCCATTAGTTCCAAACAGAAGTAGAAGGGGATGGAATTTATTTTTTGTTCCACAAGAGATCGTTTGAGGTCAGCTAGTGAGATATGACAAATATTTTAAGAATTATAAAAAATGATTCATAGTCATAGTTTGTTGTTAACTTAAACATTCAATGAGCTACATGCTATGTTGGGTAGAACCTGTATTATAAGATATATTGGTGTTAATAGTTATATTAATTTTTTCTCCATTTGGAGAAGGCTTAGTATGATTTATATCAACATCCAAATTTTGTGAAAGATAGTTCTCAATAATATTTTATAATATTTTGAGTAACTCTCCTATATACTTAGGAAATTGTTGGATAAATATTTACATAAAAAGGTTATAATAATATTCAAGTAAATCCCTATATTCCTCCTATTCTTCAGTATCAAAGAGAGGGTTTTGAATCCTAGATCTAGTATGTATATTTTGAGGAGGGGGATTTGACTTCCTAACATTAGCTCATATGACAAGAAAATCATTGTAATGAGGATCCAACTTAGGAAGGCCATATTTTTTAGAGATATTATGATTAGATAGAACTGGATTAGCTGAAGAGGTAGTGGACTCAGTGAGTAAGTAATCCATGATGAAGTAAAAATTATTAGAGGAGGATTACTAGAGATGTTTTTCTCATGGGATTGGCCATGCAGTAAGCTTACACATGGAAAGATGATATTGGGAAGAATTTGAATATGAAAATGGGAAATTTTGAATAGGATAAGCTATGTAGGATGTTTTCATAGGGGCTTATGCTATTAGTAAGAGAAATTATATTTCATACCAAATTGACCATGTAGTAGGATTATGCATAGGGGTCAAAGGAATTTGGAAAAGTAATAAAAATAAAAATGAGTGAATCTAACCTAATTAGAAGAAGAGTAAGATTAACGTTCGGTTCACCATAATGTATGATAGGTAAAAGAGAGGTTCCCAAATAGGTTCTCAAATATAGAGATCCAATCTAAGATTGGACACATTGTGTAGATATAAAGGTTCTCAAGGAGTGTTACTTTCATAATTTTAGAGGATATTAACCCTAACCCTAAGATAGTTATAGGTTTGTAATTCCTACAACTAAGATAGAGATAGGTATCCTAATATGATTTATAAATGAAAGAAACCAAGGGGTGGATGAATAAAAATGAAATAATAATGATTAGGGAATGTGATAGAATAAAGAAAAAATACATCTACTTTAATCTATATAAAATAAGAGAGAATTCACATATAAATTCGAGACCAAAGAGGGTGAAATACATTTACCTATAATGTTTTTATGAGAAAACAACATCAAGAGAGAATTGATATGGGTAGGAAAGGGGAAAGCTCAACAAGATGATCTATAGTCCTAACTCACTATGGTGACCCAAATGAAAAAGTGGTAAGTTGTGATACCCAAAATTCAACCAATATGTGTGAAATAGTGTAAAAAAAAAGTGTTATTGTAAACAAGTGATTGAAAAATAGCTATATTAATGGTAGTTGGTGATTTTTCATGGAGAAAGGTCAATTATATATAGATAACAACATCTCCTATGGGCAGCCTTAGTTATGGAAAAATCGAAACAAACACCATCACCCATGGGCGATGGTGTCGAAATTAAGGGAATTATTGAGGTAAAAATGTGTAAAAATCGAGTATTGGAGGTGAGAATGTAAATTATGAATATATGGGGTAACCAAAAGGAAGGATAATAGTGTATACTAAGAAGAAGTGAGTAGACACAATGGGATAAGTATACATAAAGAATGCAATGTGTGAAAAAGGGAATAAATGAGGAAATTATAGGGTAGGTAAAGCTAATAAAAACATTTCTCAAATGTTGTGGTCTAGCCCATATGACTAAGTCCGACCACACCCTAATCTCAGTAGGCCCATTAAGGCACCTCTTAGGAGGAGAATGCATTAACAACCTCTGCACAAAATAGATGGTTATAAAGCTTAAAAAATATGGTGTATACACTATTTTGATTCATGATGGCCACATTTTATAGATTAATAATCATGGTAATTATTATGTTAATAATTAAAACCATAACCATCTTATAAAATATGGCGACATGATCACTATAACACAAATCCATTAAAACATCCAATACCAATACAATAGTAATAATCAATTATACATATGCATTAATTGTTGGTGTGTGGGTTCCTATGTGTCCTCCGCTCATATATGGGGGGTCATCTCACATGGGTTAGGTTTAGGGTTTGCTTGTGTGTCATGCACTAAGGTTACTCAACACCCTATATGTACCCTTTCATTTCTGATTTATGAGTATGCCAAGACACTCCACTGTCTTTCCTTTATGTGCAAGCTTTATTTTTGTTGAGCAAGTTCTTCCATAGTTGATCGATCCTTGTGACTACGCTGGAGCTATCATGATTCCGTTTGAGTGCAAATACTTCATGGTGCATCGTTTTTGATTCGATTCTCCTAAAATATTTCATGGTATCAGAGATGAGATTGGGTAAACATGCATTCCTCATTTGAGTTACGATTACTCTTGGTCTCAATTTTTACTCCTCATGCAAGTTTTTCAATCATTATATTCTGGAAACTTATTACTAATGTATTTAACAAGTTGTTCTTGGAAAGTTGTTTTTTTTGCTATGTTCTTCATGCATGTGCAGGTTTCCTGAAGCTTTTAGGGGTTTTACAACTACATTTAGCTAAATGTAGCTAAATATGATCTCTATTTTTTTGGTCTTTTTTGTGTTTACATGGTATTTTACAGAATATAGGTTCAAATTTCAGGTTTGAAGTTTGGTGTTTTTAGTGCACTGCTCCTAACTGAGCTCTCCATCAAGCTCCTCAACTCACCTCCAATCTCCTCTTCGCTGCCCCGGGATCCTCAACTCACCACAACTCCCTGTCTCGCAGCTCATGCTCATCTTGTCTCATAGATCGTGCTTAACCTGTCTCACAACTCCTTTGTTTTTGTTCTACCCTGAACTGAGTTCCCTCGGTGTGCTTGCTTTGGTGAGTCTTGTTCCTATCAGCCAGATCGTGGTCTTCCTCAACATTCTCCTACACTGCCTCGATCTCAGGCTCCTCCCTGTGCATGCTCTCCTCTATGTGTGGCCGTGTCTCCTGGCCTGATTTGTTTCCTCGCTGATTTGAGTCATGCTCTCCCTCGAGCCCTCTCCTCTCCCCATGAGCTTCTTCCTGTGCCGTGGCTCTCCTCACAGAGTCTTCCCTCGCCTCTGTCCACAACCCCACGTCCTGTTTCGCTCAGCCTTGGTTCCTCCATTGCAGCCCATCCTGCTCGTTCCCAACCTATCGCTATGACCAACAACGACTCTCACGAGCTTCTCCTCTGCGCGTGCACTGATCCTTGAGCCCCTTCTGCCAAGCCTGCTCTGTCCACCTCCAACGGCCTCCACATAGCTTAGTCGTTACATGACTTTTTCAGCCCTTTGACCCCCCAACGTGGGATCCTCCTCTCAACTCGGAATCCACTCGATCAGTCTCCACCTCCAATGGCTTCCATCGAGCCACATTTTTTGGTAAGTTGGTAAGTTGGTAAGTTTAGTAAGTTTTTTTAAATTTCATTTTTGGTGGGAGAATTTTTTAGGTGAGATTTTTTTTCAAAAGGGAAATATATTTAAATAGTTAATTAGGATTTAATTTTAATTAGATTTTAATTAGTATTTCTTTCTTAATCTTAATTAATTAGATTTAATTATATTAAATCTAGTTTTATTAATTACGAATCTAATTTATTTATATTTTACGATTAGTAATAATTTAAACCATCTTTTAAATTAACGTTAATTTTCATTTTTTAAAAACTCCCATAGCTTTAAAATTAGCTAAATTGGACGTTTCAAAATGGTAATTTTTAGGCGTTATTGTCAATTTTTTTACTTATTGTGCGCTTAAGTGTACAGTGACACTCTGAGCACCTATTTGCCTTCCGAGCACTTTTTCGGCATTTTGAAGATCATCGGGACTCATCTTGAGTTCATATAAAACTTGTATTTACCCTTATTATTGCTTGTGACTAGTGAGCACATCTGCCATAGTTTGCAGCAAGGGGCTATCCTTTGTGATGTGAGACGCTCTTTCTCAGAACTAGGAGTTGATTTCACCTCCTTCCTAGTTTTTTGCAAGTTGTGCTTATATATGGTGTCACTTTACTACATTTCATGAAACACGATTGTGGTCTCCTCTCTTACACGTTATTATACTGATTACAAGGTGAGTTACCAACTGTTTCAAGATGCACGCTCATACCTGATTGTATTCAACACACTAAACTATAAAGTTCCGAAAGAAGGGGGGTTATTATATTGTCTTGGGTGGTTGTGATTCTTGATTTTCTTTTTTGCATTCCTTCTCTCTCTCTTCACTATGGATGCACTTTCAATTCCTTTACTTACGCCATTCAAATTTTTTGAATGGAGATTGAAAATGATTGTGAAACTAAGGGGTAAAGGGTTGTTCCGCATCACCATGGGAACTGAGACTGAACTAGATGACGACCCTAAAAAATCTAAGTGGTTAAACCGTAGTGATGAAGCTTTAGGTCTTCTTTGCATGTATGTTTCTCTTGACTTGCTCTTCCACATTGAGTCATCTGAAAAACCTAATTCTACATGGAAAACGTTGGATAAAATGTTTGGACAACAAGATGACATGAGAGCACATGAGTTGGAAAACGAACTACTAGGGTTAAATCCTAGTGATTTTGAAAACCTACAAGCATTCTTCTCTAAGTTTGTCCACCCTAGATTGTTGTTAAAGGAATGTCAAGTAGAGAAGAAATATTCTCAACTGATCTTGTCAATTTTCTCTAAGTTAGGTCCCGAATATTTTGTCTTTGTGTCAACTTTTTACGCTACAAAAGCTAACTTGGGCAAGGATTGAAATATGCCCTCCTTTGACTGTTTTTCATCCCAAGTCATTCAAGAACAGGATAAACTCATTCAAATAAGGTATCTCAAGTCTAAGTCACATGCCCTTGTAACAAGTACTTGTAAGGAAAAGAAGACTGAAAAGAAGAAAGAAAGAAAGGATCAACCTAAGAAGGAAACCAAGACCAAAACTATATTTAACATGAACACTTTGACTTCTGATCCTAGAGCACAGAAAGACAAGTTTTTGTGTTCCTATTACAAGAATCCTAGTCATAAAGAGCATATGTGTATGAGAAAACAAATTGATCACCTTACTCATTTACTTGAGAAAAATAAAATAGGTTTTCCCGAGTCTATCAAACAAAATACTCCAAAGGCTGAGTCTTCTACTGCAAAAGGGTCTAAATTTGATAAGAAGAAAGAAAAGGCCCTTGTAGCCAAAGTTTCTCCTTCATCGATGTGGATTATAGATTTCAGTGCCTTACACCACATGGCTTCTTCACATGTTGAGTTATCCAACATCGAGCCTTGTGGTATGTCCCAAATCACGATGGGTAATGACACAACATTGTTATTTTCTGATAGTGGATCAGTAGAGATGGATGGGGGGACATTCAACCAAGTGTTGAGTGTTCGTGATCTCTCTACCAATATCCTATCATTTTACCAAATTACTCACCTTGGTGAAGGAATGCGAGCTGAATTTGGCCCTAACTCGATGATTATTTGTGAGCTTAACAATGACACTATGGTGGCTGAGGGAAAGGTAGATCACCATTCACAGTTGTATACCTTTTCCCACTTTACTTCTGATTCTATGCCCACTGCCTTGCTCACTCATGAAAATGAGGTTAGTAAGTTATGGCATGATCATTTCGGACATCTAAATTATCACTACCTTGAACATTTGAGCCAAAATGAAATGGTTAAAGGGTTACCCCACATCAATTTTTCTAAGTGTCTTTGTGAGGGTTGTACCCTTGCAAAGAATCCTGAAAATAACTTTGACAAAGAAAAATACTTGGAGAGCTACTCATCCCTTGGATCTTGTTCACAACGATATTTCTGGTCCATTTCCATCTCCTTCATTTACTAGAGATCTTTATGTGCTCACCTTTATTGATGAATTTTTGTAATATACTTGGGTATATTTTATTAAGCTTAAGTCTTTATTCTTTGAACATTTTTAGGACTGTTACGGCTCTTGCTGAGAAACAGGCAGAACGGTCTATCAAGGTTCTTCAAACTGACAATGGAGGTGAATATGTAAACAATAGGTTCATTGATGTATGTACTTATGAAGGGATATCATTGCAACATATAGTTGTCTTATATCCCTTTGTAGAATGGAGTAGTAAAAAGAAAGAACCATACTCTTAAGGAGATGGCCACTTGTATGATTCACTTGAAGTCTCTTCCTCCACAATATTGGGCTGAAGCAGTTAATTGTGCTAATTACATTTAGAATCGTGTTTCACACAAGTTCAGTAAGAGGGATGACACCCTTTGAAGCTTGGTTTAGATGTAAGCCTGGTGTTGAGCACTTTCGTTGTCTTTGCATCTAAGGCTATGGCTTAGATTCCCAATAAGAAATGTAAGGCATTGGTATCACAATCCAAACCTTGTATCTTTGTAGGGTATCCTAATGGCATGAAGGGATATCGATTATTAAATCCTACTTCTCATGAGATTTATATTGAGAGAAGTGTTAAGTTTTATGAGTCTTCTTTGACTTCTACTTCTTTACCTATTAAGGTTCTTCAACTTGTTGACTTAGATTTTGACTCATTAGATGATGATGTTGTTGAGTGTGCTTCTCTTCCTAATCCTCCTGACCATCAGACCTTTGAGTCTTATGATTCTAAAATTAGTGATAATGAGGACTATGTCCCTTCTCACTCGAGTGACAAATATTCCGAATCAGAGCCCGATTCTCCTGGTCCTCTTTGGGCTAGGAAAAATTTGCAAAGTGCTGGAGATTTAGTTGGAGATACTTCAGATATGAGACGTACTCACTCAAATTTCATTGGACCCCACTCTTTATTTTCCTTTGCTTCTGATCCAAAGTCTTTTTGGGAGGCTTATGGTATTCATGAGTGGGATTTTGCCATGGATGAGGAGTATTCCTCTCTCATAAAGAATGATACTTGGGATCTCACCCCTCTTCTGAAAGGAAGAAAAATTGTTTGGTGTAAGTGGGTGTTTCGAACAAAGTATGGAGTAGATGGAGATGTCAAAAATTTTAAAGTGTGATTAGTAGCTAAGGGTTTCTCCCAGATAGCTGGGGTTGATTATACTAAAATCTTTGCTCTGATTGTGAAGACGACTTCTATTCGACTGAACCTTTCCATTTCCGCAACAAACACATGGAAATTCCATCAAATGGACGTTAAGAGTGCCTTTCTTCATGGTGACCTCAAGGAAGAGATCTACATGGAACAAACCTCCGGGTTATGTCCATAATCCCTCCCTCGTTTGTAAGTTAAAGAAGTCTATTTATGGCCTTAAACAAGCCCCCCATGATTGGTATGCCAAGATGGACTCCTTTTTACTTACATCAGGGTTTACTAGATGTCACTCTGATCCAAATGTTTATATTCTATGGCAAGATGAATCCATACTCATCCTTGTTCTCTATGTTGGTGACTTTTTGATCACAGGTAACTCTTCCTCTATCATTGATTATGTGAAGATCGCCGTTGGCCAACAAGTTTTCCATGACTGACTTAGGCCTGACTTCATTACTCTCTTGGGATCCAAATTTCACAATATGACTCAAGAATTTTGATTTCGCAACCTAAGTATGCTCTTGAATTGCTTTCTCATTTTTATATGTCTTATTGCAAGTCTTATCCTATTCCTTTTGTTTCAACAGTTAAGTTGGTTTCTGATTCCTCTACTCCCTTGGTTGATGGTACCCTTTATCGACAGTTGGTGGGGAGCTTGATTTAATTGACTCACACTTGACTGGATTTATCTTATGCTATTAGGATTGTGTCCAGATTCATGCAACAACCACATGAGCTACATTGGAAACCAGCTAAGCAGATCCTTCATTATGTTCATGGCACCTATACTGATGGCATTCACTATTATGAAGGGGTGAATATTGACTTGATTGGGTTCAAAGATTCTGATTGGTCCGATGACTTAGATCATCAGAAATCTACATCTGGCTACATTTTCTCTCTTGGTTCAGGTCTTGTTAGTTGGTCTAGCAAGAAGTATAATGCAATTGTGATATCTTCTGCAGAGGTAGAATACAGAGGAGTAGTTAACGTTGCCACAGAGGCTGTTTGGCTATAGGGTATTCTGACAGAGTTTGGCATTCACTTTCAGCAGCCTACCATTATCTATTGTGATAACATGAGCACTATCTCAATTTGTAAAAATCTAATTCAGCATCAACGGAAAAAGCACATTGAGATCCATATGCACTTCATACGATAGCTTATTCATGATGGTATCATTGACATTCAATACATTCAGATAACTGATCAGTTTATAGATATATTCACCGAGCCCTTCACTGAGGTGAAGTTTCTTCACTTGCGGATGCTTCTTGTGGTGGGGTCTTATGCAGTTGTTCATCTTCTTCAGGCTATATAGTTCTTCTCTTCTTCTTATTCTTCTAGGAAGATGTTTTTTGTTTATGGGCACCTTATCAGAAATTTAGTTATTGGGCCCCATTGACACATCTTTCTTAGTTGTTTAAGGAGTGTCTTCTTGTTCTGTTTGACTCATAGCCACTACCCTAGCTTCGATGAAAGGGAGTGTTGGTGTGTGGGATCCTATGTTTTCCTCCACTCACATATGGAGGGTCATCTCACATGGGTTAGGTTTAGGGTTTGCTTGTGTGTCATGCACTAGGGTTACTCAACACCCTATATGTACCCTTTTCATTTCTGATTCATGGGTATGCCAAGACACTTCGCTATCTTTCCTCTATGTGCAAGCTTTATTTCTGTTTACACAAGTTCTTCCATTTTTTATCGATCCTTGTGATTATGTTGGAGCTATCACGATTCTGTTTGAGTGTAACTACTTGGTGGTGCATCATTTTTGATTTGATTCTCGTAAAATCTTTCATTAACTTGAATAAGTCATAAATTTAACCGAAATAAGTTGTAAAAGGCCGATAACGTAGTAGGTCAAAAAACTTAAAAATTTTCATTATCACTAACCATTGGAAAAAATGTCAACTATGTTTAATATCACAACTTCATTAACACAATACCAAATATTAATCGATATATATTTGGTATTGTGTTAATGAAGTTGTGATATTAAACATAGTTGACATTTTTCCAATGGTTGGTGATAATGCAAATTTTTAAGTTTTTTGACCTATTACGTTATCGGCCTTTTACAACTTATTTCGGTTAAATTTATGACTTATTCAAGTAATATATATATATTAATATTAAATTGTAATTATATATATATATATATATAATAAATTGTAACTATGATTAAGTATGAATTGGAGTTTACTAAGAAAAAGGTGATAACTCTGAGATGGGGGAAGAAAAGTTTAATTTTTTTTAATATTGATATTTTGAATGGGGTACATAATTTTAGGATAATATAGTATATATCGTGTCTCATGCTTCATGATTTTCAAAAATGTCCGGCAACACATATTATTTCATACCATGTCATTACATTTTCCATCTAACATTCCACTCTCTTAGAAAAAAATCTACGGGCATGAGATGATTTCATAAAAAATAATTATGACCACCACTTCTAATATTGTCTAAATTACAACATACCTTTAACAATAAATCTCTATCACTATCCATTATGATTTTCTCCCTTGCATCAGGTTGGGGAAAACTTACCATCACTAGCTATCTATCATGTTATTTTTTACTCATTTACATTATTTTCCCTCCATTAATATGAGGACAACACTTTCTACCCACGATAAACTTCCTTATGTGAAGGTTATTTTATATCATTATCAATTTCTACTTTCTATCTTGCACTTGGTTTGAGTAGGTTACAAGATAAACACTATCACTTGAGGGGAAATATTATACCAAATCTCTTTCTTGTCAATCCTATCAAAATAATTATATTCAATAATGAATCACTTAGTCAAACACTCAAATATTCATCACCTTATGAATTCGGCCTATTAATCCCTTTATAGAATCCATTGAAGTGGCCCGTTGACAAAAATATTACAAGGTCACCTCTAAACCCATTTTCAAGGTAGAATCTAAATCCATATATAAAAAATAGGTAAAATTTAGACACTATTAAATGCATCTTGCGCACAAGTTCACAAACATAAAATACCGAAAATAATGTATAATCCCATAAAAACAAAATAAAACAACAAAAACTAAGGTTGATAAAATACATCACATCTAATTAATAATCCCCATTAACCAACATTGAATCATGTCACACCTATCTATACAAGCCAAAAGTATTTAATAATCCCAGCCACT
This sequence comes from Taxus chinensis, assembly GCA_019776745.2. Taxonomy (NCBI): domain Eukaryota; kingdom Viridiplantae; phylum Streptophyta; class Pinopsida; order Cupressales; family Taxaceae; genus Taxus; species Taxus chinensis. The sequence continues at coordinate 659,342,042 of CM034146.1, forward strand.
ATTATTTACATCTCCAATTCATTATACACTCATAGCATCCCACCTACCTCCATCATCCGAAATATATCAAAGAAGGCTCATAGCCTCAATATCCCTCCTAACTCTTTGGATATTCAAAACTCCTTAATCATTATTTTAGGTCTTGTACATGCATAATTTTCATGTAGGTATTACTAATAATGAAGGATGTTGACTTTGGATAACCACAAGCTCATGACATGACACTTTTACATAATTTATACATAGGTGTTAGTCGTGCATTCAATTGTATTATGATTCCCATGTGATATTTAAATATAATATGTAGGTTAATGTAGTGTTATATCATGTGATTTCCAAATAATTCAACATAGAGTCAATAATCACTATCAATTAAACTCTGTGCCAAAAATTGGGTCCCCTTGGGCCTCTAATCATGTATACTTGTCATTTAGTCATATTATTTTAAAGCTTTTTGTCATGTATTTTTATTAACCTTTAATGATATACTGACTATAGAAGGTCCCCTAGCCATAACAGATAGCTAACATTTTCCCTATTTTATGTGTAGATTCAAAGAAAGAGATAATATTGTTTCTCACGCTATGTAGAAGAATTAGACACTATGTCTCGTAACACACACATAATGGATCCTTAAGCCCCATTATTATATGTAGAAATAAGATGTGATTTTATTATCGATTTTTATCTCTAAAACTTGTACATGAAATCATTTTTTTGTATATAATTTAAACTAATGTTTTTATGAGAAGTGTCTTATAAGTATTATTTACAATAATTTGTAATTAGTGAAACCATTAGATCCATTTTTTTTGGTCATACCTCCATAATATTAGGATTTTGAGTCCCTAAAAATCTTTAGAATCTATATAAGTGAGGAAAATTCTTTCCCAAATATTTTGTAGACTACCATTTGGACTTCTTGCATAACCATCCCTTTAACACAATTAGTCATTATTTTTGAATTCTTGCACGTGTTTTTCCTTTTCTTATTTTACAACACCACATCCTTCTACAATTATATCTAACTATTAGGAGTGATATATATATCTAATATATATATATATATATATATATATATATATATAATTGATGGTATGAAAAAACCATTCATATTCATTTTCCAACAGAACATGATAAAAATTGTACAAGTTCTCAAGATTGAAAAAATAAATAATTATTAATATAAGGAGGGAAATAAAGTCTAAAAGCATTATTTTTTGACTTGTTACAAAATTTCAAATGGGCTATACGTGAGTAGGTTTCAACTTCTTAGTCTAAACTTTGATTCTATATCTACTAATTATAACCACATTGTTTCTCCAACAAGGAAGATTTCCTAAGTCCTATGATAATTATGTATTTATTTTTATTTGACTTGAGACTCCTTCTAAACATTTTGAAATTGAGGTGGGATATTTAAATTCTCTCATTGAACATTTATTTGTGTGAGCCTCTAGACCCACTTTCCCATTGTATTCATGTGGATACTTTAAAACAACTTCAAATGCACATGGAGGTAGGTAGCCAAAACAAGTTTTAAAATTTTTTTTTTCTATTATAAGAATGCACATAACTATAATATAAATTTATAAATTTATGTCAATTTTTCATTCCATATCTTGCGACGCTTCTAATTATACCCTCTCAAGAACTTAACCGATGTTTTGTGAAAAATTATACCTACCCATTAGTTTATGCTGAAAATTGGTAGACCATTTCAATTTAGTATCCATTTTCTCCCATAACATGTCCCACAATTTTACAATAAATCTTGAGTCCCAATCTAAAATAAAATAACTAGGAAACCAAAATGAACATGCACATAAGCACAAAAAAACTCAGGTATGTCACAACCCTTTGAGGACATTTCTAGAAGGAATAAGAATACAAATCTATCTAAATCAGTCCACAACCATGAATATGAATTCATGTACCTTCCTTGACATAGGAAAACTACCTAAAAAATCCAAGGAAATGTTTTCTCAAGGTCTAGAAGGAACTCGTAATGATATATATAAACCCAAATTTATGTTACTAGGATTTCTTAAACTACATAAAACATGCCCTGTTATGAACTTAGAAACTTCAACCTACAAATTAGGTCAATAAACACACCTTTTTGAATTATGTGCAAGAATATTTGTAACAACAAAATTAAATTGCAAATTTTAAGTATGTGTTTCCCTAATTAGATGAAAGTTTCCATCCTTAGGAACTCCAAGCTTACCTAATGTTTAGATAAACCTATCCTAAAAGTAATATTATCCCTTCGGCTCAATTATGGAATTTTCAGCATTCTCTTTATCTTGAATAAATGGCTCCCTAAAATATGCATCATGTTCATATATTTCTACATATGATTCACGCATAAAAGGATCGAGAAGTGTTATGGTTATCGTGGCTGAAACCAATGGAGGTCTAGATAACATATCAGATATTTTTATTCACATATTTGATAAACAAATTAAACTATTAGAAAAACCTCACCCACTTATAATGTATAGCTTTCTATATAAGTTTAGTTTTTTCTTGCATATATTGGAGAGGTTAGTGATCTATACATATAATAGTTTCCTTATCCATGAGAGAGTGATACCATTTCTTGACCACTTGAAAAAGAGAATAATTTTATCCATCATATATATAATAATGAGAATTTCAAATTCATGGGTCACTCAAAGTGGATGGGGAAAATAGTCACCTATGTCTTGTGTGTTCTTCTCATTTCAAATTGGTGTGTACGACTGGGTCCGCCAAGATTTGCCTAAGGGTATAAGGGAGGTTTCCTTATGGTTTAGAGTTAGCGAGGTATGATAATGCATGATACTCTAAGTCATTGGGATTCTGAAGCCTAGCCAAAAAATAATTTCATAAGGTAGCATACATTCTTACCTCATTGTATGAGGAAAACCCCCATAACATAGTTATTCATATCAATATCCACCTCAAAAATAATATACAAGTTAGGTCAAAATAATAAAATTAAGGCATGGTTAATCTTAGGTTTGAACATATAAAATGTATCTTGTTGCTTCTTACCCCAATTAAAAGACTTACCATATACTATAATCACATGCAAAGGTGAGGCTATGGAAGAGAAATCATTGATGAACTTTTTAAAATGCTAAAATATGACAAAATTTTTTGTTGTTTTTGTCACATTATAAGGCTTTGGAATTTTCATGATGGCCTCTAATTTTTATAAATTAATCCTAAATTCTCCATCTCTAACCAAATTCCCTAGTAAGGTAAGTGTTTGTTGAGAAAAATCACATTTATACTCATTCAATAGTAATTATTTCTCCTTTGAAAATTGATTTAGATGATCAACATGGTCATCAAAGTTTATGATGAATACAATAATACCATCCAAATTCATAATGAAAAAATAAGCAATAAATGGTCTCATACCTCATTCATCAACCATATGAAGGTAGTCAATGTATTGTATAACTCAAAATGTATAACTAACCACTTATACAACTTTAGCCTTATCTTTAACCATGTCTTCTAAATTTCCTCATCCTTAATATCTAGTTGGTGATATATGGATTTCAAATCCATCTTGTGTTGAAGTTGATCTAGTAAGTAATCAATTTGAGGAATATATTACCTATTCATGATGGTTATATTGTTGACTTCTTTATAATCAACACACATTCTCCATGAAAAATATTTCATAGGGATTAACATGATAGGAGAGACACATAGATGAGTACTAAAATATATTACACCTTAACTAGTTAAATATTATAACTACTATTTTAACTCATTTGAATCATTCAAGGACTATTGATATAGCCCAAGATTTGGGATCAGATTGTTAAGTAGAAACTAAATTTTATGCCCAATAGGCCTAGTCAGTGGAAAACCCATAGGATCATTGAAGAATTCCTTGAACTACTATTAACATGTAGGATGAAATGTATCTCTTAATATATTTCATCAAATAACATTGGTTAGATCTCCACATGAAGATGACATCTCAGATATAAAAGTAAGGGATTCCAAACAATACATTACACACATCATGAGGCATAACATGCACTATATCTTAATTAATAAAATTTCCATTAATACCAAAATTAATTTTATAATTCTTGCTTCCCTTGATGTGACACTGTACGTACCAAAAATTGTAAGGTACTATACTGTGGAACAATGTAATAAGTGCCCCAATGATGATACATGTCTCCTCGCAAGGTGTTCGGGATCCAAAAAAGCCCTCGGAGTATGCGTTAACATCCCGCATGCCCCGCTTAGCCCCCGCGTGCTTTGTTTTCCCCCCTTTTCCCTCTTTTCTTGCCCCTTTTCTCTTCAGTAATGAAACCGCCGCCCTGACTAAGCGGTGGTCCTGTAACCGCCGCCCTGAACAGGGTGGCGGTCCTGTAACCGCCGCCCTGAGCAGGGCAGCGGTCCTTTACGTGTTTTCCAGAACGCTCTTTTGACGTAACTCACGTAAAAATCAACGTTTCACCAGCTTTTCTTGCCGACTTAAGCTTGCATTTATGTTTTTGGTCCCCTGGAATAGTGTTTTTCCTTTGTTTATTGTTTAGGAGTTCAGTTTGGTTTTTATCTTTGGGTGATTGAATTCCTATAAATGCATAGCTTGTGCTGAGGCAAATGGCCACCATTTCCTTGTTAGAGACTTCTCATTTTCAGTGGTTTGTTCAATTAGTTTGCTTAGGATTGATAGTATAGTTCATTTCATGCTTGGTTAGCATCGTCCAGCTGTTGGTAAGCCACATATCCAGCTTGTGCAAACAATGTTGCTGTTTTATCTAATCCATTAGAGTAGAATAGCTTAGGAAGCCATTAAAGTTGCAGGTTTTTCTCTTCAAACAAGATAGTTTCAGGTTCTGGACGCATTATGTTGCATGATTAGTAATAGATCCCGCTAGGAATTGCATAAGCCAAGCTCTGTACTCTTGCGCTATCCCTCTCCTATCCGCGTTCTATTCTGTCTGCATTCTGAAGGTTCTGGTTGTCCCTTGTTCCAACACCTATTCCTGTTGATGCAAGCATTACACACTTTTCTGGATCTATGTGAGCACAAAGAATGAAGAGATCATACTGAGGGGAAAAAATCACACGCACCATTGGATTCACCACTGTTCTGCGGAATCCAGGTTCTAGCTTTCAAAAATCTAGTTAGAATCGTATCAAATAGAGTAGTTAATCGCTTTATTTCAGTAAATTCTATTCTCGATATTGCCGGGGAAGCTGTGGGGATTGATAGTTTTTGAGAAGCTATGATTCACTCCTCACTTCTGAGGTAGGATCAAGAATCTTGCTAATAGATTAGTTATTTCATTGTTTAGAATAGATATACAAATTGCACAGACAAATAGCTAAACTCGGCTATTTTGTTTGTTTTAAATTATTAGTTTAGTTGTCAAATTCTAAATATTTTAAATAACTGTTTTCTTAAATTCATATAAATCATCAGAAAATACAAAAAGAAGTCATATATGCTATAAATACGTTTCATATACTTAGAGTTCACTTTATTGCAGTTTGTCTATATTATTGCTTTCGTATGACTATTACGGGACCTAGGGAGCCCAGAGAATACATTTTCGAGCCAATCATGCCTCAACCCAATCTCACAACAGCAATAACTGATATTGACGAGAATCTTAGAATCCGGGTCTTCCAAACAACAGCAGACTTCCAACAGGTCAGATCTCAGTTAAGAGGATTAAACATAAAAGACGACCAGGCACATGCATTTTGGTCAAGTCAGCCAAACTACAGATTACCCTAGAAAAACATCCACATGACTGTAGAAGGGTTTGAAAGAGAACAAACATTCGGGTGCGATCCTTTAGTTCCACAGCCAGACGCTGGAGACACCCTCATAGATATAGATACCAGCTTAAGAATCCAGGTTGCGAGAACGCCTGTGAGGTATTCTGAGAAAATCGCACAACTGTTGATTCTAAATATAGAAGCTGAGAAAGCATATGATTATTAGATACTAGGGATCAGGACTTGATTCTACGTATGACCATAGCTGGCCCACAACAAACATGAACCTATGGTTGTGATCCACAAATCCCGCAACCCAACGAATCTATAAGAGAATTAGATATAGACACTGGCCTACGCACACTAGTATTTCAGTCCACTCCACTTCCACCTATTATCATTAAACAACTATCCTTGTTGGACATAACAGCTAACAAAGCTAGAGAATTCTGGACTAGGCCAGAGAACCGTCCATAGAGTTGACTATATTTACCATTCACCATATGACCCTATCTGGAGAAAGATACGAAACTATACCGGGTCATTTTCCACGTATTCCACAACCCATAGATCGAATCACGCCAGAGCTCGATATTTATTGGAGCCTTCGAGCAGTCATCCTTGCCGATCGATCTATCACGCCAGTCCAGGTTAGAAGGGCCTTCTTTTCCTTAGATTCGCAGATTCCATTAGTGCGCGTCGAAGACATTAGACTACCTAACTAGTCTATCCATATACCACCCATATTCCATCCCCACAGGCTGTCTTGGCATGACCTCAGGAGGTCGGGTATGTGGAAGAGTCACTTGTAGATTCCCACGCTCGCTTGTCACTTTTCCGGCGTACAAAATTGGTGAACCCGACGTGAAACAAACAACTGTTTTACCTTCTGCGTTTTCACAAATCACTTTCGCTCCTTCTGTAGACACTTAAAATTGGTTACTCAATTTAGTGTCCCTCTCATCCATTTACTTGCTTAGGTAACCTGGGGCACATTTTACGTCACCAACTATCCCCTTGGGATATTATTCAATTTGTGATTTAATCACTTATTCCAAATTTAATTCACCCCATCACATCTTACCCATGAGTGATTAAATATTAAATATTTGATTACGCTTCTTCCCATGCATCTTAATCACTTATCTACCCCAAATTTATTCTATCTATGTACCACATCTATTTTTCCTCTTCCCTAAGCGAGATATTTCCCGTATTCGGGATAAATCTTATCTTTCTTGAAATCGCTCATTTTGGCCATCTCGGAAGTCTATTCCGCGATCGGCGCCGACCCATATGGTCGGCACCGATTTTCTAGGAGCGGCGCCGATTATAAAAGCGAGTCCAGAACTCAGTTCTAGGGACCGAAAAAGAGACCACGAACGAGCGAAAAGCAAACAGACGAAAAAAGGAAGCACTTACGCATGAACAGAGAGCGAGAGAGATACAAGTTGTGAGAAAGAGAGATCTTCTTAGCATCAATTGTATCAAATTAGGGTAGATCCTGTCCGAATCAATCCCTGAGAGGAGCACCGTTACTTTGTCCCTGTCACATCAGCATCGCACACCACCATCTATCATCTGGTGACTCTGTTCCAGTGTCTCGCCAACTTCGGCACATCCAGCAGACCACATTCATCTTCTAATTCCCGAATCTTATCGCACAGTCCCTGATTGATCGATCTGTTTTTAGTCGACGCCAATCTCACCCAGTCGACGCCGATTAGTCTCAATCGACGCCGACCACATCAGTCGACGCCGATTCTACCCAGTCGACGCCGATTTCCCTGCAGACAGGTAAAAGGACATAGGTAACACAAATTCAGCATTATTTCTTAGTTCCCTGTTTTCTGTGCTTTCTGTCTGCTGTTTAGATTCTGTCTTATTACTGTAATCAGAAGATCTAGCTTTTTACTTACATCTTTTATCATGTATGCTTCTTTTCTTAATTGAAAACATGGAATGACATCCGCCAAGGAAGCTTATCGCTTCCCGGACCCGCTTCTCGGGCAGTCCACCTAAATATCTTTTAACGTGGTCTTTTTCTGTCAAGCATCGGTGTTTTGCAAGATACACGGATCTATTATGCGAGTTGCTCGTGTGCACCCGTCTTATCTACATCGGCTTCCTCATTTGTCTACATCTTCAGATCTTATCCATTAGGTATCGATTTTATTGGAGTTTTTCAGGGTTTTTGTGTTTAGTTTGGTGCATTAACTTGGACAGGTAACAAGCGCGAAATTCTTGATCTACATTCTGGCACGCCCGGTGGGACCCAACCAAAGTCCCTTATTGGTAAGTTCATTTCTTTCCTAGTTTTGAACTTTGTTCCTTTTCTTCACTGATTTCTATCAGTCCTATTTGAGCATTTCTTTTCATCATTTCAATCTTGCTTTTTTTTAGGCGAAATCGTTATCTTTGAAATTTTCTAGTTCCTTAAAAATAGAGATTTCTGTTTCACCGTTATCTGGATATATCTTTCTGGGTTTTCTTTGGTGTTTGCTTAACCTCTTCTTGCGGAGCACTTTGCTTGTTCCTGGGATTGTTCGAGGGGAAGAGCTCAACAACGCGCTTTTTGAAGTCCACACACCTTGGAGAGCTAAATCTACAGGTATTTCTCTTTTACGGTGTTTCCTCCTTTTTAGGATTTCTTTGTTTGATTGTCTATCACATTCGAACATTTCAATTTTTGGTGCTTAAAAAGAACTTAATCGCATTTGGGAAAGAATCTGTTTGACTTGTCTTCATCGAAATCAAACACTTCGTTTTTAAGTGCTTAAAAAGAACTTTTCCTTTGTCATTGCTGCATGTTTTTCATCTAGTTTTAATTAGGCTGGAAAATTGATCAAAATCGGTAGTGACACTATTTGACTTTTATTTTTCACCCTTGCACACAAAGCCAAAATCACTAGGTATAAAGCATTTAAACAAAATTCCTTCCCTGGCCTCACCTACTTGGAAGTGATATCCAAGAGGAAGAGCCTACGCGGTACTCAGGCCGCGCTATAAATTCACGAAAGATTTTGGTATATATTGGCAAAGCACCCGACTCCCTTATCGCAGCGGTGTGTGAAGTGCGGGGGTAGGCCCCTATATCAAGCCACGTACCGGTCTTTTACTGAAGTGCCTTCGGAACTCCTCACCAAACATTACCCAAACCATCCTTAGTTTGGCTATCTGAGTAGTTCCTGTTCTAAAAAGCCTTCCCTAACATTTTCTTTTCTTAAAAGCATCAAAATTTAAAAGAGATAATCACTTGCGCTGCTTGAATTGTCTGTGCATTAGTTAGGTCAATTTTCTTTTCTGTGTGTTTATGACGGTTATCACTCAGTCACAATCTAGAAGAATGGCCCAACTGGTTTCTTCTTCCTCCGAGATCACCACTAGTGTGGAGGTTTCGGCACCCCCCCAATCTTCCTCGGGACCGCTGTTAGTTGGTTCCCCATCCTGGTCATATAATCCTTTCCATCAAGCCAAAACAATCCCATCACGTCCAGCTTCCCCTAGTCCTTCGGAAATATCATCTGGCTCGGAGTATGTTCCCCGCGGGGATCCTGAATTCCAGGCATTCCTCGACCGCAATCCGATAGCCCTCATGGACTACCTAGTACACAAGTCCAATCAAATATATGATCAAGGACCACCAATCCAACAAGTGTACGATTATCCTCGTGGATCATCCCAAGCCTTCGTAGAGCAGTTTGCATCATCTCTCTTGCCTCGAGCCACGGAAAAGGGCGAGGCCCCTATGCCTTCCTTTTCTCTTCCACCTACCATATCAACTAGTTCTCAAATAGTCTTACCTATTCCTAACACCGCAGTTACCTCGAGTATTCCACAACCTACTTCTGAGAAGTCTTCTGCCCTGGCTATAATGAATGCGTCTGCACACCTGCATATTGCTGTTAATTCATCTATGCCCTCCATCGTGTCCCAAGGTCAATACCTCTTCATGAGCCAACCCCTTCCGAATAGTCAGTTGGCTCCTACTTCTCGTCCTCTAAGGGGTCTTTCTTCCAATATTCCAGCAATTGTGACCTTCGCCCATCCTTTAACATCGGCACCCTTAATACCTAATCCGGCAGTAGAAGGCCCCTTTCAGGTCTTGTTCCCCAACATGTCCAATCCAACCAACACCCATGTTCCTCAATCTGTCCCGATCCAATCAAAAAACATAGGAGTCCACCAATCACAGGCTCCACCTGTCATCCAACCTTCATTTTCTCAATCACTTATTATCTCACAGCCTGCCTATACGCAAGCCACCTCACAACAAATACCCCACCCAGTGTCACCCAGAACACCTGGTTATTCCTCTTATCATCCTATCCATCAATAGATGAATCCTCCATTGACACCTCAAAAACATCCACCACTTACTTCTTATGTAGGACATACCAATGTACCTCCTCCTCAATCTGACGTGGTTCAAATTCTCTTCAAGAAAATCACAGACTTGGAAGCCTCCACAAAAGGGGCTCGTCCTTCATACTCCTTTGAAGAAGTGTGTAATGAACCCATTCACCCCTCAGTAGCTTTCAAGCCTTATCCTCCCCAATGGGAACTTCCTAAATTTTCAAAATTTCATAGTCGGGAAGACCCTCAACAACATTTGCGAGCATTCAAATATGCTTGCTACCTCATAGTCCAGGATCAGGAGCTTATGCTCCGTACCTTTCCTATGTCTCTAGCAGGACCTGCTTTAGACTGGTACAATAACATTCCTCAACATTCCCTATTTTCTTTCTCTCAATTGGCCCAAATGTTTGTTGAAAACTTTTCAATAAATATCACGCATAAGATCTCGATCACAGATCTTTATAACATTCGCCAATTCGATGATGAGTCTATTGCAGACTTTGTCACTCGTTGGAGAGGGATAATCAACCAATTTTCTTTCTCCCTTCCTCAATCCCAACAAATCGAGTTGTTTACTCGATCTTGTGCTAATCACATTTCTTCTACTTTAAGGATCCAAACTTTTCATACCTTTGAAGAAGCCTTCACGAAGGCACGCAAACTTGAATCTCGCGCCATTGAGCAAGGGAAGCTAAAACTTCGCTCTAAATCTAAACCAGATTTTTCTCGGTTTACCAAACCAAATTCTTCCCCTTCTAAAGAAAAAAATCAAGGATCCACCAATGCTATCGTATTAAAAGCATCACGAGCTGACAATACTTCTAATCAAACACCACGAAGAGACCCCTCATCTTCTCGAAAAGGACTTCATCATCTCGATCCTTCGCTCCATTGGGGGAATCATATGCCTCTATCTTAGAAAAAATGTTGGAAGTTCGCATGATCGAACTTCCCCCCATTAGGGATGTTGATGAAAGCCGAGAACGCCCATTCTAGTATAGGGAAAATGATTTCTGTCCTTATCATAGAACCAAGGGTCATGACATCGAACGATGTCAGACTTTCAAAAATCTTGTCCAGAAATTCATTGATAAAGGCGAGCTCATTCTGGATAACCCAAATGCTCCCCCAAATCAGGCACTCGATGTTTTTAAACAACCTTTTCCCAATCATGCCCCGAACCATAATGTTTCACAGTCTCAAAAACCAAACACTCATACCATCAACTTCATCTCCACCGAAGAATCTTCTTCTGAAACCAAGCCATCTGCAAACACATCAATCGAATCAGAACCTCCTTCCACTTCATCAATCACTGGAATTTCACCATCTTCAGATATCCCGTCTTTGAATATTCCTACATTACTAAGAGCACGGAGTCTTCTTTCTCCGCTCCTTTGTCTAACCTACCATCCATACCCGAGACAGTGTCATCCTCATCTGTCTCATCTTCAGACATTCTTTCAATACTCGAGGCAATTACATCCCTTCGAGTTTCCACTACAGGCACATCCACTTCTGTTGCTCCCATTCCTGCTAGCAACTATGTCCTTGGTAAACGTACCTATAATTGTGCCGACTTCGACGGAAGCGTCTTCGATTTTGACCCTTCTTATCTCTTTTCCTGCAGTAGTTTCACCCATGATTACTGCATCAGAAGTAGTCCCTTCGCAAGGAACTGCTTCTTCATCACCCCCTTCTTCCATCACCAATGTTACTTCGCCTATTAAGGAAAAATCAAAAGAAGTAGCACCAACACCTATACACTCGGTTCCTGAACTTAAACCAAGACAACCAAAATCTAACATTACACCATCAGTACCTCCCCACCTGCTTCCTCCGAAAAGGTTACAAACACCTTATGTCGTTGAAGTCGTCACCATCCCTGAAAAAGGAAAGCCCATATTTCAGACCATCAAGACTCTTGGTGCTCTTCCACAAAAATCTCTCTCTACGCCTCATAAAAGATTGGATTTGCCCGCTGAGAAGGCATTTTCTTCTACACACTTATCAAAGCCATCGTCTTCTTCTACAACACATTCTTCGCCAATACCCCGAAAAAGTAGACTTACCTACTAAAAAGACGTCACCTCTTCTATCAGGATCATCATCTTCATTACCAAAAACCAAGGCACCCTATGTCCCTCCGATTACACCTACTTTGGGAGCTTCTTCCTCTTCAAAACCGACATTATCTAAATCATCAGTAAATTCGGCCAAGCAACCCCCTTTGTCTCCAAAGATCGCAAAATTTGTCACATCTCCATCATCTTCAAAATCTATTTTAGGGGCTCCTCCTCCACCAAAGTCAATCATGTCTCACTTACTCCCATCTCAAGTACCCAAGACTACTCCTCCAAATGTCCAAAACAAATAAGATGATCCCTAAAAAGACAGTTAAACCTAACATGCAAGTTCTTTTACCTCGGCAGTTGGTTAATGTAAGAGAACCATCTTCATCATCTCTATCATCCTCTTCATCTACCGGATTCTACACCGAAATCCTTCATCAACTTATCCAATCTTCATCCATAACCCTTCCTCTGATTAAACCTTATAACCCTAAAGGATTTAAACCTACCTGGTTTAACTCTGATCTGATTTGTGCTTACCACCGTACCCCGGGTCATGATACTAAGGGATGTAAAGCACTTCAAGCTCGTTGTCAAGAACCTTCTGGAAGATAGTGACCTGTTTCTGGAGGGGGAGGAACAAGTACCTCCTGTCACCTTAGCCTCATATGAGCCCCAACAATCCACTCAGACCTCTGGTGATTCCGCTCCACTTGATCTTCCTCCTTCTCAAATTGACACAATCCATATCGCCACTAGAACCCAACACTATGATAATCCATCTCCCTCTACAGCATCTTGACCACAGGTTATCATTTCTGCAGCCCCTGAAGGAATTCCTCCTTCCTCATCAGCCTCACGACCCAGGGTCTCTATTCGTGCTGCACCTCGGGCTCAAGTTCCCGTGTCTGTTGAGGAGAGTGTTATGAAACAACTTACCCAGGCTCCGGTCAAAATGTCTCTTCTTGACCTCATCCAATCCTCTCCACAACATCGCCAAGCTTTGATTGATAATTTGCATCGCATCGTAGTGAATTTGGATGAGCCCCAGCCCTTCGAGTGGGTTGTTGGATTGAATAGACCATCAACCACCATTTCTTTTGAAGATTCGGAAATTCCTCCTCTTTTCTTCAGAGGACTTGGAGGCTCCCCCTCTTCATCACAGTCCAAATCAATGACACTACCTTAAAACGTGTTATGATCGATAGTGGAGCTGCACTCAACGTCATCTCCTCGCACACATTCGAACAACTTAAGTTACCAAAGAATGTGGTGTCACCCCCACCTTTCGCCCTTCGATCATTTAATGATCAACTAGCAGTCACTCTAGGAACTGTGGTCTTACCCATTCGAGTAGGTAAGAAGCTGCTTCATGAACTCTTTTACATCGTCGAAGGAAAATTCCACTATAATATGATCCTCGGACGCTCCTGGATTCGCGCAATGCATTGTGTCCCATCCACCCTCCATCGATGCTTAAAATATCAATATGAGGGAAAAATATATACTCATCCAGGAGATCCTTTTCCTTCCGTACAATGCAACATGACCACAAGATCTACCCCTTTAAAAGAAAATGCATGTTCTCCTGACGGGGCCTCATCCTCTTCCATACCTGCAACCAAACTACCGGATTTACAAAATCTAGAAGAGACATTGTAGTGTTTTTCACTAGGAGAGCTTCCTCTCTTTTCTTTTGATGCCCATCTCAAACCTAATGAGTATGGTAGACCAGAAAAACAACCTGAATATCAACCAGGTCTCGGTCGCATTGTCACCATTGGTCTGCCCAATCAACAGACTAATTTCATCTACGGTGGTCTTGATACGCCTCACTATCACCCAGATTCTCCTCCTAAGACCAAACCTTACTCAACAGGGTTTGATTATCTACAGAATCCCACATTTGCAAAAAATTATCTATATCAATGCGCGTGGAAAGGTTTTGGCCTGGGAAAATATGAACAAGGTATACATGACCTCAAACCCATTCCTACTCTCATGCCACTTCAAAAATTTGGTTTAGGATTTAAACCCCTTTCAAAAGCCACCGTCACTATTCTCGATGAGCCACTTCCTACTGAGGAACCATCTTCCCCCACTAAGTCAGAAGCATCACTTGATGTGGACGATGACATTTTCATCCCACATAACTTTTTTTTTTTATCAATACCATTTCCTTAGGGCCGTTAGCCTATGAGACTAACAATTAGTCCGCTTCTATACCATTAATCTTCCCTGAAATAGTTGGAGACGATTCTCCTACTATCAACACTATCCACTGTGCGGATGATGATTCTGTCCTCACCTATCTAGGGGTAGAGGATTCATATCTCCCCAAAACTATTCCTTTTGACACGTCTACCCTTCTCAACGAGGCCACTATCAACCTTAATATAGGGACTTCTGAAGACCCTCGTATCATTAAGGTTGGCCAATCTCTTAATCCACAGGAGTTAGGGGACTTTACCACTTTTCTTTCCAACCATCGTCAAGCCTTTGCTTGGTCATACGAAGATATGCAAGGGCTCAATCCCGATATTGTGGTCCACAATATCGTTACTCTTCCCAACATCAAGCCAGTTAAGCAAAAATTACGTAAAATGCACCCTAGAGTAGCCCTTCTTGTTAAAGAAGAATTACAGCGCTTGCTCTCGGCTAACTTCATCCAACCCATCGATTATCCACAATGGGTGTCCAATGTAGTACCAGTAACTAAGGCTACTGGGAAAATTCGAATTTGTACCGACTTCTGGGATCTTAATCTTGCTTGTCCAAAAGATGATTTTCCTCTACCTAATATCGACCAACTCATAGATTTAACTGTGGGTCATGAGATGCTTTCTCTTATGGATGGTTTCTCTGGGTATAATCAAATTCTCATCACACCAGAAGACCAACATAAGACTTCCTTCATAACTCCTTGGGTGAACTTTTGCTATCGTGTCATGCCTTTCGGTCTTAAGAACGCAGGAGTAACCTATCAACGAGCAATGACCTACATCTTCCATGATCTCTTACACAAAACTGTGGAGGATTATGTTGATGATCTCCTTGGTAAGTCCAAGCGTCGTCAGGATCATCTTTTTATCCTTGCACCTCTCTTTGAGAGGCTTATCCACTTCTGTCTTCGTCTAAATCCAGCTAAGTGCGTGTTTGGCGTTCTCACTGGTAAACTTTTAGGTTTTATCATTTCCATTAGGGGTATTGAATTGGACCCCGAAAAAATAAAAGCCATCCTTGAGATGCCTCCCCCATCTAACTTGAAGCGACTCCGTAGTCTCCAAGGATGTCTTCAGTCAGTGCGTCGTTTTATCTCCCAATTATCGGACCGTTGTCAACCTTTTCATCATCTCCTCCATAAGAATGTTCATTTTGAATGGGATAAGCATTGCCAAAAGGCCTTTGATGATCTCAAAGCTTATCTTCTTTCTCCACCCGTGCTTACACCTCCACGCGAGGGGGAGCCTTTCTATCTTTATATCTCTGTGACTGACCATGCTCTGGGAGCCCATGATCTCACATCGGGACACTTGTGGTAAAGAACAAGCTGTCTATTACATCAGTCGCACCCTCCATGAGTATGAAAACACGTTACTCCGAAGCTGAAAAGCTATGTTGCGCCCTCTTCTTCGCAACTTCTAAGCTTCGTCATTACCTCCTTAATCACAAAACTTATATTGTCACAAGTGTCAATCCACTTAAGACGATTCATGCAAAGCCTTATCACAATGATCATATCACTCGTTGGCTCATGCTTATGACAGAATTTGACCTCGAGTTTATCCCGCAAAATTCTATCAAGGGTCAGGTTATTGCAGATCAATTAGCTGATGCTCCTCTTCCGAACACTCAAGACCCCCCTGCTCGATTCCCCGATGAAAATATCCAACAAATTGATTTTGGTCTATCTCCATTTAAAGTAAAGCTCTTCTTTGATGGATCCAAATGCCAGCAAGGGGGAGGTGCGGGTTTCGTGATGATTCCTCCTTGGGGTACGCCTATCCCAGTTACACACAAATTAAACTTTGAGTGCACCAACAATGTGGCTGAGTACGAAGCTCTTGTCTTAGGTCTTCAAAATGTCATTAATCTCGGCGCTTGTCATATTGACATCTTCGGTGATTCTAAACTCATCGTTAATCAGGTCACGGGTGTCTATCAATGCAAGAATGATATCCTTTAAAAATATCGTGACATCGTTCTTGCTCAACTCCAATCTTTTGATAAATTCACCATCCAAGCTATTCCTCACACTGCAAATTGATTCGCGGATACCATGGCCTCATTAGCCTCACTTATCCCGCCTTTCACCGAAGACTCGCATCTTTATGTGGCTATACAATGATTAGACCAACCATCTCATCTTCAACAACTAACTTCAATCAATACTGTCATAACCCATATCCAGGATGAGTGGTATCAACAGATTGTTGATTATCTATCTCATTCGATCCTTCCTCCAGATCTGACTTCCAATGGTAGAAGGTCTTTTGTCCAACGCGCCAATCGCTATACTATCCTAGGTGGGATTCTTTACAAACGCGGCTTTGATGGTATTTTGCTTCGATGTCTCAAAACCCATGAATCATCTAAGGCTATCCATAAAGTCCACGACGGTATCTGTGGTGGACATTTTAGTGGCTTAGCTATAGCTAAGCGCATCTTACGTCTGGGATATTATTGGCCTTCTCTTAATCAAGATTGTTGTGAATACACTAATAAGTGCATCAAGTGTCAACAACATTCCAATCTCACACACATCCCTAGTCAGGGCTTTGCAACCTGCGGCGGATTTGTGGCCTTTTTCGCAGTGGGGTCTTGATCTTATTGGTCTCATCAATCCCCGTTCTTCACAGCGTCATCATTCTATCATTACTGCCACTGAGTACTTTACTAAGTGGGTAGAAGCTATCCCTCTTTCTTCAACAAAGGCTAAACCCATAGTTGATTTCGTCTATCAACACATCATTTGTCGCTTTGGCGTTCCACACAAGCTAATCACAGATAATGGTAAGTCTTTCAAGAACGCTGATTTGCAGAATCTCTGCAATGCTTTCAATATCAAGCTCAGTTTCTCTTCTCCATACTATCCTCAAGCTAATGGTCAAGCCGAAGCTTCCAATAAAACTTTGCGTAACATCCTCGCAAAGGTAATTAGTCGAGCTGGCAGGGATTGGCATTTACATATCCCTTTTTCTCTCTGGGCTTATCGGACTAGCAATCATACTCCTACTGGTGCTACTCCCTTCTCTCTCGTCTATGGGTCTGAGGCTATCCTTCCTTTGGAAGTCCAAATCCCATCTCTCTGTGTTTCTCTCAGAGAATTTGTCTCCGATGAGGATTATCGTCAAAATCGTCTAGCACAACTTGAATTATTAGATGAGCAGTGTCTCAACACTCTTGAGCATCATCAGGTCTATCTTGAGCATGTCAAATGTGCTTACAACAAGCACTTGCAACACCGTGACTTCAAAATTGGTGACCTTGTTGTCAAGGAAAATCAAAATGTCACTACACTCGAAAAAAGTCAACGTGGTAAGTTTTCTCCCAACTAGATGGGCCCCTACATTATCACTCATAAATATGGGTCTGGGGCTTATCGTTTATCCTCCATGGATGGTGTACCTGAGGCGGAACCTCTCAATGCCTTGCATCTATGGCCCTTCTATTGTTAAAATCTATCTTACACAAATCTAGTCGTAACTCAGATCTTCCATCCGTCCTAATAACCAGTCATATACTTTTGTGGTGATTTGAAATCGTGTGGTTCTCCGCCTATTGCCTCGTCTACCTTAAATATGAGTATCGCGGCTCTACTCATTGCACGTTTCTTTTGGATATGTTCCTCCTCATGGTAGGAATACCTTAATCACCACTTCATCTGTCCCAAGTACTTATCTTAATTGGATCTACTCGGGGCATGAGTACATGTTCTTCTATGCTCTCTTCCCCTCCATCTGATCTATCTAGGTCTAAACTTAGCTTCTTCCAAAGAGTTTCAAAAAAAAAAAAGAAAAAAAGAAGAAGAAGATGCTATCCAAAAGATAGACTGATCCCTTGAAGGACAGCTATCCATACATTATCAAGTGAATCAAAAAGAAAATAGACCATACCCTCGAAGGATGGCTATCATTAAAATTCAAAATACAGACCGCTCCCTTGAAGGACGGGCTGTTTCTCAAAGAAATATTCAAGGCTTCTTGTAATCAATCAGCCTTCCAATCAGTTTATACACTTTTTTTAGTATCACTGAAAGACTTCCCACATCGATCAGTCTTTCCATATCAAGCAAACTTTCCCGCATTGATCAGTTTGCTTTTCTGTCAAAGTCATGAAGCTGAGATTTAAAACCTTTTGTCGATCATATGGAGAATCCTATTTTCCTATCGTGGACATGTATCCTGTCCCTTGTAAATTCCGACAAGATACTTACTTTTCTTTCCATTTCTATCCTAGATTTGGTTTGCGACTAGTTAGTGTCAGGTTTATTTTAATCTTATATAGGGCCTTGTATGCTTGGTCTTTCGGTTTCTTATCTGGATTTTATCTATGGTCGGTTGGAAGTCTGACTTATCATTTCCCTTCTTTTCCGAGTGTATTCCCTTCTAAGTCACGATTGTTTCCATTTACATCTTTGGCTCTTGCATCATGTTAAATTGACATTTCACATGTTAATTCAATCACATTTTATCTTCTATCAAAATTCATCTTATCTGTCAAAACATCTATCTTTATTCATTTCTCATTAAAATTACATCTATCTATACATCAAACACATCTATCTATTTATCCATCAAAATATTTAAAATATGTACATCTAAGGTACATTATATCTAATCTATATATCAATCACATCCATCAATCTATCCACCAAAATGTACATCCAAGGTACATTATATCTATCCATATCTAATCCAAACATCAAACACATGTACATCCAAGTTACATCACATCCATCTATCAAAGTTATATCCACATCACATATATTTCTATCATCTATCAGTCTATATCTATCCAATCACATCTATTTTATCCACATATCAATCTATCTAATCACATATATTTCTATCATCTATCAGTCTATATCTATCCAATCACATATATTTTATCCACATATCAATCTATCTAATCACATCTATTTCTATCATCTATCAGTCTATACCTATCCAATCACATCTATTTTATCCTCTATCAGTCTATATCTATATCCATCTATCCATGTATATCCAAAATTAAAAGCATGAGTACAATTATATGACAAATTAAATGATGAATCTATATATATACATGTGTATCTGTACAAAAATGGGTGGCTTTCAATCAAGCGATCTAAACAATGCCTTCCAATCGGGGCTACATCACTATACAGATACAAAATCTATCAAATCTCTATATAGTAAAATCTGAAGCATGGAGGACACTATCCCCTCCACCCTCCTCTGCACCTGGCTGTCTCTCCTGGACGCCGCCTATCGAGCTTGATGCACCTGTTGCTGGAGGTCTCGGCCCACCTCGATCTCTCCCATTACTCCCTCCACCTGAGGCACCGCTTGCTGTAGCCGTCGCTTCTCTCCTCCTCGCCCCATATCGAGGCACATCTGGGGCATGCTGCGCTAGGGCATCCTCGTAGTATCTCACCTCAGCGAGGAGAGACTGGTACGTGCTCAGGCTCACAGTACCCGGTACTCGTAATGATGCTGCTGGTGCTGCTGGGGCTGCTGGCGCTGTTGGTGGTACCCCTCCTAGGGTCGTACCCTGTGTACCAGACTCTGATGTAGCACCTGTCTCCCCATATTTGGCCCTGAGGGCCTCCCTGTGTCGAAAGTGGCGGTCCCTCTGCTGGATCGCTGTATCACGCTCCTGGCGTGCGGCGTCTCTCTCTCCACAATCAGGCCATCCCTCTCCTCTGCCAAGGCTCGGATCTCCTCTAGAGCTACCTGATGTGTCTGTGTAAGGGTGGCATGCTCTGTCTCCAGTCTGTCCAGTGTAGCAACTATGTCCTCCTCGTCAGCATCTATAGATGGTGGGAGATGTCGTGGAAGCTCTGTGTCGTACCATTCTGCGTAGCCCTCATCCACCCCCGCGTCATCATCACTGTCTGTGGAGGGTGGGGCCTCTCTCAATGGGTCTGCCGGGATTAAAATCGATAAATCCGTCTCTCTGCTATCCCGCCTATATGGCGTGTAGGTGGCCGGCACTGTCTGTACTAGGCCGAACTGCCTCAATATCCGCATGAACGGGACCCGCTCCCACATATCTGGCCTCCGGCCCCTGACCACCCGGCTCCGTCTCAATGCTACCAAGTGCGCATCCTGACCGGCCCATGTCGGGAATGCCCGATATGGTCTCCAGATGACCTGATCTGGTGTAAGCATCCTGAAACGCTCAGAGTACCACCCGGCTGGTCTACCTGTATCTCCTGCGGCCATGTCAGCCCGCCATCTCCGAAATCCATAGTCAATCCCTCCCACTCCTGCTGGCATCCAAGGAAGCCCGGATGGCCTGATCACCGCTATGTGCTCATATGCCCAGCAATGGAGCACAAAACTGACGTCAATCCCTGTCCTCCGGCCAGTGGTGTACATCCATAGCTCATGGTAAATCTGAGCTATCAGGGCATCGGCGAAGGCAAAAACCTGTCTGTACTGCAAGATGTCGCACACACAGTCTAATAGTAACAATGGGAATCTCCCACCTCCTGAGTCTGGTAGGCAAAATAGGATATCACCATCTGAATCAAGGCTATCCGCCTGCTCCGAGGGCTATCCTGCCTGTACTGTGAGGCTATCCTCATTGCTCCGGATACTATCTCCGAGTCATCTGCTCTATCTCTGTATAATCACGACCTAGGGCCCTCTGCTGCTGCTCCCGGGGTGTGATCTCAATCGGGTCCCTAGTAATCGGTAATCTAAGGATCCTGAATATATCCTCGTGGGTGATAGTCATCTCACCCGTCCTGAACCAAAAAGTGCACGTGTGGCTGTCCCACCGTCGCACTAGTGCCCGCATGAGCTCCACATCCCGTGGCACTCATCTATAATATCGGAAACCCCCGAGCCCGGCTAGCTCTAAATGCTGCCAGTCTGCATCTATCACATCAAGGAGAATCGTCTCCAATAGCTCAGGAATGGCGTCCCTCATATGAAGAGCCTCTCGTGCCTGCATCCACGACATCAAAAACATAATTAGTCTCTTATTTCCCCAAATCACATCTTCCAAAACCGTAATAAAAAAAAATGAACATCTTTCAATCGGCGTCGATTTGGTAAAATCAGCGTCGTTCATTTTCGTCGGCGTCGATTAATTACCAATCGACGCCGATCCAGCAGCAATCGACGCCGATTACACCAATCGGCGTCGACTGCCTGGCCGGACGTAAACCGGACCCGGGCCTCCCATACAACAAAAAACCAAACAAAAAAAATAATAATAAAGAACAAGTGGGTTCGAAGAATGACCACTTACCCCAGGTCGTGTCCTCCTGCGCTTCTGACCGCTCCCAGAGGCTTCCATGCTGCTCAAATCAAAAATTTGGTCTTTCTCTGAATCAATCGTCACGTTGAAAATAAATCGTTTACGTTTTCCGTTCGCATATTTATATGTGCCTGGATTGGTCGGAAGCCGATTTGTTGGGTCGACGCCGTTTGTTTTAGTCGTCGCCGATTAGTTTTGGTCGCCGCTGATTTTTCTATGTCTGTTTGCCATAGTGTTGATGCTTGGCTTACTTATCTATCTGATCATTGTTGTGTGCTGAATCTTGCCTTTTGGCACATTCTTTTTAGATATCACTTGTCTATTTTGGGTTTGTTCCCTTTGCGTAGAGACACTCGCTACTTGTTTGGCAGCTTAGAGTTAAACGAGTTTGTAGGAACTAACGTCGTCTGCTTTGTAGACCGTCTAGTTGTCCCTACCAATGTGTCTCTCTTTAGATGCTGACTATTTTGCAGTCCTCCTTACACTCATGGGTCTGTAGGCACTAACGTCGTCTCATGAGGAGACCAGCTAGTTTTCCTTACCAATGTGAGTTCATTAGGTTGCTTGCCTTTTTACTTATTTTTAATGCGTCATCAATGATCAGATCTACTCCAGACACCCGACTGGGGCATCCTTGCATTTTTCATCTACCTTTTTCAAACTTGGGATCGTCTGTTCTATCATCCATCCCATCCCTAGTTTGAGGGGGATCACATCATCACAAATTCTTCCCTTCTTCCATCCCTTTGTTTTTGTCTCATAACCTTGCTTATCGCAAGTTACTTCACAAAAAGGGGCAAAATGTAGACACTTAAAATTGGTTACTCAATTTAGTGTCCCTCTCATCCATTTACTTGTTTAGATAACCTGGGGCACGTTTTACGTCACTAACTATCCCCTTGGGATATTATCCAATTTGTGATTTAATCACTTACTCCAAATTTAGTTCATCCCATCACATCTTACCCATGAGTGATTAAATATTAAATATTTAATTACGCTTCTTCCCATGCATCTTAATCACTTATCCACCCCAAATTTATTCTATCTATGTATCACATCTATATTTCCTCTTCCCTAAGCGGGATATTTCCCGTAGTCGGGATAAGACTTATCTTTCTCGAAATCGCTCATTTTGGCCATCTCGGGAGTCTATTTCGCGATCGGCGCCGACCCATATGGTCGGCGCCGATTATAAAAGCAAGTCCAGAACTCAGTTCTAGGGACCGAAAAAGAGACCACGAACGAGCGAAAAAGTGAACAGACGAAAAAAAGGAAGCACTTACGCACGAACAGAGAGCGAGAGATACAGGTTGTGAGAAAGAGAGATCTTCTTAGCATCAATTGTATCAAATTAGGGCAGATCCTGTCCGAATCAATCCTTGAGAGGAGCACCGTTACTCTATCCTGGTCACATCAGCATCGCACACCACCATCTATCATCTGGTGACTCTGTTCCAGTGTCTCGCCAACTTCGGCACATCCGGCAGACCACATTCATCTTCTAATTCCCGAATCTTATCGCACAGTCCCTGATTGATCGATCTATTTTTAGTCGACGCCGATCTCACCCAGTCGACGCCGATTAGTCTCAATCGATGCCGACCACATCAGTCGACGCCAATTCTACCCAGTCGACGCCGATTTCCCTGCAGACAGGTAAAAGGACACAGGTAACACAAATTCAGCATTATTTCTTAGTTCCCTGTTTTCTATGCTTTCTGTCTGCTGTTTAGATTCTGTCTTATTACTGCAATCAGAAGATCTAGCTTTTTACTTACATCTTTTATCATGTATGCTTCTTTTCTTAATTGAAAACATGGACTGACATCCGCCGAGGAAGCTTATCGCTTCCCGGACCCGCTTCTCGGGTAGTCCACCTAAATATATTTTAACGTGGTCTTTTTCTGTCAAGCATCGGTGTTTTGCAGGATACACGGATCTATTGTGTGAGTTGCTCGTGTGCGCCCGTCTTATCTACATCGGCTTCCTCATTTGTCTACATCTTTGGATCTTATCCATCAGGTATCGATTTTATTGGAGTTTTTCAGGGTTTTTGTGTTTAGTTTGGTGCATTAACTTGGACAGGTAACAAACGCGAAATTCTTGATCTACACCTTCCCATTATTCTGCAGGTATTCATATACCCCTCGAATATGTCGGGATTCAACGCATATGGCAGACCCCTCTTAGGTCTTGAGGCATACTACGCCCAACAGAATAGACAATCGTCACCCTCACTCTCAATGTTGGGTGACAACTATTCAACTAGTTAGTTATCAACACAAACCCCAAGGACTAAATATACTTCATCCTTTCAAACTGAGGGGTTGGAACAACTCGCTCAAGCACAAAAAATAGAGCCTTCAGCCTCAAATAATATGATGTTCACTGGAGAATCTGTCTCATCTCCTCAGGTACTACTTAGACCACACATTAGTAGACAATCAGAACCATACTTAGTTCTAGACGACGAATACTCAGCGCATTATTCCCAGAATGAACAACGCTCTCGGAATATGTATCCACCTGTCGGAGGTTTACAACCAAAACCTGAGGTCTCTTTTCAAGAAAATACCTCTATGCCACTGCATATAGGAAATACTCTCAGAGAAACTTGGCAAGATAGCGATCAGTTTATGACAGGATATCACGTACCTATATAACACCAGGGTATAAAACAAACGCCGCTCAGACAAAACACCATGACTTCACCAAATGAAGTCATTTCAATGTTAGTAGAAAAAGTGAGAGGGTTAGAACTGGCTCAAGCAAGTCAAAATTCTCCGTTCATACAAACAGGAAGTTTCGATCCTCCATACCACTCTGTCCAAGTAGATCTCCTCATAGGAGTAGGCACGTTAGGCATGCCACCTCACTATCCACAACAAACGCCAACAAGGCCCATCATCTCTAACACTATTCCTCCCAGTCTAGTGTCAAACAATCCATTCCTTGATAATACCCCATCATACTTAAACATGTACTCCAAATCACCACAAGGAGATATTTTCTCCTCTCTCGACATGTTTGCTCAAACGCAGGGACCTCCTTATGCCCCTGCCAACGCATACATTGCACCGTATCAACAACCTATCCCACCATCACTCCCTCAACAACCACCATCAATGGTCGAAAGCTATGCGATAGGGACTTATTTAGAATATCTAAATGAACCCTTAGACTTCACCATACGAAGCATCATGCTTCCAAGACCTCTTCCTGATCTACCCAAGTTCAAGGGTGAGGGAGATCCAAACGCACATATCAAAGCTTACGCTACAGCCATACGAGAATTACTCCCTTGGGATGGGGTTGTTGCTAAAATATTTCCCAAAACCTTGGAAGGCATTGCTATCGACTGGTATTACAGGATACCTGAAGCCTCCATCCATTCATTTAAACAACTCGTGTCAGAGTTCATCAAAGCCTTCGACATGAACAAACTGTTGAGAACAGGAATCAGGGAATTCTTGCACATCAAACAAGAACACAATGAATCTGTCGCCCATTTCATTCAGAGGTGGCGTACAGTTCTTTATTCTTTAGTAAGTGCTCCAAACATGGATTAGATGGAACTATGCAATTTATTCCTTCATTCTCTTAGTTCCTTCATTCTCTCAGCAAGGAGGTGAAGGAAGAAGTCCAGAAGTTCCCGCTAAGAACTTATGATGAAGTACTTGGGAGCGCTCTTCGAATAGACCAAGCAGCGATAGATAGTGGTCGTAAGACATATGGAACAAACGGGAGGTTAATCACCTCCACTCAAAACACTACAACTATCACAAATTTCAATCAAGGACCCAAAATCCTTAACAAAAAACGTGGGGTAACAACGGATGGGGTAACCGACCAGCCCAAGAGGGTAAATGTTGTTAATACTCCGTCACAAACAAACAACCAACGAAACAACAACTTTACCCCGACAATCAATATAGTGGATTTTAACCATCCACAATAACAACAACAATGGCGAAATCCCATACAAGGGCCAAGCCAAAACTCATTTGGTTATCAAAACCAAAGTCAAAACCAGAAACAACATTTCCAAAATTTTAATCCTAATAGGAAACAGTTTGATCAGAATTTTAGGCCACAATACACACCTAACCAACAAAATAGGAATTACAATCCCAATTCTTATTGTGGTTTCCACAAAATTCGTAGTCACGATACTAGAACATGTCGTGACTACAATAAATTTATGCAACGCTTGCCAGAAGAACAAAGACAGTTCTTCACAGATTTGTTTTTGGCAGATCCCATCTCATCATCACCGAATACGCTCGTAGGGGCAGTTTCCCATCAGAATGCTCCCCTCAAGATCTTTAACGATCCGCTCCCAAATCATGATAGTAATAGGCTGAATCCAACTGGAACAAAGAAAGGTGCAATGACGGGAAACAATGATCATGAAGCCTCGACTTCATTAAATCCATCAGTTGTGCCACAGTTAGGAGCTCAACCGAGACCCAAGATAGTCAATTTGGTAGAATTAGACGCTGAACTACCTATCAAAGCTATAACAAGAACATGACAGTATTTCTCTCAACTGAGCCCAAGTCCTCTGCCAGAAACAGATAAGAGTCAGCAAATAGTAGAAAAACCCGTAGGTGCCTATGATTTAATTAGCGACCTAACAAAGAACTTCTCACACATTTCATTTTTGGACTTACTAAAGAACTCTCCCCCTCACAGAGCTTCTCTTTTAGAAGCATTAGGTCTAGGCCATCTAATTAACATCACTCCACCTCCTGAAACACAAGTAAATCACGTAGATTTTGATATCCACCCTCTAGGGCAGCCAGACAAGGATGTCGAATTCATATTCGAAATAAGTAAAATGCCCACAGATGCTGAGATCGCACGCCGAGGTGATCCAGCCTTACACTTACAAGTATGGGTTTATAACAATTACGTAAAGCGAGCAATGGTTGATGATGGGGCCACGGTTAACATGGTCCCATTCTCTTTCCTCCAAAAATTAGGGTATGGGGAAACAAATTGTTCCACTACTCGAAATACATTAAGAGGCTATGATAGCCTTAAATCCACTTCGACAGGAACCATAATACTACCGGTCACCCTAGGACCCAAAACAATCCTGACTGAGTTTTATATTATAGATCGGGAAACCAATTATAATATGATCCTCGGCCGACCATGGATACACCGCATGAAGGCAATCCCTTCTACGCTATTTCAAGAAGTAAGATTCTTACATCTAGGAAAGATATTTGTAGCCAAAGGTGATCCAAAACCTTTCGATTTACACCTAGCTGATTTAAAGAAAAGACCAGGTGTACACTCAAAATTTGAACTGCCAACAAACCAACTTAATAAACCCACTGACCCAAAACTAGAGGAAAAGTTGGTACCTACGACGGATCTTGAAACTACCAGCATAGCCAAAACAATTCCAACCCCTAAAGATAAAACTAAAGAAACAGTATCATTAGGGACTACTGCGAAAATCGTTGAGTTGATAGAACAAGATTCACCAATGTTCTTACCATTTGATTCAGTAGGCATAGGATTTTCCCTAGGTGTTGGTTCCTTTCCAGCAGAGGACCTCTGTATGGTAGAAGTAGAGTGCGCCAACGCAGCAGATGCCCCAACATCTATACTCCCGGCTAAGTATTGGACTCTCCATTTCGATGGAGCTAAATGTCGTTATGGAGTGGGGGCAGGTATAATTCTTACTTCGCCCAAGGAGAAAGTCCTCCCATTCGCTTTTAAATTAAACTTTGAATGCACAAACAATGACGCTGAGTACGAAGCCCTCCTCCTTGGCCTTACCTTAGCCAAAAGAATTGGTATTGATAACATCAGAGTCCTGGGAGACTCGCAATTAGTGACAAATCAAGTTTCTGAAGTATATGAAACTAAATCCGAACACTTGCAGCTTTACAAAAATGCCGTATTAGATTTAAGTAAGGCATTCAAATTCATATCTATTGAAGCAATCCCGTGAGAGAAAAATCTTCTCACCGACTCAGTAGCAACTTCAACATCATGTTTTACTCCAAGCAATGAGCTAGAAGATACTCACTTCACAGTATCCATTCTTGACGAACCATTGATAAAAACAACGATAAATCCCCTTTCAAGCAGAAGTGAATCTACTACTCCAAATCATATTGATAATGATATGGCCACTTTGCAATACTTAAACTCCTATGCGGCATTGCATCTTTCCTATCCTATGCTAGATTTGTCCTTAATTCCACATTCATCTTCCTATTTCGGAAATCCCATGATGAGTTTTCCCTCACAAATGGAACCTAGCATATATGCAGTAGAGAATGGGGATGATCTGGGTTTACCTCCAGCACCGCCTGAGTTTGAAGAGGGTAACGCCTCTTTGATCGAAGAAACAATCGATGTCAACATTGGAATGGAAGACGAGCTGAGAATTTTAAAACTAGGATCTTCGTTAACGCCAGAAGAAATGGAAATACATACGAGGATCCTCAAAGAACATCAGAAGGCGTTTGCATTTAATTATAAGGAAATGAAATGAGTTGCACTCCACATTGCGGTGCACAACCTCGTCACTAAATCAGATGCAAAGCCAGTTAAGCAAAAATCAAGACCTATGAAACCCAAAGTAGCTCTCATGGTAAAAGAGGAGGTAATAAAACTCCTTCAGGTAGGATTCATCAAGCCAGTCGATTACTCTCAATGGGTATCTAATATCGTTCCCGTTCTCAAAAAGAATGGAAAGATACGCATCTGCATAGATTTCTGAGACATCAACAAGGCATGTCCTAAAGACGACTTCCCGTTGCCATCCATAGATGTCATTGTTGATGCAACAGCTGGGTTTGAACTGTTGTCTCTTATGGATGGATTCTCGGGATACAATCAAATCAGAATATCCGAGCAAGATCAAGCTAAAACCACGTTTATAACTCCTTGGGGAACCTATTGCTACGCTGTTATGCCATTCGGTCTCAAGAACGCCAGTGCTACGTACCAACGGGCCATGACATACATATTTCACGATCTAATTCATAAAATCATGGAATCTTACGTAGATGACTTATTGGCTAAAGCCAAGAAGTGTTGTGACCATCCCAAAGTACTCTATGTCATTCTTTCACGTCTAATAGAATACGGAGTCACGCTAAATCCAGAGAAATGCGTCTTTGGTGTAATAGGAGGAAAGCTCCTAGGTTACATCATATCGTCACGAGGAATTGATGTTGATCCAACCAAAATTCGGGCTGTCCTCGAAATGGTCCCACCTTCTAGTGAATATGGAATCAGATCATTTCTCGGAAAGCTGGGTGCAATCCGGAGATTTATCCCGGACTTAAGCTTTGCCGTTGATCCAATCAATAATTTACTCAAGAAATACTATAGCCTTGATTGGACCGAAGATTGCAATGAAGCTTTTAATGCAGTTAAGCGTTTCCTTTTATCACCACCTACGCTAATGCCACCTAAGCTAGATCGCTCGTTAATTCTATATTCATGAGCTACCAATGTCTCGCTGGCCTGTATGTTGGCCCAAGAAGATGATAACAAGAGAGAACGTGTGATTTATTTCATTAGCCGAACGCTGCTCGACTATGAAACACACTATACACAGGCAGAACGAGAATGCCTTGCCATAGTCTTTGCTACTAAACGCCTAAGACATTATATGCTGAATCAAGAAAAGAAGGTCATGGTAAAAACGGACCATTTACAGACTTTCCTCACACAAGGGTCCTTGTCTAAAAAGGCTGGACGTTTTATAACCTTGATGGGAGAATTCAAATTAACATTTGTAAATCAGAAGTCAATTAAGGGACAAATAATTGCGGATTGGTTAGCTGATAACCCATTAGATGGGGGTGATATAGTAGACTTGGATTTTCTAGATGAGTGCGTATACTACATCGAAACCCGACTTGCCATCTCTGAGTGCCCCTGGTACGCTGATATCATTAACTATATCATGGACCATGCATATCCAGAAGGAGCTACACCACAACAAAGAAGGCAGTTACACATTATCGTAGCTAAGTACGTCATTATAGAGCAAGTTCTCTATCGAAAGGCATTCGATGGAATGCTCCTAAGATGTGTCGACACAGAAGAGTCCAAGAAGATTCTCCATGAATCTCAAAGTAGAATATGTGGAGGCCATTTCGGTGGCCACGCCACTACTCGAAAAATACATCGAATGGGATATTTCTGGCCCACTCTAGAACATGACGCAATAGAGTTTGTACGCAGGTGTCGTAAGTGTCAAGAATTCTCCCACGAGATCCACATGCCAACAAAAGCTCTACAACCAATCGCAACTCCATGGCCCTTTTCTACATGGAGTCTAGACTTAATAGGGAAATTCTCTCCCTCATCCACAGATGGCCATAATTTTATAATCACGGCCACTGAATATTTTACCAAATGGGTAGAGGCCATGCCTCTTACTACTGTACCTGGTTTTGTGATTGCCAAGTTCATTTTGAACCAAATCATTTGCAGGTACGGTATCCCGCAAATCATTATCTCCGATAATGGAACTTCTTTTAAAAATGAAGAAGTTCGCGAACTATGCAGTAAATTTAAGATAAGCCATCATACGGCTTCCTTGTATTATCCCCAAGCCAATGGACAGGCTGAAGCAACAAACAAAACACTGAAAGCCATTCTCCTTAAAACGGTGAAAGAAAACAAGCGAGATTGGCATTTGAAGTTATATCCGGCCTTGTGGGCCCACCGAACCTCAATAAGAACACCAACAGGAGCAAATCCTTTCTCGCTAGTATTTGGGGCAGAAGCAGTTCTCCCGCTTGAGGTCGAAATACCCAGTCTCCACATTTCACTACAAGGGATTCTGGATGAAGACGCTTACAGAGAAGCACGTCTTTCCCAACTAGAAAGCCTAGATGAAACTAGGTTAGATGCCGAACAGCGACATAGAGTCTATGCTGACCGGATGTGCCGGCAGTATAACAAGAAGGTCTATGAACGTGAATATACGAAGGTGATCTAGTTCTAAGACTGGACAACCGGATCGATAAGAAGACCGGCGAAGGAAGGAAATTCTAGCCCAAATGATTGGGCCCATACCGAGTCATGAAGGACTATAGAAATGGTGCATACCTCTTATGTACGTTAGAAGGTAAGGAGTTTGGCGAAACAGTCAATTCCCTGCACCTCAAATGTTTCTATGCATAAGCAGCTAACGCTACCTATATAACTATCTACATTGCATTTTCATATAGATTAGGATCATTTTGTCCATTCGTTTCTTACACAAATTGTGATCAAGGAATCTATTCTCAAAGCAATTCATTACAAACTCATGATGTTGTTGGCATAAAAATTTCTAATCATATCTCTCCATTTTCACAATATCTTCAATCCTCTCAGAATCTTTTATCAAATAAAATCAGACATGACAAAGTCCTAAAGGTAACCATACCAAGATTTGCAAGTTTGTTCTCGCTTTGATTTCTTCTTAGGATCGGTGTCTTGACTATGGTCTGTTCTAGAAGCTTCATGGTGTCACATCTATCCCATATATACATCTCTTTGGAAATAAACATATATTGACATTTTACTCAAATAAGCAAGTCAAAAAGTGATTAAACAGAAAATTTTATTTTTACACATTTCCTTGCCCCACCAACCTTCGGTGATGAGCTTGCGTCTCTTACTAGTGACGTAGGGTTGGGAAAGGATGGAAATGCCCTTACTCGCCTATGCCTTGCCCACGGTGATAAACCCACGCTTCTTACTAGTAGCATGGGGCAAAGTGTAGGGGGTCCTCTTGACAAAGCAAACGTTAAAAGGTCATAAACAAACAATTCAAACTTTGAGTCAAAAACGAATGAATCAGATGTTCAAAATCCCAAGAGAGTTAAAATCCTAAAAACCCATATTTTTTCTACTATGTGGCCATCTACGGGTCTAAGTCTAGATAAACCGCAAAGCAAGTTGCATCCAAAACTATGAAGTCATTCAGGTAGAGTAAGCTTGTAGTTTTCAATTTGGTTCCACCAAAGCTTCGTCTGTCTTTCATCACTATCATTTCACCATATTTCATAACTTGCACCCTTCTTGGCTCTTGGTGATAAGCCCTCGCATCTTACTAGTTGCGTGGAGTTAGGAGTGGGGCAAGTTAATCTGTTCATCATATTAGTTATTTTCATCACTTTGCCAAAACAAACATGAGGTATTCAATTTGCTCACAGAAGCTAAGATTCAAAATCACAATATATCTACATTATCATGTATCAACATCATGAAACACAAAAGAAAGCAAGCATTTACATCATTTGTTCACCACTGCATATGTTCTAGAAAGCATACAAAACATACATCGTAGTATACACGAGGAAGCTGGAAACAGAAAGGGAAAACATGAGTGAAAAGTTTTTGATCCAAAAACGAATGCATTTATATAAATAATCAATGTTTATATACAATGCCATCATGCACTAGGCATGGTCAAAACGCTCAAAGAGCCCGTGATATACAAAAGAATCTATGGTACAAAATACACAAGGGCCAAGTGGCCTCTCAACCCCTACACGACCCCTTCAAAGGTGCGCGCCCTCGCCTAGGACTCCGGTTGTGCCGGCGCTATGAATAAATGGAGGGCTCAGGGTCCCGAGGAGCAGCCGCGGTCTCACCATGAGAATGGCTCCTCATAAGACGCTCAGCCATCCTATAGGCCGCTAACTCTGTACGGAGAGTCGACACCATCCTGGCCACGTGCCAAACGGGAGCAAAGACGTCGGTATGCTTGCCGGCTGCTGAGGGCTCCCCGACATCTACGGATAGCTCCACACGGGTCTTATCCATGGGGATCATCAGGGAATCAGTGTATACCATGCGGATCAGATCCCGCCACTCGTCGACAGTCTCTGCAAACAAAGGAGAAAAACAAATTAGAAACTAGGCAAGAGGCTAAAATATACAAGATACAAACACAAGGAGAGATAAAAAATCCTAAATTAAACAAACATTGAAAGGAAGAAAGAATAACTTACTCAGATCACCGGGCCTCCAAGATGGGTCACTAGGGCCAGCACCCGCCGCAGATGCCGCTACCGACTGAGGGGCTGCTCCTGTAGTAGGAGCAACATGACGCCCCGCAATGGACTCATCCTCTCCACCATGGCTCTGGGAAAGTGGATCCTATGAAACTAAGGTCACCCTCTCTGCGCTCTCCTCGGCCCTCTCCGCCTGCATAATATCCTGAGTTTCATGCCACTCAGGATCGCTATCATCAGTCTGCTCCTCCGACCCTCCCTCTGTAAGCTCCTCAGAATCGGAGTCAATGTCTATAGGGTCATCGCTGCTATGAGTAGGACCCGCAGCAATCTGAAGCAAAGGTGCCCAAGGCACACCGGCTCTCCCTCTGGCCCAAACTATCCTCCTGGCTGCAATGGGAATGCCAGGAGTGACCACCGTCCAACCTCGGCCTCTAGGCCCCCCTCTGGCCTCGCAAACTGATCTGTAAACTGGTGCCACTGGGGGAAGCATGCCCGCATATGGAAGGCCAAACTGCTGAGGAACTCTGCCAAAAGGATGTACCTCCACCCGTCCCACGCGGTCGATAAGCTGCCTTGTGGTGGAGCAAGAGATCAATGTAAGAGTCTCCTCTCCCCATATACCGGCCATGAGCTGGTATGGTGTCACCTCCATATCTACTGTGGTAAGGGAGGCAACTAGCTGGTGAGGTGCTCTAAGCACTGACATATCTGACCATCTGGCTGCCCTCACAGCCCCAGGATCTGCCACCTCTACGCCTCTGCCATAGGGAATAAAATGCTCATACACCCAACTCATGACTAGAGTTGGGTGGCTCAATGACTGTCCCTGTAAATGGACCACCCTATATAAATCATGGTAGGTGGTCCCCAGAATGTATGCACCCCAGGAATATATCCGGCCATGCCCCTCTATCTATGTAATGATGGGGGCCCAACAGTATAACAAAGTGTCCCCTCCCTTGTCCCCGATCAATCTCGAGGCAAGGATCCCCATGATGGCCTGTCGAAATATGGGGATAGGAAAAGAAGGGATGGATCGAACTCTCACCCCCTTCTTCAACCCCATGGAGATAGCTGCATCTCCCATGTAACCTGCCCACTGTGCAATCTGTGCCCGTGAGCTTGCCATCTCTAATGTGAGTCTCCTCCCGATGATCGGGACCCCCAAAATACGGTAGACATCCTCGAGTGTAATGGTCCACTCACCACGGACCCCTGGCAGTCGGAAGGTGTTCCGATCTACATCCCAATAAGAAAATAAGTCACAAAGGATGTGACTCGATGGTGCAACATGGGGCACGCGTGATATACGTAGTATGCCGGCCCTCTGTAGTGTGTCCTCCTCATCCTGTGAAAGGGCATCCAGTACCCCTGAGAGCCAATCACACTCTCTCTCCCTGCTCCATCTAATGTACTCCGCTCTCACCTGCATACACCCAAAAACACACAAAACAGAGCAAGTTAATATCTGAACAATACCAAGAAGGTCATAAAAACATATAGAAGTGTAAGAAAATACAAGTGCAATCTCAAAAATTAAGTTCTTTTGCATTCTGTTCAGAACCGCCGCCTTAAGGGCGGCGGTCGTGTAACCGCCGCCCTGGCCAGGGCGGCAGTCATGGTCTGAAAACCCACGTGGGTTTTTAATCCTAAAAAGCCTAAAACTAACAAAAAGTGACCATTTAACCTAAAAATGGAGCCTACCCAGTAGGCGCCCCCCCTAGGTGGACCTTTTGAACCTAACATTTTCAAAAATAACCCCCCCATTACGAAAAATTTAACATTTCAAATTTAAAGGGGGAAAAACACAAAATTGAAGAAAACCAACCTGTGATCTAGTAGGGCAGTGTTCCGCGTGTGGAGGCATGATCACAATCTCACTGCGAACGTTTTGACTATACTCACGCAAGAAACCGTCGCCGTGGGTCCCAAAGCTCAAAAACAATCAAATCAACTCACACAAATGAATAGGAAAATGGGCCCACTTTCATATATATATTGCTCTGTTTCATTTTAAAATGAATTTTCACAGGTTTGGAGCGCTGATGGGGGTAAGTTTCTATCCCCGCACGAATGGTGTGTTCTCATTCCCTATTATTTTAGCATTTATTTTCTAAATTATTGTATCTATCTGCACTTGAGTTCTACTTTCGTCTTGCAGATGGCGGGAATTTTGGATGGCGTAAATTCAACACACAGACGTGTAAGGTATAACCTCTAACTTCCCATTTTGGGACTGCCATACTCGGACCCACTGTTTTATGCCTCTTCATGGCTAAAACGCTTCTCTGAGGGGGCAATATGTACGTACCCAAAATTGTAAGGTACTGTACTGTAGAACAGCGTAATAAGTGCCCCAATGATGATATAGGTCTCCTCGCAAGGTGTTCGGGATCCGGAAAAGCCCTCGGAGTATGCGTTAACGTCCCGCATGCCCCGCTTAGCCCCCGCGTGCTTTGTTTTCCCCCTTTTTCCCTCTTTTCTTGCCCCTTTTCTCTTCAGTAACGAAACCGCCGCCCTGACTGGGCGGCGGTCCTGTAACCGCCGCCCTGAACAGGGCGGCGGTCCTGTAACCGCTGCCCTGAGCAGGGCGGCGGTCCTTTACACGTTTTCCAGAACGCTCTTTTGATGTAACTCACATAAAAATCAACGTTTCACCAGCTTTTCTTGCCAACTTAAGCTTGCATTTATGTTTTTGGTCCCTTGGAATAGTGTTTTTCCTTTGTTTATTGTTTAGGAGTTCAATTTGGTTTTGATATTTGGGTGATTGAATTCCTATAAATGCATAGCTTGTGCTGAGGCAAATGGCCACCATTTCCTTGTTAGAGTCTTCTCATTTTTAGTGGTTTGGTCAGTTAGTTTGCTTAGGATTGATAGTATAGTTCATTTCATGCTTGGTTAGCATCGTCCAGCTGTTGGTAAGCCACATATCCAGCTTGTGCAAACAATGTTGCTGTTTTATCTAATCCATTAGAGTAGAATAGCTTAGGAAGCCATTAAAGTTGCAAGTTTTGATCTTCAAACAGGATAGTTTCAGGTTCTGGACGCATTATGTTGCATGATTCGTAATAGATCCCGCTAGGAATTGCATAAGCCAAGCTCTGTACTCTTGCGCTATCCCTCTCCTATCTGCGTTCTATTCTATCTACATTCTGAAGGTTGTCCCTTGTTCCAACACCTATTCCTATTGATGCAAGCATTACATGCTTTTCTGGATCTACGTGAGCACAAAGAACGAAGAGATCATACTGAGGGGACAAAATCACACATACCATCGGATTCGCCACTGTTCTGCGGAATCCAGGTTCTAGCTTTCAAAATTCTAGTTAGAATCGTATCAAATAGAGTAGTTAATAGCTTTATTTCAGTAAATTCTATTCTTGATATTGCTGGGGAAGCTGTGGGGATTGATAGTTTCTAAGAAACTATGATTCACTCCTCACTTCTGAGGTAGGATCAAGAATCTTGCTAATAGATTAGTTATTTCATTGTTTAGAATAGATATACAAATTGCACAGACAAATAGCTAAACTCGGCTATTTGGTTTGTTTTAAATTATTAGTTTAGTTGTCAAATTCTAAATATTTTAAATAATTTCTTTCTTAAATTCATATAAATCATCAGAAAATACAAAAAGAAGTCATATATGCTATAAATACGTTTCATATACTTAGAGTTCACTTTATTGCAGTTTGTCTATATTATTGCTTTTGTATGACTATTACGGGACCTAGGGAGCCCAGAGAATAAATTTTCGAGCCAATCGTGCCTCAACCCAATCTCACAACAGCAATAACTGATATTGACGAGAATCTTAGAATCCGGGTCTTCCAAACAACAGCAGACTTCCAACAGGTCAGATCTCAGTTAAGAGGATTAAACATAGAAGACGACCAGGCACATGCATTTTGGTCAAGTCAGCCAAACTACAGATTACCCTAGAAAAACATCCACATGACTGTAGAAGGGTTTGAAAGAGAACAAACATTCGGGTGCGATCCTTTAGTTCCACAGCCAGACGCTGGAGACACCCTCATAGATATAGATACCAGCTTAAGAATCCAGGTTGCGAGAACGCCTGTGAGGTATTTTGAGAAAATCACACAACTATTGATTCTAAACATAGAAGCTGAGAAAGCATATGATTATTGGATACTAGGGATCAGGACTTGATTCTACGTATGACCATAGCTGTCCC
Organism: Taxus chinensis; assembly: GCA_019776745.2. Lineage (NCBI taxonomy): Eukaryota > Viridiplantae > Streptophyta > Pinopsida > Cupressales > Taxaceae > Taxus > Taxus chinensis. The sequence continues at coordinate 659,378,905 of CM034146.1, forward strand.
ATAACAAACACGAACCTACGGTTGTGATCCACAAATCCCGCAACCCAACGAATCTATAAGAGAATTAGATATAGACACTGGCCTACGCACACTAGTATTTCATTCCACTCCACTTCCACCTATTATCATTGAGAAACTATCCTTGCTGGACATAACAACTAACAAAGCTAGAGAATTCTGGACTTGGCCAGAGAATCATCCATAGAGTTGACTATATTTACCATTCACCATATGACCCTATCTGGAGAAAGATACGAAACTATACCGGGTCATTTTCCACGTATTCCACAACCCATAGATCGAATCATGCCAGAGCTCGATATTGATTGGAGCCTTCGAGCAGTCATCCTTTCCGATCGATCTATCACGCCAGTCCAGGTTAGAAGGGCCTTCTTTGCCTTAGATTCACAGATTCTATTAGTGCGCGTCGAAGACATTAGACTGCCTAACTAGTCTGTCCATATACCACCCATATTCCATCCCCACCGGCTGTCTCGGCACGACCTCGGGAGGTCGGGTACATGGAAGAGTCACTTGTAGATTCCCACGCTCGCTTGTCGCTTTTCTGGCGTACAGACACCTTTTTCACCAAATAGAAAACATAGGGGCTTGGATGATTATAAGTTTCTATCCCTAATTTTTTCACTATTCCTTTCTTGTCAAAATTTATTATAAACATATATAAAATAGATCTTCTCCTTTTGTTTAATTCATTTTAATTTAAATATGATTTTTTTTAGGAATATCAATCTCTTGAAAACAACTAATACCCAAGAATACCTCTCTATTAATGTAGGTAAAGCACAATGTGTCATCCACATTAGATATGCAATTGATATTCTCACCTTGAAGAGAAAACATGAGATTCTCCTTGTTCTTTTTGAATATATTCAATTCTTAGTATAAGTTCCAACATTTATCTTTGGAATGAATATCTGAATCACAATTCCAAAAATGCATTTTAGTATCCTAATTAAAACACAAGTAAAATTATTGTTACATTTTCCTTTTCATTTACACTTGTTATTGGTATGAAATTTCTACTAATAAGTGTTTTGAGAGGTTTATGTGTTGGAAACACAAGAACTGAGAGGGGAGGGGTAAATGAATGCTTCTTCAACCTTTGAAAACAATTTTATGCCTCAGAAAGTTATTCAATCTTGATTAACCTTTACCATGAAGATATAATGACATTCAAGCATACAAAAATGAAAAATAAGAACACATGAAAAAATGGTTTATGTGGGAAAACATTAATTGGAGAAAAACCCACTGAAATCAATGAAATACTAGGGATAATTGTCCCATGAAAGATTACGAGGATTCAATTTGTTGAGTACCTACTCAACTTGAAGTACCGACTCCAAAAATTTAGTCAAGAACCTACTTGATAACTTTTGCAAGCTAAAAATTGCATGAAAGAACCAAATCAATACTCTGCTAAGAATTCACTTAGAATTTACAAGGTTTTGATAAAATTAATCTGACCCAGTTTCTTAAGACAAAAAAATTGTGATCTCATATTCAACTCTTATGTGTTCATCCTCCTTCTCACGCCTTGATTCACCTATTTTCTCATCTTCTCATACTGCTGCCAATACGGTCTTCAAAACCAATTGTTCATGCACATTAATCCATAAATATGCACAAGGATGTAACAGTCTTACACTTATTACACTTCATACTACCCCACTTCACCTTCTTACTTCTTCAACTCATATAAGATTTTATGTGACATCATCTAAACATGATATAGTGCCATCATTACATTTGCAGCAGTGTCAGTTGTAGGTATATTACTTTCATGAACTATCATGACAATTATAAAACCTATGAGGAACTAAAAAATGTTTCTAAACTAAATTTTATTTTTATACAAATGATGATATTCCATTTTCAGTTTGACATTTGTAAAATCTTTTGTAACGGTTTATTATTTCTTGTCTCCTACTTTACATGGACATATTTGTATTATAGTTATAAGATCCCATGAAAAAAGTGTTAGGAAGGATCACACACGTTACAAAGGTCCTCTCCTTCCCATATATATCCTTGAAAATATTTTTAACTTGCCATTTTTCATCAAGCCTCCATTAGGACTAATATGCTCTACTAGGTGTATGATCTTCAAAACACAATCTTCAACTTGGATGCATGAAAGTAACTCTAGGCTCATGTAATGCAATCAAGACAATAATGAGGAATATTAAATATATACAAGACATCACTAAGTACTTGGAGTGCTGCATGTTAGGGCATAAGACCTCCATTTCAACTCTTCCTCTCAGCTGAATGTGCACAGTTATGGCAGCTCAAGAACACAGTCACAAGATTGGTTAAAAATCAATTATGTATGAACTTGAAGAGCCTTTTAATGCTTAGAGGATGTTTTATGTGACATCTGGTTCACCCTCAAATACATAGAGTATCCATACCATCTTCAAACATACAATGACACATTGATTAGAAAAAGGTCCTAATTGATTTATAAGCACAAAAAAATAGTCTTCACAAAATGAGAAAGTTATTCATTCAACCACATGTTCATGGATCTTATGTAAATATATAATGATTATAAATCTCATCAAGTCCATAGAATGCATCATTTCAAGGCATATAAATTAAATAAACTTGCATTTCTGGGACTTCTCACACTAGGTTTTAGACCAAAAAAACTAGTATTGGCCTAATTAGCTTCCATCACTCCAAATATCACTTTCATGACAAACTAATGCATGTTACATTTCAATAGATACATAAAATCCATCTTAAAACTCTCACCTGCATAGGTTATGTGGAGAATTTCACATTTGCATTCTTGTTTCTCAGACCTTCTTGACAGTCTTAATGGGGCAGTTTGGACCATTAGATTTTGGACCCAAATTCAATTCATTTGATCAAGTATTATGCTTAAAAATATTATGTTGGACTTGTATCAACTATCCATGCTCACATTTCACTTCCACAATATGCCTTCACATCAAAATTATTTCAAGCAAACATGATTGGTTTTGTCTTTTTAGTCCATTAGTGGTAGGCCATTTTGGGTGACTTGTTCAAAAAAAATTTGCAAAGAAATTACCTAAAAATTCTCATGGAAACTCAAGGAACATTCCAAGATTGTTACCATAGTTATCCTTTCACCACGAAACCTGCAATACATGTCTGCACATTCAAAACTTCATAAAACAAAGAATTTTCTTTACCTTCTCATGACACCTGAAGAATGCCACCACCACCAAAATGAGCTATGGAGAGTTATCTAAAATCTTGAATAACTACTTTATATTTCCCATATAATTTGGAGACGATAAAATTCATATTTTTCATATCGCTCCAAAACTAGGGTTTTGGGAGGGTTTAGACCAACTTAACTTCTTAAGGATCGTTCATAAAGTATATGTCATCATTTTTCCTCATTCCAATTAAAAAAAATTCTTGACTCCATGCCCCAAAATTGATGAATAACTTAGGTCCCCATGTAGAGATTTAATGTGTGAGTGAGCACTTCAAACTTGACCCTCGAGATAGAAATGACCATTTTAAGAGCTCGATAGAGCCTAAACTCATTTTTCTTGCTTCTCCTTTGGAATTTTGACTTGAAACTTTGTCCTCAACACGGTGTTGACCTTATTCACAGGTCCAAAGGCTCATTTAATCTCTACATGTCTTAAAATCATCATCCACCTTGACTTTCCCATGATCACCTAGCTTGTTCTCAAGAACATGCCTTCAAAAAGGCCTTAAAATACCTCTACAAGCTGAAATATGACACGTAACACCTTCCACATCCCCTATACAATGATACAAAACACTAATCATGCTTATAATGGCATCCCTTACCTTTCTTTGCTTCACACCACAAGCCATGTGATGAAGATGCCAATATACGCTCATCAAATCACCAATTGTTTTTTACTTTCGAGTCATTAATTAACTTGTACAAACATAAAATTCAAGGAATTCAAACTTTTATCAAGAAAAAAAATATTTCTCAAACAAACAAAAATGCATCTACCACTGCGTCAAAGATCAAAATAATTATAGAAATGCTTAAATTCATCATACTGACATGATTAAACCATCAAGCAAGTGCCACATAATCATTTTTACCTATTTGCCTTGTAAACCACTTACTTGCCTTGTAGCCATGCAAATGATATTTTATTGAAAACATTCACTCATTTTTCATCTTCAATCTTGACTGGTAAAATTTTTTCCTACCCATTATTCTCATCCCAAATTTCAGACCTCAACTCCTTTCCTATAAAAAGTTATGTTCCTTGTTGTAATTTTGCTCTAGGTTTAAATTAGCCCTCCAAAAGTACAAAACTTGAAATTGGGAATAATGTAAAAACTTCCATGGAAATATGCCTACATTTTTGGATACCCATTTATGATTTCTTTCTATTTACCAAGTTTCTTCTTCTAACTCCTTGTCTATCACTTCCAACTCCAAATTTCATCTTTTTGGCTTTTTTACTAGGCTTAACTAGGGTTTCAAGTAGCAAATAAGGGTTTAGTATCTTTCCTCTAGTTTTCAACAATTGGAACACATTATCCCACTCAATTTATCCTTTTTGATACTATCCCACATCTCCAATGTATCTTTTACCTCTAATTAAGTTGTTTTCACACACCTGTCCCTATAAGGTCTTATCATGATCTTAAGTTCTCATAACCCTTAGTAATCTGTTTTACCTCCTACCCTACTTTTGATTTCTTTTGTTCCTTCTTAATTTTTCCTATTCATTATTATTCACCCCCTTATCATACTTCTTTTCACACCTATTCCACCTTACCTTGGCATTCTTTACCTTTAAGCACACCTAGTTAAGGTTCTTGAGATTCTTGACTATTACCTTATTCACCTACAATCCCATATTTCTGTTATAAGATTTTTTATAGTATTATTTAAGATTATCTTCTTCGTACATTAGAAAATTAATGCCTCACATCCTTCAAATATTTCTTCAAGATATTATCTACTTCTCTTTGATTTCCTTGTTATTGGCCTTCACAATATGTCCCAAACAAGGCAGTTGAGGTTTTGTAAAGAAATAAGGTTTTCTCAAGTCTTTATCACTTGATATACACTTAAGAACATTTCCACACCATATTGAACTATCCAAACTCCCAAGAATCAATTTAAGATGAATCCTTTGACCTAGATTAGTTAATGTCTCTCTTACTACACAAGTTTGTATACTTCCACGTCTCCCTCTTCTAATGCTTTTTTTGATATGAACATCACCATGAGGATATTATAATTGTTCCTCAATCATTCAAATGATAATATTGTTCTCTCTTGGTTACCATTTCCTCTCAGTAGTATTACCCTTCATATAAGTTGGAAATAAGTTTTATCTTTAAATGAGATGTAGGTAAAGGTTTAACTACCCCTGACTGAGTTTTGGAGAATGTATGTTATCAAGCTTCCACTAAATGCTTAGGGATCCATTTACTATATTCTAATAGTACTCACACACTATACTTATGACTTGGTTCTACAAGAGCAACACTTTATTACACCAAATATATTCTTAGCCAATTATGAGCACATTAACACAGTGCAAACACAAAGAACAATCATCAAATGTAACTCATGGGGATTCAAGGTATTTGAATCACTTAAAATTAATATCACTTAAACCTCTTCTATGAATATTTATTATCATTTCTATTCCTCATTCCATTTTAATCTTGCACGCTAGAAAAAAATCCTCTCTAAAACCATCTTAAACTGAAACAAGGTGCTAGTATGGCTTGTATTTGGTGTTTTAATTCATTAATCAATGCTAAAGCACACAAACCCTTAGAGAATCACTTTACCATATTCAATCAATTCTTTATCAGTTTGGAGTGGGTAAGACTGACTAATTACACACCTCCTTGAGTAATGGAATACAAAAACCCTCTACATAGGAGCGTACAATTGAGATGACTGAGTTTTACCCTTACATTTAACAACACTCCATTAATGACCACAAAATTAGGATAATATTTCCACCATGCACATAAAAATATATGGTCTAAAGCTCTTTTGTTTTTAGTGGATTAAACTTGATTTATGTTCCTTTTCCCGAGTTCAAAAAACTAGCCTTGAGTCTTAGCCTGAGAACACACAATTTGTATATAAAGTTAATTTTCTTTCTTTAACAACCTATTCATGGCTCAAAAACCTTAAATATGTCTCAATTCAAAGGTAGTTTCCTTCTCCTAGTATGAGAAACTCTCTTTTTAATCATAAACCTTGATTTAGACCCTTCAAAATGCTTCCTTTCTTGTTGAAACCCTCATATCATAGTTTAATTGAGACAAATCTTCGCCTTGACAATTCTCTCATTGCTACAACATCATGAACCTTCAAATAGATAATAAATTCCTATAATCCATTGAGGTCAAATATAAAATCACAAGAATCACATGCATTCAACTAAGAGCAATCAAGAAACATGTACACTATAGAGTGCTCAAGAGGAAATATGATTTATTCATTCTTCATACAACTTACAGACCCGTAGAGTGTCTTAGGGTTACTAACACAAGTGATCCCTTCCAAATCCCTCTTTTACACTCATAAATTACTTGTCTCACTCAAAATTTACCTTTTAAATGCTTACACAAGGTGGTTTCACTAATCTTCCTCTCAACTCACTATGGTTAAGGGATGAGATAATTCGTGAGCCCTAATAAAAAGCTTGATTATACTTCATTTACCCCTTATTTCACTAAATTGGGACATATTCCAGTGAATTGAGACTCCAGTATTTCAAGTATTGGAAGAAATCCATCTCCATTTTTGCTGTATATTGGATTCCATTTTTGGCTATACTAGATTCCATTATTAGCAATATTGGATTCCATTAGTAGCAATATCAGATTCCAATATTGTCATTATCAGACTTATTCGAGTTCCAATTTCTCTATTATTGGATTCCAATTTCACTAATATTGGATTCCAATTTCCCTATTATTGGACTCCAATTTTCGCTATTACTAGATTCCAATAATGCTATTATTGGATTCCACTTTCGCCACATAAGCCTGATGACCACCCACTTACATAAGCCTAGTGGTTGCTATCTTATATAACCCAAGTGGTTGCTAACTTACATAACCCAAGCAGTTACAAACTTACATAAGCCAAGCGATCCGCTAACTTACATATGCCACTAACTTACATATGCCAAGCGACAACTAACTTACATATGCCAAGCGGCCGCTAACTTCATAGATAGTGCTAACTTAAGTGCATAAGTGATTGTTGTCATTTATGCCACATATCAATCTTAATATCTTCATACATATACGACTATTCATGCATACCTTATTCAAATCAATAAACGTTGACGTTGAAAATCCCTTCCCTGAACTTCCTTGAATGGTGTTAAATTTGACGGTTGTTTAGACGTTTTTCGTGATTTTAGATGTAACATATTTGCAAATATTTTATAGAACTGGCACGTGTGACTCACATGTTTAAAAGGTGACCATAAATATTTATATACATTTATATAAATAATTTATTCGTATATATTAAGCATAGTTAAAAAAATCTAGAATTGTCATTTATAAATTTTGTAAGTAGTGTGTAAGTGCGAGTGATCACACTTACAAGTGTGATTGGTTGCACATCTAAGTGATTGGTCACACATCTAAGTGCGATTGGTCAACATCTAAGTGTGAGCCTCAACATCTCTCGACTCACACTTTAAGTGTGAGTATCGACTGACACTACTAAGTACGAGTATCGACTCACACTTCTAAGTGCCAGTCTTGACTCGCACTTCTAGGTGCTGAGTATTGATTTGCACCGCTAAGTGCGAGTCTTGATTCGCACAGCTAAGTGCGATAACTCACATGTCAAACAATTTTTGGGTAATGGTAATTTGTCAACACTGCCCTTTAAAAATACAAAACAATGTTTATTTATACCAATTATTCTTGTATAAATTTCATTATTTTTAATATATATTGATGTAAATTTTGATAATTTTTGTAATTTATATATAAATCTATATTAATAATTGACGGTTAAATATTAAATATGCAATTTGTGTGTGACATTTATTACAAATATTTGCAAGTATTTTATTACAAATAAAGTATTTGCAGTATTAATGATAACCATTTTGTAAGGAAAAATGTTAATTAATGTTGTCATTTTCCTCAACATTAATTAGCCATTAATTCGAGCTATGTAAAATTTTCCATTTAAAAGTACATGTGCCATTCGAAATATGTGCGCCTTTTGGAGCATGTAACTATTGTCAGCCATTAATCAACCATTTAATGAAAAAGCAATGTAAAATCATATGCGTGCCCTCTTAAATTCACGTGCCAACGAAATTGGTGGTTGGATTTGTTTACATATCACTATAAGTAGATAGTTTTTGAGTTTATATTTTTAACATTTCCTTTCTATTCTCTTCGTCATTGCGTAAGCTTATTCATCAATAGAAAAATCTCATCATCGCAAGCGTCAAAAATTTTGTGCTCGAGTTCTGGAAACATTTTGATTTCCTCTCCGTGCCAAAAATTGGTATGAATTCTCACCTTCAGTCCCTCCAAAATTACAAAATTATGTTAATGTAAAATTTTCCATAGCTGATTAGGGATTATATCCATGTAAAATTTTCCATAGCTGATTAGGGCTTATATCCATGTAGGGATTTTGTAGATAATTAAACGGAAGCAAGTTTGTTATTCAATATTTTGTAGAAGGTAGTTTTGTTTATCAAATAAATAATTTCGTAATATAGTAAACATTTGTTAGAGCAGTGAAAGAGGATGGAATGGAGCACATCTTGATAGAGAAATGATGCAGCTTAATACGTAATAACATGAGAGGAAGATTTGCATAATTTTTAAAAACCAAAAACACCTGCCAAGAACTTGTTTTGTTGAGTCTTGAAAAAGAAGCCTGGTGGTATGGATGGTGGCTCAATTTGCACAGTAAAAAAGTGAATATTGGAATCGATTTATGGACATGGTGGTGTAGGAATAGAAGAGTAGATGTATTTTATAAAATTGATATTATTTTGTTGGCCTTATTGTTGTCCGCAAATAGTCCTCCACTGCACATACTCAGCAAAATTCAATGGCTACGACATCATTGACATTGTCAATGACAATATTTTAGAAGATATTCATGTTAAGAATGAGTTTCCATTGAATGTGTTGGTGTTGGATTACAGTGACCTATTTGTGAAAAAAATATGGTAATGCAAGAGTAGGAGAACCAAACAGATTTTGGAGAACAAAAGAATGAATACAGATTTGTGAAAGGAGAATTGGAGGAACAAGGAAACTCTAAGATGTTGCTACTATGGAAGCAACAACTATCCTCAAAACTTTTCACAAAATGTAAATTTTCTCTGTTTACGTCGTGGCTATGTGGCTTTTTGTCTTTTGCTGCCTACGAGATTTCTCTCTTCTATGCTTCAATGTCATATTATGCCTTAAGGACCTTTTTGTAAAAGGATGCGGGTCCTTTCAAAACCCCCATATTAACCCTTATACAAAAAAATGGACATAGTTTTTGTACATCGGAATATGTTGTTGTGGCATAACCTAACAGACTCTATGATGACAATATCTTACTTTATTTTGTTAATTCCTATCGATCGATAATATCCAATTAATATGGTGTCGCATAAGCTAGCGGATGCTAAGATAAAAATAATATTCTTTGACTTGTTAAATGCTAGTGATCCATAAGCTCAAAATTTTATATTGTGGAAGTATTAGGTTACCTTAGCGGGTGCTAAGCTCAAAACATCTTACTTAAAATTTCTCCTCAATCCACCACTCAAAATAAAAAAATTCTATTAACTTTTCAACTTTCTAATGTTTGTAATTTATTTAAATAATTTTTTAAACTACGAAACTTATTTATATTTTTCTTTATTTTCTAGTTAGTATTGATTTGAAAAATATGAGGCCTTGTTGCAACATTGATTTATTCTATTTAATAAAAATCATAATTATAAGAAAACAATCACACAACTAGCACATCTAGCACGATCGCACAACTAGCACATCTCCCATCCGTGAGGCATGAACTTAATGCTCTGTCTTGTTTAATTTAAAATGTCATTAAAAAATTACTATTAACAAGGTTTATTAAATATACATGAACATAATGATTGCCTACTTTATACAGGGATTAAGGCACCCAGAAACCTTACAATAGAATGCATCATGAGCATCACCAAGAGTGAACAAAAAAGAAACAAGGACAAAAATGGCTAAAACAACTTATCCCAAACTACAGTCCAACAGATCAATACAAGGAAAAATCACAAAACATGGAGGGAAAACATCCCAAATGATACAGTCCACAAAAAGTCAAACAAAATCTCCAAGAGCCAATGGACTAGTTAGTCTTCAAACATTTGTACTCCTCCGGTTGACGCTCCTCCTGTCCTTTCATATTATCATCCTACTTGCTCATGATAGGGATGTGGTCTTCAACCTGCTCTTCCTCATCTGAACTACTGAGGTGGAGATTATACCTGCAAACTTTGTGTCCCTACTCCAGCTTGACCACACATGCCCCTGCAACTCCAAAACCAAACTTTTGATCTCTACCATATCGGCCCTGATAGAGTTTTGGGTGATGCAAATTTTCTTAGAGGTGTCGATGCAATGCATGACACTGTTTCCCATATCCATTCCAACTTTGCCTAAGGCCTCCATATCCATTTCCACCTGACTCACCCTGAGAGAAATTTTATCAAAAGCCACATTCCAACCCAGCTCCTCTCTCTCTTTCCCTTTAGATGACTCCCCTTTTGTATCAATCAGAGAACCTGCAGCTCCAGTACCAAGATTTCATTCCCCTGAGGTGCCTTACTCTTCTTTCTCCTCAGTTTGTTCATATGGTCTGCAAGAGTACAATTTTCATCTGAATCCCCAGATTTGGGCTCTAATTCCTTTTCCACCACCAGTTTACCATTCTTAAAAAGAAAAAGAATTAGTCCATGGTGTATCGGGGTATCAATCTTTCCCTGTTGAAAATCATTCACTGACGCAGAGAGTGACATAAACAAGAAAAAGGGAAGGCTCATAGCAATCTTATTCCTAAACATATTAAGCATAGTGAGATGGTGAGTAAATATATTTCTATAATTCACTTCAAGAGTAATGTACCTCATAAGGTGGAGGCAGACCGTATTCCAAATATCAGGGATGCAAAATCTAGCTATACCGTCTACCAGCAGGTAAACCATTTCTTTACCATGGAAGAAAGTCTCAATTTTGTGCTTGCGTCTGGTGTGGTCTTTGAATATCTTTAAGCCCTCCATCTCCATTCTAGTCACCTATGCACTATCGAATCCTCTGAAACCTAAATTTCCATGCCACGGATCACCATGTTGCCATTGTTCCATGCCTGACCAAATTCCAATGCAAGATAAGGATCAGACCCCATGATTTTTGAGATGAAATTCCTAAACCCCCCAATTTTTAGAATGTGCCACAAGGAGGGGTTTTCCTTCAGGGCACCATAGCTCATGGGCTTGGTTCTCAAATGACCACCTCCCATGGTTTTAGTTGACTGAGATTGAAAATGGAAGAAACAATGGCCAAAATGAATTGTAAGAGAAAAATTAATACAAATCCCCTGCCATATATCCTGCACGTGGGAAGGGTCATGTTAACCATAAGTACAAGGATGACATCCCAATGAGGGAAAACAACCACCAACACATCAGTACTTAATGTTCTTAATGAGATTAATAACATTGGTGATATCATCTCCCCTCTCACACACTTTAAAATTACTACCTTTAGCCCCCAATTTGGCAAGATAATCCACACATTTATTACCCTTTCTCGGGGTGTGAATAATTAATTACATTTATCAAACTCTTTCAAAAAATTTTCTTTAGTATCTTTAAGGATATTTCTTATGGTCCAATTATTAATTGTATCCTTTCTCACATTGTCTAGTGTTAAAATCTTGTTTTGAACAACTAACCAGAAAAACATGTTGACATTGGTGAGTAAATCCTTAATCAAAATTTTCCTCTACAAATCCTTTGCAAGACAACATATGTTCAGAAAATGAATATGTTTGGTCCAAGAACGTATATGTCAGGTGTTATACTTAAGCATTATAGTCATTGATCTCCATAAACGTATGTAGGAAAAGCATTTATGTGAAAACAATTGATCTAGGACGTTTAAAAGACATCAAATTATTTTAGAAACATGTTCAATATTTTTCATTCAAACAACAACATATTATAAGTACAACATAAAAGGTATTTTTTAGTAAGTAACAAATATTTCAAATAAATACAATTTTTGTCCTCCAATCTTTACAATTCAATTCCAGTTAAGGCAGACAGTCTTCATGTTGTTGACCTTGGGGAGTAAATCCTTAGTCCAATTTTTCCTCCAGAAATCCTTTGCAAGACAACATATGTTTTGAAAATGAATATGTTTGGTCCAATAACTGATATGTCATGTGTTATACTTAAGCATTGTAGTCATTGATCTCCATCAATGCATGTAAGAAAAGCATTTTTGTGAAAGCAATTGATCTAGGATGTTTAAAACACACCAGACTATTTTAGAAACATGTTCAATATTTTTTCATTCAAACAACAACATATTATAAGTACAACATAAAAGGAATTTTGTAGTAATTAAAAAATATTTCAATCCTTTCAATAATAAGAACTTCTAACATCCATGATGCTAGTCACACTTCTGTTCGAGTAGTAACAAATTTAAAAAATAGGTTACAAATTTCACTTCAATCCCAAACTACTATACCTTTTTTTGTTATATCAATTCAATCCTCCAACTAGGAGGAAGTTCATTATGAGATTAACACTGGAGATACTAGTGGAAACTAAACTCAATGTCTTTCTTTAGCTTGTTAAATGGTAGTGACTCTTTAGCTCGAAATATTATATTCTTCAAATACATTCACCCGCTAAGCTCAAACTAGGTTGATTTAATTTGTTAAATCCCAGTGACCACTAAAATCATAATAATATCTCACTTTCTTTTGTCGAAACCATGAGACCGTGCAAAGATCCAAATATTATGTTGTGTCATAAGCTAGTGGATGCTAAGTTCAAAATATCATTCAGTAACTTGTTAAATGAAAGTGACCACTACACTTGAAGTAATATAAACAACCAACTTGCCGACTGTACCTACAAAAAAACAATATTGATTCAAGTTAATATATATACCCACACCAGTCTGAAGTCACGTAAGGGTTCAATATAAGAAGAAATTTTAACATCCACGAGGCTAGTTAAAAGATGAAAAAGTATATTATTCTTGTCATGTACATGTAATTATACCTGTAATTGTGAATGCAATTGTACCTGTAAGAGAACACAAACCCAATAAGGATATTATTCTTGCCACGTACATGTAATTGTATCTACATTTAATTTTATCTTGGTCTGAACTAAACACGCTGCTCTTTGTTGAAAAAATCAGACCCCGGGATGGAGAGGACTCATGGGGATGCATTTTTTTTCCAGACAACATCGTCCCCATCTTATTCCAGTCAAACAGTGTTTTGTGAAATCACCTTACCAAATCTCACAAACAAATGCCCATCACAAGTGCTGCTTGTGCTCCCTGTAACATCTTTGTGCTTACCCACTTCATTTCCATGTGTAGAATGAACAACCTTGGAGAACCTAAATGTAACAAATAGAAGTGTCAATAAAGAAATTCTAATAAGATATTGCTTTATGATTTGTTGTCTGATAATCTATACAGTATGAAATCATGTCTAGCAATGTTAGTTATTTCACCTTGCTTCATTTTGTTTGCAGATTCTTCCTTTATAATATATATTAACTAAATACATCTAATATTGCTAACATTCAAACCTTCAACCTCCACTAAATGCAGTAATTGCAAGAACATTAACTAATTAATGTTGGGGTTGGCTGAACATTAACTAAGATTAAAATTTGTTAGGTTATGTTGAGGCATAACCTCTTTTGGTGGCGGCAAGAGGATAAGGCATTTGTGGATTTTTTGGGAATTTATGACATTCATAGATTGTGTTCGTGTGATGGGGGGATCAATTAATGACTATTACTAATTAGGATAGAATTCAATTAGAAATCTTGGAGACACGAGTTGAAAGATTGGAATGAAGGTGCTTGACATCTCTATTTAAGCATCGTCTATATATGGGCCTTTGGAAATCACTGTTCAAAAAATCCCTGTTCATTATGGGTAGCACCAAAAAATGCATTGAGCCTTCTTCCTGTGAAGAGGTCAAGGCCTGACCCGGTAGTATGGAATATTTTGCATGATGGTGGTGTTATGTCATTTATGGAAAGACTATTGTCTGGTCACTCTGTCCAAGTAACGTGCAGTGTGCTGGAAACCTGGAAGAAAGGAAGAGTCAAAGTGGGAAAGACTAAATTTCTTATTTGACAGAGTCCATTGTGGCTGTGATGGGGCTCCCACAGAGGGAGACATTTATTTTCAATGCTTGCTTTAGGAGGAGATGGATGATTTCCTATATCCTGGTGAAAATCCGACAATGTATCACTCAGGCTATGAATGGGACTCACTTCCACAACCTTGGGATAGGGTTGTTGAGAAATTGAGGAGGTACTTCATGCTTCAGTGATGCTACAAAGTGATCTATGGACCTCAATATTTTTCTTCTTGCACATCTTTGACATGATCAGAAGGTAAAATTTGTGAATTTTCTGTTTCAATTGCTTGAGAGGTCCCTTAAAATGGCTATAGAAGATGATGGTCCTTTCCTACACCAAGGCCTTTTGTATTTTCTCTTTAAAATGGAAGCTTCCCAAAAATAAATCTCACACTTCCCCTCTAAGCTAGGTGAGCAACGTCATGTCCCCCCTCCTCTTCCACAACTAGCTCCCTATATCCATTGTCATTGCCACCACCTTGGTCTCCCTTCTGACTCTGATTCAGACATCATGATCATTAGCCCCCGTTCTTTTGCTCTTAGGTCTCCCTCATCTTCTCTGTGGCTCGTAACCCTTCAGACACCTCAGAGCACTCTCCTAAGGTCTCTGAACCATTTTAGACCCAACATCTACTTCCTCTCCACCTCTTGTTGATGCTTCTCTGGCTTCTCCTCTCATCTCCACTGACATTGTAATGGCTACAACCATCTCAACTCACCTGATCATGGAAGCATGTGTGACTTCCCTCCCACCTTTTTGCATGGAAGTTAGCATGGACTCAGAAATTCCAGATGTGTTGTGGGATCTCTCCTTGGTTTACCCTGATTCTCCTCTGTTAGAGAAAATGGGCTCCCCCACTGTAGCTTCGGAACACAAGGAACATTTAGAGAAGATCTCTCCTGATCCGCATGAGGCCATCAAAGATTATGTTTCACTCAGTATCTGCTATCAAGGAATGGAAAAGTCACATGGTCATGACCTGGATGAAAATCAATGAAGACTTCCTGGAACACATTAAGTTAGTGGATGTGTTGGTTCAAGGAAGGCCTACTGCCGATGCTAAGGATGAAGCAACTACTCTCATGAATATCCATAAAATGTAATTTGGCTTTGTCCAGTTTGGGAATTTTTGGTTTTTTATTTTTTGTTGCATATGGGATTGTTCTCTTCTTGTTTCACTATAATACCTGGCCATGAGGTATTTTTTGTGCAAGTATGTGGGTCATTTGGGAAAACCCCCTTTTACTCTAATTCCAAATAGTTTTATGTTTTGGCATATCGTAGTCGTGGCTAAGCTCCTAATATGTTAATGAGTTTTCTTACATCCTTAAGATTGCTATGCTCCAAATTTTATGTCTTGGTATAACCTAGTGGCTTCTCAGATGAGAGTATCCTACTTTATTTTGATAAAACCTAGTGACCACCAAGCTCCAAAAATTTATGGTGTGGCATAACGTACCGTTGTCTAATATCAAAATATAATTTTCTTACTAGTTAGGTGGTAGCAAAAACTAAACTCAGAATATTATATTGTGGGTTTAGCACCAGAAAAGTTATTAATATCTACCTCTAATTTGCTAGATGTTGTAAAATATCTTAATTATGAATTATTAAACCCTAGTGATGAAATCACCAAATAACATGTTGTGGAAAAACCTAGCGGCTGTGAAGATCAAAATAATATATTGTTTAAGTACCTAACGACCACTAAGCTCAAACTATGTTGATTCAAATTTGCTAAATCCCAGTCACCATTAAGATCCAAATATTATGTTTTGGCGTAACCCACCGGAAACCAAGCTAATAATATCTTATTTCTTTTGTTTAAACCTAGTGAGCGCTAAGCACCAAATATTATGTTGTGTCATAATCTAGCGGATGCTAAGCTCAAAATATCATTCAGTAACATGTTAAATGATAACAACCACTATGCTCGAAATAATATATTGTGGAAGTACCTAGTCTCCACTTAGTTCAAAATATGTTAATTTAATTTGTTTAATCCTATCGACCGTAACCTCCATATATTATGTCATTGTTTAAACTAGCATCAGCTAAGTTATAAATATCTTCCTGTAATTTGTTAACTACTGTAAAATATCGTAACTATGAATTATTGAACCCTAGTGAGTTCAATCTCCAAATAATATGTTGTGGCAAAGGCTACCGGATGCTAAGCTCAAAGTATCTGAAACCACCGGTAGTATCCAAATATTATGTGGTAGCATAACCTAGTGGGCGCTAAGCTCGAAATATCTTAATTCCAAATCTTAAATGCATACAAAAAATTCAACTAATTTATACTGGTCTTGATTGCTATAAGGATCTCCAAAGTCAATGTCTTTCTTTTGTTTGTTAAATACTATTGATTTTTTAGCTCAAAATATTTATATTCTTAAGTTCTCTCTTTCTTTTGTTGAAACCTAGAGACTGCTAAGATCCTAATATTATGTTGTGGCATAACCTAGTGGCCACTATGTTGAAAATATCTTAATTTAATTTATCAAATCCTAACCACCGATAGGCTGCAAAGATTGTGTGATGGCATAAACTAGTGGGTGCTATGCTCGAAATATCTTAATTTGAAATCTTAAAATCATACAATAAAGTCTTACTAATTTATACAGATCTTGATTGTTATACATTTCTCCAAAGTTAACGTGGTTGATTAACTTAGAGGTCGATAAGCTCAAAACAACTTACTTTAATTTGTCAAAACGTAGTGACTTACAAGAGGATATGGCATATGGTTGTGGCTTTAATGGTCATTTATGACATGATAGTTTGCATTCATGCGATAGATGAAATCGATTAAGGGTTATACGCATGCGACATGTAAGATGGCATTGGAAATTTAAGATTCTTAATGGGAAGTGTGATATTTATGATAAGGATATCTAATCGATGATCTTATGTACTGTCACACTTACCTCCTTTCGTGTGTTGTGCGCTTGTGGCTTTATATCTCTGGGCTGGCTGGACATTTCACTACCCCTTTCCACTTTTCATCTTTGGTCATTGTGCTTCCTGTCTCTCTGTGATGGTGATAGGGGTGTTGGTGGTTTCTTGGGTAGCATGGAGTGTGGTCCTAATAGGAAGAGGCAGAGAGCTATGATAGGCAAGGACATCGGGGAATCGTTTACTTCTTGGATGGATGGGAAAATTTAGAACACAACTATGTGGAATTGGCTCGAGAAGGTCTGGTTGGTCATGGAGTGATTTGAAGAAGAAGATGATGGTGATATTTTTGAGAGCATGTGCAAGCTAATGCTTGACCCGAACCAGTCCAAAGGGTGAAGGAACATTTTTGACATGGCTCAAGGGTTGAGCATGGAAAACATATTGTCCAACTCTTTGGGTAGTTTATCTTGCATAAGGAGAATGAGAAGTTGGAAGAGCATCTAGTCATCCTTCAGTATCATGTCCATGCCTTGACATGGGGGATGCAGGTGATTACGTGTGGTCTGGAGGTAGTTGTGGAAAATCAGGGTATAGAACTCCCTGCTTTGCTAAAGTGAAAATGTCATGGAATGTTGTGTCGATTTTTCCTCCTCCTCTGATCAGAGTAAAGGGGATGTGGATGTCGAGATCATTGATGAGGTGGAGCTGAGAGGCCAAATGGCCTAATATTTCCTGGATGAATTTGTCTTTAGTTTTTTATTAAGGTCGGAATGGCCATCTGTATAGCGAAGTGTATAGATATAGGAAGTATTTGTGGGTGAAGTGAAGCTGATTACAACTCTTCCCCATATTTTGGCATATATTTAGTAAGATAAGTTGCTTGTAATCATCATGGGAGTCCACTGCTGGAAGACTTATCATGGACTGGTTCCTCATGTACTTTTTTTCAAGACTTATCATCGAAATATCCTAGTTTAAAATCTTAAAATCATAGAATGAATTCATCTAATTTATATATATCTTCTTTGTGATACATAAGCATAAGCTAGTGAATTGAGTACCCAAATACTATATTGTGGCATAACCTAGCGGCCACTAAGCTCTTAATACCTCAATTTAGTTTTGAAATCCTAACTAATGCTAGGTTCCAATGATTATGTGGTAGCATAACCTAGCGGGTGCTAAGCTTGAAATATCTTAATTTAAAATAATATGTTGTGGAATAACCTAGCGGCCACTAAGCTCTTAATACCAGTATTCACTAAGATCGTATTATTATGTTGCATAACCTACCCGCCGCTATGCTTATAATATCTTACTTTCTTTTACTGAAACCTAGAGACTTCTAAGATCCAAATATTATGTTGTTCATAAGCTAGCAGATGCTAAGCTCAAAATATAATTGGGTTATATTGTGGCATAACCTAGCGGCCACTCCGCTAAGGTCTTAATACCTCAATTTAGTTTTTAAATCCTTACTACTGCTAGGTTCCAATGATTATATGGTAGCATAACCTAGTGGGCACTAAGCTCGAAATATCTTAATTTAAAATAACATATCATGTTTTGATACATAACCTAGCGAATTGAATACCCAAATAATATGTTGTGGAATAACCTAGCGGCCGCTAAGCTCTTAATACCAGTATTCACTAAGATCATATTATTATGTTGCATAACCTACCCACCGCTATGCTTATAATATCTTACTTTCTTTTACTGAAACCTAGAGACTTCTAAGATCCAAATGTTATGTTGTGTCATAAGCTAAGATGCTAAGCTCAAAATATAATTGGGTAACTGGATAGATTATAGCACCCACTAAGCTTGAAATATTATATATTATGTGGAAGTACCTAGCACCCGCTTAGCTGAAACTATTTTAATTTAATTTGTTTAATCCAACCCATCGTAAGGTCTTAATGTTATACAACATGATATACTCGATGAAGCCTTGCTAAGCTATTCTTAGTCATAAAGAAAATGATCACTTGACCCCCAAAAAAGTGTGTTGCCTAAAAATAACAAAGTGTATTTAACATGAGAGAAATAACAAATTGATCGCTTGACCCAAAAAAGTGTGTTTCCTATAACAAAATCCACCTATCCTTGAGTCTGCAAAGGTAAATGAAGACTTCATCCAAATAAGAATTATAGCCTAGTGGTCGCTAGAGTAGGCAACATTTTTCATTTAGATCGTATTCAAAAAGGAGTTTATATAAATGATAAAAAAATAAATCTGGAATTTATGTAATAGTATACGTATAGACTTGGACTCATTGTACCCTAGCGGCCACTAAGCTATACTTAAAGGTAATATTTTTACATTTAGGACAAGAAAAGAAACTTGGACTAGCGACCAAGAAGTTATACTACAAGTTTTTAAATAGAACGCGATCTACTCGTTCCACCCTAGCGGCCACTAAGCTATTCCTAAAGGTAAATATATCATGTTCATAAATGTTATACATCTAAATTCTTAATGTTTTCTAGAAATCATATTGAAAAGCTATAAAAGATAACAAATAAATTTGGCATTTATATAATGGATACATAAATATACGTGTAAAATCGTATCTTTAATATGTTATACAGGTAAACGTATAGTTTTATCTAGTTCTTACAAGATTTTGGCAGAATTATTTTACAGTTATGAAATCATATGGAAACTCAGAATTGCATCTGAGAATCTATAAAACAAGTTTTTACATACGACACCATCTACTCATTGCATCCTAGCAGTCGCTAATCTATTCTTAAAGGTAAATATATCATGTTCATAATGAAGTTGTTTTATAAATCTAAATTGTTAATCTTTGTGAATATAACAAGTTGACGAAGAACAAAAGTGATCGCTAGGACCAAAAAATGTTGTGTTTCCTATATAAAAACAACTGATCCACAAGGGGCCAAGGAATATGAATGCTTTTTCCAAATTAGAATTATAGCCTAGTGATGCTAGGGTAGACAACTTTTCCTATGGTAGAGTTTATTCATAGAAAAAAATCATATTGAAAAGATACAAATGATAACAAATAAATTAGGAATTTATATAATGTATATATAAATATACGTGTAGAATCCTGTATGTAATTCAAAATAGAATTGGGGTTTTGTAAATAGGTTGTCGAAACAACCAATTATATCGTGGAAGCCTCAAAGCTATGTTAATTTTTGGCATAGATTAGCGGGCTCAAAAGGAAGAATATATTAATTATAAAATGCATATTGATTAAAATTATATTTAATAATATTATTGCATATATAATGTGTTTAACTTCCAATGTACATACCATAAAAATGATGAAGACATTACATTTGGTTAATTCTACATGGAAACACGTATATAATTGGAAATAATTATCATACAATTGAATTCTTAATATAGTTTTATAGTTTTGAATTAATTTTTTAACCTCATATATTTTCCTAAAATATCTAAGTGACAACCATGTAAAAAATGTAATATGCATTAATTAGCGAGGTTTCTTTGCATCATCTTGATGAACAACATTAGACTATTTTTGGTTCTCCTGACCAAAATAAAATTAAAAATAAGGTGACTGTGCCAGAAGCTATCATTATCCTAAAAAACAATCGCAGGAATGAGAACAAAAAATTCAAAATGAAAATAGCCAAAGAGAGACATAGAATGGCAGAAATGGGAAAGCGTTAAACAAAGATAAATACTAGAGCAGAAAAGTGATTAAAATTTCTTTCGTTAACGCACAAAAAAAGTGAGTTTTCATGAAGAACAAGGCAGTTTGGCATGGAGATCAAAAGCAACTGGAAAGCAAGGCTTGACTGCGGAGCATGATTCAGTAGGACAAAGCAGGGCTTGTGTGGATCATGATTGGAATGCCGTGCAAAACACAGGAACCAGTCAACTACAGAGAAACTAATAGATCCCATGATAAAAAAAGGTACACCTTTACTATAAATACCTGGTTTAGTAATATCTGGGATTATTTTGTGCTTTATGTTGTCTGTGAAACCTCCATCTGCTATCTCATTGAAACAATCATCGATTCTTTTCACAACCTCTGTTTCTATCCTCCTTCGTGTGTGTCCTTTGTGTGCATCCTTTATGTGCTTCTTTTGTGTGCCTTTCTCTGTGAACAAGATTATAATCACATGCAAAAAAACTGGGATTCAAACACTCATCCCTGCAATCTATGGTCTGTGCGTATTTTTTTATTTTGAAGACATGCTTTTCTGATTGACCAAAAAAATCTGAAACCCTACTCAATATTTCTCTGAGGTATTTAATAATTTGTTTAGCACATTCCACGAAAGAAATTTCAAAAATAGAAAAAGAGTGGGATACAAAAATTTGAAATTTTCACTTTCCCCCTCTAAAAGCAAAAGGGGGCTATTGAAATTTCAAATATCTGAAAACTTACCCCATCTAAAAGAAAAAGGGTGGGCTATTGAAATTTCAAATATCTGAAAACTTTCCCCCTCTAAAATCAAAAGGGTGGGCTATTGAAATTTCAAATATCTGAAAACTTTCCCCCTCTAAAAGCAAAAGAGTGGGATATTGAAATTTCAAATATCGAAAATGCGGGGGAATTTGAATTTCCCTATTTTTATTTTTCTATGGTTTAAAAATTAAAAACTAAACATTTTTCATTGTCTATAGCCTATAATAATATAAACATAATAACAAATATATTTTACAACATATAATTGAACCAAGCATAGAAAAAAATATATTAAAAAAAAAAGAAGAAATAAATCCTAAACATAGTTTTGAAGATTATTAGAATAATATACAGACATTTACGTTCCATTCTTTATCAAAATTGATTTCTACATTGTTAGATATAGTGTGCGCTAATGTAAATTAATTATCCAATGAAAATGTGCCACGTGGCAAGTTTGAACAAGATATTTCAGATACATAATAAGGCTAGTGATCCAAGACTTACAGTTAGTGTTATTGTATGACTATTTTCAAAATAAGAAACGTTTGAGCCTAGGGTCTGATATGCCATTTCTGTCAATAAGTAAAGGACCTTAGCGGGTGCTAAGAATTTTCTTTGTTAAGAAATGATGTGAAATATGTCTTGAAAACATTTGACTTGTTAAGCATTTTCTTATGGACAACTACATACTAAGCCTAGATCCACAACTTTACAGATAGTGTTTAAAATGAGAAGAGGTAAAGGTAGGATCCTAGCGGCCGCTAAGCTAAACCATGATTTATTATTTTATGTATACTTTCAAAATAAGAAACTTTTGAGCCTAGGGTCTGATATGTCATTTCTGTCAATAAGTAAAGGAGCTTAGCGGGTGCTACACATTTTATTTGATAGGAAATGAAGTGAAGTATGAGTTGAAAACCATGTATCTCATTGGAACTACATACCAAGGCCAGGGATCCAAAACTGTAATGATAATGTTTAAAATGAGAAGAGGTAAAGGTAGGAGCCTAGCGGTGCTAAGCTAAACCATTAATTTATTATTTTATGTCTACTTTCAAAATAAGAAACTTTTGAGCCTAGGGTCTGATATGTTGTTTCTGTCAATAAGTAAAGGAGCTTAGCGGGTGCTACACATTTTCTTTGATAGGAAATGAAGTGAAGTATGATTTGAAAACCATGTATCTCATTGGAACTACATACCAAGGCCAGGGATCCAAAACTATAATGATAGTGTTTAAAATGAGAAGAGGTAAAGGTAGGAGCCTAGCGGTCGCTAAGCTAAACCGTGATTTATTATTTTATGTCTACTTTCAAAATAAGAAACTTTTGAGCCTAGGGTCTGATATGTCATGTTTCTGTCAATAAGTAAAGGAGCTTAGTGGGCGCTACACATTTTCTTTGATAGGAAATGAAGTGAAGTATGAGTTGAAAACCATGTATCTCATTGGAACTACATACCAAGGCCAGGGATCCAAAACTGTAATGATAGTGTTTAAAATGAGAAGAGGTAAAGGTAGGAGCCTAGTGGTCACTAAGCTAAACCATGATTTATTATTTTATGTCTACTTTCAAAATAAGAAACTTTTGAGCCTAGGGTCTGATATGTCATTTCTTTCAATAAGTAAAGGAGCTTAGCGGGTGCTACACATTTTCTTTGATAGGAAATGATGTGAAGTATGAGTTGAAAACCATGTATCTCATTGGAACTACATACCAAGGCTAGGGATCCAAAACTTTAATGATAGTGTTTAAAATGAGAAGAGGTTTATGTCAATAATTAAATGAGCTTAGCGGGCACTAAGCAATTTTTTTATTGTAAACAAGATAAAATGTGAGTTGAAAACTATGTATCTTATGGGAACTACATATTAAGGCTAGCGATCCAAAACTGTAAAGATAGTATTTATATTGATAAGAGGTAAAGGTAGGATCCTAGTGACTGCTAAGCTATACCATTCAATTCAATAGGTTATGGCATTCCACTCAATACGTATAAAATCTTAGCGGTTTCTATGCATTTTCTCTCATAAAAACAAATGTGAATTATATGTTACAAGTAATAAGTCTTGTGAGTACTACATAATAGATGAAAACACAGTAGTGACCCAAAGCTATATATGTATGGTATTTATAATGACTGGTAGTAATGGTGGGAGCCTAGATGACTGCTAAACTAGAGCATGATATTTTATTTTATCATGTTTTCAGCTTATTAAACTGTTGAACCTAACATCCACTATGCCCTTACTTTTAATAAGGAAAAAATGCTTAGTGTTCACTAAGCATTTTCTCCCACAAGATCTGATGTGAATTATGTGTTTCAAACAATATACCTTATGGGAACTACGTAAGTCTTGATCCCTCATGTACCTTAATCACTCTAAGAAATAACAACATAGGGAAAAAAAATAAAATTGCCTACCTTTAATAATGTAGGACCCAAACAATAGAATTTTTTTACCTACCTTTAATATTGTACCTTAATCACTCTAAGAAATAACAACATATATTACTTAAAAAAGAAAACAAAAGAGAACAACCCTAAGTCCAAGTACAGATAAAGACGTAGGGTTTTTCCTAGTCTTCCCTTTTAGCAAGAGGTTGCGGAGTTGTAGAGGATTTGTGGAAGAGGCATGGTTCGAAGGGTTGAGGAAAAATGCCACCAAATTTGGACCCATCTCAGGTTGTGGAGGTGTTCATCTGTGTGATAGGAGGAGAAGTTGGAGCGGCCTCTTCATTGGCCCCTAAAATTGGTCCTTTGGGTCTTTCACCGAAGAAAATCAGAGAAGACATTGCAAAGGAGACTGCAAGATATTGGAAGGGTTTGAGGGTTACCGTGAAGCTCACTATACAAAATTGTCAGGCCAAAGTTACAGTTGTTCCCAAAGTAGCTTCCTTGGTGATTAAAGCCCTGAAGGAACCTGAACGTGACAAAAAAAGATGAAAAACATTAAACATACTAGGAACATCTCGTTGGACGATGTTATTGAAATTATGAAGGTCATGAAGCATTGATCCATGGAAAAACATCTTTGTAGGATTTGTGAAGGAGATTTTAGGTACATGTGTTTTTATCGGGCACACTGTTAAGGGCAAGGATCCCAAGGATTTACAATCAGAGATCGATGAAGGAGAGGTCGAGATTCTAGAGGATTGATCAAAAGGAAGCAATTTTGTTTTGGGTATGTTTTATTGAGTTTTAGTGTATTGGGTATTTGTTTTGTTTTTAAGGTTTGATTGGGGAACAATGGCTTAAAGATTTATGGGTCTTTCATTGAATAAAAAGGAGCACACCAAATTTGGTTATAGTGGGTTTCGTTGCTTATTTAATGTTTGTGTATTTTCTTGTTTAATGTACTATATATTTGTAGGCCTAATTTCCTTAATAAAAATGAGTTATTTTGGTAATGTTAGACTATAAATATCAGTTGGAAGCATTAAACCAAAATAAGAAGTAATGTCTAGTAAGATACTTACTGGCTAAGGTTTGTAATAATTTATTTTCACTGTACAAGACAAAGCTCATTTCCTATGAATTTGGGGCATGAGGCTTAAGTCATTGACAAACATTCTTAGAAGTGGTGGTGCAAAGGATGAAACAAGGTTGGGGTTTGGCAAGTTAGATAATGGCCTGAATCTATGATGGCTATGTTAAGGGAAAGGGGGTTCTGCTAGAAGTTGATGCAGAGGAGTCAACTTGGATTATATAGTTTTTAGGTTTAAGACTGATGTAAGACCATCTACAACTCCATTCCAGTGAGATTTCACTAATATCATATGAACTATAAACACAATATTGATGACGGGTTTTCAGTTCCGTTGTAAGTATGATGGGAGCCTAGCAGTCACTACACTAGAGCATGATCTTTTATTTTATCATTGTTTTAAAATGATTAAACTCTTGAACCTAGTGTCCATTATGCCCTTACTTTCGATAAGGAAAAAATGCTTAGTGTTTGCTAAGCATTTTCTCCCACAAGATCCGATGTGAATTATGTGTTTCAAACAATATACCTTATGGTAACTACGTAAGGTTTGATCCCTCATGTACCTTAATCACTCTAATAAATAACAACATATATTACTTAAAAAAGAAAACAAAAAAGAACAACCCTAAGTCCAAGTACAGATAAAGACGTAGGGTTTTTCCTAGTCTTCCCTTTTAGCAAGAGGTCGTGGAGTTGTAGAGGATTTATAGAAGAGGCATGGTTCGAAGGGTTGAGGAAAAATGTTGCCAAATTTGAACCCATCTCAGGTTGTGGAGGTTTTTGTTCGTGTGATAGGAGGAGAAGTTGGAGCAGCCTCTTCATTGGCCCCTAAAATTGGTCCTTTGGGTCTTTCACCGAAGAAAATAAGAGAAGACATTGCAAAGGAGACTGCAAGAGATTGGAAGGGTTTGAGGGTTACCGTGAAGCTCACTATACAAAATCATCAAGAAAAAGTTACAGTTGTTCCCAACTCAGCCACCTTGATGATTAAATCCCTAAAGGAACCTGAACGTGATAGGAAAAAGATGAAAAACATTAAACATACTGGGAACATCTCGTTCGATGATGTTATTGAAATTGTGAAGGTCATGATGCACCAATCCATGGAAAAATATCTTGCAGGATCTATGAAGGAGATTTTGGGTACGTGTGTTTCTGTTGGGCGCACTGTCGATGACAAGGATCCCAAGGATTTACAATCAGAGATCGATGAAGGAGATGTTGAGATTCCAGAGGATTGATCGGAAGGAAGTGATTTTTTTTGGGTATGTTTTATTGAGTTTTATTGTATTGGGTATTTTTTTGTTTTTAATTTTTGATTGGGGAACAATGGCTTAAATATTTATGGGTCTTTCATTGAATAAAAAGGAGCATGCCAAATTTGGTTATAGTGGGTTTCGTTGCTTGTTTAATGTTTGTGTATTTTCTTTTTTAATGTACTCTATATTTGTAGGCCTAATTTCTTAATAAAACTAAGTTATTTTAGTAATGTTAGACTGTAAATATTAGTTGGAAGCATTAAACCAAAATAAGAAGTAACGTCTAGTAAGATATTTACTAGCTAAGGTTTGTAATAATTTATTTTCAATTTACAAGACAAAGCTCATTTTCTATGAATTTGGGGCATGAGGCTTAACTCATTGACAAACATTCTCATAAGTGGTGGTGCAAAGGCTGCAACAAGGTTGGGGTTTGGCAAGTTGGAGAATGGCCCAAATATGTGATGGCTATGTTGAGGGAAAGGGGGTTCTGTTGGAAGTTGATGTAGAGGAGTCAACTTGGATTACGTAGTTTTGAGGTTTAAGGCTAATGTAAGACCATATACAATTCCATTCCAGTGAGATTTCACTACAATCAGATGAACTATAAACACAATATTGATGATGGGTATTCAGTTCCGAAGCAAATATGATGGGAACCTAACAATCACTAAAATAGAGCATGATCTTTTATTTTATCATTATTTTAAAATTATCAAACTATTGAATATAGCGTCCACTATGCCCTTACTTTCAATAAGGAAAAATGCTTAGCATTTACTAAGAATTTTCTCCCATAAGATCCGATGTGAATTATGTGTTTCAAACAATATACCTTATGGTAACTACGTAAATCTTGATCCCTCATGTAGCTTAATCACTGTAAGAAATAACAACATATATTACTTAAAAAAAGAAAACAAAAGAGAACAACCCTAAGCCCAAGTACAGATATGGACATAGGGTTTTTCCTAGTATTCCCTTTTACCAAGAGGCCAAATATTTGTAGAGGATTTGTGGAAGAGGCACAGTTTGAAGGGTTGAGGAAAAATTCCACCAAATTTGGACCCATCTCAGGTTATGGAGGTGTTCATCGGTGAGACAGGAGGATAAGTTGGAGTGGCCTCTTCATTGGCCCCTAAAATTGGTCCTTTGGGTCTTTCACCAAAGAAAATTAGAGAATACATTGCAAAGGAGACTGCAAGAGATTGGAAGGGTTTGAGGGTTACCGTGAATCTCACTATACAAAATTGTCAGGAAAAAGTTACAGTTGTTCCCAATGCAGCTGCCTTGATGATTAAATCCCTGAAGGAACCTAAAAGTGACATGAAAAGATGAAAAACATTAAACATACTGGGAACGTCTTATTGGATGATGTTATTGAAATTGCGAAGGTCATGATGCACTGATCCATGGTGAAAAATCTTGTGGGATCTGTGAAGGAGATTCTGGGTACGTATGTTTTTATCGAGCAAATTTTCAAGGGCAAGGATCCCAAGGATTTAAAATCATAGATCAATGAAGGAGAGGTTAAGATTCTAGAGGATTGATTAGAAGGAAGTGATTTTGTTTTGCGTATGTTGTATTGATTTTTAGTGTATACCCATAAACTTGGTGTTCACTAAGTATTTTCTCCCATAAGATCTAAAGTGAATTATGTGTTTCAAACAATATACCTTATGGGTACTACGTGAGGCTTGATCCCTCTATATTGTATGTAGTGCAAATATTGTCTCTGCTAGGTACATTCTAGCCAACATGATATAATCATAATCAATGAAAAACAATAGCAATCCAAAGTTTTACTGATAGTGTTTACAATGACCCTAATGGTAGGAGCCTCGCAGTCACTCAGGTAGGTCACGATTTATTATTTTATTGCAATATTCAATAAAATAAACTATTAAAATTAGCATCCGATGTGTCGTTACTTTCGATAAGTAATGAAACTAAGCGTTAGGTAAACAATTTTTCTGATATGAAACGTTGTGAAGAGGACCATACTTACTTTTAGGAAAATTTTAATCCTTCCTGTTTTGTTTTTGATAGCTTGTTGTGGAATTTCCCGCCAAGTGCTATGCTTAAAATATCATACTTAGAGTAGTTATAGAAATTTACACATAATGAATAAAGTATGTCCGATATACATATATTTCACATTGTCTTATATAACAAAAAATTATGAGCTATCACTAACTCCTTTAATGTGATTTGTTCCTCAAATACTCTCCTCAAAATACCAAACATAAGATCTTCTGACCACTATCCTTTAAACATGTTAATTAGTCTTATTACATGCATCTAATCCTCGCTGCTACAATATGACCGATATACACATAAATCACATAGTATTGTAAAACAAAAAATCCCAAGCTACCGCAAACTCTCTTCGAAATACCAAATATTTCTTCTTAATGTCCTCTACGGTTTATCATTACAAAGGTGTAAATGGATTAAATTTTTGTTTTAGGTTGTTCTTTTATATGTTGACTAGAAGTCTATCTGCCAGTAAAGTGTGTATTTTTTAACGTTCCTATCATTCCATCTATATAATGTTATGGCTTTTCTAACTCACATGTAATACTTTCAAAAGGTGCAAATGGTTTCATATCTTTCAATGCATTATAATTTTATTTTAGACTTTTGGAATTTTTTTGTTATTATTGATTTCATCCACAAAATATGAAGCCTCGCGGTTGCTAACCATTAAGTTAATTACTCTATTATGATACATAATAAAGAACTATGTAAGTTTGTGTCTGCTAGGGTATTATTTAAATTCCTTAACAGAAAATGTGAGAAAAACACTTTAAAGTTCAAAAATGACCTAATTATTAATGTATTTTACTCTAAATATAGGTAAAATGTCTTCCATTGTTCGTGCTCCATGCAGAACAATTCCATTCATCGCAGGTGGTATTTTTCAGAAGAAAAGAGACAAGGAATGGTTCATGGAAGTTAATTCCCCTAAAAACTACCACATCAACCTGTGGTTGTTTTTTGTTATATATGACAATCATGAGGAAGTTGGTATTATTCTGTAGTCAGAAGTTATTGATTTGGGGACACTGTGTGTCCAGGTGGAACGCTTTGACTTTGAATATAATAAGTGTCTTATTCTAGATATGGAGTTGGATGTTTCTTTGTTTAGGAAATGGGAAATGCATGCCTCCATAAATAATGGACCATACTCTTGTTCAAAATATGGTTGTAATTTGGGGATTCTAACATTTTTTGACAAAACTGGATGTTCAAATGCAGAAGTCATTTAAAATAGTATATTTACAGTATTCAAAAAATTGTATAGAAATGAGAAAACATCTTTTGTTTGTCATTTTTTACATAGAAAAGGTTTTCTTTCACCTCCAAAACATGTCAAGTTGTTTACTATGTTGAGGTGATCATATTTGACTAAATTGGACCCATCTAAATAAAAATTGCATGGGTTGAAAATGAATAATAAATCAACTAGGGTCTTTTGAGGCTAGTGTAATAAAAGAGACATTTGATTTTTACTACCGGAGAATAAAAGGGGACAACAAAATGAGAGAAACATTTCTACATTATTTGAGAAATAAGCATCCAGATAATATTGTATTGACATCATGCAGTGAATCTAATGTAATAAAAAAAACTAAATTGCATGAATCACACTATCGCCAGTTGTCTGTACTATTGGGTGAAGAGAGAAATGGAAAAATAAAATCTGATTCCCATATTGGGGAAAAAATGGAAAAATGGAAAAAAGATCATGAGGTGGAAGAAGTTCTTCCCGTCACAGCTCAAAAAATATTAGACAACTATGTGATGTCACTGGAAGGAAATATACTAGCAAGGGTGAAAGTCACATACATTTTTTCTTGTAAATGTGCATATCCATTCCAGCTTCCATCAACTTTATCAAGCTATTCCTTCGACTAATCCTTTCAATGTTGAATGTGTGATCGCTGATTTTTGCAATTTGGCCAGTGATATTTCTTCCGATGTCATAATGGAGCTTCTAACAGTTATCAGAACCAGTGTGCTGGATTGTATTATTATTGTTCTAATACCAATTGGTTATTAAAAAATGTTAAGTGACACAGTACAAAGATACATGGAAAAGGTTAAAGACATTGGAGTATCAATTATGGATGGATGCTACAAAGTCTACGATAGCAACGAGATATTCAAAAAATTTGTGTCTTATGTACACAATATCTTGTGTGCACAACCGCGACAATAACGATGATTATAGAGAAGAGGTCACTATGGATTGGATGGAGAAACTGCCACAAAAATTGGTAACTGTAGGAAAAATTGGCCTACAAGGAAACATCCATCCTTTTCTTTGCGAAATATCATATGAGTTCTAGGCTGAGATGTTCACTCGATGTTGTTCCATAAATTCTCTAGTACTAGTGCTTTACGGCGGCAGTGTCACACTCCATGCATTGGTGGATTCCAAAACTATCTGCCATTTTTATTGTTGAGACACATAGTCAAGTGATGTTTCTAAAACATTACTATTCTCATATGAAGAAAGGTTTGTCTCTAGAAACAACTTCAACAAGTGATTTTGTTTAATGGATTTTAACCTAAATATGTTACTTATACAATTATTGTTTATGTAAACAACCAAAAATATAAAAGTTGATGTACAACCATTTCACCATGACGCTACACAACCAATTCAACATGGTGATTTACTTTCAATCATTTTATAAATATGTTTAATGAGCTCTATCTTCAATTTCCATGGTTTTCAATTTTTTTAATAAAGTTATGTTTTTTTACAGTTCAGATGATAGATATGGAGGACGCGGGAATATCAACCATGAATACGCCATTAGATCTAGGTATGTTAATTGTGTGAATCAAACAAAACCGTATGTTAATCGTGTGAATTTACAAACAAAACCACTAACAAGCCCCACAAATTTATAAGACAATAAATGATTATGTAGAAAACCAATAAGGCCCACAAATTTATAGGAAATGATATGATATCCATGTGTATTTTACAAAAAAATTATTTATAAGGCCCACAAATTTATAGGAAATGATAACTAATAGACATTATTTTATATGCTTGGCTTAGGGTCGAAGAAATTTTTTAAGCAAATCCATTTGTAAGCTATGATAAAAATTTAAAACGAACTATATAGAGCTTAGCGGACTCTATGCATCCACATTCAATACAGAAATGGTTTGACTAAAAAACATTGCATTCATCAATATCTCGTTGATTTACAACTGCATACTGTCTACAATGTTTCACTAATTCACTACTGCATACTGACTACTTACATTGAATTAACATTGTTTTCGCTTCAACATCTTCATAAACAAAACTACATATGGCTTGATCTAGCTCGTTTGAATGTAAAACAACACTTGGCTAGCCTCATTAAATGTTTTCTAGCTAAGTGTAGTTTGGGCCAATGATGGAATAGCCTAGCGGTCGCAAATCCTCATCAATAGCTGAGGACTGTTCTCTGCCAAAGGGTGGTTCGAGGAATATAAGCATAGCTTAATGATCGCTAAATTTGAATTATAATACAAAGAATAATTGATATTGTACTTACCATATCACCATAGAAACCACTATGTTTATCCATTTAAGTTTGCCACAACATGAAATCGATTATGAATTGATTAATGTTTATTTCAAATACATTATGCTCATATTTTCAATAGGAAGAAATAGATTATGAATTGATGATTGTTTATTTGAAATGGCTCCTATGCATCAATGGATCCAATAATGTGTACAGGTGGTATAATCCAAGCCATAATCTCAATCGGTAACTGTTAGTTGTAAGCTAAAATGTTGTTTATGTCAATTGGTTGTAATTGATATGCGGCCAACAAAAATAAAATTTGTTTACTTCCCTACAGGTAGCGATAAGAGTTATTTACTCATTTTGGATATGGAGGACCTATTATATGGGATAAACAAAACATACAATAGGAATATGTCATTCAGGTTTGGTATGAAAGCTGTCAACCTGCGAGGTGTCCTGTCAGAATTTATAAAATTACTATCACCATACTGTGAACTGGGATTCTAAACAACAATCTCATTTCTGTTGATGTAAAAAAGATATCGACAAGGATTCAATAAAAAATATCAACCACATTGAATCCAAGACTCACTTGGGGAAAGGAACATTGCAATATAGTCAAGGGAATATCAATAAGAGACCTAGAAAAGGTTTGAAGTAGAAACACTTTTTCATGCAGTTTGAAAAACACTTTGTGTATTACATTAGGTGCAAAGGGAAACCCTTCCTAAAATTTTTATAGTGGGTATGAAAATAAGACGCAAATATTGTACAAAAGATAAATGATTGATGGCTTATTTGTACAAAAACATATCACAAATAGTGTCTTAGGAATTGAATGTGGTAGAGGGCATAAAATACTTAGAGCAAGAAAAATCTAAATAACTATTTATCTTTTCATAATGTTGTTATGATTGTACTTCTTAACATTTCCAATAATATATACATTCATATGTTATAATGAAATGTACTGAGTAAATCTATTCTATTATGTTGAGATTTTTGAAATATAATTTG
Organism: Taxus chinensis; assembly: GCA_019776745.2. Lineage (NCBI taxonomy): Eukaryota > Viridiplantae > Streptophyta > Pinopsida > Cupressales > Taxaceae > Taxus > Taxus chinensis. The sequence continues at coordinate 659,411,984 of CM034146.1, forward strand.
GGAGGATTTATATTTTCACTGATTATAAGATGACAATATGATTGAATAACTTTTGTGGTGAATTATTAGAAAATATTTCCCTTGAAAAATTGTAAAATAGTATTTTTGTACACTGTTCATAAAATAAATATAAAATTATGCTATACATAGTTAATTATTTTTAATATAATATATATATATATATATATATATATATATATATATATAATCTATAAAAATTGACGGCCATATCTAAAATATGCAAGTCATATGCGATGGTTATTTCAAATATTTGTAACTATTTTATGGATAAAAAGGATTAAAAAAACGTCTAAACAGGCGTCAAATTTAACACCATGTTATGGCCTTTGTTGCAACCATTGAAGGACAAGCGTAGATGTTTGGGATGATATTTGATCAAAAACTGAATTCGAGGGAACTTATTTTTTGGAGCTTTACTAAGACAAAGCATAAATAATGCTTAGAAGCTACTAGCCCATTTAAAACATAACCATTTTTTGTATATAAGATAGCATAAATAATTGCCACCGACCACTAGCCTATTTAAAACATAACCATTCTCTGTAAATAACATAAGATAAATAATGGCCAATGACTGCTAGCCTTATAAAATAGAAACATGTTATGTACATAACATAGCATAAATAACGGCTAGTGGCTGCTAGCTCGTATAATGGATTCAAATATATGGGACTTTGAAGTACATATAATTCCAATATAGCTGATTTTGGATTCCAATAAATGTGATTTTGGATTCTAATATATGTAATATTGGAATCCAATATGTGTGATTTTGGAATCCGATATGTGTGATTTTGGAGTGCAAATAATTCCAATATTTGACATTTTGGAATATGAAAATAGCAATATTGGATTCCGATATTGAGTATATTTTTTAGCTTCTAGGAGTGGAATAAGTCCCAAATTAGTGAAATAAGCATTCTTGACATTGATGCTCCTGGATCATACTCCCATAGTAAGAAATAAATTAAAGCCCCATGGAGGTTTGTATCTTCTTTTTCTTCTTCCAATCTCTTTCTTCCTTAGAATGATATTCATCATGGTTTTGTTTGCATTCATATTAAGCTCTTTCACTCTTTTCTTTTCTTGACTTGTCTCTTCTTGTGTTGAATTTTCCTTTCATGTCTTCACTTTGCTCATAATATTCTTCATTTTATTCATTCTATTTTCCTTCATAACTTAGTTGTAGCCTTTCTTCATTTTATTTTCTTTTTCTATCTTCTTTGTTCATCCTTTGACTCTTTCCTACATAAACAAAACTAGGAGAAACATTAGATATAAAAGGATGAGACAATCTTTCCTTGTTTTTATTTTCTTCATCCTTTCTTAGAGATCTTCATGTAATTTCTGATTATTCTTCTTGAACCCTTCTGGTTTTGACTTATTTTATTCATATTTTCCCTCTTGTGCTTGCCCTTGAACTTGTAGTTCACATTCATCTTCATTAGTTTCCTCTTTGTTTAAAATTTTTAATGTTCTTTCTTGTATTTCCACTCCATTCTCTTGCTTGCTATTGCATTCTCTTAACTAATTTGAACATGTACTTGTCATGAATAGATCTTAAATCCTTTGTATTTCCTCATACAATGATAATTTCACTCTCCTCCTCACTTGATTCATCAAATTTAGGACATAATTGGTATCTTTCTTCTTGTAAATCAAAAGCTAGTTTACTAGGCGCAACTTTCACTTTCTTTGTCTTCACTTCATCTTTATATTATTTTAGTTTTCTAACTTCTTATTTTTGAATCTCATTCTCATGTTCCTCATCGTGCTTTTTAGTGTTAAAAATCAACTCACTGTCACTTTCAAATGCCTAATTCTTTGATTTCTTGACCAAAACATTCAAATTGACTTGTTTACCTTGTGCTTCACTTTTTTTCTTCTCTTTCCAATATTTTATTTGGCTTCCATACTCTTATTTTTTCTCTTTGACTCTCCACACTTGTTTTCTTGTTTTTTATGCTGATATACACCTATAGTTTAAGTCTTCCTTCTTGATTCATAGGTTGGTTTGTTCTTATAAACTCTTCCCTAACTCTTCATTTCTTGATCTTCGTCATTGCAACGCTTGTTTCACACTAAAATATGATCTTAACTTTTCATTTTCCTCTCATTTTTCTTTGCATGTTACAACCTCATTAACCTTTTCCTTACACTTTCTCTCATTCACAAACCATTGAATTTTTGAGCCATTTAGGCATGATATAACCATGTTGAAATTCAGATTTTGAAGAACTAATCTCTTCTTTCATTGTGATATCTTATATATCAAATATTTAAATAACATATGTATCGATGGAGATCGTAATTATCATGTTCCCATACCTGATTATAAGCCATCTTTGTGACCATGTCCTTTTCCTTTTCATTTTTTCCATCCATCTTCTTGTCTTTTATCTCTTTCTTGTCTTCTCTTAGTTGAATGATTTCAAAAGCATCACATAAATTTGTGCTCTCTTCTTCTTCTTTACTAGCATGCTATAGGACCTCATTATTTTCCTCATAATCTTCTACAAGTTTCTTTGTGCTTCCATCATATGAATTTTACTCCAAATATTCTCTTCTTACCTCTCTTCTCACAATTTTCATTATATTCTTCTTGATCTTATTCAAAAAATCTTTAAAACCTGTATACCTAAATGTAAACACAACATTAGACTATAAAATCAGAGACCAAAATGTCTCAATGAATGTATTTCTCTTAGACACTTTCCTCCTTATCCACCCTACTTCTCTAAGTGATTACTTCTACACTTTTCTTCTCTTCCACTCTTCTTCATCTCTCACTATGTTCTTCACTATCAGAACTCTTTTCACTTCCTGTTTTTCATGTTGCTCACATGGAAATTCTCTCTTCCTCATTCCTCCAAAGGCTCTCTCTTCTTTACTTTCTCCACTTCTTCTAGAATGCTTCACAAGTGACTTGATTGGCCACTTCACTCTCTTATTCAAACACCATCCATCTAGCTGACTTCTTACGTGACATCCTACCCGATTGCTTACCTATATCCACATCCTTTCCAAGGATTCAAACCTCTTCAAATCACTCCTCAACTATGATATTTCTCTCTCCATTTTTGGCCCTAGTTTCACACTCTTTATCTTCATGGCTTTAGGCCCTCCTTTGTAGCTAACATGTAAAACCAAGCAATGTATCCTTGCACCAAACCTTGTTAAGATTTTTATTTTCTCTATTATGCCTGATATGATACCAAATTATTTATAGGACAATATACACTCATAAAAAAAAATTCTTTAAGAGTCATTAATTCACTTGTACAAACATCAAATTCAAGGAACTCAGAGTTTTTTCAAACACACAAAAATGCATCTAAAACTGAGTCAAATCTCAAAATCATTATAGACATGCTTATATTCATCATATCGACATGATCAAACCATCAAATTAGTGCCACATCATCATTTTTAGCTATTTGCCTTGTAAACCACTTATTTACCTTGTAGCCACGTAAATGTTGTTTTCTTGACAAAATTCACTCATTTTTCATCTTCAATATTGAATGGTAAATTTTTTTCCTACCAATTATGCTCCTTAACATGCATACCAAATTTTATACCTCAACTCTTTTCCTAAAAAAATTTGCTCCTTTTTGTAATTTTGTTCTAGGTTTCAATTAGCCCTCTAAAAGTACAAAACTTAAAATTGGGAACAATGTACAAACTTCCATGGAAAGATACATACATTTTTAGATACCAATTTATGAGTTCTTTCTTTTTACCAAATTTCTTTCTTCCAACTCCTTGTCTATCACCTCTTACCATACCTTTGCTTGGATTAATTAATTATTAATTATTAATTATTCATACTCATTATTATTCACCTCCTTATCCTCCTTCCTTTCACACCTATTCCATCTTGCAGTGGTATTCTTCCCGTTTAAAACACACATAGTTAAGGTTCTTAAGGTTCTTGACTATTACCTTATTCACATACAGTCCCATATTTCTATTATAAGATTTTTTTAGTATTCTTTAAAATTATATTATTCATACATTGGAAATTTAGTGCCTCACATCCTTCAAATATTTGTTCAAGTTATTATCTACTGCTCTCTATTATTTCCTTATTGTTGGCCTTCACAATATGACCCAAACAAGGCAGTTGAGGTTTTGTCAAGAAATAAGTTTCCTCATGTATTTATCACTTGATTTATGATTAAGAACATTTCCACACCATATTGAGCTATCCACACTCCCAATAATGAATTAAATATGAATCATTTTACCCATATTAGCCAATGTCTCTTTTACTACACAAGTTTGTATACTTCCACATCTCCCTCTTCTAATGCTCTGTTTGATATCAACATCACCTTGAGGATGTTCTAACTCTTCCTCAATAATTTAAATGATAATATTATTCTCTCTTGGTAAAAATTTAATCTCAGTTGTTTTTACCCTTCATAGAAGTTGGAAAGAAATTGTGTCTTTAAAGTTTAACTGAGATGTAGGTAAAGGTTTAACTATCCCTAAATGAGTTTTGGATAATTTATATTATCAAGTTTCCACTAAATAATTAGGGATCCTATTAATATATTCTAATGGTACTCAAACACCACACTTCTGACTTGGTTCTACAAGAGCAACACTTTATTACACAAAATATCTTCTTAGCCAATTCTGAGCACTTTGACACAGTGCAAGCAAAGTGCATAGTCATTAAATGTCACGCATGGGGATCCAAGGTATTTGAATCACTTAAAATTTTTATCACTTCAACCTATTCTATGAATATTGCTTATCCTTTATATTTCTCATTCCATTTTACTCTTGCATGCTAGAAAAAACTCCTCTCTAAAAATGTCTTAAACTGAAACAAGGTGCTAGTATGGCTTGTAATTGGTGTTTTTCTTCATTGATCAATGCTAAAGCACACAAACCCTCAGAGAATCTCTATAACATATTGAATCAATTCTTTATCAGTTTGGAGTGGGTAATAATGACTAATTACACACCTCCTTAAGTAATGGAATGCAAAACCCTGTACATAGGAGCATACGACTGAGATGACTAAGTTTTAACCTTATATTTAACAAAACTACATTAATGACCACAAAATTAGGATAATATTTCCACCATGCATATAAAAATGTATGTTCCAAATATATTTATTTTTTAGTGGATAAAAATTGATTTATGTTCCTTTTCCTGAGTTCAAAACCCTAGCCTTGGGTCTTAGCCCGAAAACACATAATTTGCATATAAAGTTAATTTCATTTATTTAACAAATTATTCATGGCTCAAAAACCTTAAAGAGGTATTTATTAAAAGGTATTTTCCTTCTCCTATTACGAGAAACTCTCTTTTTAATCATAAACCTTGATTTAGACCCTTCAAAATGCTTCCTTTCTTGTTGAAACCCTCATATCACAGTTTAACTTAGGCAACTCTTTACCTTGGCAATTCACTCATTCCTATAACATAATGAAACTTCAAATATATAATAAATTCCTATAATATATTGATTTCATATATAAAATAAAAATAATCACATGCATTTAACTAAGATAAATCAAGAAGCATGCACACTATAGAGTGCTTAAGAGGAAATATGATTTATTCATTCTTCATATAACTTATAGATCCTTAGAGCCTCTTAGAGATCTTCACATACATTCTCCATTCCAAATCCTTCTTATAAATACATAAATTCCTTCTCTCACTTGAAATTCACCTTTTACATGCTTGTTAGTGTGAAATCACAGCACCCCCAAATGAGTTCTATCTTTTCTAAGGAAAACTCATTTGATGTGATTGCATAACATGGAACTTTCCCCAAGGTGTGGGACCTTGCAAAATGGGAAATCTCTCCAAATTAAAGGTTAGTTCCTTATTCCTCTTTTTAGGTGCATATGTAAGGATTTGTAGAGGATCTATCTCTATACCTAATCTAAAACTTGCCAAGGAGACAGGGATAAAAGAGTATAAGAAATAAAAAATGACTAAACTACCAGGTGATGCACCAAAGGAATGATGAACACTTATTTTCTGACAAACACAAACCAATAAGATGCATACAATGAACAAGCATAGATAGCTAGATATGTAATAGAAGACCAGATGAAAGAAAAAGAGGTAAGAGAGGATCTAAAATTGATCACAGACATGTTTTATTGCTCTATAGATTGATACAGTCCATTACAAAGTAGCTAAGAGGAAGGAATGTAATGTAATTTTGATAGAAGGCCTAAACCCCATAGATTCCTTTACTAGAAGGAGGAGGGATCCTACAAAACAAAGAATGTCTAACCCTTTACAATGAATCTTGCCCCTATATTTGTAGATTCAACCTGAAAGAAGAAGAGAGAGAGAAGCCGGAAAATTAGGTTGAAACTCAACCACCACTATTAATGCCTCTGATGAAATATCTCCACCAAATATGTCTTTACTACATCAATCCTTGGTTAGGTGCCTTAAAGGAAGAGGAAATGACGAAACAAATCAAATATAATCTAGTTGTTGAGGCAAGAATATCCTAAATTGAAATCTTGAAGACATTTCCTCCATTTTTCTTCACCTAACCTCCTCAAAATTAAAGTTTCAGACCTCCATGGCATGGGTGAGGCCAAGATCTTTCCAATGGCATCAGATTTGTAATATTTTGAGCCTTGAGTGAAAAGATATGCCCCTTCAAAGTTTGTATCAATTTTGTATAGGAGGGCGGGAAAACAACTTGAAAAATGTGTCCCCTTTTGATATGGGACATGTGGCAGCCAGATTGGAACAAAAATTGGGCCTATGGATCCGTAATTTATCTTTTTCCCTTTCCTCTGATTCCCACTTTGGCTTTGACTTGGGCCCAGATGCTGACTTTTTCCTTGGGCGGAGTTGCGAGCCATTTTGTAAATTTTACCCCTTTTGAGATAATAAGAGGCAAAGAACCAACATTTTCCCCGATGGTCCACTTTCCCCTAGGACACGCGATAGTTTGGCTATCATTTAGAAACCTTTTCTTTATTCACCCCTTGAATCAACATCATATTGAAACTTGGCATTCTCCACTTACACCTTTATACTTAGCCAATTTTGAAGCCTTTTTTGTCCACCTTTTGACTTTGTTTCCTCTTATGCGGGATCATGGTCGATCCAATATTTGGCACGGGGAAAAAATATGGATAATAATTTGGTGACTCATAGGGGTATCTTCCTGCTATATGAAAAGACCAATTACCTTATATACATTGGGCATGGAGTCAAGAAAGATGGTCTGATACTAATTTTGCCTCTGATTCATGAGCTCGGCTGCTTGTACTCTTAATTTTCATAAGAAATCTCAAAATGAAGGTTTCTGAGAGTAGAAAATTGTTTTAACCCAAGGTTTCATCTCTCTCTGAATGGACTACACAAAATTCATGAAACAACACCACAATATATACAAAATTTTAAATCATACATGCTCCAAATGGAACATGCAGAGCATGTAAAGCACTTAGGAGAAAAGAAATCTACACTACAACAAGACAATGTGCATAAGCACTTAGAGGAAAGAGAAAACTAAACTAATATGTACAAGGTGAGAACTCCCCTTTTAGTATCATTGTTTAAGATAGATCCTATTTACTGGAATCTACAACTCTACACCCTCTAATGTAGATAATTGGAAAGCATTGCTACTTTTGCATCTTGTGATTATATAGGGGCCACTCCAGATGGCATCAAATTTGGAATGCCTTCCTGGTTTTTCTCAATCTAAATCCCATTTCAAAACTAGGTCTCATTCCTGGAAGGTCCTCTATTTTGTCTTCTTGTCAAAGAATTTCTTGATTAAAGCCTAATTCTTCTCTATTTCTTGGAGAGCATGCTCTTTGGTTTCTTCTAATTCTATCAACTCTGCATACTTGGCCTCCATTGGTCTAAATTCAAACATCTCTAATTGCTTCACAAGCTCCAATGTTGGAAACTCAAGTGATACATGCAACACTTCCTCTTTCCCATATATGAGTTTGAATGGAGAGCTACCTATAGATATCTTGGGTGTTATTCTATCGTCCCATAAGGCCGTTTTGAGCTTTGTGTGCCAGATCCTCTAATTCTCATCAAGAGTTCTTCTAATGATCTTTAACAGGTTCTTGTTTGTGGACTTAGCCTGACCATTACCTTGAGGGTAATAGTTTGATGAAGTACTCAGATAAGTCCCATTCTTGACAACCCATCCTATGATCTTGGAACCTATGAATGCTAATGCATTGTCTTATATGATGGTGGTTGGTACTCCAAATCTTGTCACTATCCCTTCATATAAATCCAGGATACTAGACTCACTTACTTCCTTGAGTGCCACTACCTCGGTCCATTTGGTGAAATAATATGTCACTGTCAGGATCCATTTGTGATGTTGGCTTGAGTTTGGATTGATGAATGCAATGAAGTTCAATCCCCATTGCATGAAATTTTGGTCAACTGAGATTGGGTGCAATGGAAGTGTTGTTAGCCTTTCCTTGCCTTTGAAGAATGCACAATTCTTGCACCTTTTGATCCATGTGTAGCAGTCATTAAACACTCTGAGCCAATAATATCTTTCTTTCATGATTTTGAGTGCTATCACTCTTCGAGAAAAATGGCCTCCAGCTGCTTCAACATGGAATTCTTGTAGCACCCTCTCCACCTGATCTGTCCCAATGCATCTCAACAGAATGTCATTGATGTCCCTCTTGAACAAGACACCATCAATAAGAACATATGGGATGACCTGTAGCCTAAAATGCCTTATTTTTTCTTTAATCATCCCATGAGGACACAAGCCTGTTCAAAGTAAGTGCACCATATTGTGTCCAATAAGGAGTAGGTACATCATCTCTCCCTTCTTCTTCATCATCTTGTAGAATAAGAACAACCTCCTTTTCACTGTTTGTTTCATCTTGTTGACCTGAGGCTAGTTGTTCACACAACCCCTTCCCATGGACTAGCTTGGTGACCTTGATCTCAATGTCATATTCTATGACACGAGTGATCCATCCTACACACTTTTCATTCAAGTACTTACTAAGAAGGAATTCCTTAACTCCCGCATGAGAGACCAATAGTTGGAATTTGTTGTTTAAAACCAAATGCCTAAAATTCTTCATTCCTCTAATTACCACCAGGATCTACTTCTCAATGAAGGAGTACCTTACCTCATAATCTTCCAAACTTTGGCTAAAAAAAGCACTTAGTTGTTATGTACTTTCTTTGTTCTGTTGCACCAAGATTGCAGAAATTGTGTCGCTGCCACAAAAGGTATACAATATGAAGTCTTTGGAAAAATATAGGGTTCAAAAGAGTTGGGGCTTGTGATATGGATTCTTTAATGGCCTCAAAACTTGCTTTTCCTTCATTTTTCCACTTGAATGTTAATCTCTTCTTTACCATCAATGTTATTGGATTAACAAGGGCAGCAAAGTTTGGAACAAACTTGCAGACAAAATTGAATTTTCCCAAGAAACTTTGAAGAGCCTTCTTATGACTTGGCAATGGCAATGCTCTTATTGCTTGAACTCTTTCTGGGTCAATTTCCAATCCTTCCTTTGATATGATATGGCCAAGAAGATTGCCTTCATGGGCCAAGAATATACATTTTTTGGGGTTCAGTGACACCCCAAAACTCCTTCATCGTTGGAACACTTACCTTAGATGGAAAAGGTGGTCTGCTGCATTCTTGGAAAACACTGTAATGTCACCCAAATAGATCAACACTATTTTTTTGATCAGCCCCTTGAATTCCATATCCATTTCCCTTTGAAAAGTGGCTCCAGCATTAGATAATCCAAATGGAATTTTACTGTAGGCATAGATTCCCTATTTGGTGGTGAAATCTATTTTGAATTGATCATATTCTTTCACCATGATCTAGTTATACCTTGAGTAGCCATCTAGGAGGGTCAACCTTTCTGACCCAAACACTACTTGCAAGATCTGCTCCATTAAAGGGATTGGGTAGTGATCTTTGAGGGAGGCTCTGTTCAAATCCCTGAATTCAAAACACATCTTGATTTATCCATTTTTCTTTTTGACTGGGACCATATTTTTAACCAAACTTGAGTGTTTAATTATAAATATGATGCTTTTCTCTATCAAATTGTTCAACTCCTTCATTAGAGGCTCAATATGTGGGTTGACTAGTCTCTACTTCTACTTGATGGGCTGAGCAGATGGATCCAGTTTGATTGTGTGTTGTGCTAGTTTTTGATTGAACCCTCTTAGGTCTTCATAACTCCAAGCAAACACATTAGGAAATTCTTGGCAAAGTTGTATGAATTCATACCTTTCTTTCTTGGTGGCTACCTTTCCAATTTGAAGTGTTTTGTCTTCTCCAACTGGGATTGAATATGAATCTTATCATTTGATCTGCATGTTATCCTTCTCCTTTCTGAATTGATCATTAGGATTGAAAATAGATTCCAATGTCATTAAGCCTTTGGGAAGCTTGTTTACATATAGTTGTACTATCTGATTCCCGTACTACTGCTCTAGTCTACTCTGATTTCTAGCTAAGAATTCAACTTCTTCTTGTAAAAAATTAATGATTTGCGATCATTCTCAAACACTTGCTAGCATGTATTATTATTTTGCACTGCTGGCCTCACAACCACATGGACATGTGGCTATTCTCTATCCCTCTCAATGTTGTCAACCACATCAAACATTGCTCCAACTACTGCAAGTCTATCAGTAGCTTCATTCTCCTTCCTGGGTATGGACATAATACTGAAGGAATCAAAATCCTCCATGAGATCCCATACCCTACTCTTGTAGTTATTGAGCAGATCATTTTTTACATCATTAAGTCCTTTGACTTGATTGGCAACCAACTCACTGTCACTGAATACTTGCAAGTTCTTGATTCCTAGCTTCCTTACCCAATGAAGACCTTAGACTAAAGCCTCATATTTAGTAGTGTTATTTGAGCAAGAAAATTGGAATCTGAAGGATAAATAATATCTCATATGTCTAGGGGACACAATCATGGCTCCTCCTCCAGCTCCTTGTTTACTCCTTAAGCCATCAAAGAAAAATTGCCATACCTCATTGTCATCCTTTCATTCTAGCTTGATTAGGTTAGGAAGAGGTTGATTCTCTTCATGTAGGTAGTAGAAACCTAGATCAGATTCTTCCATTTCCCTATAGGGATAAAAATCATGGATTTTGTTGGCCCAATCATTGAGAGTCAATTCTGGGATACATCTCACCTTGGTATTTGCTTCATAAGTGCTTAGGGGGTACTCTTGATCAAAAGTTGAGTAGTTGTCGTTGATTGGGCTAGGCACATAGGATTCAATATGATAATCAGCAATAGGTTCAGATCTAATTTTGGCCTTCACCCAATACCTTGTCCTAAAGAGAATATGTGGCCAATCAATAGATAAGTAGCCTCCAATTTTGGTAGTGAAGTCCCTAGACAGACACAAGGAAAAATGTGGTGGCAAGTCTATGATTGACACGTTTTGAAAAACAGTCACATTAGGGTAAGTATGTAGAGTGAGACTCATATCCTTAATGATTCCCACAGTAGTCACTGTTGTCCCATCTAATTGGACTACTCCTCTAGAGATGACTTCATATTGGAGACCCAACTAATCAGCTATTTTTTTGGGCATCACAGAACTACTAGCCCCAAAATCAATCATACAATTATGCACTAATTTGTCTCTAATAATCAGTGAGACATAGAAGGGAGGAGGTCTCAGGTTTTTACCTTGTAGTTCTCTATGGTTCCTCCCAGGCTGAACTACATTGGCAAACACTCTTTCTTGCTAGCTAGGGGCTTGATTTGAACTTGACAAATTCTACATGGTAGTCTGCAACAGATCCCTCTGCCCTGGAATGGTCAATGACTCCCATAGTGAAATTTTCACACTTTTCCTTTTCATCTGCTCAATAACATTGAATGTGTTGTCCTTTTTCTGCCCCTTCCCAGACACATTTTTTTCTTACACATGAGCTGTTACAACAGGTGTTTGACTGGGTTTGTGAGGTGGCTTAGATTGGTTCTGTATGTTTAGAGTTGCACTTGGAACGCCATGTCCTTATGGAGTGATGGAAGATTGAGGGTCACTTGAATTCAGTGGCTGACCCTCTCTAATACTTCTCTTTTTGGACCATGTATTGACAGCTACACTTTGAGAAGGGAATTGATTCATCCCACAGAATTCTTTAGCCTACCAGTTGACAAGCATACTCTCGTTTGGGGGGCCAACTTGTTGAGATCCTTGTTGCTGATCTTCCTCTTGGTCAAGTTCTTGTGGCACCATACTAGTTTACACCATCAAGGTCTACTTTATAGCACCATTAAATTACGTTGATTGGTTATGTGGCTGACTCCATGGAAAACACCAATCATATTCCTGTGCTATATTGTTATGTGTAGGAACCAATTCCCTTAATGTTGAAATTGTGTTTAGATCATAAGACCTGAAATGTCTAGCAACTTGGGGTTGTCCTTGGTTCTAGATCTGATTTGTAGTCTGAGGTAGTGGCCTATTCTGCTAATATTGGGGTCGACTGATATTGAGCCTGGGGGTGGTATGGCCTGGAACTCTTAGCTTGTTGTCTTTTGATGGTCACTAGCTCATTCCCAAAGTTTTGAAGTTGCTTCATCACTTCTTGAAGCTCTTTAGAGGTATTAGATGATGAAGTGGAAGCTTCAGCCAAGCTTTGACTCCTAAGGGTGGGTATAGGAGCTAATGTAGGTGCTTGGCTAGTATCTGGGTTTCCTAACTCATGGTACAGAGGTATGGATGGCCTAGGAGTGATTTTTCTAGCTTGAATCAAACGGGTCTGAGCCCCTATGGAGAGGCTATAGGCTGTAGGTAATGTAGTTCCCCCCATTGACTGAATCATCAGAGAAATATCAGAATTTAAAGCCCTAAGAAAGTATAAGAAGACACCTTCATTAGTGGGATTTACTACTGTTGGAATCCTATCCCAGGTCCGCTAGAATCTGAGGTTGAAGTCTGTCAGCTGCTCGTTTAGGGCTCTCTTGATTGTCATTAGTTGCTCTAACAAAGACAAGTTATCACCTTTTTCCCCAAACTGATTATGAAGAGCCATGCACAGTTGGTTCCAGTTTTGGATAAAGCCTGCTTCAAGACTCCTGAACCATTGTGAAGCTTTCCATTTAAATGAAGATGTGAGCAGCTTGACTGTAATGTCCATATCATGGATCTTGTGGATTGTACAAATATTTGCAATATCTTAGACATGTTCACCAGGAGAAGTTTGATTTTCTCTATTGAAATATGGGATGCTATTTAATGCTGTAATCAGAATTGGGTTTTGTGCATTCAAGGAAAGTGGACTACTACCGGTGAAGTTGACATATGGATTTGGTTGTGCCTTTCTGATTGGCCTAAGAATCCTTGCAGACTGAAAGAAAGGCCTTACAGGTGGAGGTGTTGACAAGGTTCTGCTTAGTGGAGATGGAGACCTCTGAATTCTTCTTCCCCTCCTTTCTCTGCCTAGGGATAGATGTAAGTATTCAAATATACCTTCTTTCCTTACTCTAGACTGGGTTTTTCTCATGAATATCCCAAGCTTGAGCTACTGAAACTAGTAGATTTATTTATTTTGGAGTCGCCAGATGTACAATTTTAATGCTTCTTAAAATCTAGAATCACAGCAAGTGTACATAAATCCATACTGTAATAAGATGGAGACTTCTTAATCCCACCAGGCATGCCAAAACTATTAGTGTGAAATCACAACACCCCCAAATGAGTTTTACAGATCTACTTTTCTAAGGCAGAGTCAGTTGGTGTGATTGCATAACATTGAACTTTTCCCAAGGCATGGGACCTTGCAAAAATGGAAAATCTCTCCAGATCAAAGGTTGGTTCATTATCCCTCTATTTAGGTGCATACGTAAGGATTTGTAGAGGATCTATCTCTATACCTAATCTAAAACTTACCAAGGAGACAGGGACAAAAGAGTATAAGAAATAAGAAATGACTAAAATACCAGGTGATTCACCAAAGGAATGATGAACAATTATTTTGCTAATAGACACAAACCAAAAAAATGCATACAATAAACAAGCACAGATATCCAGATATAAAATGGGAGACCAAATGAAAGCAAAAGAGACAAGAAAGGATCTAAAATCGATCACAGACGTGTTTTATTGCTCTGTAGATTGATATAGTCCATTATAAAGTAGCCAAGAGGTAGAAACGTAATGCAATTTTGATAGAAGGCATGAACCCCACAAATCCCTTTGCTAGAAGGAGAAGGGAGCCTACAAAACAAAGAATATCTGACCCTTTACAATGAATCATGCCCTCGTATTTATAGATTCAACCTAAAAGAAGAAGAGAGAGAGAATCGGGAAAATTAGGTTGAAGCTCAACCACCGTTGTTAATGCCTCTGATGAAATCTCTCCCCCAAATATGTATTTACTGCATCAATCCTTGGTTCGATGCCTTGAAGGAAGAGGAAACGATGAAACAGATCAAATCTAATCTAGTTGTTGAGGCAAGAAGATCCTGCATTGAAATCCTAAAGATGTTTCCTCCATTTTTTACCTAACCTCCTCAAAATTAAAGTTTCAGACCTCCATGGCATGGGTGAGGCCGAGATCTCTCCAACGGCGTCAGATTTGCAATATTTTGAGCCCTGAGTCAAAAGGTATGCCCCTTTAAATTTTGTATCAGGTCCGTACAGAAGGGTGGGAAAACAACTTGAAAAATGGGTCCCCTTTTGATATGGGACATGTGGCAGCCAGAATGGAACAAAAATCAGGCCTACATGTCCACAATTTATCTTTTTCCCTTTCCTTCGATTTCCCGCTTTGGCTTTGACTCAAGCTCAAATGTTGACTTTTTCCTTGGGCGGAGTTACTTACCATTTTTTAACTTTTACCCCGTTTGAGATAACAAGGGGCAAAGAACCAAATTTTTCCCCGATGGTCCACTTTCCCCTGGGACACGCGGTAGTCTGGCACTCATTTAGAAACCTTTTCTCTATTCACCCTTGAATCAGCATCATACTAACAATTGGCATTCTCTGCTTACACCTTTATACTTAGCCAATTTTGAAGCCTTTTCTGTCCGCCTTTTGACTTTGTTTCCTCTTATGCGGGATCGTGGTTGATCCAATATTTGGCACAAGGAAAAATATGGATAACAATGCTTACACAAGGTGGTTTCACTAACCTTTCTCTCAACTCACTATTGTTAAGGGATGAGTTAACTCATGATCCCTAATACAAAGCTTGATTACACTTCATTTACCCCTTATAAGGTATTAAATGACCTCTTACCACATATAATGACATCATTTTCAACATTATAACTCTTAAGTTAGCTTTTCAAATTCAAATTTCAAATCCTCTCATTTTGGAGGGAAACTTAGAATATCTCAACTAACACATAAGGAGGGTCCTAAAAGACCAAGGAGGAGTTTCGCACACCTAACTAGACATTCTAACACCTTAACCACACCTTAATAATACAAAATTACAAAATTGATGTGTTTACAATTATGCTCCTGCATCACCATGGTTGCACTAGGTATTAGAATTAGGCATCATTGCACTTGTTTTAACCATAACACCTCAAAGAATCACACCATACCACTTCATACACATAATATGAGATCAAAACAGGGAACTACTAATAAACCTTCATGCCCTAGATGATTTACACCTCACCAACATTATTTTCCAGCAATGCCACATGACATCAATGACAACATCACTGAGACTAGGTTCAACAAGATGGAGACCTTTTTTTTTATATATTTATGTTGTGATCTAGAGAATAAACCTCATGTACATTTGTATATTTTTCCAAGAGGATTGAATTCCTTAAATTACTATGGATTCCACCAATATACTTCCTAAATATTTCATTACTCACCATATTCTTTCCCTTTCGAATAACCTTCTTAAAAAACTCACTTGTGTACTCTTTTAGGCTTTAGAAATTATTTTGACTAAGATATTTGCAATCTAAGGACCTATATTCCTCATAAAACTACTTATTTTAATGTATTATCATCTTAAAATCATCGCATTTAGTAATAGGAGGAATATTCTTCACAACCAACATATGAACATAGATTTAATATCAAGTTAATGCATGAATTTATAATTTTAACCTTGCAAAATAAATCCTTTGGCTCTCATTAATATGTTGCAAACTAAAATAAACTTCTAGTTGGATTAGTCAATGGTCTAGCCTCTTTGTATTCACACCCACATCATATGGCTGAATATATGTATGTATGTATATATATTTGCTTTAACTTTGAAAGGAGGTAGATCTTGTTTAGCACTAGGTTTTTCCTCGTGTTTGTGAATAGTATCCTTATTTTATTTAAGAACCTCTATTGAAAAACCAGTATTATCCATGCCAATCTCCATGATGGAATCCAATTGAGAAAACATTCTCCTCGAAAGAGAGATAGTATTTACTCCTTCAAGCTTTTGAAATTACTCTTATATTGTATGGGAATCTTCATTAAAATGGGCCATACTTTGGGTCTCTTGTTTCCAATTCCTTGTGAAAATATCTTATTCAAATGTTACTAGGATAAATTGAATGCTAGCTCTACTCACTCTATTGATGGACATAAATTGTAATATGGTCATAAAACACAACAAACCAAAAAAGAATTTTTCTAAACAAATTTTAATACCAATATGATCTATAAACTAAGTATATTTTCACATTGAGTTTCATCAGCATGAATCCTATAATCCCTAAATCAAAAAGTGATTAGAAAATGAATATTCTATATAAATTTTGTTTCTAAAACATATAGATATTGTGCTAGAATCAAAATGAACATAAATAAAATTATGAAACAAATATAAAACAAAACATGAACATAATAATAATCCCAAATAAATCCAATGTGGGAAAAATATAGTGAATATGGAAAATGCACTCCCCTTTCCACTATGTTGTTCATAAATGTATAAGATACTACCAATTCTCACCTTTCATGGATAGAGCTATCAATTACTCCACTATCCAATCTCATAAATAATTTATTGAACTATTACAACACTAGTTAGAACCATACAACACTTAGAAAATAAAAAATAACTATGAAATAATGAATATATTATGAATAAACTTTAAAAATTGAAAATTGTAATGTGAATCGAGAATCACAACTCCTTGCATGGTTATTTGATATCTCTATCTTCGACAAGGTCTCTTTTTATGCACTCTCACTTATATATTTACCTAGAAGCTAAATTAAACCATCGTTGAGTAGAGAAAATGTTTGCAATTTCTCAGTACCCATATTTTTGGTATCCAATAGAAACCATATGTATATGAATATATGTGATTATGGAATCTCCAAGCATATTTTACAATCACCAGGGAGGTTACATAGTTTCTAGGGTGGTTATGCCATTCCTATTTATATAAACAACTACACAACCATTGAGGTATTTATGTAATTTCCACCTGTGAATAGTGACAATATTGTAGTTTATGGAAAACACCTTCAATAAAAGAGATGGAAGTTAGTGAATAAATCATACTAAATATGTAAAAAACATACACATAATAACTTTTCCACTATAAATTATTTAAATTTATGTTTCTCTGAGAAGTTTCTTACAAGTATGATTTATAATAATTATAATATAGTATAGCCATTAGATCTATATTTTGGATCACATTTATAGTTTTCCCTCTAAATGGATGTCTGTGAATGTGCATAAATAATGGTTTTTTTTAATAAAATAACCCTAGCAATTCTTCCAACACTTGGCAATGATCCTTGACTTTGATTATAGTACATTAAGAATGATATAGGGAAAAAATCTAGGATGTATTCTTATCTTGTTAGCATGCTTTAAAGATTTTATGTTTTAATGATAAGGGATAAAATTTATTCTTAAGGTGTGATCCTTTAGATGTCAAGAGATGATTCCAATGAATAAGTCATATGTGCTTATTTATGCAACTTATGTGAATGATTTTCTACTCAATAAACCTTAAGATGACAACAATAATTCTTGGGTTTAAAAATTTGACAATTGTAAGTCAAATGGATAAAAATTTTGTCCTTGGAAAAACATTTATATTGATTATTCCTTTCATCAATAAATTTTTGTAGGGTCTGGCATGCGACCTCATTAGAGACATGAGGAAGATATATAAAAGTTTGTAGATGTTTTAAGTAAACAATGCATTTGTTCCAAAAATTTCTTCTTAACTTTTTTTTGTTGAGATGTGTATGGAATATTATTTTGTTTTTCAACTAAATGATTTTTGTATAATTCCTTAAATACCTCTGAACACAATATTTCCTCATTTTAATTTTTTAAGACCTTAATATTTTTCTTCTTATGGTTCTCCACAAGGAATTTGAATGGCTTATTTTTTTTAAAACTTCAAACCTTTTCGAAAGGAAGTATATATGGGCTCTCCTATTAAATTCATATATGAAAGACACATAATAAATATATTCCACTATTTATAGTACCTTCATTAGTCCAAATGAAACAATAATTATAACTTACAAAATTCCATTTACTTGTATAAAATTTATAGGGAAATTTAATCGTATATGATTTATAAGAAGACACTACTCGTAAAAGTCAAAGTTTAAGGGGTCATCAATTCTCCCTTTTACATCCCTCTATATTGTAGTAAATGGAATCCACTATATCCTAGTATTATCTACTACAATCATGTTTTGTTTCTCATGTTATGTATACTCATACCCAACCTTAAAAATGTTATGGAGTGCATTCATATTTCCAACTCCATGGAGCCACTCACCATTTCACACCAACATCACACATCTTACTAATCAAAACCAAGTTGCTCACAAGTATTGTAATGGGTTGAACATGAAATAAAGTCGTATTTCTCTCATCTCATATCCTTAAGCTCACTCTTCCTAAAACCATAATCATGTTATTTGAATCATATCATAGGAAGACATTATTGTCATCATATTACTCATATTCATATAACCAATCCCTATGGGAATTCAAATGATATGTGATTTAATCAAAATAATTTTTTTTATAAACCCTAATATTGTAGAGTAACCAATGTAAACTATAATAATTAGTTTTTGGAATATAAATGACACAAACAATAAGCTAGATAAATAAAAATCACTAAGTGTGTGTGTGTGTGTGTGTGTGTGTGTGTGAGAGAGAGAGAGAGAGAGAGAGAGAGAGAGAGAGAGAGAGAGAGAGAGAGAGAGAGAGAGAGTAAAGGGCTTAGCTAATTTACGCATGATGTCGAGACTGTGCAAGTTGGAGAAACTGATGAACAAAAATGAGAGACTCTCGCAACCGTGTTATGTAAATTCTAGAACTATTAAAAAGGATGGAACAAGGTGCTTGGATTGGATTAGGGGCATCTGGACACCAAATTTTGCTTCTTGGAACCCATGACTACACAGGAGATTACAACCTGATTCTTATGGTGTTGCAAAATGATCGTTGGTAGTCACTGTTGAGTTTCTTGTATGTCATACAATAATCGTAAACTTGATTTGTAACCTACAAAGAGACAATGACCCGTATAAAACCCTCAAAATACATCAAATATGAAAAATAAAATATGCAATATGGGGAGTTAGATTGACCTCGGTGGTCACTCAATCAAGTGAACTTATGACCAAACACTACATCTCATAATGAATGTAGTTCTTGTGTGTGTGTGTGTGTGTGTGTGTGTGTGTGTGTGTGTGTGTGTGTGTGTGTGTGTGTGTGTGTGTGTGTGTGTGTGTGATAGAATCGTGCCCTAGGAAGCCCTTGTGTAAGTGCATGTGATAATAGGTGATAACTAGATGTACAATGTAAATAGATGTGTGGATGGAAAATTTAACTTCCCCTTCCTATGAAGTGTATGTAGAAAAATGCAGTCCCTTGTCCCTTGAATGAAAGCTAGATATATTCCTTTGATGATCTTAGATGCCTTCAAATTCAACGTTAGATGATGATAATAGATGATTAGAGCTTGGTCCTTTATTTTGGTCACATAGCTTTGTATTTATATGATTCACTTGGTTGAATTTTGTAATTGAAAATTGGAATGCCAAACCATAAGAAAATAAGATGCCCTAAAGAGAACAAAAGCCCAAAAAGAGGAGGGTGGAAAAAAGGTTAAGGGCGCTCAGAGGGTGTGAGGGCACCTAGGGGATGACATCGTGGCTGGTCACTGGTGTCAGAAGTCATGAAATATAAAGCAATAAATTATTGACTAGGTTGTAGGGTGTAAAATACTAGAGAGAAGACTATAAACAAAGAAAAGAGGCCAAATATAGATGTCAATTACTAGTTTTCTCTCTTAGAAATCATATGAATGTAAGTATGCTTTTAGGACCTAGAAATGTACCCAAGTGCATGATTTTGTGTCTATATTTTCCCCCACTTTATTTTTTGAGTGAATATTCAATAACATAAAGTAGATAAGAGATGCATACCTAATAACCATATAGAATATGATGGCGATAACATGCCAAGGAGACAAGTGAAAGTGTGAAGTGATAAAAATGAATTGTGGAAGCTACGAAAGAGGAAGTGATCCTAAGGGTGAAGTGTATTGTGTTGTACCTATTTTTTTCCTAGATGTAGAGTTGATTCTTGTTTCCTATTAGCGATGAACCTGTAAAAGAAGAGAAAAAGATTATTCAAAGTCATGTATTATGAAAACTCTTGCAAAATTATGTAAATGTGTGTAAAACGTAGTAAAAGGAAAGTGTGCACCTAATTTGTGAAGAGTGAAAAGGATAGAAATGTCCTCAACTATTGTAGAAGAGAAAGTTTTCTAGGAAATCTCATGCCAAGAGCTAGTTTTTTTGGTGATATCACATAAAGAATGATTTTTTGGGAAATCTCACGCCAAACATGAGTTTTTTTTAGGTGATCTCATGCCATGGAATAAGAGTGTTGGGGAGAGAGGTCTAGTGTTAGTCTCCTTCCATGACTACTTCTTGAATTTATACACCACTGCAGATGGTGTGATTCATGTTTAGTTCTGTATTATTTTGTATTGTTCCAAATGCACTGATTTTCCCAATTGAATGAGATTATAGGAGATTTCATGCATTTTGTATTCTAAGGCTAGCACATGATCCTATGAAACTACTCTGTGAACTAATGTAGAATGTACTAATCTGAGAAATTTTTTGTATGTACCCCTAGGACATAGGTACCTAGGGGAGGAAAAGGCTACCTAGGTGCTACTATCTAGTGTTGGGCATTGGTGTTTGTGTTGTGCTAAGGACCTAAGTTAGAATCTGGGCCATTTTGTGACTAAAACTTTGTTCCTTCTCTTGTGTTGAACTATATTGTGCTATAGCTCTGAGCTGCTATATGGAGTGACTGATTCACCCACTGTATGCCCCCTCATTTGGTGTTCATGCGACATCGCTAGGAGAATGCATCCCAAAGGAGAGGGACTACATGATGATCTGAAATTGATACCCTTTAGGGGAGGGAATGTGCATGGTGGAAATAATGGCATAAAAAATGTCTAGTAACATGTGTTAGTAGAAAAAGAAGAAAACATGTCATAGAAAAACAATGTAAAAAGAAAATGTGCATAAAAATAGATACTTTGAAATGAGGGTTTCATACATGGGACATCTATCATAATGTCAGAAGAAAATTAGGGCCGAAGTGGCCAAAAGCATACAATGTGCATACAAGAAAAATAACATAGCCCACAAACAATAACATACAATGACAGGTAAAGTGTAATAGACAACCATGGTGAAAAATAGTCTTGTAAAGTAAATAATGAACATGAAGCAACCGTTATCATGTCAGAAAGATAAAGAGTATTTCAAAGTGTGTATGTATCAATAAAACAAGTAGTGTGCTAATAAGAGTAAAAATTAGTATAAAATGAAATAATAACACCTGTAATGTATGAGAAAGTAGATTCCCTTAGGATCATTGGTGGGACTGGTAAGAGGTAAAGTGCCAAACATCACTGCTACATGTAAAAATTTGTAGGAATTCTTCATTCACAACTAAAGACCAAGTGACTATATATGTGTATATAGAACAGATATTAACATCCTAAGTATTCGTCTAACATGGGAAACAAAGTGTACACGTAAGTATAAAAAAGAAAGAATAAATGCAACCAATATATGTAGTATGTTGTGTATGATTGAGATGGAGTGGTATGCAATATGAGTTTCATAGGATCAACATGCCCCCCAGTGAATTTGTATGAATGTGTATGAGATGAGGTTAATTTATAGAATACCCCTCAACAATCAAGAATGAACCATTGAACAAGAGTGTGTTGTTGGGAAATGGCTTAATAATGTACACTAGATAGATATATCAATGCAGTATAAAGCATAAAGAGTGAATGTGGTGAGGTTCATTTTGGATTTAGATCCTCAAAATTCAAGTATGAACTATGGAAATAGAGTGCATAATAGGGTAATGAAGATAAAAAGTGTATCAAGTTGTGTAATGATGCTTAGAAATAGAAAGTATGGAGCATGAAGTGTAAGAATATAAATGTTAAACACTTGATGATGCTAAGAGGGGGGAAGTAAGCATGTTGCCCCCAAATTTTATGATAATGAGTAATTTATCCACAAAAAGTGAAGGGAAAGGGTCCTCCACTCAATGTTTGAGGAGATAAAGGCTTGTGACCATGATATGAGATCAGTGATGTATTGGCGAATGCGACCTATGTACGGAAGGATATGGTGAAGTACCCATGTGGAGGGGACCTAGGAGGTGATGAGAACCTATGTGAAGTATACCTAGGAGGTGATGAAAACCAATGTGAAGTATACCTAAGAGGTGATGAACACCTTTATAAAGTAGACCTAGGAGGTGATGAGCACCTATGTGTAAGAGACCAGAGGAGGTGAAAATCCTATGTGAAATGGCTATCTAAGTAGGGGAATTAGGATGAGAAGAAGGACTAGTAGACAAATGAAAATGAGTAGGTCATGTGTGAATAGATGAGCTATGTCCTGAAAATTCCTTAGATTTGAGAGGCCCATGGGACCTATGTTGCAACTAGTGAAAGGACATCCTCAAGAGGAGGAAAAGACAATGGTGTGGATGGTGGAACACCATTGAGAGTGAAAAATTTCTTATTGGTGAATGAATTCGAGACACAAGTGGGTCATGAAAAATATAGCCTTAGTAGCATAGAGCCAAAGAATACCTAATATAATTTCACAACCATTGATTGAAAGTTCTTGTTAACCAAGATTCCCTCTTTCTTACTTAGATTAGTGAACTAGTACTAAAGAAAATAAAAAAATCGAAATATGGAGGGTTTATGGTACCTTAAGATAATGACGATGTGAACGGGTGCAAAGATGAACTCCTCACTGTGAGCTAGACAATTTGCACAACAAATAAGACTAAGAAAACATGAATTAGATGGTAGATGGAGGGTTTCCCAGAGAAGTCAGTTCCAAGAAGCATGAATTTACTTGGATGGATGTCAACCCTCGTGTTGATAAGATAACCTAAAAGCGATGCTAACAAATTGGATAATATTCAGAATTATGAGATAAACAGAAAATGGAAATGTAGAAATGTAAGGAAAGTTACTATCTGATTAAAATATATTTAAATTAAACCAAACCTGATAGGGTGATGAAAATCCAAGCTGTAGAGGGATATTCAATGGTGACTGGAAGTAGATGGATCAAAACAATGACCAAGAATACAGATATGAGAGCTTTGAATGAAGATCTCAAGGTGATGAAGCTCTGTAACAACTGTTGGAAAACTGCAGAAGAGATCTAAGATAGGATAAACAAAAAGGATGAAAGAAAATATGGATCTAAGGAGAATATGGTGGGGAAATGGATTGGGTCAACGATGACTGGGATTGAGTTGGCAACAACCAAAGACTAAAAGAGTGGATCTGAGATGGCAGAGTGATAGGATGAAAAATATGGGAGTTGTGTGGACACAAAAATAGACTGTGGATCTAAATGGTGGAGAGGATGATGTAAAAGGAGGATTGGTTGATGGAAACTAGACAGGGTCGATGGAGAGTTGGGATGACTTAAGTGTAACCAAGAAGAGATGGGCTAGAATGGAAACCTGAAAATAAGATAGGTGGAAGAGGAAGATGGAACTAGATCTTTTATGGTAGCTAAACCTAAAAAATGTTAGTGGAAGATGATAATCACAATGATAATGCAATGATAAGTACACCAAATCAATATGAAGATAAAATACCCAAAATCTCCAAGATTGATGCAAATAAAAGGGGTTCCAAGAAGACTGTAATAACTACAGAAAATCTTAGGCATGAAGATAAGTTCAAAATTTTCCACTGTAATTCTGATTTTGCATCCCTTTGGAAGGAGGGGTGAGGGCGTATTTATAGGGTTGATGATGACCTAGGTGAGTAACCACCAATTACGGGGAACAATCTATTAGGTTGGTGGGATGATGCCCATCTCGAGGAAAAGAGGTCCAAATAAAGCGGGATAAGGGTTTCAGGATAATATGGTGGGTTAGGGTCAAATAGGGAAGAGAAATGGGTAGGTGGGGGATGAAATGGAGTAAATAAAGGATATAGGGAGCCTATAGATGAGAAACTAGGTAGCTTAAAGATGGGAGACAACCTAGGGAAGAGAATTAGTGTTGATTGGGGGTGATTTGGGAATAATTAGATAATTATATTAGATTAGGGGATAATTAATTATGATTAATAATAATTTGCGATGGATGGGAAAGGGTAATAAAATGGATAAAATGTGATTCTAGGTAGAGAAGCATGGTGGAAAGAAGAAAACATGGGGCGACAAGGGTAGCGATACCAAATTTTGGTGTCTACATTTTCCCTTTTTTGATGAGTGGTTTATGTTGGGAAATCCACAAGGAAAAAAGAGAAAGATGAAGAGATGATTGATTGGGTGCTCCCCCTCAAAATAGGGGTCAACAACACAAAAGAAGTTGATCAAAAGTTTGAAAGAGATAGGGAAAGGGTGGAAAGGATGAGAAAAATAAAATGATGAGATAAGATTCACCAAGCAAAGGGGAAAGTACCATTAATAAGATAATAACACAAAAAAAATTAAAATATGGTGGTGATCCTAGAAACACATCGGTAGGGGCATAACACAACCTGTGAGGGAGGCGACGTTAATGGCCAATAAACCATATGACTCTATAAAGATCATTGCGATATGAATGGAATCTAATGGGAATCCACTTAGATGGATGCACAAGCTAGGAGACCAATGGGTCAAAAGCAAACATCAAGAATATGTGCAAAAAAATGTGAGGATGGTCAAAACCAAGGTACAGACAAAGCCGAAGGAAAAAGAGCATGTGATGTCCTTCAAAGATAAGGAAGTGAAAAACATGTTTCTAGGTAGGACTAGGATGAAAGAGGTGGCCACAATGGTGGACTTAAGATGAGATAGAGGTTCCTCGAGATGGAACACAAAGAAGGCCAGAGAGTGGAATTACGATGAAATAAATTGGATGAGTATGGATGGAATGAGATGAGGTGAGATAAAAGATGGAAGATTGGATGAGATTATATTGGATGAGGATATAGATCAAATGGGATAAAATGATAAAATAGGATGAGCCAGTAAAATATGAGATAATATGGATAAGAAGATGAGGTAAGATGAGATGAGATGAGATAAAGTTGGATTAGCAGTGAAAGATAAAATGCTACTTTGATAGGGTGAACCAAAGTGTACACTTCACCATAGTAAAGAACAGATGAGGAAATAATGCTTCGAACCGGATTGGAGGTAAACAAGAAACAAATCCACTTAAGGAAATACACTCGCATCTAATAGGAGGTGTTAACACATAACCAATAATAGTTAGTTATTCCAAGGATCATGAGGATAAAATAGAAAGTGAGCTTATGAACCTAATGTAAACAAAAAAAATGGGGTTTAGATGTGACTCGTACGTGGGAGTATAGGTTCTCCATAGGTGGGTGTCCCTAGGTATATGCCCCAGCTCTGGGTAATGGAAGAGGCAAACTGATCAATGCAGGAATTTTCTATGAATGACAAAGTTGATTGATACGGGAAGCTTTCTTAGGATGCTGATTTTTCTTGACTTTATGAGATAGAAGGTTGATCAATGCAGTAAGCCTTCACTTTCATGATATGAAATGGTAACCATCCTTCAAGGGCATGGTCTACATTTTTCTTTATGTTTTTTTTTTCCAATTTTTTTCTTTTTATATATGACAGGGATAATATATATGCATGATAGTTGTCCTTCAAGGATTAGTCTATACTTTTATCTTTTTATGCTATACATGAATAGTTGTCCTTTGTGGGAGCACTCTGTTTTCTTGGATATGGTATATTTTTGATATGAACATCCATGGAATTTTGAATTTTTATGGGGAAGATCCAGAGATAGTTAGGTAGACCACTTAGGAGGGGATAATAAATTTACAAGTTACACCTATGGGCCCTCAACGTGGTTCCAATAGGTGAATAAGAGGGTGATGGATGTAATGATCACAGAGTTATCACCAAGAAGGAAGAAAATATCCATAAGGAATATGCTATGAGAAGAGTCGGGGTGCTCATATTTAAGGTCACATTTAGGAAATTGATGGTAGACCACACAATTCTAGATCATTACAAGGGAATATGGAAGTGGATAATGATAGATGGATAACCAATGGGATGACTAAGTGCAAATTGGTAGGTATGTTAATAGTAGAAAGGCCATAAATGTAATGCATTAATAGGTTATGTTTCCAGTTTAACAGCAAGGGAAGCCAAACGTTAGGCCCCAGAACCATACTTATGCATGATAATATAAGGTCTAATCTAGTTGGGAGAAAAATTTCTAGGTTGGCTCCTTTCTAGAGTAGTGGCATTTTGATTTCCTTTAAGGATAAGGTCACTGATGTTAAAGTCGTGTTTCTTGAGATGGTGAGAGTGGATGGGATCAGATGATAACTTTGTATAATATTAGATAGATAAGATGAGGTAAGATATTATGCACTATTTTTCGAATAGTGAGAAAATATGCACCCTGGTGAGATGAATATGGCCAAAAAGGTGGGCTTAGGATGAGGTATGGTGCCCTACGAGAGGCATAAAGATAACTAGAAATGTGGACATAAAATGAGATGTGATGATAGATAAGGGTATTAGATAATAAAAGATAAAAAAATTAGATGAAGGATAACTATATTTATATGATATTAGGTGAGATTAGATGAGACAATGTGAGGATTAAGAGGAAGAGGACTAGTCTGATAATAGGCTGGTCCTAGAGTGGTTGTTGATGTCCATGGGATGGTCAGATAAAGGAATAGACATGGGGGGATTAAGAGAGAGGAGTGAATTCTCCCCCAGTGAGAGATGTTTCATCACTTTAATAAACTTAAATGAAGATATAGATAAGCTAGTAGACGTCAAAGGAGAAGAGGTAGGATTGGTAGAATGAGCAACGATGATGCCTCTAGGTTTTGATTGGATAGATTATTTAGGATTACAAAGAGGATTAGTTATGTGGATGGAATCGATGAATATAGGGGCCTCCCTTTAGGAAAAATAGATATTGGATGAGGGATTACAATGCAAGATTCAGATGGAGAACCTGACTTAGATGCCTTAAGAGGTGAGGGTTTGATTGGAGAATTGGATTTGGACATGGATGAGATAGAAAGAAGAGGATGGTCTTCACCATCATCCTTCATTAGATTATGGATGAGAGTTTGGAGGACCTTATAATGTTTAGTGTCATGACCTGGGGTACAAAGATAAGTACATACAACACTAGGATCAAACCAAAGAGGTTTTGGAGCATGTTGATCAAAAGGTTTGATATGAGGAAGGGTGATTGTTGAGGTTTTGAGTAAGCATTGAAATATTTTAGTATGGAACCCAATGGGAGCTATTGAAGTTTTTTTAGGAATGGTGGATGAGGATAAAAGAGGCGTTATGAGGGATTTTGGTTCAAACTTAGAGTTGGAAGGAGAAGTAGATATTTGTGATTTGGTTTTAATGATTTGGAACTTAGATGATTTTGAAGGGGAATTGGATTGAAGAGGAGAGCTAGAATGCTTGGATTTGGAATAGTTGATGATGGGTGTCTTAAAAGAAGTTTTTTTCCCTAAGATGGATGGTGGTGCCCCCAAGAGTGAGGATGTAATATTGGTTCGTTTAGGCTAGAGATATGAGGTTTTACCCTTGGTGGGGATTACTACAATTTCAACTGGGGGTTCTACATGAATAGAACCAGATGATGTGGATTGTGTCATAAATGAAGATATCAAGGATGGAAGGGGTTTTTGGATGATGCACTTGATGAGATTAGAAGAGGTTGTAGATTGTATAGGTATAGGATTTGGTGGTATAGAGGTGATTGGTTTCATATATGGGGTGTAAACACCACTTGTAGTTGTCTTATGCGGGGGTGTTTGTTTCATAAACATTTCAAGGGGTATCATAGATATACGCGTAAATTGAGAGGTATATATATGTGTGGCTACATTAGAAGATGTGATTGATGTGGGAATGGGCATTGATGTGGGAATGGGCATAGATGTGGGTAAAGGAATATATGTGATAGGTTGATGTGATAGGTGTGTGGTAGGTGTAGAAATAAGCATAGATATCAATGAGGTTATTATTTTAGAAGAAGTTTCTAAATTAAAGGTAGATGTAGTATATAATGGGGTAGTGGTTCTAGGAAATAATGTAGGTTCTTGATTTATAATGTTGAATTTGTGAGCATTATGTTCATAAGATGCAGGAAATGGAAATTTATTTGTTGATGGATGATTGGGGAATGGTTGTTTAGATACGTTAGGGGGTTGATTAGATGATGTGAAAGGATTGTCTACTTGAAGGTCCCCCTGATTTATAAGTTGTTGGACCTGATCTTTGAAGGAACAACACTTATCAATGTCATGACCTTGGAATTGATGATATTTACCATAATTCCCCTCACGATACCATACGGGTTTGGGTTGCAAGTCATCAACGGGTCAAATGGGAGGAAGTTAGATGAAATGTACTTCCATTAACTTGTCAAATATGGAACTATATGATTCCCCCAGAGGGTTATAGTTAGGAAGGGATCTAGGATCTCTTTATGGAGGCTCCATGTGAGAGGTAGATGTGAATGAAGGTCAAAACATGATGGTATTGGAGGTGGTTTTAGAATTGTCACCTTGTGTGGGAAGCTTGATGAACTTGATTTTGGGCTTGTTTGATTTAATCTTGAGTTGGCCTTACTCAAGGGCACAAGTTTCAAGTTTATGAGTCATAGTGAAGGATTATTCAAATATCTGAAATTATTGGATTTAGAGGGTGGATGAGATATGCTTCGCACAAGAGCGTGAAAATAATTCAATGAGCTCCATCTATGGAAGGGATAATGATAGTTGGTTAAAAATACTATGCCATAATGAGACGAAATATGCAATGGATTCGTTGTCATATTGTTGAATGGCATAAAGGTTGGTAGTGGTAATCTTATGTGCAATGTTGATCAATAAATGTTCAAGAAACAATTGATCTAGTTGAGTGAATGTGAATAATGAGTGTTGTGGGATACTATTTTACCAATCCAATGTAGGATAGGCCAATGACATGGGAAATGTGTGAAGCATGAGGTCTTGATCATAGTCGATAAGGTAACATACATATCAAAAAGCTCGAAGGTGTTGTTGGGGATCCTCTTCTGTAACTTTGGTGAAATTTGGAAGTTCCCAAATTAGGAGAATAAGGTTTGATGGGAATTGATGGATTAATAGGTTCATTTAAGATTGTTCGTAGGATAATGTGACTTTAGGCCCCGAAAGTAGCGGCTTTAAGGTTATCCAACCTACTCAATAGTGCTTGTATGGGATCATTAGATGGTTGAGATGTTAAAGGATGAATTTGAGATGTATAAGACGTGGATGGGTTGGGTTGTTGATATGTTTGACATGTTTGAGGATGTGTTTGTGTTGGTGGAAGTAGTCGATAAGGGGAATATAATTAAGAGGTTGTAATTGGATTGGTTGAGGTAAAGCTTGATTTTGAGATATGGGGATGTGGTAAGATTGGTTAGATTGAGTTGGTTGTTGTGAAATAGAAACGTTTGATTGATTTGTTATAGGGTTGGTTGGTATGTAAGTGATAGGTGGTTGGGATACTTGAATAGGTTAGTTAGGAAATGCATAACTAAAGGCACATCAAGGAGAAGATTGATAAGTTTGCATTGATTCGATTGGATGAGGTTGTGAGGTGATTACGTTAGCATGGATATATGAAGTGGAGATAAGGGGTGAGGTTGTGTCATGTTGAAAGTACAATTGTTGAGATGGTTAAATAGGCATACAGGTAAGTGCACCAAGTTGGGGGGCCAAAAGGGGGTCTTAAGTGGACGCATTTTTTGAAAAATAAAAAACTTCAACTTGTACGAGTTTTTTGAAATAGTTACAATCAAAATTGGAAGATGTTGTATAAATATGAATTGTAGAATTTTGATTTTAGTTTCTAAGCTACTTAATTTTATTGAAAATGGATAAATTTAAGTGGGTTCAAATAACTAAAATACCAACAGGTGCTTCTATTTTTGTTAAAAAATGTAATAGAGTGACTTTTGTGTGCCCCACCATTTTTTAGCACCATGTAGTACTTTTTAAAACCCTTTAGTAGAAAGATAGCTAGGAGCATCTAGTTTGTGTTAGAATTTTTTTAATGATTTTTTTTAACAAGTATTTATTTTTTTTATGATTTTTCTAGTACAAAAAAATTATGTTTTGAAAAATAACGAAGCTCCGACCATGCTGCCCCTTAACTATCCCCAAAAAATTTCGAGAATTATATTTTTTTGAATATGTATAGAATTATGCCTAGTTTGTGCTAGTATAGTTTTTTTTTTCAATTTGGATAAACCAAAAAAAGAGATACACGATGAAAGATAGACATATTTAAAGTTCAAAAAATAAGTATAAAAAGGCATAGTTAGAAAATAAATAATATGGAAACCTTATATTAGTCAGAAAAGTTGAAAAATTATATTTTTAGAAAGAAGAAACTCGGCTCTATGTCGTGGTATAATTTTTTTAAAAACAAATCTATTGTTTTATGTTGATTTAACATGGATGAAGTGGCATTTTTAAATTTTCTTGCAAAAACATGTAGTTTGATGTGTTTGTACAAGTCCATGCCTCCGGCTTAGGGATCCAAACCGGATCCCAAGCCTTGAGGCATGGCTTAGAAAAAGTGAAAATGCAAAACGCGTATGCACTATAACGCATATGCATTTTGTATAGTATGAACATTGTAAATTCCTTTGGCATGCTTCTATTTACAAAAATAATAATACACTTTAAATTTATTTTTGTAAATATAAGAAATTAGGGTCACTCTGCACCTTATGGAATTAGTCTCACAACTCCATGAGTCACTATTTAGGAGATAGTTTTTTATAGTATAATATGGTCAGTACATAGGTAATTTTTAGGATTTCACCATTCAGCCTAAAACTTTTAGCGTTTAACTTCTACAATCGAAACCCTAAATGTCAGGCCATAAACCTGAACCCTAAAATGTAAACCTTGAGCCCTAAACCCTAAACCATAAACCTTGAACCATGATACATAGACCCTAAAACCTAAACCCTAAACCCTAATCCCTAAACCCTAAACCTTAAACATTCAACCCTTACCTATGAGCCCTAAATCTTGAGCCTTAAGCCCTAAACCCTAAACCATGAACCATGAGCCCTAAATGCTAAACCCTAAACCTTGAACCATAAAAACTAAATAAACCCTAAACCCTAAACCTTAAACACCAAATCTTAAACCCTAAGCCTTGAACCCTACACTCGTATCCCTGAGCCCTAAAATCTAAACCCTAAAACCCTAGACCATATACCCTAAGCCCTAAGCCATAAACCCTAAACCTTAAGCCCTAAACGTTAAATCCCAAACCCTAAACCCTAAACCATAAACCCTAATCCCTAAACACTAAATCCTTAACCCTAAACCATAAACCCTAAATCATTAACCCCAATCTGTAAACCCTAACCATAAACACTAAAACCTAAACCCTAAACCTAAACCCTAAATCCTAAACCATAACCTTGAACCTTGAATCTTAAACCCTAAACCCTAAACCTTAAAACCTAAACCATGAGCCCTAAACCCTAAACCCTAAACCATATTTCATCAATATTTCCTAGTCTCATGCCTAGAACCATCATTGAGTCTACTTATAGAACTACCTTGTTTATGAGAGGTGGGACAAGTAACTAAATGGATATGACATATACCTTATGACTTGCAATTAATATTACACATCTCTTCCAAACTTGTTTCTGCCCATATATACTTACGCTCTTGAATGTAAATTTATACACACTCTGAAACAAATTTCACATTTCTCATATTTCAATGTATGATATTTTGCAAGCCAGGATGAACCATTAGAAGCTGGAAAAAATAACCATCAAAACACAAAAATTAATCTTAAAGGAAACAAAATGAACATAGAGAATATACCAATGCAAAGGTGTAGGATCATAATTGAATTTCTTGCAGTATCCTCTCCTTCGAAGAAAGAGAAAGTTCTTGTTCTACTGGAATGGATAGTAAATTTGACAGAACTTCCTGAAGTGTTCAAAATAAGCATAGAAACAGGGTAATGGATAAGAACATAAAGGGGTTATCAATCACCTAGTAAATATTTCTTGAATAGTTCTAAATGAGATTCACCCGGCCTATGACTTAGTGAAATTCAATTCATTGATAGTTCCTTATATGATAAACCCATGGATGTTTTCAAAAGTTCCTTAAAAAAAGATAGGGGTAGTCATCAATCCTAGTGAAGGGTGTGATGTGATTACCAAGAAACTTGAAATTCATATATATTTAGATTTCATAACACGAATTTACAAATATCTCTATCATTATAAATGGAATCCAAGTAATAGTGTTTCCCTATACATCCAAGGATCGATAAATACTGGGGTCTGTGGAAGGATCAAGGACATCAAGAATCTGACATTTCCCTCCTTCAAAATATCAATAAATGAAAGACATCAAATTGTGATGACTCTCTTTGAATGTTCTTGCCTATGAAGTTGATGAACCCTTTTTCAGTTGAATACTCTCTATTAATTACTAATAAGAATGGGTAAGAAACATAACATTACAATGAGTGAAATATTTCCCATGTGATGTACAAAAGAAGATAGATGTATTGGGTAATATTTATTTACTCTGATCCCTAAACCCTAAACCCTAAACCTTGAGCCCTAAACCCTAAACCCAAAAACCCAAACCCTAAATACTGATCCCATAAAACCTAAACCTTAAACCCTAAACCATAAACCATAAACCTGAAACCTTAAATTCTAAACACTAAACCTTAAAACCTAAACTATGAAAAATAAACCCTAAACCATGAGCTCAAAACCATAAATCTTAAACCCTAAACACTAAAACCTACTTAAACCCTAAACGCTAAACATTAACACCTAAACCCTTAAACTTGATGCCCTAAACCCTAAAGCCTAAACCCTAAGCCCTAAACCCTAAACCCTTAACCATGAGCTCTGAACCCTAAACCCTACACCCTAAACCCCAAACCCTGAGCCAAAAAACATAAACCTTAAACCATACACACTAAATCCTAAACCCTAAAACCTTAGCCCTAAACCCTAAACCCTAAACCATCAACCATAAGCCCAGATCCCTAAACCCTAAATCATAAACCCTAAAACCCAAACCCTAAATATTGAGCCCTTAAACCTAAACTCTTAAACCCTAAACCCTAAACTATCAAACCTATACCTTAAACCCTAAACCCTAAACCCTAAATAATAAATCCTAAACACTAAACCCTAAACCCTAAACTATGAAACCGTAAACCCTTGAACCCTGAGCCCGATAAGCCCTAAATAATAAATCTTAAACCCTAAACACTAAACCCTAAACCCTAAGTCGTAAACCCTTAACCCTGAATCCTTAAGCCCTTAACCCTAAGCCCTAAGCCCTAAACCCTGAACCCATGATCCCTAGACCATAAACTCTAAACCCTAAATCCATGAGCTCTGAACCCTAAACCCTTAGCCCTAAAACCTAAACCCTTAACCTTGATCCCTAAACCCTATTCCCTGAACCTTGAGCCCTAAACCCTAAACCCTAAAATCCAAACCCTAAATATTGAGCCCTAAAACCTAAACCTCAAACCCTAAACCATGAATTATAAACACTAAGTTCCATAAACCCTAAACATCATTTTAGTAAGGATCTCATTTTAGTAAGAAGTAGACAAGCATCATAGAGTTGATTCCTGGTCACTAAAGTGAATTATGGACCAAATTTCAAAACTAGTACCAATTCAAGCAGTGGTAGGGCCAAAATCCAATCCAGAAGGTTAAAACCCCTACAAAATGACTATATGTTTTCACAAAACAAAGACTGACTACAATATACATATCTTGAAAGTTTTAGGTCATTGCTGAAATTTTGAAAATGAGCAAGTACAGAAAAGATTAGATTTTGAAAATCTGTCTTCTAGATTATCACTATGAGAACTACGGGACCACTTCCATTAGGTGCATAGTGACCCTAATTTCTTATATTTAGTCAAATAAATTTAAAGTATAATAAATAATAAAAAGTATAAATAAATAATCAAAGAAATCTTATATGGCTTCTTCCATCCCCTACAAACTTCATATAGAGAAAAATGCATACGCATTTTGTGTTCATAGAAACATGATCACATTATAACATGTATGTGTTTTAGGTTCATGAATCCCCAAGCCTAAGAAAACATAATGCGATCATGTTTCATTCATTTTCAAGTTTTTTTCCACTTTTTGGCCCCTCAACTTCATACACTTGCCCATACTAGTGATAATAGTGGATGGTATGAGGATAGAGTTGATATGAGGTGATTTGGGTGGAATGGGATCCACCAATTAATTAGATTGATGGGATTGGAAGATTGGAGGAGGTTTATGAAATAGGAAATCATAAAGGGTCATAGAAGGAGGTCCAAGAGTCTCTAAAGGACTAAGAGATGGAGGTGTAGCTGGTCTAGAGGAAATGGAATGACGAGAGATAGAAGAATTGATTTCAAGATGAGGGGTCATTTTGGATGACATGGTACTCGTGAAGTGAGACCATAGAAACAAGGGGTTAGGAAACCAAAAGTGCGGGTCTCAAATTTATAAGTTAGTTGGGAAATATCATTAGAAGAAGATATGTTATCATATGAGGTGGGTTGTTACATTGGATTGACTTAAGAATGAGTGATAATAGGCATGAAGTAGATAAACATTATGTTTAGAGGAAATGGAATGACAAGAGATAGAAGAATTGATTTCAAGATGAGGGTCATTTTGGATGACATGGTACTCATGAAGTGAGACCATAGAAACAAGGGGGTTAGGAAACCAAAAGTGCAGTCTCAAATTTATAAGTTAGTTGGGAAATATCATTAGAAGAAGATATGTTATTATATGAGGTGGGTTGTTACATTGGATTGACTTAAGAATGAGTGATAATAGGCATGAAGTAGATAAACATTTGTTTAGAGGAAATGGAATGACAAGAGATAGAAGAATTGATTTCAAGATGAGGGTCATTTTGGATGACATGGTACTCATGAAGTGAGACCATAGAAACAAGGTGGTTAGGAAACCAAAAGTGCTGGTCTCAAAATTTATAAGTTTAGTTGGGAAAATATAATTAGAAGAAGATATGTTATTATATGAGGTGGGTTGTTACATTGGATTGACTTAAGAAATGAGTGATAATAGGCATGAAGTAGATAAACATTTGTTTATGTAGTTTATTAACAAACAAATCAAGCAACAACTTTTTTATCATCATGGTTATTAAAAGAGTGAGAAAATAAAGAAAGCTCAAAGGGGAACCTATGAAAATGGTCGATCTAAGGCTGGTTTCAGGTGGTTTTGGATGTGGAGTCCTCAATATACTTGAAGGTACGTGAGGCCCAAGTCTGTATAGGATGTATAACATGGGCATAATATTACCGTGGCAGATTTCCTATTGGGTGATCAAATCCCAATTAGGTCCATATGGTATGGGATGTTTGGATGTGTGATTTGATTTGTGTGTCTGGATGTGTGTGAAGAAGTGTGAAATGTAATCAATTAAACCTCATAACTTACACTAGATGTACAAAAAAGAATGAAAGGGTTCATTTTAAATCCAAAACCAAATATGAAGATTCAATGAGAACAACCACACAAGGAATGGAAAGATGTGATGTAAAAGGAGAAACTAAAAATAAAGGGGGTAATACCTAGTTTTTGCTTATTCTTTTTATCCGATCTTCAAAAATAAAGCAAGCAACAAGTAATATCCAAGCAATCCAAAAGCCCAACACGAAAAATAAAAATAAAAATCCTCTATCTACAATGTTAGTAGAAGATGGAAGAAAATATGGGAAAATGGAAAATGAAATATGCAAGAGACCTACCTAAAAGTGTGGGTCCTACCGGGTGTGCCAAAATGTTGACCAAGATTGCTTCTTTCCTACCCAAATTAGTGAACTAGTAATAAATAAAATAAGCAACTTGAAATATGGAAGCTTTATGGTACCTCAAGATGATGATGATGTGAACAGGTGCAAAGATGAACTCCTCACAATGAGT
Organism: Taxus chinensis; assembly: GCA_019776745.2. Taxonomy (NCBI): domain Eukaryota; kingdom Viridiplantae; phylum Streptophyta; class Pinopsida; order Cupressales; family Taxaceae; genus Taxus; species Taxus chinensis. The sequence continues at coordinate 659,448,575 of CM034146.1, forward strand.
TAGATAATCTACACAACAAAGAAGACTAAGAAAAAATGGGTTGGATAGTAGATGGAGGGTTTTCGGATGAATTTGGTTCCAAGAAGCATGAACTTCCTTGGATGGGATGTCAACCCTTGTGTTGTTAAGATAAGATAAAATCAATGATAATAAATTGGATAATATGTAGAATTCTGAGATAAAAAGAAACTAGAAATGCATAAATGTAAGGAAAGTACAGTTCTGATTAAAATAGATGTAAATTAAACCAAACCTAACTGGTTTGATTGTGACCTAGGCTGCAGAGGGATAGTCAACGGTGACTGGAAGAAGATGGATCAAAACAACAACCAAGAATGTAGATATGAGAGATTTGAATGCATATATGAAGGTGATGAAGCTTTTTAATGGCTGTCAACAAAATGCAGAAGAGATCAAATACAAGAGAAATAGAAAATATGTAATAAAATATGGATTTAAGGAGATATGGTGGAGAAATATACTGGTTCGATGGTGACCGGGCTGAGTTGGTGGTGACTGAAGGCTAACAAAGTGGATTTAAGATGGGAGAGTGAAAGGATAACATATCTGGGAGCTATGTGGACACAAAAATAGAAAAACAACAAATTGTGGATCTAAATGGCAGAGAGGATGATGTAAAAGGAGGATGGGTTGAGGGGTGACCATACAGGGTCGACAGTGACCTGGGCTGACCTAAGTGTAACTGAAAAGAGATGGGCTAGAATGGAAACCTACAAACAAGATAAGTGCAAGAGGAGGCTAGAAATGGATCTATAATGGAAAATGAACTTGTAAAATGTTAGTTGTAGATGAGAACAACAATGATAATGTAATGATAAGTACACCAAATTAAGATGAAGATAAGCTCCCCAAAGGCTCAAAGACTGATGCAAATAAAAGGGACTCCATGAAGACTGTAATAACTACAGAGAAGCTTAGGCACGAAGATAAGTTTGCAAGTTTGCACTAGAATTATGATTTTACATCCCTTTGGAAGGATGGGTGAGGGAATTTTTATAGGGTCGATAGTGACTTGGGTGAGTCACCATCGATTGTGGGGAGCCATCCATTAGGGCATTGGGATGATACCTAGCTTGAGTCAAAGAGGCCCGAATGAAGCGAGAATAGGGTTTCAAGAGATATGGCAGGTTAGGGTTGCATAGGGAAGAGAAATGGGTAGGTGGGGGATGAAATGGAGTAAATAAAGGCTATATGGAGCCTAGAGATGATAAAATAGGTAGCTTAGAGATGGGAGACATCCTAGGGAGGATAATTAGGGTTGATTGGGGGTGATTTAGGAACTAGCATAGATATCTTAAATACATCTATCTAAAAGACACCGCGAGATATCAATCTCAAGGTGTTGGAATTATCACATAAATTAGATAGGCACCTCGAGATTGATATCTCTGGTGTCTTTTAGATAGATGAATTTAAGATATCTATGCTAGTTTTTTAAATATGGAATTGTATTTATTATATTTTAATTACAAATATTAAAAAATTATTTATATGTTTTATAAAATAAATCTAAAAGTAACAACTAAACTAAATATTATAAAAAATATTTATATGTTTTATTTAAAAAATACATCTAAAAGTAAAAACTAAAATAAACTTTACTTAAAAGTAAAAATACATCTAAAACTAAAAACTAACCTAGGTATTTTTTATATATTTTATAAATACATGTAAATTATTATACTTACCGAATTGTAAATTTATTTCCTTCCCAGTAATATTTTCATACTTATTATTTGCACTAATTATCTTACAATAAAAATTAATATAATTTACTTACCATGAATTTCCTTCCCATTAATATTTTCACACTTATTATTCATCCCGTGGTAATTAACTTCCAATAAAAAAAATTAAATAGTTTCTTATTGTGAATCTTTAGACTTATTCACTTATTGAATTTATTTCCTTCCCAGTATCACACTTATTCACACTTATTATTTGCACTAATTATCTTAAAATATAAATTAATATAGTTACTTACCTTGAATTTCCTTCCCAATAATATTTTCACACTTATTCACACATTATTATTTATCTCGCGGTAATTAACTTCCGACAAAAAAATTAAATATTTACTTACCGTGAATCTTCGCACTTATTAACTTATTCTTTATCCCACACTAATTGTCTTTCACACTATTAAAATAAATTACATTTGTGTGTATAAATATATAATCACATATTTAATTATATGTATTAAACATTAAGTCGACATTAAAATATATTATTTTAACAGTAAAATATTAGTCAGAAAATAATGAGTTTTTTCAATCAACGCACGCCATTACACTCCTTGTCTGCCACTGTGGGAACACCTCTTAGTGTAATAATTAGATAATTAGATTAGATTATGGGATAATTAATTATGATCAATAATAATTTGGAATGGTTGGGATAATAAATGGGAAAGGGTAATAAAATGGATTAAGTGTGAGTCTAGGTAGGGGACCATGGTGGAAAGAAGCAAACACGGGGTGACAAGGGTAGTGATACCAAATTTTGGTGTCTACAGTGCCACAGTGAATGTCACAAGAATGGTGAGAGGCTCAACTGTAACTAAAATCTTGATGAAGCCATAAGATTTTGGAATGGGATATGAATTTTGAGATAGTGGATAGTTGATAAGAACAAGGAGTGCAATAGAGCATGAACCAATACAAGATGATGAATCAATCATGGTGTTATTGACATCATAAGATCCGATAAAAGCATTGTTGTGTAGTATATTAGAAGAAAATGTAGCATGATAATCGTGATCAGAGAATGTGATGAGTGATGGAGATGTATCAGCATGAGAAACTATAAAATCAAGATCCCTCGATGAGGGAGGAGGAACAACACGATATGTATGATTAGCCGAAGAATCAATAGATTTATTTTCATGCTTGAGTAGTGGATCATTAAATATTTTGAGATTTTTGCTGTCATTGACTGGCTTGGATGTCGAAGGCTCAAGGAGCTTGATTTTTTCCTTGTTGATGAGATCTTGAAGGAGATGCCTAAGTTTGAAACATTGATAAGTTTAATTCCCAACACATTGATGATAGTCAAATCTATCATTTTCAATATAATTGTGGCCATTAGGACAAGATGGATCAATATTTAGTGGTGGTGGAATCGTAATAATATTTATCTCAAGAAGTTACACCAATAGAAGGCACTGATCATAAGCCAATTTTGTAAATGTATGCTTTGGAGGTTGGCATTAAAGCTTTTCAGGAGTAGCAACAACATTAAAAACAACTTTTGATTCAATGGACTTAGGAGATGGATTGAAATTATATTTTCCTTAAAACTAATTATAAGATGAAGCCTTATCATGATATTTGAGTTTTACCATAAATAATAGTTTACTTTCGCATAACTTAAGAGTATGGCATAATTGATCAAATGATGTAGAGGTATTAAACATGACGCTCTCTTGCAATGGAGACAAAATAATTTGGAGAAAAAGATCTTGTAATTCAAAGTCCGTGAGTAAATTAGACATCTTTTCTAACTTGATCTTATATCGTAACACATAATCTGCTAGATTCTCATTAGATCCTTGTTTAATTTGTGAAGGTTGAGCTTAAGATATTCTAGAATTGATATTGATTGAAAAATGTGTGAGAAAAACATCAACTAAATGCATAAATGATGTTACCGAATGGACAGGTAGATTATAGAACCAACACATAAAATAGTCTTAGAGAATTCATGGAAATAACATAGCTAATAATGTATGATCTTCCACATAATCTAAACATGCCACATGAAAATCTCAGAGATACTCTTGAGGGTCACCATGGCCATTGAAGGTGGGAAAGTTAGGAGTGACAAAATTTTGAGGAATTGCATAAGTGGAGATGGCGGGTACAAAAGGAGCATGAAGAAGTAAGGTGGAATTAAGAGATGGAGATGCACAAGATGTAGCTTGCTTAAGTTGACGAATTTGACCTTGGATATCATGATAGAGAGAGGCTAGGTCTTGAGTGCTAGTGGAAGAGACTTGTCGCGTGTGAGAAATAAGAGGCAGAGTGAAGTGTTTGGTAGGAGTAGGAACATATATGGGAACAATAGAAGTAATTGGAATGGTGGAATTAGGGGGTTGAGTAGTAATAAGCATAGAAGCGATAGTGGATGTAGGAATATTAAGTTCAATAAGACTAGTGGCCTCCTCACGAGCAGCAAATAAGAGAAAATTTATATCTTGTAGATGTTCAACAAGATGAGCATTAAGGTCATGAGGGTCTTAATTGGTAAAGGGGACATGAGTCTCAGCCATGATAAAAATATGGTAAAATAACTTGAGGGAAGGTTGGGTTCGAGTGATGGGTTCATCAAAAGATTTAACAAAAATAGACTTTTTGTATAAACCCTAATAGTGTAGAGTAATTGATGCAAACTATAATAATCAGCTGCTGGAATATAGATGACACAAGCAATAAGAAAGATAAATACAAAACCCTAAGTGTAAGAGAGAGAGAGAGAGAGTAAAGGACTTAGTTGATCTACACTTGATATTGGGACTATACAAGTTGGAGAAAATGACGAACAAAAAGAGTAGACTATCAAAACCATGCTCCGTAAATTTTGAAACTACTACACAAGGCTGGACCAGGGCACCTGGACTGGGTTAGGGGAACCTTGGTGTAAGAGTCTACTTCTGGGTGCGTATGACTACGCAATAGCTTGGAACCTAATTCTTCAGGTGTCACAAGATGGTTTTTGGTAGTCGTTGTTGGTCACTTGTATGTCACACAATGATCACAGAATTCACATGTAACCTGTAAAGAGATGATGACCTGTAAAACCCTCAAACTACATCGAATCCAAAAAATAAAAGATGCAATATATGGAGTCAAACTGACCTTGGAGGTCACCTGATTGAGTAATTTTATGACCAAGAGTCGTACTACATCTCAGAGTCCATGTAGTTCTTGTGTGTATGATAGAACCATTCCCTAGCAAGCCCTTGTGAAAGTTCACGTGATAATGGGTGATAACTAGATGTACCAATGTAAATAGATGTGTGGATCACAAAATGAGCTTCCCCTTCCTATAAAGTGTATGCAGAAAAATGTAAGCCATTGTACCTTGAATGAAATCTAGATAGATTTCTTTGATGCTTTTAGATGCCTTCGGATGCAACCTTAGGTGATGATAATATATGCTTAGAGGTTGCTCCTTTATTTTGGTCACATAAATTTGTATTTATATGATTCCCTTGGTTGAATTTTGTAATTGACAACTGGAAGGATGACTCATATGAAAATAAGATGCCCAAACGGATAAAATAAGCCCAAAAAGAGAGAGTAAGGTGGAAAGAGGTTAGGGGCACCCAGAGGGGATGAGGGCATCTAGGCACTAACATCCTAGCTGAGCGTTAGTGTTTGAAGTCATGAAAGATAAATCAATAAAGTACCAACTAGGATGTAGGGTGTAAAAGACCAGAGAGAAGACAAGAAACAAATAAAAGAGGCTAGAGATAGATGTCAATTACTAGTTTTCTCACTTAGGAATCATATGAATGCAAGTATGATTTTAGGACCTAGAAATGTACCATAGTCTAGGATTTTGTGTCTACAATAGGAGGATTGTGATTTGATCAAAAAATTAATTTTTTAATGTATGAGTACTTAAGACTACTAAGTATGCATCTCCAATTTCATAAATGGATCCTTTTTAACCTAAATATGGTGCCTCAATTGGTTTTCTCATGTCCACATTTACTCTACAATATTTCTTAAAATTCCTTATATTTTCACAACTCCAATATTTCTTTAAATTTATCTCCATATTCTTAGATCTACATCTTAACTACACACTTATTCCTAAATATCCTATTTATTTTCTCTAGAAAGATACCTAAAATAACTAATACATAATTGGATTGATGATATTAAATGGACTTGCACCTCATTTGAATTAACAATAATACTACAACAATCTCATATATATTTAACTTAGACAAGGTGATAGTACTAGCCTTTACTAGGTTATTATAAGACAACAAAAAAATATAAAAGCTTAGTTCACTTTCATCATCATCCAATTTTAATATTCTCATGCAATAAATCACTAATCACATTATCGTATGCCTTTAGGTGATTTATTATCAATTTACCATTATTCATTCTTGATTATATAACTTCTTGTGTGAGGAATAGTTTGTTGACAAGAAATTTAACCTGGTACAACATTCTCAAATAATCCCATAAAATATTTTCTATATTTTCATCAAATACATCAATAAAACCAAATATGAAGAAAAAATTAGTAGATCTCTCATTTTCCTATGAATATAATCCCAATATTCTTGTTTTAAATATGTGAGTCTCATTTATGAAACAGTGAATCACTCATCTCTATCTATCAAAAGATCTTCCATCTTGAGTTTTCATAACTCAAAAATTTTACCATTCAACTTGTTGATCTCTACTATTTTTCTTCTTGACATATTATATACATAATAACTTCAATAACACAAATTTATCACTCAAACCAAACACTTACTATAGGGAAAACCAACTCTCATTAAGTTCAACACTAGGATTTGGTACAAAATGTTGGGATTTGGTGGTCTATCCATACTAAGTAAACATAAAGTAAACATTTAATGAAATATAATTTATATAGTATATAGAAGTGGGCGAACAATATATATAACACTTTTAGGTAAAACAATAGCAAAATAATATTTTTATATTTCATTAAATTAATTTTCAATTACAATATAAAACCTCTAAGGAATTGTATCAATCTTCCATAGTCTATGCACATGTAGAATATAACTACACTATATTACAAATAGTATATTACATGCACTTAGACCATGAAACAATATATTTAACTATGTTATCCTTGTTCTCATAGAGAATATTGGCCAATTTAATTCTTATAATTGACAATCTAACAATAACTGGAACAACCTTGGTATTGTTGCAACCATTTTCAAAATTCACTTCGAGCCTACCAACCTTTAAGTTAGATCATTAATACACTCTATAGAATCCAAATGTTCCCTTTTTACCACTGAGTAGAGTCATAAATTCATTTATTTATTCCACCAAATATTTCAAAGTATTACAAATAGATTACTTTACACCTGTAATATCATAGTCTATTCGTACAAGTATTAACAATACATCACATGTTTCACTAATGTTGTGCACCATAATACAACTCTTGGTGAACATATACTACCTATGCACATCCCCACGTAGATAAAAATACTATGTTTAATGATTGTATCCATATTAGACAAGTCTCACACAATTTTTTTTCTTATATACCTACTAACATGCCCCTGTATAAACTTTCCTTATGCAATAGTGTTGTGCAATCTTGCACAACATTAATCACTGTGTATTATATTTTCTCATTCCTATGAAAAATTGAGGAATCCCCAACAAGATTATGAATTATTCACCTCCTTCTCCAATCTTATATTTATTGAGCATGAAACTCATACACTTGTAGTATAGATTCATTTTTAATTCATTCTCAATTTTTATCATAATATCCCCTTCAATATCCATCTCTAGTTGATAATGAAAATTTTCCTTTCTTAAAATAAGGATTCCCATCTTTGCCACATAAATTATCATATATTAATCATTTAGTATCCTCATAGTGTGAATCCTTATCTTACTAGGTGGAGTAAGTAGACTGGATCACAACAATTATTCACAAAATTAGCACCTTCTTTGATAAAAAAATCTATTGTCCCATGTAGTCTAATATTACCAATGGAAAGGCGTTGATTATAAGGAAAAATAAGGATAGTGCAATATGTGAAAAATATATCTTTTATGTATTATTTAAACTCTTTTTCACATAGTTTTATTTTCTTTCATAACACATTATGCAAACTAATCTCATAACACATAATGTTACCTAAGATTTCTTAGGTAGAGATTTAATGTAAATACAAGTTGCTATAAAACTCAAAATTTACTTCAATTCCCATTATAATTGATAAACACGTATTCTTATAAATATCAAACTTATACATATGATTATACATATCCCTTATTCCAATGCTTACTTTATTTGATATAATTGAAATCAATCTTATTCATAGAATACAAGGGGTTAAAATATCATGATTTTAATTTAAATAAAATTTATTTATTTGTGGGGCTTTACAATTTAAAATATACATGCAAGCTAAGATTATAAAAAATATATAAATGCTAATGATGTATTATATATTAGCAAAAATTGTTATATATTTATTACACTCCCCATATTCTTGCCCCCCACAATCACCACTATAATAATATAGTTATATTTTATACAACACTTAAGTCATTAAAGGTACAACATTTTACAAGATAAATTGGTGTCACAACATGAAACATGTAACATATATTTTACTACTTTGAATTAATTAATAAATTTGAGAGCTTAGCGCCTTCATATTATTGACAAGTTTAGACATGTTTAGTATTTTGTTCATAACTTATGCAACAAAAAAATTAAAATCCATAAGATTAAAAAAAATTGTTGTGCTTAATTTCAAAAATGAAAAATATGATGCTGAGGAGAGGTATATTATTTTGAAAAAGATGCCAAAAATAAATGAATTTGTAAGTACATCTAATTAAAGTCATATATAAATGTATTTTTTGACAAATGTGAGGATGATACTTAAATTTTTAGTGTTGGTAACAAAAACAAGGCCATTAAATGGAAAATATTGCCGAAGGAGATGATTTTGGAGATGTGGAGAGGAAAATTATAGATGCAAAAAATTTAAACAAATTGAAAAGTAAATGAATGAGAGTTTTGGGTAGATATGTATTCAAAATGTAAAAGTATGCAATTGGAAGGCAAAGTGTTGTATTTGTTATATCTACAATATGTTTAATTACATCATGTAGATGTCCAAACTCATGTCACCACCAAGAGTTAATTGAATACAATTAAATAATTCTTGCATAAATAGATTTGAAAATTGTATTGCTGATCAGTTTCATTTCATTTGTAAGTGTTATGCAGTTTTAAAAAACATTAAAAGCTTATAATAAACACTCCTAATTATTATTACAACTTATTACGGCAAGAGCAAAGAAAAATAAAGAAACAAGTAACCTCAACCCGTGAGCGAGATTCCATGTGCACTGGCACATCTCCCTCGACAAAGTGCTCGCAATGATGTGTAAACGTGCTTCACTGTGTAAACCCATGTAAGAACATTCACTAATCAGCTGACTTAGCTATTATTAGTAAATTAATTAGGTAGGAACCTTATAAATTGATTCCTCCAATACATTTTGAAGCTTGACGTCGAACTTCCAGTCAGGGTGAAAAATTTAGTTGTTGTATCCTTTTCTACACAACAAATTAGAGTTAGAACATGCCTAGGTTAATAGTAATTAAGTAGAAGATTGATATTATGCCTTCTAAGTACCTGGCTTGACATTCTCAATTTCCATCAAATTGGTTTCACTTGCTTACACCCCATTTATGTTGTAAGAGTGGGAGCTCATTTTTTTCGATTAAAATGGAAAGTATATAAAATAGAAAGCACTTTGCCACAATACATGGTAATTTAAAAGGAAAATGTGGAGCTTCAATTTATAGAGGTCTTCCAATAATAACATGGGTGACTAAACAACCACCCCTTTCCATGGGCCCATAGAGGCCCTACGGTATTCTTCCGTGGATGATTTGATTTGTTCACGTGTGAAGCATTAAAGGGCCATGGTAAACTGATTCCTTCATTTTGGATGATTCATATGGTTGAGAATCCTGAGGCGTATGGACGCCAAGTGGCTTGACTGGGACGCCAAGAGGAGAGGAAAAAAATGCTAGAAGATGCAGCGAACAACACAACCCAAAATCTTGTATTTTTAGTGATCCCAAGGAGCTTCTTGTTTTGGTGATAAAAATGATGCAAATATCATGTTTGCAGGGATTGAAATGTAGGACATTTTCGTATTATTTCTCACCATTCTCGACACACATAGGGATTGATAGTTTCCATTGTCTGTTAAACTGTAGCTACTAGGAGAAAACCCACTCCAACCCAGTGAAAATTTCCAACAACTTTCAACATGTCTTTGTTTGTCTATTTTTATCTCCAGAATGTTCAGATCTGTTCCCAAACCACAATAAAAATTGAAAGTAGGTAAGAAATAAGAGGGAAAAAAATTTATACACGCCTGGAAAGTTTGCCTTCAACACTCAAATCTGTAAAATATCCCCCTCCGAAACATTAAAGCTATACAATATTATTTTGAAGACCAACTGATATAGTATGGAATGTACATGGTTGGTAATTCTTTTGACATTTTTAGATATGCCTTCTAAGAATTTAGAGGCGTTTGATGCAGAGGGCATGCCACTTGCCACCGAATTAACAAACTGATGGGTGCGACTTATTTTCTCCTGCAAAACAAGTTCAAAAAAATAGCAAAACCAAAAAACAAAAGGCAATAAAAGCGTTGATTCCCAGTAAAGAAGTCATTGAAAATGAAAAGGGATGGTGTTGATACCTATTGATTGTTTTAGTGATGGAGAAGAGTGTCAATTTTTGCCACCAATTGTTGGAGATCAAACCCGGGGGAATTCTCGTTAGTATTCACAATTTGATCAATAAGCTCAGCAGGTCTAGGAGAGGATGCAGATTGTGGGGAAAAGATATTGAACTATTTGAAACTACAAATGTAGGAGGCAGAACAATGAATTTTAGGTTATGTACGAGTAACTGCACCTCTTAGAAACATAGAAGAAAAAATCATTGATGTTGACCTGTGGGGATTGATGCATTGTTAGGGAGAGAGGAGACAGACGTGAGACCTTGCTCGCCCAACAAACACATTCCTATGCATAAAACAAGCCAATTTGCACAGTGAGAAATAAAGGCTCTGACCAATAGAATTGAATCAAAAGAAAAAATTGTACTATGAAACTTTAGCAAAAAAAAATTAAATACAGGGGTTATTATTTGATTGAATTTTGTTAAAGTGAGTATTTGTTGTTGTGAAGCCAATGCACTTTCCTTCGGCAATATAATAAACATCTATCCATAGTATATTTTGAGATAATAAAAAGAACACAATGAAAATATTATTACTAAACCCACCATATATATACATTTCATATTAAACCACATGATGTTGTCTTCAAATACTACTTGGGGCACTCAAAACCCTTAATATAGCCATGTATACATAGTGTAATAATATTAAGACCATTTTTAAATGAGGGATGAAACAACATAATTACACCGAAAGGTGTGAACTATGTGGGAAAGCCCGACCGCTTCTGACAAGCAACAAGACATGAAGGATCACAATTCATTGGTCGACGATGCACGGATTATCCTGGACCGTACATGTGGCATGCACCATGTACGCCTCTGCTAGCAATAATGTGAACTACAGTTTGTCAGGCGCCAGAGTGGTTTTGGGTATGGGAAGCGCGTTACACCACATTCTTCCTCTGCTTTTTGGCTTCTGTAATTAATGGTAGTCGATCACTTTCTCAGCAAATTCATCGTATATTTGGCGGAGGGATTTCATGCAACGGCGGAGGCCTTGCAAGTCTATGTATTTGAGAAGGGGAATGAAATCTGTGACAACAAATGCACCAACGAGAGCCATCATCTCGCCCAGTATTTCCTTAAATTTGCGGCCTCCGCTCAATTCTTGGTCAGAGAACGTTCTGGTGGCAGACATTCTACTAACAATATTAAGTGTAAGGGAGAAGAACAATTTGCTGAGGTCGACACATAGTGCGCCTTGTTCACTCTCGTTCCAAATGGAGCGGATCATGGTGGCCACCTCTTCCTCCCTTAGCGATATGAAACTCTCGGTTCTTTTGAGAGTGAGAAAGTCAAGAGTGCAGAGCCTTTTCATTTGCCTCCAATAATCTCCATAGGGGGCATATCCCATGCCTTTGCCCTCGTAGGCTAAGTATTTTCCAGCAGATACAGTGGGCCTGTTGGTGAAGAAGAGATCATGAGTTTTGAGAAACTCTTTGGCCATGGCAGGAGAGGAGACCACAACGGTAGGGATGGAGCCGAGGCGAATAAAAATGAGGGGTCCATATTTATTTGTGAGGGCTGCCAGAGACTGATGAGGGAGCTCTCCCCAACTAATGGAGATTCCTTAATAGAGGCCATGGATGTGGTCCAGGGGCAAACGTCTCATGCTCACCAAGGACACTTCTTAACAATTTTGTAGAGAATGAATACATAGGCAAGGAAAAGCGGGAGTACCGTAGCAGCAATTTCAGCTACAATATTCAGAGGGGAATCCATATGGGAAAATGGGAACTTGTGGAGAGGAAAGGAGCCCGTCTCGATATTTAAATGTAAATGGGGAACGCGGTGGGCAAGAGGGAACTTGCACAGAGGAAGGTGATCTCGTGTACTCTTCCAACTCTATCTACGAATGAGTGGTCGAGGACATTGACCAGTGTGATTTGTTGTATGAAGACAGTGTGAAGAACCCCTCATAGATTACAGATTACAGTTCAACCAGCTACACTGTAAGAAATCATATTTAAATCTATGAAAAGTAATATTCATAAGAAAAAGGAAAATACATTTATTCCATATATTCTTTGAAATAATTTAGCACAATAACACTCAAGAAATCTGATCCATATCTATCCAGGAGGGGCTCGATTCATGAGGGTATAAAATCTGGACTGTATCTTCTTTACAACATGCATCGCTCATCTTGTTTACTGATTTTCATTGAAGACCGCGTGTGAGAATGAATGTTGTGTGCCCTTCTTCAAATCCTTAACCATGACAAGTGTTATATACGTGTTAAATGCTAAAGATATTTGTATTAGATACGTGGTTAACAAATGCAATTTCTCATAATTCTTTATGAAATGATTACAATATGATATTGAGGTAGCACATTAACATTACAATTAAACTCATGCAACATACGTGGTAGTGTGGAAGTTAAGGTTACATATTCTCGGTCATCTCTTACACCAAAAAATAATAAGCTAACAAATTCTGGAATTTTGATTTTTCTTAATCACTAATTAATTATTTTTCCTTGTTTATGATTAAATATTATGACAATTGAACAACAATCTCTTATACAACGTGAAAAGGGGAAAATCGGATAGACTTAATTCTATGCAATGCAAAAGAAAACTCATATTTATTTTCTACAACCACAATTGACGAGCATTGAGGTTTTATCCCCCTCACTATTAAAGGATTCTTTGCCTTGAGAATTATAGTGTCTTCGTTCACGTATATTTAATTGAAATATTTGTATGTCATACATAAATTTTACTTTGCCAATTCAATATCGCTATCCAAATATATAATGCATAATATAACCAATGAAATCATGTTCTTCAAATTTTCCGTGTTAATAAATATCTATATGGAAATTTAAAAATCAATATCCATCAACAAGAAATGCACAATTTTTTCTAATGCATGAGTTTTTCATAATTCATTTTACGAGACTATTATTAGGTAAATCTGATTAAGACTAAAATAAAACTGATTAAGAATAGAATTAAAATTATATATATTCATACGATAAATAATTTAGATCACTAGGCCCCGAAATTTGATGATCAAAACCTACTTGTCTAAAGGAAAATTGACAATTTAATTTTTGTATGTCGCTCTCAAATAATATGCATTTAAACTTAAATAATAATGTGTTATTTATTTACAACTACATTTATAACAAAATTTATTCATTTCTGCCGGGGGATTTTGGTTCTTCGTTGGTGCGGTCACATAGGAGGCTCTCTTGCCCACTTCTCAGATTGGTTTCTTCTGGTTCATTCTGGCAGAAGGGGTCATTTTTGGTCATGCGGCTATGCTTCGGCTGGGGTCCCTGTTCCCCTCCTTGACTAATGGGGTTCTTCTTCTCCTGATTTTTTTTCTCATGGATCGACTGTCTTGGTTTCCCAAGCGTCGTATCAGGAAGTAACCGCAACCTTTTTAGGCTTTTCTTCATCTTAACCCCCTCGCTTTCCTTGGCGTTCATTGTTTTTGGTTTTTCGATGCAGTGATCTGCGGTGGTTTTGTTTGTTTTTGGTTCCAGGAACGATGTGGCTTCTTGGTTCTGTTCGTCTATGGTTTTGGTAGGGGTCGGATTATGTCTGGTTGATTTGGCTTTTGGAGTCCATTCTTGCAGTCGCATTTTGCTGGGCATCGTAATCATTGGTTTTGGTTGGTTGGGTGGCCCTGCCACTTTTTCCTGGTGTTTGGGTGCTTTAGTTCTTGGTTGCTTGCTTGCTGTGGGTTCTTCAGTTGGTTTCCATGGTAATGTATCCTTTGGTGGTTTTTTTTTGGCCTGTCACGGGTTTTTGTGTGTTTTTGGTTAGTCTGTGTTGGTTTCGTTTGCCCATTGGTTTCTTCTCTTTCGGTGTAGTGGGTCTTCCCATTTTAGCACATGGATTTGGTGTCTTGCGAGCCTTTCTTTCTTTATCTACCCCTCTTGCACGATCCCTGTTTGGGGGTGGTAATGTGTGAGGGGGCCGATCGTGGTCTTGTGTTCGGGGCTCTACAGCCTTCTTGGTTTTCGTGTCTTCGGTGGTTCCTGGGTTTTTTTGGTGTGGTATTCTTTGTCCTTTTTGTATTGGGTGGGGTCCCATCAACCCCCCCAGTTAATAGTTCCGGTCAAAAGGGTTTAAAAAAAATAAATTATTCATGTTGGTTTATTAGTTTTATTTGAATTTTATTATATATCTCATATTTTCTTTCATTAAGTCATAGATCCTTAAGTTAAAGCATCAATATCTAAATTTATATTGTAAACAAATGAATATAGTTACGTTGAAGGCGTGTTTTCAGTCTGATTGTATATGGGTCTAACCTTGCTCATTCTGACACTCTATGCATCAACGACACAATAATAAAAATTAGTTGCATGCAGTTAATGTCAATGTTGTGTGGTCAACCCAATGGTGGCACTGTTATCGCCATTTTCTGTCAACAGTGGAAGGTTTAACCAATGGATAGATTAAATACATGTAAATTCATGATAAACGTTAATATTTCTTGTGTAGACTTCAACTACTCGTACAATAATGTGAAAGGGATGTAATGCCTGCATGATGCACTGTGTGAATCAATGAAGCTCTACCTTCCTTTTCAGAATGACTCAAAATATGTAGTGGAAGATGATTTCCTTCCGGATGACACACTTTTTACGAAGGATAGCTAGGAAACTTATCATCCTTACGCAATGGGTAGGATAGAGAGCATCTAGGGCGCATACTGCATGGAGTTCAAGACAGATAGGTGGATGGAAGATGATTTTTTTATGCAAAGTTCATTCAAGTTTGTTATGTTTCAGTTTGGTGCGCGCATCTGTTTGGGAAGAGAAATAGCATTTATCCAGATGAAATATATTTTTTCTCTATTATTCGTAGCTTTCTCTTAAGAGTGGATCCCCATCACAATACAGACTCGATTCCAAGTCTTAGTGTAACTATGAAGAACGAGTTGCCTGTTCGAGTGGAGAGGTGAGCAGCCTCATCATTATCCACTTTGTGATTTGCAATGTCTACTGTGTATCTTCGTAAAATCATACTTACTTCATGTGTATATACAATTTTGGAACCATCCAAACAAATAAATATTAAGAATTAGTTATTATAATATAGATTTATAATAAAATTGAAAAAAAATATAGACCGTATATTTTGTTTTATTGATTTAATAAATACACATATCATTAGAAAATATAAAACTTCATAATTCTTACAAAAGTTGTTTATATAAAAATTCCATTTATGCCGACATAAAAGAGCTTAGCCGTCAATAAATTTGGCACCATCAAGTTGAAATTCCAGGCTTGGTTCCCACCATACACATTACAATTCATACATCGCCATGAACACTATTTTGAATCTTATCATGCCATAGATCATTAGATGAGCTCCCTGTAACAAAAAAATCTTTAATTTGAGTTACCCTGCGTCATCCTACGTTAGATCAAATTAAAAATATGTTATGTTGATGATGTACGACTCCTCCAAATGAAATTATTTTCCATTGTACGATGGTCGATTATGTAGTCATTGTTCCTTGTCGGTGTCATGATTGAAAAGTTAGAGAGTGTTTCTGGTGAGAGGGAACATGGCGTATGATATTGTCAGTTTATCGTTCACTTTCACCTGCAAAAAAATGGCAATGGGTGTTAATGTTTAGTTTCACTGTTGGTGTGCCCCTGACTTCTGAGAGACAGTCCAATCACACCATGCAAGGGGCATAGGCCATGGTGTCAGAGGAGCAATGTCAGACCCCATCATGAACTACAATACACAGTTGTGGTTCATCACGCCGAAAGATGTATTCACTAGGGGAAAGCCCCCCTCCCTCTAACAAGCGATAGACCATCGACGATCATGATCAGTTGTTCGAAAAAGTATGGAAACTCCTCCATCGTACACATGACACACATTTCTGCATAAAAATATGGTATAGTAATCTTTGTCAATGTCCACGTTAGCCCAAGATTTAGCAGTGAAAAGCACGGAGCCCCAAAACTATTGTGGAGGTTCAGGATCCTTCTGATCCAACTTGTCCCTGCCCTTAGATGATGTGGGGACCTAGTCTGATGATTTGATCTAATGATTTGAAATAAATTGCTTCTATTATCATGCAAGGAAAATGATAGGTTGAAAAATGTTGCTTAGGATGTGTCACTCGCCATGTTCTGCTTTGGGTTTTGAAGAGCACCTCACGGAGGTGGATTGTTTTTTGACATGAGTCTATTTTTCCCATTCAACTTTTATTTTTCTATTAAATATATGTAGAAAAAAACAACAGATACGAAAATTTTAAAGCTATACTACATGTGGTGACGAAGACAGTAACTACTACAGTGACATGAAGTCCATAAACACATTCCTCTGAGTAGGTGTATTCATTTGAACAGGTCTTCATGATTTTACTTTGGGCATGAACTTGAGCTTCCCCACTGACCCCATGCCCGGAAATCTCATACTTTTCCATACAACGAAAGGGGCTATAAACCTAGAAAAAAATATTAATTTAAGGAAAGAGAATAAAGAGATGAGAAACAAGCCAATTTACAGGAGCACTTTCATATCCAAGGCATGTTTAATGGCAATCTCTGAGCGTTCAATTTTTGAATAACCCGCATCCACGTAAAACCCAAGCACACGCAATTACAGAAAGAAAAATGAAGAAGAAGATGTTCGAGGTGGAGGAGCGAGACGGATCAAGTGGCATCGATGAGCAACAAAAGCAGTGTGTCGTCAATGGAGTGATAGTGGGTGAGAATGATCTGAGTTTTAAAGGCGAGGGCATGCAGAAAAAAGCTCATGCTGATCTTTACAATGCGCTCCATCTCTAACCCATCTGTGCTCAGGATGTTGTCGCCCTCAAGAAAGTCAAAGATGGGTTTCTAATAAACTATTTCTCTGCGTCTACCACAAAGTCATGCTTTGCGTAAATTTGTGGGTTGAAGCATGTCTTCTTGATGTGTTGTTAACTTTATCATTGACATGTATTTACTTGTTGTCACCAACTTCGATTGATACAAAGTGCTTCATTACCTACTTCAATTTCCATTACCCCTCACCATTATCTCTCTTTCGGTGTTATCATCGCACACCTCACGTGCGATTTCTAGTCCATACTTTACTATGAGGAATTTATGAGTACTCATACCAATGCCTTACCTAATTTTGGTGTGTCACATCACACGTGGTTTAACATTCATTCCTTACCACCTTTAGATAATATATCATCCTTGACATGGAAATTTTGAAATGTGGGGTGAGATAATAATGACTAGGGCCTTCCACTTATTTTAATGCCCCGAGTTTTACTTTTTTATTAGTTTCTTCCTTTGGCAGGTTATTATACCTTTCAGCCTACTTTATTAATTCAAAATTTTAGGCTAATCATATTTCATATTTGTTTTTCTAGAGTTCAACATTTCTAATTTTGAGATATTGAATATATCAATTTACAATATATAATTGTATAATAAATCATTTATCTTTGTATGCATTGGTTGCTTTATAATTACATGCCCATTTTTAGGCCTTCTTCCGCTACATAATTTTTTATTTTTTCCAAACAAATATTAACAAAATGACATTTGGAACCATATTTAATAACATTACACTTAAACAAAAACATGCATTTATTATCAAGATTTGATTGGATATATGCAAAAACAATTTTCAGCTACAACGTTTTTATATATATTTGTAATCACATTTTTAATCTTTGTATTTATTGGTGACTTTACAATGATATGACTATTTTGGGATCTTATTCCATAAAAAAAAAATTAATTTTTTCTAAACAACTATAAAAACATGACATTTAGCACTATATTTAATGACATTACATATATGAAAAGATAACTTTCAATTATTGATAATTTTTAATATTTTGTAATCATATCTTTCCAAAAAAATTAAAAGAAATTACAATGTTGAAAATTTTCCAATTTTTTGTTAAAATTTTGAAAACTTAATATCTATTTTAAGGTAAATTAAACCTCATATTATATCAAAAATAATTTTTATGTACAAATTTTATTATTAGATTACATTAATTTTTGGTGTTTTGACCCATATATGTTTAAGTCATCTTATAATGATTTTTATGAATAATCATCTTAAAACCCATAAAATACTAGAAAATTCACTCAAATTAAATACTTTTGTTTTCTAACCAATCAACATTCAAATTTTCATTCTTTTTTCTTATGTTTAAATTTTCAATCATTTTTTAAACAAATACAAATTACTGAAATTATTATTTTAAGTGTTTGTTGACCTTTGGTTTTGAAGTAACTAATTTCATGTCTTATGACAAAAAAATAGATTTTTTCAAATCTACAAATATGAGAATTGCTCGGTGTCCTAGATTTAAAATGGATGTGATATAATTTAATAGGTTGTTGTACGAATTCAATGCATGATGAAATTATTTATTTATCTCATTTAATTGAACATGAGCTTATTTGTAAAAATTGTAATCTACCTGTAGAAAGCCTCCAAGATTTATAAGTTTGAAGGACCACTTATTAATTGTCCTGCCTAAAAACAACAATGCTCATATGGATTTAACCACCATCTGAGTTTATATTTAAAAAGTAGTAAAAACAAAAATATTCACTACGTAATCCTAGCACTAGTACTTATAAACATATCACATAATGACTACTTAAAGAAAAAATCACATTGAATCAGAGCAACATTATTGTAAATGTTCAATAATCGAGTAACAAAAAAGGTTATCCTTTTAATTAATCATCCCTCAAATTCATTTCTTACACAATTACTTTCATTGTTATATTATTACAATTATTCAAGCATCATACTTATGCGATTATGGACACTAGTTCTTGTTCATCACCTCTCAAAATGCCAATGTTTTTTTATTGCCTAGTTCATTTCTAGTAGTAATTGCCTTATCTATTATACATATATTACTTGACCATATAATAAATATTGTTGTAAATGGGTAAACCTAACATATAATATAATTGGTTACATAGTTTCTTATGACTATTTCATATTATTCTTAACAAATAATTAAAAATTATATAAATAAATCATGCATCACTATCTTATTTACTACAACAAATGCAAAACAACTACAATGAGGAAGGAACTTGCCGCATCGCGGCTCTTGTTCTTCTAATTTTTATTTTCAATCATTATATCCTCCATTGGGAGATGTCATTAATTATTATTTTTGTAGGTACTTATTAAGGGCGGTTCTTAGATCATATTTGGGACAATAATTTGATATTTTAGACCAACTCCTCTATTTGGAGGATAGTATATAGTTGGAGTTACAAATATCTTCATGTTATTAAATTTTACATGGTTATGTTTGAATCACAATGACCATGTTTTAGAAGTTCAATTCACTTAAAAGGATTAAAAAATTTCAAATTTCAAATTGTTGAGAAAATTTTGGTCAGGGTTCATTTTAAGACCCCGCCTCTGAAAAATTAGTTTATAATTAGTGGTGAATCTCCAAAATCGACTTTCGAATTGATAGTGAATTTATGAAAAAACATTTCATGGCCAAGGAGATTTGGTAGGGCGTAATTTTCTTGGATTTCACATAGTTGTACAGGTAGGTTGGACAGGCAGGTTGGACAGATAGATTGGATGGGTAGGTTAGACGAGTAGGCTAGACAAACAAGTGGGATGAAAAGGTTGGACAAGTAGGTTTAATGGGTAGATTAGATGGGCAGGTTGGATGGGTAGGTCGGACAGATAGGCTAGATGGGTAGGTTGAATGGGTAGGTTGGATGAGTAGGTCGGATGGGTAGGTTGGATGGGTAGGTTGGACAAGTAGGTTAGACATGTAGGTTGGACGGTTAGGTCGAACGGGTAGGTTGGATGAGTAGGTTGGACGGGTATGTTGGACGGGTGTGTTGGACCGCAAAGGAAAACAATGGCTACTCATTCCTTCTGCACGATAAGCCCAGAACTGTTTTGATCATTTTACTAAGAGTTGGACCATTGGACGGGCAGGCTGGACGGCTCTGGGGTTGGATGACTCAGAGGTTGGACAACCCTGGGGTAGACGGGTGTGGGGTTGGATGGCTCTGGGGTTGGACATCACTGAAGTTAGACAGATCTACGGTTGGAAGGATTTGATGTTGGACAGCTCAGAGGTTTGATGGGTATGCAGTTGGATACCATAAATTTACTCACTCAATAAAGGCCTTATGATATAGATGTTCTACCTAAAAAATCAAATGCTAGAGGATCCATACAATTACTCTCTAACCAAACACACATATAGAAATTAGAAAATCTAAATATCACTTACTAAGACTAATGTTATCACCCACTAACAATAAGAGTCTATAAAATGACTTAAAATCCAAGTACTCTAATGCAGAAATTATTAGATGTCCCATTTAAGGGATTCCTTAAACCATGTATCCCAAAAATATATAATTATACCTCATCGAATCAAAGATGTAGAGCACAAATTTGACAATAAATAATAAAACATTATTCCATTAATACTAAAAAATATTAAATACATGGGGTACAATGGATCCACACTCAATAAATGTCTTGTAAAAATAATATTCAAGAATTCTCTTAGAATTCCAATATTTGACTTACCCTAATGCTATTGAATCAACTAGGATTCTAGCAAATCAAACTTGGATCAATTCAACATTCCTCAATTTTTCCCATGATATATGATCTCCAAGATGGACTCTCAAAATTATGATAAGGTGTACTATTCTATCGTGACCCCTTCTATTTATAAAATCTATCTGAAATTAGGTGAGAGGAAAAATATTTTTTTCAAATGAAGATACTCTTTCAAATATTACTCAAGGTGCTCATATCACAATTGAAATCCTCAATTGTTTCATAGTTAGTTCATCTAAGATGATAATTTTTAGATCAACATTTACCAAATCACTTTATTTTTCCTTAGGAAATGAAATTGGATCAAGGTCCATGTGTGTTTACTCTAAGTTCTATATTGAAAATGATAATATATTTAACCCCAAGATATATTCAATAATGGTGGTAAAAGGTAATGGTCCCACAAGATAGGAAATACTTCAAAGTATAGGAAAATGTGTCTTAGCATCAACAAAGGCTTGGCTACATTAAGAACACATCACTAAATCAATAAGGATTGGGAAATGATGCACAAAAATTTATGTTATCCACACACAAGAATGTATTACAGAAATATGTGTGTGGTTTTGGAAGAGGAAAATAAGGTTTTCATGATTTGGGATCCGGTTTCACGAATTTTGTGTTCCACTGACAATGTTTCATGGAAAAGAATCAATTCTTCATGGAAAATATTAGGATGGAAATTTTCACAAAAAGTAGATGAGGCTTCAAGTTCTACATAGTATGCACAAAGAGTAGCATAACATTGTACAAGTATTTTATTCAACTAGCTTAAGTTGTTTTATTCAATATAGAATTATGTGTGAACCCAGATGCTCTTACATTACTTTATGACTTCAAATTTTATAGTTGATTTTTCAGCAAGTGAAATTGAAACTAAAAAAATAAATATTGCATGCATGATATATTTATAGTTAATTTAAATTTTCATTTTTTGTATATGTGTATACATATATATAGTATTTTTTGTAAATATCTATCTATATTATCTTTCAATTTTCGAACCAAACTCAGGAAAAAAATTAGTGGCAAATTTTCATAAAATCAAGAAAAATATGAGTTTTTAGAAATTTGAATTGGCAAATTTTTAGTGAGTGGCAGCCGACTTATTTGTCTAATATTTCAATCGACGCATCCCTTGTAGGGTACATTTTGCCTAGAATTTATACATATATAGGAGTTTATGCATGTAATTCGCCACCATTTCGAATCATTTCGGGCACATATTTGCCGAAGTATACATAGATTCCATATGCAATGCATGATGAAATTAATAGGTTGTCGTACGACTTCAATGCATGATGAAATTATTTATTTATCTCATTTAATTAAACGCGAGCTTATTTGTAAAAAATGTAATCTACCTATAGAAAGCCTCCAAGATTTACAAGGTTGAAGGACCACTTATTAATTATCCTTCCTAAAAACAACAATGCTCATATGACTTTAATCACCATCTGATTTTATATTTAAAAAAGTAGCAAAAATAAAAATATTCAGTACAAAATCCTAGCACCAATACTTATAAACATATCATATAATGACTACTTCAAGAAAAAATCACATTGAATCAGAGAAACATTATTGTAAATGTTCAATAATCAAGTAACAACAAATGTTATCCTTTTAATTAATCATCCCTCAAAGTCATTTCTTACACAATTATTTTCATTGTTATATTATTACAATTATTCAAGCATCATACTTATGCGATTATGGACACTAGTTTGTGTTCATCACCTCTCAAAATGCAAATGCTTTTTTATTGCCTAGTTCATTTCTAGTAGTAATCGCCTTATCTATTATACATATATTACTCGACCATATAATAAATATTGTTGTAAATGGAAAAACTTTACATAAACTCTAATTAGTTACATGGTTTATTATGACTATTTCATATTATCCTTAACAAATAATTAAAAATTATATAAATAAAGCATGCCTCACTATCTTATTTACTACAACAAATGCAGAACAACTACAAAGAGGAAGGAACTTGCCGCATTGTGGCTCTTGTTCTTCTAATTTTTATTTTGAATCATTATATCCATCCTATATTTTCCATGAAGAATTGATTCTTTCCATGAAACATTTTCATTGGAACACAAAATTGCAAAACCGATCCCAAATCATGAAAACCTTATTTTTCTCTTCCAAAACCACACACATTTTTTTGTAACACATTCTTGTGTGTGGATGCCATAAATTTTTGTGCATCACTTCCCAATCCTTATTGATTTAGTGATGTGTTCTTAATCTATCCAAGCCTTTGTTGATGCTAAGACACATTTTCCTATACTTTGAAGTATTTCCTATCTTGTGGGACCATTACCTTTTACCACCATTATTGAATATATCTTGGGGTTAAATATATTATCATTTTCAATATAGTTAGAGTAAACACACATGGACCTTGATCCAATTTCATTTCTCAAGGAAAAATAAAGTGATTTGGTAAATGTTGATCTAAAAATTATCATCTCAAATGAACTAACTATGAAACAATTGAGGATTTCAATGGTGATATGAGCACCTTGAGTAATCTTTGAAAGAGTATCTTCACTTGAAAAAAATATTTTTCCTCTCACCTAATTTCTGATAGATTTTATAAATAGAAGGGGTCATGAGAGAATAGTACCTTATCATCATTTGGAGAGTCCATCTTGGAGATCATATATCATGGGAAAATTTGAGGAATGTTGAATTGATCCAAGTTTGATTTGCAGAATCCTAATTGATTCAATAGGATTAGGATAAGTCAAATATTGGAATTCTAAGAGAATTCTTGAATATTATTTTGACAAGACTTTTATTGAGTGTGGATCCATTGTACCCCATGTATTTAATATTTTGTCGTATTAATGGAAGAATATTTTATTATTTATTGTCAAATTTGTGCTCTACATCTTGATTTGATGAGGTATAATTATATATTTTTGGGATACATGGTCTAAGGAATCCCTTAATTGGGACATCTAATAATTTCTGCATTAGAGTACTTGGATTTTAAGTCATGTTATAGACTCTTGTTTTTGGTGGGTGATAACATTAGTCTAGTAAGTGATATTTAGATTTTCTAATATCTATATGTGTGTTTGGTTAGAGAGTAGTTGTATGGATCCTTTAGCATTTGATTTTTTTAGGTAGAACATCTAGATCACAAGGCCTTTATTGAGTGAGTGAATTGTGAAGGAAAAAGTAATGGTACATATAATATTTTCTCAAGAAAATAGAGTGCCAAATATTAAAAACTTGGGTGAGATGATGAGAGGAATATAAGTTAGTGTTGAGGCTATGGAAATTATGTAATGTAGAGGAGCAATAGTGTATGATCATATGAGAAATGATGAGCATGCATAAAGGGTACCTAAGGACTAGGATGTTAAATAAAAACATGTTGATGATAAGTACGATAAATTCTTGCACACAATCAATTAGGATTTGAAAAAATGAAAGATTGAAGTTGCAATATTTTTTAGTAGATTAGATTTAGAATAACTTATTGACTAGATCACTTATTAGAAAATTAATTTGATTATGAAAACAAAATATCCAAGATGTAAATATTTTCTTGTATTAATTTGAAGAGTTATACATATTTATTGTGGAAACACATGCATACTAAAAGAGTATGTAGAGGTAAAGACAATATCAAAAGTTAGGATAGATTGGTGATGTCGTTGAAGGCTATATTGATTCATATGGATTTATAGTATCATTTTTTCAATTAGTTGTAGATTTTTCATCATAAGGATATAAATGTGAATAAGTACACTAAAGAGATATATAGAATCAACATCAAAGTGGCTCATGTGGAGGATGACATAGAAAATATATCAAGGTATGTTAATCAATACAAACTTACATTTAAGATGAGTTTAGTATGATTTTGGTGAGATATGTGGAGGAGGATTGTAAATTTTCACTAAAGGAATAAGACAATTTATTTCACATACAAAGATGCAATTCACAAGGGATGGGAAAATTCTTGTGTGGAGGTGGAAATTTGTACAATGATGTATAAAATTATGCACATGAAGATGAAGTGAGATCCTCACATGAGAAGAGTAATTCATGGAGAGGAAGAGATAAATATTATTTTAGAGGAAGAGGACTTAGAGGAAACATAAGATACAATGGAACCTATTTTCGTTTTGGAGAGACTAGACATCATGATTTTACATTTCCAGAACCATGTAAAATAGTGTTAGTGGGAAAAATGATGTCAGTAACCTTGTTGCATAACACACACATACATGTAGTAATGCATAAAATAGTTATGCATAAGGACCAAAGTGTATATAATCTCTCAAGATGAAGTGAGTGTTGTTAAATATAGTGAAAGTAAAGAATACTCCCATGTAAATAAATAATATGTCCATAATTGTATGTAAATCTTGAGGTCAGTGCTTAAAAATGATGATTGATAGTGGTAACATAGATAATATTGTTTCTAATGATATGGTTTAGAAGATTGGTATTATGATAATTACATATATGAATCTATTTAATATGTCCTAGTTGTTGAAGGGGCATAATTTTATTTTGAATGAGCCATGCAATGGGAATATCAAGATCAAACATATGGATATAAAGTCTTGTGTGATATTATTCCTATGTACATATGTCATATGTTATGTGGTCCACCTTGGGAGTATGATATGAAGGAAGTACATATGGTCACAACAATACTTACAAAATGTAAACTTTGAATCCATTGAATGTGGAAATTGTAGACGTAGAGAGGGTTTTGTAAATATTTTTAATTTTGGGGAAGGAATTACTAAAGGAGGTGAAATGGGATAATGGGTGTTTTTTTATTACATTCCATTTTTTACAAAAAATAGGGGAAGGCATAGTCATGCAATATAAAGGAGATCCTATGAGAAGTAAATGAGATGATTGGTGGGTTTTTTATATATTTCATGTCAAATATCCAATATGGTTTACCATGTATGTGCAATATCATTCATCATGTGGAATTGATACTAGGGTGAAGCTCACCACACAAGGCCTCATATAGGCTGATGATTATAGATAACATGGGGATGATAAATAAAGTGCAATAATTTATTAATAAATGGTTGATTAGAGATTCTTTGAGCCTATGTGTAGCACCTATGATATTGGAACCAAATAAACTAAGAGAGTGAAATAGGTGTATTGATTCCACATCAATCAAAAATATTACTATCAAATATAGATTTCCATTTATATGTATGGACAATTTTATGGATTATTTGAGTGGAGTGAGATATTTCATGAATATTTATTTGAAGATTTGATACCACCATATTAACATAAGAGAGGGATATCACATAAAACTTTAAGCATTTTCAATTTTCCATTTATTGTCATCATTGTGTGTATTTTCTACTAAGGATTAATTCTTATGCACAACATTTCCATTACCACAGACACAATTTATAAACATGATCCCGATCGGTGGATTATTGTTTTGGTTATTACATAACCACACACCCACTTCATTAACCCATTCTTACATGATATAAAGCAGTACGCAACACTACATAATAGTTATTGATGTAGAGATAAATTTGAGATGTTTTTTCTTTATTGATTTTGTAACACACTTTCCTCTTAGAAGAAGTCTTTGCTTTCATAAAAGACCAATACCTTATATAACTATTTAAATTATAAATAACCTGACAACCACTATTGTATTTCCTACATAAGGAAAAATTTTACTCATTTTTTGGATACTTGCGTTGAGTTGGTAGAGATTTATTTACTCACAAGAAGTTAAGATCACCCCTTGATCCTTGGTGTTATTGTGTAATAATTAGTTGGTTGCACATTTAATTTTTGTAAATTTTTATTAATCCACTCTAGTTATTGGTTGATATATATTTTGAGGACAAATTTTTTGGATTGTTTTGTTTTCATTGCCTAGTTTCCTTGGGTAATCCTCATTTATGACAATATATTTTCTAAAATGGATCATTTGATTGCTTTTAGGAAGAATATTAATACTAAAAATATAGATAATATTTTTTATCAAGGAAGTTGTGGGACTACATGGATTGTCTGATAGTATTGTGTCAGAAAGAGACACCAAGATTGTGGGTTGTTATTGGCACATGTAGTCAAAGAAGCTAAATAATAAATTACATTTTAACTATACACATTGCATGTAGATAGATACCTAGATCAAATTTATTTATAGGGCCCTTGGATTTTTTTTGAGGTGTTTGGTTGGAGATAAGGAAAGGATATGGGATTCATCCTTATAGAAGTGAAGTATGTGTACAATAATTTTATAAACCGAAGCGCTAGGAATTCATATTTCCAAATAGTTTATGGAACACTTAAAAGAGATGTTATGAAACTGAAAGACATCAAGGAAGAGAAAAATAGTAAAGGAATTTACATAGTACATTAAATTTTTCCACCAAAAAATTTCACACACATTGGGAGAAGAGTAACATGCAATAAAAAAATGCACAAAATTTAGAAGGAGATATTAAATGTTTAAGAAGGAGACATGTTTCTTATGCATGTGTAAAAATGAGCAGATTCCCTATACAAAATTATGATAAGGTAAATCAGATAAATGTTGTACCATATAAAGTCTTGGGGATGTGTGTGGTAAACACATATGAGATAGAATTGTTGGATGGGATATACGTTTCTCCTATATTCCCAAAAATTTAGATTCATGTCATTATTATGAAGCATATAAAAGTGATGAAGGACACCATATAGAAGTAGATTAGAGGAAGAAAATACTAAAAACAAGTGAATGAAGAAATTGAAGACGTTTTAGGTTCATGCATAGAAAAAGATAATACATAAAAAGGAGTACAAAAAGATATATGGGTATAATGGAAATAAAAAGAAGTTAAGGATGCGTCATGGCTTAAGATAGTTGAGGACACTAAACGTGGGGTGATCCATTGAATACCTTATGAAACAAACATTAATAGGGGATCATGTTCCTTCTCATTGGGGTTATATGATGTATGAGAATCTAGGTTCACCTGTAATCTTGCATCACCAAAAGTGTTATAAGAATAAAATCTTGAATAATCATGTGTAGCATTGCATGTCCTTATTTATTTTTTCATGAATAATTACTTGGAATAAGAATTTGTAATAAATATTTTCAAGTATTGTATAACCTATGAATTGTGAATTGGGAAATAACATTAACAAAGGGATCATGTGTAAACTTGTCATACAGTATAATAACATGTATATTGTTTACTGTATACTGTTGTTTCTATTCACATGTCAACGTAAAACAAGCTATCACCATAAAACATTGGTATTGATTGTTTTCTCTAATTCGATGATTGAGTGACCTAGTATGATTTTATCATATGAAAATTCACACATGAGTCATGAATGGTTAACTAGTGAGACTAAATTTACAATGATATGATCAAGTCGAGGAATATTTACAAAGGAATATTTCTTGCTAGATTTTATAAATAGAGGGAGATATGCTTAGGTGAAATGTGTCAAGGTTCCATTTCAAGGCAGTTCAGTCTAGTTCAATAGAAGTCTTGAATTTTTACAAGATTACCAAGGATTAGGTCCTAGGAGTTGAATTAATTTTAAGGAGTTTTTGTCCGGATTATTCATTGTAAGGTTCTAACAATATTGCAATGTTTTGTGTTTGATGTTATATTATTTTCATCACATGATTAATAGAATATTTTTTTATTGTTTATTTAAAACTACATAATGATATTAATTTTTTGAGATATTTTATTCAAGAATTTGTGGTTTATGTGGCCTAAGGAATCTATTTTTTAAGACCTATGACTGTGAAAAAGTAAAAATGAAACCATTATTATCATTGGTCCTTAGATTTCCTCATCAAGACATTATAGTGTTATAGTATAAATCATTTTTATGTTTTGTAAAGGTTATAAATAGTTGAATAAATTATTACACAAAGAATAAAATAAGAAACAAACAAACTACTTAAATTATAGAGATTTAGCTAATACCTTTTAGTAAATGAATTAAGAGACATAAAGAACCATGCACTTTATTTAAAGATAACACTCGCAACAATTACCAAAGAGTTACCTTCATACATTAGAAGAAAATAATATTGGCTACGGAATACACATATTCATCGAATTAATATTTAGGAATAACAATATGCTCAACAAAATTATTCTTGTGAACCTCTATCTATTTTATAGTGGCATTCTTGACTCTTCATATTCCATTCTAACTTTAGGAGCATCACATTTTCACCTTTTTATTACATACAAAACTCTTTACAAACTTATACAACTCAAAGTATTTATAAAGATTTGGATAAATTTTGGTTATTATATTAAATAAATTGAGATCCAATGATAGTAGTATGAATCCAAACTGTCAGAATTATTATAATGCCCATTGTAATCTCGAGCCCCGTAAAAAGTTTAAACCTTCCTTTTACCGCCCCTCCAACTACCTACTATCAGGATTATATTAATTTTTTGGGCTGTTATTTTTTATGTCATTGAAATTTTTGAACCCCCGCCAACTCTATGCCACGTGGCTTAATTTTGTGAGCCTTGTATGCCTGAGTTGGCCTGATGGTGAAGAACATGTGCTCTTGAAATAGAGGTCAGAAGATTAAATCCTGCAGGGGATAGGGTATGTACACCTCGTTTGTAGCAAATTTAGTTGCCTCCCGCATGTGAGTACAAGGTAGTCACATATGCTATAAGTTGTTTGTAGACCCAAAAACAGGCCGCCCCACGGCATCGGTGGACTGTAAAAACCTTCTATTATTATTATTAATTCTCCCTGTGGATTTCAAACTGCCAGGATTACTCTTATTTAAAGTTATTTCGGGTCCATTTTTTGTGGGTTTTGTTTTTATGTGGAGTGAAATATATATTATAATATATCAGCAATATAGTATATTATATTTTGGGGCATAGTTTTATACAGCAAGAAGTGAAGTATATTTTTATACGGGTAAATATATATTTTTATATATTTACGACAATTTTTTAAATTGTAAAGGGGGTTATATATATGCACCAAGCATATGGTAAAATATAAGGAGAGAAGAATAGATTATTCGGTGCAGCAACACATTAATAGAATAGAGAAACGTGAAGAGCAGTAAGTAGTAGCTCAAAAAATACAGAGAGAGAGAAAGAGGAGAAGAAAAATATAGTGTAGTAGCACAAGAAGAAAAGGGGAGAATACATATAAGAAGGAGATACCAAAGAAGTGGGATTTCACAAATATAAAAGTGTAGTAGCACAGAGGAATTTTTTTTGTAAGAAAAAAGGAAAGAAGATTTGGACACAAGAAGAGAAACAATTGAAAAAACAAAGCAGCAACTCTGAGATTGTAAAATTTCTTGAATTAATATAATATATTTTGTGTGTGTGTGTTTGTTTTTATTTGTGGTTTCTGGTTATGTCTTTCCCTTACTGGTTGCATTCGACACTAAATTTTTCCAACAATTTTGGTATCAGAGCAAACAAAAAACTCAAACCCATTAATTTTTGAGATTTTTATTTTATGGGATGAGTTGTAATGGATTTCTAGCAACAACCCCCAATATTTTATGGGAAGAACTATGACATCTGGTGCATTAAAATGAAGACATTTGTTCTCTTCTCAAGAGTTATTGAAACTAGTTGAAGATGGATATGTAGAGGTAGCAGACCAGGCTATACTTAGTGCATTAACACAAGCACATAAAAATACATTGAAGTAAAATAGAGGAAAGAATTGCCAAGGCTTTAAGATACATCTAGAATGTAGTCACATATTCAATATTTCCAAGGATATCGCAATAGTTATTAATTCAAATCAAGCTTGGGAAAACTTGTTGAATGTTTATCAAGGAAGTGACAAGGTAAAGGTAGTCAGATTATAGATGCTAAGGAGAGAGTTTGAAAATATTCTTGTGAAAGATTCAAAATCATTAAATGAATTCTTTACAAAGACTATGACCATTTGTTAGTCACAAAATCATGTAATTCAGAAATTATTTGGCTAGGTCTCATACTACTAATTTAGAAGGTTCTTGAGTGAAGAAAGTACTAATTAATCCCATCTTTTAGCCATCTTATTTTACTTTTATTTTGTCATCCTTGCACATTTTTATATACATGCCCAGTCCGTTTCAGCACTTTCCCATCGTTTTAGCCTAAACTAGGGCACCCTAGGGTGCCTGGGTCCAACCTGGGGTGCCCTAATCCTTTTAAAATCTTCCCGGCACTTTTTGGTCCTTTTTTGACCATTTTTCATCTTTATCTTTTTCCTATTCATCCATTTCAGGGTTGTTTAGGAAATTAGATCAAGAGAACCCCTATAAATATTAAGTTATGAGATCATAATGAGGGTCCTAGCGTCATCTACTACTATCAACTCCATCTATAATTGAATCACTTGTATCCACATAGTTCCATGCATCAAGGCTAGGAGATCTGCATAAACACATACTTCATAAGGGGGAGGAATGCTATTCTATTCCATGAACACATTCTATTACATTTTCTACATTTAGTTTTTTCTCGCTATTTCACATAGTGTGACTTGTTGGGGTTAGCACAAGGTTATACGGATAATATATCAGATCTAATCATACATGAAATAAAAATGGATATTCTAATAGAAGAAATATACAAAACAAGAGATATAAATCAACACCACATTTAAAGTGGTTCACCCAATGTGGGCTACATCTACCAAGAAACAAGTCAATCTATTAGCCAAAGCTTTTCAGAAGATATGCAATTGAAGATCTACAATCTTCCACACCTTCATATGTACAATACTTTCTTTCTCTCAATCTTCTCCTTCTTCTCCACGAATTCTCTCTCACACAATTATACTCAAAATAATCATCAATACTTACAAATCCTTACTTCTAAACCCTAATTTTTTATGCTTATATAGTCATTTACAAACTTAGGGCACTTAGCCATGAAATTACAATCAATAGATATTCTTTAATACTAAATTTATATCTGAATTCCAGTGAGTTAAATAAAACATTCTCAAACATAGGTAACTGATGTTGGTTATCCCTAAACAATGTCGATTCCTACTTGCCCGACCGATGTCAATCATAGGTGACTGATGTCATTCCCTTCATAACTGATGTTGGTTACTGTGTTTTCTAGGAAGTTTAATATTGCATGCTAAACCAAAGTAATTGAGCTCCACAACTCAACAATCTCCCACTTGGAGATAAATAATTGCACTATACATGTACAACATCATTCTTGGATCCTTTCCTTAAATTTATTTCTTCCTCTTCAAGTCCCAAACTCAAAGACCAACAGAAGTTGAGTGTAGCTCCAAATTCTCTTTTTATAATGGATTCGTTAGCATATCCATGGGGTTTTCACTTGTATGAATCTTCTCTAGTTTCAGCTGCCCATCCTCCAATATCTTCCATATGAAGTGATACCTCAACTGAATGTGTTTCATTCTAGAATGAAACATTGAATTATTTTCCAAATTAATTACACTCTGATTGTCACTGAACAATTTGCAATCATCTTTCTCCTTTCCCAAATCTTCCATGAACCTACTCATCCATATCATCTCTTTGCTTGCCTATGTAGTAGATAAAGTCCACAACCTTCTGTAATCTTGAAATCCAGCTAACTTTCATCCCACCTACTGTGAAAATATATCCAGTAGTGTTCCTCCTACCATCCAGATCTCTAGCCATATTTGAATCAACATAGGCATATAGAGAAATATCCAAACCTCCATAGCATAATGGAATTCTAGATGTCCCTCTCAAATACCTAAGTATCCATTAGACTTCTTTCCAATGATCTTTACCTAGATTGTCCATAAATCTACTCACAACTCCCACTGCATGTGCAATGTCTGGTCTAGTACAAACCATAGCATACATGAGACTCCCAACTACTGAAGCATATGGTACTCCTGCCATGTATTTGACCTCCTCATGTGATGATGGACACATATCTTTTCTCAATTTGAAGTGTCCAACCATAGGTGTACTTATATATTTTGAATTATGCATTTTAAACCTTTCTAACACCTTGTAGATATAATCCTCCCTGAGACAAATATAATTTCTTGTTCTTCCTGTCTCTTTGTATTTGCATGTCAAGGATTATTTTTGCAGCTCCTAAATCCTTCATAGCAAATGTGTGAGCTATATTTCCCTTAAGCTCATCAATGTCATGTATACTTGATCCTGCAATAAGCATATCACCCACATACAATAACCAAAATAATATAACTCCCATTTTCAAGCTTCTTGAAATAAAAATAATGGTCATATTCACATCTCAAGTAACCATGCTCATGCATAAAACTATAATACCTCATGTACCATTGCCATGGAGCTTTTTTGATTCCATATAGACCCTTTTTCAATCTACACACTAATTTCTCCTTACCCTTGACTTCATACCCAAGTGACTGTTGCCTATAAATCTCTTCATCCAAATCACCATGAAGGAAATATGTCTTCACATCTAGTTGCTCTAAATGCAAATCATATACTGCCAACTAAACTCAATATAATACGAATGGAAGTCATTTTAACAACAGGAGAAAATATTTCACCAAATTCAATACCTACATTTTGTGTAAATCCTTTTACTACAAGCCTTTCCTTGTACCTTTTCTATCCATCCTCTTCTTCCTTGATCTTGTAAACCCATTTGTTCTACAATGTCCTCTTACCTACTGAAAACTTAACCGAATCCCTAGTTTGGTTTTGTTCCAAGGAATCCATCCCCTCATCCATGTCATGCTCCCACTGCACGTGGGTATTATTTTGCATCGATTCTTTAAAAAATTATGGGTTCACCATTATCAGTGAATAATAAATAATATAGAAAAGGTGTAAATATTTATGGAGGTTTACTTACCCTTTGTAACCTTCTCATAGAAGTTTGGGGTACCGGATGCTCATTCTAGACCTCCTGGACATTTGTTTCTAATTCTGACAGTGACTGACGTTGGTCACCTGTAACTGATGCTAGTTCTAATAACTGATGTTCGTTTGGATCTTCTATATCCAATACTGGTTCAGCTAACCAATGTCAGTTAGGGGTCAACCAACATCGGTTACTGTGTAACCTTGTAGGTATGACTTTTAAATCTGAGAGTTCATTTGCATTCACAAAATTCTAAACCAGTTCATTCTTGAGTACCAAAATCTGATCCCTCTACATTCTCTTTGCATTCCATTTAATGTCACGAATCCTAATAATTTTAGAATTCTCTAAATCCATAAAATGGAATCTTAAATCACCATATCCATAACCAATGAAAGTGCATCTCTTGGATTTTGCATCCAACGTTTTTCTATTTTCCTTATCAATATGTACAAAAGCTTTTGAACCAAAAAATTTAAGAAAAGAAAGATCTACCTCTTTTCTGGTCCAAGCGTCCTCTAGTATTCCTCCATCTAGTGAACTGAAGGCCCATGGTTAATCAAATAAACCAGTGTATCAACTACTTCTTCCCAAAACTGTAAGGGAAATCAAGCATGTATCATCATATTTATAACACATTCTATGATTATCCTGTTCATTATTTCTGTGATATCATTCTCTTTTAGTGTTCTTGGAACCTTCCTTTCTCTACATATTCCATTCAATAAACATTAATCATTGAAATTCTTGCTACACTATTCACCATCATTGTCAGATCTAAGGCACTTTAACTTTGAATTTGATTCATTCTCAACAAGGGATTTCCATCTTTTAAAAGTCTCAAAAACATCATATTTATGTTTAATTCAATAAATCCATACCTTTCTTGTAGCATCATCAATGAAAGTAACATAATACTAGGATCCTCCATGAGAAGCTACCTGGGATGGTCCCCACACATCTAAGTGTAAAAGTTCCAATTTAATCTCCTTCTTAGTTGCCCAAAATTTGGGAAATATCACTCTCTTTTGTTTTCCAAAGACACAATGCTCATCGAAATCAAGATCTAAATCTTTCAAATATGATAACTTACCCTTAGCCTTTAAGATCTGCATTCCTTTTTCACGCATATGGCCCAAATGACTATGCCACATGCATGTATTTGAATATAAAGTAGATAATATAGAAAAGGAATCAATAACATATGTATAATAGATATAACATTCATACCTTCTTTCCTCTTGCCACAAAAAAGGCACCCTTGGTGAGTTTCCAATAGTCTGCTGTGAATGTAACCATGCAACAAGCTTCACCTAGTTGCCATGCAGAAATAAGATTCCTCTTGAGGCTTGGCACATACCTCACATCTTTAAATTCCCATGTATTTCCATTCTGTAATTTTAGATGAACTTCCCGTTTACCAGTAATACTACAAGGTTCATCATCTCCCAAATAAACATGCTCAAAATTTTCATGTACATAATTTCTGAAATAATCCTTATTAGGGGTTGCATGGAAAGAAGCTCCTGAAGCTAAAACCCATGAACCTATTCTATTATCCAAAGAAATAATAAGATCATCTTGCATTACCTCTGTTGTAATATTTTCCTCTTTATTTTTATCTGGGTGTTGGTTCTTTTTATCCTTTGACCAACAATATTTCTTTGCATGTCCTTTCTTTCCACAATTCCAACAGGTAATTCCCATACCTCTAGATTTAGATCTGTCATTCCTTGACTTTGATTTCCCATTATTCTTACTCTTGGATCTCTCCTTCTACCTTCTTCTACTTTCTACATTCAAAACATTCCTAGATGATGATTCCTCTGTACTTTTCCAGTGAAATTTATTCATTTAAGATTATACTAAACCACATCCTCAAAATTCAAAATATTATTAGCAGATGTTGTATTAGTAACAGACATTACCAAGTTTATCCCAACTATCGGACAAAGAACATAATTATAAAAGTTCTTTCACTTCATCATCAAATGGAATATTAACTGATTTTAACTGATTTACAATAGATCGGAAATCATTAAAATGACTAGATGCAGATACACCTTCATGCATCTTAGAACTAAATAGTTTCTTCATCAAATAAAATTTATTTGAAGCACTAGGTTGAACATATAAATTTGCAAGAGATTTCATTAACTCTACCGTAGATGTCGCTTCTGTAACATTGGGAAGCCATGGATTCCGTCAGGCTCAATCTTATAGATCCCAAAGCCTTTCTGTCAAGAATCTTCCATTCTTCATCAATCATCTTTGTAGCTCTAGAATTTTCATCCAACGGTAAGTACAAATATCTTTGATACAGATAATCCTCAATCTGTATCTTCCATAATTGATAATTTTGGTCGTCAAACTTCTCTACCTTGTATTTGTTTTCTTTTGCCATTTTTGTAGCTCCCACTCAATCAGAAAACCCTCTGTGAGTAAATCTATCAACACATAAAACCCTCAAACAAAGCTCTGATACCAATAGTTGGGGTTAACACAAGTTTGTATAGATAATATATCATATCTAAGCATACATGCAATAAAAACATATATTCTACCAGAAGAAATATACAAAACAAGATATATAAATCAACAACATATTTAACATGGTTCACCTAGTGTGGGATACATCCACCAAGAAACAAGCCAATCTATTATCCAAAGCTTTCAGAAGATATACTATTGAAGATCTAAAATCTTCCAAGCATCCATATGTACAACACTTTCTTTCTCTCAAGATTCTCCTTCTTCTCCAAGAATTATCTCTCACACTATTATTCTCAAAATAATCATCAATATTTACAAATCCTTACTTCTAAACCCTATATTTTATGCTTATATAGGCATATAAAAACTTAGGGAACTTAGCCATGCAATTACAATCAATTGATATGATTTAATATTAAATTTAGATCTAATTCTCTTGACTTAAATGAAACACTCACACACATGTAATTGACATTATTTAGCTCTAACCAATTTCGGTTCCTACTTGCCTAGCCGATGTCGGTCATAGGTGAATGATGTAGATTATTGTGTTTTCCAGCAATTTTAATATTACATGTTAAACCGAAGTAATTGAGCTCCACAACTCAACATGAGTGGCACAAGAGTACCTAGGGCACGACATGCACACACACACACCAGAACTACATTTAGGTATGAAATGTAGTGTAACATTTAGATTAGTAAGCCCACTATTTTGGTAGCTGAGGTCAATCCAAACCATTAATTTTCATCTTTTATTTATAGGGATTTAAAATTTATTTTATCTTTTACAGGTATTTAACATCATCTTGCTTCATTTGGTATATTCAGTATAGTTCAGCAAGTCCAGTGTGACAATCAATGAGGGTTACAGGTTATCTTTTGACCCTAAAATAGTCAAGTTTCGAGATTTTTCAGAGACCAGGGCACCTTTTCTTCCATACGAAAGCACCCTGGGGTGCCCTAGTACCCTCTTGAGCGCTAAAGTCTGCTCAGATCTTCTAGATCCACTCTTTTTGGGACCTCTGTGTAGTCGTTCTTGCTTCTGGAATTTCCTATCAGACCCGCGACACTTTGTGACACTCAGCTACAATCAGCTGAGTTATTTCCTCACTTTATTCTTTCACATTATGGTTTTAATTCTATTAGTTTTAATTATTTAATCATTTTATACTGCTTTATAATATATTTTTACAGTGTTTTATGTCCTCATATATTACATTAACTATATTAGCATACTCCTAGTTTATTCTATTTTTAGTTAATCATTTTGGTGAATTCGGCGTCTTTCACGCTTAGGATCCTTATTATTATTTTATCATGGGTCAATGTTCTTTGTCTAATTTAATTAAGCGATATACCACTTGTCAGGTTGGTTTCCAAAAATCCCTAGACACCAAGTATTTTCATGACAATACGCCACTACACCGAATTAATTTCTACACTTCATTACTTCTTTGTCGACCCTAGTCTTGATGATCCTTCATCTAATCAACCACTATTAAACTCAATTCAAGCCCTACATACATTATTTTAAGATAAAAAATTTTGATTCAATCCTTTCTTACATTATTTCAAGATAAATATGTAGCTATGGAATCCACAATCACATCTCTTAGATCTAAAATTCAACAACTTAAGGATGCTTCTCAATCATATGTTTGTGCTCCTTCTACATCTTATATGCTATTGAATTCCACTACATGTCATATAGTTTAACCTTAAGTCATGCCATTTCCAGAACCTCTCATACTTGATCACAATACTAAGCCACATAGCATTCTTACTGAGGTTATTATTCATAAATTGATCACTCTGGACCATCTATTGATTACTAATCCTCCTTATCGCCTAACACAGTATCATTGTCGTCCATATTGCCATTATCATCGAATTAATCGACATTATGGCCATGAATTATATGATTTATAATGTAGAGTCAAACATCTCGAGCATCATGGATTTATTTCATTCACTAGAAAACATCCTATTGCATACCCACCTACAAATACTACACCCAAATGCGATCCTAAGTCTAATTTTCCTTCGATTATTCAAGATCCATCTAAGCAAGCTCCTACTGTAGACACCTATAATTAGGCCCAAGCAATTTAAATACTTAAATTGCGCTAATTATCCCCTTTCTCGCAAATCAACGACATATCGTCAAAAGCACTCATTTTCCCTCATATCATCATTAATTAATTACACTAAGCTAATTAATTAAGTTTCATATCCAACAAATACCCTAATTAACGACCTTCCATTAATAAATCACCCCTTCTACCTAGACTAATTAATTATTATTAATTAATTAGCTTTCCCTTCCATTTAACCAATAAATCAATATTTAATTGATTTAATCCCTTTATAATAGCCTAAATCACACTAATATTCTTCTAATCGGCTTCTATAAGCTTACACCTACCTATTAATTAATCACCTTTGATTAATTAAAATACCCCCCAACTCCCATGACTTGCTAAACATGTATTAAACCCTTCTAAAGTAAGGCTACCTTTAATAAAGAAACCTTATCCATTCCTAATCATGTTTTACCTTTATCCCACATTCATGAGAATGTGTTGAATCATTTATCCTTTGGGCTATATAAAGAGCCATCCACCTACCTTTTTACTTACAGCTAAACTCCTTAGAGAGCAAATGCAAAGCATATAGCAAAGAGACTAAGAGCTTGCACCTTGTTTTCTTGAGATTTCATCATCTTGAAGAGTTAAGCCTCTTTCTTAAAGTGCTTGGGTCATATGGGAGGTGTCAAAAGGGTCTTGTAGCCTAACTTTGATTAGCCCCCATTCCTAGGTTCTTGGAACATTAAGGACAACTATTTTGACAGCCATGGAGCTTACTTAGGTCCATTCATTTATTTGTTATTAGAGAATATAGGAGTTTAAATATTTAGTATTGTTAGTTTCAAAGTTTGTATTGATGAATGCTAGCATCTAACCCTTGTTTAATTCTTATCATAATGGTGTTTATGCTTTGATTTTAGCTAAATTGTAGAACTATTTTATGTGGTAGTTCTTGCTTCATTTGATTTAGCATTAAGCAAAGTATACATGCACACATTTGGCATGCCCGGTGGGAGATACTCCATTGTCCTTTGCACTTAATTTCAAGTTTTTGTAGTTAATTTTTATTTTTGGTTACTAATCCCTCTTTTACACATGTTGATCTAACTTGTTTTTCTTAACATGTTTTGTTGAGTTTGCATGTGTTGGGTCTTCCTTGTAGGTATGAAGGAGGTAAAGTGCTGTCAAAATTGGAATTGAGGGGAAAATTTCAAGATTTCTCCATGTTTTCACTTTTAGAGCTTACTTTTTAAACATTTTACATGCTAGTTTTGTCAATTTCTTGAAAATTTTCAATTCTTGAGCATGTAGGTTAGTGTTTGATAGTGCTAAGTCTTCTATTTACATATTAATGTGGTGGGTTGCTATCAAAATTTAATGTTGGTGAGAAAAT
Source organism: Taxus chinensis (assembly GCA_019776745.2). Classification (NCBI taxonomy): domain Eukaryota; kingdom Viridiplantae; phylum Streptophyta; class Pinopsida; order Cupressales; family Taxaceae; genus Taxus; species Taxus chinensis. The sequence goes on from CM034146.1 coordinate 659,488,570, forward strand.
TTCAAGATTTCATCATGTTTTCATTTTTAGAGCTTACTTTTTCATCATTCTACATGCTAGTTTTGTCAATTTCTTGAAAATCTTAAATTCTTGAGCATGTATGTTAATGTTTGATAGCGTTGAGTCTTCTATTCATATATTAATGTGATGGGTTTTTGTCAAAATTGAATCTTGGTTGGAAAAAAATTCCCATTTTGTAGATTAAGAGACGTTTTTTTGACATTTTTGAGTGTATGTCAAGTGCATACCCATGAGCATAAGATCATATGCGTAACCCATCTTCCGAAGGCCATAACTTTTGTTCCTGAACTCAAAATGACTCCATTTTTTTTGCGTTGGAAAGGTATTGAAGTTAAATTTGCAATGAAAATATAAATTTGAGATTTTTACTTACATAAATTACAAGTTTTTCTGTTATTTTAAAACTAGTCATTTTCTAACATGTTTAATGTTTTGATGAATGTTGTATTTCCATGCTTACTTGATTTAGACCAAAGCATGTGTATGCTCTTTTCTTGCACATTTTGATGATCTTGAGAATCAAAAACAACTTTGATCTCTATCTTATTAACATTGGGATTAAACTTGGAAACTTGATTATTCATTTTGCTTAAGGGAATGAACCTTTCACAAAGCATTTTTTCAATGGTCCTTTGATTTGAAGTTTTCCATTTCTATATAGTTGGGATAAAGTTTGTGTATGCTCTTCTCTTGCACCTTAGGGTGATCTTGAGAATCAAAAGTGAAACTTTAGTCTTCATTTTATAACATTTGGTAAATTGGAAACTTCATCTTTCACTTTTGGTTTAAGGGAATGAACCTTTCACAAAGCATTTTTCAATGGTCCTTTGATTTGAAGTTTTCCATTTCTATATAGTTGGGATAAAGTTTGTGTATGCTCTTCTCTTACACCTTAGGGTGATCTTGAGAATCAAAAGCAACTTTAGTCTTCATTTTATAACATTTGGTAAATTGGAAACTTCATCTTTCACTTTTGGTTTAAAGGGAATGAACATTTATCAAGAATTTTGTATGGTTCATTGATCGAAAAGATTTTCTTTACTTTTTAGTTGGATTATTTGTTGTGTATGTTCTTCTCTTGCATCCTTGGATGATCTTGAGAATCAAAAGCAACTCTTAATCCTCTTTTAAATAATGTGATTTTATTGGAGAACTACTAATGCTTGAGTGCAGGACCTAAAAACGCTTGTCAAAGAATGGAGGAACCAAAACAAAATAAAAAACTACTAATACAATTGTTATATAGGTTGCCAAAAGGTGTTCAAGCAAACCACACCTAATTAAACAAGATAAAAAGAACAACATATTCAAAACACTGTATTACATGTTTCAGAAAAGGGTATGTCCCTCTCCGCTCAACTGGAACATAACCCCTTTGGCATAACGCCTTAAGCTACAACAATGGGGGTGGTTTCAGGAACCCCAAAGTAGTCCACGCAAGAGGGAACCTTGTGGACGAAACGGGAAGTTCTCCGCACTACCTACTTGACTAGTGATTCCTTTGTGAGATAGCGTTACAAGTTGTCCGTTGTGGCGACCCCAGTGATAGTACACGTAGATGCACTAGTTGCCTACTGTTCTTGAAGGGGGTAAAGTAAAGCCGAGATACTCCCAAACTAGTTAGTGTGACTTTTTGGGTAAATCGAGCTCGCTCGTGGAAATTTTGTAACACCTAGGGCGAGAGAACCACCTAGGAGAATATACTTTGGCTAGGAGCCCACTTTGACCATTTTAAAACAGTGTTGAGTTGTGAACCTTCTTTTTGAGAAACGTGTGATGTATTACTTTCACCTAGTTTTTACTTGCCTTAGGGCGAGGTGAAACTCTGCCGAAGTGAGGCTAGCATTTTTTTTCATTTTTTCTTGATTTATTTCCTTCATATTCTTTTGACACTTTTTTGATCAAAACAGGTGTGATTACCTTTGTGTTGCCATTCGACTGTTTCTCTCACTTTTATGTCTGTTTACGCCCATCCATGTTTGCGGCTGAGTTAGTTAAACGTCTAAAGTGAGTGGATGCATTTTCACGTCATTTGGTAGCCATTGTGATCTTGATACCCACGTCAAGATCGTCACTGTAGTTAGGCGTGGTTCATCACTACGGACTTTCATAGAGGAATTAGCTTGATTGTCTCATATCATTACAATTTCGATATTTACGTCTTGTTTCTTGTAAACTCCACATAAATACCTATATTGTACGGTCACGCTGCACACATTCTTAACTATTCCTAGCTATACTTTGAGATTTTTAGTTTGTTTTTATTATTACCTCGATTTCAAAAGGTGCTAGGCACTACCATTTGTGCATGTTATATCAATAACACCTCGATATCAATACTTCACTTTCTTGCAAAGTGGGTTAACATATCTTGGTGATATTGTTGTGTCATTCACAAATCGTAATTGACACTTTTTGAGATATAGGTCTTAATCAGACTTGAGCTTGCTCATCGTATATCTTGATTGGGAGATCGCATTTAACTTCATGTATTTACTTACGTCTTGTTCATTCCTTTGAACTTGGCATAAGTGGAGACATCTTGTTAATCATCTGGCATTGTAAATTACTTTAAAACGTAGTCTAGGAGGTACTTCATTTGATTAAGTTTTGATACCAAACGATTGTTCATTGGTGACTTTATCATTCTATCACATTGGTATTCTCACATTGTTAATTTACTCTTAACACATACATCTTGTGTTTCACTTAGGGGTAGTCATTAAATTTTGAACAAATCTACAACTTACCTTAGTGAAACTTATCACGAAAACATGGCTCCCAAGACGCGTCTAGGTTTAAAGAAACAAACATATGAGGAACAACAGGCGCAAGCTTGGGAAACCTCTAACAGACAAGGGTCAAACCCATTTATCGGACATGATCTAGGACCACTATTTTCTGCAGAAAAGGAAATAGAAGAAATGGTCGACCATAGTGGAAATGAATTAGAATCACCACACGCAGACTTTGATTTTGACCCCACTCTACTAGATGAGTTTCTCCTTAGAAATAAAGATAGAGTTTTGGCACGGGTCATGGAATTAGGGGCCAAATTGCCCACCGAGAATGAACCAATATTACCTACAAATGACACTACTAAGGAAGAATGCCCCCTTATCAATATGGAAGATATTTTAACAGGTGGGCATGCTTCCACTTCTTATGCAGAAAATGATAAAGTGGTAGGGCATAGAATACCCCTCATCAAAGTGCCACGAAGAAACAAGATAGAACATGAGACAGGGGAAGAACCTCCACAATACGAAGAGGAAGAACCTTTAGATGAAGAAGAAACAAACCAAGTCACAATCCAACAACAACTCAGTAACCTAATCCAACAACTAGCTTTGCTTACTTTCTAGGTACAGAAAGACACAAACAAGAACGTTCAAAATTCAAGGCCTAAGTTTAGGATCCACGAACTCCATCGAGAAAACCAAGGAGAAGAAGACACAAGGTATCATCGTGTACACATCCCCGCTTCTCCCACTAAAGAACAATTGCTCACACAAGAAGTGTAATCTATGAAAGCAACACTTGCGAGCATACAAGAAAGCAATATAGGGAGTATTAGGAAATACCAATACGAAGAACTATGCCCCTATCCTTTTGACAAGACAATGACCCTTCAACCCTTTCCAAAGAAATTTGATATGCCAAAGTTTGACAAATACAAAGGAAAGGGAGACCCAAGGGATCATGTTAAATATTTCTACATGGCATGTCAAGAGGTGTCTTATAGTGATAATTACCTCATCAGACTTTTTCCTAAGAGTCTCGGAGGTCAAGCATTGGAATGGTTTACGCGCTTACCACGAGGATCAATTTTCACCTGGCCAGAATTGGCGGAAAGATTCATGCATCATTTCTCGTATAACATAGAGAGTGACATCACCATGGCAGACTTGTGCGGCACAAAACAACCCCCAAATGAGACCTTCGCTAGCTTCCTCCAACGATGGAGAGGGATAGCTAGTCACTTCTCTTGCGCTTTCCCTGAGAAGCAGCTGGTCAGTATTTTCGTCCCTAATCTAAACCCAGCTATAGCTTTCCACCTCCAAATGCATTGTGTCCGCACCTTTGAGGAGGTTATCGAGAAAGGGATTCAAATAGAAAAAGCTCTCATTGCCAAAGGCACCCTCAAAACCCAATCTAAATACAACCAAAGTGTCAAACCCATTAAAAAGCTGAAGATCTTTAACAAAAACAAAAACGTGGTGGGAGATGGAATCACTGATTCCAAACGTGTTCAAACAGTCCAAACCAGTCAACCTTTTAAACTGACAAAGGGCCCAATTCAACCACCACCAAAGCGACAAACATTCACCTCCCTCAATGAGCCATTGTCCATCATACTAAAACAGTTGGATGCGGCCCACATGATGACCTATCCTACAATGCAACCATTTGATGACAACGCTCCTAAACCTTCATGGTATAAGGAGCATGAATACTGTGAAATGCATCACGTTAAAGGTCATAAAACAGACAAATGTTTGTGACTTCGCCACTATATTCAAGACCTCATTGACAACGGGGAGATAGAGGTGGATAACCCTAGCCACATGCAAACACCTAACGAGAAAATGGGGATTTATAAGGAACCATTCCCCAAGCATGATAAGTCGGAAAAGGCAAAACCGGATCGGGGAGAGTCATCCCAAACCTATAAAGTTGCAAATTACTTGTATACCAAAAGAGATAACAATCATTACGATTCACTTATCGGATGTATTCACTCCCCTGTTGACCATGTCAATACCATCCAGATCAAAGGAAAGGACTGCGTTGCGGTAACAAGACGTGCATGCCTTGTGATTCTAGAACCCTCTCTATTGACCCCGCAAACTAGTAAATATAACCTTTTAGAACAACTTGAGAGGACACCTGCTAAGATCTCAATCTTAGATCTTCTCAAGATATCCAATGTGCATAAGGACATTTTGTATCAAACTCTTCAGGGGTTCGGAATGCCTTTAGAAGTTGATCCTGCGTACCTTCAAACCGCGGTGGAAAATATTGCACCAAGTGAGCATCTCACTTTCAACCATAGGGAGGTCCCTACCGAGAATCCTACACATAATCTTCCCTTATACATTAAGGTAGTTGTTACCCATAGGAAAATCAAACGGGTGCTTGTGGATAACGGATCTGGATTGAACATCTGCACGCTTAAATTAGTCAAACAATTGGGACATACGGAAGAAGATCTTGAGTCCCATATCATCACTATCACCGCATACGACAACGCGGAAAGAGAGTCAGCAGGCACCATTATGCTACACATGGAGGTGGGCCCCACTTGCCATCAGACAAAGTTTCACATCCTAGACTTGGAACTTCCATATAATATGATTCTAGGCCAACCATGGATTCATGCCATACAGGTCGTGCCATCAAAATTTCATCAATGCATCAAGCTGAAGCATGAGGGACATACGGTTACAATACCAGGAGATTCAGAGCTCTTTTCTCATTGTAGAGCTCTTAATAGCTTTACATGAAAGGGATACATATGCATGTCCCTCCATAGATATAGTTGTCCCTCTTCATTCTGAGGCCATGGAATCTTGAGTAGATTCAAATTCTCTTAATTCTTATGCTCATGGGGCATCCACTTCCACATCGCCATTTGATTCATGGGAGATGAAAATTCTGGAATATGGTTGTGGGGAGTATAATTTACAACAAGCGCTCTTGGTTTCTGACCTCTCCTTGTCACCCAAGACTAGAGGTCGACCCAACTACCACTTCAGGAGACCTAGAGAGGAACACACTATTAGGTCGTTCCTACCTGGAGGCTTGTTAGCTGAGGAAAAATTACTTGATCCACCTACTACTTGGGTCCCTAAAGACACTCCAGCCATCTTGTTATCAAACCCCAAAATATGAAAAATCTAGCAGAATGATGTACTCCATGGGCTACAAAGGCCTAGGATGTGGGAGGAATGAACAAGGACAAAGAGAACCAGTCCCTCTTCCACATTTCAAAATAGAAAGATATGGCATTGGGATTCGCCCTTATGGAGCACACCCCAACGATCAAGATGTGACTTGTTCTGAGCATGAGGATAACGTTGTCCTAACCATCTAGCCTCCACGAACCTTTTCACGAATAACGTTGTCCTAACCATCACCCGCACTAATCCAACCCTTGACCTTGTATACCCCTCCCTTGTTGAATGGGACCAACAACGTCACGTGCCACTAGATTTATTTGAGAACGACAAGGCTATTGCAGAGTTCATGGGCATAAGGGATACAATTCCCATTAGAGATCACAAGAAGGGTTTCTTTATTGACTTAGACACCTGTGCCTACTTTGGCAAGGAGGCTGAACTTTGTGGTCAGCAAAATTTAAAGAAAAGCGAGGGCAAGAGTTCTAAATAAAATCCTCGGCAAAAATCGAAGTCCAAGTCACACAATGAAAACCTCTTTGAGGCATTGGCTGACAAACAAATAAGAAAATCAAAGGACAAACAAAGTGACCACGCCAAGGATGAAAATCTCGTAGAGACATCCTTGGATGAAGATCTCAACCTACCTCCCAATCCTACGCGTATGGAGGATTTATCAAAATTGTTAGTTGAAGAAACCATTGATGTCAATATTTGTACCGAAGAAGATCCCAAGATAGTAAAATTGGGAGTATCACTCTTAGCCAGAGAACAAAAGATGTTCACTATGCTACTGCAAGAGTTTATTGATGTGTTCGCATGGTCTTACAAAGACATGATCGGCTTAGATCCAACTTTGGTCGTGCATAACTTGGTTGTGCACGCAGACGCTAAGCCTATCAAACAAAATCTTCGAAATATTCACCCAAGAGTGGCCTTGTTAGTTAAAGAAGAATTGGAAAGGTTGCTTGGCAGTAGGATTCATCAGGCTAATTGATTATTCTGAATGGATATCAAACATTGTTCCTGTCCAGAAGAAACCTATTGGTATCCGAATTTGTACAGATTTTAGGGACATCAATAAAGCTTGCCCTAAAGATGACTTTCCATTGCCCAACATTGACATGATTGTTGACTCGACCGCAGGGTACGAAATGCTATCACTTATGGATGGCTTTTCGGGTTATAATCAAATTAAGATCGCTGAGGAAGACCAACACAAAACAACTTTCACAACTCCTTGGGGCACCTTTTGTTATCAGGTGATGCCATTTGGCCTTAAGAATCCAGGAGCAACTTATTAGCGGGTCATGACAATAATATTTCACGATATGATTCATGACATCATGGAAGACTACGTAGATGACATCCTGGGAAAGTCCAAAACAAGAGAGGATCATCCTATCATTTTGCGGTGTATCTTTGAACGCTTGCGTGAATACAAATTCAAGATAAATCCAAAGAAGTGTGTCTTTGGTGTGCTATCTGGGAAACTATTAGGCTTCATCATGTCAAGACGAGGTATTGAGGTAGACCCTGCTAAAGTGTCTGTCATCACAGAAATGCCTCCAGCTGAGAATATCAAGCAACTGCGTAGCTTGCAAGGGAAAATTCAAGCCATCCGTCGCTTTATCTCCCAGCTTGCAGATAAATGTCACTCATTCACTCATTTTCTTAAGAAGGACATCGCTTTCATCTGGGGACCTGAGCAACAACAAGCCTTTGCTTTGCTTAAACAGTACCTGGCTAATCCACCTGTCCTCATGCCTCCCACTTCGGGAGAACCACTTTTGCTCTATATTTCTGCTACGCAATACGCTATTAGTGCACTGCTCGCCCAATATGACCTTAGCCATAAAGAGAAAGCAGTGTACTATCTAAGTCACACCCTCATCGCCTATGAACGTAATTATCCTCAGATTGAAAATGCTTGCTTGGCCGTTGTTTTTACCTTTCAGAAACTTCGCCATTACCTGCTAAATACTAAGACCAAGCTCATATCCAAGGTCGACCCACTCAAGTATTTTTTGTCCAAACCCACCCTCACAGGTAGAATGGCTAATTGGATCATTCTACTCAGTGAGTTTGATATAGAATTTGTCCATCAAAAATCAGTTAAAGGACAAGTACTTGCCGACCAGCTAGCGGAAGCACCTTTGCAAAGCACAAAACCTTTGAGTCTGGATCTGCCAGATGCATCTTTTCTCTACATTGAAGAATTTATCGTATGGCAGATACATTTTGATGGATCTTTTACGTTTCATGGTTCAGGTGCAGGAGTGGTCCTTATTACTCCTTCGGGTGATCCTATACCACAAGCTTTCTGCCTGGCCTTCCCTTGCACAAACAACATTGCAGAATATGAAGCACTCATTGCAGGGATGAAACTAGCCATTAAGTGGAATATTCAACATGTTAAGGTTGTAGGCGATTCGCAGCTAATCATCAAACAGGTTAATGATGAGTATAAAGTTAAGGATGACAAGCTCATACCTTACAAAAAGTTAGTGGAAACTCTAAAGGAGTATTTTGTGCGCATCACCTTTGAGTAGATCCCAAGAGCACAGAATAGATCGACAGATGCTATGGCAACAGTGAGATCTATGCTTCGTATTCTGCCAGGGAACAATGATATGCCATTCTTCGTAGAAAATATACGCCATCCCGCATATGACATGCCATAATATTGCCTGGCTTGTGAGGTTGTTGGTCCCCATTCACCATGGTATGAACCTATTTTCACCTATCTTAAGGATAGTACATTACCTCCTGATATCTCCCGCTCTGAAAAGCAGAGCCTAATTCGCCAGATAGCCCGTTACACCCTTTTAGGAGGTACACTTTATCGTCATGGCTACGATGGGAATCTGTTACGTTGTTTGGATGTGACGGAGTCAATCCAGGAAATCAAGGAAGTACACAAAGGAGTATGCGGAGCGCATACAAACGGAATGGTCTTGGCTAAGAAATTGCTGAGAGTATGTTACTATTGGCCTACCATGGAAACTGATTGTTGTAATTATGTTAGAAAATGTGTGCTTTGCCAAAAGTATGGAAATTTCATCCATGCTCCATCACAACCATTGCAACCAATCACTACCTCGTGGCCATTCTCCAAGTGGGGACTTGATCTAATAGGGAAGCTTACTCCTATCTCATCTGATGGTCATACACATATCATCACAGCTACAGAATACTTTACAAAATGGGTGGAGGCTGTCCCTTTAACCTATGTCACAGGAGCACAGATTTCTAAATTCATCATGAATCACATTATTTTCCGATATGGTATCCCTGCAGCCATTATCACAAATAATGGAAAGTCATTTAAGAACAAAACTATGAAAGGTCTTTGCCAACGGTTCCAAATCAGATTGAAATGGTCCACGCCATATTACCCTCAGGGTAATGGACAAGCTGAGGCAACAAACAAGACTTTGGTAAGGATAATGGAGAAGATGGTTATCAGAACTAGTCGAAACTGGCACCTACAAATCCACCCAGCCCTCTGGGCCTACCGAACATTAATTCACACTCCTACGGGTGCAACGCCATATTCCCTAGTGTTCAGGACAGAATCTATCATCCCTTTAGAGATTGAACTCCCACCCCTGCGAATTTCTCTTCGGGACTATTTGGATAAGGATGAAGATTACCGAGTGGCAAGATTGGCTGAGTTAGAGCTCCTGGATGAGAGACACATTCGCGCTCTTAATCACCTGAAGGTATATCAACACAAAATCTCCCGCAACTACAACAAGAGAATCATCCCTCACCAGTTTGAGGAGGGTGATTTAGTTATGAAGGAGAACCAGTTCAACACCAGAGCAGAGTGAGAAAAGAAAGGGAAGTTTGAACCACACTGGTTAGGACCCTATGTCATAGTTGCCAAGTATGGCACAAGGGCATACAAGTTGGCTCACCCAAATGGTGATGAGCTCCGGGAGCCCATGAATTCCATGCATCTTAAGAGGTTTTATGCCTAAACATGGCACAAGAAAGTCATAAAAATTACAAAAAAATATAAAAACATAAAATAAAAAAAACAAATCAGAAAAAGAAAAAGAGAAAACAGGTCATCCACTAGTGAAAACCACGCAATTGTGGCACTTTAGACAAGTCCTTGGGTGAAAACCGGTTTCCGGAGCCTCGAGAGGATTCGTTGTTCACAAGCATTCTGTATTAGAAGGGTAGTTGTCTTTGTCCTGGACCTGGTTCTACCTTCGAGTTTCCTTGTGCACACCATCTAGTCCAGCCTTGATCCGGCTTTTCCTTCTTCTATTCATCTATAAGGGACGTGGTCTTTCGTTATTTCCCATCTTACACTGGGGGCAACTCAACGACTTCACCTTCTTGTTCATAAGCGAGCAGCTTCTGCCCTTATATATTCCCCACCTAACGCTGGGGGCATCCATGCTTTCTTGGTTACCTGCACATAGCTTTGGAGAACTTTTAAAAACACAAAATAATAGAAACATTGTTTTGGGAAAACACAAAAACAATAGAAAATTGTTTCACAAAACACAAAAACAATAGAAAATTGTTTTGAGAAAACACAAAAACAATAGAAAATTGTTTCGAGAAAAACAAAAAAACAATAGAACATTGTTTCGAGAAAACAACAAAAACAATATATATATATATATATATATATATATATATATATATATATCAAAAAAATCTAAAAACAAGGCAAATTTTTTTAAAAATTTTCCTAAAAAGTAAAATACCCTACAAAATGGTAACTTGCTTCTTATGGCTAAAACTTGTGTCTTGCGCATGGTATTTTCTCCATATCCTATTGGTTTGTCTCACATCTTCCCCGATTAATACGACTCGCAGATCACTAGATTCATAACCATTCACAAAAGCTAGTTGTTTGCTTTGTCTATACTCTAGGGCACTTTTGGTTGCCTGGTGCTGTTTCGTTGCGCACAAATGCTTTTCATGGACCCCGTGTCCATTTTCATTTCCCCTTGCATGTATCCTTGCTTGGGGCATCATTTTTAACCCTTGTCATCAATCACAAACTTGTGGATCTCTTCAACACTGATAACAAAACATTTGTACAACTGTCTTGACCATTGTTGGGTTAGATATGTGCATTCGTACTTGTTTTCCCTGTTATATGAGCTTGTTTCCTTCTCGTATTGCATTGCATTATTGTATGTTGCGTGGAGTTGGTACTTTTGGCAATGGAAAATTGTTCGTAGTATGGCTTTTCATGTCATTCTACCTTTGTCGTATGCTTATATTTTTCATAAGGACCGATGTTGTAGTTCCTATGGCAATATGATGACATCAAATTTGTTCCAAACAAATAAGCGGCTAGAGGTTAAGCTCTTCTCTCCCCTCATCCATATTTCTTCTACACGACTTCCCTTTCACCCCTAATTCTCCCTCTCCTTGGGGCATCCTACCTCGTCCCCATTCTTCTGCCTACTTCTCATATTTTTTGATCGTCGATCGGCTTCCTTCATCACCCCATCGACACTCGAGGGGGCATCTCTCCCTCCTACTAATTTTTCTTCTATCCCTTCAAAATCTCTTATGTCTACTATCTTTGAAGTGGCATCACTTACGCCACCCCAAAGAGGGGCAAATGTAGACACCTATAATTATGCCCAAGAAATTTAAATACTTAAATTGCGCTAATTATCCCCTTTCTCGCAAATCAACGACATATCGTCAAAAGCACTCATTTTCCCTCATATCATCATTAACTAATTACAATAAGCTAATTAATTAAGTTTCATATCCAACAAATACCCTAATTAACAACCTTCCGTTAATAAATCACCCCTTCTACCTAGACTAATTAATTATTATTAATTAATTAGCTTTCCCTTCCATTTAACCAATAAATCAATATTTAATTGATTTAATCCCCTTATAATAGCCTAAATCACACTAATATTCTTCTAATTGGCTTCTATAAGCTTACACCTACCTATTAATTAATCACCTTTGATTAATTAAAATACCCCCAACTCCCATGACTTGCTAAACATGTATTAAACCCTTCTAAAGTAAGGTTACCTTTAATAAAGCAACCTTATCCATTCCTAATCATTTTTTACCTTTATCCCACATTTATGAGAATGTGTTGAATCCTTTATCCTTTGGGCTATATAAAGAGCCCTCCACCTACCTTTTTACTTACACCTAAACTCCTTAGAGAGCAAATGCAAAGCATATAGCAAAGAGACTAAGAGCTTGCACCTTATTTTCTTGAGAGTTCATCATCTTGAAGAGTTAAGCCTCTTTCTTAAAGTGCTTGGGTCATATGGGAGGTGTCAAAAGGGTCCTGTAGCCCAACTTTGATTAGCCCCCATTCCTAGGTTCTTGGAACATTAAGGACAACTATTTTGATAGCCATGGAGCTTACTTAGGTCCATTCATTTATTTGTTGTTAGAGAATATAGGAGTTTAGATATTTAGCATTGTTAGTTTCAAAGTTTGTATTGATGAATGCTAGCATCTAACCCTTGTTTAATTCTTATCATGATGGTGTTTATGCTTTGTTTTAGCTAAATTGTAGAACTATTTTAGGTGGTAGTTCTTGATTCATTTGATTTAGCATTAAGCAAAGTATACATGCACACACCTACAGTTACTAGCTTGCCTCCCTCTAATATTTATAAGGATGTGTTGGTTATTCAAACTTGCACCTGTGTCTCGGATCTGGAAGAACTGAGTCATTTGAGACAACAATGGAACCATCTCCAAGTTGTGGGACCTTGCGCGCTTGAGATGGATCTCTGGAGAAGGCTCAGGTTCCTCTATCTATTTCTACTACTACTGTTACTCCTAATGCTCGAAAGGTAAAACTAAGCTAAAAATGCCAAGGGACTAAGGATAGAAGGATAACAGAAAGGAAAACTAATCTAAGGAAGGTGATAGCACCAGAAAAAGAGGGATGAACACTATCTGTTCTGAGTGAAAATGAAGGGAAAGGTGTGAAAGAAGGCTAGGCACGTGTAGCAAAACTAAGACGCATTTACCAAATCAATTTCATGGAACACAACTAAAAAGGGAACTAGTAAGGGACGTAGAATGACACAACAAGCATGCAATGTAAAAGAAAGGCAAGAAGAAAGAATACAAACACACTTAGGACAAAGAATAGTCATAAAACTAATGCTTCCATTACTTCCAGAAATGCACAAAACTGTTACAATGGTGAAAGAGGCAATATCCACATGCACGAGCCAAATATAGAGGTTTGCGACTCAGAATACATAAAATATGAAGTCCTTAGACAAAATGCATAAGGATCCAAAATGTCCAACATTAACAATGATCCCAGCTCTTACATTTATAGATGAATCCATGGAAGAAGAAGAGAAGGAGGAGGGAAAATTCTGAATTTGAAATGCAACCACCAACAAGAAGCATTTAATGCCTACAAATATTCCTGTAAATCTATCAAATGCATTTCCCCAAGTCTTTTTGGTGTGTTGGAGAAGGAAAGAGGGTGGATCAAATCAAATCAGGTGGTTAGAATAATCAAGATCTACTCATTAATGCCTAGAAATATGTCCCATTTCCCATTTCTCACCTACCAGATCCACCAAGAATTTGAATTTGAATATCTAGCATTGTAGCCTACATCAATAGCTATCGATTGAGACTAGGCACATGCCGATCAGAGATTTGTAGCAAAATATATGGCTGTCAAAATATTGTCAGGGCCGCCTGTGTACGTAAGACACATGGCACATGATGGATTGGCTGAAAGGATGGCCACCTATGACAAATGTTCTTTTCATTTCTTCCACGTGTCACTCACTTTATTTGTTGCAAGGATTCGGTGCCCTATTAGGTGCACTTTGACTAGGTTACATGTGGCACACTTAAGCATGTCAGAGAATGATGTAGCACATAAATGGCATAGAGGAGGGTGAAAAGGTATGCACGTGGAAGAATGAGGCATGGGAAGAAGTGATAGAAGGAAGGTGCGTGCACAATCGCAATGCGTGCAGAGGAAATGGGGAAAACTGGTGAGTGGAGAACGTATGGTCAAGGCACAACTATTACAAGGTAATATGTGGGCGTGCATGCACGAGGGCTAGGGACTTAGCTTGATTGAAGCAAGTGTAAGGAATGTGCAGTAGGATGAAATAGCTGCTAGGAAGAAGGTAAAATGCGTAGAAGATGCGTGCAAGGTAAGAGTGGAACAAAGAGGAAAAGGAAAATGGAAAGGGGAGAAGGGGAAGCAGTGCAAGGGTGTGAGGAAACAGTGACCAAGTGAATGTGCCAAGGAGACAACTGAGGTGCATGCCATTGCAATGAATATCTCTGAGCCTAAAATATGTATGTAAGTTGTCCAAATAACTAGGAGAGTTATTTGGATAACAGTTTTGGTGACTTTTGGGGCCATCTTCCTGCTAAGATGAAGGAGATCAGTAGCCTAGAGCATCCATTGGGCATGGAGTCTACTATGTAATCATGAAATTCTTATTTGTAGCTTTGAAAAATTGCCCTAAAGTCACTTAAAGGATCATTTCTTGACTCTATTCTGAATCCTGCAAACTAGCTGAAAATTGTTGGAAGAATATCGGCACCCTAGAAGCAAAATAAGAGCATGCGCAGGAAGCATGTGAGAATAAATAACTATGTACAAACAAACAATGTGCACAACACACTTGGAGGAATTAAACTACTCTAATATATACAAAATGATGCAGCAAACTTAATGGAAGGGTTTGAGATAGATCCCATTTACTAGGATTTGCAGTGCGCCTCCATCAAGATGAGTTAACTTGAAAGAGTTAGCCTCCTTGCATGAACTGATGATGTATGGGCCACTCCAAAGTGCATCAAACTTTGAATGGACACCATGGTTTAGCTTTGTCAGCATCCCATTTCAAAACCAAGTCCCCAACTTTGAAATCTTAAGGCCTGGCCTTTCTGTCAAACCATTTCTTTGTTGCTTGTTGATGTTGTTCTAGCTTGATCATGGTAGAGTTCCTTGATTCTTTAAGATTAACTAGCTCTACCATTTTTATTTCTCTCTTGTCACTTGCCTTCGAAGCTCCAGCTACTGGGAAAGTGCCAATGAGTTCAAATCCAACATCAAAGGAAGGGTAGCCTCTTTTCCATAGACAAGCTTGTAAGGAGAAGTTCCTATTGCTTTTTTAACTGTGATTCTATCTACCCAAAGCAGTGCACGCAGTGAGACCTTTGTATGCCACTAATTTTAGCTAATGTTCATTGTGTGCTTCATGATCCTGATCAGGTTCTTGTTTGTTGACTCTGCCAGACCATTTCCTTGAGGGTAATAGTTGGAAGAAGTCTTCAGATAGATTCCCAGATTTAGAGCCCAATCAATGATTTTAGTGCCAAGGAAGGCTTTTACATTATCAGAGATAATGGTTTGAGGAATGCCAAACCTTGTGACTATACCCTCAAGAAATTCAAGGATGACTGAACTCAGTTGATTCCTTGAGTTATAATGAAACTTCTGTCCATCTAGTAAAGTAGTTGTAGCTGTCAGCACCCATTTATGTCTAGCGCTTGAAGGTGGATTGATCATGCCTATGAAGTTGAGACCCCATTGTGCAAAAGGCTGATCCACTTGGATTGGTCAGAGGGGAAGCAACTTTTCAATCTCTTCTTTCCTATAAAGAAAGTGCATTCCTTTCATTTTTTGACCCACTTGTGTGCATTTGCAAATAGAGTAGGCCAAAAGATACCTATCATTATGATCTTCATTGTTGTAGTCTTGGCAGAGAAGTTTCCACCAGAGAATCCATCATGAAATTCTTCTAACACTTTTTTCAATCTACGTGCACTGTTGATACACCTTAAAACATGCCATCAAGATTATTCTTGAAGAGAATTCCATCAATCAAAACATAAGGGATGGATTATAACCTCATATGTATTCTCTTTTCCTTGTTTAATCTAAGAGGGTATGCACCCTTGGAAAGGAATTTGATCATGTCCTTCATCCAGTCATGTGCATGCTAGGATTTTTATTATTGCTCAAGTTCTATGCATGGGAGAGCTTCATCAAGGAATAATGAAGTCTCATATTCATTGTGTGCATCCTCAAGTAAGTTGCTTGTAGAGAGCACTACCTCTTACTAGATTTTTGGCTTTGATATTCACATCATAATCCATGATTTTGGTCACCCATCGTGCTCTCTTTTCACTGATTTATGCTCCCATGATGAAGTCTCTAACAGAAGAGTGGGATACTAACACCTTGATATGATTTTTGGTGAGCATACTTTTGAATTTCTTGAGTGCGTTCATGATGGTGAAGACCTGATCTTCTCCATGTGACTATATTTTAATTCATAATCCTTCAACGTCTGGCTGAAGAAAGCCATTAGTTGTTCTAGCACTTGTTCATTTTCTTGTGTTAGGACAAAAACAACACTCACATCAGTGCCATAAGCATAAAGGATAAAATCCTTTGAGTAATTCAGGTTGATGAGTGTTTGGTGCACAAGTAATCTCTTGCTTTATTTTGTTGAATCTTTCCTTTCCTTTTGTTTTCCATCTGAAAGTTATGTCTTTCTTGAGCATCAGGGTGATGGGCAGAACCAGTCCTACAAAGTTAGGAATAAAATGCCTAACAAAATTGATCTTACCAAGGAAGGACTGCAAGGCTTTTTATGTGCCGATAGGGAAAAGAGCTAGGATGGCTGAAACACACTCAGGATCAATTGCGATGCCATCCTTTGAAACCACATGGCCCAAGAGTTTACACTGTGCCACTACAAAATTACACTTCTTGGGTTAAGAGATACCCCATACTTTCTACATCTCTCAAATACTTTCTCCAGGTGTGCCATATGATCCGTGCTTTGCTTTGAGAAAATGGTGATGTCATCAAGGTAGACCAAGATGAACTCATTGATGTAACCTTTGAAGGCAATGTCCATGGCACGTTAAAACATTGCGTCCTACATTTGATAGACCAAAGGGACATCTTCTGATACACATATGTTCCCCACTTGGTTGTAAACGTTGTTTTGAATTGATCCTCTTCCTTGACCAGGATATGATTGAAACCTGAGTACCCATCCAACATTAAGAATCTTTACGCACGTTGGCCACAATCTGCAGAATCTACTCCATTGAAGGAAAAGGATAATGATCCTTTAGAGATGCCTTGTTCAAATCTCTGAAATAAACAAAGAGTCTGATTTCACTGTTCTTCTTACACACTGGAACTAGATTCGTGACCTAGTAGAGTACTTGATGGGAAAAATAATCTTCGTCCTCAATGAGTTTGGATAATTCCTTTCTCATGAGGGGCTCTATCTTTGGATTGACTGGTCACTGCTTTTGTCTGATGGGCTTGATACTAGGATCAAGGTCAATGGAGTGTTGAGAAACACTTGGATCAAAACCTTTGAGGTCTTCATACTCCCATTAGAATATATCACTGTATTTTTTACAGAGAGAGATGAAGGCTTGCTTTTCATCTTGTGTGCGTAAGCTTTACTGAGCAACAATTCCTTTCCATACATGCAATAGTGACTGGGGAGTAGTCTTCTTGCATCAACGGTGCACATATATTTTTATTCACCCTTGAAATCATCATCAAGGCTAAACATTTTCTCTAAGGTGACCATCCCTTTAGGCAACTTGTTTGTCTTCAGTTGAATTACTTGGTCACCATAACTGTCATGCAAATCAGCTTGCATACTTGATGATAACTCAACTTCATTCTAGATGAACTGGATGATCTGCATGTCACTATCAAATACTTTCTAGCTGGTGTTGTTATCTGGAATGGATGGTCTGATCACCATCTTAATGTGTTGAGTGTTTCCTTTGACAAAGTCCTCAGTAGGAGAGAAATGTGAACCAAGTTGGCCATTTGGTCAGCTTCTTTATTCATTTTACATGGCACCACCTACATATTTAGAGCATCAAAGCTCTCAAGGAGGTCCCAAAATCTATGTTTATAAGCTTTGAGAAGCTTATTATTTGTCATGCACTTGTTGGTGACTTGGTGGATAACCAATTTTGTATCCCCAAATATCTGTAGCACCTTAATCTTCTTCTTT
The DNA here is from genome assembly GCA_019776745.2 of Taxus chinensis. Classification (NCBI taxonomy): domain Eukaryota; kingdom Viridiplantae; phylum Streptophyta; class Pinopsida; order Cupressales; family Taxaceae; genus Taxus; species Taxus chinensis. The sequence goes on from CM034146.1 coordinate 659,506,523, forward strand.
TCAGCAATAAGCAAACCATGCACCAGCATGCCTCATATTCTACCACATTGTTAGAACATGTAAACTGCAACCTGTGCATGAAGAATAATTTCTCATCCTTAGGGGAAATGAGAATGACTCCTACTCCCATGCATCATTTCTGCTTATGGATCCATCAAAGTATAACTTCCATAGACCAGGGTTCTCTTCAATTTTCTTGAGCACACACGGAAACACAACTTCTTCTTTAAGAATGCAGTAAGTACCAAGCCCAATTTCATAAGCTTCAACTCTTCAACATATGGGTCAAATTTATGGTGCCTCTCCACCCACTCATCAAGTACTAGATCAGGAATAGAAGGTGGAAGAGGTTTCTCTTCAGAAACTGAAGCTTTTTCTTCTTGGATTAAACAATTGGCTTGGAGAGGGGATGGGACATATGACTCTACATGATAGGAAAATATTGGCTCATAGCTTGTATGGTAAACTAGGTACCATACCTTGTCTTGAGTAACATATGAGACCAATCAAGAAGACAAGTAACCACCCACTTTAGTAGTAAAATCTCTTGACAACATAAGGAAAACAAAGGGGGTAGATCAATGATTGACACATCTTGAGTTATTGTTAGACTTGGACATGCATGGAGAGTTAACTCAAGATCCTTGATGATTCCTAGAGTAGTGATAGTTGAACCATCGAGTTACAGGACTCCTTTTTTCAAGGGGCTATACTTAAGACCTAAGTACATCAACAATCTTCTTAGGCATGACAGAAGTACTAGCACCTGAGTCAATCATACAATTATGGACAAGATGTTTTCCTATGATCAAAGACATATAAAAGGGTGGGATTTTAAACAATTTTACTTACTTGCTTCTCCTCTTCTTGGTAGATATTGATAGAAGCACGTGATTTTGTGATAGTTGGATCAGTGCGTGGGAGTTTGTCGACTAGAGCTTCATGTAACAATTCACGGTTGGGATGGAATGGTCAAGGCATCCCACATTATAACATTTATGTTTGTCTTTTTCATTTGGTTCACAATGCTGAATGGAAAACCCATTGACTTGCACATTTGAGGAACAACAACATCCTTGCTTGGTTACTCGGGTATAGAGACAGGAACCTTAGCTGGCGCAGAGGCTTGACCTACCAAAGGAGGGGTGCACACCACTTCCGAAGGAGCTTTTTATAGAGCCTTGGGTGTAGGAACTTGAGCACTTTTACTACTGGATATCTTAGTTGCTTCCTTTTAATTTTGAGGGTCTGCTTGTGTTGCTGGAATTATGACCTATGTGCTAGGATTGAGCATTACTCTTCTTATATCTTGTTTTGTCTGCAACTTGGGTGCATGTTCTGCTTGTATCCTCTACAGCTTGGTTGATTGCACAAAATTCCTCAGTGCCAAAGAACATCAAATTTTCCTCTTGAGGAGCTTCTGGCCTTTCTTGGTTATCTGCTTCAGGTGCAGCTTGTTGAAGGCTCACAGCTGGGAGCATTCTGAATCATGTAGGCTTGCACATGCACAGCATTAGTGCAATGATATTGAACTATGAGGCATACTGCAAGGAAATCACCATTCAGACTCCTACACCATGTTGTTCTAGACTGGGACAATTGCTTGACTTGTACTGGGAACTGGAAGAGAAGGTGCAGGAGGAATAACCTACAAAGGTAAGTGCGCATTAACATGTCATCTATCATTCTGTCTAGTTTTTTTCTATATCTTTGATTCCCATACTGATTCTATCAAGGTTTATTACTCTAGATTTGCGACTGATTGGAACTTACCTTTGTAGGCTTGCGTCTACTGCTTCTCCAATGATATGACCTTGTTGGAAAAGTTTCTAATCAGGGCCTTTAACTCATCATCTTCTTTTTGTTGTGTAGGAGAGTAGGATGTAGATGCAACTGGTTGTGTACTCTACACTGAGAACTGGAGCAATAGAAGGTTTGGCATGTTAGAGACATCTCTGGGAACAAGGGCACAGGAAGCCTAAGCACTAACTTACCAACCTGAATGAGACTATTTTCTACCCTTATTGCAATGTTGTATGCAATCAAGTAAGGTTCTACCTCCCATAGATTGAATCATGACTGAAATGTCACTATTCAAAGCCCTTAGATAGTACAAGAAAGCATGTTGGGCTATAGGCCTTACCACTTGAGGAATTCTATCCCAAGTCTTCTGGAATTTGATGTTGAAATCAATCATCTGCTCATTAGGTGTGCACTTGTTTTGTAGTTAGTTGCTCCACCAGTGATAGATGATCTGATTTATCTTCAAAGTAATTGCAAAGAGTTGTTCTGAGCTCATCCCAAGTATACAAATAGATGCAGGTCTCAGGCCATGGTACCATTGGAGTTCTTTACCCTTGAAAGAGGTTGTAAACAACCTGACAACAACATCATCATGTGAAATCAGATAGTACAGAAGCATACATTGGCCACATCTTGAATGTGTTCAACAGGGGTGACTTGATTTTCTCCCTTGAAGTATGGAATACTTTTGAGTGCAGCCACTGGCATATCATGTTGGGCATTGAGATTAAGCGGGCTTTCCGCCAGTACAAGCTGGCTGAAGTTACTTGGAGAGAGGAGGAGGTTGAAGTGCCATGGTAGGGCAGCGACTTGTCTATTTTGAGGAGGAGTAGAATGTGCACAGTGCACTGGAGATGGGGGTGCATGCATGTCGAAGATATGTCATGCGTGTGCTTCTCAGTGAAATTTGGAGGTATTCAAAGGATCCTTCAGCTGCAACACTCTGTCTGGTATGCACTCTTCTCATAAAAGGTGCTCAGGACTGTAAAAATAGGAGCTCTGGAATTGTTGGGAGTCACTAGATGTGTTGAAATAAGCCTCCAAAGGCTAGAAATACTAAGTTCATACACTCAAAACTTAGTAATATAAAATTTGAGCTTTCACTGTTGGTCCTACTAGGCATTGCCAGAAACTATTGGTCGTTCAAACTTGCACCTATGTCTTCGGATTTAGAAGGACCGATTCATTTGAGACATCAATGGAACCATATCCAAGTTCTTGGACCTTACGCGCTTGAGACGGGTCTCTTGAGAAGGCCGGTTCCTCTATCCATTTCTATTGCTACTGTTAATCCTAATGCTCGAAAGCGTAAAACTAAGCTAACAATGTCAAGGGAACTAGGGATAGAAGGATAGCAAAAAGGAAAACTAGTTTAAGGAAGGTGATAACACAAGAAAAATATGAGATGAGACATTATCTGTTCTGAGAAAAAATGAAAGGAAAGGTGTGAAATAAGGCTATACATGTGTAGAACAACTAAGACACATTTACCAGATTAGTTTCATGGAACACAACTAAAAATGGAACTGTAAGGGACGTAGAATGACACAACAAGCACACAATGTAAAAGAAAGGAAAGAAGAAAGAATAACTAACACGCTTAGGACAAAGAATAGTCACAAAAATATGCTTCCATTACTTCCAAAAATGCACAAAATTGTTACAATACTGAAAGAGGTCGATATTCACATGCACGAGCCATATATACAGGTCTACAACTCCATACTACAAAAAATATGAAGTCCTTAACAAAATGCATAACGATCCAAAAATTTCCAACGTTAACAATGAGCCTAGCTCTTACATTTATAGATGAATGCTATGGAAGAAGAAGATAAGAAGGAGGGTAAATCTGAAATTGAAATGCAACCACCAACAAGAAACATTCAATGCTTGTAAATCTTCCTACAAATCTATCAAATTCATTTCCCCAAGTATGTTTGGCATGTTGGATGAAGGAAAGAGGGTGTATCAAATCAAATTACATAGTTGGAGTAATCATATCTACTCATTAATGCCCAGAAAGATGTTTTCCCATTTCTCACCCACTAGATCCGCCAAGAATTTTAATTTGAATATCTAGCACTGTAGCTTATGTCAACAGCTATCGATTGAGACTAGGTGCACACTGATCATAGATCTATAGAAAAATATATGGCTGTCAAATATTTTTAGGGCCGTCTACATAAGAAAGACATGTGGCACACGCTGATTGACTAAAAAGATGGTCACCTGTGAAAAAGTGTTTGGCATTTCTACCACGTGTCACTCTATGTTTTGCTAGAAGGATTTGGCACCCTATTTTCGTGCTTTGAATGGTTACATGTGGCACACTCAAGTGGCTTAGAGAGTGACATGGCACAAAATAGCGTAAAGGAGGGCACAAATATATGTGTTGAAGAATGAGGGGCGGGAAGAAGGCAGAAGGAAGGCGTGCGCAATCGCAATGCGTGTAGAGGAAATGGGGAAAACTATTGAGTAGAGAACATATGGTAAAGGTGCAACTGTTACAAGGTAATGTGCGGGGAACGTGCAATGGCTAGGGACTTAGCTGATTGAAGTAAGTGCAAGGCGTGCTCGCGGGATGAATAGCTACTAGGAAGAAGGTGAATTCACAGAAGATGCACATAAGGTAAGAGTGGCACTAAGAGGAAAAGTAAAATGGAAAGGGGAGAAGGTGAGCGTGAAAGGGCATGTGAGGAAAAAATGACCATGTGAATGTGCCAAGGTGACAACTAAGGTGTGTGTCACTGCAGTGAAGATCTCTAAGCCAAAATATTTATGTAATTTGTCAAAATAACTTGGAGAGTTATTTGGATAACGTGATGTTCTAGATGCTTCTCTTATTTGTTACATGTGTAGCATTAACAACCCCTCATATGTGCATAGTGATCCTTCTCCTAGTCCAAAAAATGCTTCTCCTATTTATGATATTGCTTCTTCTCCACTTAATGAGCATCACGCCACCATTTCTCTTGCACCTTCTTCGGATAGATAAGCACCACATAAGCAATCATCTATGATATCCCCAAGCCAAAACATTCAACCACCTATCGAAATTAGTTCATAAACCACTCCTACTAAGTTTCCTCCTACATTACCAAAAAATATCCTCCCTTAAGAATCAGTGCAACATGGCCTCCTCTCAAATCTAAACTCCAACCGATTAAGTTAATCAAAGTAACTACTCCTCCTCCTAGTGATTACAATACATTTTCACTTTCACCGCCACCACCTAGTTTTACTATAAAATTTTCCCAAAAAGGCCCCACCATGTGTAAACTTGGCCTTTGGTAGTTGACTATTGTTACTCTACCCTCCTGATGACACACTCATATTCTTATGGTTCTTATATGACTGTGTAGGGGTCTTTTACCATAGAACCTCAGTTCATCTTCCATTACTCCATTACATCACCACCTATACATACACACATCTATAATACTTTAACACTCCTTACGTGTCATCATCAAAATGAAATCTATCATGCTTCATCACCCTTATACATTATTCATTACATAGGGCTTGCGTTATCATATACTTGGGGGGAATAACATCTAACACACACCCCCTTCCTACTAACCCCTTTCATCGAATGTTTAGCACCATCATTACCCAATGATGCACTCTTGTTCTTCGGTTCACACTTGACTATTGAGGGATTACAATTACACTGAACTACACACACTGCACTATAGACATTATACATTACATTTCATCACACATCGCACATTATACACTTATACATACTACACTTTGTTTACATTCTACTATTATTCTACATGCATCTTACATCATACCTAGGTCATTCTATGTCTTATATATGTTATTCATCCTACACATTACTTACATTATTGGGATATCTATGTACATAGTCCAATCATACATTGCACATATGTACCTCATACACATTCTACATACTATGTTAGGTTAGATTACATATGAGTCTAGCTTTTCATTTCATTCCTACATTCTACATTACTACACATGTTACATTGCATATTATACATTACATGTTGTTTACCTTTAACATCGCATTCTACGCACCATGCATTTATAAACCCTACTCACCACATGGTCATTTCATCATTACAATGTATACTACATTGTTTTCTAAGTGTTGTACTCACCACCCTATGACGCAATTTAGTTCCTCGGTCCATACTCGACTGTCAATGGATTACAAATCAAATGGGCCTTACACTCACCATGCAACATTTCACCATGTGAAATTCCTAGGCTAGTGACGTACGCTTTAGGATAAATCGCCTAGTAGTGGTAGACATTTTAGGCTAGATCACCACTACTATTGTATCATCTTGTAGTGGTATACACCTTAGGTTACATCACCACTCCTCATCCTTTCATCATATAGTGATATATGTTTAGTATTAAATCATCACTCATTTATTCATCCTATAGTGATATACACTCAGGCTAAATCATCAATCATCCATTCATCAAGTTGTGATATATGCTTTAGCTATAGGGTTCATGCACATCCTTTCTATATGTCACATCTCATCACCACTACATACAAAGTCATCATAGTGCATTAGACACAACAAACACTACTCGACCATTTCCTAATGACACATTCTTGTTTACGGTTTGCATTCTTGACTGTTGAGGGGGGAAAACCAAATGAACCTCATTGCATATAATTCCATTCACTTGGGGTACATGCACCTCCTATAATTCCACTATTACATTCCATTCCATCTATCCACTGCATATTGCATTGCCTTGGAGCATCTAATCTTGTTTACTAGTGTTTTACATAATCACTTTATTACACATGTTACAGTGATTTATCATATGTCACTATCTATATCATCCACACATGTGTGTTCATGCCTTTTTTTTAGTGTGATCGTAGATACCATGACTCCTACACATGGCATGGATGCTCACCTTCTACCCTTCTTATATTGGTCGTTGGAGGCATTCACATTCGTCTCTTTCAGGTGTTATTGTTTCATTTTGTACTCAGCACTTTATATTAGTTGATCATACATGTTTTTGACATATTGGTTATCTCTCTAACATGCTAATGGGTGTTCCATGTGTAGCACTTGTTTTTTTAGGATTACATGTTTCCATGACTACTTCTTTGCTTGTTTGTACTTATCTGTCATTTTTTCCATTGTATGCAGGTTTTGCCTATGTTTTTTGTACATTTCCTTGTTGTTTACGGCCATCATGTCCTTGCTTGTCTTGTGACATCATAAGTGATGTCCCATGTTTACAGCTAGCTTTGTGCAGCTTACTTTATTTCTTGTGTGTTTTCATTTACTACATTGTCTATGTAGCTTACACATGTTTTCTATATTCATGCATTCTGTTCTTTAGACTTGTCTTTGGCTAGCCTTCTTATTTTGTGCATGCCTTGGTTTCTACCAAGAACTTTCCAGGGTACACAGTTCAGAGTGTGGTTGGTCCTATTTTGGGGTCATATTCTCCTATCAGTGACATCACATGTTCACCCCAAAGAGGGGGGCACATCATTTGGGGGTTTACATACTAATACATCGTAGTTACACCGGTTTAGTACAATGTACGCTTTTCCACCCTTGACATTTTGGGTTTACATACAACGAGTGGGTTCAAACCATTCTATTAACCCCATACACAGCACATTTTATAGGACATGTTGTCCTTAGCATTTATGGGAATTAATTACAGTGCTTAGGGGTTACACTGGGTGTGCCTCTCTACACTACTTCAGCCAGTGGCGTCGGATCGCCCAAAAACCAGGACACTACAGAGATATCTTCACACACATTTAAGTAGAAGCGGTTAGAGCTTAGAGGACACATAGCATTTCCTGCCTACACTTCTTCAACTAGGGTGGCATGAGATTGCCCAAAAAACTTAGCAGCAGTACAGGATATCCTTCTACACCCTTTCTCTCCACATAGATCAGGTACACATGTTCCATTTACATTTTCATTTAGCATATTTTATATTTGTGTATTTTACACATTTCTATGCACATGCATATTTTACATAACATTTTTACATACATACATATTTGACTACTTGATCGTTTTCTCCTTGCAGGTCTAGTTGTATGAGAAACAAAGCATTCAAATTGGGGGCAATAGCAACAACAACAGTCAACAATAACATTTCACGATAGCAAACACGCTTTACTAATGATGAAGGTACACAACACACCACAACAGCTACACACGATGTTCTTCCCTAGGTTCACTCTCATCAATTTTTCTATGCGCATTTTTCATCTTTATATTCACGCTCCTCTATCTTCTTTTTTTTGTCATTCCACACTTGAGTCTAGTCCTTCGGCAACTTTCTACTACACTCTCCATGAATATCAGGTATGCAATTCTATCTATTTTATGTTACCGAGCTTTCAGTTCACCAACATAAAGTGGGGGTAAAATATAGTCATAAAATCATGCACTTTAGACATTATTTAGCCCAGTCTCATACTACTATTTAGAAGGTTCTTGAGTGAAGAAAGTACTAATTAATCCCATCTTTTGGCCATCTTATCTTACTTTTATTTCATCATTCCCACACATTTTTAAATACATACCCAGTTTGTTTCGGTACTTTCCCATCATTTTAGCCTAAACTTGGGGCTCCCATGCCTGGTACTTGGGGTTCCCCGATCCTTTTCAAATCTTCCTGGCCACTTTTTGAGTCTTTTCTTACCATTTTTCATCTTTATCTTTTTCCTAGTTGGCCATTTTCAAGTTAATTGAAATTAGATCAATAGAACCCTATAAATATAAAGTTATGAGATCATAATGAGGGTCCTAGCATCATCTACTACTATCACTCCATCTAGAGTTACATCCATTGCATCACTTACATCCACATAGTTCCATGCATCAAGGCTAGGAGATCTGCATCAACACACACTTCATAGGGGAGGGATTCTATTATATTCCATGCACACATACTATTACATTTTCTACATTTAGTTATTGTTCGCTATTTCACATAGTGCGACTGGAACGAGAGACCCTAGGGCACACCATGTACACACACACACCAAAACTATCATTTTGATCTAAAATGTAGTACACCGCTCAGAGTAGTAAGCCCCTTGTTGTGGTAGCTAAGGTCAATCCAACCCATTCATTTGCATCTTTTATTTTTAGGTATTTAATAATTCTTTTATCTTTTGCAGGTCTTCAACATCATCTTGCTTCATTTGGTACATTCGCAATTCAGCAATCCAGTGACAACTGGAAAGGGTTATAGGTCATCTTCCGACCCTAAAAGAATTAAGTTCTGAGATTTTTCAGAGACTGGGACACCTATTCTACCATACCAGAGCTACCCCTAAGGTTCCCCAGTACCCTCCTAGGGAACTCCAAACTTCTCATATCTTCCAAACCCACCCTTTTCAAGACCTCTGTACAATCATTTCTACTTCTGGAATTTCCTATCAGACCTTTGACAGTCATCTACAATCAACTAATTTCTTTCCTCACTTTATTCTTACACATTAGGGTTTTAATTCCATTAGTTTTAATTATTTATTCATTTTAGATTGCTTTATAATATTTATTTATAGTGTTTTATGTCCTCCAATATTAGATTAATTATATTAGCATTAACCTAGTTTATTCTAAATTTAGTTAATCACCATTGTCAACTAGATGAGGAAAAATGGTGATGTGGTAGAAGAGCATAGAATCATAGAGAAGGTATTGAGAATCCTTCCAGTCATATTTAACCCAATTTTGGTAGCCATATAAGAGTCTAAGGACTTATTACAAATGAGTGTTGATGAGCTAATGGGTTCTTTAAACCCATGAATAGAGGATGAGTAGATTAGCCAATTCTTCCAATGAATAAGCCTTCAAAACATGTACAAATGTTAGGGGCAGGGGAGAGGATCATACAACAAATGAAGAGGAAGATTTAACAACCAACAAGAAGGTGAAAGACATGACCACCAATAAGAGCCGCAAGCAAGAGGAAGAAGTAGAGGAAGGAGTAACAACACTTCCGGAGGTGGTTCTTCATAAAGGTATGATAAATCAAATGTGTAATTCTATTACTGTAAGAATTTTGGGCATTATTCTAGTGAGTGTAAAGAGAAAGAACATGATTTGCGAAATCATAACTATAATTCTAGCTTCTCTAATGCAAAATAAGCTAAACCAAAAAAGAATGAAAAGGGTGGAGCCTTTCTTTTAACTTGCAATGCAGTTGAGTAAGGAATAAATAAAGTATGGTATTTGGATAGTGCTTTTTGGAACCACATTATTGGAAATAAGGAAATTTTCAGTACTATATATGAAGCAATCATATTTTAATTGAAGATGGGAACATATAGTAAATTTCTTGTGATGGGTAAAGGCATTGTATCTATTCTCACCAAACAAGGAGACAAGAATCATATACATAACTTTTTCTTTGTTCCAGGATTGAATTATAATCTTCTCCATATTGGGAAGCTTGTCCAAAATGGATATAAGGTGAAATTTGAGAATGAAGAATGCATGTTATATGATAAAGGTGGAAGTAAGAATCTGATTGTAGTAGTGCAGATGACGCAAAATAGAATATTTCCTTTAAGAATGCAAATTGTAGGTATAGGTGCATCAGCATTCAAAATAATAACCATTGATCAATCCACACTCTGACATCTCAGGTATGGGCACTTGAGTTGTGGTGGACTGCATGTTCTTTATAATAAGAAAATGGTTAAGGGGTTACCTTGTATTGAACAACCAAACAAGGTTTGTGAGGCATGTATATTGGGGAAGTAACATAGAAATGCTTTTCCCTTGGGTAAATCATGGAGAGCAAGCTCACCTCTTGAGCTAATACATTCATATTTGTGTGGTCCCATGAAAACTCCCTCCATGTCTAAAAGTGTAGATTGCATTACTTTTATTGATGAATTCAGCAGAAGGACATGGATTTATTTCCTAAAAAATAAATAAGAGCCATTTGAAGTATTCAAACAGTTCAAGGTCATGGTTGAGAATCATAGTGGCCATTATATAAAGAAATTGAGAACTAATAGAGGGGGAGAGTATATATCAAATGAGTTTTTAAACTTATATAAGGAACACAGGATCCAGAATCAATTCACAACCAGGTATACACCTCATCAGAATGGTGTAGTGGAGAGGAAGAATAGAACCATTCAAGAAATGGCGAGAAGTATGCTTAAACCAAGAGGATTGTCTGATGAATTCTGGGAAGAAGAAGTTGGGAAAGTAGTATATCTACTGAATAGATGTCCTCCAAAGAGTTTGAGGAACAAAATACCTCAAGAAGCATGGAGTGGAAGAAAAATAAGTGTTGGGCAGTTGATATTTTTTAGATGTGTGGCATATGAATGTGTGCCAAAGAAAATAAGAACAAAGTGGGATAATAGAGGAGAGAAGTGTATTTTAATTGGATATAGTGAGCAATCAAAATCTTACATATTGTATAATATAGTTACTAAGGAGTTGATAATCAGCAGATATGTTCAATTCATTGAGGAAGCATCTTGGGAATATGGACAAGAAGTGGAGTAGCCACAAGTAAAGAAAAATGCACCTATCATTGTGCCTAAACCAAAAGAAGGAAGAGCAAACAATGTACCAATTTGGACACCCATTTCACAAATGGGTGAATCTTCAAATGGAAGAAACCAACAAAGCATGCAAGGACAAGCTAATGAGGCATCATCAACATCATCTGAATCATTACAGAACTAAGGAAGAATAAGGAATGTACAAGATATCTATGATCAATTAAGGTATGAAGAAAATGAAGATGAAATGATTAATTTTTCTTTATTTTCTCAAGCTAATCCAATTTATTATGAAGACACAATTTAAGATAATAAATGGTGTGAAGCAATGGATGAAGAAATGCATGCAATAGAAAATAATCAGACATGGAGTTAGTAGATCTTCCTGAAGCAAAAGAATTCATTGGAGTTAAGTGGGTTTATAAAACCAAAACTACTCCCGAAGAAAAAATTGAAAGACACAAGGCAAGATTAGTTGTCAAAGGATACAAACAAAATCCTAGACATGATTATAATGAGACATTTACTCCAGTAGCAAGGTTTGAAACTTTGAGAACAATTATTGCCATAGTTTCTCATCATAAATAGAAATTCCATCAAATGGATGTCAAGTCAGCTTTCCTGAATGGAATGTTGGAAGAAGAAGTGTATGTGGGCTAGCCACTTGGTTATGAAATCCCAAGGCATGAGAGAAAGGTATACAAGCTGAAAATACCTTTGTATGGACTGAAACAAGCACCAAGGTCTTGGTATAGCAGGATATATTCCTATTTGACAAGTAATGGCTTTAGCGAAAGAAAAAGCGAGCCCACACTCTACATCAAAGAAAACTGTTGAGTGAGGAGCTTAATTGCTTCACAAGAAGCTTGCTTTTACATGTTGCTGGTTTTTACAGTGGCCGGCATCGGTCAGAGGTAACTGGTATTGGATAAGAAGTGACTGGGATCTGTCAATCAGGAACTGACATTGGTCACATGTGCGATGGTGCTTTGTTCTTTAAATATGATTTATTAATTTTAAAAGCATAGTTAGTTGCCCAAAATAGTTATATATGCATGTATGCATTATATGAGGGTATGAGAGAAAAAATAGCAATTGTTTTACAAGTTAGTTTTCTTGGTGAGAAAGTAAGAGTAGTTGAGTGAGGGAAAAGCATTGAACATCGTGTGAGGTGTTGGAAGATAACAGATCTTCATTGTATTTCCTCTGTAAAGAACTGAATAATAATATTAGTCATTTCTTGGTGGACGTAGCCCACACTAGGTGAACCATGTTAAATATGGCATTATCTTACTCTTGTTTATTTTATCTTCTAGTTTATTTTCGCATTCATTTTTTGTATGCTTTATCTTATTATAGATCTATGTAATATTGTTATATGGTTTAACCCCAAAAACTAGTATTAGAGATTTCTTTGGAGGTTTTGTGTGTTGACAGGATTTACTCACAGATAGTTTTTCTAATTGAGTGGGAGCAGAGCAATGATAGAAGATAGTAGATTCTGAGTAGAGAAATTTGATGGTCATAATTATCAAATATGGAAGATGCAGGTGGAGGATTATTTGTATCAAAAATATCTATACTTACCGTTGGATGAGCATGGATAGTCAGACACGATGACTGATGAATAATGGAAGGTTCTTGATATAAATGCTCTGGGATCTATAAGATTGAGCCTGACAACATCAGTGGCTTCGAATTTTACAGATGCATAAACCATGGTAGAGTTGATGAAATCTTTGGAAAATTTGTATGAAAATCCTAGTTCTTCGAATAAGGTTTATTTGATGAAAAAATTGTTTAATTCTAAGATGCAAGAAGGTGGATCTGTATCTAATCATTTGAATGATTTCCGGTCTATTGTAAATCAATTAAAATTGGTAAAAATTCCATTTGATGATGAAGTGAAAGCAATTTTATTCTTATTCTCTTTTCCAAATAGTTGGGATAACTTGGTAATGGTTGTTAGTAATACAAGGACTTCTTCTAAAGGTTTGAAATTTGATGATGTGGTTAGTGTAATCCTTAATGAGGAAATACGCATGAAAATCTCAGGAGAAGCATCATTTGGAAATTCCTTAAATGTAGATAGCAGGGGAAGATCTAAGGAGATATCATCAAAGGAGAAAGAATAATGGGATATCAAAGTCAAGACATGGTAGATCTAGATCCAGGTATAGATATTTACTTTGTTGGAATTGTGGAAAGATAGAACACGTAAAGACAGAGTGTTGGTCTAAGATAAACAAAGAGAATACATCAGAAAAAGGTAAAGAAAAAGGCAAAGAGGAAAATGTTGCATGTGAGGTAAAGAAATATGCCCTTATTCTCTCCTTGGATAATAAATTAGAATCTTAGGTTTTAGATTCTGGAGCTTCTTTCCATGCTACCCTTAATAAGGGTTATTTCAGAAATTATGTTCACGGTGATTTTAGACAAATTTATTTAGGAGAATGTGAGCCATGAAATATTACTGGTAAAGGTGATGTTCATGTAAAGTTGCAGAATAGAAATCCATGGGTATTGAAGGATGTGAGGCATGTGCCAAGCCTCAAGAGAAATCTAATAGCTACAAGGCAACTAGGTGAATTTGGATGTGTGGTTACATTCACAGATGACTCTTGGAAGGTTACCAAGGGATCTCTTGTTGTGGAAAGAGGTAAGAAGGTAGGAACTTTATATCTGTCTACATGTGTTACTGATTCCTTTTTGTGCTATCTACTACAGATTCAGATGTAACCATGTGGCATAATTGGCTAAGCCATATGAGTGAAAAAGAAATGCAGATCTTAAAGGCTAAGGGTAAGTTATCAGATTTGAAATAGTGAGATCTTGAATTTTGTGAGCATTGCATATTTGGAAAGCAGAAAGAGTGTGATTTCTCAAGGTTGGGTCAACAAAGAAGGAGCAAAAATTGGAGCTTGTACACTCAAATGTGTGGGCACCAGCTCATGTAGCTTCTATTGGAGGATCCTGATTTTATGTGACTTTCATTGGTGATGCCACAAAGAAGGTATGGATTTATTATATTAAGCATAAATATAATGTTTTTGAAACTTTTAAAAGGTGGAAATCCCTTGTAGAGAACGAAGAAAACTTAAAATTGAAGTGCCTTGGATCTAACAATGGTGGTGAGTACTGCAGTAAGGATTTCAAGGATTATTGTTTAGAGAATGGAATACGGAGAGAAAGAACATTTCCTAGAATTCCATAGGAGAATGGAGTTACATAAAGAATGAACAGAAAAATCATGGAACACACTAGAAGTATGAGGATACATGTTGGCTTGCCTTTGAAATTTTGGGCAAAAGCAGTGGATACAACAGTCTACTTGATCAACTCTAGCCCTTCAATAACACTAGATGGTGGAATACCAGAAGAATATTTATCTGGAAAATAGGTATACTTTTCTTTTCTTAGATTTTTTGGCTCAGAAGCTTTTGTGCATGTTGATAGGGAAAATAGGAAGAAGTTGGATGCTAAATCTAAGAGATGTACTTTCATTGGTTATGGCTCTGGTGATTTCAGATATCGATTTTGGTATTTAGAAGATTCTAATATTGTTAGGAGCCGTGACATTGATTTGAATGAAAAAAGAATGTACAGGGATCAGGTTTTGGTGCCTAAACATGAACAGGTTGAGGATATTTTGAAGGAAAATCAGCTTTCAGACTTAAAACAAACATCTACACACAGTGATGTTGGTTCTATAGAAACTGATGTCGCTCAGGCTAACCGACATCAGTAGATAGAATTGGGTTCTGAACAGACAGCTACTAGAACAAGCATCGGTACTTCTCGTACCAGTGTCAATGACGCAACCGCACTCGGTCGGAAGACAAAGGAACCACGGTCGGTATTAGGTAACTGATGTCAATCATTGACAAATATTGACATGAAGGTGTAACAGGAACAGAATGAGCCCCTAGACACCCTCAGATCTCAGTAAGAAGGTCACAAAGAGAAAGTAGACCTTCAGAGAGATTTTACACCTTCCTTTTCTTATTTATTATTGACTGATAGTGGTGAACCAGAAATATTTGAAGAAACAATACTGGTAGACACACACGAGTAGTGGGAGCATGGCATGGATGAGGATATGGACTCCTTGGAACAAAATCAAACATGGGATTTGGTCAAGTTTCCAACATGTAAGAAAACGCTACAAAACAAGTGGGTTTACAGAATAATGGATGAAGAGGGTGGACTTAAAAGGTACAAGGCGAGGCTTGTGGTAAAGGGATTTGCATAGAAAGTAGGTATTGAATTTGATGAGATTTTTTCTCCTGCAGTTAAGATGACTTCTATTTGTATTGTTCTAAGTTTGGTTGCAACAGAAGATTTGCATTTAGAATAGCTTGATGTTAAGATGTATTTTCTTCACAATGATTTGGAGGAAGAGATTTATATGTAGCAGTCACTTGGCTATGAATTCAAGGGTAAGGAGAAACTTGTGTGCAGATTGAAAAAGAGCCTATATGGGCTCAAGCAAGCTCCAAGGCAATGGTATTTGATATTTTATAGTTTTATGCATGAGCATGGTTATATGAGATGTGAATTTGACCATTTTGTTTATTTCAAGAAGCTTGAAAATGGGAGCTATGTTATTTTGTTATTGTATGTGGATGATATGCTGATTGCAGGATCTAGTATGTAGGACATTGGTAAACTTAAAGAAAGGTTAGCTCACACATTTGCAATGAAGGATTTAGGAGCTGCAAAGAAAATCCTTGGCATGAAAATTCACCGAGACGGTAAAAAAAGAAGTTGTATTTGTCTCAGGAGGCTTATATCAATAAGGTGTTGGAAAGGTTTAACATGCAAAATTCAAAATCTGTAAGTACACCTATGGCTGGACACTTCAAATTGAGCAAAGACCAATGTCCTTCATCACACAAGGAGGTTGAGTACATGGCATGTGTTTCCTATGATTCAACAGTAGGAAGTCTTATGAATACCATGGTTTGTACTAGACCAGACATTACACAGGAAGTGGGAGTTGTGAGCAAGGATTATGGCTAATCCAGGTAAAGAACATTGGAAAGTAGTCCAATGGATTCTCAAGTATTTGAGAGGGACATCCGGCATTGAGTTATGCTACGGAGGGTCAGATACTTCTTTACGCAGCTATGTTTATTCAGATATGGTTGGAGATTTGGATGGTAAGAGGAGCACCACTAGATATGTTTTCACAGTATGTGGAATGACAGTTAGCTGTATTTCAAGATTGTAGAATGTTTTGGCTTTATCTACTACAGAGGTAGAGTATGTTGCAGCTACAAAATCTAGGAAGGATATGATATGGATGAGCAAGTTCATGAAATATTTTGGTAAGGAGCAAGAGGATTGCATATTATACAGTGATAGTCAGTGCACAATTCATCTAGAAAAGAACTCAACATTTCATTCAAGAATGAAACACATTCATTTGAGGTATCACTTCATACGGAAGGTATTGGAAGATGGGTAACTGAAGTTAGAGAAAATCCATACGGATGAGAACCCTGTTGATATGATAACGAAGCCATTGGTAAGGGAGAAATTGGAGCTTCACTCCACTTCTATTGGTCTTCAATTTTTGACTTGAAGAGGAAGAAACAGGCCAAGGAAAAGGAACCAAGGATGGTGATGCACAATACAATGTAGCAATTGATCTCCTAGTGGGATATTTTTTAGTGTGGAGCTTAATTGCTTTACATGAAGCTTTCTTTTACATGTTTCTCGGTTTTGACAGTGACTGACATCGGTTAGGAGGAAACCGGAATTGGTCAGAAGGTAACAGGCATCGGTTAAGAAGTGACCAGCATCGATCAAGTAGGAACCGACATCGATCACATGTGCAACGGTGCTTTGTTCTTTAAACAAGAATTAGAATAAATCTCTTGCTTTAAAGATGATTTATTCATTTTAAAAGCATAGTTAGTTGCCCAGAATAGTTATATATGCATGTATTCATTATATGAGAGTATGAGAGAAGAAAATAGCAATTTTTCTACAAGTTAGTTTTCTTGGTGAGAAAGTAAGAGTAGCTGAGTGAGGGAAAATCATTGAACATCCCGTGAGGTGTTGGAATACAATAGATCTTCATTTTATTTCATCTGTAAAGCACTAAATAATAATATTGGCCATTTCTTGGTGGACGTAGCCAACACTGGGTGAACCACATTAAATCTGGTGTTATCTTACTCTTATTTATCTTATCTTCTGGTTTATTTCCACATTCATTGCTTGTATGTGTTATCTAATTATAGATATGTGCAACATTGTTATATGGTTTAACCCCAACACAAACAATGGTGAGATTTTAGTTGTTTTTTTGTATGTAGATGATATGATTTTTACTGGAAATTCAGATAAAGCAATTGATGAATTTTAATTAGCCATGAAGAAAGAGTTTGAGATGACTAATTTGGGATTGTAGAAGTATTTTCTTGGAATTAAAGTCAAGAAAATAGAGCAGGTCATATTTGTATCTCAAACAAAGTATGCAAAATAAATTTTGCAAAAAATTAAAATGTTGGATTGCAAACCAACATCAATACCAATAGAGTTGAGTCTGAAATCAACGAAATAAAATTGAATCGGTAATGTGGATCCTACAAGATACAAAATCATGGTGGGAAGCTTGATATATTTAACTACAACAAGACCAAACATAATGTATGCAGTTAGTTTAATTTCCAGATTTATGGAGACACCAAAAGAGTCTCATTGGAAAGAAGGCAAACGTATTTTGAGGTATGTGAATGGAACAAAAAATTATGGAATTTCATATGCTGCTAATAATGATTTCAAATTTGTTGGATATATAGATAGTGATTGGGCAGGAATCCTTGATGATAGAAAGAGCACATCTGGATATGTGTTCAATGTTGGATCAGGAGCCATTTCATGGGCTTTGAAGAAACAATCTATAGTTTTGTTGTCTACTACAGAAGCAGAGTCTATTGCAGCAAACTTAGCCGCTTGTCATATGCTTTGGCTTAAAATAATCCTCTCATATTTGCATGAAAATCAACAAGGAGGTTGTATGATTTATTGTGATAATATGTCATCTATTGCATTATCTAAGAATCCAGTTTTTCATGGAAGAAGAAAGCATATTGCAATAAGATATCATTTCATTTGTGAATTGGTGAAAAAAGGAGAAATTGAGGTAAAATTTTACATGTTAGAATAGCAGTTAGCTGACATTTTTACCAAACCACGGTCAAAGGAAAGGTTTGAGTGTTTGAGAGAAAATCTAGGCATCATAGATGGACCGTCTAGATCCAGAGATTAATTTCTTGTTTGGCTCAAGATTAAGGGGGAGTGTCAGAATTATTTAATGCCCACTGTAATCTCAAGCCCTAGAAAAAGTTTAAATTTTCCTTTTGTCGCCCCTCCAACAACCTACTGTCAGGATTAATTTTTTTTTGGGCCATTATTCTTTATGTCGTTGAAATTTTGAAACCTTGCTAACTCTATGCCACGTGGCTCAAATCCATGAGCCTTTCCTCTCTCTCCTCCCCACAGATTTCAAACTGCTAGGATTAATCCCATTTAAATTTGTTTCGGGTCCGTTTTTTTTGGGGTTCATGTTTTTATGTGGAGCCAAATATATATTATAATATATCAACAATATAATATTTTATATTTTATATTTTGGGCATAGTTTTATACAGCAAAAAGTGAAATATATTTTTGGGTATATATATATATACAACAATGTGTTAAATTGTAAAGGGGGTTATATATATATATATATATATATATATATATATATATATATATATATATATGCAGCAACATATGTAAAATACAAGGAGAGACGAATAGATTATTTGTGCAGCAACATAGAAATAGAATAGAGAAGTGTGAAGAGTAGCAACTCGTAAAATAGAGAGAGAGAGAGAGAGGGGGAGAAGAAAAATATAGTGCAGTAGCACATAGAAGAAAAAAGGAGAATACAGAGAAGAAAATACAGAGAAGAAAATACAGAGAAAGGGGATTTTGCAAATAGAAAAGTGCAGCAACACAGAGAGGAAAAGTTTTTATAAGAAGAAGGAAAGCAAATTTGGACACAAGAAGAGAAACAATTGAAAAATAGAGTAGCAACTCTGAGATTGTAAAATTTCTTGAATTAATATAATATATTTTGTGTGTGTTTTTATTTTTGTTTTTGGTTGTTTCTTTCCCTTACTGATTGCATTTGGCACTAAATTTTTCCAACATAAATATGGAAATTGTTATAAAATGATGACATTAAGCTTGACCAAAATATGATATTGAATGGAAACATGTGTACAAACCATCAAGATAATTTAAATAGGTACAAATTGTTAGGGAAATCTATATAGTGGACATACATTTATAAAAATAAATTAATAATTGTATGTGTTTACTTTTGATATCCTGTTTCATTATTTTGATAGGTGTGACATGGCATTTGAAACCTATAAAACATCATTATTGGTTATTGTATAATGGCACAATTACCTTTGTGATATCTAACTCTTAATTTAAACAAGTGAGTGTTAAGGACTTTCGTTGAGAGTTGGCATGGATCAATAAAAATAAATAGCTATAATACCCATAAATAATTGAAACCAATTGATATAATAATGCTTTAAAAAATAAACGAAAAATTGCATGAAAATATATAAAACATTCTAGGTCTAGACAGTGATGAAATTGTTCCACGGGTAACATTAGCTTCAGAAAATGATAATTTTTCTATTAATGATTTCATTTCTCTAAAATGTGTGTGAATAGAAATCGATAGACTATCAATAATATATGTTTTTCCTCCAATGTTAAATAAACAATAATACTTGTGTATTTATAGACAAATGAATTTAAATCACGACATCTTGGAAAACAAAAATTATTCAAAGAAAAAAATACTATACGAAGGGAGAAGTTCACCATGAATTATAGTAATAATGTGGTTAGACCCTAAATAAATAAACAAGGGTTTAATATAGATTCATTTTCTTATGCATTAGAAGGTGCAAGAATATTATAGGTAGAATATTTAGAATTAGCTAATGAACATTAACTATAAGAATATGAATATAAATTTTAATACAATGTGTCATATATAAATAGTTAAACAATTTCTCAAAACATGAGGAAAGAGTATTTAGTTTAACAAAGAGGTATAGAAGTGATCTAAGAGTGTATACTAGATGTGCAAGTTAGATAAGATCTAGAACTAATTTCGTAAATTGAACTTGTTCATAATTATACAACATGTCTTAGGGCATAGTATGATTTTGTCATGAGTTGTTATGGTCTTGAACCAGTAGATGCTCAAGTTATAAAACTTATGGTGGTCTTCAGTGGGCTATAATATTCTTCATTTTCCATCACCATGGCTCGTAATTGTGTGACACCTTCTTATAATGACCTGCAATGGATGAAACCCTAGTATATGCGCACTAACACTTCATAAACATGATTAAATAAAAAATGATTAATTCATGTGTGGGTAGAGTTAGAATGACCTTGGAAGTCAACCCCTATTGAACCAATTTTGGTACTACATCACATCCCCTCATAAGCGAGATAAAAAACCATATAGTTATCCTATTGTAAGTGCAATTATGTAAATATAATCCAACCCCCTACGGTTGCCCTCATATATCTTAACAAAACATATTGGCCATAGCTATAGAAAATAATACGATATACCTTGTGTAGTAGTGATATAGTGTGTTGTGCTTCAAATGCTAGTTTTTCTCTTTGTCCTTTATAACTTTGTCAATGCTTTTTTGTTAGTTTTCTCTTTCTATGACATGAATCTAGGACCTTTGGATGCTTTGTAGATGGGAGGGAAACTAGGCTCTTGAACCTAATTTGAGTTCTTCAGACATGAGGTGGTGGCTGATCTAATAGATGCACTACTACTTTAGGGATATTTAGGAGAGACTTGAGTGATTTGCAAGCGTAATTTTCAATAGGATCTCTTGAGAATGCCAAGTAGATATCGTGTTAGTTCTTAAGTACAATTAGATTTTGCTTATATAGGATTTCGTAGGTTAAATGTCAAATTAAGGATAACATATATGATGAGAAAAAAACCTATAATAGATATTCAAATTGAGAAAAGAGTCATTGGAGAGGGGGAAATTCTACCATATAAGTTATCCCATACTATGGTAGGATTGAATCCGAACCCTATGATTTAAGACATATAGTTCATGATGTTATTGAGTAATATTCTCAATTAGATTTTTGTGAATGATATATTGCTTTGGTTAAAGGAAACTAATTATATGAACAATTTATAACTATGTGTGTAGTTAAGTAAGCTATGTAAGAGAGATAAGGATATGTCAATTCAGCTTAGGATATATATAAACAGATCCAAAATTTTCATTTTCAAAGGATAAGTTACCATATTTAGGTGTCTACATTTCCTCCCCCTTTAAGTTTTAAATGAACTTTACATAATTAAAGGAAAATTTTCCTAAGTGTCCACAAACTTTGTTTTTTTCTTGTAAGTTGTTTCTCGCATTGGTATTGACACGCTCCATGGTGAAACCTACAACATAGAGTGTATTCAATGTCCATAGAATAAAATTGAACTATAACTCAAATGTGAATATTGTATTTGTAACTTTGAAAATAGTCTTTTTCATAATAAAGTAAAGAAACAAAGCATCAAATGAATACACTTGTTTTCTTTGTCGAGAGAGGAGCTCCCACATTTTTTGTACTTGGTTATTCTAATTTGTGTTGAGATGCTAAAGGATTAGGGGATGATCATTTCATAATTTTTACCAAAGAAGAAACTAGAGTAGGATACGAGTTGAGTGCACTTAAACCCAATATTGAGAGGAGACATACCGTTAGGACATCTATCCCAAAGAACCCCACATGAACAAATAAGAACCTAAAGAGTATCTAACAACTATGATATTTTCTGACAAAAAGATGAGGAAGGAAGAACAATCTATAGAGTATCTATCTACTCTAATATCTTCTTACCCCATCGACCACATTGTTACTGATGGATCTATGTCCAAGTGTAAATAACATAAATTAAAAAAAGGGAATGAATTATATCTCATGCTCCTGCTATGTGTTGTAACTATTTATATATACAAACATTATGAATATGGAAAGAGAAAAAGAGGGCACATACCCCCATACCCTATATCTAAAATTGTATCTAAACCGTTGTACTGAAGAAGGAATATAAAGTAATCACACCTGTAGTATTTTGTATTGTAATGTAGTAGATCTTGTTATGAATTGTTTCATCTATCCTTGAATATGTACTAGAGACCTTTATATGTTTGTAAAAAAATCTAAAAATTATGAAATTTCCTATAACTTTGACCCCATGATGAAAACATCCATCCTAGATTGTTAGAATTTGTTGTATATTTTGTATAATGTATACCTAGGAATAATGTACACCTCTTCCATGAGCATTAGCAGGGGTCCATATGCTAGTGCAATTGGTAGTTTGATGTATGCAATGGTTTGTACTAGACTTGATAATTGCACATGCAATGGGAGTAGTGAGAAAATTCATGTCAAATCCTGGAAAGGAACATTGGACTACGATAAAGAGAATCTTCAGGTACCTACATGGGACATCTAATTATGCAATTTATTATCAAGGAAAACCTGATGAAAGTAAAACATTAGATCTACATGGTTTTGTGGATTCTAACTGGGGTGGAGACTTGGATATGCGTAGGTCTACCAATGGTTATGTGTTCAACTTGTTTGGTGGAGCGGTAAGTTGGATGAGTAGACATCAAGCAAGTGTTGTGATATCCACCACAGAGGCTGAGTACATGGCAGCTACTCATGCAAGTAAATAAGCGGTTTGGCTTTGTCAACTGATCTCCATTGTTGGGTTCACTCAAAATGTTGTAAGGATCGATTGTGATAGTCAAAGTGCAATTTGTCTAGCAAAGAACCCTGAGTATCATTCAAGAACAAAACACATTGATGTTAAATACCATTTTGTAAGAGAAATGGTGGGAGGAGAAGAAGATATTGCTAAGTAAGGTGGACACAAAGGATAATGTTGTTGACTCTTTAACTAAGGCTGTGAGTGCTGAGAAATTTTCTTGGTGCAGAAAAATTGATGGGCTTGAATGCCCTAAGTTGGTGACTATATGGAAGTGTAGCCCCGTTTTACAAAGTATACAACAAGTGGGAGAATGTTAGAATGTGTTTTATATTTTGTATACTGTATACCTAGAAGAACTGTACACCTCTTCCACGAGTCGTAGTACTAGTAATAGCCATATTTTTTTCCAGGAGTATAGATATGCTATTTTTATCTATACATATATATATAGGTGGTGTCATAATCCATGAATTATGGGGAACCTTTATGGGTGTTTATTATCCATGGTCTTGGTACCCATTGTATTGTAAAACCGCTTTGACGGTTTCTTACTATTTTTCTTACAAATAGTTGGAGATGCAGTAGGGTAAAGTAAAACTTGGAAGTACATTATTGTATTATAAACGGTTAAGTTAATGCAATAAGAGAGAGAAGTTATTGTGCTGGGTTTGTTCCCGAAAGGGTTTCCCAGGTTAAATCTTATGTTTTTTCATTTGTTTTATTTGCTTATCTTGAATATTATGTTCAGTATAGCTTCTTGTTTATTATTTTATCAAATTGATTCTCTTCATAGATCACAGTATACTATAGTTTCATCCCTAGTGGATGGTTATGTACGTATACCAAATTTGTAACTATTCTATATCTAAATCTTTTTTTAGTTGTGCCTTGTATATTTTATATCTAAGTCCTAAATTATGTATATGTCATTTGTATTTGTGTAATTCACCCCATTGAATGCCACCTCTTTTGATTCATTGTGAGATGTGCAAAGTGAACACACGATTGAAAAGAAATGATATGTACCCATGTCAGATATATTTGATCATCTGCATTGGATCGCATGGAGGGTTATCTTGGATGGACACCATTAAAAGAAATCATGTAAGGAGTGTACATGGTAGAAACTGTGGTACACAAAGATCTTGAGTGATTTTGGATTGTACCTTGTAATATGATCTCTTTAAAATGCAAAGTAGATGCCAACTGAGTTCTTAAGTGCATTAGAATTGCTTATATGGGATTTCAAAGGTTAGATGTCAAATCAAGGATGACCTATAAGATAAGAAACAACCCTTAGAATATATTCAAATCGATAAAAAATCATCAAAGAGAGGTAAATAGGATCTTAAGGGTTGGGCCAGACTATTGTACAATGTTTCCTAAACTATATGGTTTCAGATAGATAATTTATGGTGTTTAAGCAAAATTTTGGGGCATCTGCCAACGAGTGATATATTGTTTTGGATAAATGAAACTAAGTATGTGAATGAATGAGTAGTGTGTATAGTTAATAAAGTCACACAAGAGAGAGAAGGATATGTCAATTAGGCTTATGATGTGTGTGTATGTCATGGTATAAAAACAAATCCAAACCTATCATTTCTAAAGGATAAGTTACCATATTTAGGTATCTATAAAATTTCAAATTCAGGGAAAGTTGGCATGCATACCTATTTGATAAGATATAATGGATAAGGAAACATATCTAGAGACACCTTTCAAGATACATGAAGTGATTGAAAAAATTATGCATGAATAATAGGAAAATAACTATGAAAAAACACACACTTGTCAACTCAATCCCTTGCTAACAAAATTGACTGAGGAGATACATGACACAATGACCTAGACCACACCCACTCATATGTTACAAATATAATAAAGGCACACATGTTATGTCAAGGATTGAAATATTTGAAGAGTGATGTTCTATGATGTCATGATATAGTTTCACGATAGATAATAGGATGTGTATCATCATGCCTGCAAATTATTCTACCTTAGTGATATCTAATGCTTAATTAAAACAAATTAAACTTTAGGAACATGTGTTTAGGGATGGCATGGATTAGTAACCATCGTTTAGTTATCAATACTATAAATGTTGAAAGCACCCAATTAAAAATATGCCAAAACATTAATTTTCATCATTAATAATAAATGTGCAAATACAAACACACACACACACAAAAACATCAGTTGTGTGTTAAAAGTGCTCCACTAAAATATATATCTTCAGACAATTATAATTTATCTAATGAGTATGTGATCTATCTATAAAGCATATGAATACTTAATAAAATAATGATGATCTCATGTGATCCTTAATGATGAATGACATACAATACTTGTATATTTATAAAAAATTAAATTCAAATTAGAATCCTTTTTGCACACCAAAATTGACATCTAATGACTTTAAACAAAAGAGACTAAACTAAGTGACACATGTGTACCATGACTTATCATTGAATAGAATGTTAATAATCGAATATGATCTTCTAATGATGAATGGTTGAAGCCATCCAATAACAATATGTCAAACCAATATATACATATGCACGGGCACACACATACATGTGTGTGTGTGTATCTCTCTCTCTCTCTCTCACACACACACGAACTCTCACGTGCATGCGCACACGCACGCACACACGTGCGCACGCGCACGCGCGCGCGTGCGCACGCACACACACACACACACACACACACACACACACACACACACACACACACACACACACACACACACACACACACACACACACACACACACAAACATGTGTGTGTGTAAATAAACTATGTGTTGTGTTATGTATAATAAAGGCATGCACATGTGTTATGTATAATAAAGGCATGCACATGTGTTATGTCAAGGATTAAATTATTTGAAGAGTGATGTTCTATGAGGTCGTGATATAGTTTCAAGATGGATAATAGGATGTCTATCATCATGCTTGTAGAGTATTCTACCTCAGTGATATCTAATGCTTAATTAAAACAAATTAAACTTTAGGAACATGTGTTTAGGGATGGCATGGCTTAGTAACCATCATTTAACTATCAATACTATAAATGTTGAGAGCACCCAATTAAAAATATGCCAAAACATTAAATTTCATCATTAATAATAAATGTGCAAATACAAACACACACACAAAAACATCAGTTGCGTTAAAAGTGCTCCACGAAAATATATATCTTCAGACAATGATAATTTATCTAATGATTATGTGATCTATCTATAAAGCATATGAATACTTAATAAAATAATAATGATATCATGTGATCCTTAATGATGAATGACATATAATACTTGTATATTTATAAAAAATTAAATTCAAATTAGAATCCTTTTTGCACACCAAAATTGACATCTAATGACTTTAAACAAAAGAGACTAGATTAAGTGACACATGTGTACCATGACTTATCATTGAATTGAATGTTAATAATCGTATATGATCTTCTAATGATGAATGGTTGAAGCCACCCAATAACAATATGTCAAACCAATATATACATATGCACAGGCACACACATACACGTGTGTGCGTGTATCTCTCTCTCTCACGCACGCTCACGCGCACACGCACACGCACACGCACACACACACACACACACGCACACGCACACGCACGCACACACACACGCACACGCACACATGCAAACATGTGTGGTATAAATAAACTATGTGTTGTGTTAAAAGTGTTCCACTAAGCATGATAGTTTCATATATAGTAATTTTTCTAATGATTATTTGATTTATCTAAAATGTGTATGAGTACTTCATAAAATATCAATAATTTTGTGCAATATTTTACTCATGAATGGCATACATCATTTGTGTATTTATAGACAATTAAATTCAAATTTGAACCATTTTGGCACATCAAAATTGACATCTAATGATTAAAAACAAAAAAGACTAGAGTAAGGGGCACATGTGCACAATGAATAATTAAATATAATAGAATATTAATAATCTAGTATGATCCTCTAGTGATGAATGATGACATACAAGACTTATTTTTTTATAGTTAATAAAATTCAAATTAGAACCCTCTTAACACACCAAAACTAACATAAAAGAGTAGGCTATGAGACACATGTACACAACTTATCATTGACTAATAAAATGAATATAAACAATGGGAACACTATAGATATTGGGCCTCCACCAATAAATAAATAAATAAATCTTATCATAAAAAAAGGGAATATTAATTTAATTAAGAAATAACCAAGCATTCTATAATAAATCTTGCAATTTATTAATTA
Source organism: Taxus chinensis (assembly GCA_019776745.2). Classification (NCBI taxonomy): domain Eukaryota; kingdom Viridiplantae; phylum Streptophyta; class Pinopsida; order Cupressales; family Taxaceae; genus Taxus; species Taxus chinensis. The sequence continues at coordinate 659,533,987 of CM034146.1, forward strand.
ATAAAATAGAATTAAGTATATAACTCTGAATTGTGATTCATATGAAATTCAAAAAGTGGAGCAATTCATTTATTAGTGTGTATTTATTGCTATAAACTCAATAAATGTTTTTCCTCAAAATCTAATATTCCTCCAATCTCATAGACTGAAAACTTCAAGAATTTTATTTAAAAAGTAATTTATAATATATATAATTCCAAACATAAATTGACCGAGAACAAATTCTATTAAAAAAATAACACGTCTATACCAAGCAAGTCTAAACCTCTACTTAAGAAAGACTAGCATAAGTTAAAAATTTATAAGTTCCTTCCCAATCACCCCAATTTAATGTCCTTATATTTACAAATTAATTGACTTATAGACTAAATAATTATATGGTATTCATTATTAATTGAGTAAAAAAATTGCATCTACAAGTATATTATTCATATACTATAGATTCTTCAACTTCAATAGCCATCTTTATTGCTTTCTTTACTATTTTTTTTCCCAATCACAAATAATTAAGTGTATAAAAATTGGAAAAAATCTTTTAAATTATTTTTTCTTAAAATTCTGCTAAACCTTAAAGTTATTTTCTAAGATTTTTAATATAATATGTATTGATTAATAATTCTTTTATTTTTTAGCTAATTGTTATTAATTAATATTTAATCACTTAATTTTAATTATATAACTCCAAAAAATAATTAAAATATAAAATTTTAATTAATTAAAAATTAAACAATAAAAGATACAAATTCTTAAATGATGAAACGTTGTAGATATTAATTAATCTGAATTTAATCCTGTATCACGCATAAAAATGTCAAAAATATATCAAGGTTAATACAACTAACCTGATAGGACCTAGCTCTCCAATAAACTTGTTGAATTCCTCACATTCATAAACAAGTTTATATACAATCTCATTATATATCTCCCCACCGCCTGAGAGTGCAATAACATAAATAAGCAAATAAAAATTACTATAGCTGATTGCCGGATATACATCTCTAGCATTTGCAGTGCAATTGCTGAAATATAACTACCACATATTGAATCCTAAAGCATAAGCATTCCATGATTTATTCTTGAAAACTCTGGGATCCATGGCTGCCTATATTCATCATAACCAGGTACCTAGCTTGCTGCTCAGCCATTAAACCGCAGGTCGGACATAAATCTGTTTGAGGCAGATTATATAGCTCCATCTCCCATGGGATTATATGGAGGATAAATTCCATGGTTAGTTGACACTGGTGGCATGCCCTGTTGCATATCATTTTTATCAGCAGAAAAAGGAGAAGGTAATGTAGGAGAAAAAGTTTGTTGATGTTGAAGATTTGCAGAACCAGAACCAGAACCAGAACCATTATTTGAAAGGTGGGTAGAATAAGCCTCCAAGGTGGGGTTGACATTGTTGAAGAATTGAGCAGTGTTTCTTGATGTAATGCCATTGTTGTTGGTGTTCTTGTTCTTATTGTCATCAGACATGACAGTCTGTATAGATTTGTAGGATTGCCTGAATAGCCATTCTACAGTTTCTCCATCCCATCTGTAACCAAGTTTTCTTGTTAAAGGGTAGAGCTTCAATGCAGACTGTGCACGCAATCGAACCCTCCTATCCCTCCCCTGTTCTGTCAACACATGCTTGTCTTTGCTCACCAATGTGTTCTGTCCATTGTTGAATTGTTGAAGGAAGTTGGTGTCCATATCTGAAACAGACAGTGCAGTATTGTTTGGGGAGACAGTAGTGTCATCCATGACAGCCTTGATGGATTCTTCTGACTGATTTAGTAACCATTCTACAGTCTCTCCGTGCCTTTTTTTACCCAACTTGACACTCAGGCGAAAGAGGTGGGATGCACAGGATGCTGGTATTCGAATTCTGTGCTCCCTCTCCTCGTCTGATTTGAGAATGCTCTCTCTCTTTCTTTTTCTGCTGGCAGGAGCAGAGGATTCTTCAGTTTGGTTAGATAAAACTGAGGTGGATTGGGGTTCTTTTTCTTCTTGGGCGATGGTGGCAGGAGAGGCTACTTCGCTTATTTTTTCTTTTGGGTTTCTGTTGGTAGAACAGGCTCCTTCGCCCACAGACATGATTTCATTGATTACTGTTTCCAGGAGTGGAACATTTCGTAGCTCCTGCTGCATTGGGATAAGCAAAGCTAAATCACCCATTTCCGTAATTTTATCGGTCCCAGCTGGTTTGCTTGCCAAATAATTTTGATTTCCGTTTGGGTATTGAGACTGAGAGGATGCCATATCTTCGCCTGTGCGCCCCCGAAATGTTAGAGTAAATCGATTTTTTTAGTTGTTTCCCCCCCTAACTTTGGCCCTTCTAGTTTTTATTAATATATTGATGTGTTTGCCAAAATAAATGAAAAAAACGAATGCTAGTCGGCATAAACGACCGGGGGCAAAAGATATAGATAATAAGAATAGGTCGAGAGTCTAAGCGTAGATCAATTAACAATAGTGGACAAAAGGTTTAACCTCATAACAAGCACAAAGGTCCGTAGAAAACTATTATAATAACAAATAAGTTAGGAGAGTGAATGTCATTGAGAGTTTTAATAGCTTCCCATTCTTCATCCGGGAAGGTGAGATGGTCTTCAACCAATTGCAAGTCAAATTTCTCCTTACATTCTCTATGCATGTTGATCCTCTTAGTAGCTATAATGTCAATGTGATGGGAATCCTTTTGTGTCTATGTACCTTCTTGTATAGCATATGAAATCTGCTAAGCTTCAACACTTTATTCAGAATTTCGTGAAGGGTAGTTTGTTCCTCCATTTTACTCAATTTTTTTTTATCTTTGTATTTTTCTCTTAGGTCATTGGCATATCTAGTCATTGACCTTAAATTATGATTGAAGGGAATCTCCACCCGAGTTTGAGAATGATTTTTGTTTACCTATTGGTAAGGTCGATCCACCTTATCCTTCAATCTCTCATTTTCCATCATAAACCATTTTATGATATTGTGGTGAAGTTGCATGTCCTTTTCCAGATTGGAGACTCTAATTTGCATGGAATTCTAAGAGACCTCCTTACTACCCTCACCTCATCCCTTGTCACACCTATATGAAAGAGTATACACGGGGAGAGGGTTTTTTTTTCTAAGATCTACATACCTTCCTTACTCTTATGTATAGATTCAGAGCTCTTGACCTTAAAAGGAGATTGCTTTTTGCTATCATTTCTATGAAAAGTAATTGGGCCTTCATTATCAAAGAGGTTAACAATAGGATGGTTATTAGTCTCTTCTTGAGGCTTATTGGTCGTAGATGACTTGTCTTTCTTTAGCGAAGTAGGGATGTGAGAAGGAGGGGTCTTCATAATGATTGTAGAAATCTAAAATGTTGACATGATTCATTACAATTAATTTGTCCCGCAAATATCTCAACATTATCCATACAATAACTAATCGTAAGATTAATTATTATTATTTAATCCATTTTATCATATTTACCCTTTATCATTTTATCGTCATTTATCATTCCATTATTAATCCTTTTATTTCATTATTATATCTCATCTCAAACCATAATCCTTTAATTCATTAATAATATCTATTATCCCATTAATAATCTCTATTAACATTTTATGGGAATTTAATATTCCTACATCTACCTACCACCTACCCTACACATCTTTACCCCTAGCCTTTCCATATAACATCACCCCTAATAATCATTTATTAACCTAATCTAATTATAATCTTAATCGTATACTCACACCTCTAAATCTAGAGGCTTTTATTTTTAGAAGCCTCTCTAACCTTCTCCTTCTATTGAATTTTTAATTCAATAGAAGATTCTTCCCTCCATAAAATTTGAATTCAAATTCTAGAGTCTTCCACTCTAGAATCCTCTAATCCTCACATGCATTCTCCACCCTTGATCCAAATCCAACTTGGCTTCCTCTTAGCCATTGAATCAACCACCCCTCAACTATAAATTGAACTCTCCTCCTCCATGAGAGTTGGCTAGAAAATCTTGTAATCTCACAACACATCCATTTTATCTTCAATCACTCAATCAATCCATCCATCATCTACAATCTATCATCATTCAATCTTCCATCCCTCATAAAGCATTCTTCAACCAAATTCATCAAGTTATCAAGGAGAGGTGTTACTCGTGTGTCTCCACCAATATCTGAAGCAACAATCAATCAAGCAAGAGAAAATCCAACACATTAAAGAAGGAGCTTTGCAACTTATAGGTAAGTGCAGGTATTTCTCTCTCTCCCCCTTTCAATCCATTGCTCTATCTGAGGTTTTGTTTGAGAAGATTAGATTAGGAAGCAACTTTGTTTGTTTTCTCACATTTAACTCACTAATCTTTTCTTGCATATACAATGATAGAGCAAGGAGATAGTTCAAAATCCACTACATTGGAAGGCCCGGTGTCAACAAGTGACCTCTTAGGGATAGGAGAAAAATAACCACTTGGGATCTAACAACATGTTATAAGAGATAGATAAGGCCTTGGTGAATATGAACATCACCCTTCCCCAATTGCACCTTCATAGATGAATTTTCCAAATATAGTAATAGAAAGATGGGAACGTTAACCAGAATTTTATGATTCAAGTGATTGAGTAAGGTAACATGATGAGATAACAAACATTTGAACCTTTTTCCAAAGTCACATACCTAATTAGTTGAAGGAGAATATCATTTCATGGCAATAGTGTGGACACTAAAATTTGCACAAAATTAATATTTATACCATTCTTTTGGAAAACTTTATAAATGTGGGTATTGAACGATGAAATTGTGGAGTGAGTCTTTGTTTAAATTTTATATCACTTGATTGGTCTTCGGATTTTTTTACTTTGTTGATTATTTATTATGTTTTTAATTGTTTCATAGAGATCTTTGGCCTCTACAATTTATTATTTTACTTATGACAATTTTAGTTTAAGACTGTACAAATTGGTCAAGACCATTTGGTGGTGCGGGTCCTTGTATCTATTTTCTATCACTTGATTGGTCTTCTGATTTGTGACTTCCTTCATTGTTTATTATGTTTTTATGTTGTGTCATAGAGATCTTTGGCCTTTGTAACTTATTGTTTTACTCATGATGATTTTGATTCAAGATCATACATATTGATCTAGACCGTACCATAGTCTTGACCAAGATGTACAACCTTGATCTCTTTGGTTTTTGGATCCTTTTTTCCTATTGGGCTTCTTTGGTACACTTTTCTCTTTCAATTATTGTATTTTTAGTCTTCCTTATGTACCACTAAAATTCAAATTTCAATGCAAGAGACTCTTATATGTAAAAGTTCACCTTAAGCATTTATTATCTACCAAACACTTATCTAAGCACCACCTATTAAGCTAAAAAAATAAAAATTTACTATCTTCATACTACATATCATAACACAAGAGGGCATAAAACTATTTTGTGTATTTGCAGACAAAGGTTTCTATGGGAGAAAATAGCATGATTAACTATAAATGTGGAAGCACAAGGTCAAGGGTTGTAGTTGCATACACACTTGCATAACATACTAGTATATGTACATTGAGTCCGAAATCTAGTACAATGATCAATGATGGACAAACAGAGTGACTATTGAGGTTAGCCTAACTAAAGCATTTGCATCTTTTATTTTTAATCTAATGTGTGCTTGAGGTTCTTACAGGAAGATAGGTTTGTTTTGTAGGTATAGATGTGAAAACTAGGGTTATAGGGGGAGTTGAAGATATCAAAGTGCGACATAAGTGACGAAAAAGTGACACAGAGAAAACTGACCAATATCATGTCATTCATTTGTCTAAGATCGTATAGTAGGTTCTATTTGTGAAATTTGGTTCTACAGCTTTGTATGGTCCTACCCCTGTATGGCTGAGTTTTGTTTTCTTGAGTTTGGATAGTCATGACTTGTAATATTGCTTTCCAGAACCACAAGCTCTACCATCCCTCTAACCAAGTCCATGTTGCTTTTGGGTTCAATAAGAAGGTATTAAATACACCATACCTTAGTGTATATGATTCCTCTATTTTTTCCCTAGCTAATGTGGCTTAAGGTTATGTTGATACATCATCTTATATTTATCCTACTCCCTATCATCCACCCCACTTTGTAGCTTTTAGTGTAACACCCAGTTTCAATATACATTCTATTGATGTCTCCCTTGCTATCTCCTTACCCATATTAGAGGTACCTCATAAGTCCTTTTCTTTTCCTCCTATTGTTGATTCTTCCCAAATAGATGACCCTAGCACTACCAAATCATTGGAGCCCTATATTGATGACGACCTTAGTTCTAAGTATGCACCTAGTGATATGACTAGGTTAGTGAAGATCGATCTTTCACCTCACATTGTCTTGCAAATTTCCCTAATTCTCATAGTCATGCACTGCCTACTAACATAGAATTCATTGAGTGTGTAGATGAATCCTATTCTGATGAATATGTGATCCCTTTTAGACGATCTTATCCTACATTTCTTCTAAGAGCTAATACTACTACTCGCCTTCCTAATACTGACAAAAACGAGAATAGTGATGACATGAATGTTATTCTATTTATATAGATGGTTATGCATGCAATATAGATGATCCTATTATTGTTGTTATTTATGTCCATGATGATGTTCATAATGGTATTCCTACTCATGATGATGCTTCTAATCAAATTTATACTAATAATTTTGGCCATGATGATGCTTCTAATCATAATGATGTTCCTATTTGTGTTTCTTCTTCTTCTCCTAAAAATGTCAACATTATTACTTATGCCCCTGCTCTCCCTCCTGAATGAAAAAATGATATTCCTATTAGTCTTTCTTCCATGCTTCTAATACAAGTAAATGTTGAGAATGATAGTATAGCTTATGTATATCTTAATGAATGCGAGCGTGTCCCTTCCTCGGGTGTTGATCCTAATAATATTGTTTCCACTAAGCTTACTGAAGACACATTATATGTAACTAATAACGGGGTCACTTCAGATCGCATATACCAACATAAATATCTTGTTCTCGATATTCCTAAACACGTTGACATATCTTTTAAATAGAATAGTGTTCTTATGGCTACTATAGATGGTAAAGTATAATCCTTAATTGAACCTCTTAGTGTTTATGTGATACTTTGTTAGGAGGTACTTTATTTCATGCATGCATTAGATTATTTACAATGTAAAGTACATACTTTGACCCTAGAAAGTAAATCTTATTACACTGAATTACTATACACGGAAACCCCATTCGACATAAACTATTTCAATCCTCCTTGCCTTGTAAAAAAAATTCATGCCTAAATTTTGATTGTTTAATATAACCTCTGGCCCTTATTTACATCTTAAGTACCATAAATCTACTTTATCTTCCTATAACAATGATATGTTTCTTTTAAATGTCTTCCCACAAAGTCTAACTAGTGGTGCAATGTATTGGATTACCCACCTTTCTAGTGGATCTATGAGCACATGTATAGAACTTGATGAAGCTTTTCTCATGCACTTTTGATAATAACGGTCCTAAGGTTACATATTTTACATCAAGTCACAACCGATCCCGTTACTAATTATATCCTATTCTTTAAGGTCAGTATACAACAACAAATATATAAGCCTACGGATTTATAAAATCAATACATCTAAGGCCTCATCTTCCCGCTTAAATAGAAATTTTTATATGAAACATGTGATTTGTTTATTGATATTCGTTTACATGTTCTCGAGCTAGAATGCGACCTTTTTCCCAAACACACTTCCACGCATACTCATGATGTTTTTTACACTTCATTCACACAACCTGCATATACCACTACACTTGATCCACCTTCTCTCTCAATTATGGTTAAGGTTTTACACCACGAAAATACTTCCTATCATATTACACCTAAACATATTGCTATTACGAAGACTCTTCCCCTCCCTGCGTGAAAACCATTATGTTTTGGTAAGTATCCAGATCATTAGCATGATATTTTGCGTACTCTATTTGATAATCAATTGATTCAACTAACCTCTATTGCACACCCTCCTCCGACCCAACTGAAAGGCGAGAAGGTCGGACCTTTTGTTAACTTCCATCATATTAATAGACATTGTAATAATGATTGTTATGCATTAAATCAAAAACTCGGGTGGTTTGAAGATAAAGGATTTATATCTTTTGATCCACTACATGTTAGCAATATTATTTTCGAAAGATAATATTTAAAAATAACCGTCACCTAAAAATTGTTTGACAGACATAAATGGCCGTCAAATTTAACCCCCTCTAGAGAGGAAGGGATCTCCGAGTGCAGTTGTGTCTGTCTCTCTTGTATTATTGGCCTGTCTTTCTTGGAATTTGTAATCTAACCCAACTGAATTACCAATAAAATTATAAAAAGAAAAATTACAATGACACTAAACAGACAATTAATTCTCCAAATTTATTTTTATTTTGCAGAATCCCCTGCACAACCTTCTTTATCTCAATTCGAAAACCTAAGCTAAATTTGATGAGTTGGTAGTTAAGAGAAACAAACTCAGTAATTCTCCATGACACCTTACATTCTACTGTACAAAAGAAGCATTCCTCGGCTGGATCTCACAACTGTTTATGAACTCTCCACACTGAAAAAAACAATACTCTACACAAGGGGGAATGCATCCATTAGTGCAGCTTCCTTAGACTCTGAGGATCTTGAAACTATTATTCCTAATCATGTGTTTTTGGTTTCCAGCATTTATGGGAGATTCTTGAGTTACAGAGACTACTCCCTGTGCCATCTTCATCACTTTGTCTTGATGAAATGGATGGTCTGCATAAGCAAATTGGTGAGGTGGCCTGTTAATATGGTTATCAGACCTATTGTATCTCAGGCGGCTCCCTGTAGGCAATTCTCCTCCTCTTCCTCTGTATGTAACTGCAGGCCGAGGAGCAACAGGTCTCACAGGAAAATAAGCTGATGCAGGAATGCCCTGACACTGTTGCAGAAGATTGGGAGAGCTTTGTACCCTCTGTAGCTGAACTGGGGGAAGGTCGACTATGACACTAGAAGGCGATGGGGGCGAAGACGGATTGCTTACCACTATCATGGTCTCTGATGGCACCTTCCTTGATCCAGATTGGTCGACTGTTATGTAATGGCTCATGGATTTGGACTGTGTGAATACCCCAGTTCGATCTTTTGTTGTGGATTTACATTTACAGGTACAATGATTTGTGTGAGGTTTGTTCAAGTCTACTTCCTGCAAAGCTTGAGCAAGATGATGAGGATGGTCTGTTTGAAATGTTTGAGCCGACCCAGAATTTGATCGAGCTGTGGACGGAGCTGAGCAGTCGACATCCATTTCTGTAGGCCGGTTTGGATCGGCAGAAAATGAGTAATCACAAAATTTGGGCTGAAGGCGCTTTGAAGGTACTAATAATCCGTTGACTGCATCAATGTATCTCTGTTCTAGTGTCTGGTTTTCTGCAGTGGAATCAGCCACTATTTGCTTTGCCGGGAACAAGAAGACCCGGAGCAGAGGACAGCTCTCTTTGCAGCAGAAGCTCTCGTATCTGTCATATTCCTCCTTCATGTTTTGTAAATCTTCATCACATGTGACTGAGACCAACACATCCAGATCCTGTATTGGCAACTGGTATTTTAAGATTAGGCTTGGACCAAACAGATTCTCCAGCTTGTTCATAATATCTGTAAACACCCATAACTGGCAATTAGGTCAGACCGATGTTACAGGGAATCCGCTTTTAGAAGAACAGGGAAATACAGGCATGCTGAGAGAAAAAAAGTCAGAAATGTGAAAATGGGATGCATATAAGCACTTCTTAGAAATGATATTTGAATTGGAAAATTGCAGATATGAACTTTGCACCCCATCATCAGGGAAATTTTTTTCGAAGTACTGGCTTCAAATCTTTCTACTCATGATGCGTCCAGTTCAGAGATCTGAAATGTGGGAAAATTCAATCACTAGGCAACTGTATCGAAACAAAAAACTCTGGGTGAATTAGCAGATATGATATTCTAATAAGAAAATAGCTGAAATGGTAATTGAATAGGAAAATAGCAATGGGACTGGGGCAGAGACGGGAATGGGGACTGAGGGTTATTGAATAGGAATATGCCCCTGCTAGACATCATATATTTATTTCAATTTCAATCACCATCTATAATTCTGTAACTGTTGGCAATCCATAGAAATTGGATTCCACTAGGTTTTGATTATTGCCAAGAAATTGGTTTCCACTAGGTCCAAGAAATTGATTCAACTAGGTTTTGATTTTTTCTTTAAGTCTGAAATTCTTGGCAATCCATAGAAATTGGATTCTACTAGGTTTTGATTATTTCTCAAGTTTGAAATTCTTTGCAATCGATATAAATTGGATTCCACTAGGTTTTAATTTTATCTTAGTCTTGATTTTTTTTTAACAAATCCATAGAAATTGGATGTCACTAGGTTTTGATCTTTTCTAAGTCTGGAATTCTTTGCCATCCATAGAAATAAGATTTCACTAGGTTTTGAATTTTTCGTAGACTCACCCAAACATTCAGAATGCTATTATACTGTTTCCTAGCTTATGGAAATTTGCAGCAATATTGCTGATATAGAAAAAATAGCTGTCTAATCAATCTAAAGCAAATAAGTAAAAAAAACAACAATTCTGTCAAAAGCTGCTTTCATCTGTTTCAATATAGTTATAGCGAAGTGGTACACTATAAAAAGTACAGTGTTAATCATATAAAATATGAGTGTCATGGAATTGAACCCCAAAATGTCAAAACAAAATATGGGTAACATAGAATTACACCCCAAAATGCCAAAACAAGAAAAGACGGCCAACAAAAAAGACAGTGATAAAAAAAATGCATAGAACAAAATGCACTGAAGACAAACATTAAGGGACAGCGGGGTACAATGTTTTTACAAGAAATAAGGGGTATACTATACTGTTATAACAGTTAAATAGGTTAATTTAACTGCCTATTGTTTTAACATTGCAGACCAAACATTTACTCTTTTCGAGCTGTTCATGAAAATTTTAAAAATCCAGGATTTGGTGTTTTGCTAGCATGACTAGAACTCCATCCAATTTTATTCGATTAAATTGAACTTTAATTCCATTCAACCTTATATGTCTTTCCTGAAGAACACGAGACTTGACATTAACAATTTTCCCCCCAAAACACGACTTCCATGAATGCTTCTCACAAGTTGAAAAGGGATATTTACAGAGGAATTAGTGATGAGATCTACAAAGCCTACATAAAATGAACATGGACTGGACGAGTGGAATCTGTACTTCCTAAAATAAATCACTGTTCTGTGTACTACCTCTCAATTGAAGATGGATGTATTATTCCTCCCAATCACACCAGGTTCACATTTGGTTTGTGATTCCTCTTTGGCCAATTCCAAGTATGCTCTCATCAGCTTCCCACGGAGTCTGAGCAGACATACTCAAACAACACCATATTTGCACACTCTTAGCCCGCACACGTGCTCAAAAATGGGTGAAACACCTTTTAGCAAATTGGGCCGGGCTATCTAAGCAGCAAGTACTGCTGCTAAGCCTCACCGAGAGCGGCCAACAGCTCCCCCTTCATCTATTTTTATTCAATTAAATCATGACACATATGTACCATAGTTACCTAAGTCCCGGGGGACGGGGGGACAGGGTTTCCAGGAGGGAAAAAAAATTCTAAATTTTGGGGACGGCATGGGGACGGCTATTAAAATAATATATAAAATATTAATATTTGAATATTTTTTACTTTATTCAATGAAATTTAGGGATTCAAACTCTATTCAGGTACTTTCAAGATTATAATTTAATGTTCTTCTTAAAAGTAACAGCTTTATAAAAGTTAAAACATCAGAAGTTTTTTGAAAGATTTTAAAAGAATAGGGGGTGTCCCCCTCCAAGTCCCCCAGTCCCCAAAACGTTCAGGACATCCGGGACATCACCAAAATCTAGGGGACACGTCTCCGTGTAACACTGGTATGTACTGCACTCTGTTGATTTTGACAGTTATGAATTTTTTTGTTTACCATGCGCACAAACAGGGTGTTTTAGCCCTCCAACATTGCTGGCAGTACACTTCGGGGGGTGGGGGCACGGGTGGGGTGGCAGCATTTTTTTGCACGTGCGCAAGCCTTCTGCAACGACAAGCTACAATCACTGTATATTTAGATGTCAAGTGTACTATGAGATCAGTGGCAGGTTTTATGGTCTCTTTAATAACTCAAGATTCATTACAACTTCTTAATCATTATGAATATCAAAAGTTTATAGCCCTAAGGAGATGAACTATCATAGATATGGCCTCCTCAAAAATCCCAGGGCAATCCTCTAACTTAAAAGATTCTTTCCATCAGCCTCCTACTCAGTTTCAGTGGTGTAAACTGGGTCATCACCCCACTCAGCAGTCACCATCTGTGGACTTGTCCAGGATCTGAACAACCTAGCTCATTAGCACAAATTCTATATCTTTTCTTTTCTTGTGCCCTTTGCATTTTCTTCCTTTCTGTTTGCATACTTATTCATGTAAATGTACTTCTCGTTATAATCCCATTCCAAAGAAAATCAAATTGTCCCCCAGCATATAAATTATAAACAATAGGTGAAGTATAAAATTTCAAAAAAAAATAAAATGAAATTATTCTCGACATATAAACAATCGATGAAGAAAAGCAAGCAAACGTAATAAGTAGCATTATCAAATGAATTTTTCAAAGAAAAAAGTCGGGATTAACATTTTGTTTTTTTAAACATGATGCCCAAAATTTATCATATCTGATAAACAGGCTTCCTACCAAGACGATCAACATGCTTTGCTTCTTACAGTAAAAATGGAGCATCCCTGGCTTCTATAAAGATACCCATAAGCAAATTGCAGACCTTGGAATGCTCAAATTATCAGCAATGTTATCTACAACTCAAAAACACATCGACAATTAGCTCACAAAAACAAAACCAAAAATTTAAAAAACCTTGAAAGATGGCGTTTTTCCTCACTGCCACCACTCTGGTTTCTCCTCCGATATAGCGAAGATTCCCATCCCCAGGCCTCGGCAGAATTTTGCCCGCATAGCTACATAGAAACTTAAATTTATTGCCTCCCAATTCCTCTGATGATTTAGGTGAAGTTATACCATTACCATGCAACTCCATTATTCAGAAAAAACAGAAAAATTCCACAACACAGCTTGGCTACTAGCGTAAACCTCTCTTCATCGGAAATTAGTCAGTCCGTACTCCCCTGAAAAAACCAATCTTTATCCAGATACAGCTGACTCAAAACTTAACAGAGAGATGATCCAGAAGAATATTATGAATTGTAAATAGAAAACATTCTGTCAAACATATCTGCAATGGTGTCCAACATCACCATTTTAAATCCTCCAAGAATTTTTTTTCACCACAGAATCCAACTTGGCAAGGGTTATCACACATGAGCCACAATAAATGGAGACGGGGGCATTTAAAATACGGTATCTGGATTTATTAGCAGCTTTTTTGTGGCTTTTTCTTTATATGGATATGACTCTGCCACATGCACTTTCTCTTCTGTCTCTGCTGAGTCTGCTCGCCTGTTATGGATGGATGGATGGTGGGGCACGTAATTAACCAATTCGCATCTCAACCTGGCCCCATAATTGCGTATCAAAATAACTGCTCCAGAAAAACTTGAAACAAAATCTGTGACGTTATTATTTAACTGATTTGAATATTAATCGTTGTTCTATATTATCAATCTTTCATTCCTTGACACACAACATCTAACAAACTCCGGAATTTGACGGTTTGTGACCTGTTTTTAAGGGATTTCGGCTTCAATATTATTGCTCTTGGAATTCTTAAGTGGGGTTCATTGGGAGAGTTTTTGGCTTACAAAGAGTTCATCAAGGATCAATTCTTGTTTGAGTTAGTGGAGTGATATCTCTTAGTGCTTGTCCTCACACTAAACTCAATGATTAGAAATTTAAGAAATATTTAGTATTATAAAATTTGTGGTAGATGTTGATATAAATGAGCTTGCACCTCATTTCTGGGCCACTAGTATCAAATTTAACACTTTATTTCATCGATTTTTTAGCACCTTGATATCTCCAAACTTGTTTAGATTACTTGCATTGATCAATTCTAGGTTCACACAGTTCGAAACGTCTAAAGTTTTTATCAAAATCTCATGTTTTGAGCTTAAGTTGGGCTGGTACTTTTTTAAAATCACATTCCTGCTAAGGAGCTTAGCCATCAAATTTAATCATAATGCAAAGTCTTAGGTTCACGGGAACTTAAAAAATTAGCTAACTGTTGGGATCAAAAATCACAAACCCAAGAATTAGAAAGCATGCCATTGGTTCACGTGGACCAATGATGGTAGGGATCAAAAGACTTGAGTTCAAGTCGTGGGTCGCTGTTGGAAGGGCAAGATTGCAAGGGCCCGTTATTGGTCCCTGAGGACCAATGATGACTCTCCATTAGTTTTCAGTCTCCATAGTCTTGGGGTTACTATGTGAAGCGGCTAACGGACGAGCCATGAGATCTTGAGACATCGAGATCTCAACCATATAAATATGACCCTGAATCATGAAAAGCAAGCCCACACAAACCCAAAACATAGAAGGCCCATGATTGGTCAGCGCACACCAATCACATGTCTCTTCAAGTAAAAAATGACAAAAGTGACCCTGATAAGGCATAAGGAGTTGAAGACCCCCCGTGAAACCCAAGACCCTGAGAACCAATCAGAGATCACCTAATGGCACAAGATGTGAGCAAGAAATGACATCAACGGAAATCAATGAGGGGTAGACACGAAAGAAAAGGTGGCCTAGAGGTGAAATTTGATGGCACCCGTGTTCGTCAACTACACAAAGTAGCATGGGGATCTTTAAATGATTATATCTTTTGACCGGGATCAACAAATCACACAAGATCAATTTTGTTGGAAAGATATGAAGAGGTAGATCACGATGGGAGGGGTTGTGTTAGGCATGTTTGTGATCAAATAATCAAGTTAAGGGGTCCACAACAATTTTGGGTCTAAGTTTTGTCATACAATTTGGGTTTGTTTTAGATGGTCATATCTTTTGATCCAAAGATCATGTTTAGGTCTACACGATACATCATTGGAAAGATCGTGATCAAGGCTTTAATCTAGGGACCAATTTCAGAGGAAATGGTGGAGAATTCAGAAATATTTTAATGATACCATTTCAAGCTCTTTTTAGTCTATTTTTTCAAATCAAGTGGTGTTTAAATCGGTTGAAATGCTTGAGCAAATCCAACAACTAGCATTGAACTTTGTCCCCTACAACCCCCATCCCTAGACGATTTGATATAATTTTTCATCATCCAAGAAAATCATGGCACCCATACTTGGTTTGCACATATTAATGTTGATTGTTCCCTCAGTGGTTAAGAAGTGGGTGATCTCATTGATTTATGAAGATCTTATGATCCTCTCTCTTCTCTTTCTCTGTAAAATGTGACTCATTTTTTATTGTAAAGGATCGTCTCCCAAATGTAAAGTTACCATGCCCAAATGGTGGTTGAACATTCTGAATTGTAGACCTCTGATTTGGACTTTTGCAATGCACTCAGGGCCTTCCCCCATTGATGTAATGGATTGTGTATATTCTTTTCAATAACATTTTGTTATTGTGGCTCATATTTGCCCTTAACTTGTGTTTATTGTGCCCCATACCTCTCTATTCATTAATGGCATGATGTGTGTGAGTTATGCTTGCATGTTTATCATTTCTCTGTGTCTTAAATGTGTGGAATGTGAGTATGATTTATTCAAGGTGAACTGCACGACTTGTTTTCTGCCCTCTTGGCACTGTATTTTCCCTCCTATTCTTCACCTCAAGAAGAGAGATCTCTATTTTTGTTTAATCACCGTCCCTTTTGCTTAGTCTAATCCATGTTTTCTCCTTCCCCTTTTCATCTTGCAAATCAGTAGCTTAGCTTATGAGTAGTGTTAGCATTAGAATAGGTAGTTGAGGAACCAAATTTCTTTGGAGGTTTGTCCCAAGGAGCCAAGGTCCCTTCACACAAATGGATAGTCCCATTTTTCATTGAGGTGTTGAACCTGGCCTTAATAAAGGGTGCAATCTTAAGGGACAACAATGGGTTCTAATGTCTATTCAAAAAAATCAATGCTTTCTTCAAAATTTTATTAATATTAGCAAGTGGTTTGTAATAAGATTAGTGGTAGGTTTTAATGTCTCTTAAAAAAAACATGGTCAAAATTTTATTCATATAATTAATTGGGTTGTAGTTAAAAAGATGTTACCTAGCCATTTTCGACATGAATTTAACATAATGGATACCCTTTAATCCTTAACAAGTAAACCCAAGAATACACCTTATCTATTTAGAAAACTTATGCATTATAAAGATCAACATAATTTTTATTATTATTTAACATATTTGTATTCATGCTATATATTTTAAATTATCATTGAATTTTCAACTATAAGTTTTTTGGTTATTTTTTCAATATATTTTAATAATTTATTATTAATTCTAATATAGGTAATTTTAGAATTTAGTTGTTACAATTTTTAAGGAAAACACTTTTCTTCATTATTCTAGGGGGCATGTACATAAATTATAAAATTCTACCTATGATTTACCTTTTTCCCATTTTTATTTTCAAGGTATTTTTAAAAAATAAAAATTAATTAGATTATTGTCATTATTCTAATCACATTTTATTGATGTATTTTTTATAATAATTATGAAGCAAAAGAATTTATTTAAATATATGAGTATTATAAGCATGTATTATTAAGGGGAAGAACAATTCATAAGAGAAACTACTATTAAAGTAACTAGCAATTCCATATGGGTGATGTAATGGGAACACTAATAGCTTCAATATCATATTAGAGTGGAAGAAAGATGTTGACAAAGAAGAGGGACATTTGAAATACCATATTATAACATGGGTAATTGAAGAAGAGAAACAGTGAACTGAGCTTCTTCTTCCTTCATGATTTTTACATAAGGGCCACAACACATCCTAGAGAAATGTTCCGATGAGGATATTCATAATATTAAGTGAAAGTGAATTTACTTGACCTTTGGCATACCTATGTTGGAAATGCAAATTTGTAATATATGAAGATATTTTGAAGCATTTATTTATATGAAACGTTAGAATTGTGCATTGTTATTAAATCTACTTGTATGATGAGGAAGAGTTGGAAAATGTAATGTTATATACTCTACATCCGCCATAATTATGTGAGATTTTTTAAGATGCATTCTTATTCAATCCACTTATATCATAATTAAGTGAGATTGAATGAAGGTGGATGATGTTAGCATTGACATTGTATGCTTATAAATGAATTACTAGACATGTGCATTGTTATTCAATTTATTTCTACCATTTAATTATGATGAAACATTGTTTGTCCTTTTATGCAAAAATAGTACATTTATGAGTGTTCTACAATCATTTTTTATATGTTATTTTACATTTAGTGATCCCTTATTGGCCAATATGACTTTATAAAGTCCATGTGAGTACACCACCTTCTTCAATTGGTATGGGTCATCTATATGCTTCCTTCCATGGAAGTTGAACACAAGTTTCAATAGCTTTGAAATACCATGTTCCTAGCCTTTATTAAATATGCAATTAACATTTTGGTTGTGATTCAATGGAGAGGGGATACTATATATTTTTAGCAAGTGACGTTGAGAATGAGGAACAGACTTGAAAAAATTTAGATGAGAAATTATCTGAATGCGTAGTCAAATATCCAACTAAAAATAGATTTTGCATGCAACTCAATCATGCACATTTGACAAGTTGTTAATAAACGGTTTCAACTCAAAGATACCTATTTTTAAAGTGAAGCATCCTACTAAAATTTCTACATTGAATTTCAACACTAGGGTTGTTGATAGTTGACTTTATCCTCAATTTTCGAATGTATGATAGATTGAGGTCAATTCAAGTGTACATGTTAGTGCACCATGTGGAAAAAAGAACTATAGAAATTAAGAGATATTTCCAATCCTACTTCCTAAATAACTTTAGATATTTAGTAGGATTTTTTTAGGCTCCTATTTTACAAGGGTAGATTCATTTTCTTCTTTTGGAAGGTTGGAAGAAAACTTAAACATTAAACCTAGATCACCACATAAGTTTTAGAGAAGAATACCCTCCATAAGACCTTGAAAGGTACCCAACATCATGAGCCTTAAAAGGTATTTTCCTTTCTTGAACCATCATTTTCAAAGCTATACTTCAGTAAGTATTACGTTATGAGTTGTTTATAGTGTCACTGCATTGCCAGAAAATGAATGTATTTTTAATGTAAAATCAGATAATTAAGTTGTATTTTCTAATAATATTTTGCACTCATTTTAAACTTACATAATTGAATGATAAAAACTCAACTTTCATCATTAATCATTTTTTCTTCTACTCTGAAAAGCCTCATATCTAAATATCCAAAAAAATTATGATATTAAAAAAGAAAAATTATTATCACAAAAGTATATATCACTGGCCATTTCTATACCAAAAATCAAATGACAATTCTAGATTATATTTCTAAGAAGTGGTTATCCAACATTCTAAATGCATGATCGAATAGTCCAAATGAACTCCAATCTGATTAAGATGCATTTACATCATTTCATAATGGCATTCCTCCATGGGGGGAGTGGATATAAAAAAAAGAAAGAATTAAGCTCATACACACCTTGAGTCATGGATGATCATTCCCAATGTCAAGTCTAATACAATAGGATGTAATTGAAACAAATCTATTTGATTCTATAAATAAGTATTATGATAAAATTTTGAAAAGTATTAAACGAATGCAAAAGAAAAAATTGTGATCATAAATATTATTGTAATCGAGAACATATGTACAATAAAGAGCAACTTGATTGAGATCAAGAAGTGATTGATATATAAGTACTTTAGTATGGTTTTGGAATTAGAGTAGTTCGTTCTTCATATAATTTTCTATAATATTGATCTAACATTGTTATAAATTTTATTTTTTCTTTTCTCTTTCCTTAGATTGTGACTTTGACACTTGTACCTACTCAATTTTATGTAATATACTTGCTTACATTTGTGAAGTTTACTATTGGATAAAAACACATGTATGCAAACTCGATTTTGTCACAATTTAAAATATATATTTCATATCTATACATTACTTCAAATTGCAAACCGATCCTCAATCTTTAAACTAAAACAATTATTATCCAAAATTTATAAATAAAATTTATTTGATATGTACAAAATGTTCTCATTGAAAATGTCTTGTAACTTATTAAGTGGATTACATTACAAAGTGTAAAATCGGTCTCCACAACCTTGACTAACATCCTCTAGTACATGCCGTAGTAAAATTTTACATATCGACCTTCTATAAGCACCTATGGATGATGTTGCTAGATATTAAATAAAAGAACTTATTTATATACAAGTATTATAAGCATAAAATAAAAAAGGTACCATATGAGTTGGTACCATTGGTATTAAACAATGTAGCCCACTCTCTCTTACTCTTTTTAGTCCTTACATTGATGATCTAGAGGAAATAATATTACATGCATCGGGTGCAATAGACGGTTCCTTACTCTTCATACTCTCAATTATAATTCTCCTATTTGCATATGAAATTATTTTGATATATCACTCTATGAGATCTCTCCAAAAATAACTTGATATTATATCCTCCTTTTGTGATACTCGTGGTCTTCAGGTTAATTTGGGTAAAATAAAACTGATGGATTTCATTATCTCTAGCAAAAAAGTAAACGAGGTAATTCTTACTTATAGAGGGAAGATGATTGAGACAATATCTTCATATGTACATATTTGGGGGTCCTCTTCTTTGGACCAAACTTTAGCTTGACTCCAAATATCGATTCCAAACTAAATAAGGTGTTTGTAACTTTCATCACCGTTAATCAAAAGCATTGCTTTCAGATCTAGTTTTAGGACATTTATAAAAAAAATGTGCGTCTTTCACTTGCTAGTCACACCTACCCTCTTATATGGTTGTGAATTTGGGGACCATACCTTCAAGTTGACAACCGAGAATGAATAAAGAGCGAAGGTCACAATATTACCCAAACATATGAACATCCCAATAGTTTAGTCCCTCATGCCATCACATGCTTGTAAAATTTGGCATAAGGTTGCTCATTGTTTTAGATCTTTCATACAGTGACTATGATTCAGAGAGTCGAGAAATTATGTAACTCCGAGAGTGGTTTCCTTAGGTATCCATACCTTGCTTTCATATCATCTATGAAGCACACAAAACATGGGGTTGATTCATGTTGTTTTGCAAGAGCCTCCTCATTGTTTCACCTCATTGGTCTTGATATTGAAAAGTTACCCCAAATAAAATTCATGTGGACGTTCCTTCTCTCTCTCAGAGAGAAATAAAAAATGACATATGTATTAGTATTTACAAAGCACATCTCAAGTCTAAAGAGACTTTACCTAAATAATCTCTCTCCTTAGAACTTCAACTCTATTATTGAACTTATACCTCCATTTCAATTCATCTAACCTCTAGGGAACACAAAACTATAAATACCTTGTAGCCTAAGAGTTCCCCTTGCTCAAATCAAATTTTTCTCCAGTCAACTTTGCATTGAGACAAACCACAATATCACTTAGAAGCATCATATTTACATCAAATTTTCTCTTTAAAGCCTAATATTGATGATTATTTTGTTTTAAAAAACTATCCTTACTATGAGATAAAGGGACATTTTTTGCCTCTTCAAATATTATCTTGGTTCTCTTCATACATTCATGGCTTATGAAGACTGTAAATGTTTCGCCATCTTCCTCTGAGAGATGTTCGACTTTTTCCAATGACTTCTCAAACATAAGTCTCCAAAAGGGGCTAGCAACGAATTAAATTACATCCTTCTTCCAACACACTTCCAACCATATGATATCATTAGTAGGAAGAGGCTTTGTGTCCATCCTTCATATTTAAATGTTAGATCAATGAGGCATCGCTGACTTAAAAATGATGATTCACATGTCCTCACACCCATTACTCACTTCTTCACCACTTTGTATATTGGAAGTGTTTCTCCATAGCAGCAAGGTTCAACTTGCTTTGTATGATTAGACCTCTCTTTTTGAACTTCTTCATGGTACATCTCTATTAGAATGTTGCTTTTCATTACTCTTTTTCGATTTATTTTTTCTTTTGTATTCCCTTGGCATGCCATTGTACTCCCCTTTTTTCTTTATATTATATCTTTTGCAATCCCATAAACTAATCCTGATCTTGTGTAAATGTTAATATATAAATTAAATTGTAAGTTTTTTTTAAATTTTAACTCCCTTGTTTTCCTTTTTATTAAATTGTTTTTTCGACAATGAGATTTAAACTTTATTCTATGCCTTATTTTTAATGATCAAGTTCTAATTTCATGATTTGATAAATATTTGTTTGTTTAAACAACATAATAGTTAAGTGAATGCATATGTATGTGAGTAATTCACATTATAATTTTAATTGGGTCAAGCGACCTACAAATGTAATTGCATATAGACTAGGGATAAATAATACAAATTGGTTAAGGGACTACAACTCTCAATTATGTTCTATAATTATAGGTACCATCCAAAAATTCACATCAATTAATAAATAAAAATATATTTGCTATCAATCTGCTGTCGGGTTTACAGAGGATTGTCAGATTGCCTCCCTCTGGTTAGGCCCTGGTTGGGGAATTATGGTTCCATTACAAATGCAATTTCTTGAGAAGGATGGCTGACAGGTTGATCCTCCCTTAGCCGAGCCAAACAATGGAGCGTTTATCCCTCCTTGGGATGATACTCCCCCCTCTTGGTGTTGCAACATGTGCTTGATGGTGGTTGGTTTGTTTGTTCGTATGTGTTTTATGCTTTCCCTCCAGACATTTTGACGTAGCCCACGTGGCATTTTCTACTTTGTCCGTGCCCTTGTGGCGTTTTGTGGGACTGTGAGTATTCTAGTTACCCCTTACTGTGTAACTATCTTTATTTCTATTAATATAAAGGGCAGTTCCAATAGTAAAATTAGAAAGAATATAAGTTATGGTTTAAAAATAGAAATATATAACAAATTTTTTTAATTTATAAAAAAACAAAAATTTCCACATATATAAAAATGTTTTTAATATTTATACATAATAAAAACAAAAAAAATATATTTATAAGTTATTAATTAATTTACAATGTTTAATCGATAATGTGAGGTTTGGGAGACATTCAATTAAGTTGTTTTAAAAAAAGAATTCACGTTTTAAAAAAATAAATATTATCCACATTCATTATAATAGACCTATCTGAATTAGAACAAAAAGCTTTAAAGATATGCTCCTCACGATTTTTAGGAAACCCAGTGTGACGACAAAAGAATGCCATCATTCCGTTGAGCGAAAGGAAATTCAAAACAAGAGACAAGCTTTTGGGAGGGAGAAGTCAATGGAAGAGAGGGTTTTTGATAGTTTTTGCCCTACTTTTGATGTGTTTGTTTTGGGTATATGAGGAAAAGAAGACACGTAGAGTTTCTTTTTCCCTCGCCGAAGATATGCATGCCAGCACACTTCTATCACAATCCCATCCAATAACTTGTTGCCAAATGGAGAATAGTTTAAGAAGCAAGTGAATTAAGTTATTTTGTTATGTAGTGGCTTATTGCTCTCGAAGAGATTGTATCTAAAATTGCATAGGTTGAGTGGATATTTATAATCACAATAGTTTCGGTTGAGTGGATATTTATAATCACAATAGTTTGTGTGGAAGTAAGGGAGATGACCCAGTCGTCGAGCATCTTAATTTTAGGGATGATTCGATAACATTAGGGGTAGGAAGGAACCCAATTTTTTTAGTCATGTCAATATTTTTGTGGCAATTTAAATAAAATTATCATGTCACTTTGATGTTATATCGTGTGTAATGTGGCAGGCTCAAAATCTGATTCATTAAAAAATCAAAATTTGACAGTGAACTAGTAAATAATCTTTCCCGCGTAAAAATGTGCATGCAACCACGTAACACGCGAACAATATTTCGTTTGTACCTAAACAAAAACACATTCAATAGACTTAACTCAACCCTTATCACTTCAAAAGCTTCTAGCACCAACCTTCAACTGCGCGCCAATGCAACGTTCAATACTGCCATTATTTGTCCCCATATGTATTTGGGATTGCACACCAAAGAATGAGAAGATGAACATTCTCATCCCTTCCACCCTGCAATGGTGCCAAGTACCTTCGAAATCTAGTCACGGCGGATGGATTCATGGTGGCTATATGCACTATATTAGTATATGTTTCAAATCGCCAAGTGGGTCATGAGGTGAATTTGTTTCCATTGTTGTTTGGATCTTTTGTCAAGCCCATAATTTTCACACCCAAATACAACAATTAAACTATCCGATTTTTTTGTTAAAAAAAAAATGCAACCACATAAACTATTACTACAATAATCACCAAATACAATTATATGTTTCAACTACACACCAAGTTTCACAATTTTACCAAATTAATCTAAGGGGGTTAACGTATATTTCATATACACTAATTTTGGACTTAGTATATTTCCATTTTCCTAAGTTAGTTTATTATATGAATTGAAATAAACTAATATTTAGTCAAAATGTTCTTAAACTATCTTGAGAAGGCATTAGGATAGACTTATTTCATTGTTGAAGCTCTTAGCTTTTTTAGTTAGAGTAATTCGTTTCCTAATCTAGAATTAGCTTTTAAATCTGCAATTTGCTTCGTTTAAGGTTATCTTAGAAAAACTTTCTTGTTTGGAATTGATTAGTTAGATAAGATTAGCCATCTTTGTCCACACATTTTATTCTTTACATATGCAAGTGTTACTACATATTTCAATAATGTGAATTTGAGATAGTGTTGGTATTCTTGAATATTTGTTTAATAGTCATGCTGCAAATTTATCCGTGGTAGGTATTGTTCTCAAAGTCTAGATCAACAGGTTTATGTGCATGATGTTAATTATTGCACAAATTGTCAAGTAGTTTAAACTTTTTGTTATTGTGATATTTACAACGTTTAGAAATGTTAATATACTTGTTGTGACTTTCTACATCAAGATTTGTGAACAAAATTATTTCATTATCTTTCATTTTCCATTACATTTTGAAAATTGCTACAATATATACTACAAACATACATATTTTCAATTTTTCTTGAACTTCAATTATTAAGATGGATTTACAAAGTCCATAGGAATGATTTTTGCATGCTCATAAATCATCATAAATGGAGTAAAGCCAATAAGAGGCTTTGTATGTTTATAGTAAGTCTAAAGTATTTTGGTATTTTTTCACTACATAGCCACCTCACTCAATACCACAATGTATAAATCATTTGTACAAGAATTTTAAATGTGGCTTCTGCTTGTCTATTGCTATTGGAGAGAATGCATTTCAGTTCTTATGCATAATTTCTGGTCTCTGCATCATCTACTATAAAATGAGTATCTTTCTCACTTGTTATATAACAAAAATCCTGAAACTGTAAACATGTTATCATATATGAATTAGATGTGCTTTTGACTTGCTTGGAAGTGCCTTGGATTTCTAAATTATTTTCCATATTCTGTATAGCTACAACTACTTATCTACACTGCCATCTTTTATTAGGCCTCTTCAATGGACCAATATAATTGTCCCTGACCCACAAATGATTCCTGAGAAACCTTAGGATTTAATGGAACAAAATTTTGCTTGTTCAACCCTCCCATTCTATGACATTTATCACGTCATTGTACCCAATGATCTGGATCCCACGAGAGTTGCAATGCAGAACACTCCAAAATGCTTGAGTTTTGATGTATTATACATCGGAACAAATTATCCTTAGACTGGTTCTTGGGTGAGACTAAGTTTACTTATTTAAATCCAAATGGGCATGAAACTCATGAAAGAAACACTATGCTTTTTACCAATTTACACTCTTGACTATCTTCTTTATTAATTAAGTTAACATGATTTCTACATGGTTGGTCCAACACTTATTAGGTGTAACCCCTACTGATGTTGAAATGTTAGTTTAAAACCCAAATAGATACAAGCCATATAGTTTTCCCAAGTATAATGCTTAAAACGTAGTAGTTCAAGAAAGCATTGATTCTCAACACACTAATTTGTATATTGCATTCTCTCTAATTCACTTTCATTTAATATTCACATTCATTGTCAATGTACAACATTTCAATGCTTGATCATTAATAACAACATATCATGTTTTTAATCCTTCTTATCTGAAGTACTTGTAACTAACGTAGGGTCAGTCCTAGGACTTGTATGGAAAACACACACTCAAGCATAAACCAACACATCCATCATTTCAAGCAATCCAAAACAAAAGAGTAGAGATAGATAAAGATACAGAGAGAGGGAGGAAGGGAGAAAGGCAGAGAGAGGGAGGGAGAGGGAGAGAATGTTTCCTCACACATTCACACTTCAACATTCATCTGTACTTTTCTTTTTCGATTCTAGAGAGAGTAAGGAAGAGAGATAGACTAAGAAACATTTTCTTTTCTATTCACAATAGCATAGCCATTTACATTTCGTATTCATTTTCATTTCAAATCCATCTACATTTGCAAGACCAACCACTTTTCATAGTTATTTCTAGAGAGAGAAGAGTGAGGAGGAGAAAACATCATAAATTTAGAAATATATTCATACAAAGTAATTGATTAAATCATACTCTACATAGTACTGTGACGATATTAACTTTAGGTTTCACTAGTAGTTATAAGTCAAAGAAAACCTCAGAAGGATTTTCTAGCTAAAGTTGCAAGTTTGTGAAAATCGACCAAAATGGCTAAAGTGCTTATGAATTGGGTCCCGAAACCACTCATTTTAAGTTCAAGCACAATTTTTGTCAATTCTTACTTTCTCCCATATATACAGAGAACTCATCGGAGTTGACGGAAGTTGATAATGACGAACAAGGCTCAAGTTACAAAGGCGACTCCGAGGCCAATTATCATAAACACATCAAACACTCTTGTTGCATAATGACCAGTGGACCCCAAAACCCACTTGCAAAACCAACTTTTGAAAACATTTTTGCAAAATTGAGAGTTGGTTTCAATTCTCCTATTGGAAATCTAGACATACGTGGGGGTGGTTTTCAGCTTTACCCAATCGAAGAGGCAACCGCAAGCCAAAATCGATCACATTTTCTTAAAACAAGAACGTGACCACGAGTGTTTACAATGTTAAACGGGCTTCAAAACTTGTCTTGTTAAGGCATGAAATTATTTTTGTCATATTTTTTAAGGGCCTTCATGGTGTCTTGGGTTGATAGGGATTATGTTAGAGGTTTTTGTTGGCGGTAAAAACTTGGTCTAGTGCTCCATATGTGTGGTTTATGAGGTCAATTTTCTAAGTTTTGAAAATTTCTGGGCAAGGTACAAGTAGTACTGTTCATTCCAATTGCATTTTATACTATTCAAAATATTTAGAAGCCAAAAGCAAGAAACGATGAAATGTGTAATTTAGTGCAAAAGAAAAGAAGATCCATCCCTGTTTTGTGCATATTTTGTAATCATAGCATTCGATAAGACCACATTTCTTTTAGGCATTTTATCAAACAGTTCATGGGATTTGTCTAATATTCCACATTTTGCATACATGTTTACTCCCACATTTGTATCTACGACATCTGACAAAACCCTCTATCCTTTATGCACTTTGATTGATGCACACACCCTCTTGCGTATATCCTGGAACTATTGCTGTCCACACGACATATTTGTTTTCCAACATTTTGTCAAATAGTTCCTGTTGCTTGTCTATGCTTCCATATTATGCATACATACCTGCAAAAACACTTGCAAATAAAACACTTGACAAAATTCCGTGTCATTATGCTTTGGTGGACATCTATGCCCCCATGCCACATAGACCACTTTCCTTTTGGCAAAGGTTGAGTGGGGTTTGGATTTACACCTGTTAATTGTGTTGGATTAAAGTTTTTAAAAAGTATTTTAAACAAATCACTTTTGTGCGTAGCCTGCAGCAAGCTGTCAACGATAACATTTTCCTTTTTTAAAACTCTCACACCGTTTGAGTGATTACTCACCCTCCTCCACAGATCTCCAGGTTTCCTGATAACCAAAAGCTAAAAACGAAGCTTCCATAGTCAGGGAGAGTTCAAGTGGCCAGAAATTCATTGAGGTGCTTTGATAAGGATCTCCCCTGCATAATGATGTGCGTGCTCATATTGCTTGCAACAATAACATGTGACAATACTCTCTATTTCCTTCTGATGGGTGCCCAAAACCTGTGAGCGTGCCACTGGATGTATATGCTATAAAATGTTGCAGAATTTGGCTTTACCCTGATCAAAATCTCCCATTTGACATTGGCATGGAGGGCATTGGAAAAGGTTGTGGAGCCTGGCTTGGAACCTGTCA
Source organism: Taxus chinensis (assembly GCA_019776745.2). NCBI lineage: Eukaryota > Viridiplantae > Streptophyta > Pinopsida > Cupressales > Taxaceae > Taxus > Taxus chinensis. The sequence goes on from CM034146.1 coordinate 659,561,420, forward strand.
AATATACCAGGTGAGCACCCCCCATGGCCGCCTCCATCCTTCACAAGCGCAAAACCAAAAAGATAACCATAGAACCATACACATTACATTTTCCATAATTCTCTCCCTTTTTTTCTTAGTAATTTATTTATTTTATTTTCATACATCTTTATAATATATTTATTTTAATTTTAAATAATCACGTATATTTAAACAAGCCATCCTTAGACTAGTTCTTGGGTAACTTTACTTCTTTAAATCCAAATAGGCATGAAAATCATGAAATAAACACTATACTTTTTAGCAATTTATACTCTTCACTATCTTCTTTATTAATTAAGTTAACCTAATTGCTACATGGTTGGTCCTACACTCATTAGGTTTCACCTTTACTGATGTTGAAATGTTAGTTTAAAATCCAAATAAATACAATCCAAATAGTTTTCTGAGGTATAATGCATAAAACGTTATAGTTCAAGAAAATAGTGGTTCTCAACACACTAATTTGTATATTGCATTATCTCTATTTCACTTTCATTTAATATTCATATTCATTGTCAATGTAAAACATTTGAATGTCAGGTCATTAATAACAACATATCATGCTTTTAATCCTTCTTGTCCGAAGTACTTATAACTAACACATGGTCAGTCTTAGGACTGGTATGGAAAACCTTTACACTCAATCATAAACCAACACATCCATCATTTCAAGCAATCCAAAACAAAATAGTAGAGAGAGAGAGAGAGAGAGAGAGAGAGAGAGAGAGAGAGAGAGAGAGAGATTCCTCACACACTCACACTTCGATTCTAGAGAGAGAGTAAGGAAGAGAGAGATTATGAGACATTTTATTTTCTATTCACAATATCATAACCATCTAAACATTTCGTATTCATTTTCATTTCAAATCCATCTACATTTTCAAGACCAATCACAATTTCATAGTTATTTCTAAAGAGAGGAGGGAGGAGAGAAAACATCATAAATTTTGAAATCCATTCATACAAAGTAATTGATTAAATCATGCTCTCCATAGTATTGTGATTATATTAAAAAGTTTTGCAAGTAGTTATACGTCAACGTGAACCTCATAAGGATTTTCTAGCTAAAGTTGCAAATTTGCGAAAATTGGCCAAAATGGTTAAAGTGCTTATGAATTGGGTCCCAAAACTACTCATTTTAAGTTCATGCAATTTTTTTGTCAATTTGAATTTTCTCCCATCTATACAGAGAACTCATCATATTTGATGGAAGTTGATTACAATGAACAATTCTCAAGTTACAAAGGTGACTCCGGGGCCTATTACCATAAACGCGAACCAAACACTCTTGTTGCATAACGACGAGTGGGCCCCAAAACCCACTTGCAAAAATATCTTCCGAAAGCATTTTCACGGAATTGGGAGTTGGTTACAATTCTCCTATTGGAGATCTAGAGGTAGGTGGGGGTGATTTTCAATTTTTTCCAATCGAAGCGGCAATTCTAAGCCAAAACCAATCACATTTTCTTAAAATGGGAATGTCACCAAAAGTGACGGAAATGCTAAATGGGCTTTGAAACTCGTCTTGTTAATGCATCAAATTGTTTTTGTCATATTTTTTAAGGGCCTTCATGGTGTCTTCGGTTGATGAAGATCATGTTAGAGGTTTCGGTTGGCAATAACAACTTGGTCTGGTGCTCCTTGCACACAGTTTCCGAGGTCAATTTTCCAAGTTTTGAAAGTTTTTGGGCAGGGTACATGTAGTATCATTCATTCAGGTTCTATTTTCTACTATCCAAAATATTTAGAATGCAAAATCAAGAAATGATGAAATGCATAATTTAGTGCAAGAGAAAAAAAATCCATACCTCTTTTGTGCATAGTTTGTAATCATTGCATTTGATAAAACCACATTTATTTTATGCAATTTGTCAAATAGTTCATGGGATTTGTATAAGCTTCCACATTTTGTATACATGTCTACTTGGGAATTTGCAACTACAACCTCTGACAAAACCCTCTATCCTTTATGCACTTTGATTGATTTGCATACTCGTGTGTGTATCTTGTAACTATTGCTATCCACATCGCATATTTTTTTCGAACATTTTTTCAAATAGTTCCCGTTCCTTGCCTATGTTTCTATATTACGTATACATGCCTGTAACAACACTTGCAACTAAAGCCCCTGAAAAAAATCCACGCCATTAGGCTTTGGTGGATGTCCGTGCCCCCATGCCACACATATCACTTTCTTTTAGGCGCAGGGGTGAGGACGCTGGCAAAGGTTGAATGGGGTTTGGATTTACACCTGTTAATTGTGTTTGATTGAAGTGTTTTTCAAAGTCTTTTCAACAAATCCCTTTTGTGTGCATCTTGCAACAAGATGTCAACTAGAACATTTTCCTTTTTTTTTTTAACTCTCACACCATTTGAGTGATTACTCACCCTCATCCACAGATATGCAGGTTTCCTACTAACCAAAAACTAAAAATGAAGCTTCTATAGTCAGAGCGAGTTCCAAGCGGCCATAAATTCATTAAGGTGTTTTGATAAGGATCTCCCCTGCATAATGATGTGCGCACCCATATTTCTTTCAACAATAACATATGACAATACCATTTGTTTCCGTCTAATAAGTGCCCAAAACCTGCTCAAAGCTCCTACTTTGGTGCCACTGGCTGGATATGTTGGAAAATGTTGTAGAATTTGGCTTTACCCTGATCAAATTCTCCCAATTTACATTGGCGTGGAGGGCATTGAAAAAGGTTGTGGAGCTTGGCTTGAAACCTGTCAAATACACCGGCTGAGCGCCCCTATGGCCGCCTCCATCCTTCCCAAGCCCAAAACCAAAAAGATAACCATATAACCCTACACATTACCTTTGCCATAATTATCCCCCCCTTTTTCTTAATATATATTTTTTAATTTTCATACATTTTTATAACATATTTATTTTAATAACCAAGTATATTTATGTGTGTATTTGTTTTACTATTTCTACCAAAACCAACATCCTTCCACTAGTCTATCTGATAATAATAATAAAATTCCTTGCAATTACAATATAAGGTGAGATCTCGGTTCACAATCGAAAGTGTAAAAATACAACAATCTGAATGACAATCGATGTCCAACCCCTCATTTTTCATCTATCTTTTATTACGATTTGATGTCTATTTGAGGGTTTTGTAGGTGTTTTCTTCATTGCATATTTACAGGTACCTCGGCGATCCAAGTGCGACATACAAGCAACAAAAGGAGAACAAGTGCAAAGCCCCAACAACCATATTGTAACTAGATTTTGAGCTTTTTTACACATCCAGGTGCCTAGAATAAGGACTAGTGCGCCCTAGGCACCCCCATCCCTCTCCACGCGCCCCAGTCTAGTTGGTTCCACCTTTGCTGCATTTTTCTATTTTTCGTTGCGATAGTATGTTCTTATGTTTCATCACACTACTCAATCCTAGGTCATTGCGAGATTAGAAAAATCAAGGTAAGTGTCTTATCCCTCTCATTTTCCTTCATTAATATATTGAATAAATTGTTTATCATTCTGTAGACAAAATCACGCACTTTGGGTAATTATCTAGTCTCGATCACATACTACTATTCATATGGTTCCTAGGTATGAAAAGTAATAATTAACTCATATTTGTGGCCATATTTTGTTGCTTTTTGTTGCCACTTTTGGTCTTACACCTTTATCACCTCCGTCTGTCTTTTCATACTTCAGTTTTACCTTTTCTGGACTAGAGCGCCCAGCTTGGATAACAACGTTAGGTGCTCGTCTCCCCTCTAGGTGCCCCTATCCTCTTTACACTTTACTCTCAATTTTTGGGTCCTTTCTAGCCATTTGAGCATCTTATATTTTTAGTACTCGGTATTTTCGGAGTTAATTATGAAATTCAAGCTTAGGAATCATATAACTATAACGTTATGTGATCATAATAAGGGACCAAACACTAAGCATTACTATCTCCACCTAAGGTTATATCCATCAAAGGCATCTAGAGCTCCATTTGCATCCATCTAACTCCATCACAAGGGACAAAGGCTGGTTCATCTGCATCACACTTCATAGGAGGGGAGTTTATTTTATTCCATGCACACGCTATTTAGATTCTACATCTAGTTACTTACTCGCTACTCACAAAGTGCAACACACACAAGAGCACCTAGGGCACATTCCGCACACACACAAAAATACATTGGGTCTGATATGTAGTACAACATTTAGTTAGTAAGTCAACTATTGTGGTGGATGAGGACAATACGACCCCTTCATATGCATATTTATTTTTTAGGGTTTTGGTGCTTTGTTTGGGGTTTTGTAGGTGATTTTTTTATTGCAGGTCTAAACCGACATTGACGATCATACAACGACATACACGCGAGAAAAGACGAACATGGGTGAACATCTTACGAAACTTCGAAGGAGGTTTACAGAGCTTATTTGCAGACCAGGGCACCCATATTTTAGACCAAGGTGACTTAGGCGTCCCTATCCTTCTCCAGGGGGCCCATTCCAGCTAGACAGCCCAAATCTGCATTTTCTCATACTACTATGTGAAGGTTTCCTCCTCCTATTCAGTCGGTCTCCACCGTGACACAGTCCCGCGACCTCTTCGAATCAACTAAGGCTTCTCTAACCCTATTTGCACATTAGGCTTTCATATTTTCATAGCTTAGTTTCTTGGGTTATTTCCTTTATTTATTTATTTGTTATTTACTGCTCCTATAGCATATATATTAGGCATATATTTCCATATTTAGCTTAATCACATTCATATTTCAATGTATTTCATTTACAACAGTTCCATATATTTAGATTTTAATGAAATAAACAAATTTTATTGAATCACTTACGGTTACACATTTTATATGCTTATTTGCTTGTGTCTTTACTCTATTTTGACTTTTGTACATCATATAGTACAATAGTTACTTTGCAATCTAGATTTAATTTATTCAATTTAAATTAAATTAGTAGGATTGATCCATGATATTGTATATACCTAAATATAGTATGATCTTTTATGACAATGAAATGAATATGAGTCATGCAGCCTTTTAACTAATATAATATTATTTAGTGTTCCCAAAACCCCCAAAATACCATTATCCATATCTCAATAAGATAACACTATAATATAAACTTCACCTTCTTATTAATATAATATTTATTGGTAGGCCTTATCAATGTAAATGGGCCTCCTACTAAATAGTTTATCTTAATAATTCAATTACTTCCCAATACTACTTTGACATTAATTACAATGGTAAAAGTCATTTAAAAAATATACTCACAACAATATTTTAATAAAAAATTTAATATTACATGGAGCCATTTGCTCCAAAAGTATCCGCTCCATTAAATCTTGTACTTATTTTAAAGTAATTGAAAGTTTGAGTAATTTCCAGCCCCAACATTTTAAATACTTTAACCATTGAAAAGGGTTTGCAAAGGAACTTTTGAAATGTATTTTCAAAATTTGCTAGCTTTTGTAATTACGCCGAAAGGCATGTGTACAATGGAGAAAGCTCGGGGGGTCTGACAAGCGTCAGAACATCTAATGGTTCAGAAACTCTGCATCGTCGACGATCTTGACGGTGAGAAATAGCTACGTACCCATGACCATTGATCGACCCCAGATCTATTTCAAACTGCCATATTTTCGATGTGTGCACCATCAGTTAGCTTCTACGGCACGTTAAATCAGTTGTTCATTTCTCTGCGAATAGTTACCCTGTACATGAAACCTTTTGAAGATGTGCACGATTCAGATCTTCTCTTCAAATAGAATCAGATCCTTCAAACAGCTCCACCGCCCGCGTACAAGAAATTAATTATCTCATTCGGTTCTTGCTCGATAGTTGGCAGCTACTCCAGTCAACATGAAATATATCATGGTGCACATGGTTGCCCGAGAAAGGTGCCTGGGTGGAAGGAGTAGGAACTGATGTTTCTTATGGTGAAGTTTGTAAAGTACCTACAGAATCCAATAAAGCAGATAACTTGAACGGAATGCTAAGCTGTCGTCCAAAGCCCACTGTATCTAATGGAGTTTCATGAAGGGATGCTGATGGAGTTCTTTCCTGCTAAGTGAGAACAAGGGCAAGCTTCTGCATCAAATTGCATGAAAGAAGCCAAGGAGCTGAAACATGCGGGAGAAAATATAAAGGTCTTTCCAATATAATTTCTCCTCGCCATCATATATTTATCTAGGTTAGGAGTATTCTTGTAATTTGATGCAGTATGATTCTGCGGATGCCTAGCCTTTTTTTTTGTCTCTTAACATCTCTGTGATGCATATTACAGAATAAAGGCATGAACTTGAATGCAATGGGTTGTACTTCAATGCGGCTTTGAAATTTTTGAATGGTGCTTCATTGTTGGAGCCTTACAATGTTGAGAATGCAAGGCATCGAGAAATAACCCAGTCAATGGCAGTTAATATAGACACTCAAAGCTGTGCGAGTAAGCTATAATGTCATTTAAAATTTAAAATGGAAGATTTCATGTATATTATTTCATACGCAGTACAGGTTTCGTAAGCAACATCTGAATGTAACTAATCCAACACAGATAATGATATTGAAGTTTCTCAAATGGATTTACAGGTATTGTGCTGTGACATATGAGAGAAATAAGTAAATAGCTACTGGCCTGACATAAATGCATGGGAGTGGCATATATGAGGGTTGTAATATCAAAAGTTTTAAGCGTAAGTAGAGATCGGCATGAGCTGTAAATGGCTTTTCACAAAGCTCCACCTGGTAATGTAACATGCCTAATTACACATTTTTTGTTCCATTCGCTGTTTCTACAGAGAACACACTCTTCCCAAAGCAGGATAAAATTTCATACTTCAGACACCCTATTGGATCAACTCCTTGTTACTAATGATGTGTCAATTATGCAACTTAAACTTGCGAGTCAACTGAAGTAACAAATGTCAATATGGATGATATGCTGTTAATGTTTTGTTGAGAACAAAGTATTTTTGCCCCATGAATACCTTCATGCCGTGCTATTTATATATGAAAGACTATTCGACTGCAGAGTCATTCATGAGACCCTCGCGCCTTTTTATAAGTCAAGGGAGAGACATAGTGAGAGCAAAGGCGTTTAAGTATAGTTAGATTAGTAGTGGACGGATTCTCATGGGCTCCAAATATTATGTCGAGGACGACAGATGTAAGGAAATAGCGCAATTCTCCTCTTTCCCCCTTCTACGATTTACAGTAGACCGCGCCATAGCAAATATGAAAGTTGTTTTATAAAGAAGCTTTGTCGCATGCAAATTTCCTTAACAAAGAAATAGTTTTACAGAAAGGGCATCTGACTAGAAGGTTTGAATAGGAGCCACCTAGACAGGTTCAGGTTTGGAAGTGTGAATCCAAGCATTCTCCTATCCCTTCTTTCCCTTCTCATCGGGGCTTCTCTTGGCATAACAAGATCACATGAAAATGTAAGTCCTACACTCTCCTAGAGGAAAAACTGTCATCGATTTGGGAACTATTTCCTCTTTTATTTGTGTAACCTAGGTAATCTCTTAACTTAAAGTCGAGACACTTGCATAAGAATTGGCCACACTTCATTGATTCTTCTTCCAGATTCCATTTATTATATGGCTCCCCCTCCTTGTGGTTGACATGGATTTCTCCATAACTGGCCAGCACTCCTAAAGAACATGCTCATCAAATCCCTGTGCCTCTTTATAACCTCTGGGTCTTCTTCTCTCCCCCAAAAGATTGTGTGGGGAAAATTAATAACTATTTTGTCAAACATTCTTCCTCTGGAGTCGACCAATGGATCTATTCTGGTTGCATCCACCCCATGTAGTACCCATGCTCCACGTTTTTGCAAGTTACAGATTGTAGTCTTCGCATATTTGTAGAGCCTTAGAACCTTCTCCGTAATCACAATGCACATAAATATGTATGTCAGTACTAAAGGTTGATAATCACATAATGTAGAAGGAACTTTAATTCGTGATAACAATAAAAGATTTGAAACTGGGACTGATTAATTCCCTTATAGAAAACATGAAAAGCAATTTGTATAGACCTAGCTACTATCAAGGGATGTGGAAACAATGTTATCTGCATGCCCAAACTTAATCCACAGAAGATAATGAGAAGTGTCTCTCTATGACTAACAAAATCCTATGCAAGCTTGAATAGTGCATAATCCAAGTCTCCAATGGCCTTCCTTGTCCCTGCAAAAATAAGAATCCATAAATATTTCCAGTAAATGTAGAGATGATTTCACCTGAACACAGAAATGATTCCACTAAGGTGTGAGGAACTAATCTCTGACACAGTTGGGCTAAACCCATCACACAGTCATAATGCCAGAAAAATATTGTAAATAATTCCATATCCCAGAACAAAAATATGAGTTCGTCTAAAAACCAGGAATAGTCCAAACAAAGACCAGAAAAAATATTAAACAATTGATGGGGATAACATAGTTCAAAACAATGTCTACCACCAAATCATTACCTCTGTTACACGTATTTGTCTCTGAAATCCAAATCACAGATCTTCCACAACATAGCATCTACAAGCGTTATGCATTAACAATCTTCAATGCTATACATTAGGAATTCTCTTAGCACAAAATAATGACACATCAACATTTCAGGCGGGAACGGGGATATGTGGCAGTGACATCGCAAGGAAACCCCACCTTTGTTGGCATGACATGCCCATTTCCACCTTAGGGTTTGGCAAAAAAACGACAGCTGGAGTTTGGCAGGTAAGTACTTATATATTGTGCTAAATATAAAGTTTTTCCCAATGTAGAGCTTTTCGGTGGAGCCTATCTCTCATGAAATTTCACAGGGAGATAGGCAGATTCGAATTAGAGACCTCTAAAATACAAGGCAGGAGGCCTACCACTTTACCACAACATTAATTTGTTTACAATTTGACTACTTTTAATTAAATATCACTGCTACAAATGTGCGTGAGGGATAGGTAAAACGGAGTTGTTCATTGTTGACATTGGAGGTGGGAAGGGTGTAGACTCTATGATCTATCAACGTTTGATGTGTGTGTGGGTGTGGTTCAAAGTTGACGACTTCATTCCACATTATGCCCATTTGATGTGTCATGCACCTGCACATTTGTCACGACACTAATTCTGAACTTGGAAAGATTTTATTAGGTTCGACTGTTGAACGTGAGTGTATCTTCTACAGGACTATTCTTAGGTCAACACAACCCCCAATGTATAGTACCATGCCCTCTGCTGAGCAAAGATGAAGGTATCTAACTAAGCAAAGTTCTTTGCAGCATTACAGTTCACAACACTCATGCCAATTAATAACTATTTTGTCAAACATTCTTCCTCTGGAATATGTATGTCAGTACTAAAGGTTGATAATCACATAATGTAGAAGGAACTTTAATTCATGATAACAATAAAAGATTTGAAACTGGGACTGATTAATTCCCTTATAGAAAACATGAAAATCAATTTGTATAGACCTAGATGCTATCAAGGGATGTGGAAACAATGTTATCTGCATGCCCAAACTTAATCCACAGAAGATAATGAGAAGTGTCTCTCTATGACTAACAAAATCCCATGCAAGCTTGAATAGTGCATAATCCAAGTCTCCAATGGCCTTCCTTGTCCCTGCAAAAATAATAATCCATACATATTTCCAGTAAATGTAGAGATGATTTCACCTGAACACAGAAAAGATTCCACTAAGGTGTGAGGAACTAATCTCTGACACAGTTGGGCTAAACCCATCACACAATCATAATGACAAAAAAATATTGTAAATAATTCCATATCCCAGAACAAAAATATGAGTTTTTCTAAAAACCAGGAATAGTCCAAACAAAGACCAGAAAAAATATTAAACAATTGATGGGGATAACATAGTTCAAAACAATGTCTACCACCAAATCATTGCCTCTGTTACACGTATTTGTCTCTGAAATCCAAATCACAGATCTTCCACAACATAGCATCTACAAGCGTTATGCATTAACAATCTTCAATGCTATACATTAGCAATTCTCTCAGCACAAAATAATGACACATCAACATTTCAGGTGGGAACGGGGATATGTGGCAGTGACATCACAAGGAAACCCCACCTTTGTTGGCATGACATGCCCATTGCCACCTTAGGGTTTGCCAAAAAACGACAGATGGAGTTTGGCAGGTAAGTACTTCTATATTGTGCTAAATATGAAGTTTTTCCCAATGTATAGCTCTTCGGTGGAGCCTATCTCTCATGAAATTTCACAGGGAGATAGGCAGATTCGAATTAGAGACCTCTAAAATACAAGGCAGGAGGCCCACCACTTTACCACAACATTAATTTGTTTACAATTTTACTACTTTTAATTAAATATCACTCCTACAAATGTGTGTGAGGGATAGGTAAAACGGATTTGTTCATTGTTGACATTGGAGGTGGGAAGGGTGTAGACTCTATGATCTATCAACCTTTGATGTGTGTGTGGGTGTGGTTCAAAGTTGGCGACTTCATTCCACATTATGCCCATTTGATGTGTCATGCACCTGCACATTTTGTCACGACACTAATTCTGAACTTGGAAAGATGTTATTAGGTTCGACTGTTGAACGTGAGTGTATCTTCTACAGGACTATTCTTAGGTCAACACAACCCCCAATGTATAGTACCATGCCCTCTGCTGAGCAAAGATGAAGGTATCTAACAAAGCAAAGTTTTTTACAGCATTACAGTTCACAACACTCATGCCTCTCAAAATACATTTATTCTGAAGTGAGTGTATTTTTTAATAATATTTTTGTCAACATGTCATTAATTATGCCGAAGATGTATTTTTTAATTGTGCTCATCTAAACAATGTTTTTGAATGTTGATGTATTTTCCTTAGGAATTCTCAACTTTTTAACCTTTTCAATGGCATAAAACTGGAAACACCAAAACACTATCAGTTTTAATCAGTCTTATGATATTTTTACCACTTCCTTGGCTCATACAAAACCCGCACGTTCAAACCCAGGAGCAACAAAAAATAAAAAATTCCTTTTTCCTAAGTCTTCACAGGTTCTTGCTCTCCTTTATGCATACAATAGTATCAAGTTCAAAATGCAGCAACACTAAAAAACAATTTATGTCGCACTTTTTAGTGTACTTGCAGTGGTCGCCAAACAACATCCATATTTTTTCGAAAAACAATTCCACAATTTTTCACTTAGTTCTTCTCATGCCTCTGGTGCAAGGTAGCAAAAAAAATTATATGCATCTTCTTTTGAATCATGACTCCAGTGCAACCAACAAAGCAATTTTTTACTTTGTTCAAATCATAGAAAATGTTTTCCCTATTTTTTATTATAAAATACATGGAATTTTTCTAAATAACTATCTCTTCTAACTAACGTATTTTAAACATGACATTGTTTTTCATAGAAGTTCATGTACAATTTCATTGATATATAAATATATATTAAAAAATTACTAATGTGGTAGGAAAATAAACATTCACTAAATAATTTTATTGCTATTATATGAAAAATTATATTTAATGATACAATAATAAACCTTTCACCGGTTTGCATTAAATAACAACATAAAATAATACTTACCTTTTACAATATTTAACGATGCGCACACATGTAGTTAATGTGACCACGTTCATGGTCTTTGAATAGTTTTGAACATGAAGCTCAAGTATGGTTTTTTTACTGACTTAGGTGATATAGTAGACCATTTGGGTTTCACACTTGGAACCAATCGTATTTTCCTAATTATTTATTTTAGCCATTTTAAATGCAAATTACATTCACATGAATAGTGTCATCTAGATCAAAATGTTAAAGTGGAGCATATATAACAAATATTTTTTGGGCAGAGAAAAAGACAACAAAAAACGTTCGCTAGATAAAATCTACCTGACGCTGATGTCACCAACCATTAGAGGGGCTCAATCATTGATGGTTATCTATGCATCTCGTATTCCCCTACAATTAGTCAAGCTTAAAGTTGAGAAATGGCCTACACAATGTTACAAGAAGATTGGGATGATAAATTTGACCACACATAACAAATATGTTTTGGGTCAGGACACTCTGAGATGTGGTTTAAGTGTACGACATGTATGTATTTTATTCACACCTTTTTATTTCCAACATTCCAATCATTTGTTCGCCTTATCTAATAAATTAAACTCCAAATCAATAAACTTGACGCCAAAAAATAAAAATAAATAAAAAACCCCTTTTCCAGTGGTTGTGATGTCACCATTAGATAACCCTTAGCACATGCTGAGAACGGTTGTCTTCATTGCCAATCAAAGTATAGATAGAAACCATGCATGAAAGACATGGGATCCATTTCTTCTAAAGCTGCAAACAAGGAGCATGGTATGTTGTATTCATGAGGTTGGGTTTCAAACCCAGGACCTTTTGGATTTTCCCCGTTTTTTATTTTGACCCCTTTAAGAACAAATTGGACTCTCATGAAAAATACAAGCGACATGGATATGAAAATGTGGATCATGGTAAAAATAGAAAATCTATTTTATGTCAATGGTTATTGATGGAAAATTATATCAAGATTGTTAAAGAGTGAAACCCTGGCCGTTAGCCCAATAACTTGAGGGATTCCCTGATCACAAATGTGCATGAAATCGCAAGACTTCAATTTCTGGTCCATTACACATATCCCTATCTATACATTGTCCCACGATATGCGCAATCAAATTCATTTAACAGTTACATGTGCTCTTCAAAATAACTTTACACTTCGATCAACGTCTTTATCGCCCCTCTTCCTCTTCCACTATTTCAGTCTCTCCATTTTCACTTCTTCAATGCACCCCCTTCGGCATTTCCATCGTACATTTCGCGTACGATTGCTAGTAGATAAATCAACAATGTGAGATGGAGAAATGAAAGTCCCAAGGAATCCAATGCCACATCCCAATGAGGCTTTTGCATCATGTGCAAGTAGAAGATAAAAATAATGTTTATATATGTCACTACTATTTGATAAAATATTTACGTTATCCTTTCATAAATATAATTTTTTCTTTCATTCCGTCCGAGTGAATCTTGACTTACACATGGGGGCGGTGAGTAGTTCACTCTACTACACTTAGAAATTATGAGGTTCTCGCTCTATGTTAGGTCTCTACAGCTATGGGCCATGGGTTTGACTCTCAACTTACACATGGGGTAGTAATTGGCCCACTTTACTTACTTCACCGAGAGGTTATAAGAGGATCACCCTATGTTCTAGATCTCTAGAGCTTTAAATTGTTGGACAAAATTCAATTTCTTATCTATTTAAATTAATTATTCAAGATGAGGGAAAATAACTTTAAGAGTAGGGGAGTGAAATCAATAATTGCGATAACTAAGTTTACACCTACATTATGATCAAATGGGGTGCCACTTCAACAGTTGAAATCTGTCATATAGTTGAGTTAACATGTATTTAATATACATATTTTGTTTTATGTGTTTATTTGGAGGGAAAGTGACCTTTTCAATTGATTTAAAGTACAAAATTTATTTTAAAAGTTGGACACATGATCTATCTTCTTGTGATTAGATATTTTTCATCTTTATTGGGTACAAGTTGTATAGTAATATGTACTTTGTTAAACTATTTTTCATTTAAATTTCTTAAGTTTTAGGTAACTCCACTCAAGTACCCTCTCCAATATTAGATTGTGATCAACTATAGGATCCTCCCTTAGTAAATGGGTGTTGAAGCAATACAAATATAAAAGTGAAAAAAGGTTTTGGGAAGGCAAACCACTTGGTGAGGTTTTCTTGTAGATTTTCATTGGGGGGTGCATCATAAGGTTGCAATTTGAAGGCGGGTAAGAGTAGGAGTAGTTTCTAGGGATTGCAAGTCTTAGGAAAAATTTGTGCCCAAGGCTGCCTTGTTTTGACATTAACTGTAGTGCCCATTTCCCTTTGACACTTTTTGATATTGATCTTGATAACGTTGATTACATTATGGACATTATTATGGTTTTGATTTAGTATGATGTTAGATGCTGGGCCATGGATTATTGTTGATCTTGATTTAGTTATGATGCATGATGATTATTAGAGACACTTTATATGTTGATGGTGTTATACTGTTGGACATGGTTATATGATGGATGTTGTTCAAACTTGTGATATTTGGATATTGTAAGTAGACCTAGAAATGAAAAATTATTGGATGATGATATAGTTGTTGATAAAACTGTAATGATTGTTGTGATTCATATATCTAGATGATTTTTGTAATTATATTATATTACTTTGGATGTTCCGATATGGCCACGAGGCTGAAGGAGGTATTTGTGTTTTGCAGGTTAAACTATCATAATAAACATCGGGGGATTGGAGACCAACCACATTGGAATTCTAGATGAATTCAACAAGGTCACCATGACAACTGTATTTGTTATGTGTGTTGTATGTTGTTAGAAATTCCCATAGGGGGGATTAACCTTTGAATGTGAGAAAGGGGTTATGTGTATTTTATTAATGTGGTTTGTTTTTATTATTGTTTGCATGTGTTTATTTTGTGATGCATTTACCCCTTTCATTATTCTTTTAATTGTGGAGAATTAATGTGAGTAATCATATTGTTAAAATAAATAAATTAATCAAATTTGGGATATAAGAAAGTAATTATAGAAGTTGTTGGATGTTGTATTAAATGTGGTATGTGATGTGTAACTATGTGCAAGAGTTGTGTAAGTCAAATTTTGGAGTATGAAACACTCCACCTCCTTGGAAATCCGAATTTGTCCTTGGAGGCTGATTTTGGAGGTTTGTGGGACAAGTTAGACTTGTCCCATACCTCTTAAATTTGCATTTACCAGCCTTACCTATGGTTGGAGAGTTGAATTTAGACCTTCTTTATGCATTTTGAATTTGACTACTTGTAAGTTTTAATTGCACTCTTCTTACATTTTATTAAATTCTAGTCCTTATGGGGTGTGAGATTTTTGGAGTGTGTAAGTTTATTGTCATATTATTCACCCACCTATTTATTGTGCATTGGAGAATGAATTTGACTTTTGTGTTGGAGTTGAGGATGTGTGATGTGGCATCCTACATGGATCCACCTCATCCTTTTCTCTTCCCTCTTCTATAAAATTGGAACTCCTTTGATTTGTTTTCAGTTGTTGAACTTTTGCAATGCTTCCTTGGGGCAAATTTTTCTAGTTGATTGGAGCTCTTGCCTTGGAGGAGCTTTTGGGAAGATTGTTACATGTTGTTCTTGGCTATTTGGATTGATTACTTTGGGATAGAGCTTGCTATTTTAGAACTTAGACAACTCCATCATGGAGAGGTAAGACCTTGTCTCTTGAAATACTTCTTTTCTTTATGAATGTACATGTTATTGTGTGCATGTTTTACAATGTTTGTTGGTTGTTTGTGTAAATGACCTAAGAATGGTGTAGGAGAAGACTAAGGGGTTCATTTTGTGAGAGGTATAATTGTTTTTTTAGGGAGGTTTAAGTGTGGATGGAGTTGGGATTTGGGTTCCACGTTACAAAGAAATAGCTTGCATTTTTGTACTGCATTATGGGGTGCCATAAGAGGTTGGGGAGGTATAAGGAAATGTCAGGGGGTTACTTGGGGGAGGTATAAGGATTGACAGGGTTTTTGACTATATTTGGTGGTTTGAAAACAGGTGGTGATACCCATTTCCCCTTTGGGAGGCATAAGTAGCATCCCCATAGTTCTTGATCCTTTGGCTTGCATGGTGAAGCCTGAGTCTTGTGTGATGTCTTTCATGTCATTGTAAAACTGTTGTTTTGTTTTGGACTATGTTTTTTATTTGAAATGTGCATGTTGAAAAATTGCTTTGTGATGTGGAAGCCTGTTGTTGCCATGAGTTGAAATACATTTCTTATTGCATTGTGGTTGGGGCTCGGGGGCCAATGAAGAAGGATGACTTTTCCTCTTCATTGGATGTTTTGGTTGGGTGGAGAGTGTTGCCTTTCCCCTACTCTTGTTGTGATCAAATTGGATGAAGGATAAATTCATGTTGTTGTTTTGGAGCAGAGGAAAAGACAGTTTGACAGTCCCTTATGAAATGAAATCTCATTGTAACCCTTCCCACTTTGAAGTGGATGATCTATATATTATTTGTAATGGAAAGATACTTTGTATTGAGCTATGAAATTTGTAAATTTGAAATGTGAAAGATATATATACTCTGTTATATATTTGTTCTGTTCATTTGAAAGAAATTGAAATCTTTTATTTACATTCCAGAAATTGAAAGATGTAAAGTTGTATATTTGAAATCAATAAATGATTGCACTACCTTTATCAATTTACATTGTTGTATTGAAATTGATCATCAAATTGTGCTTTGAAATCTCTGTTTAGAAAATTGAAATGAGGAATACGTATGAAGGAAATATATGTAATTCTGTTATTTTGAAATATGTTAAAATTGGAAATCAGACTTTGCATTTTAGCTATTAAATGGTTTTTTTAAAACAACTAAATGTATTAGACTAGAATAGAAATGAATTTCCATATTTGGAAGATGAAAATGATAAACAGATCCTTTAGAAATTGACCTCTATTTTGAATTTTAAACTGGCAAATACTTCCTCTAAAATGCATAGTTTGAACCTGCAAACAATAAATAACATTGAAACTTTGAAATCTAACATGTTATGATATAAATGAACTAAATTGGGCTAAAAAACTTAAGGAAAAATCCTTCAAACATTACAAAATTGGGCCCAAACCTTTCACAGTTATTTTGTTGTCTGAAGTTGTAAAAAATTCGAATTGGAAATCAATCAAGCAAATTACCTTCCAATACATCCTAAAATTCTTCTTAGAATAATCCTCCATGTTCCATTTGACATGTTGAGAGAGGAAGAATGATCAAATTGAACAAAATTAACAAGTTAAAATTTACCAGTTTGCTTTTAAAAGCCTGCAGGCTATTTTCTTAAAATTGACCCCTTAAACTTTATCAAAATAAAAAATTAATGATCCCTGTGCAAAGAGGACATTGAGAGATTTCCAGAAAGTCCTCATTTTCCCAATACCGAGCTCTCTATCAAAAGTTATGACCCTCTGAAGTTTTCCTTCCTTAGCGGAAAATTTTGCGAAACATTTCTTTGGTGGGCCCGCGGCCTAAATTTTTCCCTTAAAACACTTAGGAAAATTTTTGGGAAAACTTTTAAAAGTTTCTTCGCCACTCTGCCAGCCCACAACCAATCAGAGGTATGCCATGTGGCACCATGAGGTGTCAGCGGATGGGCGGATACCCTTTTTAACTTAGCGCTTTTGGAAAATTTTGGGGAAAATTTTCCAAGTTTCCCCGCTATCTTGCCACCCCTGGTAACCAATCAGGGGCTGCCACATGGCATCACTAGGCAATAATGGAGGAGCAGAGTTGTTTTTGACCTTGAAACTTTTAAAACTCTTTTTGTTGAAAACTTCTGAAGTTTCCCCGCTGCCCCGCTGCCCGTAACCAATGGTAGACTGACATGTGGCCGCCTTAGGCTTCAACGGAGGTGAAAAAGATGTTTTAACTTTGAAATTTTAAACCTTAAAATATTAAAACCTAAAACGGCTCTGATGGCCCGACTTTCCACCTGAGCTTTTATAAGCCGACATGTGTCCTCTTCAGGCCTACAAACGCATGCGGAGGAAAATTGCACTTTTTCCCCGAAAAGGGAAAAAAAAATGTAAAAACTCTTCCCCACTCCACCGACCTGTGCAAGGGAAAATTTTCACCCCTGGGCCCGCAGGCTCGCTCTTAGAGGGAAAATTTTCGCCCAAGACCTGCTCGGCCCGTAACTTGAAAAATATGAGGAGTTAGGAGGACTTGTTTATATCACTAGAAAGGTGAGGAAATTTCTTATCCAATGGGAGTGATTTAGGAAAATTTTGAATGTGTTAAATGTGTGATGAATCAAGTTGAAACTTTAGGCCTGTTAGAGAGTGTGTGTGGTGAGGAATTTTCCCCTGAACCTGATTGAAACTTCTAACCCTAAATTTTGGACCTTGTGACCTCTTATAATTATTAATAAAAGAAAAGTATACTCTAGTAGATTAGAATTATTCTGGAACCTGTTAATGATAGTTGTTGTCTTGTAACATGGTTGTAGATTATTTTAATAAAAAAAAATATTATTCCATAATTTTCCTAACTAATCCTAGGTTGTTCTTAGATCTCAGTGGATTGTTTTAACGAGCATTACACTTGGTATCAGAGTAGTGGTTCAAAATCTTGGACCATTGGGCAGACTAGAAAACTTGAGACATGAAACTTAAACTTAACACACTTTTAAATCTAGAAAGCACTTTAGTTAGAAATTACATATTTTAGTAAACAAGGAAATTGAATAAAACTTAGAAAAATGAACTAACTCGCCTTGGTCTGTGTAGGGGACGCAGATGGGATGAGGTGTCTTTTCACATAGACCTAGACTTACCACCACCAGATCATGTTGTAGCAGCCATCCTACCCTAGATTTTACAGACTCTTCAGGATGTTAATGCCGCTCTACGCGGAGGATCAGTAGGAGGACATGCAGCCAGACATGACAGAGACCCTTCCAGGGTCAGGTATCTCCTCAAGCCAGCGAGGAACATAGAGGAGAGAACTCCCATGCAGAGTCAGCCAGGGTAGAGTCACCATAGAGGGGATAGGGTGACCGAGTTGTCAGAGCATAGAAAGAGGTCTTGGATCCCTAGGCTTAGGGAGGAGCTTACAGAGAGGCCTAGAGGCCATTAGACCACAGTTGCAGATCACATCAGGGAGATCTTGAAGCTTCGGCCATCACATTACTCAGGTGACATAGGTGGATTTCAGGTAGAGGCCTGACTAGTGAGCTTGAGTGGTTGCTTCAAGATATGTCCTTGTTCTAGCAACACGAAATATTTTGTTGTGATCCATCTACTTAAGGGATGGAGTAGGAGTATGGTGGAGGATAGAGGAGCAGAAGCTCCATGTTTATTCCGAGATAGTTACCTAGAGCTATTTGAGGAGCGTTTCTGGAGTAGATATTTGTCACGGAGGTTCATACAGTAATGGATAGATGAGTTTCATGACCTTCGACAAACATCTCTTTCAGTAGCAGAGTATGAGAGTAGATTTCTGGATCTAATCTAGTATGTTGAGTACATGTAGAATGAGCAGGTGCAGATCCACAGGTTCATCTGGGGCCTAAATCTAGACATTGGAGGTGCAGTGCAGATCCATTGTCCACAAACATTAGCTGAGGCCATCGAGAAGGCCTATATATCAGAGGAGACTCAGGGAAAGACCTAGCAGCCTAGAGACCAAGTGTAAAGCCCATACAGTAGATGTAGGACAGTAGATCGAGGGGGTTAGTACCTCTTCCTCGTGGTGGATAGGGTTCAACACAGTCATCCTTTAGACCAAAACAGCAATAGAAGTAGTCCTGCCCACCTTATAGACCTCCATAGAGATTTGATGCATAAAGAGGACGGAGTATGGGGCCTCCTCCTAGGGGTCCCATTAGGACACATGGTGCCCAGAGAGCTCACTCAACAGGAGCTCACCAGTAAAGACCTAATCAGACCATAGCCGAATCATTAGGATCCATGCCACAGACCTCCAGAGTACCGACTGGACCTGCTACACAGGGGAGAGGATCAGGAGGGTGTTTTGGTTGTGGTGTTACTGGGCATTTTTGGAGAGATTGCCCACAGAACCCTAATAACAAGGGTAAGACATCAGATCTCAAAGCCTATTGTTGGTGATATGGGGCATAGTCATAGGATGTATGCAGTGGTTGAGAACCATCAGGTAGAGCATCAAAGTATAGTTATTGAGACCACAGGTAGCATTGGTGGTATTCCTACCTCCATCTTGTTTGATTCTGGTTCTTCTGATTCTTTCATTACAACATCTTTAGTAGAGCGATGTAGGCTGGTGGTAGTTAGGTAGGGTCATAGTTGGGATGTTGAGATGCCTTCTAGAGCCAAGATCTCTGTAGAATCCTTAGTTAAGGAGTGTGTGGTGGATTTGGGACCTTTCACCACTACCTCAAATCTCTGTATCCTTCCTTTGGGCTCATATGGAGTCATATTGGGTATGGATTGGTTATCTGCACACAGGGCCAGAGTGGATTGTTACCACAAGGTTATATCTTGTGCAGATGATTTGGGAGTTGAGTCAGTAATTTCAGGGGTCAGGAGACTCATTTCTATTCACACCATCTCTGCTATGCAGCTTAAGTGGTGTGTGTGACAGGGTTGTAAGATGTATACTGTTACAGTCAGTGATAGATCAGAGGATGGGTCTAGTGGACCATCGCTAGATGATCACCCCATTTTGAGAGATTTTAGATGTCTTTCTGGGGAGCTACCGGGGTTACCACCCCCACGTGAGATTGATTTTCATATAGATCTAGTTCTGGGAGAAGAGCCTATCTCACGAGCACCTTATCGGATGACCACCCCAGAGCTCTGTGAGCTCAAGTTACAGCTTGAGGGCCTTTTAGAGAAAGGCCTTATCCATCCTAGTGTATCCCCTTGGGGTGCACTGGTGATATTTGTGAAGAAAAAGGATGGATCCTTGTGGTTGTGTATTGATTACCACCAGCTGAACAAAGTAACGATCAAGAATCGTTATCCCCTTCCTCGCATTGATGATTTGTTTGATCAGATGAAGGGAGCCATGGTTTTCTCTAAGATTGACCTTAAGTCAGGCTATCATCAACTGAGGATTTCAGAGGTGGACATTCATAAGACCTCGCCTTTTCGTACGAGATATGGGCACTATGAGTTCACAGTGGTGCCTTTTGGTTTGACTAATGCCCCCGCAGTGTTTATGAGTTTGATGAATGGGGTATTCAGGACCTTCTTAGATCGCTTCGTGCTCATCTTCCTTGATGACATTTTGATTTACTCACATATGCATGAGGAGCATGAGGGGCACCTTCACCAGGTTCTTCAGTGTCTTCAGGAGTAGCAACTTTACGGGAACTTGGAGAAGTGTGCATTCTTTCAGACGGAGGTGTAGTATTTGGGTCATATCATTTCTAGGGAAGGTATCACCATTGATCCTTCCAAGATTAGAGCTATTATGGATTGGTCTTGCACCCACTACTGTGACTGAGGTATGCAGCTTCATGGGATTAGCAGGTTACTACTAGAGATTTGTTCAGGACTTCTCTCGGATTGCACACCCCATCACTTCCCTTCAGAGGAAAGGGAAGAAGTTTGTTTGGTGGGATAGATGTGAGTAAGCCTTCAGTACACTAAAGGAGTGCCTCACTACAACACCTATTCTTGCAGTGTTGGATCCTCAGGGTGAGTTTTTCATTTGCACATGGATGCTTCCTTAGTAGGGCTTGGAGGTGTGTTGATGCAGGAGGGTAGAGTAGTGGCTTTTGAGTCTCACAAACTCAAGGATTACGAGCTTAATTATCCAACTCATGATCTTGAGCTTGCAACAGTTGTGCACACTTTGGTTTGATGGAGACACTTTCTTCTTGGTCAAAGATTCACACTTAGGATAGATCACCTGAGTCTTCACCACCTCTTCACGGTAGCCCAATCTCAATGCTCATCAGTGGTGTTGGATGGAGTTGCTTTGTGAGTATGATATGGAGATAGAGCATGTGAAAGGGAAGGAGAATGTGGTGGAAAATTCTCTCAGTAGATGGAGACATGTGGTTATGGCCACCTCAGTGAGCACAGATTTGTAGAGCAGGATTCTTCAGCAGCTTCCTCTTGACAGCTTCTACATTGCAAGTTTGAGTAGAGATCGACTCTCAGAGACCCCTCGAGGGGAAGTTTGATGGTTTTTCCTTAGAGGTAGATGGTATTCTCAGGCACAGAGGCTAGATTTATGTTCCCAGAGATGGAGGCTTGAGGCAGGACATCTTGGCAGAGGCACATCGTGCACCCTATTCAGCCCATCCCAGGGTGAAGAAGATGCATGCCACCTTGAGACAGTTGTATCATTGGAGAGGACTTCATAGAGACAGTGACCCAGTTTGTGTCATGATGTTTAGAGTGCCAGAGAGTTAAGGACGAGCATCAGCATCCAGCTGGCCTTCTTTTCCCTCATGCTATACCAGAATGGAAGTGGGACACCATTTCCATGGACTTCATTGTTGGGCTACCGATGTTGAAATATCACCATGACGCCATCATGGTCATGGTTGATAAATTGACAAAAGTGGCTCACTTTTCTCTAGTAAAGACCACTTATACAGCTAGAGCAGTGGCACAGGTATATTTGGATGAGATTGTTAGGTTGCACGAGATTCTGTGGAAGATCATTAGTGACTGCGATCCTTTGTACACTTCCCATTTTTAGACTACCATGCAGCATGCCCTCGGGATGAAGATTAATTTCAGCACAACATATCACCCTGAGATAGATGGACAGACTGAGTGGGTGAATCAGATTTTAGAGGACATGCTCAGGATGTATGTGATGGATCAGCAGTCTAGATGGGAGGAGTACCTGTACTTGGTGGAGTTTACCTACAATAATAGTTTTCAGAGTTCTATAGGCATGCTCCTTTTCAGGATTTATATGGTAGAGAGTGCAGGACACCTCTTAGCTAGGACAGGCTAGAGGATAGGGTTTCTCTTAGACCAAGCTTTGTTGCAGGACATGGAGCAGCAAGTGGTATTGATCAGACAGAGACTACAGGAGGCACAAGACAGTGCAGAAGAAGTATGCGGATCAACATAGGACCAACCGTAGTTTTGATGTGGGCATGAAGGTGTTTCTTCATGTCAGGCCACATAAGAGCCCTATCGTTATGGAAAAGGTTCTAAGTTAGCTCCTAGATTCGTGGGTCCTTTTGAGATCTTGGAGCATATTGGCCCTTTGGCCTACCGTATCTAGCATTGCCACCTAGCTTGTCTCGCATACATGATGTGTTTCATGTTTCAGTTCTTAGGAGATATGTTGCAGATCCTTCTCATGTGTTAGATTGGACATCATTGCAGGTGCAGGATCAGGGCAGGTGATGGTGGAGCCCATTCTGCATCCTAGATCGCAGGACCCTGGGCCTTCGAGGAAGAGAGGTTGATCAGGTTTGGGTGCAGTGGGACAGATATGATGAGACTGTAGCTACATGGGAGGATGCTACTTCGTTACGAGTTTAGTTTCCACATTTGTTCCAGTGACTTCCAGGAGGAAGTCGAGTCTAAGGGGAGGGGGATGTAGTGCCCACTTCCCTTTGACACCTTTTGATACTGATCTTGATACTGTTGATTACATTATGGACATTATTATGGTTTTGATTTAGTATGATGTTAGATGTTGGACCATGGATTATTGTTGATCTTGATTTAGTTATGATGCATGATGATTATTAGAGACACTTCATATGTGGATGATGATATACTATTTGACATGGATATATTATGAATGTTGTTCGGACATGTGATTTTTGGATATTGTGAGTAGACCTAGAAAATGGACATTATATGATGATGATATAGTTGTTGATATAAATTGTAAGTGATATTGTTGATTGCCTTGATGTTGTTGTGATTCATATGTATAGATGATTTTGTGATTATATTTATATCATGTTGGATGTTCTGATATGGCCACGAGGCCGAAGGAGGTATTTGTGTTTTGCAGGTTAAACTATCACAACAAACATCAGGGGATTGGAGACCAACCACATTGGAATTCTAGATGAATTCAACAAGGTCACCATGGCAACTGTATTTGTTATGTGTGTTGTTTTTTGTTAGGGATTCCCATGGGGGGATTACCTTTGAATGTGACCAAGGGGTTATGTGTATTTTATTAATGTGGTTCCTTTTTATTATTGTTTGCATGTGTTTATTTT
Source organism: Taxus chinensis (assembly GCA_019776745.2). Lineage (NCBI taxonomy): Eukaryota > Viridiplantae > Streptophyta > Pinopsida > Cupressales > Taxaceae > Taxus > Taxus chinensis. Next base: position 659,585,195 of record CM034146.1, read on the forward strand.
GTGATGCATTTACCCCTTTCATTATTCTTTTAATTGTGGAGAATTAATGTGAGTAATCATATTGCTAAAATAAATAAATTAATCAAATTTGGGATATAAGAAAGTAATTATAGAAGTTGTTGGCTCTTGTATTAAATGTGGTAAGTGATGTGTAAGTATGTGTAAGAGTTGTGTAAGTCAGATTTTGGAGTATGAAACACTCCACCTTCTTGGAAATTCGAATTTGTCCTTGGAGGATGATTTTGGAGGCTTGTGGGACAAGTAAAACTTGTCCCATACCTCTTAATTTTATTTACCAACCATACCTATGGTTGGAGGGTTGAATTTAGACCTTCTTTATGCATTTTGATTTGACTAATTGTAAGTTTTAATTGCACTCTTCTTACATTTTATTAAATTCAGTCCTTTGGGGTGTGGGCTTTTTGGAGTGTGTAAGTTTATTGTCATATTATTCACCCACCTCTTTATTGTGCATTGGAGAATGAATTTGACTTTTGTGTTGGAGTTGAGGATGTGTGATGTGGCATCCTACATGGATCCACCTCATCCTCTTCTCTTCCCTCTTCTATAAAATTGGAACTCCTTGCTTTGTTTTGGGTTGTTGAACTTTTGGAATGCTTCCTCTTGGGTGAAAATTTTCTTGTTGATTGGAGCTCTTGCCTTGGAGGAGCTTTTGGGAAGATTGTTACATGTTTGTGCTTGTATGTTTGGATTGATTGCATTGGGATAGAGCTTGTTGTTTTGGAACTTAGACAACTCCATCATGGAGAGGTAAGAGCTTGGCTCTTGAAATACTCCTTTTCTTTATGAATGTACATGTTATTGTGTGAATGTTTTAGCATGTTTGTGGGTTGTTTGGGTAGATGGCCTAGGAATGGTGTAGGAGAAGACTATGGGGTTCATTTTGTGGGAGGTATAAGTGTGGAGGGAGTTGGGATTTGGGTTCCACCTTACAAAGAAATAGCTTGCATTTCTTTACTCGTTATGGGGTGCCATAAGAGGTTGGGGAGGTATAAGGAAATGTGAGGGATAAGGGGTACTTGGGGGAGGTATAAGGAATGTCAGGGTTTTTGATACACTATATTTGGCGGTTTGAAAATAGGTGGTGATACCCATTTCCCCTTTGGGAGGCATAAGTAGCATCCCCCATAGTTCTTGCTCCTTTGGCTTGCATGGTGAAGCCTTGAGTCTTGTGTGATGTCTTTCATGTGGTTGCAAAATTGTTGTTTTGTTTTGGACTGTGTTTTTGATTTGAAATGTGCATGTTGAAAGATTGCTTTGTGATGTGGAAGCTTGTTGTTTCCATGAGTTGAAATACATTTCTTATTGCATTGTGGTTGGGGCTCGGGGGCCAATGAAGAAGGATGGCTTCTCCTCTTCATTGGATGTCTTGGTTGGGTGGAGAGCATTGCCTTTCCCCTACTCCTGTTGTGATCAAATTGGATGAAGGAGAAATTCATGTTGCTTTTTGGAGCAGAGGAGAAAGACAGTTTGACAGTCCCTTGTGAAATGAAATCTCATTGTAACCCTTCCCACTTTGAAGTGGATGATCTGTATATTATTTTGTAATGGAAAGATACTTTGTATTGAGCTATGAAAGTTGTAAATTTGAAATGTGAAAGATATATATACTCTGTTCTGTTCATTTGAAAGAAAGAAATTGAAATCTGTTATTTGCATTCAAGAAATTGAAAGATGTAAAGTTGTATATTTGAAATCAATAAAAGATTGCACTACCTTTATCAGTTTACATTTTTGTATTGAAATTGATCATCAAATTGTGATTTGAAATCTCTGTTTGGAAAATTGAAATGAGGAATACGTATGAAGGAAATATATGTAACTTTGTTCTTTTGAAATATGTTAAAATTGGAAATCAGACTTTGCATTTTAGCTATTAAATGGTTTTTTTAAATCAACTAAATGTATTAGACTAGAATAGAAATGAATTTCCATATTTGGAAGATGAAAAATGATAAACAGATCCTTTAGAAATTGACCTTTGTTTTGAATTTTAAACTGGCAAATACTTCCTCTAAAATGCACAGTTCGAACCTGCAAACAATAAATAATATTGAAACTTTGAAATCTAACATGTTATGATATAAATGAACTAAATTGGGCTAAAACACTTAAGGAAAAATCCTTCAAACATTGCAAAATCGGGCCCAAACCTTTCACAGTTATTTTGTTGTCTGAAGTTGTAAAAAAATTTGAATTGGAAATCAATCAAGAAAATTACCTTCCAATACATCCTAAAATTCTTCTTAGAACAATCCTCCATGTCCATTTGACATGTTGAGAGAGGAGGAAGATCAAATTGAATAGATCTAACAAGTTAAAATTTACCAGCTCGCATTATATAATCCTGCAGGTCGTTTTCTTAAAATTGACCCCTTAAAATTTATCAAAATAAAAATTAATGATCCATGTGCAAAGAGGACGTCGAGAGCTTTCCAGAAAGTCCTTGTTTTCCCAAAACTGAGCTCTCTATCAAAAGTTATGACCCTATGAAGTTTTCCTTCCTTGGTAGAAAATTTTGGGAAAAATTTCCTTGGTGGGCCCGCGGCCTGAATTTTTCCCTTAAAACATTTTTAGGAAATTTTTCAAAAGTTTCTCCACCGCCCCACCTATCCGCAGCCAATCAGAGGCTGCCACGTGGCACCATGAGGTGTCAGTGGATGGGTGGATCCCCTTTTTAACTTAGCGCTTTTGAAAAATTTTGGAAATTTTTTCCAAGTTTCCCCCACTGGCCCGTTGGCCCGCAGCCAATCAGGGGCTGCCACGTGGCATCACTAGGCGACGATGGAGGAGCAGAGTTGTTTTTGACCTTGAAAATTTTAAAACTCTTTTTGGAAGAGAATTCTAAAGTTTCCCTGCTGCCCCCGCCCACAACCCATGGTAGATCTTGACATGTGGCACCTTAGGCTTCGGCAGAGGCACGTGGAACGGGTTTTAACTTTGAACTTTTAAACCTTAAAATCTTAAAACCTAAAACCGCTCCGACGGCCTGACTTTCTACCCGAGTTTTTATAAGCCAACACGTGTCCTCTTCGGGCCTGCAGGTGCGCGGAGGAAAATCAAACTTTTTCCCCGAAAAGGGAAAAAATGCCAAAACTCTTCCCCGCTCCACCGACCTGCGCAAGGGAAAATTTTCACCCCTAGGCCCGCAGGCCCGCTCTTGGGGGAAAATTTTCACCCCAAGGCCCGCCGGCCCATAACTTGAAAAATATGAGGAGTTAGGAGGACTTCTTTATATCACTGGAAAGGTGAGGAAATTTCCTATCCAATGGGAGTGATTTAGGAAAATTTTGAATGTGTTAAGTGTGTGAAAAATCAAGTTGAAACTTTAGGCCTGTTAGAGAGTTTGTGTGGTGAGGAATTTCCCCCTGAACCTAATTGAAACTTCTAACCCTAAATTTTGGACCTTGTGACCTCTAATAATTATTAATAAAAGGAAAATATACTCTAGTAGATTAGAATTGTTCTAGAACATGTTAGTGACAACTGTTGTCTTTGTAACATGGTTGTAGATTCTTTTAATAAAAAAAAATTATTCCATAATTTTCCTAACTAATCCTAGGTTGTTCTTGGATCTCAGTGGGTTGTTTTAACGAGCGTTTTATTAACTATCAATCAACAATCAAGGGTTACAAGTTGAATACATTCAAGGGTTACATTTTCTATTATTACGAAGATGAAGCACAATGACATAATCATTAGGATAGGAAAGGTGGTAGAAGTAGAGGCGGTGATTTCAACAACGTCTTCCTTTTAGGCTATATTATGGGATATATGATTTTTTGGTCTTCCTAGGGGAGTCCCTACCAAAGTGGTGGTTGATAACATAAAAATATATTTGCATACGTGCAAGATGAATCAACCAATCAATGATGTTGTAGAAATGATTTTGGCCACAATAAATACGATTTAAGCAAAACATCAACGAGTAGCATATAAGAATTAGAGCCAAAAGAATACACTATAGAATAATATAATCCGTAAAACAATCAAATCTATCTCCAAAGAATAAAAATTTGACCATAGAAATGGACCATATAAAAACTTAAGTTTGGGTGTGAGGTTTGGGTTCATCAAAAATGTATGCGTGGAAGGTGGTTTTACATTAAAATGCACTACAACTAACCACATTTCGTTGCAATCATATATAAATAGATTTACTTTTGTGAAAGAATATTTTATTCTACGAATGTAGGAATTTAACAAGATAGGGTTTGAGAAGAACATTTCATTTATGATAATTTTGGAGATGATCATAGTAATTAAAGCGTGAAGCACACATCTACATGGAAATGTTCAAATAAAATGATAAAAATGTATAAATTGTTGTAGAATTGTATCCTTTGACATAAATACAATGTTTTATTTGAATTATAAAACATTTATGTCAATTTTAATTTAATATCATATTTGAGTTGATGGCCTTGTTTGATTATTGTGAGCTCAAAAAACTTTACTGACTTTTCTCAAATTGACTACAAGTTTATATGAAATTTTCATTAAAACCCTAATGTGAGTGTAACACCTTTTAAAAATCATAAGAATTATAGGGAGTTTTCAGGGGCATGTGTTATTCCTCAATTTCTCTTAGGTTCCTATTATTTTGTTAAGTCTCGAAAAACCCACAAAAGGTATAATAAAGTTCAAAAGAAATAAATTCTAGCGTAATGCAAGTGTCCCAACCTTGTTACTATAATTTCTCTACTTGAAACAATAAGTAAATGCTACTTGCTAATTTCTAAATGTTTGAAATATGTTTTTGGTATGAGGATGTTGTTTATATAAATAAATTCCTTCCTTTTTTAATTGCATTTAATATTTTTAAATCCAGGACAACATTTATGCATCTATAGACTTCTCAAATACAATTAGGATATTATTGGCGCACATGCACATAGATGAAGGTCAGAAAATTCTGATAAAAGGCCAGTTGTTAAGGGATTTGGACAAGGGTAAAGGGTCCAACAAGTTAGAATCATACCATGCAAAATTTGAACAAAAATAAGAAGCATGCATTGAAAAAAACCTATACGGGCTCAGGCTATCAGGGTTGGCTCGTTTGACCTCAACCACCATTTTAGTTAGACTAGGTCATGTGTTCAAATCTCAACTTACAATTGGGAGAGGTGATTGGAAAAATCTACTCCATGTAGAGCTTATGTGGGTCTCGTCCTATGTTAGATCTTTGCAGCTTTGGGTCGTAGATTCGACTCTTCATCAAAAGATCATAAGGGGTTAACCCTATATTTACGCCGAAGGCATTACTTTATTGGAATGAGACCGAATGATTCATATGGATTTCATAATATCAATGGTACAGGGATGATGCAGAACATGTGTTGAAATCTAACGCTTATGCACGCCATTGTAGACTATCGTGTACCACGAGATTGGTGCTGGAAAGGTTATGGTCCATGTGGCACTGGTGTTGAGAAGCAGAAAAAGAAAAATCAATACAGATAGACACCATTCTATCTGCTAGATTGAGGTCATTTTTTATTTATCTCCTCTTCTAGTTTGTTGACTTCCCTCTTTCCATTTTGGAATGGTGCTACCACCTTTATGATCTATGGATGGGCATTTTTTGGATGCAAAACAATGTATCTAACAACCCTGTGTAGAGCTTGGTATCCCTTTGTGAAATGAACTCGGTTGGCTCTACCACTCGATGCTAAAACTTGCTTATGTACTTGATGGTTGTCAGGTTGGCATTATAACATATTTTTAAAAAAATAAATTCAAAAATTGCCTTATTTTTTAATCGAGATTGTGGACTTTGGATAAGGATTCAATGTGAATATTGAGTATGCGTTAATAGGAATGTTTATTTTTTAATTATGCTAATTACATAGTAATAAAAACAAATTATTTAACATATTTCAAGATTAAGCTATTAATAAAAGGGTATAAATTAATATATTTAATGAAGTATTGGTTTTATTAAAATATTAAAATAAATCCAATCAAAGAATTAGCTTTTAAATTTTGGTATGGAGTTGAAAGACACAATTTGTTTGAACTTTTAATTATGTCAAAGGTATTTGTTACAACTAGGAATTGGGTGAGCTGTGACGTCCGTACCAACAAGCAACAATCTAGACCATCCACTTTTCAGGCCATATCAACGACCTCTAGGTGATCACTGCCATTCACGCGTTCCGCTAAGAAATTCACCAAAAATATGCAAAATATTTGTCGTCGAAGTGTTTCGTTTAGAAATTCGCCAAAAACATCCAAAGAGCTGCAACTTTATATTGATTTATATGTAGTGATGGAACTGAATGATTCATAATGAACAAAAATAGATGGGAAGAAATAGTTGTAATATAACCCAATAATTAAATGAAAGAATTGACCCATCGAAAGCCATTTGTATTGCAAGCTGATTTGGATTTCCAAATGGGGTCTAAATTTCCCTCAAAATTTTGATGAAGAGAATTGTTTTACGACATATCTGAAATGGACAACAAAGTTACTGAACCACAAAACTAGGGTCTATAATAAAATGGGATTTATAAGACTATTACAAAAATTAAATATTGTCATTAAGCTAATCATGTGTATGATTAGGTCAAGAAGCTCGAGTCTCAACCTTAAAGCAAGAAAGGAAGAGAATAATGAATTTTGGGGATTTGACTGCAAGACTGCCATTCATATTGAACTAAGATTAACTTTACCAAAAGGTACCCAATGCATTCTTGTTAAATAATAATTATTTTGATTGAGCACCTCAAGGGGTGCCATGCAGTTGTGCATTGTATTACATAGTTTAACGACATTTCTGCCTAAGTTTCGGAGGGAACATATAGATTCAACAAAGAAAAGTAAGTGAAGAAACTAAGATAGTGATCACCTTCAGCTAAACAACTATGAGTAAGGAGCATCCATGCTGTCAAAATCACCCAGGGCACAATTATTTCGTGCACCGTTTGATTCTCTATGTAGGGTATCTTCAGGGCTTGCACTCAACAAGAATTAATCCCTAGTGGGATCATTGAAAGCCATATATCAAAACCAATAGTCAAAGGGAACTTCGAATAACTAATCATCAATCTGCATCTTCCATAATTGATAATTTCGGCCATCAAAATTCTCTACCTTATATTTATTTTATTCTTCCATTGTTGTAGCTCCCACTCAATTAGAAAACCCTCTGTGAGTAAATATGTCAACACATAAAACCCTCAAACAAAGCACTGATACCAGCTGTTGGGGTTAACACACAGTTGTACATATTATATATCATATCTAAGCATACATGTAATAAAAGTGGATATTATACCAGAAGAAATATAAAAAATAATAGATATAAATCAACTCCAGATTTAACGTGGTTCACCCAGTGTGGGCTACATCCACCGAGAAACAAGGCAATCTATTGTCCAAAGCTTTCACAAGATATACAACTGAAGATCTACAATCTTCCACACCTCTCAGATGTATAGTAATTTCTTTCTCTCAAGATTCTCATTCTTCTCCAAGAATTATCTCTCACACAATTATTATCATAATAATCATCAATTCTTACAATCCTCTTACTTTTAAACCCTAGCTTTCATGCTTATATAAGCATATACAAACTTAGGGCACTTAGCCATGTAATTACAACCAATAGATTTGCTTTAATACTAAATTTAGATCTAATTCCTGAGATTTAAATAAAAAAATCTTGCACAGGTAACTGATGTCGGTTATCCCTAACCGATGTCGGTTCCTCCTTGCTTGACCGATGTCGATCATAGGTGATTGATGACGGTCCCTCCATAACTGATGTCGGTTACTGTGCTTTACTGCAAGTTTAATATAACATGCTTATATGAAGTAATTGATCTCCACAACTCAACACCTTTTCTTCGAAGCAATATTACTTCACAATATCACTTTAAAGAGGGGCAAATCTAGACACCCCAAAATCACTCACCTAATCCTAGTATTGTTTTAATGCATCCTCTAACTGAATCCTTTCGTGATTGATGAATTCAATTGATTAATCATACACATTGCACCCTTTGGATTAATTAGATTAGTCCTTATTACCCATTTAGTTTTATTATCATTTATTAATTAAATTATTAATTAATTAGTCTACATATCATATCGAACTAAATTAGATATCTAATTAGAAAAATACACGTATTTTACTAATCAACTGCCACTTAGACTCCTAGTCAACCCCACACGGACTTCACTTCACCAGTCTAGTCAACCCAAGGTTTAAAATCCTAGAAAGGTTACGGAAATTCAATTACACCTACAACTACCTTTCCGGATGCAATTTCTGCAATTACATCCCATTTATTGTCCATAAATGGTAATTAACTTCCCGAAACTACTGTAACTTCTTCAAGTGCTAAAAAATAATATGTGCATTCATCCATTTGTAACCAAATTCCAAACAACTTTAGCTTTATAAAATATAGGCTTATCCTATGCCAAATCCTCTTAGGTTGTTTCCAAGTAAACTCTGTTAATTTGCATATTAAAGTTTCCTAAGTCAACTGTTGGTAGCAATTTGCATATTCATTTGGAGATTATTCAATATCACCCAGAAATCTCTATCCCTCAATCTTCCATAAGGTTCCATAACTCAAATCTTCAACAACCTTAATTGTTAGGTTTGCATTAGAAGACTATATGGATGTTTGTATGTTATTTGTTTATCTTTTCATTGTGTTATTTTTCTATTGTATTCAACTAATTGATGGAGGACACTTGAAAGGATTTATCAAGGAGGTGTAAATTGTATCATTTTTACCTCACACGAAGAAATTTATTTGCTAGAAAGGATTAGAGGATGTTTAAATTTTTTATTTTATTGGTTTAATGAGCTTGACTTTGTATGTTTTGAACACGACTAGAATAAGTGATTTTGTTGTTGACAACATTTCTGTTACGATTGATAATTTGGATTGGTATTGTTATAAATAATGGGTTGATCCATTGAATGTGTCATAATAAGGCCCTTAAAGATGAGAACCCTCTCAAATTGTTGTCCCTTCTTAATAAAGTCTTCGAAGTTTGTCAAACAATGCATTTGCATTTAAAAAGATAATTCTGAATTTAGACTTGGGATAGAAATAATAACTATTTCTCTAGTATAGATCAAGGGAATCATCTTGTGATTCCTTACAATCATTGAAGAAACTATGCGAATTTTTCATTATTCCTTTGCTTTTTGTTGCAAAGGTCCATCATTGTGATTTTAGAATCTAGGTGACATGAGAAGTGTTTGAAATTTTTTTCTAAAAGGTTTGCAAACAATGTGATTGATCCCTTTGGAAGGTGTAATAATCGGTACAAAAGTTTTCCTCCTAAACTTTTAGGAAAGAGGCACAAGAGAAATATGCAATTATATGTCACTTCATGGCATGCCATAAATGTTTTTTCAAAAATGCTCTCTTGGATCATGTTTACCCTTATATTTATAGAATTTGGGTGTTTCAAAGGATTTGGGGAAATGTAGATGCAACATGTCCCTATCAAATGGGTAAGGACATAGTTCATCTAAATTAATTTGTTTTGTATGTTTTTGAATTCCAATTAAAGTTTCTTTCATACTCCTCCATTCTTGTGTGAATGGAGAGACTTATTGAGGAATATCCATATTTACATCATTTTCATGCGTAGATATGTATTTTCCCTCATTTTAAACATTTTTTCATTGTTTGTGAGTTTGTGTGTTAGCTATTTGATTTTGGATAACAAATATTCTTTTGATGAATCAGATGTAGTAGTGTTTTTTTACAGTTTGTTGGCGAGAAAATTTGTGACTAAAATGGTGCAAATTTTTTGTTTGCATGCGCGTGAAAAGGTGGATTTTCCTAGTGGCTTTGCGGCCAAGGATCCAACAGGGGCACTCCACTGACCCTGCGGCGGAGCTAGAAATTTCTTGCTAGAGAGTAATTTGCGAGAGAAGGGGAAGGGAGTGAGAAAAATAAAGGAGGGGATTAATGTCGTGAGTACAAAATCAAAGTCCCGTAACCATTAATTAGAAAGTTTCAACTCATTAAATTTAAGAAGAAAAAACCCTGTAAATGGAAACTAGACCAATTAGGACTTATGAGCACAAAAAATAGTAAATACCTCAGTTGAAAAAGGCTATAAAATCCTTCTTCTTGTATTGATGCTTGAGCAAAAATTGTACATAACAAGAATAGAGGAATGCAAGAGTGGGAAAATAGAAGAATTTCAGTTATCTCTTTGTTCCTTCACAAGAATTACTCTCTCATGAGATTACAAGTTGAAAATTAGCTAATAAGAAGCCCAAATGAGCGGATCATTACAATTTATAGGAGAGAGATACCTCTTCATCGTCCTAATGATTGTTCATATGCCTTCTCTAACTTTAGACTCTTGATATTCCTAAGAAAATATTAAATCCCTTTTATTTAATCAAGGTGACTTAATTTACAATATGCTTTTTAAAAAAAATTGAATAACTTAAAGGCATATCAAAAAGTGCAAATCCCAATGAAGAATTAGAACATCTTGAAGAGATATAAGGTTGGGGGAAGAAGAGAGGAGAGAAAGAGGGAAGAAGGAGGGGGGAGAATGATGTTGATGATGAAAGACCTACCTCTGATGAAGTCCATAGTTCCTTCAAGATGGATCGATGGAATGTCCCAATGTGACGATATTTGAATCCCTGAACTATTTACATCCCGTGAATCTCCTTTGGAGGGTTCAAAGACACATTGGGTTAAGTGTTCGAAAACACTTGTTAAATGACTTCACTGATGCCCACAAACACTGACTCATAAAATCCTTTCCGAAGAGATAGGAGATCAGAACCGATCCTGTCAAGTTGAATGTATTGTTTTGCCGATGATCACAACCTTCACCTCACACATGATACTCCTGCAACTTGAGCCACGAGGTGAGTGTCAAAAGACACTATCAAGTCCCATGAGATGAATCTCAAATGCCCTACAAGAGATGCCAAAGATGCTCCTTGTGCCAATTTTATGACCTGAATGAGCATCCCTCTATGTCGCATTGTGTCAAAACTTCCCTTTGAGTGTGACGTACTATTAATAGCGAGTTCCAAAATGGGGACTTACAATTTTTAGTAAGCATCATAATCCACCTCTCCAAACTCTGGATGATGAAGCTAACTTGAATGTCCAACTGCCCGTCTGCCCCCTTTGTGAAATTCTCTTTCTAGAATAACTTATTATTTTTAGTAGGTGCTCATGAGACAACTTACTATTTTTACTAATTATGAAAATTCAGCTCTTTTGAACTTCAATTGGATAGACAGCTTGGCTCTCTTCTTTTCACTGTGTTCCTCTCTCCTTCTGAATCAACTTGTTATTTTTAGCAGGTTCTTATGGAGACCATTTACTATTTTTAGTAAGTGTGAATTTTGGTCTGAGGCAACCTTTCTGATGATTTTCTCCTGTGATACCTTCTCTGTGCTTACCGTCTTTTACGCATCTTCCTCAGATGGTGACTTACCTGAAATAACAGTCTCTTGTGTAAAAAGTCCTACTATTTTTAGTAAGTATACTTATGGTGAATGGATCACAATGGAACAAAGATTTTTTATATGGGTTTTTTTCCCAATATCAACCCTTTGAAATTTCAGGCCTACCCGCTCCTCGGTTAGTGAGATTTTAAAACTTGAAATTGTTTTACCTAGCGGTGGCTATGAGCACCACAACCATTAATGGAACTCAAAAATTGTAGGTCTTCTTCTCTTCCTTGGATCTTGATAAAATTTATATATTTGAGGTGTATTTTTTCTTCTTGTTTCACCAGTGAATTTTATTTGCAAATCGATTACTGGTTTGTGAGGAAACGAGCTCTTTGTCTTCATTGCATGGAAAAGAGGATTTTCTTGCTGCAAAAAATCCTTGTTGTGAATGGTAAATCTGTTTCTGATTTCTTTACAAACTCTTAAAATGATGAAGACAAAAAAAAATAGTTCTTCGATCTGTGCCCTAATTTGCAAGTTACGACAATTTCTTTGTCGTGTGGTAATGGCAATTTTTCAGATGAAATTCTTCATTTTACCTCTGTTCTTCACCTTTTCTATCTGATTTTCTTGTAAAATATCTATGTTTCAATGTGAGAAGTACTTGGTGGAGCTGGTTTAGTGTAGAAATGTCAGTTTTGCTGTCTTGGGAAAATTTTCCAGAGTTCTGGCAAGGTATGGAGGTGTGGGGGGATCAGCAGGTATGTAAAAAATGACTAAGTCAAAATTTATTCATCCAAGAAGAAAGTACAAGGGATTGGAATTTTTTTGTGTCCCTGATGTCCTTTTAGCTAAAGGTATGAAAATGACATGAAATTCCCCATCGTGACTCATCGCGACACTTGGTGGGATTTGACTAGCTGAGCGTTTGAGGGAGAGAGCTTGAGGGAAGCACCTCGGGGCCGAGTTTCAGGCGTACAGAGGACTAGAAGGTAAATATTGGGTTGGGAACATTTTTGTATCCCTAATTTTCCTTTAGTTAAAGAGATGAAAGGGACATCAATTTCCACATCGCGTTAGGCTGTGACACTTGGAAATCATTTGATAGTGCGAGGAAAGGCTCCAACTAGCTCCCGAGGGTTGAAATGGGAATGCGAAGGGTTACATTGGTGATTAAAGGGATAAAAAGGGTTGGACACATTTTCATGTGCCTTACGTCCCTTTTCTAAAGGGATGAAAGGGACATGGAATCCCTCCTATCTCCTGGTGCTGACACGTGTCCTCTTTGAAAAATGGATAACTGTGAGAACTCTTACCTTGAGAAAAATATTGTGAAGGCCGTATCTGGAGTTCTTGGTGGAATGTTTTGAAAAATGTTTATATGATTATGACAATAAATGGACTTATGAAGCCAATGGTAGGTTTCCTGGCTCTTGATTCCTCCAACCGAGCCCTAAAAATTAGATTTTGTTTCTAGCTATATGATTGAGCATGAGAAAAATAGATGTAAACCTATTGCACCGAGGTGTTGTGAAAACTATGATTCCACCATATTCTAGTGCTCTTAATTACCTTTCCATTTATATCTTGTGTAGCTCCTAATTTCTTACAGTACTTTTAAAATTTCTTCTCGAACCTCAAGTGTTTTTTAACACTGTGAGCTGCCTAGGCCTGAGAACCCATTTCTGGTGGTCTTGCCCCAAAACTTCCAAATCTTTCTAGAATATTCCAAAATATATTCCTAGATATTCTTGGCACTTTAAGTCAACTCCATGTTGAATTTTTCTCCTTTGTTCCGCTCTAGGGGGATGCACTAGTCCTGGAAAGGCCAGTGGTAGCCCTTCCCAAAACTTCTCACAACTTGCATGTTTCAATAGATCCTAAATCACCTAGGGTTCTGAATTGACATCCAATAGGGGTTATTGGACTGACTGGGTGAGGGTGGTGTTGGGGATAGACTAGTCTGGGGGGTGTGTTTGGAAGGTATGGCTTTGAAAGTTTTTGACACTGTGGTATCATTGTCCCGCCTTCGGATGTATTTTTCCCCTTGCAAAAAATACTGGACAACATAGTTTTGGTACTAGATTCAGGTTTTTAAATTAATTCCTTCAAGTTTTCATGCCCAAAATCTAACGATAAATCTACCCGTATTTCGAAGAGGTGAAGAATATATTGGTAAATTTGTTTTGCATTGTGAGGTTATTAATAACTTCATTCTTTTTTGTGATAGTTTGGGTTGTTCTTTAACGTCATCTTCAAATTCAAAATCATAATGAGAAAAGGATTGGATCTATCATATTTTTCATGTGCACGAGTACCTTGACTACATATAGAGACCATTGTTTTATAGGACAATACATAACTGAAGGGTGGTTTTGATATTTTCTATAATTTTGAAATTTTTTGAGCTAAAATGATGGATAATAATGATCAAAATGTAAGCTTAAGATTTGGAAATTGTTTTGATATAATTGGATTTAGTTTTACTTGATATGTGAAAAAGTGAATATTCAACGTATAAGGCTTCAATTTGTTTTTTTAATTTACTTAATATGTGGATAAAGTGAATACCAACGTATATATGGTTTTTAGGTTTGATTCCTGATTTGATTGGTTATGAATTTCCTAAAATTCAATATAGTGAATATTCAATATATAAGACTCTTGATTGAGTTCAATTTGATTTGGTTTAATATGTGAATAAATTGAATATTCAATGTATAAAGGATTTGATAAAATCAAAAGTGCTTAAAATTGGATATGGAAATATCCAAAGTAAAATCCTTAAATTGTGGTATGATCATGGTTTGATTTGATATCCAAAGGAGTAAAGATTTAGATCTTATTAAAATTTCTTTGGATTGGATTTTGACTAGAATGTTTGAATATAAATATTCAAGCTAGAAGATGTGAATGTCAATGGGATTAATTTTTCATTTTAGGTTGAGTAAAGAGAATATTCAACAGTATAAGGGATTTGATTTTGATTACAAGTTTCTAGAAAAATATGGAATTTAATGGCCCCATTTTGTTATGATTCCTATTAGTTTAGGAGATTCTCTCACCAATACTCTCTGGACGAGTACATGTACCAACAAATTTCTACTTAAGAGATTTACCCCTCAATCAATCAAAAGGGGGTTGTTACCACATATAATCATTGGTTTTCCTCACATGTGAAACTAGTCAATAAAGATGAGGCACTATCCTTTTAATTGGCTGGTTCTGTCAATGTTCTAGCTACTTTAGGGTTCTTATAGTACTCATAATTATTTTTAGGGATTATTCCCAAGTACTTCCTATAGATATGCAGATGGGTATTTTCCCTTATCCAAATCTACAATAAAAATGTTTGGTATATTTTATTACAAAATTTAAATTGTATCCGGCCAATAAAACTTGCATACAATGTGTTAGTAGTTTGTTACTCGATTTTGGTAAGATATTCCAAATGAAACGGTCCTACACAAAATTGATTAGTAATTTATTTACAAATATAGAGTTATAAGAAAAGAGGAATAAGAGATCGCGGCCCTTTTTTATTCTCAAGATCACCCAAAAGCACAAGAGAATAACATACATGGAGTTGATTGAAGACAAATAATACTTAAATACCTTAAGTAAAGAAAGTTAAAAAGTATGTTTAAATGATAGAAAAATAATTAATGATCTTGAACAATTTTATTAATTAATCTATAATGACAAAAAAAAATTTACTTAAAAAGATAGGTAAGAGTAAAAATTTTCAAATTTGGAAAAAATGTATGGATATTTTTTTTTACATAAAACAGAAATGCAGGCTAGGGAAACGTAAACACAATTACTTGGAATGTAAACATAGGTATTTGAAACAAAAATAAATCTTATGTAAATGTAAACACACCTAGTTTATACACAAATGCACCCAGAATCACAAAAGGACACCTGTAACCATGGAGGCGCAGATCTAATCTTATTCAAGCAAAACTATTAAAAATATAAGTTAAAAAAGCTAGTGCATGTCTATTCATGTTAGGAAAACAAGTAAAACAAAAAAATAAATGACTAAAAATAACTAAAAATAAGAGTTCACAAAGACGTAAAATTAAATATGGGAAAACATATATAATTCTGTAGGCGCAAGTTTAGATGACACAAATACAGGTTTTGAAACACAGACGCAATATGGGACACATAGACACATGTATTATTATGCAGATGCATTTTACGGGATACGTAGACACACCCAACACATGGAGATGTAGGGAACCTATAACTGCACAAAATAGATGTGAAATCTAGTGAAAATGACTATTTTATAGAATTGTTCACAAGAGAGCTCACTAGAGAAAATGTAACTTTATCAATATGTTGCAAACACTTTAAAAATATATGAATATGACAAAAAAATGAGCAAGATGGTTGTGGGGCTCCCACCAGGCATCCCAAAATATATACAATGGAAAATTAAAACAATATAAGAAAACGTGTAAATAAAAGTAAACTAGATCTTCCTTCATGTTCCCTTGTAATATAAGATGAGATGGCTGAAGCATGGATTGAAGTACCACACTTGTCAAATATCCTTCAATGGATTGTTTGTAGCAGCTCCAAAATTGACTATGAATGGAAGTATACTATACTACGAGCAATGGATAAATGGTGCATTTTGATGATGAAATGAGTAGCCTAACAATGTATGAATTCAAGTGGAAATTAGGTAGAGTAATGTTGTAAATTCCTTAAGCTTCCTAGGGATGATTTGTGAAGGGACGAGCCTCTTATTTATACTTGAAGGAGAGGCCATATATTTTTTTATCAAGATTTGAATAAGTTGTAGGTTAATGAATGCATTTTCTTGATTTAACATGTTAATTTGGTCTATGCAACTGGTTGAGTTTAAATAAGAATTTAAGATACTTTATTCCAAATTGGTGGGTTTTTGATTTTATTTTAAAGTTGGTTGTACGTGAATATTTAGCTTACTCTTTGGTAGAGTTCTAGAACTAGAGTGAGTGAGCTAGTGAAGTGGAGTTGAGTGGATATTTATTTTTATTTTAGTTGAATAGCAAATTAAATTAACCAAGTGTATGTGTATGTTTTTTGCATGCTATAATTAATTAAATAAATTCTCGTGAGATGTGGGAGAATATTATTTTAAATACCAATATGCAAAGTGTAGTACTTGTAATTTTAGGGCATCTACAACATGTATTTAAAATAACTAATAAAAATCATAATCAAATTGGACATGTGAGGGCTTTAGAAAATTAGTTAAAAGTGAGATTTTTTTTTTTAGTGTTATATGTAATATTTCAATATCGCTATTTATCATATAAGAAAGATGATATTAAAATTTTAATCATATGTGCTAAACATTACACTATAAAATATTTTTAAAAAATAAGAGGGAGATTTAGCATTAAATATTTCTTAGAGCTCTCAAAACCTTATATTTGTCCTTGTTGTTGATTTACATGTTGTTATACTAGGAATAAATATTTTGAGTTCTCAAAAACACATCAAAACAATGATATAAGAAATAATACTATAGTTACATTGTGTAAGAAAACAAACATTATGGTACATCATCCAATGACACAAAGGAACCAAAACATGTAGAATCTCTCATGACGAAGAAAGATTTGATAAAGCCAACTATAAAGGAATAATATTTATGTATATAATGATAGCACTGATAACCTAATGTTAAATGAAATGGTAAATAAATGTAAATTCAATAAATTACATACCAAAACCCATATAAGATCTCTTGATTGCTATATAAAATCATATTTTGGAAAATGAAATAGTTTTTAATAATTTTTGGATTGATTCAAATACAAAAATAAAGATATATATATATATATATATATATATATATATATATATATATATATATATATATATATATATATATATATATATATATATATAAGTTTGATATAAACATTCTACATGATAGCAGATGAATATTAGCACATTTGAAATACAAACGTTCTTGCACCCCCCACACACTAGAGAAGTGTGGTGGCAAGGCAAAGAGACCCATCTCCCATATTGAGGATGTGGAGGAGAGTAGTGATAATGTGGAGAGCCTTAGTTAGAATAGTTGCAAAAGTGACGATGAGAAGGGCTACAACAACATTGCTCCCTCTTAGACTGATATAACATAGTCTAGAGATGAGTGACCTTTAGGATAACCTTCCAAGCTTACTTGCATATGGGAAAAAACATTGGAAATAATCACAACTTTATTATAAGACAAAAAATTGTAATCTACTACAACATGGACACAGATAGATGGATTCATTTATTTCCAAATGAAAAGCATAATTTGTACTCTAAACATATACCAAATATGAGGGAAAGTATTATGGAGGCAAGGTTAATCTCTTAAGAGGATATTCATCCTAATGAAAGATTGAGTCTATAACTAAGGAATTTAAACAATTTTTTTTTTTCCTTTATTTATTTTTAACAAAACCAAAAAAAGTGTATAACAATTTCAAAATGCATTTCCCTATTTTTCATATTTTATACACAATTATTTATTCTATTAAAAACAATTTAATTGTTTTTCTATGTTGATAATTGAATTTATATAACGAGTAGAGTATTACATCCCTACTCACTTCTTTGAATTGATTTGATATATCTATTTGTTTAATTCTACATTCTTAAACTCATAAAATTCTCAAATGTACGGACTTTTCTTCAAGTATTCCTATGAATAAATAAATTTGTTCTATAGAATATAAGAAACCCATCTCCCGTACCAAATACATTTATTTCATGATTCACAACTCTACATTAATCTTATAATTATGGAGATTAACTTAACAAAAAAAGAAAAACCAAACCAACAAAAAGAAAACATTACATTGCAAAAGCATTATGTAGTCTAAACAAAACAAACATGATTTTAAACATACATATTGTTTGACGCCTGCGCAATATAAATAAATAGTTTGTATTCGAATATAGGGGGTATTCGAAAAGCTAATGTTGGGTAGGTCAAACTATGATGTTATGTGAAGAGTTTATTCCAAAGCTGTTATTACAATCAAATCAAAGGGTATGTGAGGTATTGGAAATGTTATTACAATCAAACTAAAGCTGTTATTACAACAATCAAATTAAAGGGTATGTGAGGTATTGGAAATGTTATTACAATCAAACCAAAGTTGTTATTACAATCAAACCAAACCTGCTATTACAATCAAATCAAAGAGTATGGGAGGTATTGAAAATGTTATTACAATCAAATCAAAGGGTATATGAGGCATTGGAAAATTTGATTTCATCATATATGTTTAGTTAAGTGTTCTCAACAATTTTGAGATGTTATAATTCATGTAGATATGTTGAAATATTGAAATATTTTAAATCTTTAGTGAAAATTATATATTGCTAAAAAAAAATTATTAAAGGGAATACATATATTTTTTATAAAACTATTTATATTTTAAAATTAAATATTTCAAAAAAAAAGATAAAGAGATTAAAATTAAGTCAGTCAATATAATACTTAAAAAAAATGAGATAATGCTATTCTAATTAATGGAAAGGGAAAAAATTACTTAGATCTAATTTTTAAAATTTATTACATGTTTTATTTTTTCAATATATAATTATAACATTGAGCTTTTATTTGTTTTAAATTATATAAATATTAATTCTAATCTTTATTGTTATTCAACTCAATTAAGGATCTATTTATTTGATTGAAAGCATAAAACTAGCAATTGTATGTGAAATGTAAGATGGAAAAGCCGAAGGGATCTTATGAAGGATTAAAATTTGAGGGATAGAAACAATATCAGAGGAAGAGGGTTGAAGAAACATGGGTTAGAAGGCCGGGGCGGGGAAGTGAAAAAGTGGCAAAAATGGAGAGTGGGACAATTTAAAATGATATCGTCCAAAAATGACAGTACAAATATGTCAAAGTGGAACTGCCAAGTAATTTTTTTCTTGTAATCAAGTTATGGTATATTTTTATTTAATGGCCTCAAGGTTTTTGAATAGCATAAGACAAATTTTATTTGTCATGAAAGCTTGTTATTATTTCATTTCGTAGCACTAAGGGTTTTTATGCGGGGATTTTTTCCCTGAAATTATTTTCAATAACTCCAATAGCATAATTGTAATTGTATTTGAACACTTGAATGCTGGCATTATTTCATTATTTCAGTTGGGATTGTGTGCAACTTTTCCATCCAATAATTATGTTCTTGAGCTGAATCTTAATATCTGTTTGGACAATAATGAAATTTTAGTAAAAAAATTGTGCAAAAAATAAACTACTGCGAAAAAAACCCACCCAAAAACTGAGAAGCATTCCACCTAAGAAATTAAACAAATACAGGAAACAATTCATAATTTTTATAACTTTAGATTAAGTAAACAAAAGACCACACACTTTGAAGAACTAATAACATAAATCGATGAATACTTGGGAAATTTAACAATAGTTGAATTTACCACACACTTTGACGAACTAATAACATAAACCGATGAATACTTGGGAAATTTAACAATAGTTGAATTTTTTTACCTAGAGCTTAAATTTATTTATTTTAAAGGGAAAATTAAGAAAAATGTACTGCATAAATATGAGATGCTTCCTTAGCTAGGCCATTGTATTATATTGGGACTACAACATTAACCACCCATTTGAAATGTTGTTTCGCTAGAAAAATACTGAATTAACAAAGCTTGAATCACCAGTTGTGCAAATATATGTGACTACTCTAGACGTGTCTCTTAATTCACCTAACATTGTATATTATGAGATATTATCTGTTTGAAGAAAAATATCAATAACTTCAACAAAGATCCTTGAATTTTCAACAAGGGTCTCTAGAAAGATTTTAACTCCTACAAAAAAAATTGAATGGGAAATCCTCCTTAAACAAAACACTTGGAAACTAAGCAACGTGGATCAGGTTTTACTTTACGAGGGAAACCATCTCTAGACATCTTTCTTTTAACACCAAAAAAACATCTCCACAACTGGGCATTACCAAAATCTGGGAGGCGGGCATAAACTATAGATTGCATACCATCAAATCTCTCAAAGAACTATCCATTAGACTTATATTCTAATCACATTAGCTAGGAAAGTACGTTATAGTTGTACACAACAGATGAGGGGGGTAATGAGTCATTTCTTCTTCACCGCATGGTGAGCTTTGCATGAAATAATTCTAACCATTGACGATCTCTAAAAAGAGTGGCATCAATATTTGTCCTAACTGTTCTTGGGATGTGAAAAATATTCCCAACCCATTTTTCACGTATTCTTTTAGTCAAGATATTTGAAGGGGATGAGATTGGATTTGCTTTTTGGCCACTTGCAACCAATCATAGAAAAACTCACCAAAAGGCTTAAAATATTAAATCGTGTGATTTCTAAAGAATATACCCAATTTTAGGTAACGAATCTCTCAAAAAACCAAATCAACCTAGTGTAACTCGGAAGATCTGATTGACTGTAAGCTGATCCATTCCGGAACATTCCTTTCCACTGTATGCTCCAAAGATTGGTAGACAGGAACTGATAAATCCAACTCAAATTCCCTAATCCAAGGCACAACTCAAACTTCTTTCTAAAATTACAACTAAAAAACAACTCAATTTCAATTAATACTGTGATCTGCAGGTTTTTTTGAGAATGAAGCTCTAAAATTCCAAACACTTTTTTGCTAGCTTTCTTTGCATGTTGGGTAGTGTTCGGAACTTCCTCTACTCTCTGTTGCAGAGACATATTTCTTCTTCTGGTCACAAAATTGAGGAATGAGAATCCAAAATTATGTTCTTACTGTAACACATTCGACAAAATAAAGTATATTAGCATCCATTAACAAATGCAAAATAACCATGAAATATCAAGAAATTGACTGTGTTATGAAACATCATCGGAGAGACTTCCCAGTGCCCAACAAAAAACTGTGATGCTTCTTGCATCTTCCGAATCCCATGGTTTCTCTACGAGGGGATCGACATTTTTATTTGATACATTATAAAGTAAAATTGATAACACATTACATTTGGGATTTTGAATGCAATTGTAGCAAAATGACAAGCATAGTGCTTTAAAAAAATCATTGATTCCTATATTACAATAGATTAGTAATATGGTATTTAACAAGTAAAATGAGTTTCATTGTCTGATTTATGGCAGTCAACGCTAAAATAAAAAATATAGCAATAAAAGTCATGATCAACATACTTATTGTCCTCCTGAACTTTTTTTTGCGTATGATCCCTCTTCACCTGAACTCGCCTAAGCCTTCATTGTGTTACCAACCAAACAAGCCAGCTATTCAAAGTAGAGGGCATGTGTAGTCCGGGGCCTGGACTGGGAAATGAGGAGGTGAGATAGGAAAGAGGAGGTTACAGGGGATCTGTGGTATGAAGCAACAAGGTTGTGGTAGTAAGCATGAGGCAGTGCTACATAATCCATCCACCCCGCTTGCAAACATTCCTATGAAAACAAAAATTATTAACACAAACCATTAAGTTAAACATGGCAGGCATCATAGAGGAAGACTAAAAAATAGGCATAACTTTAAAAAATTTACGGAATGAAGATCCCGACTGCTTTGTTCCTTAGCTGATCCGATCTGATCTACTCCTCCCCTTGGTTGTTTTTCTCTCTCAGGGAGAAAACTAAAAAACAAATACAAAGCTAAAAAATAAAAAGAGAATCAATTAAAAACCCAACAGACCAAAAACAAAACAGTGAACCAAATAAAATAGCACGACAATGCAAAGAGAATACAGATCACCAAATACGTAAAAAAAAATGACACACAAGACCGGCTAAAAAGAAAATAAAACAATGCAATAGTAGATGGGGGCAATTTCCCCTGAGAAAATTTTTAACATGGCAAAAAATTAACATAGCGAAATATTAACATAGTTATTGTTTTTCTGCACATTTATTTGCCTATGATCCCTCTTTCATCTGAATTCAATGAAGAGGACCTGTGTCGGAGAGGCCTGGGGTGGGAAACGAGGAGGAAACCAAAGGGTATGGGGTGGGAAAGAGGAATCAGTAGAGGATCGGGGTAGGAAGTAGTAGATTTCTGGTGAAGAGGCCTCCCATTTCCTGGAGAACACAAACCAATAACCTGAAAAAACAACATCTGAGATTTTTTTCACTCAAATTAAACATGGTAGGAAAATATTGATAACATCGAAAAATTTACCGAAGGAAGATCCAGAATACTCTGCTCCTTGTCTGATCCGATCTGGCCTGCTCCTCTCCATCTTGTTCTGCTCCATCCGTGAGGGGGTTGGGAACCCATGTCTTCTGTACATTGTCATATTCATTTTCCATGAGAAGTTGTCTCATTCTTCATTAAAGACGCATGGATTTCAAACCACTAAAACACACCTACACGTATCAGTTCAATTTCTCATGTGGAACCGCAAATTCCAGATGCATCAACAATGGAACATTAGATATAAAGGACAACTACAATGTGGAGGGTTAGGATTTTGGCCTTCACCACATCCATCGTTTCCTTCCTCCATGGCTGTTGCCTCCTTGCGATCCATAACTGCAGTCTGCTCAAAGAAAAAATTAGTCACTCAGAGTTCATCTTCAGCCGTCCACTACTCAATCGACAAAAAATACAATACTCTTCTTCTGCCCCTTTTCTACAACAGGTCGCTTAATGCCCTGAAGAAAACCTGCCGTTGCTTCTGCAGCTCCTTGAGTTTCCTCCCTCATTGTCTTCCACGTGAGGGATTTAATCTCTGCGTCCGTAATGATCCACCATTGCTTATCTTCTTGAGTTCGGAAAAACAAACTAGAAAACTCATTGAATTTATCCCGTGCTTCCTCTGCTCGACACATAGACTTCATCAAAGATTCAAACCCTACAAGAAAAAGCTTAAATTTTTTAGGTAAATCAGGCACCAACAACTTTCCTACATGAAAAGAAAAACCACTTGGCTCCGACCTGCAGCAACAACAATCCACTGTCAGTCCAAACACCAAACATGTCATCAAAATGTGGAGTCTCCAACTGTCCGCGCATCCTTAATTTTCATCAAAACCTATGGCTACAATTTTTTTATCTGTTAGATTTCAATGAATCTGGGAGGAGGAATGTGGTCGGTTAGATATCTGACTGTTGTCAGCCCCAGTAGGCGTAGTCTCACTACAAGAATGCCTTCGGCGTAATAAGTACCCATAACATCTTGCTAGTAGGTCTGTTAATTTAAATAATATAAATGTTGTAAAATTTTAAAAATAAATCAAATTAAAGAATTGATATAAATCCTTAAAATTAATTAAAATTAAAAAAATTAAATAAAAGTTAAATTGTAAATAGAATTTAATTAAAAATTTAATAAAAAATAAAATTTTTTTTTTAGATTGTATATAAAAACCAATTAAAAAATTAATATAAAATGAAATTTAAAACTAATAATCCAACGAGTAGTGGTGTAATAGTTCTTAGGTCTCCTTGTAATTGGGAGGTCGAAGATTTAAATCTCGGCTCCATGTTAAAGCGACCTACTATTGATGGTTTGGATACCCTGTGGGATGGTGATGTCACAATGGGCTAGGGCCCTCTCCCTAAATAACTCAAGCAAAATAAAATTATTAAAAGATTAATAAAAAATTAAAAAGTTCGTCATTAAAATTAATAAACAATTTAATATTAAAAAACAATAAATTACAAATTAATAAAAATTATAAATTCATAAAAATTAAAAATTAAAAGTAATAAAAATTAGAAATAAAAAATTATGAATAATTAATTATGAATAACAAATAAAAAATAATTAATTATGAATAACAAAATAATTAATTATGAATAACAAATAAAAAATAATAGAACTCAAGGTATTGGGCTAATTGTGTGTTACAAGTAGTTTGTAATCATCAACCCATGTTTCATTCCTATTGAGTTCATTGGATGCTTTCAATAAGTGGCCATGGGGACACCTTGAGGCAGGGGTCAAACTTCTCCATATGGACCAAGCGGAACATAGCAGGGCGCTTTGAATGCAGATCGCTCAATGGACATTAAGGACCCAAGCCCACCCCAATGTTCCACTTAGAGAAAGTGCTCCTCCACCACTCCAGTTCATAGCTCTGGTATGATAAAAGTATTTACCATCCAAATTTTTGGCCAATGGGGTTTGGATGGATCGATTAAGATGGACGGTTATGTCCGGATCCACCCAGGTTCAAATCCCATTGGGCATGATCCCTTTAGGGTTGTTTACCGGTGGTGGCGGGTGTTGCATCATTGGTGGTTACGACTGGTGGTTATTCTCAATGGTGGCAGACTTTGCATTGTCGGCATTGGCGTTCGTGGCGACTGGTGGCTCTAAAAACGGCGATGGCGGAAAAAATTGCATCGTCAGTGCGAGCTCAGTGGTCGTGGTTTATGATGGTTCAATTGTAATATCTTGTCTATGGACGTTGTTAAGGGAGGGGACCCAAGAACCCCCCTGGTTCTAAGCTCTGGTCAAAAGTGCTAAACTATCTTTAAAAAATAATAATAATAATAATAGATAAAAAATAAACATAACACAATTAAATAAAATTTAAATATTAAAAATAACAAAAATCCAAAAATCAAAATTAAAAATAATAAAAATTAAAAAATAATAAAATATTAAAAATAAAAAACTATTCGTAAAATTAAAAAAACTAAAATTAACAAAAAAATTAAAATTTAAATAAACTAAAACAAAAATTAAATTATAAATTATTTTAATAATAATTTTTTTAATAAAATAATAATTAATGTTAAAAATTAATCATAAATTCATAATAATTAATAATTACTAAAAATTAACAAAAGCTAATTTTTTTAATAAAAAATTAAAAATCAAAATTAACAAAACATAGAAATAAATATAAAATGTAAAATTAATTAAAATTATGAATTAACTAAAAAATTAAAAATATAATTAAAAATTACAAAGTTATTAATAATTACGCCGAAGGTGTTCCCCCTATGGTAGAGGACCTTCGAACGTTTCTGCAACTGTCCTAAATTTGACAGCCTTTTAGACGTTTTTCAAACGGGATTAAATTTGACAACTGTTTGCAAGTCGTTTTTACTTTGCATGCAATTTTTGACTTTCTATTTTTAAGATCCTATTTTTAACTGTTGTTTTTTCGAATCCACCCTGTTTTATAAATAAGGAGTTCGTTTTTGTGAAAGAGGGATCCAAGAAAGTGAAGGGAGTTGACAGATAACGTTTGGTATGTAAATTTGCTTTTCCTTGTTTCACCTTTGGTATTGTCATCGCTATTAGATCCAGGAGTTCGTCAACCTCGGCTTGCATTAATTGTTTCAAATTAGCAGAGATTTTAATAGTTAAGCTCTTGCTCTCTTTGGGACTACGGCTAAAAAGGCAAAACCAATTGTAGTATAATATATTATGTTGTTGTTCATAATTCACATAAAAAAAAAACACTGCTACTAGAGCAATTCAGCTCTCGTGGCTTCCAGATTTCCGCTTACAAAATTCATGAACAGCTTGCAAGAAGTAATGCCCACTTCTACTTTGCATGCAATGCCCTCTTCTACTGCGTTCCCCTGCATTAGTTCAATTGCACATTCACCTATTATGAAATACCCACAAAAGTTCCTGAGCCAACAACAAATTTACTTTATCTCAGTCTCAGTATCCTGCTTTCACAAATTCATTCCTCAATCCAAAGCAAAACTATACAGGATTAGCTAACTATTTAGTTCAAAATACACTACTATTTGAACTATTTTATTGGAGGACCCATTTCATCTGCTACAAGTTTTTTGTTTTCTTGGGTCTTATTGTAGAAGTATACACAATTATAGTTATTCAAAGCTCAAAAGTTTATAAATCCACTAATCTTCCCTGACAAACACTTTGTAGATGTTGATCGATGCAGTGGCCACCCAAATTCATTGATTATTCAGACAAAGAAACATGAGCTTTAAAAATGAAAAAGGAGGGGAATGTAATGAATTTTCACTGACCAACCATTTTGGAATGTATCCTTCCACTTCAAGTTCACCCTCCCAATGCTCCCTTGCAACGTTTTGCCATACCACGTGCTTAGAATTTTTACTTCTCTCTCCCTTAACTATTTCTTTTTTGTCGGTTATGCTTTCAGGAAAGGCCACAGTAGATGCTTGAGTTTGTACAGTTTTTTTTTAAAATTTGCTCCTCAGTGCCACTCCTTTGTAAGTATATGAAAAATATTTTCTCTATGAAGATTGAGTTGAGCCATGATTGGGAATATATTTTGAGCTTTGAATAGGCAACACATCAGATCCCATTAAAGCCATGAGGTCAGAATAGCAGAATAATTATATAATCTTCGAAGAAACATTAACTATGTATAACCTTTTGAGGGGAATACAAGGATTTCGATGAGAAGGCGACAATCACTTTGGTATTTTTGTGGTCGACAGCATCGGTCATGCTGTTTGAATAATGAACGCCTTGCTCCTTCCACCCTAAACATATCTCTACTTTTCATACATTATACTTTTTTAAAAGCTTGAAATATACAATGTTTTGTGCAAAAAATCAGACTGATTCCACGGTATTTTGGTAACCTCGGCCTGCATTAATTGTTTCAAATTAGCAGAGATTTTAATAGTTAAGCTCTTGCTCTCTTTGGGACTACAGCTATTAGAGAAATTAGCTAACAATTTAGTTCAAAATAGATTGAACTAAAAAGGCAAAACCGATTGTAGTATAATATATTATGTTGTTGTTCATAATTCACATAAAAAAAACACTATCTATTAGAGCAATTAGCTAACAATTTAGTTCAAAATAGACTACAATCTGAACTGTTTTATTGGAGGACCCATTTCATCTGCTACAAGTTTTTTGTTTTCTTGGGTCTTATTGTAGAAGTATACATAATTATAGTTATTCAAAGCTCAGAAGTTTATAATTCCACTAATCTTGGATTTTTCTTACATTATACTTTTTTAAAAGCTTGAAATATACAATGTTTTGTGCAAAAAATTAAGACTGATTCCACATTATTTGGTAACCTTGATTGTCAGTTAAAAAAACATTTTTGAGTATCTTAATGCTAAAGAGCGGCTGTAATGAATGGCTTCATTTTTTCCTTCAAAATAATTGATTTGTTCTTATGATATGCTTATACAAGCAGCATTTTTCCAACATAATTTCCTTTTTCTTAAGTAATACTTCAAGATCTGATGGAGAAGTTCAGTCCGGGCTTAAAATGCTTCAATTTACGGACATGGGATTTGTTTGTTGTACAGTGTTATATGAGCAGGGAAATATCCAAACGACTTTAGTTCTCGAAGTCTAGAAATCTTGGAAGATCTTCAAAGGTTCAGGAATATCACAATATTTTTCTGTATTGTTGAAAGCATGAGTTGTAGCCCAAGGAAAAAAAGAAATAGGAGATGTATGTCTCCACTCTCCAATATTTGATGCCATGAATATCCATATATCTTACCTTGAAATTAGGGTTGTTTGTTTGCTCTGACAAATTGAAAAACATTTAGCTACTTCTAGATGCACACAGGAAACAAACATTTATGCCTACAGTGACCTTACAGTTTACTATGTTCCCATAATTGGCATATTAGGTGCATTTGAAGGTGGGGTGAATGCTTGAGGAACAACTCTTGTGACTGAGCTCACTGTGTTATCAATGCTTTAGAATAAATGTTAATAGTGGGTTTCAAGTATTCAATTATATGTTTTTCCCTTCATATGAGCTTTATTGTTTTTTTAGATAGATATAGGAGCTTTATTGTCCTGTGTATATTTCAAGATCATGAGTCCAACCACTAGATTCCCTAACATGGATGGGGATAACGTCAAACCTCCCTATATAAGAGTTTAATTGCTATTGGGACTCCTTTTGATCTATATAATTTTTTTATTTTTATAAACAATGAAGTATGAAAAAAGTATGGTGTGTACAATGCAATGTAAACACTGAACCATATATGTTATTTGTTTTAGAGGGATAGTTATTACTTTTGTAGTTGATGTTTTAATAAGGGGTGTGATTGGTTTTATAAGTGTAGAAATATAGATGAACCACTTCATTTCAAATGTTCTATCTCTACATTTCTAACTTGTTACAAATTCGTACATATACATTTACCAATTTTATATCATGAGTGGTAGCGTTTTGCAGATTTGTTTATTTGAACTAAACATGAATACATGACGATTTCTGTACATGTGCAGATTTAATATCATGAGTGGTAGCCTTATGTAGTGAATATGACATTGGCAGTGTAGATATATTTAGTTTTATTAACTTCTTTTTTCACTTTTTTGTAGGGTATTTGTGATTCTCATTCTCCCGCGGTAAAGAAGAGAGTGTCGTCTCTAAACAATCTTGAGGTGGGTTTCAATATTGATTAAAGTATTTATTCATTTGTTTTGTTTATTGCATGCTATGGTTTAAAAAATTATTGTAGAGAGCTTTCATGTTATTTTCTTTTGATTGTTACATTTATATTTAGACTCCAATCCTTTTTCCGAAGTGACATGTGGGGGCACGTGCCTTCATCAATGACAAGATTCGTTATGTGCTGAAGGGGCTCATTCCCCAATGAGGCCATTTCAAAGCGTCCCAAGTTGGATGTTAGACTGATCAGTGACAAGGCTTTTAAAGCTGCCCATCATACCTAAGAACATCTTGGTGGACTAACATACTTATTTTCCCTCTCTAGTTTAATATGATGCAGACTAGAAACACAATTCCCCTCCCCACAACGGGATTGACATTAACTATGCCTCACTTGCAGAGGGAGGAAAATTTTAAGTGTATTCAATGTGTTGTTAATGTTTTGCATTGTAGGCAACCAAAACCACCTAAAACAGTGATAGCTGAAATGATCAGAGATCGCCTCCACCTGATGCCAACATCCCCAATTTTTCTCTCCAAAATCCAAACGATTGGAGATCATTCACGAGGCTTCTACTTGATTTATGATTCGAACGAAGATGCACTGAAATATGAACCACCCCACAAATTGAGGAGAATGGGAATTCCAATCGAGGCATCTGCAACTGGACAAAACTACAAGAAACATGCAAAGAAAATTACACAAGCAAAAAGCAAGAAATTTGATTTTAAAAAATAGCCTGTAGTGGTTAGCTTATAAGTGTTTGTTTATAAGTATTTTTGAAATAAACTGTAACTCGTTCCAAATATTCCATGTATGTATTGTGGCAGTATATATCCGACAGAGAATCAAACTTATCAAACACATGTTCATTTTTTGTTATCCAACAACTATGCTTTCCTAATTTCTTTATCATTGTGTTTCCATACAAATACCTATAGTCTTCTCACTTCAAGTGTACATATTGTTCTTATTGTTTTCCATTCTATTTGCTTAACATAATAATCTGTAATTCATTTCAAATAAATGCATGTATATATTGTGGCGGAACATATGGAGCACATAATCTAACTTTTCAACAAACAACAACAAAAACAACAATGCATTTTTAATGTGTTATTCATTATATCTTTCCTTTATACAACTTTATGTAAACCAACAACATTTTTAATGTGTACTTCATAATATTTGCACACAAATACATATAGTTTTAAAATTCCGACAAACAACCATACAAATTTTAGTTGTTTTCAACCAAAGCTTTGTACATTATATCACTTTTTTGCATATTGAATTGTTAAAGGGTTAGACTTCATGTTTGCACTTTTTAGAAAATATGAAATAATAAGGAAGCCAACTTTAAAGGTTCTCATTCTTTACAAATGCATGATTTCCTGAACAAATCCTTCATTTCATGATAGATTGCCCTACAAGTTTACATTTTCCACCATATATTTGTAGAATTCTCACAATCTCGAGCATCTTTTAATTGCCATGGAAATAACTTTGACACACGAAGGCATTTCTCAATTGATTGAGGGTGGTTCCAATGTTGACCCCACATTTTAGATACTGCACTTGAGCTCTCTAAGGTCCATTCTCAACACGGGAGCCCAACATCGTGTTGACCTTTCAGATGGGATACATTTTCAGATAGCACTTTTACCCTCAAAATTTTCATGTCGTGTAACCGAAAAATCAATACAAGAAGGCTCCATTGTGTGCTTACACAAATCCCTCGTTAGAATGATCAAAAGTGAACTGTAAGCTTCATCTCATGCTCAATTACCAATGTACATAAACTCGCTATATCAATTAAAATTTCTTTCTGTTTGTTTTTTCCATCCGTTGCTCAGTTCTAATTCTATCCTATTTTTATTTCCATTGCAGCACCGTTCTTATCATTGAAATGGATGTTGTTGTTGAAACACATTTGGTAATCGGTGCTCCAATCCGACTACCAACAAATTCTCTCAAACACAGTCAGTTGCCACAAACAGATGCAAGTGCAAACTAGGGTTAACAAATATTTTGCGAGAACACCAACTAAAATAAGTGCTTTGAATACATCTATGCACATGTGGTCCGTAGAGGGCCGTGCCCTAGCAAAAACAACCCTTCGCCAATATCACAATGCAAGGGGAAATGGATCCGTGTTTGGGTTTGATTTTTTTGATCAGGAAGGAGGGGAAATCCACATCACTTGTTTCAACGAGGCCGCGGAAGCATTCTATGAGCAAATTGAGAATGGGAAGCTATATACAATTTCCAATGGGAGGATTGCGAGGATTGCTGATGCAAAGCTATGTTACAACCATTTGAACAATGCTTTGGAGATTTTCCTGCAACCTTCCTCAACCATATCTCCACTCATAGACAAATGAAGATACAATACCTTCCCATAACTTTCACTTCACCAAAATCAAGGAATTACCTGCAAGCGCTGAAGGTTCTACAGTTGATTTGATTGGCATTGTTGTTACGATGTCACCATGCTCAACAATTCGTCGGTATGACAAGTCTGAAACAAAGAGAAGAACACTGCAATTAAAGGACATGTCAGGTTTCAGTGTAAGTGTCACATTGTGGGGATAACACTTAGATGATATAAGCAATGAACTTGAAGACATGCTTTCTATACCGCCTCTTCTGGTCCTCACCTTGAAAGCTGCCCGCGTCTCCAGTTTCAATGGAAGCTCAGTGGACACTGTTTCAAGAACCAAATGTTACGTCAACCCTCAAATTTCAGAAACAAATACACTTCATGGCTGGGTTGATTCCGATGACTACTTCCTTCTGGCGCCCTCTATCACAAGCCAATTTCTGGGCCCTCCAAAAATCCTGACCTCTGTAATGACGATTTCGGAGGTACTAAATATGGGGAACACTGAGAGAAATGAATGGGCCATGGTTACTGTAGAAATCACAAATATCAGCATGGACAACTTTTTTTACAAGGCATGTCCTCTTCAAAAAGGTGACAAACAATGCAGGAAAAAGGTGAAAGAGAATGGTAATGGTTCATGGTTATGTTCGAGTTGCAACAGACAAGTTCAAAACTATGATTATAGATATGCACTCAGAATCGATCTAAAGGACCCAACAGGAGAACTTCAAATCAGTTACCGCTTTTGATGAGACAACTGAGTTAATCATGGGTGTTGCAGCTAGCAACCTCCATATATTGACTATAGATGAAGATGCAACTAGTGAAATTATAAGTAATGTCATCGGCAACGAATACTGCTTCACACTTTCACTGAAAAAAGAGACATATTACGGAAACAACAGATTGAAATGTGTCATCCTCAGTTCAAAGAAAGCGGAAAACAGTGCAACTCCTCCATAACCTTTACGCAAGGATTTCCAACCCACCTATCCCTTCAAACATTACACCCTCACTCATCCCATTCTATACTTTGAACTATCACTGCTATGTTTCTTATTTCATATCTATGTTTCACTTTTTTCCCTGCTTCAAAAGAAAACTGTTGAATTCCCTTATACACTGACATACTATTGTCTCCTTCTATTATGCGGATTGTTAGTACTTTTAAGAAAATAAATATTAAAAAAATGCAATTTTGTTATGTACGTATTTACATCCTTCTGTAGTATGTGAACACATTGTATGTTTCTATATATCTAATACTCTTTTCCTTAATAAAAAAAGTAGTTTCTCAAAACTCAAATTGTTACCTCTTATGCGTATTTCCCATTGGAACTCCACATGCATTACAATTGAATTTAGTTTTACATTTTCACTTATTTCTGCATTTTTTTGTCATCAAACTATGTATCGTTCCTTGCTAACCCAAAATGATCTTTATCCAACAGGTGGTACTCCATAATCCTGTGACTTCGCAATCATGTCGACTCCTACAAAACGAGCCCAACGAAGAGAGAACTACGCAAAAAATAAAGTACACATAACTGCTGAGCAACGACGTCGTAAATTAGAGCATAGAACAATGAAAATCTCTAATATCTTTCAACTTACAACGACCAACAATATACGATCCCCCGACATTCCAATCTTGCCATCAAATACAACTACTGAAGAATTTCCAACCAACATTCCGCATGTAACTTCCATGGAAAAAACCTTTCAAGAGCATACCACTTCCTTCCGTATGAACCCATCTTTGCTAACAACTGTCACTTTGCCCCAAATGTCTGGGATGCCACATGAAACTATCTCAAGTACTGACCTCTCTTCAGTTCATCCCACATATACAACCGGTTTCTCCTCTCCTTCAGACTGCTTTCCACCTTGCAATCCACAAACAACTGAAACAGAACACCCCACCCCTTCCAATACACAGAGATTTCCCATATCCCCACTCTCTTTGCTGAATTTAGAAGCCCAACGTCAGTTTCGCAAAAGAATAGATTTGTTGGCGAACATCCAAACTTGCTCAATCTGTTTGGAAAATTACCCTGGAATTAAAACAATTTCCTTCGAAGGCTTTCCCTCGTGTAATAGATGCAAAAGTGAAAAACAAGGCCACCGCTTCTCTTCATGGAACAACATGGACCCTGAAAAAAACCTATCGTTCTTGCGTCTTTAACCCAAATCGAGGAGATGCTTATCGCACGAGTTAATCCATTCATGCAAGTCACCCAAGTACGTGGTGGGCAATACAAATACTCAGGACACACCATAAGCTTCCCGCAAAACATTAG
Organism: Taxus chinensis; assembly: GCA_019776745.2. NCBI lineage: Eukaryota > Viridiplantae > Streptophyta > Pinopsida > Cupressales > Taxaceae > Taxus > Taxus chinensis. The sequence continues at coordinate 659,618,687 of CM034146.1, forward strand.
TTCAATAGCAAAGACCCTACCCCGCCGCCTTGGAGATTTGGACATAGTTCTCATACAAAGGGAAGGATCTAATTTAAAAAATTATGATTTCTACATCAGTAGATCTTGTGTTTGTGCAACCTTGCAATATAAAATCCAACACGACCCCTATTACAAAGATGTCTTAATCGACGATGACGCCCTTTCCTCACTACCATCTGAATCGTCAAATGTTTCCTCCTCTCTCAACACAGCCACAATGGAACTGCCCCAAATGCAAACTTGCTCTACAACTCATGGTAGTGGTGTTCCCACCCACTATAATGAAACATATGAACACTCATCATCTTTCATGCTAACACCTCACAATACAGGAACAAAAGAAGAGGAAATCAAACAGTTCTTGCTCAACCACGATGGTAACACTCCATTTACCATGCCATGGCCAGAGCTTGGGCTTTCGCCAATAAATGAATACAATACAGAAGGTCTGTTCTCAATGGCTTTCCCAACTTTATTTCTGACAGGAAAAGCAATGTGGCAACAACCCCACATTAAAGAAGTTCCAATGCATGAATACACACTTCATTTGATGCGTTACCATGATGGGCGCTTCGGTTCCCACCCAAGATTTCGTTACTTCCTTCTAAACCTCATAATGCTGACACATGAAAGCCAGTACACTGCAGCTGTTTTTATGAAACAGAACACCGAATATGGAATCCCTCCAACAATTAGAGAGATGCGAAGACAACTACTGGAATGCCCCAAAGATAACCTCCCAGATAGCTTAATGCACTTTGGATTGAGCCTTTGAGGGACATGTTCATTCTAGGCAAAAATTAGAAGCGAGATTTCAGATATGGTGGAATAATTGGGGACACCAACCTTATTCTTCACTGTAAGTGCTGCAGACACTAAATGACCAGATATCCACAATATTATGTTTGGTGAATGCCCAACAGATCCTCGAGCGACACAATGTTTGAGAACACTTAACATTGTCTCTAACCCTCATCGAGTATCAACATACCTGCATCACAAATTCACAATATTTTGGGAAGAAATATTGCAGAAGGAACTTGGAGCAGTAGAATTTTGGTACAGGTAATCAAATCTACTTATTTCAAAGTTTTTCCCAAACTACATATCTAATATTTATGTTCCCTCATCTCGCAGGTATTAATGGCAACATAGAGGCTCCGCACATGTCCATGGTTTATTGTGGCTCGAGAATGCACCAAAAGTTGATGAACTGAACTGGGAGGACACAACAGTTATTGAGGCGGCAAAACAATACTTTGATAAGTTCGTGTCTGCTTGGAACCCCTGCCCGGCTTGCAACTGCTTGGATTTCATTCGCAGGTCACTCCTAGACAACCCTTGCTTGCTAGATACAACACAAATTCTATCCACCTCCCCGCATGCAGACCTTGAAGAACTGCTTAATCGAGTTTAGCGCCATACTAAATGTTCAGAGCAGACATGCCTGCGTAGAAAGCAATCACAGCTATAGTGCAGGTACAATGCTCCTTGGGCCACGCAACCTACTTATTCCTTACACATTGAAGGTGATGGGAAAATAAAGTACCTCCCTTCTAGAAACGATGACAGATTGAACATCCACAATCGAACAATGATATACATATGGAGAGCAAAGTAGGAAATGTTGATTTCCAATTGGTACTTTCCCGCCATGCCATTCTTAAGTATATTTCAAAATATGCTTTGAAAGCCGAGCAACTTTCAGAAACATATCACCAAATGCTATCCAGATTTTCAAGAGACACAGACGCAGATTCTCCAGCACATATCACAATCCGTAAAATGCTCACAGAAAGCCTTGTTGAACATGACATAAGCACACAAGAAACATGCACATGCTGTAAAAAATGCCACTTGTTATGTGTAGCCGTCCATTCGTATCATTAAATGTTGGAAAAAAGATTCTGAGACGTGTTGTTGAAAGTGACGCCGATGCACAACAAACAACCACTTTCTTGGATGCATATAAAGTTCATCCAACAACCATGGAACACCTACCACTTATTTAAGTTTCTCGAGATTGGAGCTACAACAAGCACCGTAAAGGTGATAAATGGAAAAAGCGACAATACAAGCAATTGTTCGGGTCCACCCGAGATTTCATGGATGTCCCTGCTAAAAAATCAATGTCTTATCACCTTTTCTGTTGGTCAAAACTCCTATTATACAAGCCTTTCAGAAATATCGTGTTTGAATTTGGCTCAACCCCACATGACATCAACGGCACTTGGGACATGTCCAAGCATTAACTATAATCGTGGCATGTTCTACGCACTACCGCAGACACAGGACTTGCAACAGATGTTAGTTCTGACTCAGAGCCCGAATGCAGTATTCAACAAGAACCATTGCAACTCAATGGCAGGTCTTCACACAACTTTGCTTTCCGGAAACAACACGGGTCTAGACAGTCTTGAAATGTTGGGGAAACAAGATTTGACATACACAATAATTGGACCATACATGACGTTCCCCATGATTTGCAGATAACTAGTTCATCATTCATTCGAGAGAGAGAAGGCAGACACAATTAACAACAACATACATGCCACACCACCATCTTCCACACTTCCTTTGTCTCCAGAACAACAAATATAATCTTGATACCATACTGACACCATTCATTTTGATTTTTTAAACAAATCCCTTCTACCTCCACTAAGATTGATAATTCAAGGAACGACTGGCACAGGAAAATCATTTATGATAAATAAAATCCATTAATTCATTCACAGCATCAACCATATCTCCCTCACCTCTACTTGTGCTCGCCCCTACCGGTGTTTCAGCATTCAACATCTCTAAATCCACAATCCACGCAGCCATGTGTATTCCAATACAAAGAACTGAAACCCCTTGAAGGTAGTGCATTATCATCTTTTCAAGAGTCGATGAAACATATAGAATATGTTCTTATTGATGAAATGAGTTTCATCAGGCCAAAGTTGCTAAGAAAAATTGATAGTAGGCTCCGCGAAGCTTTCCCACACTCAAGAACATCTGAATTTGGGAACATATCAGTCATCCTCCTCGGTGACCTTAGGAAATTACCGACCGGTTTTGGACAGTCCTCTTTATGCAAGTAATTCCTATGGAGCAACCCTTTGGAAGGGATTTCAATCTTCCATTACATTGCGAACAATATTTCAGCAACAAGGAACAACCAATGCATAGGTTTCATTCCGGAATTTACTGCTCCACATGCAAGATTCAACCCCTCTAATTGAGGATTGGGAACTCCTGATGTCTCGCATGCAGACACACACCTAACTGGCATAGGAGCTCAACATTTTTAAGGACACACCACATTTGTTTGTAAAAAATGATCAAGTGGCATGCCACAACCTACAGATGTTGAAGGCATTGAACGTTTTGATCACCCAAATCCATTGCTGAAAGTAACAGGTGGACTGGACCAGGAAATCCTGATGATGATCAGTTAGAACACAACATTCTGATTGTGCAAACAAAAAAAATCATGCTTATTACAAATCCATATGGGTTGATGCCAGGCCTCATGAATGGTGCCACAGGAACAATCACCAACATTGTCTACGATGGCATCAATGCAACCACCATGCATTACCTTTATTTGTTGTTGTAAAATTTGATAGATACAACGGCCCTTGTTGGGATCCCTCCAACCTGTTACATATTCCCATACCCCCTATTTCACAGAGGACAATTCGAAGATAGTTGTAAACGATTAAAATGGCCTGGGGATTAACTATCCACAAGTCGTAGGGACTTACTTTACACAAAGCAACCGTCAACATTGGAACCACTGAAAGGCAGGGTCTGACATTCACAACTTTCTCCAGAGTTCTCTCGCTTGCAAATATACACATTTCACCTGCTTTTTCATTTGAGAGATACTCAAATATGGCACATGTACCAACACTCGGAGCAAGAAGAAAGGAGGAAGCAAGACTACTATCACTCAACCCATCGTAAATACTAGCCTCTTCTTTCATAGCACCTCCACTACTACTATACTCAACATTTCTTCCTATCCAAAGTAGCATAGTCGTTCAAGGGATATTAAATTTAATCAAGTTTATTGAAACTAAAATTGCCCACTAAAGGCCACCACTCATGATATAAATACTGCAAACGTATACATGTCTCATTACGTGTTCTTACATACCTACATTTCGAGCAGATGCTTTATGTTTCCAAATATGGTATGCAACTTTAAATGTACGACCCTGTAACATAATTAAATGTACACATACAACATTACAATGTAATGTTTCAACTAAATGTGTCCTACACTACAACTATCAATCACACACATTATCAATTGTATAATAAATCGCCTTTCTCCAACAAAACACCAATTTGAACAACCGATGCACAACTAACAACATCAACTATGAAAATTGATAAACTATCAAAAACAGTATCACAAGTAATCATGTACAAATTTATAACAAGTTTGAAATGTAGAAACAACCTTCATATTAAGTGGATCAATAATAACTGTACCTCTAAATCAAATAACATATACCGTTCAAAAATGGTTCACATCTCATGAAACACATCTCAATTGCTTCTCAATAAAAGTAACCCTAATCTTAATAGAACCTAAAAAAATTAAATCTTATGAAACTTCGTCCCTACAAATGCATACCTCGTCTTTCGCTAACCTCTTACAAATGTTAAAATTAATCACACATTTCACGTAAGATAAACTGCTAAAAAGTAAAGTATTAAAAATTATGAATATTAGCTACCAATAGAAGAAATTAAATTCATTTAAAATAAACAAGTAATTTAGAGTGCATGAAACATATAATTACAAAGTAATTAATAATTTAGATAAATTAAAAGTAATAAAAATTTCAAAATATATACTAAAATTATTTTAAAAATAAAAAATAGAATTTCATGAAATTTATTGAAAAGCATAAATAAAAAATTAATTAAAATTTAAAAATTAATAAAAATTAACCAAAAAGGCAAAATTAATAAAAAAATAAAAAAACAAAAAAAGAATTATTGAAAATCGGAAATTAAATTTTTTAAAAAGTAATTTACAATTAAAAAGTAATTATAAATTAATGAAAACTAAAATTACAAAGTAATTAATAATTAACAAAAGTAAAAAATTATTAAATAATAAAAGATTGAAAATAAGAAGTATTATAAAATAAAAAATTATAAAAAACTTTGAAAATTAAAATTAAAATTAATAAAAAAACATAACATGAATAAAAAAATATAAACATTAAAATAATTTTTTTAAAATAAAAATAAAAAACTAAAATTAATAAAAAATTAAAAAGTGCAATTTCATAAAAACTAAAATATAATTAAAAATAACATAGTAATTAATTTTCAATAAAAAATAAAATAAATATATAAAATTACTAATAAATTATAAATTTAAAATTAAAATAAATTAAAATAAATTATAAATAAAAATATTTAATTTCAAAATTAAGAAAATTTTAAAAGCTAAATTATTTAAAAATTATAAAATTAGTAAAAAAAATGTATAAAGTAAAAAATAAAAAATAAAATAAAATTTTAAAATTAAAAGTAATAAAAATTAGAAATAAATAAATAAATAAATTAAAATTAAAAGTAAATCAAAATTAAAAAGAAATTGAGAAATTTGATTAAAAATTACAAAATAATTAATTATGAATAAAAAGTAAAAATAAATAAAATAACACAACTTAATAAAATTTAAAAATTAAAATTAATAAAAACCAAAATAATAAAATTGAAAAGATCAAAAACTTAAAAATTAAAATTAAAATGAATAAAATGTTAAAAAATAAAAAAGTCACGTTTGGAGAAAAAACACTCTGTAATTCTGTCAAAAAAATGGAGTTGGTTTTTTTAGGTTTTGCATTTGGTACCACCATACCACGACCTTTTTGGGCATTGCAAGAATTTTATTGCTATAGTTTCTCCTAGGGTTTCTCACCCTCTAGGAGTCCCCCTATATAATGATGTCAGTATCTTCAAACTGGGGTTGTTTCAACCATGGCTAGAGATAGTGGAGCTGTGAGTAAAGGCACCGCCAACGAAGCTACCTAGGAAGTTCATTCCGAAAGTATTCCACGAGGTAATATTTCTCCTCATGTTGTGGTTTTTCCCATTCCCGAATTTAATGTTTTTTGTCAATGGTTAGAGAAGTTTTGTCTCATTGGGTATTTTACGGGTCACATCCCCTCTGAAATCATGTTCAAATCTTGGGTTGATACCGTTTAGACTCCTCATGGATTCAGTCTGGAAAGTGTTCAAAACATGACCAAGGTTTTCTTCCTCTTTCACTTTTCTGATCTTGCCAATGCGCCCAACATTTTGGCTAAACAAGCCACTTGGTATGTTCGCAAATCGTTGCTTGTGTTAACCCCATGGCACAAGGACTTATTGTATCTAAGTATACCGCCCTTAAAGTTCTTGTCTGGGTTGAATTTTTTGGACTCCTTTTGCCATGTGTGCATTTTTGTCACAAATTACCGCTTCTCTTGACCGGGTGGTTCGCTTCAAAGCTGATAGGTTTTACCATGCTCGACCGTAGAAACAAGTATGCATTGAGATTGATCTCTCTCAGGATCTAAAGGAATTTATGTATATCTAGATGGGAGACAAACTCTACTCTTAGTGGGTCATGTATATCAATTTTCCTAACACATGCTTTTGTTTCCAGGTTTCTGATCAAAAGATCAAAGATTTTCCTTTTTATGTACTCTGCAACTGCCCTGTGGCTAAAACAACTCCCGAAGTAGTCAAACCCAAATAGGAGGAAGGTTGACAAGTTGCTGGGGGCCGACGAAACAAGAAAAAATCCTAGCAATCCAAGGCTTTGGCTCTAATGGCCACCGAGAGCCAGGTGTTAAGGAACAACCACATAATGTACACTCTAAAGAGCCAACTACTGCTACTAAAGAACCAACTCTCGTTGCTAACTTGGCTACCCTGTTGCCAACTTGGCTACGCTGTTGCCAAAGTATTCCAGCACACCCCTCGCGGCTTCAGTTCTCGTGGACCAAAAAAATTCTATTTATAGTGTTCCCATCCAACAATCAATGTCATTACTACTACCAAGTAATTCACAAGGGTTCTCCAAAAGGCCCCGAAGCCCCTCTTGCATCTCTCAGGACCATAGCCTGGCTCACAGCATGGAGTCAACTAAAGTGGAGTACAACATTAAGTACGTCGAATGGAAAAATTTGATTTGCAAAATTTTTTGTAGCACAATACTGCTCGATTCTTGCAAAATCAATATGATGCTGGTGATGGCTTGGAGGATAGGGATATGACTCTTGACCATCCTTTCCCATGAATTATTTATCTTGGAATGTTTAGGGTCTTACAAACTCCTGTCTTAAATATGTTTGTGCGTGAAACTCAAAAACAATGAGTAAATTTGGATGTTTTATTTTTGCAGGAAGTGAAAATTACAGGTTTTTAGTTACTGATGGTTTGCAAATCCATCTGGCTAGACAACTTGGCTTTCATAGCAATTATGAAGCAGGACATGGGGATTAATTTCACTTTTTTCTCCCAAATGGTGGCCTTTATTAATTTATCATGGCATCGACCCCACCAACCGTGCCATATAGGTCATATTTAATGTTGATGGCTGCCATTTTGGCCTCATTAATATTTACGCCTATAACGATGTGGCCGAAATGGCCAATCTGTGGCGATGGATCACCAACTCAATTCTCGATGCTTATTAGGTCATAAGTGGAGACTTTAATATGGTTGAGTCACCTAATGATAAATGTCACCACTTGTCAATGAGGTGGACACCGGGTGAAATGGAAGTGTGGTACTTTATGTGTAATAAGTTGGGTTTTTTTATCCTAACGCATCTCGCTTTCCCACCTCCAAAGCATGGTTTACTTGGTCCAATCTACGTGGAGGGACGAATCGCGTACTTAAACAGCTTGACAGAGCTATGCTATTAGCTAAAGATTATTTTGAGTTTGATAGCATTTATTCCCTACCAATGGAGGTCATGCCTAAATTTTTCCTTTCGAATCATTCTCCAATAAAATTTCGTATCACTTGACATGATACACGTCCTTTCTACCATAAAGGCCAATTATTTCTAAATATTTCCTTGATGCAGCATGGCACCACTATCAATCATATCAAGTGTGTTTGGAATTTAATTCCACCTCCTAGTAATTGCTAGCAGTATCATCCACCTATGCAAGCCAACCAGATTCAATGGTGTGAGAACTTGCTGACTTAGATAGCTAGATTCCTCATAATCTATAACAAAAATTGGCCAAAATTCAATGCCACTCATACTCGGCTAATAACTCAGCCCCTTAGCCGAGAAGTGGTAGTGCTTCAAGATAATCCCTTCTCTGAAACCTTGCAACTTCATGTTGCAATGCTTCACCAACAAATTCAAATTGCAGATAACTACAATGCAAGGGCAGCACGAATCCGAACCCATATGTACTAGCTTAAAATTGGAGATTGGGTCTCGAAAGAATTATTTCTTTCCCTTAGAGCCAAGAAACCTTCACAGTAAATTTGGGATATCATGGAGGGTAGAGCTCGGATTACAAATGTGTAAATTATGTTGCAAGCCTTAATGTGCCACTATAAACTCCTGTTCCAAGCTCAATAACCTTCTGCAGCTTGCCAAATTGCTCTTCATCAATGTTTGGGTGTTGTGTCATGTAAATTTTCTGAGGCTCAGAAGGTGATTTGCAAAAGAATGCTCACCATTGAGGACCTCCATGAAGCCAACATGTAGATGGCCAATGATAAAGTGTCGGTATGTGGTGGATTCCAATGTGAATTCTATAAAGCCCTTTGGGACTCAGTCAGTTACGACCTTTTCCATTTATACCTCAAAGGTTTTCAGGATCAATCCTTAGGGCCACGAATCAATAAGGGAAACATCAAATTCATCCCCTAAATAAGGATACCCAAAGAAAATCACTTGTTGGCGACCAATCACACTTTTGAATGTCTCCTAAAAAATCATCCCCAAAAGCCTTGGCTATGCGGCTACGCAATATCCTTCCGGATGTTATTCATCCAAAACAAACATGATTTTTCCAGGGTATATATATCTTGGATAACATCATTGTTGTGTGCGAAGGCATGGAATGGGACCACATATCTAATCAATCTTCCATGTTCATAAAAATTGATTTAGAGAAAGATTACAATTGAATTGAATGGCCATTTATTCTTTCCATGCTTTAAGCCCTTGGCTTTGGCTCCATTTTTACTCAATCTGTAAGTATAAGTTTTGTGGATGACTCTTCTTAGATATCTATCAATGGCACCAACTCAGCACCCTTTGGTATTTTTTCATTCTATTTGCCAATGCTACCCTCTGGCCCCTGCATTATATGTGCTCACGATCGAAGGATTTGGGTATCTATTGGCCCACACTAAATCTCAGGGACTTGTTAGGGGAATATTGCTTCCTGTTGCGCCCAGTTCTTAACTTCTCAATGGGGAATTTTGGGGATGACTCCTTTCTTATGCTCATTGAAGATGAAGCCAATATTTGCAATGTTATGTAATGTTTGGATACTTTTTGTTTAGTTTCTTGTCCGTCGATTCAATGGCGAAAACCCCTGTGTTATAGGAAATCCTTTCTTCCTGTGCTAAATTGGCTTGCCACTTTCGAATGGAAGATTCTGGCACAAGGTAAGATATTTAAGTTCTTGGGTATTCTTTTTTCTTTTTAAGCCTCCCAACCAAGCTTTGGCAATATGTTATTCAAAGGGTGGAAAAAAACTTGGAGTATTGGATTACCAGACCTTTATCTTTTCCCAGAAAATTCCAAATTTATTCCAAATTTGTTGCTACCACACATTCTTATTACTCGTTGTGTTGGGTTCCCTCCAAAGCCTCCATTCAGAAGATGAAAAATATGCTGAAAGACTTTTTATGGGTTAATGATTCTACAGGAAAAGGATTTCATTGGGTGGCCTGAGAGATAAGTTGCCTTCTCCGCAATTCTGGGGGACTCGGTGTTATTGACATTCAACGTCAAGGGCAGGAACTTTGCGCAAAATGGATCATCAGAAGCATTAATGGCCAAGAATCTTGAAAATTTCTCATACGACATGGTATTGTTGAAGGCTCTCCTTATGGTCACCATGCGTGGAAAGGATTGAGGTTTGTCAATCTGCTCTTCACCCCCATTCTTGTAAAAATTATTGACACTTTTGTGCTCAAGAGCATTTGGAAAGCATGGGAATGCATTAAACCCTATCTTTTGTGGAAGGAGGATAAATTTCAAAATGAGCTCTCTTTTAATCATCAATCCATCTTGTGGTCGCTGATTTTTTAAATGCAAGATTGGCGATATCCCATTTCGTAATTACAGAGCCATTAAAGGTTACTATTTTTTCTCACCTCATTTTCCCATGGTCGATAAACTCTGCATGTGATGTAGAATTCAATCCACTCCATCTACCTGGAGTAGGTGATTTTCCAATGTGTGGAATCTTTGTGTGGAGTTCAAGATTTCCCACTTCCTCTGGTGTTTCTTGCACCAAGGACTTCCTATCGGGGCTCTTCTTGTTCAAATTGGGATTCCATCTCCCAAATTCCCATTCTGCGATCACTTGGAAAGAATCTTGCATATTTTCTGGTTTTGTCCCAAAGCTCAGATTACCTGGAATTGGATTCATTCATTTTACTTTCCATTAAGGCCACATTTCTTTACTTGGCAACATATCCTTTTGGGAGACAATCCTAAGCTTCTTGCTATGTTCACCCAAATTTGGCATGTTTTCAGAGGGGAAATGTCTGTTTTGGATATGGAAAAAAGAAATGCTTTTTTATTTGCTAATTCTATAGTTGATCAATCCTTTTCATTTTATAACAAATCTATGGTGATCTTCAATGTACTACTGTAGATACAAGTCTAGACCAACGAGGTTGCACTGAAAGTTGACCAAATCCAAACCCTACTGCGACACTGGGGGGAAGCCCCATGTAATGTTGTCCATGTGCCACTGTCTCCTACCAGGCGATCCCCACCTCTGGGCCATGGTGGTTGATGCATCTATTTGTAATAGTGTGCTTTCAACCAAGCTCGCTGTTCCCTGGGCCCTTTGCACCAAACAAGTTACCCACCAACTCGTTGCCATCATGAGGGGTTGTCATCTCATCACTGCTGGATTTCTTCACTAGCTCACCAGTAGGGATGGAGATCACCTCCTCACAAACATTGATGGGGATCTCCTCTTTCCACCATGCTTCATATTTCTAATGTTTTGAATCTGCCCCTGCCACCACCATCATCCGACAAGATCCCTCGCCTTAGCCTCACCATTCCTACCATGGGGAGGCATACCTGGAGGAAGAAATTGCTGTTGGTTAGGAGATCTTGGATGCTAAAAAATATTTACTTCAAATTTAGGAGTTATCCCCAGTTTCCCATAGTATAGAAGATAGAGTAACATTTAAAATAATTTACCCTTTTTCAAGAAACAATTTCCTCTTTAAGGAGATAACATAGTAAGCTTACCCATCCATTGATGGTGAATGAAAAGCGATAACAAGACTTACAGACAAAAATTTCCTTTCAAGCCAACTCAAAACAATGCATCATCCATAATAATCACTGAAACAAACAACTAAAACATGAAGGATAAAAACCCAATCTAGATTCATAACCACCAAGAGAGAGGTAAATGAAACTTCGTCACGACTCCAAGTCTTAAGAAAAAATTCAAACTCAGAAGATATGATAAACTCGAATAAACTCGAAAATTCTAAAGTCTATTTCCTTCAAGGATTTATTCAAGTTTAGACAAGATTTGAGTTACTCTACAGCTTAACAATTATTTACCATGAGATCATACAGTATCAATTGTACCTCATATTTAATTAAAACAGCAATACATACTCAACAAGTTGAATCAAGAAGAGTGAAACCAAGACCACCCTTTCCTCGCACCAAAGAGGATGCAACCGAATTCAACAATCAACTCCACAAATCACACAAGGAGGGTTACACTACCAACCATGGAAAACTCATATTGCTTCCCAAGGTGATTCATTCAAATTCACATCAGAAAAGTTACTCATATGTTTTATCACAACTTCAACAGGTGTTCAAAATGATACAACTTCATCTCAAGTTCAAATGGGTAGAAGTTAAGAGTAACTCAGTATTTTTCCCAACAAAGAAATCAAAACCCAAAACATGTATCCATTTATATAGTGGTTTCATGAAGAAAAACATAGTGATATACAAGCATTGAACACAAGATCATCACATCATACAAAAATTCATTCATTCCCCAAGAGTAGCAGTTCTTCTTAATGAAAAAATTTAGGAAAAAGAATAACAACTTAATGGGTAGAACCTCTATCTAATGCCTAATAGAGATGCTACTCTATGTCCTATTTGCAAAATATGGCCCAAGTCGATACTCTTATAGTCCTCCATCTTATCTCCAACGTCGATGGTCAACCCACCTGCAACTCTTTCGCTTCTTCTTATAACTTCCTAACATTGAGTCCAAAATATCTCATTAGAACTGTAAAAAATAATAGTTGATATCAAGAATAGAATTTTTGGTTCGAAGAACCAAATAAAACTCCCATGCAGAGACAAATGGTCAAAGATGTACATCTGAAGCATGTCCTCTAAATATGATTCACCCACTCTATTTGTCCGAAAACCTGTCCATGCAGTAATAGGTTGTCCTAGGCAGTTAATCTTCGCCAAAAATGAAGTCCATTAAATATGAAGGACAACTAATTCCCTCCTAATTCTCCATGCCACTGCCATCTATCTTTGGCGATTTCTATTTTCAAATTTTCCATGTAACTCAACTTGGTGGTGATGCCAACTAAGCATTCCCCCAAACCTCTTGTGCTTCTACCAAAGTTGGTAGTCCTTCATAATAAAAATCACAAATCAATTACATTTAATGCCTTGAAAATTGATGTCCCACCAACTATGCAAATTTCCATGTAGTCCATACGTACCCCTTAGGTTAGCAATAGCTTAGGTTAGATTATTATTAGGTTAGAAAATCAACCTAGGTTCTTAGGTAAGCCTTATTTACCTAAGTTGTATTTCAATTAAATAAACATAGCACACCACCCCCAACTTAGGTTAGATATACCCTTAGACTAGGGTCAACCAATAGTGTTAATATTATTAGGTACAAGGTCCCTATATGTCACCCAGCGCCTTATCAATGGCAATAAGAACCAGTTCATCATCAAAGGCCTAATGCTAAGTAGGGATCCCTGAAGAAGGGTCCTTCATAATTATAAACAAAACAAGGCCCATGTCCATCTTTGTCCAAGATCCTTGCTCAGATTACCAAGACATACCAAGATGAAAGGTAAGTCATAATTGAAGAAAACCTCTGATGACTCAATGAACATCTAAAAATCCAAGGTGTATCCTTCCCCTTACACATGCTCTAAGTCTCCATGGCATACTCAAATAGCAAGCTTTGTCCAATGCCTTTGATGGAAAGTGAGATTTAAGCTGTACAATGAAATGAATGGCCTCATAGGATCAAACAATAAAAATCACAACAAAATGAACCTTTTTAACTAAATGATTAATTATCCATTGCAAAACATGATTCCAAAATTCATAAGAGTACACACTTCCGCAAGCTCAAGTTCACCTGTCAAATAATTTAGCTCACAGTCCAAGAGTTTGTGAGAGTCAAAATCTATTAGTCAACATCCTACATGCCAGAGATGTTACAAGTTACCAAAGAAGCATCAGTACACATGAACAACTACTCTAACTGAGGATCAATGCACTATAATAACTAGGTGTGTTCATAATAATTACAATCATGGAAGGATTGATCTGCTCACATGTGTTTGGATTGAACTAAACTTCTTCCCTTTCCACTGACAGGGAAGTGATGGGGTGCGCAATACGAGAGAATTCTTGAACAAACCTCTTGATAATAACTTCCAATTGGCACCATGAAGATCTTGTAGCATCCTCGGTCACATTGATGGCTTTGGCCATAACCATGATAGATCATAATTTCATAAGATAGATGTGTCTACATCACGTCTTCCTAAGAAAATGAATGTTACCCAGTTACTGGATTTCATTTCCCCTCGTAATTTACATGAAGACTTGAGGTAATAGTACACATTCCATAGCTCATTGCTCATTGAAGTTACACTGTAGATCCTGTCAGGCTACATCAACTCATAGATTGTCCATTTGCATTCAGTTATCTCTTTTTCACAAGTCCCTCATCTAGAAATATGAGTCACAAATTGGTGATCTAGACGAGTCCTGAATACGCTCCATTGATTAAAGTCATGCGCTAATGTAACAGGGAAAGTACTTTCAGCTACCAAAGTGAGTCATGCACTAGTGCAAAAATGTAGACATGGCACATAGTCTTGTAGTGGAACTTTTGTGATGACTCAACATATGCCTCTGTAATCCAAATACACTGATGGTAGATATTCATTAAGATCTTTCATTCAGTATCCACAGTGGCCCCGTATAAGCAATGAACAAGAATATGTGCAACATTTCCTGTCCAAAATATAGTAAAGTATTCATTGATAAAACATTAATATTATACATAGTGTGTAATGATACAAAAATGCAAACATCTAGGTTCTTATTCATGGGATAAAATCATGTGAAAAACAAGGGGCTTATCACCCCCATGGACTTAGGATATTTCTCAAGCAGGTCCTCCTACTACTTATTCAAATTGAGTTCAACATAACTCCTGGGTGAACAATCCTATACGGTGTCATGTGAGAAAAGGTCTTGTCCAAGTCACATCCAATGTCAGCCAAATTACATAACCCAAAGAACTTAATGATCGACTTCCTCCAGGTTGTATAATCCTGTCCTCCATTATGATCAATTGTTGAATTACCATCGTGGTACTGGGGTGATGACTAATGGAACTCCTATACCTCAGTTTCCAAGTCCACTACTTAACTACATTTTGACTAGAATCTATCTAATAGATATTTGACATTACTATTTCAATGACCAACGGAGGTTAGTGGGTGAGAATCACATCCTTCTTCTTAGTAATGCTCTACAAAATGCTTCATACCTAAATTGACAAGAAAGGAAATTAACATTAAACATTGGGAGTGCTTGCATCCCTGAAATTATTTACACAAGTATCTCATAATTTATTTATATTGATCCATGCAACTAATAAACTAATATTACCTAATGCCCCAAAATCCATTGAAAAAACTAGATAGGTGCAGGAATATCATGCCTCATTAAGAGGCCTATATTATATTTTGTTTGAACGTATGATCGATCTTAGGGCCTCAACAATGTGCCAAAAACTTGATGCCAAATTGTATAGTGGAGATGAATGCTCATAGTTGGACCTCATCCCACATGATAAATTTGATTGGAATTTCAATGGACTGTAAAGGGAGACCCAGAGCTCAACTTGTGAACATAGTCAAGTTCACAGAATAAATTCTTGGGAACATCATTCTCCTATGCTTGTATGTAAAAACGCAGCTCCTGCAAGTTGTCATTCTTTAAAATCCTGTCCATTTATCTGTGCATCAGAATGAGTGCGATAAATCTTCCTCTATGTAGACCCAATTATTGTCCTCTTAAAACAGTCCTTTCGCATCGAGCAAATATTAGTTATGGGGGCCATGTCGCTTGTCCATTGACCTGTTATCATATAATCCGATCAGACATTGAAATATTCTTCTTTAAGTAGCTTGTTCTGCTTCCTTTAAATCCTACTTCTTCATCATTAACATCCCTTGGATCCTATAACATTCCTCCATGAAAATAATACCATTTAGACATTAAACATCTTACGACAATATATTGAGGGAATTCCGTAGCAATTCTATCTTAAAAGCATTATCATTTGTCTCTTTAAGGGACCACAGACTTTGTTTCCATGTCTATTATCTATGTTATAAATTGCAAGGAATGACGTTCATTTCATCTGTCTTGGTTTGAATGGAATGAGATTTTTTGTTCTTTTTCCTCCAAATCATGTTGGGATTGAAGAGTTTCCTCTTCTATGCACATTTTCTACATTCTTAATAGACGTGAAGATGTTGGATGTCCATTAGGCATTTTTTGTCCAATAATTCTAGCTAGGATAAGACTAGACTCTTGTTGAGCTTCTTCATCAGAGGAGTAAATGTAGATGTGTAAATTATCTCTTAAGCAAGTGATGGAGATTCAAACTTAAATTTTATAAAGATACAATACTTATGAACCATAGACTTGTGTTAGAGTCAGGGGAGAACTAGGTTCTCCTTCTAGGGGTACGGTTCCTTACCTTCGGTAAGCACAATAGGGGAGTCAACAGCATTGGTTGGGGTTTTCTCAATTCCTGCCTATTTCGTCTACTATTTTCATGAGGAACTAGGGGTGATACAGATTAAGGGTGAGAGCACTTTAGGTGATGTTCATAAAGTAGGGTTTTCATAATTGTAGATGGCTTCCTATTCTTCTTGATGTAGGAACATGTGTCGTGTTGGCTAGATTTTCTGCATAGCACAAAACCTAGGCAGTCATGAGATAAATCTCCCTCATTTACCGGTGAGGCTCCAGTGTCAAATTTATCAATTCAAGTATGCTAATATCTAAATGGGGTTTTACTTTAACTACTCAGTTCATGAACCATAACTGAACAATTCTGCAGTAAGTAAGCAGTTGTTTATAGAAAGGAAATATTTATAGAAGAAGGGAAGTTATGTAATCACAGAGAAGAAATGGGGAAGATGTGCATCCCAATCAATAGATGGCAGAGTTGATTGCATGCACATAGAAGAAACCAATAAATATAAACACAGAATTCTAAGCAAAGGTAGCTCTAGATCTAAATCTGAAATAACACAAAGTCTATTAAAAGATCTAAGATAAAAAGCAAGAAACACAATACACCAGTGACACAAATTTCTCCAGAAATTTGCTCCTATATAATCCTTTGCTTCAAGTGGCTCTCAAGAGTTTCAGCACAAAGTTTGGAATGCAAGGTTGTTACTTACAAATTTTGATGATTAACCTGAGAGGCTCTTCCTCTACTTATAGAATATAGAGGGGTAATTACAAATTGGAAGCTTTTAGTTAAACTGGCACATGTGGAAGTCAGAGGAAAGAAACAACTGGCAATCTCCATCCTAGAATTCCTCTTTGCATGACATGTATGATTTGCAACTGAAAATAAAACCTTCTATTTTGTATGTCCGCCACCTATCTCCAAGTGGTTGACTTCTTCAAGTAATGGCTTTTTAAGCCAATCACTTAAGTTTTATAATTTAATTGATCACTCAATTACTTTGTCAGAGGAAAGAAGAAGGAAGAGGAAAGCTGTAGTCTTGTCCTTTTTCATGTCTGCATACAGCTAATTCTTTTGCCTTTGATTCTCACCAAACTAGATCTGGGAGTAGCTGGATCTAGAAGCAAGCTAGAATTGGAAACGGTTGGAATTGAAAATGACTGGAATCTGGAAATGAGCTGGATCTGGAAACAACAAATTGGATCTGGAAACAACAAGCTGATCTAGAAACAGCTGGATTTTTCATTTTCCTTATCTTCTCTTTTATCCTTGAAGCTTTTGCAGTTCTTCTCCAGTACATGCATCAATGCAATGTTTGTCGTAGATAACTCATCATCCTTATTTTTAATTGCATATGAGCAATTAAAATTTCTGGAAAGCACTCCAGATGAATGAAAATTCAATGAAGGGTTCAACTGGAAGATTGGGAGCATTTGCACAAGATCTTGGAAGGAATTTTCCATGCACTGACTTCTTCACGGGTTGCATTCGAAACAAGAGGATGAAGCCTTTGTGCCGGAAGCTTTTGCAACTATCAAATCTGGATCTAGATCTGCATATGGATTTGCATTTGCATTTGCATCGGCATCTGCATCTGCATATGGATTTGCACTTGCATAACAAACTTTGGCAACTAGGATGTGGATGAAAAATGCTGCAACTCGAATAATTCCACTACTTTTAATCTGCACACATGAGTGAAGTTTTTCCTGCACGAATGAGTGAAGTCTTTCCTAGCTCTGGATTTGTCTATCAATTCAGTAAGAGGTTCTGAGACATAGATCCATGTCTCCAATATCTACAAATTTAGAAGTGATGCATGACTTTGTTGTGCTTTCTTTTTCATCCTTTTTTCGTCATAGCTTGTGTCTATCTTTGTCTGAACAATTCTTTTTCTTCTTATTTGACTGGAATTCTTCAAAAATGGTGCAGATCTAGATAATCCTTCAGATTCAGAGGAAATATTCAATGTATTAGACATTGATATAAAGTTCCTTTTCTTTATAAAAGTGCATGTATAATGAACTCCTGCAATTAATTCAGACAAAGATGGCAACCGGAGCATGCACAGTGAATTTTAATCACAAAAATTTGCACTAATTCAATTCTGCTGCCCCAAAATTTGATGTTTTATTTACATGCAAAGAAAGCATGAATTTTACCAACATCACCTGAGCACTTGTATCACTTCTGACAAACAATTATGCAAACACAAATCAGCCTTCCTTCAAAGCATGCACCAAAACTAGAAGCTTTTAGCATCAAATCCACCTTCCTCTGAGCAAAAATCCTTCTCCAAATGGGGCACACTTTTCCTCTGGGCTGCACTTCCTCACTTGTGAATTAATTAATTCATCCTTATGGCAGCCCATGCTTATATAGCCCTCATAATTCTATAATTAATAATTTCCCTTCCTATTTCTGGCAATTAATTAATTAAAAATCATGATTTTCTCTATAATTGATGTGCTAAAATTGCATGATTAAGGACAACCATCCATTAAATTAAATTTAATCAATTTAATCATCCACTCTTCACTTCACTTAAGCTTCACAGTGTGCTTTGACCATAGCCACTGAAAATAGGAATTTAATTTAATCAATTAATACTTTAAAAAGTATTATCTTTCTCCCAAAGGGGCACACTTTCTGACATGAAGGGGTTGCCATTAAATAAATTAAATTTATTTAATTTTAGAGCAATTCTATTTTTAACCATTCCTTTTGTCCACTTCCCTTTGTTGACTTTTCCACAAGCCTGGGTGCCAAAATTGGGCGAATAAATAATTAAACAAATCAATTTATTTAGGCTGCATAATTACTTCACCCAAGGTGGGTCGCACTTTTTGGACATAATAGAATTCTATTTTTAAAAATCACATGGCAATGGGAATTATTTACCCTGCAAGGCAGCCCCGGAAATCCCATGCTCCACTTAAGTGACTTTGACTTTGACAATGCAATTATTTACCCTGCATGGCAGGTAATAAAATCCCATGATTTCACTTAAGTCACTTTTCTTTTATTTCACCATGGGAATTTTTACCCTGCAAGGCAGGCAATAAATTTTTGTCTACCTGTTGCCTTTAATTTTCCCACTGCAACTTAAGTGAATTTTCTATCATGGGAAAAAGTACCCTACAATGCAGGCAATAAAATCCCACCCGCCCTGTAGCCTCTAATTTTCCCACTGTAGCTTAAGTGAATTTTTTATCATGGGAAAAAGTACCCTACAAAGCAGGCAATAAAATTCCCACCTGCCTGCTGCTTCTATTTTTCCCATGATCCACTATAAATCATTTGTTTTCCAAAAAGTGCGTCCAACCCCACAAGAGGCTTTTTAGTACGCATGACTTCACCTTTTCCTAGTGAATCGGACCTCTGATGGCGACTTCCTTCTGGCACAATGTGCGTATGTGATCTCCGAGTTACTCCGGGCCAAGAATTGGGCTAACCCGGCAAAGGAATTGATCTAGAGAAATTTCACAGAAAAATGAAACGGGAAAACACAAAAACACAAAAAAATTGCCAAAAGTCACAAATAAAGCCCAAAACTTATTTTTAGTTAAAACCCTTCTATTATATAGGAATAATGATATGTTTGATCACAACAGGGTAAAATCAGAGCGCAAATTGCCTCAAACAGGGCTCAAAATAATTAAATACAAATTTCCCACAGACAAATCCCAACAACAAAATATAACAATTTTGGGCATCTGGGTATTTGGCAAAAATGGCTAATATGGCTCTTTGAGAATATCTTGACGCAATACAAGAACTTTCTGGCAATAAAAACACAAAACGACCCATTATTTTAAAAATATGAATTTTTTTCGGATAGGGTAATCACAGATTTCATGATGAAATCTGGGGACACCATGTTGTATAGTTTCTTAACATCCTTATTTTTGAAAGATTTTTCATTATTTGTAACAAGTTTATGATGGACACCAAAATGACATAGGTTGTATTGATAAATAAATTTGATGATTTTATTATCTTTAGTTGAAGTTAAAGAGATGGCCTCAACCCATTTTCAAGGTATTCAGTAGTTGTGATAATTTATTGATGTTGTTGGGATAATTTATGATTAATATCATCAAAGAGGTTTAAACCCCATTGTGATAAGGGCTATAGATCGTGAGAAAGTTGTAAGGATTGACTAGGAACATGGACGAGATCAAAATTTTGTTGACATTTGACACACTTCTTGACAAATGCACAATAATCCTTATTGATAGTAGGACAATAATAACTAAGTCGTAACCCATGTTTAGCGATGGCGTTACCATTAAAAATTTCCACCGCATATATCTTCATGGACCTCTTAGATTACTTTGATAGATTCATGAGACTTAAGACAGCTTAATAGGAGGCCATCGAAGCCACATTTAGACAAGATACCACAAATGATGACATAACAAGTGGCATGTTGAAGAAATGATCATTTATCGTTTCATGATAAGTAAGAGTGAATATTAGATTCTAAAAGATATTTAAATATTTGAGAATACCATATATCATTTGAATGATTGTCGATGGTGTCTATAGGAGGGGGTTTATTTTGATGTGAGGGGTGATCCAATATTTGAATGAATACAGATAGTTTGGCGTTATCGGTTGATTCTTCAGTTGATAAGGGAATGAGGGATCCTAAAGAAGCCACAATATTTGCAAATTTGTTGGAAGATCTTGGAACTCTTTGGATAGTCTAATGATCAAAGGATCCAAGGATAAAATCAGCATTGGCTTTATATTTTTGTAAGATCTCATTTTTACACTAATATTTTCCTTTGATTTGATTGATAATGAGTTCCGAGTCTATGTATATTTCTAAGATATGAACACCTAGTAGAATAGCGGTTATATTATCCATGATTAAAGTTTCATATTTTTCCATGTTATTAGTACATTTACAGTTAATTTTAAATGATAGCAGAATAGGAATCCCCCAGGGAGGTATAATGATGATACTAACCCCTCCCCCTTGCTAACATTTAGATCCATTAAATAAGAGGGTCATTTTGATAGGGGTAAGTTCATGTTCATCAATAGTGTTGATAGATTTTTCAGGAAATTGTTCATGATGAGGATGAGTGTCAGGAAGTGGTGCTTCAACAATCTGGTTCGTGATGGCCTGACATTTAATGGATTTTTGTGATATGAATTCAAGGTCAAATTCAGTCATAATCATAAGCCACCGAGTTATGCGGTCATTGTAATATGTCTTAGGATGCAAGGTTAAAAGTGGGTTAAAGCTGGTGAAAATGTAAGTTTTTTGATTGAGAAGATATTGGCGTAGTTTGGAGGTTGTAAAGTATAGAGTGAAACATAGTTTTTTAGCTTCGCTGTAACACGTTTTATATTCGTGGAGTGTGTGACTTATGTAATAGATGGCTACTTCATAGCCTTGGTCATCAAGATGGGTGAGCATGGCTCCTAAGGCACGATATGTGGTAGATATGTAGAGATATAAGGGGTTCCCTTTGCGAGGAGGTATAAACATGAGTGGTGATAAGAGATAGTGTTTGAGTTCATAGAAAGACTTTTGAAAATTAAGATCCCATCTAAAATCTACATCTTTACAAAGGAGAAGATGAAAAAATTTACAATAGTCAGATAATTGAGATATGAAACATCAGATAGACTGCATCTTACATTGAAGGCTACACAATTGTTTAAGGTTTGATGGAAGAGGCATTTCAAAGATAGATTTAATTTTTGATGGGTTTACTTTAGTACCTTGGATGTATACGATGAACCTGAGGATTTTATCGGTTATAGCTCTGAAAAAGCACTTAACAGGTTTAAGACGGAGGAAATATTGGATCAGGTGGATGAATATTGAGTCAAGGACGGAAAAATGGTCTTTGCGTTGCTTATACTTCCCTAAGAGATCATAGACTTAATCCTCTATAGTCTTGTGGATAAGATTGTGAAATATGTATGTCATAGCATGTTGATAAGTGGCCCCTATGTTCTTGAGTCTTAAGGGCATAACATGGTAGCATAAGGTCCCCTAAGGGGTAGTAAAATATTTCTTATGTCGATCTTCAATGATGATAAGGATTTGATTGTAACCAAAGAAGCCATCCATAAGGGATAAAATTTGGTGGTTAGCTGTTAGATCAACAAGTTGATTGATATTTGGAAGAGGAAAATAATCTTTAGGGCAGGAAAGATTGATATCCCAAAAGTTAGTGCAAATGCATAATTTTTGTGAGGCTTTGGTCACATGTACGATTTTGAAGACCCATTGTGGATAGTCACTGGGTATGATGGAATTGGTAGAAATAAAACATTGTAACTCTTCCTTGATAAATATATCCATGCGGGGATGCATCCTACGAAGATTCTATTTAACTGGTTTAGCGTTGGGATAAGTGATGATGTTATGTATGAAGATATTTGGATCGATACCTGGCATATCACTATATAACTAGGAAAAGTCTTGGCTATACTTAAGAAGTTGGTGAAATCATTTAATTCTTGTGGATTAGTGATTGAATGAAATTAAATATGTGGGGTTCCTGAGTGGTTCCTAAATTAATGTCAACAGTGGATTCATTGAGAACGGTTGATGTATTAGGTGGTAAGGCCTTTTGAATGAAATGGTCATTTACTCCCATATGAGAGAAGATATCTTGATCATCGCAACATTTAAGTATATCGATGGCGGACGAGTCTTCTTCAATCATTTCTAGCTAAATGAATGGAATTTTTTTGGTGACATGGTTGGATTGATAAGTCAATGGACTTAAGGAAATAGTATTGACTAAAACAAAGATATGTGGGATGGAGATGGTGATGGTTCTAATTCAGTGATATGTATCAGTGTCCATGGGTTCCTTAGATTCAGTGGATGGTGATAGTTCTAATTCAATGATATATATGGATGTGATGTGTGCAGATGAGTCGATAGTACATCTTTCATATCATAAACCGTATTTTTTGTGTGGTTTAAGAGAGTTTGGCATGATTAAGTCATGTATTCTTTGTTCATAACACCTAAAACAAAAACATTTCCAGGTGCAACGATGGAGGTACATTTGAGTGAAACTTTGATTATATAAAGATTTGAAATCTGATCAAAAATTCATGACATGATGTTATTCAATAAATTGTGATGAAGGTCAGTCTACTCCTCAATAAACGAGGTTTGTTTTTAAATTCACCGGACCATAAGAGATGCTATCTCCAATATCATGATTGTACATAGGTTATTTTTCCAATCTACCATACATTTTAGGTGTAGTTAGTGAGTTAAGCAATGGGAGATGGTACTCCCCCAATGAAAGATGCTCCATGATGTCTCTGAGTGAGGAATTATTTGGATATTTAGATTATGGGATAGATGTAATGGTGGATGCTTTTTCATATGATTCTGATGTTGATTAAGGTATTATGAGGTCATTTAGATGATATGTCATGTTTTAGTCATCAAAGGGATTAGGATCATTAGGTATTGTGAATGTTTGGCACTCGTGTTCATATTTAACATAGTGGTGAAGGTTCGAGGGGACATAGCACATGGTTCGTATCCAAGGTATTCCTAAGAGTATGTTGTACTGGAAATTGTAGACACCCATAATTTGATCAAAGCAATTTTATTACTAACATTGCACTAACTATTCTATTCCCTGTAAATTGATGACACTTCGTCAATTAGGCTCATTTCCCCCTCAAAATCCTCTTAAGTAACTACTATACATTGATTAAGCCTCCTACCATGCATTTCACCAATAAATGTTCTTATTAGCTAAATCTCGCTTCCAGCACATCCAAAATCTATCAAAACCTCCTCCAGATGCTCCCAGAAATATTCCTAAGCCTACTTGGGATTCTTAATTAATCTTAAAAGATTAATTATCTTCTAATCCTAGTAAAAAAGTGCTTTGAATTGCAAAAAGTGATTTTTGGACTTACCTTTTGTCCCACATACACCAAAATAATACCATGCTTGGAATGGGAAACATATAAATAGAACCCTCAACTCGAGATTGAGTAATATGGATAGAACCATATGGTCTTAAACCCATTATTGGTGAGACTCCATTCTCAAACATTGGGATCATACTAACAATTATATTTGATTGCTAAGGATCTTCTTAAGTTCATTTCAAAGTTAAAATTCAAAGAGTAGAGATTGATTTAGGCATGTTAGTTTGATTGTTTTCAAATTTATATGCATGTTAAAGAAATTAGCCTCCCTAAGCTCTTATCTTGATGGTTCTTGTTAGATTAGTTTAAAGCTTTGAAACTCTTAGGTGTTTAGTTTCAAGTCTTATAGCTTTCCTAATTTACACATGAACACATCATGGCATGCCCAGTGGTACTTACTCCATAGTCCATAGAAGTTGATTTCAATATTTATGATTTACATCAATTTTCTAACCATATCATGAATTTTGAGGATTGAATAGATTTTTCTAACCTTATATATGTTAAATCTTCCTTTTACATGCAAAGATAATGGGTTTGTGTTAGAAATTTATATAAAAATCGAATTTCTAACTTGTTTACAATTCCAAAAATTATTTTTCTTTCTTTTTCTGTGTTGTTTTAGGAACGCGCTTAGGTGCTAGAAGGGGTGCGCATACGCTAAGACTTGCACACACTTATAGTAAAGGGTGTGCATACACATGCAGGGGCACACATAAACTTTTCTACACATGCACACACTAGTCGTTGTTTTTGGTCCTCTGTGATCAAATTGTACCAGACCTGCACATACATTATTAGGCACGTGCATACGCTTGCAAGATCACACATACGTCTTTTAGGACATGCATACGCTAAGAATCCCTTTATGTTATCTTGATTTTTTGACAGACATGCACATACACTCATAGGGATGCGCATATTCCAAGAAGGGCACGTAGATGTTTCTTAGCCCATGAATACACTAAATACTAATTTTGTTTTTGAAAAAAGTGTGCATAAACTAATAGACGTGCACATATGCTTCTAGGGGCACACATACGTCGTAAAGGGCGCACAAACATTTAAATATAAAGTTGAAAAATGTGTTAAACTAAAAAAAGG
This sequence comes from Taxus chinensis, assembly GCA_019776745.2. Lineage (NCBI taxonomy): Eukaryota > Viridiplantae > Streptophyta > Pinopsida > Cupressales > Taxaceae > Taxus > Taxus chinensis. The sequence continues at coordinate 659,644,024 of CM034146.1, forward strand.
TTGTTTCTTTCTATTTTATTACTATTTGCAAGGTCTTTTTGAGTTACATTAAGGGTTTTTTATAGTTTCATTTTCATTTGTGAGGCTAGGATCACGTCTGCTCTTCCCTCGTACCTTCTAGGTGATCTTGGGAATCAAAAACGATACAACACATCTTTCAATCTTTTGAAAAACTATTCATTAAAATTTGTGTAAGGAAATGAACTTCAATTTGGATTAAAAAATGGAATGAGTGACATGTTTTATTCATAGGATTTCTTCGTTGTTTACTAACTAGTTGGGTTCTACGTTTTGTATGCTCTTCCTTCACGTCATAGGATGATCTTAGGAATCAATAGAAACATTTAATCCTCTTTCTATGATGCCTTGAACTAATAATATTTTCATGAAGGACCATATATCTTGCGAAAGAATCAGGATCTAAACAAAGCTAACATGTTTGTTGTAGATTACCAAAAGTGTGGAAAACCTCATTAAGCTAAAAGATAAGAAAACACACCACATTCAAAACAATTTATTTTCAGGTTTGGATAAGGGTAAACCCGTTCACTTTAAACTAGGAGAAACTTCCTTCGGCATAAGCCTTAATACAACAAGAGGGATACTCATAGGAATCCCAAAGTAGTCCATGCAAGTGGGAATATTGTGGATGAAACATGAAGTGCTCCACTTACCTACTTGATTAGTTTTCCCTTGTGAGTTTAGAGTGAAAAACTATCTCCATTGTGACCCCAATAAGACTACAATTGAATGCATTTATGCTCATTGTATTAGAAGGGGGTAAAGTAAATATGGGATACTCCTAGGTTTAGTCAGTGTGACTTCCTTGGAAAAATGAGCTTGCAGAGGTAGTTTGTGACACCTTGTTGAGAGAACCAATAGGAATTTATATTATCTTGGAGCTAAAATTAACGTATCAAACCAATCGTATTTTATAGAGATTTCATAAAGTAAGAACTTGTTCAGATTCAAAACCTTGTTTATCTAAAAAGGGGATATTCCATTCAAGTTTACACTAAGCATCATTCATCATGAGATTTATAAAGCCTTACTTTGTATTAGTTTCTCACTCACCCTAAGGTGAGGCAAAACTCTGCCAAAGTGACGCCAAGTATATTTAAACCTCACTCTATCTACACCTTTTTTATCTTGTTGTTTATTTGGGGAAAAATTAGAAAAAAATTCATGGATACCACTAGAAATAATCATTTCCACCACTTTTGAAGTCTACTTGCATGAATAGGTTGTAATGCTGGAATACAAATGTTGAAAGTGTGAATGGTACGTCTTCATGTTATAGTAGGCCCTTTGTCTGAAACCCATATTGAGACATGTTATCATCATAGTTAGGCTTGAGTCATCATTTATCTTCCTTATAAGTTTTATGTTGTTCACATCACCTCGTCACAATTACGATACTTATATCTTGTTTCTAGTAAACATGGTATGAGTATCTATATTCTAATGTTACGTTGCCGACATCTTAACAAATCCTTAGCATACTTTGAAGTTATTTTATTTCAAACATTACCTGAATCTTGAAAGAGTGTTGGTTACTTTATTTTCTCTGTATCAATATTATTTTGGATACTAATACCTTTCTTTCTTGTAAATCTTGGGTAACATATTCTAGTAGTATTGTTGTGTGGCTCACCTACGAAACTTCCATTTGTTTTAGGGTTTAGGTATTTCTTTTCTCTAAAATCATCGTAAGTATCCTTTGATTAGAGATCACATCAACCCCTTGCTAATAATTACACCTTGTTCATCTTGAACTCAACATAAGAATTGACATTGAGTTGATCATATGGTGTCAAACTATCTTTGGAAACATTAGCATAAGGTGTAGTTTCTTGTTGATTGATTGGTTTAATAAAAACTTGCATGATTGTTCCTTGCATGTTATCAAATTCAGAGACTTGGTTGATTCATTACTATTTGGTCCATTTATTGACGTAATTTGAGACCATTAAGAAAACAGTTACACGCTAGACTTAGGTTTGATACCCTTGATTACACTAGACAAAACCTTGTGTAAACACAACTCAAAAAGACCTCTCGTCACTAATATGGATGATAGAGTTAAGGGAAGACACGCTTCTACCTCTGTTACCAACACTGAAGGTGAAACATCAAGACAAAAATGTGGTTCTCAAACACCACCCCTTAAAATCCATCGTAAGGTTAGGGTAGAATGTGAACATGAGGAGTTACCTCCTCCAAATGACGATGAAGATGACCCTCAAAATGAGGAAGTCATTATAAAAAATAAAATACAAACCATTAGCCAAGAGATAGCGAACTTAGCTTCTTTTGTAAGTAAGAACCCAAACAAGGGTACATGTCAAGAGAACCCTAGGACTAAAGATAGTGAAATTTACATTAAAGATGAAAAATTCAAGAAAAGTCAAGTGCTCAGACCGTATTCTCCTAGAAAAGAGAAACTCTTTACACAAGAGTTGCAATCAATGAAGAACATGCTTACAACCCTTTAGGAATGTAACATAGGCCATAGAAAAAAGTATCAGTATGAGGAACTATGTCATTATCCTTTTGAAAGAGACATGTTGAGAACACCATTTCCAAAGAAGTTTGATTTTCCAAAATTTGATAAATATAAAGGAAAAGGTGATCCTCATGATCACATCAAAGACTTTTACATGGCTTGCCAAGAATTATCCTATAGTGACAATTACCTCATACATTTTTTCCCTCGTAGTTTAGGAGGAAAAACATTGGAATGGTTCCTTCATTTACCAAAAGGGTCAATAATCACATGGCCTGCACTAGCATAGAAATTCATGTGTCACTTCTCATTCAATATGGAGAATGACGTAACCATGTTAGATTTATGTAACGCTAATAAAATATAAAATGAAACTTTTTCCATTTTCTTACAACAATGGTGAGGGTTAGCAAGTCATTTTCCTTGTGTAGTTCCTGAGAAATAATTGGTTCGTATCTTCGTGCCCAATTTAAATATAGACATTTTGTTTCACTTACAAATTCACCATGTCACTATCTTCAACAAAGTTATCAATAAAGGAAGCCAAATTGAGAAGGCTTTAATATCAAAGGGAGCAATAAGACCCATTTTGAAGGATAGTTAGGAGTCAAAACCTACGTACAAGCCTAATTTCTTCAATAAAAACAAGAACACAGTAGGAGACAACATCACCAACTCTAAACAAATTAAAACAGTTTAAAGCGATCCCCTTTTAAAACTTGCCAAAGGACCTAGGCAAAATCCAATCAAATGACAAGTGTTCACTCCCCTTATAGATTCATTATCCATGATGTTGATACAATTAGAGGTCGTGAACATGGTTCAATATCTGACCACAGTGCCTTATACAGATGATGTTCCCAAACCAGGATGGTATAGAGATCATGACTATTGTGATTTTCATCGTGTCAAGGGACACAAAACAGATAAATGTTTAACACAGAGACACTTTATTCAAGACCTCGTTGAGGATGGGAAGATTGAAGTGAACTCCCCTAAATAAGGACAAGGGCCTAATGGAAAAATGGGAATCTTTAAACAACCCTTTCCTAAGCATGATAGACAAGGAATAGAAAAACTAGATCAAGATCAGTCATCTGATGACTATAGAGTTACAAATTACGTGTATACCTCAACTGATAATCCCTTTGATTCATTCATAGGCTGTATTCATTCATCCAAAGAGCAAGTAAAAACCATCAGAATCATTAGTAGTGATTGTGCCTTGGCAACACGACATGCTCTCCTAGTGATTCCAAAACCTCCTTCTCATACCCCTAAGAAAAAGTAGTATGATTTATTGGATTAACTTGAGAAAACCACGAATAAAATTTCAATCTTAGACCTTCTCAAGATATCAAGCCCTCATAAGTATACCCTTTATAATACCCTCCAAGGTTCAGGAGTTTTAATAGATGTTGATCCTTAACACCTCCAAGCCATAGTTGCGAACCTTACTCTTAATGAAGCATTTCCTTTGACCAGAGTGAAGTCCCACTTAATAATCACATGCACAATTTACCCCTATACATTGAGGTATTTTTCACTCGTAGAAATATTACAAGAGTGCTTATGGATAACGGGCTAGGTTTAAATATTTACACCTTAAATCTAGTCAGACAGCTAGGGCACACATAAGTAGATATGAATTCTCACATAATAACAATTACAACTTATGATAATGTAAAGTGTGAATCAACTGGTACCAATGTATTACCTATGGAAGTAGGGCCAAAAAATCATGACATGAAGTTCCATGTCCTTAATCTAGATCTTCCTTATAACATGCTCCTAGGCCGCCCATGGGTCCATGCCATACAGGTTGTACTATCTACTTTTCATCAAAGCATTAAGTTTTATGATGGAGGATAGATGATCACCATCCTAGGATATCTTGAGCCATTTACGCATTGTAGAGCATTACATCATATTTCTCAAGAAACATATGAATGTCCCTTAGTGGAAATTATTGTACCATTAAAAACAAAAGCTCTGAAATCTCAACTTGATCTTGATACATTACAAGCTAGTGATAAAAACACTCCATATTTTGTTACTCCCTTTGCTGGATGGGAGATGAAAGTCCAATATAAAGTCACAATTGAGGAATACAACCTCCAATAGGACCTCCTAGTCTCTGACCTCTTGATATCACCTAAAACACGTGGTAGGCCCAATATTTAGTTCACCAGCTCTCGGGATAGCTCTCCTACCACCTTTGAGAAATTTGTTCTTGTGACCATTTGTCAGATAAGAAGATGTTGGATACATGTACAATTTGGATCTCTGAAGGAACAAAATACTCATGTCACAAAGCTCCGGAGTACACCAAAGCACAAAGAATGATGTACATCATGGACTATAAGGGATATGGGTGCAACACAAATGCACAAGGTAGATTAGAGCATGTCCCAATCCCCCGTTTTAAATCAAATAAACATGATATTGACAATAAACCTCATGTGGAACCACTCTCAGAAATGGATGACACATCTGAAAGTCATAATTTGAGGATGATTCTCCTACTTCGGATAATGATGCAGATTCATATTGTAGTATATACGAGGACCTTGCCTCTACCAACCTTTTCCTGGATTCTACTATCTTTACCCTTTCTCAGTCTAATTTCCAAGCTGATCCCCAAACTACCCTTGTATATCCCAACCTCATTGATTGGAACCAATAAATTCATATGCCGATAGATTTCTTTGAAAATGATGCGGCAATCATAGAGATCATGGGTATTCGGGATGTCATTCCGATCAGTGACCATAAAAAAGGTTTCTCCATAAATCTAGATGCATGTGCATACTTCAGGGAGGAGGATGAGATGTGTGGTTAGCAAAACAAAAATGAAAACGAGGGAAAAATTACTATTAAAAATCCTTGACAAAAGAGAAATTTCAAATTGCATAGTGAAAAACTCTTTGAGGCGCTTGCGGAAAAGCAAATAGAAAAACTAAAGGAAAAAAAGTAGCCACACCAAGGGTGAAAACTCATTGAGACACCCTTGGAAGAAGACCTCAGTCTCCCCCTTGATCTGACATGAATGGAAGATACATATAAAATATTGATTGGAGAGACTATCAGTGTTAACATCGGATCAGAAGAGGATCCAAAAAGGGTAAACCTGGGAGCTTCACTCTCGGCGCAGGAGTAGAAAAAAAATTATGACACTATTGAGAGAATTTTTGGACGTATTTATGTGGTCTTATGCAGATATGCTAGGTTTGGACCCAACCTTAGTCATACACAACCTTTTTATGCATCCATATGCCAAACCTATCAAGCAAAATCTAAGAAAGGTGCACCCATGTGTTGCACTTCTAGTTAAAGAAGAACTGGAGAAGCTATTAGTGACATGTTTTATTAGACCTATTGACTATTAAAAATGGATAACAAACATAGTGTCAATGTAAAAGAAACCAATTGGTTTCTAAGTTTGCACAGAATTCAGGGATATCAATAAATCATGTCCTAAAGATGATTTTAATTTTCCTAACATCGACATGATTTTCGAGTCTACTGTCAATCATGAAATGTTGTCCCTCGTGGATGAATTTTTGGGCTATAACTAGATTAAAATCACAGAGGAATATCTACATAAAATTTCTTTTGCCACCCCTTGGGGGACATTTTTATACCCAGTGATGCCTTTCAGCCTCAAAAATGCTAGAGCCACTTATCAAAGACCAATGAAATTCATCTTCCATGACATGATGAATGAAATCATGGAGGACTATGTGGATGATATCTTGGGAAAGTCTAGAACCAGAGAAGAGCACACGGAAGTGCTGAGGTGTATATTTTAATGCCTCTAAGACTACAAGGTCATATTGAACACTAAAAAGTGTGTCTTTGACGTACAATCAGGAAAGTTATTGGTTTTCTTCATTTTAAGAAGACGAATTGAGGTAGATCCCACTAAAGTTGCATCTATTAATGAGATGCCTCTACCAAAGAACCTTAAACAACTATGTATCTTATAACGTAAAATATAGGCAATCCATTGATTTATTTTACAAATTGTGGATAAGTGCCATCCTTTCACACATTTACTCAAGAGGATGTTTCCTTCAATTGGGGTCCTAAATTTCAAAAGACTTTTGAGTTACTTAAACAATATATAACTAGTCCTCTTGTTCTCATACCACATACCCCAGGTGAACCCCTATTGTTATACATTTTGGCTA